>CM038671.1:270328366-272926001 GCA_021605145.1 Aegilops bicornis | reverse complement strand
AGTTTTCTTTAAAACAAATCACCACCGTGCTCTAAAAGATCTAAGTGAAGCACTATGAGCAACAAAACTATCAAGCTCAAAAGATACTAAGTAGAAAGCACATAGAAGTATTCTAGCAAATTCCAATTTATGTATGGCTCTCTCAAAGGTGTGTACAGCAAGGATGATTGTAGTAAACCCCTAACAAGCAAAGGCGCTTAAATAATACAAAGGCGCTCCAAGAAAAAGCATATCATGTTGGTGAATAAAATATATAGCTCCAAGTAAATGGTACCGATGGAAGTAGGCGAAAAGAGGATGCCTTCCGGGAGAGCATCCCCAAGCTTCTGACTTTTGGTGTCCTTGGATTATCTTGGGGGTGCCCATGGGCATCCCCCAAGCATAAACTCTTGCCACTCCTTGTTCCATAATCCATCAAAAGAAATTTACCCAAAACTTTTAAAAACTTCACAACACAAAACTCAATAGAAATCTTCCGTGAGCTCAAATCGTCGGATGGAAAAGAAAACAAAAGACTACTTTAAGGTACTGTGATGAACTCATTTCTTTATTTATATTGGTGTTAAACCTACTGTAACCTCCAACTTCTCTATGGAATATAAACTATTTTACTAGCCATAGATTCATCCAAAATAAGCAAACAACACACATAAAACAGGAATCTGCTCCAAAAGAAAACAGAACCAGTCTGTAGTAATCTGTAACTAACGCAAACTGGAACTCCAAAAAATCTACCAAAATTAGAGAAGACCTATAAAATTTGTTTATTGATCATCAGCAATTTGGAATCAGTATTTTATCATCACGTTCTAAGGTGATTTTTTTAATGAATTCGGGCACTGAGCGCCAAAGTTTCTGGAAATTACAGCAAAGATCAAAATAACTATCATGTCCAAGAAGATCCAATAGGTATAGCTTGGCACAAACACCTAATTAAAACATAAAACCACATCTAAACAGAGGCTAGATGGATTATTTTATTCCTAAACAGAAACAAAAGCAAAAAAACTAAAAGAAATAAAAAATTGGGTTTGCCTCCCAACAAAGCGCTATGTCGTAATTAACGCCCTAGCTGAGCATAAAAGCAAGGATAGATCTAGGTATTGCCATCTTTGGTTTTAAGTTTTTTAAGCGAGTCATACTCGAATCAGGAGGTTCTTTTCCTCTTCCCTTCATACTCGGAAATTTTTAAATCCTAAAGAATCCAGCAGCTTATTACAAAGAGTAATCAACATATTCATGTGCGGTGAAGATTTCCACTAACACTTTTAAGAGGCTCAATAGGCCTTTGTAAAATTTTTGTTACTTGTAAAATCTTTCCAAACACTTGGGTTTCTTCTTGGTTAGGATAGAAGATCACTCCCTTTTGGAGTGTCACCATCCCTAATTCTGGTATAGAACCCTAGACTAGATAGTCATGTGTTAGCATCATGTTTAAATTCCAATTAAATTTGAAATGGGGATTGATCCAAACCCTAGCACCAAATGAATTCAAATAGGATCAAAGTAAAATCATTTTCAAATGAATCCAAAATGTCCCTTTGGAAAAGTTCGCATGATTTTTGATAAAGGTCAGAAAACCTACTGGCCAAAATGATGCACATATTTCTAGGCCATTACTTGGACTCTTAGAATTAAATCGTTATGTATTTGAATTTGGGCATTTTAATTGCTATAACAATTATAAATGCTCAAATAATTACGAAACGAAACTTAAATGTGGGTTGTTGGAAATAATTCAGCGAGGTCACCTCACAAGTTATTATTTGAGGATTTTTAGATGTAGTTTAGTATTTTTACTAAATCAAAAGAAAACAAAGAGAAAATAGAAAACAGAAACTAAACTAGGAAAAAGCGAGAGAGAAGAATTTTACTTGGCGCTTACCTTGCATCAGGCTGGTGGCCCTGGCAGGGAATCGGCCCGACCCACGAAGGCGCCTGTGGTCTTCTTCCACCTCACTTGGCCGTAAAAGCGAGAGAGCATGTCGACACCACCGCAGCCGCCTTGATCGCCGTGGCCTCTCCTCCACTGCCTGCCTCCACGCCCTCGAAGTGGCCCTTCGGCGCCACGGAGGCGGCCACGCAGTGTGCCCTTTGAGGCCCTCTCACTCTCTCCCCGAGCTCCTCTCCTCCTCTCCTCGCTCCCTCTCCCGAACACGCCCGGCGCGGCCTTGTCGCCGCCCGCTCAGCGTTGCCGCATGCCCACCGCCTCCCACTTGGCTTCCCCAACCAGTCCGGGAGCTCCCGCCAGCGTCGTCCTCGACCTCCCTGCGCTGAGCTACTCATAACACCAAGCAGCCTTCCGGAACTTCCATGTGCAACGCGCCATCGTCTCCGTCCTCCGGAGTGCCGAGAGATCCCCGCCGATGTTCGCCCGGACCCGTGTCTCCCTTGCCTCTCCAATAGCACCGGAGAAGAACCGCGGTGAGCCCTGCTGCACCGTTTCCCCATACCCCACGTCGCCTAATTCACCCTCCCATTACCACCGTTCCACCGAAGCCGTGAGGCACCACTCGCGCTTGGCGGCGATGGTGCGAACAGGGCCATGCCTTGCCTTGCTGTGACCCGTATCCGAGCACACCCGGCGTGCTAAATGGCGCCTCCACGAACACTGCAACCACCAATAGCTTTTTCCCTCCCATGCCCTCCCTAGCACCGTACTCGGCAACTCCCGAGCCGGCCGCCACGCCCAGCTTCGACTCGGCCAGGCTCGTTCCACTAACCCCTCCCACTTGGCTCTCTGGATGCGCCAGGCGCGGGCTCCCTCTGGTGCCCTTAAGCGCGACCAGCTGGCTTATGGCGTCGCCGACAAACTCCGACCAGCCACCGCCGTCCTTTTAAAGGTTAAGCAGCTTGCGGCAACAGTCGGCGGCCAGCGAAGCGTGGGCGTGGCGTTAGATTAAGTCCTAACCGCCCACTAATTACCACCAGCGAGCCACGACACATGGGCCCTGACATTAACTAACTAACCCTGGATTAGCTCACCTGTTTTTAGATTAAATTAACCCTCACGGGCCCACACAGGTCGATTTGACTTTAACCCGTCTACGTTAGTAGTATTGCAATTGACCCGGTACGGCGTGGCGGTTGGCCCAGGCCCATATGTCGGCGACACTAATCAGCCCGCGATCAGCGACCCGGTGGACCCCCTTTGATGCGGAGTTTGACTCTGAACCACGCCTGTTGACCTGCTTTGGCGTCGGGGTGATGTCATCTTGTGACATGATGTTTGATTTCTGATTTTAAAATAAATCAGGAAATTCTAGAAAAATATCCTAAACTTCTAAAAATCATATAAATTCAATAGTAACTCCAAATGAGATAAAATTATATATGAAAAATGATCGGGAGAAAAATCCAATCTATCCATTTATGCTATTTTTCATGCATGTTAAACCAACTTATACCCACTGTATAAGTGAGAACATGATAATGGCATTTTTAATGCTAAATATGGAGTTAGCATATGAACCCTTGGTTCCATATGGACTTCATCTAAATTGTTGCTAGATGCATTAGCACAAATCATAACTTATTATTGCTGCCATGTCACATTCATGCATCATATTGTGCATTGCATTGAATGTGTTCTTCCTTGTTTGCGGTAATTGTTTTCCCCTCTCGATAGGGCGTGTTAAATGATGAGTTTGATGACACTTAGATGAAGAGCTATACCATCTTGGAAGTGCAGGGCAAGCAAAACCCCTTGTTCATTCCGATACAGTCCCCTCTCTCGCTCCTGCTCTCTTTCTTTGCATTAGGACAACAACTTGATTCATACTGTTGTTACTTGCCTGCGGTAGTTGAACCCCTTATCTCTCTGCATGACACAGCCATTGCCACGATAAATAGATGAAACCCACTAGCATGAGTAAGGAGTTGTTTGAGCCAGTGATGTGCCTACTCATTCATGCTTGCTTGTCATGCGCACTACTTGCTTAGAGTTGAGTCAGAATTAGAGTTCGCCGGGGATGAATTGGAGGTGTAATGAACATGTCCCTCTTGTGTGAGAGCTAAGTGTGTGAACCTGCGATTTGGTAAAAGGCTAGCGGTGAGAGGCCATGTAGGAGTACATGGTGGGTTTGTCTCACTACAACCGTCCTCGGGAACTACGGGAGTTCTTTGTTTGTGATCCACGAGCGATTACTACCACACATTGGAGTTCCGGTAACTCTGACCCCTCTCGACTTATTAATCAACTCGATCTACTGCATCCGGGGAGTTGCAACTAGTTCTCTACGGTGTTTGTAGGTTGTGTTAGTAGTCTGCAAGTGGCACCAGTGCGGGTGGGCTTGAGACGGACTAGGCACCATGGCACGGTGTACCAAGTGTAGAACCACCCGTCGGTGGGCTTAGGAACCCTGCTCCACATCGTTTGGGGCCGTGGCGACACCCGGCCGGATCTCCTTGCGTATGGAACCCGAATAGGCGATAAACCTAGACAAGAGACTTGTGTGGTTAGTCGGAGTGGTGGCCGACTCCCTTGCCGAGCTTCCGGCAGAAGGTTGCGAGATACACGGCGATGTACATGGTGGTAAGTGGCGAGGCGTGTGTGAAGAAGTACACCCTGCGGGGTTATAAATGATCTATTGAATAGCCGTGTCCATGATAAAGGACTTCTGGGTTGCTGTGCGGTTCATAGACAAGTGAAAGTGGATGCTTTGAAATGCTTAAGATAAGCGTGAGTGCTATGGATGGCGTTATCGTGGGGAGGCGGAAGCGGATCCATGATGGTGTATTGATATGGTGAATATGTGGACTGCGTGGTATGCATACCTCAAAAGAGTTACTTGCGATCGTGATTCGGGATAGCCAAGAATCAAAGCTGGCTTATTGAAGTTAAACCCCACCACCCCTTTGTTGATAATGATGCATATGTAGTTGGTTACGATGTAAGTCTTCTTGGTACATTAGTACTCACGTTTGCCTATTTTATGTTTTTGCGAGAGGACTTCGGTCTACAGCTAGTAGTTCAGCGTGGACTTGACGTTTGGCTTGTTACCTCGGCTACGATCTTGTGCCCTCGGCGAGATGCTAGTAGATAGTCAGGCTTCTCCGCCTTTTTTCATTTGTAGATGTCTATACTCGGACATGTTAGCTTCCGCTTGTGCTTTGACTTGTATGCTCTGAATGTTGGGTCATGAGACCCATGTTTATAATATCTAAGCTCCTCGGAGCCTAATGAATAAATACTTGAGTCGTAGAGTTATGTTGTGATGCCATGTTGTATTTACACATATCCAAGGCATATTGTGTGTATGTTTGAAATGCTTGGCGTGTGGGATCCGACAATCTAGTTGTTTATGTTTGGCAGCCTCTCTAATGGGGAAATGTAGTCTAGAACTTCCTTGAACCATGGTAGTCGCTTCTGACCCAGTTCACCTGAGTCACTAGCCATTGACCTCTTTTCGGGGCGCTTGATTGGCCGGCATGTGTTTCCGCCGTTCTGTGTTTGTCCCTTGGAAATGTCACACGGTGACATCGAAGTCTGCCTAGCACCTTTCTGGCCGGGTTCCGGAGTCTGTTAGCCCGATTACTACAGCCCGGATTCATCTGGCTGGCTTGGCCAAACATGCTCGAAGTTGATTCATGTATACTGTCCCCATGGGTTAGTGCCGCTTTGGGTTACGTGACTAGCCATGTCGGCCCGGGTTCTACATCATATGGATACTAGCGACACTATCATATCGTGAGCCAAAAAGGCATAAGCGGTCCCGGGCCATGGTAAAGCGACACCGTCTGCGAATACCGTGCGTGAGGCCGCAAAGTGATATGAGGTGTTACAAGCTAGATCGGTGTGACTTAGAATCGGGGTCTGGCGACAGCTTTGGTATCGAACTGTTGCTGTAAGTTACCAAGCCAAAGTCGTGTTGTGTCTAGAAATGCTTTAGTTATGCAAGAATTGATTGTGGAAGGCAGCGTAAGTCTCTTTTACTCCTTATACCTCATGGCCTTGAGCTGAGTCATCCTCTTCCCTTCTCACAGGATTAAGAACTAGAGCCTTCTCATCTATCTACTCCGAGGATGACGTGTTACTAATCCATAGACTTTTAAGATTGTTGGTTTTAAGCCCCAGTTCAGTTTCTACTACTTCCGTGTGTTCATAGTTGGTCTCAGAACCTTGATATTGTGATGTTGAGTGGTCATGCCACCATTTTTGCAGGATGTCTCAAATCTTTTGAGCATTTACAGCCGTTATCTTGTCGAAAGTCATCGAGTTTCTAAGCAGGCTGATGCATTTGCAAATCCCTTCCTCCCACATTCTGATGTCCTTTTGGGCGGATTAAGCACACTAATGGGGTGAGTTGAGGTACTCTATTGCCTCAACATATATATTGGAGTTAGTATTATGACCCTAGGTGTTTTAGGGAGTCACCTAGTAATCTAGCCATGTTTTGTGTTCCCGGTGTGATGATTACGGCCGCAAACTCGAAAGCATCGTGATGCCATTTAGTAGTAGGCATTCTACTCCACGGGTTCTTGAGCCAAGATTCACTCTACTTACCTCGTGTTGATAGTGTTTGCTGCAAAGTACCTTTAGGATATTACTAACGCTGCGATAGTCCTCGAGGTCAAATGGTATATCCTTCTTCCAAATACCATGAACCACTTATGGCGAAGTTTGTTGGATCAAAAGATCACTTGAGGTGGCCTCGATGAGTTCTCCATTCTATATTTTGACTCTGCCGGTTCAACGCTTTACTGCATGGGTTATCCAAGAAATATGTTGAACTTCGTTCAACATGCTTCAGATCCATGCATCCACAACTCGAGAAAGATATATGTCTCCTTGATTGTCCCTCTTCATTTGTATTCCGACCATCATCTATCAATTGATAGTCGGAAGTAATTGTGCATCCGTGTTATCGATGCTTATTATTCTTGTAATTGGTCCGTCAAGCCATTCTAGTTTAGAATGAGTAGGAGAAACAAACTCCGATACCTCATCCGTTTCTAGGATTTGGTCAGCAGTTGTATTCCATAAATCAAAATGCCAATCTAGCTTTTGCTATGTTCTACCTTGAGTATTACTATTTTATATCAAGAATATCATGGAATTGCACACCACCCTATGAATTCTTGATACGGTGATACTTCTAGCCCTCATTATTCATTCCTCGGATTCCGTGTTGTCGCATGGCGGAATCTTGGCCGACAAGTGAATCGTGATGTGTGAAATCAATCTTTGCTAACAACTCAGATTTGCTTGGTAGTTAATGGACAATATTCTCATTCTTGGCGTGTTGGTTATTAAATCATCATCCTAAGATTGATCGTGCTACCTAGTCCTTATTTCGGTGCACTCTTGATCAATGAGTTAGGATTGTGCCAATCCCTCGCTCTTTTGATCATATCGTCTTGCCACGAAAAGCAAGATTATTCTCGAGCTTAGTAGCATATTGGTGGTTCGTGATTTTCCGAATATCTTCTGGGAAGTATTACCGAGTTGTCACCGACCGCTATGTTGAGTTAAGTGATCAAGTTGGTTTTCTTGTAACCACCCTTTCTCCAAGAATGCATCTTTGGATACCCACAGGCTAGTTGGCTAAGTTGGGCGACAACTTGGAGAGTTGGAAGATAAAGCTTACCTAACTTAGTTTGTTTCGAAGGGATATCCACGGTGATGAGTGTTAATGTTGAAGAAGATGATATGTTCATCGATTGGTTCCCTTGATCGGTTGTTGAACCTATTGTTTTATCAAAACTTTGATTTGAATGTAGGTGAGTCGTCAAATCCAATCGGAACCAACGATATTAAGTAATGTTGTCTTACTCGTGGTTGATTCCTCGAGCATACATCATTATATTCTTTGGAATTACGACCAATGCTATCACCGTGTTCATAATTATGGAATTCCATGTATATGGAAATCTAGATGAATTGATGTTGAGGCCATCGACAACATCTATGTCCTCCCCATGATTTTCTTTGAACATTAAGCGAGTGTTGGAAACTTTTGTAAGCATTATCTTCATGTCGCTCATGAAATATATGTTTGGTGTATGCGTAGTGACTTTCTCCAAGTTCATGTGCGTGATGCAAGTTGCAACCATGAATTTGAGAAAGGTTTGTTTTATTTCCTCTGGAATCATCCCAAATCAGTCATGCATCGTTGCAAAGTATTACGTGGATTGAAGACTTGCAACCTTCATTCTATCATTATCCCTAGCACACCAAGCCCTTTGATTGATTTGTTCAAGTAGAAGAAGTTCCTTCTTAAGAGCAAAGACTTATCCAAGGATTTCGATACCCTTGTTGATGGTTCCCCACCTGAACTTGGTAGTGTTTTACTATAAGACTACTACGTGGTCATGCTTGTCTTGGACAGACGTGTTCCGCAGGTTTGTAGCAAGAACCAACTCATGTTTTGGAGCTTGCTATCGTTGTTCATTTTCCGAGAATCTGCATAGCGTCATCTAAATCGGTTTGCGTTGCAAACTTTCTTTTCTAGACATGTTATGCAGAAATATCCTGTTACCAACCAGATCTGAATCTCGAGGCGGATGTGATGGTTGGAACTTCTTCAAGAGCTATGATATGGGTTCGGTGAGGGTGGGCGCACCTAGCTGGAAGCATTATGTTGATAATAGTATCTTGATTAAGCCATTTGGTCACCTCCCATGAGGATTTCGCATGACTTATTCTAGAAGTTGTTCCTTATGGATTTTGTGTTCCCAGTCCGACCTTTACTTGATGACCATGTTGATGCCACTTTGAATCATGATAGTGGTATCTTAAACATCAAGGAGAACATTGGAGCCCAGTGCTAAATGTCTCTCGATCGATCATCCGATTTCGTTCTCTTGGCCTCGCTAAGGGAAATGCGAGAAGGTGTTATCTTCCTTTGTATCCGCATCATCCATCACTATTCGCCATCGTGGTAGTGAGATGTGTTGCGGGGATCCTCGACGCGGATGTTGGTAAAACCTTGATGACTATGGAAATGCTCAAGTTTTTGAGAGCACACTCAGTCACTAGGTTATATCCTCGGTATCAATTGGAATGTGCCTTTCGTTTGCCGAGTTGTTCTATAACCATAGTTTCCTTTCCGGCCCGAGTATGCCATTTCCCGAACCCCTTTCAAGCGATCATTGTGAATTGCCTTAGCATGGTATGGAGAGTTTCAATGATCCTTTCCGATAGAGTTTCTTTCTAACGTCGTCATCGAGTTGGATGAAGATACTGGAAAGCAAAGGCGTCAAGATCAATATGAAGCAATGAATCAACATCTTGAGAAGGAAAGTTGGATCGTGAAAGATCGTGTTAGCTTGTGACCCCTCGACTTCTTACCTCACGACTTGAATCTCGGGGACGAGATCCTTGTTTAATGAGGGGTGAGTCACATCCCTAATTACAGTATGACCTAGACTAGATAGTCATGTGTGCATCATGTTTTAAATTCAATTAAATTTGAAATGAGGATTGATCCAAACCCTAGCACCAAATGAATTCAAAATAGGATCAAGTAAAATCATTTTCAATTAATCCAAAATGTCCTTTGGAAAAGTTCATGATTTTTTGATAAAGGTGAAAACCTGCAGCAAAATGATGCACACATATTTCTAGGCCATTTATGGACTCTTAGATAAATCGTTATGTATTTGAATTTGGGCATTTAATTGCTATAACAATTACAAATGCTCAAATAATTACGAAACTAAATGTGGGTTGTTGGAAATAATTCAACATGTCCTCACAAAGTTATTTCAGGATTTTTTAGATGTGGTTTAGTATTTTTACTAAATCAAAAGAAAACAAAGAGAAAATAGAAAACAGAAACTAAACTAGGAAAAGCAGAGAGAGAGAAAGAATTTTACTTGGCAGCTTACATCCGGCTGGTGGCCCAGCAGAATCGGCCCGGCCCACCGAGGCGCCTTGGTCTTCTTCCACCTCTGCCCGATAGGCGAGGCATGTCGATTCTGCAGCGATCGCCGTGGCCTCCTCCCCGCCTCACGCCCTTGAAGGCCCTTCGGTATCCACGGAGGCGGCCACGCACCCCCCTCCGGCCCTCTCACTCTCTCCCCGAGCTCCTCCTCCTCCTCTCTGCTCCCTCTCCCGAACACTTGCCTTGGCGCCCATGCGCCCGCCGCTCGTGTTGCCATCTCGCCGCCTCCCCTTCGCTTCCCGACCAGGTCCGGGAGCCTACGCCAGCGCCGCCGTCTCCCGTCCTCGGGTGCGGAGATCCCGCCGACGTTCCACGGACCCCGTGTCTCCTTGCCTCTCGGCAGCACCCGAGAAGAACCCGCGGGGAGCCTGCACGTTCCCCATACCCCGTCGCCTAATTCACCCTCCGGCCGCCCGTTCCCACCAGGCCGTGAGCCTCCTCGCCGCCGCGGCGATGGTGCGAGGCGAGGCCATGTGCACTGCAGCCCGGTATCCGAGCACACCGGCGTGCTCGATGCGCCTCCACGAACCTGACCACCAATAGCTTTCCCTCCATGCCCTCTAGCACCGTACTCGTGCCGCTCCCGAGCATGGCCGCCACCACGAGGCTTCGACTCCGTGAGCTTCGTTCCTGTACCCCAACCCTCCCATGGCTCTCTGGATGCGCAAGGCGCGGGCTCCCTCTCTGGTGCCCTTAAGCGCGACCAGCCGCGACTTATGGCGTCGCCCAGAGCAAACTCAAGCGACGAAACCCGCCGTCCTTTAAGGTTGCTTAGGCAACTTGATCGGCGGCCCGGCATTAGCATGAATTAGATTAGGTCTAACCGCTACTAATTACCACGCAGCCAGCGACACAGGCCCGCTGACTAACTAACCCTGGATTAGCTCCTGTTTTAGATTAAACTAACCCTCACGGGCCCCATAGGTCGATTTGACACAGCCCACATCACCGTTGGTATTTGGCCCCGCGGAAATTGACCCGGTGGCGTGGCCGTTGGTAGGCCCATATGTCGGTGACACTAATCAGCCCGATCAGCGACCGGTGGACCCCCTTTGGTTGGGTTTGACCTGAACCCGCCCTGTTGAC
The DNA here is from genome assembly GCA_021605145.1 of Aegilops bicornis. NCBI lineage: Eukaryota > Viridiplantae > Streptophyta > Magnoliopsida > Poales > Poaceae > Aegilops > Aegilops bicornis. Next base: position 272,915,028 of record CM038671.1, on the reverse strand, counting down.
CCTCTTTGGCGTCGGGGTGATGTCATCTTGTGTGATGTTTGATTTCTGATTTTAAAATAAATCAGAAATTCTAGAAAATGTCCTAAACTTCTAAAAATCATATAAATTCAATAGTAACTTCGAAATGAGATAAATTATATATGAAAATGATCAGAAAAATCCAATCTATCCATTTATGCTATTCTCATGCATGTTAAACCAACTTATACCCACTGTATAAGTGAAAACATGATGATGGCATTTTAAATGCTAAATATGGAGTTAGCATATGAACCCTTGGTTCATATGGACTTCATCTAAATTGTTGCTAGATGCATTAGCACAAATCATAACATTATTGCCATGTCACATTCATGCATCATATTGTGCATTGCATTGATTGTGTTCTTCCTTGTTCTTGCGGTAATTGTTCCCTCTCGATAGGCGATGTTCGTGATGAGTTTGATGACACCGATGAAGAGCTATACCATCTTGAAGTGCCGGGCAAGCAAAACCCCTTGTTCATTCCGATACAATCACTCTCTCGCTCCTGCTCTCTTTTCTGCATTAGGACAACAACGATTCATACATTGCCTTTCTGCGGTAGTTGAACCCCTTTATCCTCTGCATGACTGTCAATGCCACGGTAAATAGATGAAACCCACTAGCATGGTAGGAGTTGTTTGAGCCACGATGTTCATACTCATTCATGCTTGTTTGTCATGCACGCTACTGCTTAGAGTTGAGTCGAGTGTCTGATTCGCCGGGGATGAATTGGAGGAGTGTGAACATGTCCTCTTTGTGTGAGAGCTAAGTGTGTGAACCACGATTTGGTAAAAGTAGCGGTGAGAGGCCATGTAGGAGTACATGGTGGGTTGTCTCATTGTAGCCGTCCTCGAGGAACTGAGTTACGTGTTTGTGATCCATGAGCGATTACTACCACACATTGGGTTCCGGTAACTCGACCCCTCTTGACTTATTAATCAACTCGATCTCTGTCCAGGAGTTGCAACTAGTTTCTGGTGTTTGTAGGTTGTGTTAGTAGTCTACCAAGTGGCACCCGGTACAGGTGGGCTTGGGACAGACTAGGCACCGTGGCATGGTGTATAGCGTAGAACCACCCGTCAAGGAATGGCTTGGGAACCCTGCTCACATCGTTTGGGGCCGTGGCGACACCCGGCCGGATCTCCTTGCGGATGGAACCGAATAGGTGATAAACACTGGACGAGAGACTTGTGTGGTTAGTCCCAGGTCGTGGCCGACTCCTCGCCAAGGCTTCAGCTTGAAGGTTGCCGAGATACCGCAGCGTGTACATGGTGGTAAGTGGCGAGGCGTGTGTGAAGAAGTACACCCTGCGGGGTTATAAATGATCTATTCGAATAGCCGTGTCCACGGTAAAAGACTTCTGGGTTGCTGTACCATGGGTTCATAGACAAGTGAAAGTGGATGCTTTAAAATCACGAAAGATAAGCGTGAGTGCTATGGATGGCATTCTCATAGGGAGGCCAGGCGGATCCATAGTGGTGTATTGATATGGTGAATATGTGTGGACTCATGTAAGCCACCTCAAAGTTACTTGCGTTAAAGTAGCTCGGGATAGCCACCGAGTCAAGGCTGGCTTGCGATTAAACCCCACCACCCCTTTGTTGATAATGATGCATATGTAGTTGGATTACGATGTAAGTCTTCTTTGGTACATTCGTACTCATGTTTGCCTATTTTATGTTTTCTTGAGAGAGACTTGATCTCGCTAGTGAGTTCAAATGTGGACTTGACGTTTAGCTTGTTACCTCGGCTATGATCTTGTGCCCTCGGCGGGATCTAGTGAATGGTCGAGGCTTCTCCACCTTTCATTTGTAGATATACGTACTCGGACATGTTAAGCTTCCTTGTGCTTTGACTTGTATGCTCACGAATGTTGGGTCATGAGACCCATGTTTGTAATATCTCGCTCCTCGGAGCCTAATGAATAAATACTTGAGTCGTAGAGTTATGTTGTGATGCCATGTTGTATTTACACATATCGAGCATATTGTGTGTATGTTTGAAATGCTTGGCATGTGTGGGGTCCGACAATCTAGTTGTTTATCTTTGGCAGCCTCTCTTATGGGGAAATGTAGTCTAGAGCTTCCTTGAGCCCACAGTGGTCCTTCTGACCCGGTTCACGGAGTCCTGCTTGTGACACTCTTTGCTTCGGGGCGGCCCGCTTATTTGGCGGCATGTGTTTCACTTACGTTCACTGTATACATCCCTTGAGGAAATATCAGCGGTGACATCCAGTCTGCCTAACTTTCTGACAGCCGGGTTAGGAGTCACTGATAGCCCAGTCTTTCTATTTCGGATTCATCTGCTGCTAACCGAGCATGCTCAAAGTTGATTCATGTATGCCTGTCCCCATGGGTTAGTGCCGCTTTGGGTTCGAGGACTAGCCATGTCGGCGGGTTCTCTGTCATATGGATGCTAGCGACACTATCATATCGTGAGCCAAAAATGCATAAGCGGTCCGGGCCAAGGTAAGCGACACAGGTAGAATATCGTGCGTGAGGCCGCAAAGTGATATGAGGTGTTACAGGCTAGATCGGTGTGACTTAGAATCGGGGTCCTGACATTGGGGTAGTGTTCCCACTATTCATGCGCAATACTGTGATCAATCTCAATGAAGTTTCCCTTGGCAATGCAATCCAAAAGTTGTCTATCGTCATATTTAACCGAACATAAAAATTACAAAGAAGAATTCTAAAGTTCACCTCTAGGGTGCACTTGCGGTAAGATTCCATCATCCTATACCAAGCATCTTTTAAGTTTTCTCCTTGCCTTTGCTTAAAGTGAAGAACTTCAAACTCGGGAGACATAGGGCGGATAAGGAATTAGACATAATGACAAGCAAAAGAAACTAACACACGAGCAAACAAAGCGGACGAGGAAAAACCAGCAGGAAAAAGAGGAGGAGATTGGGAAAGAGAGGCGAATAAAAGCGGCAAGGGTGAAGTGCGGGAGAGGAAAGCGAGAGGCAAATGGCAAATAATGTAATCACGAGAGATAGGGATTGTGATGGGTACTTGGTATGTCTTGACTTGCTCTTGCGTGAGCCTCCCGACAGCGGCGCGGAAATTCTTCTTGCTACCTCTTGAGCACTACGTTGGATTTCCCGAAGAGGAGAGGATGATGCAGCAAAGTAGCGTAAGTATTTCCCTCAGTTTTGAGAACCAAGGTATCAATCCGGTGGGAGGCCACGCACAAGTCCCTCGTACCTACACAAAGCGATAGCTCCTCGCAACCAACGCGATTAGGGGTTGTCAATCCCTTCCACGGTCACTTACGAGAGTGAGATCTGATAGAGATGATAACTAATATTTTGGTATTTTGGTATATAGATGCAAAGTGAAAATTAAAAGGCAAAGTAAAAACAAAACAAATATTAAAGTGATGGAGATTGATATGATGAGAATAGACCCGAGGCCATAGATTTCACTAGTGGCTTCTCTCAAGAGCATAAGGATTCTCGGTGGGTGAACAAATTCTTGTTGAGCAATTGTGAGAATTGAGCATAGTTATGAGTATATCTAGGTATGATCATGTATATAGGCATCACGTCCGAGACAAGTAGACCGAAGCTTGATTACGCATCTACTACTATTACTCCACTCATCGACCGCTATCCGGCATGCATCTAGAGTATTAAGTTAAAAAGCAGAGTAGCCTTAATCAAGATGACATGATGTAGAGGAATAAATTCATGCAATATGATAAATACCCCATCTTGTTATCCTCGATGGCAACAATACAATAAGTGCCTTGCAACCCTTTACATCCTTTGGGTAAGGACACATAAGATTGAACCCAAAGCTAAGCACTTCTCCCATTGCAAGAACTACCAATCTAGTTAGCCAAACCAAGCGGATAATTCGAAGAGACTTGCAAAGATAACTCAATCATACATAAAAGAATTGAGAGAAGAATCAAATATAATTCATAGATAATATGGATCATAAACCCACAATTCATCGATCTCAACAAACACACCGCATAAAAATAAGATTACATCGAATAGATCTCCACGAGAGAGGGGAGAACATTGTTTTGAGATCCAAAAGAGAGAAGAAGCCATCTAGCTACTAGCTATGGACCCGAAGGTATGAAGTAAACTACTCACACTTCATCGGAGGGCTATGGTGATAGTGTAGAAGCCCTCCATGGTGGATGCCCCCTCGTGAGCCTCAGGAACAGGCCCCAAGATGGGATCTCGTGGATCTGAGGAAGTTGCGGCGGTGGAATTATGATTTTGGCTCCTTTTACGATTGTTTGAGAGTGCGTAGGTATATATAGGAGGAAGGAATGCGTCGGTGGAGCAGAGGGGCCCACAGGCGAGGCGCGGCATACAGGCGCCCTCACCCTCGTGACCGCCTCTTTCGTTCCTTGGAGTAGGGTCCAAGTCCCCTGGATCACGTTCAGTGAGAATATCACGTTTCCAAAGGTTTCATTCCGTTTGGACTCCGTTTGATACTTTGTTTCTTCGAAACACTGAAATAGGCAAAAAATAGCAATTCTGGGCTGGGCCTCCGGTTAATAGGTTAGTCCCAAAAATAATATAAAAGTGGAAAATAAAGTCTAATATAGTCCAAAACAGTAGATAAAGTAGCATGGAGCAATCAAAAATTGTAGATACATTGGAGACGTATCAATCGCATTCTTTAAAACTGTCATGCCTGCGCACATCTGCTTCTCCTGGCGTCGAATGTGCTGGTTTAACTCCTGGATGAAAGCTGCAATGGATCTATCCTTCACAGTCTTTGATCATCTCCCTTGGTCATCTCGGCGCCCACAAATATGGTAGATAGTATCCTTGAGATCCTTGCGGTAAACTTCTCCAATCGTCCCATGGTGATGTGGGCTGCCATACTCTTTCCTAGACTCGGGTTGGTGCATCAAAAGAAACTCTATGGGCTCGATGGTAGCATAAATGTCCTTCACTGGAACTTGAACTTGAATCATCCAGCGCTTCTCTTCTGGTAAAGTGGTGTTGTAAGTCCCGGTGAAGCTTGGTATTCCGATTTTCAGGTACCTAGTGACTTCCTTCAAGTGGCGTCCAAAAGGTGTGTCTTCATCCGGTTGTGCAAACTTGTTCCTTGTGTCCGCCATCCTAAAGAGTAGAAAATGGAGAGTCGAGAAATAAGAAGAGAGTAGTGATCTAGGGCTTTAGCTTAGTGGTAAGTGTCCTATAGTCGTGTGTGCTACGATACCATCTTGTAGCAACCCGGACCTCAAAGCGATCGATCTCTATGCATCAGTGTCATCCACGGATCGGTAATCTTGACATACCGCGATGCCGAGGATTTATAACGAAGTAGCAATCACACACTTATTACATCGAATGTCTCCAAAGAGAACTTATTACAATAAATATGGCTTAAGGCCATCTAATACGATAACAACGGAAGGCTTGGAAGATAAAGTGAGTCCATCAACTCCAACGACATCACTGAGTGAAAGACAACGACCTATGGCTCCTTACTAGTCGTGCGAAAAGTGCGCAACATGATACGTTGCAGCGAAACTGAATCGACACATGGAATATGCTAGCAAGGTAACACAAAAGAGTAATGAATAGGATAATGCTATCACTACATGCATATATGGCTGGTGGAGGCTGTATGGTTAATATGTTTTGCGGAAAGCCAATTTTTCCCTACAACAAAGGAACTAATTTTATTTAACTATCATGGTGGTTGTTAAACATTGAGAGGGTTCACCCAACTCAATCCCAATTAAGCATCATCATTAAACCCAATCAAATTATATTAAGAGTGATGAGATCCACATGATAATCCAAGAACCGGATACTCAAGATGTCCATAACCGGGGACCACGGCTAACCATGATTAGTTTGTACACTCTGCGAGAGGTTTGCACACTTTTCCCCGAAGACTTCGATCTCCTCCGTTGGATTTCTTGCACTACATAATGTTTGAAAGCGGATGACCGAGACACAGTCTTTAGAAGAGGTCCCCTTAACCGATAGATGAGCACATGCACCTACAATCCCTACATCTTCTAGCCCATCATGGAAAGGTTTCCCACAACTTACTCAACTATGCCAAAGCCCATAATGGCATGTGGCTGCACATGGAAGTTTCTAGCATGAATAATATTATGATCCCTTTGAGCACGGGTGGCGGGTCCATAGGAGAATCTACGGTACCAGGATTTCAATCTGAGCAACCTTTGGGTTCCCAGTGCCTCAATCCACCAGATGTGTATTAAAGTTGCCACCTTAAGTTAACCATTATTTAACAATACTCACATCTGTCATGAATACACTCAAACCCAAACCACGTCTACGAGCATAGCATAGCAATATAAGCAACATAGAACTAACTCCCATAGGTTTGATAATAAACATGTGAATACGTACTACCTCATCTACTTCCCAAACCCACAATTTAATCAGATCCTAACCATGCAATTGTTTGAGGATTGATCTAATGCAATAAAACTGGGTAGTAAAGAGGTATGATCAAAGTGTCACTTGCCTTGCTAATGATCTGTGAAACCTAGAGACTCGTAGTAGCACGCTTCGCACTCACGGGTACTCTATAGCAAACAAACAAGCATACAATAAGCAATCAAGCAATGATGCACGGGTAAAACTCAAATAAGAAGATATAACCATAAAGTTCAACTTAAGAACTCCGGTTTGTAAAAGAATCAAATCGAGCGAAACAGCGAAACTCAAGCTGAAAGAAACAAGCTTGATTTACTAATCTGGACTAAAGTCAAATTTTACAGTAGCAAAAGCTTGTTTAAGTTGATTAAACAGAAAGAGGGCTTGAGAGCGAAACTCTAGGCGCTTGAATACTTTGATTCCAGATAAGCGGCGAAAAGATAAACTAAAAGCGAAAATCGGATCAATCCACGATCGAAAATAATCGTGAAAAATCCGAGAAAAGAAAAAAGCGAGCAAACGAACTAGCGAGCGAGCGTTACATGTCTGCGGCTAAATGGTGAAAATCGTTCGTTAAAAGCGAGCGAATGAGCGGCGTTAAGCTAAATAACTAAACGAAAAAAACGATCTATAAAAAAAATAAACGCGGGTTCTTTAAAAAGCGATGCAGTTTTCGAAGAAAAGCGGGCGTGATTACTACCTCCGTGAGCGTCGGCAAATCCGACAGGCGAAGCGGCAACGAGGATCGGCGGTCTTGTGGTGATGGCGGTGGTCGTGAGGCGGCGTCGGCGGGCGATGGCGAAATCCATGGCGGCAGCGGATGTGAATCCGTGGCCAGCGGCGGCAACAGGTTAAGGTTAAGCGTGGGTGGGCTGGGGTATCTTTGGGGGTCATGATGACAGCTTATAAGAGGGGCAGCTGGGAGTCACTGGCGATTCTGGCTTGAGTCGGTTTTTTAAATAATTCCAGCGGAAAAAGCGAAGAAAAGAAATACTAAGCAGACTCCAAAAATCCTGAAATAAATTTTCCTGTCCTCTAAAAATCTACTAGGACAAGGAGAACATTTATTTGGGACTCTAATGCAATTTTGAAAACGCATATTTTTCTAATTCAAATAAAATAGCGATAAAACTCCGAATAAAAATTCTTATTTGATTTTAGTATTTAATCTCCAACATTTCTTTATTTTGAGAAGTCATTTTATCCTCTCTCTTTTATTTTTATAAAAGAAATATTCAAAGAGAAAATAATTAAAATTAAAGGATCCTCTTTTCAAAATTCGAATAAACTCAAATATGAAAATAACAAAATTCCCAACTCTCTCCGTGGGTCCTTGAGTTGCGTAGAATTTCTAGGATCAAGCCAAAATGCAATAAAATATGATATGCAATGATGATCTAATGCATAACATTTCAAATTGAAAATTTGGGATATTCTGAGACACAAATCAACCAAAACCTAATGTCACCTAGATACTCCAATGTGACCACAAGTATCCACGGGTATGATTATACAATATGCATCACACAATCTCGATTCATCTATTCAACCAACACAAATAACTTCAAAGAGTTCCCCAAAGTTTCTACGGAGAGTCAAGGCGAAATGCCAACCCCTATGCATAAGTTCACAAGGTCACTAAACCCATAAGTTGATCACCAAAACATACATCAAGTGGATCACGTGAATATCCCATTGTCACCACAGATAAGCACATGCAAGACATACATCAAGTGTTCTCAAATCCTTAAAGACTCAATCCGATAAGATAACTTCAAAGGAAAACTCAATCCATTACAAGAAGATAGAGGGGAGAAACATCATAAGATCCAACTATAATAGCAAAGCTCGCGATACATCAAGATCGTGCCATATCAATAATATGAGAGAGAGAGAGATCAAACACATAGCTCTTGGTACATACCCTCAGCCCGGTGGACTACTCCCTCCTCGTCATGGAGGCGTCGGGATCATGAAGATGGCCACGGTGAGGACCCCCCTCTGGCGGGGTCTTGGGAATAGGGTCCGATTGGTTTTGGTGGCTCTGAGGAGGCTTGCGGTGGCAGAACTTGATCTAGGTTATTTTGGAGGTTTACTGTATTTATAGGAATTTTTGGCATAGGTCTCATGTCAAGGGGTCTCAAAGTCGTCCACGAGATAGGGGGCCGCGCCGAGGTAGGCGCCCCCCCACCCTAAATGGGCGGCTCGGGACTCTTCTGGCGCAACTCTTTTACTCCGGGGGCTTCTTTTGGCCCATAAGAAATCATCAAAAATTGGCACATCAATTGTACTCCGTTGGCATTCCTTTTCTGTAAAACTGAAAAACAAGGAAAAAACAGAAAACTGGCACTGGGCTCGAGGTTAATAGGTTAGTCCCAAAAATCATATAAAATAGCATATAAATGCATATAAAACATCCAAGATGGATAATATAATAGCATGGAACAATCAAAAAATATAGATACGTTGGAGACGTATCAATCACCATAAATGACTGAGTCAGAATGATGAGCAGAAACTGATTTTGCTGCAGAAGGACCAGTATCTGAATCTCTTTTGTTTGTCGAGGAAATACGCTATGGAGAGGAACATGCATTTCTCGGTATTTGAAACTTTATCGAACCTTTGTGGTCAGATGATGATCTTCTTCAATAGAAGGTTGAGGTATAGGAGGAGGAATCGAGTCATTTGGTTCGACATGGGCAGGTGAAGCTTGGCGTTGATGAGAATTTCACCATCTTCTGACACATTTGAATGAGATGGGTTTGCTTCATGAACAGGGGAGGCCACATGCACTATTTCAGTAGGCCTTGGCGAAGTAGGAGCATCTGCAATTGGTGTATGAATTGGCGAAGGAATTGCTCACTGAGGAGAGTTTTCATACGTGTCTCGACTTCATGAGATTTTTTCTGCTCGGAGGAGAAGGAGGAGCATTGTTCTTTGCGATTTTCTTCTTCTTCTTCTTTTGCTTCGACGAATCAATGTGCCCTTTGACAAGATCATTGTAGCCAGTAACTTGGGGTTGATTATCGAGGCAGACCTTGCGAACAATTTGATCTAGGTCAGAATGAAATCCTAGTCTTCTGTTTTGAAGGATAGTTAAAGCTCGATTGACATCCACATAAGATTCTTCAAGTTGCTTGATGATGAACTTGGATTTCCACAACCTTCATACGGGTGTCAAGCTCATTGAGCTAAATTTTGTGAGGTTATTGATCTCAACGAATCATCTCTCATGTATTGAACCGGATAAGTGGCTTGAGAAATTACTTGGAGGAATGGGCAAGATGCCATTTCTCCATCAAACAGGTTCTCCACGAATCTATCAAGCTGCTCCATGATGAACACTTGATTGAAATAATGTGGTGCATCGAGAATCATGAGGTTGTGCAAGTGAGGCGGTTTGTGCTGCATTTTGCTCGGTCGGAGGCATAGAGGCAATGGTTGAGTCATTTTGAACAAATTTGGCAGCCTTTTCCTTCACAACTTCATCACTTGGAGCGATACAGCTTTCGGCGAGAAGGAGCTTTGATTTCCTTCACCTTGGGCTTCGAAAATTTCTCCCCTGGCTTGGCAGTGCTAACAAGAGCTTCAACAACCAAATCTTGCATATCAATTGCATCAGGATGAGGAGTTGTATTCACATGGTCTACCATAGTGACAGTGGTGTGAGGAGTTTTTCTCTTCCAGGAAATCTTCTTAGGAGGTGCTATTGGAACTGCACTTGCTCGAAGATCTGGCAGAATGGTTGATGTAGTGATATTCACTTTCTCGAAAAGAGTTGCTGCAACTTCTTCCCTTGTGAGAGGAGGATCATCTTGATCGGAAGAATCACTTTCGTCATTTCTAGCAATTGGTTTGGCTGGCCTTCTCTTCAGAGCAGCAGATCTAGGTTCATGTTTGTTCTTTGAATGGCGTCCTGCTTTTCCACCATCCTTTTTCTTTTTATATACGATTTGATGAGATGATGATTTTATTCTTCTCTTTCTCTTTCCTTTTCAGCCTTCTTGGCTCTCTTCTCGGCATTCTTCAAGATCTTTGCCAATTCATCAGGATAAGATTCGGGAGTCTTGAGAGACATCTCATGAGCATCTGGTGGAGGTGGTGGTCTTTCCTGGGGATCACTTGCACATACAAGACCAATCTCACGACAGTCACCCCACGGAGGATGAAAAGCAAAGTTCTTGGCAAATTGAGGATGAATCATTTTGTAGTTAAACCACTTCCACACCCAGTGGCATCGAATACGTTGCAGACGCTTTCTTCTCTGTGTTGAATCTTCTCCTGGAACAGTGTTGTAGTCGTCATGAGAGATATACTGAGCTGAATTCGTGAAAGGTAGCCTGTCATCTTTCCTTTTCATCGGATCATTTTCTTCTTGCTCATCGGGATTTTTCTCATGCCTTTTCCTTTTCTTTGGTGGATGGGCCTCTTGTTGGGCCCTTTGCATTTGGCGCCTTAGATTAATTTGTTGTACCCATAATCACTTCATCTTCATCGGCCATGCTCATTGGTCGGCGAGAATCCTCAACAGAATGCATACACACATGAAATAGAATAGATCTGAGGAAAATGGAGCAGGGTTACAAATGCTCATGGATATTTTTCGAACAAAAACATTTTGAGGAAGAAATAGATTCAGACTTTGGGATATGCTTCGAATGAAGGAAACGTATAGAACGAGCTAGTAGCTCCGAAGAATATACTAGACAATGTGCTAGCCATTTCATTCGACGAATCATAACACAAACCTAGATTTTAAGGATTAGGATGCGAACAACTACAAAGCACATCCACATTAGTAGCGGTAAAAACCTAGATCTAGGATATGCGGTAAAATCGAGAGAAAATTAACCGTGGGCGAACTCGAATCATGAAGGATGGAGGTCCGAGTTCAAACCACCGTACCCTAGCTTGGTGACGTCACGGCAGCTATGGCGGCCTTGGAAGAAAGATGTCGGCGGCATGGAATGACTCTGGTGACCTCTTTCCGGCGATTAAGCGGCGAAGAGGCGTTGTCGTCGAGCTCAAGATGGGGCGCTGCAGCGAGGTTTTAAGCGGAGAAGAGGCGAGGAGCAAGAGAGGTGAAGCTGGAAGAATGGGATGGTGCAGTTTTTATGTCACGAATGGAAATAACCGCCGCGGTGGATTTTAATCGAGCGGCCTCAAGCTAGAGGCGATTGCGATTCAGCGGACCACGATGGAGTGGCATTTGATGTATTGCACATGGCAAATGTCATAAAACATTGTGGTCTGACTTGGGCGAAACCCCAAATTTTGGACAGCTTTTAGCCAAAAGCAGTTAATGTTGGACCGAATCTTAATGCGTGGTCAAGGACACCATATAAAGTTTCGTTCGAGATAAAATTTGAGCATTTGTAGCAGAACAGCATAGACTAGAAGAGATAGAGTAGAGGGAAAAGCGAGTTACGGCATTTCACTCGGCGAGAAAAACACAAACACTCAAGCAAGTAGCTATGAGAGAAATGCATTCAGACAAACAAAATCTATCGATCAGAGAGAAATCCAACAAAAGAGAATTGTAGTGGCGTGACCCACCGTATAAGAACTGTATGACCCCGAGCGTCGCACAATTATCGTGGCACCCGATTAGTCTAGTTCTTCGTTAATGTATTCACTCTTAGAAAGAAAATTTCACTTTTTCGAAATTTTCAAACTCTTGATTTTGTGCACCCATTCCTTCTAAGATGTGGAAGTGTTAGCTTACGGGTGCGAGTCCGACTTACTACATGTTTGCGAAGTCCGAGGATATTTAGCTCACATTGTAATGCACAAAATCTTTTCTCGTCGAGAGACTTGGTGAAAATATCGTGAGATTGTCTTGGTCTTGACATGATTGATACAATATCCTCTCGAGCAACATGATCGCGAATGAAATGATATCGATGGCAATATGCTTCATGCGAGAATCTTGCCGCAGAATTATGTGCAATTTTGATGGCACTTTCATTGTCACAATATAGAGGAATATGCTTGACCTTGATGCCATAATCCTTCAATGTCTACTTCATCCACAATAACTGAGTGCAACAAGCGCCAGCAGCAATATATTCGGCCTCAGCCATGGATAGAGACATGCAATTCTGCTTCTTTGACGACCAACAGACCAATGATCTACCGAGGAAATGGCATGTCCCAAAGTAGGCTTCCTACCAACCAAGTCACCAGCCCAATCTGAGTCTGAATATCCAACAAAATCAAACTGTGCTCCCTTAGGATACCATAAGCCTAAGGTGGGGGTGTGAGCCAAATATCTCAAAATGCTCTTGACCGCTTGGTGATGCGATTCATTTGGTGCAGCTTGATAGCGGGCACACATGCAAACACTTAACATAATGCAGTGCGGATGCACATAGGTAAAGAAGAGATCCAATCATCGAACGATAAGCTTTCTGATCGTAATCCTTACCATACACATCTGCATCCAGCTTACCGTTCGTGGGCATAGAAGTTTTATAGCCCTTCATTTTGGAATCTTGCATTTTGAACTTCTTCAGGCATTCTTTCAGATATTTCTTCAGATAAATTAAAATGCCATTTGTTGTTGACGAATTTGCAGTCCGAGAAAGAACTTGAGTTCACGCATCATAGACATTTAATATTTATCGGACATCATTTTCCCTAATTCTAAGCTGCAAGATAATATCATACACATAGATTTGACATACGAGTAGATCATTATCAATAGTGCAGTGAAAAGTGTGGGATCGATGGATCTGGCTTGAACCCTTTGTCGAGCAAAAACTTCTTCAAGGTGTCATACCAAGCTCGAGGGGCTTGCTTTAGCCCATATAAAGCTTTCTTCAACACTGAAAACTTTGTTAGGAAACTCAAGGTGTTCAAAGCCGGATGGATGTCTAACATAAACTTCCTCGTCAATTTCACCATTGAGGAAAGCATTTTCACATCCATTTGATAAAGCAAGATATCATTGTAATTTGCATAAGAGATAAGAATCTGAATTGCCTCAAAGGCGTGCAGCGAGGAGCATATGTTTCACCGAAATCAATACCTTCTACCTTTGTGTAACCTTGAGCAAGAAGACGTGCCTTGTTTCTCACTACAATACCATTTTCATCTTGCTTACTGCGGAAAATCCATTTTGTGCCGATGATATTGTGCTTCTTGGGATTTGGCTTGTCAACCAGTTCCCATACATCATTTAGTTTGAATTGCACCAACCTCTCTTGCGTTGCATTCATCCAATCTGGATCATTCATGGCTTCTTCATACTTGGTAGGTTCTGCCAAAGAGACAAAGGAGAAACTGCCACAATAGTTGGCCAAGCAGTGCGTGAATGAGTTGTGGGTCGATAACCTGGATTCTCAATTTCATCAAGAATTAATGAGGATCAACTCGATTTGCCACTTTCGAGGATGAGGACATCTTGATGATCATTATCATTTTGATCAGCATCATCATTTGTATCATCATTTCCTTGAGGATTGCCATTTTGTTGGCATTTGGATTTTGATTAGCATTGGCATTCGAGGAGTATTAGCTTTGGCGGTGGCTTGACGAGTTCTGATTTGAGTCATAGGAGCATCATTATCAGAGGACTCAGGTGCATTTCCTTCAACAGGCTTGACGCTCCCAATAGCCATTTGCCAAATAGCATCCGAAATCGGTGGTTCATCTATCACATTTGGCAGGTGCTCCTTTTGGGAGCCGTTAGATCCATCAAACCGCACATTTACTGTTTCCATAACTTTCATGTGGTGAGAGTTATAGACACGATACGTATGCGAGATTGAGCCATAACCGAGAAGAAAACATTCATGTGCCTTAGGTGCAAACTTGGAAGAATGACTCATATCACGAATGTAACAAGGTGCAGCAAAAACACATAGATAAGAAACATTTGGTTTCTTGCCAGTGATAAGCTCATATGAAGTTTTCTTAAGGAACTTGTGAAGATAAACACGGTTGATAACATGATAGGCAGTGTTAATAGCATCAGCCCAGAAGCGAATGGGAGTTTTGTACTCACTGAGCATTCTTCTCGCCATTTCAATAGGAGTTCTGTTCTTTTGTTCAACAACCCCATTCTGTTGGGGAGTGTATGTAGCAGAGAACTCATGAGTAATACCATATTCATCGAGAAATTCAGCAGTATGAGTATTTTTTAACTCTGTTCCATTATCACTTTTGACATGCTTAATTTGCACATCATATTCATTCTGGCCTTCTTAGTGAAACTTTTGAAGATATCTTGAGTGCAGGTCTTGTCTTCCAGAAAGAATACCCAAGTGTATCGAGAGAAGTCATCAGCAATAACCAAACCATAATGACTGCCACCGAAGCTTGCATAATTTTGAGGACCGAATAAATCCATATGGATAATTTCCAGTGGTCTTGTTGTGGTCATAACTGTCTTGGATGAGTGATGCTTCTTAGCCAATTTACCAGCCTCATGTGCAACACAGAGATGATTCTTGTCAAATTTAACATCAAGAATGCCACGGAGATGATTTTTCTTCACGAGTGCGCAAATTTCTCATACTGCTTTGTTGGGGAGCAGCGGTATTTCAAAAACTCCTACTATCATGCAAGATCTATCTAGGAGATGCATAGCAACAAAGCGGGAGAGTGTGTCCATGTACCCTCGTGAACCGAAAGCGAAGCATTAAATAGCTTGAGTTGATGTAGTCGAACGTCTTCATCATCCAACCGATCCAAGTACCGAACATACGGCACCTCCGCGTTCAGAACACGTTTAGCTCGATGACATCCCTCGTGCTCTTGATCCAGTTGAGGCCGAGGGAGAGTTCCGTCGACTGACGGTGTGGTGGCAGTGATGATGAGATTATCGGTGCGAGGGCTTCGCCTAAGCACTCTGACGATATGGTAGCGTGCGTAAGCGTGGAGGGGGCACCGCACGGCTAAGAGAAGACTTGGTGTGTTCTAGCGGTGCCCCCTCCCCATATATATATATATATATATATATATATATATATATATATATATATATATATATATATATATATATATATATATATATATAGGTGGGAGGGAGGGAGAATCGGGGCGCGCCCCAAGTAGGAGGAATCCTACTTGGGGCCTAATCCTATTCGGCCTCCCCTTTCCATGTTTTAGGAGGGAGAAGGAAGAGGAGAGAGAGAAGGAAAGGGAGGCCGGGTGCCCCATTCCTTTCTCTCCTCTCCCTACCTTTCTCCCACCCTATTCGACCATGTATGGGCGCACCAGCCCACTAGGGGCTGGTATGTCCCTTAAGGCCCAATAAGGCCCATATCTTGGCCGGGGGTGCCCGGAACCCCTTTCCAGTGACCCGATACGTACCCAGTATCCCAGAAACACTTCTGGTGTCCAAATACTATCGTCCTATATATGAATCTTTACCTCTCGACCATTTCGAGACTCCTCTTCATGTCCGTGATCTCATCCAGGACTCTGAACAATATTTGGTCATCAAATCACATAACTCATATAATATAAAATCGTCATCGAACGTTAAGCGTGCGGACCCTACGGGTTTGAGAACTATGTAGACATGACCGAGACTCATCTCCAGTCAATAACCAATAGCGGAACTGGATGCTCATATTGGCTCCTACATATTCTCTGAAAGATCTTTATCGGTCGAACCGCATAACAACATCGTTATTCCCTTTGTCATCGGTATGTTACTTGCCGAGATTCGATCATCGGTATCATCATACCTAGTTCAATCTTATTTACCGGCAAGTCTCTTTACTCGTTCTGTAATGCATCATCCCGTAACTAACTCATTAGTCACATTGCTTGCAAGACTTATAGTGATGTGCATTACGAGAGGGCCCAGAGATACCTCTCCGATACACGGAGTGACAAATCCTAATCTCGATCTATGCCAACTCAACAAACACCATCAGAGACACCTATAGAGCATCTTTATAATCACCTAGTTACGTTGTGACGTTTGATAGCACACAAGGTGTTCCTCCGGTATTCGGGAGTTGCATAATCTCATAATCGAGGAACATGTATAAGTCATGATGAAAGCAATAGCAATAAAACTAAACGATCATTATGCTAAGCTAACGGATGGGTATTGTCCATCACATCATTCTCTAATGATGTGATCCCGTTCATCAAATGACAACACATGCCTATGGCTAGGAAACTTAACCACATTTGATTAACGAGCAAGTCAAGTAGAGGCATACTAGGGACACTCTATTTTGTCTATGTATTCTCATATGTACTAAGTTTCCGGTTAATACAATTCTAGCATGAATAATAAACATTTATCAGGATATAAGGAAATATTAATAACAACTTTATTATTGCCTCTAGGGCATATTTTCTTGATCTCCCACTTGCACCAGTCAATAATCTAGTTCACATCGTCATGTCATGTCACACCAATAGTTCACATCTTTATGTGATTAGTTCACATCTTCATGTGACTAATACCCAAAGGGTTTACTAGAGTTAATAATCTAGTTCACATCGCTATCGATTAACACCCAAAGAGTGATCATGTTTTGCTTGTGAGAGAAGTTTAGTCAGCAGGTCTGCCACATTCGAGCCGTATGTATTTTGCAAATTTTCTATGTGTACACTGCTCTGAACAGAGCTACTCTAGTTAATCGCTCCCACTTTCAATATGTATCTAGATTAAGACTTAGAGTCATCCAGATTGGTGTCAAAGCTTGCATCGATGTAACTCTTTACGACGAACTCTTTGTCACCTCCATAACCAAGAAACATTTCCTTATTCCACTAAGGATAATTTTGACCGTTGTTCAATGATCCACTCCTGGATCACTATTGTACCCTCTTGCCAAAATCATGGTGAGGTACACCCAATAGGTCTAGTACACAGCATAGCATACTTTATAGAACCTATGACTGAGGCATAGGGAATGACTTTTCACTCTCTTTCTATTTTGCCGTGGTCGGGTTTTGAGTCTTTACTCAACTTCACACCTTGCAACACAGGCAAGAACTCCTTCTTTGACTGTTTCATTTTGAACTACTTCAAAATCTTGTCAAGGTATATACTCATTGAAAAAAATCTTAACAAGCGTCTTGATCTATAGATCTTGATGCTCAATATGTAAGCAGCTTCACCGAGGTCTTTCTTTGAAAAACTCCTTTGAAACACTCCTTTATGTTTTCCAGAAAATTCTACATCATTTACGATCAACAATATGTCATTCACATATACTTATCGGAAAGGTTGTAGTGCTCCCACTCACTTTCTTGTAAATCGGGCTTCGCCATGAAATGCATGTATAAAACTATATGCCTTGATCAACTCATCAAAGCGTATATTCCAACTACGAGATGCTTGCACTAGTCCATAGATGGATCATTTGGAGCTTGCACACTTTTCTAGCACCTTTAGGATTGACAAAACCTTATTGTTGCATCATATACAACTCTTCTTTAAGAAATCCATTAAGGAATGTAGTTTTGACATCCATTTGCCAGATTTCATAAAATGTGGCAATTGCTAACATGATTCGAACAGACTTTTAAGCATCGATACGAGTGAGAGAATCACATCGTACTCAACATCTTGAATTTGTCGAAAACCTCTTGCGAAAATTCGAGCTTTGTAGATAGTAACACTACTATCAATGTTCATCTTCCTCTTGAAGATCCATTTATTCTAAATAGCTCACCGATCATCAGGCAAGTCAATCAAAGTCCATACTTTGTTCTCATACATGGATCCCATCTCAGATTTCATGGCCTTAAGCCATTTCGCGGAATCTGGGCTCATCATCGATTCCTCATAGTTCGTAGGTTCGTCATGGTCAAGTAACATGACTTCCAGAATAGGATTATCGTACCACTCTGGTGTGGATCTTACTCTATTTGACCTACGAGGTAGTAATTTGATCAGAAGTTTCATGATCATCATCATTAGCTTCTTCACTAATTGGTGTAGGAATCACTGGAGCTGATTTCTGTGATGAACTACTTTCCAATAAGGGAGCAGGTACAATTACCTCATCAAGTTCTACTTTCCTCCCACTCACTTCTTTCAAGAGAAACTCCTTCTCTAGAAAGGATCCTCTTAACAACAAAGATCTTGCTTTTCGGATCTGTGATAGAAGGTGTACCCAGCAGTTTCTTTTGGGTATCCTATGAAGACGCATTTCTCAATTTGGGTTTGAGCTTATCGGGTTGAAGCTTTTTCACATAAGCATCATGATCCCAAACTTTAAGAAACAATAGCTTAGGTTTCTTGCTAAACCATAGTTCATATGGTGTCGTCTCAACGGATTAGATGTTGCCCTATTTAACGTGAATGCAGCTGTCTCTAATGCATAACCCCAAAATGATAGTGGTAAATCGGTAAGAGACATCATAGATCGCACCATATCTATTAAAGTACGATTACGATGTTCAGACACACCATTACTCTATGATGTTCCAGGTGGCATAAGTTGTGAAACTATTCCACCTTGTTTTTAAATGAAGGCCAAACTCGTAACTCAAATATTTGCCTCCGCGATCAGATCGTAGAAACTTTATTTTCTTGTTATGATGATTCTTAACTTCACTCTGAATTTCTTTAAACTTTTCAAATGTTTCAGACTTATGTTTCATCAAGTAGATATACCCATATCTGCTCAGATC
Organism: Aegilops bicornis; assembly: GCA_021605145.1. Lineage (NCBI taxonomy): Eukaryota > Viridiplantae > Streptophyta > Magnoliopsida > Poales > Poaceae > Aegilops > Aegilops bicornis. Next base: position 272,895,989 of record CM038671.1, on the reverse strand, counting down.
ATCTGTGAAGGTCAGAAAATAACGATACCCGCCGCGAGCCTCAACACTCATTGGACCGCACACATCAGTATGTATTATTTCCAACAAGTCTGTTGCTCGCTCCATTGTTCCGGAGAATGGAGTCTTAGTCATCTTGCCCATGAGGCATGGTTACGCCAAGCATCAAGTGATTCCAAAAGCCCATCGGCATGGAGTTTCTTCATGCGTTTTACACCAATATGACCCTAAGCGGCAATGCCACAAATAAGTTGCACTATCATTATTAACTTTGCATCTTTTGGCATCAATATTATGTGTATCACTATGATCGAGATTGATGAAACCATTTACATTGGATGTAAGACCGTAGAAGGTTTTATTCATGTAAGCGAACAACAATTATTCTCTTATTTAAATGAACAACCTTATCATAATAAACATGATCCAATCATATTTATGCTCTACCCAAACACCAAATAACATTTATTTAGTTCCAATACTAATCCTGAAGGAAAAAGGGAGTGTGTGATGGTGATCTTATCAACCTTGGAATCACTTCCAACACACATCATCACCTCGCCCTTAACTAGTCTCTGTTTATTTTTTTGCAACTCCTGTTTCGAGTTACTACTCTTAGCAACTAAACCAGTATCAAATACTGAGGGGTTGCTATAAACACTAGTAAAGTACACATTAATAACATGTATATCAAATATACTTTTGTTCACTTTGCCATCCTTCTTATCCGCCAAGTATCTAGGGAAGTTCCACTTCGGTGACCATTTCCTTTGCGGTAGAAGCACTCGATTTCAGGCTTGGGTCTAGCTTTGGGCTTCTTCATGGGAGTGGCAACTTGCTTGCCATTCTTCTTGAAGTTCCCTTTCTTTCCCTTGCCCTTTTACTTGAAACTAGTGGTCTTGTCAATCATCAACATTTGATGCTTTTCTTGATTTCTACCTTGGTCGATTTCAGCATCATGAAGAGCTCGGGAATCATTTTTGTCATCCCTTGCATATTATAGTTCGTCACGAAGTTCCAATAACTTGGTGATAGTGACTAGAGAACTCTGTCAATCACTATTTTATCTGGAAGATTAACTCCCACTTGATTCAAGCAATTGTAGTACTCAGACAATTTGAGCACATGCTCACTGGTTGAGCTATTAACCTCCATCTTGTAGGCAAAGTACTTGTCAGAGGTCTCATACCTCTCGACTCGGGCATGAGTCTGAAATACCAATTTTAGCTCTTGGAACATCTCATATGCTCCATGGCGTTCAAAACATTTTTGAAGTCCCGGTTCTAAGCCGTAAAGCATGGTGCACTAAACTATCAAGTAGTTATCATACCGAGCTTGCCAAACGTTCATAACGTCTGCATCTGCTCCTGCAATAGGTCCGTCACCTAGCGGTGCATCAAGGACATAATTCTTCTGTGCAGCAATGAGGATAATCCTCAGATCACGGACCCAGTCCGCATCATTGCTACTATCATCTTTCAACTTATTTTCTCTAGGAACATACCAAAAATAAAGCAGAGGAGCTATCTGCGAAATATTGATCTACAACTTAGATATGCAAAAATTATCATTACTAATTTCATTGTAAATTAAAGTTCAATTAATCATATTACTTAAGAACTCCCACTTAGATAGACATCCCTCTAATCATCTAAGTGATCACGTGATCCATATCAACTAAACCATGTCCGATCATCACGTGAGATGGAGTAGTTTTCAATGGTGAACATCACTATGTTGATCATATCTACTATATGATTCACGCTCGACCTTTCGGTCTCGGTGTTAGAGGCCATATCTACATATGCTAGGCTCGTCAAGTTTAACCCAAGTATTACGTATTGTGCAAAAGCGGCTTGCACCCGTTGTATGTGAGCGTAGAGCTTATCACACCCGATCATCACGTGGTGTCTCGACACGACAGTATGTCATAGCGGTTACTCAGGGAGAACACTTATACCTTGAAATTTAGTGAGAGATCATCTTATAATGCTACCGCCGTACTAAGCAAAATAAGATGCATAAAGGATAAACATCACATGCAATCAATATAGGTGATATGATATGGTCATCATCATCTTGTGCCTTTGATCTCCATCTCCAAAGCACCGTCATGATCACCATCGTCATCGGCTTGACACCTTGATCTCCATCGAAGCATCGTTGTCGTCTCGCCAACTATTGCTTCTATGATTATCGCTACCGCTTAGTGATAAAGTAAAGCAATTACATGGCGATTGCATTTCATATAATAAAGCTACAACCATATGGCTCCTGCTAGTTGCCGATAACTGTGTTACAAAACATGATCATCTCATACAACAATTTATATAATCACATCTTGACCATATCACATCACAACATGCCACTGCCAAAAACCGTTAGGCGTCCTCTACTTTGTTGTTGCAAGTTTTACGTGGTTGCTGCGGGCTTAGCAAGAACCGTTCTTACCTATGCATCAAAACCACAACAATGTTTCATCAAGTTTGCTATTTTAACCTTCAACAAGGAGCGGGCGTAGTCACACTCGATTCAAATAAAGTTGGAGAAACAGACACCCACTAGCCACCTGTGTGCGAAGCACGTCGGTAGAACCAGTCTCGCGTAAGCGTCTGGCGTAATGTTGATGCAGGCCGCTTCATCCAACAATACCGCTGAATCAAAGTATGACATCTTTGGTAAGCGGTATGACTATTATTGCCCACAACTCTTTGTGTTCTCTTGGTGCATATAACACCTACGCATAGACCTGGCTCTGAGGCAACTATTGGGGAACGCAGTATTTCAAAAAAATTCCTACGATCACGCAAGATCTATCCAGGAGATGCATAACAACGAGAGGGGAGAGTGTGTCCACGTACCCTCGTAGACCGAAATTGGAAGTGTTAAGTAATGCGGTTGATGTAGTCCAACGTCTTCACGATCCAACCGATCCAAGTACTGAACATACGGCACCTCCGCGTTCAGCACACGTTCAGCTCGATGACGTACCTCATGCTCTTGATCCAATTGAGGCTGATGGTGAGTTCCGTCAGCACGACGGCGTGGTGACGGTGATGATGAAGTTACCGGCGCAGGGCTTCGCCTAAGCACTACGACGATATGACAGAGGTGTCTAAGCGTGGAGGGGGCACGCTGCAGCTAAGAGAAGACTTGGTGTGTTCTGGCGGTGCCCCCACCCCACATATATATAGGTGGGAGGGAGGAGCAGCGAGGCGCGCCCCAAGTAGGAAGAATCCTACTTGGGGCCTAATCCTATTCGGCCTCCCCCTTTCCCTGTTTTCCGGAGGGAGAAGGAAAGAGGAGGGAGAGAAGGAAAGGGAGGCGGTGCCCCTTTCCTTTCTCTCCTCTCCTTACCTTTCTCCCACCCTATTCGGCCATGTATGGGGCGCACCAGCCCACTAGGGGCTGGTATGTCCCGCCCAAGGCCCAATAAGGCCCATATCTTGGCCGGGGGTGCCCGGAACCCCTTTCCAGTGACCCGATACGTACCCAGTATCCCAGAAACACTTCTGGTGTCCAAATACTATCGTCCTATATATGAATCTTTACCTCTCGACCATTTGAGACTCCTCGTCATGTCTGTGATCTCATCAAGGACTCGAACAACATTCGGTCATCAAATCACATAACTCATACAATATAAAATCATCATCAAGCGTTAAGCGTCACGGACCCTATAGGTTTGAGAACTATGTAGACATGACCGAGTCTCATCTGCAGTCAATAACCAATAGCGGATCCTGGATGCTCATATTGGCTCCTACATATTCTACAAAGATCTTTATCGGTCCAACCGCATAACAACATACGTTGTTCCCTTTGTCATCGGTATGTTACTTGCCCGAGATTCGATCGTCGGTATCATCATACCTAGTTCAATCTTGTTACGGCAAGTCTCTTTACTCGTTCCGTAATGCATCATCCCGTAACTAACTCATTAGTCACATTGCTTGCAAGGCTTATAGTGATGTGCATTCTTGAGAGGGCCCGGAGATACCTCTCCGATACGGAGTGACAAATCCTAATCTCGATCTATGCCAACTCAACAAACACCATCAGAGACACCTGTAGAGCATCTTTATAATCACCCAGTTATCTTGTGACGTTTGATAGCACACAAGGTGTTCCTCCGGTATTCGGGAGTTGCATAATCTCATAGTCAGAGGAACATGTATAAGTCATGATGAAAGCAATAGCAATAAAACTAAACGATCATTATGCTAAGCTAACGGATGGGTATTGTCCATCACATCATTCTCTAATGATGTGATCCCGTTCATCAAATGACAACACATCACTACAAGAAATATGTCAACTTGTGATCTTGAATATTGGTCACTGAAAGGTCATTGTTTTTCATTTGCGACCTTTTTTGACCAAAAACAGAAGGTCAAAAGCTGGCGGTCGTAAACTGAAATTAATGACCTTCTCTGTGAGAAGGTCGTGGGCGTTCTGACCAAAATATGCCTCTTGTTTTGTTTTGGTCACTAGCAGCCTCCCAGACCCACGTAGGCATCCGGCGTGGCAATCGATGTGGCACAAGAATCAGCCCGGTCCAATTCGGTTTTCTACATGGGCCTAGCCCAACATTTCAGCCATTTGTTGTTTTTTCCTATGCTTTGATTAGCTACATGGGCTGGCCCAACAATTCGGCTTTCATGAGCTTATTCCATTTTTTGGGCCTCATCCTTTTTGCAATCTATTTCCTTTTTATTTTTACGAGATTTTATTTTGTTTCATTTTTAAGCGGTCCGGTGCTTGTTGGGCTGTGGCCTTCTTCATTAATTATTTGTCGGTATTAGGTCTCGATCTTTTGGACCGACCTCTAGCCCGATTACACACATACATCCAACATTATTTCATATTCAAATCAGGAAAACTCCATATGAAATTCAAATCATCCATCGCATCACATCAGGTTTACATAACAAATCATCTCGAGAATACATTTCATTACACGAGAATATAGAAGGAGCAGAGGAATATGCAATAAGACAATTTTGGCACATCCTACAACTTGCCATCCAACAACAAGAAGTATATAACACGAGAGTACAATGGACTTCATTGCTCTCTCTTGTTAGACTTGCTCCAGCTGCGACAACTTGCCATCCTACAACAAGAAGTATATAACAATGAACTTCAAGAACATTACAGGAGCTAAAGCCCAATCAGCGAAGTGCTCAAAAATGCCTTAAGCGCATGCATTCAAAATTTAGACACTTGACATAGCCTCATCAAGCATGCAATAAATTATAGAAAGTAAACGAGGACCAGACTTTACAATTACAGACACATCCATCAATCCATGAGGCAAAATCATGTGAATCCAAAAGGAGAGGCAGGAAGGGATACCAATTTTGATCCAGAGGGGCTATGAGTGTGGCCTTCTTCCGGAAGAGGTTGGCCCTAACGCACCTTGTATCGGAAGGCTGGGAGCTCATAGATTGTTACAGTCGGTGAGCGTGTCCTCGCATCCGGTCATCTTTGCTAGCACGAGTAACAGGAAAAATGGAAGGAACAATTTAGACTTGGTATTAACAAACAAAGGCGTAATCAATAGCAGATTAAGCGCCAATTTTCTCGAGCATAAGGAGAAGAATGAGCAAAGCGACCTGAGAGATGTGGGACAATGTTGTACTGTAGATGATGTTCGCAGCCAAGGAAGACATGGGGCCAGACCTTGCATGTGTGCACCTTCACCGGTGCATGCATCACCATAGCAGCCAAGAAAGTAGACATCATCGACATCTACTCACCGCTTTCACGGCAATGGAGAAAGAGTCAAACAAAAAATATTAGACCATGATATGACACCGGACCATAGATTAGTAACTTTAAATCACAAAGTATATCCACAACACCATAAAATAGTCCCAAACCCGAGTGTTATTTGAGTATACTGCATGTAGTTTATTTTGATGAGTCCAGAAACATGGAAGGGTTCAATACAGTCCTAATATACATTCATATTACAATAGCTCGATAAGTCCAGAAATATGTTTTATATGCACGATAAGTCCAGAAACCCTAGTGCTATTTATTTACTGGTTTTACTGAATCACACTACATTACTGCCCTTATTAGAAATCTCTCGCATGAATCTGGGTGCAGGGTAGATGCCTTTTTTATATGTTCTACATTACTACCCCAAGAAACATTGGCTTTGAGCAGCTTGTGCCAACTCGCTTATCAACAAACATATTCTAGCGAGAGAGGCACTCTGATTTGCACTGTGTGGATCTGGACAATTCCCCTTGCTCTCTGAGAAGCTACGAATAGATAGTTTCACACATACATTGATTGGTTTTGATACTCATAACAAAGGATGCAGCATATAAAGCGGCAGCCACAACACAACTTCTAGCAGCGGCTCAAATTTCAAGTTGTTGTGATGTGCATGTAGCATGCTTTGCCTAAGCAACGGCAATGCATAGTGGTACAACCGAGAGATCGATAGCATCAACACGTTTAGCCCTACTTGGATCACTGCATGCGTCAGGCCCAGAGACAATTCAACCAAATTGGCGAGTTCGAGCGAGCACAAAGGCAAAGACAAAGTATATATCAATGCCTACAATCTTGATTCGGTACACATCTCTTTAGAACAAAGTAATATTCAGAATTCATATATCGGTATATATTGAAATTGAACCACCAAAAACGACTTTACTAATATCTCTTTAGTAGAGAGTAAACACCGACAAACTAATTTCATCTTGAAGTGTAGTTTTGCAGCTGACAACAAGCATTAAAACAAGCTACTCTTGTTACTATAGTGTTGTTCGATTACTATAGTTCGATACCATATGCCTACAATCGGACACAAGCTTGATGCAGTCAAAGTATAATTACAAATAGGATTAAGAATCAAACTTGTTACTCATGGGATGCGTAGCGCAGGCGTTGATAAAAGAGTATAACACAAGCTACACTTATAAACACAAGCTTGATTCGGTCTGAGAAATAAACAAGCCTCAGTTGTGAGCAGCGGTGTTAGATTGTTTACCTTGAGTTCTTCTTCTCCCACCTCCCATCCTTCACAAAGCCACCCTCCACTGACCAAATCAAGCTTTCGGTTCAACAATCAACACCATTCACCTCTTCATCCTCACTATTTCTGCCGAACCACGGTCCACATGAACAACATTCAGCTACACGAGAGGGACGCACTAGCCATCCCTAGGCGTAAACTAGCTCACGATTTAGTCCATGGCCAAGGAGGTATGCTTAGTCGACAAAGCAACTTCATTAGTGGCATTTTTTAATATTTTTTGCAGGAACATTAGTGGTATTGTTGACTTGTTGACGAACATTTTGGAGAATGGCCACAGACATGCACAAACGACCAAACATTGGCAATGACCGCACCACAAAGCAGTACTACCATTGTTGGTCAACACTAACGGTCAGGGAAGGTATGGTTCGATAGCAACTTTAGCTAATGCCATTTGTTGACTTATTGTGGAACATTTTGTTGGCACAAAGTCTGAGGCAAAAGACACCGCACTAGTGACCAGGACCAAACTTTTTTTTGAAACAAGAACCAGGACCAAACTTGGAGCATGACTGCACCTTAAGCACCAATCTTGGGCATATATAATACGTATTATCCTCCCGGACACTTTGTGGACTTGACTGCCAAAGGTCTTGCCTTTGGATATATATGCGAGGCCAAGAGGGGCGAGCAATGTGCCACGACTCTGGAGTCGACTATAAAAGCACAATACGACCCTTAGTTCTAAATTACGAGTGCGAGAACCGGTAGCCAATCCTCTGAGGTTTCGATTACATTTCGGACTTCGGTAGGAAGGAAGAAGCTTTGGAGATAGTCCTACTCCTACCGGTGCGAGGTTTGATTCGTTTGAGGTGGTTACATTAGAGGCTAATCTTGTTGAGCATCGTTCGAGATATAGAAATACTAGTATGATGGGCAATGGCAAATTGCCTAAAAACATCGAGGTAAATGAATCACAAATTGAGTTTGAGATAGAAATAAATCTTTGCTATGAAGATTTACGAAAAGAAATGCATGGATTGAAATTAACCTAAAGCAAGAGCTCGGTCCAAACACTCGTGGCAGCTCACTCCTTACGCCCGCTCCATTTGCACATCCGGCCTCCCATGGCGCGGAAGGGCAGTGGCGTGTCCTCTGATCGAAGATGCGGCGGCGAAGCTTACTGCGTCGTCGTCAGTCGTGAGGTTTCTCACTTGCCGTGCCGCTCTCCCGCACCGCATGGGATCATAGTCTTGTGGTCGGCCCGGATCACCATCGGCCGGGATCTCGACCACCATGAAGTGCGACCTTGGCAGGCGAGGCGAGGTGGCGAGGCGCCCTTGACATCTTGGCCGGTCTGGCGGCTGACCATCGAGGTGGTTGATCACGATCTTGGTGGAGGGACGGGGAGAGGCGGAGACGGTGAGATTTGGGATTTGGTGGGCGCAGCGGTCGCGTGATTTGTCGATAAAGGCGGCTGACAGTGAGGGCTCCTCGCCATCGATGGGCTAAGGGTTGGCCAAGGTGCGAGGCGGTGGCGGCTAGGGTTTCGGCAAGCGGGTCTTGGTGCGGGATTGGAGCAGTGGTGAGTGCGTGCGTGGGGATTGGAGCAGTGGTGAGTGGGTGCGTGGGGTCTGTGAGTGCAGTGGGGAGTGGGGGCATGGGTGAGAGGGTGAGGGTGAGGGCTGCCGTTGGATTCGGGAGCATCCGGCGGTGTCTGAGGCATGATCCGCGTGATATGCTCTGGACCAATCAAAACGCAGCAAAGCAATTTGAAGACTTTTTGACCATCTAAATTGGTCGTAATCGATTAAAGATAAGTTATTTCATGAAAACTTCATTCTTCATTTTTTGAGCGCTCAAAATGAGTTTTGTTGTAAAGGATCAATGGCTTTCAAGCCAAATGATCAATCTTATGGCCACATTCATGACATAGTTTGTTCAAATGATCTCATATTGTGCATAAGGGTGCATATTGGAATGGCAAACAATGTTGCCTAAGGAAGTTTTCATTTTCTTTGGACGAAAAAACCATTTTCCATTTTTTGAGTGCCCAAAGGAGGTTTTTTTGTGAAGGACCTCCCAAATAATTGTTGCAAAATTGGACCAAATAGATTTTCTAAAATACTAGGACATATTTAATGCAAAATTTACAAAATGGTTGGGTGTAAAAAGTTTTGATCCACCTCTCATGAAAAAGACAAATTTCCACTGATTTAGTAGGAAGCGGGTAAAATTTGAACTGCAGCTGCCTCATAGTTTGCTATTTATTTTTTCCAAAAATCATTTCTAGTTACATAAGTACCTATTTAATCATAAATACATGGTTTGGTGGCGATACTTGAGGTTTGGGCGGTGGCGAGGGCCCCAACTCTAGGCGCGTAAACTCGCATGCCCGCCCGGCGTGGTCACTGGCGTGACCGTGGCGTTACCATGTGTTCAGGTGGCCTAGGCATGTCTAGTGGGTTGGGCACTCCTAGGTGCGTGCTTGGAAGAAAATTACAACATAAGATTCTCACGAGGAGACCGATCGATGCTCAAACATGAATTAGCGACCAAGTGTTTGATTAGCGATGCAGAGAAATGTACATGGCTAATGGGCGTGAGTTTTGGTGAGGATGATCGATTACTAAGAAGACCGTCTTCATAAATTTTCAGCTCAAAAGGAGGAGCCTAGGTGGTACTTGCTTTGCAAAGTACCACACCGGACATAAATACAAATGTTGAAGCTCAGCTCAAAATAATGAATGGATTGAGTGGCATTTGGTGGAGGATGGTTATTTGGGCATAGGAAAGCCTTTGTAGAAATGGATACTATTTGTACATGCCAAAGTGGTGCTTCCTTCACAAAGCTGTTGTTACGAGCAGAATAGGAAAATGAATATTTGTGAATTATTTTTGAACTAGGCAAGGAAGGTTTTTACATATTTGTGAAGATATGACCCAAAGAATTTATGAGATTTTTTTTTGGAATTTTGGGAATGGCAGAAATATAGGTTGCTTCACAACCTAGGGCAAAACTGCCACATGGACATGGCACATAGGCAAAAGCCCGATGAGGTGGCGCCTAGTCATAGCAACCCACCACAATTTACAAGGTTATGACCATCTATATTGGTCATGATCAGCTAGAAATAAAAGCGTGAGACCGGTGCTATCTGCTTTATGACCATTTGTGTAAGGAAATTATGACCTTTCGACCAAAATGGTGGGTTATAGTTAGGGTTTGGAGCCCCAGACAGCTTTTGACCAATTGGTGCAGAAATGGTCATAGATCTATGACCAATTCTTCGAGGTCAGCAGAGAAGTTCACTAGTTGACATATTTCTTGTAGTGCATGTCTATGGCTAGGAAACTTAACCATCTTTGATTAACGAGCAAGTCAAGTAGAGGCATACTAGGGACACTCTATTTTGTCTATGTATTCTCACATGTACTAAGTTTCCGGTTAATACAATTCTAGCATGAATAATAAACATTTATCATGATATAAGGAAATATTAATAACAACTTTATTATTGCCTCTAGGGCATATTTCCTTCACCTGCATGACTCGGTGCCACAACCAACCTTCGGTTGCTTTTGCAAGCAAATATATTTGGACCGAGGGACCCTTAGAGAAATCCACAATATAAAGATCACCCTTTCTAATTCCCTCAAAGACGAAGGAATTATCAGAGGCCATGAAGACAATGCATTTGGATATACAAAATAGAACCAGCATGCCTAAATCACATAGCTTGCCAACTGACATAAGATTGAATTCGAGAGAAGGATATAGCAATTTTACCTAGCCCAATTACCTTTCCTTTGCTGTTGTCGCTGAAAGTAATATACTTCATAGGAGAAGAAGTTAAGTTGGGGTCGACAAACAATGACTTGTCTCCGGTCATATGACTAGTACATCCACTATCCATTATCCATTCTATACACCCGGAGACATAGTCCTTTTGTTTCGAGGCCTTGGCCATGAAGTAGTAGGCAGGAGTTTCATCGTCACTTGACGCGTTCCTGAAGAACATTTTCGCAGGAAAAGAGGTGCATGCTATGCCAGCCATGCTCGAGTTAGAATCCTCATCGGATTAGTCAGCTTCTTTGGAGGCAGATGATTCTTCTTCTTCAGAAAGCATCTCCTTGCTGATGTACGCCTTGGCCTTGCGAGAAGTATTCTTGTGCTTGGAGGACGACTTGGAGGGGTTCCTTGATGAAGATCTTGACAAAATTTTGAATTGGAGTTGTCCTTCTTCTTGAAGAATTTCTTCGTCTTCTTTTCTTCATCGGAGTCATAGTTCTTGCTCTTGCTTTTGCTTGATAGTTGCCGAGTCATATCTTCCACTAGCACGGATTTTAGCTTACGGAGAGGATAGTCCAAAATGAATTGTCCAAGATTTTTTGCACTTGAAGCGGTGTATTCTCCAACGAGGCTTGATGAAGATTTTGAGCCCCAGAGTTGCTTGAACTTCTCTTACAGGCTGGCTCTTCTTGTGAAAGTGTTGGAATCTTTTCATGATCGATTGCAAGATCTTTGATGAGCCTTTATGGATCATTTGAATCTTCTTTGGCATTTCCTTGAGAGGAAGAATCAGCTTCTGATCTTGAGAGCATGATTTTTTCGTTGACTGGAGCCATAGAGATCTCTCTTCTCTTCTTCTTATTCCTCGTGAGTGTTCAATATTTCCATGATATCGGTAGGGTCGAGGGTTTTGAAATCAGGATGTTTGTGAATATCAGGACAAGAGTGTCAAATGAACTGTCAAGAGATGAAGAAGTTTCTTCACCACTTCATGATCAGTGATGTCTTTAGCGCCGAGACCTTGAAGTTCATTTGCTATGTCACTGAGGCGGTCAAAGGTTTGCTAACAACTTTCATTTCCAATGTGCTTGAAATGATTGAATTCCGCTCGAAGAGTATCAATTCGAGCTTCTTTCTGAGTTGAAAGTCCTTCATTGATCTTCTCGACGACGTCCCACAGTTCCTTAGCAGTTTCACACTGGTGATAGCGAAGAAATTGCGCTCGATTGAGGTGGACACCAATCTCATATTTGGCTTGAACATCCAGCTGAATAAGCTTCTTTTCTTCGTCGGTAGGGGCTTGAGGTACAACAATTGTGAGCCCAAGCTGCACCACGTTCCACATATCATCAAATATAGCACGGATACGGATCTTCATCTTTTCCTTCTAGAAGGGATAGTCCGTCCCATCGAATATGGGAATCTTGAGATGTGATTTGTAGTTCACTGAAGACATACTTAACTCCAAAGTTGTTAGACTAAAATGGCGAGTCAAGGAGTACCTTGCTCGATACCAATTGTAGAAAGCGAAGTATGTCTACCGGAGGGGGTGAATGGGAGTTTTAAATTTTCTTTGGAGAACTTAAATCTCTCGAACCCAATGACGAAACGAATAGAAAGAAACAAATTGCGATGAACTAAGCAGTCTTTGAAAGCAAGCTGAGACATGCAGCGATGTGAATCATACGAATAAAAATGCATTGAAGGTAAACATGGGTGACAGAGATAACCGAAGATGCTCGATGGCGACAAGGTATCTGTTCCACCAATTCGTCCTTCGGCACAAGGACTATGTCTGGTCGGAGGGGCTGTGACTTAACACGAAAGATAAACTCTCTTCACCCTATTCTCCTCGACAATCGATTCGTCAACCGATGTTGATTACTCGTGGTAGATACTTGAAGGCGATCTCCGAACCTTTACAAACTTCTTCTTCGAGAACCACAATCACTCTTGGTCTCTGAAGAAATTGACACCTAACCATCTAGAGAGTTTCCAGCTCTCAAGAGTAATAGGCGGAGCGTACTAAACTTAGATTCCATTGATGCTAAACCACTATCTAATTCTTTGGCTCTAGGGTTTTTCTCTCGGTGGATTTTAAACTCAAATTGCTCAGAGAGTGGGTTGCTCAACAATCTTCTCAGAATCAAATGGAGCATCCAACAGACAATGTTGGAGCGGGGTGGCTATTTATAGCCGCAGCCTTCCTTGATGGGAAATGGCCATTTTTGACACGGGGTCCATCCAATGGCCAACCGACACGTTCACAATGGTCGGATTTGGAGCAACGGTAACATTAGTTGAGGAACAAGTAATGCTAACTCCTCGGTCCGAGACAAATCTCTCGCAACGAAGAAGAACACAGTCTCTTGCTGACAAGTATTTGCTCGGAGCACAAAGAGATTTCTCTCACATCTTTCATAGGATTTTAGTTTAGAATCAAGGAATCAAAGCTTCTAGTACAATGGTCCTATGACTCGGTGGGAGAAGAAGAATAACGAAACAAATGCACTTCGTTTTCATTCTTCCTCGAGTGCAGTCATTTTCTTCGAACAGACACCAAACTAATTGCTTGAACTTCAGCAATTTTTAGGGGTCACTCTTGTTAGCATCATCTTCGGTGATAACCTTCGCTGCAACGCATGGAGATTTTCTTCGTCGTTTGCATCAAACTCCTCGATACTTCAGGGACCTGTTACTCTGTGAGCACTAGCAAACACATAAGTCCCATACTGTTTATGTTAAAAACTCCAAAACATAAGGGGTCTATCATTCACCAACATACTTGATAGATGTTGATGATGTCTCCCCGGCAACGGCGCTGGAAATTCTTTCTGCTAATTGTGAGCTGTGTTGGGATTTCCTCGAAGAGGAGAGGATGATGCGATGCAGTAGAGATAAGTATTTCCCTCAGTTAAGAACCAAGGTTATCAATCCAGTAGGAGAACGAAGCAACACCTCGTTAGCAGTACCTACACACAAAATAACAAATACTTGCACCCAATGCGAACAAGGGGTTGTCAATCCCTCGGTGGTTGATTGCAAGGATCAAATCGTGTACTGATAGATAGATAGATAAAACATGAAATAAAATAAAATAAAGAAAATTGCAGCAAAGTATTTTTGGGATTTTAATTTATGATAAAAGCAAGACCTGGGGGCCATAGTTTTCACTAGAGGCTTCTCTCTTGAAAATAGCATACAGTGGGTAAACAAATTACTGTTGGGCAATTGATAGAAAAGCGAATAATCATGACGATATCCAAGGCAATGATCATGTATATAGGCATCACGTCCGAGACAAGTAGACCGACTCACCTTTTGCATCTACTACTATTACTCCACACATCGACCGCTATCCAAAGCATGCATCTAGAGTATTAAGTTCATAAAGAAACGAGTAACGCATGTAAGCACGATGACATGATGTAGACAAAGTAAACTCACACATTAATAAACCCCATTTTTATCCTTAATGGCAATAATACAAATACGTGTCTTGTCCCTTTCTGTCACTGGGATATAGATCACTGCAAGATTGAACCCATTACAAAGCTCCTCTCCCATTGCAAGAAAAATCAATCTAGTTGGCCAAACCAAATCAATATATCGGAGGGAAATACAAAGCTATAATAGTCATGCATAAAATAGTTCAGAGAAGACTCAAATAATATTCATGGATAACCTGATCATAAACTCACAATTCATCCGATCCCAACAAACACACCGCAAAAAGTGATTGCATCGAATAGAACTCCAAGAACATCAAGGATAACATTGTATTGAAGATCAAAGAGAGATAAGAAGCCATCTAGCTACTAGCTATGGACCTGTAGGTCTGTGGTAGACTAATCACGCATCATCATAAGGCCATCAAGATCGATGTAGAGGCCCTCTGTGGTTGGTTCCCCCTCCGGCAAAGTACCGGAAAAGGCCTCCAGATGGGATATTGCGAGAACAGAAGCTTGCGGCGGCAAAAAAAGTATTTTGGGTGGCTCTCTATTGGTTTCCCGATATTAGAGAATTTATAGAGGCAAAATTAGGTCAAATGGATGCTCGTGGGCCCCACAACCCACCAGGGCGCGGCTAACCCCCCTAGGCATGCTCTGGTGCCTTGTGGGTTACCCCTTCATCTTCTGGGCCTCTCCCAAAGCTTCTAGGGTCTCTTATGTCTAGAAAAGAATCTCCAAAATGTTTTGTTGCATTTGGACTTCGTTTGAATCTTGATATTACGGAAAATAAAAAACAGGCAAAAGGCAACAACTGACACTTGGCACTAATTTAATAGGTTAGTCCCAAAAAATGATATATAATGACATATAAATGCATATAAAACATCCAAGATTGATACTATAATAGCATGGAACAATAAAATATTATAGATACGTTGGAGACGTATCACTAAGCGGGAATACTGCTTATGCATCCAAATCCCTAAACCGAAGTTATTCTAGATGAGTCTATTGTATCTACATGCGGCATTACTTTGCAGTTCCAAGTAAATTTGCATGTGCCACCTCTAATCCTCCAAATAATCATCTGTTTTGTATGCTCGTACCGCTCATGGAAGCGGCGAAGTCGATATCTTCCATGCTAAGCGGATTATTACGACAATAGGTGTTTATTCACTCGTCATTGCACGAGAGAGGTTAGTAATTAGGGGTGCCTAGTCCCATAATCAAAATGAAAAAAATATATAATGAAACAAACTCCCCCGGAAAGTTGTTGGTATGGAGGGCACCTGTTAATTCGGCTAGCCATGGCTTGTGTTTGCTGGTTGAGGGGGAGTAAACTTTACCTTTCCGCTTGGGAACCTCCGATAATGTGTTTAGCATGGAAGATACTAAAAATCCTTGGTCGTGACGTTGACAGGAAAGGCATGCCTCTCAAAATTGTATTCATCTTTGATTTAAGCTTTGAGCTCTGGTACCTCTGTAAATCTCTGCTTCCCTCTGCGAAGGGCCTATCTATTTACTTTTATTGTTGAGTCACCACCTTCTCAATTAAAGCACCAGTCCTAAGAGCAATATTGTCATTCTTATGCATTGAGTATAGTTAATATTGTGTGCATCATCACTGGATCTCTTCTACCATGAATTACAATGTTTAGTCGCTGCTTGAACTTTGGAGGTGCTCTGCATTTACGTTTTGCGGTCTCAGAAAGAGCTAGCGAGATACCATGTCATCATATTATATCATGATTGTTTTGACAAATTGTTGGCATTTGAGATATGTTATTATTGCTCGCTAGTTGATTATGCCATTTATATGAGTAAACATAATTTCTAAATGTTATCATTTGCATGTTTAGTTCATGATATTTGTTGAAACTTGGGTGCCATTTAAGCTTATATATGGATACAAGAACAAAAGAGTTCATAAAAGTTTTTCTTTGTCACCTTTTGTTTGTCAACTGAATTGCTTGAGGACAAGCAATGAGTTAAGCTTGGGGGAGTTGATACGTCTCCATTGTATCTACCTTTCCAAACACTTCTGCTCTTGTTTTGGACTCTAATTTGCATGATTTGAATGAAACTAACTCGGACTGTCGTTGCTTTCAGCATAACTACCATGGTGTTGTTTTTTTGTGCAGAAATAAAAGTTCTCGAAATTGGACAAAAAAATTGGATATTTTTTGTGGAACATATAAAAAATCTTGGAGCCAAGACCCACTAGAGGGGGCACCTGTTGCCCACAAGGCAACAGGGCACGACCACCCCCCCCCCAGGTGCGCCCTGGTGCCTTGTGGGGCCCACGAGGCTCCGCTGAGCCTAATCTCAAGTCTATAGATATCGTCTTCCCAAGAAAAAAATAAGAGAAGAAGTTTCATCATGTTTTACGATAGAGAGTTGCCGCCACCTCATGTTCTTCATTGGGAGGGCTGACCTGGAGTCCGTTCAGGGCTACGAAGAGGGGGATTCATCCCCATCATCATCATCATCATCATCATCATCATCATCATCACCAACCCTTCTTCATCACCAATTTCATGATGCTCACCACCGGGAGTGAGTAATTCCTCCGTAGTCTTGCTGGACGGTGATGGGGTTGGATGAGATTTATCATGTAACCGAGTCAATTTGCTTGATTCCTAGTATCCACTATATTCTGAGATTGATGTTGCTATGACTTGCTATGCTTAGTGCTTGTCACCAGGGCTCGAGTGCCATGATTTTAGATATGAACCCTCTATGTTTTCATGAATATATTTGAGTTTTTGATCCTATCTGCTAGTCATATGCACTTGTTATTGTTCTGATTCGTAGAACCCATAGTGACAATTGTTTGGGATGACTGTAATTCGAGGAGTTCATGTATTCACCATGTGTTAATGCTTTGTTCCGGTTCTCTATTAAAAGGAGGCCTTAATATCCCCTAGTTTCCTTATGGACCGCACTGCCACGGGAGGTAGGAAAAAATATGTCATGCAAGTTCTTATTATAAGCACGTATGACTATATACGAAATACATGCCTACATTACATTGATGAATTGGAGCTATTGAGTATCGCTCTAGGTTGTGACTGTTACATGATGAATATCATCCAACACAGATATCCATCACTGCTCCAATGCCTATGATTTTCATATATTGATCTTTGCTAAGTTAATTTCGTTGTTGCTGCTGTTACAATCACTAAAAAACTACTACTATTACTGTTACCGTCGCTATTGCTATTGTTACTACTGCTATGAAACTATCATAGTACTGTGCTATTGATCACCTTGCTGCAGATATTTAGTTCTTCAGGTGTGGTTGAATTGACAACTCAACTACTAGTACTTACAAATATTCTTTGGCTCCCCTTGTGTCGAATAAATAAATTTGGGTGCAATACTACCCTCAAAAACTGTTGTGATCCCCTATCTTGTGGGTTGTCAGCCCATCCCATGACCCCCGTTGCTCAATATGCGCTTATGATATTGTCCTTCCTATCTGCATGAGATAAATAGCTGAGAGAATAGGGAGAGGGTTTATCACACCCAGTCTTGAGGGCACACACTTTTTGAGGCATCTGGACCGTATGATTGCATCAATATTTGGAAACTTCAGTTGGTCCCTTGATTGTGTCTCGGCCTTAATTTTCTAGAGACTACATGTTGCACCAATCTCATCTCTCGTGCTTTTTTTCTTTTGAATTCCAAATTGGAATATATTATACCTTTTGAACCGAAACTCCAATTTATGTTGTCTTTCATATTTGTGTTCCTTGCAACAAGGGCTTTCAAACAAGACCACTCTTAAATATGTTTTGACAAATTTTAATAACTTCATCAAGTTTCACTTGTAAAAACTTGATAAATGAAGGATCGATCACCAAATTTCAAATACTAAAACTTAAACCCTAAGCCCTAAACCCTAAACATAAACTTAATATTATGAATTGAGTTGATTCATATGAAACATCGTGAAACTTGGTAAAACTTAAAATTACAAATGCCAGGTTCCATTATTTGAAACTTGGGAAAGCAGTAAACTGATCAAACTTATTCAAGAGTGGCCTTGTTTGAAAGCCCTCGTCACAAGGAAAAGCGAATATGCAAACATAATTTTTGTACTTTTGGTTCAAAATATATAACATATTCAAATTTGGAAGTGGAAAAGAAAAGCATGGGGTGGGGTGGGTGGAGCATGAGTTTGCCAAAAGTTGCATGCATGGAGACCCCACATATAGTAATTAAGCACTAAATGCATGGGGCCAAATGAATTTCTGAATCACGAGGCAATCCTGTGGCGGCAAGTGCAAACCCCTGCACCTACCCTTGTGAATTTCTATGAGGTCATACATCATGTACTTGCATATATCCAAAATGATCCGAGTATATTGAGTATACAACAAGCGAAATGGAATCGAGCCCAACCCCCACCCCCACCCCCATTGATAAAAGACCCGGTGATTGTAGTGGCCACCACAAAATTTTACAAAAAAAACAATTTGAATGAAAAAAAACAACAAGTTTTTATTGACTCAAGGAAAATATGTGAAGAGGTATTGATCAGGCAGTGGCAGATACATGCGTTGCAACTCCTGTAGATTCATCTTTTCACGACCATCATGACTTTTTCAAGGGATTTGGTGCAATTCTTCTAGTGCACGTTTGTAAATGTATGTAACATCTTTTTTTCTCTTATAATAGAAAGATAATGCTCTTGTTGTTTACTCAAAGATAGAAATTGTGGGCCAGTTTGTAAACAAGTTGCAACAAAACAAAGGAAGATCAAATCTAGGAACCAAATAGACATATAGTAAACCTTTGATTGCATAACAACATATCCGATAGCACATCCAAATCTAGCAGAGGGATGCAATGAGAGACTAGTAAACGATGCGGCCGTGACTCCCATATAGGCAGACGACTACTGCTACATGTAGGTTAAAATGGCCATATTAAAGGGGACGAGATGTGAGGGGTTTGAACACAGTGCGAAAGAAGGAAAATGAGAGGTTGAAGACAAAAAAGAACGGTAAATGTATATGGGTTTGGAGAGGGAGAAACGATGTGACAATTGGAAAGAGTAGGGTATAGGTGGTTGGGCGAAAGTTCTCAGGTGTATGAGAAATAATTCACAAAATACACAACAAGAAAAGACACGAAAAGTTGTGAATACTAGAACAATGAAAAGAAGAGATGGGCATGTCCAACACAATGGATGATAGCAGATATAGTAGTTAATGTGTATGATAGGAAGGCAGCGGTCTGAAGAGAGAAGAAGATAGATGATAATTGCAATAAGTTAGTCTTTGCCATGTCAAAACTGCTCAAAACGAGACGGGGATGAAGAGGCCAAGAGGGATTAAATGAGTCCACATGCGGAGGACCCCGTAGGGTAAGGTGGGCGGATGCCCCACTTTGATTTTTGGTAAAAAAAAAGATCATGCAAGCATGATGCATATGCATTGTGTTGATTGTGTTCTTTAGAATTGTGTTTGCTTTGCTGGGAAAAGGAATAACGAGAAAGAAAAGGGTTCATCGCCTCATGCACATGGGCCACATTATTTGATCATCGGCCTAGGAACTCCCTGCTACACGCTTTGTCCATCATCAAACAGCGATTAGCGACACAACTAATTCATGCATTCAAGCAAACACACGCACCGGCACAAGTTAGTAAAGACCGCACTAATCCTAGAGTGAGCCAACAACACCGGCGGACGGCGGGACAACGAAGAAAGTGTGATAGCCGCAAATCACCGCACAAGATCTAGGCCAATTAGCAGGGATGTAGGCATGCAGGGGCAACGCCATTGCTAGTGGCTGACTGAGTGGTACCGTGGCATTACCAACATTGCCCGTGAACGAGAATTGAGAAGGAAAAATGTATATTTTACTAAATTTATGTATATTGTAAATTTGTAATCTAGATTTTGTGTTATATTTTTAGTATGCTTTTAAAGTTTGTCCCACCTTAAATTTTCGCTGTAAAGAAAATCCCTCAAAAAAAGGGTCAAAGATTACGGAACAGACCCCGCAAAATAAAAGATTACAGAATAGGCACTCCTTTTCCGAGGGCTGGTTCACGCCGTTGGGGTAGATGCCACGACGGCCTGCCCACGAGGCATGTGCAGGGTCCGGACGCAACTTCTTGCCGGGCCACCATTTTCTTCCTGACTCACTTCTTCAGTTTGTGTGTTCTCTTCATTCTTCACGGCTTCGCCCTCATACCTGGCTGCTTCTTCTATCCGGAGAAGCTTCTAGAAACACCATCTCCAATCCATCAGCCCAGCCAGGCCTACCTGCTGGTGGAGGTCGACACGGCGTGCTGTTCCGTGCCGCTTCCTTAGCGGTCGCGCGACGCGAAGGATGCTGGCGTCCAGGGTCTGGTCTAGGTCCGCGCCGCAGTCCTCGCGCGCCTTGGCTTCCGCAGCGGCCTCGGCGGCGAGGTCCCTTCTACTGAGGTCCGGCATGCAGCTCTCGCAGGCTCCTCCCGGTCTCGTAGAGCGGCCCTGCGCCGGGATAGCTGAGGCTGATGCGCCGCCGCTGTGCTCTTCTTCAGGCGATTCACGGTGAGCGTGGTTTGGTCTTCATATGCAATTGAAGCGTATGTGCATTCACTTTGAAGCTGAAATATGTTCATTCACCGGGATTCAGATTTCAAAACTTTGAGCTGGAAGAATCTAAATATAATCTGATAATGCCATCGAAGGAATTCAGTTTGAACCTCATTTGTTAAACATCAGCGTGTATGACATTTTGAGAATTTTGATTCACTGAATCATAGATTAATTCCCCGTCTCCAGAGAATGATGATTACTGAATTTCCTACTTCCATCATGCAAAGATTTGTTACCCAATAATTCGCCCCCCCCCCCCCCCTTTCTTTCATAATTACTTACTCGTGCTAAATTTCTATGTTGTCACAGAGGAGAACATGCCTGCAGAAGACGCACATATCAAAGACATCCAGTGTCTAATCGAGCCACGCCTGTCGGAGGGAACCGTCATGTTCTTTATGCAAGTTATCTTTCACAGAACCAACAGAACTACAGATCTTTTTCGGCTTCGTCCGACCAAGAGAGGATAGAAGCTGCAAACAGGGTGTGTAATTCTATCTATACCCGTATCTGTTAGCTTGCCAACCTGGATAAATTCTGGGATCATCTCAATTTATGTTACTAGCATGCTTCTATGAATAAACTTGGCGTCTTTATCCCAGGAATTGCAATCATTATTGCGAACATAAAATAAAATCCGAAGTTCTCCTTTACATTAACTGGAGTTAACATCTTTTTTTAGTTCCAGATAATACATGGTCTGCCAAGGTGTGTGAAAATTGTAGAAGTTGGGCCTCGAGATGGACTGCAGAACGAAAAAAATACAGTGCCAACACCTGTAAAGATTGAGCTCATAAAGAGATTGGCAACCTCTGGATTATCAGTTGTTGAGGCAACAAGTTTTGTCTCCCCAAAATGGGTGCCACAGGTAAAATTCTTAATATTTTTCCCCATAAGCAGGTGACTAAGATTACCAATTTGATTGTTATGCATATCTGACGGGAGTTGTATAACTCTGAAGATCTCCGTTACCCAGTTTTGTTTCCCTTGATATCTATATGATTTCCATGTTCTGGCAGAACTTTGCCATCTATTCGTTTATCTCTGTCTCTACTCCTATAAAAGACTCAGTTGGTGATGATTGTGTGTCTGTCATCCGTCATTTCTGACCATCAGATCTGCATCTAACGACTGTGATGTAAAAGCTGTGGCCTTTTTTGCAGCAAGACCCCACTTCTCTGCTCCAATTTGCAGAAGCCCCTTAGTATCTTGAAACCAACCACATCCCTCCCCCACCTCATCAAAAAAGCCACAAGGAATATATTTTAAGTGAAACCTAATACGAGTATATTTTAAGTGATATATATATATAACAAAATTAGATTGTTTTTCTTTCAAGTTTTTGAACATGTATTATTCTACTTTGGATCCGTTGCAGCATGCGGGCACATTACTAGTATAAAATAAATTTGCTGCTTGTTACGTTGACAAAGACTGCAGAATTATGGAACAACAGTAGTTTATAGTCCCATTGCTCATTACCATGATACTCTTGTGTCCATAATTCCATATATTACAATACAGTAGCTTCCAACACCGGCATAAATTGCATCATTCACTGAAGTCATTTGCACTCTAGGGGAATGAGAACATAACCATACTCATAATTGGAGCTTCACCACCATGAACTTTTTAGGTTTTAAAATATGACATATGGTGTTTAGCCCGGGAACCTGCAGAGCCCAAGAAGGGGTGTGTTATTGTTTAAATGTTGGAGCGGAGTGTCGCATGGACCATGAGTGTTATAGTGGATTGCCGAACCTCTCAATCTTTTCATTGGAGGTTCATAACAAAGTTTCCTCCTACTTCGAATGAAGAATGGTTCTGACGCAAATGTTGGATTTCTCCAAATTGTTTACCTCTGTATTTATGTTGCAATCTAGATATTGGCAGTGTGGTCTGGGTGAAGTTGATTGTCCGACATGGAGGGAAATGGAACAAATACGGTGCACAAGCTCTAAACCTGTGAATAAGTATAGTTCTGAACTGCATTGACATTTGAAATTGGTTTTTTACTGCGTATTCAAATGATCCTTGCTATTAAGATTCAGACACAGTATTGATACATTGCCCAGTGCCACAAATAACATTTTCTTATTGAAACAAGAACTGAAATGTGTCTCTGGATAACATTATGCCAGACTTGAATCACCATCCTTAATTGTTTCCGGCAGGAATACTGCCTAGCAATGAAGCAAGGAAAGAAAATTTGTACAGGAGTGCCTATTGCCTAATACTATGATGTCATCTTAGTCCAAATAAATAGCATTCTGTTGTAGTCTAAATCAAAACTTATCATGTGACGAAAAAAAATTGTTTGTGAAATCTTGTGGTCTTGAATGCAATTGGCTTGCCTGCTTCTTAAGTCTTCTGCTAGCTCAGCTCACCCTACTTTATCAAAGTATACTTTCTGTTTTGCTTGTCCGTCAGTTCATTTGCCTATCATGTACTCCTTCTGTAAAGAAATATAAGAGCGTTTAGATCACTAAAGAGTAGTGATCTAAACGCTCTTATATCTCTTATATTTCTTTACAGAGGGAGTATTTGACACCCCATTGCTGAATGATACGATATTGAATAATTGTAGCTAGCTGATGCAAAGGATGTTATGGAAGTGGTTCGGAATATTACGGGTGTAAGCTTTCCTGTGTTGACTCCAAACCTCAAGGTAAATCAGTTTTAATCAGGTGGGTTTTATATTTGTTAGCTTACCCCATTTAATAACCAGTCCTGTTCATTTATCATCAGGGATTTGAAGCAGCAGCTGCAGCAGGTGCCAAAGAAGTTGCAATATTTGCGTCAGCTTCTGAAGCATTTTCAAAGTCAAACATAAACTGTTCAATTAAAGAGAGCCTTGTTCGCTATAATGATGTTGCTCTTGCAGCAAAAAAGCTAGAAATTCCTGTACGAGGGTAAGTTATTTTATTTTCCAGCCTTTTGAACTCCAGTTTTCCAGTGTGACATATGTTAATATTGTGTTGCTCTATTATGTAACAATGTAGGTATGTTTCTTGTGTGGTTGGATGCCCAGTAGAAGGATCAGTACCACCTTCAAATGTAGCTTATGTTGCCAAAGAGCTTTATGACATGGGCTGCTACGAGGTTTCGCTTGGTGATACGATTGGAGTTGGTACCCCAGGTGATCTTGCATTATTTGCTACCCACAATTTTTAAGTATGCCATAGCTAGATTTTGCTTGCTACTAGGGCTTCAGTTTGTTACATCCATTAGGCAAAGGATATTATCTGGCACGTGCCAGTTTGACACCAAGGTCCTCACTGTCAACCTGGAGCCTTGGCATATTTGGCATGATTTGTTTCTCATGTTGCCTTCAACAAATGTTGAATTTTCTTGTCCTCAAATAATGGAAGAAAACTGTTCCTAGTTGTATACCAGTGTCGTTTGGGAAAACATTGATTACCCATCACTAAGTTCAGTAAATTTTAACTCCTCTTAATGTCAGACTGTGTTTAATTATCTAGATAAACCCACCTTCGCTTCATGAAAATTTCAATTAATATGTAGCTTCTTCGATATATTCAGGCACAGTTGTACCAATGCTTGAGGCAGTTATGTCCGTCGTTCCCGTGGAAAAGCTTGCTGTCCATTTCCACGACACCTACGGGCAGTCTCTTTCAAACATCCTTGTCTCTCTCCAGGTAATCATCTACTGAGATACTGAACAAACCATCACATTAAAAACAAAAAATGGTGATTCAGATCTTATCATCCGACACTTGTATGTGATCAACCATGTTCTCTGCTCGACCAGATGGGTATTAGTGTCGTGGACTCCTCCGTCTCGGGCCTTGGTGGCTGCCCATATGCGAAGGGCGCATCAGGGAATGTTGCTACTGAGGACGTAGTGTACATGCTGAATGGGTTGGGGATCAAGACAGGCATCGACCTAAGCAAGGTAATCGCAGCCGGCGAGTTCATCTGCAAGCATCTGGGGCGCCAGTCTGGGTCCAAGGCAGCTACTGCCTTGAGCAAGGTTACCGCGAGCGCCTCAAAGCTATGAGGCTGCTCTTAGTGCTGTTACTCTGTAACATCTTGTATGTCGTGATCCCCTGTTGCAGAAGATACATGTACCGTACCAATGCAGAAAGTACGTAAATGAATAAATGGTGCATTTGATGTTTTGCCACAAAAAAGGACATTTTAAGCCGCTCTCATTTCTCCTGGATAATTCAGCTGTTAAACCTGTTGTACACTATGTAATACACACATGCATATGACATGTGCAACTAAATATAAGTTTCCAATAGACAAAAAGGGTAGATGGCCATACTTTCAAAGATGTGCAAAATTGATCACATCAATTAAATCAGTACAATTGTCTCACTTCTCAGCCGCCAAAGTTAACAATATTCATGGTCAATGCACACTAGCTTGTTAAACTCTACGATAGATCAATAATGCCTCCGTGAAGTGAGTTAAGAACTTAAGATCTCTCTTGAATTACTATGTACTACATCTGTACCAAAATATAAGATGCTTTTGTACTTCAATTTGAACTGCAAAAACGTCTTATATTTTGATATGGAGGTAGTACATGATAGGGCTCCTGTGAATAACCAAATTATTTACAGCAATTGTCAATACCAACTAGTAATTACTGACGATTCAATCAGGCGTCCCTGTCAATGTCAAGTTGGTTTCTTGCTTCAGCACTCTTTGTGTTTTGATGAACTTCTCTGATGGTAGCACGAGTCCTTTTCCATAGGCTGCTAACAGAAGAGCCTCTGCTCGCCCTGCATCAGTGTCAAAACATCAATGAACTACAGAAGAAAATGCGTCATCATCTACTCATTTTTCAGCGGGTCATTCAATTAAATGGATTAAGCTTAACTATACTAGCCAAAACATATTTAGCTGGTCTGTGAGGAATATGTGCAATTAGTTTGTTTGCTCAGTGCACCTTGAAAGCAAGACGAGAAATACACAGAGAGCACATCATGTGTACATCATGTTTATTCATACGCATATGTTGTGACAAAATACACAGACCATTTACGGTACGCATCAGTGTCTACAATTGATCAGCTCAAACTAGAATGCTGTGACAAAATAATTCATTTACTTACTTTTGTGACTTGGAAAGTAGTAAGATGCGTACCGTGATGTTTCTTCAACTTGAGGGACAGAGCCTTATCCGGGAACAAGATTGTAGCAGCTCGTCTGCTATCATCCTGACAGACGTAGAAGGGTCATAAGATAACTATTATGATGCGGTACTAATTTGAGCTTAGGATTAAGAAACATGTAATGAAATTGGTGTCATGTTAAGTCTACAATTAGTAGAACAGCACACAAGATCTAGCAACAAACATTCAGATGAGGAGACAGAAATGCTCTCTAAAATGAAATAACATCTATGCATTACCACAGTAGCAATCAATTGGTTGAACTCAGATTCGATTCATTACTGCCGTCAGCTTAGACCATAGCACCCCAATCTAATCCAATGATATCTAAAGTCCAACCCAGATTTCTTCACTCTAAACCATTCAAAATAATTGAAAGAATTCAGTTGTGAACTTATATTGAGAGGTCTCCTGGGTTGCAATGTGTGCGCACATGAGTACGAACCCACCGACACGGTTTCAAGAACTCACCACACTGGCCCTGTTTCAAGGACTCAATACTTACCCTGTTATCTATTTTTTACTACACAACCTTAATTACATCAATGAAAATAGCAAAGGCTGGGCATCTTTATTGAAATGCCATAATTGAGCTTGTTAAGTTCTTACCAACAAACAGAAAAATTTCTACCAGTTTTCTGTAAATGAGAAGGCATATAAGAAGGATGTTTGTGGCTCGGGCGGTTTGCTTTATATATAAAGCAGGGCGAAAGCCTTTTTCGATATAAGAAGAGTAACAAACCTTAGGTGATGCACTTCGAGTTAGCCCAAAATCACGATTTCCATGTCTGTGATGCAACCGGTACAACAGAAAACTCAGATGCCACTAAAGCAGCAATCCACAAACCATAGGAAAAACCTGTACTCCACCATCCCTAAATATACATCATAAAATAGAAGGCAAGAAGTCACCAACAGAACCTACATCATGCCACATGTTTCACATGAAATTTAAACAGTCATATGGTGTGAACTAGATTCGATCAAGTTCAAATTGCAAACTGAGTTTGAACTAGATCACACTGCTTAGAGTACAACTCTAGCCTCAACTTGTGTGTGGAACATCTTCAGAGGCACATGATCTCAAGAAGCACACAATGTCAGTTCTATTACCACCAATCTACTGCAAAATGTTATGCACCGAGACAGTAATAAGTTGCAAGTGAGCAATGTAATCCTCAACTATTCTTACTACAGGGACTATCCAATGGCATGACTTCTCTAAGTATTGATGCATAAAACATAAGTTCATTGTAATGCTTATGCAAATGTTTCCATTGACTGGCAAAAATATGAGGAAAGCAAGAGACCGACCAGCTTTCCATCAGTTGGAAATGGACTTGACTTCTCAATAAACGCTGTAGTTCCTGCAAGATAACAAAGACACCACAATATCATAGTCGGACACCAGCAACGGTTACTGAACATAACTGCATTGTGCTCAACACACAAGGAAGGCTTAAGTCCTCCAATACCCCAGATAGGAGTGTACAACTACACTCTCGTGTGCCCATACCTGGAGGCGCATCAAGTCCACGGAGAAGCTGTATGATGGACCTGGTGTCTAGGCGCTTCCGGGTGAGCTCCGACACCATTATGTTCACGAACGGGTTATTGAACACCTACAGGACGTGAAAACGTGAATGAATGCTCAAGCGCACCAGTCAACGCGAAATGCGAGTTTCGGGCCGCACCTGAGAGGAGCCGTCGGGTGAGAGAACGGCGATGGCGCCGCGAGTGTCTGGATCGATCCCAATCGCCCAGCCGGTGGGGGCGGTGGCGGCGGCGGCATCGCTGCCGTCGGCGGGGAGCAGGGAGAGGGAGGCGAGCCAGGGATCCACAGCCCCCGCGTCCGCCAGGAGCTTGGCCTTGGCCCTGGAGCGGGACTTCGCGGGCAGTGCCGCAGCAGGAGGGAGCAAGACACGTCGGTGGCAGCGGCGAGAGCGGAAGGGCGGGGAGAAGAAGGACGCGGCGGCGTCCCAACGGAGGGTGGAGCGGCGGAGGGCGGTGGAGCGGAGGGCGTTCATGGGGTGGGTGGCGTGATGCGTAGCTGGCGCAGCGGCGGCCGATGCAGCACCGGCAGCTGCTGCTGCCATAGTTCGAAGCAACAGGAGGCGGAATGGGAGGGGAGGGTTTTTGTTGTTCCGCTCGGGGGATAACGCGTCCGTACGGACGGGCCGAGACGAGACCAGCTACTACTAGTATTTGCAGAGTCTTTTTTCATGCTAAAAAAAGAGTTTTTTTTGCAGAAAATTGTGAGAAATTTATTCTAACAAAAACATTCGCTGAGCAATCAGCCAAAACTACTGGTCAGGAAGGTAGGAGTCTCGAGCAGCCAGCTTTCGGACACAGACACGTTGCAAACATACTTGGCACATAAATGTGCTGGACCATTGGCTGACCGCAATACATATTGAATTACGAAATCAAAACTATTGGCTAGCTCTCCTATTTCTGAAAAAAATGGATGCCACTACTAAACGCGAGTTGTGGCGAGTGTTTCAAAGGTTCACCACCTTCAGGCAATCGGTTTCAGTGACCACTTTGTTGAATCCTCGAAGTGTTGCAAAAAAAACTCCTTCTCAAACAGAAGCAGCTTCCACTATCAAGGGATCTGTAACACCTGGTAATGGCTTACTCCAGGCTCCCATAAACGAGTTGTGGGGCCTGGCGATACCCCCTGCACTACTTAGACCCTCATTTATATCAATAGTTACATCAGTATTTATCTTAACAGTATCATGTTTGGGCGAGCGCCACCCATGACCCGACAACACCAACGCATATTGTCGAGTATATCCAAAAGAGCCAGAGCTTCTCTTGTCAATCTTACAGACTTTACTGGGTCGATCTTCTCCTTATTATGGGTCCATCGATTCCGGGAATGACATATGGACCACATCACCGTAATGATAGTGGTTCCTTCTTCTTTTGAAAACATGTGATCACAAGAAATGTCTCTAGCCAGTGATTGGGTGGAGGCGTGGTAATTTTATGTCCAGCAACATACGTGCCTCCTTCCAAAAACACTTTGCATGCGAATAATGAATAACAACAGTGCTCTAAATCCTCATTTGTCGCTTGACAAATTTTGCAAGTACTATCCTCTTTGATATGCCTCTATCTTAGAGCATCTCCAACGGCTACATAAAAATCTCGCATCCAATAAAATTTATAGCGCGTTACTGTAGCATTTTTAATGCGCCGGGACCAACATTGCTTTAGCAGACGCGCAAAGACGCGCGCCCAAAAAGCAGACATTGTAAATTGTGAAGCGCGCGCAATCCGAAGCCCAAAATATGCTGCGCGCGATAGCGTTTTTCAGCGCACGCCTAAAACTTTTTAGCGCTACAGCATTTGCTGGAGCTATTGGGCGCCAAAAAAATGAATTTTTAGTGCGTGGAGCTCTTTTTGGACGCCTGTTGGAGATGCTCTTAGAGTGCATTCATCCGGTATTATGCCTCGCAAGACACGCCATCAGAACACTCTAACTTTAGGGACAATTTTTAGGGGCCATGTGGTTTTCCACAACTTTATTGAAGTTCCTGAAGCCTGCCCTTCATCTAGAGTTGCGCGCTCTTTGCGATTCACTAGAGCTACGCAGTTTTAACAGTGTAGTTACCAGATTTCTCATATGCACATGCCATGAAGTCCGAACTCCCTCCTTGCCGAAGAGGAATATTTAAGATGGCCTCCGCATCAGGCAAGATAAAAGTATTATGGTTTAATTCTTGACACCATGTCCAGTTTGTCTGATCGATGAGATCACTGACATGCTCCACCGTGGTAGCGGCCGGTTTCAGCAACGGTGTCATAGATAAAGTGGAGGGTATCCATTTGTCCGTCCACACGTTAATGATTGTCCCATCCCCAACCCTCTGAATAATGCCTAGCTGCAGCACATCTCTCCCAGCAACGATAGCTCTCCAAGTTGCTGAAGCTGTTTGAGGTATTGTTGCTTGCATAAAATCACAACGTGGAAAATATCTGTTGGGGAACGTAGTAATTTCAAAAAAATTCCTACGCACACGCAAGATCATGGTGATGCATAGCAACGAGAGGGGAGAGTGTTTTCTACGTACCCTCGTAGACCGAAGCGGAAGCGTTGACACAACATAGAGGAAGTAGTCGTACGTCTTCCCGATCCAACCGATCCAATCACCGTTACTCCGGCACCTCCGAGTTCTTGGCACACGTTCAGCTCGGTGACGATCCCCGGGCTCCGATCCAGCAAAGCGTCGGGGAGGAGTTTAAATCGGCTGACGGCGTGGTGGCGATCTTGATGTTCTACCGTCGCGAGGCTTCGCCTAAGCACCGCTACAATATGACCGAGGTGGAATATGGTGGAGGAGGGCACCGCCTGCAGCTAAGGAACGATCACGAAGATCAACTTGTGTGTCTATGGGGTGCCCCCTGCCCCCGTATATAAAGGAGTGGAGGAGGGAAGGGCCGGCCCTTTCTATGGTGCGCCCTAGGGGAGTCCTACTCCCACCGGGAGTAGGATTCCCCTTTTCCTAGTAGAACTAGGAGCCCTTCCAAGTAGTAGGAGTAGAAGGGAAGGAAAGTGAAGGGAAAAGGAGAAGGAAGGAAGGGGGCGCCCCCCCTCCCTAGTCCAATTCGGACTAGCCAATGGGGAGGGGTGCGGCCACCTTTTGAGGTCTTTCTCTCCTTTCCCGTATGGCCCATTAAGGCCCAATACGAATTCCCGTAACTTCCCGGTACTCCCGAAAATACCCGAATCACTCGGAACCTTTCCGATGTCCGAATATAGTCGTCCAATATATTGATATTTATGTCTCGACCATTTCGAGACTCCTCGTCATGTCCCCGATCTCATCCGGGACTCCGAACTCTTTCGGTACATCAAAACTCATAAACTCATAATATAACTGTCATCGAAACGTTAAGCGTGCGGACCCTACGGTTCGAGAACAATGTAGACATGACCGAGACACATCTCCGGTCAATAACCAATAAGCGGAACACGGATGCTCATATTGGCTCCTACATATTCTACGAAGATCTTTATCGGTCGGACCGCATAACAATATCGTTGTTCGCTTTGTCATCGGTATGTTACTTGCCCGAGATTCGATCGTCGGTATCTCAATACCTAGTTCAATCTCGTTCTGGCAAGTCTCTTTACTCGTTCCGTAATACATCATCTCACAACTAACTCATTAGTTGCAATGCTTGCAAGGCTATGTGATGTGTATTACCGAGAGGGCCCAGAGATACCTCTCCGACAATCGGAGTGACAAATCCTAATCTCGAAATACGCCAACCCAACATGTACCTTTGGAGACACCAGAGAGCACCTTTATAATCACCCGATTCACGTTGTGATGTTTGGTAGCACACAAAGTGTTCCTCCGACAAGCAGGAGTTGCATAATCTCATAGTCATAGGAACATGTATAAGTCATGAAGAAAGCAATAGCAACATACTAAATGATCGGGTGCTAAGCTAATGGAATGGGTCATGTCAATCACATCATTCTCCTAATGATGTGATCCCGTTAATCAAATGACAACTCATGTCTATGGCTAGGAAACTTAACCATCTTTGATCAACGAGCTAGTCAAGTAGAGGCATACTAGTGACACTCTGTTTGTCTATGTATTCACACATGTATTATGTTTCCGGTTAATACAATTCTAGCATGAATAATAAACATTTATCATGAAATAAGGAAATAAATAATAACTTTATTATTGCCTCTAGGGCATATTTCCTTCAATATCTTCCCTTCATAACTCTGGCACATAGAGAATTCGGATTTGTCATGAATCGCCAACCATGCTTTCCCAATGGAGCCAGATTGAAAAGATGTAGGTCCCGGAAGCCCATTCCGCCTCTGCATTTTGGTGATGCCAATTTCTCCCAAGAAATCGAATGAAGGGCCCTCTTCAATCGGAGTCAGCACCTATATTTTTTTTGACCGCATGTATCCGCGTCTGTATTTTTAACACAGTAAAGACGC
Organism: Aegilops bicornis; assembly: GCA_021605145.1. Taxonomy (NCBI): domain Eukaryota; kingdom Viridiplantae; phylum Streptophyta; class Magnoliopsida; order Poales; family Poaceae; genus Aegilops; species Aegilops bicornis. The sequence goes on along the minus strand of CM038671.1, from coordinate 272,864,015 downwards.
AAGCGCTCATACATACACGCATACACTCATCCCTATGAATGCACACATGCACATAAATAATGCGAGTACCAAGACTTATACTCTGATGGGCTGGTGATACCACTGTCCCTCTAATCATCCAACCACAGATTGACCATATAAGTCATGTATTTTTGTGCCTTAAAAAATTATATGTATTTTCTTTTAAATACAAAGATCGTATTGAAGTGTCATCTGAATTGCAGGATGATTATGTTACATTCTAGCGACTTCAAGAATCAAAGTTGTAAGAAGCCGCTTGCAACAGTCCGGACTGAGTGGTCGGGATGATGTTTTCTCATCCAACGCGGTCTTATATCGGTCTACTCGGTGATTTGGACGTTATTTTATGCCTTACCGCTGGCACGCAAGCGTCTGACAACCTTGACCAACCCAAACCCCTCTTCCTTACCCCGCGCCCTTTCCTGCCCGAAAACAGTTGCCCGCATTTATGTCATTCTAGAGCGGGCGCTCCGCGTTGACGTCAGCCTAGAGCAGGCGTGACCTCTCGCTGGCCCCGGCAATGAAGCGGCTTGCTGATGGAGGGTGTGTGTCCCCAGTGTCCATTCTTGTTCAATGCCGGAGAGACGTTTACTGGACGGGACTGGACTAATATCTACCACGCCCGTCCAATGCCCGTCCCTCCGTCTGGCACCATTAAACAGGCTCATCGACCGAGATACCAACTCCAACGCCCGTGCATTGACGCAACCGGACGATGGGCCTCGCCGGCATCCACTGTTTAAAGGCAACCACACCCGACTCACACCACACCACAACCCATCTGCTCCACATCTTTCTCATGTCCACCATGATACGTCTCCAACGTATCTATAATTTTTTATTGTTTCATGCTATTATATTATCTGTTTTGGATGTTTAATGGGCTTTAATATACCTTTTTATATTATTTTTGGGACTAACCTATTAACCGAAAGCCTAGTGCAAATTGCTGTTTTTTTTGCCTATTTCAGTGTTTCGCAGAAAAGGAATATCAAACGGAATCCAAACGGAATGAAACCTTCGCGAGGATCGTTTTTGGAACAAACACAATCTAGGAGACTTGGAGTGGAGGTCAAGAAAGCCACGAGGCGGCCACGAGGCAGGAGGGTGCGCCACCCACCCTCGTGGGCCCCTTGCAGCTCCACCGACCTACTTCTTTCGCCTATATATACTCTTATACCCTGAAACCTTCGGGGAGAGCCACGAAACACCTTTTCCACCGCTGCAACCTTCTGTACCCGTGAGAGCCCATCTTGGGGCCTTTTCCGGCCCTCCGCCGGAGGGGGAATTGATCACAGAGGGCTTCTACTTCAACACCATAGCCTTTCCGATGATGTGTGAGTAGTTTACCACAGACCTCCGGGTCCATAGTTATTAGCTAGATGGCTTCTTCTCTCTCTTTGGATCTCAATACAAAGTTCTCCTCGATTCTCTTGGAGATCTATTCGATGTAACTCTTTTTGCGGTGTGTTTGCCGAGATCCGATGAATTGTGGGTTTATGAACTTAATTATCTATGAATATTATTTGATTCTTCTCTGAATTCTTATATGCATGATTTCATATCTTTGCAAGTCTCTTCGAATTATCGGATTAGTTTGGCCTACTAGATTGATATTTCTTGCAATGGGAGAAGTGCTTAGCTTTGGGTTCAATCTTGCGGTGTCCTTTCCCAGTGACAGCAGGGGCAACAAGGCACGCATTGTATTGTTGCCATCGAGGATAAAAATATGGGGTTTATATCATATTGCTTGAGTTTATCCCTCTACATCATGTCATCTTGCCTAATGCGTTACTCTGTTCTTATGAACTTAATACTCTAGATGCATCTTTGGATAGCGGTCGATGTGTGGAGTAATAGTAGTAGATGCAGAATCGTTTCGGTCTACTTGACACGGACGTGATGCCTATATTCATGATCATTGCCTTAGATATCATCATAACTATGCACTATTCTATCAATTGCTCGACGGTAATTTGTTCACCCACCATAATACATGCTATCTTGAGAGAAGCCACTAGTGAAACCTATGGCCCCCGGGTCTACTTTACATCATATAAGTTTCCAATCTACAATTCTAGTTTACTATTTATTTTGCAATCTTTATTTTCCAATCTATACCACAAAATACCAAAATATTTATCTTATTATCTTTATCAGATCTCACTTTTGCAAGTGGCTGTGAAGGGATTGACAACCCCTTTATCACGTTGGTTGCAAGGTTCTTATTTGTTTGTGCAGGTACTAGGCGACTTGCGTGTAGTCTCCTACTGGATTGATACCTTGGTTCTCAAAAACTAAGGGAAATACTTACGCTACTTTGCTGCATCACCCTTTCCTCTTCAAGGGAAAACCAACGCATGCTCAAGAGGTAGCAAGAAGGATTTCTGGCACCGTTGTCGGGGAGGCTTACACCAAGTCAAGTCAAGATTTGATCTCCCGTCAACTAGCCATTTCTGGCGCCATTGCCGGGGAAATCTACGCCAAGTCAAGACATACCAAGTACCCATCACAAACTCTTATCCCTCACATTACATTATTTGCCATTAGCCTCTCGTTTTCCTCTCCCCCACTTCACCTTTGCCGTTTTATTCGCCCTCCTTTCGTTCGATCTTGCGTTACCATGTACCTCCTTTTTGCTTGCATCTTCGCTTGCTAAAAGTTTATGGATCCTCATCCACTTGCTAATCTCTTTAAGAGATCCAATTATGATGAATCAATTGCTAGTGAGTTTTGTGCACTAGATTATCTTTATGAGGTTTTGCTTGAAATTCGTGAATCTGAAAATTGTGATGAAGTGCTTTATGAAGTGATTCATGCTAGATCTTTGAATCAAAAGCATGATTGCAATGATGTTATTATAAATTATCTTAATGTCAGTTGTGTTAATGATATGCAAAACCTCAAGCTTGGGGATGCTAGTTTTACTATGACTACTATTTGTTGCAATGATCATGATTGGGGTGATTCTTCTTATGATCTTGAAAAATTATTTAAGCCCCATGATGAATATGAGATTGATAATAATGTTTGCAATAATACTGAAAGTGGGTTTGGAAGAGTGTCAACTTTAGATCCCACATATTTGGGTAGTGTTCAATCTTACGAAGTTTTTGTAAAAGTGGGTTTGGAGAGGTCATGACTTTAGTTAATGTTAATCCCACTATTTTGGAAGAGTGTCAACTTTGCATACATGTGGATCGTCTTAAGAATATGTTCTGTGATAGCTATATTGTTGAATTTGAATATGATCCCACATGTAGTTATGATGAGAGAGGAAAATATGGTTGTAGAAATTTTCATTTTACTAAACTACCTCTCGTTATGTTGAGATTGTTATTGTTTCTCACTTCTTTCTTGCATATGCTAGTTTTTGCTTGTCTTGATAATTTATTTGCCCGTAAGATGCCTATGCATAGGAAGTATGTTATACTTAGATGTGTTTTCCATATGCTATATGATGCTCTCTTTGTGCTTCAATTCTTGTCTTTCATGTGAGTATCACCGAAATTATCAATGCCTAGCTAGGGGCGTTACACGATAGCGCTTGTTGGGAGGCAACCCAATTTTATTTTTTCTTGCTTTTTATTCCTGTTTAGTAATAAATATTTCATATAGCCTCTGTTTAGATGTGTTTTTATGTCTTAATTAGTGTTTGTGCCAAGTAGAACCAATAGGATCTTCTTGGGTGATTGTTGTTTGATCTTGCTGAAAAAGACAGAAACTTTACGCTCACAAAAATAATTGTTAAAGTTCACCAGGACGTGATAAAATACCAATTCTTTTTGCAGTAGATCAATATAGAAATTATCCAGGTTGTCCTAGTTTTTCAGAATTTTTGGAGTTCCAGAAGTATTCGAACAAATCAGATTGCTACACATTGTTCTGTTTTTGACAGATTCTGTTTTTCGTGTGTTGTTTGCTTATTTTGATGAATCTATGGCTAGTATCGGGGGGTATGAACCATAGAGAAGTTGGAATACAGTAGGTTTAACACCAATATAAATAAAGAATGAGTTAATTACAGTACCTTAAGGTGGTGGTTTGTTTTCTTATACTAACGGAGCTCGTGAGATTTTCTGTTGAGTTTTGTGTTGTGAAATTTTCAAGTTTTTGGGTAAAGATTTGATGGATTATGGAATAAGGAGTGATAAAAGCCTAGATTGGGGATGCCCAAGGCACCCCAAGGTAAAATTCACTGACAACCAAAAGCCTAAGCTTGGGGATGCCCCGGAAGGCATCCCGTCTTTCGTCTTCGTCTATCGGTAACTTTACTTGAGGCTATATTTTTATTCACCACATGATATGTGTTTTGCTTGGAGCGTCTTGTATGATTTGAGTCTTTGCTTTTTAGTTTACCACAATCATCCTTGCTGTACACACCTTTTGGGAGAGACACACATGAATCGGAATTTATTAGAATACTCCATGTGCTTCACTTATATCTTTTGAGCTAGATATATTTGCTCTAGTGCTTCACTTATATTTTTTAGAGCACGGTGGTGGTTTTATTTTATAGAAATTATTGATCTCTCATGATTCACTTATATTATTCTGAGAGTCTTTTAGAACAGCATGGTAGTTTGCTTTGGCTATAAAATTAGTCCTAATATGATAGGCATCCAAGATGGGTATAATAAAAACTTTCATATAGAGTGCATTAAATACTATGATAAATTTGATACTTGATAGTTGTTTTGAGATATAAAGGTGGTAATGTTAGAGTCATGCTAGTTGGGTAATTGTGAAATTGAGAAATACTTGTGTTAAAGTTGGCAAGTCCCGTAGCATGCACGTATGGTAAACGTTGTGTAACAAATTTGAAGCATGGGGTGTTCTTTGAGTGCTTTCCTTATGAGTGGCGGTCGGGGACGAGCGATGTTCTTTTCCTACCAATCTATCCCTCTAGAGGCATGCGTAGTAGTACTTTGCTTCGACGGCTAATAAACTTTTGCAATAAGTATATGAGTTCTTTATGACTAATGTGAGTCCATGGATCATACGCACTCTTACCTTTCCGCAATTTGCTAGCCTCTACGGTACCGTGCATTGCCCTTTCTCACCTTGAGAGTTGTTGCAAACTTCGCTGGCGCATCCAAACCCCGTGATATGATACACTCTATCACACATAAGCCTCCTTATATCTTCCTCAAAACAGCCACCATACCTACCTATTATGGCATTTCCATAGCCATTCCGAGATATATTGCCATGCAACTTTCCACTGTTCCGTTTATTATGACAAGCTCCATCATTGTCATATTGCTTTGCATGATCATGTAGTTGACATCGTATTTGTGGCTAAGCCACTTTCATAATTATTTCATACATGTCGCTCTTGATTCATCGCATATCCCGGTACACCGCCGGAGGCATTCACATAGAGTCATATTTTTGTTCTAGTATCGAGTTGTAACATTGAGTTATAAGTAAATAAAAGTGTGATGATCATCATTATAAGAGCATTGTCCCATGTGAGGAAAGAATGATGGAGACTATGAAATAAGAAAAAAGAGGCCAAAGAAGCCTGAATAAAAAAAAGAGGCCAAAGAAGCCCAAAAAATGAGACAAAAAGAGAGAAGGGACAATGTTACTATCCTTTTTCCACACTTGTGCTTCAAAATAGCACCATGATCTTCATGATAGAGAGATTCTTATTTTGTCACTTTCATATACTAGTGGGAATTTTTCATTATAGAACTTGGCTTGTATATTCCAATGATGGGCTTCCTCAAAATGCCCTAGGTCTTCGTGGAGCAAGCAAGTTGGATGCACACCCACTTAGTTTCTTTTGATGAGCTTTCATACACTTATAACTTTAGTGCATCTGTTGCATGGCAATCCCTACTCCTCGCATTGACATCAATTGATGGGCATCTCCATGGCCCGTTGATTAGCCGCGTCAATGTGAGACTTTCTCCTTTTTTTGTCTTCTCACATAACCCCCATCATCCTATGCTATTCCACCTATAGTGCTATATCCATGGCTTGCGCTCATGTATTGCGTAAGGGTTGAAAAGCACAAGCGTTAAAAAGTATGAACCAATTGCTCGGCTTGTCATCGGGGTTATGCATGATGGGAGCATTTTGTGTGACGAAAATGAAGCATGGCCAAACTATATGATTTTGTAGGGATAAGCTTTCTTTGGCTATGTTATTTTGATAAGACATAATTGCTTGGTTAGTATGCTTGAAGTATTACTATTTTTATGTCAATATTAAACTGTTATCTTGAATCTTTTGGATCTGAACATTCATGCCACAATAAATAGAATTACATTGAAAATTATGTTAGGGAGCATTCCACAGCAAAAATTCTATTTTTTATCATTTACCTACTCGAGGACGAGCAGGAATTAAGCTTGGGGATGCTTGATACGTCTCCAACGTATCTATAATTTCTGATTGTTCCATGCTATTATATTATCTGTTTTGGATGTTTAATGGGCTTTAATATACCTTATTATATTATTTTTGGAACTAACATATTAACCAAAAGCCCAGTGCAAATTGCTGTTATTTTGCCTATTTCAGTGTTCTGCAGAAAAGGAATATCAAACGGAATCCAAACGGAATGAAACCTTCGCGAGGATCGTTTTTGGAACAAACGCAATCCAGGAGACTTGGAGTGGAGGTCAAGAAAGCCACAAGGCAGGAGGGCGCGCCCCCCACCCTCGTGGGCCCCTCACAGCTCCACCGACCTACTTCTTTCGCCTATATATACTCTTATACCCTGAAACCTTCGGGGACAGCCACGAAACACCTTTTCCACCGCCGCAAGCTTCTGTACCCGTGAGAGCCCATCTTGGGGCCTTTTCCGGCGCTCCGCCGGAGGGGGAATTGATCATAGAGGGCTTCTACATCAACACCATAGCCTTTCCGATGATGTGTGAGTAGTTTACCACAGACCTTCGGGTCCATAGTTATTAGCTAGATGGCTTCTTCTCTCTCTTTGGATCTCAATACAAAGTTCTCCTCGATTCTCTTGGAGATCTATTCGATGTAACTCTTTTTGCGGTGTGTTTGCCGAGATCCGATGAATTGTGGGTTTATGAACATGATTATCTATGAATATTATTTGATTCTTCTCTGAATTCTTATATGCATGATTTCATATCTTTGCAAGTCTCTTCGAATTATCGGATTAGTTTGGCCTACTAGATTGATCTTTCTTGCAATGGGAGAAGTGCTTAGCTTTGGGTTCAATCTTGCGGTGCTCGATCCCAATGACAGAAAGGGAAACGACACGTATTGTATTGTTGCCATCGAGGATAAAAAGATGAGGTTTATATCATATTGCTTGAGTTTATCCCTCTACATCATGTCATCTTGCCTAATGCGTTACTCCGTTCTTATGAACTTAATACTCTAGATGCATCTTTGGATAGCGGTCGATGTGTGGAGTAATAGTAGTATATGCGTAACCGTTTGGTCTACTTGACACGGACGTGATGCCTATATTCATGATCATTGCCTTAGATATCATCATAACTATGCACTATTCTATCAATTGCTCGGCAGTAATTTGTTCACCCACCGTAATACATGCTATCTTGAGAGAAGCCACTAGTGAAACCTATGGCCCCCGGGTCTACTTTACATCATATAAGTTTCGAATCTACAATTCTAATTTACTATTTATTTTGCAATCTTTATTTTCCAATCTATACCACAAAAATACCAAAAATATTTATCTTATTATCTCTATCAGATCTCACTTTTGCAAGTGACCGTGAAGGGATTGACAACCCCTTTATCGCGTTGGTTGCAAGGTTCTTATTTATTTGTGCAGTTACTAGGCGACTTGCGTGTAGTCTTCTACTGGATTATTACATTGGTTCTCAAAAACCGAGGGAAATACTTACGCTACTTTGTTGCATCACCCTTTCCTCTTCAAGGGAAAACCAACGCATGCTCAAGAGGTAGCACACCACATCTATCATGACCGGGAGCGGAAACGCTTTGTGGGAGAGCCTCTCGATGGAGCAGAAGCACGAGGTGACCGCCCTTGCGGCTGCGTGGCAGAGCCACGATCCAGGCGAGTAGAGACTGGCTCCGACGACAACTCTGTGTCGCAGCCCACGTCGTTGCATGCCAGCTTGACAATGGAGTAGTCACATGCGCACTTCAATGCCGCCATGGCAGAGTAGTAGCTTGTGCCCTGATACATCCATTTTGTATCATGTTTTCCTACTATTATTTATAATGTTTTTATGCATAATAATGCTTTATGGAGTAATTCTAATGCCTTTTCTCTCATAATGGGCGTGCCCTGATACAGTCTTGTGGGGCCCACATCTGGCCTTCGGTGCCCATCTTCAGCTATATGAGGGGTTTTGATCTAGAAAAATGAAGAGAAGACTTTCGGGACGAAGCGCCGCCATCTCGAGGTGAAACTTGGCAGGAGCACTTTTGCTCTCCAGCGGAGCGATTCCGCCGGGGATACTTCCCTCCGGGAGGGGGAAATCGAAGTCATGGATATCACCAACTGTCCTCTCATCATGGGAGGACCAATCTTCATCAACATCTTCACCAGTATCATCTCATCGCAAACCCTAGTTCATCTCTTGTATTCAAGCTTTATCTCGAAACCTCAGATTTGTACCTGTGGGTTGCTAGTAGTGTTGATTACATCTTGTGGTTGATGCTAGTTGGTTTACTTGGTGGAAGATTAAATGTTCAGGTCCTCAAGCATATTCAATACCCCTATGATCTTGAACACAATTATGATTTGTGAGTAGTTACTTTTGTTCTTGAGGACATGGGAGAAGTCTTGTTATAAGTAATCATGTGATGATGGTATTCGTTTGATATTTTGATGATATGTATGTTGTTGCTTCCTTTAGTGGTGTCATGTGAACGTTGCTACCTCTTGAGCATGCATTGGTTTTCCCTTCAAGAGGAAAGGGTGATGCAGCAAAGTAGCGTAAGTATTTCCCTCAGTTTTTGAGAACCAAGGTATCAATTCAGTAGGAGACTACACGCAAATCGCCTAGTACCTGCACAAACAATCAAGAACCTTGCAGACAACGCGATAAAGGGGTTGTCAATCCCTTCACGGCCACTTGCAAAAGTGAGATCTGATAAATATAATAAGATAAATATTTTTGGTATTTTTGTTGTATAGATTGGAAAGTAAAGATTGCAAAATAAATGGCGACAGAAATTGGTAAGTTGACGGGAAACTAACATGATGTAAAATAGACCTGGGGGCCATAAGTTTCACTAGTGGCTTCTCTCATGATAGCATATATTACGGTGGGTGAACAAATTACTGCGAGCAATCGATAGAAAAGCACATAGTTATGAGAATACCTATGCATGATCATGAACATAGGCATCACGTCCGTGAAAAGTAGACTGAAACGATTCTGCATCTACTACTATTACTCCACACATCGGCCGCTATCCAGCATGCATCTAGAGTATTAAGTTCATAAGAACAAAGTAACGCATTACGCAAGATGACATGATGTAGAGGGATAAACTCAAGCAATATGATATAAACCCCATCTTTTTATCCTCGATGGCAACAATACAATACGTGTCGGTTCCCTTTCTGTCACTGGGATCAAGGACCGCAAGATTGAACCCAAAGCTAAGCACTTCTCCCATTGCAAGAAAGATCAATCTAGTAGGCCAAACTAAACCGATAATTTAAAGAGACTTGCAAAGATATTAAATCATGCATATAAGAATTCAGAGAAGAATCAAATATTGTTCATAGATAATCTTGATCATAAACCCACAATTCATCTGATCTCGACAAACACACCGCAAAAAGAATTACATCGAATAGATCTCCAAGAAGATCGAGGAGAACTTTGTATTGAGATCCAAAGAGATAGAAGAAGCCATCTAGCTAATAACTATGGACCCGAAGGTCTATGGTAAACTACTCACATATCATCGGAGAGGCTATGGTGTTGATGTAGAAGCCCTGCATGATCGAATCCCCCTCCGGAAGATCGCCGGAAAAGGCCCCAAGATGGGATCTCAGGGGTACAGAAGGTTGCGGCAGTGGAAAAGTGGTCTCATGGCTCCCCTGGATGTTTCAGGGTATAAGAGTATATATAGGCGAAAGAAGTAGGTCGGTGAAGCTACGAGGGGCCCACGAGGGTGGGGGCGCACCCTCCTGCCTCGTGGCTGCCTCGTTGCTTCCTTGACTTCCACTCCAAGTCTCCTGGATTGCGTTTGTTCCAAAAAGATCCTCGCGAAGGTTCCGTTCTGTTTGGATTCCGTTTGATATTCCTTTTCTGTGAAACACTGAAATAGGCAAAAAAACAGCAATTTGCACTGGGCCTTCGGTTAATAGGTTAGTCCCAAAAATAATATAAAAGAGCATAATAAATCCCATTAAACATCCAAAACAGATAATATAATAGCATGGAATAATCAAAAATTATAGATACGTTGGAGACGTATCAAACGTCGACTACATAACACTTCACCATACTTGGGCCTAAGGGGAGGAATTGTGGAGTAATAAGTGGATGATGGGTTGCTAGAGTGACAGAAGCTTAAACCCTAGTTTATGCGTTATTCCGTAAGGGACTGTTTTGGATCCATATGTTTCATGTTATGGCTAGATTTATCTTAATTCTTCTTTCGTAGTTGCGGATGCTTACAAGAGGGGGTAATCATAAGTGGGTTGCTTGTTCAAGTAAAAGTAGCACCCATGCACCGGTCCATCCACATATCAAATTATCAAAGTAACAAACGTGAATCAACTAAACATGATGAATGTGACTAGACGATAGTTCCCGTGTGTCCTCAAGAACATTTTGATTTATATAAGAGAACTTGTTGACTTGTCCTTTGCTATAAAAATGATTAGGCTACCTTGCTGCCCCTTTGTTACTATTGTTACTTGTTACGAATTATCTTGCTATAAAACTATCTATCACTGCTACTTTCAACACTTGCAGAGAATACCTTGCTAAAAACCGCTTATCATTTCCTTCATCTCCTCGTTGGCTTCGACACTCTTAATTATAGAAATGACTACTATTGATCCCCGATACTTGTGTGTCATCATGCATGCAGTTTGAGACAGAACCGCGGCGGGTGTGTCGTACTCATGCAGATGTCGGACATCCGTGTCCACGGGGTGCCGGACTATCATTGACGGCCAAAACCAATGAACGAATGGGCATACACACATGATGTGAGGCGTCTCGTCATCATGGCCATAGATGGGGCAGACTGCCTTAACAGCCATGAGGATCTTCCCATGGTCATATGATCTTATACAATTCAAGAGGATATGATGATCCAAACATGTGTTTTCTCTACTCCTGTAATTTGAGAATCCCGCTAATCAAAGAGGACCTTATATGTCTCTTTGTTTTTGGGCAAGACAAGTCATCACCACAAATAGAATCATTTATCATGATGAAATAATCTTTGAAGTGTATGAATTTTGCTTCATGCAAACATCTCTTACCATGTCCCTCGATATAGTTCTTTTTTTCATGTTTAATCTACTTTAAAGCTTGGTGTTACGTAACGGCATCTATAACACACCATATACCCTAACCAACAAAATCTTTGGGTTAGGCAGAACGAATGCTTGCAATGTGAGAGTCATGATAAGGGGTGGGTTCTCTCCCTACTAAAGAACAATAAGAAATAAACATATTGTGGACGGAAAACAATGCTAGGTTGGGACAGAGGTACATGGCAACTATCTGGTTTTAGAAATGAATTGGAACAGAGAGTATAGTCTTGTTTTTTCTCTGAACAAATTAATAGCTATGCTTCCAAGGGTGAGCCATATTTACTGAGGTACATAAAGGTTTCATGAACACTTGACTCAAAAAAATCCAAGTAACTTAATTTGCATATTATTAGGGCTCCTTTGGTTCAAAGGATAAGTGGAGGAAAGTTGTAGAAATAGGAAAATTTCCTATGGTGATACTATTCATGCCTTTGGTTCAAAGGAATGGGGCAAAGGAATAGTGAAGGAAATTTTCCTTTGATCCTAGTTTGAACGGAAAAACATAGGAATTCTAACATTCACTTGGACCTCCTTTTCAAATTCCTATGTACAAAGAACGAGAATAAGATTCTTAGTGGCATAATAACATTCTAACTAATCATTTCATGTTGTTTGACTCTGATTTGACCATGTTTGTTAGAATTCATACGTTTTTCCAATTGTTTCAACCAAACATCAAAGTTGTCAGAATTCCCGTGTTTACAATCCTCTGTTTTACACATGTATTCCTATCCTATTCTTTTGTTTTTCCTATTCCTGTTCTTAGAATCATGTGAACCAAAGGGGCCCTTAGTGTTGTATTTCTCCCATGCTCGCAAGTGGAGCCCACACTGGTACGCCAACAACATATGTAGCCACATCCATATTCAAGACCATTTGTGTTACATATTCTCAGATCATATTGAAGCATATTCTGAAGGAAATATGCCCTAGAGGAAATAATAAAGTTGTTATTTTATATTTCCTTATTCATGATAAAGGTTTATTATTCATGCTAGAATTGTATTGATTAGAAACATAAATACATGTGTGAATACATAAATAAATACCGTGTCCCTAGTAAGCCTCTACTAGACTAGCTCGTTGATCAAAGATGGTTAAGGTCTCCTAACCATAGACATGTGTTGTCATTTGATAACGGGATCACATCATTAGGAGAAGATGGACAAGACCCATTTGTTAGCTCAGCATAATGATCGTTCAGTTTTATTGCTATTGCTTTCTTAATGTCAAATACATATTCCTTCGACTATGAGATTATGCAATTCCCGGATACCGGAGGAATACCTTGTGTGCTATCAAATGTCACACCATAACTGGGTGATCATAAAGATGCTCTATAGGTATCTCTGAAGGTGTTTGTTGAGTTGGCATAGATCGAGATCAGGATTTGTCACTCCGAGTATCGGAGAGGTATCTCTGGGCCCTCTCAGTAATACACATCATAAGCTTGTAAGAAAATGACTAAAGGAGTTAGTCACAAGGTGATGTATTACGGAATGAGTAAAGAGACTTGTCGGTAACAAGATTGAACTAGGTATGAAGATACCGACGATCGAATCTCGGGCAAGTAACATACCGATGGACAAAGGGAATTACGTATGTTGTCATAACAGTTCGAACGATAAAGATCTTTATAGAATATGTAGGAGCCAATATGAGCATCCAGGTTCCGCTATTGGTTATTGACCGGAGAGGTGTGTCGGTCATGTCTACATAGTTCTCGAACCCGTAGGGTCCGCACGCTTAACGTTCGTTGGTGATATAGTGTTATGTGAGTTATATGTTTTGGTGACTGAATGTTGTTCGGAGTCCTGAATGACATCACAAACATGACGAGGAGTCTCGAAATGGTCGAGGGGTAAAGATTGATATATATGACGATGGTATTTGGACACCGGAAGTGTTTCGAGACGTACCGGGAAGGAATCGAGTCACCTGAAGGGGTTCCGGGCACCCCCGGCAAGTTATGGGCCTTATGGGCCAAAAGAGGGGACAGACCAGCCCACAAAGGGGTTGGTGCGCCCCCTCCCTTGTTTGGCCAGCCCTAGGAAAGGAAAAGGGAGAGGGGCTAGCCCCTCCCGCCTTTCTCTCTCATGGGAGAAAGGAAGGGGGGGGGCGTTACCCTCCCTGCCTTTCCCCGCACTCCAAATAAGGAAAGGGGGCGCGGCTTGGGAGGGACCCCAAGTAGGATTCCTCCATCCTACTTGGGCGCCTCCTTTGGCTGCTCCTCTCTCCCTCCCACCTATATATATGTGGGGAGGGGCGCCACACAAGGACACAACATTGCCTTAGCAGTGTCTGGCGCCCACATCCACCGCTTACTCCTCGGTCATATTTTCGTAGTGCTTAAGCGAAGCCCTGCGGAGATCACATCACCATCACTGTCACCACGCCGTCATGCTGCCGAAACTCATCTACTACCTCACCGTCTTGCTGGATCAAGAAGGCGGAGGACGTCACCGAGCTGAACGTGTGCAGAACGCGGAGGTGCCATCCGTTCGGTACTAGATCGGTTGGGGCGCGAAGAAAGTTCGACTACATCAACCGCGTTGTGAAACGCTTCCTCTTACGGTCTACGAGGGTACGTAGACACACTCTCCCCCTCTCGTTGCTATGCATCTCCATGGATAGATCATTGCGTGTGCGTAGAAAAATTTTCTTTTCCATTACGGTCTATGAGGGTATGTAGACACACTCTTCCCCTCTCGTTGCTATGCATCTCCATGCATAGATCATTGCGTGTGCATATTTTTTTTGTTTTCCATGCAACGATTCCCAACATATTTCTAAAAAAACCAAAAAGCAACTTTATGTCACAAAAAGTAAGTTTCTAGTACAAAGACCTTTTTCAAGCACATACCGATAAGTTAAGAGTTATTTGGATAAAAAGGAGTTATTTGGATAAAAAAGAGTTATTTGGATAAAATCAAGTTTCCATTATATAGTTGCTTGCATTTCTAGCACAGACCAATAAGTTAAGAGTTATTTGGATAAAATCAAGCTTCCATTATATAGTTGCTTGCATATCATTGAAAAGTCCGTTAAATTTTCTTTGCAATTCTGAGGGCATGCGCTAGTGTATTTTGGGGAGACACAATTTTGTTTCTGGTAGCAAATTTGTAGTACAAAATATGCTTTTTCAAACACAAACGCTAAGTTGAGAATTGTTTGTGCTAAAAACAAGTGCCTAGTATATAGTTGTTCCTATCATTGCAATTGCATTGATACTTTCAGGAAAAGAAAGCTTGATAGAAAAGCAAGTTTGTAAAACAAGCCTGCATTTTGTCAAACTTAAAATACTTTGTAGAAACTAGTACATGCGCTAAAAAGTGTGAGGATGCAATTCAATGGTATGCTAGAATCCATGTACAAGAAAATTTCCTTGTACCCAATTCATAACAAATGTTAGGCTTATCAGTTTTTGGTGGAAAATCATGTTTGCATCACAATCTTGATCTTTTTAATACGCATGAGTGTGCGTATCACGCATTAAAGAAGGAGGGGAAAGACTCCTAGTCTCCGCAAAGTTACACCTCCCTCCACAAACTTGATTTTCATAACAAAAAAACATTTTACTTTAAAATCACCAATACATGCCCTTCGGAGATTGAGAATGCGACTTTTTAGTTGTCATCTTAATGAGATGCGATCAACTATATACTAAAAGCTTACTAATAACCCAAGACAATTCTTAAGTTATTAGTCCGTTCTAGAAAAAGCATGTTTATACCATAAACTTGCTTTTTCAGAGCATTATGGCAGGAGTTAAATCTCTCATAAATGGTTATATATGGACAGTCGGAAATGGACAAAATATTGACACATGGAGAGATGCATGGATCCCAAATTGTGCGAATAGGAGAATTATTACTCCTAGACGAGGGAATCTACTGATGAAAGTTTCTGACCTTATTGATCCAGTCATGAACGGTTGGAATGAAGGTTTGGTGAGACAAACAATGTGGCCAATTGATGCTCGAAGAGTCCTAGCGATCCCTCTCCCTATGCATGATATGCCGGGTTTCATTGCTTGGAGCTATACTAAAAATGATTTGTTTACTGTACAATCAACTTATTTGGAGGAATGGAATAAACAACACAGGAGGAAATTGGAATACACAAATGGTATGGGTAGAAGTAAGTGTTGGAAATATGCCCTAGAGGCAATAATAAAATGGTTATTATTATATTTCCTCGTTCATGATAATTGTCTATTATTCATGTTATAATTGTGTTATCCGGAAATCGTAATACATGTGTGAATACATAGACCACAACATGTCCCTAGTGAGCCTCTAGTTGACTAGCTCGTTTATCAATAGATGGTCACGGTTTCATGACCATGGACATTGGATGTCATTGATAACGGATCACATCATTGGGAGAATGATGTGATGGACAAGACCCAATCCTAAGCATAGCACAAGATCGCGTAGTTCGTTTGCTAGAGCTTTTCCAATGTCAAGTATCATTTCCTTAGACCATGAGATCGTGTAAATCCCGGATGCCGTAGGAGTGCTTTGGGTGTACCAAACGTCACAACGTAACTGGGTGACTATAAAGGTATACTACAGGTATCCCCGAAAGTATCTGTTGGGTTGACACGGATCGAGACTGGGATTTGTCACTCCATATGATGGAGAGGTATCTCTAGGCCCACTCGGTAATGCATCATCATAATGAGCTCAATGTGACCAAGTGTTTGGTCACGAGATCATGCATTACGGTACGAGTAAAGTGACTTGCCGATAACGAGATTGAACGAGGTATTGGGATACCGACGATCGAATCTCGGGCAAGTAACATACCGATTGACAAAGGGACTTGTGTACGGGATTACTTGAATCCTCGACATCGTGGTTCATCCAATGAGATCATCGAGGAGCATGTGGGAGCCAACATGGGTATCCAGATCCCGTTGTTGGTTATTGTCCGGAGAGTCGTCTCGGTCATGTCTGCGTGTCTCCCGAACCCGTAGGGTGTACACACTTAAGATTCGGTGATGCTAGGGTTGTAGAGATATTAGTATGCGGTAACCCGAAAGTTGTTCGGAGTCCCGGATGAGATATCGGACGTCACGAGGAGTTCCGGAATGGTCCGGAGGTGAAGAATGGTATATAGGAAGTCCAGTTTGACAACCGGAAAGTTTGGGGTCACCGGTATTGTCTGGGACCACGGAAGGGTCCCGAGGTCCACCGGTTGGGCCACCTATCCCGGAGGGCCCCATGGGCTGAAGTGGGGAAGGAACCAGCCCTGGTGGGCTGGTGCGCCTTAGGCCTCCCTGCGCCTAGGGTTGGAAACCCTAGGGGTGGGGCGCCACTCGCTTGTCTTGGGGGGCAAGTTCCCCCCCCTTGGCCGCCGCCCCCTTGAGATGGGATCTCCAAGGGGCCGGCGCCCCCCTGGCCCCTATATAAAGAGGGGGGAGGGAGGGCAGCCGCACCCTAGTCCCTGGCGCCTCCCTCTCCCCTCGCAACACCTCTCCCTCTCGCTGAGCTTGGCGAAGCCCTGCCGAGATCGCCGCTACTTCCACCACCACGCCGTCGTGCTGCTGGATCTCCATCAACCTCTCCCTTCCCCTTGCTGGATCAAGAAAGAGGAGACGTCTTCCCCAACCGTACGTGTGTTGAACGCGGAGGTGCCGTCCGTTTGGCACTAGGATCATCGGTGATTTGGATCACGACGAGTACGACTCCCTCAACCCCGTTCTCTTGAACGCTTCCGCTCGCGATCTACAAGGGTATGTAGATGCAATCCTCTCTCTTGTTGCTAGATGACTCCATAGATTGATCTTGGTGAAGCGTATAAATTTTTTATTTTCTGCAACGTTCCCCAACAGTGGCATCATGAGCTAGGTCTATGCGTAGTTTCTATGCACGAGTAGAACACAAATTTGTTGTGGGCGTAGATGTTGTCAATTTTCTTGCCACTACTAGTCTTATCTTGTTTCGGCGGCATCGTGGATGAAGCGGCCCGGACCGACCTTACACATACGCTTACGTGAGACAGGTTCCACCGACTGACATGCACTAGTTGCATAAGGTGGCTAGCGGGTGTTTGTCTCTCCCACTTTAGTCGGATCGGATTCGATGAAAAGGGTCCTTATGAAGGGTAAATAGAAATTGGCATATCACGTTGTGGTTTTACATAGGTAAGAAACGTTCTTGCTAGAAACCTATAGAAGCCACGTAAAAAACATGCAACAACAATTAGAGGACGTCTAACTTGTTTTTGGAGCATATGCCTTGTGATGTGATATGGCCAAAAGGATGTGATGAATATATGTGATGTATGAGATTGATCATGTTCTTGTAATAGGAATCACGACTTGCATGTCGATGAGTATGACAACCGGCAGGAGCCATAGGAGTTGTCTTTATTTTTTGTATGACCTGCGTGTCATTGAATAACGCCATGTAAATTACTTTACTTTATTACTAAACACGTTAGCCATAGAAGAAGAAGTAATCGTTGGCGTGACAACTTCATGAAGACACGATGATGAAGATCATGATGATGGAGATCATGGTGTCATGCCGGTGACGAAGATGATCATGGCGCCCCGAAGATGGAGATCAAAGGAGCAATATGATATTGGCCATATCATGTCACTATTTGATTGCATGTGATGTTTATCATGTTTTGCTTCTTATTTGCTTAGTACGACGGTAGTAAATAAGATGATCCCTTATAATAATTTCAAGAAAGTGTTCCCCTAAGCGCATACCGTTGAAAGTTCGTTGTTTCAAGCACCACGTGATGATCGGGTGTGATAGATTCTAACGTTCACATACAACGGGTGTAAGA
Source organism: Aegilops bicornis (assembly GCA_021605145.1). NCBI lineage: Eukaryota > Viridiplantae > Streptophyta > Magnoliopsida > Poales > Poaceae > Aegilops > Aegilops bicornis. Next base: position 272,845,687 of record CM038671.1, on the reverse strand, counting down.
CAGATTTACACATGCAAAACACTTAGGTTGACTTGACGAGCCTAGCATGTACAGACATGGCCTCGGAACACAAGAGACCGAAAGGTCGAACATGAGTCGTATTGAAGATACGATCAACATGGAGATGTTCGCCGATGATGACTAGTCCGTATCACGTGATGATCGGACACGGTCTAGTTGAGACGGATCATGTATCACTTAGATGACTAGAGGGATGTCTAATCTGAGTGGGAGTTCATTAAATAATTTGATTAGATGAACTTAATTATCATGAACTTAGTCTAAAAACCTTTGCAAAATGTCTGTAGATCAAATGGCCAACGCTCATGTCAACCTCAACTTCAACGCGTTCTTAGAGAAAACCAAGCTGAAAGATGATGGCAGCAACTATTCAGACTGGGTCCGGAACCTGAGGATCATCCTCATAGCTGCCAAGAAAGCGTATGTCCTAGAAGGACCGCTAGGTGAAGCACCCATCCCACAGAACCAAGACGTTATGAACACTTGGCAGTCACGTGCTGATGATTACTCCCTCGCTCGGTGCGGCATGCTTTACGACTTAGAACCGGGCTCCAAAAGCGTTTTGAGCAACACGGAGCATATGAGATGTTCAAGAGCTGAAAATGGTTTTCCAAGCTCATGCCCGGTCGAGAGATATGAAGTCTCCGACAAGTTCTACAATTGTAAGATGGAGGAAAATAGTTCGTCGGTGAGCACATACTCAAAATGTCAGGTTGCACAACCGCTTGTCCCAAATGGACATTAACCTCCGGACGAGGCGGTCGATGTGAGAATCCTTGATCGCTCCCACCTAGCTACAAGAGCTTTGTGATGAACTACAATATGCAGAGGATGGTGAAAACTATTCCTGAAGTATTTTCAATGCTGAAATCAGCAGAGGTGGAAATCGAAAAGGAACATCAAGTGTTGATGGTCAATAAAACCACTAGTTTCAAGAAAGGCAAGGGAAAGAAGAACTTCAAGAAGGACGGCAAGGAGTTGTCGCGCCCGGTAAGCCGATTCTTGGGAAGAACCAAAGAATGGACCCAAACACAGGGTGAGTGCTTTTATTGCAAGGGAAAGGGACACCGAAGCTTAAATCGCCCCAAATACTTAGCGCATAAGAAGGCCGGCAATACTAAAGGTATATGTGATATACATGTAATTGATGTGTACCTTACCGATTACTCGTAGTAGCTCCTGGGTATTTGATACCGGTGCGGTTGCTCATATTTGTAACTCAAAGCAGGAGCCGCGGAATAAGCGGAGACTGGCGAAGCACGAGGTGACGATGCGCGTCGGGAATGGTTCCAAGGTCGATATGATCACCGTCGGCACGCTGCCTCTACATTTACCTACGAGATTAGTTTTAAACCTCAATAATTGTTATTTAGTGCCAGCTTTGAGCATGAACATTGTGTCTGGATCTCGTTTAATGCGAGATGGCTACTCATTTAAATCCAAAAATAATGGTTGTTCTATTTATATGAGAGATATGTTTTATGGTCATGCCTCACCGGGTCAATGGTTTATTCTTAATGAATCTCAAACGTTATGTTACACATATTCATAGTGTGAATACCAAAAGATGTAAAGTTGATAACGATAGTCCCACATACTTGTGGTAATCGCCGCCTTGGTCACATTGGTGTCAAACGCATGAAGAAGCTCCATGCCGATGGACTTTTGGAGTCTCTTGATTACGTAATCATTTGACACATGCGAACCATGCCTTATGGGCAAAATGACCAAGACTCCGTTCTCCGGAATAAAGGAGCGAGCAACCAACTTATTGGAAATCATACATCTTGATGTGTGCGGTCCAATGAGCGTTGAGGCTCATGGAGGATATCGTTATGTTCTCACTCTCACCGACGACTTGAGTAGATATGGGTATGTCTACTTGATGAAACACAAGTCTGAGACCTTTGAAAAGTTCAAGGAATTTCAGAATGAGGTAGAGAATCAACGTGACCGAAAGATAAAGTTCTTACGATCAAATCGTGGGGGAGAATATTTAAGTCACGAATTTGGTACACGCTTAAGGAAATGTGGAATCGTTTCACAACTCACGCCTGGAACACCTTAAGCGTAACGGTGTGTATGCGAACGTCGTAATCGCACTCTATTGGATATGGTGCGATCTATGATGTCACTCACCGATTTACCGCTATTATTTTGGGGATACGCTCTAGAGACAGCTACATTCACTTTAAACAGGGCACCGTCTAAATCCGTTGAGACGACACCGTATGAATTATGGTTTGGGAAGAAACCTAAGTCGCCGTTTCTAAAAGTTTGGGGATGCGATGCTTATGTCAAGAAACTTCAACCTGAAAAGCTCGAACCCAAGTCGGAAAAATGCGTCTTCACAGGATACCCTAAGGAAACCATTGGGTATACCTTCTACCTCAGATTCGAAGGCAAGATCTTTGTTGCCAAGAACGGGTCCTTTCTGGAGGAAGAGTTTCTCTCGAAAGAAGTAAGTGGGAGGAAAGTTGAACTTGATGAAGTACTACCTCTTGAACCGGAAAGTAGCGCAGCTCAGGAAGATGTTCCTGTGGTGCCTGCACCGACCAAAGAGGAAATCAATGATGATGATCAAAGTACTTCGGATCAAGTTACTATTGAACTTCGTAGGTCCACGAGGACACGTTCCACACCAGAGTGGTATGGCAACCCTGTCCTGGAAATCATGTTGTTAGACAACGGTGAACCTTCGAACTATGAAGAAGCAATGGCGGGCCCAGATTCCAACAAATGGCTTGAAGCCATGCAATCCGAGATAGGATCCATGTATGAAAACAAAGTGTGGACTTTGACAGACTTGCCCGATGATCGGCGAGCGATAGAAAAACAAATGGATCTTTAAGAAGAAGACGGACGCGGATGGTAATGTTACCATCTATAAAGCTTGACTTGTCGCTAAAGGTTATCGACAAGTTCAAGGGGTTGACTACGATGAGACTTTCTCTCCCGTAGCGAAGTCAAGTCCGTCCGAATCATGTTAGCAATTGCCGCATACTATGATTATGAGATATGGCAAATGGACGTCAAAAGCGGCATTCCTTAACGGCCATCTTAAGGAAGAACTGTATATGATGCAGCGGAAGGTTTTGTCGATCCTAAGAATGCTAACAAGGTATGCAAGCTCCAAAGCTCCATCTATGAGTTGGTGCAAGCATCTCGAGTTGGAACATTCGCTTTAATGAAATGATCAAAGCGTTTGGGTTTATGCTTGAACTTATGAAGAAGCCCGCGTTTACAAGAAAGTGAGTGGGAGCTCAGAGCATTTCTCATATTATATGTGGATGACATACTTTTGATGGGAAATGATATAGAACTTTTGGACAGCATTAAGGCCTACTTGAATAAGTGTTTTTCAACGAAGGACCTTGGAGAAGCTACTTACATATTAGGCATCAAGATCTATAGAGATAGATCGAGACGCCTCATAGGTCTTCCACAAAGCGCATACCTTGATAAGATATTGAAGAAGTTCAATATGGATCAGTCCAAGAAGGGGTTCTTGCCTGTGTTGCAAGGTGTGAAATTGAGCTCGGCTCAATGTCCGACCACGGCAGAAGATAGAGAAAAGATGAGTGTCGCCCCTATGCCTCGGCCATAGGGTCTATCATGTATGCCATGCTGTGTACCGACACTGATGTAAACCTTGCCGTAAGTTTGGTAGGAAGGTACCAAAGTAATACCGCATGGAACACCGGACAATGATCAAGAATATCCTGAAGTACCGAAAAGGACTAAGGACATGTTTCGTTTATGGAGGTGACGAAGAGCTCGTCAGTAAAGGGTTACGTCGATGCTAGCTTCGACACGCATCTGAATGACTCTAAGTCACAAACCGGATACGTGTATATGTTGAATGGTGGAGTAGTAAGCTGGTGCAGTGCAAGCGAAGCGTCGTGGCGGGATCTACATGTGAAGCGGAGTACATGGCAGCCTCGGAGGCAGCGCATGAAGCAATCTGGATGAAGGAGTTCATCACCGACCTAGGAGTCATACCCAATGCGTCGGGGCGGTCACTCTCTTTTGTGACAACACCGAGCTATTGCCCTTGCCAAGGAGACCAGTTTCACAAGAAGACCAGCACATCAAGCGTCGCTTCAACTCCATTCGTGAAAATGTTCAAGATGGAGACATAGATATTTGCAAAGTGCATACGGATCTGAATGTCGCAGATCCGCTGACTAAACCTCTTCCATGAAAGCAAAACATGATCAACACCGTAACTCTATGGGTGTTCGATTCATCACAATGTAACTAGATTATTGACTCTAGTGCAAGTGGGAGACTGTTGGAAATATGCCCTAGAGGCAATAATAAAATGGTTATTATTATATTTCCTCGTTCATGATAATTGTCTATTATTCATGCTATAATTGTGTTACCCGGAAATCGTAATACATGTGTGAATACATAGACCACAACATGTCCCTAGTGAGCCTCTAATTGACTAGCTCGTTTATCAATAGATGGTCACGGTTTCCTGACCATGGACATTGGATGTCATTGATAACGGGATCACATCATTGGGAGAATGATGTGATGGACAAGACCCAATCCTAAGCATAGCATAAGATCGTGTAGTTCGCTTGCTAGAGCTTTTCCAATGTCAAGTATCATTTCCTTAGACCATGAGATCGTGTAACTCCCGGATGCCGTAGGAGTGCTTTGGGTGTACCAAACGTCACAACGTAACTGGGTGACTATAAAGGTATACTACAAGTATCCCCGAAAGTATCTGTTGGGTTGACACGGATCGAGGCGGATTTGTCACTCCGTATGACGGAGAGGTATCTCTGGGCCCACTCGGTAATGCATCATCATAATGAGCTCAATGTGACCAAGTGTTTGGTCACGAGATCATGCATTACTGATTTGAGTAAAGTGACTTGCCGTAACGAGATTGAACGAGGTATTGGGATACCGACGATCGAATCTCGGGCAAGTAACATACCGATTGACAAAGGGACTTGTGTACGGGATTACTTGAATCCTCGACATCGTGGTTCATCCGATGAGATCATCAAGGAGCATGTCGGAGCCAACATGGGTATCCAGATCCCGCTGTTGGTTATTGACCGGAGAGTCGTCTCGGTCATGTCTGCGTGTCTCCCGAACCCGTAGGGTCTACACACTTAAGATTCGGTGACGCTAGGGTTGTAGAGATATTAGTATGCGGTAACCTGAAAGTTTTTCGGAGTCCCAAATGAGATCCCGGATGTCATGAGGAGTTCCGGAATGGTCCGGAGGTGAAGAATGGTATATAGGAAGTCCAGTTTGACAGCAGGAAAGTTTGAAGTCACTGTATTGTCTGGGACCACCGGAAGGGTCCCGAGGTCCACCGGTGGGGCCACCTATCCCGGAGGGCCCCATGGGCTGAAGTGGGGAAGGAACCAGCCCACGGTGGCTGGTGCGCCTCAGGCCTCCCCTAGCCTAGGGTTGGAAACCCTAGGGGTGCGCCTTGACTTGACAGGGGCAAGTCCCCTTGGTCGCCCCTTGAGATGGGATCTCTAGGGGCGGCGCCCCTTGGCCCCTATATAAAGAGGGGGAGGGAGGCAGCCGCACCCTAGTCCCTGGCGCCTCCCTCTCCCCTCGCAACACCTCTCCCTCTCGCTGAGCTTGGCGAAGCCCTGCCGAGATCGCCGCTACTTCCACCACCAAGCCGTCGTGCTACTGGATATCCATCAACCTCTCCCTTCCCCTTGCTGGATCAAGAAGGAGGAGACGTCTTCCCCAACCGTACGTGTGTTGAACGCGGAGGTGCCTTCCGTTCGGCACTAGGATCATCGGTGATTTGGATCACGACGAGTACGACTCCCTCAACCCCGTTCTCTTGAACGCTTCCGCTCGCGATCTACAAGGGTATGTAGATGCAATCCTCTCTCTCGTTGCTAGATGACTCCATAGATTGATCTTGGTGAAGCGTAGAAATTTTTTATTTTCTGCAACGTTCCCCAACAGTAAGGGCAATCCTATTTGGGGTAAGATCTGGAAATTAGCTTGCCTGGCGAAGGTAAAAATCTTTATCTGGCGTACGCTTCATAGGACCCTACCGTGTCGTGTTAAGCTGGTCAATAGACACATGAAAATTTTGCATGTTTGCCTAGCTTGTTCGAATGGGCCAAAGTATACCAAGCATGTCTTTGTTTACGTGCTGTAAGGCAAAGGAAGTGTGGGGGGAGTTGGGAATGTATGAAACGGTTAAAAGAGCTTGTGTGGTCGATCGTGCGGGAGAGACAGTCCTTGAATTATTACTCCTCATGCCAGATCAAGAACTATCTATATTGGGTTTTTAGAATGCACGGGAGATGATCGCTATAACCGTGTGGTATTTATGGTGAAATAGACGAAAGCTAGTTCATGAGGGAATGTCTCAAGAGGCGTACCAAACCTCGATGGGGATTTGTGCTAGAACGGCAAATTATGTTAATGCCCCCTAATGCAAAGAGAAAGAATGAAGGATGGATCAGACCTCCTAGAGGGTTTGTTAAGCTGAATATGGATGTTTCTTTTATCATGATCTGCTAAGGGGCACATCGGGTGCCGTGTTCTTAGGGATGACAAAGGAAAATTCATTGTTGGCGGAAATTGGAAAATTGAATGGTGTGTTGATATTCTGACATCGGGAGCATTAGCACTTAGGTTTGGCTTATTGCTGGCACAAAAGGCAGGTTGCAACCGTCTTGTTATTAACTCTGACAACATTCAACATGAAAGTCATTGACACAATGAAGAACGAAGGACATTCTGCAGGAGTAGCGACCGCAATTTTTGATGATTGCTATTTTATGGCTTGTGATTTCCCTCTTACTAGTTTTGAACATTGGAAAGCACATAAACTAGCTCATGAGCTTGCTAGTCTAGCAAAATGTTTCGTGACAAGGGATTAGGTAGAGGAACCTATGAAACAAATTGTACCTGTAACCATTATTTCTAATTAATAAAGTTGCTGATGTTTTTCAAAAAAAGAACTTGCTTTTCAAAAGATTTTTTTTTGTCAGAACATAACATCCGGTATCAGTTTCAAAGATGTCATGAGAACACACGATGAAAACATATTTTGATTTGGACACACGGTTTGGAGGAATGCATTTTTTGATACTCGACGATCAAGTTTCATATATAACCATGCGCCAACCTTCCGGAGTGATCACAATTAGTACTCTTTTCCTTCTTCACTATTACGACAGCCCGAGCCCCAAATGTTATGCTATATACTACTCCCTTTGTTGAAAAATACTCCCTCCGTTTCTAAATATATGACGTTTTAGTAGTTCAATGTCACATATTTAGGAATGAAGGGAGTACTAAATATATGACGTTTTAGTAGTTCAATGTCCCATATTTAGGAATGAAGGGAGTACTAAATATATGACGTTTTAGTAGTTCAATGTCACATATTTAGGAATGAAGGGAGTATAAGATGTTCTAACTTTTTTCTGAATTGGATGTACATAGACACATTTACGTGTGTTTGTTCACTCATTTTAATCTGTATGTAGTTCATATTGAAATATCCAAAACATCTTAAGGGATTTTTCTTTATCAGTAGCTTAGAGTAAATATTATGATACGAATGCAGGAGGAACTTAGATCTGATTTATGTGTGCATAATGAAACTGCTTTCAGGCTCTGCAAAACAATTTTACACTATGATTGAAATGTTTATGTATCACCTATCCTACAAGCTGAATTTGAAATGGTACATTGCCTCTGAGTTGAGAAAACTCTTTAGTATTGACATGTGACCACACTAACTGCAGCAAATGTTTCCCGGCTTCCTAAGCTGTCAACTAGGAAGGAACATGTTCAACTTCTCCAAACCACTACCATGAGTTCACCGATCTGTTGTCGAATGCACGGGGAACAAACATTCATGGCGATATAACCAGTTCAGCCCACCATATTTATCAGCAAAGTTGCGGTGAGCCAGCTCAATGAGACTGCGCTTCAAGTAGGATGTTTGTGGCTACATTGATATCATTTCTGGCTCGCACGAGGGCCTGTCTCGCAGCATTGCTGTCAAAGCCCATCGATACCAGCATAGCAATGGAGGACTCTGGGGGCTCCATAACAGGAGCAAACCCAGTAGACGGCTGGTTCTGTTTGCAAAAGGAACATGGTCAAAAGATTAACCAGCGTAAATAACACCAGGTTGTTGATTTCCTTTCGTGAAGTGCATAGAAATTCAACATTATTCATAATAAGTTTAATGTCTTGTAACCCCTCAATCAACAGTTGTCGTGTGCAGTAGAAAAAATAATACTCCCTCCGTCCCATAATATAAGAGCGTTTTTTACACTACACTAGTGTCAAAAATGTTCTTATATTATGGGACGGAAGGAGTACAGATGATGGTTTGTATGTACCAAATGAAACCTAGTAACCAATAAGATGCGAACTATCAATAGTCTTGTCAACAATATCAACCATACAGGCAAGTCTGCTATTTATACTTGGGTTCAGGTTAAATATCTAATTGGTCCATGTTCACTTCAATGGCTGTAGATCTTCGACACATATGATTGAATGGTAACAAAAAAAAAATATCTAACTCGGTGAAAGTTGCCCGTTATAATATGCTTACGTGGCCATCTGAACTTCATGTGAACAGACACTGTCTAAACAATGAACAATCAACACCAGTTCAGAATCCAGAATGACGAAGAAAATATTAACCTTGCAGGCATTTTTGTATTTATAAAGGTACTTTAGCGTTGCTAATATTTAACCAGGCAATTTCTGAGTTCAACTCGACAGCTGTACTTCACGTGAACAGAATCTAGAGGGATCAATGCACGGAGAAATCAAGCTTCCAAAATAGCATTTCACAAACTAACCTGAACAGTACGGCCTGTATGCGAAGGCACATTTCCAACAAGACTTCTTGACGGCCGAGATGAGCTTGCTGAAGGAGGTGCAAAAAATCTTGCGAAAAATGATGCAACAATCTGTGGAAGCTGCATAAAGGAGAAGGAACTTAACAAGAAAACAAAACAGGAAGAATAGAGCATCTACACCCTACAGGGATTTATATATGAAAATAATTGCAAGGAACACCGACAATATTAATCAATAATTTGAGCACTAATATACTTCAATTAACACCAACTGCAACCATTAGTCAGCATGGACCATACTGGCTGTCTTGTATGTTTTCTTAATTACTACTTGATAACACCAGTACCTAGACATAACCTATGCCAACATAACATTACTTGCTGATTGCATATCTAATAATTTGGAAAGCTGGGTCATGGACAGCAGCCAAGGGTATCATCCAAGGGGCACTAACTTCTTTAAATGAAAAAGGAGCTGGAACTACCATGGTGCTGATAAGATATAACGCATAATTTCAGGCAAGCCGGAGAACTACACAGAAAAATGAAAATCAACCATATAAAAATGACCACCAAAAAGGTAAAAGGTCAATAGCAGTCCATCACGCAAAGAAAATGGTGACAGGACTGCACAGAAGTGCAAAACGAAAAAAAAAACAAAGAGATCTTATAACCTTCCTCCGGCTGATGCCAAACACATTGAGACGATAGAGCGAACCGGCAATCAGGCCACAAATACCAGGAATAAGGGAACGCTTCCAAGAAGATACAAGAAGCTGCCATGAGAAATAGGATAGGTGAGTAATTTAATATTCAAATTTAAATGGTATAGAAATGGTTCAGTTCTGATACAAACTAACCTGCAGGCCAGCTAGGTATATGAATGATTTGTCACTGAAATTAACGCCAAAAATACGAAATCGTGAAGTGATGGGAATGTCGAGGAAAAAGGAATAAACGAGGCAAATATAATGCCATAAGGTCCAGATGCAAGAGCAGTGATGTAGTTTGTATCTGCAAGAAAAACATGAAAGGGGTGTCTAAATAATCTCATAACTGGATAACAGAGAACTCAACGAGTACATATGCCAATATGCAATGCTCATGATCACACAGGTGAAACAAAGCAATGCTCATGATTACACGACTAATTGCCATATAATATTACTGTGTAACCTCCTAGCACCAGCATTTCTATTGAAAAACTATGTTTGGAAGAAATCAATAGTCTAACTGTATGATGGCATGCAACCAACATCTCTAGATAAGGCTCACTGTAGTTAACTTGAATTAACAGCATACATCTACTAGTTGCAGCACTAAATGACGCTTTACGCTGCTAATTGGTCTACTGACATTTTATCAGAAGTTAGATATCAAGAAAATTGTATTAGCCCTCTGTAAACAAATGCAAATGTTTTAGGTCACTTACTATATTTGTTTACAGAGGGAGCACAATATTTGTACATTTCCTTTTTGAGCAAGTACAAACAGCCATCTCAAGAACAAAATTACAGAGGTTCTAGAGGAGAATGGTAACAGTGTTACAAAGTAGCAGAGCCCATAGGTCATTAGCAATGTCCTCTTTTTCTTTTCCTTAAAGAAGGGTCTAGAGATGTTAGTCTCAGCAGTTCATCTAAATAGCATACCTTTCAGGAGAACCAAAGATAGAATCTCAAGAGGTAATGATACTGCGATAGCGAATAAACTAAAACCTGCACAGCAGATTGAAAATATAAGCACTTGTGTTGTAGTTTTCTTACTAAAAAGCTTAAATATTTCATCTACTTCAATGTAACTTATTGAACTGAATCTGCTTGTCACGTTAATTGCATTGTATGGCCCCAAATTTTCATGGGCATAACACAGACTCGTTAACTTGAGAACTTAACATTTAACTCTTTATACACTGCCAAAGTGTTTCACTTGGGTCAATTAGGTCAATATTTGAGGCAACGCATACAGAATAGGTTTAAACCACCTTAAAAGTTTAAACCAGACATAATAATGTGACTTACTCCTGCTTCAGCCGTATTATTGATGTTGTTTATCTATCTTCATTAAATACCCGGAAGAATAACAAGTACTTACGGAGTATTTGTTAGAGCCCATCTGCCTCTCAAACACACGGAAATAATACAGAAGGTAGAGTCCAAACATCAACTCTGGTGTTGACTGAAAGGCAAATACAGATGCAAATATCCTCCAAACTCGAAAGTTCTTTATGATGTCCTACAAGAATAATAGAAAAATGTTCAAACTTCATAAATATGTAACAAATCTCCAAGTAATAGAACATATGCAGCCAACCACATGTTTTGCATTGAAGTAGCTCGATCTCAAGGACAAATGAAATATTAATTGAACATCACTGACAGCTACAGGTTTGGATGCAATCACTACCAAGATTTAACTATTCACCCTTGGTTCCCCAAGAAAGACTTGCAGCATTTAGTATCACTAAGAGTTTAAAACTGGAAGGTGCACATATAAAATGGAACATAATAAAGTAGCATCGTGCGCCAAAGGTCATATTGGTCAACTTGTCACCATACATTTTTCCTAACGATTATCCATAAGATTAGTTAACATTTAAGCTATATGCCCTGTAAATTTTAAAGTTGAAGTGTTCTGAATTAAATTTGTAAGACACGTGCCCAGATTCCAGTAAATGAAAGTTCCATCGTGGCCATCAGTCAGTTAACAGTTGAGAAACCTAAGCCAACAACCTTCTGTAGCTCCTTATGTAATTCCCATAGGTGTACTTCAATGAAACTTGTATGCCCCGTAATGAATGAGGGTTAAATGCCTATAGGAGAACTTCCTGACATGCTTTGGAGCAAAGAAATAGTTCATAAGGATTCCTGTCAAAATCTCTTTAACAAATGGGCTATTAGATAAGAATTTCAGAAGAAAACTACCAGTCTTACCTTACGTTTTCTTCTCTTTGTCTAGAATTGATGTGTGAAGTCTGACATAAGACATTTGAAGTTCTCCTATGTTTTTGGTTCCAGTAGGATTCTAGGGTACATGACAGCCCAATAACTGTGGCTTTATATTTCTGCGTTTTCGAGTAACTGTGTCCAAATTAGGTCTTAACAGGTGTTATTGAGATGGGATGCCTCTACTCACTAAAGTACCAATAGCCAATTATTCCTACTGATTTGTGTACAAGCCATGTAAGTATGGGGAACCGGTCGTTGCCTCGTCGGTATAGCTCCAGTGCAGGCATCGGGATAGAAACTAAAGTTATTGTCATGAAGGAAAACGAAAAAGGTACGACCATGTATTGGAATGTCCCAGCAGAAACGCCTTAATCAAAAGCCCAGCCCAGCAAGGATTCATGCTACTGTGGCACACAATAGGCCTCCAGCCCAGTAAGGATTCATATTGCTGTGGCCACAACACAGGACATTCTTTTGTACTAGTTCCACCGGTGTGGTTGGAGCTAAAAAAGGGAAATGGACTACAGCAAGCTAACAAAGGGAAATGAACTACAGCACTCCGCAGTTCCACGGTTTAATTTTAAACCGGATTTGAACACCCCTGCCCTAGCATACCAGCAGAATTTACCAACCAATTCTCGAATGCCAGACTAAACAACAGGCACGCCAACACCTATAGTTCTTACCACAAAGAACACCACCAATTCGACGCTAAGACACCCATCCACCCAAATGGACACACGGGCGAGCAATCCTAGCCACTCCACTTATGACCAAACTTTTGTGTCCGATTACCAGTGTAAAATTCGGAGCCCAAAGTTTTTCCAAGCAAGGCTGAAAAACTTGCTTGGATGTCCGTTTTAGTTTTCTTAAATATCAGCATTATACCATTCCTGGGCCACTTACACCTGAGAAATGTTATAGACCTCAATGGGCCACACTTATTTTCCGATGAAAGTTGATGACCGGCGGGAGATAGAGGCGAGACAAACACCACCAATTCGATGCACAACAGGCACGCCAACACCTATAGTTCTTACCACAAAGAAGAACACCACCAATTCGACGCTAAGACACCCATCCACCCAAATGGACACACGGGCGAGCAATCCTAGCCACTCCACTTATGACCAAATTTTTGTGTCCGATTACCAGTGTAAAATTCGGAGCCCATAGTTTTTCCAAGCAAGGCTGAAAAACTTGCTTCGATGTCCGTTTTAGTTTTCTTATAAATACCAGTATTATACCATTCCTGGGCCACTTACACCTGAGAAATGTTATAGACCTCAATGGGCCACACTTATTTTCCGATGAAAGTTGATGACCGGCAGGAGATAGAGGCGAGACGATGCGAAAGAGCTAGCAACAGTGGCGATGACCATGGGAGTGAGCTCTATGGCGGTGGTGGCAGTGAACTCATGACACTTGGCTGCGACGAGAGCGAGTTCATGGACAACGAGAGAAGGTCATCTAGACCGCCTGGCAGACTGGAACTAGCACGAGGGCAGCAGTATGTTCAGTTGGTATCCAATCTCTACTTCCCTGTAGCTGTCACTGAATGGCAGTTCATCAAAACAGAACTTTCAAAGCCGAAAATGTATTCAAGAGTTTTGTTGGTGGCTAGTAGAACACCGGACCGCCCCTGTAAAATGTTCACAGGGGTATATATTTCAGAGCTCCTAAGCCGGGCCTAACAACGGATTCACGCCCAAGGGCATCAGGTCGCGTCTAAGGTACCAGAACTAGTCAAGATTCGGCGGCTGCCTGAGGCTACCTACTGACCTGGTAGGAGAGGCCGAGGGCGCGGGCTCGGCGGTTCACACTGAAGACGACAGAGAGGAGGCCGCTGGCGAGGACGATCGCCCGCGTCACCGGCGCGTTATCTGCGAACAAAACGGGGCCGTTCCGATCAGGCGATCAGAACACGCCAGCTGAATCGATAAAGGCGATTTGTGGGGCGGGGGTGAACCCGAGGTGGGAGCTTACGGAATCCGGAGACGCCTCCGCCCTGCATCGTTATCCCGCCGGGAACACGGCCGCCGGGCGGGGAGGCAGATGCGCTGTTCGTCCGACGAGGCGATGGGACCGTGGGCAGCCGGCCGGCCGGCCAGTACGCACCCGCGGCCGCCGCCTCCTCTTCTCGGCGGGCTCTCGTTTACAGGTTCCGGCGGGTCAGTCCCCGAGAAGAGAAGGGGAGGAGATGCGTAGGTGCGGCGGCAACAGCTGGAGGAGAACGAGTTTTTGGTTGCAGCCAGGGGTAGATGGCTATAGTCGCGGTATTCTGAGGGAGATGGAACGGAACACGTTGACGGTAGAGGTTGTTGGGAGGCGCTTTGGGCTCTCCGGCATGGAGATTTCCACACGAATAAAATACACTCAAGGCCTTAGAAGTATTTCAAGCGTGTCAATTATTCCCCCCTAAGAAAATATAAAAGTACTTTATAGTGATCTAAACGTTTTTATACTATAGGTCAGCTACGCGTCATCCTCCGTCGCCTCGCAAGCCATCGGATCTGACACAACCGATAAGCCAAATGTCTTCATCTACTCCCTCCGTTCCAAATTACTCGTCGCAAAAATGGATGTATCTAGAACTAAAATACATCTAGATACATTCATACCTGCGACCAAGTAATACGGAACGGAGGGAGTACTTTGCAATAGATGTCCTGTTGTGGAGACATTCGCAACAAAGATTATGTTGCGTTTTTTTATAACATAGGTTGTGTTGCGAAATTATTATTTTGCAACATGGATCCTGTTGCAGAATATTTTTGCAACATGGGTCGTGTTGCAGGATTTTCTTGCAACATAGGCTGTCTTATGGAATCTAGCCTCTGAGGGATCTAGCCCTTAGTTGGTTTGCAACAAGGGATAATTACAGAACATCTTTCTGAAACAAAGGACCAATTGCAGAATATTGATATGGAAGATTTGGCTCCGACCGTATGATTAAAAGTCCATCCGACAGACATGAAGGCGGCGAACGCTCGCACAAGATCGATCGGTTAAAGAGAATCATCTCCCTTATATTATTAGAAAAGGAGTAGGCCTTAAAAGTTTGAAATCGTTCACCGTGGGTCTTAAATGTGTGTAAGTTGTTCACTGTGGCTTCTAAAAGTATTTCAAGTGTGTTAAATAGGTCCTAAAAGTCATGGGTAAAATACATATATAGGACCTATGGTGAATGATTTCAAACTTTGAGTATCTACTTGACACACTTGAAATATTTTTGGGACCTCCAATGTATTTTACTCTTTTCAGACGGTGTGTGTTTCTACCTCAACTCTCCAGTTAAGGTTAGTCATGGTTGGAGTAACATAGATAGTGCTATGCATGCCACATTAGTAAAAAAGATGATGTGGCAAGTAATTAAAGAGAAGAGAAATAAATAGAGTAACCTCATATGTTACTATCACATAGCGTTTTTTAATGCAAAACGACTCTCTACTTTTTACTGTGACTAGCCTAACTAAGTTTAACTAGACAATGGCCCGCGCGTTGGTGCAGGATGTAAGTGTGTCAAAAGAGACCAACAAACTAAGGAGAAAAGAAAAGTGAAAATAAAAGAAAGAGAAAACGGTAGAAGATGGACTGCATGTAATGTAATTATGGAACCACCTACCTCATACGCTCAATTTTATGATCAAATTTGTGCATGTATGATCTTAATTAGTATTTTGTTGGATGATATAAAGTACTTCGTTCATCCCAGTGTAAAGAAGACAATGCAACCTAATCCACTAACACAAAAATATCAGTAAATAATTTATCTAAATATATACAGGAATCTGATGAGAAAGAGAAAGAAAACAACATGACTATTAGGGATCATACTCAAAGATACTACTGGCATACAAATTGCTCGTCTCCACCGTGAATGAATTTCTAACTTTAATCTTTCTCGTATAAAGAGCTTCTCCCATCTTACTGCCACCAGGGGCGGAGCCAGAAAATTTTGCCATTGGGTTCACTCATCGACTTGTTATAACAATTTTGTACAAATAATTTAAGTGTAAAGTCTAATTTATATCATCTTACAACAAGGGTTTAGCACCAAATCACAATATGCGCAATAGAAATACGAAATCACTTATCACGTATTGTATTACATTAAAAATTGAAAGAGTGCGAGACATACCAGTTGGATGACATTGAATGAAATGAGATCGTGCAGAAAAAATCTTCAATATCACCATGGTTCTTTATTTACCAACTTGAGTTGTTGACAAAAATAATGTGCATAATAACGTGACTTATTTTGCAAAATATTTTCTTTCAGTTGAACTCACCACGCATGTTGCCTGCCTCATCATAATGTTAACCTCTAACCTGTTTTATGCTTAATCAAATATTAGTGAATAATTTTTGAAGATTAGCCTTGAGACAAATTCCAGATGTTTCCCTAACATGTTCGACTTCAACTAATCATTCAATGACAAATCCATGCTTGCTAAGGTACTCCCTCCTTTCCAGTTTATAGGGCTTATCTCAAAATTTTAGTTTTTCCATTTTATAAGGCTCAATTTGGTTGTTTCTCATCACATGTTCAGATTCCAAGGTGCATTAAATCATTGCATGCAAGTATTAAGAGAAAATTGACCAATGCTTGTAATTTATGCATGCATGCATTGCAATTAATGCATTGGCAAACATACTTTTTAAGGAAAACAAGAGCATTAATTGGGTGCTTTTACAAACTACAAAAATTATTCCACCACTCATCATCTACCTTGGTTGGTGAGATTTTTGAATTGAGCCTTATAAACCGGAAAGGAGGGAGTATCTCACAAGAGTTGTCATCTGCTCTTCGTCAGACACATCGGTAGCCTCATCGATCAACAAACTAAACATATTACCTCTTATTTGTTCAGTAATGTAGTTCAAAATTATCTACATAGAAGATAAATAACTCATAAGGAACATCTTTAACTCGTAAGAAAACATAAATAGTAGGCAATAGAATGTCATGATGATTGATGAAGTCATCTTTGCAAAATAATTCACAATTTCCTTCATTACACTAGCCAAGATTAAATCTGCGTTCATATCTCCAATATCACTATGGGGATGAACATAATTAAGTGGTGGCATGTAAAGCCCCTTCATTAAAATATATGCACCTAATCTTATCTTGTTTCCTCTCGTATTTCTTGTGTACTCCAAAATTATCTTCCGATCAGCTAGATCGTAATGCTACTCATGGAAAGTAATTTCTCTTTGAATGGAAAGTCTCCAAAAAACTTCTTACGGAGACATTTGATGAATTTTGACTACGTCTGATGGATGACCTTGCAGCACTAGCATCACCATCTGAATCTGATGAGCTATATTCTTTTGGGAAATAAAATTTGATTGCCTAGATCTATGAAAGTACGTGGAATCACCGAATAAGAATTTGGTCTAGGGGGGCTTGACGCCACGGACCTGCCCTTGTCGTCTCATCTCTATCGCTGGGGTGTCGATGCGAACGAGACAATAGATCGCGGAGGAGCGAACAGAAAAGAAAAAGGTTGTGCGGCTGCCGGCTGCCCTATACGCATGTGACGAACAGGTTGTAAGTCTGGCACGGAGGGAATTCACTTTGTGGGCTTTTGGGCTTCTCACCAAGCGTTGCATTCCAAGTTGATGGGTTCAGCCCCTATTTTTTATTGGGTTCATGCAGACACTATACGTGTACGTGTACACTTGGCCAGGATAAGTGTTGGGTTCAGCTGAACCCAACGCTCATACGCTGGCTCCGCCCCTGACTGCCACGTATAGTTAGCATCTGGAATGTCGACCTACTTGTGGCAATTTATGCTAGAAATGATACAAATGAAGGTGCGTATGAACCTGGCTTGAAGACTCTTTCACGTATTGTGTAGGGTGGAGTGGTGTCTTAGCAGTGGTGATGTGGTGTTATGACCTGCTCTTAATATTAAGAGATGAAGTGTAGGATTGAAAGTATGTCTAGAGGGGAGGGTAATTAGAATACTTGACCAAATAAAACCTAACATTTTCCCAGTTTTAGTTGTAGGCAGATTTTAGCAATTATGCAAGTCAAGTAACACCCTACACATGCAAGTCTAAGAGTATAGCAGCGGAAAGTAAGACATAGCACATGTAAGTAAATGGAAGGGTTTGGAGAAGGCAAATGCAATGGGGACACAAATATTTTTGGCGTGGTTCCGATAGATGGTGCTATCGTACGTCCACGTTGATGGAGACTTCAATCCATGAAAGGTAATAGCTGCGCGAGTCCACGAAGGGCTCCACCCACGAAGGGTCCACGAAGAAGCAACCTTGTCTATTCCATCATGGCCATCATACATGAAGGACGTTCCTCACTTGGATAGATCTTCACGAAGTAGGCGATCTTCTTTCCCTTACAAACTTCTTGGTTTAACTCCACATTATGTCGGAGTATCCCAAGCGATAGCTAACCAATCTAGGAGACACCACTCTCCAAAAGGTAATAGACGGTGTGTTGATGATAAACTCCTTGCTCTTGTGCTTCAAATGATAGTTGATACGTCCATTTTGCATCATTCTTTTATGTTGATATTTGGTGCATTATGGGTTGTTATTACCTATTTATGTACAATAATTATGCCTTTTCTCTCTTATTTTACAAGGTTTACATGAAGAGGGAGAATGCCGGCAGCTGGAATTCTAGACTAGAAAAGGAGCAAATATTAGAGACATATTCTGCACAACTCCAAAAGTCCTGAAACTTCACGGAGAATTTGTTGGAATATATAAAAAAAATATTAGGCGAAGAAAGCACCAGAGGGGGGCCACCTGCCATCCACAAGGGTGGAGGGCGCGCCCTACCCCCTGGGGGCGCCCTCCGGTCTTGTGGGCCACCTGGCAGACCCCCGATGCCCATCTTCTGCTATATGGGGTGTTTTGACCTAGAAAAAAATCAGAAGGAAGCTTCCAGGACGAAGCGCCGCCGTCTCGAGGCGGAACTTGGGCAGAACCAATCTAGGGCTCCGGCGGAGCTGTTCTGCCGGGAAACTTCCCTCCGGGAGGGGGAAATCGAAGCCATTGTCATCACCAACAATCCTCTCATCGAGAGGGGTCAATCTCCATCAACATCTTCACTAGCACCATCTCCTCTCAAACCCTAGTTCATCTCTTGTATCCGATCTTTGTCTCAAAACCTTAGATTGGTACTTGTGGGTTGCTAGAGTGACAGAAGCTTAAACCCTAGTTTATGTGTTGCTTCGTAAGGGGCTGATTTGGATCCATATGTTTCATGCTACGGTTAGATTTATCTTAATTCTTCTTTCGTAGTTGCGGATGCTTGCGAGAGGGGTTAATCATAAGCGGGAGGCTTGTCCAAGGAAGGGCAGCACCCAAGCACCGGTCCACCCACATATCAAATTATCAAAGTAATGAAAGCGAATCATATGAGCATGATGAAAACTAACTTGACAACAATTCCCATGTGTCCTCGGGAGCGCTTTGCTTTATATAAGAGTTCGTCCAGGCTTGTCCTTTGCTACAAAAAGAATTGGGCCACCTTGCTGCACCTTATTTACTTTTGTTACTTGTTACCCGTTACGAATTATGTTATCACGCAACTATCTGTTACCGATAATTTCAGTGCTTGCAGAGAATACCTTGCTGAAAACCTCTTGTCATTTCCTTCTGCTCCTCGTTGGGTTTGACACTCTTACTTAACGAAAGGACTAAGATAGATCCCCTATACTTGTGGGTCATCAAGACTCTTTTCTGGCGCTGTTGCCGGGGAGTGAAGCGCCTTTGGTAAGTGGAATTTCATAAGGAAACATTTATATAGTGTGCTGAAATTTACCGTCACTTGTTATTATGGAAAATAATCCTTTGAGGGGCTTGTTCGGGGTATCTTCACCTTGAACGGAAGAGCAGATAGTTGCTCCTCAACCTACTGCACCTACTGAAAATATTTATTATGAAATTCCTTCGGGTATGATAGAGAAACTGCTAGCTAATCCTTATGCAGGAGATGGAACATTACATCCCGATATGCACCTAATCTATGTGGATGAAGTTTGTGGATTATTTAAGCTTGTAGGTATGCCCGAGGATGTTGTCAACAAGAAGGTATTCCCTTTATCATTGAAGGGAAAGGCATCGACATGGTATAGGCTATGTGATGATATTGTATCATGGAACTACAACCGATTGAAATTGGAATTTCATCATAAGTTTTATCCTATGCATCTGGTTCATCGTGATCGGAATTATATATATAATTTTTGGTCTCGTGAAGGATGATACGTCTCCAACGTATCTATAATTTTTGATTGTTCCATGCTATTATATTATCTGTTTTGGATGTTTAATGGGTTTTATTATGGACTTTATATTATTTTTGGGACTAACCTATTAACCGAAGGCCCAGTGCAAATTGCTGTTTTTTTGCCTATTTCAGTGTTTCGCAGAAAAGGAATATCAAACGGAATCCAGACGGAATTAAACCTTCGCGAGGATCGTTCTTGGAACAAACGCAATCCAGGAGACTTGGAGTGGACGTCAAGGAAGCAACGAGGCGGCCACGAGGTTAGGAGGGCGCGCCAGGGGGGGTAGGCGCGCCCCCACCCTCATATGGGCCCATCGTGGCTCCACCGACCTACTTCTTTCGCCTATATATACTCATATACCCTGAAAACATCCAGGAGCACCACGAAACCCTATTTCCACCACCGCAACCTTCTGTACCGTGAGATCCCATCTTGGGGCCTTTTCCGGCGCTCCGCCGAAGGGGGAATCGATCACGGAGGGCTTCTACATCAACACCATGGCCTCTCCAATGATGCGTAAGTAGTTTACCACAGACCTTCGGGTCCATAGTTATTAGCTAGATGGCTTCTTCTCTCTCTTTGAATCTCAATACAAAGTTCTCCTCGATCTTCTTGGAGATCTATTCGATGTAATTCTTTTTGCGGTGTGTTTGTTGAGATCCGATGAATTGTGGGTTTATGATCAAGATTATCTATGAACAATATTTGATTCTTCTCTGAATTCTTATATGCATGGATTAATATCTTTGCAAGTCTCTTCGAATTATCAGTTTGGTTCGGCCTACTAGATTGATCTTTCTTGCAATGGGAGAAGTGCTTAGCTTTGGGTTCAATCTTGCGGTGTCCTTTCCCGATGTGAGAGGGCAACAAGGCACACATTGTATTGTTGCCATCGAGGATAAAAAGATGGGGTTTATATCATATTGCTTGAGTTTATCCCTCTACATCATGTCATCTTGCCTAATGCGTTACTCTGTTCTTATAAACTTAATACTCTAGATGCATGCTGGATAGCGGTCGATGCGTGGAGTAATAGTAGTAGATGCAGAATCGTTTCGGTCTACTTGTCACGAACGTGATGCCTACATACATGATCATGCCTAGATATTCTCATAACTATGCGCTTTTCTATCAATTGCTCGACAGTAATTTGTTCACCCACCGCAGAATTTGCTATCTTGAGAGAAGCCACTTGTGAAACCTATGGCCCCGGGTCTATTTTCCATCATATTAATCTCCCGTCAACTAGCTATTTCTGTCGCCGTTTATTTTTGCAATCTTTACTTTTCAATCTATACAACAAAAATACCAAAAATATTTATCTGATTATCTCTATCAGATCTCACTTTTGCAAGTGGTCGTGAAAGGATTGACAACCCCTTTTATCGCGTTGGTTGCAAGGTTCCTGATTGTTTGTGCAGGTACTAGGGATTTGAGTGTAGTCTCCTACTGAATTGATACCTTGGTTCTCAAAAACTGAGGGAAATACTTACACTACTTTGCTGCATCACCCTTTCCTCTTCAAGGGAAAACCAACGCATGCTCAAGAGGTAGCAAAGGAGAAATTATCGCTCAAGCTTGGGGGAGGCTTAAGTCAATGTTATATTCATGCCCCAATCATGAGCTCTCAAGAGAAATTATTATTCAAAAAATTTATGCTCGACTTTCTCATAATGATCAATCCATGCTCGATACTTCTTGTACTGGTTCTTTTACGAAGAAGGATACTGAATTCAGATGGGATTTATTGGAAACAATTAAACGCAACTCTGAAGATTGGGAACTCGAGAAGGTAAGGAGTAGGGTATAAACCTCAAGTTTGATTGTGTTAAATCTTTTATGGATACCGATGCTTTTCATGATTTTAGCACTAAATATGGACTTGACTCTGAGATAGTAGCTTCTTTCTGTGAATCTTTTGCTACTCATGTTGATCTCCCTAAGGATAAGTGGTTTAAATATCATCCTCCCATTGAAGTGAAAGTAGTAGAACCTATTAAAGTTGAAGAAGAAACTATTACTTATAATGTTGATCCTATTGTCCCTACTGCTTATATGGAGAAACCACCTTTTCCTGTTAGAATAAAGGATCATGCTAAAGCTTCAACTGTGGTTCGTAAGAGTTATACTAGAACACCTACACCCCCTGAGCAAATTAAAGTTGAACCTAGTATTGCTATGGTTAATGATCTCTTGGTTAATAATATTGATGGGCATGTTATTTATTTCTGTGATGAAGCTGCTAGAATTGCTAAACCCGATATGAAAGATAAACATAGACCTGTTGTTGGCATGCCTATTGTTTCAGTGAAAATAGGAGATCAATGTTATCATGGCTTATGTGATGTGGTTGCTAGTGTGAGTGCAATACCTTTTACCTTATATAAAGAAATTATGAATGATATTGCACCTGCTGAGATAGAAGATATTGATGTTACTATTAAGCTTCCAATAGAGATACTATATCACCAATTGGGATTGTTAGAGATGTTGAAGACTTGTGTGGGAAAAATAAAATACCCTACTGATTTTCTTGTTCTTGCTTCTCCACAAGATGATTTTTGTCCCATTATATTTGGTAGACCTTTATTGAATACCGTTAATGCTAAGATAGACTGCGAGAAAGATATTGTTACTGTTGGTTTAGGGGATATGTGATACGTCCATTTTGCATCATGTTTTCTTACTGTTATTTATGATGTTTTTATTCAAAATAATGTTTTTTGGAGTAATTCTAATGCCTTTTCTCTCATAGTATGCAAGGTATACACAAAGAGGGAGAATTCCGACAGCTGGAAATCTGGACCTGGAAAAGCTATGTTAGGCCACCTATTCTGCACAACTCCAAACAAGTTGAAACTTCACGGAGATTTTTATCGAATATTTGAAGAATATTGGAGCAAATAACTACCAGAGGGGGTTGTGCTCACCCAGGTCCACCTCCGATGCCCATCTTCTGGTATATAGGTCATTTTGACCTAGAAAAAAATAAGGAGAGGGCTTTTGGGACGGAGCACCGCCAACTCGAGGCGGAACTTGGGCAGGAGCACTTTTGCCTCCGGCGGAGCGATCTCACCAGGGGAACTTCCCTCCCGGAGGGGGAAATCATCGTCATCATCACCACCAACAACGCTCCCATCTTGGGGAGGGCAATCTCCATCAACATATTCAACAACACCATCTCATCTCAAACCATAGTTCATCTCTTGTGTTCAATCTTGTTACCGGAACTATAGTTTGGTGCTTGTGGGTGACTAGTAGTGTTGATTACATCTTGTAGTTGATTATTATATGGTTTATTTGGTGGAATATTATATATTCAGATCCAATACGTTATTCAATACCCCTCTGATCTTGAGCATGATTGTCATTTGTGAGTAGTTACTTTTGTTCTTGAGTTCATGGGAGAAATCATGTTGCAAGTAATCATGTGAACTTGATATGTGTTCGATATTTTGATAGTATGTATGTTGTGATTCCCTTAGTGGTGTCATGTGAACGTCGACTACATGACACTTCACCATATTTGGGCCTAAGGGAATGCATTGTGGAGTAGCAATTAGATGATGGGTTGCAAGAGTGACAGAAGCTTAAACCCCAGTTTATGCGCTATTTTGTAAGGGACCGATTGGATTAAAAAGTTTAATGCTATGGTTAGAATTTATCCTTATTACGTTTCTCGTAGTTGCGGATGCTTGCGGGAGGGTTAATCATAAGTAGGAGGTTTGGTCAAGTAAGAACAACATCTAAGCACAGGTCCACCCACATATCAAATTATCAAAGTACCGAACACGAATTATACCAACATGATGGAAGTGACTAGATGAAAATCCCGTGTACCCTCAAAAACACTTTGCTTATCATAAGAGACCATTTTGGCATGTCCTTCGCCTCAAAAGGATTGGGCTACCTTGCTGTAATTTTGTTAGTTCTATCGTTAATTGCTCGTTACAAACTATCTTGCTATCAAACTACTCGGTTACTTACAATTTCAGCACTTGCAGACATTACCTTACTGAATACTACTTGTCGTTTCCTTCTGCTCCTCGTTGGGTTCGACACTCTTACTTATCAAAAAGAGCTACAATTGATCCCCTATACTTGTGGGTTATCAAGGCTATTTTCTGGCGCCGTTGCCGGGGAGTGAAGCGCCTTTGGTAAGTGGAGTTTGGTAAGGAAACATTTATATAGTGTGCTGAAATTTATTGTCACTTGTTACTATGGAAAACAATCCTTTGAGGGGTTTGTTTGGGGTATCTTCACCTCGACCGGAACCACAATTAGCTACCCCTCAACCTACTGCACCTACTGAAAATATTGAATATGAAATTCCTTCGGGTATGATAGAACAACTGCTAGCTAATCCTTATGTAGGAGATGGAACCGAACATCCTCATATGCACTTGATATATGTAGAACAAATTTGTGGATTGTTCAAGCTTGCAGGTTGATACGTCTCCAACGTATCTATAATTTATGAAGTATTCATGCCGTTATATTATCATTGTTGGATGTTTTACAATCATTTTATAGCAACTTTATATCATTTTTTGGGACTAACCTATTGACCCAAAGGCCCAGTGCAGCTTGTTGTTTTTTGCTTGTTTTTTACATCGCAAGAAATCAATATCAAATGCAGTCCAAACACTGTGAAACTTTTTGGAGATTTTTTATGGACCAGAACACCTGTGATGGGCTAGAGCAAAGACTGGGGTACCCCTAGGGGGCACAACCCACAGGCAAGCACTGGGGCCCAGCGCGCCAGTGGGTTGTGCCCCACCTTGGTGGCCACCCGCACCCCCTCTTTACCCTATAGATTCACAAATATTCTAAAAACCCTCAAGGTTAACCTAGATCAGAAGTTCCGCCGCCGCAAGGCTCTGTAGCCACCGAAAACCAATCTAGACCCTTTCCGGCACCCTGCCGGAGGGAGGGAATCATCTCCGGTGGCCATCTTCATCATCCCGGCAGCCACCATGATGAGGAGGGAGTAGTCCACCCTCGGGGCTGAGGGTTTGTACCAGTAGCTATGTGTTTAATCTCTCTCTCTCTCTCTCGTGTTCTTGAGATGTCACGATCTTGATGTATCGCGGGCTTTGTTAATATAGTCGGATCATACGGTGTTTTCCCCTCTCTATCTTTTTGTGATGAATTGAGTTTTCCCTTTGTGATTTCGTTGTTATCGGATTGAATACTTTTATGGATTTGAGAACACTTGATATATGTCTTGCAATTGAATACTCGTGGTGACAATGGGGTATCGTATTGATTCACTTCATATATGTTTTGGCACTCAACTCGCGGATTCTCGAGGTGACATTGGGGTAATCTATGCACAGGGGTTGATGCACGTTCTTGTCTTTGTTTCTCCGGTAGAAATCTTGCGGAACTCTTTGAAGTTCTTTGTGTTGGATTGAGTATTATGAATATGAATTTGCTTTGGTGTTATTTTAGTATGAACTCTAGGATAGATCGAACGGAAAGAATAGCTTTGTGTTATTTTAGTACAAACTCCTGAATAGATCGAACAGAAAGAATAGCTTTGAGGTGGTTTCGTACCCTACAAACAATTTATTCTTATGTTCTCCGCTAGATAGGAACTTTGGAGTGATTCTTCATCGCACTTTGGGAGGTGGTTATATGATCCAATTATATTAGCATTGTTGAGAGTTTGCATTAGCAAAAGTACGGACCCTAGGCCTCATTTTCAAGCATTGCAATACCGTTTTTGTGCCTGTTTACTATTTGCTACCTTGCTATTTTTATTTATTTAGATTATAAAAATATATTTCTACCATCCATATTACACTTTTATCACCATCTCTTCGCCTAACTAATGCACCTATACAATTTGCCATTGTATTGGGTGTGTTGGGGACACAAGAGATTTCTTGTATTTGGTTGCAGGGTCATTTGAGAGAGACCATCTTCATCCTAGACCTCTCACGGATTGATAAACCTTAGGTCATCCACTTGAGGGAAAATTGTTACTGTCCTACAAAACTCTGCGCTTGGAGGCCCAACACGTGTCTACAAGAATAAAGTTGCGTAGTAGACATCAAGCTCTTTTTTGGCGCCGTTGCCGGGGAGGTGAGTGCATGAAGGTATATCTTTAGATCTTGCAATTGAATATTTTAGTTTCTTGTTTATCAATATTTTGGTTTATAAAAGAAAACTACAAAAAATAATGGAATTGAGGTTGCATCATATTATTGATCATCTTTATAATATCTTTCTTGAAAATGATGGATCGGAAAATTGTGCTCAATTGTTAGAAGAAGAATGCTATAAAATGTTTGGCATAAATGATGAACATGATTGCAATGTTCTTAGTATGAATTCTTTGAATACCTATGATGCTAATGATATGCAAAGCTACAAGCTTGGGCATGCTATGTTTGATGAAGATGATATTTTTAGTCCCCCAAGATTTGATGTGCAAATTTGTTATAATGATTGCATGCCTCCTATTTATGATGATTATAATGATGAAAGTGGATTTGGAGAGGTCATGACTTTATTTAGTGATGAATCCACTATTTCGGAAGAGGTTTCAATTGATTATTATGAGAACAAAATTACTATCTATGATGATTATGATGATGACATGTATGCTATAAATAATAATGATAACCATGAAACTTGTCATCATAATTTTAATTTTCAATCCCATGATAGTTATTTTTTTGAGTTTGCTCCCACTATTATTCATGAGAATAAATTTGCTTATGTGGAGAGTAATAAATTTTCTATGCTTTTGTGTCATGAAAAGAATGCTTTATGTGATGGTTATATTGTTGAATTTCTTCATGATGCCACTGAAAATTATTATGATAGAGGAACATATGCTTGTAGGTATTGCAATAATATCAAGTTTCGTCTCTATGTGTTGAAAATCTTGAAGTTTTGCTTGTTTTGCCTTCCTATGCTAGTTGATTGTTGTTCCCATAAATTGTTTGCTCACAAAAAATCCCTATGAATAGGAAGTGGGTTAGGCTTAAATGTGCTTTCCGTGTGTTTCATGATGCTCTCTTTATATTTCAATTCTTATCTTTTATGCGAGCATCATTAAAATCATCATGCCTAGCTAAAAGACATTAAAGAAAAGCGCTTGTTGGGAGACAACCCAACACTTTTACCTACTGTTTTTATGTCTTCACATGTTTAGGCTACTGTAGTATTCATGTTCTATTGCTTTTGTTGCAATAAAGTGCCAAGTAAAGCCTTTGGGATCATGTTGGGTGATTGTTGATTTGATCTTGCTGAAAAACAGAAACTTTTGCACTCACAAAAGTAATTCTCATTTTTAACAGAAGAGTTCTTTTGAGTTGATTCTTTTTGAAGAAGTTTAATATATAAATTTTTCACGTGGTCCTAATTGTTTCAGAATTTTTGGAGTAGCAGAAGTATGGTATGAGTACATATTACTACAACTGTTTTGTTTTTGACAGATTCTGTTTTCAATGCATAGTTTGCTTGTTTTCTAGTTTCTATGGCTTATATTGCTCAATATAAATTGTAGAAATGATATGCTAAAGTAGGAATTGTCTGAGAAAAATTATGAATCTTGTCTTTGGCAGTACCAAAAGTGGAATGGTTTGCTCTTTATCATATTAACCTATCTCACAAAGTTCCGTTAAGTTTTGTGTGATTGAAGTTTTCAAGTTTTCGGTGAGATATCGATATGAGGGGAATAAGGAGTGACAAGCCCCTAAGCTTGGGGATGCACAAGGCACCCCAAGTTAATATCCAAGGAATATCCAAGCAACTAAGCTTGGGGATGCCCCGGAAGGCATCCCCTCTTTCGTCTCCAACATTATCAGTAACCTCACTTGGAGCTATGTTTTCATTCGGCACATGATATATGTTTTGCTTGGAGCGTCAATTTATTTTGTTAGGATTTGCTTTTTGTTATCTAGAATAATGTTTTGCATCTTTTATTTCAATAAAAGTGGCATTGATAGCCTTTGCCATGCTTATTTTGTAAGTCTACATGTTGCTGTTTCAAAACAGAAAGTTTATCGATGTTGCAAAAATTCCCTAGAAAAGTCAGAATGTGATAAAATGTTGAAACTTTTTGCAAAATAAGCTCTGATAGTGTGGTAAATTTTCATAACTTTTGAAATTGAATAAGTATTGATACTCTTGCATTCTTTACAGACTGTACTATTTTGGCAGATTGTTGTTATGTTTGCATTGTTTGCATATGTTTGCTTGTTTAATGATCCTATTTGAGGATAGGAGTATTAAATATGAAGAGGCATTTAGTATGCAATGTTAAATGATAATTTAGTGATTTGCTACATTATAGAATGATAATCATTTTCATTAGTTTATACTAACTTATCTCACGAGTTCTTGTTGAGTTTTGCGTGGATGAAGCTTTTGAGATTTAGGAAAACCATGATATGAGAAGAATTAAGGAGACACAAAAGCTCAAGATTGGGGATTCCAAAGGCATTCCAAGATAATATTCAAGAAGTCTCAAGCATCTAAGCTTGGGGATGCCCCGGTAGGCATCCCACCTTTCTTCTTCAACAATTATCGGTTAGTATCGGTTGAGCCTAAGTTTTTGCCTCTTCACATGAGTTGTGCTATCCTTGGAATGTAATTTTATTTTGTTTTGCTTGCTGTTTTAATAAAGTACTTAGATCTGAAAGTTTTTAAATAAAATAGAGTCCTCAAATAGTTGCCAGGGAGGCTAGGTAAGCGGCACGCACATCCCGTCAATGAAGCTCTTTTATGTGGAATTGCTCTAGTGCTTCACTTATATCTTTTTGAGCATGGTGTGCTTTAGTATTTTTGAAGAAATTCTCTCTTGCTTCACTTAAATTAATTTGAGAGAAAGAAATATTATGCTCTTCACTTATATCTTTTTGGATTAGCTTGTCATTTACTCTTGTGCTTCACTTATATCCTATGAGTAAATTGTTGAATGAATTGAATATCATGAAGTTGAAATTATATCATGCCTAGTGGTAGCTTCACATTGGGTTTAGAAAGTGAACTCTTTTGAAGTTTGACAATCACAATATTGGTCATACAAGCAATTCATGAATAATTAGTAGAAGTAAGAGAACCTTCACATGCAAATATACTATCCTAGAAATCTTTTGTGATTGTGAGCCCCCATCAAAATATTATATGCCAAAATTGTTGACGTTGGACAAGGAAGACAACGTAATGGTTTATGTTTGTTCATAGTCACATAGAAGTTACATTGTCATAGATCCTTCAACATGTGGTGCTTGCCCCCCATCTTTGCTAGCCAAAAAAAATCCGCACCAAGTAGAGATACTACTTGTGCATCCAAAAACCCTTAAACCCAAATCTTATTTTCAAGAGTCCACCATACCTACCTAAGGATTGAATAAGATCCTTCAAGTAAGTTTTCATCGATGCAATAAGGCAATAAAAATTGCTTCTAAAAGTGTTAGATCATTTAGTGTAAGAGAAAATTGAGCATTGTACGAACTTGTGATGGCAAAGAATAAAAGCGACAAACTGCATAATAAAGGTTGCTATCATAAGGGGCAATATAATGTGACGTTCTTTTGCACTAAGGGGTTGAGCATACTGATACGTCAATTTTGCATCATGTTTCCTTACTGTTATTTATAATGTTTTTCCATAATAATGCTTTTTGGAGTAATTCTAATGCCTTTTCTCTCATAATTTACAAGGAACACACCAAGAGGAGAATTCCGGTAGCTGGAAATCTGGACCTGGAAAAGCTACATCAGGCCACCTATTCTGCACAACTCCAAATGAGCTGAAACTTTACGGAGATTTTATATGGATTATTTGAGGAATTGGAGCCAATAAACACCAGAGGGGGGCCACCAGGTGGGCACAACCCACCTGGGCGCGCCCTGGTGGGTTGTGGCCTCCTCGGTGTTGGGGAACGTAGTAATTTCAAAAAAATTCCTACGCACACGCAAGATCATAGTGATGCATAGCAACGAGAGGGGAGAGTGCTGTCCACGTACCCTCGTAGACCGAAAGTGGAAGCGTTAGCACAACGCAGTTGATGTAGTCGTACATCTTCACGATCAGACCGATCCAAGTACCGAACGTACGACACCTCTGAGTTCAGCACACGTTCAGCTCGATGACGTCCCGCGAACTCCGATCCAGCAGAGCTTCACGGAAGAGTTCCATCAGCACGGTGACGTGATGACGGTGATGATGTTGCTACCGACGCAGGGCTTCGCCTAAGCACCGCTACGATATGACCGAGGTGGAATATGGTGGAGGGGGCACCACACACGGCTAAGAGATCAAGAGATCAATTGTTGTATCTAGAGGTGTCCCCCTGCCCCCGTATATGAAGGAGGGAGGGAGAGGCCGGCCCTAGAGGGGGCGCGCCAAGTGTGGGGAGTCCTACTAGGACTCCCAAGTCCTAGTAGGATTCCCTTTCCTTTCCGGAGTAGGAGAGAAGGAAAGAGGGGAGAGGGAGAAGGAAAAGGGGGCTGCACCCCTTGTCCAATTCGGACCAGAGGGGGGGCGCCTTCTTCCTTTTGGCCTCTCTCCTCTATTCTCGTATGGCCCAATAAGGCCCAATACTTCTCCCGGTGAATTCCCATAACTCCCCGGTACTCCGAAAATACCCGAATCACTCGGAACCTTTCCAATGACCGAATATAGTCGTCCAATATATTGATCTTTACGTCTCGACCATTTCGAGACTCCTCATCATGTCCCCGATCTCATCCGGGACTCCGAACTACCTTCGGTACATCAAATCACATAAACTCATAATACCGATCATCGCCGAACTTTAAGTGTGCGGACCCTACGGGTTCGAGAACTATGTAGACATGACCGAGACACGTCTCCGGTCAATAACCAATAGCGGAACCTAGATGCTCATATTGGCTCCCACATATTCTACAAAGAACTTTATCGGCCAAACCGCATAACAGCATACGTTGTTCCCTTTGTCACCGGTATGTTACTTGCCCGAGATTCGATCGTCGGTATCTCAATACCTAGTTCAATCTCGTTACTGGCAAGTCTCTTTACTCGTTACATAATACATCATCCCGCAACTAACTCATTAGTTACAATGCTTGCAAGGCTTATAGTGATGTGCATTACCGAGTGGGCCCAGAGATACCTCTCCGACAATCGGAGTGACAAATCCTAATCTCGAAATACGCCAACCCAACAAGTACCTTCAAGACACCTGTAGAGCACCTTTATAACCACCCGATTCGTTGTGACATTTGGTAGCACACAAAGTGTTCCTCCGTAAACGGAGTTGCATAATCTCATAGTCATAGGAACATGTATAAGTCATGAAGAAAGCAATAGCAACATACTAAACGATCAAGTGCTAAGCTAACGGAATGGGTCAAGTCAATCACATCATTCTCCTAATGATGTGATCCCATTAATCAAATGACAACTCATGTCCATGGCTAGGAAACTCAACCGTCTTCGATTAACGAGCTAGTCAAGTAGAGGCATACTAGTGACACTATGTTTGTCTATGTATTCACACATGTACTAAGTTTTTGGTTAATACAATTCTAGCATGAATAATAAACATTTATCATGATATAAGGAAATAAATAATAACTTTATTATTGCCTCTAGGGCATATTTCCTTCAACCTCCCACTTGCACTAGAGTCAATAATCTAGTTCACATCACCATGTGATTTAACACCAATAGTTCACATCATCATGTGATTAACACCCATAGTTCACATCATCATGAGACCAACACCCAAAGGGTTTACTAGAGTCAATAATCTAGTTCACATCGCTATGTTATTAACACCCAAAGAGTACTAAGGTGTGATCATGTTTTGCTTGTGAGAGAAGTTTAGTCAACGGGTCTGCCACATTCAGATCAGGATGTAGTTTGCAAATATCTATGTCAACAATGCTCTGCACGGCGCTACTCTAGCTAATTGCTCCCACTTTCAATATGTATCCAGATTGAGACTTAGAGTTATCTGGATCGATGTCAAAAACTTGCATCGATGTAACCCTTTACGAACCTTTTGTCACCTCCATAATCGAGAAACATATCCTTATTCCACTAAGGATAATTTTGACCGTTGTCCAGTGATCTACTCCTAGATCACTATTGTACTCCTTTGCCAAAATCAGTGTAAGGTATACAATAGATCTGGTACACAACATGGCATACTTTATAGAACCTATGGCTGAGGCATAGGGAATGACTTTCATTCTCTTTCTATCTTCTGCTATGGTCGGGCTTTTAGTCTTACTCAATTTCACACCTTGTAACACAGCCAAGAACTCTTTCTTTGACTGTTCCATTTTGAACTACTTCAAAATCTTGTCAAGGTATGTACTCATTGAAAAAACTTATCAAGCATCTTGATCTATCTCTATAGATCTTGATGCTCAATATATAAGCAGCTTCACCGAGATCTTTCTTTGAAAAACTCCTTTCAAACACTCCTTTATGCTTTGCAGAATAATTCTACATTATTTCCGATCAACAATATGTCATTCACATATACTTATCGTAAATGCCGTAGTGCTCCCACTCAGATTTCTTGTAAATACAGGCTTCACCGCAAGTTCAGATAAAACTATATGCTTTGATCAACTTATCAAAGCATATATTCCAACTCCGAGATGCTTGCACCAGTCCATAGATGGATCGCTGGAGCTTGCACATTTTGTTAACACCTTTATGATTGACAAAACCTTCTGGTTGTATCATATACAACTCTTCTTTAAGAAATCCATTAAGGAACGTAGTTTTGACATCCATTTGCCAGATTTCCTAAAATGTGGCAATTTGCTAACATGATTCGGACATACTTAAGCATCGCTACGAGTGAGAAAATCTCATCATAGTCAACACCTTGAACTTTGTCAAAACCTTTTTCAACAAGTCTAGCTTTGTAGATAGTAACACTACTATCGGCGTCATCTTCCTCTTGAAGATCCATTTATTTTCTATGTCTTGCCGATCATCAGGCAAGTCAACCAAAGTCCACACTTTGTTCTCATACATGGATCTCATCTCAGATTTCATGGCCTCAAGCCATTTCGCGGAATCTGGGCTCATCATCGCTTCCTCATAGTTCGTAGGTTCATCATGGTCAAGTAACATGACCTCCAGAACATGATTACCGTACCACTCTGGTGCGGATCTCACTCTGGTTTACCTATGAGGTTCGGTAGTAACTTGATCTGAAGTTACATGATCATGATCATTAGCTTCCTCACTAATTGGTGTAGTAGTCAGAGGAACAGATTTCTGTGATGAACTACTTTCCAATAAGGGAGCAGGTACAATTACCTCATCAAGTTCTACTTTCCTCCCACTCACTTCTTTCGAGAGAAACTCCTTCTCTAGAAAGGATCCATCCTTAGCAACGAATATCTTGCCTTCGGATCTATGATAGAAGGTGTACCCAACTGTCTCCTTTGGGTATCCTATGAAGACACATTTCTCCGATTTGGGTTTGAGCTTATCAGGATGAAACATTTCTTATAAGCATCGCAACCCCAAACTTTAAGAAACGACAACTTTGGTTTCTTGGCAAACCACATTTCATACGGTGTCGTCTCAACGGATTTAGATGGTGCCCTTTTTAACGTGAATGCAGCTGTCTCTAATGCATAACCCCAAAACTATAGTGGTAAATCGGTAAGAAACATCATAGATTGCACTATATCCAATAAAGTACGGTTATGACATTCGGACACACCATTATGCTGTGGTGTTCCAGGTGGCACGAATT
The DNA here is from genome assembly GCA_021605145.1 of Aegilops bicornis. Classification (NCBI taxonomy): domain Eukaryota; kingdom Viridiplantae; phylum Streptophyta; class Magnoliopsida; order Poales; family Poaceae; genus Aegilops; species Aegilops bicornis. Next base: position 272,811,867 of record CM038671.1, on the reverse strand, counting down.
TGTAAAACTATTCCACATTGTTTTAATTGAAGACCAAACTCGTAACTCAAATATTTGTCTCTGCGATCAGATTGTAGAAACTTTATTTTCTTGTCACGATGATTTTCCACTTCACTCTGAAATTCTTTGAACTTTTCAAATGTTTCACACTTATGTTTCATCAAGTAGATATACCCATGTCTTCTCAAATCATCTGTGAACGTCAGAAAATAACGATACCCGCCGCGAGCCTCAACACTCATCGGACCGCATACATCAGTATGTATTATTTCCAATAAGTAAATTGCTCGCTCCATTGTTCCGGAGAACGGAGTCTTAGTCATCTTGCCCATGAGGCATGGTTCGGAAGCATCAAGTGATTCATAATCAAGTGATTCCAAAAACCCATCAGCATGGAGTTTCTTCATGCGCTTTACACCAATATGACCTAAACGGCAGTGCCACAAATAAGTTGCACTATCATTATTAACTTGCATCCTTTGGCTTCAATATTATGAATATGTGTATCACTACAATCGAGATCCAACAAACCATTTTCATTGGGTGTATGACCATAGAAGGTTTTATTCATGTAAACAGAACAACAATTATTCTCTAATTTAAATGAATAACTATATTGCAATAAACATGATCAAATCATATTCATGCTCAATGCAAACACCAAATAACATTTATTTAGGTTCAACACTAATCCCGAAAGTATAGGGAGTGTGCGATGATGATCATATCATTCTTGGAACCACTTCCGGTACACATCGTCACTTCACCCTTAACTAGTCTCTGTTCATTCTGCAACTCCTGTTTCAAGTTACTACTCTTAGCAACTGAACCAATATCAAATACCGAGGAGTTGCTATAAACACTAGTAAAGTACACATAAATAACATGTATATCAAATATAGCTTTGTTCACTTTGCCATCCTTCTTATCCACCAAATACTTGGGGCAGTTCTGCTTCCATTGACCAGTCCCTTTGCAGTAGAAGCACCCAGTTTCAGGCTTAGGTCCAGACTTGGGTTTTTTCACTTGAGCAGCAACTTGCTTGCCATTCTTCTTGAAGTTCCCTTTTCTTCCCTTTGTCCCTTTACTTGAAACTAGTGGTCTTGTTAACCATCAACACTTGATTCTCTTTCTTGATTTCTACCTTTGTCGATTTCAGCATCGCGAAGAGCTCGGGAATTACTTTCGTCATCCTTTGCATATTATAGTTCATCACGAAGTTCTAATAACTTGGTGATAGTGACTAGAGAATTCTGTCAATTACTATCTTATCTGGAAGATTAACTCCCACTTGATTCAAGCAATTGTAGTACCCAGACAATCTGAGCACATGCTCACTGGTTGAGCTATTCTCCTCCATCTTGTAGGCAAGTAATCATCACAGGTCTCATACCTCTCGACACGGGCATGAGTATGAAATACCAATTTCAACTCTTGGAACATCTTATATGCTCCGTGGCATTCAAAACATTTTTGAAGTCTCGGTTCTAAGCCGTAAAACATGGTGAACTTAAACTATCAAGTAGTCATCATACCGAGCTTTGCCAAACGTTCATAACGTCTGCATTTGCTCCTGCAATAGTTCTGTTACCTAGCGGTGCATCAAGGACATAATACTTCTGTGCAGCAATGAGGTTAATCCTCAGATCACGGACCAAGTTCGCATCATTGCTACTAACATTTTTCAACTTAGTTTTCTGTAGGAACATATCAAAATATAAACAGGGAGCAACAACGCGAGCTATTGATCTACAACATAGTTATGCAAATACTATCAGGACTAAGTTCATGATAAATTAATGTTCAATTAATCATATTACTTAAGAACTCCCACTTAGATAGACACCCCTCTAATCATCTAAGTGACCATGTGATCCAAATCAACTAAACCATGTCCGATCATCACGTGAGATGGAGTAGTTTTCAATGGTGAACATCACTATGTTGATCATATCTACTATATGATTCACGCTCGACCTCTCGGTCTCAGTGTTTCGAGGCCATATCTGCATATGCTAGGCTCGTCAAGTTTAACCTGAGTATTCCGCGTGTGCAACTGTTTTGCACCCGTTGTGTTTGAACGTAGAGCTTATCACACCCGATCATCACATGGTGTCTCAGCAAGAAGAACTTTTGCAACGGTGCATACTCAGGGAGAACACTTATACCTTGAAATCTAGTGAGAGATCATCTTATAATGCTACCGTAGATCTAAGCAAAATAAGATGCATAAAAGATAAACATCACATGCAATCAATATAAGTGATATGATATGGCCATCATCATCTTGTGCTTGTGATCTCCATCTCCAAGCAATCATGATCACCATCGTCACCAGCGCGACACCTTGATCTCCATCGTAGCATCGTTGTCGTCTCGCCAACTATTTCTTCTACGACTATCGCTACCGCTTAGTGATAAAGTAAAGCAATTACAGGGTGATTGCATTGCATACAATAAAGCGACAACCATATGGCTCCTGCCAATGCCGATAACTTCGGTTACAAAACATGATCATCTCATACAATAAAATTTAGCATCATGCCTTGACCATATCACATCACAACATGCCCTGCAAAAACAAGTTAGACATCCTCTACTTTGTTGTTGCAAGTTTTACGTGGCTGCTACGGGCTGAGCAAGAACCGTTCTTACCTACGCATCGTAACCACAATGATAGTTCGTCAAGTTAGTGTTGTTTTAACCTTCTCAAGGACCCGCGTAGCCACACTCGGTTCAACTAAAGTTGGAGAAACCGACACCGCCACCACCGTGTGCAAAGCACGTCGGTAGAACCGCCTCGCGTAAGCGTCTGGCGTAATGTCGGTCCGGCCGCTTCATCCAACAATACCGCCCGAACCAAAGTATGACATCTTTGGTAAGTAGTATGACTTGTATCGCCCACAACTCACTTGTGTTCTCTCGCGCATATAACATCTACGCATAAAACCTGGCTCGGATGCCCTTTGTTGGGGAACGTAGTAATTTCAAAAATTCCTACGCATTAACGCAAGATCATGGTGATGCATAACATCGAGAGGGGAGAGTGTTGTCCATGTACCCTCGTAGACCGAAAGCAGAAGCGTTAGCACAACGCGGTTGATGTAGTCGTACGTCTTCATGATCCGACCGATCCAAGTACCGAATGTACGGCACCTCCGAGTTCAGCACACGTTCAGCTCGATGACGTCCCGCGAACTCCGATCCAGTAGAGCTTCACGGGAGAGTTCCGTCAGCACGATGACGTGATGACGGTGATGATGTTGCTACCGACGCAGGGCTTCGCCTAAGCATCGCTACGATATGACCGAGGTGGAATATGGTGGAGGGGGGCATCGCACATGACTAAGAGATCAAGACATCAATTGTTGTATCTAGAGGTGCCCCCTGCCCCCGTATATAAAGGAGGGAGGGAGAGGCCGGCCCTAGAGGGGGCGCGCCAAGTGTGGGGAGTCCTACTAGGATTCCCAAGTCCTAGTAGGATCCCCCTTTCCTTTCCAGAGTAGGAGAGAAGGAAAGAGGGGGAGAGGGAGAAGGAAAAGGGGGCTGCACCCCTTGTCCAATTCGGACCAGAGGGGGGCGCGCACCTCCTTCCTTTTGGCCTCTCTCCTCTATTCCCGTACGACCCAATAACTATCTTCTTGTAGACGTTGTTGGGCCTCCAAGTGCAGAGGTTTGTAGGACAGTAGCAAATTTCCCTCAAGTGGATGACCTAAGGTTTATCAATCCGTGGGAGGCGTAGGATGAAGATGGTCTCTCTCAAACAACCCTGCAACCAAATAACAAAGAGTCTCTTGTGTCCCCAACACACCCAATACAATGGTAAATTGTATAGGTGCACTAGTTCGCGAAGAGATGGTGATACAAGTGCAATATGGATGGTAGATATAGGTTTTTGTAATCTGAAAATATAAAAACAGCAAGGTAACTAATGGTAAAAGTGAGCATAAACGGTATTGCAATGATAGGAAACAAGGCCTAGGGTTCATGCTTTCACTAGTGCAAGTTCTCTCAACAATAATAACATAATTGGATCATATAACTATCCCTCAACGTGCAACAAAGAGTCACTCCAAAGTCACTAATAGTGGAGAACAAACGAAGAGATTATGGTAGGGTACGAAACCACCTCAAAGTTATTCTTTCCAATCAATCCGTTGGGTATTCCTATAAGTGTCACAAATAGCCCCAGAGTTCGTACTAGAATAACACCTTAAGACCTAAATCAACAAAAATCCTAATGTCACCTAGATACTCCAATGTCACCTCAAGTATCCGTGGGTATGATTATACGATATGCATCACACAATCTCAGATTCATCTATTCAACCAACACATAGAACCTCAAAGAGTGGCCAAAGTTTCTACCAGAGAATCACGACGAAAACGTGTACCAACCCCTATGCATAGGTTCATGGGCGGAACCCGCAAGTTGATCACCAAAACATACATCAAGTGAATCACGTGATATCCCATTGTCACCACAGATACGCACGACAAGACATACATCAAGTGTTCTCAAATCATTAAAGACTCAATCCGATAAGATTACTTCAAAGGGAAAACTCAATCCATTACAAGAGAGTAGAGGGGGAGAAGCAACATAAGATCCAACTATAATAGCAAAGCTCGCGATACATCAAGATCGTGCCAAATCAAGAACACGAGAGAGAGAGAGAGAGAGAGAGAGAGAGAGAGAGAGAGATCAAACACATAGCTACTGGTACATACCCTCAGCCCCGAGGGTGAACTACTCCCTCCTCGTCATGGAGAGCGCCGAGATGATGAAGATGGCCACAGGTGAGGGTTCCCCCCTCCAGGTGCCTAACAGGTCCCGATTGGGTTTTGGTGGCTACAGAGGCTTGCGGCGGCGGAACTCCCGATCTATTCTCTGTTCTGGAAGTTTTTGGGTACGTGAGTATATATGGGTGCAGGAAGTACGTCGGTGGAGCTTCGGGGGCCCCACGAGGCAGGGGCGTGCCCTAGGCGGGGGCGCCCCCACCCTCGTGGGCACCTCCCTTCTTTCCGGACGTGGGGTCCAAGTCCATCCGGTAGCTTTCCTTCCAAAAATAACTTCTCCAGTTGATTTCATTCCGTTTCGACTTCGTTTGATATTCCTTTTCTTCGAAACACTAAAATAGGCAAAAAACAGCAAATCTGGGCTGGGTCTCCAGTTAATAGGTTTGTCCCAAAAGTAATATAAAAGTGGAAAATAAAGCCTAATGTTGCCCAGAATAGTAGATAATATAGCATGGAGCAATCAAAAATTATAGATATGTTGGAGACGTATCAAGCATCCCCAAGCTTAATTCCTGCCCGTCCTCGAGTAGGTAAATGATAAAAAAGATAATTTTTGATGTGGAATGCTAGTTGGCATAATTTCAATGTAATCCTTCTTACTTGTGGTATGAATATTCAGATATGAAAGATTCAAGATAAAAGTTCATGTTGACATAAAAATAATAATACTTCAAGCATACTAACTAAGCAATTATGTCTTCTCAAAATAACATGGCCAAAGAAAGTTCATCCCTACAAAATCATATAGTTTAGTCATGCTCCATTTTCGTCACACAAGAATGCTCTCATCATGCATAACCCTGATGACAAGCCAAGCAATTGTTTCATACTTTAGTAATCTCAAACTTATAAACCTTCACGCAATACATGAGCGCGAGCCATGGATATAGCACTATGGGTGGAATAGAATATGATGATGGGAGTATGTGGAGAAGACAAAAAAGGAGAAGATCTCACATCAACGAGGCTAATCAATGGGCTATGGAGATGCCCATCGATTGATGTTAATGCAAGGAGTAGGGATTGCCATGCAATGGATGCACTAGAGCTATAAATGTATGAAAGCTCAACAAAAGAAACTAAGTGGGTGTGCATCCAACTTGCTTGCTCACGAAGACCTAGGGCACTTGAGGAGGCCCATCGTTGGAATATACAAGCCAAGTTCTATAATGAAAAGTTCCCACTAGTATATGAAAGTGACAAAACAAGAGACTCTCTATATGAAGAACATGGTGCTACTTTGAAGCACAAGTGTGGAAAAAAGGATAGTAGCATTGCCCCTTTTTATTTATATATATATATATTTTGGGCCTTCCTTATTTTCTTTGGCCTTTTTTGGGATAATGCTCTATTGAATGATGATCACCACACTTCTATTTATTTACAACTCAATGATTACGACTCGATACTAGAACAAAGTATGACTATATGAATGCCTCCGGCGGTGTACCAGGATATGAAATGAACCAAGAGTGACATGTATGAAAGAATTATGAATGGTGGCTTTGCCAAAAATACTATGCCAACTACATGATCATGCTAAGCAATATGACAATGATGAATGTGTCATGATGAACAGAATGGTGGAAAGTTGCATGGCAATATATCTAGGAATGGCTATGGAAATGCCATAATAGGTAGGTATGGTGGCTGCTTTGAGGAAGATATAAGGAGGTTTATGTGTGAAAGAGCGTATCATATCACGGGGTTTGGATGCACCGTGAAGTTTGCACCAACTCTCGATGTGAGAAAGGGCAATGCACTGCATCAAGAGGCTAGCAATGATGGAAGGGTGAGAGTGCGTATAATCCATGGACTCAACATTAGTCATAAAGAACTCATATACTTATTGCAAAAATCTACAATCCATCAAAAACCAAAGCACTACACGCATGCTCCTAGGGGGATAGATTAGTAGGAAAAGACCATCGCTCGTCCCCGACCGCCACTCATAAGGAGGACAATCAAATAACACCTCATGTTTCAAATTTGTTACATAACGTTTACCATACGTGCATGCTACGGGACTTGCAAACTTCAACACAAGCATTTATCAAATTCACAACTACTCAACTAGCACGACTTTGATATTATTACCTCCATATCTCAAAACAATCATCAAGCATCAAACTTCTCTTAGTATTCAACACACTCATAAGAATTCTTACAAATCTTGTATGCTTAGCATATTATGATTATTTAAGCAAATTACCATGCTATTTAAGACTCTCAAAATAATATAAGTGAAGCATGAGAGTTCATCTATTTCTTCAAAATAAAACTACCACCATGCTCTAAAAGATATAAGTGAAGCACTAAAGCAAACAACAAACTACTCCGAAAGATATAAGTGATGATCAATGAGTAGTCGAATAATTATGCAACTATGTGAAGACTCTCCCATTTTAAGAATTTCAGATCTTGATATTTTATTCAAGCATCAAACAAATCTAAAGAAAATAAAATGACGCTCCAAGCAAAACACATATTATGTGGTGAATAAAAATATAGCTCCAAGTAAAGTTACCGATGAACGAAGAGAAAGAGGGGATGCCTTCCGGGGCATCCCCAAGCTTAGGCTCTTGGTTATCCTTGAATATTATCTTGGGGTGCCTTGGGAATCCCAAAGCTTAGGCTATTGCCACTCCTTGTTCCATAGTCCATCGAATCTTTACCCAAAACTTGAAAACTTCACAACACAAAACTTAACAGAAAACTCGTGAGCTCCGTTAGTGAAAGAAAACAAAACACCACTTCAAGGTACTGTAATGAACTCATTCTTTATTTATATTGGTGTTAAACCTACTGTATTCCAACTTCTCTATGGTTTATAAACTATTTTACTAGCCATAGAGTCATCAAAATAAGCAAACAACACATGAAAAACAGAATCTGTCAAAAACAGAATAGTCTGTAGTAATCTGTAACTAACGCAAACTTCTGGAACTCCAAAATTATAAAATAAATTGTTGGACCTGAGGAATTTGTCTATTAATCATCTGCAAAAATAATCAACTAAATATCACTCTCCAGTAAAATGTTCTAGCTAATCTTGTGAGCGCTAAAGTTTCTGTTTTTTACAGCATGATCATAAAGACTTCACCCAAGTCTTCCCAAAGGTTCTACTTGGCACAAACACTAATTAAAACATAAAACCACATCTAAACAGAAGCTATATGTATTATTTATTCCTAAACAGAACCAAAAAAGCAAGAAACTAAAATAAAATTGGGTTGCCTCCCAACAAGCGATATCGTTTAACGCCCCTAGCTAGGCATGATGATTTCAATGATGCTCACAAAAAGATAAGAATTGAAACATAAAGAGAGCATCATGAAGAATATGACTAGCACATTTTAGTCTAACCCACTTCCTATGCATAGGGATTTTGTGAGCAAACAACTTATGGGAACAATTATCAACTTGCATAGGAAGGTAAAACAAGCATAACTTCAAAACTTTAAGCACATAGAGAGGAAACTTGATATTATTGCAATTCCTACAAGCATATGTTCCTCCTTCATAATAGTTTTTAGTAGCATCATGAATGAATTAAACAATATAACCAGCACCTAAATCATTCTTTTCATGATCTACTAGCATAGAAATTTTATTACTCTCCACATAAGCAAAATTCTTCTCATTCGGAATAGTGGGAGTATCATAAGAGACTTGAATACTATAAATTGTCTCCACATTAAAATAGTAATGTTCAGAGAAAGGGTACTCATAACCATGACAAGTTTTATAAATATAATCATCACTACTATTTATAGCATAAGTTTTATCACAATAATCATCATAAGTAGCAACTTTGTTCTCATCATAATCGATTGAATCCTCTTCCAAGATAGTGGAATCATTACTAAGTAAAGTCATGACCTCTCCAAATCCACTTTCATAAATATTATAAGATTCAACATCCTCCAAAATAGTGGGATCATTACTTCCTAAAGTTGACACTCTTCCAAACCCACTTTCATAAATATAATCATCGTAGGTAGAAGGCATGCTATCCTCATAACAACTTTGCATATCAAAACTTGGGAGGCTAAAAATATCATCATTATTAAACATAGCATCCCCAAGCTTGGAACAAACATTAATTTCAGCAAATATATTCTAAAATATGTCATCCTCATCAAACATAGCTTCCCCAAGCTTGGGCCTTTTCATATCATAAGCATAATCACTCTCATCATTAATAGTATGGATAGCACCAATAGTATAGCAATTATTATATTCTTCCAAGCTAGTGCCAAAAAGATTTTCAAGATCATAAGAAGTATCATTATCTTCCCAATCATAATCATCACAACAAGCAATAGGCATAACGAGATCATCATAAGGTGTTTCATCTTCATTTTCATGAGGTACAACAATAATAGGAGCAACTTTATTTGGGAGAGATACCTTTTTACCTCTCTTCCTTTTTCTTCTCTTCTTCTTCACCACATCATGTGTGGGTTCAATCCTCTTTTTGGAGCTCCTTATTAATGAGATTGGTTGAATAGAAGGCTCCTCCTCGTTACCTGATTCATCATAAGAAATTATAGGAGGATATTGGGAAATCTCTTCCCTTTCATTAGCATTCTCTTCATCTTCTATTTGTTTTCTTTTCCTTATGTAATTGGAAATATAAGGATTTTCAATACAATTCACCGCACAATACATATAAATTTTCTCTAGATCAAAATGAAGAACTTTATCAAGGGCAAATTTTGGAATATCCTTAGTTATACGTTTAATTTCTTCATAACTCAAGAGCAAACTAAGTTCATTATGATGTGCAAGGGAAATCAAGTCATCACAATTTTTAGACACGATACGATCATGAAATAATTTGCATTGGATACTAAAATGATCACGTTCATTGCAAAGTTCACAAGTATGGCTAAGAAAAATTAAATTTTCAGCACATTCATCTAGCTCTTCTTGCAACAATTTGGTTTCTAAGTACTTATGCCTCTTGCAATATCTATCTTCCCTATTTGGTGTGTACTTACAAACCCAATGCACTCCACAAAAATTGACATGTTTATAGGAGGCATTTTCATCATAACTAGTGCAATCATCATTAGTACTATGGATATTCAAGGAGTTCATACTAACAACATTGCAATCATGCTCATCATTCAAAGATTTAGTGCCAAACAATTTAATGCATTATTCTTCTAACACTTTGGCACAATTTTCCTTTCCATCATACTCACGAAAGATATTAAAAAGATGAAGCGTATGAGACAAACTCAATTCCATTTTTTATATAGTTTTATTTTATAAACTAAACTAGTGATAAAACAAGAAACTAAAAGACTCGATTGCAAGATCTAAAGATATACCTTCAAGCACTCACCTCCCCGGCAACGGCGCCAGAAACTGCTTGATGTCTACTACGCAACGGAGAGAAGGAAAGAGGGGGAGAGGGAGAAGGAAAAGGGGGCTGCACCCCTTGTCCAATTCGGACTAGAGGGGGGGCGCGCACCTCCTTCCTTTTGGCCTCTCTCCTCTATTCCCGTATGGCCCAATAACTATCTTCTTGTAGACGTTGTTGGGCCTCCAAGTGCAGAGGTTTGTAGGACAGTAGCAAATTTCCCTCAAGTGGATGACCTAAGGTTTATCAATCCGTGGGAGGCGTAGCATGAAGATGGTCTCTCTCAAGCAACCCTGCAACCAAATAACAAAGAGTCTCTTGTGTCCCCAACACACCCAATACAATGGTAAATTGTATAGGTGCACTAGTTCGGCGAAGAGATGGTGATACAAGTGCAATACGGATGGTAGATATAGGGTTTTGTAATCAGAAAAATATATAAACAGCAAGGTAACTAAAGGTAAAAGTGAGCATAAATGGTATTGCAATGATAGGAAACAAGGCCTAGGGTTCATACCACTACAAAAAAAGACACATCCGTGACATTTTGGGCCGAACGAATTTTTTTCCTGTCATACATATGACACTTCTATGACGATAATTCTGACAAAACCTGGTATCATCATAGATGTGGTGGGCTCCTAATTCTATGACAAAAAATCATGATAGAAAATGGGCTTTTCGTCCTGGGCGGGCCGGAGACGCAGCTGCATGACATTCTTTGGGCCGTCCGTGACGGAAAAAACAGTGGTAGAAGCGAGGGGGAGGAAAATTTCGGGAGTTGCCGGTTACGGTGGGAGGTCGGGGGCCGAGCGATGCACGTTTCTCTCGTATGTACGCGCGTGTGTGCGAGGCGTTGGCTCTAATCAACCCGAAGCGAGGCGTTGGGCTCTAATCGAACCCGGCGATTACACCGCAGTTATGCGTTCTTGAACCCGAGTGATCGATCGATGGCTGTTAATCGAACCCGATGGAGTGATTCGCCGCTCTGCTGCTAATCAAGCCGATCGATTGGATGAGCGATGGCGTTGCGGGGAGGTTGGATGAACAAGCGAGCGGTGGCGTTGCCTCTGGATGAACAGGGCCTGTGGTGTGGAGGGTTGGATGAGCGATAGATGGTGGAGGGGTGGCCGTGGAGGGTGGTCGAGCAGGACCCGTGGTGTGGAGGGCTGGATGAACAAGATACGATGGAGGGGTGCCCGTGGAGGGTGGTTGAACAGTAGCCGATGGAGTAGCGCGCGGTGGAGGCTGGATGAACAGGAGCCCATGGAGGCTGGAGGAGGTCGACGGTAGCCCGTGGAGGCTGGAGGAGGTCGACTGTGGAGATGAACAATATCCCGTGGAGTCCCGTTTTGCGGTACGCCACACCCCTCCCGATGAACAGGACCCCCGTTTCGACCGTAGGAGGTCCGTTTCGTTCGTTTTGCGGTACGCCACACCCCTCCCGATCAACAAGACCCCTGCTTCGACCGTAGGAGGTCCGTTTCCTCCGTTTTGCGATACACCACACCCCTCCCGATCAACAGGACCCCCATTTCGACTGTAGGAGGTTCGTTTCCTCCGTTTTGCGGCACGCCACACCCCTCCGATCAACAGGGCCCCGTTCCGAACGTAGGAGGTCCGTTTCCTCTGTTGTGCGGTACACCAGGCCTCGTTTCTATCGCCTGTTCCGTCCAAGCCCTCCCGATGAACACGAACACACATTCCGTTCCGACCCAGCCGGTTGGCTCCCCATGAACACGACGACGACGCTGTTTCTCCATTCCGACCCAGCCATGTACGTATGCACGAGTAGGCGTTCGAGACCCTGCCCGTATGCACGTACGTGGCCGTATTTTCTTTCTTGCACCCTCGCCGCTGTACGTACGTGTACATGCTACGTGCGCGGCTCTACATCGACACGTGCGCGCCTCTACTACGACACGTGCGCGCCTCTACTATGACACGTGCGCGCCTCTACATCGACCAGTATGTACGTACACGTTCGCGACCAGAATGACAACGCTACGTACGCTTCGACCAGGTATCTGGGCTGGATATCTGGCCTGGGCTAGACGGGCCATAGCCCGCCCAGTTAATACCGTGCTCTCCTCTGAACAACAAGGAAATCATCGCCAAGAAAAACTCTGCAGTGCTCACGCCTCAAAAACACAAATACTGCTCGAGCTGCTTGGTCCCGGTGTCGGCCGCACCTTGTGCAATTCTCTTGTTTATATTGACTACATAGGTTGACAATGGTGTGGGACCGTGATGTCAGGAAACCAGGAGAAAGCAAAAAAATATAGTTGTACATAATAAGGAGGCACTTGCGTACGTACGGCTATGGCCCTAGTGGGTCCCTAGTGTCATCCAGTCAAAATAAAGTCATCTCCTGCTTGGTCCCTAGTGTTCGTTGACCATGTTAACAATGCTCGGCGCCACGGCGAGCGCAACAACTCGAAGGACAACGGAGAGGGCCTCGCGGGCCTCTGAAGTGCGATATGGCCTTCGCTGCTCATTCAGAAGCCAGGATCATCGGACACCTATGAGCACCTTCGAAACCGAGGACGGCATGAAGCGGTAAGGCCGCCGCTTGGGAGCTCTGGTTTATTTCGAACTGTATTAACATACAAGTGTAATTTACTCGTCATCGGAAGGCCCGAGGTGCATAAGTAAAACCGGCGGTTCTGGCGTGTAATTTGAGAGACCATTGTATATTTTACGAGCAATCGCTATATGGACGACATTACCAGACGATACATGCACGACGTGCGTATCATGCCATCCATGGGCAAGGCTGAAATAGCAGCTAATGGTTGGATTAGCAATTGTCCGAGTGTCGTTCAGCGTTTTTATCGTGTGTGAAGTACTTCCGATATTTTACTAGTCGAAATCGACCAACCAAGCTACTTCGACCGAGACCATCTGCTTTAATTTACAAGCGTCAGTTTTACAATCGGTTTTGGTTGGAAAACAACGATCCAATCACGGCCTAATATCATGAGTTGGTCGGAAGGTGTGTCGGTGACTTATAAGTCGGTGACAACCAAACAAAGCGTGACTTATAAGTCATCGGGTTTTAAGTCACCGACTTATAAGTCGTGACTTATTGAACCAAACAGGCTCAAACATCGACGATGAACTTCTTACGCACGGAAACAACAGAAGAGGATGATCTTCTTAACAAGCAAATCACTGGCATTAGATTGACATGCAAAACAATACGAAGCATTATTCTCAAAAGGCACGGTGAACAGCTCGTGATGCCGCATGCCACAACATTCCAAGCTCAACTTTGCAATCAAACACAAGACCTGGCATTACATAGACAATATTCAGAACAAACTCTTAACACAGGAAATATAGACAATATTCAGAACAAACTCTTAACACAGGAATATCTCAGCAGAGTAACTATTTACTTCTAAACTGAACACAGGAATAGGAAAAAACACTCGACGCTGCTCACAGCAAGGGCGTCCCACTCAAAAATATCAAATGCATGTCTTCCGCTAACATCAATGAGCAAATTTTGACAAGGTTTTCCAATTCCAATATATTAAACTAATGTCTTCTTGATAACATCAATGATTAAACTTTGACAAGCTTTTCCCATTCAAAATATGTAATGCCTATGATCGTGGAGTCCTGTCGCTTCTTGCTAACATCAATGATTAAACTTTGACAAGCTTTTTCCATTCAAAATATGTAATGCCTATGATCGTGGAGCCACAATAAGCTTCTTGTACTTGTTTGGGCACTTTTGCCCAGTGGCACTCCACGTGTTGTTAAATTGCCAATGGTCTCTGCAGACTAGTCATGTCACGGTGTCTAATATTTATGCCACCACAGCTGTAATGGAGGGATTCGTGCCAAACTAAGAAAAAGTGAAATTGGCACCTATTTTGGCCTACATAGTGGAAGGCCTAATACTCTGTAAAGCTTCTCGGTCATTCCTTCAGAATGTAGCGCATAAGGATCGCTTCTTTACGCAAAGTGGAACTACCAACTGGACCCAGTAATGCAACAGTTTTCCTTGGACACATTGGCTCCTTTTGTGCAGTTGAACTAAAATCGAAGTCGGAATAAAACCGAGCTTTAATTGTGATATCCCTGTAAGCAACAAAGGTATAAGGGAAACAATTACTGGGAAATAACGGTTGATGACTTGTACTCCCAAAAGAAAAACATCTACTGATCTACCTTATCTTAACGGGAAACAAAGCAGGAGAGTAGCAATTCTCAATCAGTGTGATTCATTAATATTAACTGAGACATTATCTTAACAATGCCTTGTTTCAACATGTATAAAGAACGAAAAAGCAGAAAATTATCATTTCTAAAACAATGCAACTGATTCATTTTAACAGAGACATTATCTTAACAATACCTTGGTTAAACATGTAGAAAGAACTACAAAGCAGGATAGTACCATTCCTAACAAGTGTTGCAGTTTTGAACTAAGATTCGATGAGTTAATTAATTACGAGAGTGGCATTGCTTAATTTTACCAAATGACATTAGATTAACGAAAAGCATAAACAGTTCCGGGAGAGTGGGCGCGACAACAAAGATGTGCTCACATCTACTTATAAAGGGGTGATGCAGAGTTTGTTGTAACAAAGCAACAAGCATCATGTCCGGGTTGGTCCCATTTTTGTTCACTACTTAATGGGAAAAGACAAGAATACAATAGCTTCAATTCAACATTTATTTAAAATAGTACCAATACAAGTAGCACAACATCTCAAAGCACCATCGCACAATCATGTGGATGAAGGCCTGTCTTGACCTTTCATGAGACCACCAGATAAAATACGAATCTGCCAACACGAATAGGAAATCCAATCTCGTTTTGTGCGGTTGCAATCAAATCAAGCAAAGTGTTTCACAGTGGCGAAGCAAAATGTCGCAATAGCAACAAGTTGAATAGATATCCCTGTTTAAACAGAGGCAAAAAGGAATCAATTCTTGGCTAATAAAGGAGGATGAAACATGCGGCCACAAAATGGTAATCCCGCCAATCCCTAACAAGTGTTGCGCTTTGAAATAACATTCAAGAGTTAATTACGAGAGTGGCATCAATTCTTGGCTTATAAAGGGGTGATGCTGATTTTGTTGTAACGAAGCAACAAGCATCATGTCCGGGTTGGTCCCATTTTTGTTCACTACTTAATGGGAAAAGACAGCAATACAATAGCTTCAATTCAACATTTATTTAAAACAGTACCAAAACAAGTAGCACAACATCTCAAAGCACACTCCACATCATGTGGATGAGACCAAGATTTGAAACAACTCGCCACGAAGAGTGGAAACAAATCTCGATCTCCTTTTGTGCAGTTCCACAAAAATTAAGCAAAGTCACCGGTGTGACATTCAAGTTGAACTGCACAAAACACTCTTAAAACATAAGTGTTTCGAGTAGCGAAGCAAAATGTCGCAATAGCAGCAAGTTGAATCGATACCCCTGTTTTAACAGAGGCAAAAAAGGAAACAATTACTTGCCGATAAAGGAGGATGAAACAAACGGTGACAGAAAGAAGCATCTAACTTATCTTGGATGGAAAACAAAGTAGGATAGTAGCATTTCTAAAATGGTTGCATTGATTCATATTAACAGAGACATTCTCTTGAAACAAGATTCGTTAAAAAATGTAATTTACTTTTAACAGTGGCGTTGCTTCAATTTTACAGCGGCATTCTTAGATTAACAACAAAGAAAATAGTCAGTATGGGACATGCCGACCATAATAAGCGCCCACACGTATAAATGGGTGATGCAGAGTATGTAGCCAAGCAGATATATGCGTTGGTCCCATATTTGTTATCTTTGAACCTTTTTCCTAAGTGAGGGCAGCAAATCTAGTCTCGCACAAATTACCCGACCCCCAGTTTCTTTCCCTTTACAACAAAGAGATCGGTTCTATGTGTGTACTGGTTACCCCTTTTCCTTTTTGACCTACAAAGCGGCCGGATAGCCGCCTATACTACTTTCCGCCCTCCTTTCCTCACTGAACCACGTCCTAGATTCTTGCTCCAGCCCACCGCACCCTTCTTTCCTCTTTGAACCAAGACCTAGATTCGACTACAGATCCAAAAAGATCCACATGCAGCTAGAGCAACGACGGTTTCAAAGAAACTTATACCTTAGGGTCATCGGGATGTGGCAAGGCGTGCGGCAGAGGCCGGATCTGCCCACACCACGCACGACAATGAGGAAGAAGGGTCGGTGGCCCTCCAAGACAAAGGCTGGGTGAAAGAGAACAAGAGCCGGCAGTGGATTGCCTCCCTCGCCGAAGGCGATAGAGTGAACGCTGCACCTCCTCCCCTTCCCGGTGCGACGGGATACAGACGGCTCCTTCACCAGCTGTGAGGGGGGAGAGAGAGATAAGAGGTCAATGTAGTCTTGTTTAGATCTGGTTAAGAGAGGGTGAGAGACTGTGAATATAGCAAACCCTAGAAAATGAACGCTGAGCCTCCAGCGTGTAACATATATGTAGTCTTGTGGCGTGTGGAGAGTGCAAACCCTAGGGAACAAGCACCGAGGCTCCCGCTTATATATATACTATACTGTAGTACGGATCGAGCTCCTTCTTCACTCGCTTTTGGCTGTATGACAGGTGAGCCAGCCACATTTTGGGCCCACCTGTCATAAACCCAAAGGCAGGTGCACTAAGTCAAGCCGTGTCCATATAGTACTCTCGTGTATACGAGTAATATATACTAGTGGAGTGGTTTTCTTATTCTCTCCATAACAATCGTTTTAAATTGTGTAAGTACGAAGCGAAACTCTTTATCTAATGTATAGTGAAGAAAACTAGTACTACTTCCGATGAATTAACAATCCATGCCCACGCGTCCTGGTCGCACTTCCTGTCCTTCACGTGTGGTACACTACCCTCCCTTAAGTGAACAACCACATATGCGCCAAATAATCGGAAACGTGTGAGAGTGCGTACAAATAAAGAATTTTAATTTCAATTATCAGAAAGGTTTGAGACTATTATAAAGTTTGACTTCAGTCAAATCTAATATCTGATTAAATAAAAATGGTGGGCTACTACATCCATCCGGTTTTTTAGTCCACACCATTTTTTAAATCAAAGTTTATAGCTGGACAAATAAAATTACAGGGGAGCTGGAGACAATGTTGTGAGAAGGCTTAGAAATCAATACAAAACTTATGCTCTTAGTACCAACGCCGATCCTTCTTCGAGGAAACATTTGGTTCATAGCCAATTGTGTGATAAAATTGCACCAATGTGAAAGACGCCAACGCAACCAAGGTGAACTGACGAAGGATATCATCTTTGTGCATAACAAGAAAAGAGCACTGATGGAAGACAGCTTGTTTTTCATTGAAAATCGATCAGCTTCACCAGCCGACGCAACCACGAGGCGCAACCATGAGAATCGATAGGTCATCGTGGTGATGCATCATCCATTTGGCATCTTCGTCCGCGCCAGCGCCGGCTCCGAGAGGACGGTGCGCATCGGCTCCCTCCGTCACCGACGGAGACAATGTCAACGCTGCACCTCCTCACCTCCCGCAGCGGACGGGATTCGGGCATTCGGCCAGATCTGTGACCACCGGTGAGGAGAGAGATAGAGTGGACACTGTCATCTTGTTTTGATATGGAGAGGGTGAGAGAGCGAGACGCGAGAAACTCTATCAAACAAGAGGCTATAATGGAGTAAAAAAAATCTCCATAGCAGTGATTTTGGGTCTGTCTAGGACACATCTAGATGTGACATAGTTATGTCACATCTAAGTTGATGTCCACTCTGTTTGTGGTCTATTTTTTCTTGTCCTAGTTTTTTTGTTTCTTGTTGCTACATTATATACTTGCGGGAGCTTAGGTGTGATATCCTTAAATAACATCTAGATGTGAATTAGACAAACTGATTTTCTAACGTACCAAGAAAGAAAACTCGATCAAAACACGCCCCGCCTGTGTCGCGAGAGTCGTTGCGCACACACATAGACATAGACATGCATATCCGTGTTCACGTAAAATTCCATTTCCATTTCCATCTCCATCTCCAATCATATTTGTCCAACTGGCACATTATTTACGTTGTTAATTATATACGCAGCAATATTAACGCACAACATCTCTTGTTTGCGCATCGTCCCACCGCTGCCACGGCCGGTCCTGACCAACCCGAACCCTCTTCATCACCCCCGCGTGCTTCCCACCCGAAACGGTCAGTGCCGCATTCATGCCCGGCCAGAGCGAACGCGACCTCTCACTAGCGCCGGCATTGAAGCGGCACGCCGGCCGAGAGAGTGTCGCCCACGCCACTTCCGGGTGCATGCGGCTGCTCCGCGTTCAAAGGTTGCAATAGCCGGCTACAACATGCATGTAAAAAGTTCTTGGGAGTCCGTGCTACAGCTAGCTGTCCTCCCCCATTTCGTCAATCTCTTCCAGTAGTGCTAGTAGTACTCCATGGCGCGATTCATCGACAAGCAGGCGGGAAAGTTATCGTATACTCGGTTTGCGGTGAGTGGCATGCCGAGCGACCGTGGGGTCGAGCCGTGGAGGAGGGTGAGACACGAACACGACAGACGTGATTTAAACGTTGGTTTTGCTCGATGGCGCGATCCAACGAAACGAAACGTTGGTTTCTCTCCGTTTCCATTTTTCTCCTAAAACGGAAACTTTCCACTCCATTTTCATTCCTATTCCAAGGTTGCCCCGTTACAACATTCCATCAAATACAAAGGAAAACTAACACCCATGCTGATGCATCTCAATGATTCACAGATCATAGCCAATATTTACTTCACAACTAAAGAAAAAAGTTGTGAGAGCGTGTACGAAAGAAAAACTACTGATCGGGTCACTATGACTTAAACCCTAAATCCTAAACATGATTTAATTCCTTGGCCAGGTAGAACCTGTCGAAGGAAAGACGGCTGGCACCCTAGGATCAGACGATGCTTTTGTGCAGTTCCACTAAAATCGACCTAAGCATCCCTGATGGCAAAGATATTGAAGAAGTGTGATTAGAATAATAGTATTGGCACTAGTTCATGAGACATAAACTCATCACAAGTAGAAGCCGGTAGAAGTAGAGAAAGATCGACATGGAGATGGAGCTACGGCAGTGGAGCAAGCCGGCTCCAAAAGGAAGATGGAGTACCTGGGACGTCGGGCTGTAGCTAGAAGGGCGGTTGGGACGCGGCATCGACCCATATCGTGGTGACCCCCGATTGGGACGCACCGACTATGGGTTTTCTCCCTCGCCGGTGTCGACCACGTCTACGCAGAACATTGTTCCCTTCCCCCAGCTGCGGGATCAAGCCCGTCGCTCTATGCTTGTGAAGAGAGCAACCTTAGCAAGCAGGCTTGTAGCTTAGGCTCCTGCTAGTGTATATATAGTGGTTTTCTTTTTCTCTCCATATCAACCATTTTATATTGTGTACGTGTCATTCAAGAGTGAAATGATGGTTGCTTCTTCCGACTAACTTAGTTTGTGATTTGACTGCTCCTTAGTGGCCCCTACACGTACTCCCCCTACATGTATGCAACAGTCACACATACACATGGACGCAAAAACGCGCGCGACGCCCTAATGCATGCATGTCCGAGCACACGTCGGAACACACACGGTCACGCTAAGTGCTCAACCTACACGTGCATGCACACACATACTCAGTCAGGGTGAGCTAGTGACCGTATAAACACCTGAAAATATATATATTGAGCGCAATGAGCGTATTGACAGAAGTCCATCGACCGTATTATTACAAATATACAAAGGATGCATGTGTATTTATCTCGTTTGAAATTAATCCATATTAACCGGAGAGGAGGCAGTATGGACTAGCATTACTTTCGCGCGGTGGCTCGCAGGACAAGGAGAAACTTTTGACTAATGCAAGCTCTCCCTCGCTCAGGTGGTGGACGTGCAACAGTTAATTCGGTGTCAGATTGCCAGAAGCATACACTATACTACTAGTGCTACTATTGTTCGACTTCCCGAATAGGCGAACAGCCAAGCACAAAGTTTACTAGTACTAGTACTACTAATATAGTCTATAAAGGTACATAAGTACTATACTAGTGAAGGAAATATGCCCTAGAGGCAATAATAAAGTTATTATTTATTTCCTCATATCATGATAAATGTTTATTATTCATGCTAGAATTGTATTAACAGGAAACATAATACATGTGTGAATACATAAACCTACAGTGTCACTAGTATGCCTCTACTTGACTAGCTCGTTAATCAAAGATGGTTATGTTTCCTAACCATGAACAAGGAGTTGTTATTTGATTAACGGGATCACATCATTGGTTGAATGATCTGATTGACATGACCCATTCCATTAGCATAGCACCCGATCGTATAGTTTGTTGCTAGTGCTTTTCTTCATGACTTATACATGTTCCTATGACTATGAGATTATGCAACTCCCGTTTGCACGAGGAACACTTTGGGTGCTACCAAACGTCACAACGTAATCGGGTGATTATAAAGGTACATTACAGGTGTCTCCGAAGGTACATGTTGAGTTGGCATATTTCGAGATTAGGATTTGTCACTCCGATTGTCGGAGAGGTATCTCTGGGCCCTCTCGGTAATGCACATCACATAAGCCTTGCAAGCATTGCAACTAATGTGTTAGTTGTGAGATGATGTATTACGAAGCGAGTAAAGAGACTTGCCGTAACGAGAATGAACTAGGTATTGGATACCGACGATCGAATCTCGGGCAAGTAACATACCGATGACAAAGGGAACAACGTATGTTGTTATGCGGATTGACCGATAAAGATCTTCGTAGAATATGTAGGAGCCAATATGGGCATCCAGGTCCCTCTATTGGTTATTGACGGAGAGGTGTCTCGGTCATGTCTACATAGTTCTCGAACCCGTAGGGTCCGCACGCTTAACGCTTCGATGGCGATTACTATGAGTTTTTATGATGTTTCTGTACGAAGGTTGTTCGAGTCCCGGATGAGATCACGGACGTGACGAGGAGTCTCGAAATGGTCGAGACATAAAGATTCATATATTGGAAGTCTATGTTTGGACATCGGAAGTGTTCCGTGAAATTGGGAATTTTACCAAATGCAGGAGGTTACCTAACCCCCGGAATGCTAATGGGCCAACATGGGCCTTAGTGGAAAGGAGAAAAGGGGGCCCAAGTGCTGGTCAGCACCTTCCCCTTCCCTAGTCCTATTAGGACTAGGAGAAGGGGCCTCTCTCTCCCTTCCCACTTGGGGAAACCTAGTTGGACTAGGATTTGGGGGAATCCTACTCCTAGTAGGAGTAGGACACCCTGGCGCACCTATCCTTGGCCGGCCAGCCCCTCCCCTTCCCTCCTTTATATACACCGGCAGTGGGCACCCCATGACACACAAGTTGATCATTGAGATCGTTCCTTAGCCGTGTGCGGTGCCCCCTTCCACCATATTACACCTCGAAAATACCGTGGCGGAGCTTAGGCGAAGCCCTGCGCCGGTGGAACATCATCATCGTCACCACGCCCGTCGTCTTGTGAAACTCTCCCTCAACACTTTCGGCTGGATCGGAGTTCGAGGGGCGTCATCGAGCTGAGCGTGTGCAGAACTTCGGAGGTGCCGTGCGTTCGGTACTTGGATCGATTGGATCGTGAAGAAATGCGACTACTTCCTCTACGTTGCGTCAACGCTTCCGTTCTTGGTCTACGAGGGTACGTAGACAACACTCTCATCTCGTTGCTATGCATCACCATGATCTTGCGTGATCGTAGGAAAATTTTTGAAATTACTACGTTTCCCAACAGTGGCATCCGAGCCTAGGTTTTTATGGTTTGATGATATGCACGAGTAGAACACAAGTGAGTTGTGGACGATACAAGTCATCTTGCCTACCAAAGATGTCATACTTTGGTTCAGCGGTATTGTTGGATGAGACGATCCGGACCAACCTTACGCTGCATTTCCACGCGAGACCGGTTCCTCGATGTGCTTTGCACATAGATGGCTTAATGGAAGACTGTCTCTCAACTTTAGTTGAACTGAGTGTGGCTACGCCGGTCCTTGAGAAGGTTAAAAGCGGAGTCTATTTGTGAAGTATCGTTGTGGTTTTGATGCGTAGGTGAGATTGGTTCTTGCTTAAGCCCGTAGCAGCCACGTAAAATTTGCACAACAAAGTAGAGGACGTCTAACTTGTTTTTGCAGGGCATGTTGTGATGTGATATGGTCTAGACATGATACTGAATTTTATTGTATGAGATGATCATGTTTTGTAACCGAAGTTATCGGCAAGCTGGCAGGAGCCATATGGTTGTCGCTTTATTGTATGCAATGCAATGCATACTGTAATGCTTTACTTTATCACTAAGCGGTAGCGATAGTCGTAGAAGCATAAGTTTGGCGAGGCGACAACGATGCTACGATGGAGATCAAGGTGTCGCGCGGTGGCGATGGTGATCATGACGGTGCTTCGAAGATGGAGATCACAAGCACAAGATGATGATGGCCATATCATATCACTTATATTGATTGCATGTGATGTTAATCCTTTATGCATCTTATCTTGCTTTGATTGACGGTAGCATTATAAGATGATCCCTTACTAAATTATCAAGAAGTGTTCTCCACGAGTATGCACCGTTCGAAAGTTCTTCGTCTTTGAGACACCACGTGATGATCGGGTGTGATAGGCTCTACGTTCAAATACAACGGGTGCAAAACAGTTGCACACGCAGAATACTCAGGTTATACTTGACGAGCTATGCATATAAGATATGACCTCGGAACACGAGACCGAAGGTCGAAAGCGTGAATCATATAGTAGATATGATCAACATATTGATGTTCACCATTGAAACTACTCCATCACACGTGATGATCGGTCATGGTGTAGTTGATATGGATCACGCAATCACTTAGAGAATTGGAGGATATTTTTCTAAGTGGGAGTTCTTAAGTAATATGATTAATTGAACTTAAATTTATCATGAACTTAGTACTGATAGTATCTTGCTTGTCTATGATGTGTAGATAGATGGCTCGTCTTTGTTGTTCCGTTGAATTTTAATGCGTTCCTTGAGAAAGCAAAGTTGAAAGATGATGGCAGCAATTACGGACTGGGTCCGTAACTTGAGGATTATCCTTATTGCTGCACGGAAGAATTACGTCCTGGAAGCACCGTTAGGTGCCGGGCCTGGTGCAAGGGCTGCGCCGAAGTTGTGAACGTCTGGCAAAGCAAAGGCGATGACTACTCTATAGTTCGATGTGCCATGCTTTACGGCTTAGAACCGGGACTTCAACGTCGTTTTGAACACCATGGAGCATATGAGATGTTCCAGAGTTGAAGTTAATATTCCAAGCGAATGCCCGGATTGAGAGATATGAAGTCTCCAATAAGTTCTATAGCTGTAAAATGGAGGAGAACGGTTACTGTCGGTGAGCATATACTCGGAATGTCCGGATATAACAATCACTTGATTCAACTGGGAGTTAATCTTCCGGATGATTGCGTCATTGACAGAATTCTCCAATCACCGCCACCAAGCTACAAGAGCTTCGTGATGAACTATAATATGCAAGGGATGACCAAAACAATGCCCGAGCTCTTCGCGATCTTTGAAAGCCATGGAGGTAGAAATCAAAAAGGAGCATCAAGTGTTGATGGTTAACAAAACCACTAGTTTCAAGAAAAGGGCAAAGGAAAGAAAAGGAAACTTCAAAAAGAACGGCAAGCAAGTTCTTGATCAAGAGAAGAAACCCAAGTCTGGTCCTAAGCCTGAAACTGAAGTGCTTCTATTGCAAGCGGTAGTCCTTTGAAGCGGAACTGCCCCAAGTATTTGTCTGATACAAAGGATGGCAAGGTTAACAAAGGTATATGTGATATACATGTTATTGATGTGTACCTTACTAATACTCGCAGAGCACCTGGTATTTGATCTTGGATTACATTGCTAATATTTGCAACTCGAAACAGGGGCTACGGATTGCGAAGATTGGCTAAGGACGAGGTGACGATCTTGGCGTGGGAAATGGTTCCAAAGTCGATGTGATCGCAATGGCACGCTACCTCTACATCTACCTTCGGATTAGTATTAGACCTAAATAATTGTTATTTAGTACCAGCGTTGAGCATGAACATTATATCTGGATCTTGTTTGATGCGAGACGGTTATTCATTTAAATCAAGAATAATGGTTGTTCTATTTATATGAATAATATCTTTTATGGTCATGCACCATTGAAGAATGGTTTGTTTTTACTTAATCTTGATAGTAGTGATACACATATTCATAATGTTGAAACCAAAAGATGCAGAGTTGATAATGATGGTGCAACTTATTTGTGGCACCGCCGTTTAGGTCATATCGGTGTAAAGCGCATGAAGAAACTCCATCTTGATGGACTTTTGGAGTCACTTGATTATGAATCACTTGGCACTTGCGAACCGTGCCTTATGGGCAAGATGACTAAAACACCGTTCTCCGGAACTATGGAGAGAGCAACAGATTTATTGGAAATCATACATCCTGATGTATGTGGTCCAATGAATGTTGAGGCTAAATGGCGGATATCGTTATTTTCTCACCTTCACGGATGATTTGAGCAGATATGGGTATATCTACTTAATGAAACACAAATCTGAAACATTTGAAAAGTTCAAAGAATTTCAGAGTGAAGTAGAAAATCATCGTAACAAGAAAATAAAATTTCTACGATCTGATCGTGGAGGAGAATATTTGAGTTACGAGTTTGGCCTACATTTGAAACAATGGGGAATAGTTTCAAGCAACTTACGCCACCGAACACCACAACGTAATGGTGTGTCCGAACGTCCGAATCGTACTTTATTAGATATGGTGCGATCTATGATGTCTCTTCTTGATTTACCGCTATCGTTTTGGGGTTATGCATTAGAGACGTCTACATTCACATTAAATAGGGCACCATCAAAATCCGTTTAGACGACGCCTTAAGAACTGTGGTTTGGCAAGAAACCAAAGTTGTCGTTTATGAAAGTTTGGGGCTGCGATGCTTATGTGAAAAAGCTTCAACCTGATAAGCTCGAACCCAAATCGGAGAAATGTGTCTTCATAGGATACCCAAAGGAGACCGTTGGGTACACCTTCTATCACAGATCCGAAGGCAAGATTTTTGTTGCTAAATTGAAACTTTTTGGAGAAGGAGTTTCTCTCGAAAGAAGTGAGTGGGAGGAAAGTAGAACTTGATGAGATAATCAGATCTACTCCCTTATTGAGAAGTAGTACATCACGTAAATCAGTTTCCGTGACACCTACACCAAATAGGGAGGAAGCTAATGATGATGATCATGAAACTTCGGATCGAAGTTTCTACAGAACCGTAGATCAACCAGAGCAAGATCCGCACCGGTGTGATGCGGCAATCCTATTACGGAAGTCATGTTCTTTGGAACATGATGAACCTACGAACTATGAAGAAGCGATGGTGAGCCCAGATTCCACAAAATGGCTTGAGGCCATGAAATCTGAGATGGGATCCATGTATGAGAACAAAGTGTGGACTTTGGTTGACTTGCCCGATGATCGGCAAGCAATTGAGAATAAATGGATCTTCAAGAAGAAGACCGACGCTGATGGTAATGTTACTCTATAAAGCTCGACTTGTTGCAAAAGGTTTTCGACAAGTTCAAGGGATTGACTACGATGAGACCTTCTCACCCGTGGCGATGCTTAAGTCCGTCCGAATCATGTTAGCAATTGCCGCATTTATGATTATGAAATTTGGCAAATGGATGTTAAAACTGCATTCCTGAATGGATTTACGGAAGAAGAGTTGTATATGATGCAACGAGAAGGTTTTGTCGATCCAAAGGGAGCTAACAAAGTGTGCAAGCTCCAATGATCCATTTATGGACTGGTGCAAGCCTCTCGGAGTTGGAATAAACGTTTTGATAGTGTGATCAAAGCATTTGGTTTTATCTGAGACTTTTGGAGAAGCCTGTATTTACAAGAAAGTGAGTGGGAGCTCTGTAGCATTTACGATATTATATGTGGATGACATATTACCGATCGGAAATGATATAGAATTTCTGGATAGCATAAAGGGATACTTGAATAAGAGTTTTTCGATGAAAGACCTCGGTGAAGCTGCTTACATATTGGGCATTAAGATCTATAGAGATAGATCAAGGCGCCTAATAGGACTTTCACAAAGCACATACCTTGATAAAGTTTTGAAAAAGTTCAAAATGGATCGAGCAAAGAAAGGGTTCTTGCGGTGCTACAAGGTGTGAAGTTGAGTAAGACTCAATGCCCGACCACCGCAGAAGATAGAGAGAAAATGAAAGATGTTCCCTATGCTTGACCATAGGCTCTATCATGTATGCAATCTTGTGTACCGGACACGATGTGTGCCTTGCCGTAAGTTTGGCGCAGTACCAAAGTAATCCAGAGTGGATCACTGGACAGCGGTCAAGAACATCCTTAAGTACTTGAGAAGGACTAAGGATATGTTTCTCATTTATGGCGGTGACAAAGAACTCGTCGTAAACGTTACGTCGACGCAAGCTTTGACACTGATCCGGACGATTCTAAATACAAACCGGATACGTATTTACATTAAGCGGAGGAGAGTCGGTTGGTGCAGTTCCAAACAAAGCGTCGTGGCGGGATCTACATGTGAAGCTGAGTACATAGCTGCTTGGAAGCAGCTAATGAAGGAGTCTGGATGAAGGAGTTCATAACCGATCTAGGTGTTGTACCTAGTGTATCGGGTCCAATGAAAATCTTTTGTGACAATCTTGGTGCAATTGCCTCGGCAAAGGAATCCAGATTTCACAAGAGAACCAAGCACATCAAAAGACGCTTCAACTCCATCCGGATTTGGTCCGTGGGAGACATAGAGATATGCAAGATACATACGGATCTGAATATTTGCAGACCCGTTGACTAAGCCTCTTCCACGAGCAAAACATGATCAGCACCAAGACTCCATGGGTGTTAGAATCATTCTTGTGTAATCTAGATTATTGACTCTAGTGCAAGTGGGAGACTGAAGGAAATATGCCCTAGAGGCAATAATAAAGTTATTATTTATTTCCTCATATCATGATAAATGTTTATTATTCATGCTAGAATTGTATTAACAGGAAACATAATACATGTGTGAATACATAAACCTACAGAGTGTCACTAGTATGCCTCTACTTGACTAGCTCGTTAATCAAAGATGGTTATGTTTCCTAACCATGAACAAGGAGTTGTTATTTGATTAACGGGATCACATCATTGGTTGAATGATCTGATTGACATGACCCATTCCATTAGCATAGCACCTGATCGTATAGTTTGTTGCTAGTGCTTTTCTTCATGACTTATACATGTTCCTATGACTATGAGATTATGCAACTCCCGTTTGCACGAGGAACACTTTGGAGTGCTACCAAAGCGTCACAACGTAATCGGGTGATTATAAAGGTACATTACAGGTGTCTCCGAAGGTACATGTTGAGTTGGCATATTTCGAGATTAGGATTTGTCACTCCGATTGTTGGAGAGGTATCTCTGGGCCCTCTCGGTAATGCACATCACATAAGCCTTGCAAGCATTGCAACTAATGTGTTAGTTGTGAGATGATGTATTACGAAGCGAGTAAAGAGACTTGCCGATAACGAGATTGAACTAGGTATTGGATACCGACGATCGAATCTCGGGCAAGTAACATACCGATGACAAAGGGAACAACGTATGTTGTTATGCGGTCTGACCGATAAAGATCTTCGTAGAATATGTAGGAGCCAATATGGGCATCCAGGTCCCGCTATTGGTTATTGACGGAGAGGTGTCTCGGTCATGTCTACATAGTTCTCGAACCCGTAGGGTCCGCTTAACAACGTTTCGATGGCAGTTACTATGAGTTTTTATGATGTTTCTGTACCGAAGGTTGTTCGAGTCCGGATGAGATCACGGACGTGACGAGGAGTCTCGAAATGGTCGAGACATAAAGATTCATATATTGGAAGTCTATGTTTGGACATCGGAAGTGTTCCGGTGAAATTGGGAATTTTACCAAATGCGGAGGTTACCGAACCCCCGGAATGCTAATGGGCCAACATGGGCCTTAGTGGAAAGGAGAAAAGGGGGCCCAAGTGCTGGTCGCACCTTCCCCTTCCCTAGTCCTATTAGGACTAGGAGAAGGCGCCTCTCTCTCCCTTCCCACTTGGGGAAACCTAGTTGGACTAGGATTTGGGGGAATCCTACTCCTAGTAGGAGTAGGACACCCTGGCGCACCTCTCCTTGGCGGCCAGCCCCTCCCTTCCCTCCTTTATATACAGGGGCAGAGGGCACCCCATGACACACAAGTTGATCATTGAGATCGTTCCTTAGCCGTGTGCGGTGCCCCTTCCACCATATTACACCTCGAAAATACCGTGGCGGAGCTTAGGCGGCCTGCGCCCGGTGGAACATCATCATCGTCACCACGCCGTCATCTTGTGAAACTCTCCCTCAACACTCGGCTGGATCGGAGTTCGAGGGACGTCATCGAGCTGAGCGTGTGCGTAACTCGGAGGTGCCGTGCGTTCGGTACTTGGATCGATTGGATCGTGAAGAAGTGCGACTACTTCCTCTACGTTGCGTCAACGCTTCCGTTGCTGGTCTACGAGGGTACGTAGACAACACTCTCATCTCGTTGCTATGCATCACCATGATCTTGCGTGATCGTAGGAAATTTTTTGAAATTACTACGTTTCCCAACAACTAGTACTAGGAACAGGATGGAGGAGCGTCTGCACTCTTATTATCATTTTAAAATGTGATAAAGCAATCTTCAACACATTTGGTTCTCTTCGAGGGTTCTCGCATGTGATAATGGAAGTTGATTGCATGGAACACTCGCCACAATTCTCGCTTAATTCTGGCTCATATCCTGTTACAAATAGTAGCGCTCGATAATATTTCCTCTTTTTTTGTTATTCAAAGATGTAAACAATTGACAAACCTTGCGGCGCATCTTCGTGCGAACCGTGCTTGCTGCACTTTGAATGTGGCCGAGAGCTGGCTTGATGAAACACCTCGCTTCCTACTTCTTATTTTGCGGGTACCTCGCTTCCTAGTGACCGATGTCTTGGCTGATCGTCCTAAGAATGCTTATATATGAATAAAGCTCTCTCATTTACCCGTAAAAAGATTCAGCCATATTAACGAGAAAGGAGGGAGTATGGACTAGCACTACTTTTTGGTGTGTCCCGTCAACTCATGAGCGAGGAGAAGCTTGCGGGACAAGGTGAAGCTCGCTTCACGCCTTTTGACTAATGCAACCTACCCTCGGTGGACTTGCATCGATCCATTCGGTGTCGATTGTCGAGAGGCATACACCGTAGTACCTAACATGCGGAGTATCATCATTGTTCGACTTCACGAAGAGGCGAAGAGCCAAGCCTTGATGGTACGAGTAGTACTACTACTAGAACCGCATGGTGGAGCGTCTGTACTGTTATTTTTTTATCTCTGATAAAGTACACATTTATTCCGGAGAAGGGCGGAAAACGGCAACCCAACATGTAATGAATGATATCGATCAACCAACCATGCTCGAATATATCTTGGCCTCCATGCGAACCCGTCTGTGTGTTCTTGCTCCTCGTCTCTCTCAAGGAACGGCGGGTTGGCTCTTTGCCGTCAATTGAGATCGGTTTGCTCACACTCCTGTACCACATGTCAGTGATATGCCAAGAGGAGGTGTGTTGACCGGTAGCCATCTGGCGTACTTGGTTTTGAACCTTCATACTACTCCTCCCTCCGTCACAGTTCTGGTATGCGCTTCATTATGATGCATTTCTCTCAATGCATTTCCACCACCAGAGAGACTTTAGACGCGTTTGGTTTAATGCTCAATTAATTAGGGCGTGGTAACCGCAATCAAGTCCACAATTTTTTCTCCATGTACTCTGTACTACAAGACTACGAGTGGAGTAAGTGCATGCATGTGTGTACCCAGGGTGGAAGCACTGCATGCATGTGTGTACGCATTATTCCCTCTAGTAATAGACGCCGTGCTATAACTACCAATGCTATTTTTTAGGCCGATGGCTAGTCGCCTTGGTCCCATAGATCCCTTTTCTTTTTTCTGAAGCGCGCTATATAAACAGTGACCGATGGAGTATGAGCGGATTCAAAGAAGAGCGTATTGATGGTTGCTTCTTCAGAGCAACTTACAGTGGGAAAGGTGGGGCTTACGATTTGA
This sequence comes from Aegilops bicornis, assembly GCA_021605145.1. NCBI lineage: Eukaryota > Viridiplantae > Streptophyta > Magnoliopsida > Poales > Poaceae > Aegilops > Aegilops bicornis. The sequence continues at coordinate 272,781,516 of CM038671.1, read as the reverse complement.
CCGCTCATTACTCATCGTTAATGCGGTATAGCGACCGGGATGAGTCTCCCATGCGGTTGTGCACTACCCCTCGGTTCTTACATATACTCGGAGTATATTTGTCTTTCTAGAGATTTCAACGATGACTACTCAAATATTTGTCTTTTAGAGATTTCAAATGGGTGGCACATACGGATGTATATACATATTTTAGTGTGTAGATTCTCTCATTTTGCTCCGTATGTAGTCACTTGTTGAAATCTCTAGAAAGACGAATAGAATATTTAGGAACGGAGGGAGTACACATACAAAACAAAATGAGTGAATCTACACTCTAAAATATTCCCGTTTGAAATTTGCAAAAAGACAAATATTTAGGAATGAAGGAGTATAATTTTGTGGATGGCACATAGACCCGGATGATGAAGAGGCTTCTGGCAATGCTATCAAGCTTCCATCATTTGTTTACATAATTGACGTACTATACAAATAATTTTCCAGCGAGACATGAAATTGTACAATGGTGTGAGCTTTCAGCTTCTGTTTCGCGTGTCTTGCCATCGATGCTCTTTCGGAAACAATAAAAAACTAACTTCCTTGCTAATGCATGTCAATTATTAGCAGATAGAGCTAATAATTACATCACAACTAAAGAAAGAGTTGTGAGAAGGTGTTAAATTAAAATTGATCCATGCTTTCATTGGCGGCAACGTCCCCCAGCTCTGTCTAAATTAACAAGGCATGTTGGGAAAAAAGTAGCTATGCTGGAGCATGCAACATTCCGATCATTTTGTGCAGTTCCACTAAAATAGAGCTGGCGTCCTGTTTCAAAGATATTAAGTGTGATTACGATAATAGAGGACTGCTGATGAAACAATAAACACATAAATAGAAGCCGGTCACCTTTGCAGTCTCTCTTAAGACTAACTAGTTGGACAAGATTAGGCTCAGAGTTGGATGAGGAGGATAGAGCAAAACCAATCTCTCTTTGTGCAACGCCTTTGAAATGTAGAGAGCGTTGCCCATGTGACATTTTAGTACAACTGCACAAAACACTCTTAAGAAAGAGTGATTTGTGCAGTTCACCAAAAGGTCACAATAGCAACGAGGTGAAATGGATAGCCCTGTTTGCAAAAAAGAGGTAGAGAGGAAACAATTACTGGCCAATAACAGTTGATGACACATGCGACGACAAAAAGAAGCATATTCCTTGCCCTAAGGGAAGATAACAACACGGTTGTGTTTGTCTAAAAGCAGTGTGAGGGCGAGAATGCAATATGGAAAATCTGTTGGATGAGCTACGTTTTGGGCAAAGAACTATGGAAGATCCACATGCAGCGACGTGGGAAGACGGGCAGTGGAGCAATGCCGGAGGGGATACCTGGAGGTCGTCGGGATGTAACAAGGTGAGCGGCGGCGGGCGGAATCTGCGAGCAGGTGGCGTAGGCCCTGCGCGCCGGAGTTTGGCCAGAGAGAACAGCGTGTACCGCAGATCGGGACGTGCTGCCTCGGCACCGTCGAACGGATAAACGATGCACTTCCTCCCTTTCCCCCGGCGGACGGGATGCGGCCGGATCAGTGACCAACGCTAAGAGAGAGAGAGGCCACCGCACTCCCTTTCCCCCGGCGAACGGGATGTGGCCGGATCAGTGACCAACGGTGAGAGAGAGAGAGAGGCCACCGCAGCCTTGTGTGAGATACTCTGAAGAGCGACAAACCAGGCACGCAAGGCTCCATTGTATATAGTGAGCGGACTACCTTTTTCTCCATAAAAATCGTTTTATATTCTGTGTACGTGCCATTGAGCGCTATAACTTTATTTAAAAATAGCGCGACAACGCGTCAAGTCGAACTTTGTTTCGTGCAGGCATGGTACACGACCTCCCTAGGTAAACAACCGCTACAGGCGTTCAAATTAGCACGTGGGCTGCCATTTCGTAAAGAAATGAGCTCCACCGTGTACCCGCGCGGGTGTGGCTGGGCACGAAGCGTGAGTACGTGCACGGTGCACCTATTCTCTTCTTGTATACATACACCACCTACGTGGGGTTGTGTGAGAGAGATACAAACCTAGAGAGATATAGTGTGTGGGTTCTTGAGAGTTTTTTTTTGGGGGGGGGGGGTTCAATCAAAAAATGTATATGCAATGTGTGTGAAATAGAGTCCTGGATATAACATATATATAGAGGGGGCAATCCACGAGAAGAGAGTGGAGGTATCACCGGCTTGAGGTGTCCATAAAATCGAAAAGAGGGATGATGTGTGTGTGTGTGTGTGTGCACGCGTGCGATCGATAAAGAGTGCCATCGAATTTGTGTGTGCCCACGTCAAAGATATAGAGTGGCTGGCCTACTGGAACGTGAGAGGGGACATGTGCAGTTTGTCTCTGTGGCATGGATACCTACGTGCAGCGCTCGACTATCGGAGTGTGGTGGGGGAAGAGGGAGGCCCAATTAACTATAGAGGTATAATGGCTGGTATATGTGTGGAGGAGGAGAGAGGCCTACCTCATGTATTAAGGAGATCGATCTGCCTCATGTATTAAGGGAGATCGATTGACATCCATGCATATGTGCGGGGAGAGGAATAAGGTTGGGAGAGAGACAGAGCTAGAGTGTTGGAGGGGTGGTAGTGGAGTTGCTTCTAACAAATGGTGGGATAGGCTTGCTAGACAAGCGGAGAGCACGCCCGCAATATCAATAAGAGAGGAGATGGATGCTTGTTGTCTGCATGCACATGCGTGTGAGAGGCAGGTCGGGAGGCATGCACGAATGATGAGGGGGGACGATGTGGCTGTGGTGAGCGGACATAACTACATAGGAAGATCAATCGCCCTTTGTTAGAGAAAGGAGAGACATAACTTGTGAGGTACGTCGATCGATGGGGGGTAGTTAAAGTCGATCCGGTATATGTTGGGAGATCGATCGGTATACATGCATGTGTGTGTTAGAAGCAAGCGAGGCACGAGGAGAAGGATAGAGATAGAGGGATGCATGTAGGAGGTGGTACGAGAGGCATACTATATCGGCGGGGAGGAGTGTCTTGAGTACGAGAACGATGAAAAGAGTGGTGGGAGTGAGGCATGGACGGTGACAAGAGAAGAGGGAAGCTTGTGTTTGTGCTAGGCACACACGGCTAGAGAGGCATATCGATCGGCGTGTCTTAGTAAAGAAGGAGCTGGGGGCCTACACACACCGTGGGTGAACGACCTAAAGTGAAACAACGAATTTGCGCGATGGAGCTATAGAATGCTGAGGGAGGGTGAGAGGGATGCGGGCGTGTGCATGCACAAGAGAAAGTTAGCGCTAGCTACAAAGATAAGAGGGTTGTGTGGGTGTACAAGACGAATAGAGATCATATATACTTCATTATAAAAAGCGAATTCAGATATTTGAAGAATTTATCAGTGTTTTAAACCGACGCATGTGTGAATATATATAACTGTGATACACATGGTGTGTTTATGAACATGTTATACTACATTTAATATATTTTATCTCTACTCTTATAAAAAAACGGAGTTGTTGATGATGGTGTGCCTGCCATCCTGCATTATAGGCCGTCCGATTTATATCTGGCGATAGCAAGAAAACTATGATGGTTGAAGTTGGCAACAATCATGATTGTAGATTCTTATTGAAATAGAGAAACGAATTCGAATTTAGTTCGAATTGCAGCGATAGTATAGACATTGGGAATGCACTAAAATGTTGATATGAGTAGGTTACATGCATTATACGGCAAGCGAAAAAAATTAATCGGACATAACATGGATTCATACTCCCTCCTTCCATCTATATAGGGCGTAATGAGATTTTTAAGACCGCCTTTGACTATTGACAAGATTAATAGTACATGACATGCACAATGTGAAAATTATATCATTGAAAGAACCTTTCACGCACGAAGTTAACGGTGTGCTTTGTGTAAGTTGCATGTCATATATCATTGCTCTAATATTTGGTCAAAGTTAGCATCGAAAACGCATTAGGCCCTATATAGATGGAAGGAGGAGTAGCTTTGAATAGCATTTGTATAGTAAAGCGGGCAAGACTCTCTCTTTGTGTGGTGTGAATAGTTTTATTTTTTTGTTTTCTTTTTGGTTGAGGAAGTGCGAATTGATTTGGTGCGATACAAGTACAATATTACTACACGTTAGGCTTGTCCCTAAAATTCAACCCGCGTCTTGTTATATCCCGAAAATTCAGATATCGTGCTCCCAAAACTGGCGCCTTCACAACCCGCGCCTTGCTATCCCGAAATTACAACGCGCGCGAAAACTCCCTCCAGCTGCCAAAACCCGACACGTGAAATCCCCCTTCTAACCCTAAGCTGAAAGGGCCACTAGTTCAAATCGGTGGGGGGTACTTTTGTAACACACCCTACATTTTGGACAAGCGCGTCCCTAAGTCATGCTTCACCCCCTTTTCGCCATTCGAAATCGCAGGCCGCCATAACCTCTCCGCTCGACCATGAAACCCCACCCTCCTCCGTCCGCCATGTCACCGCTGCCCGGTGAAGCCTCTTCCCCGACGACGTCGTCCACCGCAACAGCTCGACGTCCCTCGTCCACCTCCCCGGATGAGGATCCGTCGTCCATCTCGCCGTCCCGCCGGTTCAGCCGCCCCGTCCTCCGGCAGAGGGGACTCGCCGGAGTTAAGGAAGAACCACCGGCAGCGGGGACGGGGGCTCACCGGAGAGGTACCCCACTATCTATCTTAGGGTTCAGGGTGGGGCGGGGCCTAAAGAAATTTGGCCGGGCGGTGGCGACTTGTTTCGGGATGGCGAGGCGGCCTGGGCCGGGGTTAGGCTGGTGGTGGTGGCGGCCCGTGGGTGCAGGTTGAAGATGAACTGCAGCCCTCCCTAAACTACATGTCAAGTGCCTCTCTGCTACCATTGTGTTCAACTTGACGGTAGCATTGATTCCTGATGAAATTTCAGTTTCGACAGTTAAGTTACGAGTCAACAGTTTTTACCTCATCTGTTGTGTAGTCGGTGGTTTTTAGTGATGTGAATTTTACATCCATTTTACATCATCTATTGGAGATGCTATTAGAATCCCACTTCAGATTGACGATGTCTGTCTTGTGCTGCTTCAGCCTTGACGTCTTCTGACTCACCGGAGCTGCTCCAATGACGTAAGCGATCCATCACAACAAAGCGATTGCCACAGACACCGTCTCTGATTCCTCAGATCTTCCTCCACACCTCCGACATCCACCTCTGCCTCAACTGCTTCAGCGACCAACCCAATGATGCTGAGGTCGACACGGCTACGACAAAGAGGTTGTACACTTGTTGCATCACTTATTACTATACATCACGTCGATCCATTAGGGCTATTTTGGTTCAACGGAAAAACGTCGATGCACTGGTTGTTACCATCACTCTAAATTTCTGCATGCTCTCCTTACATAATCTCACCATTTTTTCGTATGCATGTCAGATATTGTACATAGTCATGCCGAACATGTAGGGAAAAAGAGAAGAGTTTTGCGCGGCAATACAATGACATGCAGACATTGCTCCATGGTGGGTTCAATGGCAAACCCTCCCCACCCCTCTCCAGTTGTAATCTAGAGGAAGATATCTGTTACGAGGCATATTCGCCTTGGACCAGTCCTATTTACCCCCAAGGTGTTTGCTCTACCTTGGCATGATGATGTTAGTCATATCATGCATATGTTGCCTTGTAGTGCCTACTTTTGACATCATATATGTCATCTGCTTAGTTTAGACATGTTCTGTAATGCCACCTGTTTAGTTTCTATATCATATATGGGAATTATGCGGTCTCATGTCTTTTAGCCAGCCATAATATATGTGAAATGTGCAATGCCATCCTGTTTAACCAGGCATCATATATTTGAATGATATCTTGCCCATCCTTTTCTTCATTACATTTCCACTTGTCGACAATGTTTGTACATTAAACTACTCTTTCTGTGAATCAGACATTTGGGTGGGAGATGGAAAAATCTGGAGTGAAAACAAGGCCTTGAGCGAAAGTGCTACACGTCAAGCAGATCTCTTGTTGGGTCCCGATAGCTCCTCAGAGATGGATTCAGAGACAGATGACCAGTCCTATTCCCCCACTGAGGTGTATGCTCTAACTTGGCACGGTTATACTGCTCATATCATGCATAAGTTGTCTTGCATTGCATAGTTTAGACATCATATACACAATATTCAACACCATGTTCTTAGTTCAGACATCATATCGAATGCCCTCTGTTTAGCATATAAATCACATATGTGAATTAGATGATGCGATCGTGATTACTTAGATAACATGTAGGTGAATTATGTCATGCGATCCTGTTTAGTTATTCATGATATCTTTGAATTATGTTATGCTATGCTATCCAGTTTAGATAGACATCATATATGTGAAATTATGTCATGCTATCCGTTTTAGTTAAACAATATACATGTCAACTATTTCATGCCCTCTTTTTTCCACACTATATATTGCATCTGCCTCTCATACAATGTCTATACATTCAACTATGTTTCTTGTTTATCAGCCATTTGAATTGGAGCGGGTGATGCCAGTATCTAGCGGAATAAAAACACGGTCTTCAAATAAAATAGTGCTACCTCTTGGTGGAGATAGCACCCGGTTGTACATGCACAAGAACCAGCCCTACCACACATAACCCAAACTCTACAGATTGTACCCCTCTCGCAATGGACAGAGAACCAGCTTCACCCAATCTAACCCCAACCCCAAAGCAGATAGTAACCCAGTTCCTGTTGACACAAAGCACCATCTCCACCACAGGCTCCCAAACAAGAGCAGTTAGTAAGGCAGCTCCAAAGTGCCCAAAGGGCCAAGATGCTATCACGGCGAACCCCAATTCCACCGGTTAATGCGCCTATTCCTGTGGAGGAAGCACAACCAGCCGATCGTAGTTTAGCATCTATCGCATTTGATGTTGTTAAATCGTATGTGCGTATCTTCCCATCTTGGAAATATTATAATCAAGATGAAAGAAAATGCGATTCTGGTGTTTGTCCGGGAGTTATGTGTAAGTAATGTTATTCATGGCAATTACTTTGCTTCGTCCCATACATCCTACCTCCATGATGGTTATAATACAAGAAATTTTCCCATTTTTCTCTATAGAGAAGGACCGATTTGGAAACTCAGGATGAGGTAACCTGTGCTAATACCTCTGCTATCTTCAAGAATGCTTAGTGGCAGTATCGGAATTACCTGAAGAAAATGTACTTCACCGGCAAACAAACTCATCAAATTCCCTTACGTTCTCCTGAGACACATTTCTTTGGACGATGGTAGGGAACGCCTTGTTACATACTTGTCCGTAACCAAGAATGTGGTAAGCTCTATGAGCTCATTTTCTATTTTTAAGTATTTTATTCTTGCGTCTTACTGTACTCTGTTCATGTAGAACAAGTGCCTAAACCTGAAGAACAACTGTTCTAATTTAAGATTCCATTCCTATCATAGTTCAAAAAAGCGCTAGGCGCTAATTGTGCATTTTGCCACCGCCTTGCGCTTTACTGACCAAAGCGCATGCTTATGCGCAGTTATGCATAGATTATGCGTAGTTATGCGCAATGCGTTTTGCGAACGCCTAGAACCTAGGCGCGCTTAAGCGCTCGCTGAGGCGCGCCTTTTTTAACTATGATTGATTTGCTCTTGTATCACTGTGTTTACTCATACAAACTTATTTTTAAATTGAAGGATCCAATCGAAACTCCAATGGCACAGCAGGTATGTTCACGTGTGTTTCTTTAACAGGTTTGCTCTTATCAATAGCTCTGTTGATTTCAATTTCAATTGTGTATCTGATTGACTTTCATATCATGCTCATTACTAGCATCACAACAGAGCCAATAGTGTTGTTGTATATGTAGACCCGTGGTACCTATCTGAAATCTTGTTGTGCCGTGTAGTTTCCCTCGCTTTGTAGTCTTTCACTGCTGCTTTGTCTTGAACTGATATGATTTGAACCGTGTCTCTATTTTGATTTGGCAAGACAATGCAGTGACCATAGGACATAGATATATGTTTGTTTGATGCTTTTATTATGTACTAGTACTTGGCAATAGAAGACTTGGTAGTTTAATCCTGTCCACCTTACTAATGAACTGGTTCACCGAAATGAGTTTCATATACTAGTACATGCTAAACTTGTTATGTGTCTGCTTGTTTCTTCTTTTAGAATGTCAGAATATTGGGGAAGAGTGCCTTATTAAGCAATGGTAAAGGAAGTAATGCAGATAAGGTTCAAGATAGTGACACATCCTTGTTGGTCTCCAACAAAGCTGATAAAACAACTAAGGAAGACTATCTTGAAGACAGCGAGACAACCCCAAAGTCCTATCTTGGTTTAGTGTTCGATTCTTGGCCACTACCGCATGCTCAAGCTATTCAAACTCACTTTATGCGAATCAGTTCGGTTTCTTGAGTCTCAACTACAAGCTGAAAGACATCAATCAGGTGTCTTTGCGACAAGAAGCGGAAGGATGCGGAAGTCCTTGGAGCATTCGGATGCATACTTTACGGTGCAAAGAAGCGTTGGAGGATTTTAGCGCCAAATAGGACAAAGCTAATCAGCTTGCTAAGCTTATTGCCGGCATGGTGGATACCGTGATAACGTTTCTTGAGCTCTTATGAAGTTGTTTTGATTATGCTCTTGTTTTGCTGCCGCGTTTATTTGCACTGGTGGCCAATTTTGACGGCGAGTGTATGTAATATGCTGCTTTGTTCCCTATATTTGCACTGGTGGCGAACTTTGATGCCCAGTGGATGTATTATGTGTAATAGCGGTAATAGGCTAGCCTTAATTGCTTGCTTATTTATTTATTTCCTTATTGTCTTGTTTAGTTGTTTGCTTGTAGTCACTGCAGTTCTTTTTCTCTGTTTTTCTAGTGGCCACAATAGCCTATTTTTGGTAACTAGGCCAAAATAATCATGGCAAACACGGACTGTTGTAACCATGGGCCTCCTGCAGGCCGTATGATCCATGGGCCTTCGTTCGGCCGTAGGACCATTGGCCTTCTATACGGGCCGTAGGATCCATCGGCCTTCTATATGGGCCTTAGGGATCAATGGGCCTTCTACGGGCCGTAGGGTCCATGGGCCTTCTATGGGCCGTACGATCCATGGGCCTTCTACGGGCCGTACTATCCATGGGCCTCGTATGGGCCGTAGGATCCATGGGCCTTCTACGGGGCGTAGCATCATTTCGCCAATCATGGGCCGTACTATTCGTGGACCATAATGGGCCGTTAATAGGCCGTATTTGATAACTCTATGAAAACAGCCCAACGGGGTTTTTTGACATGAAAATGGCCCAACGTATTAACGGTCCATAAGCGGGCCGTAGTAACGACGGGCTGAATTTGGCCCACAAGCGTAAAATGACAAGAACGGGCCGTATGTAACCGAATCTTGCAAATGAGCCCAAGAATCAATGGGCCTGAGAAGGCCGAAGATAACTTGGCTGGAAGCGACAATGGAATAACATGCCATTAATGGGTATAAATGATACACTTTATTCATTACGGGCCGGTTTCACCACGGGCGTTAATGGGCCAAGAGTTACAAAGGTCCTCATATGGGCCGAAGAAGTCATGGGCCACACATGGGTAGGAAGTTAAAACAGTGGATCATATTGGACGGCCCGGATGACGCCATCTTGGGCCTAATTCGGATAGGGCATAACGGGCCTGGGTTAGCGGGTCAGTAAATGGGCTATATGCGAACATGCCGTTAACGAGCTTTCAGGTGGGCGGCCCGCCACCTTTGACCAAGTCAAGCGGGCGGCCTTTTCACGTGAATGGGCCTCTGTTGGGCCGTGCCACATGTCGCCGTATCATAGGCGCCTTCGTCCAATGAGCGGATGACATCATCCCAACGGTGAGCCGACACGTGTTTCCTCTAGCCAATGATGATTTTACACGTGGAAAATCCCCATTGGTCGGGCTGTTAACGGGTTATCGGATCCAAAAGCGTGTCGATCACCCTTGTGAAAGCACTTCATGACGCACGATTTATCGTCATGGAAGTGGACACTTCCGTGATGATAATTTTGGTAATGTCATGGAACACTTCTACGACAAAGACAGTATGACTATCTTGATTCTGTCATAAATTTGTCATGGATGTACATGCATGACAAAAAACGCGACCTACTGTGACAAACACGTATCATCACGGAAGTGTATTTTTTTTACTTTCACTAGTGCAATTTCTCTCAACAATAATAACATAATTGTATCATGTAACTATCCCTCAACATGCAACAAAGAGTCACTCCAAAGTCACTAATAGCGGAGAACAAACGAAGAGATTATGGTAGGGTACGAAACCACCTCAAAGTTATTCTTTCCAATCAATCCGTTGGGCTATTCCTATAAGTGTCACAAACAACCCCAGAGTTCATACTAGATTAACACCTTAAGACACAAATCAACCAAAACCCTAATGTCACCTAGGTACTCCAATGTCACCTCAAGTATCCGTGGGTATGATTATACGATATGCATCACACAATCTCAGATTCATCTATTCAACCAACACATAGAACCTCAAAGAGTGCCCAAAGTTTCTAGCGGAGAATCACGACGAAAACGTGTGCCAACCCCTATGCATAGGTTCATGGGCGGAACCCGCAAGTTGATCACCAAAACATACATCAAGTGAATCACGTGATATCCCATTGTCACCACAGATACGCATGACAAGACATACATCAAGTGTTCTCAAATCATTAAAGACTCAATCCGATAAGATTACTTCAAAGGGAAAACTCAATCCATTACAAGAGAGTAGAGGGGAGAAGCAACATAAGATCCAACTATAATAGCAAAGCTCGCGGTACATCAAGATCGTGCCAAATCAAGAACACGAGAGAGAGAGATCAAACACATAGCTCTTGGTACATACCCTCCGCCGGAGGGTGAACTACTCCCTCCTCGTCATGGAGAGCGCCGAGATGATGAAGATGGCCACCGGTGAGGGTTCCCCCCTCCGGCAGGGTGCCGGAACAGGGTCCCGATTGGGTTTTGGTGGCTACAGAGGCTTGCGGCGGCGGAACTCCCGATCTATTCTCTGTTCTGGAAGTTTTTGGGTACGTGAGTATATATGGGTGCAGGAAGTACGTCGGTGGAGCTTCGGGGGCCCACAAGGCAGGGGGCGTGCCCTAGGGGGGGGGCACCCTCGTGGGCACCTCCCTTCTTTCCTGACGTGGGGTCCAAGTCCATCCGGTAGCTTTCCTTCCAAAAATAACTTCTCCAGTTGATTTCATTCCGTTTCGACTTCGTTTGATATTCCTTTTCTTCAAAACACTGAAATAGGCAAAAAAACAGCAAATCTGGGCTGGGCCTCCGGTTAATAGGTTTGTCCCAAAAGTAATATAAAAGTGGAAAATAAAGCCCAATGTTGCCCAAAATAGTAGATAATATAGCATGGAGCAATCAAAAATTATAGATACGTTGGAGATGTATCAAGCATCCCCAAGCTTAATTCCTGCTCGTCCTCGAGTAGGTAAATGATAAAAAAAGATAATTTTTGATGTGGAATGCTAGTTGGCATAATTTCAATGTAATCCTTCTTACTTGTGGTATGAATATTCAGATCTGAAAGATTCAAGATAAAAGTTCATGTTGACATAAAAATAATAATACTTCAAGCATACTAACTAAGCAATTATGTCTTCTCAAAATAACATGGCCAAAGAAAGTTCATCCCTACAAAATCATATAGTTTAGTCATGCTCCATTTTCATCACACAAGAATGCTCTCATCATGCACAACTCCGATGACAAGCCAAGCAATTGTTTCATACTTTAGTAATCTCAAACTTATAAACCTTCACGCAATACATGAGCGCGAGCCATGGATATAGCACTATGGGTGGAATAGAATATAATGATGGGGGTATGTGGAGAAGACAAAAAGGAGAAGATCTCACATCAACGAGGCTAATCAATGGGCTATGGAGATGCCCATCGATTGATGTTAATGCAAGGAGTAGGGATTGCCATGCAACGGATGCACTAGAGCTATAAATGTATGAAAGCTCAACAAAAGAAACTAAATGGATGTGCATCCAACTTGCTTGCTCACGAAGACCTAGGGCACTTGAGGAGGCCCATCGTTGGAATATACAAGCCAAGTTCTATAATGAAAAATTCCCACTAGTATATGAAAGTGACAAAACAAGAGACTCTCTATATGAAGAACATGGTGCTACTTTGAAGCACAAGTGTGGAAAAAAGGGTAGTAGCATTGCCCCTTTTAATTTATATATATATTTTTTGGGCCTTCCTTATTTTCTTTGGCCTTTCTTTTTGGGATAATGCTCTATTGAATGATGATCACCACACTTCTATTTATTTAAAACTCAATGGTTACAACTCGATACTAGAACAAAGTATGACTCTATATGAATGCCTCCGTGATGTAAGGGATATGCAATGAACCAAGAGTGACATGTATGAAAGAATTATGAATGGTGGCTTTGCCACAAATACTATGCCAACTACATGATCATGCTAAGAAATATGACAATGATGAATGTGTCATGATGAACAGAATGGTGGAAAGTTGCATGGCAATATATCTCGGAATGGCTATGGAAATGCCATAATAGGTAGGTATGGTGGCTGTTTTGAGGAAGATATAAGGAGGTTTATGTGTGAAAGAGCGTATCATATCACGGGGTTTGGATGCCTTTGGCGAAGTTTGCACCAACTCTGGATGTGAGAAAGGGCAATGCACGGCAGAAGAGGCTAGCAATGATGGAAGGGTGAGAGTGCGTATAATCCATGGACTCAACATTAGTCATAAAGAACTCATATACTTATTGCAAAAATCTACAAGCCATCAAAAACCAAAGCACTACACGCATGCTCCTAGGGGATAGATTGGTAGGAAAAGACCATCGCTCGTCCCCGACCGCCACTCATAAGGAGGACAATCAAATAACACCTCATGTTTCAAATTTGTTACATAACATTTACCATACGTGCATGCTACGGGACTTGCAAACTTCAACACAAGAATTTCTCAAATTCACAACTACTCAACTAGCACGACTTTGATATTATTACCTCCATATCTCAAAACAATCATCAAGCATCAAACTTCTCTTAGTATTCAACGCACTCATAAGAATTCTTGTAGGAATTGCCCTAGGGGGGGGCGCCCCCACTCTCGTGGGCACCTCCCTTCTCTCCTGACGTGGGGTCCAAGTCCATCCGGTAGCTTTCCTTCCAAAAATAACTTCTCCAGTTAATTTCGTTCCGTTTCGACTTTGTTTGATATTCCTTTTCTTCGAAACACCAAAATAGGCAAAAAAACATCAAATCTGGGCTGGGCCTCCGGTTAATAGGTTAGTCCCAAAACTAATATAAAAGTTGAAAATAAAGCCCAATGTTGCCCAAAACAGTAGATAATATAGCATGGAGCAATCAAAAATTATAGATACGTTGGAGACGTATCAATGCTCATATTGGCTCTCACATATTCTACGAAGATCTTTATCGGCCAAACCGCATAATAGCATACGTTGTTCCCTTTGTCACCAGTATGTTACTTTCCCGAGATTCGATCATCGGTATCTCAATACCTAGTTCAATCTCGTTACCGGCAAGTCTCTTTACTCGTTCCATAATACATCATCCCGCAACTAACTCATTAGTTACAATGCTTGCAAGGCTTATAGTGATGTGCATTACCGAGTGGGCCCTCCCACACGGAGTGACAAATCCTAATCTCGAAATATGCCAACCCAACAAGTACCTTCGGAGACACCTGTAGAGGACCTTTATAACCACCCAGGTATATTGTGACGTTTGGTAGCACACAAAGTGTTCCTCCGGTAAATGGGAGTTGCATAATCTCATAGTCATAGGAAGACGTATAAGTCATGAAGAAAGCAATAGCAACATACTAAACGATCAAGTGCTAAGTTAACGGAATGGGTCAAGTCAATCACATCATTCTCCTAATGATGTGATCCCGTTAATCAAATGACAACTCATGTCCATGGCTAGGAAACTCAACCATATTCGATTAACGAGCTAGTCAAGTAGAGGCATACTAGTGACACTATGTTTGTCTATGTATTCACACATGTACTAAGTTTCCGGTTAATACAATTCTAGCATGAATAATAAACATTTATCATGATATAAGGAAATAAATAATAACTTTATTATTGCCTCTAGGGCATATATCCTTCACTCGGCCCACCTCCGGTGCCCGTCTTCTGGTATATAAGTCATTTTTACCTATAAAAATAAATAGGAGACTTTCGGGATGGAGCGCCACCGTCTCAAGGCGGAACTTGGGCAGGAGCAGTTTTGCCCTCCGGCGGAGCGATTCCGCCGGGGGAACTTCCCTCCCGGAGGGGGAAATCATCGTCATCATCATCACCAACAACTCTCCCATCTTGGGGAGACCAATCTCCATCAACATCTTCAACAACACCATCTCCTCTCAAACCCTAGTTCATCTCTTGTGTTCAATCTTGTTACCGGAACTGTAGGTTGGTGCTTGTGGGTGACTAGTAGTGTTGGTTACATCTAGTAGTTGATCACTATATGGTTTATTTGGTGGAAGATTATATGTTTAGATCCATTATGATATTTAATACTCCGCTGATCATGAACATGTTTATCATTTGTGAGTAGTTACTTTTGTTCTTGAGGTCACGGGAGAAATCATGTTGCAAGTAATCATGTGAACTTGATATGTGTTCGATATTTTGATAGTATGTATGTTATTATTACCTTAATTGTGTCATGTGAACGTCCACTACATGACACTTCAACATATTTGGGCCTAAGGGAATGCATTGTGGAGTAGCAATTAGATGGTGGGTTGCGAGAGTGACAGAAGCTTAAACCCCAGTTTATCCGCTATTTCGTAAGGGACCGATTGGATCCAAAAGTTTAAAACTTTTCTCGTAGTTGCGGATGCTTGCGGGAGGGTTAATTATAAGTAGGAGGTTTGTTCAAGTAAGAACAACACCTAAGCACCGGTCCACCCACATATCGAATTATCAAAGTAGCGAACACAAATCAAAGAAACATGATGAAAGTGACTAGATGAAATTCCCGTGTACCCTCAAGAACGCTTTGCTTATTATAAGAGACCGTTTTGGCCTGTCCTTTCCTCAAAAGGGTTGGGCTAACTTGCTGCACTTCTGTTACTATTATCGTTACTTTCTCGTTACAAGTTATCTTGCTATCAAACTACTCCGCTACTTACAATTTCAGCACTTGCAGACATTACCTTACTGAAAACTACTTGTCATTTCCTTCTCCTCCTTGTTGGGTTTGACACTCTTACTTATCGAAAAAGAGCTAAAATTGATCCCCTATACTTGGGGGTCATCAAGGCTATTTTCTGGCGCCGTTGCCGGGGAGTGAAGCGCCTTTGGTAAGGAAACATTTATATAGTGTGCTGAAATTTATTGTCACTTGTTACTAGGGAAAACAATCCTTCGAGGGGTTTGTTCGGGGTATCTTCACCTCGTCCGAAACGACAATTAGCTACCCCACAACGTACTGTACCTACTGAAAATACTGAATATGAAATTCCTTCGGGTATGATAGAACAACTGCTAGCTAATCCTTATGCAGGAGATGGAACCGAACATCCTGATATGCACTTGATATATGTGGAACAAATTTGTCGATTGTTTAAGCTTGCAGGTTTACCCAGGGATGAAGTGATGAAAAAGGTTTTCCCTTTATCTTTGAAGAGAAAATCATTGGCATGGTATATGTTATGTGATGGTATTGGATCATGGAATTGGAATCGTTTGAAATTGGAGTTCCACCAAAAAAAATATCCTATGCATCTAGTCCATCGTGATCGGAATTATATATATATAATTTTTGGCCTCGTGAAGGAGAAAGTATCGCTCTAGCTTGGGGGAGGCTTAAGTCAATGTTATATTCATGCCCCAATCATGAGCTCTCAAGAGAAATTATTATCCAAAAAATTTATGCTCAGCTTTCTCGTAATGATCAAACCATGCTTGATACTTCTTGTGCTGGTTCATTTATGAAGAAGACTATTGAATTCCGGTGGGATCTTTTGGAAACAATTAAACACAACTCTGAATACTGGGAACTCGACGAAGGTAAAGAGTCAGGTATTGAACTTAAGTACGATTGTGTTAAATCTTTTATGGATACTGATGCTTTTCAAAAGTTTAGCACTAAATATGGACTTGACTCTGAGATAGTAGCCTCCTTTTGTGAATCATTTGCTACCCATGTTGAACTCCCTAAGGAGAAGTGGTTCAAATATCACCCACCTATTAAAGAAGAAATTAAAGGACCAATACCAGTTAAAGAAGAAACAATACTTTATAATGTTGATCCAGTTGTTCCTTCTGCTTATATTGAGAAACCACCTTTCGCTATTAGGATTAAGGAATATGCTAAAGTTTCAATTGTGGTTAACAAAAGCTATATTATAACACCTAAACCTAATGAACAAATTAAAGAAGAACCTAGTATTGCTATGGTTAAAGATCTCTTGGAAGAAGACATGGATGGGCATGTTATTTACTTCTCTGAAGAAGCTGCTAAAATTGCTAAACCTGATAAAAGAGATAAACATAGACCTGTTGTTCGCATGCCTGTTATTTCAGTTAAAATAGGAGATCACTGTTATCATGGTTTATGTGACATGGGTGCTAGTGTGAGTGCTATTCCTTACACTTTATATGAAAAAATTATGAAAGACATAGCACCTGCTGAGGTAGAAGAAATAGATATTACTATTAAACTTGCTAATAGAGACACCATATCACCAGTTGGGATTATTAGAGATGTTGAAGTCTTGTGTGGGAAAATTAAATACCCTACTGATTTTCTTGTCCTTGGTTCCCCAAAAGATGACTTTTGTCCCATTATCTTTGGTAGACCTTTCTTGAATACAGTTAATGCTAAGATAGATTGTAAGAAACAAACTGTTGGTGTTAGCTTTGGTGATGAGTCTCATGAGTTTAATTTTTCCAAGTTTAGTAGAAATCATCATGAAAAATAATTGCCTAGTAAGGATGTATTAATTGGTCTTGCTTCTATTGCTGTTCCACCTACTGATCCTTTAGAACAATATTTGCTAGATCATGAAAATGATTTACATATGCATGAAAGAAATGAAATAGATAAGGTTTTCTTTGAAGAACGTCCTCTCCTTAAACACAATTTTCCTATTGAAACTCTAGGAGGTCCTCCTCCACCTAAAGGTGATCTTGTGTTTGAATTAAAACAATTGCCAGACACTTTGAAATATGCTTATCTCGATGAAAAGAAAATATATCATGTTATTATTTGTGCCAACCTTTTAGAACATGAAGAAGAAAGATTATTGAAAGTTCTAAGGAAGCACCGAGCTGCTATTGGATATACTCTTCATGATTTAAAGGGCATTAGTCCCACTCTATGTCAGCACAAAATTAACATGGAACCTGATGCTAAACCCGTTGTTGATCACCAACGTCGGTTGAATCCAAAAATGAAGGAAGTGGTAAGAACAGAAATCTTAAAACTTCTAGAAGCAGGTATAATCTATCCTATAGTTGACAGTAGATGGGTAAGTCATGTTCATTGTGTCCCTAAGAAACGAGGTATTACTGTTGTTCCTAACGATAAGAATGAACTTATTCCACAAAGAATTGTTACAGGCTATAGAATGGCAATTGATTACAGAAAATTAAACAAAGCAACTAGAACATACCATTACCCTTTGCCTTTTATAGATCAAACGCTTGAAACATTATCTAAGCACACACACTTTTGCTTCCTAGATGGATACTCTGGCTTTTCACAAATACCTGTTTCCCAACCTGATCAAGAAAAGACTACTTTTACTTGTCCCTTTGGAACTTATGCTTATAGACGTATGCCTTTTGGTTTATGTAATGCACCAGCTACCTTTCAAAGATGTATGACTGCTATCTTCTCTGACTTTTGTGAAAAGATTGTTGATGTTTTCATGGATGCCTTTTATGTTTATGGGAAGTCTTTTGATGATTGTTTAAGCAATCTTGAGCGAGTTTTGCAAAGATGTAAACAAACAAATCTTGTCTAGAATTGGGAGAAGTGACACTTTATGGTTAATGAAGGCATTGTCTTGGGTCATAAAATTTCTGAATGAGGTATTGAAGTGGACCAAGCTAAGGTTGATGCAATTGAGAAAATGCCATGTCCTAAGGACATCAAAGGTATTCGTAGTTTCCTAGGTTATGCTGGTTTCTATAGGAGATTTATCAAAGACTTTTCTAAAATTTCCAGGCCTCTTACTAATCTTTTGCAAAAGGATATTCCTTTTGTTTTTGATGATGATTTTCTTGAAGCCTTTGAAACACTCAAGAAAGCCTTAATATCTGCACCTATTGTTCAACCACCTGATGGGAACTTGCCTTTTTAAATTATGTGTGATGCTAGTGATTATGCTGTTGGTGCTGTTCTAGGACAAAGAGTTGAGAAGAAATTGAATGTTATTCATTGTGCTAGTAAAACTCTAGACAGTGCTCAAAGAAATTATGCTACTACTAAAAAGGAATTCTTACCAGTGGTGTTTGCTTATGATAAATTTAGATCTTATATTGTTGATTCCAAAGTAACTATTCACACGGACCATGTTGCTATTAAATATCTTATGGAAAAGAAAGATGCTCAACCTAGACTTATTCGTTGGGTTCTGTTGTTACAAGAATTTGATTTACATATCATTGATAGGAAAGGAGCTGAGAACCCTGTAGCTAATAACTTGTCTAGGCTTGAAAATGTGCTTGATGATCCACTACCTGTTGATGATAGTTTTCCTGATGAGCAGTTAGCTGCAATAAATGTTTCTCATAGTACTCCTTGGTATGCTGACTATACTGATTACATTGTTGCTAAATACTTACCACCTAGCTTTACATACCAGCAAAAGAATAAATTCTTCTATGATTTAAGGCATTACTTGTGGGATGACCCACATCTTTATAAAGGAGTAGATGGTATTATTAGACATTGTGTACCTGAGCATGAACAGGGACAAATCCTACGGAAATGTCACTCTGAAGCTTATGGAGGGCCTCATGCTGGAGATAGAACCACTCACAAGGTATTGCAATCTGGATTTTATTGGCCTACTCTCTTCCAGGATGCCCGTAAGTTTGTTTCTTCTTGTGATGAATGTCAAAGAATAGGTAATATCGGTAAGCGTCAAGAAATGCCTATGAATTATCCACCTGCTGTTGAACCATTTGATGTTTGGGGATTTGATTACATGAGACCTTTTCTTTCCTCTAATGGGTATACACATATTTTGGTTGCTGTTGATTATGTTACTAAATGGGTAGAAGCTATTCCAACTAGTAGTGCTGATCACAACACCTCAATTAAAATGCTTAAGGAAGTTATTTTCCCAAGGTTTGGAGTTCCTAGATATTTAATGACTGATGGTGGTTCACACTTTATTCATGGTGCTTTCCGTAAAATGCTTGCTAAATATGATGTTAACCATAGAATTGCATCACCCTATCATCCTCAGTCTAGTGGTCAAGTTGAACTTAGCAATAGAGAAATAAAATTAATTTTGCAAAATACTGTTAATAGGTCCAGGAAGAGTTGGTCTAAGAAATTAGATGATGCACTTTGGGCTTATAGAACAACATATAAAAATCCTATAAGTATGTCTCCTTATAAAATGGTTTATGGAAAAGCTTGTCATTTGCCTCTTGAGTTAGAACATAAAGCATATTGGGCAGTTAAAGAACTCAACTATGATTTCAAACTTGCTGGTGAAAAGAGGTTATTTGATATAAGTTCTTTAGATGAATGGAGAACCCAAGCTTATGAAAATGCAAAGTTATTCAAAAAAAAGTTAAAGATGGCATGACAAAAGAATCCAAAAGCGTGAGTTTAAAGTTGGAGAATATGTTCTTATGTACAACTCTTGTTTTAGATTTTTTGTATGAAAGATCCTCTCAAAATGGGAAGACCCATACATCATCGAGGAGATTTACTGGTTTGGAGCCATCAAAATAAATAACTCCGAAGGTACTAACCCGAAGGTTGTCAATGGGCAACGAATAAAGCATTATTTCTCAGGTACGCCTATCAATGTTGAAAGTAATATTATCCAAACTTTGACACCGGAATAACACATAAAAGAGTCCTTCCAGAACACTCCAAAATCGTGAAAATAAAGAGGTACGTGATATGGTAAGTTAACGCACTCCAAAAATCCGCAAACTTATTTTTTGTCAGTTTTGGAATATTTTAAAATTATGGAAATAAATAAACTTTCGGGAAGCATCCCCGGGTGGGCACAAGACACCAGGGCCTGCCAGGCAAGTGGGTTGTGCCCACCCGGGACACCTTCCGTACTCCATTTTTCTTTCGTATGCTTGTCCTCCAAGATAAAAAAATCTATATATACTTCCCGAACCTGTTGATCACCGTATCGCGAAGAAATCCTCCGTTCTCTTTTCTTGTTGTTTTCTGCGTAATTTTGAAAATATATCGTCCCAAGACTCAGATGGAGAGGCCTATGTCTCACACCTTATTGCTGACCCAAAGACTTATGAGGATCTATCTCCTTATGGTCGAACTACAGATGACGAGGAGGATTCTCACTTGATGAGGGTTGATGATTCAATATCGGAGGAGGAGGATGTTCCTCTAACTCAACCTGGGGATATGCACGTGGAGTTCAAGAAGTCAAGTCTCCCTAAGAGAGCTAACCGGTCTAAAAACCGATCTATTCCTTTTCGTTTTAGGCACAAAAGCAAAGAGGATTTATGTGACAAGATCCTGAAGCTGGAGTTGGAAGTCGATGATTTAAAGGAGGATATCGCTCTCCTCAACTACAATATGAAAAGTTGAAGGCACAATTGTCATCACCACCACCATCTTCCTCACCACCAAAGGAGAATTGAGTATCGGGTATGGGCACTCCCCTTGGCTTCCGCCAAGCTTGGGGGAGGTGCCCCGGTATCGTATCATCCCACTATCTTTTTGCTTTTACTTATCCTAATTTGATCATTTGCTTTTAGATGAAATAAAGTTTAGTTCGATCTTTCTTCTTTGAGAGTTTGCTTAGTGATCTATCCTTGTAATCGTGTGCAAGTTATAATAAAATTAGTTTGAGTTTTTGCTTTATTTACTTTCATGTTGCAAATAAAGAAAAGAAATAAATAAAGAAAAAGAGAAAGGAAATAAATCAATAAGATTATATACTAATCCTATGGTAGGTGATGGCACCACATAAGGAAAAGTATAAGTAGAAAATTTTACTAGAGACTGACAAACATAGCATTAGTCAATGATGCAACTCATGAAAGAATTAATAAGGGAAGAGAAGATTCACATATAGATATACTATCCTAGAAATCTTTTGTGATTGTGAGCCCTCATCAAAATATTATATGCCAAAATTGTTGACGTTGGAAAAGGAAGACAACTTAATGATTTATGTTTGTTTATATTCACATAGAAGTCATATTGTCATAGATCCTTTAACATGTGATGTTTGCCCCTTATCTTTGCTAGCCAAAAATTCCGCACTAAGTAGAGATACTACTCGTGCATCAAAAAACCCTTAAACCCAAATCTTTTTCGACTGTCCACCATACCTACCTAGGGATTGAGCAAGATCCCTCAAGTAAGTTGTCATCGGTGCAAAAAGGCAATAAAAATTGCTTCTAAAAGTGTGAGATCATTTAGTTTAAGAGAAAATTGAGTGTTGTACAAACTTGGATGACAAAAAATAAAAGTGACAGACTGCATAATAAATGTTGTCATCTTAAGGGGCAATACAACATGACATTCTCTTGCACTAAGGGATTGAGCATACAAACAAATAAGCGCATGGCAACCTCTGCTTCCCTCTGCGAAGGGCTTTTCCTTTATTTTTATGCACTTACTTTTGCGCAAAGAGTCAAAGTTTTCCCCTGAGGACAAGCGAGGTCTAAGCTTGGGGGAGATGATACGTCCATTTTGCATCATGTTTCCTTACTATTATTTATAATGTTTTTATCCATAATAATGCTTTTTGGAGTAATTCTAATGCCTTTTCTCTCATAGTTTACAAGGAACACACCAAGAGGGAGAATTCCGACAGCTGGAAATTTGGACATGGAAAAGCTACATCAGGCCACCTATTCTGCACAACTCCAAATGAGCTGAAACTTTACAGAGATTTTTTATGAATTATTTGAGGAATATTGGATCCAATAAACACCAGAGGGGGACCACCAAGTGGGCACAACCCACCTGGGCGCGCCAGGCCCCCCAGGCGCGCCCTGGTGGGTTGTGGCCTCCTCGGCCCACCTCCGGTGCCCATCTTCTGGTATATAAGTCATTTTGACCTAGAAAAAATAAAGATGAGACTTTTGGGATGGAGCGCTGCTGTCTCGAGGCGGAACTTGGGCAGGAGCACTTTTTCCCTCTGGCAAAACGATTCCGCCGAGGGAACTTCCCTCCCGGAGGGGGAAATCGTCGTCATCATGATCACCAACAAATCTCCCATCTTGGGGAGATAAATCTCCATCAACATATTCAACAACACCATCTCCTCTCAAACCCTAGTTCATCTCTTGTGTTCAATCTTGTTACCGGAACTATAGATTGGTGCTTGTGGGTGACTAGTAGTGTTGATTACATCTTGTACTTGATCAGTATATGGTTTATTTGGTGGAAGATTATACGTTCAGATCCATTATGATATTTAATACTCCTCTGACCATGAACATGTTTATCATTTGTGAGTAGTTACTTTTGTTCTTGAGGTCACGGGAGAAATCATGTTGCAAGTAATCATGTGAACTTGATATGTGTTTGATATTTTGATAGTATGTATGTTGTTATTCCCTTAGCGGTGTCATGTGAATGTCAACTACATGACACTTCACCATATTCGGGCCTAAGGGAATGCATTGTGGAGTAGAAATTAGATGGTGGGTTGCGAGAGTGACAGAAGCTTAAACCCCTGTGTATGCGCTATTTCGTGAAGGACCGATTGGATCCAAAAGTTCAATGCTATGGTTAGAATTTATTCTTAATACTTTTCTCATAGTTGTGGATGCTTGCGGGAGGGTTAATCATAAGTAAGAGGTTTGTTCAAGTAAGAACAACACCTAAGCACCGGTCCACCCACATATCAAATTATCAAAGTAGCGAACACAAATCAAACCAACATGATGAAAGTGACTAGATGAAATTCTCGTGTACCCTCACGAATGCTTTGCTTATTATAAGAGACCGTTTTGGCCTGTCCTTTGCCTCATAAGGATTGGTCTACCTTGCTGGACTTTTATTACTATTATCGTTACTTGGTCGTTACAAATTATCTTGCTATCAAACTACTCCGCTACTTACAATTTCAGCACTTGCAGACATTACCTTACTGAAAACTACTTGTCATTTTGTTCTGCACCTTGTTGGGTTCGACACTCTTACTTATCAAAAAGAGCTACAATTGACCCCCTATACTTGTGGGTCATCACATACAAACAAATAAGCGCATGACAACCTCTGCTTCCCTCTGTGAAGGGCCTGTCTTTTACTTTTCAGTATTTACTTTTATGCAAGGAGTCAAAGTTTTTCCCTCTATTCCTTTTTTATTTTTCTCTTTTGGCAAGCATAATGTGGTGAGGAAAGATCTAGGCACATATATCCAGTTGGATATGGGTAGCATGAGTTATAATTGTTGACATCACCCATGAGGTGAATACGTTGTGAGGCAAAACAATAAGCCCCTATCTTTCTATGTGTCTGGTTGAAACGTCCTGCTCATGTGTACGCGGTGAGTGTTAGCAATCGTAGAAGACTATATGATGGTTGAGTATGTGGAGCTCTTACTTAGACTTTGTTGAATAAGTTGAATTGCAATTGCTTGGTGTTTGAGAACATATATTGTTGAGTTTCAAGAGAATTCGTTGTTTAAACCTTAACATGTGAATTGGTTGCCACTTTAACATGAGAAGTTTTATGAGAAAGAATTGTTGTTATGATGCTAGGAAAAGTGATTGAAATTATCGTTGATCAAACTTATGCACTTTACTAGCATTCACACTTCATAAATTATTTATTTTATCATTTATCTACTCGAGGACGAGTAGGAATTAAGCTTGGGGATGCTGATACGACTCCAACGTATCTATAATTTATGAAGTATTCATGCCATTATATTATCATTCTGGGATGTTTTACAATAATTTTATAGCAACTTTATATCATTTTTTGCGACTAACCTATTGACCCAGTGCCCAGTGCCAGTTGCTGTTTTTTGCTTATTTTTTACATCGCAGGAAATCAATATCAAACGGAGTCCAAACAGTGCGAAACTTTTTTGTGATTTTTTATGGACCTGAACACCCAGGATGGACCAAATCAATTGAATACTCATGGTGTCGGGGCAGGCTGATCTGGCCCACGAACACCTACGGGACCGGCGGACCGAGCCCCTTTCGGTTCGGCGGGGAGCGGAGGTCGCACGAAGAGCAGATCGAGGCGAAGCACACGAGAGGTTTACCCAGCTTCGGAGCTCTCCGGAGAGATAATACTCCTACTGCTGCATGTCTAGGTGTATTGCGTTCTTGCTCAGGAGCGCTGAGTGCTACAGTACACACGAGCTGCTAACGAGACCGAGCGTGAGTGTCGAACCTTTCGAACCCCCCTCTACGTTGCGCATGGGCCTCCTTTTATATGCTGAAGGGGTCACCGACAGGTGGCAACGTAGACAAGGGTACAAATGGAAATGGAGTGGTTGGTACACCTACTTGTACAGTGTACACTGTACCATACCTAACCCTGACGGCAGGGGACAAAGGCATTAAATGCCCGTCTAGTCACCCTAACAGTGCAAACAGGGGCCGTCAGGGGCGCCACCGCTAGCCACGATGGCAAACTTGTCGGCGCCGCTTGCCACCTCGCACGCTGGCTGCACAGCTCTCGCCACGCAGCGCTACCGAAAGGTCCTGTATGCGACACGTTAGTGGATGTGCTGGAGCGTAGGTACCGAGTGGTGATGCCGCATGCAAGCGCCTTGCCGGTTGTTGTCTTCTGCCGCCCGGAAGCTTGTCGCTCACGGGCCTTCCCGGCAAGCTCCTCTTGCCGGGCCTTGTCTTGTATGTGCCTTGTAGCCTTCCGGCAAGCTCCTCTTGCCGGGCCTTGTCTCCTTGGCTTGAATACTTTGTTCTTGAATGGCTCCAAAGGAACCACGGAGGACCTTGGCGGTCACCCGGTAAGACTTGCCTTGAGGGCTGCAACTGCCCGTGCACAAGTTCGGGATACTAGGGTACCCTACTCTAGTACACCGACAGGAGCCCCTGGGCCACACACGGTGCCGAAGGCGCTGTTGGGCCAGCCCAAAAGAGGGCACGGGCACACGCGTCTGGTCACACCATAACTCACCCCGGACCCACCACGCCCTCCACGAGCAGCGCGAAAGTGCGGCGTCGTGTGAGAGATCATGGGCGAGATCGTGGGGTTTCTTTATTCGAAAATCGGAACGTCCGCCTCCCTCTTTATAAGCACAGGAAAGCAGGGGCAGGTCGCTCACCTTGCCAGTTGCTGTCCCATCGAAAAACCACCGCTGCTCCCCCTTCTCTACAAGGCTGAAAAGAGAGCAGCGCTCCGCCCCCCATCGCCACCAGCACCCTCAACACCGTCGATCTCCTCCACTGCCTCCGCCATGGGCCCGAAGCCGACAAGGGAAGGCCATGAAGTCGGCCGGCGCGGCTTGCGGCATCGCGGAAGGAGCGGGCCATCTTCCCCCCTCAGCTCGCCGCGAGGGAGCTGAGGGAGAACTACTACCTCATCTGGTCGACGGAGACGCGAGCGCATCTGCGCACGAAGGTACTCCCCACCGCTGCTGCGGAACTGGCCCCAACTGGGTATCCCTTCTTCGCGCTCTTCTTCTACTGCGGGCTCTGCCCGCCTTTCTCTGAATTCTTCTATGACATTATGAACACCTACAGGTTCCGCCTCCTTGATTTCACCCCCAACGCCGTTCTGACCATGGCAGTTTTTGCACATCTCTGCGAAAACTTTGTCGGAGTCCACCCAAATGTAGCCCTTTTCCGCCACTTCTTTTTACCCCGTGTTGAGAGAGGAGAGCCCCTTGCCGGAGGAATTGCCTGGATCTCCAGGGTCGGCAAGAAGGAAGCTTATCTGGAGGGGGAGCTCCGTAGCAAATGGGAGGAGTGGAGGGCAGATTGGTGCTGGATTGTTGAGGAGAACCCGCAGCCATTTACCGCCCAAATACCAAACCCCAAAGAGTGCGCGGCAATGATTGGAGCAATCTGCCTGGAGGACGCTTAGGCTGAAGATCGCGATCACCCGAATCCTCCGCCTCAGACTTGCCGGACTCACCGTAGGCACCTTGTTGGCGGACTTTCTTCGCCACAGACGCTTCTTTGCAGGAGAGAAGGAGACACGCACGGGAATTTCGTAACGCAGCAGATATCATGAGGCTGCGCCCGGGCCTCAACTTCAACTTCACCGTCTTGGAGCTTGACGCGATGCTCTTAGAGCTGTTCAAGCCCGATCACGATCATCCGGAGATGTTTAGGTTGCCGAGGCGTCGTTCATTGTGTAACAATTCCGCGCTTGACCGCATCCGTGCAATGATGCCCTCGTGCGACTCACATGGAATTGTCCCCACTAGGCAAGAGCCAGCAGATGACGTCGTGCGGCAGTTCTTTGACAATCTGGTGGAAATGCCACCGCCCGACGAAAGCGGAGGAGCCTCACCATGACACTATCGACGATGAGATGCAGCGATCGCCACTGTGGAAGAGGCGGCAGCAGCCGCTGCCGCGGGCGAGTTTGGCTTCACCGTGGAGGAGGCAGAGGCAGCAGAGGCGGCAAGCCTTGTCGAGCGAAAGGAGTTTGCTGGCGAGGAAGAGCTTGCCGAGCCTGAAGCCGAGTCGAGCGAACCGCCGAGGGCGCTCCTCCCGCCTCAAGCAGCTTGCATGGCGGAGCCCCAGCTCCACCAAGGAGGCGTCTTCGCAAGGCTGGAGACGAAGCGGGCGGCAGACGGGCTAACAGCAGCGCCAGCCGCGCTTCCACCGCTGCAAGCACTGTTGCCTCGGGAGCACCTCACGCCCGGCCTGCGGCAAGCTGGAGCGGGCCCTCGCGAGCCACCGGTTTCCGCTCCCTTAAGCGTCAAGGGAACCCACTCCTCCGCCTCGTCGTCGTCGAGGCGGGCGAAATTGACCTATCCGCTCGGCTCCGGCGAGGAAGAAGAAAAGTAAGATTCCTTGTCGTACTTGTAATTCTTCGATTTGTTGCTTTGTCTTGTATCTGATTTGCTTTACTCTGGACCCATTCCTTTTCAGATCTGTTGGCCAGAGTGTCGAAGAGCCAAGACCCGGTGATCGTCGTCGAGGGCGAGGCCCATCATGCGACAATGAGGGCGCGTCGAGACCACCTTGCCGGATGAGGCAACTCTTCTTCAAAGCAGCCCCAGCGCAGCCCCCAGCGTAAGTATATGGTCTACTTCTTGCTGTTCGCGTGCATGGGTGCTCTCTTTTGTTGATATCTGCTGTTGATTTGTGTAGGAGCGAGCAGCCTCCTTCGCTTCGACTACGCTGCCAAGGGTGGATTCCCGGCAAGGAGGCGTTCTCCGGCAAGGGAGACTTCTCCGGCAAGGGGCGGCTCACCGGCAAGGGACGGTACCAGCGATCCCTTGGCGGCGGAGACCATGACCGCGGACCCCGGCGCAGGTAATCTTCTTGCCTGAGAACTTCCCTTGCGTTTTTCTTCTTATGATTTTGTCTTTGAATATTTGCTTGACTTTCTTCATCCATCCGCCACAGAACCAATGGAGACCGAGGTCGCCGGCGAGGAGGACGTGCGCGGCGACACTGATGAAGCCGCCGCCGTGGAAGAAGGAGCCGGCGCTGACGAGCCTGCCGGTGAAGAGGCCGCCAAAGTTGCCGCCGCAGAAGCTGGCGAGGGGTCTGGCGATCGCACTGACGACCCTGAGGCCGTAGGAGCGCCAGGCGCTACGTCGACCGCCGATCCCTCCGCCGCTGCTGCAGCGTCAGGCTCCGAAGAGCCCCAGCCCGGCGCCTACTTGAAGGCCGGCGATGGCGCCTTCATCAAGCTCCCATGGGAGTCGAGCTCCAGGCGCCGGCGAAGGAGAAACCTTCGATGAAGAGCTGCTCGCCTCATTGGCCGACGCTGGTTGACGCGCCAAGCAGCAGCGGCGGCGAAGCCCGAGGAGGATCACCGTCATGAAGCCTTTGCCGCTCTACCGCCCGACAAGCCAAGCTGGAATCCCGGAAGCGCTTGTCGCGAGGCGGAGCAGACATTGAGAAGCCTTGCCGAGGAGCTCCGGGGCCGCAACCAGAAGCTCTCCGGTCCTTGGCGGAGGAGCGGGAGCAACTTCGCCGAGGAGCGCAAGGCCTTCATCCTCGAGAAGGTCAAGCCGAGGAGGAACAGCTGCTTGTCAGCCGAGAAGCCGTCTGCAGGAAGGTGAGTTGGTGCAGCGGAAGGTTAACCTTGACAGCCACGAGGAGGATCTTGCTATGTGCGAGCAAACATTCGGCGGGGCTCTCAAGGAAGCAAAGGATGCTGCCGCAACTGCCGAGGCCGCCAAGAAGGAGCTGGAGACAAAGGTGGCGCAGTTGGAGGCCAGTCTCAAGAAGAGCGGCGAGGAGCTTGCTGCACTCAAGCACGAGCACGAGAAGGACGCCTACACTCTTGGCGAGCTGCCGGGCCGTCTCGCCGAGAGGAGCAAGGAGCTCAGCGCCGCCAGGGACTCCAATGCAGATCTTGAGTTGAAGCTAACTACTTTGACTCGGTATTTGGACGGCGCCGAGGAGCAGGAGGTGGCCTTGAAGGAGAAGATCAAGGCCGACGAGGGGCTGCTGGCGAGTGCTGCTGCCGCCCAGAGTGCGTTGAGGGAGAACGTGGAGCACTGGACCGAGGGTCTCGTGGATGTTGCTGCAGCCATCAACAGGGAGCTGATGGAGCCGGGATGGTGGATCTTGGATATTCCTCCGACGAGCACCTCCAACCCAGCGCCAAGCTTAGCCTGTTCTTCAAGGGCGTGGTGAAGGGCCTCCAGCGACTCTGGAAGAAGTCCCAAAGCAGCTGGCCGAGGAGTCACGCCCGGATCTGGCCGGGAGCTCTCGGAAGGTCTTGATGAAGGTGGCCTTCGCAACCCAGGCCTCAACCTCACCAACGTCCTCAAGTCCCTCGGCCCGGATGTCGATGTGGAGGCGCTCAAGACCCTTGTCGCACCCATTGTGGGCAGGTGAGCGGAATCAAGAGGGTTGAGGGCGATCGCGTAGATTAGGCCGCCTGCTTTCTCTTTCTCTTGCCGCTGCTGGTCATGCCATAGGAACAATCCATTAGAGCTGCGGCAAGCTATCTTGTAATATAACTCTATTTTGAGTATCCATTGCTATGTTATTTCCTTTACTTGATTCCTTCCTCTGTATGCTTTTGCCCTATGCTTTTAGGGAACTTGACGGCGGGCACGAGTCATGGCGCTGAGTCTTGGGACGTCGGCAGCCGGCAAGGTTGCCCGACAAGCAACCTTGTCGCAACTAGTCGCAGCTCACTTAAGTTGTTGAGCGGACTCGAAACAAAGTAAGGGCGCAACTAGCTACGAGTTGGTTCCTTTGCGCACAAGTTTTCCATACAAAGTACGGTCGTTCAAGGAAGATAACTTAAAAATTTTAAAACTGATTGCTCAAACTTTGGCAACTTAGCTTTTCTGTCGTTTGCTTCCCGGCAAGGATAGGCTTCCTTGAGCGACACTTGGACCACACCATCATCTTCTCCTTCCCCCCGGCAAACTTGTGTGCGAGGGAACCTTCCTTTCTTTGAGAAAGAGAAAGAAGAGAAAATAAAGATATGTAGCCTTATGGCTCGTTATTACTTACCAGGGGTAGGTGCCGCACAAAGTGTCAGATAATGCATGCAAATAGAAGTAAAAAGCATGAAATTGACAAGATGTGCGAAGCACGCTAGCTTTACTTATGCACGGGGTCTGCGCCCGGCTTTGTACAAAGGATTACATGGAACAGCGGCAAGACTTGTACAAAAGGTGGTTGCCGGAACAGGTTCCGGCAACCGCGCTTCTGAGTAAAACTTACGAAGATGCTCAATGTTCCAGGAGTTGCTCACCGGAATGCCATCTTCGGTCTCAAGGCGGACAGCGCCAGGCCTAGTGACTCGTTTCACCCGGTAAGGGCCTTCCCACTTCGGCATCAACTTGTTGGAATTCTTGGTGGACTGAACGCGCTGAAGAACAAGGTCGCCTTCCTCGAGACTTCTGGCATTAACTTTGCGGCTATGATAGCGGCGCAAAGCTTGCTGGTACCGAGCAGCTCGTGCAGAAATGAAGACGATCTTCCTCAAGGAAGCAGCGTCATCTTGTCGCAGCTGCTCTTGCTCAAGCTCATCATAAGCGAGCACTCGAGGCGATCCGTGATATCTGAGTTCCGTGGGGAGAACTGCCTCTGCTCCATAGACTAGAGCAAAAGGTGTCGGCGGTGGCTCGATTTGGCGTCGTCTGATCGACCAAAGAACCACCGGCAGCTCCTCAATCCAGCTTTCTTCCGCACTTGCGCAGCCTCGCCGAAAGTTCTGGTCTTGAGCCCGCAGCACTTCAGCATTGCCCTCTCCGCTTGACCGTTGCTTCTCGGATGAGCAATGTAGCGAAGCAGAACCTTTGGCGCCAAGATCCGGACGTCTTGCATGAAGGTGCGGCTTGTGAATTGCGTGCGTTGTCGGTGATGATCCTGTTAGGGATTCGAAATGGCAAACAATCGACCAAGAACTTGACTGCCGACTATGCTGTCACCTTCCTCATCGCTTCCACTTCCGGCCACTTTGTGAACTTGTCGATTACAACGTACAAGTACTCAAAGCCCCGGCTTCGGGGAAAGGGGCCGAGGATGTCGAGCCCCAGACGAAAATGGCCGGGATAAAGGGATCGTCTGGAGAGCTTGAGCTGGCTGGTGTATCTGCTTGGAATGGAACTGGCACGCTTCACACTTGGTTACTTGTGCAGTTGCATCCTGGAGGGCTGTCGGCCAAAAGAAACCTTGCTGGAATGCTTTGCCGGCAAGTGCTCTGGCGCCAATGTGGTGACCACATATGCCTCCATGTATCTCTGCCAACAGCTCTTGTCCGTCTTCCCGGTGAATACACTTCAATTTCACACCGTTGAGTCTCCTTCTGTACAGTGCGCTGTTGACAAACTGGTACATACTTCACTGCCGGGCTACTCTTTCCGCTTCTTCTTGCTCTTCAGGAAGTTCTCCTGTCTGAAGGAAATGGACAATCTGCTGCGCCCATGCTGGAGCTTGCGGCTCGACAACAAGGACTAAAGGCACATCTGCTGCTGCGGGAACATCAGCTTCCACGGCGAGAACCTGCGGCTCAGCCGGAGCTTGACGTTCCCCGGCAAGCTTGCGAGCAAAACTTGTCGGGAGCGTCGCTTCAATGAAACAAACCACAGGGCTTGTCGGAGCAGATCGCTCCTCAAGACTGCAGTGTCGATCTTGGGGACCTTCTTGGTGGCGGTTTCGAAGCTCTGCGGAAAATAGTCACCAGAGATCAACTTCCTCTTCTTGCTCTGTCCGGTCGATGGGGTTACAGACGGTTGAGTCAGCTTGAGCACAAAAATCCCTGGTTCCATTGTGTAACTTAAGTGCGGCGCACTTTGACAGACCATCGACAATGTCGTTACGAGCTCTTGGAATATATTCCATCTGCGGGCCGTCAAAGTGCTCTTCTAGCTTTCTCACTTCATCAACATAAGCTTCCATCAACGGACTCGATAATTCTTGTTCACTTGGCGGATAACAAGCTGTGAGTCACCCCGACAATGAGCTTCTTGATCCCAAGGTCTCTGCGATCTCGAGACCGGCAAGCAAACCTTCATACTCTGCAGTATTGTTTGTTGCTTGCTCCTTGGGAAAGTGCATCCGACTACGTGCTTGAGGTGCTCTCTGGTGGGCGCGACAAGTAGCACGCCGGCCCGGCGCCTTGCAGCGAGAAGGCACCATCAAAGTACATCAGCCACTCTTTGCTTGCTTCCTTGACGGTGATGCTCGTTTCTGGAATTTCTTCATCTGGTGTTGCCGTCCATTCTGCTATGAACTCTGCCAATGCTCTGCTTTGGATAGTTGAAGTGCTCTCAAACTTGAGGCCAAAGCTTGATAGTTCCAGTGCCCACTCGACAATCCCGCTGTTGCCTCTGAATTTTGCGAGATCCTCTTCAGCGGAAAGCGAGTGACAACTGTGATCTCATGTGCCTGGAAGTAATGGCGCAGCTTTCTCGAGGCCATGAGGAGGCCGAAAAGCAATTTCTGCACACCAGAGTACCTTGACCTAGCCCCCTGCAGAAGGGAACTGACAAAGTAAATTGGGCGCTGCACCATTCTTTTCTGCATCTTCTCATGTGTCTGCGTAGATCCGTCCTTGTCGGGACCAGAGCTTGCCGGTGAAGCCCCACAGCAGCCATTGTCGCCGGATGTATCTCGCCATGGTTGCTAGCTCATCATCCGCCTCCCTCTCCGCTACTAATGCAGCACTAACCACTTGATTGGTTGCCGCTATATATAGCAAGAACTTCTCTTGTGGATTAGGTGCTAAATGTGTTGGAGTGGAGTTCAGGTATCTCTTCAAGTCCTGCAGCGCAGCCTCCGCTTCCGGTGTACATTGCTTCGGACCTGCATTTTTCAAAATTTTGAAAAATGGCGAGGCGACTCAAAGCAGAACCTAGAGATAAACTGTTGAGAGCAGCTACATAACCGCAAGCCTTCAGACATCCTTGACGCCGCTTCGGTGCTACACTCTGCTCAAGGGCCTTGATCTTGTCGGGATTGGCTTCAATTCCCCTCTGAGACACGATGAACCCGAGTAGCTTGCCGGAAGGGACTCCAAACACACACTTCTCAGGGGTGAGCTTGAGGTTGATCTTGCGCAGATTTGCAAAGGTTTAGTCTAAATCTTGAATCGTAGTTTCCTTGTTCTTGCTTTTGACCACTATGTCATCCATGTAGGCTTCCACATTTACGTGCATTTGCGGCTCAAAAGCGTCATGAACTACTCTTGCAAATGTTGAACCAGCATTCTTTAACCCGAAGGGCATCCGTACAAAACAGTATGTGCCACATGGGGTGATGAATGCGGTCTTCTCCTCATCCTCTTCTGCCATGAAGATCTGATGATATCCTGAGTATGCATCCAGAAATGAAAGCAAATCACATCCGGCCGTGGATTCAACAATTTGGTCGATGCGCGGCAAGGGAAATGGGTCTTTGGGACAAGCTTTATTGACATCGGTAAAGTCGATACAAAGCCTCCATTTCCCGTTAGCCTTGCGTACAACTACAGGATTGGCTAACCACGTAGGATGGAGCACTCCTCTGACAAGGCCTGCTGCTTCCAATTTCTTGATTTCTTCTGCGATGAACTCTTGACGCTCCACTGCCTACTTCCTGACTTTTTGCTTGACGGGCCGCGCATGAGGAAAAACGGCAAGATGGTGCTCAATTACTTTCACGGGAACACCGGGGATGTCGACGGTTGCCACGCAAACACGTCGGCGTTAAGCCCATGAGGAAAGCAACGAGCGCGCCTTACTATTTAGGGTCGAGAGAGGCACTGATGGTGAAGGTACCACCAGTGCCGTCCTCCTTGGCGGACACCTTCTTGGTCTCTGGTGGAGCTGCCATCGTCTTCTTACACTTGCCGGTGGAGCTCGATGGTGCGTCCTCGACGGTAGCGCAGCACTCAAGAGGTGCGCTTGCGGAGTGGGCATCGAGCTCTTGCCGGCTTGATCTTCTTCTTCCCCGGGAGCTTCAGCGGCAAGTGGCTTGCAATCTGTTGCATTGCCGCTTCCCGGTAGATCTTGTCGGCGCAGATAAGAGCATCCTTCTTGTCGTCGGGGCGGAGATGACACTTATCGGGCGAGCATCTTCAGCATGTTATAGGCATAGTGAGAGGCCGCCATGAATTTGGCGAGTGCTGGACGGCCAAGTATTCCATTGTAAGGCAATGGAAAGTCAGCAACATCAAAGGTGACCCTCTCAGTCCTGAAGTTCAACTCGCTGCCAAACGTCACCGGCAACGTGATCTTTCCCTTCGGCTTGCTCCTTCCCGGATTGATTCCTTGAAAAGTGCCGGTCTCTTCGAGCTCGCCATCGTGATCCGGAGTTTCGGAGCACCGCCGAGGAGATCAGATTCAAGCCGGCCCGCCGTCAACTAGCATCTTGGTGACCTTGAGGTTGCGGATAGTTGGTGAAACCAACATCGGCAAGCACCCGACCGCAATCACGCCGATCGTGGTGGTCCTCAATATCAAAGATGATAGGCGTCTTTGGACCATTTCATAGGCTTGCGTGACTCGATGGATGGTTACATTGCATTGACTTCCCGCATCCACTGCTTGAGTTGGCGGTGTGAAGTATGCAGAGAAGCACCGCCGTCAACGCACATGACCTCTGTGGCTTTCTGGAACTCCTGCTCATCGGTCTCGTCATCATCCATGTCTTCATCGTCATCATCGTCGTCATCCTTGTCGCGGCCATGGGGAGGTTTGTCTCCTTGCCGCTGCTTGGCCTTGCCGCGGCGTCCTCCCCGGCTGGGGCGCTTCTTGCTAGCTCCTCCAGCACCCTCCTGGGCCTTCTCCTTGTCGCGTCGCTCGTATTCAGCCTTCTGCTGCTCGACAAGCTGCTCGACCTTCTTGCAGCTTTGGAGGTCATGACCCTTGGTGCGGTGGATCTTGCAAGATCGCTTGCGGAGCCGTCACCGCTTGTCGGCGACCGCCACAGACTGGCAGTTGGTGCCAGCGGCAACCTCCTTGCCGGAGCTACCGGCCTTGGCTTTCTTGTCGCCACCTCCATTGCCGGACTGCTCAACAACTAGCACATCTCTGCCTTTCTTTTTCCTGTTGCCCCACCGCCGGCTCTTCCTTGCCGGGGCGGTCTCCTCACTATCGGATCCTCCCGCCAAGATTCTCTCCGGGAGTCTCCTCCCTTCCTCAAGACGCACACTTGTCACCTGTATGAGTAGCTCACCGACGCGTCTACGATCTTGCACATCGCCATCTCCTCCCGCATCTCTGCGGTTTCAAGACGCTCGATGGAACGCGCTGATTACTGTGGCAGGGTGGACATCTGAGATGTTGTCAGTACACGGCTGAATCTTTGAATATACTTGCGCATGGGCTCTCCTTCCTTCCGGGCGAGTAGATGAAGGTCGCTTTCTTGGCCATGGGGTTTGTGGTCACTGTAAAGGCGCCGACAAACCGATGGCATAGATCTGCCCAAGAGGATATGGAGTTGTCCGCAAGTGCATGAGCCAGATCTCGACATTGGGCTTGAGTACCAGCGGGAAGTAGTTGGCCAGGATCTTGTCGTCTCGCCCCCCGGCAGCTTGCACCGCAATGGTGTAGATGCTGAGGAACTCCGACGGATGAGTCTTGCCGTCGTACTTCTCTGGTACATCTGGCTTGAAGTTCTTCTTGCTGGGCCACTGGACTTGCCGCAGCTCACGAGTGAACGCAGGGCAACCTACCGCGTACAGCAAGTCGCCTGGTTCCTCTGGCGCATGCATGTCAACAGAGGGCCCAACGCGCTTGTCGGACTGACGCCGCGCTTCTCTTCGGCGCTCGATGCGAGTTCAAGCGTCTTCTTGTTGTCGATCGTGCAGAACTTGGCGCTGATCGCGACGAGCTCGTGGATCTGATGACGCGGTGGAGTCGCTGTCGAGGTGGCTCCGGTGAGTCGGCGATCTTGGCCTTCAGGGCGGAGAGTGCATGGTGGTTGCACCCCCACCGGTCTCGTTGCCACCGGCCCGTGTTTGGCAGTCCTGTCGCGGCAGCGATGCACTCGGTTGCCGCGGAACGTCGCCGTTGGCGAAGCCGATGAGACTCTGAATGGTGGTCCTCCACTCATCGACCTTGTCGGCCGTTGGAGGGTAATCTAGGAGCAGTTGTGCTCTCGCCAAAGCTTCTGCTGGAGTGGTGGGTGGCAGTGGTGAACGGCGCGAGGAGCGGGATATGCTCGGACTTCTAACTATGTTAGAAGGAGCGATATCCCGCCCAGCGACCGCGTTTCGCTTGGCGCCAAAGACGCTGGCGTGCATGCTGGTCTTGAGCATCCCGAGATCCTCCAGCTCGATCTTGGTCCAACGAGCGTATGGCATTGTGAATGCCATGACGCCGTCGGTCCCGCGCCTCCTGATACGGGCGCGGTGCATGTACGGACGCCGAGGTCTGCGCAGCCTTGTCCTTGGACTTGGCGGCACCGTGAGCTCCCCCGTCGCCGTCCATTCTTCCGCCGGCGTCTACCCCTCCACCCGTTTGCTCCGGTAGCAGTGGGTTTGACGCGGACGGGGCTTCTGCCGCCGAAGCCTTCTTCTTCGGTGGCATGTTGACGAAGATGATGAAGATCTAGCTTGCGTGGACGCTGGATCAGGTTCACACAACCTCGACGCTTCTACCGGGCGCGCCAAAGATGTCGGGCAGGCTGATCTCGCCCATTTAACACCTATGGGACCGGCGGACCGAGCCCTTTCGTTCGGCGGGGAGCGAAGGTCGCCTCGAAGAGCAGATCGAGGCGAAGCACACGAGAGGTTTACCCAGCTTCGGAGCTCTCCGGAGAGATAATACTACTGCATGTCTAGGTGTATTGCGTTCTTGCTCAGGAGCGCTGAGTGCTACAGTACACACGAGCTGCTAACGAGACCGAGCGTGAGTGTCGAACCTTTCGAACCCCCCCACGCTATGCATGGGCCTCCTTTTATATCTTTGAAGGGGTCACCGACAGTGGCAACGTGAACAAGGGTACAAATGGAAATGGAGTGGTTGGTACACCTACTTGTACAAAGGTATGATGTACCATACATAACCCTGACGGCAGGGGACAAAGGCATTAAATGCCCGTCTAGTCGCCCTAACGGTGCAAACAGGGGCCGTCAGGGGCCCACCACTAGCCACGATGGCAAACTTCTCAGCGCCGCTTGCCACCTCGCACCGCTGGCTGCCTGACCTCTCGCCACGCTACCTGGAAAGGTCCTGTAGGCGACACGTTAGTGGATGTGCTGGAGCGTAGGTACCGAGTGGTGGTCTGCCGCGGCAAGCGCCTTGCCGCGGTTGTTGTCTTGCTGCGCCCGGAAGCTTGTCTCTCACCGGGCCTTCCCGGCAAGCTCCTCTTGCCGGGGCCTTGTCTTGTATGTGCCTTGGGTAGCCTTCCCGGCAAGCTCCTCTTGCCGGGGCCTTGTCTCCTTGGCTTGAATACTTTGTTCTTGAATGGCTCCAAAGGAACCACGGAGGACCTTGGCGGTCACCCGGTAAGCCTTGCCGCGGAGGGCTGCAACTGCCCGTGCACAAGTTCGGGATACAAGGGTACCCCTACTCTAGTACACCGACACATGGTGACAATGGGGTATCGTATTGATTCACTTGATATATGTTTTGGCACTCAACTCGCAGATTCCCGAGGTGACATTGGGGTAATCTATGCATAAGGGTTGATGCACGTTCGTGTCTTTGTTTCTCCAGTAGAAATCTTGGGGCACTCTTTGAAGTTCTTTATGTTGGATTGAGTATTATGAATATGAATTTGCTTTGGTGTTATTTTAGTACGAACTCTAGGATATATCAAAAGTTAAGAATAGCTTTGTGTTATTTTAGTACGAACTCTTGAATAGATTGAATGGAAAGAATAGCTTTCAGGTGGTTTCATACCCTACAAACAATTTATTCTTATGTTCTCCGCTAGATAGGAACTTTGGAGTGATTCTTCATCGCACTTTGGGGGTGGTTATATGATCCATATATATTAGCATTGTTCAGAGATT
The DNA here is from genome assembly GCA_021605145.1 of Aegilops bicornis. Lineage (NCBI taxonomy): Eukaryota > Viridiplantae > Streptophyta > Magnoliopsida > Poales > Poaceae > Aegilops > Aegilops bicornis. The sequence continues at coordinate 272,743,701 of CM038671.1, read as the reverse complement.
GCACTAGCGAAAGTACGGACCCTAGGCCTCATTTTCAAGCATTGCAATACCATTTTTGTGCCTGTTTACTATTTTCTACCTTGTTGTTTTTATTTATTCAGATTATAAAAATATATTTCTACCATCCATATTACACTTTTATCACCATCTCTTCGCCGAACTAGTGCACCTATACAATTTGCCATTGTATTGGGTGTGTTGGGGACACAAGAGATTTCTTGTATTTGGTTGCAGGGTCGTTTGAGAGAGACCATCTTCATCCTACACCTCTCATGGATTTATAAACCTTAGGTCATCCACTTGAGGGAAAATTGCTACTGTCCTACAAAACTCTGCGCTTGGAGGCCCAACATGTGTCTACAAGAATAAAGTTGCATAGTAGACATCACAGGTTTACCCGGAGATGAAGTTATGAAAAAGGTTTTCCCTTTATCTTTGAAGGGAAAAGCATTGGCGTGGTATAGGCTATGCGATGATATTGGATCTTGGAATTGGAATCGTTTGAAATTGGAGTTCCACCAAAAAAATTATCCTATGCATCTAGTTCATCGTGATCGGAATTATAAATATATATATATATATATATATATATATATATATATATATATTGGCCTCGTGAAGGAGAAAGTATCGCTCTAGCTTGGGGGAGGCTTAAGCCAATGTTATATTCATTCCCCAATCATGAGCTCTCAAGAGAAATTATTATCCAGAACTTTTATGCTCGGCTTTCTCGTAATGATCAACCCATGCTTAATACTTCTTTGCTGGCTCTTTTATGAAGAAGACTATTGAATTCTGGTGGGATCTCTTGGAAAGAAGTAAACACAACTCTAAAGATTGGGAACACGACGAAGGTAAAGAGTCAGGTATTAAACTTAAGTATGATTGTGCTAAATCTTTTATGAATACCGATGGTTTTAAAAAGTTTAGCACTAAATATGGACTTGACTCTGAGATAGTAGCCTCCTTTTGTGAATCATTTGCTACTCATGTTGATCTCCCTAAAGAGAAGTGGTTTAAATATCACCCACCTATTAAATAAGAAATCAAAGAACCTGTACCAGTTAAAGAAGAAACTATACTTTACAATATTGATCCAGTTGTTCCTACTGCTTATATTGAGTAACCAACTTTCCCTGTTAGGATAAAGGAACATGCTAAAGTTTCAACTGTGGTCAACAAAAGCTATATTAGAACACCTAAACCTGATGAACAAATTAAAGTAGAACCTAGCATTGCTATGGTTAAAGATCTCTTAGAAGAAGATATGGATGGGCATGTTATTTACTTCTATGAAGAAGCTGCTAGAATTGCCAAACCTGGTAAAAAGGATAAACATAGACCTGTTGTTGGCATGTCCGTCATCTCAGTTAAAATAGGAGATCACTGTTATCATGGTTTATGTGACATAGGTTCTAGTGTGAGTGCTATTCCTTATACCTTATATTAAGAAATTATGAATGACATAGCACCCTCAGAGATAGAAGACATAGATGTTACTATTAAACTTGCTAATAGAGACACTATATCACCAATTGGGATTTTTAGAGATGTTGAAGTCTTGTGTGGGAAAATAAAATACCCTACTGATTTTCTTGTTCTTGGTTCCCCACAAGATGACTTCTGTCCCATTATCTCTGGTAGACCTTTCTTGAGCACCGTTAATCCTAAAATAGACTGTGAGAAACAAACTGTCGGTGTTAGTTTTGGTGATGAGTCTCATGAGTTTAATTTTTCCAAGTTTAGTAGAAAGCTTCATGAAAAAGAATTGCCTAGTAAGGATGAAATAATTGGTCTTGCTTCTATTGTTGTGCCTCCTACTGATCCACTAGAACAATATTTGTTACACCATGAAAATGATTTACATATGCATGAAAGAAATTAAATAGATAAGATTTTCTGTGAACACCGTCCTCTGCTTAAACATAATTTGCCTATTGAAACTCTAGGAGGTCCTCCTCCACCTAAAGGTGATCCTATGTTTGAATTAAAAAAATTGCCAGACACTTTGAATTATGCTTATCTCGATGAAAAGAAAATATATCCTGTTATTATTAGTGCCAACCTTTCAGAACATGAAGAAGAAAGATTATTGAAAGTTCTAAGGAAGCATCGATCTGCTATTGGATATACTTTGATGATTTAAAGGGCATTAGTCCCACTCTATATCAACAGTGGTGTTTGCTTGTGATAAATTTAGACCTTATATTGTTTATTCCTAAGTAATTGTTCACACCGATCATGCTGCTATTAAATATCTTATGGAAAAGAAAGATGCTAAACCTAGACTTATTCGATGGGTTCTCTTGTTACAAGAATTTGATTTACATATCATTGATAGAAAAGGAGCTGAGAACCCTGTAGCTGATACTTTATCTAGGCTTGAAAATGTGCATGATGACCCACTACCTATTGATGATAGTTTTCATGATGAGCAGTCAGCTCAATAAATGTTTCTCATAGTACTCCTTGGTATGTTGACTATTTATACGTCTCCAACGTATCTATAATTTTTGATTGCTCCATGCTATATTATCTACTGTTTTGGACAATATTGGGCTTTATTTTCCACTTTTATATTATTTTTGGGACTAACCTATTAACCGGAGGCCCAGCCCAGAATTGTTGTTTTTTGCCTATTTCAGAGTTTCGAAGAAACATAATATCAAATGGAGTCCAAACGGAATGAAACCTTTGGGAACGTGATTTTCTCACAGAACATGATCCAGGAGACTTGGACCCTACGCCAAGGAAGTTTCAAGGAGGGTACGAGGTAGGGCCCCCCCACGGCGCGCCCTCCACCCTCGTGGGCCCCATGATGCTCCACCGACGTACTTCTTCCTCCTATATATACCTACGTACCCCCAAATGATCAGATACGGAGCCAAAATCCTAATTCCACCGCCGCAACCTTCTGTACCCACGAGATCCCATCTTGGGGCCTGTTCCATAGCTCCGCCGGAGAGGGCATCCACCACGGAGGGCTTCTACATCATCACATAGCCCCTCCGATGAAGTGTGAGTAGTTTACTTCAGACCTTCGGGTCCATAGTTAGTAGCTAGATGGCTTCTTCTCTCTTTTTGGATCTCAATACAATGTTCTCCCCTCTCGTGGAGATCTATTCGATGTAATCTTCTTTTTGTGTGTGTTTGTTGAGACCGATGAAATGTGGGTTTATGATCAAGATTATCTATGAACAATATTTGAATCTTCTCTGAATTCTTTTATGTATGATTGGTTATCTTTGCAAGTCTCTTCAATTATCAGTTTGGTTTGGCCTACTAGATTGGTTTTTCTTGCAATGGGAGAAGTGCTTAGCTTTGGGTTCAATCTTATGTGTCCTTTCCCGGATGACAGCCGGGCAGCAATGCACGTATTGTATTGTTGCCATCGAGGATAACAAGATGGGGTTTTAATCTTATTGCATGAATTTATCCCTCTACATCATGTCATCTTGCTTAAGGCGTTACCCTGTTTTCTTGAACTTAATACTCTAGATGCATGTTGGATAGCAGTCGATGAGTGGAGTAATAGTAGTAGATGCAGGTGAGTCAGTCTACTTGTCTCGGACGTGATGCCTATATACATGAACATACCTAGATATTCTCATAACTATGCTCAATTCTGTCAATTGCTCAACAGTAATTCGTTCACCCACCGTAAAATACTTATGCTCTTGAGAGAAGCCACTAGTGAAATCTATGGCCCTCGGGTCTATCTTCATCATATTAATCTTCCATCACTTTATTATTTCCTTTGCTTTTTTACTTTACTTTTTATTTTACCTTGCATCTTTATCACAAAAATACCAAAAATATTATCTATCATCTCTATCAGATATCACTCTCGTAAGTGACCATGAAGGGATTGACAACCCCTAATCGCGTTGGTTGCGAGGAGCTATTTGCTTTGTGTAGGTCGAGGGACTCGCGCGTAGCCTCCTACTGGATTGATACCTTGGTTCTAAAAAACTGAAGAAATACTTACGCTACTGTGCTGCATCACCTTTCCTCTTCAAGGGAATCCAACACATTGCTCAAGAGGTAGCAAGAAGAATTTCTGGCGTACGCGAAGTCAAGTCAAGATTTGACTCCCGACAACAAGCCATTTCTGGCGCCGTTGCCGGGGAGTCTACGCAAAAGTCGACATACCAAGTACCCATCACAATCCCTTATCCCCCGCATTACATTACTAGCCATTTGCCTCTCGGTTTCCTCTCCCCCACTTCACTCTTGCCGTTTTATTTGCCCTCTCTTTTCCGTTTGCCTTTTTCTCGCTTGCCTTTTGTTTTCTAGTGTGTTGGATTGCTTGTTTGTCACGATGGCTCAAGATAATACCAAATTGTGTGACTTTACCAATACCAACAATAATGATTTCCTTAGCACTCCGATTGCTCCTCTTATCAATACTGAATCTTGTGAAATCAATACTGCTTTGTTGAATCTTGTCATGAAAGATCAATTTTCCGGCCTTCCTAGTGAAGATGCCGCTACTCATCTAAATAGCTTCGTTGATTTATGCGATATGCAAAAGAAGAAAGATGTTGATATTGATATTGTTAAATTGAAGCTATTTCCTTTTTCGCTTAGAGATCGTGCTAAAGCGTGGTTTTCGTCTTTGCCTAAAAATAGTATTGATTCTTGGAACAAGTGCAAAGATGCTTTTATCTCTAAGTATTTTCCTCCCGCTAAGATCATCTCTCTTAGAAACGATATTATGAATTTTAAGCAACTTGATCATGACCATGTTGCACAAGCTTGGGAGAGAATGAAATTAATGATACATAATTGCCCTACTCATGGTTTGAACTTATGGATGATTAAAACTAAAGTTTTATGCTGGATTGAATTTTGCTTCTAGGAATCTTTTAGATTCGGCCGCGGGAGGCACTTTTTTGGAAATCACTTTAGGAGAAGCTAGTAAAATCCTAGATAATATTATGGTTAATTATTCTCAATGGCACTGAGGGAGTCCTGGATTAGGGGGTGTCCGGATAGCCGAACTATCACCGTTGGCCGAACTCCTAGACTATGAAGATACAAGATTGAAGACTTCGTCCCGTGTCCGGATGGGACTTTCCTTGGCGTGGAAGGCAAGCTTGGCGATACGGATATGTAGATCTCCTACCATTGTAACCGACTCTATGTAACCCTAGCCCTATCCGGTGTCTATATAAACCGGAGGGTTTTAGTCCGTAGGACGAACAACAATCATACCATAGGCTAGCTTCTAGGGTTTAGCCTCTCTGATCTTGTGGTAGATCCACTCTTGTACTACCCATATCATCAATATTAATCAAGCGGGGAGTAGGGTTTTACCTCCATCGAGAGGGCCCGAACCTGGGTAAAAACATCGTGTCCCTTGTCTCCTGTTACCATCCGCCTAGACGCACAGTTCGGGACCCCCTACCCGAGATCCGCGGGTTTTGACACCGACGTTGGTGCTTTCATTGAGAGTTCCTCTGTGCCGTCACTGTCAGGAAGGATGCCTCATCCCGTCTTTAAAGACGGCACCGTTGCTAAAGGAGCTTTGGCCACCGACCAAATTCTCCGGCTAGGCAGTTTTCTTATGACCGCCTGTTTGGCCGCCGCGCCGACGATGACTTCTCGGGTCATCGAAAGCAATCTTCACGTTAACTTGGAACTCGCCGAGCAGTTAGATCCGATGGAGCTCTCTTCCTTGAACAAGCTCTTGGATCGCATCGCCACTCGGGAGTCGCTATGCACTACGATCAGATTGGGCCTAAAACCGATCTGAGAGAGATCAACTCTCCCCAGGCTACCCACCACGTTGTTGTGGTAGAGGAACAATACGACGACTCTTTTCCTACCTTAAAGACTAGCTATGTCCGGATTCCTGACCCCTCCATGTCGGATTCCCGCGGAGGGGAGGACACCACTCAAGCCCTGAACTTAAAGTCAGGCAGTGGGCTAGATTCATTGAACAACCTCCAAGAACCCAAGCTTCCAAGTCCGGAAACTTCTTGGCCCCTGAATCTTAGATCGGACGGGGTTCAGAATTTAATTCCACCCGCCCACCCAAACATAAGCGATCTATCCCAAATCCGGCAAGAGCCCGGTGAAACAAGACATCATTATCGGGCCAGATTCCTCCTGGTTATGGACAGGATAAAGGATTGCCGTGAGGAGGACGCAATCTCATTCTTCTGCAATAATTGCACGGACAAGGGAATCCTAAACGCCATAAGTCGTCGTGAAATTACACGCTTCGTTGACTTGGCGTCCATAGTATGAAAGTACTGCGCGATGGAGAGCGCCTGTAAAACCGAAATCAAATATTGGGATAATCCGGCCTCGAATACGACCCTAGTCCGAAATAAAAGGGTGCATCATCACCAGGCACCTGGGTTACGTACCAAAAAGCAAAAAACCCCAAAGGGCATGGAACTGTACTGGAGGGATGGCTCAATGGACCCTGCAAAATTCATAGCACAGAGGGCGCCACTCCAACTCATAGCCTTAGAGCATGTTGGATACTACGGCAAGTGGCCAAAGAGGCGAAGAGCTCTTAGCTCCAGAGCACCAGCCCAGCAATACCAGTATGGTATTAACAATCTTCGAGACTTTCGCATCAAATAATATGCGGAAACAAACACTCCGCAGCCTTGCCGAAGTCTACCAAATAGCAACAATAAATCCATGGAGTGACACGGCTATTACCTTTAACGCCAAAGGATTTAACCTAAAATCCGAACAACCCGAGCACCAGCCGCATTGGTCCTCAGTCCAATAGTGGACGGCTTTCGCCTTACCAAGGTACTCATGGACGGCGGCAGCGGATTAAACCTCATCTACGAGGAAACCCTTCGAAAAATGGAAATAGACTGGAGCCGCATTGAGCAAAGCAGCACAACCTTTAGAGGAATAATCCCCAGTCGGGAAGCATGATGTACAGGAAAGATCACACTAGATGTGGTGTTCGGCACGCTGGACAATTATAGGTCTGAGGAGGTGACATTCCAAGTGGCCCTGCTCAAAGACGGATACCACGCCTATTAGGGTGAGAGGCATTCACAAATTTTCAAGCTATACGCCATTACGGGTACATGAAGCTCAAAATGCCCGGACCCAATGGAATTATCACTCTCGCTAGTGACCCGGACATAGCGCTCCGCGTCGAAAATAAAACAGCCGCACTTGCCCTTGAGGCACTATCCGAAGCCCTAGCGGCAGAGGAACTCATCTGCACAAGCGCTCCACGGTGAACAGGGACAATGTGATACTCGATAAGAGATGCAAGTCCACCTCTTTTAAACCGGCAGACGAAATAGTCAAATTCCAAGTCCATCCAACGGACCCTACAAAAACGGCCTCCATCAGGGTACAATTAAACCCTGATGTGGACGCCAGACTACGAGAATTCCTACGTGAAAATTGGGACATTTTGCCCGGCACCCTTCAGACATGCCAGAATCCCACGCCGCTGGCCGAAAGGCACAGCCTAAATATCCTAAAAGGATTCAAGCCGGTCAAACAAGCTCTTGGCGTTTCTCCGAACCCAAGAGACAAGCCATGGGAGAGGAGCTAGCTAAACTATTGGAGGCCGGATTCATCGTAGATATTAAACATCCAGACCGCTAGCAAACCTAGTAATGGTACCAAAGAAGGACAAATCTCGGCGCTTATGTGTCGATTTTAAGGACCTTAACAAGGCTTGCCCAAAGGATCCCTTCCTCCCCGCATCGATCAAATTATCGATGCTACCGCAGGACACGATTCATTGTGTTTCCTCGACGCATACTCCGGCTACCACCAAATTAAGATAGCAGAGCTGCACCAAGCCGCAACGGCATTCATCACTCCATACGCCCATTCTGCTTCAACACAATGCCCTTTGGGCTCAAAAACGCCGGCGCAACATATCAACGCATGATTCAGACATGTCTGGCAAACCAGATCGGCAAAACAGTGGAGGCATACGTAGACAATGTGGTCGTCAAATCCAAGCACGTCGAAACCCTAGTCGACGACTTGAGGCTCACATTCGATAATCTCCAAACATATGACATCAAGCTCAACCCGGAAAAATGTGTTTTCGGCGTACCAGCCGGAAAGCTCTTGGGCTTCATTGTATCCGGTAGAGGAATTGAAGCAAACCCAGCCAAGATCCGAGCTCTGTCACAATTGGATATCCCCAAAGACCTCAAACAAATACAAAAATTGATTTCGATGTGTGGCGGCTCTAAGCCGCTTTATCTCCCGCTTAGGAGAAAAGGCATTACCCCTTTATCGCCTCCTCCGGCACACGGAACAGTTCGAGTGGATGGATGCTGCCACGGCCGGACTCGAAGAAATCAAAGCCATATTGGCAACAAATCCGGTCCTGGACGCGCCCAATGCTATTATACATCGCAGGAACCCATCAAGTTGTAAGCGTGGTGCTCGTTGTCGAACGAGAAACGGACGGACACAAGTTCCCTCTCCAAAAACCAGTTTACTACGTGTCCACCGGCCCTAACTCCATGCAAGTCACGGTACCCGCATTATCAAAAAGATAGCATACGCGGTGTTCATGGCATCCTCGAAGCTGTGACACTACTTCCAAGAGTGTTCGATAATGATAGCCTCCGAAGTACCTCTTAATGACATTATAAAAACCGCGACGAACGGGCGGATTGCTAAATGGGCCATTGAGCTCCTCCCATTCGACATAACCTACAAGCCACGGCGAGCTATTAAGTCGCAAGTTTTGGCTGACTTCATCGCCGAATGGACTGAGGCCGAACTCCCTAAAGAGTACGGCACATATTCCAACTGGATCATGCACTTCGACGGCTCCAAAATGTTGGCGGCACAGGGGTCAAGCGTCGTTCGACGTCCCCAACCGGAGATACAGTCCAATACGTACTTCAAATAATGTACACGGACTCCAACAACGCAGGCCGAATCTGAGGCCCTTCTACATGGCCTCCGGATGGCGATCTCCATGGGCATTCAACGCCTAGAGGTGCGCGATTCAACCTCGCGATATCCCAAATAAATGGGGACTTTGATGCCAAGGATCCGAAAATGGCAGCTTATCGCAATGTCGTTCTAAAATGTCACTCGGTTTGATGGGCTCGAATTTCACCATATAGCCCGGATAACAACCAGCAGCGAGATGTGTTGTACGCATTGGCATAAGCGCGATGCCGTCCTCCCCAACGTCTTCCTAGAGAGGCTTTTCAAGCCATCCGTACTATTGGAGGGAGAGTCCGGAAATAACAACCCGGACCCAACCACACTGCCCCACACCAAACATTCCGACATAGTTGGTGGTCCCGCCAACGAAATAACACCATCAGCCCACGCAATAATGGCAGTCATCGCCCCAAGGACAGAACCATTCCTAGCCTACCTAACTAGGCAGGAACTTCCCGAGGACCAAAATGAGGCCCGCTTCATAGTGCGGCGGTCTAAAGCCTATAAGGTCCATGAGGGGGAGCTTTATAAGAAAAGCACAACCGGAGTCCTTCAAAGGTGTATCTCCGAAGAGGAAGGGCGGAATCTCGTGGCTGAAATTCATGCCGGACTCGGTGGGCACCATGCCGCAGCCCGGGATCTTATAGGCAAGGCCTTCCGTACAAGATTTTATTGGCTGACGGCCCGGGCAGATGCTCACGACTTAGTCCAACGATGCGTCGGTTGCCAGCTCTTTGCTAATCAAAGCCACATGCCACCCACCGCCCTCAAAACTATACCCATCACCGCCCTTCGTGGTGCAGGGGCTTGACATGGTTGGACCCCTTAAAGGAGGAACCCACAAGCAAAAATACCTATTGGTCATGGTGGATAAATTCACCAAATGGATAGAGGCCAAGCTCAGAAGACGGCGGCGAATCCGGACCGATGATAGACTTCATATCAGCGGTAGTACACCGTTCTGGCGTCCCCATAGCATCATCACCGATAACGGCACGAACTTCATGGCCGACGAGGTCAAACTCGTGCAAAAACATGGGCATTAAGCTCGACTCACGCCTCAGTCTATCACCCCCAAACTAACGGTCAAGTCGAGCGAGCAAACGGTCTAATCATGAGCGGCATTAAACCCAGGCTAGTGCGGTCCCTCAAGGAATCTAACACGCACTGGGTAGAGGAGCTCGACTCCGTACTCTGGGGGCTACGGACCACGCCGATTCGCACTCCTGGATTCACACCATTTTTTATGGTATACGGCGTAGAGGCAGTTTTGCCCTGCGACATAATTCATGACTCACCTCGCGTGCGCATGTACGAAGAAAGAGAAGCCGAGCTCGATCGGCAGGACAGCTTGGATGCCTTGGAGGAGGAGCGTGACGTGGCAAAAGCTCGTTCCGCATTCTATCAACAGCAGGCTCGAAGATATCAAAGTAGGGAAGTATGGGCCAAAGCTTACAATGTTGGCGAATTAGTTCTACGCCTGCCGGACAAGAAAAAGGACAAAATCAAGCCCAAATGGGAGGGTCCCTTCATCATCGACCAAGTCCTGACCGGCGGAGCGTACCGTCTGCGAAACGCATTGGATAACCGACTCGAGCCGAACCCATGGAACGTAGCCCTTCTCCGAAGATTCTACGCCTAGCGCCGGTTTCTGAGTTTGTATCCTTCCTCCGTCTATATTTTATACTTTAAGATGTCTTTTATTTCTCTCCTTCTCCCTCATTTTTGCTGAAGCCGTTAAAGGCTCGTTTGCGCATTGTTCGCACACACTTGACGCGCTATCCGCGCTCATTATACCTGGGGCTTCTTTAATGTAAGCTTATTTATACGTGCTTTATGCCCAACACATGTGTCACACTTCCGCATGTACCTTTTATTCACCATTATATGCATCGATATGACTTAAGTTTTGGCCAAGCTGGGTTGCTCGGCTCTGTGTTTACCCCTACGGTCCCGATTGTTTGGCTAGGTGGTAAAGGGAGCACCTCTGCGATTGTTACCGCCGGGTCAGCCGGACGTGTACCTCAGAATGGGTGAAGCCGAAAGCTAGCGTTCATAAGGGAATATTCGGTCGGTGAACTAAGAGAAGATTTTTTTATTTTTCATTTATCTGCCCATAGATGCTTTTCTGCTTTTTTCGCAGTCCAAACATGCACTTTAGGGCATGCCTCCCAGGGAAAGGAACCCTAACGGAACTATTCTCCCTGGAAGATGTTTCTTACTAACCATGTAATATAACATAACTAGTCGGGAACTTGTCTGATAAAGCACTCATGACCCCTACGCCTGGTCTCCACGCATGCCCCGGTTTTTACATAACCGCGAGGGTATTCGGACACACTCCGGACTATTGGGTCCCGAGGTTGAAGCGAAAAGGTCCGCTACGACAAACAATCTACAATCTGGCTAGAAGGCATTTTATATGTCATTTTAAATTACATAGTCAAATTGACTGATTGTATTCCTCTTCAATGCCATCTAATAGGTTGTCTAGTTTACGCCTTGCTGGAATACTTTATGCCAACTCTACTTGGCCGCACACTAAGCTCACAGGGATCTCCTTCCCGCCGGGCCCCATAAGTCCGACCTCGGCCATGTGGTTTGGGTCCACCTTCGTACCGCGTCTTCACCATGGCCTGTGCCTCGGGCGCCTTGACGACAGGCCGATATCTTCCATAGTCGGAAGCGCCGCCGTGCTCACTGAAGCTTCTCTGCAAGCTCTCCAAGGCCTTCAGGCAGGGAGATAGATGGCCACAAGGCCTGTGCGACGCCTTTCATCACCTGCCGAACTCGTTAAATGCGGCAATAACTTCGGGAAGAAGGTCACCCGTAGAACCGGGCATTTCCTCCGCAGACGACCCATGAGCATACCCTACATGACATAACTCTGTTAATTGACTTCCTCGCCGAACTCTTTTTCAAAGTTCGCTCAAGCACTTACTATAAATGCCGCGACGGAGTCGCCGATTCTCCTTCACGGAGTCAGACAGCTGGGCACGAACATCCTTTAGTTCCTCACCCAGCTGGGTGTTGGCATCCTGGAGATTATTTTCTCTTGCCTCACCCTTGTAAGCACATTCTCGCCGGCCTTCAACCGGCGCAAGAGTTGTTGCTTGTCCGGATCTAGTCCGGCGCCATCTGCAATATTATTATCAGATTTCCACACACACCGCACTTCACAAACTACTTATCTTTTGAAGCATATATTACAAGAGGGGGTCTCTGTGGCTCCCCCTGTAGCGGCTAGCGCGGCCTCAAGTTGGGCCTTGCATTCTTCAAGCTCCTGGGACAGTCGGGTATTCTTTTTTGCAAGATCCTGCATAACAAATGATCCTTAAATCAGTTATTCTAACTATTTTAAGTCTCGGGGCTACGCATATATAACCGTCAAATTTCCTCACCCGTATGTCCTTTACATACTGCTCCATGGCTCAGCTAGACCATCTTGAGCGGCACGAAGGTGCGCATCTCCGAATTGAAGGCATTCAATGCCTCTTGGGAGAAACATGCGTCACGAAGAACTGTCGCGGCGCCTGTGATTCATGGCGCTCTCCACCTCGGAGTTGGTGGCGGACAATCTGTCGGCATCCTCTGTCGGGAGGAGCATCCGACGACGCCGCCAGGCTCGCCTCCGCTTCGACCCGGCTTTGGAGCCTGGCTGGCGGAGGCTTGATTGGCAACCTCTCCGGACACAGTCCGGCGAGCGCTCTTTTTCCTGAAAAGAGCACCAGCGTTAGTACGCCTTCCAGGAATCAATCCTGGGAATATGGTGACGCGCCATACAGTTGCGGTGGCGTTTTGATCCGGACCGCACTTCTTTTTAGCCTGTGGGGCCGTGCTGCCCCTTGTTGGCTAGCCGCCGCGGGCTCGGCCACCTGCCTCGACGGCACCCTCTGCGAAACACCATTGGTATACGGTGATAAAAAATAAGCACGGATGGGTCATTATCAGAGTATTGGGACCTCGGTCTCAGTTACCTGTGAGGCTGGAAGTATTCCGAGGTAATCGGCCGTAATGGCAACCAAGGCATTATCGATGCTCAATTGGTGAAATACCCCATCAATTAGCTCCACCAATATGTCCGGATCCTCTTGGGAGGCCGGATCGAGGAGCCGTTCCGGATCCTCGGGTTGTGGAGGTGGGCTGTTTATGTATTTTACGGCCTGGCGCAGTTCCTGCGTCAAAATCACAAAATGAGATAGCTAACCATGGGAATACGGATCGGATGTGCAAAAAAGAAATGTCCACTTACCCAGCTTTGAGGATTGTTCATAGAAAATCCGTTCAATGGACTGACGCGGAGAAAATCCTCCTCTTCTCCCTTGTACAGCACGGACAAAATCTTCACCAGATCGGTGACCGATCCCGGCCCCTTACGTCCATGACGGGTGGCATCGTCCTCCCTGTTGAAATCCCACATGGGGTGGCCCCTATACTGGAGCGGCTGCACCCCCCGCCTAATACATGTGGCCTTTACACCTATCATGGTCAGTCCAGAATGAGCTACAATCTTATTCGCTCATCAGTAAAGGACGCCCCCGCTGCCTTCCCTCTAGGAGCTCCGCGGGCGCCAACTCAGGCGTTTCTTCAAAGGAGCATTGCTGAATTCCGGGAGACCAATCTGAATAGGATCCGGAGTGGGACGTTTTGTATATAAAACCATTCTGAAGGCCAGTCTTCGGACGCCTTCTTCGGGGTTCCGGATAGATATCCGGTCCCGGCGATGCGCCATAGCTCGGTTCCTCCCACTTGATATATTGACCCCTCATGAGAACGGGGTACAAGGCAGAATAATCTCTTCCACAACGCAAAATGAGCCTCGACGCCCAAGAACAGTTCGCAAAGGACCACGAAGCCTACGATGTGCAAAATGGAGGCAGGCGTAAGGTGGTGCAACTAGAAGCCGTAGAACTCCAAGATCCCCCGGAGAAACGGATGAATTGGAAATCCGAGTCCTCTTGCTAGATAAGAGAAAAAGCATACCCGCTCTCCTTTGGAGGGATCTGGGACACTCTCCGCTTGCTTTCCGCCCTTATAGGTGGCGAGTCCGGCTCGAACCGGAACCATGAAGGCCGGAGGAAGAAATCCCTTGGTTTGGAGTGTCACTAGCTCGCTATGCGGGACTGAGCATCTCTCCCAATTTCAGTGCTGAGGGCTGGGAGCGCGAGAGGAGGAGCCGCGTCGACTGTCCATGATGGAATGGATTTTTGTCAGAGGCGCTCCGATGAAAGCTCGCGGAGGGGGGATGGTGTGACTCAGATCTAGATCCTTGTCCCTTTTATAGGCGGCTCATTTGCGCAGCTAGGGGGATAAGTGTAAAAATACCCTGGCTTTTCGCATTCATTCAAACACGTGGAAGATGGCCATTATTGGGCGTGGAAGCCAAGGAGCACAACATTTATCAGAAGCCGGACACTATTCGACAAGTATATTGGATTTGGAGAAGAACCCGCCTCGCAATGCTGAAGACAATCTACGCGCCAGACTCATCGCCATTGAAGCCTGGTTCGGGGGCTACTGAGGGAGTCTTGGATTAGGGGGTGTCCGGATAGCCGAACTATCACCGTTTGTCGGACTCCTAGACTATGAAGATACAAGATTGAAGACTTCGTCCCGTGTCCGGATGAGACTTTCCTTGGCGTGGAAGGCAAGCTTGGCGATACGGATATGTAGATCTCCTACCATTGTAACCGATTTTGTGTAACCCTAACCCTATCCGGTGTCTATATAAACCGGAGGGTTTTAGTCCGTAGGACAAAAAACAATCATACCATAGGCTAGCTTCTAGGGTTTAGCCTCTCTGATCTCGTGGTAGATCCACTCTTGTACTACCCATATCATCAATATTAATCAAGCAGGAGTAGGGTTTTACCTCCATCGAGAGGGCCCGAACCTGGGTAAAAACATCGTGTCCCTTGTCTCCTGTTACCATCCGCCTAGTCGCATAGTTCGGGACCCCCTACCCGAGATCCGCCACCAGGAGGGTCCGTTCGGGCACACTGAAAGATCTACTAATAAAAAAGTGCATGCGATAGAAGAAATTAATGTTTTGAGTGGAAAGATGGATGAACTTATGAAATTATTTGCTACTAGGAGTGTTTCTTCTGATCCTAATGATATGCCTTTGTCTACTTTGATTGAGAATAATAATGAATCTACGGATGTGAATTTTGTTGGTAGGAATAATTTCGGTAACAACACGTATAGAGGGAACTCTAATCCTAGGCCTTATCCTAGTAATCCTTCTAATAATTATGGAAATTCCTACGACAACTCTTATGGAAATTTTAATAAGATGCCCTCTGAATCTGAGACTAGTGTTAAAGAGTTTATGAATTCGCAAAAGAATTTTAATGCTTTGCTTGAAGACAAATTGCTTAAAGTTGATGAATTGGCTAGGAACGTTGATAGAATTTCTCTTGATGTTGATTCCTTAAAGCTTAGGTTTATTCTGCCTAAGCATGATATCAATGAGTCTCTCAAAGCCATGAGAATTTCCATTGATGAGTGCAAGGAAAGAACCGCTAGGATGCTGTAGCGACCCGACCTCAAACGGTCAAGTCTTTGTGCTTCCGTGTCATCCCTGGATCGGTAATGCTGACACACACAGTACTTGAAGGATTTATAACAGAGTAGCAATCACACACTTATTACATCGAATGTCTCAAAAGAGAACTTATTACAATAAATATGGCTTAAGGCCATCTAATACGATAACAACGGAAGGCTTGGAAGATAAAGTGAGTCCATCAACTCCAACGACATAGCTGAGCTGCATGGAATATGCTGGCAATATAATACGTTGCAGCCCGAAAATGGGTCATCACATGGAATATGCTGGCAATATAACACAGTAGAGCAAGAACAGTATAATGCTATCACTACATGCATATTTGGTTGGTGGAAAGCTCTATGGTTATGATTTTTGCGAAAAGCCAATTTTTTCCTACAACAAAGGAATAGATTTTAATTTAACTATCATGGTAGTTGAAACATCATTGAGAAGGTTCCTCCAACTCAATCCCAATTAAAGTAATTATCAACCCAACAATATTAATTTAAGAGTGATGAGATACTTAAGATACTCCAAGTACTAGATACTTAAGATTGTCCATAACCGGGGACACGGCTAACCATGATTAGATTGTACACTCTGCAGAGTTTTGTGCACTTTTCCCCACAAGACTCGATCGCCTCCATTGGATTTCTTGCACTACATGGTGTTTGAGAAACGGATGACCGAGACACAGTCTTTCAGAAACATTAACTCTCTACTCCGGGCAGACCATACCAAACCTACAACCCACTACTCAAGATCTACCTCTTCGAGAGCTTCACGTAACTTACTCAACTATGCTAGAGCCCATAATAGCTTGTGGCTACACACGTAAGTTTCTAGCATGAATCATCTCAGCCCCTTTGAGCCTGGGTGGCGGTCCATAGGAAAATCACACGGAAACCCGGATTTCCAAAAATACAGCAACATCGATTCTCCAGTGCCTCAATCCACCCAGATGTGTATTTAAGTTGCCACCTTAAGTTGAACCATTAATTTACAATCTCACATCTGTCATGGATTTCACTCACCCAAACCACGTCTACGAGCATAGCGTAGCAATATAAGCAATACGTAGAAGTAACTCCCAAGGGTTTGAATATAACAGGGCAATAGGTTCTACCTCATCAACTACTTCTCAACGCACATGTTAATGACATCCTAATCATGCAATGTTTGAGGATTGGAACTAATGCATAAAAACTAGGGACTCGTAGTAGCACGCTTCGCACTCCGGGAATTCTGTCGCAAACAAACAATAGCGTACATAAGCAATCAAGCGAAGATGCATAGGCAAAACTCAAATAAGAGGGATTGACCAAAAATTTCAACTTAAGAACTCCGGTTTGCAAAAATAATCGAATCGAACGGAGCAACGAAACTCAAACGGCGAAAGAAACAAGATCCGTTTACTAATCCGAACTAAAGTCAAATTTTACAGTACCAAAATCTTGTTTAAGTTGGCTAGACATAAAGAGGGTCTCGAGACGAAGATCTAGGCGCTTGAATCGCCTGATTCCGATAAACGAGCGAAAAGATAAACGGAAATGAAAATCGGATCAGAAATCGGGATCGAGAATAATCACGGAAAAATCCGAGAAAAAGAAAACTGACGAACAGGCTAACGAACGAGCGTTCGTTGTCTGTAACTATCGAGCGGAAACCGTTTGTTAAAATGAACGTACGGACGAACGTCCGCTAAATAGAAGAACCGGGAAAAAACGGCGAACCGATCTAAAAAACGAACTAGGGTTTAAAAAAACCGAATCGGTTTTCTAGAGAAAACCGGCAGCGGCGGCTACCTCGTCGGATCCGGTGAGGCGCGGGGCTCCGGCGGCTTGGGGCTTCGGCGGCGGGGCGGCGGCTTGCGGCGCGGGAGCGGGCGCGGCTTGCAGGCAAGGCGGCGAGGCGCGGTGGCGGCGTGGGTTTTCGAGGCGGCTTCAAGCGGTTGGTGGTGGTGGCGGGAGCTTGGGGCGCATATAAAGGGGGGCGGCGGCTTGGAGTAGGGGCCAAGGCGGCGGCTTGGGAGGAGTCCCGGCCGGACTCCTCGTCCGAGGCGGCGGCGGCGGCTCGGTCTCCGGGTGGGAGACGGGAGGTGGGCCTGCCCTGGTTTCGCCGCCGCGTTCAAGATTTTTTAATAATTCCATGAACAGAAAATAAATCCTAGAAAATAAAATAAAATCTAAAAATGCCAAAGCAAATTTTCACCGCCTAAATAAAATATTTAGATCGGGATGAACATTTTCTTGGCCCTAAAATGCAATTTTGAAAACGTGCAATTTTTCTAATGCAAATAAAATCCAAATAAAATCAAATATTTGATTTTAATATTTTTCCTCCAATATTTTGATTATTTTGGAGAAGTCATATTATCTCCTCTCATATATTCTAATACGAAATATTTTCGGAGAGAAAAATAATTAAGACCAAAAATCCTCGTTTCAATATTTGATAAAAAAATCAAATATGAAAACCGGGAAATCCCCAACTCTCTGCGAGGGTCCTTGAGTTGCTTAGGATTTCGAGGATCGCGAAACAAAAATGCAATAAAATATGATATGCATGAATGATCTATGTATAAAATTCCAAATTGAAAATTTGGGATGTTACAAACCTACCCCCCTTAAGATGAATCTCGCCCTCGAGGTTCGGGTTGGCTAGAAAATAGGTGTGGGTGGTCTTTGCGAAGATCATCCTCTCGTTCCCAGGTGGCTTCATCCTCGGTATGGTGGCTCCACTGAACTTTGCAAAACTTGATAACCTTGCTACGGGTGACTCGACTGGCAAACTCAAGAATCTTGACTGGCTTCTCCTCATAAGTCAAATCACTGTCCAACTGAATCGCGTCCAAGGGTACTGTATCTCTTAACGGTATTTCGGCCATCTCAACATGACACTTCTTTAGCTGTGATACGTGAAACACATCATGAACTCCTGACAGTCCTTCAGGTAACTCCAACTTGTAGGCGACTTCTCCCATATGTTCCAAAACACGATATGGTCCTACAAATCTCGGAGCTGACTTTCCCTTAACTCCAAAATGTTTCACTCCTCGCAAGGGTGATACTCGCAGATATGCTCTATCTCCAATTTCATAAGTTACCTCCTTGTGTTTTGAGTCTGCATAACTCTTCTGCCTGGACTGAGCTATCTTCAGTCTATCCCGAATCAGCTTAACTTTCTCTTCAGACTCCTTAATCAAGTCCGGTCCAAACAATTGCCGGTCTCCTACTTCATCCCACATCAACGGTGTCCTGCACCTTCGTCCATACAAGGCTTCGAACGGTGCCATCTTCAAACTGGCTTGATAACTATTGTTGTATGAGAACTCTGCGTAAGGCAAATTGTCATCCCAACTATATCCATATTCTAGCACATAGGCTCTCGACATGTCCTCCAGAATCTGGTTGACTCTCTCTGTCTGCCCATCGATCTGCGGGTGAAATGTTGTACTGAACTCCAATCTCGTTCCCAGAGTCTGGTGCAGCAGATGCCAAAACTTTGAGGTAAACTGTGTTCCTCTATCTGATACAATGGTCCTCGGAACTCCATGCAGACATACGATCCTGGACATATATATCTTGGCCAACTTCGCACTTGTATAAGTTGTTTTCATCGATAAAGTGTGCCACTTTGGTCAAGCGATCAACGACTACCCATATAGAATCATACACCGATTTGGTCACGCAATCCGTGATAAAATCCATGCCAAGCTTATCCCACTTCCATTTGGGTATCGGCATAGGCTGTAACAATCCTGCTGGCTTTTTATGCTCTGCCTTCACTCTCTGACATACATCTCATACGGCTACATACTCGGCAATATCCTTCTTCATATCAGTCCATCAGAAACGTTCCTTCAAATCCAAATACATCTTGGTGTTTCCGGGATGTATCGAGTATGGTGAGTCATGAGCCTCCTGAAGTATTAAATTCCTGATCTCTGGGTCATTGGGCACATAAACTCGTTCCTCAAACCATAAGGTATCGTGCTCATCTTCACGAAAACCTTTGGCCTTTCCTTTGCTCATTTTCTCCTTTATCTCGGCAATCTCTTTGTCATCCTTCTGAGCTTTTCGAATCTTCCTCAACAATGTAGACTGAACCTCCATTGTTGCAACAAAACCTCGAGGAACAATCTCCAATCGAAGTTCCCTGAGATCCTCTGCTAACTCCTTGGGTAATCTCGTAATCTCTAGGATATTAGCATAACTCTTTCGGCTCAAGGCGTCCGCTACGACATTGGCCTTTCCTGGATGATAGTGCAGCTTCATGTCATAATCCTATATAAGCTCAAACCATCTCCTCTGCCTAAGGTTCAGCTCCTTCTGTGTAAAAATGTACTTCAAACTCTTATGATCCGTGTACACATCACAACGGTTTCCAATAAGGTAATGTCTCCAAGTCTTCAACACATGCACTACGGCTGCTAACTCCAAATCATGCGTGGCATAATTCAATTCGTGCGGTTTTAGTTGTCGTGAAGCATACGAAACAACTCTTTCGTCCTGCATAAGCACACTTCCAAGTCCTAAGTGAGAGGCGTGTAATACACTTGGAAATCCTTACGATATTTGGCGATTATGACCTTTGAGGGCTGTAGTCAAACGTTTCTTCAACTCCTGGAAACTTGCCTCGCAATCTTCCGTCCATTTAAACTTGGTATCCTTCTTCAATAACTCCGTCATTGGTTTCGCAATCTTGGAAAAATTCTCAATGAATCCCCGGTAGTATCCTGCGAGTCCAAGAAAACTACGGATCTCGCTAACTGAAGTGGGTGCCAACCATTCAGTGACTGGCTGGACCTTGGTGGGGTGTACTGCTATACCTTCTCCTGATATAACATGTCCAAGGAATCCAACTTCCTTCAACCAAAACTCGCATTTGCTGAACTTGGCATACAACTGGTGTTCCCTGAGTTTCTCGAGAACTAAACGCAAATGCTCCTTGTGCTCCTCTTCATTCTTCGAGTATACCATTATATCATCAATAAACACCACAGCAAACTTGTCCAAATATTCCATGAACACCTTGTTCATCATGCTCATGAAATACGCAGGGGTGTTAGTCAGTCCAAACGACATGACCGTATATTCGTATAACCCGTAGCATGTGGTGAATGCTGTCTTTGGTATATCCTTCTCTCGTTCAACTGATGGTATCCCGATCGTAGATCGATCTTTGAAACCACCTTAGCTCCTTGTAGCTGATCAAATAGATCATTGATCATCGGTAGTGGGTACTTGTTCTTAATCGTCACTTCATTCAAGGCCCGATAATCAACAACCATCCTTAGGGACTTATCCTTCTTCTCAACCAAAAGCACTGGGGCTCCCCAAGGTGATGAACTCTGTCGAATGTAACCTTTCTCCAATAACTCCTTGATCTGTCTCTTAATCTCCTCCAGATCATTCGCAGGCATCCGGTAGGGTCTCTTGGATATTGGCCTTGTACCTGGCAATAGCTCTATCAAAAACTCGATGTCTCGATCTGGTGGCATGCCTGGTAACTCCTCTAGGAAAACATCCGGGTAATCCTTCACTCTGTGCACTTCCTCTGAACAACTCCCATGAGGGTATTCACTTGGCTCCTCCTAGGCACATGCCTAGATACATACTTAATCCTTTTTCCCTCCGGGGTGGTGAGATAAATCGATTTACTAGCACAGTCAATGCTTCCTCCATACTTTGACATCCATTCCATGCCTAATATCACATCCAATCCTTGTGACTCCAAGATAATTAGGCCGGACGGAAAAACATGGTTGCCAATGGTTAGGGGTATCTGGTCGCACCATCGACTAGCCATATACTCTGCTCCAGGCGAACTCACTAATAGAGGGGTCCTAAGGGTTTGGGTTGGTAACTTAAACATATCCACGAATCCCCTCGATATGTATGAATGCGATGCACTAGTATCAAAAAGAACAAGAGCGGTAAATGACTTAACCAAAAACTTACCTATAATCGCAGTCAGCTGCTCTTCAACCTCCTCCACGTTAACATGGTTCACTTGTCCTTTGTTGAATGGATTGGGCTTCTTCCCAGCGCTCCCATTTCCGTTTCCATTCTTCCCTTCAGGGCACTCCGTGGCATAGTGCCCAGTCTTCCCGCACTTATAGCAAGTAATGTGACTTAGATCCCTTTTGGCGGGTGTGGCTAGATTGGGGCGGTTCTGATTGTTGGTAGTTCCGTTCCCATTCCCGCTCTTTGAACCATTGTGGTTATGCGAACCTCCTCCGGTGTGGTTATGACCTCCATGGTTATGAACAAGTCCTCCCGAGTTCGGGGTTAGGCGAGGCTTCTGCTGAGCTCCTGGGTTATACCTCCCTTGTCCGTACTTCCTCTTACGGCTCTCAATCTGCTGCTGCTTCCCTTCAATCATAAGAGCCTTATCTACCAACTCCTGGTAGTTATTGAAGGTTGCTACCATCAACTGCATACTCATCTCATCATTCAGCCCTTCCATAAACTTCTCCTGCTTCGCGGCATCTGTGGCCACATCATCAGGGGCATAGCGAGATAACTTGCTAAACTCATCCACGTACTGAGCCACGGTACGGTTCCCTTGTCATAAGTTGCGAAACTCACGCTTCTTCATATTCATGGCTCCAGTTGAGACATGGGTTGTACGGAAAGCTTGCTGAAACTGGTCCCAAGTGACGTTGGCTATGGGGAAAGTGGCCGTGTAATCCTCCCACCATGAGGCTGCTGGTCCATCCAATTGATGTGCGGCAAAGCGCACCCTCTCAGCATCTGTGCAACCTGCGGTGGTCAACTCCCTTCCAATACGGTGTAGCCAATCATCAGCAACCATAGGCTCGGTGCTACTGGAAAACACCGGCGGCTGTAACCTCAGAAATCGGGCTAGGTTGTCAACTGGAGGCGGGTTGTTGTTATTGTTGTCGTTGTTGTTGTTGTTGTTGCCCTGGTTCTGAACTAGCAATTGCATCAAGGTGTTCTGCTGCTGGATCAACTGAGTGAGCTCCGGCGGGAAGGCAAATCCGGTGTCACGTCTCGGAGGCATCTGATGGGTTTAAATGGAAGAGACCAGAATAGAAAAGGGGTCTAATGAGAAAGCACTACCCATATGCACATGAGACAAACACAAACGTTTCACTCAATCAATCAAGCAAGGGCATACAAGCGGTCTAGAACTATCGCAAAAGTGCTCAACTACTACTAAATACATGGGGGAATACTACTAATCATTTGGTGGTCATCTAGAAATTTTGATCGGTGGAAGACTCCATGATATCTGCTCCAGCTTCGTCTTCATAGTCATCATCGCTAGGGTCGGAGTCGGTGTCGTCGATGATGATGTAGTTCTCCGGGCAAGTGGAATCATCGTCTTCTCTTCCCGGCACTGGGTCTCTCATGAATACTCCGATCTTCTTTACCAGGTCATGATTCTTCTCCAGTAGTGTCTTAATTTCCTCCTCATATCCATCGCGTGTAAACTTGAGTTCTTCCTCCAACTCAATGATCCTAGTCTTTGCCTTCTACAAATCCATCATGTCTGCGCACATCTGGTTCTCCTGACGTCGAATGTGCTGGTTTAGCTCATGGATGGAAGCTGCAATGGATCTATCCTTCTTGGTGCTGATCATCTCCCATTGCTCGTCTTGGCGCCCACATATCTGGTAGATAGTGTCCTTAAGATCCTTGTTGTAGACTTCTCCAATGCGCCCCATGGTAATGTGGGCTGCCATATTCTTTCCTAGACTCCAGGTGGGTGCTTCAAAAGAAAACTCTACGGGCTTAGAGGTTGGCGAGAACGTCCTTCCTGGAACTTGTACTTGAATCATCCAGCGCTCCTCTTCTGGTAAAGTGGCGTTGTACGTCTAGGTGAAGCTTGGTATTCCAATGTTCAAGTACCTAGTGACTTCCTTCAAGTGGCATCCAAAGGGTGTGTCTTCATCCGGTTGTGCAAACTTGTTCTTCAACTCCGCCATCCTAAAGAGTAGAAAATGGAGAGGAGTCAGAATTGAGTAGAGAAGAGTGACCTAGGGTTTATCTTAGTGGTCGTGTCCTACACTCAGCGTGTGCTCTGATACCATCTTGTAGCGACCTGACCTCAAACGGTCAAGTCTCTGTGCTTCCGTGCCATCCCTGGATCGGTAATGCTGACACACACATTACTCGAAGGATTTATAACGGAGTAGCAATCACACACTTATTACATCGAATGTCTCAAAAGAGAAATTATTACAATAAATATGGCTTAAGGCCATCTAATACGATAACAGCGGAAGGCTTGGAAGATAAAGTGAGTCCATCAACTCCAACGGCATAGCTGAGCTGCACGGCAACAACCTAACGAACCTTACTCCTCGTCTGAAAAGTCTGCAACATAATACGTTGCAGCCCGAAAACGGGTCAACACATGGAATATGTTGGCAATATAACACAGTAGAGCAAGAACAGTATAATGCTATCACTACATGCATATTGGCTGGTGGAAAGCACTATGGTTATGATTTTGGTGAAAAGCCAATTTTCCCCTACAACAAAGGAATAGATTTTAATTTAACTATCATGGTAGTTGAAACATCATTGAGAAGGTTCCTCCAACTCAATCCCAATTAAAGTAGTTATCAACCCAACAATATTAATTTAAGAGTGATGAGATACTTAAGATACTCCAAGTACTAGATACTTAAGATTGTCCATAACCGGGGACACGGCTAACCATGATTAGATTGTACACTCTTTAGAGGTTTGTGCACTTTTCCCCACAAGACTCGATCGCCTCCGTTGGATTTCTCGCACTACATGGTGTTTGAGAAACGGATGACCGAGACACAGTCTTTCAGAAACATTAACTCTCTACTCCGGGCAGACCATACCAAACCTACAACCCACTACCTACTGATCTACCTCTTCGAGAGCTTCACGTAACTTACTCAACTATGCTAGAGCCCATAATAGTTTGTGGCTGCACACGGAAGTTTCTAGCATGAATCATCTCAGTTCCCTTTGAGCTTGGGTGGCGGTCCATAGGAAAATCACATGGAACCCCGGGATTTCCAAAAATACAGCAACATCGATTCTCCAGTGCCTCAATCCACCCAGATGTGTATTTAAGTTGCCACCTTAAGTTGAACCATTAATTTACAATCTCACATCTGTCATGGATTTCACTCACCCAAACCACGCTCTGAGCATAAGCGTAGCAATATAAGCAATACGTAGAAGTAACTCCCAAGGGTTTGAATATAACAGGGCAATAGGTTCTACCTCATCAACTACTTCTCAACCCACATGTTAATGACATCCTAATCATGCAATGTTTGAGGATTGAAACTAATGCATAAAAACTGGGTATGGAAAGAGTATGATGAATGTGTTACTTGCCTTGCTGACGATCCGAGAAACCTAGGGACTCGTAGTAGCACGCTTCGCACTTCGGGAATTCTATTGCAAACAAACAATAGCATACATAAGCAATCAAGCGAAGATGCACAGGCAAAACTCAAATAAGAGAGATTGACCAGAAAGTTCAACTTAAGAACTCCGGTTTGCAAAAAGAATCGAATCGAACGGAGCAACGAAACTCAAACGACGAAAGAAACAAGATCCATTTACTAATCTGAACTAAAGTCAAATTTTACAGTACCAAAATATTGTTTAAGTTGGTTAAACAGAAAGAGGATCTCGAGACAAAGATCTAGGCGCTTGAATCGCCTGATTCCGATAAACGAGCGAAAAGATAAACGGAAACGAAAATCAGATTAGAAATCACGATCGAGAATAATTGCGGAAAAATCCGAGAAAAAGAAAACTGACGAACAGGCTAACGAATGAGCGCTTGTTGTCTGTTTCTATCGAGCGAAAACCGTTCGTTAAAACGAACGTACGGACGAATGTCCGCTAAATAGAAGAACCGGGAAAAACCGGAGTCCTGATCTAGAAAAACGAACTAGGGTTTAAAAAAACCGAATCGGTTTTCTAGAGAAAACCGGCGGCGGCGGCTACCTCGTCGGATCCGGTGAGGCGCGGGGCTCCGGCGGCGGCGAGCCGCGGGTGGCGGCGCGGCTCGGGAGGCGGGCTGTGGCGGCGGTTGGTGGTGGTGGCGGGGGGCTTGGGGCGGCATATAAAGGGGGGGGGGGCTTGGAGGAGGGGCTAAGGCGACGGATTGGGAGGAGTCCCGGCCGGACTCCTCGTCCGAGGCGGTAGCGGCTCGGTCTCCGGGTGGGAGACGGCGCACGCGGGGAGGTGGGCCGGCCCGGC
The DNA here is from genome assembly GCA_021605145.1 of Aegilops bicornis. NCBI lineage: Eukaryota > Viridiplantae > Streptophyta > Magnoliopsida > Poales > Poaceae > Aegilops > Aegilops bicornis. Next base: position 272,717,991 of record CM038671.1, on the reverse strand, counting down.
TGGGTTTCGGCCGAGTCGGCGCCCGAAGATTTTTTTAACAATTCGACAAACAGAAAATAAATCCTAGAAAATAAAATAAAAATCCAAAAATGCCAAAACAAAATTTTCACCGTCTAAATAAAATATTTAGAACGAGATGAACATTTTCTTGGCCCTAAAATGCAATTTTGAAAACGTGCAATTTTTCTAATGGAAATAAAATCCAAATAAAATCAAATATTTGATTTTAATATTTTTCCTCCAGTATTTCAATTATTTTGGAGAAGTCATATTATCTCCTCTCATATATTTTAATACGAAATTTTTCGGAGAGAAAATAATTAAAACCAAAAATCCTCGTTTCAATATTTGATAAAAAATCAAATATGAAAACCGGGAAATCCCCAACTCTCTCCAAGGGTCCTTGAGCTGCTTAGGATTTCGAGGATCGTGAAACAAAAATGCAATAAAATATGATATGCATGAATGATCTATGTATAACATTCCAAATTGAAAATTTGGGATGTTACAGATGCGTGCTACGAAAGATGCCTTTATTAAAGCGTGTTCTTCCAGTTTCCATGAAAATCAAGATGAAGATATAAACGTTATTGATGTGTCCCCTATTAAATCTTTGTTTTGCAATATAAATCTTGATAATGATGAGACTGAATATGATCCACATTACCTAGAAGGTGTTCCAAAAATTCGGAGTTTTTAGATCTTGATGCTAAAATTGATAATAGTGGGATTGAAGAAAGCAAAACCCTATATATGTTGCTAAACCCACTATTTTGGATTTCAAGGAATTTAATTATGAAAGTTGCTCTTTAATTAATTGTATTTCCTTGTTGCAATCCGTGCTAAATTCTCCTCATGCTTATAGTCAAAATAAAGCGTTTACTAAACATATCGTTGATGCCTTGATGCAATCTTATGAAGAAAAACTTGAGTTGGAAGTTTCTATCCCTAGAAAACTTTATGATGAATGGGAACCAACTACTAAAATTAAGATTAAGGATCATGAATTTTATGCTTTATGTGATTTGGGTGCTAGTGTCTCCACTATTCCCAAAACTTTGTGTGATTTGCTAGATTTCCGTGATTTTGATGATTGCTCTCTAAACTTGCATCTTGCAGATTCCACTATTAAGAAACCTATGGGAAGAATTAATGATGTTCTTATTGTTTCAAATAGAACTTATGTGCCCGTAGATTTTATTGTTCTTGATATAGATTGCACTCCTTCTTGTCCTATTATTCTTGGTAGACCTTTCCTTAGAACGATTGGTGCAATTATCGATATGAAGGAAGGGAATATTAGATTCCAATTTCCATTAATGAAAGGCACGAAACACTTCCCTAGAAATAAAATAAAGTTACCATATGAATCTATCATGAGAGCCACTTATGGATTGCCTACCAAAGATGGCAATACCTAGATCTATCCTTGCTTTTATGCCTAGCTAGGGGCGTTAAACAATAGCGCTTGTTGGGAGGCAACCCAATTTTTTTGCTTTTGCTTATGTTTAGGAATAAATCTTTGATCTAGCCTCTGGTTAGATGTGTTTTTATGTTTTAATTAGTGTTTGTGCCAAGTTAAACATATAGGATCTTCTTGGATGATAGTTATTTGATCTTGCTGTAATTTCCAGAAACTTTCTGTTCACGAAAACAATTGTTAAAAATCACCAGAACGTGATAAAATAGTTACTCCTATTGCTGCTGATCAATACACAAATTTCCTAGGTCGTCCTATTTTGGCTTTTTTTTGGAGTTCCAGAAGTTTGAGTTACTTACAGATTACTACAGACTATTCTGTTTTTGACAGATTCTGTTTTCGTGTGTTATTTGCTTATTTTGATGAATCTATGGCTAGTAAAATAGTTTATAAACCATAGATAAGTTGGAATACAGTAGGTTTAACACCAATATAAATAAAGAATTAGTTCATTACAATACCTTGAAGTGGTCTTTTGTTTTCTTTCGCTAACGGAGCTCACGAGATTTCTGTTGAGTTTTGTGTTGTGAAGATTTCAAGTTTTGGGTGAAATCTTTTGATGGATTATGGAACAAGGAGCGGCAAGAGCCTAAGCTTGGGGATGCCCATGGCACCCCCAAGATAATCTAAGGACACCAAAAAGTCAAAGCTTGGGGATGCCCCGGAAGGCATCCCCTCTTTCGTCTACTTCCATCGGTAACTTTACTTGGAGCTATATTTTTATTCACCACATGATATGTGTTTTGCTTAGAGCGTCTTGTATGATTTGAGTCTTTGCTTTTTAGTTTAACAAAATCATCCTTGCTGTACACACCTTTTGAGAGAGCCATACATTATTTGGAAATTATCAGAATACTATTTGTGCTTCACTTATATCTTTTGAGTTATATAGTTTTGCTCTAGTACTTCACTTATATCTTTTAGAGCACGGTGGTGGATTTGTTTTAAAGAAAATATTGATCTCTCATGCTTCACTTAGATTATTTTGAGTCTTAAGTAGCATGGTAATTTGCTTAAATAATCTTAATATTCTAGGTATTTATAATAGTAAAAACTTTCTTATGAGTGTGTTGGATACTAAGAAAAGTTTGATGCTTGATGATTGTTTTGAGATACGGAGGTAATAATATCAAAGTTGTGCTAGTTGAGTAGTTGTGAATTTGAGAAATGCTCGTGTTGAAGTTTGCAAGTCCCGTAGCATGCATGTATGGTAAACGTTATGTAACAAATTTGAAACATGAGGTGTTCTTTGATTGTCCTACTTATGAGTGGCGGTCGGGGACGAGCGATGGTCTTTTCCTACCAATCTATCCCCCTAGGAGCATGCGCGTAGTGCTTTGGTTTTTGATGGCTTGTAGATTTTTGCAATAAGTATGTGATTTCTTTATGACTAATGTTGAGTCCATGGATTATACGCACTCTCACCCTTCCATCATTGCTAGCCTGTTCGGTACCGTGCATTGTCCTTTCTCACATTGAGAGTTGGTGCAAATTTCGCCGGTGCATCCAAACCCCGTGATATGATACACTCTTTCGCACATAAACCTCCTTATATACCAAACCCCGTGATATGATACACTCTTTCCATAGCCATTTCGAGATATATTGCCATGCAACTTTCCACCATTCCTTTCATCATGACACATTCATCATTGTCATATTGCTTAGCATGATCATGTAGTTGACATAGTATTTGTGGCAAAGCCACCATTCATAATTCTTTCATACATGTCACTCTTGGTTCATTGCATATCCCGGTACACCGTCAGAGGCATTCATATAGAGTCATACTTTGTTCTAGTGTCGAGTTGTAATCATTGAGTTGTAAATAAATAGAAGTGTGATGATCATCATTTTCTAGAGCATTGTCCCAAGTGAGGAATAAAAAAAAGGCCACAAAAAAAAGAGAAGGCCCAAAAAAAGAGAAAGGCCATAAAAAAAAGAGAAGGCCCAAAAAAATGAGAGAAAAAGAGAGAAGGGACAATGCTACTATCCTTTGCCACACTTGTGCTTCAAAGTAGCACCATAATCATCATGATAGAGAGTCTCTTGTTTTGTCACTTTCATATACTAGTGGGAATTTTTCATTATAGAACTTGGCTTGTATATTCCAACAATGGGCCTCCTCAAGTGCCCTAGGTCTTCATTAGCAAGCAAGTTGGATGCACACCCACTTAGTTTCTTTTGTTGAGCTTTCATACATTTATAGCTCTAGTGCATCCGTAGCATGCAATCCCTACTCCTTGCATTAACATCAATCGATGGGCATCTCCATAGCCCATTGATTAGCCTCGTTGATGTGAGATCTTCTCCTTTTTTGTCTTCTCCACATAACATCATATTCTATTCCACCCATAGTGCTATGTCCATGGCTCGCGCTCATATGTTGCGTGAAAGTTTATAAGTTTGAGATTAATAAAGTATGAAACAATTGCTTGGCTTGTCATCGGGGTTGTGCATGATGAGAGAATTCTTGTGTGACGAAAATGGAGCATGACTAAACTATACGATTTTGTAGGGATGAACTTTCGTTGGCCATGTTATTTTGAGAGGACATAATTGCTTAGTTAGTATGCTTGAAGTATTATTATTTTTATGTCAATATGAACTTTTGTCTTGAATCTTTCGGATCTGAATATTCATACCACAATTAAGAAGAATTACATTGAAATTATGCCAATTAGCACTCCGCATCAAAAATTCTGTTTTTATCATTTACCTACTCGAGGACGAGCAGGAATTAAGCTTGGGGATGCCTGATACGTCTCCAACGTATCTATAATTTTTGATTGCTCCATGCTATATTATCTATTGTTTTGGACAATATTGGGCTTTATTTTCCACTTTTATATTATTTTTGGGACTAACCTATTAACCGAAGGCCCATCCCAGAATTGTTGTTTTTTTTCCTATTTCAGTGTTTCGAAGAAACGGAATATCAAATGGAGTCCAAACGGAATGAAACCTTCGGGAACGTGATTTTCTCACCGAACATGATCCAGGAGACTTGGACCCTATGCCAAGGAAGCTTCGAGGAGGGCACGAGGTAGGGGGCGCGCCCTCCACCCTCGTGGCCCCATGATGCTCCACTGACGTACTTCTTCCTCCTATATATACCTACATACCCCCAAACGATCAGATACAGAGCCAAAAACGTAATTCCACCGCCGCAACCTTCTGTACCCACGAGATCCCATTTTGGGGCCTGTTCCGGAGCTCCACCGGAGAGGGCATCCACCACGGAGGGCTTCTACATCATCACCATAGCCCCTCCGATGAAGTGTGAGTAGTTTACTTCAGACCTTTGGGTCCATAGTTAGTAGCTAGATGGCTTCTTCTCTCTTTTTAGATCTCAATACAATGTTCTCCCCTCTCGTGGAGATCTATTCGATGTAATCTTCTTTTTGCGGTGTGTTTGTTGAGACCGATGAATTGTGGTTTATGATCAAGATTATCTATGAACAATATTTGAATCTTCTCTGAATTCTTTTATGTATGATTGGTTATCTTTGCAAGTCTCTTTGAATTATCAGTTTGGTTTGGCCTACTAGATTGTTTTTTCTTGCAATGGGAGAAGTGCTTAGTGATGACCCACAAGTATAGGGGATCTATCGTAGTCCTTTCGATAAGTAAAGTATCGAACCCAACGAGGAGCAGAAGGAAATGATAAGCGGTTTTCAGCAAGGTATTCTCTGCAAATCGAAATAAGTGGTAACAGATAGTTTTGTGATAAGCTAAATTGTAACGAGCAACAAGTAACAAAAGTAAATAAGGTGCAGCAAGGTGGCCCAATCCTTTTTGTAGGAAAGGACAAGCCGGAACAAACTCTTATAATAGGAAAAACGCTCCCGAGGACACATGGGAATATCATCAAGCTAGTTTTCATCACGTTCATATGATTCGTGTTCGGTGCTTTGATATGTGGGTGGACCGGTGCTTGGGTGCTGTTCTTACTTGAACAAACATCCCACTTATGATTAATCTCTATTGCAAGCATCCGCAACTACAACAAAAGTATTAAGGTAGACCTAACCATAGCATGAAACATATGGATCCAAAACAGCCCCTTACGAAGTAATGCATAAACTAGGGTTTAAGCTTCTGTCACTCTAGCAACCCATCATCTACTTATTACTTCCCAATGCCTTCCTCTAGGCCCAAATAATGGTGAAGTGTTATGTAGTCGACGTTCACATAACACCACTAGAGGTTAGACAACATACATCTTATCAAAATAACGAATCTAATACCAAATTCACATGACTACTAATAGCAAGACTTCTCCCTTGTCCTCGTGAACAAACGTAACTACTCACAAAGCATATTCATGTTCATAATCGTAGGGGTAATAATGTGCATAAAGGATCTGAACATATGATCTTCCACCAAGTAAACCAACTAGCATCAACTACAAGGAGTAATCAACACTACTAGCAACCTACTAGCACCAATCCCGGACTTGGAGACAAGAATTGGATACAAGAGATGAATTAGGGTTTGGAGATGAGATGGTGCTGGTGAAGATGTTGATGGAGATTGCCCTCTCCCAATGAGAGGAGCGTTGGTTATGATGATGGCGATGATTTCCCCCTCCCGGAGGGAAGTGTCCCGGCAGAACAGCTCCGCCGGAGCCCTAGATTGGTTCCGCCATGGTTCCGCCTCGTGGCGGCGGAGTCTCGTCCCGAAAGGTTGCTTCTTATTTTTTCTCATCAAAAGACTTCATATAGGAGAAGATGGGCGTCAGAGAGCCACCAGGGGGCCCACGAGGTAGGGGGGCGCGTCCATGGGGGTAGGGCGCGCCCCACCCTCGTGAGCAGGGTGTGGGCCCCCTGGCCTTCATCTTTGGCGACGATTTTTCTTTATTTATTTTAAGACATTCCGTGGAGTTTCAGGACTTTTGGAGTTGCACAGAATAGGTCTCCTATATTTGCTCCTTTTCCACCCTGCATTCCAGCTGCCGCATTCTCCCTCTTCATGTAAACCTTGTAAAATAAGAGAGAATAGCCATAAGTATTGTGACATAACGTGAAATAACAGCCCATAATGCGATAAATATCGATATAAAAGCATGATGCAAAATGGACGTATCAACTCCCCCAAGCTTAGACCTCGCTTGTCCTCAAGCGAAAAGCCGATAACAATAAATATGTCCTCATGTTTAGAGGTAGAGGCGTCGATAAAAAATAGAATACAGACATGAAGGCATCATGATTATTGCCATAACAGCAACATAAATAGATTTGTCATATGATTACTTATGTTCAAGTGATGATCTTTTCACAATGCAAAAGTATGAATCAGAAACCTTATTGGGCACTAACAAATTATAACCTCAGTCATTGAAGCAATTGCAATTTATCATAACATCGGAAAGAGTCTATGTCAGAGCTTAAAAGCAAGTCCACATACTCAACTATCACTTAGTCCTTCATAATTGCTAGCACTCACGCAGTACTTGTGGTTACGGAGTTCTAATCGGACACAGAGAAAGATAGGGGCTTATAGTTTTGCCTCACAACCTTTTACCTCAAGGGTAATGTCAACAATAATAATTCATGATCCCCTACATCCAATTAGATATGTATATCATGTTCTTTCCAACATGCTGAGCTTGCCAAAGGATAAAATAAAAAGGGAAAGGTGAAGATCACCGTGACTCTTGCATAAGGTAGAGGATAATAATAAAAGATAGGCCCTTCATAGAGGGAAGCAGAGGTTGCCATGCGCTTTTATGGTTGGATGCACAAAATCTTAATGCAAAAGAACGTCATTTTATATTGCCCCTTGTATGCGAACCTTTATTATGCAGTCTGTATTGCGTCCACAACAAGTTCGTACAAAGCTTATTTCTCTGCACTAATAAGTCATGCATATTTAGAGAGCAATTTTTATTGCTTGCACCGATGACAACTTACTTGAAGGATCTTACGCAATCCATAGGTAGATATGCTGGACTCTCATGGCAAAACTGGTTTAAAGGTATTTGGAAGCACAAGTAGTATTTCTACTTGGTGCTGAGAATTTGGCTAGCATGAGGGGGAAAGGCAAGCTCACCACGGTAGAGGATCCATGACAACATACTTTATCTCAGATGTAAGAAAACATAATTCATTATGTTGTCTTCCTTGTCCAACGTCAACTCTTTAGCATGTCATATTTTAGTGAGTGCTCCCAATCATAAAAGATGTCAATGATAATATATCTATATGTGAAACCTCTCTTTCCTTATTACTTCCTATTAATTGCAACGATGACCAAGGCTATATTTGAGAACTCCCAACAACTTTTAATCATCATACTCTTTCTATGTGAAGTCATTACTTTCACTAAGATCAATATGAACTCTTTGATTCTTTTTATTCTTTTTCTTCTAATCACCCAAGATCATGGCAAAATACTAAAGCCCTTGACTCAACACTAATCTTTATTATATAGCTCACGGACTCGATTGCATAGAGGGATCATAAAGCAAAACTTCAAAACTAGATCATGCCATGACTTTATTCTACTATATCAAGATACTACTAATAGGATCGAACTAAGAAAAGCGGTAAAGATAGGAGTTGTGATGGTGATACGATCAGGGCACCTCCCCAAGCTTGGCAGTTGCCAAGGGGAGTGCCCATACCCATGTGATTATGTCTCCTTCTTTGTTGTTGGCGGTGGAGGTGTTGTTGATGATGCAAGCTTGTCGTCCACCTCCCATGGCAGAGGCTCACCCTCATAGAAGGATGACCGAGTCTCCGGAATCCTCAAATCTCCAACGGAAACAGCTCGAAACGAAAACAGATGATATTTGCGTGATACGGTCGTCAAAACCTTCGGGAGAATATATAATGAATTTTTACCAACCAAAATACGTATCGTGCAAGAAAACGGAGTCCGGAGGGCACACGAGGTTCTCACGAGGTAGGGGGGCGCGCCCAGGGGGGTAGGGCACGCCCTCCAACCTCGTGGAGGCCTCGTGTCCTCCCCGGACTGCTACTTATTTTTCTATTTTTCTAAATATTCCAAAACAGAGAAATATTGCCTTAAAATTTGTTTTGGAGTCGGTTTACTTACCATACCACATACCTATTCCTTTTCGGAGCCTGAAATGGTCTGGAAAGTGTCCCTTATGTATTCCTCCGAGGTTACGGTTTCAATAATATTACTTTCAACATTTATAGGATTACCTGAGATATAGTGTTTGATCCTTTGACCGTTTACCACCTTCGGATTTGTGCCTGCGAAGTTGTTGATTTTTCCGCACCTAACTATAGACCTCCTCGATAACGTAGGGACCTTCCCATGTAGAGAGAAGTTTTCTGCAAAAAATCTTAAACGTGAGTTGTATAGCAACACATAATCACCTACATTAAACTCACGCTTTTGTATCCTTTTGTCATGCCATCTTTTAAATTTTTCTTTAAACAACTTGGCATTTTCATAAGCCTGGGTTCTCCATTCATCAAGTGAGCTAATATCAAATAACCTCTTCTCACCGGCAAGTTTGAAATCAAAGTTGAGCTCTTTAATAGCCCAATATGCCTTATGTTCTAGTTCGAGAGGTAAGTGACATGCTTTTCCATAAACCATTTTATACGGAGACATACCCATAGGATTCTTATATGCAGTTCTATAGGCCCATAATGCATCATCAAGTTTCTTGGACCAATTCTTTCTAGACCTATTAACAGTCTTTTGCAAAATTAATTTGAGCTCTCTATTACTCAATTCTACTTGACCACTAGACTGTGGGTGATAAGGAGATGCAATTCTATGATTAACATCATATTTAGCAAGCATTTTACTTGAAAGCACCATGAATAAAGTGTGAACCACCATCAGTCATTAAATATCTAGGGACTCCAAACCTCGGAAAAATAACTTCCTTAAGCATTTTAATAGAAGTGTTATGATCGGCACTACTAGTTGGAATAGCTTCTACCCACTTAGTAACATAATCAATAGCAACTAAAATATGAGTGTATCCGTTAGAAGCAGGAAAAGGTCCCATATAATCAAAGCCCCAAACATCAAATGGTTCAATAACAAGTGAATAATTCATAGGCATTTCTTGACGTCTACTATTTACCAATTCTTTGACATTCATCACAAGACAAATCAAACTTACGGGCATCCTTGAAGAGAGTAGGCCAATAAAAACCAGATTGCAATACCTTATGTGCAGTTCTATCTCCAATGGTGTCCTCCATAAGCTTCGAGTGACACTTATGTAGGATCTGTTCCTGTTCATGCTCAGGTACACAACGTCTAATAACACCATCTACTCCTTCTTTATAAAGATGTGGATCATGCCAAAAGTAATGTCTCAAATCATAAAATAACTTTTTCTTTTGTTGGTATGTGAAGCTAGGTGGTATAAATTTGGCAACAATATAATTAGCATAATCAGCATACCATGGAGTGCTACAAGAAGTGCTTATGAGATTTAATTGTTCATCAAGAAAGCTATCATCAATAGGTAGTACCGGGTCATCAAGAACATTCTCTAACCTAGATAAATTGTCTGCAACGGGATTCTCAGCTCCTTTTCTATCAACAATATGAAAATCAAATTCTTGCAAAGAAGAGAACCCATCTAATAAGTCTAGGTTTTCCATCTTTCTTTTCCATAAGATATTTAATAGCAGCATGATCGGTGTGAATAGTTACTTTAGAATCAACAATATAGGGTCTGAATTTATCACAAGCAAATACAACTGCTAAAAGTTCCTTTTCGGTAGTAGCATAATTTCTTTGAGCATTGCCTAGAGTCTTACTAGCATAATGGATAACATTTAATTTCTTATCAACTCTTTGCCCTAGAACAACACCTATAACATAATCACTGGCATCACACATAATTTCAAAGGGTAAATTCCAATCAGGTGGCTGAACAACAGGTGCAGAGACTAATGCTTTCTTAAGTATTTCAAATGCTTCTACACAATCATCATCAAAAACAAATGGTACATCTTTTTGTAATAAATTAGTCAGAGGCCGAGAAATTTTTGAGAAGTCCTTAATGAACCTCCTATAAAATACGGCGTGACCATGGAAACTTCTTATACCTTTGATGTCCTTGGGACATGGCATCTTTTCAATAGCATCAACCTTGGCTTTATCAACTTCAATACCTCTTTCGTAAACTTTGTGCCCCAAGACAATACCTTCATTAACCATAAAGTGGCACTTTTCCCAATTCAAGACAAGATTAGTTTCTTCACATCTCTGCAAAACTCGATCAAGATTGCTCAAGCAATCATCAAAAGAGGAACATAGACGGAAAAGTCGTCCATGAAAACCTCACAAATCTTTTCACAAAAATCAGAGAATATAGCCATCATGCATCTTTTAAAAGTAGCAGGTGCATTACATAAACCAAAAGGCATACGTCTATAAGCAAAAGTACCAAAAGGGCATGTAAAAAGTAGTCTTTGATTGATCTTTAGCCGACACAGGTATTTGAGAGAAACCAGAATAACCATCTAGAAAGCAATAATGTGTATGTTTGCATAATCTTTCTAACATTTGATCAATAAAAGGTAAGGGGTAATAATCTTTCTTAGTAGATTTATTTAATTTGCGGAAATCAATTACCATCCTATAACCTGTGATAATTCTTTGCGGAATCAATTCATCTTTATCATTAGGGACAACAGTAATACCTCCCTTCTTAGGGACATAATGGACAAGACTTACCCACTGACTATCAGCAACGGGATAAATTATACCTGCCTCCAGAAGCTTGAGTATTTCTTTCCTTACCACTTCTTTCATTTTAGGATTCAAACTTCGTTGAGGATCACGGACTGGTTTGGCGTCCGCTTCCAAATTTATTTTATGCTGACATAGAGTGGGACTAATGCCCTTAAGGTCATCAAGAGTATATCCAATAGCTGCACGGTGCTTCTTCAGAGTTTTCAATAATCTTTCTTCTTCATGCTCTGAAAGGTTAGCACTAATAATAACAGGATATATTTTCTTTTCATCAAGATAAGCATATTTAAGATTATCAGGCAACAGTTTAAGCTCAAACACAGGATCCCCTAGGATTTCAACAGGCAAAATGTGTTTCAGAATACTTCATCTATTTCCCTTCTTTCATTCATAAACATATCATTTTCATGGTCTAGCAAATAGTGTTCCAAAGGATCACTAGGAGGTACGGCAATGTCGGTGTACTAGAGTAGGGGTACCCTAGTATCCCGAAGTTGTGCACGGGCAGTTGCAGCCCTCCGCGGCAAGGCTTACCGGGTGACCGCCAAGATCCTCCGTGGTTCCTTTGGAGCCATTCAAGAACAAAGTATTCAAGCCAAGGAGACAAGGCCCCAAAGAAGAGGAGCTTGCCGAAGGCCACCCAAGGCACCTAGGAGACAAGGCCCCAAAGAAGAGGAGCTTGCGGGAAGGCCCGTGAGCGACAAGCTTCCGGTAGCGACAAGACAACAACCGCAAAGGCGCTTGCATGGCACCACCACTACGTACTGCGCTCCGGCACATCCACTAACGTGTCGCCACAGGACCTTTCTGTGCAGCGTGGCAAGAGGTCAGGCAGCCCGGTGCGCGGTGGTAAGCGGCTCTGACAAGATTGCCATCGTGGCAAGCGGTGGCGCCCCCGACGGTCCCTGTTTGCACTGTTAGGGCGACGTAGACGGGCATTTAATGCCTTTGTCCCCTGCCGTCAGGGTTAGGTATGATACACTGTACACTGTACACTGTACAAGTAGCTGTACCAACCACTCCTTTTCCACTTTTACCCTTGTCTACTTTGCCACCTGTCGGAGACCCCTTGAGCATATAAAAGGAGGCCCATGCGCAACGTAGAAAGGGTCGGTTTCCCCACGCTCGGTCTCGTTAGCAGCTCGTGTGTACTGTAGCACTCAAGCGCTCCCGAGCAAGAACTCAATACACCTAGACATGCAGCAGAGGAGTGTTATCTCTCGGAGAGCTCCGTCTGGGTAAACCTCTCGTGCGTCGCCTCGATCCGCTCTTCGTGCGACCTCCGCCCCCGCCGAACCTAAAGGGGCTCGGGTCCGCCCGGTCCAATAGGTGTTCGTGGGTCGATCTGCCTGCCCGACATCTTTGGCGCGCCCGAGTAGGGGAACGTCGAGATTGTGTGAACCTGATCCGGCGTCCACATGAGCTAGATCTTCATCATCTTCATCGACATGCCACCGAAGAAGAAGGCTTCGGCGGCAGATGTTCCATCCGCGTCGAACCCACCGCCACCGGAGCAAAGGGGTGGTGGGGTAGACGCCGGCGGAAGAATGGACGTCGACGGGGGAGCCCACGCTGCTGCCAAGTCCAAGGACAAGGCTGCGCAGACCTCGGCGTCCGTGCATGCACCGCGCCCGTCTCAGGAGGCGCGAGACCGTCAGCGTCATGGCATTCACAATGCCATACGCTCGTTGGACCAAGATCGAGCTAGAGGATCTCGGGATGCTCAAGACCAGCATGCACGCCAACATGCTGGCGCGAGCGAGGCATGGTTGCCTGGACGGGATACTGCTCCTTCTAACATTGGTAGAAGTCCGAGCATATCCTGCTCCTCGCGCCGTTCGCCACTGCCACCCACCACTCCAGCAGAAGCTTTGGCGAGAGCACAACTGCTCCTAGATTACCCTCCAACAGCCGACAAGGTCGATGATTGGAGGGCCACCATTCAGAGTCTCATCGGCTTTGCCAACGGCGACGCTCCGCGGCAACCGAGTGCATCACTGCCGCGGCAAGACCGCCAAACACGAGCCGGTGGCGACGAGACCGGTGGGGGTGCAACCACCATGCACTCTCCGCCCCGAAGGCCAAGATCGCCGACTCGCCGGATCCACCTCGACAGCGACTCCACCGCATCATCGGATCCACGAGCTCGTCGTGATCAGCGCCAAGTTCTTCACGAACGACAACAAGAAGACGCTCTAACTCGCATCGAGCGCTGAAGAGAAGCGCGGCGTCAATCCGACAAGCGCGCTGGGCCCTCTCGTCGACATGCATGCGCCGGAGGAACCATGCGACTTGCCGTCTGTGATAGGTTGCCATGCGTTCGCTCGTGAGCTGCGGCAAGTCCAAAGGGCCCAAAGAAGAAGAATTTCAAGCCAGACGTACCAGAGAAGTACGACGGCAAGACGCATCCTTCGGAGTTCCTTAGCATCTACACCATCGCGGTGCAAGCTGCCGGGGGGCGAGACGACAAGATCCTGGCCAACTACTTCCCGCTAGTGCTCAAACCCAACGTCAGATCCTGGCTCATGCACTTGCCGGACAACTCCATATCCTCTTGGGCAGATCTATGCCATCAGTTTGTCGGCGCCTTTACTGGCGGCCACAAGCTCCATGGCCAAGAAAGCGACCTTCATCTCGCTGCGCCCGGAAGGAAGGAGAGCCCCTGCGCAAGTACATTCGTAGATTTAGCCGCCCAAAGACAACATCCCGGATGTCCACCTGCCGCGATGTCGGTAGCGTTCCATCGAGCGTCGCGAAACCGCAGGATGCGGAGGAGATGGCGATGTGCAAGATCGAGAGGCGTCAGCCGAGCTATATGCCCCGCCGACAAGTGTGCACGTCTTTGAGGAAGGAGGAGACTCCCGGATAGAATCTTGAAGCGGGAGGATCGATAGTGAGGAGACCGCCCCGGCAAAGAAAAGCCGGCGGCGGAACAACAGGAAGAAGAAAGGCAAAGATGTACTAGTTGTTGAGCAGTCCGGCAACGGAGGTGGCGCCAAGAGAGCCAAGGCTGGCAGCTCCGACAAGGAGGTTCAGCCGCACCAACTGCCCAGCTGTGGCGGTCGCCGACAAGCGTGACGGCTCCAACAACAAGATCTTGCAAGATCCACCGCACCAAGGGTCATGACCTCCAGAGCTGCAAGAAGGTCGAGCAGCTTGTCGGGCAGCGTAAGGCTGAATACGAATGACGCGACAAGGAGAAGGCCCAGAAGGTGTGGAGGAGCTAGCAAGAAAGGTCCCGCCGAGGAGGACGCCAAGGCAAGGCCAAGCAAGTAAGGAGACAGACCTCCCCGCGGCCGCGACAAGGATGAAGACGACGACGACGATGAAGACATGGATGATGACGAGACCGATGAGCAGGAGTTCCAGAAAGCCACAGAGGTCCTGTGCGTTGACGGCGGTGCTTCTCTGCATACTTCACACCGTCAGCTCAAACAGAGGATGCGGGAAGTCAATGCGGCAGAACCATCCATCGAGTCACGCAAGCCTCTGAAATGGTCCAGCATGCCTATCATCTTTGATATTTAGGACCACCCAGATAGCATAACAGCGGTCGGGTGCTTTGCGATGTTGGTTTCACCAACTATCCGCAACCTCAAGGTCACTAAGATGCTAGTTGATGGCGAGGCCGGCTTGAACCTGATCTCCTCCGCGGTTCTCCAGAAACTCCAGATCCCTGATGGCGAGCTCGAAGAGACCGGCACATTCCAAGGAATCAATCCGGGAAGGAGCAAGCCAAAGGGAAAGATCACGTTGCCAGTGACATTTGGCAGCAAGTTGAACTTCAGGACTGAGAGGGTCACTTTTGACGTTGCTGACTTTCCATTGCCTTACAATGGGATACTTGGCCGTCCAACACTTGCCAAATTCATGGCAGCCTCTCACTATGCATACAACATGCTGAAGATGCCAGCCCGATAAGTGTCGCCTCATCCTGGCGACAAGAAGGATGCTCTTATCTGCGCCGACAAGATCTACCGAAGCGGCCGGCTGCAGCAGATTGCAAAGCCACTTGTCCGAAGCTCCGGGCGAAGAAGAAGACCAAGTCCGCAAGAGCTCGATGCCCACTCCGGCAAGCGCACCTCTTGGTGCTGCGCTACCGTCGAGGACGCACCATCGAGCTCCACCGGCAAGTGTAAGAAGACGATGGCAGCTCCACCAGAGACCAAGAAGGTGTCCGCCAAGGAGGACGGCACTGGTGGTACCTTCACCATCAGTGCCTCTCTCGACCCTAAATAGTAAGGCGCGCTCGTTGCTTTCCTGCGGGCGAACGTCGACGTGTTTGCGTGGCAACCGTCTGACATCCCCGGTGTTCCCAGGAAAGTAATTGAGCACCATCTTGCCGTTTTTCCTCATGCGCGGCCTGTCAAGCAAAAAGTCAGGAAGGAGGCAGTGGAGCGTCAAGAGTTCATCGCAGAAGAAATCAAGAAATTGGAAGCAGCAGGCCTTGTCAGAGGAGTGCTCCATCCTACGTGGTTAGCCAATCACTGGTTATGCAAGAAGGCTAACGGGAAATGGAGGCTTTGTATCGACTTTACCGATGTCAATAAAGCTTGTCCCAAAGACCCATTTCCCTTGCCGCGCATCGACCAAATTGTTGAATCCACGGCGGATGTGATTTGCTTTCATTTACGGATGCATACTCGAGGATATCATCAGATCTTCATGGCGTAAGAGGATGAGGAGAAGACCGCATTCATCACCCCATGTGGCACATACTGTTTTGTACGGATGCCCTTCGGGTTAAAGAATGCTGGTTCAACATTTGCAAGAGTAGTTCATGACGCTTTTGAGCCACAAATGCACAGAAATGTGGAAGCCTACATGGATGACATAGTGGTCAAAAGCAAGAACAAGGAAACTCTGATTCAAGATTTAGACGAAACCTTTGCAAATCTGCGCAAGATCAACCTCAAGCTCAACCCCGAGAAGTGCGTGTTTGGAGTCCCTTCCGGCAAGCTTCTCGGGTTCTTCGTGTCTCGGCCGGGAATTGAAGCCAATCCCGACAAGATCAAGGCCATTGAGCAGATTGAAGCACCAAAGCGCGTCAAGGATGTACGAAGGCTTGTCGGTTGCGTAGCTGCTCTCGGCGAGTTTATCTCTAGGTCTGTTGAGCGCCTCGCCATTTTTCAAAATTTTGAAAAAGGCAGGTCCGATGCAATGGACTCGAAGCGGAGGCTGCACTGCAGGACTTGAAGAGATACATCCTCCACTCCAACACTTGTCGCACCTAAGCCACAAGAAAAGTTGCTGCTATATATAGCGGCAACCAATCAAGTGGTTAGTGCTGCGTTAGTAGCGGAGAGGGAGGCGGATGATGAGCTAGCAACCATGGCAGATGCATCCAAATGACAAGCGAGGGCTTCACCGCAAGCTCTGGTCCCGACAAGGACGGATCTGCATGCGGATGCATGAGAAGATGCAGAAAAGAATGGTGCAGCGCCCGGTTTACTTTGTCGGTTCCCTTCATGCGGGGCTAGGTCCAGGTACTTTGGTGTGCAGAATTTGCTTTTCGGCGTTGTCATGGCCTCGAGAATTCTGCGCCATTACTTTCGTGCACATGAGATCACAACGTCACTCGTTTTCCATCAAGAGGATCTTGCAAAATCCATAGGCAACAGGCAGGATTGTCGAGTGGGCCTTTGGGCCCCATCAAGCTTTGGCCTCGAGTTTGAGAGCACTTCAACTATCCAAAGCGAGCATTGGCGTAGTTCATAGCAGAATGGACACCAACACAAGATGAAGAAATTCCGTAAACGAGCATCCCGTCAAGGAAGCAAGCAAAGAGTGGCTGATGTACTTTGATGGTGCCTTCTTGCAAAGGCGCCCGGTCTTGGGCGTGCTACTTGTTGCACCCACCGGAGAGCACCTCAAGTACGTAGTCCAGATGCATTATCCCAAAGAGCAAGCAACAAACAATACTGCAGAATATGAAGGTTTGCTTGCCGGTCTCAGGATCGCAGTAGACCTTGGGATCAAGAAGCTCATTGTCAGGGGTGACTCACAGCTTGTCATCCGCCAAGTGAACAAGAAATATCAGAGTCCGTTGATGGAAGCTTATGTTGATGAAGTGAGGAAGCTGGAAGAACACTTTGACGGCCTACAGATGGAATATATTCCAAGAGCTCAGAACGACATTGTTGATGGCCTGTCAAAGTGCGCCGCACTTAAGTTACCTATGGAACCAGGGATTTTTGTGCTCAAGCTGACTCAACCGTCTGTAACGCCATCAACTGGACAGAGCAAGAAGAGGAAGTTGATTTCTGGTGACTATCTTTCGGCAGAGCTCCCCGAAGCCGCTGCCAAGAAGGTCCCCAAGATCAACACCAACAGTGCTGAGGAGCAGTCTGCTCCGACAAGCCCTAGGTTTTTTTTGGTTGAAGCAGACGCTCCCGACAAGTTTTGCTCCGGCAAGCTTGCCGGGAACGCCAAGCTCCGGCTGAGCCGCAGGTTCTCGCCAGAGAAGCGGATGTTCCGCAGCAGCAAATGTGCCCTTAGTCCTTGTTGTCGAGCCGCAAGCTCCAAAGCATGGGCACAACAGATTGTCCTTTTCCTTCGTGACAGAGAACTTCCCAAGAGCAAGAAGAAGCGGAAAGAGTAGCCCGGCGGTCAAGTATGTACCAGTTTGTCGACAACACACCTGCATGTAAGAAGACTCAACGGTGTGAAATTGAAGTGTATTCACCGGAAGACGGACAAAAGCTGTTGGCGAGAGATACATGGAGGCATATGTGGTCACCACATTGGCGCCAGAAAGCACTTGCCGCAAAGCGTTCCAAGAAGGTTTCTTTTGGCCGACAGCCCTCCGTGATGCAACTGCACAAGTAACCAAGTGTGAAGCGTGCCAGTTCCATTCCAAGCAGATACACCAGCCAACTCAAGCTCTCCAGACGATCCCTTTATCCTGGCCATTTTCGGTCTGGGGGCTCGACATCCTCGGCCCCTTTCCCCGAGCTGTCGGGGGCTTTGAGTACTTGTACGTTGCAATCGACAAGTTCACAAAGTGGCCGGAAGTGGAAGCGATGAGGAAGGTGACATCACAATCGGCGATCAAGTTCTTCGTGTCGATTGTTTGCCGCTTCGAATCCCTAACAGATCATCACCGACAATGGCACGCAATTCACGAGCCGCACCTTCATGCAAGACGTCCAAGATCTTGGCGCCAAGGTTCATTTTCGCTCGCTCCTCCGAGAAGCAACGGTCAAGCGGAGAGGGCAAATGCTGAAAGTGTCAGGCGGGCTCAAGACCGTAACTTTCGGCAGTGCTGCACAAGTGCGGAAGAAACTGGATTGAGGAGCTACCGGTGGTTCTTTGGTCGATCAGACGACACAAATCGAGCCACCGCCGCACACCTTTCGCTCTAGTCTATGGAGCAGAGGCAGTTCTCCCCACGGAACTTCAGATACGGATCACCTCGAGTGCTCGCTTATGATGAGTTTGAGCAAGAGCAGCTGCGACAAGATGACGCTACCGCTCCTTGAGGGGTATCGCCTTCAAGCTGTCAGACGAGCTGCTCGGTACCAGAAGCTTTGGCGCCGCTACCATAGCTGCAAAGTTAATGCCGAAGTCTCGAGGAAGGCGACCTTGTTCTTCGCTGCTCAGTCCGCCAAGAATTCCAACAAGTCGACGCCGAAGTGGGAAGGCCCTTACCGGGTGAAACGAGTCACTAGGCCTGGCGCTGTCCGCCTTTGAGACCGAAGATGGCATTCCGTGAGCAACTCCTGGAACATTGAACATCTTCGTAAGTTTTACCCGTGAGAGCGCGGTTCTTTAACCTGTTCCGAACCACCTTTTGTACAAGTCTTGCCGATGTTGCATGTAATCCTTTGTACAAAGCCGAGCGCAGACCCGTGCATAAGTAAAGCTAGCGTGCTTCGCACATCTTGTCAATTTCATGCTTTTACTTCTATTTTGCATGCGTTATCGACACTTTGTGCAGCACCTACCCCGTAAGCAATAACGAGCCATAAGGCTCCATATCTTTATTTTCTCTTCTTTCTCTTTCTCAAAGAAAGGAAGGTTCCCTCGCACACAAGTTTGCCGGGGAAAGGAGAAGATAATGGTGTGGACCAAGCGTCGCTCAAGGAAGTCTAGCCTTACCAGAAGCAAACGATGTAAAGCTAAGTTGCTAAAGTTTGAGCAATCAGTTTTAAAAATTTAAGTTATCTTCCTCGAACGACTGCATTTTGTATGGAAAACTCCGTGCGCGGAGGAACCAACTCGTAGCTAGTCGCGCCCTTACTTTGTTTCGAGTCCGCTCAACAACTTAAGTGAGCTGCGACTAGTTGCGACAAGGTTTCTTGTCGGTAGCAAGACCGCCAAAGAAGCCGACGTCTCAAGACTTCGGCCATGACCTGTGTGCGCTACCGACAAGTTCCCTAAAAGCGTAGGGCAAAAACATACAAAGGAAGGAATCAAGTAAAGGAAATAACATAGGAATTGATACCCAAAATAGAGCTATATTACAAGATAGCTTGCCGCATCTCTAATGGATTATTCTTATGACATGACCAGCAGCGGCAAGAAAAAGAGAAGGCGGGCGGCCTAATCTACGCGATCGCCCTCAACCCTCTTGATCCCGCTCACCCTGTCCACGATGGGTGCGACAAGGGTCTTGAGCGCCTCCACATCAAGATCCGTGGCAAGGATTTGAGGACGTTGGTGAGGTTGAGGCCTGGATTGCGGAAGGCCACCATCATCGCGACCTTTTGAAGAGCTCCAGCAGATCCGGGCGCGACTCCTCGGCCAGCTGTTTTGGGACTTCTTCCCGAGTCGCTGGAGGGCCGTCCACCACGCCTTGAAGAACAAGCTGAGCTTGGCGCTGGGTTGGAGGTGCTCATCGGAGGAATATCCAAGATCCACCATCCCCAGCTCCGTCGGCTCCTGTTGATGGCTGCGGCAACATCCACGAGACCCTCGGTCCAAAGGTGCTCCACATTCTCCCTCAAGGCATTCTCGGCGGCCGCAGATTTCGCCAAGCCGCCTCGCCGGGCCTTGATCTTCTCCTTCAAGGCCACCTCCTGCTCCCTGGCGCCGTCAAGCGTCTGAGTCAAGGTGGTCAGCTTGAACTCAAGATTTGCGTTGGAGTCCTTGGCGGCGCTGAGCTCCTTGCTCCTCTCGGCGAGACGGCCCTGCAGCTCGCCAAGAGTGTAGGCGTCCTTCTCGCCAGTGCTTGAGTGCGGCAAGCTCCTCGCCGCTCTCCTTGAGATTGGCCTCCAACTGCGCCCCCTTCGTCTCCAGCTCCTTCTTGGCGGCCTCGGCAGCTGCGGCAGCATCCTTTGCTTCCTCGAGAGCCCCGCCAAATGTTTGCTCGCGCATGGCAAGATCCTCCTCGTGGCTGTCAAGATTAACCTTCCGCTGCGCCAACTCGCCTTCCTGCGCAGACAACTTCTCGGCAGCAAGTCATTGTTGTTCTCACCAGCCTTCTCGAGGAGGAAGGCTTTGCGCCTCGGCAAGCCACTCCCGCTCCTCGCCAAGGACCGGAGAGCTTCCTGGTTGAGGCCCCGGAGCTCCTCCGCGCGCTTCTCGATGTCTGCTCCCGCCTTCGCGACAAGCGCTTCCCGGGATTCCAGCTTGGCTTGTCGGGCGCGGTAGAGTGACATCAGCTTCCGCAGCAGCCGCTCCTCCTCAGACTCGCCACTGCTGCTGCTTGGTGCGTTGACCAGCGTCAGTCCAGCGGAGGCGAGCAGCTCTTCATCAAAGGTTTCTCTTTCGGCCGACGCCCTGGAGCTCGACGCCCATGGGAGCTTGATGAAGACGCCATCACCGGCCTTCAAATAGGTGCCGGGCTGGGGCTCTTGAACTGGCAGCTGCAGCAGCGGCGGAGGGATCGGCGGTCGGCGTAGCGCCTGGCGCTCCTGCGGCCTCAGGGTCATCAGTGCGATCGCCAGACCCCTCGCCAGTTTTTGTGGTGGCAGCTTTGGCGGCCTCTTCGCCGCCGGGCTCGTCAGCACCAGCTTCTTCTTCAGTGGCAGCGGCGTCGTCAGTATTGCCGCGCGCGTCCTCCTCGCCGGCAACCTCGGTCTCCATTGGCTCTGTGGCGGATGGATGAACAAAAGTCAAGCAAATATTCAAAAACAAAATCAGAAGAAGAAGAGCACAAGGGAAGTTTTCAGGCAAGAAGATTACCTGTGCCAGGATCTGCAGTCATGGTCTCCGCCGCCAAGGGATCGCTGGTGCCGTCCGTTGCCGGAGAACTGCCCCTTGCCGGAGAAGTCTCTCTTGCCGGAGAACGCTCCCTCGCCGGGGAATCCTCCCTTGGCAATGTAGTCAAAGCAGAAGGAGGCTGCTCTGCTCCTACACAAATCAACAGTCAGATATCAGCAAAGAAAGAGCACCCATGCACGCCGAACAACAAGAAGTAGACCATATACTTACGCTGGGGGCTGCGCTAGGGGCTGCTTTGAGGAAGAGTTGCCGCGTCCGGCAAGGTGGTCTCGGACGCGCCTCCTCTTTGTCATGCGGTGGGTTCGTCCTCGACGACAATCATCGGGGTCTTGGCAATCTTCGACGCTCTCTGGGCCAGCGTCCTGAAAAGGAATGGGTTCAGAATGAAGCAAATCAGATACAAGACAAAGCAACAAATCGAAGAATTACAAGTACGGCAAAGAATCTTACTCTTCTTCTTCCTCGTCGGAGCTGAGCGCGGAGAGATCAAATTCTGGCCCGCCTCCAGTACGACGAGGCGGAGGAGTAGGCTCCCTTGGCCGCTTGGCGGGAGCAGAACCGGTGGTCTACGAGGGCCCCGCTCCGGTTGCCGCAGCGGCATGAGGTGCTCCCGCGGAAACAGTGCTTGCCGCGGTGGAGCGCGTCGCGCGGCGTTGCGGCTGTTGGCCCGTCTGCCGCCCCGCTACGTCTCCGGCCTTGTGAAGACGCCTTCTTGGTGGAGCTGGGGGCTCCGCTCGCGGCAAGCTGCTTGAAGGTGGGGAGGATGCGCCCTCGGCGGGCTCGCTCGACTCAGCTTCAGGCTCGGCAAGCTCCTCCTCGCCGGCAAACTCCTTTCGCTCGACAAGGCTTGCCGCCTCTGCTGCCTCTGCCTCCTCCACGGTGAAGCCGAACTCGCCCATGGCAAGACTGCCGCCTCTTCCAGCTTTGGTGGCGTCTGCCGCATCTCATCATCGGTGGTGTCACGGGTGAGGCCCTCTGTTCATCGGGCGGACCGGCATTTCTACCAGATTGTCAAAGAACCGCCGACGACGTCATCTGCAGGCTCTTGCCAAGTTGGGACAATTCCATGCGAAGTCGCACAATGGCATCATTGGACGGATGCGGTCAAGCGAGGAATTGTTGCACAGCGAACGACGCCTCGGCAACCTAAACATTTCTGGATGATCGAGGATCGGGCTTGAACAGCTCCAAGAGCATCGCGTCAAGTTCCAAGACGGTGAAGTTGAAGTTGAGGCCTGGGCGCAGCCTCATGATATCTGCCGCGTTCACAAACTCCCGGCGGGTCTCCTCCTCTCCTGCAAGGGGAAGCGTCTGGCGGCGAAGAAAGTCTGCACCAACGGTGCCTCACGGTGAGCCCGGCAAGTCTAAGGCGAAGAGATTCGGGTGAATGCAATCTTCAAGCCTAAGCGTCTTCCGAGGCCAGATTGCTCCAATCGTTGCCGCACCATCGGGTTTGGCTATTTGGGCGGTAAATGGCTGCGGGTTCTCCTCGACAATCCAGCACCAATCCGCCCTCCATTCCTCCCATTTGCTACGGAGCTCTCCCTCCAGATAGGCTTCCTTCTTGCCGACCCTCGAGATCCAAGCGATTCCTCCCAAGAAGAGGCTCCCCTCTCTCAACTCGGGGTATAAAGAAGTGGCGGAAAAGGGCTACATTTGGATGGACTCCGACAAAGTTTTCGCAGAGATGTGCGAAACTGCCATGGTCAGAACGGCATTGGGGGTGAAATCAAGGAGGCGGAACCCGTAGGTGTTCATGATGTCACAGAAGAATTCAGAGAAAGGTGGGCAGAGCCCGCAGTAGAAGAAGAGCGCGAAGAAGGGATATCCGCTCGGAGCTAATTCGGAGGCAGCAGCTGGATGTACCTTCGTGTGCGGATGCGCTCATGTCTCCGTCGACCAGAAGAGGTAGTAGTTCTCCCTCAGCTCCCTCGCGGCGAGCTGGGGGGGAAAGATTGCCCGCTCCTTCCGCAGCGCCGCAAGCCACTGCGCCTCGGCCGACTTCACGGCCTTCCCCTTGTCGGCTTTCGGAGCCATGGCGGAGGTAGTGAGGGAGGTCGACGGCGTTGGTGATGCTGGTGGCGATGGGGGGCGGAGCGCTGCTCTCTTTTCAGCCTTGGGAAGAAGGGGGGAGCAGCGGAGGTTTTCTTGAGATGGGACAGCAACTGGCGAGATGGGCGGACTGCCCCTGTTTCCTCTGCTTATAAAGAGGGAGGGGGCGGACGTTCCGTTTTTCCGAATAAAGAAACCACCCACGATCTCGCCCACGATCTCTCACACGACGCCGCACTCGACGCGTGCCGTTCGTGGAGGGCGTGGTGGGTCCGGGGTGAGTAACGGCGTGACCCAGGCCGCGTGTGCCCGTGCCCTGTTTTGGGCCTGGCCCAACAGCGCTCGGCACCGTGTGTGGCCCAGGCCCGGGGGCTCCTGTCGGTGTACTAGAGTAGGGGTACCCTAGTATCCCGAACTTGTGCACGGGCAGCTGCAGCCCTCCGCGGCAAGGCTTACCGGGTGACCACCAAGATCCTCCGTGGTTCCTTTGGAGCCATTCAAGAACAAAGTATTCAAGCCAGGGAGACAAGGCCCCGGCAAGAGGAGCTTGCCGAGAAGGCCACCCAAGGCACCTAGGAGACAAGGCCCCGGCAAGAGGAGCTTGCCGGGAAGGCCCGGTGAGCGACAAGCTTCCGGGCGCGACAAGACAACAACCTCGGCAAGGCGCTTGCCGCGGAAGACCACCACTCTGTACCTGCGCTCCAGCACATCCACTAACGTGTCGCCAGGACCTTTCCAGCGCCAAGCGTGGCAAGAGGTCAGTGCAGCCAGTCTTGAGGTGGCAAGCGGCGCCGACAAGATTGCCATCGTGGCAAGCGGTGGCGCCCCGACGGTCCCTGTTTGCACCGTTAGAGGCGGCGTGAGACGGGCATTTAATGCCTTTGTCCCCGCCGTCGGGGTTAGGTATGATACATCGCATACATCGTACAATCGCATAAGTAGCTGTACCAACCACTCCTTTTCCATTTTTACCCTTGTCTACGTTGCCACCTGTCGGAGACCCCTTGAGCATATAAAAGGAGGCCCATGCGCAACGTAGAAAGGGTCGGTTTCCCCACGCTCGGTCTCGTTAGCAGCTCGTGTGTACTGTAGCACTCAAGCGCTCCCGAGCAAGAACTCAATACACCTAGACATGCAGCAGTAGGAGTGTTATCTCTCCGGAGAGCTCCGAGGCTGGGTAAACCTCTCGTGTGCGTCGCCTCGATCTGCTCTTCGTGCGACCTCCGCCCCCCGCCGAACCGAAAGGGGCTCGGTCCGCCGGTCCCATAGGTGTTCGTGGGTCAGATCTGCCTGCCCCGACAGGCAATAGAAGCAAGACCAATAATTTCATCCTTACTAGGCAATTCTTCTTCACGATGTTGTTTAGTAAATTTAGAGAAATTAAACTCATGAACCATATCATCCAAGCCAATAGTAACAACATGCTTTTCGCAGTCTATCTTAGCATTAACAGTATTCAAGAAGGGTTTACCAAATATAATGGGACAAAAGCTATCTTGTGGAGAACCAAGAACAAGGAAATCAGCGGGATATTTGTTTTTTCCACACAAGACTTCAACATCTCTTACAATTCCCATTGCAGATATAGTATCTCTATTGGCAAGTTTAATTGTAACATCAATATCTTCTAACTCAGCACGTGCGATATCATGCATAATTTATTTATATAAGTCAATGGGTATAACACTAGCACTAGCACCCATATCACATAAGCCATGATAACAATGATCTCCTATTTTAACAGAAATAACGAGCACGCCTACCATGTGTCTATGTTTATCTCTATCACAGGGTTTAGCAATTCTAGCAGTTTCACGGAGAATTGAATGACATGCCCATCAATATTATCGACAAGAGATCTTTAACAATAGCAATATTAGGTTCTACTTTGACTTGCTCAGGAGGTGTATAAGTTCTAGTATTGCTTTTACTTAACAACAGTTGAAGCTTTAGCATGATCCTTTACTCTAACAGGAAAGGTGGTTTCTCACCATAAGAGGTGGGAACAATAGGATCATTATAAGTGATAGTCTTTTCTTCAACTTTAATAGGTGCAGCTACTTTTAGTTCTATGGGAGGATGATATTTAAACCACTTCTCCTTAGGAGATCAACATAAGTAGCAAAAGATTCACGTAAAGAAGCTACTATCTCGTAGTCAAGTCCATATTTAGTGCTAAACTTACGGAAAATATCGGTATCCATAAAAGATTTAACACAATCAAACTTAGGTGTCATACCTGACTCCTTACCTTCGTCGAGGTCCCAATCTTGAGTTGCATTTAATTCTATCCAATAAATTCCATTTGAATTCAATAGTCTACATCATAAAGAGCCAAAGACAAGAAGTATCGAGCATGGTGCGATTGTTAATGTAAAGCCGAGCATAAAAACTTTGAATAATTATTTCTCTTGGAAGCTCATGATTGCGGCATGAATATAACATTGATTTAAGCCTCCCCAAGCTTGAGCGATGCTTTCTCCTTCGCGAGGCCAAAAATTATATATATAATTGCGATCATGATGAACAAGATGCATAGGGTAATACTTTTGATGAAATTCCAATTTCAATCTTTTATAGTTCCATGATCTCATAAAACATAGCCTATACCATGTCAATGCGTCTTCCTTCAAAGATAAAGGAAAAGCCTTCTTCTTAACAGCATAATCGGGTATACCTGCAAGCTTAAATAATCCACAAATTTCATCCACATATATTAAGTGCTCATCAGGGTGCTTTGTTCCATCTCCTGTAAAAGGATTAGCTAGCAGTTTTTCCATCATACCCGAAGGAAATTCAAAAGGAGTTTCATTTTCAATAGGTTCAGTAGGTTGAGTAGGTTGAGGAGCAACTCTTTGCTCTACTGGACGGGGTGAAGATACCCCGAACAAGCCCCTCGCACAACTACTTTCCATAGTAACAAGTGACGAAAATTTCAGCACACTAAATAAAATTTTCCTTACCAAATTCCACCTACCAAAGGCGCTTCACTCCCGCAAGCGGCGCCGGAAAGAGTCTTGATGACCCACAAGTATAGGGGATCTATCGTAGTCCTTTCGATAAGTAAGAGTGTCGAACCCAACGAGGAGCGTATTTAAAATGATAAGCGGTTTTCAGAAAGGTATTCTCTGCAAGTACTGAAATAAGTGGTAACAGATAGTTTTGTGATAAGGTAAATTGTAACGAGCAACAAGTAACAAAAGTAAATAAGGTGCATCAAGGTGGACCAATCCTTCTTGTAGCAAAGGACAAGCCGGAACAAACTCTTATAATAGGAAAAATGCTCCGGAGGACACATGGGAATATCATCAAGCTAGTTTTCATCACGTTCATATGATTCGCGTTCGGTACTTTGATAATTTGATATGGGGGTGGACCGGTGCTTGGGTGCTGTTCTTAATTGAACAAACATCCCACTTATGATTAACCTCTATTGCAAGCATCCGCAACTACAACAAAAGTATTAAGGTAAACCTAACCATAGCATGAAACATATGGATCCAAAACAGCCCCTTACGAAGCAACACATAAACTAGGGTTTAAGCTTACATCACTCTAGCAACCCATCATCTACTTATTACTTCCCAATGCCTTCCTCTAGGCCCAAATAATGGTGAAGTGTTATGTAGTCGACGTTCACATAACACCACTAGAGGTTAGACAACATACATCTTATCAAAATATCGAATCTAATACCAAATTCACATGACTACTAATAGCAAGACTTCTCCCTTGTCCTCGGGAACAAACGTAACTACTCACAAAGCATATTCATGTTCATAATCAGAGGGGTAATAATGTGCATAAAGGATCTGAACATATGATCTTCCACCAAGTAAACCAACTAGCATCAACTACAAGGAGTAATCAACACTACTAGCAACCTACTAGCACCAATCCCGGACTTGGAGACAAGAATTGGATACAAGAGATGAATTAGGGTTTGGAGATGAGATGGTGCTGGTGAAGATGTTGATGGAGGTTGCCCTCTCCTGATGAGAGGAGCGTTGGTTATGATGATGGCGATGATTTCCCCCTCCCGGAGGGAAGTGTCCCCGGCAGAACAGCTCACGGAGCCCTAGATTGGTTCCGCCAAGGTTCCGCCTCGTGGCGGCGGAGTCTCATCCCGAAAGGTTGCTTCTTATTTTTTTCTCATCGAAAGACTTCATATAGGAGAAGATGGGCGTCGGAGAGCCACCAGGGGGCCCATGAGGTAGGGGGGCGCGCCCCAGGGGGGCGCCCCCCACCCTCGTGAGCAGGGTGTGGGCCCCCTGGCCTTCATCTTTGGCGATGATTTTTCTTTATTTATTTTAAGACATTCCGTGGAGTTTCGTGGACTTTTGGAGTTGCACATAATAGGTCTCCAATATTTGCTCCTTTTCCACCCTGCATTCTGCCGGCATTCTCCCTCTTCATGTAAACCTTGTAAAATAAGAGAGAATAGCCATAAGTATTGTGACATAACGTGAAATAACAGCCCATAATGCGATAAATATCGATATAAAAGCATGATGCAAAATGGACGTATCACTTAGCTTTGGGTTCAATCTTGCGGTGTCCTTTCCCAGTGACAGCAGGGGCAGCAAGGCAGATATTGTATTGTTGCCATCGATGATAACAAGATGGGGTTTTATCATATTGCATGAATTTATCCCTCTACATCATGTCATCTTGCTTAAGGCGTTACTCTGTTCTCTTGGACTTAATACTCTAGATGCATGCTGGATAGCGGTCGATGAGTGGAGTAATAGTAGTACATGCAGGCAGGAGTCGGTCTACTTGTCTCAGACGTGATGCCTATATACGATCATGCCTAGATATTCTCATAACTATGCTCAATTCTGTCAATTGCTCAAGAGTAATTCGTTCACCCACCGTAAAATACTTATGCTCTTGAGAGAAGCCACCAGTGAAATCTATGGCCCCCGGGTCTATCTTCATCATATTAATCTTCCATCACTTTATTATTTCCTTTGCTTTTTTACTTTACTTTTTATTTTACCTTGCATCTTTATCACAAAAATACCAAAAATATTATCTATCAACTCTATCAGATCTCACTCTCGTAAGTGACTCTGAAGGGATTGACAACCCCTAATCGCGTTGGTTGCGAGGAGCTATTTGCTTTGTGTAGGTACGAGGGACTCGGGCGTAGCCTCCTACTGGATTGATACCTTGGTTCTCAAAAACTGAGGGAAATACTTACGCTACTGTGCTGCATCACCTTTCCCCTTCAAAGAAATCCAACGCTGTGCTCAAGACATAGCAACTATACTGATTACATTGTTGCTAAATACTTACCACCTAGCTTTACATACTAGCAAAAGAATAAATTCTTCTATGATTTAAGACATTACTTTTGGGATGACCCACATCTTTATAAAGAAGGAGTAGATGGTATTATTAGACGTTGTGTACCTGAGCACGAAAGGGACAAATCCTATGGAAATGTCACTCCGAAGCTTATGGAGGGCATCCTGCTGGAGATAGAACTGCTCACAAGGTATTGCAATCTGCATTTTATTGGCCTACTCTCTTCAAGGATGCCCGTAACTTCATCTTATCTTGTGATGAATGTCAAAGAATAGGTAATATCGGTAAGCGTCAAGAAATGCCTATGAATATTCACTTGCTGTTGAACCATTTGATGCTTGGGGATATGATTACATGGGACCTTTTCCTTCCTCTAATGGGTATACACATATTTTGGTTGCTGTTGATTATGTTACTAAATGGGTAGAAGCTATTCCAACCAGTAGTGCTGATCACAACACCTCTATTAAAATGCTCAAGGAAGTTATTTTCGGAAGG
The DNA here is from genome assembly GCA_021605145.1 of Aegilops bicornis. Classification (NCBI taxonomy): domain Eukaryota; kingdom Viridiplantae; phylum Streptophyta; class Magnoliopsida; order Poales; family Poaceae; genus Aegilops; species Aegilops bicornis. Next base: position 272,688,776 of record CM038671.1, on the reverse strand, counting down.
TTTGGAGTCCCTAGATATTTAATGACTGATGGTGGTTCACACTTTATTCATGGTGCTTTACGTAAAATGCTTGCCAAGTATGATGTTAACCATAGAATTGCATCACCTTATCATCCTCGATCCTAGTGGTCAAGTTGAACTTAGCAATAGAGAAATAAAATTAATTTTGCAAAAGACTGTCAATAGGTCCAGGAAGAATTGGTCTAAGAAATTAGATGTTGCACTTTGGACTTATAGAACATCATATAAAAATCCTATGGGTATGTCTCCTTATAAAATGGTTTATGGAAAAGCTTGTCATTTGCCTCTTGACTTAGAACATAAAGCATATTGGGCCATCAAAGAGATGATTTCAAACTTGTTGGTGAAAAGAGGTTATTTGACATTAGCTCTTCATATGAATGGTGAACCCAAGCTTAGGAAAATGTAAAATTATTCAAAGAAAAGGTTAAAAGATGGCATGATAAAAGAATCCAAAAGCGTGAGTTTAAAGTCAGAGAATATGTTCTTTTGTACAACTCTCATTTCAGAATCTTTGCTGGGGAACTCCTCCCAAAATGGGAAGGCCCCTACATTATCGAGGAGGTTTATCGGTTTGGAGCCATCAAAATAAATAATGCCGAAGGTTCTAACCCGAAGGTTGTCAATGGGGAACGAATAAAGCATTATATCTCAGGTACGCCCATTAATGTTGAAAGTCATATTATCCAAACTTTGACACCGGAAGAACACATAAAAGAGTCCTTCCGGAACACTCCAGAATCGTGAAAATAAGGAGGTAAGTGATACGGTATGTAAACGGACTCTGAAAAATCCGCAATTTTTTTTGTCAGTTTTGGAGTATTTAGAAAAATAGGAAAATAAGAAACTTCCAGGAAGGTACCCTGGTGGGCACAAGACACCAGGGCGCGCCAGGCAAGCCTGGCGCTCCCAGGTGGGTTGTGCCCACGTGGGACACCTTCCAGACTCCGTTTTTCTACAGTTTGCTTGTCCCCCAAGATAAAAAATCTATATATACTTCCCGAACCTGTTAACCACCTATCGCGGAGAAATCCCGTGTTCCCTTTTCTTGTTGTTTTCGGTCAGATCTATCAAGCCTGGCATCATGTCTTCCTCCTCCTCCAACAACATGGAAGAAGATGCTTGGTTGATGAAGATCGAGCTGAAGAGGGAGGAGCCTATGGACACTGTCAAGGGAGACAAGGGCAAGGAAGCTACCGTAGATCCACCCTCGGTGGTAGAACAAGCACTGCGGGCCGAGGAGGAGGAAGAAGATATCCTTAAGCCTTACCTAGCTCATCTTACCCCTACTGGGATTGAAGCCTTTCGCATCATTGAAACAACTCGCATACAAAATAAGTATCTTACTCGCGAAAATATTCTGCATCAAGAGCATATCATCCATCTCCGGAGTGTCATCCGTCGATTAGAGAATCTCTTGATCCTTAAGGACAGGATCGCTTCATCACCATCTTCTTCTTCACCACCAAAGGAAAACTGAGTATCGGGTATGGGCACTCCCCTTGGCTTCCGCCAAGCTTGGTGGAGGTGCCCCGGTATCGTATCATCCCACTATCTTTTTGCCTTTACTTATTGTTGTCTGATCTTTTGCTTTAGATGAATAAAAGTTCAGTTCGATCCTTTCTTCTTTGAGAGTTTGCTTAGTGACCTATCCTTGTAATCGTGTGCAAGATATAAAATAAAGTTTAGTTTGAGTTTTTGCTTTCTTTACTTTCATGTTGCAAATAAAAGAAAAGAAATAAGTAAGAATAAGAGAAAGGAAATAAATAAAAGAAAGGAAATAAATCAAAAAGATCATATATCAATCTTATGGTAGGTGATGACACCACATAAGGAAAAGTAGAAGTAGAAAATTTTATTAGAGATTGACAAACATATCATTATTCAATGATGCAATTCATGAAAGAATTAATAAGGGAAGATAAGATTCACATATAAATATACTATCCTAGAAATCTTTTCTGATTGTGAGCCCTCATCAAAATACTATATGCCAAAAATGTTGACGTTGGATAAGGAAGACAACTTAATGGTTTATGTTTGTTTATATTCACATAGAAGTCATATTGTCATGGATCCTTTAACATGTGGTGCTTGCCCCCTATCTTTGCTAGGAAAAATTCCGCACTAAGTAGAGATACTACTTGTGCATCCAAAAACCCTTAAACCCAAATCTTATTTTCAAGTGTCCACCATACCTACCTAGGGATTGAGCAAGATCCCTCAAGTAAGTTGTCATCAGTGCAAAAAGGCAATAAAAATTGCTTCTAAAAGTGTGAGATCACTTAGTGTAAGAGAAAATTGAGCGTTGCACGAACTTGTGATGGTGAAGAATAAAAGCGACAAACTGCATAATAAAGGTCTCTATCACAAGGGGCAATCTAACATGACGTTCTTTTGCATTAAGGAGTTGAGCATACAAACAAATAAGCGCATGACAAGCTCCGCTTCCCTCTACGAAGGGCTTATCTTTTACTTTTATGTATTTACTTTTATGCAAAGAGTCAAAGTTTTCTTTATATTCCTTTTTATTTTTCTCCTTTGGCAAGCATCATGTGGTGAGGAAAGATCAACACACATATGTCCAGTTGAATATAGATAGCATGAGTTATTATTGTTGACATCACCATTGAGGTGAATACGTTGGGAGGCAAAACTATAAGCCCCTATCTTTCTATGTGTCTGGTTGAAACGTTTTGCTCATGTGTATGCAGTGAGTGTTAGCAATCATAGAAGACTATCTGATGGTTGAGTATGTGGACTTGCCTAAGGGCTCCGATACGTGACCCTTCCTGGAAAGATGATGAATTGTAGTTGCAAAGTTGACTGAGAACATAGTTTTTTGGTTTTTAATAGAGTTTTTGCTTTATGCTTCAATTGTGTGTGAATTGTTACTTATTCATGAGAAGTATATGACAAAATTTCTATGATAAAAGTCTTATGTTTAATTTTGTTGCTGTTATAATAATCTACACGACGCTTCTATGTCCATATTTTGTTTTTATCGACACCTCTCTCTCTAAGCATGTGGACATGTTTTTCGATTTCGGTTTTCGCTTGAGGACAAGCGAGGTCTAAGCTTGGGGGAGTTGATACGTCCATTTTGCATCATGTTTTATTACTGTTATTTATGATGTTTTTATTCCTAATAATGCTTTTTGGAGTAATTCTAATGCCTTTTCTCTCATAATATGCAAGGTATACACAAAGAGGGAGAATTCCGGCAGCTGGAAATCTGGACCTGGAAAAGCTACGTGAGGCCACCTATTCTGCACAACTCCAAACAAGCTGAAACTTCAGGGAGATTTTTTATGGAATATTTGAAGAATAGTTGAGCAAATAACTACCAGAGGGGCCCCACCAGGTGGGCAAAACCCACCTGGGCGCTCTAGGGAGCCCAGGCACGCCCTGGTGGGTTGTTCTCACCCAGGCCCACGTCTGGTGCCCATCTTATGGTATATGGGTCATTTTGACCTAGAAAAAAAATAAGGATAGGACTTTTGGGACGGAGCGCCGCCGTCTCGAGGCGGAACTTGGGCAGGAGCACTTTTGCCCTCCGGCGGAGCGATTCCGCCGGGGGAACTTCCTTCCCGGAGGGGGAAATCATCGTCATCATCATCACCAACAACACTCCCATCTTCGGGAGGGCAATCTCCATCAACATCTTCAACATCACCATCTCATCTCAAACCCTAGTTCATCTCTTGTGTTCAATCTTGTTACCGGAACTATAGATTGGTGCTTGTGGGTGACTAGTAGTGTTGATTACATCTTGTAGTTGATTACTATACGGTTTATTTGGTGGAAGATTATATGTTCAGATCCAATATGCTATTTAATACCCCTATGATCTTGAGCATGATTATCATTTGTGAGTAGTTACTTTTTTTCTTGAGGTCACGGGAGAAATCATGTTGCAAGTAATCATGTAAACTTGATATGTGTTTGGTATTTTGATAGTATGTATGTTGTGATTCCCTTAGTGGTGTCATGTGAACGTAGACTACATGACACTTCACCATATTTGGGTCTAAGGGAATGCATTATGGAGTAGAAATTAGATGATATGTTGCGAGAGGGACAGAAGCTTAAACCCCAGTTTATGCGCTATTTCGTAAGGGACCGATTGAATCCAAAAGTTTAATGCTATGGTTAGAATTTATTCTTAACACTTTTCTCGTAGTTGCATATGCTTGCCGAAGGGTTAATTATAAGTAGGAGGTTTGTTCAAGTAAGAACAGCACCTAAGCACCGGTCCACCCACATATTAAATTATCAAAGTACCGAACACAAATTAAACCAACATGATGAAAGTGACTAGATGAAAATCTCGTGTACCCTCAAGAACACTTTGCTTATCATAAGAGACCGTTTTGGCCTGTCCTTTGCCTCAAAAGGATTGGGCTACCTTGCTGCACTTTTGTTACTACTATCGTTACTTGCTCGTTACAAACTATCTTGCTATCAAACTACTCATTTACTTACAATTTCAGCACTTGCAGACATTACCTTACTGAAAACTACTTGTCATTTCGTTCTGCTCCTCGTTGGGTTCGGCACTCTTACTTATCGAAAATAGGTACAATTGATCCCCTATACTTGTGGGTTGTCAAGGCTATTTTCTGGCGCCGTTGCCGGGAGTGAAGCACCTTTGGTAAGTGGAGTTTGGTAAGTAAACATTTATATAGCGTGCTGAAATTTATTGTCACTTGTTACTATGGAAAACAATCCTTTGAGGGGGTTTTCAGGGTATCTTCACCTCGACCAGAACCACAATTAGCTACCCCTCAACCTACTGCACCTACTTAAAATATTGAATATGAAATCATTTCAGGTATGATAGAACAATTGCTAGCTAATCCTTATGTAGGAGATGGAATCGAACATCCTAATATGCACTTGATATATGTAGAACAAATTTGTGGATTGTTCAATCTTGCAGGTTGATACGTCTACAACGTATCTATAATTTATGAAGTATTCATGCCGTTATATTATCATTCTTGGATGTTTTAGAATCATTTTATAGCAACTTTATATCATTTTTTGGGACTAACCTATTGACCCAAAGGCTCAAGGCGAAGTTGTTGTTTTTTGCTTGTTTTACATCGCAGAAATCAATATCAAACGGAGTCCAAACACCGCTAAAATTTTTGGAGATTTTTTATGGACCATAACACCCAGGATGGGCTAGAGCAGCACCTGGGGGTGCCCCGAGGGGGGCACAACCCACCAGGGCGCGCCTGGAGGCCCAGGCGGGCCCAACTGGGTTGTGCCCACCTCGGTGGCCTCCTGCACCCCCTCTTTACCCTATAAATTCAAAAATATTCCAAAAACCCTGAGGGTTAACCTAGATCAGAAGTTCTGCCGCAGCAAGGCTCTGTAGCCACCGAAAACCAATCTAGACCCTTTTCAAGCACCACTGAGCGGGGAATCATCTCCGGTGGCCATCTTCATCACCCGTGACCACCACGATGAGGAGGGAGTAGTCCACCCTGCCGAGGGTTTGTACCAGTAGCTATGTGTTTAATCTCTCTCTCTCTCTCTCATGTTCTTGAGATGTCACGATCTTGATGTATCGCGGGCTTTGTTAATATAGTCGGATCGTATGGTGTTTTCCCCTCTCTATCTTGTTGTGATGAATTGAGTCTTCCCTTTGAGATTTCGTTGTTATCGGATTGACTACTTTTATGGATTTGAGAACACTTGATATATGTCTTGCAATTGAATACTCGTGGTGACAATGGGGTATCGTATTGATTCACTTGATATATGTTTTGGCACTCAACTCGCGGATTCCCGAGGTGACATTGGGGTAATCTATGCATAGGGGTTGATGCACGTTCTTGTCTTTGTTTCTCCGGTAGAAATCTTGGGGCACTCTTTGAAGTTCTTTGTGTTGGATTGAGTATTATGAATATGAATTTGCTTTGGTGGTATTTTAGTGTAACATCCCAAATTTTCAATTTGGAATGTTATACAATAAGTCATCATGCATTACATATTTTCTTGCATTTTGCCGATCCTAGAAATTTCACGCAACTCAAGGACCCTCGGAGAGAGTTGGAGATTTCGTTATTTTCATATTGGAGTTTTTCTCAAATTTTAAAATAGGATCATTTGATTTTATTTATTTTATCTTCAATTATTTCTACTATCAAAATATGAGAGAGGGAATAAAATGACTTTTCCAAAATAAAGAAATAATGAAGATTAATAAAAAAATCAAATAAGATTTTTATTTCGGAGTTTTCACTTTTTATTTGCCTTAGGAAAAAAATGCGTGTTTTCAAAAATTGCATTTTTAGGTCCCGAGTAAAAGTTCATTTTGTTCGACTCATTTTTAGGAGTCGGGAAAAATTTACTTTGTAAATTTTGGTGTTCGTTTAGATTTTATTTTATTCGTTTTTCTGCGCGTGATTTTATTTAAAAAAAATGCGCAGCGCCCGACTGGGCCAAGGGCTCACCAGCCAGCTGCCCGCCTCCTCACATGGGCCACACAAGCCGCCGCCCGGCCGAGTCCGAGGAGGACTCCTCCTCCTCCTCCTCCTCCCTTGCTTGCCCCCTCCCCAAGCTACTCCCCCTCCTATATATACCCCTCACCCCCTCTCCTCCCAACCCGCTGCCGCCGCCGCCTCTCCATAGCCGCCGCCGCCCATAGCCGCCGCCCACCGCCGCCCGCCCGTGCGCCACCGCCGCCCGTGGCCGTCGCCGCCGCCCGCCGGAGCCCCACCTCGGCGAGGTAGCCGCCGCGCCACCCTCCCCTCGGTTCAGTTTTAAAAAAAACCGTTCCGGATTTCTTTTTCGTTGTTCGGTTTTTTTTTTAAAAACCCTAGATCGGTTTTATTTTTTTTGGTTTTGTTGATTAGTGAACGTTCACCGATCCTTTCGTTTTAACGAACGTGTTCACCGGTTATTCCCGGTTAACGAACGTCCGTTCGTTTAACCGTTCGTCGTTTTTCTTTAACGGATTTATTCCGCTATTTTTCCAATCTCGATTTCAGATCCGATCTTCGTTCTAGTTTATCTTCTCGCTCGTTTATCGGAATCAGGTGATTCAAGCGCACCGAGTTTCGCTTTCAAACCGCCGTTCGATTAATCAACTTAAACAAAGTTTTGCTACTGTAAAATTTGACCTAGTTTTCGACTTGCTAGAACCAAGCTGTTTTCTTCCGCGGATGTTTTTCGTTGTTTTGTTTGATTCGTTTTCTTTTGCAACCGTGGTTCTTAAGTTGAACTTTTGGTTAGATATTTTATTCGAGATTTACCTGCATTAGATGAGTACTTATTGTATGCTTGTTGTTTGTCTGCGATAGATCACCCGGAGTGCGCCGCTTGTTACTTCGAGTCTCTAGGTTTCGCGGATCGTCAGCAAGGCAAGTAACACTTGATCATACTTTTTCTACTACCCAGTTTTATGCATTAGATCTGTTCCTCAAACACTTGCATGATTAGGATCTAATTAAATTGTGGGATGGGAAGTAGATTGAGGTAGTACCTATTACCTGCTTTTACTTATGAAACCTTGGGAGTTACTTCTACGTTTGCTTCTTATGCCAAGCTATGCTAGTAGACGTGGATTGGGTGAGTGTATATCCATGACAGATGTGAGATTGTAATTAAAGGTTTATTTAAGGTGGCAACTTAAACACACATCTGGGTGGATTGAGGCACCTGGTTTCTATCAGGACTTGCCTGTTTTTCTTCGGACCGCCACCCAGGCTCAAAGGGATCATAAGACTATTCAAACTAGAAACTTCCGTGTGCAGCCACAAGCCATTATGGGCTCTGGCATAACTGAGTAAGTCGTGCGAACTCTTACGGGTAGACTAGCTGATGTAGGGGTTGTAGGTTGGTACGGTCTACCCACAAGTAAGGTGCTAGCGCTTCTGAAAGACTATGTCTCGGTCATCCGTCTCTCAAACACCATGTAGTGCGAGAAACCAAACGGAGGCGATCGAGTCTTGTGGGGAAAAGTGCACAAACCTCTGCAGAGTGTATAAACTAATCATGATTAGCCGTGTCCCCGGTTATGGACATCTTGAGTATCTAGTACTTGAATATCATGTGAATCTCAACATGTTACTCTAATTAATGTTGTTGGGTTTTAATGAGTACTTTTAATTGGGATTGAGGATGCTGTCAACCATTCTCAATGTTTAACAACCACCATGATAGTTAAACAAATTTATTCCTTTGCGTGAGGGAAAAAGCGGCTTTATGCAAAAGCAGAATCAGAGAGCTTTCTACCAGCCACATATGCATGTAGTACAGGCTTATCATTCATTAATCTCTATGTGTTATATTGCCAGCATATTCCATGTGCTGACCCGTTTTCGGGCTGCAACTTTTCATGTTGCAGACTTTTCGCATTTACGAGTAAGGTGTTTTAGGTCGTGGTTCTATACTCGATGATTACCGGAGTTGATGGACTCACTTATCTTCCAAGTCTTCCACTGTTATCGTTATTAGATGGCCTTAAGCCATGTTTATTGTAATAAGTCCTCTTCTAGACAAACGCTGTAATAAGTGTGTGATTGCTACTCTGCTATAAATCCTTCGAAGTACTGTGTGGTGTCAGCATTACTGATCCAGGGATGACACCTGAGCACGGAGACTTGATCCATTCGGGTCGGGTCGCTACAGAGATGGTATCAGAGCACACGCTGACTGTAGGACACGACCACTAAGTTAAAGCCATAGATCACTACTTTCTTCACATTTTCTAACTCCTCATCTTTTCTACTCTTTTAGGATGAAGGACGCGAAGATCAAGTACACCCAACCAGATGAAGGCACACCTTTTGGATTTCACTTGAAGGAAGTCACCAAGTACCTGAACATTGGACTACCAAGTTTCACTGGACTTTCAACGCCACTCATCAAGAGGAGCGCCGAAGATTCAAGCTCACGTTCCGGAAGGACATTCGCCCCAATCACCAAGCCTATAGATAGTGTTTTCAGTGCACCAACCTGGAGTCTGGGAAAGAGCATGGCAGCTCATATCACCATGGGACGCATTGGAGAAGTTTACCAAGAAGACCTCAAGGACACTATCTACCAGATTTGTGGACGCCGAGATGAACAATGGGAGATAGTCAGCACCAAGAAGGATAGATCCATTGCAGCTTTCATCCGTGGTTAAACTGAAGACATTCGACGCCAGGAGAACCAGATGTGCAATGATATGATCGAATTGAAGAATGCGAAGGGAAGGATCATGGAACTTGAAGGAGAACTAAAGTCTACACGCAAGGACTACATGGACGAGATCGTAGCTCTAGCAAGACACAATAACGATCTTAAGTACAAGATTGAAGAACTCAAGAAGAAATTGGCGCTCAAGAATGAAGACAAGTACGTCGACTGTCCAAGCGACTACATCAACATCGACGACACCGATTCGGATCCAAGTGAACCCGACTTTGAAGACGGTCGAGGCAGACATCATGGAGTCTTCCACCGGTTCAAATTAATAGATGACCCCCACATATTAGTAGTATTCCCTCCATGTAACATTTTTTTTTGTTCACGCACTTTTGCGATATTTAGACCGTTGTAAGCCCTTTGTTTGAATTGAATGAAGTGATTTTGTGTGTATTTGCTCATATACATTTGGGTAGTGTTTCTTCTTAGACCTCACTCTATTCTTAATTTCTCATCTTTTCTAAAACCCATCAGATGCCTCCGAGACGCGACCCCGGGTTTGTTTTCCCGCCAGAGATCACCCAGTTGATTCAGCAGCAGAACACTTTGATCCAAACATTGGTACAGAACCAAGGCAACAACAACAACAACAACAACCCACTGCCACCACCACCTGCGGATCACTTGACTCGTTTCTTAAGGCTAAACCCGCCGGTGTTTTCCAGTAGCACCGAGCCGATAGTAGCAGATGATTGGCTCCGTAAGGTAGGGAGGAGTTAACCACCGCAGGATGTACAGATGGAGAGAAGGTGAAGTTTGTTGCACACCAACTTGAAGGACCCGCAGAAGCATGGTGGGAGAATTTTACAGCCACTTACCCCTGGCCGACAACCACATGGGATCGGGCCAAGAAGCTTTCAGACCGCCCATGTCCCAGCAGGAGCTATGGCCATGAAGAAGCGTGAGTTTCGCAATTTACGCCAAGGAGGAAGGACTGTTGGCACAAGATGTGGATGATTTTAGTAAGCTAGCACATTATGCCCCGGATGAGCGTTACTACAGATGCAGCTAAGCGGGAGAAGTTTACGGAAGGACTGAATGATGAGTTAAGCATGCTTGATGGTAGCAAGTTTCAATAACTACCAGAGTTGGTAGACCGTGCCCTCATGATTGAAGGAAAGCAACAAGAAATTGAGAATCGTAAGAGGAAGTATGGGCAGGGAAGTATAACTCGAGCCCAATGAAGCCCGTTATACCCCTAAACAGGAGTTCGGCCAAAGCATACCCATGGATAATTCGCACAACCATAATGGAACCAAGAATGGGAACGGGAATGGAGGAAGCAATGGACAGAACTGCACCAACCCGTCAACACCATCCAAGGTAGACCTGAGCCACATCACTTGCTTTAAGTGCCGCAAGACTGGGAATTATGCAAACGGATGTCCAGAAGGCCAGAATGGAAATGGCAATGGAAGCTCAGGAAAGAAGCCAAACCCTTTCAATAGGGGACAGGTGAACCACATTCATGTGGAGGAGATTGAAGATCAGCCCGATGCAGTAATCGGTAAGTTTTCGGTTAAGTCGTTTACTGCAGTTGTTCTTTTCGATACTGGTGCATCGCATTCATACATATCAAGGGGATTTGTGGATAAGTACAAATTACCAACCCAAGCCCTTAGGTCACCCATGCTAGTAACCTCACCCGGAGCAGAATACATGGCTAGTATATGGTGTGATCAACTGCCATTAAGGATTGGACACTATGTTTTTCCCTCGGACCTAATAGTTCTGGAATCCCAAGGATTGGATGTGATATTAGGCATGGATTGGTTATCGAAGTATGGAGGGAACATAGATTGCGCCACTAAGTCAATTATTCTTACCACCCCAGAAGGAAGAAGGATCAAGTATGTATCACGGCATGAGCCAAGGAGAGCACAAGTAAATTCCTTATCAGGAGTTGTGCAGGAAGAGGTGCCAGTGGTGAAGGATTTCCCTGATGTATTTTCGGAAGAGTTGCCAGGAATGCCACCGGATAGAGACATTGAGTTTTTGATTGAGCTTTTGCCAGGTACATGCCCAATATCAAAGCAACCATACAGGATGCCCGCATGTGATTTGGCGGAAATCAAGAAGCGTATAAAGGAGCTATTGGATAAAGGTTTTATACGCCCAAGTTCTTCGCCTTTGGGGATCACCCGTACTTTTAGTAGAGAAGAAGGATGGATCTTTAAGGATGGTTGTAGATTATCGTGGATTGAATGAAGTAACAATCAAGAACAAGTACCCACTACCAATGATAAATGATCTGTTTGATCGTTTGCAAGGAGCTAAAGTGTTTTCCAAGATCGATTTGCGATCGTGGTACCATCGATTGAAGATTCGAGAGCAGGACATACCTAAGACAGCATTTACCACGAGATATGGACTATATGAATATACCGTTATGTCATTTGACCGACTAACGCTACCGCCTATTTCATGAACCTGATGAACAAAGTGTTTATGGAGTTTTTGGATAAGTTCGTCGTGGTGTTCATAGATGATATTTTGGTTTTCTCGAAGAATGAAGAAGAACATAAGGAACATTTGCGATTAGTTTTGGAGAAACTAAGGGAACATCAGTTATATGCCAAGTTCAGTAAATGTGAGTTTTGGCTAAAGGAAGTTGGATTTCTTGGACATGTTATATCCGGAGAAGGGATAGCAGTTGACCCTTGAAGGTTGAGACCAGAACCAAATGGGAAGCACCAACGACAGTTGGAGAGATCCAGAGTTTCCTTGGACTCGCAGGATACTACTGAAGATTCATTGAGAATTTCTCAAGGATTGCAAAGCCTATGACAGAATTGTTGAAGAAGGATACCAAGTTCATATGGACCGAGGAGTGTGAGGCAAGTTTTCAGGAGTTGAAGAAAAGATTGGTTACCTCACCAAGTTAATTTTGCCAGATCGGACCAAGGATTATGAGGTGTATTGCGGCGCTCACGTCGAGTACTTGGAGCAGTGCTTATGCAGGAAGGAAGAGTTGTTTCGTATGCTTCACGACAGCTAAAGCCTCATGAGTTGAATTATGCCACACATGATTTGGAGTTAGCAGCCGTTGTGCATGCATTGAAGACATGGAGACATTTTCTCATTGGAAATCATTGTGAGGTGTACACGGATCACAAGAGTTTGAAGTACATCTCCACGCAGAAGGAATTAAATCTCAGACAGAGGAGATGGTTGGAGCTTATTAAGGATTATGACATGAGATTGCATTATCACCCCGGGAAGGCTAACGTTGTAGCAGATGCATTGAGCCGTAAGAGCCACGTCAATACACTAATAATGGGAGGAATACCCAAGGAGTTAGCCGAGGACCTTCGAGAGCTATGTTTGGAAATAGTTCCGAGAGGCTATGTAGCAGCATTGGAGATTCAGTCTACGTTAATGGACAAAATCAGAGAAGCCCAAAAGGCAGATAAGGAAGTTGCCTCTATAAAGGAGAAAATGAGCGAAGGAAAAGCTAAGGGATTTCGTGAGGATGAGCACGATACCCTATGGTTTGAGGACCGTGTGTATGTGCCAAATGACCCGGAGATCAGGAAGTTGATTCTGCAAGAAGCACATGATTCACCATATTCGATTCACCCTGGAAATACCAAGATGTATTTGGATTTGAAGAATACTTTCTGGTGGACCGGAATGAAGAAGGATATCGCAGAGTACGTAGCAGTTTGTGATGTATGTCAGAGAGTGAAGGCAGAGCATCAGAAGCCAGCAGGATTGTTGCAACCATTGCCGATACCCGAATGGAAGTGGGATAAACTAGGCATGGATTTCATCACAGGTTTGCCAAAGACTCGTTCTGGCTATGACTCGATTTGGGTTATAGTCGACCGCTTGACGAAAGTAGCTCATTTCATTCCGATCAAGACTACCTATAGCAGTGCTAAGTTGGCAAAGATATACATGACCGGAATTGTGTGTTTACACGGAGTTCCGAGGAGTATCAGACGTATAGAGGAACCCAATTTACCTCAAAGTTTTGGAATCAATTGCACGAAACATTGGGGACCAGGCTGGAATTCAAGACAGCTTTTCCACCCACGTAATCGATGGATGACCGAGAGAGTCAATCAGATTTTGGAGGATATCTTTGAGAGCTTGTGCACTAGATTATGGATCTAGTTGGGATGATAACTTTCCATATGCAGAGTTTTCTTATAACAACAGTTACCAAACCAGCTTGAAGATGGCACCTTTCGAGGCTTTATGCGGAAGGAGGTGCAGGACACCGTTATCATGGGACGAAGCCGAGACCGTCGATTGTTTGGACCAGATTTGATCAAGGAGTCTGGATGTAAGGTTAAGTTGATTCGCGATAGGCTCAAGGTAGCCCAGTCCTGCATGTAAAAGCTATGCGGATTCAAGACGGAAGGCGATAGAATATGAAGTTGGAGACAGAGTTTATCTTAGAGTATCCCCACTTCGAGGAGTTAAGCGTTTTGGAGTTAAAGGAAAGTTAGCACCACGTTTCGTTGGACCGTATAGGATCTTGCAACGCATGGGAGAAGTTGCTTATAAGCTGGAATTGCGGAGGGACTGTCAGAGTTCATGATGTATTCCATGTTTCTCATTGAAGAAATGTCACGCCGAGGTGGCGTAAGTACTGTTAAGAGATACAAAGGCCACTTGAAGCAATTCAGTTGAAGGATGATTTGACATATGAGGAGAGACCAGTTAAGATTCTCGATTATGCCAGCAGAGTTACTCGCAGCAAGGTTATCAAGTTTTGCAAAGTTCAGTGGAGCCACCACACTAAGGATGAAGCCACCTGGGAAAGAGAAGAAGATTTGCTCAAGGATCACCCTCACCTATTTTCTAGCCAACCCGAATCTCGAGGGCGAGATTCATCTTAAGGGGGGTAGGTTTGTAACATCCCAAATTTTCAATTTGGAATGTTATACAATAAGTCATCATGCATTACATATTTTCTTGCATTTTGCCGATCCTAGAAATTTCACGCAACTCAAGGACCCTCGGAGAGAGTTGGAGATTTTGTTATTTTCATATTGGAGTTTTTCTCAAATTTTAAAATAGGATCATTTGATTCTATTTATTTTATCTTCAATTATTTCTACTATCAAAATATGAGAGAGGGAATAAAATGACTTTCCCAAATAAAGAAATAATGAAGATTAATAAAATAATCAAATAAGATTTTTATTTCGGAGTTTTCACTTTTTATTTGCCTTAGGAAAAAATGCGTGTTTTCAAAAATTGCATTTTTAGGTCCCGAGTAAAAGTTCATTTTGTTCGACTCATTTTTAGAGTCGGGAAAATTTACTTTGTAAATTTTGGTGTTCGCTTATATTTTATTTTATTCATTTTTCTGCGCGTGATTTTATTTAAAAAAAAATGCGCCCGACCGGGCCAAGGGCTCAACCGAGCCGCCCACCCTTCTTGGCGCCTGTACCACACACTTGACGCTGTCGCCCGGCCGAGTCCGAGGAGGACTCCTCCTCCTCCCTTGCTTGCCCCCTCCCCAAGCTACTCCCCCTCCTATATATACCCTCACCCCCTCTCCTCCCAACCCGCAGCCTTGCCGCCCCTCTCCATAGCCGCCGCCGCCCATAGCCGTCGTCGCCGCCCGTGCCCCGCCGCCGTGGCCGCCGCCGCCGCCCATAGCCGCCGCCGCCGGAGCCCCACCTCGGCGAGGTAGCCGCCGCGCCACCCTCCCCTCGGTTCGGTTTTTTTTTTAAAACCGTTTCGGTTTTCTTTTTCGTTGTTCGGTTTTTAAAAAAAAAAAACCTAGATCGGTTTTATTTTTTTCGGTTTTGTTGATTAGTGAACGTTCACCAATCCGTTCGTTTTAACGAACGTGTTCACCAGTTATTCCCGGTTAACGAACGTCCGTCCGTTTAACCGTTCGTCGTTTTTCTTTAACGGATTTATTCCGCTATTTTTCCAATCTCGATTTCAGATCCGATCTTCGTTCTAGTTTATCTTCTCGCCGCTTATCGAATCGGGTGATTCAAGCGCTGAGTTTCGTTTCGAAACCGCCGTTCCGATTAATCAACTTAAACAAAGTTTTGCTACTGTAAAATTTGACCTAGTTTTCGACTTGCTAGAACCAAGCTGTTTTCTTCCGCCGGATGTTTTTCGTTGTTTTGTTTGATTCGTTTTCTTTTGCAACCAGGGTTCTTAAGTTGAACTTTCTGGTTAGATCTTTTATTCGAGATTTACCTGTGCATTAGATGAGTAATTATTGTATGCTTGTTGTTTGTCTGCGATAGATCACCCGGAGTCGCCGCTTGTTACTTCGAGTCTCTAGGTTTCATGGATCGTCACAGGCAAGTAACACTTGATCATACTTTTTCTACTACCCAGCTTATGCATTAGATCTGTTCCTCAAACACTTGCATGATTAGGATCTAATTAAATTGTGGGATGGGAAGTAGATTGAGGTAGTACCTATTACCTGTTTTACTTATGAAACCTTGGGAGTTACTTCTACGTTTGCTTCTTATGCCATGCTATGCTAGTAGACGTGGATTGGGTGAGTGTATATCCATGACAGATGTGAGATTGTAATTAAAGGTTTATTTAAGGTGGCAACTTAAACACATATCTGGGTGGATTGAGGCACATGGTTTCTATCAGGACTTGCCTGTTTTTCTTCGGACCGCCACCCAGGCTCAAAGGGATCATAAGACTATTCAAACTAGAAACTTCCGTGTGCAGCCACAAGCCATTATGGGCTCTAGCATAGCTGAGTAAGTCGTGCAAACTCTTATAGGTAGACTAGCAGATGTAGGGGTTGTAGGTTGGTACGGTCTACCCACAAGTAAGGTGCTAGCGCTTCTGGAAGACTATGTCTCGGTCATCCGTCTCTCAAACACCATGTAGTGCGAGAAACCAAACGGAGGCGATCGAGTCTTGTGGGGAGAAGTGCGCAAACCTCTGCAGAGTGTATAAACTAATCATGATTAGCCGTGTCCCTGGTTATGGACATCTTGAGTATCTAGTACCGGAATATCATGTGAATCTCAACATGTTACTCTAATTAATGTTGTTGGGTTTTAATGAGTACTTTTAATTGGGATTGAGGATGCTGTCAACCATTCTCAATGTTTAACAACCACCATGATAGTTAAACAAATTTATTCCTTTGCAGTAGGGAAAAACTGGCTTTATGCAAAACTGTAACCGTAGAGCTTTCTACCAGCCACATATGCATGTAGTACAGGCTTATCATTCATTAATCTCTATGTGTTATATTGCCAGCATATTCCATGTGCTGACCCGTTTTCGGGCTGCAACTTTTCATGTTGCAGACTTTTCAGACGACGAGTAAGGTGTTTTAGGTCGTGGTTCTATACTCAGTGATGCCGCTGGAGTTGATGGACTCACTTATCTTCCAAGTCTTCCGTTGTTATCGTTATTAGATGGCCTTAAGCCATGTTTATTGTAATAAGTCCTCTTCTGGACAAACGCTGTAATAAGTTTGTGATTGCTACTCTGCTATAAATCCTTCGAAGTACTGTGTGGTGTCAGCATTACTGATCCAGGGATGACACCTGAGCACAGAGACTTGATCCATTCGGGTCGGGTCGCTACATTTAGTATGAACTCTAGGATAGATCGAACGGAAAGAATAGCTTTGAGGTGGTTTTGTACCCTACAAGCAATTTATTCTTATGTTCTCTGCTAGATAGGAATTCTGGAGTGATTCTTCATCGCACTTTGGGGGGTGGTTATATGATCCAATTATATTAGCATTGTTGAGAGGTTGCACTAGCAAAAGTACGGACCCTAGGCCTCATTTTCAAGCATTACAATACCGTTTTTGTGCCCGTTTCCTATTTGCTACCTTGCTGTTTTTATTTATTCAGATTATAAAAATATATTTCTACCATCCATATTACACTTTTATCACCATCTCTACGCCGAACTAGTGCACCTATACAATTTGCCATTGTATTGGGTGTGTTGGGGACACAAGAGATTTCTTGCATTTGATTGCAGGGTTGTTTGAGAGAGACCATCTTCATCCAACGCCTCCCATGGATTGATAAACCTTAGGTCATCCACTTGACGGAAAATTGCTACTGCCTTACAAAACTCTGCGCCTGGAGGCCCAACACGTGTCTACAAGAATAAAGTTGCGCAGTAGACATCAAGCTCTTTTCTGGCGCCGTAGCCGGGGAGGTGAGTGCATGAAGGTATATCTTTAGATCTTGCAGTTGAATATTTTAGTTTGTTGTTTATCACTAGTTTGGTTTATAAAAGAAAACTACAAAAAAATGGAATTGAGGTTGCATCATATTATTGATCATCTTTATAATATCTTTCTTGAAAATGATGGATCAGAAAATTGTGCTCAATTGTTATAAGAATAATGCTATAAAATGTTTGGCATAAATGATGAACATGATTGCAATGTTGTTAGTATAAATTCTTTGAATATCTATGATGCTAATGATATGCAAAGCTTCAAGCATGGGGATGCTATGTTTGATGAAGATGATATTTTTAGTCCCCCAAGATTTGATGTGAAAATTTGTTATAATGATTGCATGCCTCCTATTTATGATGATTATAATGATGAAAGTGGATTTGGAGATGTCATGACTTTATTTAGTGATGAATCCACTATTTCGGAAGAGGTTTCAATTGATTATTATCAGAACAAAGTTGCTATCTATGATGATTATGGTGATGACATGTATGCTATAAAGAATAATTATAACCATGAAACTTGTCATCATGATTTTAGTTTTCAATCCAATGATAGTTATTTTGTTGAGTTTGCTCCCACTACTATTCATGAGAATAAATTTGCTTATGTGGAGAGTAATAAATTTTCTATGCTTTTGTGTCATGAAACGAATGCTTTATGTGATGGTTATATTGCTGAATTTCTTCATGATGCCACTGAAAATTATTATGAGAGATGAGCATATGCTTGTAGGTATTGCAATAATATCAATTTTTCTCTCTATGTGTTGAAAATCTTGAAGTTTTGGTTGTTTTGCCTTCCTATGCTAGTTGATTCTTGTTCCCATAAATTGTTTGCTCACAAAATCCCTATGAATAGGAAATCATCGTCATCATCATCACCAACAACTCTCCCATCTTGGGGAGGGCAATCTCCATCAACATATTCAACAACACCATCTCATCTCAAACCCTACTTCATCTCTTGTGTTCAATCTTGTTACCAGAATTATAGATTGGTGCTTGTGGGTGACTAGTAGTGTTGATTACATCTTGTACTTGATTACCATATGGTTTATTTGGTGGAAGATTATATGTTCAGATCCAATATGCTATTTAATAGCCCTCTCATCTTGAGCATGATTATCATTTGTGAGTAGTTACTTTTGTTCTTGAGATCATGGGAGAAATCATGTTGCAAGTAATCATGTGAACTTGATATGTGTTCTATATTTTGATAGTATGTATGTTGTGATTCCCTTAGTGGTGTCATGTGAACGCCAACTACATGAAACTTCACCATATTTGGGCCTAAGGGAATGAATTGTGGATTAGCAATTAGATGATGCGTTGTGGGAGTGACAGAAGCTTAAACCCCAGTTTATGCGCTATTTCGTAAGGGACCGATTGGATCCAAAAGTTTAATGCTATGGTTAGAATTTATTCTTCATACTTTTCTCCTAGTTCCGGATGCTTGCGGGAGGGTTAATCATAAGTAGGAGGTTTGTTCAAGTAAGAACAACACCTAAGCACCGGTCCACCCACATATCAAATTATCAAAGTACCGAACACGAATTAAACGAACATGATATGAAAATCCCGTGTACCCTCAAGAACACTTTGCTTATCATAAGAGACCGTTTTGGCCTGTCCTTTGCCTCAAAAGTATTGGGCTACCTTGATGCACTCTTGTTACTACTAACGTTACTTGCTTGTTACAAACTATCTTGCTATCAAACTACTCGGTTACTTATAATTTCAGCACTTGCAGACATTACCTTACTGAAAACTACTTGTCATTTCCTTCTGCTCCTCTTTGGGTTCGACACTCTTACTTATTGAAAAGAGCTACAATTGATCCCCTATACTTGTGGGTTATCAATATGTCTCATGATTTTAATTTCTCTAAATTTCGTATAGTGTCGAACCCACAAGATCATTAATTTTCACAAATTGAATAAAGCAACTAGGAAAGATCATTACCATCTTCCTTTTATTGATCAAATGCTAGAAAGACTATCCAAACATACACATTTTTGCTTTCTAGATGTTTATTCTGGTTTTTCTCAAATACCTGTGTCAAAAGATGATCAGGAGAAGACCACTTTTACTTGCCATTTCGGTACCTTTGCTCATAGACGCATGCCTTTTGGTTTATGCAATGCACCTGCCACCTTTTAAAGATGTATGACTGCTATATTCTCTGATTTTTGTGAAAATATTGTTGAGGTTTTCATGGATGATTTCTCTGTTTACGGGACTTCTTTTGATTATTGCTTAAGCAACCTTGATCGAGTTTTGCAGAGATGTGAAGAAACTAATCTGGTCTTGAATTGGGAAAAGTGCCACTTTATGGTTAATGAACGTATTGTCTTGGGGCATAAAATTTCTGAAAGAGGTATTGAAGTTGATAAAGCTAAAGTAGATGTTATTGAAAAGATGTCATGTCCTAAAGATATCAAAGGTCTAAGAAGTTTCCTTGGTCATGCTGGTTTCTATAGGAGGTTTATTAAAGACTTCTCTAAAATTTCTAGGCCTCTCACTAATCTCTTGCAAAAGATGTTCCTTTTTGTTTTTGATTATGATTGTGTAGAAGCATTTGAAATACTTAAGAAAGCCTTGATTTCTGCACCTATCGTCGAGCCACCTGATTGGAATTTACCCTTTGAAATTATGTGCGATGCTAGTGATTATGCTGTTGGTGCTATTCTAGGGCAAAGACTTGATAGGAAATTGAATGTTATTCATTATGCTAGTAAAACTCTAGACAATGCCCAAACAAATTATGCTACTACTGAAAAGGAATTTTTAGCAGCTGTTTTTGCTTGTGATAAGTACAAATCTTATATTGTCGATTCCAAAGTAACTGTTCACACTGATCATGCTGCTATTAAATATCTTATGGAAAAGAAATATGCTAAACCTAGACTTATTAGATGGGTTCTCTTGTTACAAGAATTTGGTTTGCATATTATTGATAGAAAGGGAGCTGAGAACCCCGTTGAAGATAACTTGTCTAGATTAGAAAATGGTCTTGATGACCCACTTCTTATTGATGATAGCTTTCCTGATGAACAATTAGCTGTCATAAATGCTTCTCGTAATACTCCATGGTATGCTGATTATGCTAATTACATTGTTGCTAAATTTATACCACCTAATTTCACATACCGGCAAAAGAAGAAGTTTTTCTATGATTTGAGACATTAATTTTGGCATGACCCACACCTTTATAAAGAAGGAGCACATGGCGTTATTAGACGTTGTGTACCTGAGCATGAACAGGACCAGATCCTACGCAAGTGCCACTCCGAGTCTTACGGAGGACACCACGCTGGAGATAGAACTACACACAAGGTATTGCAATCTAGTTTTTATTGGCCTACTCTCTTCAAGCATGCTCATAAGTTTGTCTTGTCTTGTGATGAATGCCATAGAATTGGCAGTATTAGTAGACGTCGGGAAATGCCTATGAATCAATTACTTGTTATTGAACCATTTGATTTTTGGGGCTTTGATTATATGGGACTCCTTCCTCTAATGGGTATACACATATTTTAGTTGTTGTTGATTATGTTACTAAGTGGATAGAAGCTATTCCAACTAGTAGTGCTGATAACACTTCTATTAAGATGCTTAAAGAAGTTATTTTTCCGCGGTTTGAAGTCCCTAGATATTTGATGACTGGTGGTGGTTCACATTTTATTCATGCTGCTTTCCGTAAAATGCTTGCTAAATATGATGTTAAACATAGAATTGCATCTCCATATCATCCCGAGTCTAGTGGTCAAGTAGAATTGAGTAATAGAGACATTAAATTGATTTTGCAAAAGACTATTAATAGATCTAGAAAGAATTGGTCTAAGAAACTTGATGATGCATTATGGGTTTATAGAACTACTTATAAGAATCCTATGGGTATATCTCCTTATAAAATGGTTTATGGAAAGGCTTGTCACTTACCTCTTGAACTAGAACATAAGGCATATTGGGATATTAAAGAGCTCAATTATGATTTCAAACTTGTCGGTGAGAAGAGGTTATTTGACATTAGCTCACTTGATGAATGGAGAACCCAAGCCTATGAGAATGCCAAGTTGTTTAAAGAAAAGGTTAAAAGATGGCATGACAGGAGGATACAAAAGCGTGAGTTTAATGTAGGTGATCATGTTTTGCTATACAACTCTCGTTTAAGATCTTTTGCAAGAAAACTTCTCTCTAAATGGGAAGGTCCTTACATTATTGAGGAGGTCTATCGTTCCGGTGCCATCAAAATTAACAACGCCGAAGGCACAAATCCGAAGGTGGTAAACGGTCAAAGAATCAAACATTATATCTCGGGTACTCCCATAAATGTTGAGACCAATATAATTAGCACCTTAACACCGGAGGAGTACATAAGGGATACTTTCCAGAACGTTTCAGACTACGAAAAGGAATAGGTATGTGGTACGGTAAGTAAACCGACTCCAAAACTGTTCTAATGGCAATTTTTCTCCGTTTTGGAATATTTAAAAAATTAGAAAATTAAAAGTAGTCCGAAAGAGACACCAGGCGACCACAAGGGTGGAGGGCGCGCCCCCCTGCCTTGTGGCCACCTCGTGTGCCCTCCGGACTCTGTTTTCTTGCACGATACTTCTTTTGGTCGGTAAAATTCACTATATAATATCCCGAAGGTTTTGACCACCGCACCACAGCAATATCTCCTATTTTTCTTTTGAGCTATTTCTGCAGCAGATTTAGAGCAATATGTCGTCCCAAGATTCGAAGGGAGAGAGCTACATAGCTGACTATATCACAAACCCAAAAGCATATGGGGATGTGGAACATTATGGTTGGACCTCGGAGGAAGAAGAAGACTATGATCAAAAGGGAAAGGAGGAGACAAGCTCCAATGAAGTGGAAGTCCCTCTACCCCAACCTGGGGACATGCACATGGAGTTCAAAAAGTCAAGTCTCCCGAACAAAGAAAAGAAACCAAAGATCGAGTTTATCCCTTTTAGTCTTTTGCAGGAGAAAAAGCAAGAATTATGCAGAAGTATATTAACACTAGAGCAGGAGATCGGTGAGCTAAAGGAGGAAAATTCCATCCTCAAGCGTAAGCTGGGGAAAAAGGGCAAGAGCCTGCATCATCAACAACTCCATCATCACCACCTCCGAAGAAAGAGACATAATACATGGGTATGGGCACTCCCCTTGGCAACTGCCAAGCTTGGGGGAGGTGCCCCGGTATCGTATCACCATCACATCTTTACATTTATTGTTTTTCTTAGTCCGGTCCTTTTGGTTATATCTTGATCTAGTAGAATAAAGTTTTTAGTATGATCTAGCCTTGAGGTTTGTTTCGATTCCTATCTATGTAATCGAGTCCTTGAGTTATATATAATAAAGAGTAGTTTCGAGTTGAGGGCTTTGCTATCTTGCTATGATCTTGAGGGAATTAAATAAAATAAAAAAATAAAAATAAATAAAAGATCATATATTGATCTTATGGAGAGTAATGACTTCACATATAAAAAGTATGATGAATAAAAGTTGTTGAGGATAAACATAGTTTTGGTCATTGTTGCAATTAATAGGAAGTAATAAAGAAAGAGAGGCTTCACATATAAATATACTATCTTGTACATCTTTTGTAACTGTGAGGACTCATTAAAATATGACATGCTAAAAGGTTGATGTTGGACAAGGAAGACAACATAATGGGTTATGTTTTCTTATATCCGAATAGAAATTATATTGTCATGGATCCTCCAACATGTTGAGCTTGTCTTTCCCTCTCATGCTAACCAAATTCTTTACACTAAGTAAAGATACTACTTGTGCTTCCAAACATCCCTTAAACCCAGTTTTGCCATGAGAGTCCACCATACCTACCTATGGATTGAGTAAGATCCTTCAAGTAAGTTGTCATCGGTGCAAGCAATAAAAAATGATCTCTAAATATGTATGATCTATTGGTGTGAATAAAATAAGCTTTATACGAACTTGTGATATGGAAGAAATAAAAGTGATAGACTGCATAATAAAGTTCTTTATCACAAGTGCCAATATAAAGTGACGTTCTTTTGCATCAAGATTTTTTACATCCAACCATAAAAGAGCATGACAACCTCTGCTTCCCTCTGCGAAGGGCCTATCTTTTACTTTTATCTTCTACCCTTATAAGAGTCATGGTGATCATCACTTTTTATTTTTATATTTTTTCCTTTGGCAAGCACTATGTGTTAGAGAGATCCGGATATATATATATCCACTCGGATGTAGGTTATCATAAATTATTATTGTTGACATTACCCTTGAGGTAAAAGGTTGGGAGGCGAAACTATAAGCCCCTATCTTTCTCTGTGTCCGATTGAAACTTTGAACCCATAAGTATCGCGTGAGTGTTAGCAATTGTGAAAGATTAAATGATAGTTGAGTATGTGGACTTGCTGAAAAGCTCTTATATTGACTCTTTCCAATGTTATGATAAATTGCAATTGCTTCAATGACTGAGATCATAGTTTGTTAGTTTTCAATAAAGTTTCTGATTCATGCTTTACCTTGTGAATGAATTGTTACTTTAGCATAAGAAATTATATGAAAATTCATGTTATTGTTCTAAAGATGACCATGATGCCCTCATGTCCGTATTTTATTTTATCGACACCTCTCTCTAAACATGTGGACATATTTTACGATATCGGCTTTCGCTTGAGCACAAGCGAGGTCTAAGCTTGGGGGAGTTGATACGTCCATTTTGCATCATGCTTTTATGTTGATATTTATGGAATTATGGGCTGTTATTACCTATTTAGGTACAATACTTATGCCTTTTCTCTCTTACTTTACAAGGTTTACATGAAGAGGGAGAATGCCGACAGCTGGAATTCTGGACTGGAAAAGGAGCAAATATTAGAGACCTATTCTGCACAACTCCAACAGTCTTGAAACTTCACGGAGAATATTTTTGGAATATATAAAAAATATTGGGCAAAGAAAGCACCAGAGGGGGGCCACCTGCCATCCACAAGGGAGGAGGGCGCGCCCTACCCCTCTGGGGGCACCCTTCGGTCTTGTGGGCCACCTGGCAGGCCCTCGACGCCCATCTTCTGCTATATGGTGTGTTTTGTCCTGGAAAAAATCAGAAGGAAGCTTTCGAGACGAAGCGCCGCCTTGTCGAGGCGGAACTTGGGCAAAAATAATCTAGGGCTCCGGCGAAGTTGTTTTCTCGGGGAAACTTCCCTTCGGTAGGGGGAAATCAAAGCCATCATTATCACCAACAATCCTCTCATCGAGAGGGGGTCAATCTCCAGAGACATCTTCACCAGCACCATCTCCTCTCAAACCCTAGTTCATCTCTTGTATCTGATCTTTGTCTCAAAACCTCAGATTGGTACCTGTGGGTTGCTAGAGTGACAGAAGATTAAACCCTAGTTTATGCGTTGCTTCGTAAGGGGCTGATTTTGATCCATGTGTTTCATGCTATGGTTAGATTTATCCTAATTCTTCTTTCGTAGTTGCGGATGCTTGCGAGAGGGGTTAATCATAAGTGGGAGGCTTGTCCAAGGAAGGGCAGCACCCAAGCACCGGTCCACCCACATATCAAATTATCAAAGTAACGAATGTGAATCATATGAGCATGATGAAAACTAACTTGACAACAATTCCTATGTGTCCTCGGGAGCACGTTGCTTTATATAAGAGTTCGTCCAAGCTTGTCCTTTGCTACAAAAAGGATTGGTCCACCTTGCTGCACCTTGTTTACTTTTGTTACTTGTTACCTATTATGAATTATCTTATCGCACAACTATCTGTTATCGATAATTTCAGTGCTTGCAGAGAATACCTTGCTGAAAACTGCTTGTCATTTCCTTCTACTCCTCGTTGGGTTTGACACTCTTACTTATCGAAAGGACTATGATAGATCCCTTATACTTGTGGGTCATCAATAGTCTCCCCAGCACTTAACTCTCTCATGAAGATTTGGCTATGGTGGAAGAAGGATTTGAGTGGAAAGCAACTTGAGAAAGGCTAGAAATCAAGGTTCAAATGGTAGGAATGGAATCTCTTGATCTCAACACATGAGTAGGTGGTTCTCCCTCAGAAAATGAATGGTGGAAGTGTAGGCATGTTCTGATGGCTCTCTTCACTAAGGAAGAAGGGGTGGAGAGGTATATATAGCCTTCACACAAAATCCAATTGTTACACACTTTTGACCTAACTCGGTGGCACCGATCAGAAATCTCGGTGGCACCAACCTGTGTAAAAGATATGGACGTTAGGAATCTCGGTGGGACCGACTGGAACAACTCGGAGGGAGCAATGTGCAATGGCTAGGGAAAACCTCATCTCGGTGGCACCGGTTGCATCAACTCGGTGGGACCGAAGTGCAGCAATAAGGCAACAAAGAGTTTGGCAAGTCATCTCGGCGGTACCGATTGCAGTTCTCAGTGGGACCGAAATAATTGCAACTAGCAATAGAGAGGTGGCAAGGCCACCTCGGTGGGACCTGATCTATATTGGTGGATCCAATTTGTTAGGGTTTGGCACTGGCTAAGTGATATGTCTCCAATGTATCTATAATTTATGAAGAATTCATGCCATGTTTACAACAATTTTATATGGTTTTGGGTATGATTTCATTATAACTAACCCAGACTAACACTGTTTTCAGCAGAACTACTGTGGTGTCATTTTTTGTGCAGAAATAAAAGTTCTTAGAATGGGCTAAAAATTTATGGTCATATTTTATGGACCAAAAGAGACCCCCCAAAGCACAAGAGCTGGGCCAGGAAGTGGACGAGGAGGCCACAAGCCCTCTAGGCACGCCCTACCCCCAAGGAGGGTGCTCCGGGCTTATGGGCCCCTCGGGCACCCCCTTGACGTGAGACTGATGCCAAAAATTCTTATAAATACCGAAACCTCCGAAAAGAACCCTAGATCGGAAGTTCTGCCGTCGCAAGGCTCTGTAGCCACGAATAATCAATTTGGGCCCTCTCTGGCACCCTGCTGGAGGGGGCCATCATCACCGGAGGCCATGGAGGAGGAAGCCGGAGGGGGCCATCATCACCATGGAGGCCAAGGACCAGAGGGAGAACCTCTCCCCATCTTGGGGGAGGCCATGGAGGAGGAAGCACAAGGGGGAGGCTCTCCCCCTCTCTCGATGGCGTCGGAGTGCCGCCAGGGGAACCATCACTGCGGTGATCGTCTTCATCAACATCACCTTCCTCGTCTCTTTTAAGAGGTCCACTCTCCCACACCCCGCTGTAATCCCCTACTTGAACATGGTGCTTTATGCCACATATTATGATCCAATGATGTGTTGCCATCCTATGATGTTGTGAGTAGATTTCTTTTGTCTTTTGGGTTGATTGATGATCTAGATTGGTTTGAGTTGTATGTTTTATTTCGGTGATGTCCTATGGTGCCTTTCGTGTCGCGCACGTGTGAAGGATTCCCGCTGTAGGGTGTTACAATACGTTCATGATTTGCTTATAGTGGCTTGGTAGAGTGACAGAAGCTTAAACCCGAGTAAGGGGGTTGTTGCGTACGGGATAAAGGGGACTTGATACTTTAATGCTATGGTTGGGTTTTACCATAATGATCTTTAGTAGTTGCGGATGCTTGCTAGAGTTCCAATCATAAGTGCATATGATCCAAGTAGAGAAAGTATGTTAGCTTATGCCTCTCCCTCATATAAAATTGCAATAATGATTACTAATCTTGTTAACAATTGCCTAGGATAATTCCGCACACCAAACCATCATTATTCCTCACTCACTATTTATAATATATAGTAATATATTCCAACTTTATGTTAACAACACCTATTTTTATATTTTAGTTCTTCGATATCATGCAAAGCTATCCTCTTCATACCCACAACATAATTTTATTTCTCGTTTCTAAATGGAAGCAAATGTTCAGTCTACGTAGAGTCATATCAGTGGCAGATAGGACTTGAGAGAATAGTGATCTTACCTTTAGCTCCTTGTGGGTTCGACACTCCATACTTATTACTTCCACCTTTGGAAATTGCTACGATGATTCCTTGCACTTGGGAATTATCACTAAGTCCATATGAACTCGATGGCTCCGGATAGGAAATTTTTGTGGGGCCAAGTTGGAATGTAGGTTTTGGACATAATTGGATGGAGAAATTGTTGGGGGTTTTGGAGCAATGTCACTAAGCACTTGAGCAAAAAGATCATTAAGCAACACCTCATCCCCTTCTAATAGTATTGGCTTTCCTATGGACATAATTGGATCTTGGATCACTTAAAAAAAATGTAGAGCCTTGAGTTTTTGCCAACCCATTTCCTTAGCATTTTGAGGGGTCCACAATCACTAGTACTTGCCATTCCAATCATTGAACATCCTGAAATATTTAACTTGAATGGACATTAGTTCAATGATATATATGTTGTTCTGAATTACCAAAACTACCCAGGAATTGGTTGCACTTTCATGAGGGAGGCACATGTGTGTGTGATCTACTGGGTTGCATCACTACTGCAGGATGCTGCTAACGCGACACTATGATCAGAGACCCTTTGACAAAACTGCGTGTGATGCACTAATCGCAAATGGGGATGTAAAAAACCATAAAAAGATGCAAAACATTTGTGATGGTGGAGACATCAAACACGGTTCAGATTTTAGTTACATGTGCGTTGCTGGGCATACGGTTGATCCATATGAACTGTTTTTGATTAGACAGAACAACATAAACGGGCAGCCATATCAATGTGAGTGCGATATACAGCATACAGTTTGCTCCGATGAACTGTTTGCTATTAGGGAATGCAACAGAAAGGTCAGCCAGATCAAGGTGTGTGTGATATACGGCATACGGTTCACTCGGATGAACTGTTTTTGATTAGGAAAGAGAACATAAACTGTTCAACTTAACAAGATGTGTGTGATATGCGGCATACAGTTCACATAGATGAACTGCTTGCAATGAGCCAAAAGAACACAAAAGATTCGTGTAAACAAGATGTGTGTGATACACAGCAAACAGCCCACTCGGATGAATTGTTTGCGATGATAAATTATAACACAAACGGTTACTATAGTTAGTTCGTGTGCGATTTTGTTTGTACAAAAAACTTTGAAAAATTCAAACTAGTTGCTTGCGGTGGCTAGGAGTAGCGCACATGATGTGTCTGCGAGTACTCGTGTGCGATGATTAGTAAGTTACACATATGTTTCCTTATGTTAACACATGTGTGATAAATAACATGTGGCACCACATACGGTATTCGGGTTGTGTGTATGCTCCACTTAGTGTTCCTGCGCTCCACATGGGTGAATTGTAAAATCCACGCCTCTTCCCTCATCGGTTTCCCGCCACCAGCAAATGGCTTGCTGCATATAAATCAGGCGGCAATGCACCATCGCGACACTCTATGCAGATCTAGTCCTCACCCATCTACCATTAGTTATTCCAAGCATGCCAGGCAACGACCAAAGCTTCAACATCGTCCTCTACCCGTGTTACATCTTCTATGAGGAGAATGAGCCAGAGCAGG
The DNA here is from genome assembly GCA_021605145.1 of Aegilops bicornis. Classification (NCBI taxonomy): domain Eukaryota; kingdom Viridiplantae; phylum Streptophyta; class Magnoliopsida; order Poales; family Poaceae; genus Aegilops; species Aegilops bicornis. The sequence goes on along the minus strand of CM038671.1, from coordinate 272,659,878 downwards.
TCGGGGAGCAAGAGCTTCATCGGTCAGTGCAGGCACCATGGCCCATCGGCAACGATATCGGCGTGACAGTCCTTGGGCGCACAATCGACATATTGCAGAGGAGGTATGATGAGCAGTTTGCCATCCACCGTGCAAAAGATTCAGGGCTGTTCGGCGGCATGATTGACGACCCACCCAAAGAGTCGCTGTCACTAGTGCTCATCGAGAGCCTGATGCCCCACAAGGAATGGGCAGAGGACCTCTACGATTCAGTCAAGACACAGGCAGCTGATACGTCTCCAACATATCTATAATTTTTTATTGTTCCATGCTATTATATATTCTATTTTGGATGTTCAATGGGCTTTATTATACACTTTTATATTATTTTTGGGACTAACCTATTAACCGAAGGCCCTGCCCAAATTGTTTTTTTTTTCCTATTTCAGTGTTCGAAGGAAAAGGATATCAAACGGAGTCCAAACGGAATGAAACCTTCGGGAACGTGATTTTCGGAACAAACGTGATCTAGAGGACTTGGAGTGGACGTCGAGCAATCAACGAGGAGGCCACGAGGTAGGGGGTGCGCCTACCCCCCTGGGCGCGCCCTCCACCCTCATGGACCCCACGTAGCTCCACCGGCCTACTTCTTCCTCCTATATATACCTATGTACCCCGAAAACATCAGGGGAAGAGCCAAAACCCTATTTCCACCGCTGCAACCTTCTGTACCCGTGAGATCCCATCTTGGGGCCTTTTCCGGTGCTCCACCGGAGGGGGCATCAATCACGGAGGGCTTCTACATCAACACCATAGCCTCTCCGATGATGTGTGAGTAGTTTACCTCAGACCTTCGGGTCCATAGTTATTGGCTAGATGGCTTCTTCTCTCTTTTTGGATCTCAATACAGGGTTCTCCTCGATTCTCTTGGAGATCTATTCAGTGTAATCTTATTTTGCGGTGTGTTTGTCGAGATCCGATGAATTGTGGGTTTACGATCAAGATTATCTATGAACAATATTTGAATCTCCTCTGAATTATTTTATGTATGATTGGTTATCTTTGCAAGTCTCTTCGAATTATCAGCTTGGTTTGGCCTACTAGATTGATCTTTCTTGCAATGGGAGAAGTGCTTAGCTTTGGGTTCAATCTTGCGGTGCTCGATCCCAGTGACAGTAAGGGAGACGACATGTATTGTATTGTATTGTTGCCGTCGAGGATAAAAAGATGGGGTTTATATCATATTGGATGATTTTATCCCTCTACATCATGTCATCTTGCTTAAAGCGTTACTCCGTTCTTATGAACTTAATACTCTAGATGCATGCTGGATAGCGGTCGATGTGTGGAGTAATAGTAGTAGATGCATGCAGGAGTTGGTCTACTTGTCACGGACGTGATGCCTATATACATGATCATACCTAGATATTCTCATAACTATGCTCAATTCTATCAATTGCTCGACAGTAATTTGTTTACCCACCGTAATACTTATGCTATCTTGAGAGAAGACACAAGTGAAACCTATGGCCCCTGGGTCTATTTCCATTATATTAATCTCCCGTCAACAAGTTATTTCTATTACCATTTCTTTTGGTTTCTTTACTTTTAGTCTTTATCATAAAAATACCAAAAAAATTAGCTTATCATCTCTATCAGATCTCACTTTTGCAAGTGGCCATGAAGGGATTGACAACCCCTTTATCGCATTGGTTGGAAGGTTCTTATTTGTTTGTGTAGGTGCGTGGGACTTCAGCGTGGTCTCCTACTGGATTGATACCTCGGTTCTTAAAAAACTCAGGGAAATACTTACGTTACTTTACTGCATCACCCTTTCCTCTTCAAGGGAAAACCAACGCAGTGCTCAAGAGGTAGCAGCAGCCTGCAGCTTCATCATTGCCCATGGAGGCCATGTCAACCTCGATCCCGACGATGTGGTGGCCAGGACCGAGCGCATCCTTGGCGGAGTTGACGTCCCCGACGAAGTAGAACATCACCAACGTGATATCTTGAGGATGCAGGTATGGACGGAATTTGCTAGCAGGCCAGAGACATAGAAATGGAGCAGTCCCGCGGAGATATCATGCGCGCGATTGCATGTTGTCAAGATCTTGTGGAAGAGGCCCAACAACACCAAGAGCCTCCCATCGCTAGTAGCTCCGTAGGCGGAGGCGGGTCGGGACACTTGGAGTGAACGGACGCAAGGGTGCTATGCTGATCATGGAGTCCGAGAAGACTGTCGCCGAAAGGCCGCCAGTTCAGCCTTTTAGCCTATATTTTATTATAATTGTATGCATATGTAGGTCGTGAGTGTTTTCGGCATTGCCGCATGTGGCATTTTAAATTATCCTAAATATGTAAGACAATCATTAACTGTTGCCATTCTAAATTTTGCTCAACAGCGAGCAGAGCGCGTGCAGGGCCGCCAGAGCGGAGCACGCTGCGGCCGCCTCAATGGCGAGCAAAACGCGTGGACGGACGCGAGCAGAGCGCGTCGCGGCCGCCTCAACGTCGAGCAACCACATGGTCAACCTTCTGGCACCCCGTGGGAGGCACGGCGACGCATTCATCGGACACGATGGTGATATCTTGACCATGTGTGATAGTGAGCAGACATGTACACGTACATCTGAGAACGCGGGCCCATGTTTCGGGCTTCCGATGCATGGCATACAATGGGTCCAAAAGAACTGTTTGTGATGAGCAAGAACAACAAAATGGGCTTTGTAGGCCCAGAACCATCAACAAATTTCGACCTTGTTTCTCGTCACATTGCAAATTACAATGCAATAAGTAGTTGCAAATATATTCACACCGATCAAACTAATATGTGTTCACACTTAGCACCGGGCTATAAAAAATACCCACTCAAAAATTACTTCACAGTTCCTCTCCTCATCACCCACAAAACTGGTCTATCCTGTCAAGTCATTCCGCCATGACCGGTTGATGTCTACTATGCAACCTTCTTCTTGTAGACTCGTGTTGGGCCTCCAAGCGCAGAGTTTTGTAGGACAGTAGCAAATTTCCCTCAAGTGGATGACCTAAGGTTTATCAATCTGTGGGAGGCGTAGGATGAAGATGGTCTCTCTCAAACAACCCTGCAACTAAATAACAAAGAGTCTCTTGTGTCCCCAACACACCCAATACAATGGTATATTGTACAGTGCACTAGTTCTCACGAAGAGATGGTGATACAAGTGTAATATGGATGGTAGATATAGGTTTTTGTAATCTGAAAATATAAAAACAGCAAGGTAACTAGTAACAAAAGTGAGCGAAACAGTATTGCAATGCTTGGAAATAAGGCCTAGGGTTCATACTTTCACTAGTGCAAGTTGTCTTAACAATGATAACATAATTAGATCATATGACAATCCCTCAATGTGCGACAAAAGTCACTCCAAAGTTCCTATCACGGAGAACATAAGATGAAATTGCTTGTAGGGTACGAAACCACCTCAAAGTTATTCTTTTCGATCAATCCATTGGGATATTCCTGTAAGTGTCACAAACAGCCCTAGAGCTCGTAGTAAAATAACACCATATGACACACATCAATCAACCCTAATGTCACCTAGATACTCCAATTTCACCACAAGTATCTGTGGGTCAATTATACGATATGCATCAAACAACTTCAGATTCATAACATTCAATCCAACACAAAGAACCTCAAAGAGTGCTCAAGATTTCTACTGGAGAAACAAGGACGAAAACGTGCATCAACCCCTATGCACAGATTACCCCAATGTCACCTCGGGAGTCCGCGAGTTGAGTGCCAAGACATACATCAAGTGAATCAATAGAATACCCCATTATCACCACGGGTATCCTACGTAAGACATACATGAAGTGTTCTCAAATCCATAATAGTATTCAATCCGATAATAGTGAAACCTCAAAGGTAAAACTCAATTCATCACAAGAAGGTAGAGGGGAAGAAACACCATATGATTCAACTATAGTAACAAAGCTCGCGGTACATCAAGATCGTGCCATATCAAGAACATGAGAGAGAGAGAGAAAGACCAAACGCATAGCTACTTTTACATACCCTCAACCCCGAGGGTGAACTACTCCCTCCTCATCATGGAGAGCACCGGGATGATGAAGATGGCACGCCTGGGTTGTGCCCAACACTGGCCTCCATTTGCGGTGATTCCAACTCCTAAAAATCACATATATTTCAAAATAATTCTCCGTGAAATTTTATTGCATTTGGACTTCGTTTGATATGGATATTCTGCGATACAAAAAACATGCAGAAAACAGGAACTGGCACTTGGCACTGGATCAATAGGTTAGTGCAAGAAATCATATAAATTTTTTCCAAAAGTATGTAAAACTTGTATAATATTGGCATGAAACAATAAAAAATTATAGATACGAAGGAGACGTATCAGCGGCGGAACTCCCGATCTAGGTTTATTTCTGGGGGTTTCTATATTTATAGGAATTTTTGGCGTCGGGAACAAATCAGGGGGGTCCACGAGGTGTCGACAAGACAAGGGGCGCACCCTAGGGGGGCGCCCTCCACCCTTGTGGAGGCCTCGTGGCTCCTCTGGTCCATCCCCGATACTCCGTGGGCTTCTTTTGGCCCATAAAAAATCATCGTAAAGTTTAGCTCGTTTGGACTCCGTTTGGTATTCCTTTTCTGCGGAACTCAAAAACAAGGAAAAAACAAAAACTGGCACTGGGCTCTAGGTTAATAGGTTAGTCCAAAAATCATATAAAATAACATATAAATGCATATAAAACATCCAAGATAGATAATATAATAGCATGGAACAATAAAAAATTATAGATACATTGGAGACGTATCACCGGTAGGTGAAGTTTCGGTGGACATATAACCAGGTAGCAAAGAAAAAGGCCGCGGAAGCACTAGAGCTCGCCGCGAAGCGGCAGCCGCAGCAGAGACGTCCCGGTGCATCGTGGAGCCCTCGAACGAGCTCTCATGGGCACACGAGGGCTCTCACAAGTGCACTCCCCGGGTCGGCGATCGCGACGAGCTGGCGTTGCTGAAGTCCTTGGCCGGCGACGACGACATTCTCGCTGGCCTCATTAAGCAGCAGGAGCTGGTCGACGGCTTGATGAAGCTTCTCGAGATCAGCGGTGCCTCGGTTGAGAAGGCGACCGGCCTCGTCGAGCAACTCATGGGTGACAATGCAAAGCTCCTCAAGGTGCTCGCCAAGAAGGAGGAGGAGGCCGCCGGCTGGAAGATGCTGCATGAGCAGAGCTATGCCTTGGGGATGACGCTGACAGCGGTCGTCGAGGAACTGATGGGTGACTTGAGGATGTTCCAAATCGAGCGCGAGCAGGAGTGGAGGGATTCGTGGCTGCTTTCAAGCAAAGTTACGAGGAATTGAAGAAGGAGATGGAGGATGTCGTCGCCCGATGATCCATCGACGAGTAGAGACAGTAACGGCCCAGGTCGTTGTCTGTGATTTCCTTCTCTTTCCCCGTGTCTTCCGAGCTTTGACGCATGTGGTATTATAAATTATCCGGAATATGTAAGACAATTATTATCCGCGCCATTGTAAAGTTGTCGTCGTATTATCCGTTGCCATTTTATTTATCGTTGTATTATCCGTTGCCCTATGTGGCATTTTAAATTAGGCCGGAATACGAGTTCAAAATACGAACAAAGAAAATGCTAACGTTGAGCGGGGCCATGGGATCACAAGCAAAACCCTCCATCCAGGTGCTTTAATTAACCACGTGTTAAACAGCGGCTCGGCCGCCATTAATGGAGAAGTTGTGAGCGAGGCGGGCAGCTGGTGGATGGAGGTCAAAGAGATCGCTTCCCGGTGAGCATGGGCGGCCTTGCTGCTCGCACGTGTCCCGTCGAGCGTGCGAGGTGGACAGGATGCACGCGTCCCATTGAGCCTGCGTGACGAACTGCTCGCACGCGTCCCATTGAGCCTGCACGGCGGACTTCCCGCGCTCGTCCCGTCTAATCAAACAGTTGCACACACGCCACCGAGTATGGTTAAATTTTGGCACAAAATACAAAGATGACCAATGAATGGGGACGGAGGTAGTACTATCCCATAAGAAAAGAGGGACGCGTGGCCGCACTTAAATGGTTATAGGAACACATGGTTTATACAATACGACTATTTGTGATATTAATGTGTCAGCTATTTCTTTCAAATGGACTTCGTTGGCTATTAATGTGTATGCCTTGTCTCAAACTAGACGACATTTTTTCCACGGTATATATGCGCCATGTCATGAAACCATGCCAACTTTCGTGTTTTTTGGGTGAGTTTTCAATTTACTGGGATTTAGAAACCAAGATTCTCGATGTTCAAGGACGACGAGAAGTTTGCAATTCATTCTCATTCCTTCAATGAGACCTAAACATGCACCCAATGACACATGTACAATTTCCCACCCATTTTGCTTCACTGGAGCATGTGCTTGTAGTTCAAATTTGAATTATGGACTACATTAAATGCCTAGAAAACTTAATTAATATAGAAAATGGCTAAAAAACCTGAAGAATTTCAAATTTCAGCACGACACTCCTGTTATTTTATGTTGCATGTAGAAAACAAAGCTCAAGGCGAGAAGAGGCAGCGGTTATCGTTTCGCCCATAAGAGGGGCATGTTTCCCTACCGGAACCATGAGGGTTGCGAGAAGCTTCAGTTTGTAAAAGGCTTGTAATATAGCTTGGCCCAAATTGGGCAGTTATTTTACCACGACATATATGTACCATGTAGTGACACCATGCCAAGTTTCATGATTTCCGGGTGAGGTTTGGATTTATAGAGATTTAAAAACCGAGATTCGCAATGTTTGTGGCCAAGCTAGGATGCCGAGACGGTTGAATTCATTCTCATTCCTTCCATGGGACCTAAACATGCACCCCAAGGACACATGTACGTTTTTATAGCCATTTTGGTGCACTGGAGCATGTATTTTTCTTTTCGATTTGAATTATGGACATTAAATGCCTAGAAAACTCAATTTATGAATAAAAAAGGTCAAACAAACCCTGAATAATTTCAAAGTTCAGCGCGAATCTCCTGTTGTTCCATGTTGCATGTAGAAGAAAATACAAGGCTAGAAGAGGGAGCGATTATCGTTTCGCCCACAAGGGGACACGTTTCCCTATCGAAACCACGAGGGTTCTTGCGACAGGCTCCGGTTTGTAAGAGGTTTGTAATAAAGCTTGGCCCAAATTGGACAATGTTTTTACCACGACATATATGTGCCATGACGTGACACCATGCCACCTTTGATGACTTTCTGGTGAGTTTTGGATTTATGGGGATTTAAAAAATGAGATCCCAAATGTTTGAGGATGAGCCAGGACGCATGTACGGTTGTAATTCATTCCCGTTCCTGGCATGGGACCTAAACATGCACCCAAGGACACATGTATAATTTTTCTAGCCATTTTGGTGAACTGGAGCATGTACTTGTAGTTCAGATTTGAATAATGGACATTAAATGCCTAGGAAACTCAATTAGTGTATAAAAAGGCCAAACGAACCCTGAATAAGTTTAAATTTCAGCACGGATATCCTGTCGTTCCATGTTGCCCGTAGAAGAAAATACAAGGCGAAAAGAGGCAGTGATTATTGTTTCGCCCACAAGGGGGACAGATTTCCCTATCGGAACCATGAGGCTTCTTTTAGAGAAGCTTCGGTTTGTAAGAGGTTTGTAATAAAGCTTGGCCCAAAATGGATAGTGTTTTTACCACGACATATATGTGCCATGACGTGACACCATACCAACTTTCATGACTTTCTGGTGAGTTTTGGATTTATGGGGATTTAAAAACCGAGATTCCAAATGTTTGAGGACGAGACAGGACGCCGGTACGGTTGTAATTCATTCCCATTCCTGGCATGGGACCTAAACATTCACCCAAGGACACATGTATAATTTTTCTAGCCATTTTGGTGAACTGGAGCATGCATGTGCAGTTCAGATTTGAATTATGGACATTAAATGCCTAGGAAACTCAATTAGTGTATAAAAAGGCCAAACGAACCTTGAATAAGTTTAAATTTTAGCACGGATATCCTGTCGTTCCATGTTGCTCATAGAAGAAAATACAAGGCGAAAAGAAGCAGTGATTATCTTTCGCCCACAAGGGGGACACGTTTCCCTATCGGAACCAGGAGGCCTTTTTGAGAAAAGCTCCTGTTTGTAAGAGGCTTGTAATAAAACTTGCGCCAAAATGGAAAAAAAATCCTCAACATATATGTTCCATGTTGTGACACCATGCCAAGTTTCATGATTTTTGGGTGAGTTTTGAATTTAGGGTTATTTAAAAACTAAGATTCTTCTCACGAAATGTTTTCAAATAGCACACGGTTCACTCATGAAAGCCGTGTGCCTAACAAACCGTGGCCGATGCCCCCCTCCCCCTGCTGTGTGCACGATCTGAGTCGTGCGTTCTGGTTGGCCAGAACCCAAACACCACGGATCGTATGTCTACATCGTTGGATGCTCCCAGATCGAACGGCAATCCTCATCCCTTTCGACATCACATGCAATATATGGGTAAGCACTGTGCGCATGCATCGTGCTAGCTCACGCTTCCTTCTCTACTAAGTTATCTATATTGATGTTGTTATATATCCAGACATGCTACCATTTCCCGCCACTCCTCTCATCGGTTTCCCGCCTCTTCTCACATCATTTTCCCGCTACGAGTGTCAGTGCTCATTGAAGGCTAGGCGACGACACACCCGCCATGTAAATATCGCACACAGTTTCTAAAAGCACAACTGTGTGTGATAGGAGGGAGTAGGTCCCATAGGGTGACCAGCGTGAAATGCCTTAAAGGCAAGGAGGCAATTCCTATCAGCAAGGGGCAGCTTCCCATCTGCTAGCCTAGTCGAATAGAACGCAGAAGTTAAGCATGCTCGGGCTGGAGTAGTCTAAGGATGGGTGACCCGTTGGGAAGTTGCATATCTCAAGCTTCATTTAAATGCTATGACACGGTCATTATAGAGATAAATATCTCTATAGTGACCTGTCATGGCGATTATATAAACCTTGGGATCCTTATTTTGCTAATTTGTAGACTATGTTTTTATTGGTTACTTTTTGCTCTAGAAATAAAGAATGATTGACTCTATAGTGACCTGTCATGGCAATTATATAAACCTTTTTCAAGTCGCATGCATGGTATGGGGGTCGGGTGTTCTGATCGAGCATGTCTCCCTTCTGCGGTTTATAGACGCCACACATATCTGTGGGCTCCCCGAGGTATATATTATCCTTGACCAATAATGGGGGGGGCCACAAAATCTATCCCTTTGACCCAACAACTAGAAGGGTTTGACCATGATGGGTTGCTATTTCTATGTGTGTCATGTTAGACCAAATAAAGTTTGAGCAGATGCGTTGGATGACCCCCCTGCCGCCGCCTCGAAGTTGGGAAACCGACATCATACGTATTGAACAAGGCTTGGGGTCGGGTACGGTGTCCGGTTTGTAATATAGTTGGTGGCCCATCGAAGTTGTGCATTCAGGATTTAAACACATCACACACCACCGTACCCATACATATTTCGGGCCGCATGCAGTGTATACGGGGTCTTCTGATCGACCACGTCTCCCTTGTGCGGTTTTTTGTGATGACATGCATATCTGTGGGCTCCCCGAGTGTATATATATATCATCGCTTTGACCAATAACGAGGGGTATTTGTTGGCCATGAATGGCTTTCTCCTTGTTTGTGTTAGGTCCGGTCACCGTTACATGTCGTTCAACCAAAGCTCGAGCTCATGCGTTGTCGGGATTCCCTCCCACATGCTCGGATTGCTGGGTTCGACCTACACCATACCCTAAGTATCTCGTCCTTAACTACCTGCCTTCATGGTTGTTGTCTGCATTGAGAGGTAGGCACCACATCTAAATTGTACATTATTCTATATTGAAAACACACATCACCCTGCTACCTCTTGAGCTTGCGTTGGATTTCCCTGAAGAGGATAGAATGATGCAGCAGAGTAGCGTAAGTATTTCCCTCAGTTTTTGAGAACCAAGGTATCAATCCAGTAGGAGGCCACGCGCAAGTCCCTCGTACCTACACAAAACAATAGCTCAACGCAACCAAAACGATTAGGGGTTGTCAATCCCTTCACGGTCACTTACGAGAGTGAGATCTGATAGAGATGATAGATAATATTTTTGGTATTTTTTATATAGAGATGCAAAGTGAAAAGTAAAAGGCAAAGTAAAAGCAAAGCAAAAATAAAAGTGATGGAGATTGATATGATGAGAATAGACCCGGGGGCCATAGGTTTCACTAGTGGCTTCTCTCAAGAGCATAAGTATTCTACGGTGGGTGAACAAATTACTATTGAGAAATTGATGTAATTGAGCATAGTTATGAGAATATCTAGGTATGATCATGTATATAGGCATCACGTCCGAGACAAGTAGACCGACTCCTGCTCGCATCTACTACTATTACTCCACTCATCGACCACTATCCAGCATGCATCTAGAGTATTAAGTTAAAACAGAGTAATGCCTTAAGCAAGATGACATGATGTAGAGAGATAAATTCATGCAATATGAAATAAACCCCATCTTGTTATCCTCGATGGCAACGATGCAATACGTGCCTTGCTGCCCCTTCACATCCTTTGGGAAAGGACACCGCAAGATCGATCCCAAAGCTAAGCACTTCTCCCCTGGCAAGAAAAACCAATCTAGTAGGCCAAACCAAACTGATAATTCAAAGAGACTTGCAAAGATAACCAATCATACATAAAAGAATTCAGAGAAGATTCAAATATTATTCATAGATAGACTTGATCATAAACCCACAATTCATCGGTCTCAACAAACACACTGCAAAAAAGAAGATTACATCGAATAGATCTCCACGAGAGAGGGGGAGAACATTGTATTGAGATCCAAAAAGAGAGAAGAAGCCATCTAGCTAATAACTATGGACCCGAAGGTCTGAGGTAAACTACTCACACTTCATCGGAGGGGCTATGATGATGTACAAGCCCTCCGTGATGACGGCCCTCTCGTGAGCTCCGGAACAGGCCCCAAGATGGGATCTCGTGGATACAGAAAGTTGTGGCGGTGGAATTAGGTTTTTGGCTCCGTCTCTAATCGTTTGGGGGTACGTAGGTATATATAGGAGGAAGGAGTATGTCGGTGGAGCAACAGGGGGCCCACGAGGCAGGGGGCGCGCCCTAGGGGGGGCCCACCCTCGTGACCGCCTCTTTTCTTCCTTGGAGCAGGGTCCAAGTCTCCTGGATCACGTTCGGTGAGAAAATCACGTTCCCGAAGGTTTCATCTGTTTGGACTCCGTTTGATATTCTGTTTCTTCGAAACACTGAAATAGGCAAAAACAGCAATTCTGGGCTGGGCCTCCGGTTAATAGGTTAGTCCCAAAAATAATATAAAAGTGGAAAATAAAGCCCAATATGGTCCAAAACAGTAGATAATATAGCATGGAGCAATCAAAATTATAGATACGTTGGAGACGTATCGGGCATCCCCAAGCTTAATTCACCTTTCGTCCTCGAGTAGGTAAATGATAAAAAGAGAATTTTTGATGCGGAGTGCTACTTGGCATAGTTTCAATGCAAATCTTCTTAATTGTGGTATGAATATTCAGATTCGAAAGATTCAAGAAAAAAGTTCATATTGATATAAATAATAATAATACTTCAAGCAAACCAACAAAGCAATTATGTCTTCTCAAAGTAACATGGCCAAAGAAAGTTCATCCCTACAAAATCATATAGTTTAGTCATGCTCCATTTTCATCACATAAGAATGCTCTCATCATGCACAACCCCGATGACAAGCCAAGCAATTGTTTCATACCTTAATAATTTTAAACTCATAAATTTCACGCAATACATGAGTGTGAGTGTCGGTGTCAAAACCGGCGGATCTCGTGTAGGGGGTCCCGAACTGTGCGTCTAGGCGGATGGTAACAGGAGACGAGGGACACGATGTTTTTACCCAGGTTCAGGCCCTCTCGATGGAGGTAATACCCTACTCCTGCTTGATTAATATTGATGATATGGGTAGTACAAGAGTGGATCTACCACGAGATCAGAGAGGCTAAACCCTAGAAGCTAGCCTATGGTATGATTGTTGTTCGTCCTACGGACTAAAATCCTCCGGTTTATATAGACACCAGATAAGGTTAGGGTTACACAGAGTTGGTTACAATGGTAGGAGATCTACATATCCGTATTGCCAAGCTTGCCTTCCACGCCAAGGAAAGTCCCATCCGGACACGGGACGAAGTCTTCAATCTTGTATCTTCATAGTCCAGGAGTCCGGCCAACGGTGATAGTTCGGCTATCCGGACACCCCCTAATCCAGGACTCCCTCAGTAGCCCCTGAACCAGGCTTCAATGATGACGAGTCCGGCGCGCATATTGTCTTCGGCATTGCAAGGCGGGTTCCTCCTCCAAATACTGCATAGAAGATTTTGAACACAAGGATTGTGTCTGGCTCTGCAAAACAAGTTCCACATACCACCGTAGAGAGAATAACCTTTGCACAGATCTGCTAACGTATTCCGCGACGTGACATCACACCCCGGCCAGGCCTTTATAAGAATCATTTTTACTGTTCCATCTCAGCGCGTTTAGCGAGGCGGTTTCCTTGGCACGTCTTATCAGAGCGGAGATCGTGCCCCCTTATTTCGGGATTCCCATCAATACGAACGTGGGTAACCCAACCGCGCCATTGATTACGGCGCTTGGGAGATAAGCGAGTTTTACCAGGCTGGCAGGGGACGCATAGCTTCGTCCGTCCATATAAGGGGATAAGGATCCACCTTTTCACCTACGCCTTCTTCCTCCTTTGCTCATCCATTTCCGCGCACTCCAGCTCCAGCGCCCAAGTCCGCACATCCCTGCTCAACCTTCTCTAGCCATGTCCGGAGCGGGAGGCAAGTGGATGGTCTCCTCCGTCACGGAGGGACAAGTCAAAAAGCTGCGGAAGGCCGGATACTTGTCCAAATGACATCGCGCACCGGCTCCCCGGCGAGGGGCAGCTCATTCCCACCCCCAGGCCCCATGAGAGGGTGGTGTTCCTCACCCACTTCCTCCGCGGACTAGGTTTTCCACTTCACCCATTTGTCCGGGGGCTCATGTTCTACTACGGCCTGGACTTCCACGATCTGGCCTCGAATTTCATCCTCAACATCTCGGCCTTCATCGTCGTGTGCGAGGCCTTCCTCTGCATCCAGCCCCACTTCGGCTTATGGCTGAAGAGCTTCAATGTCAAGCCGAAGGTAGTGGGCGGCTGCCAAGCGGAGTGCGGAGGTGCCATGGTTGGCTAGATGGCCAATGTCCTATGGCTCAAGCGCTCCTTTGTGGAGACCATAAAGGGGTGGCAATCGGGGTGGTTCCACATCACCGAGCCGCGCGACTCTCAATGGGCGGCGGCCCCCGAATTCCGATCCGGCTTCCCCACATGGCTCACATCATGGAAAGAGACGGGCCTGACGTGGGGTGATTCGGAAGAGCTGTCCAGACTCCAAACCTGCGTCCGAACCCTGGTGGACAAGAATCTCAGTCTTGTCAATGTGGTCCAGGTTATGCTCATCCGCCGGATCCTCCCATGCCAACAACGGGCCTTCAAATTGTGGGAGTTCGATCTGGCACAACACCAACTTCGAGAAGGCTCTTGACACTACGTACGAAGATGCCTGGAAGGTGCTGTTCAAGGGCGCCGAGGCTCCCACATCCGCTACTGAAGATCGCGGATTCAGCTCGCAGCGCCAAGCTACCGAGGTAAGCTATTTTGCCCTTTACGGGACTCTTGTTTTTCATAGTTTGACTCTACACGGGATCTAAACTCCCTTACCTTTGACAGGACTGGCGTAACACGTCCGGGCAGGTTAACTGTACGGCTCCCTTGCCAGAAGACCCAGCGGACGCCCGCTTGACGGGGCTGCTGGCTCCGGCACCTCACGTGGTGCCGGAGAAGAAGGCGAAGAAGAAGGCCGCGGGAACTCGAAGGAGCTCCCGGCGCCAGGTGTTGTCGGACTCATCGCCCGATGACTCTGAGGCGGAATCCTCCCGTAAGGACGAGGAGGAGGAAAAAGAAGCCTCTCCCCTAGCGGGGAGAGAGAAGAAAAGGAAGGCCGCCCCGACTAGGGAGGCCGGAGGGTCCAAGAAAGGAAGGACTCCTCCGGACTTCTCCACCAACACCGACAATGACGAGGAGGAGTGTCCACCAAGGGCCAAGCCCCTGGCGAGATCGTAAGTGTCCGGACTCCGGAATAGCTCATGACTTTTTATTTGTCACATAGTGTCTTCTAACACCGAATATAACCATGTAGCCCGCCCAAGGACGAGCTCGCCGCTTCATCGAGCGGCTCCCTGGATTTTTCGGATGTGAGTAGCACTTCACTTCCGACCGCCTCCTCTCCTCGTGACGCAGACGACACCGTGGTGGAGTCCCAAAAGGAGCCCCACCAGGAGGAGGTGGTCCTGGAGGCGCCGCAAGGCGACCTCCCAGACTCCGGGCGCAAAGGGGGCGAAACCCTAGAGGGCTCTAAGTCCGGCCCTGTGCCGGACTCTGTACCGGAACCTTCAGTGGTTCTGAAGTCCGGCAAGCGGCCCCTTCGTAAAGAAGGGCAAGACTGCGACGCCGGTGACCTCCGTCCATCCAGAGGCACCGGATAGCTTGCTGGAGGTGCTTAACGGCGCCTCCATCGACGAGGAGCACCACACTGTTATGAGTGTGGTGATCCGTAAAGTTCGATCTGCCAAGAGCGGGCTGATCTGAAGCCTGTACCAGCCTTCTAACAGGCTTTGAGGTAAGTTTAGAATATGTAAAAATATTACCGCATGACAGACAGTAGCCCCGATGCTTAGTTCGGTGTTCGGAAAGAAAAACCGGACCGAGGATCTAAAAGATAAACGCAGGAGTCTAACATAAGTATGTCAATATGGGAATTCAGGCTGCGCTGCTGACCTCTGCCGCAGTGACTACGGAGGTCAATGCAATGAAGCAGAGCCTCGAGCGGTCCGAGAACGAGCTCGGCCTTGCCAAGAAGCAGCTCGAGGACAAGGAAGGTAAGTAATACCTTCTTAAAGTAATACCTTATAGAAAGGATTTGGTTGCAAAAATGACAGGACTAACGTGGGTATTGTAGGGGCCACGAGCGAGGTGGCGACCCGAAGGAAGCGGTGTCCACGGCCGAAAGCAAAGCGGCCATGAGCGCACCGAGCGAGAGAGAAGCAGGAGGCGCGGTGGCGGAGGTGCGGCAAGAGTTCCGTGCTCTCATGGAAAAACACGAGAGTTTGGAGCGTGACTCAAGACTCGAGAGTCCGAGCTCGCCTCGGCTCTTGAGAGTGCCAAAGCCGCTAAGGCCGAAGCCCAAAAAGCCCTCCAGGAAATTGAATCATTAAAGAAGATAGTGGCTGGTAAGGCATTCTTTATGCAAAGCAAGCATGTGAAAGTGAATTATCTATTACTTACCCGAATCCGGAGCTCTCTAGGAGCATTCGCAGATCTGCCCCATAGTGTGTCTGATCTTTGCCGCTGCTCTACCGCGCCAAGGAGGGAGTTCGACAGAAAAGGTGTTCTGGTCTCGATGTCTGAGGTAGGACATCCGTGCCTCGAGCGACCAGTGAAGCAGCTGGTCGAGCTCCACAAGGTCGCCGAACAGGCCATGAAGGGCCTCATAATTCGGCCGTGGCCATTGGAAGCCATGCACAGGAGCTACTTCGGGCTAGTGCGCGGCTGGTGGACGCCTTTGTCCATGGACTGAAGTCATCAAGCGCCCGCCTGCATTGAACGTGCCCGTCGGGCCTTGCCCGTGCTAAAGTGCACCGGGCAAGCTGGATGTTGAGAAGCTTGTGACAGACGGGCCACCGAAGGGCAAGGAGCATCGCAAGCCCGAAATGTACTATGAGGGCGCCCTGAAGGGTGCTCCAGATGTAATTTTTGAATAGACTCGCATTTGTTATCCTGCACGCTGAAAACTTGTTCATATGCGCTTAAGCAACGCTTGTGAATTTAAAATATTACCTTCAGGCGGCCGTTTATCAAATTTGTGAGATGGCAAGTCGTTGGCTTCAGCCCCCATGCCACGAGTGCTGGGGTGTTCGGGATAAACTTGAGCGCTCTTGTTCCCATTCTTGGGTCCTTCGAGGGAGGTGCTCAACGCAACGAACAAGGTAGCCGGACTATAGTGCTTGAACACTCTCACTTAGCCATAGAATTCTATAATTTTAAATTTCGGCGAAGCCCCTAGTATTCGGAAGACCGAGTTCGGGGCGCTATCCACGCCTTGGCCGGACAATGCCGACTCCTCGCTCTAAGCGGCATAAGTCTTTAGGGACCCGAAAAACCTCTCGAACAGCGATCGCTCTCGCCCTATCATGACGGTCAGTTTAGCTTTCTCCACCGAGGTGCTCAACCCAGCTCAACCGGGCACAATCGCAGTGGTTCTCCCAGCTACCTTAGCCGATATAACGGAACGTAAGGTACCAAAACATGGGAGCCGGGCAAACCCAACTATTGACCCAAGACATGATTCGGAGCCGATGCATATAATGCTATAAGTTCGGGTGCCGCACTTGTGAAAGTGTTAGGACTTATCACACCATATTTTTGGGTACTTAAGCCCTCGGTGTATTGGCCGTACCAAAGTGTACGGGTGCAACGTGTCATGAATGAACATATATATAGATAAAGAAAGGAGTGCAATAATAGGCAAAAGCTATGTATTGTTTATTCAAAAAGGTACTGCAATGAAAGGAGAACGATACAAATAGTGCGATAAGCAAGGGATGGGACTATTTAACATGTCCCCCTCCAGGGGTAAGCTGCGGGATGGTATGTAAAACAGGTATAATGCTTGTAGTAGAGACCACCTGGACACTCAACGTAGCTACGCTTCCACGGCTGTTGCATCATGAGTTCGGCAATTCTAGTGCGGACAGGGCTTCCGGAAAACGGAGTCCTGAAAGTAAGAGAAAAGAAGAAAGAAAAAGAATGACACAATCGGAGCCCACAGTGCGGTTGAGCCGCATTCAGGTGTGCCGTGGTCGTGCCCTCCCCTTATGCCCATGGTATCTCCAGGCGTAGTTATGTAATGCGTAGTAATCTTTCGCAATTTCACGAGGGCTGGGGTTGGGGTCGGATTGCTACGCGTGCTCGGATCGTGCCAGGCGGTCTTGTTGTAGGTGTTGACGGTGTCCGGACGTTTAATAGCCGGACTCGAGAATTGCTGTGAGAGGCTGCTTTGCACCTCCGCCGCGAGGGCCGCCATGTGCTCCTCCGCTCGAAGAGAGCGTTCGGTGTTTCCATTGACCGTGATTACTCCTTGAGGGCCTAACATCTTGAGCTTGAGGTACGCGTAGTGTGGCACCGCATTGAACTTTGCAAATGCGGTTCGTCCAAGCAGTGCGTGATAGCCGCTGCGGAACGGAACTATCGAAGATTAACTTTTCGCTTCGGAAGTTACCCGGGGATCCGAAGACCACTTCGAGTGTAATCGAGCACTGCATAATTGGCCTCTACGCCCGGTATGACGCCTTTAAAGGTCGTCTTTGTGGGTTTAATCCTTGAGGGGTCTATGCCCATTTTGCGCACTGTATCCTGATAGAGCAGGTTCAGGCTGCTACCGCCGTCCATCAGGACTCTAGTGAGGTGGAATCTGTCGATGATTGGGTCAAGAAGCAATGCGGCGAATCCGCCGTCGCGGATGCTAGTGGGGTGGTCCCTTCGATCAAAGGTGATCGGGTAGGAGGACCATGGGTTGAACTTTGGGGCGACTGGCTCCATCGCATATACGTCCCTTAGTGCACGCTTCCGCTCCCTTTTGGGTAGGTGGGTTGCGTATATCATGTTCACCGTCCGCACTTGTGGGGGAAGCCCTTCGTCCTCTATTGTTCGGCGGCCGGGCTCCTCCTCGCCATCGCTATGCAGCCCCTTGTCATTGAGTTCGCATTTAACTTGCCTGCTGTTTGAAGACCCAACAATCCTGTTGGTGTGGTTGGCTAGTTTTTCGGGTGCCATGTATTTGGCACGAAGCGTTGAGTATTCGGTCCAGATTGGACGGGCCCCGAGTATTTCTTTTGAACGGCTTTTTCACGACGGGTTTAGAGCCTCTGAATCCGGCATTGACTGCCGTATCTTCAGCATTATATCCGTTAATGTGGCGCTTGTGCTTGTTGCGACGCGGCCTGCCATTGTTGTCCTTGGTATCCAAACTACCAGGGTTTTTGGTCAAGTTGTTACTACGAGCAAGCCAACTGTCCTCTCCCGCGCAAAAGCGGGTCATGAGCGCCAGAGGGCTGACATGGATTTCGGCTTTTCGTATCCTAGGTGCCGGGTAAGCCTATCTTCGAGGATGTTATGATTGAAGGCTGCAAGGGCCTCTACATCCGGACAGTCAACGATTTGATTTTTCTTGGTTAGGAACCGTGTCCAGAATTGTCTGGTCGATTCTTCTGGCTGCTGAATTATGTGGCTGAGGTCATCGGTGTCTGGTGGTCGCACATATGTGCCCTGGAAGTTGTCAAGGAATGCGGCTTCCAGGTCCTCCCAACAACCAATCGATTCTGCTGGCAAGCTATTAAGCCAATGCCGAGGTGGTCCTTTAAGCTTGAGTGGGAGGTATTTGATGGCGTGTAGATCATCACCGCGGGCCATGTGGATATGGAGGAGGTAATCCTCGAACCAAACCGTAGGATCTGTTGTGCCATCGTATGATTCGATGTTTACTGGTTTGAAACCCTCGGGGATTTGATGATCCATCACTTCGTCTGGGAAGCATAGTGGGTGTGCGGCGCCTCTGTATTGAGCTATATCACGACGCAGCTCAAATGAGCTTTGTCTACTATGTTCGGCCCGGCCGGAATTGTTGTATCTGGCATGACGGTTATCTTCGCGTGTCGTGGGGCGCCCACACGATCTGTAGATCGATCTTGTTTGCCTTGCCTTGTCCTCCAATATGTCTCGCAGGTCTGGCGCGTTTCCCCGTGCCTTGGTACTTTTCAAGCGGCTGGGTGCGGCTTGAATGGAGGGTCTAGAGGCCTCTCTGTCGCGACCACGGGGTGGCCGGTCGGCCGCATCATATGCTGGTGATGTAGGTTTGGGTGCTGCTTCCTCTAATTGGGGTAGCAGCCTGCGTTTTGGGTATCTCTTGGAGGGGCGTTCAAGTTCATACTCTTCGGCTGCAAGGACTTCAGCCCATCTGTCAGCTAGCAAGTCTTGGTCAGCTCTAAGCTGCTGCTGCTTTTTCTTGAGGCTGCTTGTCATGGCCATAAGCATGCGTTTGAAACACTCCTGTTTGGCGGGATCCTCAGGCACGACAAACTCGTCGTCGTCGAGGCTTGCCTCATCTTCAGAGGGAGGCATATAATTATCGTCCTCCACCTCCCTGTCCGCCGCTCTATCATGAGGGCTGGCTTCTCCCTCCTCCTGTGCTGAATCCTGCTGGAGGGGGTTGTCTTGACAACCGTCCGGTGTTATTATCTCCCGTGCCGGAGTCACCGTTTTTGCTGTGGCGGGATTTAGAGCGGCACCGCTGACGCCGGCACTTGGGCTATTTCTTGGAGGGGTTATCCTCCGCTGTTCCATCTCCGTTCCCATCTTTTGGGATGTCCACCATGTATATGTCGTATGACGAGGTGGCCTTCCAGTGCCCTGTAGGCGCTGGTTCTTGTTTGTCTCCAGCATCGTCGTCCATACCGTCGATGTCTTCGGAGTCGAAGTCGAGCATGTCGGTTAAATCATCGACAGTGGCTACAAAGTGGGTGGTGGGTGGGCGTTGAATTTCTTTGTCGTCCGCATCCCAACCTTCCTAACCGTAGTCTGGCCAGGGCTCTCCTGATAAAGAGAGAGACTTTAGTGAATTCAGGATGTCGCCAAAGGGCTAGTGCTAAAAGATGTCCACGGCAGTGAACTCCATGACCGGCGCCCAATCGGATTAGATTGGTTGGGGCGCGGGAGGTTCGGAGTCCGGAGAGGAGTCCGGCACCTTGGAGTCACGGGATTCGCAAAGGACAAGGATGGTGTTTGGCTCAATCGCCGTAGAGATCGTAGCCCCCGAGGCGGTGTCCAGCCACTCGTCATCGATCGGCGGAGTCGGCTCAGAGCTAAGGGTCGGAGCGGATGCTGGTGCGGCCTCCAGGGCACTGTTCAGCAGCAGAGCTAGATCGTGCCCATCGAGACAGTGCGGCGCGCTTGGCTGTGGCTCGAATCCGTCGAAGATCAAAGAAGCCATCGCCGAATACGAAGATCTGTCCAGGGAGAAAAGTCTCACCCTGGACCACGTCGTTGTTGATGATCGAAGAAGCCATCGGGCCTAAAGATGACGACACTGAGGAAATCTCAATGAAAGCACGAATGTCGGTGTCAAAACCGGCGGATCTCGGGTAGGGGTCCCGAATCGCGTCTAGGCGGATGGTAACAGGAGACGAGGGACACGATGTTTTTACCCAGGTTCGGGCTCTCTCGGTGGAGGTAATACCCTACTCCTGCTTGATTAATATTGATGATATGGGTAGTACAAGAGTGGATCTACCACGAGATCAGAGAGGCTAAACCCTAGAAGCTAGCCTATGGTATGATTGTTGTTCGTCCCCACGGACTAAAACCCTCCGGTTTATATAGACACCGGATAGGGCTAGGGTTACAGTAGTCGGTTACAATGGTAGGAGATCTACATATCCGTATCGCCAAGCTTGCCTTCCACGCCAAGGAAAGTCCCATCCGGACACAGGACGAAGTCTTCAATCTTGTATCTTCATAGTCTAGGAGTCCGGCCAACGGTGATAGTTCGTCTATCCGAACACCCCCTAATCCAGGATTCCCTAAGTGAGCCATGGATATAGCACTATGGGTGGAATAGAATATAATGATGGGGGTTATGTGGAGAAGACAAAAAAGGAGAAAGTCTCACATCAACGAGGCTAATCAATGGGCTATGGAGATGCCCATCGATTGATGTTAATGCAAGGAGTAGGGATTGCCATGCAACGGATGCACTAGAGCTATAAATGAATGAAAGCTCAATCAAAAGAAACTAAGTGGGTGTGCATCCAACTTGCTTGCTCACGAAGACCTAGGGCACTTGAGGAGGCCCATTGTTGGAATATACAAGCCAAGTTCTATAATGAAAAAATCCCACTAGTATATGAAAGTGATAAAACACGAGACTCTCTATCATGAAAATTATGGTGCTACTTTGAAGCACAAGTGTGGAAAGAAAAGGATAGTAGCATTGCCCCTATTGAATTTTTTATTTTATTTTTTTGGGCCTTTTTTTTCTTTGGCCTTTCTTTTTTGGGGACAATGCTCTATTGAATGATGATCATCACACTTCTATTTATTTACAACTCAATGATTACAACTCGATACTAGAACAAGGTATGAATCTATATGAATGCCTCCGTGATGTCTTAGGGATATGCAATGAATCAAGAGTGACAAGTATGAAGGAATTATGAACGGTGGCTTTGCCACAAATACTATGTCAACTACATGATCATGCTAAGCAATATGACAATGATGAATGTGTCATGATAAACTGGATGGTGGAAAGTTGCATGGCAATATATCTCGGAATGGCTATGGAAATGCCATAATAGGTAGGTATGGTGGCTGTTTTGAGGAAGATATAAGGAGGTTTATGTGTGAAAGAGCGTATCATATCACGGGGTTTGGATGCACCGCTAAGTTTGCACCAACTCTCAATGTGAGAAAGGGCAATGCACGGCAAGTAGAGGCTAGCAATGATGGCAGGGTGAGAGTGCGTATAATCCATGGACTCAACATTAGTCATAAAGAACTCATATACTTATTGCAAAAATCTACAAGCCATCAAAAACTAAAGCAATACGCGCATGCTCCTAGGGGGGTTGATTGGTAGGAAAAGACCATCGATCGTCCCCGACCGCCACTCATAAGGAGGACAATCAAATAACACCTCATGTTTCAAATTTGTTGCATAACGTTTACCATACGTGCATGCTACGGGACTTGCAAACCTTAACTCAAGAAATTCTCAAATTCACAATTACTCTACTAGCATGACTTTGATATTACTACCTCCATATCTCAAAACAATTATCAAGCATCCAACTCTTCTTAGTATTCAATGCACTCAAAAGAAAGTTTCACAAATCTTGAATACCAAGCATCTTATTATTAAGCAAATTACCATGCTATTTAAGACTCTCAAAATAATTTAAGTGAAGAATGAGAGATCAATAGTTTCTATAAAGCAAATCCACCACCGTGCTCTAAAACATCTAAGTGAAGCACATAGAGAAAGACTACAACGCTCAAAAGATATAAGTGAAGCACATAGAGCAAAACTATCAAGCTCAAAAGATATAAGTGAAGCACATAGAGTATTCTATCAAATTCCAATTCATGTATGGCTCTCTCAAAAGGTGTGTACAGCAAGGATGATTGTGGCACACTAACAAACAAAGACACAAATAATACAAGACGCTCCAAGCAAAACACATATCATGTGATGAATACAAATATAGCTCCAAGTAAAATTACCGATGGAAGTAGACGAAAGAGGGGATGCCTTCCGGGGCATCCCCAAGCTTTGACTCTTTGGTGTCCTTGGATTATCTTGGGGGTGCCATGGGCATCCCCAAGCTTAGGATCTTGCCACTCCTTGTTCCATAATCCATCAAAAGATTTCACCCAAAACTTGAAAACTTCACAACACAAAACTCAATAGAAATCTCGTGAGCTCTGCTAGAGAAAGAAAACAAAAGACCACTTCAAGGTACTGTAATGAATTCATTCTTTATTTATATTGGTGTTAAACCTACTGTATTCCAACTTCTCTATGGATTATAAACTATTTTAATAGCCATAGATTCATCAAAATAAGCAAACAACACACACAAAAACAGAATCTGTCAAAAACAGAACAATCTGTAGTAATCTGTAACTAACGCAATATTCTGGAACTCCAAAAAATCTAGAAAAATTAGAAGACCTAGACAATTTGTTTATTGATCAGCATAAATTGGAATCAGTATTATATCACGTTCTGGTGATTTTTAATAATTCGGCCACTAAGCGCAAAGTTTCTGGAAATTACAGCAAGATCAAATAACTATCATCCAAGAAGATCCAATAGGTCTAGCTTGGCACAAACACTAATTAAAACACAAAACCACATCCAAACAGAAGGTAGATGGGTTATTTATTCCTAAACAGAAGAAAAAACTAAAAACTAAAAATAAAATTAGGTTGCCTCCCAACAAGCGCTATCGTTTAACGCCCCTAGCTAGGCATAAAAGCGAGGATAGATCTAGGTATTGTCATCTTTGGTAGGTAATCCATAAGTGGCTCTCATGATAGTTTCATATGGCAATTTTATTTTATTTCTAGGAAAGTGTTCCATCCCCTTTTTTAATGGAAATTGAAATCTAATATTCCCATCCTTCATATCAATAATCGCACCAACCGTTCTAAGGAAAGGTCTACCAAGAATAATAGGGCAAGAAGGATTGCAATCTATATCAAGAAAGATAAAATCTACGGGCACATAATTACTATTTGCAACAATAAGAACATCATTAATTATTCCCATAGGTTTCTTAATAGTGTAATCCGCAAGATGCAAGTTTAGAGAGCAATCATCAAAATCACGGAAATCTAGCAAATCACACAAAGTTTTGGGGATAGTGGAGACACTATCAGCCAAATCACACAAAGCATAAAACTCATGAACTTTAATTTTAATTTTAATAGTTGGTTCCCACTCATCATAGAGTTTTCTAGGGATCAAAACTTTCAACTCGATTTTTTCTTCATAAGATTGCATTAAGGCATCAACGATATGTTTGCTAAAGGCTTACTTTTGACTATAAGCATGAGGAGAATTTAGCATGGATTGCAACAAGGAAATACAATCAGTTAAAGAGCAACTTCCATAATTAAGTTCCTTGAAATCCAATATAGTGGGTTTAGCAACATCTAGGGTTATTTCTTTCAATCCCACTTTCATCAATTTCATCATAAAGATCTAAATACTCCGAATTTTTGGAACGCCTTCTAGGTAAAGGAAGATCATATTCAGTTTCATCAAGATTCATATTGCAAAACAAAGATTTGATAGGGGACACATCAATAACTTTTAGATCTTCATCTTGATTTTCATAGGAATTGGAAGAACACGCTTTAATAAAGGCATCTTTTGTAGCACGCATCCTAGTGGTTCTTTCTTTGCACTCATCAATGGAAATTCTCATGGCTTTGAGAGACTCAGTGATATCATGCTTAGGAGGAATAGATCTAAGCTTTAAAGAATCAACCTCAAGAGAAATTCTATCAACGTTCCTAGCCAAATCATCAACTTTAAGTAATTTCTCTTCAATCAAAGCATTAAAATTCTTTTGAGAATTCATAAACTCTTTAACACTATTCTCAAATTCAGAGGGCATATTATTAAAATTTCCATAAGAGTTGTTGTAGGAATTTCCATAATTATTAGAAGGATTACTAGGATAAGGCCTAGGATTAAAATTCCCTCTATATGCGTTGTTACCAAAATTATTCCTACCAACAAAATTCACATCCATAGATTCATTATTGTTCTCAATCAAAGTAGAAAAAGGCATATCATTAGGATCAGAAGGAACACTCTTAGTAGCAAATAATTTCATAAGTTCATCCATCTTTCCACTCAAAACATTAATTTCTTCTATCACATGCACTATTTCATTAGAAGATCTTTCAGTATGCCATTGAGAATAATTATCATAATATTATCTAGGAGTTTAGTAGCATCTCCTAAAGTGATTTCCATAAAAGTGCCTCCCGCGGCCGAATCTAAAAGATTTCTAGAAGCAAAATTCAATCCGGCATAAATTTTTTGTATAATCATCCACAAATTCAAACCATGAGTAGGGCAATTACGTATCATTAATTTCATCCTCTCCCAAGCTTGTGCAACATGTTCATGATCAATTTGTTTAAAATTCATAATGTCGTTTCTAAGGGAGATGATCTTAGCGGGAGGAAAATACTTAGAGATAAAAGCATCTTAGCACTTGTTCCAAGAATCAATACTATTTTTAGGCAAAGACGAAAACCAAGCTTTAGCACGATCTCTAAGCGAAAAAGGAAATAGCTTCAATTTAGCGACATCATTATCGACATCTTTTTTCTTTTGCATATCGCATAAATCAACGAAGCTATTAAGATGAGTAGCGGCATCTTCACTAGGAAGGCCGTGAATTGATCTTTCATAACAAGATTCAACAAAGCAAGATTGATTTCACAAGATTCGGTATTGGCAAGAGGAGCAATCGGAGTGCTAAGGAAATCATTATTGTTGGTATTGGTGAAGTCACACAATTTGGTAGTATCTTGAGCCATCATGACAGACAAGCAATCCAACACACGAGCAAACAAAAGGCAAGCGAGAAAAAGGCAAACGAAAAAAGAGAAGGAGAAGGAGATTGGGAAAGAGAGGGCGAATAAAATGGCAAGGGTGAAGTGGGGGAGAGGAAAACGAGAGGCAAATGGGAACTAATGTAATGCGAGAGATAGGGATTGTGATGGGTACTTGGTATGTTGACTTTTTGCATAGACTCCCGACAGCGCCAGAAATTCTTCTTGCTACCTCTAGAGCTTATGCGTTAGATTTCCCAAAGAGGAAATGATGATGCAGCAGAGTGGCATAAGTATTTCCCTCGGTTTTTGAGGACCAAGGTATCAATCCAAAGAGGAGGCCACGCCAGCAAGTCCCTCGTACCTACACAAAACAATAGCTCAACGCAACCAACGCGATTAGGGGTTGTCAATCCCTTCACGGTCACTTACGAGAGTGAGATCTGATAGAGATGATAGATAATATTTTTGGTATTTTTGATATAGAGATGCAAAGTGAAAAGTAAAAGGCAAAGTAAAAGCAAAGCAAAAATAAAGGAATGGAGATTGATATGATGAGAATAGACCCGGGGGCCATAGGTTTCACTAGTGGCTTCTCTCAAGAGCATAAGTATTCTACTTGGGTGAACAAATTATTATTGAGCAATTGGATGTAATTGAGCATAGTTATGAGAATATCTAGGTATGATCATGTATATAGGCATCACGTCCGAGACAAGTAGACCGACTCACTCGTGCATCTACTACTATTACTCCATGCATCGACCGCTATCCAAAGATGCATCTATAGTATTAAGTTAAAACAGAGTAACGCCTTAAGCAAGATGACATGATGTAGAGAGATAAATTCATGCAATATGAAATAAACCCCATCTTGTTATCCTCGATGGCAACGATGCAATACGTGCCTTGCTGCCCTTCTCACATCCGGGAAAGGACACCGCAAGATCGAACCCAAAGCTAAGCACTTCTCCCATGGCAAGAAAAACCAATCTAGTAGGCCAAACCAAACCGATAATTCAAAGAGACTTGCAAAGATAACCAATCATACATAAAAGAATTCAGAGAAGATTCAAATATTATTCATAGATAGACTTGATCATAAACCCACAATTCATCGATCTCAACAAACACACCGCAAAAAGAAGATTACATCGAATAGATCTCCACGAGAGGGGGATAACATTGTATTGAGATCCAAAAAGAGAGAAGAAGCCATCTAGCTAATAACTATGGACCCGGAGGTCTGAGGTAAACTACTCACACTTCATCGGAGGGGCTATGATGATGTAGAAGCCCTCCGTGATGGCGGCCCTCTCCGGCGGAGCTCCGGAACAGGCCCCAAGATGGGATCTCGTGGATACAGAAAGTTGCGGCGGTGGAATTAGGTTTTTGGCTCCGTCTCTAATCGTTTGGGGGTACGTAGGTATATATAGGAGGAAGGAGTACGTCGGTAGAGCAACAGGGGGCCCAGGGCAGAGGGGTGCACCCTAGGGGGGCGCCCCCACCCTCGTGACCGCCTCTTTTGTTCCTTGGAGCAGGGTCCAAGTCTCCTGGATCACGTTCGGTGAGAAAATCACGTTCCCGAAGGTTTCATTCCGTTTAGACTCCGTCTGATATTATGTTTCTTCAAAACACTGAAATAGGCAAAAAAACAGCAATTCTGGGCTGGGCCTCCGGTTAATAGGTTAGTCCCAAAAATAATATAAAAGTGGAAAATAAAGCCCAATATGGTCCAAAACAGTAGATAATATAGCATGGAGCAATCAAAAATTATAGATACGTTGGAGACGTATCACACCCCTTCCAACGTACATCATTTTGGGCGCATGCAGGAGGTGCTGGTTTTGTGGTCCCTCTCGTGCGATTCTTTACGATGGTTCAATCTATTGGCCCAAGCGGTTTATAGACAACAACAGTTGTCGTTTGACAAAACGATAGATTCACTGGTCCGTCTTATGGTAGGTCATGGAGACATGAATGTATGACCAAAGTATCATTACATTACGTGCATCTACCCCACTAACACGAAGTGGGAGGTGGGTCAAGCACCCTAGCTAGCTATGACATTATGTCATTATAGATATATCCAAGGGTGCTTTCGGGTTTGCGAGGCAGGTGCCACCAAAGTTGTGCACTGTGTATTTAAAGTTTTAAACATCATACCCTATATTCCTACATATATTTGGCCACTTCTAGGTGGTTCTTGACTTTTGGCCCCTCTCATCGATCTTCGACGACGCGCCCAACCGTGGGCCCGCACAGTCAAAGTTGTGCATTGAAATTTTGAACATCAGAGACCACCATTTTCACTCATCTATATTTGGGCCACATGCTGGTGTGGTTGTCTTCTGACCCTCTCTAACGTTTTTTTTTGCTGCAATGACTCTGATGACTGTAGCGACCCGACCCGAATGGATCGTAGTCTCTGTTCTTAAGTGTCATCCCTGGATCGGTATTGCTGACACACATAGTACTCGAGGATTTATAACAGAATTCATTCACACACTTATTACATCGAGTGTCTCAAAAAGAGTACTTATTACAATAATATGGCTGAAGGCCATCTAAAAAAGATAACCGCAGAAGCACCGAAGATAAATGAGTCCATCCAACTCCACGGCAATACTGAGTGCATAACAACGACCTAGCACACCTTACTCTTCGTCTGAAAATTCTGCAACATGATACGTTGCAGCCGTGTAGGTCAGCACATGGAATATGCTGGCAAAATAACACCAAAGAGGTAACGATGCAAAAACAACTATCTCTACATGCATATATGGCTGGTGGAGGCTCTAAGTTTAACATTTTCATAAAGCCATTTTTTCCATACAACAAAGGAATAGAGTTTATTTAACTACCAAGTTCAATGTCATTAATGAGAAGGTTCCTCCAACTCAATCCCAAAATGTTATTAATAACCCAACAAAATTCATTATGTAATGTGATGAGATCAAATCAAAAATTCAAGTACCAGATACTCAAGATGTCTATAATTGGGGACACGGCTAACCATGATTAGTTTATACACTCTGCAGAGGTTTGCACACTTTTCCCCACAAGACTCGATCTCCTCCGTTGGATTTCTCGCACTACATGGTGTTTGAGAAACGGATGATCGAGACACAGTCTTTCTGAAGCATTAACTCTTTACTCTTGGTAGACAGTACCACCTACTTCCCCTACATCTGCTAGCCTACCATTGAAAGAGGTCACACAACATACTTAACTATGCCAAAGCCCATAATGGCTTGTGGCTGCACACGGAAGTTTCTAGCATGAATAATCTTATGATCCCTTTGAGCCTGGGTGGCATTCCATAGGATGATCACACGGGTACTCCGGGATATCCTAGGACAACACTGGATTGCTCCAGGTGCCCGCAACCAATCCACACAGATGTGTATTAAAGTAGTCACCTTAGGTTTCCCTTATTTAATATCTTTCACAACTTTCATGAATCTCATATACCAATCCACATCTACGAGCATAGCAAACAATATGAGCATAACATATAATCCCAGGGTTGATAAAAGACAATAGGTTCCTACCTCAACAACTACTTCCCATATACACATGTTACTAATCCTACTCATGCAATGTTTGAGGGTTGAAACTAATGCATAAAAACTGGGTAGTAAAAGGGATATGATCAAAGTGTTACTTGCCTTGCTGACGATCGGAAAACCCTAGAGATTCGTAGTAGCAAGCTTCGCACTCCAGAAACTCTATCGTGGACAAACAATAGCAAACATACGCACTCAACATAAGATGCAAAGGTAAAACCAAAATAAAAGATCTAAATAGAAATTATAAGCGAAGAACTTCGATTTGCAAAAAGAATCGATCAAATCGGAATTACGAAACTCAAACTACGATCAAAAGAAGTTCGAATTCAAATCTGCTTGAAACCAAATTTTAAATTTTCAAAATCATGTTCAAGTTGTTTACCTGAACAGAGGGGATCAGGACAAAGAATTTGGCGTTGGTTTCATTGGATTTGGATAAGCGAGCAAAAACTTGTGAGGGTTTAAAGATCAAATACTAATATGTAAGAAAACTAATCGCGGATAGGTCCCTAGCCAAAAATAAACTGAAAAAGAAAAATCTAACGAACGAACGTTCGCTAATAGAACCTAACGAACAAAAACGTTCACTAACAGATCTAAAGGAACGAACATTCGCTAATAGAACCTAACGAACGAAAACGTTCACTAACAGATCTAAACGAACGAACGTTTGCAAATTAAACTAACCTAATAAAATTAACCGATCTAAAAAGAAATCCGAAACTTAAAAAACCGGGGTGGGTTTTCGGCGGTTATACCGGTTCGCGAGGAAAACCGGCGGCGGACCTGATCGGATCGGCTGCGCTCGACGTGAGGCGGCGGGAGACAAAGGCTGCGGGCGGTGGCGCGCAAGCGGCGCGCGAATCTGGCGATGAGGCGCAATGCGGCGATGCGTGCGGTGGCGGTTGTTGATGAGGGGACGGGGTGGTGGGGCAACGGCTTATAAGGAGGTCGGGGTCCGACTTGGGAAGGGGCGACGGCAAGGCGGCGGCGTGGCTCGATCCCATGAGTCCTTTGCACCGCATGTGGCGCCATTGGTCGTGGCCTTCGGCCCAAAACTTTTTTTAAAATAATTTCACCAAGAAGAAAAATACAAAAAAATAAAATAAAAATCCTAAAATTCTAGAAATAATTTTCACAGTCCTCTCCTAATATTTAGGACAAAGTGAACATTTTTCTGGGCTAAATGCGATTTTAAAAAATGCACATTTTCCCTAATTTAACCGAATAAAATTTCAGATAAATACAAATAAAATATAATTTCATTTGAAATTAAATTTCCATCATTTCCTAGCTGTTTTGAAGAAGTAATATTATCTTCTCTCTTTTATTTAAATTGAAAAAATTGGAAAAATAATTTGAATAAAACCACTTTGATCCAATTACCAGTTTTGAAAAAATTCGAAAAAAGGTTTTTGTGAAAACCTCCAACTCTCTCAATTGGTCCTTGAGCTGCTTAAGGCTTCTAGGATAAAAAAATGTCCAAATAAACCAAATTCAAAAATGCACAAATCATGGATGCATATGATGACCTAATGATTAACATCCAAATTGAAAATTGGGATGTTACAAACCTACCCCCCTTAAGATGAATCTCGCCCTCGAGATTCGGGTTGGCTAGCAAAAAGGTGTGGGTGGTCTTTCTGGAGGTCTTCTTCTCGCTCCCAGGTGGCTTCTTCCTCGGTATGGTGGCTCACTGAACTTTACAAAACTTGATGACCTTGCTGCGTGTAACTCGATTGGAAAACTCGAGAATCTTGACGGGTTTCTCCTCATAGGTCAGGTCACTCTCCAACTGTATTGCTTCCAGGGTCACTGTATCTCTCAGAGGAATATCGACCATCTCTGCATGGCATTTCTTCAACTAGGAAATGTGAAACACCTCATGAACTCCTGACAAACCTTCGGGTAACTCCAACTTGTAGGCAACTTCTCCCATACATTCCAAAACTTGGTATGGTCCTACAAGTCGGGGTGCTAACTTTCCTTTGACTCCAATTTTTTTAACTCCTCGAAGTGGTGACACACGAAGATATGCTCTGTCTCCTACTTCGTATGTTACCTCCTTGCGTTTACTATCGGCATAACTCTTCTGCCTGGACTGAGCTACCTTCAGTCTATCGCGAATCAACTTGACCTTCTCCTCAGATTCTCTGATTAGATCTGGCCCGAACAATTGTCGATCTCCAACTTCATCCCACATCAATAGTGTCCTACACCTCCTTCCATACAAGGCTTCGAAAGAGGCCATCTTCAAACTGGCTTGGTAGTAGTTGTTGTACGAGAACTCTGCGTAAGGCAAATTATCATCCCAACTAGATCCATAATCTAGCGCACAAGCTCTCAACATGTCCTCCAGAATCTGGTTGACTCTCTCGGTCTGTCCATCTGTCTGGGGGTGAAAGGTTGTACTAAACTCTAGCCTGGTACCCAAAGTCTGATGCAACTGATTCCAAAACTTTGAGGTAAACTGCGTTCCTCTATCTGATACGATGGTCCTCGGAACTCCATGCAGACATACGATCCTGGTCATATATATCTTGGCCAACTTCGCGCTTGTATAAGTGGTTTTCACGGGGATAAAGTGAGCCACTTTGGTCAAGCGATCAACTACTACCCAGATGGAGTCATATCATGATCGTGTCATGGGTAATCCGGTGATGAAATCCATGCCAAGCTTATCCCACTTCCATTTGGGTATCGGCAAAGGCTGAAGTAATCCTGCTGGCTTTTGATGCTCTGCCTTAACTCTCTGACATACGTCACATACTGCTACATACTCGACAATGTCCTTCTTCATACATGTCCACCAGAAACGTTCCTTCAAATCCAAATACATCTTGGTGTTTCCCGGATGAATCGAATATGGCAAATCATGAGCGTCCTAAAGAATTAACTTCCTGATCTCTGGGTCATTGGGCACATAAATACGATCCTCAAACCATAAAGTTTCATGTTCATCCTCACGAAAACCTTTGGCCTTTCCTTTACTCATCTTTTCCTTTATCTCCACAATCTCCTTATATGTCTTCTGAGCTTCTCGAATCTTTCCCAACAACGTGGACTGTACTTCCAACGCTGCAACAAAACCTCTCTGAACTATCTCGAAGCGAAGTTCTCTAATATCGTCGGCTAACTCCTGAGGTAATCCTCCGATTATTAGAGTATTAACATAGCTCTTGCGGCTCAACGCGTTTGCCACAACATTGGCCTTTCCTGGATGATAATGCGGTTTCATGTCATAATCCTTTATGAGCTCCAACCATCTCCTCTACCCGAGGTTCAACTCCTTCTGCGTACAGATGTACTTCAAACTCTTATGATCCGTGTATACATCACAACGGTTTCCAATGAGAAAATGTCTCCAGGTCTTGAGTGCATGCACTACGGCTGCTAACTCCAAATCATGCGTGGCATAATTCAACTCATGAGGTCGAAGTTGACATGAGTCATATGAAACAACTCTTCCTTCTTGCATAAGAACGCCTCCAAGGCCCTGGCGTGAATCGTCGTAATATACTTGGAAATCCTTGCGTATATTTGGAAGAATTAGCACTGGGGCTGTAACCAAACGTTTCTTCAACTCCTGAAAACTGACTTCACACTCATCAGTCCACTTGAACTTAGTGTCCTTTTTCAATAACTCCGTCATGGGCTTCACAATCTTGGAAAAACTTACAATGAGTCTTTGATAATAACCTGCGAGTCCAAGAAAACTACATATCTCTCCAACTGAAGTGGGTGCCAACCACTCGGTGACAGATTTAACCTTGGAAGGGTCTACTGATATACCTTCTCCAGATATAACATGTCTGAGAAATCCGACTTCCTTCAACCAAAACTCACATTTGCTGAACTTGGCTTATAGCTGATGTTCCCTGAGCTTCTCAAGAACCAAGCGCAAATGTTCCTTGTGCTCTTCTTCATTCTTCGAGTACAGCAATATATCATCAATGAACACCACAACAAACTTATCCAAGAAGTCCATGAACACCTTATTCATCATACTCATAAAGTAGGCAGGGGTGTTAGTCAAACCAAAAGACATGACTGTGTACTCATATAGCCCATACCTTGTGGTAAAAGTTGTCTTGGGTATATCCTATTCTCAGATCTTCAGTTGGTGATATCTTGATCGAAGATCGAACTTGGAGAATACTTTAGCTCCCTGCAGCTGGTCAAACAAATCATTGATCATCGGTAGATGGTATTTGTCCTTGATCATCACCTCATTCAATGCACGATAATCAACAACCATTCTCAATGATCCATCCTTCTTCTCAACTAAGAGCACTGGGGCTCCCCACGGTGATGAACTTGGTCGAATATAACTTTTCTCCAATAACTCCTTAATCTGCCTTTTAATTTCCTCTAGATCATTTGCGGGCATCCGATACGGTCTCTTAGATATTGGGGTGTCTGGCAATAGTTCGATCAAAAACTCTATGTCTCGGTCTGGTGGCATGCCTGGTAATTCCTTTGGGAATACATCGGGATAATCCTTCACAATTGGCACTTCCTCCTGAACGACTCCAGAGAGTGAATTTACTTGAGTCCTCCTTGGCGCATGCCTAGACACATACTTGATCCTTTTTCCCTCTCGGGTGGTGAGAAGTATTGACTTACTAGCACAATCGATGTTTCCTCCATACTTCGATAGCCAATCCATGCCTAGTATTATATCCAATCCTTGTGATTCCAAAATAATGAGGTCTGAGGGGAAAACGTGCTTACCTATGGTCAATGCCAACTGACAACACCATCGGCTAGCCATATATTCCGCTCCCAGTGAGCTCACTAACATGGGTGACCTAAGGGCTAAGGTTTCCAACTCAAACTTATCCACAAATCCCCTTGATATGTATGAATGTGATGCACCAGTGTCAAAAAGAACAAGGGCTGTAAATGACTTAATTCAAAACTTACCAATAACTGCGTCAGACTGCTCTTCAACTTCCTCCATGTTGATGTGGTTCACTTGACCTCTGATAAAGGGGTTTGCCTTCTTTCCTGAGCTTCCATTACCATTACCATTCTTTGCTTCAGGACACTCGGTGGCGTTGTGTCCAGTCTTCCCGCATTTGAAACAAGTAATGTGAATCAGATCCTTCTTAGCGGGTGTAGCGAGGTTGGGACAGTTCGGACTGTTGTTTCCTCCACTCCCATTAACATTATTAGGGCCACTGTGGTTGTGTGAATTTCCTCCATTGTGGGAATGGCCTCCATGGTTATGTCCCCATGGGTATGAGTGTGTCCTACCAAGTACGGGGTATAGCGAGGCTTCTGCTGAGCTCCAGAGTTGTAATTCCCTTGTCCATACTTCCGTTTGCGGCTCTCTATCTGCTGCTGCTTGCCTTCAATCATGAGGTGTTGGAGATATGACCTAGTGGCAATAATGTATGATGATATTTCCTATGAGTTTATGAATAAACACTGGTACAACGATGTGCTAAACAAACAGTTTTTAACCCCTTTCCGCGACGGCATTTGGAACCGTCGCCAAGTGAGTGTGTGCGATAAGGTGTCCTTCCCACACGACCCAGAAATCATCGGGGATAGGCCCTCCTTGGACCCAGGCTGGGGCCGTGTGCGATCGGGCGAGGCATCGAAACCCAATCATTTTCGTAGGTATGTACATCCCACACGGTAACCTGAGGAAATCATTTCCGTAGGTATGTACATCCCACACGGTGAATCCCAGAAAATCATTTCCGTAGGAATGTACATCCCACATGGTGAATCCCAGAAAATCATTTGCGTAGGTATGTACATCCCACACGGTGAATCCTAGAAAAACATTTTCGTAGGTATGTATATCACACACAGTTCTTTGTGTGGAAACGTTTGCGCAAGGTAGCCTAACGCAAACAGTTCACAGCCGAAAGCCGTGTGTGATTGTTAGTTGATCGAACACGCCTACTTTCTAGAAACCGTGCGGGTTGTTTGAGTTGATCGCCCACAGTGTTGTCTGAGTAACCGTCTGCAATAGAAAACCCCAATAAGCAGGTTAATTAGCCTGTTATTGATAATCCATGTACTAATCAAACTGATATTTCTTATAAAACGTGCTAGATATTTCATATCCGTATAAAAGCAACTAGGATTTCATAATCGAATTACATCAGATAGCTTCGGCACTCAGTTACGCCATTACACAACAGCACCAAGTTTCACATGTAGCATCAAAAACCTTTGGAAAGTAGCATCATACAGGTAAATAGACAGATGAATCTCATCTAGGAAACTGCAGGAGCGGAAGGCAAATATTGAGCCTTCAGTGATGTTGAATGTCCTTGCAACTTTAGGCCAGTGGATATGGATGATTGCCCGCCCAACCTTCGTCCTCTTTCAAAGAAGACTTCAATATTGTACCGTGGGTGTTGAATGAATACCTTCCTCGGCTCTTGACCATGCAGGTGGTTTGGGAGGTAATCATCAGTGAACTGCTTTGAAAAGTACTGAAAACAAAGATATGCATAAATCGCTGTTGTAAATTTTGAAATGGTGCAAGGGGTAAAAACAAAGGTAAAAGAGTTGGTACCATCCTATAGTTGGCTGATGTCTTCTTCATTGTGCAAACAAAGATATTGCTGTTATTCTTCGTAAGTTTCTTCATCCTAACAATCTTTCTGAGTTTCTTGACTTGACTAATATTCATGGACATCTCATCTCCCCATATGCAAAATGGGTCGAACAGTGGGTCTAAGCCTCTGACAGCAGGACCTACATGTGCAAGACCAAATTGTAAGAAACCTAAATATTAGAATGATTCCTGCAACTCCACAATAATGTGCTATTAGCCAAAGGACCCTGCTTGAACAAACCTCGATGGTAAACCACAGTGTCTCCCATTGTTTCCCTGCAACACACATAAGGAAGATCTTGATCAGGTTAACTGAGAGTTGCCATACTATCAATAGAATATGTATTGGGTACAGCCAAATTCGATTGGTGTCACATGCATAACAATACAAAATTGTACCCACAGAAATGAAAATCAAATTGCAGAATTGAACCAAACAGTTAAATGGACAATGACCAAATGAACCAAAACAGTTAATCGAGCACGACATTGCGTAATAGAAACATGTACTAGAAGATAAGATAGTTAACAAACAAAGAATGCTTGAGAACAAGATTACTGAAATGTAGCAATTGTTGGACCAAAGTGTTAACTGAACATTACATTTCAGAGGACCAAACTGTTAACTGAACATTAGATTGCATATTAACATTATAGAGGACAAATCACTAGAAGGCACTGGAGGTGGCCTCGAGAAAACATCACGAACTGTATTTTAAAGTAGACAACCGAGTGGCGGTGTCGACAGTGGCCTCGAAGACGAGGTGCTCCTCCAAGATCTGGCGGTCGACACGCATGGCAACCATAGCGACCTCGTTCACGCGTGCAGCCGCATGCTACTCAGCTCCATGTTATATTGTGTGTAAAATGGATGTGGGCGGCGCTTAATTGGAGGAGGGGGGCAGTGATTTCGGTGGAAGGTGTCGCTCCGTTGATCAGGGCATGTGGGACGGGAAAGGCGGAGGATGGTGTGGGTGGGGTGTGAATTACCTGAACATATCAACGAGGCTGGCAGCAAGGAGAAGGGTCGGCGGCGAGGAGGCCGCGCAGCAAGAAGAAGGGTCGCTGTGAGGAGGCGGCGCTGCAGGAAGAAGGGTCACCGGCGAGGAGGCGGCACTGCAAGAAGAAGGGTAGCCGGCGAGGAGGCTGAGCTGCCAGTAAGCAGCAGTGAATGTTTGAACTTGGAAAGCAAGGAGGAACATGTGGCTTTTGGTACGAGGGAGGGGCGGGGAGATAGATATTTTCGAGGTGGCAAAAAATTTCACTCGGTGCCGAGAGAAACTGGCACGCAAGAGTGGTTCAAGCGGGGGCGATGGACTGTAGACGACCAAGCTTCCTGCGTAAGCCAGACAAGACGGTGCGCCAAGATACTTTATATCGCATCCCACATGATTCTTTCTAGTAAACTATTTGTGGTATACCTGATTTTTTTTCATTATGTTTTGAGAGACAAAATGGTGTTACGGAGGGAAAGGATGGTGTTTGAATTGCTAGAACATTTACATACAGTGAACATGCAACTAGTACATGAGTGTCGTATTTAAATTTGGAATTATTCCGAGTTCATTTGGCATTTTTATGCATTAATTGAGTTTCTGGGCATTTATTGTGCATAATTCAAATTTGAACTACAAGCACAGGCTCGAATGCACCAAAGTTGTTTGAAAAATCACATGTGTGTCCTTGGGTGAATTTCTAGGTCGCATGCAAGAGATGGGAGTGAAATTCAAACATCTGGCGTCGTGGGTTCTACCGGAAATATTGAGAAACTTGGTTTTTAATTCCTCAGAATCCAAAACACGCGAAAATCATGAAACTTGGCATGGTGTCATGACATGGCACCAACATGCTGCGGTAATTTTTTTGGCCGAATTGGGACAAGCTTTGGTGTAAACTTCTTACAAATGGAGCTTCCCTCAAGAAGGCTCGTGGTTCTGTGAGGAAACGTGTCACCTCCGTGTGCGAAATGACATAATGCGACACCGCCTTTCTCCAAACCTAAATTTATTTACATTAGCAGATTAGACCAAATAGAAGTACCGTGCTAAATTTTGGAATTATTCCGGGTTCATTTGGCCTTTTTTATGCATTAGTTGAGTTTTTGTGCATTTAGTGTGCATAATTCAAATTTTAACTACAAGCACAGGCTACAGTGCACCAAAGTTGTTTGAAAAATCACATGTGTGTCCTTGGGTGAATTTCTAGGTCCCATACAAGAGATGGGAGTGAAATTCAAACATCTGGGCGTTGTGGCTCGGCCGGAAAGATTGAGAAACTTGGTTTTTTAATTCCTTTAAATCCAAAACACGCCTGAAAATCATGAAACTTGGCATGGTGTCATGACATGGCACTAATACGTCTCCAACGTATCTATAATTTTTGATTGCTCCATGCTATATTATCTTCTGTTTTGGACATTATTGGGATTTATTATTCACTTTTATATTATTTTTGGGACTAACCTATTAACCGGAGGTCCAGCCCAGAATTGCTGTTTTTTTGTTGCCTATTTTAGAGTTTCGCAGAAAAAGAATATCAAACGAAGTCCAAACGGAATGAAACCTTCGGGAACGTGATTTTCGGAACGAACGTGATCCAGAGGACTTGGACCCTATGTCAAGAAAGCTACCAGCAAGCCACGAGGTAGGGGGGCGCGCCTACCCCCCTGGGCGCGCCCTCCACCCTCGTGGGCCCCATGTTGCTCCACCGACGTACTCCTTCCTCCTATATATACCTACGTAGTCCCAAACTACCAGATACGGAGCCAAAAACCTAATTCCACCGCCGCAACCTTCTGTACCCGTGAGATCCCATCTTGGGGCCTGTTTCGGAGCTCCGCCAGAGGGGGCACCGATCACGGAGGGCTTCTACATCCACACCATAGCCTCTCCGATGAAGTGTGACTAGTTTACCTCAGACCTTCGGGTCCATGGTTATTAGCTAGATGGCTTCCTCTCTCTTTTTGGATCTCAATACAATGTTCTCCCCCTCTCTTGTCGAGATCTATTCGATGTAATCTTCTTTTGCGGTGTGTTTGTTGAGACCGATGAATTGTGGGTTTATGATCAAGTTTATCTATGAACAATATTTGAATCTTCTGAATTCTTTTATGTATGATTGGTTATCTTTGCAAGTCTCTTCGAATTATCAGTTTGGTTAATTTGGCCTACTAGATTGATCTTTCTTGCAATGGGAGAAGTGCTTAGCTTTGGGTTCAATCTTGTGGTGTCCTTTCCCAAAGGATGAGGGGCAGCAAGGCACGTATAGTATTGTTTCCATCGAGGATAACAAGATGGGGTTTATATCATAATGCTTGAGTTTATCCCTCTACATCATGTCATCTTGCTTAATGTGTTACTCTGTTCTTATGAACTTAATACTCTAGATGCATCTTTGGATAGCGGTCGATGTGTGGAGTAATAGTAGTAGATGCAGGTGAGTCGGTCTACTTGTCTCGGACGTGATGCCTATATACATGATCATACCTAGATATTCTCATAACTATGCTCAATTCTGTCAATTACTCAACAGTAATTTGTTCACCAATACTTATGCTCTTGAGAAAGCCACTAGTGAAACCTATGGCCCCCGGGTCTATTTTGCATCA
This sequence comes from Aegilops bicornis, assembly GCA_021605145.1. NCBI lineage: Eukaryota > Viridiplantae > Streptophyta > Magnoliopsida > Poales > Poaceae > Aegilops > Aegilops bicornis. Next base: position 272,620,774 of record CM038671.1, on the reverse strand, counting down.
TATTAATCTCCCGACAACAAGCTATTTCTTTTTGCGTTTTTATTTTGCTTTTATTTTACTTTGCATCTTTATCATAAAAATACCAAAAATATTATCCTACCATATCTATCAGATCTCACTCTCTTAAGTGACCGTGTAGGGATTGACAACCCCTTATCGCGTTGGTTGCGAGGATTTATTTGTTTGTGTAGGTGCGAGGGACTCGCGCGTAGCCTCCTACTGGATTGATACCTTGTTTCTCAAAAACTGAGGGAAATACTTACGCTACTTTGCTGCATCACCCTTTCCTCTTCAAGGGAAAACCAACGCAGTGATCAAGAGGTAGCAAGAAGGATTTCTGGCGCCGTTGCCGGGGAGGTCTTCGCAAAAGTCAACATACCTAGTACCCATCACAAACCCTTATCTCCCGCATTACATTATTTGCCATTTGCCTCTCGTTTTCCTCTCCCCCACTTCACCCTTGCCGTTTTATTCGCCCTCATTTTTCCGTTCACCTCTTTTTCGCTTGATTCTTGTTTGCTCGTGTGTTGGATTGCTTGCTTGTCACGATGGCTCAAGATAATACAAAATTATGTGTCTTTACCAATATCAACAATAATGATTTCCTTAGCACTCCGATTGCTCCTCTTACCGGTACTGAATCTTGTGAAATCAATGCTGCCTTGTTGAATCTTGTTATGAAAGATCAATTCGCCGGCTTTTTGAATTATCAGTTTGGTTTGGCCTACTAGATTGGTTTTCCTTGCCATGGGAGAAGTGCTTAGCTTTGGGTTCGATCTTGCGGTGTCCTTTCCCAAAGGATGTATGGGCAAGAAGGCACGTATTGCATCGTTGCCATCGAGGATAACAAGATGGGGTTTATTTCATATTGCATGAATTTATCTCTCTACATCATGTCATCTTGCTTAAGGCGTTACTGCTTTTTAACTTAATACTATAGATGCATGCCGGATAGCGGTCGATGCATGGAGTAATAGTAGTAGATGCAAAAGTGAGTCGGTCTACTTGTCTCGGACGTGATGCCTATATACATGATCATACCTAGATATTCTCATAACTATGCTCAATTCTGTCAATTGCTCAATAATAATTTGTTCACCCACCGTAGAATACTTATGCTCTTGAGAGAAGCCACTAGTGAAACCTATGGCCCCCGGGTCTATTCTCATCATATCAATCTCCATTCCTTTATTTTTGCTTTGCTTTTACTTTGCCTTTTACTTTTCACTTTGCATCTCTATATCAAAATACCAAAAATATTATCTATCATCTCTATCGATCTCACTCTCGTAAGTGACCGTGAAGGGATTGACAACCCCTAATCGCGTTGGTTGCGTTGAGCTATTGTTTTGTGTAGGTACGAGGGACTTGCGCGTGGCCTCCTACTGGATTGATACCTTGGTCCTCAAAAACCGAGGGAAATACTTATGCCACTCTGCTGCATCATCATTTCCTCTTTGGGGAAATCTAACGCAAGCTCTAGAGGTAGCAAGAAGAATTTCTGGCGCCGTTGCCGGGGAGTCTATGCAAAAAGTCAACATACCAAGTACCCATCACAATCCCTATCTCTCGCATTACATTAGTTCCCATTTGCCTCTCGTTTTCCTCTCCCCCACTTCACCCTTGCCATTTTATTCGCCCTCTCTTTCCCAATCTCCTTCTCCTTCTCTTTTTTCGTTTGCCTTTTTCTCGCTTGCCTTTTGTTTGCTCGTGTGTTGGATTGCTTGTCTGTCATGATGGCTCAAGATACTACCAAATTGTGTGACTTCACCAATACCAACAATAATGATTTCCTTAGCACTCCGATTGCTCCTCTTGCCAATACCGAATCTTGTGAAATCAATACTGCTTTGTTGAATCTTGTTATGAAAGATCAATTCGCCGGCCTACCTAGTGAAGATGCCGCTACTCATCTAAATAGCTTCGTTGATTTGTGTAATATGCAAAAGAAGAAAGATGTTGACAATGATATTGTTAAATTGAAGCTATTTCCTTTTTCGCTTAGAGATCGTGCTAAAGCTTGGTTTTCGTCTTTGCCTAAAAATAGTATTGATTCTTGGAACAAGTGCAAGGATGCTTTTATCTCTAGGTATTTTCCTCCCGCTAAGATTATCTCTCTTAGGAACGATATTATGAATTTTAAGCAACTTGATCATGAACATGTTGCACAAGCTTGGGAGAGGATGAAATTAATGATACGTAATTGTCCCACTCATTGTTTGAATTTGTGGATGATTATACAAAACATTTATGTCGTATTGAATTTTGGTTCTAGAAATCTTTTAGATTCGGCCGCGGGAGGCACTTCTATGGAAATCACTTTAGGAGAAGCTACTAAACTCCTAGATAATATTATGGTTAATTATTCTCAATGGCACACTGAAAGATCTGCTAATGAAAAAGTGCATGCGATAGAAGAAATTAATGTTTTGAGTGGAAAGATGGATGAACTTATGAAATTATTTGCTACTAAGAGTGTTTCTTCTGATCCTAATGATATGCCTTTGTCTACTTTGATTGAGAATAATAATGAATCTATGGATGTGAATTTTATTTGTAGTAATAATTTTGGTAACAACGCGTATAGAGGAAACTTTAATCCTAGGCCTTATCCTAGTAATTTCTCTACTAATTATGGCAATTCCTACAATAATTCTTATGGAAACTTTAATAAGATGCCCTCTGAATTTGAGACTAGTGTTAAGGAATTTATGAATTCGCAAAAGAATTTCAATGCCTTGCTTGAAAAAAAATTGCTTAAAGTTGATGAATTGGCTAGGAACGTTGATAGAATTTCTCTTGATGTTGATTCCAAACTTAGATCTATTCCACCTAAGCATGATATCAATGAGTCTCTCAAAGCCTGAGAATTTCCATTGATGAGTGCAAAGAAAGAACCGCTAGGATGCGTGCTAAGAAAGATTGCTTTATAAAAGCGTGTTCTTCTAATTTTTATAAAAACAAAGATGAAGATCTAAAAGTTATTGATGTGTCCCCTATTAAATCTTTGTTTTGCAATATGAATCTTGATAATGATGGGACTGAATATGATCCACCTTTACCTAGAAGGCGTTCCAAAAATTCGGAGTTTTTAGATTTTGATGCTAAAATTGATAAAAGTGGGATTGAAGAGATCAAAACATTAGATATTAATGAACCCACTATTTTGGATTTGAAAGAATTTAATTTGTATAATTGCTCTTTGATAGATTGTATTTCATTGTTGCAATCCGTGCTAAATTCTCCTCATGCTTATAGTCAAAATAAAGCTTTTACCAAACATATCGTTGATGCTTTGATGTAATCTTATGAAGAAAAACTTGAGTTGGAAGTTTCTATCCCTAGAAAACTTTATGATGAGAGGGAACCTACTATTAAAATTAAAATTAAAGATCATGAATGCGATGCTTTGTGTGATTTGGGTGCTAGTGTTTCCACGATTCCAAAAACTTTGTGCGATTTGCTAGGTTACCGTGATTTTGATGATTGCTCCTTAAACTTGCACCTTGCGGATTCCATTATTAAGAAACCTATGGGAAGAATTAATGATGTTCTTATTGTTGCAAATAGGAAGTATGTGCCAGTAGATTTTATCGTTCTTGACATAGATTGCAATCCTTCATGTCTTATTATCCTTGGTAGACCTTTCCTTAGAACGATTGGTGCAATTATTGATATGAAGGAAGGGAATATGAGATTCCAATTTCCATTAAAGAAAGGAATGGAACACTTCCCTAGGAAGAAAATAAAATTACCATATGAGTCTATCATGAGAGCCACTTATGGAATGCCCACCAAGATGGCTATACCTAGATCTATCCTTGCTATTATGCCTATCTAGGGGCGCTAAAAAATAGCGCTTGTTGGGAGGCAACCCAATTTTATTTTTAGTTTTTTGCCTTTTGCTTATGTTTAGGAATAAATATTTGTTCTAGCCTCTGGTTAGATGTGTTTTTATGTTTTAATTAGTGTTTGTGCCAAGTAAAACCTATAGGATCTTCTTGGATGATAGTTATTTGATCTTGCAGAAAATTCCAGAAACTTTCTGTTCAAAAAAAATATTGTTAAAAATCACTAGAACGTGATAAAATATTGATTCCAATTGCTGCTGATCAATAAACAAATTGTCCAGGTCGTCCTATTTTGTCTGATTTTTTGGAGTTCCAGAACTTTGCGTTAGTTACAGATTACTACAGACTGTTCTGTTTTTGACAGATTCTGTTTTTGTGTGTTGTTTGCTTATTTTGATGAATCTATGGCTAGTAAAATAGTTTATAAACCATAGAGAAGTTGGAATAAAGTAGGTTTAACACCAATATAAATAAAGAATGAGTTCATTACAGTACCTTGAAGTGGTCTTTTGTTTTCTTTTGCTAACGGAGCTCACGAGATTTTCTGCTGAGTTTTGTGTTGTGAAGTTTTCAAGTTTTGGGTGAAAGATTTGATGGATTATGGAACAAGGAGTGGAAAGAGACTAAGCTTGGGGATGCCCATGGAACCCCCAAGATAATCTAAGGACACCTAAAAGCCAAAGCTTGGGGATGCCCCGGAAGGCATCCTTTCTTTCGTCTACTTCCATCGGTAACTTTACTTGGAGCTATATTTTTATTCACCACATGATATGTGTTTTGCTTGGAGCGTCTTGTATGATTTGAGTATTTGCTTTTTAGTTTACCACAATCATCTTTTCTGTACACACCTTTTCAGAGAGAGACACATGATTCGGAAATTATTAGAATACTCTATGCGCTTCACTTATATCTTTTGAGTTATATAGTTTTTTCTCTAGTACTTCACTTATATCTTTTAGAGCACGGTGGTGGATTTGTTTTATAGAAATTATTAATCTCTCATGCTTCACTTATATTATTTTGAGAGTCTTAAATAGCATGGTAATTTGCTTAAAAATCCTAATATGCTAGGTATTCAAGAATAGTAAAAACTTTCTTATTAGTGTTTTGAATACTAAGAGAAGTTTGATGCTTGATTATTGTTTTGAGACATGGACGTAGTGATATTAAAGTTGTGCTAGTTGAGTAGTTGTGAATTTGAGAAATACTTGTGTTGAAGTTTTCAAGTCCCGTAGCATGCACGTATGGTAAACTTTATGTAACAAATTTGAAACCTGAGGTGTTCCTTGATTGTCCTCCTTATGAGTGGCAGTCAGGGACGAGCGATGGTATTTTCCTACCAATATATCCCCCTAGGAGCATGCGCGTAGTGCTTCGTTTTTGAAGACTTGTAGATTTTTGCAATAAGTATGTGAGTTCTTTATGACTAATGTTGAGTCCATGGATTATACGCACTCTCACCTTTCAACCATGGCTAGCCTCTTCGGTACCGTGCATTGCCATTTCTCACATTGAGAGTTGGTGCAAACTTCGCCGGTGCATCCAAACACCGTGATATGATACACTCTTTCACACATAAACCTCCTTATATCTTCCTCAAAACAGCCACCATACCTACCTATTGTGGCATTTCCATAGCCATTCAGAGATATATTGCCATGCAACTTTCCACCATTCCGTTTATCATGACACATTCATCATTGTCATATTGCTTTGCATGATCATGTAGTTGACATAGTATTTGTGGCAAAGCCACCATTCATAATTCTTTCATACATGTCACTCTTGGTTCATTGCATATCCCGGTACACCGCTGGAGGCATTCGTATAGAGTCATACTTCATTCTAGTATTGAGTTGTAATCATTGAGTTGTAAATAAATAGAACTGTGATGATCATCATTTTCTAGAGCATTGTCCCAAGTGAGGAATAAAAAAAAGGAGAGAAAGGCCATAAAAAAAGAGAAGGCCCAAAAAATATATATAAGAGAGAAAAAGAGAGAAGGGACAATGTTACTATCCTTTTACCACACTTGTGCTTCAAAGTAGCACCATGATCTTCATAATAGAGAGTCTCTTGTTTTGTCACTTTCATATACTTGCGGGAATTTTTCATTTTAGAACTTGGCTTGTATATTCCAATAATGGGCCTCCTCAAGTGCCCTAGGTCTTCGTGAGCAAGCAAGTTGGATGCATACCCACTTAGTTTGTTTTGTTGAGCTTTCATATATTTATAGCTCTAGTGCATCCGTTGCATGGCAATCCCTACTCCTTGCATTAACATCAATCGATGGGAATCTCCATAGCTCATTGATTAGCCTCGTTGATGTGAGACTTTCTCCTTTTTTGTCTTCTCCACATAACCCCCATCATCATATTCTATTCCACCCATAGTGCTATGTCCATGGCTCACACTCATGTATTGCGTGAAGGTTGAAAAAGTTTGAGATTACTAAAGTATGAAACAATTGCTTGGCTTGTCATTGGGGTTGTGCATGATGAGAGCATTCTTGTGTGACGAAAATGGAGCATGACTAAACTATATGATTTTGTAGGGATGAACTTTCTTTGGCCATGTTATTTTGAGAGGACATAATTGCTTAGTTAGTATGCTTGAAGTATTATTATTTTTATGTCAATATGAACTGTTATCTTGAATATTTCGGATCTGAATATTCATACCACAATTAAGAAGAATTACATTGAAATTATGCCAAGTAGCATTCCACATAAAAAATTCTATTTTTATCATTTACCTACTCGAGGACGAGCAGGAATTAAGCTTGGGGATGCTTGATTCGTCTCCAACGTGTCTATAATTTTCTATTGCTCCATGCTATATTATCTTCTGTTTTGGACATTATTGGGCTTTATTATTCACTTTTATATTATTTTTGGGACTAACCTATTAACCGGAGGCCCAGCCCAGAATTGTTGTTTTTTGCCTATTTCAGAGTTCCGCAGAAAAAGAATATCAAACGGAGTCCAAATGGAATGAAACCTTCGGGAATGTGATTTTCGGAATGAATGTGATCCAGAGGACTTGGACCCTACGTCAAGAAAGCTGCCAGCAAGCCACGAGGTAGGGGGCGCGCCTACCCCCTGGGCGTGCCCACCACCCTCGTGGGCCCCACGTTGCTCCACCAACGTACTCCTTCCTCCTATATATACCTACGTAGCCCCAAACTACCAGATACGGAGCCAAAAACCTAATTCCACCATCGCAACCTTCTGTACCCGTGAGATCCCATCTTGGGGTTTGTTCCGGAGCTCCGCCAGAGGGGGCATCGATCATGGAGGGCTTCTACATCAACACCATAGCCGCTCCGATGAAGTGTGAGTAGTTTACCTCAGACCTTCGGGTCCATAGTTATTAGCTAGATGGCTTCCTCTCTCTTTTTGGATCTCAATACAATGTTCTCCCCCTCTCTTGTGGAGATCTATTCGATGTAATCTTATTTTGCGGTGTGTTTGTTGAGACCAATGAATTGTGGGTTTATGATCAAGTTTATCTATGAACAATATTTGAATCTTCTGATTCTTTTATGTATGATTGGTTATCTTTGCAAGTCTCTTTGAATTATCAGTTTGGTTTGGCCTACTAGATTGATCTTTCTTGCAATGGGAGAAGTGCTTGGCTTTGGGTTCAATCTTGCGGTGTCCTTTCCCAAAGTGATGAGGGGCAGCAAGGCACGTATAATATTGTTGCCATCGAGGATAACAAGATGGGGTTTATATCATATTGCATGAGTTTATCCCTCTACATCATGTCATCTTGCTTAAGGCGTTACTCTGTTCTTATGAACTTAATACTCTATATGCATGTTGGATAGCGGTCGATGTGTGGAGTAATAGTAGTAGATGCAAAGGTGAGTCGGTATACTTGTCTCGGACGTGATGCCTATATACATGATCATACCTAGATATTCTCATAACTATGCTCAATTCTATCAATTGCTCAACAGTAATTTGTTCACCCACCGTAAAATACTTATGCTCTTGAGAGAAGCCACTAGTGAAACCTATGGCCCCCGGGTCTATTTTCCATCATATTAATCTCCCGACAACAAGCTATTTCTTTTGCCGTTTTTATTTTGCTTTTATTTTACTTTGCATATTTATCACAAAAATACCAAAAATATTATCCTATCATATCTATCAGATCTCACTCTCGTAAGTGATCGTGTAGGGATTGACAACCCCTTATCGCGTTGGTTGCGAGGATTTATTTATTTGTGTAGGTGCGAGGGACTCGCGCGTAGCCTCCTACTGGATTGATACCTTGGTTCTAAAAAACTGAGGGAAATACTTACGCTACTTTGCTGCATCACCCTTTCCTCTTCAAGGGAAAACCAACGCAGTGCTCAAGAGGTAGCAGGCACCAACATGCTACGGTAATTTTTTTGGCCGAATTGGGACAAGTTTTGGTGTAAGCTTCTTGCAAACCGGAGCTTCCCGCATGAAGGCTCATGGTTCCGAGAGGGAACGTGTCACCTCCATGTGCGAAACGACATACGTACACTGCCTTCTCCCGCCCTAATTTTTTTACACAGGCAGATTAGACCAAATAGAAGTAGCGTGCAAAATTTTGGAATTATTCCGGGTTCGTTCGGCCTTTTTTTATACATTAATTGAGTTTCTGGGCATTTAATGTGCATAATTCAAATTTGAACTACAAGCACAGGCTCCATTGCACCAAAGTTGTTTGAAAAATCACATGTGTGTCTTTGGGTGAATTTCTAGGTCCCATGCAAGAGATGGGAGTGAAATTCAAACATCTGGGTGTCGTGGCTTGGCCGGAAAGATTGAGAAACTTGGTATTTTAATTCCTGTAATTCCAAAACACGCCTGAAAATCATGAAACTTGACATGGTGTCATGACATGGCACCAACATGCTGTGGTAATTTTTCTGTCCGATTTGCGAAGGCACACACATTAACGATCAACAAAGTCATTTTGGAACAAGTGTTGTCACGTTACAAATCGGAAAAATTAAGTATTATTGAAACCGTGGGCGTTCTACTTACCAATTATGTGCGGCCACGCGTCCCCTTTTTTTATTGGCTAGGAGGTGCCATGCGGGGTAGCTATTTGAGTACGGGAGGCGTGCGATCAGACCCCTGCGCGTGCTCGTCAGGAGGAGAGCCCTTTGACCGCTACCTGCTGCGCACCTCCCTCCCAATGTCTCCATTAATGGCGCCCGAGCACCTGTTCTACGGCGTGGCTATATGTCTCACTGGACTAAGATTTAAGAGAGAAAAATGAAAATCTGAAAAGAAAGTTTTGCACGGATCTTGATGTAAGATCTGACGGACCTATATAGCATCAACTGTGACTTATAGCAAGCATGATGATTATAAGGACGATGACAGTGGATAATAATTGTCTTACATATTTAGAAACATAAATAAAAAAAGCCACATGCGGCAACGCCCGAAATACACAAGGGCAAAAGAAGAAGGAAGACAACGATCTGGCTCGCTGATCTCTACTTTCTTGATGCGTTGGTGTAGGCCGCCGGAACTACTCTCCGCGGCGAGCGGCGACGAGCTCTTTCTTGTCCTCAAGATGTTGCTTGAGAGCATCCACGGATTCCTCCACCAGCCTTCTGCGCTCGATGCGCAGCATGGCATTCTCGTCCATAAGTTTCTCGATAATGACGTCGGTCCTCTTCCACAAGGCAGTGGTCTGCTCCTGCTGCTCCGCACTTCCGATGATCTTCGCCCTCAGCAGGTCGCACTCGGCTTGGAGCTTCGCATTGCTCTCATTTGGTTGCCGGATGACACCGGTAGACTGTTCAAACGAGGCTTTTAGGTCATCCTGCAGCCTCGCCCACCTAGAGATCTGATCCATCTGCCTAAGCACGAGGGCGCGCATGCGCCTGTAAGAGTCCTCGCCTGCCCGCGAGATATTTTCCTAGGCTGCCGTGGCGCGGGAGGACATCTCTGCTGCATTCGCGGCGCGGCAGGACAATTCTTCTGCCTCCGCGGCACGGCCGGACCAGTCTGCTGCATCGACGGCGCGGCGGGACCTCCGTCTTTGCCCGGTGGCCGGCGGGACCTCTGTCTTTGCTACGGCCGTCTTGGCGGGACATGTTGGCTGCTTTCGCGGCGAGGCGGGACATCTCTCGTGCTTCCGCTTCCAGGCTCGCCTCTCCCTGGTGGCAATCTCTCGACCCATAACTCATGCTGGCCATGGCGGACACAAGGGAACGATGATGAATGACTTGTTTGTTTTAAACTTTTTCTGGATGAGGAATTGAGGAGGAATGTGCAGTCATCTTGGAGTAGTAGTATTTATAACCGCGTAGTAATACCCTCCTAAGTGGGAAACTGTTTAGGTTTTGATCGGTGTGAACATGTTTGCAATTTGGAATGTGACGGGACGCGGCCTCCCTGTTCTTCTAAAAAAAATTGACGGGACACATGCTCAAAATTTACAGACGGTTGTAAGTGTGGCACTATTCCCGGAAGGCGTAACGAAGGCACGTACACCTTCTCGGCCGGGTACGTGGCGTTTGCACCATAGGGTGCACCACCATAGGCAATGTCAGCACACATCTTGTTCCAACAACCGTGCGCACTCATTATTACCATCGCGCACGCTTCTTTTAATTAGAATGTGTGTGCCCGTCTAGCGCACACATGTTGATCTATCTAACTGTTTCAGTTTGTTGTGGCTAATCGCAAACAGTTCATCCATGTGAAGTGTAGGCCATCAATCGCAAACACTTTGATCCGCTGACCCGCTTCGCTTTTGTTGCCTAATCGCAAACAGTTAATCCTTCTGAAGCGTATGCCCTCAATCACACACACCTTGATCTGGCTGACTGTTTCTTTTGTGTTTCCTAATCACAAACAGTTCATCCGAGTGAACCTTATGATCTATATCACACACGCTTTCATCAGGCTGCCCGTTTCTTTTGTTCCGCCTCATCGCAAACAGTTCGTTGGACTGAACTGTATGCCCTTGATCGCACACGCAACTAAAATCTGAACCGTGCTTGATGGCTCCGCCATCGCACATGTTTTGCACCTTTTTTGACGGTTCTTTTACACCACCGTTTGCGATTATTGCATCGCACACAGTTTCGTCGAAGGGTCTCTGATCGTAGTGTCGCGTTAGCAGCATCCTGCAGTGGTGAAAGATAGTCCTTGGACATCATCAATGATGTGTATCAGCAAGTACGCAACTTGTTTGTGGGACTATGCATTGTATGATGACTGTCCTAAAAGGTCCCTAGTCGAAAGGGTTGTGTGGACGCGCAGCCAACTAGACTAGCATATGACACGGTCGATGGCTTGGTCTCACTAGCCATGGGGAATTGGATGCTAACCGGATAATATGGACTTGGAAGAATTTTGTCGGATTCGACGTAGTCGGATCCGAGTCGAGATAAGGTGCGAGTCGACCAGACCCAACTATGAGACGCAGCGATATGTCATCTGTGAGTCTCTAGTACAACATACGTTATATGTCCTAAGACCTGAGCTGGCACATGTACTCGAGATGGTGACAGACTTGCTTTGGGCCGACTAAACGCTACTCCGTGACTGGGTAGTTACAAAGGTAGGTTTCAGGCTTGTCCAGACCCATGCTACGAGACATGGTCGAGCAAGATGGGATTTGCCCCTCCGATTAGGAGAGATATACTCTGGGCCCCTCGTGTGATCCGACCGGGATAAGCATGGACATGCGACAAGGATTATGAGATAATCTGGTTTGTGGTCGGCATCACTGGAACGAGAAAGAGGTCGGGCTAGCACAAGGATGACAGACTCGCCTTGAGCCCGACAACATATATCGTGTGGCAAAAGGAATGGAAGTATGATGTACATGTTCGCCTAACAAGCTTCATAGTCTGCTTGGTGTTCGACATGCCTTGCTAGGGGCTGCTACCAACCGTGCAGTTCGGAGGTGATCCGAACTGCGACCAAGCCGGCTTGAACCTAAGAGGTCACGCGCTTAAGGGAAGGAACCTAAGAGGTCGGATCCGAGAACACTGGTCGGATGTGATCCGAGCTGTATTCGAATTGTGGCTGAGTAGACTTATGGGCTTTAGGGTCCGTGCGAGGCCCAAGTGTTGAGCCCGCGACGGACGCCTATATAAAGTGGAGGTGCCACACACTCATGCGATTGATCGCTTCGGCGTTGCCACTAGGGTTTGCATGTGTTGCGAATAGATACCTCCACTCGCCGCCGGCTGTGTGATTAGACCTAGCAGTCTGCTGCACAATGTTCCTCCTGCACGCGTGGATACCGTTAGAGGCGGTGCACTTGCGCCACTCCGGCGAACCTGTTTGAGGGAGATCAGACGAGGAGGAGACGATCCACGCGGATGCGCTACCCCAACTCTTCTTCCGCTGCACGGCACTACGCGTCTAATGGTAACGAACTGTGATCCATCTCCCGTAGCATGTTCTTGGTTGTTCTGCGCATAGGAAATTTTAATTTGCAGTCGACGCACCCTACCATAGAACCCAACATGAGGGTCCTGTCTACCAGCTCCTGATAGTTGGTGAATGTTGCCATCGTCAACTGCATACCCAACTCATCATTCAGTCCCTCCAGAAACTTCTCCTGCTTCGCAGCATCTGTAGCCACATCATCTGGGGCGTGGCGTGCTAACTTGCTGAATTCATCCACGTATTGCACCATGGTATGATTCCCTTGGCGTAAGTTGCAGAACTCACACTTCTTCATACTCATGGCTCCAGTTGAAACATGTGCAGTGCGGAAGGCTTGTTGAAACTCATCCCAAGTAACATTGGCCACGAGGAAAGTGGCGGTGTAGTTCTCCCACCATGAGGCTGCGGGTCCATCCAGTTGATGTGCGGCAAAGCGCACCTTCTCAGCATCCGTGCAACCTATGGCGGTTAGCTCCCTTCCTATCTTGCGGAGCCACTCATCAGCAACAATCGGCTCGGTGCTACTAGAAAACACCGGCAGGTTCAACCTTAGAAAGTGGGCTAAGTTGTCAACCGAGGGTGGTGGCGGTGGATTGTTGTTGTTGTTGTTGTTGTTGTTGTTGTTGTTGTTGTTGTTGTTGTTGTTGTTGTTGTTGTTGTTGTTGTTGTTGTTGTTGTTGTTGTTGTTGTTGTTGTTGTTGTTGTTGTTGTTGTTGTTGTTGTTGTTGTTGTTGTTGTTGTTGTTGTTGTTGTTGTTGTTGTTGTTGTTGTTGTTGTTGTTGTTGTTGTTGTTGTTGTTGTTGTTGTTGTTGTTGTTGTTGTTGTTGTTGTTGTTGTTGTTGTTGTTGTTGTTGTTGTTGTTGTTGTTGTTGTTGTTGTTGTTGTTGTTGTTGTTGTTGTTGTTGTTGTTGTTGTTGTTGTTTTTGTTGTTGTTGTTGTTGTTGTTGTTGTTGTTGTTGTTGTTGTTGTTGTTGTTGTTGTTGTTGCCTTGGTTCTCGACTAGCAACCCATCAAGGCATTCTGTTGTTGGATCAACTGATTGAGCTCCGGTGGGAAAACGAATCCGGGGTCACGTCTTGGAGGCATCTGATAGGTTTAGAGGGGTGAGAACAGAATAGAGTAGGGTCTAAAGAGATATTTCACTACCCATATGCACATGAGACAAACATATTCATTCCACACCACTCAATATCAAACAAGAAGCATACAATCGATCTAACCTACCGTTACAAAATCTCGCGGACTATTACTATATACATGGAGGAACTTCTAATGGCAATATGGTGGTCGACTAGAAATTTTGATCGGTGGAAGACTCCATAATATCAGCTCCAGCTTTGTCTTCATAATCATCATCGCTGTCGGGGTTGGAGTCTCTATCGTCTAGTATGATGTAGTCTTCAGAACGGATGTCCTCTTCAGGTTCGGGATCACCCATGAATATTCCTAGCTTCTTCTTCAGGTCTTCATTCTTCTCCAGTAGTACAACAATTTCCTCTTCGTATCCATCACGTGTAGCCTTGAGTTCCTCTTCTAGCTCCATGTTTCGAGTCATCACCTTCTTCGTGTCTATCATGTTGGCGCACATCTGGTTCTCATAACAATGAATGCGCTGATTCAACTCCTGTATGTAGGCTGCAATAGATTTATCCTTCCTGGTGCAAATCATCTCCCATTGCTCATCTCGGCGTCCACATATCTGGTAGATGGTGTCCTTAAGATCCTTGTTGTACACCTCGCCTATGCATCCAACGACGATGTGGGCGGCCATGCTCTTTCCTAAACTCCAGGTTGGTGCGTTAAAGGAAAACTCGATGGGCTCAGTAATTGGTGCAAAAGTCCTTCTTGGAACACGAGCTTGAATCATCCAACGCCCTCTTCCGTAAAGTGACAAAGGAAGGTTCTGTGAAGCTTGGTATGCCGATGTTCAGGTACCTATTGACTTTCTTCAAGTGTCGTCCAAAAGGGGTGTCGTCATCCGGTTGTGTGAACTTGTTCCTTGGGTCCACCATCTATAGAGTCAAAATGGATAAGAGTTAGAAATGAGTAGAGAAGAGTATCATGTGGCTTGTCCTAGTGGTCGCGTCCTACATTCAGCGTGTGCTCTGATACCATCTTGTAGCGACCCGACCCGAATGGATCGTAGTCTCTGTGCTTAAGAGTCATCCCTGGATCAGTATTGCTGACACACACAGTACTCGAGGATTTATAACAGAGTTCAATCACACACTTATTACATCGAGTGTCTCAAAAAGAGTACTTATTACAATAATATGGCTGGAGGCCATCTAAATAAGATAATTGCGGAAGCATCGAAGATAAATGAGTCCATCCAACTCCACAGCAATACTGAGTGCATGACAACGACCTAGCGCACCTTACTCTTCGTGTGAAAATTCTACAACATGATACGTTGAAGCCGTGTAGGTCAGCACATGGAATATGCTGGCAAAATAACACCAAAGAGGTAATGATGCAAAAACAACTATCTCTACATGCATATATGGCTGGTGGAGGCTCTAAGTTTAACATTTCCATAAAGCCAATTTTTCCCTACAACAAAGGAATAGAGTTTATTTAACTACCAAGTTCAATGTCATTAATGAGAAGGTTCCTCCAACTCAATCCCAAAATGTTATTAATAACCCAACAAAATTCATTATTTAATGTGATGAGTTCAAATAAAAAATTCAAGTACCAGATGCTCAAGATGTCCATAACCGGGGACACGGCTAACCATGATTAGTTTATACACTCTGCAGAGGTTTGCACTCTTTTCCCCACAAGACTCAATCTCCTCCGTTGGATTTCTCACACTAAACGGTGTTTGAGAAACGGATGATCGAGACACAGTCTTTCTGAAGCATTAACTCTTTACTCTGGGTAGACAGTACCTCCTACTTCCCCTACATCTGCTAGCCTACCACTGAAAGAGGTCACACAACATACTCAACTATGCCAGAGCCCATAATGTCTTGTGGCTGCACACGGAAGTTTATAGCATGAATAATCTTATGATCCCTTTGAGCCTAGGTGGCATTCCATAGGATGATCACACGGGTACTCCGGGATATCCTAGGACAACACTGGATTGCTCTAGGTGCCTGCAACCAATCCACCCATATGTGTATTAAAGTAGCCACCTTAGGTTTCTCTTAGTTAATATATCTCACAACTTTCATGAATCTCACATACTAATCCGTGTCTACGAGCATAGCAAACAATATGAGCATAATGTATAATCCCAGGGTTGATAAAAGACAATAGGTTCCTACCTCAACAACTACTTCCCCTATACACATGTTACCAATCCTACTCATGCAATGTTTGAGGGTTGAAACTAATGCATAAAAACTGGGTAGTAAAAGGGATATGATCAAAGTGTTACTTGCCTTGCTGACGATCGAAAAACCCTAGAGATTCGTAGTAGCAAGCTTCGCACTCCGGAAACTCTATCGTGGACAAACAATAGCATACATAATCACTCAAGCATAAGATGCAAAGGTAAAACCAAAATAAAAGATCTAAACAGAAATTATAAGCGAAGAACTTCGATTTGCAAAAAGAATCGATCAAATCGGAATTACGAAACTCAAACTACGATCAAAAGAAGTTTGAATTCAAATATGCTTGAAACCAAATTTTAAATTTCTAAAATCATGTTCAAGTTGTTTATCTGAATAGAGGGGATCAGGATGAATAATTTGGCGCTGGTTTCGTTGGATTTGGATAAGCGAGCAAAAAGTTGTGACGGTTTAAAAATCAGTGACTAATCTGTAAGAAAACTAATCGCGGATAAGTCCCTGGCCGAAAATAAACTGAAAAATAAAAATCTAACGAACAAACGTTCGCTAACAGAAACTAACGAACGAAAACATTCATTAACAGACCTAAACGAACGAACTTTCGCAAATTAAACTAACCTAATAAAATTAACCGATCTAAAAAAACCGAAACTTAAAAAAAAACTGGGGTGGGTTTTTGGCGGTTATACCGGTTCGTGAGAAAAACCGGCGGCGGATCGGAACGGGTCGGCGGCAGCGATCGGCATGATGCGGTGCGACGGCCATGGGCGGGCGGCGCGGTGAACGGCGCGGGAGGCGGCGCTATGCGGCGGCGATTACGGCGATGAGGGGGACGGGGTGGCGGGGCGGCGGCTTATAAGGAGGTCGGGGGGTCCGACTTTGGTTAGGGGCGACGGGCGAGGCGGCGGCGGCTCGGACTCCGGCGGAGTCTGGCGCGGGCATGGCGGGGAAGGCGATGGCGTGCTGGGCCGGCTTGGCCTTCGGCCCAGTTCGGTCCAAAACTTTTTCTAAATTATTTCACCGTGAAGAAAAATCCAAATAAAATAAAATATAAATCCTAAA
Organism: Aegilops bicornis; assembly: GCA_021605145.1. Lineage (NCBI taxonomy): Eukaryota > Viridiplantae > Streptophyta > Magnoliopsida > Poales > Poaceae > Aegilops > Aegilops bicornis. The sequence continues at coordinate 272,604,148 of CM038671.1, read as the reverse complement.
ATTCCAGAAATAATTTTCACCGTCCTCTCCTAATATTTAGGACAAATTGAACTTTTTCGGCTAAATGCAATTTTTAAAAATGCACATTTTCCCCTAATTTTACCGAATAAAATTTCAGATAAAATACAAAACAAATATAATTTCATTCAAAATTAAATTTCCAACATTTCCTAGCTGTTTTGAAGAAGTCATATTATCTTCTCTCTTTTATTTAAATTTAAATAATTGGAAAAATAATTTGAATAAAACCACTTTGATCCAATTACCAATTTTGAAAAAAAAATCAAAAACGGATTTTTTGTGAAAACCTCCAACTCTCTCAATTGGTCCTTGAGTTGCTTAAGGCTTCTTGGATAAAAAATGTCCAAATAAACCAAATTAAAAAAATGCACAAATCATGGATGCATATGATGACCTAATGATTAACATCCAAATTGAAAATTGGGATGTTACAATGACGCTCAACGAACACGGGTATAATGTCTTAACCGTGTGCGATGCAAGTGCGCTGTGAATCACCACGACTACGCAAGCGCGAGCAAAGGTGGAGGTACCGGCTCAACCGTGCGCGATGCAAGTGCGCTGTAAAATCACCATGACCGCGCAAGCGCGAGCAAAGCTGGAGGTACTGGCTTAACCATGTGCGATGCAAGTGCGCTGTAAAATCACCACCTGCGCATGCTAAAGGCGGGTAGTTTATTTAGATTGAATTCCACGTCTGCGTCTGAAAATTAGGACGAAACGTGCGTGATAGACCAGCTAGCTAGAAATCTAAAAAAACTACCTGCCTTGAGCGTTGCAAAATTCGGCGGTTCCACCACTTTTCCTTATTATCATACACGCATATTCTTATTGGACCGTGCGCCTTCTTGGGTACTCCCTCCCCGCATCAATTCCTTTACCCAAATTTTAGTAGTCGTCGTACTTCAACCGTCGCCCCACACTCCTCCAGCATCGACCTTATAGTAAAATTGCAGTAGCCAAGGCATTTGAATCGCCGCCCTCCCTCGTCCACCACTACCTCCACTCACCATTACTAAAATTTTCAAGAGTCATGGCAGATCCTCAAACACCACCCCTCCACAGTCCCCCACCGGCCCCTTCCCCTCAAACTCGATCATCACATCGCCAAAGATCGCCACCGCCAACCCCTGCAGGTATGCCTGTTCCTCCTAGCTTAGATAATAAAGTTCAGGTTAGCCAGCGATTCCCATACCGTCGCCCCACTCCCCTGAGTTTTTAGATGAGGCATGCAGTGTCCCTCCCCGCCAGATCCACATCCCATGCTCCAGTGTCGCAGCCTAATCTCGACCATGTATTCCAGGGATCCCGGCGAGCATTCGGCCAAGAAGAGGTTTATCATGGCCTCTCCGGCGGACGTTGGCGAGGTGTCCGCCATTCGCCCCGACATGTCGATCCCGGAGCAACACATCGCCATGGAAGCCGGTGAAGACGTTGACTACGTTGTCGTGCCGAAGGCTTCATGTCGGCCAGGCTAGCGTATTCATCAGATCTCGGGAAAGCTGGCTACAACATCAAGCTCATTGACAGCGACGGCTTCACGCGGGCCATGTCACAAGTTAAGCGGTCCATCCCCAACCCCTCTGGTTCAACCGCCGTCTATCTCTTCGATAGCCCTGCAACTGATCTCCTCCGCTAAGTGGTCAAGGATTTGTGATCCTTGTACGCCATCAAGCCCATTTTGTCATTTTTGAAGGACACGTTCTACGGCGATGGCTTGGGATCCTCAATTGCCAAGTCAGATCTCATCGACCATGACCACGGCCATGAGGAGGGCACCCACAAAGGTTCTTCCAAGGTGAAACAACCCATCTGTGACATCCGAGAGCGCACCATGGGTCTGTCCTCTTCCAACTGGAAGGATCCCGTCCATGACATGTGAGGCAACATCCTATCAGCAAATCTGACCTTTTCTAGCTTGCCAATCCATACCCTTTGTTGTAGTAGCATTTGTCGTGCAGTGCTTTAACTGTGTCGTGTTTAATTATTTCAGTTATGCAAAAATGTCTTGTTCAATAGGGCTATGTGATGTTTAAGTATGAATTGTCCACTTCAGTTTCACGAATGGCTATATTTGGTTGTTTATAGTGAGTAGATGCCTTGTTTATCTATACTTGGTTGTTAGGTTGGTTGTAGTGAGCATTTTTTCAGTTATTAAGCAGATGCCTTGTTTATATGTATTTGGTTCTTAGGTTGGTTGAAGTGAGCATTTGTCCAGTTATCAAGCAGATGCCTTGTTTATCTATATTTAGTTGTTAGGTTGGTTGGAGTGAGCATTTGTCCAGTTTTCAAGCAAATGCCTTGTTTATCTATATTTGCTTGTTAGGTTGGTTGCAGTGAGCATTTGTACGGTTTTCAAGCATATGCCCTGTTTATCTGTATTTGCTTGTTAGGTTGGTTGCACTGAGACTCTGTCCAGTTTTCAATGGCTATATTTGGTTGTTATACTGATCATTTATGCCTTGTTTATTTCATTCATTCACAATGTGATGTTCATTTTGTGCAAGTCGGAACGGTGCCGCTCGACCGCATCAATACCAGTTTGAATAGCTATATTTGGTTCCAGGTATGCCTGGTGGTAGTTAACACATGCCCTTTATTTCAATTTTACACATTTATCCAGTGTGATGTTTAAGCATTACCTACGTTCTATTCATTTTCAACAATACCAGTTTGAATTGCAATATTTGATGACTGTTAAGCCTATTGTCGATAACATTGCCTTCCATTTTATATCTGCTTTAACAGCATGTTGAAACCAACACATTCAAGATATCATTTGGAGATGATGTTATTTACCTTTGCTATATTTGTTTGATGTTAAGGTTGTTGTACTTATCATGCCTTTCCACTACTTAAGCAGGATAAGAACGGGAGTGGCCGCCATTTTCCGCCGAGGTTAGTTTCATCCCTCGGCTTGTACTCCCCCCGTCGTTCAATAATGTAGTGCATATAGATCTAGGCCTGGACACTTGTTAGCTTCTAATATTGACTTGTTGCTTGTAGACACCCTTGGCAAGGATCCACGCATCGACCCTTTTTGCGTATGGGGCAATGAGATATTCATGAACAAGCATCAAGTGAGGAAACTGATAAGTATTATTAGCAAAAAGACACGAATGGTGGCAAGAAAATTATTTGTTTATGCTCTATCCAACACAACAGTGAGCTGTAGGATGGTAACTACAAACTCTGCAGCCTTCTCTTTTTACTGCCCATAATGAGTTGTTAGACAACAATGTCTGAATCTTTTTCGTTCGTAGTGGTTCCCGAGGCAGTTCACTCAAGATTACCTCACAAAGTACATGATTGGTAGACACGCAATGAAGGTTAAAGTCATCCAGACTACAATGAGCCAAGAAGTCCTAATGAAGACAATGAAGGATGGACGGGAAGCCATCACAAGGGGTTGGCCTAGAGTCCTGCACGCATTATGCATGCAGGAGGGCACAATATGGGCATTCCGCTTCACCTTCTCCAGTAACCAGAATGTCTTTTGCCTCTCTCTTTACAGTCTTTAATACAACTGTGGTTCATCATTCTTTACTTGGTGCTTCTGTAGTTCTTCAGTATATGTACCTGTGCATCGAATTATGCATTCGTGGTTGAACCTATATTTGTAATAAACATGGTTGTATATGAAATAAGTGATTTCCTACTTTCAAATTCAAAACATGTGATTTTTAAATTAGGGATTACACTGCACACGGTTTATGGAAGCAAAACATCTGCTATAGACGTGGAGATCAGACACGTTTCTAGGATCCACTACATGTGCGATCAATCTCTACTGCACACACGATCAGCCAAGAAAAAATGTGTGCGATTAACAATAGCATCGCACATAGTTCTTTCTTATTAAATGTTTGCGATAGTCACCTTATCACACACGCTTCACAATTATAGACTGTTCGTGATGTTGTGCACATCGCAAATGTTTGGTCATAGAAGTACGCGTGCGATAGGTCGATCATCTGACGCGGGTACGACGGATGAATCGTGTGGGATGTATTTAAGCTTCACATATAGTTTTATAGCGACAACTGTGTGCGCTCTTACATCGAATTGCACACAGTCGAGAAAAAGTAAATGTGTGTGATTGTCTACTTCTATAATCGTGAACTATTTGTGATGGGTCGTGCATCATAAACGTAGCACCACAGAATACTGACTGCGATGGCAATGTGACCACGAACGAGTAGGGAGTACTGTATATGCATCAAGGCTCCCTATCCCCGACAGTTTCTGGGTCATGTGGGAAGGACCCCCCCCCCCATCACAGTCACTCACTTAGCGATGGTTCTGAACGCCGTCGTAGAAAGGGGTTAGAAACCGTTTGTATAGCACCTCATTGTACCAGTGCATGATGCTGTGGTAGAATGCGAGCCAGATGGCCCAGATCAAGTGCTCCGTTGTGCCATTCTACGGTTCCACATATATAGGTGCGGGAACGTCCTTGGAAGCGATAGTAGCGCATCGCCCTTTCACCCACTTCTACATGGCACTGATGGCATCCATGGCCACAACAACATCTTCGGCACCATCGTCTTCCCCCATGATGTCAGCCCCTGAGCCTGCAGGTACGTACCAACATTGGTCTGGGTTTAGAGAAATACACTGCGGAAGGGATAGAGAAAGGAAATGAAAAATACACGAATCCTATATTTGTTTGAGAGGCCTTCATGGAAAAAATTGACCCCGGTGATGAGTGATGTCGCTTGAAGCTACATCGATATTTCCCCAAAGAGGAAGGGATGATGCAGCACAGCGGCGGTAGGTATTTCCCTAAAAAATGAAACAAAGGTTATCGAACTAGTAGGAGAACCAAGCAACACAACGTAAACAGCCCCTGCACACAAATAACAACAGCTCGCAACCCGACGTGTTAAAGGGGTTGTCAATCCTTTTCGGGGTACGGCGCCTCAAGTGGCAAACGGATATGAGATAAATTGTAGTAGATTGAATAATAGATCACAAATAAAACAAAATGCAGCAAGGTATTATTGTATTTTTGTTTTAATAGATCTGAATAAAAATGCAAAAGAAAAATAGATCGCAAGCAAATATATGAGAAAGAAGACCCGGGGGCCATAGGTTTCACTTGTGGCTTCTCTCAAGTAAAATAGCAAACTGTGGGTAAACAAATTACTGTTGGGCAATTAATGGAACTTCAAATAATTATGACGATATCCAGGCAATGGTCATTACATAGGCATCACCTCCAAGATCAGTAGACCGACTCCTGCCTGCATCTACTACTATTACTCCACACATCGACCGCTATCCAAAGATGCATCTAGTGTATTAAGTTCATGGAAAACGGAGTGATGCAATAAGAACGATGACATGACGTAGACAAGATCCGCTTATCTATATGGCGGTAGATATAGATCTCGCTTTTTATCCTTAGTAGCAATGATACATACGTGTACTGTTCCCTTTCTCGTCATCGATCGAGCACCGTAAGATCGAACCCATTACCGGGCACCTCTTCCCATTGCAAGATAAATAGATCAAGTTGGCCAAACAAAACCCAAATATCAGAGAAGAAATACGAGGCTATAAGAGATCAAAGAAACTCAAATAACTTTCATGGATATTAAAAGATATGACTGATCATAAACTCGAAGTTTATCAGATCCCAACAAACACACCGCAAAAGAGTTACATCATATGGATCTCCAAGAGACCATTGTATTGAGAATTTAGCGAGAGAGAGAAAGCCATCTAGCTACTAACTACGGACCCGAAGGTCTACAAGGAACTACTCACGCATCATCGGAGAGGCACCAATGGAGGTGGTGAACCTCATCCGAGATGGTGTCTAGATTGGATCTGGTGCTTCTGGACTCTGCGGCAGCTGGATGAATATCCCGTTGACTCCCCTAGGGTTCTGGTATTCTGGGGGTATTTATAGAGCAAAGAGGCAGTCCGGGGGGCACCCGAGGTGGGCACAACCCACAAGGGCGCCGGGACTCTGGCGCGCCTCGGTGGGTTGTTCCCTCTGGCACCCCCAGTGCAACCAGGCCCATTGCCTTCCTTCTGGCCCAGAAAAATCATCGTGGAGTTTCGTGGCATTTCGACTTCGTCTGATATTGATTTCCTGCGATGTGAAAAAACATGGAAAAAACAGCAACTGGCACTATGTCAATAGGTTAGTACCAAAAAATGATATAAAATGACTATAAAACATCCAAGATTGATAATAATACAGCATGGAACAATAAAAAATTATAGATACGTTGGAGACGTATCAGCATCCCCAAGCTTAACTCCTACTCGTCCTCGAGTAGGTAAGTGATAAAAACATAATTTTTGATGTGGAGTGTTGTTCATCATGTCATAACATATTCCTTTCTTCATAGCATGGACAATTGGACTTTTATGTGATTCAAAGCAATAGTCTAGTTTGACATAATAATTTATATACTCAAGCATATCAACAAGCAACCATGTCTTCCAAAATATCAACGCTAAAATAAGTTATCCCTAGCCCATCATGCTCACACATTGATCCATTCATGAAACACACTCGAATATAAACTACAACCAATACTTAAGTACGATCATATTGCCTCCTAGTTGGTGCTTTTTATAAGAGAAGATGGAGACTCAAATTAAAAATAAAAATTGCATAAAGTAAAAGAAGGGCCCTTCGCAGAGGGAAGTAGGGATTTGTAGATGTGCCCGAGCTCAAAGCGAAAAAAACTTAGAGATAAAAAAAATTTGGGAGGTGTATCCATCCCACCAACGAAAACGACTTAGAGTTCCCAACACTTCCCATTCTAGATATGCCATAAGCGGTTCCCAAACGGAAAATAAAGTCTATTCCTTTTTCCACCATTCTTTCACTTTTCGTGGCTAACCGTATCCACGGGTGCCCTCCATACCAACACCTTTCCAAGGAACTTAATATTTGACAACATAAAGTAAATTCATTTTTTTGCATTTCGGGACTGGGCAACCCTAAGACCTTTGCCTTACTCTCGTGCATTGACAAGTGAATAAACACTCATCTTGAGAATAACACATCTAGCATGGAAAATATTAGCCACCCATTACCGTTCCGCGAGCGAAACAAACACACAAAAGAGAAGTTTATTTTGAAAATTAGAGATGGCACATGCAAGTTTCCTTAGAACGGCAAAAGAATACCGCATATAGGTAGATATAGTGGACTCATGTGGCAAAACTTGTTTAAAGGATTTTGGATGCACAAGTAGATATCATACTTCGTGCAAAATGAAGGCTAGCAAAAGATTGGGAAGCGACCAACCAAGAAATGAATAATATCATAAGCAAGCATTAAGCATAACTAACACCGAATAATGCACCACAAGTAGGATATAATTTTCATTGCATGATTATTGGCTTTCGTGCATGCATAGGGAATCACAAACCTTAACACTAATATTCTTACTAGAGCACAATTACTCATCAACATAGCTCACATATCACATCATCATTTCTCAAAACTATTACTAAGAATCAAGTTTATTTTGTCCAATTATCTTCATGATATTTTTCTACTTTATCCTTCTTGGATATTTATCACTTTGGGACTAATTTCCTTGTGTTGCTTTTCATAAGCTCAAACAAGTATAAGTGAAGATCATGAGCATAACAAATTTTCTTTCTCTCAAAATAATTTAAGTGAAGCAACAGAGAATTTCTTCAAAATTTACTAACTCTCGAATAAATCTAAGTGAAGCAAGATAGCATTTCTTCAAAAATACTAAGCACACCGTGCTAAAAAAGATATAAGTGAAGCACTAGAGCAAGTCCTAGCTCATAAAAGATTTAAATGAACCATAGAGAGCAATTCTAACAAATCATGACATAATTTTAGCTCTCTCAGATAGGTGTGTCCAGCAAGGGTTGATGACTTAAAACAAAAAATGAAACAAGCAAAGACACATATCATACAAGACGCTCCAAGCAAAACACATATCATGTGACGAATAAAAATATAGCCTCGAGTAAAATACCGATAGTTGTTGGAAGAAAGCGGGGATGCCACTCAGGGGCATACCCAAGCTTAGTTGGTTGCTCATTTTTGGATAATAGCTTGGGATGCCGGGGCATCCCCAAGCTTAGGCTCTTACATCCTTCATTCATCCATCGTAAGATAACCCAAAACTTGAAAACTTCAATCACACAAAACTCAACAAAACTTTCGTGAGATCCTTTAGTGCAAGAAAAATAAACCACTACTATAAGTGATGTATCAAACCAATTCTTATTTTGTTGTTGTATTCTATCTACTGTATTACAACTTTTCTATGGCAAAAACTCATCAAAGAAAACCATAGAGCCATAAAAAAAGCACACAACACAAAGAAAATAGAATCTGTCAAAATAGAACAGTCTGTAGCAATCTGATTTGTTCGAATACTTATGGAACTTCAAAAATTCTGAAAAAACTAGGACAACCTGTATAATTTGTACATTGATCTTCTGCAAAAATAATTGCCATTTTATCACATTCTGGTGAATTTTAACAATTATTTTTGTGAGCACAAGGTTTCTGTCTTTTTCAGCAAGATCAAACAACTATCACCCAAGAAGATCCTATTGGTTCTACTTGGCACAAACACTAACTAAAACACAAAAAACACAATCATTACAGTAGCATAATTGTGTAAACACACAAGAACAGAAAGCAAAAAGCAAAATAAATTTTATTCATTGGGTTGCCTCCCAACAAGCGCTATAGTTTTACGCCCTTAGCTAGGCATAATATTTCAATGATGCTCACACAACAGATAATAATCGAAACACAAAGAGAGTATCATGAAACATGTGACAAACACATTTAAGTCTAACATACTTCCTATGCATATGAATTTTGTAGGAAAACAAATTATCAAGACAAGAAACATCTAGCATATGCAAAGGAGAGGAATAAAACATTGACAATCTGAACACAATGAGAGGAAATTAATAACATGTAAATTTCTACAACCATATTTTCCTCTCATAATAATTATATGTATGATCATAATCAAATTCAATAATATAACTATCATATAAAACTTTATCTTTATGATCCACATGCATGCAAAGTTGACACTCTTCCAAAATAGTGGGATTATCATCAAATAAAGTCACGACTTCTCCAAACCCACTTTCATCAAAAAATTCATAAGATTGAACATTCTCCAAATATGTGGGATTATTTTTAGCTAAAGTTGACACTCTTCCAAACCCACTTTCAATATTATCGCAAACATATTCATCATGAGGCTTAAATATATTTTCAAGATCATAAGAAATATTATCACCCCAATCATGATCATTGCAATAAGTAGCGGACATGACAAAACAAGCATCCCCAAGCTTGGGGTTTTGCATATTATTAGCAAAATTGACATTAATATAATTTATAGTAAATTTATTGCAATCATTCTTTTTATTCAAGGGGCTATCATAAATCACTTCATAAATTTCTTCATCACAATTTCCAGATTTATGATTCTCAAGCAAAACTTCACAAAGATAATCTAGTGCACTCGAATCACTAGCAATATGTTCATCATGATTGGATCTTTTAAAAATATTAGCAAGTGGATGGGGATCCATATAAATAGATTTTTAGCAAGCAAAGATGCAAGCATATAGAAGGCACATGGCAACACAAGCAAACAAAAGATCTGACGAGAAAAGGGCGAACAAAAAAGAGGGCGAATAAAATGGCAAAATTTTGTGAAGTGGGGGAGAGGAAAACGAGAGGCAAATGGCAAATAATGTAAATTGCAAGGAGATGAGATTTGTGATTAGGAACCTGGTATATGTTGAAGATCCTCCCCGGCAACAGCGCCAGAAATTCCTTTTGATGTCGCTTGAAGCTACGTCGGTATTTCCCCAAAGAGGAAGCGATGATGCAGCACAGTGGCGGTAGGTATTTCCCTCAGAAATGAAACAAAGGTTATCGAACCAGTAGGAGAACCAAGCAACACAACATAAACAACCCCTGGACACAAATAACAACACCTCGCAACCCAACGTGTTAAAGGGGTTGTCAATCCCATTCGGGGTACGACGCCTCAAGTGGCAAATGGACGTGAGATAAATTGTAGTAGATTGAATAATAGATCGCAAATAAAATAAAACACAGCAAGGTATTTTTTATTTTTGGATTGATAGATCTGAATAAAAATGCAAAAGAAAAATAGATCGCAAGCAAATATATGAGAAAGAAGACCCGGGGGCCGTAGGTTTCACTAGTGGCTTCTCTCAAGAAAAATAGCAAATGGTGGGTAAACAAATTACTATTGGGCAATTGATAGAACTTCACATAATTATGATGATATCCAGGCAATGTCATTACATAGGCATCACGTCCAGGATTAGTAGACCGACTCCTGCCTGCATCTACTACTATTACTCCACACATCGACCGCTATCCAGCATGCATCTAGTGTATTAAGTTCATGGAAAAACGGAGTAATGCAACAAGAACGATGACATGATGTAGACAAGATCCGTTTATCTATATGGTGGTAGATATAGATCTCGTCTTTTTATCCTTAGTAGCAATGATACATACGTGTCGGTTCCCTTTCTGTCAGTGGGATCGAGCACCGTAAGATTGAACCCACTACCGGGCACCTCTTCCCATTGCAAGATAAATAAATCAAGTTGGCCAAACAAAACCCAAATATCAGAGAAGAAATACGAGGCTATAAGAGATCATGCATATAAGAGATCAAAGAAACTCAAATAACCTTCATGGATATAAAAAGATATGACTGATCATAAACTCGAAGTTCATCAGATCCCAACAAACACACCGCAAAAGAGTTACATCATATGGATCTCCAAGAGACCATTGTATTGAGAATTTAGCGAGAGAGATAAAGCCATCTAGCTACTAACTACGGACTCGAAGGTTTACAAGGAACTACTCACGCATCATGGGAGAGGCACCAATGGAGGTGGTGAACCCCATCCGAGATCGTGTCTAGATTGGATCTGGTGGTTCTGGACTCTGCGGTGGCTGGATGAATATTTCGTCGACTCCCCTAGGGTTCTGGTATTTTGGTGGTATTTATAGAGCAAAGAGGTGGTCCGGGGGGCACCCGAGGTGGGCACAACCCACCAGGGCGCGCCCTGGTGGGTTGTGCCCCCTTGGGGCACCCCCCAGGTGCAACCAGGGCCCATTGCCTTCCTTCTGGCCCATAAAAAATCATCGTGGATTTTCGTGGCATTTGGACTTCGTCTGATATTGATTTCCTGTGATGTAAAAAAACATGGAAAAACAGCAACTAGCACTTGCCACTATGTGAATAGGTTAGTACCAAAAAATGATATAAAATGACTATAAAGTGATTATAAAACATCCAAGATTGATAATAAAATAGCATGGAACAATAAAAAAATATAGATATGTTGGAGACGTATCAATGAGCTTGTTGCTAGTATTTAGGAAGACTTCTTGTGAGAAGTATGTCTTGTAGAGTATGACCGGCGTGAAGCGTCTCTAGTTGAATGAGGTATTTAAATGCCAAAATGATCCCTCAATGCCTTCACCTTTTACTCTAAGATTTGTTTAATGGAGAAGTGAAATAGACATGAGATAGTGGGGATACGAATAGAGGAATGGTTCGTAAGTGTCAAGGTGAAAAAAGAAAAGTGATGACATGCATCAAGATTGAGCAGGAAAAAACGGTAGTGGGATGTGTTATTTGTAACAGAACTAATGATATGACATACGTGCTAAGATGGACTCTATGCATGTTGAAAGAATTGCTTGTAGTGGGGATGAACTTCTTAAGAAAAGAGGATGCGTAAGTAGTTTCTAAAAATAACTAAATCTAATGAAAAGAAAGTTTAAGCTTGCAAATCAATAAAAGAAAGTGTCTAAAAATAAAATAAAAACTTTTGAATTACAGTTGAAAATGTCATTTCGAACAAAAATGTGAAGGATGATTGACATGAATATATGATGTGGCGGTGTTACATATATAGACTAATGCAAAAATAATTGTAATTTATAAGTTAAATGCATGGTTGGCTTATGTGGCAGATTTTGCATGGCTTAGTGGAAGAGAAGACTTAAATGATTTGCTTAGTGGGACGTTGAGGTGGACACTTTGCATGCTGAGAGAATTGGGACCAACTTCTTAAGAATGTAAGATTCAATTTGTAGAAATGAATACATTCTTATGAAGATCAATAAAAATACTCCAATAAATTTGTCTTGGGCATGTACATTGATAGACGCGCTACCTCCATCCAAAATACAATATGTTTTTGCTAGGCTAAATTTGGGGTAGAGGAAGTAACATTTTATATCATCTAGAAAGAAAATATATACTCCTTCTTTGGACTAAAACCATGACATTTGTTTGAATCGGAGGGAGGATAATATTTATGTTGTTGGTACTTTCAGTCATAGGGAGTGGGATGGCATGTATCTCAATTCCCTATAAGGAAAGAGATGTCATCTTATGCATAAGATATGTATTTTTTCAGTGGGTCTAGCTAATTGTTTTTCTTTGAAATATGAAGGATTGATTAGTATTCTACATGGAAATATGCATCCATTCCTACAAACCAAATGGCTTCAAAGAAATTTTTCCTACAAAGTTTCTATCTTTTAGAGTTCCTTTAAAGCTCGTGTAAACCAAAGGAGGACTTCGACTATCGTTGTGTTTGTATGTTCATATTTGGGCTTAAAAACTGATTTGGTATTACTAGGGGTCCAATTTAGTTGTTTTGGTGCACTCTGTATTACATCATCTAAACTTTGCCCAATACCGAGCTGAAACATCCACACGCGAATGCACCTTCCCACAATATGGAGTCCCGAGTGGATCCGATTTTTACTAAATTTTCCTCGCTCCGCTCACGTAAAACATAGGACCCTCGCCACCTAGCGAACGGTCGCCAGCTTAGGTGGCACATGCTAACGCCCGAGTGTCATTTTTAGTGTATAGGGGGTTGTTAGTTTTCAAAACTGCCATGACAGCTCCTTCCATTTTAGTCCAATTTTAGTGTATTTTCATAGAAGACTACGCCCCTTAGATCCAGATCGGAGGGTTCAGGGGGCATTCGCACAGAATTTCTCCCTGGGGAACGTAAGCCAGATAACATTTTCGTAACCATATCGGTTTGTTCTCCCCCAACAAAGAAATTGAAAGGAGGTGAGAAGCGCGGCGGAGGATGGAGATATGCGGCCAACAGAGGTCAATGCAGGCATCGACGGTCGTATCTTGGCCCTCTCTCCCATTCACTCCACCGTTGGAGCATTGTTCTCTCCATGGCAGTGCCCTACACCGCCTCCAGCACAGCGGCCATCAATGCCCTCCGCCGTCGCCACGTCCCCTCCTACCGACATCTCCTCCGGTGAGGTAGTGTTCACACAACCTTTCCAATTCGTTTCTCCCCCTCCCTACTGCTCCAACAAGTGATGTAGCCCTCCCCTAGCCTCCTCGAAGCGGCGACTACCACACTTTGACATGCTGGCCAATCAATCCGGGAGGCTGGCGATGGGGATAGGTCCAGGAGGTTGGCAACTGGCGCCAGGGTGGGTCAAGGTGGTCAGCGGTTGGCGCTGAAGCGGTTCTAGGAGGTGGCGTTGGAATCGGGGAGGGTCCAGTAGGTGGCATCGAGCATTGGGTAGGATGTTATTCCCTTAGGGCACCTCCAACGCCGACCCTCAAAACACCTGCAGCCGTCCGGATCGTGCAGCCCGGACGTGTTGTGCCACCCAATGTGGGCCTGTACCGGTCCGCTCGGTGGTCCGAACACACTTTTTCCCCCAAATAGGAGACAAAGTAGGAAGGCCATCTGGACCGCTGCCTGATACGTCTCCAATGTTTCTATAATTTTTGACTGTTCCATGCTATTATAGTATCCATCTCGGATGTTTTATATGCAATTATATGCTATTTTATATCATTTTTTGGGACTAATCCTATTAACCTAATCCCCAATGCTGGTTGCTGTTTTTTTCTTGTTTATTGGCTTTTAAAAAATCAATATCAAATGAAGTCCAAATGGACAAAATTCTTTGGATTATTTTTTTGGACTAGAAGGGACCCACGAAGGATCGGGAGAAGACTAGAAGAGTCACGAGGGAGCAACAATCTCATAGGGTGCGCCCCAGGGGGGCCTCAGCTTTTGGGCCCATAGGTCTGTGGTGAACTACTCACGCATCATCAAAAGGCCTCCATAAGGCTTCTATATCATCCTTGAAGCCTTCTGATGATGCGTGAGTAGTTCACCACAGACCTACGGGTCCATAACTAGTATCTAGATGGCTTCTTCTCTCCCTTTGATCTTCAATACAATGTTCCCGTTGATGTTCTTGGATCTATATCCGATGTAATCTTCTTTTGCAGTATGTTTGTCGGGATCCAATGAATTGTAGGTTTATGATCTGAATATTCATGAGAATTAATTGAGTGTTTTTCCTAAACTTTATTATGTATGATTGTTACTTGTGAGCTGCGTTGGGATTTCCCCGAAGAGGAGAGGATGATGTGGTACAATAGAGATAAGTATTTCCCTCAGTAAAGAACCAAGTTTATCATTCTAGTAGGAGAACCAAGCAACACCTCGTTAGTAGTACCTACACAAAAAATAACAAATACTTGCACCCAACGAAAACAAGGGGTTGTCAATCCCTCAACGGTTAATATCAAGGATCAAATACCATAGTGATAGATAGATAAATAAAAACACAAAATAAAATAAGTAAATAAAATTGCAGCAAAGTATTTTTGGATTTTAATATATGATAAAAATAGACCCGGGGACCATAGTTTTCACTAGAGGCTTCTCCTCTCTTGAACATAGCATACGGTGGGTAAAGAAATTACTGTTGGGCAATTGATAGAAAAGCGAATAATCGCGAAGATCTCCAAGGGAATGATCATGTATATAGGCATCACGTCTGAGACAAGTAGACCGACTCCTGCCTGCATCTACTACTATTACTCCACACATCGACCGTTATCCAACATGCATCTAGTATTAAGTTCATAAAGAACGGAGTAATGCCTTAAGCAAGATGGCTTTATGTAGACAAAGTAAACTCAAGCAATATGAATAAACCCCATCGTTTTACCCTTAATGGCAACAATACAAATACGTGTCTTGTCCCCTTCTGTCACTCGTATATAGATCACCGCAAGATTGAACCCATCATAAAGCACCTCTCCCATTGCAAGATAAATCAATCTAGTTAGCCAAACAAAATCAATATATCAGAGAGAAATACAAAGCTATAGTAATCATGCATAAAAGAGTTCAAAGAAGACTCAAATAATATCCATGGATAATTTGATCATAAACTCACAATTCATCGGACTCCGACAAACACACCGCAAAAAGCGATTACATCGAATAGATATGCAAGAACATCGAGGAGTATATTGTATTGAAGATCAAAGAGAGAGAGAAGCCATCTAGCTACTAGCTATGGACCCATAGGTCTATGGTAAACTACTCATAGATCATCGAAGGGGTAGCAGGGTTGATGTAGAAGCCCTTCGTGATCGATTCCCCCTCCGACAGAGTGCCGGAAAAGGCCTCCAGATGGGATCTCGCGAGAACAGAAGCTTGCAGCGGTGAAAAAGGTGTTTTGCGTGGCTCTTTGTTGGTTTATCGATTTTAGAGAATTTATAGAGGCAGAATTAGATCAAACGGAGTGAAGGGGGCCCATGGGGCACCAGGGCACGCACTGGTTGCTTGTGGGCCACTCCTTTGTCTTCTGACTTCCTCCCAAACCTTCTAGGGTCTCTTATGTCCAGAAAAAAAATCGTCAAAATGTTTCGTGGCATTTGGACTTCATTTGGTACCGATATCCTGGAAAAGCAAAAAACAAGCAAAAATAGGAACTGACACTTGGCACTAATTAACATGTTAGTCCCATAAAATGATATATAATTGCATATAAAATATCCAAGATTGATACTATAATAGAATAGAACAATAAAAATATATAGATACATTGGAGACGTATCAAGCATCCCTAAGCTTAATTCCTGCTCTTCCTCGAGTAGGTAAATGATAAAAAATCAGAACTTCTGATGTGGAATGCTACCTAACATGTTCGTCATGTAATCTTTCTTTTGTGGCATGAATTTTAAGATCTGAATGATTCAAAGCAATAGTCTATAGTTTTCCATAAAAACTACAATAGTAATAATAATAATAATAATAATAATAATAATAATAATAATAATAATAATAATAATAGTTTTTTACATCTGTGCCCCTGGTTCCTTAGCTCTACTCATCCATCCCCACGCTCTTAACTTTTGCTCAGTTTTCCCCACTCCCTTGCCCGAAACCCTCAGAAGAGGTCACAACGACGCCGTGCCGTCGGTCTTGCTTTGACCGTTAACTCGACGAGTGGGGCCGTTGGGGTGTAGCTGTTCAATCGCTGGGCCGTGGTTTTGTTGGGCCGTCCCTTGCATTAAACGCATGCGCACGCCGCCACGACAGAAGCTCGCTATGCATGCATCCAACAAGCTCGCCTGCATGCGTCGATCCGCCGACCGAGCTGCATGCGGACGATGCGCCGCCACGATGCAATCGACCGAGCCGCCAGGCACGCCAGCCGCCACGGATGCAGCGACGGTCGCTGCCGCTGGTTCCTCGATTTAGAGCATCGTTTTTTACGATCAGTTGCAGCCTTTTCGATCCACTCACATCTGCACCCATTTTGCTACAACAAATAAATTGAACAAATATGTTGTGGCTGCATGCACTAGCTAGGTGGCTACATATTTGTGGCTTGTGTAAGAAAAGAAGGGTTCCTTGTGGCTGCATGCACTAGGTGGTTACTAACAAAGCGAGCTCTCTAAGAAAACAATCAACATACATGTAGATAGGGCCAACAAGCCCATAGCACGATCACATAGTTGAAACTAGGAAGAACTTCATAATATAATAGATAGAAAACTTAATAATAGAACTTGATAAAAGGGCCAACAAGCCCATAGCATCTCTCACATAGTTCAATGGGATTACAACTTAACATAACATAGACTCAAAAAAATAAAATAGATAGAGGGTTTAGAACCCTAGACGCCGCCTTCTCCACCTCGCTCCTCCTCCGGGCGCCCTTCACTACTCCTCCGGGGCATTGTCGATGGGGTACGGAAGAGTGTGCATGTGGGACGCGGTGGGGAAGATGTTGGTGTACTCCGCGAACATGTTGTGGGTGGTGAAAGCGATGAACTCGCAGCCACACCAAAACACCCGGCCGATGAGGTAGAAGGCGTCGAATGTGTTGGTGAAGTGGGCAAGGAGAGCAACCACCACCCCGTTTTGGATGACTTCCTCGACACAGAACATCCTTGGAGATCCCCGCAGGAGGTGGTGGTAGCCGGACGCAAGGAAGAACTCGGTGAAGTTCCTTACGGTCCTCCACCTTGATATTGCCCACACATGTAGTGTGCGCTCAGCGTACACGCCAGGAGGGTACAGCCTCTCCGGCACAGTGGGTGGGAAGTGGTAGGTTGGTCCGGTGAACTGCATGGCTGAGGATGTGCTAGAAGAAGGATAAGTGGTCGAAGAGCAAGAAGGGCAGATGGCAGAGAGGATTGGAGATGGATGAGGGATGGCAGAGGCAGAGGGTGGCTTAAATAGCCGTGGTGCTACGTGTTATTTGGTCGTGGCAATAACGGGGTCAAATGTGAAGTAACCCGTTTTCAAACCCACCACAGCATCGGGAGTGTACACGTCTGGGAAACGATGGTTTGAAAAAGAAGAAGAAAAAGAAGCTAATTGCACGCGTGGGAATCCGTGGTCATATATATTATGAACAAAAAGAGAAATTTTTTGAATAGTTTGTGGCCATTTTGCATGAAAAAAATAAATTTGGCCCTTAAAAATTTGGTCATTTGCTAGGCAATGTCAATTGATTTCAAACGATGCAAAAATACAGAGCCAGCACGTTCACAAAAAGCAGAGCAAACGATGCAAAAAAACGACGCAGTTCGATGGCCCAACCAGAGCTTGGCTTCCTTTTGGGCCCATTAACAACGTTTTTTTTTTCGAGGATTCAGTGGTGGGCGAGTAGCCGAGCACAACCAATAGGATCGCCTCTCGCGGATCGCCCCACGATCCAACGATGCGGAGCCGTCCTTGTGATCCAACGGCGCGGAGCCTGCACGCAGCCAGCCCACCTAATTCCTTCTAGAAGACCAAATCTGAGGGTTGTCGCTTGGCGCGAGAGTATGATCGGACGGCTGAAGTTGGGAGCTAGGGTTAGGCGAAACCCCGCGGGGTTTAGAGGGGTTTTGAGCTGGTCAACAGGGTTTCGAAGGCTTCGACTGAGCATAACTAATTTAAAAAAATCGAAAAAATATGAAACCTTCGCCATTCGTCGTTTTATAAGACACACTAACAAGGAAAAATACTAAACTTGGTCAATGGTCATGAAAAAACCCTAGTTGGCATGATCGAGGTCAAATGAGCACCATTAATTTAAAAAAAATAAAAAAATATAAAACCCGCGCACAATGTTGTTTTATGTGACATGTTACCAACCAAAAATCATAAAATTGGTCTATGGTCATTTTCATGAGAAAACCTTCACACATATGAGCTATCATGTACATGAGTTCATAGAGTTCCATGAGAGGAGGTGGTGTTAGCTTATGTTTTTGAAAAATTTAAAAAAAATCAAAAAAATCAAAAAAATCACCAAAGCTTTATTTTAAAGTGAATAAGAAGGATCTGAAGTTAGTTTTCCATTTTCATATTTGAAAATGTGTTTTTAATAGTTTTATACTAAAGCATATGTTTTCAACAGAAAATGTAAAAATATGAAAATTAATTCAAAAAATAGTGAGACTTTGAATCTACACTATGGAAAGTGAATATGTGTTAATAAGAAAACATTTGGCTCATTTAGAGTAGGTCCAAAAAAACTTGATTACAAATGGGATGTTTACCCTAGCCTGGAAGCTCATTTGGAGTACATTTCTCAAATTCAAATTTCTTTGACCTCCTCTAAATCACTTCAAATTTTGCACACATGATCTCTTACACAAACATAGATAGTTTGCCAAGGTTTTACTTGTTTTTGCATTTTCTTTAATTTATACTGTCCAGGTTTGCCAAAGTTTACATTATCTCATTTGGAGCATGCATTTGATTTCCTACACAACATGTGTGATCATTGCAGCACCTAGAATCATAGTTCACAACATCTAAGCATAACTAACCATAGATTCGTGATGCATAAATATACCACAAGAAAATTTAAGGATGTATAAATATAGATAGCAACCAGATTACTAGCATAACCAACGAGATTCAGTTCAACAAACCATAACCAACGAGATTCAGTTCAACAAACCAAAAGTAACCCAACAGTTCAACAAACCAAACCAAAAGTAACACAACATCACATCATCGATCACATCACGCCAGAGTCAGGGCCTTCGCGAGGGCGGCATGCTGCCCCCTGTCATGTAGTCCTCCCCATGAATCGGTACATCCTCAGCATGAGACAGAAGGTGATCGAAGCAGCCATCCCTTGGCTTTGGCTTGGTGGTGCAGTAGAGGCAGTGCCACTTCTTGAACTTGCGGTTGTAGAAGTAAGCAACTCCCTTGGCCTTGATCTTCTCCACCTCCTTGGCTGTGAAGGACGCGACGTTGCCCTTGTACACATCATCTCCAGAATCATATTGCACACATGAATGAATTGCATTAATACATTGTAGATTCATATACACCATGTCAAAGGAACTAAATGAACAAGGGATAGGCTTACCTCATATTCAGAATCGTCACTAAACACCCCCTCGTACGGGTCGTAGTCGGCCAGCTTCCTCTTTCTCTCCCAACCATCATCCTCCTGAATATACAATTACATCCATCACTAGTAGCCAATTGAAAATTTAGATATGCACACATGACACATTGATCATAGGTCTAATATACTCCCAATATCAAAAATGTTTTAGAAGTGGGGTTTTTATTTCCGTGCCCCTTAGCTCTATGCATTCAAAAACCACATCCATCACTAGTATATCAATGTATTAGATTTGTACACACATTGACCAAAAACCCCAATATGACATTCAAATAACACATTGATCATTGGTCATGCACACACATTGAAGAACAGAGCTAATATAACTACATAATGTGGACCAATTTATATACTAATGAATCAAATAAGTTCTTAATCAATGGATTCCATTTGGGCATATGACATTCGAAACCCCAATCTGAGTAGCATTCAAAAACAAATCTAATAGGGACCCAATCTAAGGCAACAAATCTGAGTAGCATTAAAAACCCCGACCTATGAGCACTAAAAACAAATCTAATGAGCATCATAGCATTAAAGAACCCAATCTGTTCACAACATATAGCATTTTTGCAACAAATTTATCCAAATATAAAAACCCCAATCATTGCAGCACCTAAAATCATAGTTCACAACATAGCATTTTTGCAACAAATTTCCAACGAACCCTAGTCCAAAAACCCCCGTCTCCCCAACCCATACCCTACAGAAAACCCTTGCCCGTCCATCAAACCAACTACTCTAACCATCTGAACTACCGTATGAATCACAATCTAACCAATGCAACTAGGGAGCAACTAACTCTACAAGCTAAGAAAGTGCAAATGCCCGCTCCTCCACGGCAGGCGGCGCAACGGGGGCATCTGGATGGACTGCGTCGCTCAACGCCTTCACCTTCTGCAGTGATGAGGCGTAGCATGCCACATCCGTAGCGGTTGCGAGTTTCCCCGCGCCATCGTGGACGCCGCCGACATCCACGGTCACCGCGCCCGGACCCTGCAGCTCCACCACATCTCCGGCCGCTGCGCCGGCGTCGCCACGAGCGTCGGCCATCTGACAGATGGAGGCGATGAAGGTGAGGAAGAGGATGCGGTGGGGGAGAGCGAGACGGTGCGGTGGAGGCAGTGGAGGAGAGCGAGACGACGTCGGTGGGGGGGAGGAAGACGATGCGGCAGGGAGGTGATTTGGGGGAAAATGGTAGGGGTGATGGAGGTGGTTGCCCTCTTTATATGATGGGATGTTTCGGGCATGTCCATGGACACGTGCTACCCCACAACCGCGGTCTTGCATGCGCCCACGTATACGCAGCCCCACTCGTCAGCTAACGGTCAAAGGCATTGACCTGACGGCAACGTCCGTTATAACCTGTTCTGAGGGTTTCGGGCAAGGGAGTGGGGAAAAGTGAGCAAAAGTTAATAGAGTGGGGATGAATGAGTAGAGCTAAGGAACCCGGGGCACAGAAACAAAAATCCCATCAAACAATCATGCCTTTCAAAATATCAATGCTAAAGAACGTTATCCCTACAAAATCATATAGCCATGTCATTCTCCATCTTCTTAACACAAAGTATTTAATACATGCAGAACCCCGATGACAAGACAAGCAATTGGCTCATACTTTTTAACGCGCTTAAGCTTTTTCAACCCTCACGCGATACATGAGCGCAAGCTATGAATATAGCACTATAGGTGGAATAGAGTATGGTGACAGATAATATGGAGAATACAAAAAAGGAGAAAGTCTCACATCGACGAGGCTAATCAATGATCTAGGGAGATCCCCATCAATTGATGTCAATGCAAGGAGTAGGGATTGCCATGCAATGGATGCACTAAGAGCTATAAGTGTATGAAAGCTCAAAAAGAAAACTAAGTGGGTGTGCATACAACTTGGTTGCTCATGAAGACCTCGGGCATTTGAGGAAGCCCATCATTGGAATATATAAGAAAAGTTCTATAACAAAAAAATCACACTAGTTATATGAAAGTGAAAGCATAGGAGACTCTCTATATGAAAACATGGTGCTACTTTGAAGCACAAGTGTGGAAAGGATAGTAACATTGCCCCTTCTCTCTCTCTCTTTTTTTCTCTTTTTTCTCTTTTTCTCTTTTTTATTTCTGTTTCTTTGGGTTCTTTTGGCCTCTTTTTTTATTCTTCGTCCTGAGTCTCATCCCGACTTGTGGGGGAATCATAGTCTCCATCATCCTTTCCTCACTTGGGACAATGCTCTAATAATGAATATGATGATCATCACACTTCTTTGTTCTTACAAGTCAAAAATTACAACTCGATACTAGAACAAAATATGACTCTATATTAATGCCTCTGGCGGTGTACCAGGATCTGCAATGATCTAGCGTAACATGTATACAAAATGATGGACGGTGGCTGAGCCACAAATACTATGTCAGCTATATGCTCATGCAAAGCAATATGACAATGATGATGTGTGTCATAAAAACAGAACGGTGGAAGTTGTGTGGCAATATATCTCAGAATGGCTATGGAAATGCCATAATAGGTAGGTATGGTGGCTGTTTTGAGGAGGATATTACACTGCAAAAAATGCAATTCTGTGATGATACTCGTTTGTCATAGTAGGTCATGTTTTCTGTCACACATGTACATCCATGACGATTTATGACAGAATCAATATAGTCATACTTGTGTTGTCGTAGAAGTGTTCCATGACAATACTAAAATTATCATCACAGAAGTGTCCACTTCCATGACGATAAATGACGCGTCATGGAAGTGCTTTCGTCAAGGGTAACCGACACGTGGCCTCCACTATTACGGGTCACTGTTAAGCTATCGGATCTGCTAACCCACTAACAGCATGGACCAATGGCGATTTTCCACGTGTAAAATTCTCATTGGCCGACGAAACCACGTGTCAGCTTCGCGCCACGATAGATGTCAACCGTCCAATGGACAACAGGCACCTATGATACATAGACACGTGGCACGGCCCAACAGTGGCCCGTTTCGGTTAAAAGGTCAGGCCTGTCAAAATAAGTGGGCCGACCCATTAGCGGCCTACTTGAGTCAGGCCCATTCACAACACGGCCCATACGAGTTACATAGCATCGGCCCATCAAAGGGCCATTCTAGATTTGATAATTTCCAGCCCATCATCAGTTCCATCCCGTTAACGGCCCGCTACATCTTTGGGCTCGATTACGGCCCGACCTTCCTTCGGCCTATTATCAGCGCATTATAGATATGGACCAATATGCCGCCGGTACGTCTTTCGGCCTTTTCTCAGCCCATTCTGTAGTTGAGCCAACTTCTAGCCCATTGTGACTTTCGGCCTTTCCTTGGCCCATTCTGTACATGGGCCAACTTCTAGCCCATTTTGTCTTTCGGCCTGTTAACGACCCGCACAATAGTTGGGCCTTTGATGGTGCCACCTGATTTTGGGTCCATTAGCGGACCACGTTCCGCATGGCATAATTTTAGCCTGACGCGACTTTCGACCTGTTAAAAGCCTAGTTTGTAGATTGGGCCTCTTTTGGCCCAAAACACTTTCGGCCTCTTACTGGCCCGTCAAGTAAAAAGGCCGAGACAAAATTGACATTTGCTTCGGCCTGCTAGAGGCCCGTGGGCCATTTCCATTTATATGGCCCTATCGAGCTTTAGGCATGTTAACGACCTGCTAAGAGCCATTATTGCGGTGGGCCACATCAATTGTGATCCACTAAATATTAAGTTGTACAGCCCAATTAAGGCCCGCTTTGACTACACATGTTTGTTCATTCGGATGGCGTCTAGGTAATGTTTGGGCGTGTTGGCCCCCATTTCAATGATATAGCATATACAAAGAATTATCCTACTCTATATACTATCGCCTCTAAAAAACCTACACTATACAATAAAGAGACTAATGCATGGAAATGAAGAATAATCCTACACCATACAAAAGAAATTACAGTAGAGTATATCCACTGGGCATTATAGTTTGGCACCAGTGATAATAAAGCGTAAACAAACAGCAAATTACATACAATGGGCAAATAAAGCTCATACATCATGGACGCGCATCAACAGAACTTACCATTTGAACTATAATCTCTTCAGAAAATAGGATTGGCTAGATTCAGATAGCACAAATTTCAGTCTGCAAAATCTCCAATTCCTTTGTGGTTACCTCAGTGTCTTGTTTCATTTTTTTCACTCCTGCATCTAAAGGCTGCAACTCCAGTCTCAACATGTTGATTACATGTTGAGAATCATATACACGTTGTCTTTCCACCTCTAGTTGATGCGTGAGAATATCAGCACATTCCCCAATTCCAACCCATAATCATTTGGTAACGGCCATGCCGCACTGCTCTCAGATTTTTGTGTTGATGTCACTTCACCCTGAAATGTTTCTGTAAGTACACATGACTAGGGAAAAAATATAGTTACAACAGTGAAGCGAGCAAGACAGACTATCTTGTACATGGCAAAACAGGACTAATAATAATGTTACACATCATGAAGCATAAGCAGGTGGTATTTTAAAAATTATAAAAATGGTAGTCTATGCAGCCCGCATACAGAAATCTCTCTTAGCTCACCAGAGGAGAATATTATAGACCCGGGTTTATGTTTGATATTCTCCTTTCCCTTGTTCTTATTTGTTTTTCAAATATATAATTTAGCATGGATAAGTCCAAGCTAAATAGGGGGCTAATGTTGGGGATATTTCCCTCCATTATGACCCGACATAAGGAATGACCCGACCCGGAGCACACCGGCTCATGGGTCACTTCAACCTGGCGGATCTCCATGCGGTGGAAGGCTCATAAGATTAAGTAAAGGCCGGCTCGTGATAGACACTTGATGGGCCGGCTTGATGAAGGCCCAAAGATGAAGACTCTTTGATTGGGAGATAAGTAGCATAGCATACGGGCCCTAGTACAACCCGGACTCTGTTGTAAACCTAGGGTCTCAACCTGTATATAAAGGGGAGCCCTTGGGCCGGAAAGGCTAAGTTACAATCATCGAGAGCTAGGTTAGCGAATCCACATCCTTGTAATTGAGATTTCTAGCAATATCGATCAAGCATGACATAGGTCTTTACGTCCACCGTGAGGGGTCGAACCTGGGTAAACATGTGTCCTTTGTTTCCCGATTAACCCCTCTCAAGTGACCTCGTAGTTGCAGTGGCCTCCACACTTAGTCCTTTCACAAGGACATCTGCCGTGACAAAACTACGACAGCGGCCATCCTATTTACTAAGGTATTCCATTTATCTGAATTTTCCCTACCAAATTTTCAATGAGAGCAAGTTGAGATTGAAGGTTGGCAACTTCTCTATTGACATCATCAAATTGTTTACTAATAGCATCCAGTAAGGTAGTGTTCTTTAAGCTCTTCAGTAAAGAATTTATTATGCTCGAATTGTGTAAACATGAAGTCCTTTGTATTTTTCTCAATTTTGGCCAACCTTTTATTCTAAGAACTATCGCAAAAAAAATCATAAGACATGGTAGAAACTTCAAGCAAGCAGACAAGTAAACAAGCAAAGAAGCAAAAAAGGAAAACGAACATATTTCTTTTGTTTTTTGTGAAAATGTTATAGAAGTGGGGGAGATGAAAACGAGAGGCAAATGGCAAATGAAAGTAAATGCAACTAGATTAAAGTTTACGCGAAGGTACTTGATAAGTTTTGGTGATGTCTCCTCCGCAACGACGTCAGAAATTCTTCCTGCTACTTGTGAGCTACATTGGGATTTCCTCGAAGAGGAGAGGATGATGTAGTACAGTAGAGATAAGTATTTCCCTCAGTTAAGAACTAAGGTTATCAATCCAGTAGGAGAACCATGCGAAACCTCGTGGACAACACCTACACACAAAAGAACAAATACTTGCACCCGATGCAATCAAGAGGGTTGTCAATCCCCTTGGCGGTTAATTGCAAGGATCAAATCTGGTAATGGGAGATAGATAAACAAAAACACAAAGTAAAAGAACGGTAAATAAATTGCAGTAAGGTATTTTTGGATTTTAATATATGGAAGGTAGAACCAGGGGCCATAGTTTTCACTAAAGGCTTCTTTCTCAAACAGAAAGCGTACGGTGGCTAAACAAATTAATGTTAGGCAATTGATAGAAAAGTGCATAGTTATGACGATATTCAAGGCAATGACCATGTATATAGGCATCACGTCCAAGACAAGTAGACCGACTCCTGCCTGCATCTACTACTATTACTCCAGACATCGACCGCTATCATAAAGAACGGAGTAATGCCTTAAGCAAGATGACATGATGTAGACAAACCAAATCCAATCAATATGAATAAACCCCATCATTTTAGCATTAATGGCAACAATACAAATACGTGTCTTGTCCCCTTCCGTCACTGGGATATAGATCACCGCAAGATTGAACCCATTACAAAGCACCTCTCCCATTGAAAGATAAATCAATCTAGTTGGCCAAACTAAACAGATAGACCGGAGAGAAATACAAAGCTATAATAATCATGCATATAAGAATTCAGAAAAGGCTCAAATAATATTTACGAATAATCTGATCATAAACCCACAATTCATCGGATCCCAACCAACACACCGCAAAAGAAGATTACATCGAATAGATCTCCAAGAACATCAAGGAGAACATTGTATTGAAGATCAAAGAGAGAGAAGAAGCCATCTAGCTATTAACTATGGACACGTAGGTCTCTGGTAAACTACTCACACATCATCGGAAGGGCAGCGAGGTTGATGTAGAAGCCCTCCGTGATGGATTCCCCCTCCAGTAGAGTACCGGAAAAGCCCTCCAGATGGGATCGTGGAAGGCAGAAACTTGCGGCGGCGAAAAGAGTATTTGGGTGGCTCTCTGATGTATTGGGAATATTTGGGTATTTATAGAGGTGGAAATAGGTCAAGAGGTGCCACGAGGGTCCCACAAGCCTGGGGGGATGCGCCCCAAAGCTTTTTGTTCCCTCGTGGCCCTTTAGGTCTTCTCCTGAACCTTCTAGGGTCCCTTCTAGTCCAGAAAAAATTAATCCAAAGTTTTTTCTCTGTTTGGACTCTGTTTGATATTGATTTTCTGAAAAGCCAAAAACAGACAGAAGATATTAACTGGCACTGGGCACTAGGTTAATAGGTTAGTCCCACAAATGATATATAATTGCATCTAAATCCAATATTGATACTATAATATCATGGAACAATCAAAAATTATGGATACGTTGGAGACGTATCACTACCTTGTACAAATATGATCCATCTTGCTTATAGCTTGCAGAGAAGACAAGGATACACCTATGGGAAACAATCCTATTGATTTGCTAGATGGATTACTTTGGTTTATCAACCTTCTTGCTCGAGGACGAGCAAGGTTTAAGCTTGGGGAAGTTGATGAGTGGATTTTATATGTGCATACTTTTTAGAGTATATTCTAGTGCAGAAATCCCTCATAACATATCCATCTAGCACTTATACATGTCCCAATGCATAGTTTTTGGTATTTATTCATTTTACCAAGTTTGTTGCACAACTTTAACATTTTTTTATTTTTTTATTAGTTTTCCTTTTTTTTTGTGCTCTTTGTAACTGTATTGGCATGTTCAAGGACTTGGCACATCAAAAGAACCAAGTTGGGTGCCAAACCGGAGAAGTTCCAGGCACTAGATGAAGGCCCTATGGAGTATTTGATGATTTGACATTTATTAAAGTGTCCAGATTGAATATCCGAGGCCACAAACGCATCAGGATTTTCGCTAGCAACCCAACGAGCCCAAGAACAACAAAATGGAGTTCATATGAAGAAATGGTGACTAAAATACTAAAGTGCTCCCAGAGTCCAGACCGGATGACGGCCTTCCAAACGACCATAGCCGCTTGTTTGGGCGCTCGTATGATCTCCACACAGCTTCGTAAATTGGCTAGAATCCCGATCTTGCTTCGATTTTTTCCCGGTTTGTTCCTACGGGATCCTTGGCAGATAAGGCATCATTTGGGTGTGGATTTGACTCCCCTAGACCCCATGGATGAAGGGGAGGAGTCTGCATCAATGGAGAAGACTTGAGGATGCCTCCTATATGAAGAGCTCCAACCCTAGCCACCGGGATCACCATCCTCATTCCACACAAGTCCACACAGCCGCCAAGAGGATCTCCCATCTCATCTAGGGGAAGGCCTTTCACTCCATCACCATCTCCACAAAGGCCACACAAGAGGAGGAGAAGGAGGCGTCCCCGCCATCAACGAGCACCGGCCGTGGGCCGGGTGCGCCGGTGCCCATCTCCATCTTCGTCCTTGCATATGTATTTTGTATGATTGAACAAGTGTGAGTAATTGATTCGGTTCTAGGTTGTGGTATGATCTAGTACGCACTACTAGTCTTCGTGGCTTCGTTTAGTATTTACTATGTTTCATGTTGCATGTATGTTACTTGCAGGTACACGGGGTAGATAGATGAACTTCATGATCCTTTGGCTCCGTGGTGTCGCATGTGACCTTGCTGCGATGTTATGTCTAGTACACCTAGGAGTGATAGACCACGGATGCAAACCAGAGGAGAGCGATTAGTAGTCTATAATACTTGGATGCCACTAAGACGCTCCTCTAGTGCTGGTGATACCGAAAGCCTAGATACCGCATTTTGCTCTATTCAGTCCTACAAGTACAACCCATTTTACTTTGTGTTCTAGTTTATTATATTTTCTGTACAAGTCTGTAGTCTAGTTAAAACCCCCGTTTATTATTGTTCCAGTAGCAACTGATAGAATAGGCTATTTCCAAACTATGGTTTTGGTGCGAACGTAGCTACACAGACAACGTAGTTGCGGGGTTGGTAGTGTCTTCCTATTTGCTCCATATGGGTTCGACACTCTACTTATCACACGAAAGTGCTACAATAGCCCTGAACCCTTCAGGACATCAATGGCCTTGATGGAGCTTCTTGAGGGGTTGGTGCGCCGTCTCAGCCTCGGCCTTCCCCAACTCCTCTTCACCGATCTCTTACTCCTCATCCTCTTCGTCGCCATCATCCTTGTTGCAGACATCCTCATCCTCGCCATCATTATCTTCGTTGTTGTGTTCACCACCCTCACCATTGCTTGTGTGGCCTTCAAGTGAAGAGGTCACAACCTCGTCGCCCTCTGGATCGATGGGATCTTCCCCATCCATGTCATCTGAGGCCTCCATCTGGGAGGCCTCTTCCTCCTCTTCCTTAGAAACCTGCTTGGGAGCCTTCTTCCGCCTTTTGGCGGGCTCACCCTTTACTCGGGCAGGCCAAGGGAGGGCTCGTTTCATAAGAGCATCCAAGCTAGGGCTCACAACTTGCTCCGGTAGTGGGGGCTCCGAGTGTATGCCGCAAAGGTAGCAAACCCATGTAACAACAGCAAGATGCATTAAAAGGGAAATGCCCCAGCCTCCAGCAAGGATGAAGCTACAAAGAAACGTTTAGGCTGCCCAGAGAGCCGAGGAAGGTGTCGATGTCCTCCAGGCTTAGCTCCAGTTTGGGGAGCCACGCGGGGTCTCTTGTCCCCAATGTATTGGGACAAGGGGAGGCCCTGGGCCTGAAACAGTAGGACGCGATGAGCCACTCAAGTCCGCACGATGTGGCCTCCGTCAATCCATCCTTATTTAGACGAGTGGTAGCATCGGCCAACACCTTCGCCTCACAGTGATAGCTGGGACACAGGAGTCCACAAAAATAGCTTCCCCGGGGCACACTCCCAAAGACTGGCAGGTCATCACCAAGGCCCTCTGCATAAAACCAAGATTTATGCCACTACTGAACAGATTTCGGGAGGTCGAAAGAAACAAAGGCGAAATTAGGGCAGAGCTGCAGTATGGCTCCCCCAAGATTGCAGACCATGCCCTTGTTCGACTAAACGCAAACGCGGAAGAATGCCAGAACAACTCGAAATGGGGAGCTATCCAAAGGAAACACTCACAAAAAGTGATAAATTGGCAATATGAAGAACTCCATTGGGAGAAATGTGGTGCAGCTGGCAGCCGAAGAACCGGAGAATGCCACGCACGAAATTGTGGAGGGGATATCCAAGCCTCCACCCGAAGTATCCTAAGCACAACACATGCTCACCGTCACTGGGTTTGGCGAGACCTCACCAAAGTCTGGTGCAGCTGATTCCAAAACTTTGAGGTAAACTGTGTTCCTCTACGATGGTCCTCGGAACTCCATGCAGACATACGATCCTTGTCAAATATATCTTGGCCAACTTCACACTTGTATAGGTGGTTTTTCACCGAATAAAGCGAGCCACTTTGGTCAAGCTAATCAACTACTACCCGAGATAGAATCATATCCCAATCGGGTTATGGGAAATCCGAAATGAAATCCATACCAAGCTTATCCTACTTCCATTCGGGTATCGGCATAGGCTGCAATAATCCTGCCGGCTTACGATGCTCTGCTTTTACTTTCTCCGCATGCATCACTTACGACTACATACTCCATAATATCCTTCTTCATACCAGTCCACCGAAACACTCCTTCAAATCCAAATACATCTTGGTGTTTCCAGGCGAATCAAGTATGGTGAGTCATGAGCCTCCAAGTATTAACTTCCCGATCTTTGCATTATTGGGTATATGTACACCGTCCTCAAACCATAAGGTGTCGTGCTCATCCTTACGAAAACCTTTGGCCTTTCCTTTGCTCATCTTTTATCTCGGAACCTCTTTGTCATCCTTCTAAGCTTCACGGATCTTTTCCAACAATGTAGACTGAATCGCCATTGATGCAACAAAACCTTTTGGGAATAATCTCCCATCAAAGTTCCACGAAAATCCTCGGCTAACTCCTTTGATAATCCTCCGATTATGAGGGTATTCGTCCTTGTGTTCCTTATGGGTGTGTCCTATTTCTCCATAGAGCTTGCATGCACAAGGTTTCTTCATATCCTTTCCATAAGGCTTCAACTTCTGGGACACAAGACGAGATCTTTGCAGAGTCAACTTAAATTCCTTCCAAGTGGTTACTCCTTGCAATCCATTGATGGTTTGGTACATCCTCCACCAGTGTAGCAGCACTTCTTTCAAAGAACGGAAGAGCATGCTTTGGGCCATATCCTTTCTCGACTATAGGGTTGTTCTCCATATGATCCTCCATGTTACGAATCCATCGGTCCGTCTCCAATTGACTCATCGGTCCGTAAAAATACAAGCTCATCTCCATTCATCCTCTATTGGGTCCATGGGTTTGGGGTGGGATAAGAGAGATCGAGAGGGATGCACACAATACAAACAAAAGTTTTGAAAAGGCAGATTTTATTGCGGTGTCGGAAAAACATCAAACAAAATGACAGCTCACAATCGTCGCATCTAACGTAGGTATGTAACGAGGTTTGGTCTTCTAAAGGTCAATAGATCTTCAAAGTCGTCAAACTCTTCAAGTCTTGTTCATGTCTCCAATGGCTTCTTCCGATCGTGCTTGTCTTTCTCAAGTTCTTTTGCCAGATCATCTTTGTTGACGCGAAGTCTCTTGTGACGTCCTTTAATATTTCCTGGAGTTGCATTCCAAACTTCAGGTTTTATCAACCTCAACATGGACGATGATCCTGCGTCCTTCAGTTCTCGATGAATCTTTGATGTCTCAAGGTTTAGCTCCTCGGCTTGTCTACTTTCAGCTTCCGGATCCCGAGTTCTTCATGAAATACATCCTTGTCAAATATAGCTTCTTGCATATCCATCTTAAAATCCTTGATGAAATGCTCCAGATCACGGTGTTACATCGCCTAAGGTTAAAACTGCATCCTTCACCGACAGATGCTCCTTCAGCCTTCTACCATCCAATCCTTTCCGAGGAAATGCATGCTTAACTCAAAGACAGTGGCAATAGCCTAAGCGGGTGATAACATCATGGATAGCCGTGTTTTTGTTCTTGTCATTTTCATGAGCTATCATTCCATAGTTGATATCTCCGCCTTAGGGTTTTCCCGACAAAGCTTTGAATTCTAATGCTCCATGTTCCGGTCTTTCTCTCGATACACCTTGATCTCGGTTATTGATAACTTCCATAGTCCTGCCAGTTCCATAAAGGTAGCCTTCACGGTCATAAAGATCTGGAAATACTTTAGAGCCTTCAAATCTCCTAGTCTTGAGTCTTCACCATTGTAGTTTCCATTTACGGTAAAATCCTCTTCATTCCAAATGGTCTTAGTTGTCCGATATCTTGTCTCCTTGGAGTGGTCTCATCACCAAATCTTCGTGGTCAAAGGGAAAAGGGTATGGTCTCACTAAAGGGAATATTTGAATAAGCTCGAAGAGAAGAGAGGTAAAAGATCTTTTTGAAAATGAAGTTGTAGAGAAAAATCTTTCCTGTGGGCTTGTCGGTTTCTAGGGTCACGTCCTCTACAACAACATGTGCTCTGATACCATCTTGTAGCGACCCGACCGAATGGATCAAGTCTACGTGCTTTCGTGTCATCCCCGGATCGGTATCTTTGACACACACGATTACTCAAGGATTTATAACAGAGGTAAATCACATGTATAAAGTAACGTAAATACTATTACCTCGATCCAAAATATAGAGGAAGCAACAAGGTTGTGGATTCCCATCAACACCAACGGCAAAGTTGAGTATAGGAAATCGTAACCCTAACGTATCACTTACTCGTCGTTCGAAAATGCGCAACATGAAAAGTTGCAGCCGAAAACGGGTCAAGACATGGAATATCTTGGCAATGTAACACATAGAGAGTAATGAAAGAATAAGCCTATACTACATGCATATACGGTGGTGGAAAAGCTCTATGGTTATAAGGTTTTGCGAAAAGCCAATTTTTCCCTCATCGCAAAGGAATAAATTTATTTAGCTATCATGGTGGTTGTTGAACATTGAGAATGGTTGACAGCATCCTCAATCCCAATTAAAAGTACTCATTAAACCCAAACAAATTATATTAAGTAACGTGATGAGATCAACAGGATATCCGGTACTAGATACTCAAAATTGTCCATAACCGGGGACACGGCTAATCATGATTAGTTTATACACTCTGCAGAGGTTTAGCACTTTTCCCCACAAGACTCGATCGCCTCCGCTTGGTTCTCGCACTACATGGTGTTTGAGAAAGCGGATGACCGAGACATAGTCTTTCGAGCGCTAGCACCTTACATGTGGGTAGACCGTACCAACCTACATCCCCTACATCAGCTAGCCTACCCGTAAGAGTTCGCACAACTTAGTCAACTACGCCATGAGCCCATAATTGGCTTGTGGCTGCACACGGAAGTTTCTAGTTTGAATAATCTTATGATCCCTTTGAGCACAGGTGGCGGTCCGAAGAAATACTGAGGCAAGTCTGATAGAAACCAGGTGCCTCAGTCCACCCAGATGTGTGTTTAAGTTGCCACCTTAGATAAACCATTAATTAACAATCTCACATCTGTCATGGATATTCACTCAAACCCAATCCACGTCTACGAGCATAGCATGGCGTAATAAGCAAACGTAGAAGTAACTCCCAAGGGTTTGATAATAAAAAGGTAATAGGTACTACCTCAATCTACTTCCCATCCCACAATTTAATTAGATCCTAATCATGCAAGTGTTTGAGGAATAGATCTAATGCATAAAACTGGGTATGAGAAGAGTATGATCAAAGTGTTACTTGCCTCGCAAAGTTGATGAAGATGATTCGCACTCAAAACTCTTGATAGATCTACTCGTCACACTCCGGTCAATCTATCGTAATCAAGCAATAGTAACCACACATAAGCAATCACTCAAAAGATCGGAAGGATCGAAGAAACAATTTGGAAAACGTCAAAACCAAATCAAATAACTCTTGCAGCATTAAAACAATTTCTAACAGTACCAAAACTATGTGTATTTGACCTTATCAGAAAGTTTAGGTCAAGAGCTTCGATTTGCAAAAAGAATCAACTAAATCGGAGTTACGAAACTCAAGTTATGATCAAACGAAGTTCAAATACAAATCTGTTTGAATTCAAATTTTAAAACTTTCAAAAACATGTTTGAGTTGTATTACTGGATAGAGGAGATCATAACGAAGAAGTGGGCGTTGGTTTCGTTGGATTCCGACTTACGAGTAAAAAGTTATGAACGTTTGAAGATTAGGGACTACGGATAGGTCCATGACGGAAATTAAAAATAAAAAGAAAATCTATCGAGCGAACGCCGCTAAACAAAACCGGAAAGAAAAACCGGCGAAAACCGATCTAGGGTTTCGAAAGGAAACGAAACAGAAAACCGATCTAGAAAGCGGAACGGAAACCGATCTAGAAAACCGATCTAGAAAAGCGTGGCCTTGGCTGAGGCTAGTACCTCAAGAGGCGAGGGGCTCGGCGGTGGCGGCGAGGGCGGCGGGCGGCACTTGGCGGTGGCGGCGGGTGAGGGGGAGCGGCGGTGCGGGTGTGGGGCGCCGGGTGGGGCGGCGGCGGCGTAGGGCGGCGGCGCAGTGGTGGTGAGGAGAGGAGAGGAGAGGAGAGTTGATTTGATGTGTTGGAGGGGGGTGCTTGGGTATTTATATTGGGGATGGGAGGGTTTTGCTTGGGGTAGGGGACAAGAAATAGATTAGGATTAGGAATCCTAGGAATAAAAAATGGAATAACAAAACGGGGTCAAATTCTACTAGAAATCGTAAAAGAGTAGGAAACTTGGGGCTCCTGGCTCCCCTAGGTGCGTGCTATGCGCGATGGCCTTGTGGCCTTGGCCGGCCGGCGGCTTGTGTGGCGGCTTGGGCCTTTGGCCCAAGGCGCTGCGCTTCCCTTTTTTTTTAAATTTTTGACAGAGACAAATAAAAATAATAAAACCAAATAAATAAATATATTATATAGGCATATAATATATCAAAATTTTCAGAAAAAGATTTCCTACATGATGAACTTTATTCTAGCTTCAAATAAAATACACAAAAATTCAAATAAAACAAACAGTGCTACTACCCTAATAAAATCCACTTTGAAAATCATTTTAAAAATTCCAAAATGATTTCAAATTAATTTCTCTCCAATTTTCTGATGTAAGGAATCATGTTACCCTATTTCCATATATTTTATTTTTGGAGAAAAATCATTTGAATAAAACTCAAATAACTCCAATTGAAAAATAATTCAAATAAACTTTGAATTTAATTCTTTGAAACTCCCAACTCATATTTCATATGTTTTGAAGAAGTCATTTTATCTTCTCTCGTGAAAATCATTGAGTTGCATAAAGTTTCAGAATTGGAAATGTTTTCAAATGAAATTCAAATATTTTCAACACCCCTTGTCATTTAAATAAATGGAAGAAGTCATGTCATCTTCTCTCCGAGTTTTGTGATGAAAAGAATTTGAATTCTCAAGATCATAAAAGCAAATGAAAGTTTGGGAAAGTCCTTTTATTCCCTCTCATTTAACTTTCAAAAGTTTCGAATTCACTCACTTTCAGTCAATCAATCAAACAATCAATCAAATCTATCTATTTGTTTATAACATTCCAAAATTTAGAATTTTGGGATGTTACACGGACGGAAGCCGAGACGGAAGCCGAGTTTTCAAATCCGCCGGCATCAGGAGCTAGTCCTTGTATGCCTGAACTTCCTCTTCCATGACCACAAAAGGAAACCACTTCCCCATGGTCTTGGGGGTGGCCCGCACCAATCTCTTGCCGCCCTTGGAGGCGACCCGCTTCCACTTCTGGCCGGCGACGCTTGTAGCCGGCTCCTAGCTAGGGGCCCGGACCCCTTTGTCACTACTGGTCTTGGCCATCTATGGCGAACATAACTAGATTGATGAAGTTCATGCTGAGGGAACGAAAGCGGCATACTAACATGCGTTGGACTCGACTAGCAACGAGAAGGAGGGTTGAAATGGGCAGAGATGAGGGAAGCTGAAACCTCCCACTCTCCCCGCTTTTATAGCCGCCCCAAAAATGAAGCGTCGGGCCTCACGACACTGTAGGATCAAAAGTATGTCTAGAGGGGGGTGATTAGACTACTTGACCAAATAAAATCTATCCTTTTCCCAATTCTAATTGTGGGCAGATTTTAGCAATTCTACCAAGTCTAGTATCACCCTACACATGCAATTCTAAGATTATAGCAGCGGAAAGTAAAACATTGCACATGTAAGTAAATGAGGGGTTTGGAGATTTCAAATGCAATGAAGACACGATGATTTTTTGCGTGGTTCTGATAGGTGGTGTTGTCGTACTTCCACGTTGATCGAGACTTCAACCTACGGAGGGTAATAGTTGCACGAGTCCATGAAGGGCTCCACCCACAAATGGTCCACAAAGAAGCAACCTTGTCTATTCCACCATGGCTTACGTCCATGAAGGACTAGCCTCACTCGGGTAGATATTCACGAAGTAGGCGATCTCCTTGCCCTTAGAAACTCTTTGGTTCAACTCCACGTGATCTTGGAGGCTCCCAAGTGACACCTAACCAATCTAGGAGACACCACTCTCCAAAAGGTAATAGATGTTATGTTGGTGATGAACTCCTTGCTCTTGTGCTTCAAATGATAGTCTCCTCAACACTCAATCTCTCTCACACACATATTTGGCTTGGGTAGGAGAAGGATTGGAGTGGAAATCAACTTGAAGAGGCTAGAAATCAAGGTTCAAATGGTAGGAATTGAATCTCTTGATCTCAACACATGAGTAGGTGGTTCTCTCTCAGAAAATGAATGGTAGAAGTTGTGTTCCGTTTCTATTTTAGAGTAAGTGGTAGTGAAGGGGTATCAATAGGCAACACCAATAATCCAACCGTTACAAGTCTTTGACCCAACTCGGTGGCACCAACATGAAATCTTGGTGAGACCGACTAGTGTAAAAGACTTGACCGTTAGGCTTTTCAGTGAGACCGATTATACCAACTTGATGGGACCAAAGTGCAATGGCTAGGGCAAAACCTCGTTTCGGTAATTCCAATCGGTTAATCCCGGTGATTCCGAAATGAAGCAACTTCATCACAGGAACCTGGGAACCATTTCAGTCAGACCAAATTGCTAGGGTTTTGGCTGTGGCAATGGAAGGGTCATCTCGGTGGATCCGAAGTAGGTGATATTGGTGGTATCGAAATGAAGATCTAGGGTTTTGGACAGATGTGTTTTGAGAAAGTGATTGAGGGTTTTTGGAGCAATATCACTAAGCACTTGAGCAACAACCTCATCAATATTACCTCATCCCCTTTTAATAGTATTGGCTTTCCTAAGGGACTCAATGTGATCTTGGATCACTAAACCAAAAATTTAGAGTCTTGGAGCAGCCAATTCTTGTCCTTGACATTTTGAGGGGTCCACATCCATTAGTCCTTGCCATGCCAATCATTGGTCTCTTCTGAAATCTATCATCAATGTTCGTTAGATCAATGACATATATCTTGTTATTAATTACCAAAACCACCCGGGGATTAGTTCCACTTTCAGGCACGCCACGTGACCCGCACCCTGCACGATTCCCTATTTTTACAGGGGCATGCGCAAGGAGCACGCCATCATCATCACCATCATAGCCTAAGATTGTCAGGATACACTTCAAACAATTTTTACCGACCTGGCCCAAGCTTAGAAGTGTCGCTCGGTCGCGAAGCCCTTTAGAAAAGCACAACAGTCGTAAGAGGCCAGGTGCTGACTTCCCTAAAGAAGAAGGATCAAGATATGAAACCAAGAAGGACAAGAGCCCGTCGAAGGTATCAAGGATCACCTCTGTGACCTCTACCACACTCAGGCGGTACTAACAGTGTCATACACCAGGGGTGGCTCAGCCCCGAGGATGACCCCGAGCCTTGCCAAAGCCCGTAAGGCCCAAGACAAGGGCGAAACCCTAGGGACAGCACCAGATGCTTTCTTGGACGCCAATGAAGAGGCGGTGGCAGGACAGATCGGATCCACCTCTATGTAAACCCGAGACCTCCACTGCCTATATAGAGGAAGGTCTAGGGTCCTCATTCCCATCTAATCTCACATAACAACTATCGGTAGCAACATCAAACACCATTGTAAACCCCTCACGCGAGGTATCCCTCAACCATTGAAATATTAAAGCAAGCAAGATGTAGGGTATTACTCTATGGAGGCCCGAACCTAGGTAAAACCTTTATGCGACCTTCGATCTGAGACTTCCGTCCGTGCTTCGATTCCTACCGAGGGATCTAACGATGTTTTGCACCATCAACTATGTTGTATTGTTCCTCTCGTGCCTGTGATAGCGCCATCCGACGTCAATGTTCGTGGTAACGTTGCTCGCTGAGCGGAGAAAGAAGCCGTCTTGATGGAGATCGACGAGGCAGCGTCCAGCATGTCGGCGCCCACCGCCATCATCAAGGAGAAGTAGAACATGGAAGGCTGCCGCCGCTTGGGTCCCATAAAGGCAACCGACTAGGAGACACTGGCGTACACAATTCGTGTCTTGCCTAGTAGCAAGCCACCATCATCCCGCCCCCAAAACCAACCTTGATCTATGCTTCAAGGAAGCGAAGGGCACCCTCCCCCTCCGGTGAAAGCATATCCTGGCGGTGCCACTCTGATGAGCACTTCTGATGAACATGAGGAGTGAGCCACCCTTTATGCAGAAGCATATACTTTTGGGGCTCACGACAATCTGATGAGCGGGTTACCGGACATTGGGAAGACAATGGAGATCCGTCACGGCTGGCCGTAGACTAGTCAAGGGTACTCGTGTCGTGGGAATGGGTATCCACCGGTGCTGGCCCTAGACTACATTTACCTTAGTATGGTATAGTTTTTTAGCTAAAAATGTCAAAAACATAATGAATTTCGTCCGGTTTATATGAAATCCGCCGTGTTTGCATGAATTTCATCCATTTAGTTCAAACAGTGGTTGAAATGTATGTTGGCGGTGTTGGATGGCCGAATCCCACATCTGTGTCCATGAATTGGCCCTCCCTATCCGCGGATGAATGCATGAGGGAATTTGTGGTTCAACGTTGGAGATGCCCTTATGAATGGTAGTTGTTATTTGTTTTGCCTCTAGATCCCTCGATGCATCACATTGAGTTGTTAAACCAGCTTGTTGGGTTGTGAAATGAATAGTATTCCCTCCGCCCAAATAACTTGTCGCATAAATGGATAGAAATGGATGTTTTGAGAACTAAAATATGTCTAGATGATGACGATGACGGCTTTGCTGATACCGTCCCGCTCCGCACCATGTTCCTGTAGGCTCTACTGTCTGCCTCTAGATCCACTCGCTTGCTCCTCCCTCGACACCCATTATTCCACCAACCCCCGCCTCCTCAATTCCATATGGATGGCGGTCCGCCAATTTTCCGTTGGCCTGCTGAGTGCTACAGGAGAAATCCATGCTGACCACGACGACACTACCCTAGCGTCACTTACGGCCCCGGGGGCGTGGTCCTTCAGCTCTCCTCAGCGTATGGCCCGGCTCCACATCACTACAGTCTTTTTGTTCATTGTGGATCTGCTTGGTATGTGCTCCAGGCAAAATTCCATTGGCAGCATGATCCTCGGATGTTGTTTACCTTCCTGACGGCGTCATTTGTGAGTACACCACCATGCATCCATCCGCCCGTACCCTCTGTGTGGTGTGTCGTCCTATTGTTGTGCATCCTCAAGATCCTCCCATGGTTGTCGGTGTGTTGCGGCGACCTTTGTGCTCTTGGTGTTGTCTTGATTCACTTTTGCTCAATGACGACACAATGATGCCTCCCCATCTTGCTAATCTTTTTGATTTTTTGTAATGGAGCTCCCCGTCAAGGTTTGTGTTCGGCTATGTCACTTGTTTATTGTGGATGCTCATGTGTTGCGCCATGGGGCTCGATACGCATGCCGGTGTGGTGCATTAGGTTGTTTATTTACTTTTGGTATTGTGATGCTCGACGAGACCCCATATATACTTGTGTATTTCATGGTGATGGTCATTCTATCTGCTAGCTAGGTTGTGCCATCTCCTAAGAATCCACGTTTTGTCATCTTCTTTCCCCCCTTGTTGCTTGTACGGTTCTTGGTCCGGTTTCCCTTATAAACATGTCAATTTGTTTAGTTTTTCTGGCTTCCCTTATAATATGGATCAATTTTTTATATTGAATGAGATCAAATTCAGGTTGGGAAGCTCCCCCTGGTGACTGTTAAAAAACATCTAGTTACATCCATTTTTGTAATTCAGATCGGAGGGAGTACATGTTAGCTCGTAACTCAATCTGTATTGTCCAGATTTGTGAAGTAAACACTATATGCTAGCTTTTAATCCAATTTGTTGTGCGATTTCATTGATATAGATAGAGCAAAGCATGTGAATATGTAATTCCAAAGTTTTACATGCGAACACAATTTGAAATCAAAACCTAACTAGGATTACATGCTTCGGTTCAGCGACCAACCAAACTATCGAATTCGTATTATGCCCATTGAAGTTTCCTGGCTGGATTGGTATTCCACCCAATTCAATATGGAGCCCTACAATACAGACATCCAAACATAGCATAATGATAAAATGATAGTTGTGTAGTTGTCTCGGGGATGAACACAGGGTAAAGATAACATACTATCGACATTATGCCACCTTACTTAATGCACTGCTCTGTTTTACTTAATACTCCGAGATGCATACTAGATAGTGATCTTGGGGTGGGTATTAGCTATAGATGTAGTTGGATAACGGTCTATAGATATAAGGATGTAATGCATATATGCAATAATGCCATGAACAATCATAATAATAAAAGTTGTAATTTAATTGATACAAAACTATAATTTATTCACCACATCCATGCTATTTTGTTTGGAGATATGCCTATGAGACCATGTACCCTAGTCCATTCACCCTTATTGATTTCAATCTCGATCACTTACTTTTATTACCATCTACAGTCTGATTTGTTATTTCATTTATCTACAATTATCAATTAATATCACACCATATGCTTAATCCTTGTAACTAGCAAGATGGGATGACTGACAACCTTCCCGACCAAGTTGGGGACAAGAAGTTTGTTAACTATGTGTGCAGGTATTGATGAATAACCGAATACTAATTGATGGTGTCCCAGACGATGGCGTATCTCACCACGTCAGTTGTCGGCCTAGTGGGCCATGCTGAGGACCCCTAGGTCGATTACGTCCTGAGCAACATTGGGCGGCCCATGGCGGAATATGTGAAGACTCTGGAAGACTTGGCATACAATCCGAAGATACCGGAGCCGTGGAGGTATCTAACTCCACAAACGTACCCGACTAGGATCTGTAACCCTAGGACCCCCGATATGATATATAAGTCGAGGGTTGTGCTCGTAGAAGTATTACAATCCCTTGGTCCTCATTTGTACTTTGTACACACCCCAACACAATATATGAGAGTAGGAGTAGGTTATTATCTCCATTGTGAGAGCCGAACCTGGGTAAAACCTTTCTTCTTGTTACCATTTAGACTAATCGCCTAGCTAGGATACCATACCAAGGGATCTGCAGAATTTAGCTTCGACAGTGGTGGCCCATGCAGGTCTTTCTAGGTGAACGCAGGGGCTCGATGTGAGTTCAGATTGAAGCTCAGATCGGTTCCGGCGTGACCTTGATGTTTGGGTGGAGGTTTATCTTCGATGTCACCGCCTTAATCATCGACTGGTCACATCGGCCAGGTCACGAATTTGCCTCGGGTTGATCCTCGAGAGCTTGGCGTCACACTAGATCCAAGAGCACCACGAGCCAGTTCACCTAGACTCAATGTTAGATCGGATCCATGAGTTGTCAGAGAAAGTCAAATTTTTTGACCCACCCACCACCCATCTCATTGCCATGTCGAGGACCTCACTCTCCCGGAGGGAGTCATCGAGGAAGCAGAAGATATGGAGGAGGAAACCGACGAGTCCATAGGCAGTCGGCCATCAACCACGGTGCCCTCATGCTAGTGGCAGGTGACTTTGACCTGTGAATTCTACATGGTGGACACGAACCGCACAAGCCAAGGCTCGGGCAGTGGCATGGAGGATGATCCCCGAGTACATGATGGGAGAGGAAAGTGAGGAGAACCGGATGTGGGGTGCAGGGAATGAAATCGGCGGTGGCGATCAAAAAGTGAGGGCGGGGAAGATGCAGAGGGGGATAACCCGGCATGAGGTCAGAAGGGAAAGGGAAAGAACTGGGATGGGTCAGCCCTGGAGATTGGAGGGGAAATCAGGAGTTCAAATCAGGAGTTCAAATCAGATTGATAAAGAAATGTACAAATCAAGTTAACCATAAATAATTTTTTTTCGCCAATACGCCTAGGAGCGTATCATTGCATTGATAGGAAGGGTAAAAGTACAAGGTGTGAGATCCTTTGACTTGTGCGCCTGGAGGCAAGTTAGAGGCTCCCGAGAGCAGTAGAGAGGGGGTCCTCGGCCCCATTATAGCCTAGTTTACATTACATCAATTAGCTTTTGTAGCCCTTTGGCGCCGGCCTTGGCCCAGGCGCGCACATCATCTTGAATCGATGTGAACAGGAGATTGATGGAGGGTTGCCTATGATCAAAGATACACGCTGCTGGTAAGGCTTCCAAATTGCCCAAGCAATGAGAGGGACAATCGAAGCAAGTGCCTTCCAGAGTGAGAGAGGTGCGGAGTCGTTTGCGGATTGCCACCAAGCGTAGAGGGGGAGGGCACCATCCGGGTGTGCAGTTGTGAAGCGGAACCAAGCCAAAGTGTGGAACCAAACTTCGTTGAAGAAGGGGTTTTCCACAAGCAGGTGATGGATGTCTTCGGCCTCTTGGTCGTAGAGTACACATCATGGGGGGCGAGCTAAGCCTCGCTTGGCCAGTCTCTCAGCTGTCTAGCAACGATCTTGCCTAGCGAGCCAGAGGAATAGCTTGGCGTCCGTGGGAGCCCAACTCGTCCAGGTCAGTCTCCACTCGGAGTCAGAAATAGAACCATGGAAGAGACCTTTATAGCATGATTTGGCGGAGTAGGAGCCACAATCAGTCCACTGCTAGCATATAGAGTCGGGCTTGAATGAAAGAGAGACCTGAAGAAGGCACCTCCAAAGTTGGATGTAATCAACAGTGGTGACAATGCCCAGTGCACCGTGGATATCCTGGATCCAAGCATGATTCTAGCTCGGGCAATGAACTTGCCGTCTAGCCAGTGGTCGATCCAGAAGCGGTAAGTACGACCATCGCCCACGGTCCAGGAGGTGGACCTCGGAAGATATCACGAACGCTGGCATCGTCAGGCAGGTGGAGGTGATGCCAGGGCCGGGATGGGTCAGTGATGCGTAGCTAGAGCCATCGAACACGAAGAGAGATGTCGGTGCGATGGATGGCCTCCAAGGTCGAGGGGGCGGCAGAAACGCAACCAGTTCACAAGGCGGTTTCTGCATGGGCTTCTCTGCGCCCATGCCATAGGAAATCTCGGATCAACTAGTTGATGAGCTTGAGTATCGTAGGCGAGAGGGTCATGGCTAGAAGCAGGTGGATGGGCATGGCAGACAACACATGTCGCACGAGGGCGAGGCACTCGCCGCGGGAGAGTAGACAAGCCTGCCAAGATCCCATATGTTTGGCCATCTTCTCGACGAGGGGCATAAGAGCCGATGTGCTAATTTTTCTGGTCGAGAGTGGGAGGCCCAGGTAGTTGATGGGGAAGGCCTTGGTTGTGCACGAGAGAGTC
This sequence comes from Aegilops bicornis, assembly GCA_021605145.1. Lineage (NCBI taxonomy): Eukaryota > Viridiplantae > Streptophyta > Magnoliopsida > Poales > Poaceae > Aegilops > Aegilops bicornis. The sequence continues at coordinate 272,560,794 of CM038671.1, read as the reverse complement.
TCTCCCGCAAGTGTGGCCATCTCCGGAGTGCAGTAGATGGGCGTCGCGGAGCACTTCACAAAGTTGGTCCTGAGACCGTTAGCTTGGTCGAACAATTTGAGGATGCCCTGAACCGCCCGGAGATCGTGGTCGTCGTGGTGGCAGAATGGAACGACATCATCCGTGAACGGAGAGATGTCGGGGATGGTGTGCCTGCTGATGAGGCGGTGAAGGATGCCGCGACCGCTCGCATGCTGGATCAAAGTGTTGAGGACGTCGATTGCCAGGACAAACATCATGGGTGAAATGGGGTCGCCTTGCCCGAGTCCACTAGCATGATCCACGGGCAGTCCTGGGGTGTTGTTTATGAGTACTCTCATTGAGGAGGTCGAGAGGAGGATGGCCACCCACGCACACCATCGATGGCCGAAGTCGAGGTGCTTCAAGACCTCGAATAGGAATGGCCAGGAAACCGTGTCCAAAGCCTGGGCGATGTCGAGCTTGAGGAGGACGCGCGAGGCCTTGAGATTATGGAGAAGCCGAGCAGTTTGCTGCACCATCACGAGGTTGTCATGGACCCCGTGTGATGAACGAGCTTTGGTTGGCTGAGTTGATGCTACCAAGATGGGGGCCCAGCCTCAGAGATAACACCTTGGTGAACAGCTTCGTGAGGAGATGAATCAAGCTTATGGGGCGATAGTCGAACAGTGAGGACACGTTGGCCTTCTGGGGAGCAATGTGAGAAGCGCCTCATTGAGCTTGTGGAAACCACGCCCATTCATCTGGAAGATTTTGAGAAATACGTCACAAATGTCTTGCTTGACAATGTCCCAGCAAGCCTGGAGGAATTTCGCGGTGAACGCATCAGGGCCCGGGACCTTGCCGGCCGGTAAGCGCTTGACGGCCTCCCAAATTTCTTGCTCAGAAAATGGCGCGTCAAGATCTGACATATCAAATGTCGGGTGAACTATAGCCCCAAGGTCGATGGTGAAGTCATGAGTTGTGTGAGAGCCGAAGATGGACGAGAAGGGCTCGTAGGCCAGCCGGGCCATGCCCGCATCCTCTGAGATCGGGAGGCCATCTTCGTGAAGCTTCGAGGAGGAAAAGTGCCGCCAGTACCACTATCTCACTAGTTCCTTTGTGAGGAGGTTTGAATTTTCATCTTCACGCAATTCTCAAACTGTCTTGTTTGATCTTTATGAAAAATCTTATACGATGGACTTAGAGGATTTTACCACTTCTTGCAAACTTCCACAATGGGGTAGTGCTAGTGAACCTCGCAAATGTGAATTTAGAGATTTTCTTACTAGTATAATTGTGGGGGAATCTATAGATATAGCACAAGCTACCATAGGGAGCATTCATTTTCCTGCTATACATTATTTTGCTCTCTTCATAGGTAGGTGCATAAATGGTAAAGATGAAGCATGTCATATGTGTGTCCCTGACCTCAGTATTCTTAGGAGTGATGTGTTAGGAGAAAAATCTTATAATTTTGGAGCCATTGTTGCACGTAGGTTGCATCATAATAGATTTCATGGAGATTTCTTTGGTGGAATTTATGCAAACCGCTTAGCTGATTTTCTTGGTGTAACCATACGTGATGATGATATTGAATTGCCTTCTACTTATCTAGACTTTAATGCTATGGTTCACCATCAGTTTGTCGAGAGGAATGATCCACCTCTCCAGTACCGACTAATCTTTGGCAGGCGTCACCCTGTCAATATTGTTCTCCCTGCTCCTGCTCTCTTTGAATTTCAGGCAAAAGGAAGACATTTTATAACCAGGGAGGAGGCAAATGAGTACGAAGGGAGGACAAGGGCAGCTCGCCTCCAAGCTACAGCCCACGATGCAATAGCCGCCGCATCTCACTACGACCCCGGTTACAACTATGTATATCCGCCAGGCCATCCGTGGCAATAAACCAACTTAGGCCAAAAGCCTAAGCTCGGGGGAGTACGTATTTCTCACCGACATTACATTCACGTTCACACACTCATTGCTAGATGTCGGTGCTCATACTCTTTCACTGTAATATCCATGCTAGTTTATTTTCCTTTTTCTTGCTTTCTTCTTGTGTGTTTAATAAACCTTAAGAAAAAACAAAAAAATAGTAATAGCTTTCAGTTAGTTTACTTTTCTTGCTGTAGTAGTAATAATTAAAAAGAAAACACAAAAATATTTCCCGTTCTTCTTTTGCTTGTTGGGAGCTTTCCCGTGTAAATAGTTTTATTTCTTTTCTTTTCTTTGGGGGTCGATAGGACAAGGCCATAATGAAATTGTTGAAGTGGCTCTTATATGCATTATTGTTGATCTAACCAAGAGCCCATATTACCTTGTCTTATCCTTTGAATTGAATGCTCGCAGATTGCAGCTTAGTCCAATGCACATGCACTCTTATTATTTTCACATCATTCGGTCGTGCAAGTGAAAGGCAATTATGATAATATATGATGGACTGATTGATATGAGAGAAGCTGGTATGAACTCGACCTCTCTTGTTTTTGTAAATATGATTAGTTCATCGTTCTTGATTCAGCCTATTATGAATAAACATGTTTGCAATGACAATTAGAGATTATAGTTGCTTGTGCCATGCTTGATTAGCTATGAGTTATAATGGTTTACCTTGCGTGCCAACATGTTATTAAAATGGTTGTGATGTGGTATAGTGGGATGGTATCCTCCTTTGAATGATTTAAGTGACTCGACTTGGCACATGTTCACACATGTAATTGAAACAAAATCAACATAGCCTTCACGATATTTATGTTCATGGTGGATTATATCCTACTCATGCTTGCACTCAATGTTTATTAATTTTAATACATGTTCATGACTGTTGTCGCTCTCTGGTTGGTCGCTTCCCAGTCTTTTGCTAGTCTTCACTTGTACTAAGCGGGAATACTGCTTGTGCATCCGATCCCTTAAACCCCGGGTTATTCCATATGAGTCCACTATACCTTCCTATATGCGCTATCTACCGCCGTTCCAAGTAATTTTGTATGTGCCAAACTCTAAACCTTCAAATGAAATTCTGTTTTGTATGCTCGAATAGCTCATGTATCAACTAGGGTTGTCCGTATCTTCCATGCTAGGCGGGTTATTCTCAAGAGGAATGGACTCCGCTCCTCACTCACGAGAAAATGGCTGGTCACCGGGATGCCCAGTCCCATGCTTTATGTAAAACAAATCGAAACAATTGCAAACAAAACTCCCCCTAGGACTGTTGTTAGTTGGAGGCACTCGTTGTTTCGAGCAAGCCATGGATTGATGCTTGTTGGTGGAGGGGGAGTATAAACTTTACCATTCTGTTTGGGAACCGCCTATAATGTGTGTAGCATGGAAGATATCGCCATCTCTTGGTTGTTATGTTGACAATGAAAGTATGCCGCTCAAAATATTATTTATCTCTGCTTTAAAATCAAGCTCTGGCACCTCTACAAATCCCTGCTTCCTTCTACGAAGGGCCTATCTATTTACTTTCATGTTGAGTCATCACCCTCTTATTAAAAGCACCAGCTGGAGAGCACTGCTGTCATTTTCATCCATTACTATTGATTTATATTGGGTATGACTATGACTGGATCTCTTTTACCATTAATTACAATGTCTAGTCAGTCCTTGATCTTTAAAGGTGCTCTGCATTTATGTTTTACGGTCTCATAAAGGGCTAGCGAGATACCATCTTGTTATATCATATTATGATTGTTTTGAGAAAGTGTTGTCATCCGAGATTTATTATTATTGCTCGCTAGTTGATTATGTCATTGACATGAGTAAACATGAGACCTAAGAGTCATTGTGAATGTGGTTAGTCATAATCTTTGCTGAAAACATGAATGATGGCTTTACATATTTACAACAACAAGAGCAAACAGAGTTTGTAAAAGTTTTTCTTTATCACTTTCAGTTTATCAACTGAATTGCTTGAGGACAAGCAAAGGTTTAAGCTTGGGGAGTTGATACGTCTCGTCAGATCTACTTTTTCAAACACTTTTGCCCTTGTTTTGGACTCTAACTTGCATGATTTGAATGGAACTAACTTGACCGACGCTGTTTTCAAAGAAATTGCCATGGTATTATTTATGTGCGTAAACAAAAGTTCTCGGAATGACCTGAAACTCCACGTAACTTATTTTTGGAAAATATTAAAAAATACCGAAGAAAAATCCACGTCGGGGGCCTCCACCGTCCCACGAGGGTGGGGGCGCCACGATCCCCTGGCGCCCGCCTCATGGGCCCCCTGTTGCTCCACCAACCTCAACTACAACTCCATATATTCATGTTCGGGGAAAAAATCAGAGAGAAGGATTCATCGCGTTTTACGATACGGAGCCACCGCCAAGCCCTAAAACCTCTCGGGAGGGTTGATCTGGAGTCCGTTCGGGGCTCCGGAGAGGGGAATCCGTCGCCATCGTCATTATCAACCATCCTCCATCACCAATTTCATGATGCTCACCGCCGTGCGTGAGTAATTCCATCGTAGGCTTGCTGGACGGTGATGAGTTGGATGAGATCTATCATGTAATCGAGTTAGTTTTGTTAGGGTTTGATCCCTAGTATCCACTATGTTCTGAGACTGATGTTGCTATGACTTTGCTATGCTTAATGCTTGTCACTAGGGCCCGAGTGCGATGATTTCAGATCTAAACCTATTATGTTTTCATGAATATATGTGAGTTCTTGATCCTATCTTGCAAGCTATAGTCACCTACTATGTGTTATGATCCGGCAACCCCGAAGTGACAATAATCGGGACCACTCCCGGTGATGACCGTAGTTTAAGGAGTTCATGTATTCACTATGTGTTAATGCTTTGGTCCGGTACTCTATTAAAAGGAGGCCTTAATATCCCTTAGTTTGCATTAGGACCCCGCTGCCACGGAAGGGTAGGACAAAAGATGTCATGCAAGTTCTTTTCTATAAGCATGTATGATTATATTCGGAATACATGCCTACATTACATTGATGAATTGGAGCTAGTTCTGTGTCACCATATGTTATGGCTGTTACATGATGTACCGCATCCGGCATAATTCTCCATCACCGATCCAATGCCTACGAGCTTTTCACATATTGTTCTTCGTTTATTTACTTTTCCGCTCTTGTTACAATCACTACAAAACTCAAAATATTACTTTTGCTACCGTTATCGTTATTTCCATATTACTTTGCTACTAAATACTTTCATGCAGATACTAAGTTATCCGGTGTGGTTGAATTGACAACTCAACTGCTAATACTTGAGAATATTCTTTGGCTCCCCTTGTGTCGAATCAATAAATTTGGGTTGAATACTCTATCCTCGAAAACTGTTACGATCCCCTATACTTGTGGATTATCACGAACTGCGATGTATTTAGCGTGGCTATTAAGACCGCACACGTTCCAGAAGACTACTTTTGGGTGTACATCGAAGGAATGGGTAGCCGGGGTGAAGTGCCGCACTGGCGAGGTCAGACCTCGACAAGGTGAGGCTGAGATAGCGAGCGCACCGTGGCGAGGAGACCCGCAACATCAGTGGGGACCTGCCACCCATAGATGTCCGCGATGTCCTGCACGATATCCCCGGCCTGTGGGCGCTCGAACATCCTATGGTAGTGCTCAAGGGCTGCGACGGAAGCAGGCTCGTCTTTAGTGATGATGCCGAGGTATAGGAGGAGAACACGCTTCGCCTTGGCCTTGGAATTCAGTCCACGGTCAGCCTTGGCTATGCGGTCACTACGCCTAGAAGTAAAGTTCAGTGGCAGTTCTAGGCAACACCGGCGGGCTGCCGGGGTGGTGAGAATGGGGGTGATCGGCGCCCTGACGTTGTCTAGGAAGCCCTGCAGCTGGAGATGTGCATATAGAAGCTCGCCGCATCCAGCGGGGTATGTGAGGACTGCATGGTTTCCTCGCATCCATCGCCACGCGTCACGGCCGCATCGGCATAACAGCCTCTCCGTACATGTGCCTCGGCAAAAGCCTGGGATTCCATGGGGTAGCACGTCAAAAGTGGGGGTGGGGTTGATCGGGTGGGGGGGGGGGGGGGGAGGGGACTGAGCAGCAGCTGGCAGCGTGTCAGTCGAGGATGATATGGTATTGGAAACTGGCGCCGCATACTGCATGCCATTGCCGGAAGTGCAAACCGAGCCTGTCTGCTCGTAGCAAGGGCCACAGTGCCAGGAGGGGCGGTGGCAGGATCTGGCACGCGAAGGGATCCATCGAGATTGTCGCTCTGCGCGCGAGCGAAGGGATCCATCAAGGTTGTCTCTCTGCGCGTGACTAATCGGGGTTGGTGGGGCGCACGTGTTTGGCCCCAAGGGAGGGGACGCGGGGTTGGGAAACGGTTCAGCAACGGGTGGTTGAGACTGAGGTGGGGGCGCGGTAAGAGCCGTTGCAGGACCGGCGCGGCTTCGAAGGCGGGCGCAGTGCTGATGACCAAAGCGGTATGGAGCGTAGCGATGGGGCCGACCAGCGTAGGAGTAGATATGCGCTAACGTGGCGGGGCCCTATGGCTCCCCAGCGGGATGGGGGGTGCGTGCCCAGGATGCCCTGCCAACCCTGGAATGGCAGCTGCCAGCGCCGGCCACCGGCACCACGGTGACGGTCGGAGGCGAGGGCGGAAGCACGACCATGGCCAGAACCACCAGAACGAGGGGGGAAGTCGTGGTGCTGAGGCCAGCGCGGCGGGAGCGGTGGCGAGGACGCGCACGCCCCACCAGAAGAATCTCCGTCGTCATCGATCGACGGGGGAGGAGGCGCAGGCAGGATGGGGCGCCGGTAATCCACGGACTGCGACACGTGGATGGATACAGGCCAGCGTAGTAGGTGCAGCGAGAGGCGCTCGGCATGGTCAGGGTCCGCATCCGGCATGACAGCGTCATGCTCCTGGAGGAACAGCTCCGAGACGTGAGGAATAACATCGGGATTGGGAGTCCAGGCGGTCAGCTTGAAGATGGACATGTCGAGTCCAAGGGCGAGTGGTGCGATCCAAATCCTCGATCTTGCAGTAGGGTGTCAGCAGCATCTCCGCGGAGCTCCGGTGCCAGGCGTGATCGGGAATGCCACGAATCTCGATGAAGACCTTGAAGAGGAGCTGCACCGGCTCCGCGCCCGCGAGGTGGCTCTAGGTTGAGAACAGGAGACGGAACTGCGGAGAGCGCACGAGCCCGGCGGCAACGCGGGCACGGTCTTCCGCAGAGGAGAAACGGATGAGGAAATCGCCGTCGCGGTGGCGGTCGACGAAAAACGCGTCCAGGGGAAGGGAGGAGTTGTCACGTAGCGCCCGGACGATGTCATCGCAGGCGATGCTAGTCCGGTGGCCGGCAGGCGTGGCGATGAGTGTGCGCTGGAGGGAGACCTCGGCCGCGTCAATCTCCGCCGTGCGCGGGAGGAAGCAGAGCGCTCCCGCCGGCCGGAGGGACGGGTGCCCGGACATAGCAGCGGGGGCCGCGGCGCCAGAAGCAGAGGATGCAGGCGACGGTGGCCGCGGGAGACTCGCGGCGGAGGAGCCGGAGGGATTGGACATGGACAGGCTGGGCGTGGCGGAAGGCAGAGACCAGGACCCGGAGGACGCGGGGCTGGAGGTACCGGCCACGCCGAGGTCCGGCGACCCAGGGGAGCGCGGGCGCAGGCGCTTGGCCGCTGGCGAGGCGGGAAGGGTGGTGGCGCGGGGAAAAACCAAACGTTACTTTCATGATTGCACTGGAGTACCCCGATTAACTGTCTTCTGTTATTCGGGCTCAACTGAGAAAGTCTAAGCAAAACAACATTTATTGGCGCCAGCTATTTTCACGCAGGGCCAATAGTTGGCGCCAAGCCTATTCAAGGCGTCCCTCCCCAACCGCACGTCTCTTTTTCCCCCCACATGCCCACCCACCATCGCCGCCGCCGGGCCACCATCCTCGCACCCCGCCAGACCGTCGCGCTGCCGCTGGCAGCGCCGACCACCACATGACACAACCTCCGCGACGACCCACCACGACCGCCGAGCCAGTCTTCCTCGGCGCCACATCCATCCCAAGTCCATGGCCCGAGCCGGCCACCGACATCCCCGTCTTCCGGCACCCGCCTCCCCCGCCGCCGCCGCAGAAGCACCCGCACGGGAAGCACCGGTCCCGCCCCGCCCGCCTCATGCGTTCGGTGCGCGCCGCGTTCCGTTCGTTCCCAATTCTCCCGGCACCGTCCTGCCGTGGGATGCCGTCGCTGCCCCACCTCCCGAGCCTCAACGGTGCCAGCCTCGTCAGGAACCAGTTCCATGGCTCCACGCGCACCACGGGGACGCTGTACGGCCGCCGCCGGTCGCGCATCACCATTGCCTTCCACGACAGCCCGGACAGCCCGCCGGGATTGCTGCTGGAGATGTGCGTGCCGACGGCCAAGTTTATCCAGGACGTCAGCGCGGCCGGCATGGTGCGCGTCACGCTCGAGTGCGACAAGCAGCAGCAGTACCAGCATCAGCACGCGGGCGAAGCGTCGCCGGCGCAACGGCGGCTGCTGGACGAGCCGACCTGGTCGGCGGAGGTGAACGGCGAGAGCGTGGGGTACGCGTCTCGGCGGGAGGCAACGGAGGAGGACGAGCGGGTGATGCGGTTGCTGTACGCCACGTCCATGGGCGCCGGCGTGCTGCCGGACGACGTGGCCGCGCATGCCAACGGCGAGCTCACGTACATGCGCGGGCACTTCGACCGCGTCGTGGGATCCAAGGACTCTGAGACGTACTACATGTACAATCCCGAGGGCACCGCCACCGGGCCGGAGCTCACCATCTTCTTCGTTAGGAATTGATTAGTTAATCTTATTCTCCTCCACCCTTATTTTTCTCTTCGATTTGTTTTATCATCTCCCCAGCCTTCTGTGTTTATGTTACCTATGTGTGCATAGATTGTACTGACTTATTATTATTTTAGCCTAGATTGTTTAAAATAAGAACAAAATGTAGCAAAATGTGAAATTTAACTGCAAATTGATAGAATAGGAGTTCTCGCTTGATATATTATTTATAAAGGAAAATGTTATACATACGACGTTCGCCCCGGTGCAAACGCACGCGACATAAAAATAGTCATGCGACGTAATGCGCAAATTTCCACACACACCTCTGCCGACGAATCCATCATAGAGCAACCGTTCGCTCCAGTACTTCATCGCTCGAACGATTTTCTCATGCATACGTCACACCACCTACATTTCCGCTACCTATCCATTTTCCGACAATCTGCTAGCCATGGCGGCTCTCCATTTTAAGCACAAGCCGCAGAGCGCCCTGGAATGTCATGTCGTCCTCACCGACCACCTCCCCTTGAAAAAAATCAGCTCCAGATCCGGTCGCCTCCTCACCGCTAGCCACCAAGGGCAAGACCCCGATCTTTGTCGCCGCTGCCATCAAGCCCTCGTCCTGGGTCCCTCGCTGGCGTAGTGACCGCTGCCGCCGGCTGAGACCACGCCTATCCTCGCCACCAATAGTCAATATCCGCCTCCCCTCGTCATTGTTTGGTCTGCGACATGTGCAATGCGGTGGCGCCACCCTCACTGTTTGACCGTAGAGAGTCACCATCATCATCCACTACAAGGTTGAGGCTCCGGTGGTCGAAGTGGCTATAGCCATTTGAGTACCGCCATGTCATCGACCTCGCCGTCTCTGTAGGATCAAAAGTAGGTCTAGAGGAGGAGGGGTGATTAGACTACTTGACCAAATAAAAATCTAACTTTTTCCCAATTTTAGTTGTGCGCAGATTTTAGCGATTTAGCATAAGTCAAGCAATCAAGCTTCACATGCAATTTTAAGAGTGTACCAGCGGAAAGTAAAACATTGCATATGAAGGTAAAGGTAGGGTTTGGAGAGTGCAAACGCAATGATGACACGGAGATTTTTGGCGTGGTTCCGATAGGTGGTGCTCATCCACGTTGATGAAGACTTCAACCCACGAAGGGTAACGGTTGCGCGGGTCCACGGAGGGCTCCACCCACGAAGGGTCCATGAAGAAGCAATCTTATCTATCCCACCATGGCCATCGCCCATGAAGGACTTGCCTCACTCGGGTAGATCTTCATGAAGTAGGCGATCTCCTTGCCCTTCCAAACTTCTTGGTTCAACTCCACAATCTTGTCGGAGGCTCCCAAGCGACACCTAACCAATCTAGGAGACACCGCTCTCCAAAAGGTAATAGATGTTGTGTTGATGATGAATTCCTTGCTCTTGTGCTTCAAATGATAGTCTTCCCAACACTCAACTCTCTCTCACAGATTTGGATATGGTGAAAAGATGATTTGAGTGGAAAGCAACTTGGGGAAGGGTAGAGATCAAGATTCTTGTGGTAGGATTGGAATATCTTGGTCTCAACACATGAGTAGGTGGTACTCTCTCAAAAAATGAGTAGTGGAAGTGTAGGCACGTTCTGATAGCTCTCTCACATATGGAGAAGGGGGTGGAGGGGGTATATATAGCATTCACACAAAATCCAACCATTACACACATTTGACCAAACTCGGTCAGACTGAATAGAAGAAATCGATGAGACCAATTTAGTTCAAAATGTGAACGTTAGGAATCTCGGTGGGACCGACTGAAACAACTCAGTGGGACCGTTGTGCTAGGGCTAGGGAAAAACCTCATCTCAATGAAGCCGACTACTTGAACTCGGTGAGACTGATTTCAGCAAGGAGCAAACAGAGAGTTGGTCAAGCAAACTCGGTGGGACCGATTTCACATTTCGGTAAGACCAAAATAATTGCAACATGCAATAGAGAGTCACTACAAAAAAAAGACACATCCGTGACATTTTGTGCCGAACGATTTTTTTTCCTATCATGCTTATGACACATCATTGATGTGGTGGGCTCCTACTTCTATGACAAAAAATCATGGCAGAAAATGGGCTTTTCGTCCTGGGCGGGCCGGAGACGCAGCTGCATGACATTCTTTGGGCCGCCCATGACGGAAAAAATCATGGTAGAAGCAAGGGCGAGGAAAATATCAGGAAGTTCCCGGTTACGGTGTGTGGTCAGGGCCGAGTGATGCATGGAGGTTTGCGCATTTCTCTTGTACACGTACGCGCGTGTGTGCGAGTCATTGCGCTCTAACTGAACCCGAGTGAGGCGTTGGGTTCTAACTGAACCTGAGCGATTGCACTAGCTACGTTACTGAACCTCGATCGATCCCTTGCTGTTAACTGAACCCGAGTGATTCCTTCGCTACTGCTGCTAACTAAAGCCGATTGAAGCTGCCTCTTGATGAACAATTTGTGGTGGGGTTGTATGAATAGTTCCCGGTAGGGGTTGGATGAACAGGATCCCCTGGTAGTAGAGGCCGTTGCCGCTGGATGAACAGGACCCCGATCGAGGAGGCGTGGGGGTGGATGAACAGTAGCCGATGGAGGGACCTCGTACGTGGAGGTCTGGTTGAACATGACCTAGTTGAACAGGACCCAGTGGAGGGCTGGTTGAATAGTAGCCGGTGGAGGCTGGATGAACAGGACCCCGTGGAGGGCTGGATGAACAATAGTCGGGGAGGTTGGATGAACATGACCCCGTGGATGAACAGTAGCAGGTGGAGGCTGGAGGAAGTCGACGGTGGATGAACAGTAGCCCGTGGAGTCCCGTTTTGCAGTACGACACACCCCTCCCGATCAACATGACCCCGTTTCGACCGTAGGCGCTCAAACACTCGTTCGTTTCCTCCATTTTACGGTACGCCACACCCCTCCTGATCAACAAGACCTCGTTCCGACCGTACGCGGTCGAACACAAGTCCGTTTCCTCCGTTTTGCGATACGCCAGATCCTCCCCGATAAACAGGACCACGTTTCGACTGTACGCGGTTGAACAGAAGGCCCGTTTCCTCCTTTCTGCGGTACGCCAGACCTTGTTTCGGCTATTATGTCCAAGCCGGTTGGCTCCCGTTGAACACGACGTATTCCGTTGCCTCTCGATGAACACGACGCATTCCGTTGCCTCCCCATGAACACGACGCAGTTTCTCCGTTCCGACCCAGCCAGTTGGCTTCCGATGAACAGGATTAGTCGATGTACGCGTTAGAGACCCCGCCCGTATGTACGTACGTAGCCGTATTTACTATATTGTAGTGTGGCCGTACGCACGTGTACATGATATAGACGGGACTGCATGACATGCTACATCGGCGCCTCTACCTCAAGACGTGTTGCTCCTTACTCGGCTATGGTACGTCGCTGCAGAGACACCGATCGACCGCTATGTACATACACGTTCGCAGCCAGACAGATAACGCTACCTTCGCTTCAACTTGGTGGGTCCCAGCTGTCAGGAGGTAAGAAGGCAGTTCCTTCCGTGGGAAGATAAAGCCGGTGGGTCCCAGTTGTCAGGGGGCATTTTTTTGCGAAATACAGAGGCCCTTCCGGTAGGAACGAGGTGTCAGGTGGAGGAATCATTCTTTTGCGCATAATAAGGAGGCACTTCCTTGCGTGCGGCCATGGACCCAGCTGTCAGCCTCTCCACTTACAGTCCTCTTCTGATGGTTGTCGTTCGTTGACCGCGTTGATGACGCCGTACCACCTGAGAGCACCAAGGTGGCGGACGACGGCGCGACCTAGTAAGGGAACGACCCAGAGCCTGGGAATACGCGGCAGCAGATGCCCACGCGGAGGGGAGTATGAGGGTTGACTGCTTCAGTTGCGGTTTGAAGCTGGCGTCTTCGGAGGATAACAGGGGGTGTTGTGAGTAGAGGGAATGCCTGACTAGTAGTAGTATGGTCGGGTGGTGAGGCCTGCGCGGCAGCATAGCCGGCCACGGGAGGTTGAAGCAGGCGGTATGGCGGACGCAGGTTTGGGCGGCTGGTGCAACAAGACCAGAGGTTGAAGACGCAGCTTGGTCGCTGGATTAACATCCAACAGTCAGTGCATCTAGAATCGTTTATTGACTAAGTTGACAAAGCCCTGCGTACGCGTTAACTTAGTAGGCCCACAAGTCAGCCTCCAAATCTGGTGGGTCCCAGCTAGCAGGAGAATCAATTTTTTCCGCGTAATAAGGTGGCACTTCCTTACGTGCGATTATGTTTTCTGTTTTTTTATTTCTTCTTTTTCGAGTTAGAATAAAAAGAAAACAATTTAGCATCTTCGGTACAATCTATATTTTCACAAAAAGGATCATAATAAAGCTGGTGGGTCCCAGCTGTCAGGGAGAGGAAACTTTTTATTTCGGCGTAATAAAGGAAGCACTTCCATGCGTGCGAAGATGTAGCTGGTGGGTTAAACCCGTCAGGGGGATAAATTATTTGTTTTCACACAATACGTGGCACTTGCTGTGTGCGGCCATGGGCCATGTGGGTCCCTACTGTTAGCCAATCCACGTACATGCCTCATCCGATGATTGTCGTTTGTTGAAAAAGTTGACCACGCCGCGCCGAGAGAACCAACACAATGAACGATGGCGAGTATTACGAAGGGAACGATCCGGAGCCGGCGAAGACACATCGGTGGCTGCCAATGCGTAGGGGAATACGAGGGTTCACTGGTTGGGCTGCGTTGTGAGGCTGCCGTCGCAGGTGAAGAACATGAGGTGTTGGTGAGTAGAGGAATGGCCTGGATGGTGTTTTGGGAGTAGAGTGGGCCGGTGAAGCCTGCGCGGCGGCACAACCGGCCACGGGAGGTGGTACCGCCGGCGGTGGTTTGGGCAGCTGAAGCAAGAATATCCAAGATTGAAGAAGCATTACAACCATTGGATGGACATCCAACGACCACTGCTGCCAGAATCGTGTCTTGACTATAAGTTTACAAAGCCTTTCGTACGCCTTAGTAGGCCCACAAGCCTTCCGTACGCGTAACTGACTATAATTCTCAAAAAATAGTAGGCCCACAAGTGAGCATCACATCTGTGGAAGAGAACATATAGCCCATTTGCAATTTGTAATAGTGTACAACCTATTTTTGAATTCTAATGGAATTTATTACAACCCATTTACAGTCTGTTAAAGTTATAGCCCATTTCTAGCCAGGACAACGATTAATAATTTCAACCAACCTCTCAAAACAGAATTCAACAAAAAATCCCACATTTTGATGGGATCCGAAAAAAATTATCCTGAAATTTTGAGCCAGATTAAATATAATTTCAAAATGAATTTGTATTAGGTAAAAATCTAAAGAAATATTGCGCGTGCAATAAGTAATGAAACTAAAATTTCCAAATTCAAACAATAATATTTTTGAAACTAATTACCTGTTTGGTGCGTTTTTGTATATTTACAGCCCAGTTTTTATAATTACATCCCATTTATTATTTCTTAAAGGTCATTTTCTTGTTAGGCCTAATGCATCCTCATAGGAAATATTTACAGCCTAGCGGGGCAGAGAATAACAAGTTGACCTGGGTTGGGTATTCGGCAAAAAAAGTATAGATAGGCTAGCCATTTTCACCTTGAAAAAATAATATCTGGGCTGGATATTTGGTTGACATAAAATAATAGCACAGGCTAGGCAGACCTTTGCCCAGCTTGACACCCCTGCTCCTCTAAACAATAACAAAAACATCGCTCAAGAAAAACTCCACTTACACCTAAAAAAACAAATACTGCTCGAGCTGTGGGACCCAACTGTCGGCCGGTCCTTGTGCAATTCTCTCGTTTATTGACTATATAGGTTGACGATAGTGTGCGATCGTGATGTCAGGAAACCAGGAGGAAAAAAAAACTTATAGTTGTATATAATAAGGAGGAACTTGCGTACGTACGGCTATGGCCCTAGTGGGTCCCTACTGTCATCCTGTCCAAACACTACAAAAAAAGACACATCAGTGACATTTTGGGCCGAACGAAAATCTTTTCTGTCATACTTATGACACTTCTATGACGATAATTGTGACAAAACAAGGTATCATCATAGATGTGGTGGGGTCCTACTTCTATGACAAACGTTCATGACAGAAAATGGGCTTTTCGTCCTGGGCGGGCCGGAGGCGCAGCTGCATGATATTCTTTGGGCCGTCCATGATGGAAAAAACCATGGTAGAAGCGAGGGCGAGGAAAATATCGGGGTGTCCCCGCTTACGATGGGTGGTCGGGGACCGAGCGATGCGCGTTTCTCTCGTACGTACGCGCGTGTGTGCGTGGCGTTGGGCTCTAACTGAACCCGAGCGAGGCGTTGGGCTCTAACTGAACCCGAGTGATTGCACTACAGGGTACGCGTTACTGAACCCGAGTGATCGATCGATGGCTGTTAACTGAACCCAATCGAGCGATTCTTCGCCATCGCCGCTAATCAAGCCAATCATGCCGTCTCGATGAGCGAGTGAGCGTTCTTTGGGGGTTTGGATGAACAGTTCCCGGTGGGGTGGATGAAGAGGACCCCGTGGTGTTGCCTCTGGATGAAGAGGACCCAGATCGTTCGAGCCGGTTGGGGCTGGCTGAACAGGACCCCGTGGAGGGCAGGATGAACAGGACCACCCCGTGGAGGGCAGGATGAACAGTAGACGCTGGAGGGATGGATGAACAGGAGCCCGTGGAGGGGTGGGTGAACAGGTGCCCATCGAGAGGGCTGGTTGAACAGTAGCCGGTGGAGTTGCGCGCGGTGGAGGCTGGATGTACAGGAGCCCGTGGATGAACAGTCGCAGGTGGAGGCTGGAGGAGGTCGACGATGGATGAACAGGAGCCCGTGGAGGCTGGAGGGGGTCGACGGTGGAGATGAACAGTATCCCGTGGAGTCCCGTTTTGCGGTACGCCACACCCCTCCCGATGAACAGGACCCCTATTTCGACTGTAGCGCTCCAACACAAGTCTGTTTCCTCCGTTTTGCGGTACGCCACACCCCTCCCGATCAACAGGACCCTCGTTTCGACCGTAGGAGGTCCGTTTCCTCCGTTTTGCGGTACGCCAGACTCCTCCGGATGAACAAGATCCCTTTTCGAACATGGCCGGTCGAACACAAGACCGTTTCCTCCATTCTGCGGTATGCCAGGCCTCGTTTCCATCGGCTGTTCTGTCCAAGCCCTCCCGATGAACACAACGACGCAGTTTCTCCGTTCCGATCCAGCCATGTACCCAAGCCCTGGCCGTACATACGCGCGAGTAGGCGTTCGAGACCGCAGAGTGTATGCGACGCGGGTCAGATTTTCTTTCTTGCACCCTGGCCGTTGTACGTACGTGTACATGCTACGTGCGCGCCTCTACTACGACACGTGCGCGCCTCTACAACGACCAGTATATACGTACACGTTCGCGATCAGAATGAAAACGCTACGTACGCTTCGACCATGTGGGTCCCGACTGTTAGGCACTCCCTTGCCTGCGAAGATGCAGCTGGTGGGTCCCAGCATTCAGGGGGGCGAATCGTTTCTTTTGCCCGGACGCACTTCCTTGCGTGCGAAGATGTAGCTGGTGGGTCCCAGCAGTCAGGGGGAAACGTTTTTTTTCGTGAAATATGGTGGCCCGTCCGGTGGGTCCGCTGTCAGGTGGAGGAATAATTATTTTGCGCGTAATAAGGAGGCACTTACTTGCTGCGGCCGTGGACCCAAATCGGCCTCTCCACGTCTGATCCATGTCTGATGGGAGCCGTTCCTTGACCACGTTGACCACGCCGCGCCGAGAGCACCAGGGCGGTGGATGACGGCGAGGCCTAGGAAGGGGACGACGCGGAGCCGGGGAAGACGCGGCAGTGGATGCCCACGCGTAGAGGATTATGAGGGTTCACTGGTTCGCTGTGGTGTGAGGCTACCGTCGCCGCAGAATAACAGGGGTTGTGGGTGAGTAGAGGGATGGCCTGGCCAGCGGTGGGAGTAGTAGGGGGCGGTGAGGCCTCCGCCGCATCGCAGCCGGCCACGGAAGGCAGGAGCACGAGGCACGACCGATGCTTTGGGCGGCTAGAGCAAGAAGACAAGAGGTTGAAGAAGCACTACGGCCGTTGGATGGACATCGTACGGTCACTGGAGCTCGAATCGTGCATATTGACTAAGTTGACAAAGCCCTCCGTCCTCACAACTTAGTAGGCCCACAAGTCAGCCTACTACTATCTGGGTCCCAAAGTTAGCGGTGGGGAGTATTCATTTTTTATGCGTAATAAGGAGGCACTTCCGTGCGTGCGAAGATATAGCTAGTGGGTCCAAGCCGTCGGTGGCGATAGCGTTTTTGCGAAATCTGAGAGGCCCTTTCGGTGGGTCCCGGATGTCGTGGAGGAATCATTATTTTTGCGGCGTAATAAGGAGGCATTTCCTTGCGTGCGGTTGTGGACCTAGCTGTCGGCCTCTCCATGTACGATCCGCCACTTCAGATGCATGTCCTGCTGTTGACCACGTTGACCAGGCCACACTGAGAGCACCAGTGCGGTGGACGACGGCGAGGCCTAGGAAGGGAACGACACGGAGACAGGGAAGACTCGACAGTTGTTTCCCACGCGGAGGGGAGTACGACTGTACGAGGGTTTACTGGTTCGTCTGCCGTCGCCGGAGAATAACTGTAGGTGTGGGTGAGTAGAGGGATGGCTAGACCAGCAATGGGAGTACGGTGGGGTGCTGAGGCCTGCGCGGCAGCACAGCCGGCCGTGGGGAGGAGGGAGCAGACAGTCCCGCTGGCGCTTGTTTGAGCGGCTAGAGCAGGAAGAGCAAAGATTGAAGAAGCACGTCGGCCGTTGGATGGAAATCCAACAGTCACTGCTTGTGCGTCAACTTTTTTTTAGGAAAGCCTCAAATCTATGGAAAATAGCGAACAACCCATCCGCCATTATTTCTAATAATTTACAGCCCATTTGCTAGTTTTTAAGGTTTTTTTGAGCCCATATTCTTTTTGTTAGCATTACAGCCCATATTGTGGCCACGGTTAAAAAGTTATACGAAATTTTGCATATTTCAAAAGCGGTCCGAACTGTTTTTAATCCCGAAATTTCGAGTCACATTCAAACTGATTTTAAAAATAAATGTATATCAATATAAAATCCAACAAATTTTCCAAGCATAAAAATCAATGCAATTTTAAATCTCAAAATGAAAAAAAGAAATTTGAAACTAATTGTCGGTTTGATGTGTTTTAAAAATGTACAGCCCATTTCTCATTACTGATAGGCCATTTTCTCGGCCAGCCGAATGAAGCTCTCCTTGTCTTGAAAGATTTCCAGCCCAACAGGCCTGACAAAGCGAGTTACTTGGCAAACTACAAAAAGCTGTGCTATTCTTTGTGGACCCAACAAGGCCGTGGACCCAGTCATCGACCTCTCCACGTCTGATACTCTTCCGGTGGAAGTCGGTCGTTGACCACATTGACCACGCCGCGCCGAGAGCACCAAGACGGTGACGACGGCGAGGCCTAGGAAGGGGACGACGTGGAGCCGGGAAGACGCGGCAGTGGATGCCCACGCGGAGAGGAGTACGAGGGTTCACTGATTCGGCTGTTGCGTGAGGCTGCCGTCGCCGCAGAATAACAGGGGGTGTGGGTGAGTAGAGGGATGCCCTAGCCAGCGGTGGGAGTAGTAGGGGGCAGTGAGGCCTCCGCGGCATCACAGCCGCCGACGGGTGGCAGGAGCATGCGGCACGAACGACGTTGCTTTGGGCGGCTGGAGCAAGAAGACCAGAGGTTGAAGAAGCACTATGGCCGTTGGATGGACATTGTATGGTCACTGGAGCTAGAACCGTTCATATTGACTAAGTTGACAAAGCCCTCCGTCCCCGTCAACTTAGTAGGCCCACAAGTCAGCCACCCACTATGGTGGGTCCCAGCTAGCAGGGGGTATTCATTTTTTTGTGCATAATAAGGAGGCACTTCCTTGCGTGCGAAGATATAGCTGGTGGGTCCGACACAGCCGATTGGAACGTTTTTTTCGTGAAATACAGAAGCCCTTCCCACGTATAGTCCACGTACAGTGCGTAATAAGGAGGAACTTTCCTTGCGTGCGACCATGGACCTCGTGGGTCTGAGCCGTCAGGCTCTCCATGTACAGTCCTCTTCCGATGACTCTCGTATGTTGGGCACGCCGCGTCGAGCGCACCGAGGCGATGGACGACGGTGAGTCCCCAGACTGGAATGACCCGGAGATGGGGAAGACGCGGCAGTGGAGTCGCAGACGGAGAGGAGTGGGAAACTTGATTGGTTCGGGTGCGGGGTGGGCCTACACTCGGCAGAGAACAAGAGGAGGTGCAGAGTGGAGGGATGGCCTGGCCATCGGCGGGGTAGCGTTTCGCTGAGGAGCGCAAAACAACGCCGCTGGACGCCGGAGGCTGAAGCAGGCGGTCTCGGCAGCGCTGGGGAAGAAGACGAGAGATTGAAGAAGAATGCCGGCCGTTGGATGTAAATCCAACGCCTTCTTAGGCTTCGACCCATCGCCCACATGTCGGTAGGTCCATTTGTTTTTAGTCCATTTGGTGGGCTGGGTGAAACAATGATGACATCTATGCAGCCCGCTTATATGTATGGTAGAATTTAAAGCCCATTTGCATTTTTCTCAAATCCACGGACTTGTGGGCTGGGTGAAAATATAATGTTGGCCTAGATGGAGAAATGTTATAAAAACATAAACACATGATTGCACGCCTATTACTGCATTGGTCAAGAAATCTTTGCAAGCTTATGTATGCAATCACTAGGAGTTAACTTGCCAAGTTATATATAAACAATTATTATTATTATTTTATAAGAACTTTCAACTTACAAAATAAAATATCATTTAAATTTGATGAGTTAATAGTACATGGGGTATTATTATTTTTTAGGCTAGACGTGGGACAATTGAGTTGGTTCTAGGGAAAAGTACTGGGAGAAAACTCAGTTTGCATCGAAAAAGAAAGTGGGAGAAAATTCAGATATAGGATTAATGAAAATGAAAAATAGAACTGACCTGTATAGGAAGAGGACGAAAGATTGAAGAAAATAAAGAAATACAAATGGATAGGTGGTTGGTCCCATATGTCTGTGTACGAGACCTGCTGGGTCCACCTGAGGAGGGGAATATGTTGGGAGGAAGGAGATTCAAAGCACGGCAGCCGAGTGAACCAGTTTTTTTAACGGACAAGTGAACTAGTTACATACATAAGCAAATAGCCACTAAAAAAAGCAAATTGGTTAATGGGTTCTTCAAAGAAAAATTTCGGACAAAACAGATAATTACGACACTTAGGCTAATGCATGAAACACTCAGATGATAAAGGTGCTTATAAATAGATAAAGTACAAAATCTAGACCTTCCTAGCACGCTTGATCATGATGTTGCGGCTGTCCGTGTACTCGTCGGTTACGGGAAGCAGACACGCCCTCATGTCTAAGATCTGCATGTACATGTCGTAGCATGCGTATGCGTCCTTGGCCGCGTAGGTTATGTAGGCTAGATTTAGAGGTACCTCCCACGTGTTCTGGTCCTTGGTATCGTTGTCTTCTTTCATGCTGGCGTATCAGGGGTAGATGATGGTCTCGGCGAGGTCAACCACGAAGTCCTTCTCCTGCCCGTTGCTGATGATCTTGTATTGCTTCTGGATCTCGACAAGTTTGTTGCACCAGATGGCCGAATCGTCGCGTTCTTCCTTCTCTCCACCGTAGCGAAGGTGCAGTCGGTGTTGCCGATGAAACGGGCGAATGCTCCAAAACCTCTAATGGCCCTACAGAAGTGGTAGATGAGAACCTCGTCCCGCACACATACCTGGGCGACGGCGATCCACTGGTCCCTGTCAGGAGACGAATGGATGGGCACAAGGTCTAGTCCTGCAACCTTGTGCTTTCTCGTCTGTAGAGTCTTTGCTTGAACTCGGCGAGGCAGAGCTTCACCGAGTCCGGATCGTTGGTGTACATCACATTCAACTTGGTGCAGCCATAGGACTGAACGGCGAACTCAAAGGGGAACTCCTTGCTGAAGTCCATATCCAGCAGGCTCACCCCTCGGATCGCCATTGGAGTTTCTTCAAGTGAACGAGTGTGTAGGCGGCGGCAGCAGTTCGTTTTTCAGCTCTTGGGAACTGGATTCAACAGTAAACTGAGTGTGTACAGGCGACAACAGTTACTACCCCTCCCTCGTCCGCTGCACGCCTGGCAGAAGATGCACCCTCGGCGCATTCAAACGCCTCCATTAAGAAACCTACTCCGGCCACACGTCGGTTCACGAGCGGGTCTGTATTGGTCCTGTAATAACAGGAGTTAGTGGTCACTTTACTTAAATTTAATTAGCTTTAATAGAAATTTATACTTAAAACAAGCAATGCATTGGCTCATTCTATCAGTGCCACAGGATCAACATGCACAACAATTAGAATTATTATTCTCAGGACGCACACGATCAGCACATTTGTCGCACTTCCACAAAGATAATACTACCAAGTTTGAACTGTTTGTTATGGTTGTTGTCCTCTGCATCATCATGCCATGTTTCCCAGCTTTCAAGATTCAGAACCAACAAATAAGATCCAAATTATAAGTACAACAAAGATGCCTACACATCTCATTGATTCCCAGCTTGCAAGATTTAGAACCAACAAATAAGATCTAAATAATAAGTACAACAAAGATGGCTACACATCTCATTGATTCCCAGCTTGCAAGATTCAGAACCAACAAATAAGATTCAAATAATAAGTACAACAAAGATGCCTGCACATCTCATTGATTCCCAGCTTGCAAGATTCAGAACCAACTCATTAGAGCCTTTTGATAAAGTGAATATCGGGATTAAATCCATCTTGGCTAGCCATGTCATACAATCGAAGAACTTGGCGAATGCTCTTGACCGTCACAACATCTGTAGTTGAGTATTCCTGTTTGCACACCACAAACCAGGAAAGCATGATTTCAATTTAATAGTGGCCTCCTTTACTCAACCTGCAGCTCCACTAGGATGAGGCTGATACGTCTCCGTCGTATCTACTTTTCCAAACACTTTTGCCCTTGTTTTGGACTCTAACTTGCATGATTTGAATGAAACTAACCCGGACTGACGTTGTTTTCAGCAGAATTGCCATGGTGTTATTTATGTGCAGAAACAAAAGTTCTCGGAATGACCTGAAACTCCACGAAACGTCTAGTTGAAAATAATAAAAAATCATTGCAACAGATGAGGACCAGTGGGCCCACACCCTGTCCACGAGGGTGGGGGCGCGCCCTCCCCCTAGGGCGCGCCCCCTACCTCGTGGGCCCCCTGGAGCTCCTCCGACACCAACTCCAACTCTATATATTTGCTTATGGAGAGAAAAAAATCAAGGAGAAGAAATCATCGCGTTTTACGATACGGAGCCGCCGCCAAACCCTAAAACCTCTCGGGAGGGCTGATCTGGAGTCCGTTCGGGGCTCCGGAGAGGGGGATTCGTCGCCGTCGTCATCATCAACCATCCCCCGTCACCAATTTCATGATGCTCACCGCCGTGCGTGAGTAATTCCATCATAGGCTTGCTGGACGGTGATGGGTTGGATGAGATCTATCATGTAATCAAGTTAGTTTTGTTAGGGTTTGATCCCTAGTATCCACTATATTCTGAGATTGATGTTGCTATGACTTTGCTATGCTTAATGCTTGTCACTAGGGCCCGAGTGCCATGATTTCAGATCTGAACCTATTATGTTTTCATGAATATATATGTGTTCTTGATCCTATCTTGCAAGTCTATAGTCACCTACTATGTGTTATGATCCGGCAACCTTGAAGTGACAATAATCGGGACCACTCCCGGTGATGACCATAGTTTGAGGAGTTCATGTATTCACTATGTGCTAATGCTTTGTTCCGGTTCTCTATTAAAAGGAGGCCTTAATATCCCTTAGTTTCCATTAGGACCCCGCTGCCACGGGAGGGTAGGACAAAAGATGTTATGCAAGTTCTTTTCCACAAGCACGTATGACTATATTCGGAATACATGCCTACATTACATTGATGAATTGGAGCTAGTTACATGTCACCCTATGTTATGATCATACATGATGAACCGCATCCGGCATAATTTTCCATCACCGATCCAATGCCTACGAGCTTTCCATATACTGGTTTTCGCTTATTTACTTTTCCGTTGCTACTGTTACAATCACTACAAAACACCAAAAATATTACTTTTGCTTTCGTTACTCTTTTGTTACCGTTACCACTACTATCATATTACTTTGCTACTAAATACTTTACTGCAGATATTAAGTTATCCAGGTGTGGTTGAATTGACAACTCAACTGCTAATACTTGAGAATATTCTTTGGCTCCCCTTGTATCGAATCAATAAATTTGGGTTGAATACTCTACCCTCGAAAACATTGCGATCCCCTACACTTGTGGGTTATCAAGACTAATTTAAAGGCGCCGTTCTTGGAGAGCATAGCTCTATTCTTTGAGTCACTTGGGATTTATATCTGCTGGTCACTATGAAGAACTTGAAAGACGCTAAAACAACAATTTATCCCTCAACTACGAGGGAGGTAAGGAACTGCCACTAGCTCGCACTTGATTCACCTTACATTTTGAGTAAGCTTGCGGCACCTAAACCTGCTTCTGTTATTCATTTTGATATGTCGCATGTTATTGATGATGCCACTTCTGCTATGCATGATACTTATGATGAAACTACTTCTACGCTTGACACTATTGTGCCCCTTAGTGAATTTCTTGATGAACAAATTGCTAGGGCTAGAGAGAAATAAATTATTGAAACTGATTATATTGAAGAAAGTGATGATGAAGATATGCCTGTTATTCCTCAGGGTTATATTATTGATATGGAAGCTTCTACAGCTATTTTAGCCTGCAAAGATAGGTCTGAGCTCAAGAGGCTATTAGTTAAATGGAATAAGGTATCTCTTAAAGATAGAATGAAACCTGACCCTGCTTTTGCTACTCACCTATCTGTGTTGCCGATAAGGATTATGAATTCTTTGTTGATCCTGATATAATTAATTTGGTTGAATCTGATACTTTTCATGGTTATGAATCTGAAACTGTTGTGGCACATCTTACTAAATTAAATGACATAGCCACCCTGTTCACTAATGATGAGAGATCTCGCTACTTATATATCCTTAAAATATTTCCGTTCTCATTAAAGGGTGATGCTAAGATATGGTTTAATTCTCTTGATCCTGGTTGTGTGCGTAATCCCCAGGATATGATTTGTTACTTCTCTTCTAAATATTTCCCTGCTCATAAGAAACAAGCTGCTTTGAGGGAAATATACAACTTTGTGCAAATTGAAGAAGAGAGTCTCCCACAAGCTTGGGGGAGGCTTCTCAAGTTACTTAATGCTTTGCCTGATCATCCTCTTAAGAAAAATGAAATACTTGATATCTTTTGTAATGGACTAACCGATGCTTCCAGAGATTACCTGGATAGTTGTGTTGGTTCTGTTTTCGAGGAAAGAACACGGATGAAGCTGAAATTCTATTGAATAATATGTTGACAAATGAAAATAATTGGGCACTTAGGAGCCAGCTCTGAGCCACTTATTGAACCTATTCCTAAACCGACTCCGAAGAAGAGAGGTGTTCTATTTCTCAGTCCTGAAGATATGCAAGGGGCAAAGAAATCTATGAAAGAAAAAGGTATTAAAGCTGAAGATGTTAAGAATTTACCTCCTATTGAAGAAATACATGGTATTAATCTACCGCTTGTTGAAGAATCTTATGATCTTAATCCATTACCTATTGAAGAACCTCCTGGTCTTGATAACCCGACACAGGTAGTAAAGGTAAATTCTCTCTATAGATATGATAGAGCTGAAATCCCTCCCACTAAAATTGCTAGCTAGTGCTTGGATGAGTTTGATAACTTTATGGTTAAGCAAGAAGATTTCAATGCTTATTTTGGTAGACAATTAAAACAAAATACTTATATGATTAAACACTTGGGTGATTATATGGCTAATGTTAGAGGTGAACTTAACCTTGTTAGCAAACATGCTTCTATGGTTACCACTCAAGTAGAACAAGTACTTAAGGCTCAAAATGATTTGCTCAATGAAATGAATAGTAAGAAAAATGATTATGCTGTTAGAGTGGCTACTAGAACTGGTAGAATGACTCAGGAACCTTTGTATCCTGAAGGCCACTGCTACCTCTTGAGCTTGCGTTGGATTTCCCCGAACAGGAAAGGATGATGTAGCAGAGTAGCGTAAGTATTTCCCTCAGTTTTTGGGAACCAAGGTATCAATCCAGTAGGAGGCCACGCGCAAGTCCCTCGTACCTACACAAAAACAATAGCTCAGTGCAACCAACGCGATTAGGGGTTGTCAATCCCTTCACGGTCACTTACGAGAGTGAGATCTGATAGAGAAGATAGATAATATTTTTGGTATTTTTGATATAGAGATGCAAAGTGAAAAGTAAAAGGCAAAGTAAAAGCAAAGCAAAAATAAAAGTGATGGAGATTGATATGATGAGAATAGACCCGGGGGCCATAGGTTTCACTAGTGGCTTCTCTCAAGAGCATAAGTATTCTACGGTGGGTGAACAAATTACTGTTGAGCAATTGATAGAATTGAGCATAGTTATGAGAATATCTAGGTATGATCATGTATATAGGCATCACGTCCGAGACAAGTAGACCGACACTACCTTTTGCATCTACTACTATTACTCCACTCATCGACCGCTATCCAAAGATGCATCTAGAGTATTAAGTTAAAAAGCAGTAACGCCTTAAGCAAGATGACATGATGTAGAGAGATAAATTCATGCAATATGAAATAAACCCCATCTTGTTATCCTCGATGGCAACAATACAATACATGCCTTGCTGCCCCTTCTGTCACCGGGAAAGGACACCGCAAGATCGAATCCAAAGCTAAGCACTTCTCCCATGGCAAGAAAAACCAATCTAGTAGGCCAAACCAAACTGATAATTCGAAGAGACTTGCAAAGATAACCAATCATACATAAAAGAATTCAGAGAAGATTCAAATATTATTCATAGATAGACTTGATCATAAACCCACAATTCATTGGTCTCAATAAACACACCGCAAAAAGAAGATTACATCGAATAGATCTCCACGAGAGAGGGGAGAACATTGTATTGAGATCCAAAAGAGAGAAGAAGTCATCTAGCTACTAACTATGGACCCGAAGGTCTGAGGTAAACTACTCACACTTCATCGGAGGGGCTATGATGATGTAGAAGCCCTCCGTGATGACGGCCCTCTCCAGCGGAGCTCCGGAACAGGCCCCAAGATGGGATCTCGTGGATACAAAAAGTTGCGGCGGTGGAATTAGGTTTTTGGCTCCGTATCTGATCGTTTGGGGATATGTAGGTATATATAGGAGGAAGGAGTACGTCGGTGGAGCAACAGTGGGCCCACGAGGCAGGGGGCGCGCCCTAGGGGGGGCGCCCCCCCACCCTCGTGACCGCCTCTTTTGTTCCTTGGAGCAGGGTCCAAGTCTCCTGGATCACGTTCGGTGAGAAAATCATGTTCCCGAAGGTTTCATTCCGTTTGGACTCCGTTTGATATTCTGTTTCTTCGAAACACCGAAATAGGCAAAAAACATCAATTCTGGGCCGGGCCTTCGGTTAATAGGTTAGTCCCAAAAATACTATAAAAGTGGAAAATAAAGCCCAATATGGTCCAAAACAGTAGATAATATAGCATGGAGCAATCAAAAATTATAGATACGTTGGAGACGTATCAGCCACCCTAAGAGAATTGAGCAAGATTCTCAGAGAAATAATATTGATGCACCTAGGTCTTCTAAAAGGAAGAAAAAGAAAAATGATAGGACTTTGCAAACTTTTAGTGAACCTATTGCTGAACCACCTGAGAATCCAAATGATATCTCTATTTACGATCTTTGAAACACAATCTGTAATGATCATGAACATAGTGAAAATTTTATTGATGATCTTAATGATGCTCAACCTAGTAATGATAATGATGTAGAAATTGAACCTGCTGTTGATCTTGATAACCCACAATCAAAGAATCAACGTTATGATAAAAGATACTTTGTTGCTAGGAAACATGGTAAAGAAAGGGAACCATGGGTCCAGAAACCCATGCCTTTTCCTCCCAAACCATCCAAGAAAAAGGATGATGAGGATTTTTGAGTGCTTTGCTGAAATGATTAGACCTATCTTTTTGCGTATGCGATTGACTGATATGCTCAAAATGAATCCTTATGCTAGTATATGAAAGATATTGTTACAAATAAGAGAAAGATACCGGAAGCTGAAATTTCCACCGTGCTTGCTAATTATACTTTTAAGGGTGGAATACCAAAGAAACTTGGAGATCCAGGAGTACCTACTATACCATGCTCCATTAAAAGAAATTATGTTAAAACTGCTTTATGTGATCTTGGAGCCGGTGTTAGTGTTATGCCTCTCTCTTTATATCATAGACTTGACTTGAATAAGTTGACATCTACTGAAATATCTTTGCAAATGGCTGATAAATCAACTGCTATACCTGTCGGTATTTGTGAGGATGTGCCTGTTGTGGTTGCAAACGTTACTATTTTAACGGACTTTGTTATTCTTGATATTCCCGAGGACGGTAGTATGTCTATTATTCTTGGAAGACTTTTTTTTAATATTGCAGGGGCTGTTATTGATTGCAACAAAGGCAATGTCACTTTTCATGTTAATGGTAATGAGCATACGGTACACCTTCCGAGGAAACAACCTCAAGTTCACAGTATCAACTCTATTGGAAAAATTCCATCGATCATATTTGGAGGTTTTGAATTTACTCTTCCTACTATCAAGAAGAAATATGATATTCTTATTATAGGGGATGTGCATATCCCCGTTGAGGTAACATAGTGTTATTCGAAATTTCTCCGGTTCCATGTTATTCGGAATGAGTTTGTTAACAAGACTTGATCAACCTTGTTAGTAGATTCCTTTTGATGAGCATGAGATGGATGAAACTAGAAGGCACAACCTTCTGTACCCTCTTTATACTTTCTGTTATTTAGTTGAAATAAAGTAAAACTAGTATTTTTTACATACATTTTTCTGATTTATCATCGCAATATAAAAATACCCCGAAAATAAAAGTTCTCCAAATGCCCTGAAAATGAAATATGATTTTTTCTAGAATATTTGAGGATTTATGGAACTGAGAACACACGAGGGGGGTCAACCACCTGGGCACGAGGGTGGAGGGCGCGCCCCCTGCCTCATGGGCCCATGGTGGTTCTCCTCCACTTATTCCTGCACCCATCCACTCCTTCCTCCCACAAACACGAATATCTAGCTCAAGCACGAGTTCTAGCTCATTTTGCTGCGATTTTCGATCACCTTGCTCAAAGTACCTCTCACAAAACAGATTGGGGAGATTGTTCCTTGGTATGTGACTCCTCCATCGGTCCAATTAGTTTTTTTTCTAGTGCTTTATTCATTACAAATTTGTGCTTCCTAGGCGACCATGTTCTTGAGCTTGCATGTCAAATTTATATGGTCCCAAGTAGTTCTAATGCTTGATATAGGCTCTAGGCACTTGTAGGAGTAGTTGCTATCAATTTCGTTGAGCTTGGTTCACTTTTGTCTGAAGTTACTAAAAATTTCAGAAATTTTTCAGAGGAAGAAATATGTTTAGGAAAATGTTCCAAGGTGGTTCTTCAAGGAAGCAAGGACCCAGGCTTGCAATACGTGATGCTGACGAGGAGCCACCAAGGGACGGTACCGTGCGGCCTTGTGAATGGCCTTCAGAAAGTTTTACGGATCGAGCGGGAATCAAGGAAGAATTTAACGCATATTTGCGTAACGCCTATCTTGTGAGCTTTGAGGCAGACAAATGCCCACAGTACTGTCATCTCACTAGTTCACTAGTTCATATCACGTAATTCTCCAACTGTCATGTTTGATCTTTATGAAAAATCTTATACCATGGACTTAGAGGATTTTACTTCTGCTTGCAAACTTCCACAATGGGGTAGTGTTAGTGATCCCCGTAAATCTGAATTTAGACACTTTCTTGCTGGTATAACCGTAGGGGAATCTAGAGATATAGCACAAGCTACCATAGGGAGCATTCACTTTCCTGCTATACATTATTTTGCTCTCTTCATAGGTAGGTGCATAAATGGTAAGGATGAAGCATGTCATATGTGTGTCCCTAATCTCAGTATTCTTAGGAGTGCTGTGTTGGGAGACCAATCTTATAATATGGGAGCCATTGTTGCACGTAGGTTGCATCATAATAGATTTAATGGAGATTTCTTTGGAGGAATTTATGCAACCCGCTTAGCTGATTATCTCGATGTGGACATTCGTGAGGATGATATGGAGTTGCCTCCTACTTATTTAGACTATAATTCTATGGTCTACCACCAGTTTATCGAGAGGAATGAATCACCTCTCCATTATCGACTAATCTTTGACAAACGGCGTGTTGTCCGTATTACTCTCCCAGCTCCTGCCTTCTTTGATTATCAGGCAAAACGAAGATATATTATTACCAGAGAGGAGGTAGATGAGTACGAGAGGAGAGCGGAGGCAGCTTGACGCCACGCTGCAGCTCAGGAGGCGATAGCCGCTGCATCGCAGTACGACCCCAACTACAACTATGGGTATCCGCCAGGCCATCCGTGGCAATGAACCAACTTAGGCCAAAAGCCTAAGCTTGGGGGAGTATGTATTTCCCACCGACATTACATTTATGTTCACACACACTCATTGCTAGATGTCGGTGCTCATACTTTTTCATTGTAATATCCATGCTAGTTTATTTTATTTTTCTTGCTTTCTTCTTGTCTGTTTGTTAAACCTTAAAAAAAACAAAAAAATTAGTAGTAACTTTTAGTTAGTTTACTTTTCTTGCTGTAGTAGTAATAATTAAAAGAAAACCTAAAAAGATTTCTTGTTCCTCTTTTGCTTGTTGGGAGCTTTCCCGTGTAAATAGTTTTTATTTCTTTTCTTTTCTTTGGGGGTCGATAGGAGAAGACCATGATTAAATTGTTGAAGTGGCTCTTATATGCTTTATTGTAGATTTAACCAAGAGCCCATATTGCCTTGTCTTCTCCTGTTTATTGAATGCTCATAGATTCCAGCTTAGTCCAATGCACGTGCACTCTTATTATTATTCACATCGTTCGGTCGTGCAAGTGAAAGGCAATTATGATGATATATGATGGACTGACTAAGATGAGAAAAGCTGGTATGAACTCGACCTCTCTTGTTTTTGTAAATATGATGAGTTCATCGTTCCTGATTCAGCCAAATATGAATAAACATGTTTGCAATGACAATTAGAGATCATAGTTGCTTATGCCATGCTTGATTAGCTATGAGTTATAATGATTTACCTTGCGTGCCAACATGCTATTAAAATGGTTATGATGTGGTATGATGGGGTGGTATCCTCCCTTGAATGATTTAAGTGACTTGACTTTGCACATGTTCACTCATGTAGTTGAAACAAATCAACAATAGCCTTCACGTTATTTATGTTCATGGCGGATTATATCCTACTCATGCTTGCATCCAATGTTTATTAATTTTAATGCATGTTCATGACTGTTGTCGCTCTCTACTTGGTCGCTTCCCAGTCTTTTGTTGGCCTTCACGTGTACTAAGCGGGAATACTGCTTGTGCATCCAATCCCTTAAACCCCAAAGTTATTCCATATGAGTCCACTATACCTTCCTATATGCGGTATCTACCTACCATTCCAAGTAAATTTGTATGTGCCAAACTCTAAACCTTCAAATAAACATTCTGCTTTGTATGCTCGAATAGCTCATGTATCAACTAGGGTTGCCCTTATCTTCCATGTTAGGCGGGTTATTCTCAAGAGGAGTGGATTCCGCTCCTCATTCACGAGAAAATGGCTGGTCACCGGGAAGCCCAGTCCCATGCTTTATGCAAACTAAATCAAAATAATTGCAAACAAAACTCCCCACAGACTGTTGCTAGTTGGAGACACTCGTTGTTTCGAGCAAGTCATGGATTGATGCTTGTTGGTGGAGGGGGAGTATAAACTTTACCATTCTGTTTGGGAACCGCCTATAATGTCTGTAGCATGGAAGATATCGCCATCTCTTAGTTGTTATGTTGACAATGAAAGTATGCTTCTCAAAATATTATTTATCTCTATTTCAAAACCGAGCTCTGGCACCTCTACAAATCCTTGCTTCCCTCTGCGAAGGGCCTATCTATTTACTTTTATGTTGAGTCATCACCCTCTTATTAAAAAGCACTAGCTGGAGAGCGCAACTGTCATTTGCATTCATTACTATTAATTTATATTGGGTATGACTATGATTAGATTTCTTTTACCATGAATTACAATGTCTAGTCAATCCTTGATCTTTAAAGGTGCTCTGCATTTATGTTTTGCGGTCTCAGAAAGGGCTAGCGAGATACCATCTTGTTATATCATGTTATGATTGTTTTGAGAAAGTGTTGTCATCCGAGATTTATTATTATTGCTCGCTAGTTGATTATGCTATTGATATGAGTAAACAAGAGACCTGAGAGTTATTGCAAATGTGGTTAGTTATAATCTTTGCTGAAAACTTGAATGCCGTCTTTACATATTTACAACAACAAGAACAAACAGAGTTTGTAAAAGTTTTCTTTATCACTTTCAGTTTATCAACTGAATTGCTTGAGGACAAGCAAAGGTTTAAGCTTGGGGGAGTTGATACGTCTCCGTCGTATCTACTTTTCCAAACACTTTTGCCTTTGTTTTGGACTCTAACTTGCATGATTTGAATGAAACTAACCCGGACTGACGCTGTTTTCAGAAGAATTGCCATGGTGTTATTTATGCGCAGAAACAAAAGTTCTCGGAATGACCTGAAGCTCCACGGAACGTCTAGTTGAAAATAATAAAAAAATCATTGGAAAAGATGAAGACCAGGGGGCCCACACCCTATCCACGAGGGTGGGAGGCGCGCCCTTCCCCCTAGGACGCGCCCCCTACCTCATGTGCCCCCTGGAGCTCCTCCGACGCTAACTCCAACTCTATATATTTGCTTTCGGAGAGAAAAAATCAAGGAGAAGAAATCATCGCGTTTTACGATACGGAGCCGCCGCCAAGCCCTAAAACCTCTCGGGAGGGCTGATCTGGAGTCCGTTCGGGGCTCCGGAGAGGGGGATTCATCGCCGTCGTCATCATCAACCATCCTCCATCACCAATTTCATGATGCTCACCGCCGTGCGTGAGTAATTCCATCGTAGGCTTGCTAGACGGTGATGGGTTGGATGAGATCTATCATGTAATCAAGTTAGTTTTGTTAGGGTTTGATCCCTAGTATCCATTATGTTCTGAGATTGATGTTGCTATGACTTTGCTATGCTTAATGCTTGTCACTAGGGCCCGAAAGTGCCATGATTTCAGATCTGAACCTATTATGTTTTCATGAATATATGTGTGTTCTTGATCCTATCTTGCAAGTCTATAGTCACCTACTATGTGTTACGATCCGGCAACCCTGAAGTGACAATAATCGGGACCACTCCCGGTGATGACCATAGTTTGAGGAGTTCATGTATTCACTACGTGCTAATGCTTTGTTCCGGTTGTCTATTAAAAGGAGGCCTTAATATCCCTTAGTTTCCATTAGGACCCCGCTGCCACGGGAGGGTAGGACAAAAGATGTCATGCAAGTTCTTTTCCACAAGCACGTATGACTATATTCGGAATACATGCCTACATTAGATTGATGAATTGGAGCTAGTTACATGTCACCCTATGTTATGATCGTTACATGATGAACCGCATCCCATAATTTTCCATCACCGATCCAATGCCTACGAAGCTTTCCATATACTGGTTTTAAACTTACTTACTTTTCCGTTATCTTTGTTACAATCACTACAAAACACCAAAAATATTACTTTTGCTTTCGTTACTCTTTTGTTACCGTTACCACTACTATCATATTACTTTTCTACTAAATACTTTGCTGCAGATATTAAGTTATCCAGGTGTGGTTGAATTGGCAACTCAACTGCTAATACTTGAGAATATTCTTTGGCTCCCCTTGTGTCGAATCAATAAATTTGGGTTGAATACTATACCCTCGAAAGCTGTTGAGATCCCCTAAACTTGTGGGTTATCAGAGGCCTGCCTGGAGTTCCATGATTCAATTCATGCGCCTTTTTCTGCAGTTCACCTGAAATTAAGCAAAGATTGCATCATTCAGCTAGCAAGAAGTACTTGCTCTTGTGAGCTGGCAGAATCTTCTTTAGTAGTTGCACTAAAATTGAGGAACATTAAGGTTGGCCGTCCGTCTCATGTAAGGTGCAACTATAATTTTCTTATCCTTTTGTGCAGTTCCACTAAAATAAAGTGCCATTGTGGTGACAAAGGACGGCTCATCTTGCAAAGGCTAATAAAATGATGCACGAGATTACCGTGAGAACTTGACGGAGATTTTGGAAACTCCAATCACCATTTTGTGCAGTTCCACCAAAATTGAGAGATGTTGCCCACGTGACATTTTAGTTGAACTGTACAAGACACTCATTCCAAAAAAAGTGTTTTGTGCAGTTCACCAAAAGGTCACAATAGCAACAAGGTGAAATGGATATCCCTATCTGCACAAAAAGATAGAAAGTAAACAGTTGTTGGTCAATAAGAATATACGAAACATATATGAAATGAAAAGAAGCATCTTAATTATGTTCATGGCAATCACGCAAGGACAATAGAAATTTTAAAACGTCAGCAATGCCTCATGTTACCATAAGCATTATGATCAACAATGAGATTCCTCAAATATGGGATTACTTTATTGGTGGCATTGCTTGTTTACCGGAATCTGATAAATCAACAACAGCTAAAGAGTTGGTCTAAGGGCATGGGACCGTGGGGACACCAGGACACCGAAAGCAGCGTAAAGGAGCAACTTACTTATCATCGGGAAAATAGCAGGAGTGCCATTTGTAACACGGTTTAATTGCATCTTATCACTTTGGAGGCATTAGATTAACAATAACACTGGTTAGACATGTCCCTAAGGTAGCAGTGTGATCGCTTCATTATACATGCGCCCTTACATTAACAATGACAAAAGGTTGGAATAAGGACATGCGACGGTGGGACGCATCAGCACAATGTACCTACAAGGAGGCATAAAGTGGTGATGCAGAGTTTGTTCATGCTATGTGAGGGCGGCAAATCTAATCCTGGAGACCTTTTACTATGTGAGGGAATCAAACCTAATCCAGGAGACCTTGTACTATGTCAGGGTAGCAAATATAATCCTGGAGACCTTTTACTATGTGAGGGTAGCAAACCTAATCCTGGAGACCTTGTACTATGTGAGGGCAGCAAATCTAATCCTGGAGACCTTTTACTATGTGAGGGCAACAAATCTAATCCTGGAGACCTTTTACTATGTGAGGGCAGCAAATCTAATCCCGAGACCTTTTACTATGTGAGGGCAGCAATTCTAATCCTGGAGACCTTTTACTATGTGAGGGCAACAAATCTAATCATGGACATACTCATTGACTTGTCCACCACCGCCACTTTCTATCCTTTTTTCAACCAATAATAGATATGTTCCTTATCCAGTTTGTACTGCGTTTTCCCATTATTTCCCTTTTCAACCAAGAGACCAGTTGGGTATCCGGTCTCTACTACTTTCACCATATTATTTCCTCTTTGAATCAAGTCCTGGATTCATGCTACAAATTTCCCCCCTTTCTTCGTTGTTTGAACAAAGCCCTAGATTCGAATGCATGAAGTAGCTTTACCTCTAATAATACTAAAAATTTAGGTGGCTTTGGAAGAGCTGATGGGAGTAGAAAAAGATGCACATGCAGACACGTGGGGAGCTGGGGCAGTACATCAAGGCCGCTTTTGAAGAACTTATACCTGAGGGTCGTTGGGATGTCGGCAGCGGCAGGTCGGATCTGCGGACAATAAGGCAGGGAGGAAGAAGGGTCGGAGGACCTCCCGAGCCGGCCTGTGTCGGAGAGAACGGCACGGGTAGAGGATCAGGCCCGTCCGACAGCTGTGGGTTTCCTCCCTCGCCGGCGATGACCGCATTAACGATGCACCCAGTCCTCTACACACACCAGCCGAAGGGATCCGGCCGGATCTGTGACCAGCGGTGAGTAGAGAGAAAATGTCACTACCGCTGTCTTGTTTATATCTGGAGAGGATGAGAGAATGAAGAGAGCAACCCTAGTAAAGCAAGCGCTCAGGCCCCTGCATACATATATAGTGGAGTGATTATCTTTTTCTCTCCACAACAAGCGTTTCAATTTGTGTACGTGGCATTAAAGAAAAGAAACTCTCTATTTAAGGTGACTACATGTACGACTCCTACTTACTACTACTAGCAGTAGTATTGTTCACTTGTGCTCCCCGGCCCTCCATTCATTGAACAACCCCACGGGTGAATAAACATACAGTACTAGTATTTATATAGAAAGAACAAGCTCGAACTATTTTTGCGTAGTTAAAAGTTGAGGGCGGGGCTTTTCCCGGACAGTACGCGCGGCAGTTATCGCGTAGGCGGTTTGACAGTGAGGCGAGGAGGGTGAGGGAGTAGAGGATTCAACTTACTTACTGCTGGAAAGGTCGGGCTGTGCGATTTGAACTCAACTAACCCAAAAATATCCAAACAAGAGGGTTAGTTTCGGTTAGATTGAACTCAACTAACCCAAAAAATCCAAACAGGAGGGTTAGTTTGGGTTACTGTTTTGATCCACGTGTTAGAGTTAGTTTGGGTTAGGTTGAACTCAACTAACCCAAAAAAAAATCTAACCCACCCAAGAGGTGCTTATTTGGGTTAGTTCTTCTCGGGACACTAAAAAACACATTTTTCTCTCACTCCCCCCGCAGCAGATCCCTCCCCACTTCCTTGAAGCTTCTCGTCCTCTCCCTCCCTCCCTCCCTCTCGCACCACCCATGAAGGCACGTTGCCGTATCCGCGCTCCATCTAACCCCGTCATCCAAACACCTCTTTCGCTAGAGTTACTTCATGCTTAGTTCAGGATTAGAATCTAACTCTAACCTTTAACTGAGTTAGAGTATCCAAACATGGCCTTTGAGAGAGACGAGGAGGGAGAAGCGATATGGGCTGCTGGATTACTAGAGATAGGTGTCGCATGGAAGCCAAGAAATATGGTGATAGCGTGGGTTAGCCATGTACTAGTATGATGTAACTACACTGGGCTGCCGTGTTTCGTACTCTTCCAGTCCACTATGGAGATGATTGGTTGATTTTATATCGCTGAATAATATAAAATATTATGAGTGCAGACGCTCCACCCCGAGGTTCCTTGCTCCTTCTCGGTCGTTGGGAATTTATGTTCTTCCACTCTATTTTTTTACGTGAGCTTTGTTCATCCTTTTGCCAACACGCGACACATCTAGCATCAAGGTGCACATGTCATGCAAGGATCGTTCCATCTATATGAAGAATACGTGGGACTGGAACTACGAGACGGACATGTACCCAGGAGTAGACGTGCGAACCTGTGTAACGTAGCGCATTAAGTGAAGTGGAAAGGCACAAATAGTATGAACATGCGTGGCATATAGGCATTTGTCTCTTACTACCACTAAATGTTGTACGTGCAATGCCCGGTGATGTTATGGAGTACGTGACTACTATATTAATTGGAGGCACATATTAGGTTTTATATTTGTTTACGTGTATGCCCCGAGACCTTCCAACTAGATGTGTCTTTCTCTCCGGGGCGCACTATGTATCGTTCATACCACTAGTATAGTAGTACTACTACGTGTGGTCTCCGACCCAGAAGTGGAGATGCTCTACCACGCTGTTCATGTCCCACTCCTTTCGCTGACGTGTGCGACATCCAGCACGTGCCCTGTGTTTGGCACTCCTTCATCGTAAGAGTTGAAACGCTAGCATTCATTAGAAATAATAAATAAATATAAATCACCAGTGATACTATACCACGCGGTTTCCTTGCTCCTCGATATTGGAAAGAATACTTCCGCTCGCCGACATGTAGGACGTCGACCATCCTGGTCCACTTGCCATGCCTGCAGAACTCCAAGGGAGACTCACCCCGGTCGTCGCGCCGCAGTAATTACTAATGAGCCGTCAAATCACAGGCCCAACCTTACCCACTGTGAAGTTGCTCGGACGAAGGAACCATCATGACTTTGAATTCTGCTTCTTGAAGAAAACTACTGCATCAAAGAAGATCGCTAGCTGATGAAGTTACTCCAGCAGAGGCCTCCTTTGGTTCATAGGATATGAATTTTATAGGAATATGAAAATCATAGGAAGTGAGATGACATGCATCTCAATTCCTATAGAGAAAGATATGCCATTTGATGCATAGGATAGGAATTTTTCCATTGAGTCTAGGCTAATGTACTGGTAATTTGCTTTAAAAACTACAGTAGTAACTAGTAGTAGTGTTACATGCTCGTAATTAATTAAACAAACGTACGGGCGACACAGACACACACACTATCTACTAGTACTACTACTTCTCACATGCTGGCCAGACGTCGTCGTTCTCCTTCCCGGTTTTGTCGGCGACACCCCACCGTGCTTGGATCTCCGCCGACCTCTCCGCAGCAGCGTGTGCGTCCTCTTCTTTCTTGCCACGGCGGGCCTCTCTTTTCTTGAGTGCTTTCTGACTTTTCCGCTCCCTCTGTGCGGCTTTGGCCGCCTCTTGCTCTACCGCCCATTCGGCCTTGGCAGCTTCAAATTCCGCCCACATAGGTGTGAGGTCGCGAGCGGCGATGAACTTCGGCGCAGTGGGATGCCACCGCTTGCCTACCATTTTGTGTCTTGATGCGGTCGTAGGCGGCGAGGAACTTCGGCCGGCGGGATGCCATCGCTTCCTTACCGGTTAGTGTGCGACACAGTGGCATGAACGACGCTTGGTGACAACTCTGGGGTGGAGTGGCCGGACAACCGTAAAATGCATTGATTTGCCAAGAGCTCAAGGACAGAAGACGAAGGAAATTTGGATTCCCCTTCAATCCTGGTCATTTATTACCGAGTAAAATGCATTGGAGGTCATTGAACTTGTCTTGATAGCTCACTTTGATCATTGTATACGAGATATGGTGATTATCTGATCC
Organism: Aegilops bicornis; assembly: GCA_021605145.1. NCBI lineage: Eukaryota > Viridiplantae > Streptophyta > Magnoliopsida > Poales > Poaceae > Aegilops > Aegilops bicornis. The sequence continues at coordinate 272,522,952 of CM038671.1, read as the reverse complement.
ATCGGCTCAATGTATAGCTCCGTATTTGTCTGGTTGACCAGTCAAACAGTTCGCATGCGCCTCATCAGCTCGTGTTCTTTATCTATCTATCTATGCAGGCCTACCTATCAGTGGAGAAAGAAATAAAAACCAAAATTATGTGTATGTGACATTACTGTTTAGACGTTTGCTGGAGGCCTCCGTGAATTCCGAGCATGTATTCACCTGGATCAACACCAACGGTCATACTCGTGACTCGGCGCCTTGCTCATGTATATCGTCCATCACAATGACAATCTATAAAACAGCCTAGCTAGAGAGGGTACTATGGTGCGGAGTATGTACTATCGTGAGCAACCGATCATAGTGCCACTGCACACGAGTGTGTGTTTGATCGATTCGTCCATTATTCGTAAGTTATGTATGGTTGTATGGTGTCTAATGGTGGTCGTCGAATGCTAGCTGGCGACAAGAACGGTTGCATGGACGCCTGGTTGTCAATACGCGCCGCATACGCTTCAAAGGCTCGTCATCCATGAGTTCACATTTTACCACCACGCCAGCGTCTGACCGCCCTGGCCTACCGAAACCCCTTCCATCGCTAGCGCGCGCTTCCCGCCTGAAACGATCACCATCTCTCCAGAACGTCAATGCCGCATTCACCGGCCTTAACTGCAGGTGCAGTTGGTGTGTCACTGACATGCGGGCCTGATGCCTGTTGGGCCCACATGTCAGTGAGACTAAGCACCTGCGTTAAGTCGCTGAAGCAGCATCCGCATTCACGCCTGACGTGACCTCTCACTGGCGCCGGCATTGCAGCAGCGCAACGGCTGAGAGAGCGCCACCCGCGCGGCCTCCCGGTGCAAGCGATTGCTCCACGTTACACCACGGCTATCGACGAACCTACTCCGGTGCCAGCCGTCCATCCGTCTACCGCGGCTCATTGCCACTCTCCCGCTATATTAACTTGAGCCCCAGCTCCCAGCCATAGCCAAAGACCCACACTCATTCTCCTCCGGTCCCTTCCTTCATTGGCACCACTCCAACCATGGCCTCCAGCACTCCAAAGCTCTCTTGGACGTCGCTGCGGGAAGCGGGGCGAAGGACATCGGTGGCTCCGCTCCGGGCACGCTCCAAAGCTCTCTTGGACATACTCTCGCAGGAGCAGACGAAGGAGATCGCTGGCTCCCCCCGGCCGCCCTCCGCCGCCACAACCACAAAGCCGGCGCGCGTGCGCGGGCGCAGCCGGCAGCTAGGAAGAGTAGTACATGGTAGGTAGCCACCGCTCTGGTCCCAGGAAGGCCACCGCTCCTCCACTCAGTCGACGCCAAGCTTGGTGGGACAAAAATCGGCGGCCGATTAGCCGCTTGACGGCGACGTGGAGGCGGAAATCTACATAACCTTGTGCTCTAGAGGAGGAGGTTACCGAGGCGGATAAGGAGGAGGCAAAGGCAATGGCCCGCTTTCTCGGGTTTAGGGCCGGACATGGTGGTTGGGGCCCGACGATCGTTTAGATTAGGTTTACAGTAGGTTTTAGTATGGTTTGTGCGAAATATGTAATGAGTTTCGTCCAGTTTATAGGAAAAGTTCTCGAAATGTAATGAATTTCATCCGGTCAATTTGAAATTTGCTTTGTTTGCACGAATTTCGTCCTGTTAGTTCATATAGTTGTCGAAAGGTATGTGGGCAGCATTGGATGGCATCCACTAGTGTCCTCGGATAGATGCCGGTGTAAATTTGAGGGCCAGCACTGGAGATGCCCTAACTATCATGCTATAATCGTTAACAGTGCTCCATTATTTCGCAGGGAATAGTTATCCCTCGATCAAAATCAGATCCGCCCTGTTTCACACTCCTCCCACGTAAGAGTGTAGACTCTTTCTTACATAAAAATGGAGCAAGTGGACGGCACTGTAGCACGTCATATCACTCAAACTAGTCCTCCTAACGCGTGGGAAAGCACCGCCCTCGTCATTTTGTTCTGGATTTCTATCAATCGATCGCACGAAAATGTTACGCTTTGCAAGTTCAAAAGGAAAAGGCGGCACACTTACAACTCATACGCGTCGCGTTCACATCGCACCCCCGACAGTCCGGCTCGCACGCCGCTCACCAGAGGGGACACGCATTGTCTTGCATTTTCACTGACATGTGGGACTGCAATTGAATAAACCGTCGATAGCCGAAATCTAATCGCTCGGCGGGTGTCGGCTGAGAGGAGAGAGATGGGGGAGGGAGAAGAGATCGCCTGCCCGCCGTGCACGGACTCCAAGAAATATGTGGTGATAATGTGAGGTGGACCGAGTCCGCACCGCTTCCAAGCCCGCTTCTTACCGCCCTGGCCCACCAGAACCCCTCCCCCAGCCCACCACCTCCCCGCGCGCGCTCTCCCCTCAGAGGCCAGCTGCCCGGATTCATAGCAAGTACTACCAGTAAAATTCTAGGCTATAAAGGGCATGTACAATGGTTGATAAGATAGTCTTATCATAAGTCTTGCATGTAATTTAGAGATGACAAAAAGCATGTGTACAATGGATCATCACTTAGCCTTATCTTCAATAACTAGTTAGTCCTAAAAACATGGTGAAACATATTGTGCTAAGAGATCATCTCTTGTCTTCTCGACAAGCCCGCTTATGTGGAGGAGAGAGAGGCATTGACAAAGTCAAGGAGTGGGATCTACTGAGCCTCGTCTCTACACGTGCTCCTAGGTATAAAAAACTAATTCTAAAAAATAGGCATAAAAACAATTGTGTCTAAAAATAGAAAGGTAAAAAACATTTGAGAGGAAATAGGTAGAGAGAAAGTGAGAAAAAGTTGTAACCTTATAGTCAACACTATGGTAGTATTACATGAGGAAGGAGGGAGTGGTGCACATGCCAAGTTCACTGGGCTGCCATGTTTCACACTCCTCCGTAAATCGCTAATGGAGACAATAGCTTTCATCAAAAATAAACAATGAATACTCGTTGCTCGTCCACTATATCGGAAAGAATACTTTCATTCACCGACATGTGGGACGTCGACCATCCTGGTCCACCTGCCATGCACAAAATTATCCTGGTCCACCCCGGTCGTAGCGCAGGCTCAACCTTTCCCACTGTTAGTTAGTCGGACGAAGGAACCATCATGACTTCGTTGAATTTTGCTTCTTCAAGAAAACTTATTCTACCCGCAGTACTGCTACCACACGCGAAGAATGGACGGCACTATACCACGTCATATCACTAAAACCCACTAGGCCAAACTAGCCCGCCTAGGATCTGTATTCCCTCTGTTTCAAAGTTAGTAGTACAAAGTTGACTCATCTATTTTGAAATGGAGGGACGTCTCTGTACTGCTATGATTTTGTGTTGTACGTCTCTGTACTTTTGCTACGATTTTCCTAACCTATGAACCAAATGAGGCCTGAATGTATCCGTGTCGACTATTGTCTGATCGATCGCTAAGCCTACAATTTTAGGAGCTTGGGCTATTGGCCGATCAACGACGGATCAGTATAAGCGTACCACGAGCTCATCAGCCCCAACATTTCTCTTCGGTGAGTGTTTTGCAAGTACTATAGCTCGCACAGTAGCTAGCCTACTAACACCAAGAATCATCAAATAAGCCCTGCTGATATGATAAAAGTTCAAACTTACATCTAAGCATGCCATATATTACATCAAAAGCTGGTGAGGATACATCTATTTCCATAACTCAGAGAGGGTTCACCTGATTCACTATCAAACAAAAGTACTAGCAAGTACCGCCCACACAAGACAGTGCACTAGCCCTAAGATGGTTTGATAACACACATCATTTTGGTAATTAAACACAGGGCAATGCAAACTACCCTGAAGGATTAGCGCGATCAACTATTTCTTGTCATCGATCTCTCGGGCAATGACCACAGCACGGACAGCGGCATGGGAATCGATCTCTGGGGCGATGTCCACAGGACTGACCGCGACATCATAATCGATCTCTGGGGTGATGTCCACAGGATGGACAGCGGCATCGGAATTGATCTCCGGGGCGATGCCAATAAGATGGACCGCGACATAGAAAACGATCTCTGGGGCGTTGTCCACAGGACGGTCCGCGACATCGGAATCATCAAGGACGTCCACCGGCACCTGCACAACCCTAACATATTAGCAAGCACATTGCAAATAATCAAAAACCACAACTTCCATTTTTTACCTTGTGCAGCTCACCGGGGGATCCCATCCCTCCGGGGGCCATCTCCTCGTCCTCGATGGGGGCCATCACCTTGCTAGGGGAATACTGCTTCTCAACAGCAACTATCTCCTCAAACTCGGCCTTGAGCCGCGCAAAGGTGGCCATCAGAGTTTCTGGGGTAGGCACGGTGGGGCCCTTGCTGTTCTTCCAACTTTCTTTGAGGAGTTCGTCCGCTAACGTCGTCACCTCTTTGGCCAGTGCTTGTTTCTTGGAGTTCTTGTCTCCATGGGTTGTCCCGCCAACATGGTCAACTCGTAGGTCGGTGCTCGCTTCCTGGAGATCGTTGTCTCCAGTGGGTTGTCCGCGGCAACTCTTTGCCTAGTGCTCCAGGATCCATCAATGAACTAACAAACAAAAATCAATCGAAAGGAAACCACAATCGCAATGAAAACGGGAAAAGAATAGGCTACGAGAATCGGTCGGTGCTTCGCAAAAATAAGATTCTTGGAATGAAAATATAGCAGCATCACTGATTCGCCCACCTTTCCTTCATCGATGTAAGAAAAATGGCAGAAGTGAGTAGCCCGGAGTGAGGTTTTCTTCAAGAAAGGGAGAAAGGGCTTCAACGAGCATTCCGGTGAAATGATGGTTGCTTCGTCCAGTCAACTTGAGGCCACTTTACCAAAGGCTTGGTAAAGGTGTGGGTTTTGTGATATGACGGGTCATGACGGCCACACCGGGTGACCGTGAGTTTCATTTGTAGAACCTCGCTGTGATTTGGTGGATGGCATGCGGCCCCGGATGCTTTGATGTCCCGCATGTAGATAGAGCGGCTAGTCATATAGGAGTTGTCAATATTGTGCACCGTGGCCAACGCAGAGAGGAAAACGAGAAAACTACGTAATTAATGCATGAGTTTAATTAGGGTAGTTTTGTAAAGTACAAGATACATTCCTCCAATCGCAAAATGCCTTGGTTGATGAGATTTGAGATTTGAGCTCTATAAACCGGAAGGGAGATTTGAGATTTTAGATACTGCACGCGGTGTAGTCTAGTCACTTGTTGGAATCTCTAGTATACCGCATGATTCTTTGCTTCTTCTTACTACTACGTACTACTACCTCCGTCCGGGATTATTAGTCCCGCAGACCAAAACTCTAAGACCAAGGCAACCATAGTTAATTGCATGCACGCGTTTAGATAAGATTTAATTGCAGCAATTCAGGCGTCACTAATTGCACATTGGAAAACAAATCATGGCCTAATATTTACGGAAGAGACTCAGGCGCTCAGGGGACTAATAATCCCAGACGGACATAGTACTTCACCGACATGTGGGACAGCCAGCAGCATCCGGGTCGACATAATACGTGTCATGCACCAGATTAGAGTGCGAAATGGAAGGGGGGCATCACCCCGGTCGATGGCCAGCCTCGACGCGGAGCAGTCGGTGCACCGGGAAGCGGCGCTCTCTCGGCCGTCGCGCCGCTTCAAAGCCGGCGCCAGTGAAAGGTCACCTCTGCCCTGGTCGGGCATTAATGCGACACTGGCGCTCTAGGGCGACGCTGACCGTTTCACGCGGGAAGCGCGCGCTGGCAAGGGAGTATAGGTTTTGAACCGTTTCATGTGTAGTACTGGTAGTTTGCAAAACTACTCAATTATTGCACTCAGTTTCCTAAGAAATTGTGGTAAAAAACGTTACTCCACAGCCCGCTTCCCTTCTCCTTCCTCTTCCACTGCCCGCGCACGTCTGCGGGAAGCGACCGGTCAACCCTTATATAGGAGTACTAGCACAAAAAGATGCATGTGTGACCACTAAAATTTCCAGATTAAACAACCGCTCCGGTGGGAGTATGGCGTATGTTGTTACCTTCGGCCGGGCCATGGCTACCGGGCGATGGCGACCAAAGAAGAGGTGGCGGGAGGGGAATGAATGCAGCTACTGTTTGGGTTCGCCGTCTGGCTTAAATAAATGCGTAGCATCGCGTGTACCCGCGGGTGCACAAATTGTAACATACGTGTCTGCTTAAGTGGGCGTCACGTAACTGGTGTGTGTGTGTGTGTGTGTGTGTGTGTGTGTGTGTGTGTGTGTGTGTGTGTGTGTGTGTGTGTGTGTGATTCTGAGAGACAGAGTGCATGTGTGCGACTCTACTCTTCGGACATGTACTCAACCTTTTGCATCAGAATATAAGTATAATGGTATTTACTTTAGCTAGTGATTTACATGGCCATGTTAACGTGGTTCTGTAAAAAATATCACTTCCTGCTCGTGATTTGCGTTATATAATTACAAGCAAGATGCTCGTGCATTGCACGGAACATCAATATGCATTTTTTTTACAAAACACATGTTGTGATTTACTCATGCAGGAGTAATCCCATGTGAAAACTAATGATATTTCAAGAATTTTATCGGAAAACTGGTATTTGAGTATGTCATCGAAAAAATGAAAGATGAGAGATAAGGTGAGGAGGAGTGGAGTGTGGTGGTGACTGGTGGTCGGAATGGGCGGAGGCATGGGGATGGACGGCGCCGGCAGGCGGCAGCGGCCACCATGCTTGATTGTTCCGGAGACTTTCTTTTTTAATTGCTCAACAATGAGGTGTGGGAGATAAGGATGTGGAGAGAGGTGCGGCTATCTTTTGTAAAATTATCATAGTTTGCTTTCTATCCGTCAGATATAGATCAGACGGTCTATATTACAAGATGGGCAGGCACACCATCATCGCCAACTCGGTTTTTTATAAGGGTACAAATGATAAGTTTGCTAACTACTAAAGTGAAGTGGAATCTGTCCATGTTATACAAGTAAATTAAGGTGATTGTTTATCATATGGGTAAGGGTGGATGAAGGGTGGTAGGAACAAATGCTCCGCCTAGATCATGTGTGCGTGAGATGGAGTCTCAGTGTGTGTGTGTGTGTGTGTGGGAGAGAGAGAGATGGAGTCTTAGTGTGTGTGTGTGTGTGTGCGTGTGTGTGTGATGGAGTCTTACTCTGTGTGTGTGTATGGGTGGGTGGGTGCATGTGTGTGTGTGTGTGTTTGTTTGTGTGTGTGTGTGTGTCGCGGGGTCTTCGGTGGCGGATGTAATTTAAGTGTGCATGGCTTCATCATAGAGAGGTGATGTGTATGGCAGAGGCCACCAACGATAGGGTGCGAGAGAGAAAATGCCCGTAGAGAGGGAAGGGAAGGTGTGTGCGCGTGAGAGTAGTCGACATCGAGAGAACGTGTTTGTTCGAGAGACACCAAGGAAGACTGCTATATATCGATGGTGCATGTAGGCGGGAATTAAATGAAGGAATGGTCTTATTGGTTTCGTGGATATAGCGGAAGAGTGAGAGGGGGGTAGCTACAAGGAGATTGTTAAGTGTGAGTGTGTGTTTTACCCATCCAGGCGGAAGTTATGTGCACACAAGAAGAGAACGATTCGATGTGGCATTAGCGTTGAGGGTAATTAACTACGTATGGAGACATAGAGACCTTCAACGTGCATGTGTGAGAGGTATAAATGTATACGTGGGATGTGTGTGTGTGTGCGCGCATGATCGAGATAAAAGAAAGAAGACATAAGTCATAAGCTAAGATCAACGACATGGGAGAGACGGATTGGTATGACAATATGCATGCATGCGAGAATGCAGGAAGAAGGCCCGACAATTGAGCATGTGTTTTTGTCTTTAAGAGATAGTGGCGTAATGGAGCATGCATCTATGGCGAGCAGAGGGAGTGAGGCACAACGGTTGTGCAAAAGAGATCATCCTATAAATGAAAGAAGGTTGATGGAGAAACAGATAAATAGAAAGATAAATATGCTAGCTAGTGTGCATTAGAGATAGGAGTCGAGTGGATCAGAAGGCTGAGTTATGGGTGTGGGTGTGAGAGAGATGAAGAAAGGGTGCATGTGGCACATACAAACAAACATCAGAGAGAAATGAGATCTCGAGAGACAGAGTTTTGTGTCTGCGAGAGAGAAAGATATTTCAAAACGAGAGTGATAGCTAGAGAAACATATGAGGGAACACAAGATATCTCTAGGGAGAGACAGTGTGTGTGAGCGACATGCAAGAGAACAAAGGAGAAATATGAGACCACAGGAGACAGAGTTTGTGTTTGTGTGAGAAAGAGATATTTAAGAGGAAGAGTCGAGGTTCTCATACCTAATGAGCGAAAAACATCTCTCAGATTAGGGGTGTGCGATTTGCACACGTGAGAATAGTAGAGAGAAATGAGACCCCGAAGACAAAGTTTTGTGTTTGTGTGAGAGAAAGAGATTCCACATGGAGAATCATAGTTAGAGATACATAGCAGGGAGCGAGATATACTTAGAGAGAGATAGAGTGATGAAGGTCGAGGGAGAGAGTACCGTCAGTGTGTTACGAAGATAAAAGATCATTGTCGACATACAGGTAGCACGAGAGATACCCGAGAGACGATGAACGCGTATAGAGAGATAGTCATATATAAGCATGAGTGGTAGTTATATGAGACGAATATCTGGATTAAATGGGATTCAAATATTTAAACTCGAGATCACGACATCGATAATATCATAACACAAATTGGTGTATCAAACATGCATATTCATTTGAATTTCGGGACACGTGTAATGTTATATAGTTTATTAATATTGGTGATCCATAGATTATTTAATTAGAAACAATGCATGGTTTATATGCAATTAATGTAAAAACGGGATACACTATATGTTGCATGTGTGAAACACATTATACATGTTTGAGAAGTAAAAAAACCCCGCATGAAACACACATTAATTGGAGACAGTTAGCGAGGAATGCATACATTGGATTTCAACATAAAGTGGTTTCAAATATTTGAAAATCCAAATTGATGGATACAACCTTATGAATCTGAGATCATGCCATTTGTAAACCATATTTATGTATAAAGGGTGTTGTGCTTTTGAAAGTATATATATAAAAAAAGATGTACTCCCTCCGTCTTTATTTACTCTGCATATTAGAGTTGACTGAAGTCAAACTTCATAAAGTTTGACCAAGTTTGTAGAAAACAATATAGACATTTATCATAATAAATCTATACGATGTGAAAGTACATTAAATAATAAATCTAATTTTGTTGATTTGTTATTGTATATCTTAATATTTTTGTTTATAAATTTGGTCAAAGTTTGTAAAGCTTGACTTTGATCAAAGCTAATATGCGAACTAAATAAAAACGGAGGGAGTATATAGAATTTTATTCCAATCGAAAATGGACCCCGCTCGAAAAAAAATAGAATAGAAACGGGATTCAAATTGAGTTGGCACGGTAAACATGCACTCTGCAAAATTTGAACAAAGCGGGGAAAGTCGCAGTAACCGCCCAAAACCAAAATCTGCGAGATGGAAATTACTACTGCCTATCCCTGCCACGCAAAGCCTATCTGCTCGATTTCTATAGGTTTCGATAGGGGTAGGTTTGTAATTTCACTCGAACGTGACATAACGGCCTCACCCGGATTCATACACGGTGGGTGCCAAACACAAGGTGTCCTCACCAAATCGACTCCCTCCCCGATTCATACATGGTGGGCACCAAAAACAAACTCTCGTCGGCAAATATTCGGTGTATGCGAGATTACCGTCCTATCCCCAACCGACTAATATTGATGTGATGTAGGAAATTTGAAACGGGGGCTAAGTTTGTAAATTTCCTCGCATTTGAGACAAGCGCGCCCTGAAGACATGGTTCCCCCTTCCTCTCCACCTCCATTTCCCCATTCGTACTCTGTGGGCGCCAAAACACCCTCTCCACCCCAGCCTCCTCCGTCCGCCACCCCATCCACCGCCGTCCTCCTCCACCATGCCGGAGCTGATACCCCGACGCCGCCGTCCATTACAAGAGATCAACCTCTCTCATCCACGACTTCAGACCAGGATCCTTGCATCCCGTCCTCTCTCTTCATCCCCGCCGTCGTCCACCTTGCCGGCGCCGCTCCTACGATCGTCTCGGCCCACCGTGCTCGCCGCCACCGCTCACCCTCCTAGATCTGCTTCCACGCCGACAGCCATCGCTACCACAACACCGTCATATTTTCAGCAGATGCATACACGGGCGCCGCACTGTAGGCGGTACTCTTTCAGATTCTGCTCAACTTATTTATCACAGCAAGAAAATAGATCGACAGCTTTACTCGATTTCTTGTCCATCACTTACTTGCTAGTTGAGAGCAAACATTGGTTGCAAAGTTGCCTTTGTCCGGTTTGCACCTTCAGATCTGCCATGGCACGCTCAACACTATACTCCCAATGCTTATGGTTTTCCCCTTCTATATTCCACACTAGTTAAATCACAATAGACTAAATTTCAAAATTGGGTCAGTCGATTTTTCAGAGCTCGCCGTAGTTCACCGGTGCGAACAAAGGGGCTCGGGTGGGGACTTTGGTTGTTGGGGGGGTGATGGGGCCTCGCCGAACAAAGAAAACTCGACGCGTGTGGGGGCGGGGGGTGGGGGTGGCGGAGGAACACATGCGGTGGGGGCCGATGGTCTCGCCGGGCGGCCCGTGTGGTGTTCTCAGATGGGAAGAATCGAGACGAGGAAGAATGGTTAGGAGACGAGGATATTCATCCAACCGCCTGAAATGGTCGATCAACCCAAATGCGACATGCCTTTATATTCAGTACCATCATCATACCGCTAGCACCGCTTCCCGAATCCATCAAGCTAAACAACATGCCACTCATAATTCCAAACTTGTTGCTCAAGTACGAATCTGATATGATGTTGATATTACTAAAACGGATAACATTTAATTGGTTAGCTAATGTTCCTACTTTATTTTTGAAAAAGCACGTGCACCACATATAGAGAGACAGCAGGGAGTTGCTTTCTTAATGCGCTCTGGTTCATCATGTGTGGGCAATCGCCAATCTAACATTTTATTATCCAAAATCTGCTTGCTCTTCTTTACCATGTTCCTCTTCCGTTCTTCTTTAATAAGTACTCTCTTCGCTCCTAAATACAAGTCTTTGTATAGATTCCACCATGGACTACATATGGAGCAAAATGAGTGAATCTACACTCTAAAATGTATCTGGATACATCTGTATGTGATCCATAGTGGAAATATCTACCAAGACTTATATTTTGGAACAGAGAGAGTATGATAGTAGTAAAGTATGTTCCTTGTAGTGAAGATGAGCAGGGACATTTGCAGTGTAGAGGTCTATATGGTCAGTTGGTATGGACACTTTCAACTCGTCGGGCCTCTTTGATTCGTAGGATTTTGTAAACATGGGTATAGGATTTGTAGTGGCCTGCCCACTTGAATCCTATAAGAATAGCAAGAAAATGCGGGGAGCTGTGTCTCCTTTGAGAGTTACACCGATATTAATGATACCGCACCTTCAGTTGAAGAGAGCTGGTATCTGAAGCCTTTCTAGCCGTACTGGCAATACTAGCACATATATTCCAGCAAGTTCCACTTTGCTGATTTTACTCTGATGCTTATGGTTTTCCCGTTATATCTACACTATGATCTGTGTAGCTGCTTTGTGTCGCACTAGCAGCAGTCCACTCTTGAAGCTAAACACCGCAATGACTTACAAAATTGGCACCAAGGCATTGAGTGCCATTCTGGATGCAATGAAACTCATACGCTCCCCACTTGTTGACTCTTGTTCAGAATATGATCCTAATGACTCTTGTTCAAAATTGCCACATATAGAGAGACAACATGGAATTGCATTTCTTTGGGCGATGTGATTCATCATGAGTGGGCAACCAACATTGTATGCAATTTAGCGGAACCTCAAGAATATGCTTCTTCTTCTGTTCTTTAACATGTTCCTCTTTTGTTATTCTCAGATTTAGTATCGACAAGTATGTTCCTTGTCGAAGGGAGCGAGGGACTTCTACAGTCAACAGCTGATAGAGTTGGCATGTACTTGATCGATAGGCTTTCAATTACTAGCGGCAATACAACACCCTATTTTCAAGCCAGTTCCACTTTCCCGATTTATATTTCGTGGTTATGGTGTACCCCTTTTATGTACACTATGATCTGCCTAGTTGTTGTGTGCTCTTGTTATCATGGTTTGGCAATAAACTCTCTACACAGTATATTTTGAACCTATCATCTGCCAACTATCCTTATTTCTGGAGCCTATTTTTTTTGTACTTATGCCAGATTATATAAATGCACACACCATATTACATCACACATGAGCTCTCTCATCATAATCCAGTGATAGCACACAAGTGTTTACAGGGGCGCTGTCGGTGTCAAAACCAGCGGATGTCGGGTAGGGGGTCCCGAAATGTGCGTCTAGGCGGATGGTAACATGAGAAAAGGGACACGATGTTTTTACCCAGGTTCGGGCCCTCTCGATGGAGGTAATACCCTACTCCTGCTTGATTAATATTGATGATATGGGTAGGACAAGAGTAGATCTACCACGAGATCAGAGAGGCTAAACCCTAGAAGCTAGCCTATGGTATGATATTTGTTCGTCCTATGGACTAAACCCTCCGGTTTATATAGACACCGGATAGGTTAGGGTTACACAGAGTCGGTGACAATGGTAGGAGATCTACATATCCGTATCGCCAAGCTTGCCTTCCACGCCAAGGAAAGTCCCATCCGGACACGGGACGAAGTCTTCAATCTTGTATCTTCATAGTCTTGGAGTCCGGCCAAAGATGATAGTTTGGCTATCCGGACATCCCCTAGTCCAGGACTCCCTCAGTAGCCCCTGAACCAGGCTTCAATGACGACGAGTCCGGCGCGCATATTGTCTTCGGCATTACAAGGCGGGTTCCTCCTCCGAATATCATAGTAGGTTTTGAACACAAGGATAGTGTCCAGCTCTGCAAAACAAGTTCCACATACCACCGTAGAGAGAATAACTTTTGCACAGATCTGCTGACGTATTCCGCGGCGTGACATCACACCACGGCCAGGCCTTTATATGAATCATTTTTTTACTGTTCCACCTTAGCGCGTTTAGCGAGGCGGTTTCCCTGGCACGTCTTATCAAAGCATAGATCATGCCCCCTTATTCCGGGATTCTCATCAATACGGACGTGGGTAACCCATCCGCGCCATTGATTACGGCGCTTGGGAGATAAGCGAGTTTTACCAGTCAAGGGGACGCATAGCTTCATTCCGTCCATATAAGGGATAAGGATCCACCTTTTCACCCACGCCTTCTTCCTCCTTTGCTCATCCATTTCACAAGACTCGAGCTCCAAATACTAAGTCCGCACATCCCACCTCAACCTTCTCCAACTATGTCCGGGCGGGAGGCAGGTGGATGGCCTCCTCCACACGGAGGGGCACATCACAAAGCTGCGGGAGGCCGGATACTTGTCCGGTGACATCGCGTGTCGGCTCCCCAACAAGGGGCAGCTAACTCCAACCCCCAGGCCCCATGAGAGGGTGGTGTTTCTCCCCCACTTCCTCCGCGGACTAGGTTTTCCACTTCACCCATTTGTCCGGGGGCTCATGTTCTACTACGACCTGGACTTCCACGATCCGGCCCAACTTTCATCCTCAATATCTCGACGTTTATCGTCGTGTGCGAGGCCTTCCTCTGCATCCAACCCCACTTCGGTTTATGGTTGAAGACCTTTAGCGTCAAGCCGAAGATAGTGGGCGGCCGCAGGCGGAGTGCGGAGGCGCCATGGCCGGCAGGATGCCCAATGTTCTATGGCTCGAGGGCTCTTTCGTGGAGACAGTAAAGGGGTGGCAATCGGGGTGGTTCTACATCACCGAGCCGCGCGACACCAAATGGGCGGCGGCCCCGAATTCAGATCTGGCTCCCCCACACGGCTCACATCATGGAAAGAGACGGGCCTGACGTGGGGTGATTCGGAAGAGCTGACCGGACTCCAAACCTGTGTCCGAAACCTGGTGGACAAGAAGCTCAAGCTTGTCAACGTAGTCTAGGTTATGCTCATCCGCCGGATTCTCCCATGCCAGCAACGGGCCTTCAATTTGTGGGAGTTTGATCCGCACAGACACTGCATTTGAGCTGGCTCTTCGACACTACGTACGAAGATGCCTGGAAGGTGCTGTTCAAGGGTGCCGAAGCCCCCGCATCCGCTACCGAAGATCGCGGATTCAGCTCGCAGCATCAAGCCAGCGAGGTAAGTTATTTTACCCTTTATGGGGCTCTTGTTTTTCATAGATTGACTCTATGTGGGATCTAAAACTCCCTAACCTTTAACAGGACTGGCTGAAGACGTCCGGACAGGTTAACTGTCCGGCCCCTTTGCCAGAAGACCAGCCGGACGCCTGCTTGACGGGTTGCTGGCTCCGCACCTCATGTGGTACCGGAGAAGAAGGCCAAGAAGGAGGCCACGGAACTCAAGGAGCTCCCGACGCCAGTCGCTGTCGGACTCATCGCCTCGACAACCCCGAGGCGGAATCCTCCTCCGAGGAAGAGGAGGAGGAAAGAAGCCTCTCCCGCCGGGGAGAGAAGAAAAGGAAGGCCGCCCCAACTGGGGAGGCCGGAGGGTCCAAGAAGGGAAGGACCCTTCATCCGGACTTCTCCACCAACGCCGGCAACGACGAAGAGGAGTGGCCAACAAGGGCTAAGCCCCTGGCGAGATCATAAGAGTCCGGATGCCCAAGGTTTTTTTCATTGCATAGTGTTCTCTAATGCCGAACAATCATGCAGCCTGCCCAAGGACGAAGTTCGCCCGCCACGTCGGCGGGTCCCACAGGTTCGTCGGAAATGGAGAGTACTTCACTTCCGACCGCCTCCTCACCTCACGCTACGGACGACGCCGAGGTGGTGCCCCAAGGGGGGCCTGGTCAAGAGGAGGTGGCGCAGGAGGCGCCGCAAGGCAACCTCCCGGACTCCAGGCTCAAGGGGAGCAAGACCCCCAGGGGCTCTAGGCCCGACCCTCGTCCGGACTCCATACCGTAACCTTCAGCGGTTCCGAAGTCCGGCAAGCAGTCCCTTCGTAGGAAGGGTAAGACGCCGGTGTCCTCCGTCCAACCGGAGGCACCAGATAGCTTACTGGAGGCGCTTAATGTCAGCCTCCATCGAGGAGGAGCACCGTCATCGTTATGAGTGCGGTGATCCGGACATTCGATCCGCCAAAAGCGGGCTGACTGAAGCCTGTACCAGCCTTCTAACAGGCTTTGAGGTAAGTTTAGAATATGTAAAAATATTACCGTGATAGACAAGAGCCCTGATGCTTAGTTCGGTGTTCGGAAAGAAAAGCCGTACTAAGGATCTAAAAAGATATACGCGGGAGTCTAACATAAGTATGTCAATATGGGAATGCAGGCTACGCTGCTGACCTTTGCCGCACTGACTGCGGAGGTCGATGCATTGAAGCAGAGCCTCGAGCGGTCCGAGAACGAGCTCGGCCAAGCCAAGAAGCAGCTCAAGGACAAGGAAGGTAAGTAATACCTTATTAAAAAAAATACCTTATAGAAAGGTTTCGGTTGCAAAAAATAACAAGAATAACATGGGTACTGCAGGGGCCACGAACGAGGTGGCGACCCTGAAGGAGGCGGTGTCCGCGGCCGAAAACAAGGCGGCTGCGGAGCGCACCGAGCGAGAGAAGGGGGAGGCGCAGCTGGCGGAGGTACGACAAGAGCTCCAGGCTCTCGTGAAAAAACACGAGGGTTTGGAGCGTGACTCGAAGACCCGAGAGTCCGAGCATGCCTCGACTCTTGAGAGTGCCAAAGCTTCTAAGGCCGAGGCCCAAAAAGCCCTCCAGGAGATTGAGGCAATAAAGAAGATCGCGGCGGGTAAGGAATTCGTTATGGAGAGCAAGAATGTAAAAGTCAATTATCTAGTACTTACCCAAATCCGGAGCTCACCAGGAGCGTTCGCAGATCTGCCCCGTAGTGTGTCTGATGCTGCCGCGTTCTACCGCGCCAAGGAGGGGAGCTCGATGGAGAAGGTGTTACGGTCTCGATGTCTGAGGCCGACTGCCCTGGTGCCTCGAGCGACCAGCTGAAGCAGCTGGTCGAGCTCCACAAGGTCGCCGAACAGGCCATGAAGGGCCTCATAGTTCGGCTGTGGCCATTGGAAGCCATGCCTGGGAGCTACTTCGGGTTAGTGCAGCGGTTGGTGGACGCATGTCCATGGATTGAAGTTGTCAAGCGCTCCGTCTGCATTGAAGGTGCCCATCGGGCCCTTGCCCGTGCTAAAGTGCAGTGGGGCAAGCTGAATGCGGAGAAGCTTGTGACGGACGAGCCACCGAAGGGCAAGGAGCATCGTACGCCCGAAATGTACTATGAGGGCGTCCTGAAGGGTGCCCGCCGTATAGCGGATGAGTGCTCCAAAGATGTAATTTTTTAATAGACTCGCATTTGTTATCCTATATGCTGAAAACTTGTTCATATGCGCTAAGCAACGCTTGTTAATTTAAAATATTACCTTTTGTGCGGCCGTTTATCAAATTTGAGAGATGGCAATTCGTTGGCTTCAAATTTCCCCATGCCACGAAAGTGCTTTGGGGTGTTCGATAAACTTGAGCGCTCTTGTTCCCATTCTTGGGTCCATCGAGGAGGCGCTCAACGCAACGAACAAAGCAACCGGACTTATAATGCTTGAACACTCTCACTTAGCCATAGAATTCTATAATTTTAAATTTCGCGAAGCCCCTAGTATTCGGAAGACGAGTTCGGGCGCTATCCACGCCTTGGCCGGACAATTCCGGTTCCTCGCTCTAAGCGGCATAAGTCTTTAGGGACCCGAAAAAACCTCTCGAACAGCGATCGGCTCTCGCCCTATCATGACGGTCAGTTTTAGCTTTCTCCACTGAGGTGCTCAACCCAGCTCAACCGGGGCATAATCGCAGTGGTTCTCCTAGTGCTACCTTAGCCGATATAATGAAACGTAAGGTACCAAAACATAGGAGCCGGCAAACCCAACTATTGACCCAAGACATGATTCGAGCCGATGCATATAATGCTATAAGTTCGGGTGCCGCACTTGTGAAAGTGTTCGGACTTATCACACCATAATTTTGGGGTACTTAAGCCCCTGGTGTATTGGCCGTACCAAAGTGTACGGGTGCAACATGTCATGAAATGAACATATATATAGATATAGAAAGGAGTGCAATAATAGGCAAGAA
The DNA here is from genome assembly GCA_021605145.1 of Aegilops bicornis. Classification (NCBI taxonomy): domain Eukaryota; kingdom Viridiplantae; phylum Streptophyta; class Magnoliopsida; order Poales; family Poaceae; genus Aegilops; species Aegilops bicornis. The sequence goes on along the minus strand of CM038671.1, from coordinate 272,505,740 downwards.
CTATGTATTGGTTGTTAAAAAGAAACTGCGAATAAAAGCAGAACGATACAAATTGTGCGATAAGCAAGGGATGGGACTATTTAACATGTCCCCCTCCAGGGGTAACCTGCGGGATGGTATGTAAAACAGGTACAATGCTCGTAAGAGAGACCACCTGGACACTGGACGCAGTTTTCTGCTTCCCTGGCTATTGCATCGTGTATTCGGCGCGAATGCCGGACAGGGCTTCTGGAGAACAGAGTCAGGAAAGTAAGAAAAAAGAAAAAAGAAAAAGAATGACACAAACGGAGCCCCCGTGCGGTTGAGCCGCATTGCAGGCGTGCCGTGGTCGTGCCCTCCCCTTATGCCCATGGTATCTCCATGGCGTAGTTATGTACTGTAGTAATCTTGGCTTCGCAATTCGCGAGGGTCAGGCGGATTGCTACGCTGCGTGCTTGAATCGCGTGCCAGCGGTCTTGTTGTAGGTTACTCCGGCGGGCTTGACGGTGTCCGGACGCTTAGTGGCCGGACTCGAGAATTGCCGTGAGAGGCTGCTTTGCACCTCCGCCCGCGAGGGTCAGCCGTGTGCTCCTCCGCTCGTAGAGAGCGTTCGGTGTTTACATTGACCGTGATTACTCCTCGAGGGCCCGCATCTTGAGCTTGAGGTATGCGTGAGTCGGCACCGCATTGAACTTTGCAAATGCGGTTCGTCTGAAAGCAAAGGCATGATAGCCGCCATGAACGGGACTATTTCAAGATTAACTCTTCGCTCGGAAGTTATCCGGGATCCGAAGACCACTTCGAGTGTAACTGAGCTCGCATAATTGGCCTCTACACCGGTATGACGCCTTTAAAGGTCGTCTTTGTGGGTTTAATCCTTGAGGGGTCTATGCCCATTTTTGGCGACCGATCCTCGATAAAGCGGTTCAGTTGCTACCGCCATCCATCGGGACTCTGGTGAGGTGAAATCCGTCAATAATTGGGTCAAGAACCAATGCGGCGAAACCGCCGTGATTTAATGCTAGTGGGGTGGTCCTTCGATCGAAGGTGATCAGCAGAAGACCATGGGTTGAACTTTGGGCGACGCTCCATCGCATATATATACGCCCCTTTAGTGCACGCTTCCGCCTCCCTTTGGGTATGTGGGTTGCGTGTATCATGTTCACCGTCCGCACTTGTGTGGGAAAGCCCTTCTGTCCTCTATTGTTCGGCGGCCGGGGCTCTTCCTCGTCATCGCTATGAAGCCCCTTGTCATTGAGTTCGACACTTAACTTGCCTGCTTGCTTGAACACCCAACAATCTCGTTGATGTGATTGGCTGGTTTTTGGGGTGCCATGTATCCGCACAAGCGATCGAGTATTCGGTCCAAGTTGGACGGGCCTCGTTATTTCTTTTGAATGGCTTCTTCCCCGACCGGGTTTAGAGCCTCAATCCGGCATTGACTGCCGTATCTTCATCATTGTCGCCGCACGCGGCGCTTTGTTCTTGTTGCGACGCCGACCGCCATTGCTGTCCTTGGTATCCGAACTACCGTGGTTTTTGGTCAAGTTGTTACTACGAAGCTAGCCAGCTGTCCTCTCCCACACAAAAGCGGGTCATGAGTGTTGTGAGGGCTGCCATGGATTTCGGCTTTTCCTGTCCTAGGTGCCGGAAAGCCACTCGTCACGGATGTTATGTTTGAAGGCTGCAAGGGCCTCTCGCATCCGTCATACCAACGATTTGATTTTTCTTTGTTAGGAACCATGTCCGTAATTGTCCGGCCGATTCTTCCGCTGCTGAATTATGTGGCTAAGGTCATCAGCGTCTGGTGGTCGCACATATGTGCCCCGGAAGTTATCAAGGAATGCGGCTTCCGTGTCCTCCCAACAACCAATTGATTCTGGCCGCAAGCTGTTGAGCCAATGCCGAGCTGGTCCTTTAAGCTTGAGTGGGAGGTATTTGATGGCATGTAGATCATCACCATGGGCCATGTGGATATGGAGGAGGTAGTCCTCGATCCAGACCGCATGATCTGTGGTACCATCGTATGATTCGATGTTTTACGGGTTTGAAGCCCTCAGGGATTTGATGATCCATTACTTCATCTGTGAAGCATAGTGGGTGTCTTGCGCCTCAGATTGGGCTATATCACGACGTAGCTCATATGAGCTTTGTCTACTGTGTTCGGCCCGGCCGGGTTTGCTGTATCCGGCGTGACGGTTATCATCACGTGTCGTGGGGCGCCCACGCGATCCGTAGATCGATCTTGTATGTTTTGCCTTATCCTCCAATATATCTCGCAGGTCTGGCGCGTTTCCCCGTGCCTTGGTAGAACGGCGCCGGAGTGCGGCTTGAATGGAGGGTCTAGAGGCCTCTCTGTCGCGACCACGGGGTGGCCGGTCGGCCGCTTCATGCGCTGGTGATGTAGGTTTGGGTGCTGCTTCCTCTAATTGGGGTAGCAGCCTGCGTTTGGGGTATCTCTTGGAGGGGCGTTCGAGTTCATACTCTTCGTCTGCAAGGATTTCACCATCCGCTCACCAGCGTGTCTTGGTCAGCTCTAAGTTGTTGCCGCTTGTTCTTGAGGCTGCTTGCCGTGGCCATAAGCCTGCGCTTGAAACGCTCACCTGTTGGCGGGATCCTCGTGCACGACAAATTGGCTAAATCGTCGAGGCTTGCCTCATCTTCGGAGGGAGGCGATAATTATCGCCCTCTACCTCTTCTTTCTCGCCGCTGTCATGCGGACTTGCTTCTCCCTCCTCCTGCACCGAGTCCTGCCGAGGGGGTTGTCTTCGCACCGTCCGGTGTTATTATCTCCGTGCGGAATCACTTTTTTTCTTTGTGGCGGGATTTAGAGTGGCGCCACCGACGCCGGGCGCTTGGTTGCTTCTTGAGGGGTCATCCTCCGTTGTTCCATCGCCGTTCCCATCTTTTGGGATGTCCACCATGTATATGTCATATGACAAGGTGGCCTTCCAGCACTTCAGAGGCGCTGGGTCTTGGTCGCTCTCGCATCATCGTCCATACCGCCGATGTCCTCGAGTCGAAGTCGAGCATGTCGGTTAAATCATCGGCAAGTGGCTACAAAGTGGGTGGTGGGTGGGCGTTGAATTTCTTCGTCGTCCGCATCCCAACCTTCCTGACCGTAGTCCGGCCAGGGCTCTCCTAATAAAGAGAGAGACTTTAGTGAATTCAAGATGTCGCCAAAGGTCGAGTGCTGAAAGATGTCCGCGGCAACGAACTCCATGACCGGCGCCCAATCGGATTCGATTGGCAGGGGCGCGGAGGGTTCGGAGTCCGGCACCTTGGAGTCACGGTCTTCGCAAAGGACAGGGATGGAGTTCGGCTCGATCGCCGTTGAGATCCTAGCCCCCGAGGCGGTGTCCAACCACTCGTCCTCGATCGGGGAATCCGGCTCCGGATTAAGGGTCGGAGCGGATGTCGATGCGGCCTGTGGCAATCGCTCGGGCAGAGCTAGATCATGCTTATCGAGATAGTGCGGCGCGCTTGGCTGCGGCTCGAATCCGTCAAAGATCAAGTCTCCGCGGATGTCGGCCGTGTAGTTCAAACTTCCAAATCTGACCTGATGGCGGGCGTAGCTTTCGATCTGCTTCCAGATGGCCAAGTGAATTGGCTGCAGTGCAAAGCCGCCGAATACGAAGATCTGTCCGGAAGAAAAGACCTCACCGGACCGCGTCGTTGTTGATGATCGAAGGAGCCATCGGGCCTATAGGTGACGCATACGTAGGAACTCTCAATGAGAGCACCAATGTCGGTGTCAAAACCGGCGGATCTCGGGTAGGGGGTCCCGAACCGTGCATCTAGGCGGATGGTAACAGGAGACAAGGGACACGATGTTTTTACCCAGGTTCGGGCCCTCTCGATGGAGGTAATACCCTACTCTTGCTTGATTAATATTGATGATATGGGTAGTACAAGAGTAGATCTACCACGAGATCGTAGAGGCTAAACCCTAGAAGCTAGCCTATGGTATGATTGTTGTTCGTCCTATGGACTAAAACCCTCCGGTTTATATAGACACCGGATAGGTTAGGGTTACACAGAGTCGGGTACAATGGTAGGAGATCTACATATCCGTATCGCCAAGCTTGCCTTCCACGCCAAGGAAAGTCCCATCCGGACACCGGACGAAGTCTTCAATCTTGTATATTCATAGTCTTGGAGTCCGCCAAAGATGATAGTTCGCTATCCGGACACCCCTAGTCCAGACTCCTCAGCGCCCTATATTAGAATATCCTCTCATTACAAAGATAATCTCACAACTATTTATGTTTTCATGGTTCTCAGATATTATACGTAATTACTGTGAATATCAGAATCCGCGCATCAAATGAATATTGTGGAACACTGCAATGACTTACTAAATTGGCACCAAGGCATTGAGTGCCATTCTGGATGCAATGAAACTCATACGCTCCCCAATTGTAGATTCTTGTTCGTAATATGATCCTAATGACTATTCTAACCTCGAGGAGTCAAAGGCAGATGGCCTGTCATGTTCACCCATCAAGGTGCCTGCTCTAATTTGGCAAGGTTTTATTGATTGCGCGTATCTTTCATATGTTGTCTTGCATTTCTTCTACTTTGTTGCACCGCCATCTGCTTAGTTTACTCATCATATATGTCGAGATGCCATGCCCATCCATTATCAATACATATTCCATCTCGTCATCATACCATTTTTTCACTCAAATGTTGTTCTTGTGCATCGACATCAAAAAGGAAGAGGGTGATTGCCGAACTCAAGGAGCACCAAGAAAGTCCTTGAAAAACGTGGTTGTGCCGGAGAAATCAGACAAAGACCCCACTTATATTGGCTATACAACCAAGTGACACAAAACATAGGACCAACTCCAAGCAGACTTTACCCATACTTCACCGGCCACACCACTAGCTCCCACCACACAGGACCTACACTCCAAAGAAAGGTATGCCGATTTCAGTTGCTACAAGACCAGCCGCATTCACGTAAAAATCCCACTCCAGCAAAAAGTACAGCAACTCCACCGGCCGAAGACCTATCCCAACTGCAGAGACGGCCAATTCCTGCAGATTGGAGCCCCATTCCAGTTATTCCTAGTTTAAAAGAGAATGCTTTCAATGTTGTTAGGGATTACGTGCATATATTCCCATCATTGGAAGATTATAGTGAAGACAAACACCATTTTCACATCTTCCTGTCCCACTTACGTGTAAGTGCTATTATTCATGGTGATTATTTTCCTGTTTTCTGCTGCTTGAACACATTAATGATTTACATTACATTGTTGTAAGTAGGCGAGGGTCAATCTGGATAGTCATGACGAGCAAAGCTTGCTTGCACTTTTCAAGGAAGCATTGCAGCAGTATTGGTGTTACCTGAGGAAATCACACTTTGATGGCAAGTCTATAAACGAATTTCTGGTGAAGTCTCCCGTGCTAAATTTAGAAGACATTGAATGGAAAAACCTTGTTATGCACTGGTCTCGTTCCGAGGATGAGGTAATCGCCTATGATATCGCATGACAATTTGAACTTCTACTTTTCTGCATGTGCCTTACGGATCTTTTTTGCAGGAAATCTGCTCGAAAAAGAATTCCGGTTTGAAAAGAACGACATGATATCGCAAATGTTCTGCCCATTGCTTTGCTCTTGTTAGTACCTGTTGTCATGTATCACTATACTTGCATACATACCTGGTTCAATATGTGACAGCAGTATGCATGATAGCTTGCTTATCAATTGTTCGCTCCAAACTATCTGATCTGTATGAATGGTTACATTAGTGTAGAATATATCCAATGCTAGTGAATTTTTTTAGCTCTGCATTGTTCTTATAAGTACTTGTTGTCCTTTATCAGTGTACTTATATTGACAGGTAGTTGTTCATGTACCATCACTCTACAGCTTATTTTCCTTTGGCCTCCATTTTCTACACATAAGATCTATATTTACTCTTACCATAAGGTTGGATAACACCGATGGTACTAAAGAAGTTTAGCTCTGCATTGCTCTTGGCTGTACCTTTTGCCTGTATCGCTGTACTTACATTTATAGCTACTTGGTTATGTAGCATCACTCTTCATCTTATCTTAAATATTCTCCATTTTTTCTTATAGTTACATCTATATTTACTCTTAACGAAATTTAGAATAAAGGCAATGCTTATGAAGAAGATTCTGTGGTGAACTTCTTGAATTGCCCCCCCCCCCATCAGCATGGACAAGGACTTTATAGAGCCTGCCTTCACCAATAATGTAAGTTTGTCCTTCTCAAGCCTTCAAACTTTGTTGTGTATATTTGGTTAGGCATGACTGCAATAAATTGTTTATTTTGGTGTTTGCATCAAATTGCATGTTTAAAGTTTATTATGTACTCCAGTTCATAAACAAAAGTTTGTCCTTCTCAATTTAAGTTTTCAGTTGTACAACCACGTTCCTTCTTCATACCATGTAAATTAAACTATACAGAGCAAGTGATCTTATTTTGCCAATCTGAAATGGGATAAATTGACAGTACACTAACCGTTGATACTTATGAGTTAATCCAGTGGTGTCGTGAAGCTGCCAACTCCTTCACAATGTCATTTCCTGCCATGTCTTGACCTGAACAATACCATATTGTGTTAATGCTATTTTAAACTGTGTCACTTTATTCGTCAGTAAGAAATGTGATTAATTGTCAGCACTGATACTTGTATGTGCAAAACCTGTCATCTGTCTGCTTGTTTATCTTTCAGAGTGAGGAGGATATAAGTGTCAAACAAGTGCGGTCTCACCAGCTTGCTCAGCTGCTTGTGCTGTAGCTCCCGAGCAGGGCTATCCTTTCTTGAACTCTATTGAAGGGCTGTCGGTTTTGTATATTATTTTGTCGGCGTGTTTAGTTGCACTGGTGGCGATCTTTGATGCCCGGTGTATGTTATCTGCCGTCTGCTTGTGCTTTATTATCATAATGGCGAACTTTGATGCCCAATGGATGTAATATGTCGTAATTTTTTTATTGTATAGTCTAGGTTTTTTTCTTATTCACGATGCTGCAGTTATTTTACTGTATATATATCATGTCTTCGCAGTAAACTGGCCAAACCGTAAAATTACGGTACATAATCGGGTCATGCAAATCACCATGTATGATCCGCATCATGGGCCCCGCTATCTTGGTTCGTTAACATGCCTAAATGTAAACCGCCCACTAGTAGATTCGGGCCTTTAACAGGCCGAGTAAACCACCGCCCTATTTTCCCAAGAAAACTCAATGGGCCTTTAGGAGGTCGAAAAGTAGGTTATGAAACATGCCGAACAGCTCACGGGCCGGCAGCAGGCCGAAATAGACCCCGGCCCATGAATGTGCCAATCAAATCATGGGCTTATAACAGGCCAAAATTGTCTCGGTCCTTGTTTGGCCTAATCAGATTATCGGCCGCGAGCAGGCCGGATGCAAACCGTGTCGTAGTTAGGCCCAACTATATGACGGGCTTTTAACAGGCCGGAATTAATATAGGGTTGAAATGTTAAACGGGCCCTTAACAGGCCGAAACTAATATCAGGCCGAATTACTATATGGGCCTTTAGCAAATGGGCCCAAAAGTGTAGCATCCAGTTGACGGGCCGAATCTGATATGGGCCATAATTTAGCCCAAAGCCTCTTAAAGGGCTGATACGTCTTCAACGTATCTATAATTTTTGATTGCTCCATGCTATATTATCTACTGTTTTGGACAATATTGGGCTTTATTTTCCACTTTTATATTATTTTTGGGACTAACCTATTAACCGGAGGCCCAGCCCAGAATTGCTGTTTTTTGCCTATTTTAGAGTTTTGAAGAAATGGAATATCAAACGGAGTACAAACGGAATGAAACCTTCCGGAACGTGATTTTCTCACCGAATATGATCCAGGAGACTTGGAACCTACGTCAATAAAGAAAGGAGGTGGGCATGAGGTAGGGGGGCGCGCCCACCCCCCAGGGCGCGCCCTCCACCCTCGTGGGCCCCACCTTGCTCCACCGACGTACTTCTTCCTCCTATATATAACTACGTACCCCCAAACGATCAGAGACGGAGCCAAAAACCTAATTCCACCGCCGAAACCTTCTGTACCCACGAGATCCCATCTTGGGACCTGTTCCGGAGCTCCGCCGGAGGGGGCATCCACCATGGAGGGCTTCTACATCATCACCATAGCCTCTCCGATGAAGTGTGAGTAGTTTACCTCGGACCTTGGGTCCATAGTTAGTAGCTATATGGCTTCTTCTCTCTTTTGGATCTCAATACAATGTTCTCCCCTCTCTCGTGGAGATCTATTCGATGTAATCTTCTTTTTGCGGTGTGTTTGTTGAGACCGATGAATTGTGGGTTTATGATCAAGATTATCTATGAACAATATTTGAATCTTCTCTGAATTCTTTTATGTATGATTGGTCATCTTTGCAAGTCTCTTCGAATTATCAGTGTGGCTTGGCCTACTAGATTGGTTTTTCTTGCAATGGGAGAAGTGCTTAGCTTTGGGTTCAATCTTGCGGTGTCCTTTCCCAAAGTGATGAGGGGAAGCAAGGCACGTATTGTATTGTTGCCATCGAGGATAACAAGATGGGGTTTTTATCATATTGCATGATTTATCCCTCTACATCATGTCATCTTGCTTAAGGTGTTACTCTGTTTTCTTGAACTTAATACTTTAGATGCATGATGGATAGCGGTCGATGAGTGGAGTAATAGTAGTAGATGCAAAGGTGGAGTCGGTCTACTTGTCTCGGACGTGATGCCTATATACATGATCATACCTAGATACTCTCATAACTATGCTCAATTACATCAATTGCTCAACAGTAATTCGTTCACCCACCGTAAAATACGTATGCTCTAGAGAGAAGCCACTAGTGAAATCTATGGCCCCCGGGTCTATCTTCATCATATTAATATTCCTACACTTTATTATTGCCTTTGATTTTTTACTTTGCATCTTTATCACAAAAATACCAAAAATATTATCTATCATCTCTATCAGATCTCACTCTCGTAAGTGACCGTGAAGGGATTGACAACCCCTTATCGCGTTGGTTGCGAGGAGTTATTTGCTTTGTGCAGTCTACGAGGGACTCATGTGCAGCCTCCTCTTTGGATTGATACCTTGGTTCTCAAAAACTAAGGAAAATACTTACGCTACTTTGCTGCATCATCCTTTCCTCTTCAAGGAAATCCAACACCGTGCTCAAGAGGTAGCAAGAAGAATTTCTGGCGCCGTTGCCGGGGAGGATTTCGCAGAGTCAAGTCAAGATTTGGACTCCCGACAACGAGTTTCTGGCGCCGTTGCCGGGGAGTCTACGCAAAAGTCAACATACCAAGTTACCATCACAATCCCTTATCTCTCGCATTACATTATTTGTCATTTGCCTCTCGTTTTCCTCTCCCCCACTTAACCCTTGCCGTTTTATTCGCCCTCTCTTTTTTTGTTTGCCTCTTTTCGCTCGCTTTTTTCTCGCCATGTCGGAACCAAAAAGATTTGGGGGTTCTCTCCCGAGTTCTAGTGCTTTAGACAATCTTGCTATCTTATCTAAACTCATAAATAAAAATACTATGGAAAAACCTGCCGGAACTATCAATGAAAACCTTTGGAATTTTGATGAAGAAGATTCTGGAATATTTCGTTATTTACTTGATGAATCTTTGAAAGATGCTTGGGATAGGCTATTAAAGATCCGTGCTAGCTATGTACCTCAATACCAAATTGAGGTTTACCTAAAAAGCTTTTATGTTGGGTTGCCCGCGTCATTCAAACAAGTCTTGGATTCTATTTTTGAAGAGGGTTTTGTTGAAGGGGATCCCATAGATACCTATGAAAAGATGAAAACTATATTTGGGCACCCCATTAACGAGAAAGTTGAAATCACATCTCTTTTGCTTTCTTACCAAAACGAATCTATCAAAGAGATAAAAGCTAGCCTAGATGCCAATTTCTGCAGCATACTTAATCTTTCTTCTACCATTAATGGTCATGTACTTTGTCAAAATATAAAGATTAATTCATAGGTAGCAAGTTTTCTCTCTTCTTCCCTAAAACCAAAGATGACAATACCTAGATCTATCCTTGCTTTTATGCCTAGCTAGGGGCGTTAAACGATAGCGCTTGTTGGGAGGCAACCCAATTTTATTATTAGTTTTTTGCTTTTTGCTTCTGTTTAGGAATCAATCTTTGATCTAGCCTCTGGTTATATGTGTTTTTATGTTTTAATTAGTGTTTGTGCCAAGTTAAACCTATAGGATCTTCTTGGATGATAGTTATTTGATCTTGCTGTAATTTCCAGAAACTTTCTGTTCACGAAAACAATTGTTAAAAATCACCAGAACGTGATAAAATAGTGATTCCAGTTGCTGCTGATCAATAAAAAAATTTAATAGGTCTTCCTATTTTGGCTGAATTTTTGGAGTTCCAGAAGTTTGCGTTAGTTACAGATTACTACAGACTGTTCTGTTTTTGACAGATTCTGTTTTTCGTGTGTTGTTTGCTTATTTTGATGAATCTATGGCTAGTAAAATAGTTTATAATCCATAGATAAGTTGGAATACAGTAGGTTTAACACCAAATAAATAAAGAATGAGTTCATTACAGTACCTTGAAGTGGTATTTTGTTTTCTTTCGCTAACGGAGCTCACGAGATTTCTGTTGAGTTTTGTGTTGTTAAGTTTTCAAGTTTTGGGTGAAATCTTTTGATGGATTATGGAACAAGGAGTGGCAAGAGCCTAAGCTTGGGGATGCCCATGGCACCCCCAAGATAATCTAAGTACACCAAAAATTCAAAGCTTGGGGATGCCCCGGAAGGCATCCCCTCTTTCGTCTACTTCCATCGGTAACTTTACTTGGAGCTATATTTTTATTCACCACATGATATGTGTTTTGCTTGGAGCGTCTTGTATGATTTGAGACTTTGCTTTTTAGTTTACCACAATCATCTTTGCTGTACACACCTTTTGAGAGAACCATACATGAATTGGAATTTGTTAGAATACTCTATGTGCTTCACTTATATCTTTTGAGCTATATAGTTTTGCTCTAGTGCTTCACTTATATCTTTTAGAGCACGGTGGTGGATTTGTTTTATAGAAACTATTGATCTCTCATGATTCACTTAGATTATTTTGAGAGTCTTAAATAGCATGGTAATTTGCTTAAACAATCCTAATATGCTTTGTATTCAAGATTTGTAAAACTTTCTTTTGAGTGCGTTGAATACTATGAGAAGTTTGATGCTTGATAATTGTTTTGAGATATGAAGATGGTGATATTAGAGTCATGCTAGTTTAGTAGTTGTGAATTTTAGAAATACTTGTATTAAGGTTTGTGATTCCCGTAGCATGCACGTATGGTGAAGCGTTCTGTGATGAAGTCGGAGCATGATTTATTTATTGATTGTCTTCCTTATGAGTGGCGGTCGGGGACGAGCGATGGTATTTTCCTACCAATCTATCCCCCTAGGAGCATGCGCGTAATACTTTGCTTTGATAACTTGTAGATTTTTGCAATAAGTATATGAGTTCTTCATGACTAATGTTGAGTCCATGGATTATACGCACTTTTCTTCCTCCCACCATTGCTAGCCTCTCCAATACCGTACACTTTTCGCCAGTATCTTACACCCACCATATACCTCCCTCAAAACAGCCACCATACCTACCTATCATGGCATTTCCATAGCCATTCCGAGATATATTGCCATGCAACTTTCCACCGTTCCGTTTATTATGACACGCTCCATCATTGTCATATTGCTAGCATGATCATGTAGTTGACATTGTATTTGTGGCAAAGCCACCATTCATAATTATTTCATACATGTCACTCTTGATTCATTGCATATCTCGCACATCACCGGAGGCATTCATATAGAGTCATATTTTGTTCTAAGTATCGAGTTGTAATTGTTGAGTTGTAAGAAAATAAAAGTGTGATGATCATCATTTTTAGAGCATTGTCCCAAGTAAGGAAAAGGATGATGGAGACTATAATTCCCCCACAAGTCGGGATGAGACTCCGGACGAAAAAAAAGAGGCCATAAAAAAGAGAGAGAAAAGTCCCGAAAAAATGAGAGAAAAAGAGAGATGGGACAATGTTACTATCCTTTTACCACACTTGTGCTTCAAAGTAGCACCATGATCTTCATAATAGAGAGTCTCTCATTTCGTCACTTTCATATACTAGTGGGAATCTATCTATCTATCTATCTATCTATCTATTATTATCTAATTAAAACGATAGAAAACCAACGGCGATGATTTGGCATTGTAAAAACTAATATGTATCAACGGTGAAGATCTAAATCGTGTTTTTTTTAGAAAAGATCTAAAACGGGTTGATATTAGGAAAGTGCACATGGACGTGTACTATTGCACGTGAATTTTTTTACACCTGAAAGAAAAACTGAAGCGGACGTATACTATTGCACATAGTATTAGGCAAGTGTACACGGACATATACTATTGCACGTGAAGGACTCTGAAACGGATTGCTATTAGTCAAGGATACGGTCGTATACTATTGCAAACAGAATAATTTACAGCGGACAGTCATCCGTACAGAATTCAAACTCAGCAACCTTTGACTAATATAAAGGTTGGGGCAGACACCCCAGAACACCCACGGAATAATAGACGCCAGAACACCCATTGAAGGGAGATCAACACAACAACATATCCACACAAATCGAAGGGGCGACATACGTCAGGACGCCCAGCACATCGAAGGACGGAAGAAGAAACGACAAAAACATCAAGTTTGGGTAATATATATAGCTTAAATCTTTAGGTCTGTTTACATCTTTCCATCCCTGCATGTCTTTGCAACCTCCTTATGAACGCCATGTTTTCCTGTTCATTAACCATTAGTTAGAGCACTTCTTTCTAACCAAATTTCATAATTGTATTATCATATGAACCACTCCTTCTAAAATTGTTTTGAAGGCAACATCTCTATGGCGTACACGAAGTTGAGTGAGTTAACCACAAGAGGACAGACATGGAATATTAAAGCCAAAGTAATGAGAATGTGGGACTCGATCAATCCTTCCACTGATGAACTTATAAGCATCGATATGATCTTGATGGATGGGCAGGTATTTTCTTCACATAATTAACAGTGGGGATTGTTTTATTGTTAAAATTACTACTAAGATTTTTCTTTCATTAAATTTTGAAGGGCCATACAGTTCATGCTACTATTTGGAAGAATCTAATAGACACTTACAGAGCAAAGATCAACGAGGGTTCTATATATGCTTTTAGCAATTTTAAAGTTGTAGATTCGACAAAATATCGACCAGTCAGCAATGAAATTAAAATTATTTTTTTATACAACACAAAATTAAAGGACGTGAAAGGTTCATCGGATAATTTTCCAGATTACTACTTTGAGTTTGCTAGCAAAGATACCCTACAAGAACGTCTAGAAAAAGACCAACAATGCTCAGGTATTTTGATAGTCATATTCTTACTTCCAAGTGGGCAATTTAAATTTGATGTCATTTCTTGGTAGTTGTATTAATAAACTCAAATGAATAACTTTCTAATTTTTGAAGTCTTTAATCTTCTAATTTGCAGATGTCATTGGGTTACTTACCAAGATTAAGCCAATAGAATCAAGGATAACAAAGAAGAAAACACTTGCAGATGTACGTCAGATTGAAATTCTAATGCCAGAGTAAGTGTATATCCATGTATCAACTTTTCACTAAAGGGTAAAGGCTGTTTTCTTCCACTTATATTATTATTACCATTAATTACTTTGGAATGAATTATTCAGGGGTGATAGAATCAGAGTATCATTATGGGGAAGATTAGCTCATCATTTAAGTGAGGATGTAATTGGCAATCAAACAATTATTATTGTTACCTCAACAATGGTGCAAAAATTCAATGGTAAGTTGAATATGTTTCCATGTCTTTTTTTCATAGCAAAATAATAAATCTAACTGATTTATTGTTCATTAAATAGGTTTGTGCCTAAAGTCAACTAGCGCCACAAGATTATATACGAGTGACAGGTATTAAGCACAATTTGTAGGTTCTGGTCATATAGAATTTCATAATATATCTTCATTTACTAACTTTCTTTATAGCCACTCCACCGAAGAAACTTTACCAAAAATGATGGAGATAGATAAAAGTACTCAAGGGACACTGGAAGATCAAATGTTTTACAGAAGGATAACCTTAAAATAACTTACTGGAATTAGGCACGACAACCCAACAGATGAGGTAATGAATCAGAACTCTTCTAATACTTGATATTGTAGAAGCATACAATACCTACAGATGTATTTGACATATTTGTATGAGTGACTGCATATTCTTTAAAGAGCTATATTTTCTTCATCAACTTTCAGGACTTTGTGTTCACCACAATAGCTACAATTGATCGGTTACAAGAAAATATTCAATGGTGGTACATGTCATGCGATGTTTGCAACAAAATTGCTACAAAAGAATCACATAATTATTATTGCAAGAATTGTGATACGTATCCAGAAGGTTTAACACCTAGGTAAGCATATTCTCTTGATTTGACCATCATTATGTACTATCACATTTGCGTTACACTAACGAAATGTGATTCTAGGTATCGTATTCGGCTTCAAATTAGTGATCACAGTGCTACTACAAGTTGCACTTTATTTGATGAAGAGGCTGAAAGAATGCTCAATACATCAGTCTCATTCCTGTTGGATTCATTAGATGGAAAATCTGAAGAAGTCCCAAAGATTATACAAGAATTATGTGGACAAAGACTTATCTTTCGATTCAAACTCAACAATAAGAACCTCACTCTAGGCATGCAGAACTATGCAGTAAAGAAAATATTTGTGCCTGATGAGAAGCTTGAGAAGAGATACTTAGAGGATAAAGCTGAAGAGGTAATGGTCTATTAAACTATCAAATCTATTTAAACACCAATTATTATACTCTTTTATATGGAACTATTGAAGCAAGTATTTACAATTCTTGATCAATTGTTCTCAACAGGATTTGATGGATGATGAAGTGGACAACATGTTAAAACAAGAAACAAAGAAACCGAATAAGCCAGTTAAAAAGGTGATTGAATACTGCACTGTACAAGCTTCTCTTTACATAAATTCATCTCTTAATTCATCCATTTATGTGATTTTTGCAGGTACAAATCAGCAAGTGTGAACTTAACAAAAACATATGTGAGTTGGTCCCTGTGAAAGAGGAGCCAGAAGATAAAAGCAATGGGAGTACAGTACATCAGAAGGAGCATCAACATCAAAAGTCATCAACGAGTGTCAATGGTGGGAAAAGGAGGCGAAGATCTGTTGTATTATCAGACTCGGAAGATGAAGAAGTGAAAAATAGTATATCTAAAAAATTAGAAAAGGCAGTGCCCAAAAGCACCAGAAGTGTTCATGCAAAAAACAAAAAGACAAAAGTTGAACATGAAGGCTCCACAAGGATGACACGAAGTTTGACCAAAAAGACTAATAGCATCAAGACGATGTAATCGTCAACTCGAAGGTCAAGTACGCCAAACAAGACCCAAAGAGATGAAGGACCTTTTCCAGAATTTTTTTGGGACAGTAGTTTAACCAATATTTATTATTTTAATGTATCCGAGAACTGGAATATTTAGTGTGTTTTTATATATGATCAATATGTATGAACAATATGACATTTTGTTTTCAAACAATTCAAGTATTGTATACTATTCAGAAGATAGAATGACCAGTACATTCATTTGATCTTAATCAATTTAGCATTGCATTTGTGTGGTTGGTCAAAGCTCTGATGTGCCTGCAACATTTTCTAAAGCATGGCCTAGAATATATGAGAACAAAAATGCTCAACAGTATTTGAAAAGATTGAGTTGGAAATCCATCTGGAATATTATGAAAAAAATTAATCAAAATCATCGACTGCGAATTGTTCCATATGAAGCCACAACGAAATCTAAAACGGCGGAAAGATGGATTGAGCTTTTATCCGGGGCGTATATTATTACATCACGAACAATCATATGATGGGGACTCACAAAGTAAGCTTATTTTTTGCTCAATATTCCTCAAAAAATCCAACCAAAATTATTTTGGAGACAAAATGTATTTGGGCCGGACGCATACCTAGCTGAACTAGGTACTGATTAGGCAAGATAGTTGAAGGCCAAACCTGCGCTGCTACTTGAGGCACCGATGCACCCAGGTTCCGCTCTCCTTATTGCCTGCTGCGCCGCGCTGCTCCACGCAGGTCGATAGCTAATTGGTTCACCTCGCGAAAGCTCGCCTGTGCCGGCGTCTACGTGCGGCCGCCAGCCGCGCCACCGTATGCCCTCCTTGGCGCAAGAGCGGATCCAGCGAGAATCTTAGCCCAGCAGGTCGCCGGAAGCTAATCGGAAGCGATTTGCTCCTTTTAGAAGAACTGTGTGGAAGAAGAATAGTCCATTGATATGAAGTGTGAGAAGATAATAAGCGGCGTAGCAAGAATGATTTTTTTAATTTCTTTGGACAGCACTGCAGCAGGAGAGTTGAAGTGAGAATAAAATACAGTACATTTTTAGGGGAGCTAGACAGCTTTCTGACAGCCAAGCACAAGCCCAAATTAGCTCATTAATCATGGTGTAGGACTAACTATTAGTCGTTGCTCAAAAAAAGCTACTATTATTCAAGCTAAATTTCCTTTAAAGACAATCCGTATTGTACTGTCCGATTTTGACTCACATGATTCCTAATCCTACACGTCTAGGAAAACATCTAGCCATATCATTATATAAAGTGCATAATATCACGTCCTACTAGCACAACAAGCCTCATCGCCGACTGATCCGTCTTCTCAAATCCGAAGCAACTCGACGACTAAGCAAGCAAAGGTTTCAGGGTATTATATATTTCCTCTCTTTAATCTGTGCATTATTTTAGCTTCCTTATCAGCCAACATATTCTCATAAAACCTTTGTCCTCAGGTGATCTACATTAGTCAAATTGCTAGATCATAGTATCAGAAAACAAACAAGAGGTATGGTCACATACACTTATCCCTCTGCTTATATCACATAATCATCATTCAACCATAATTTTACAAGACAGACATTCATAAATGACCCATGATGCACTTTCTCAATAGCTACTTTTTCATGATGTCGGGAAGATCAAACACACGAGACGGCCGACAAATTGAAGGTATGGCAACAACTCCAGCAACTTGCATCCAATATACGCCGGCGACACCCAAACGATCAAAGGCACAAAGAAACGTCCGACGAACTGAAGACACAACATCAGCACCATCAGCCTCAGGTAATATCCCCATGCAATTCTTCATGTGTGTGCCTGCATTTTGATCTCAGCTCAACATTGCGTCAAAACTCTTCTCATACTGAACTATAAAGCTCTTTTTATTCATGCATCCTAACACTACCATGATAATAATGTGAAAGCTACAAAAAGAGCAACACGGTTGAACAATTATTGATTTATAGTTCCCTACCAGATAAACAACATTGATCTCCAGATGTACTGTATGTGACAACGTCCATTAGTAGTCTCTTATATCACCAAATGCACTTGCATGCCTGCAAAGGAAAAACACTATTAAGTACTCTGTAGAGAAATATAAGAGTGTTTAGATCACTACTTTAGTAATCTAAACGCTATTATATTTCTTCTGAAGGAGTACAACATAAATCATATTACATGATACTATGTTAAGAAAACTATACGCACTGACGAAATCACATTTGCAGATATGAGAGTCCAACATACGTTAGACCCAGCAGCTCACCAAACAAAAAGAAAGAAAGAACAACCTCTAAACTCAAGGAGTAGAAAGCGGACAAGGGCTGCAGAGGGAAGAAGAAATGCGAACACAGAGGCTCCTAAACGATTGAGAAAGGCTAATGCTGAAGAAGATAGGGAATTGAAGCGCACCAGAAGCGAAACCAACAAAAACAACACTAGAGTCAATGTTGGAGACAACAACAGAACCAGAACCTCGACAAGTGCTAATAGCAAGCCATGGAACTTCGGAAGGCCAACATACAAATGCCAATATTGCAAAGCATTGCTATGGTGTGAAGAAAGATTAAATTCAAACAAAGGAACTACGACACCCTCTTTTGGAATATGCTGCAAACAAGGGAAAATCGATCTGCCGCCACTAAGAGAACCTCCACCATACCTTAGAAACCTCTTAAGAAGTGAAGGGCAGGATTCGGTAAACTTCAAAGAAAATATAAGGTCATACAACTCAATGTTTTCATTCACATCGATGGGAGGAGCTGTGGACAAGGAAATAAACACTCGCAAAGGACCTTATGTTTTTCGTTTGCATGGACAAAACTACCACCATATCGGAACTCTTTTGCCTCAAGGTACAGACAAACCTCGGTTTGCACAGCTATACATCTATAATACCGAAAATGAGGTGGAAAACAGGATAAGTGCGTCAAGATGCAATGATAATAAATCAACAGTGGACCCCAACATCGTCAAAGAACTGAAGATAATGCTCGACGACAACAATATCCTCATAAAAACATTCAGAATGGCAAGAGACAGATTCCAAGAAGGAGACTACCATGATTACACACTTCAGATACTAGGCAAAAGGAACGGAACACACAACCTTCCATCCGCATCTGAAGTTGCAGCATTGGTAGTAAGAGATCCAACCGGAGAGAGTGAAGGACGTGACATTGTTGTTGAGTACAAAAATATGGAGCCGCAAAGGATATCAGAGATCCACCCGAAATTCATGTCCATGCAATATCCGTTGTTGTTCCCATATGGAGAAGATGGTTTTAAACTTGAGATACCCTACAAGAAAACAAAAGGAGGTACAAACAGCAGGAAATACGTAACGTTGTTGGACTACTATGCATTCTATCTACAGCAACGTCCTGATCAAGGAATGTTACTGCTCAAGTCCGGGCATTTGTCACTGCAATTTTGGGTGGATGTATACACATGTATCGAGCAAAATAGACTAAACTGGATCCAACACAATCAAGGAAAGCTACGAACTGAACTTTACAGTGGATTGCAGGATGCGATTGAGCAAGGGGACACAAGAACAGAGCAAGTTGGAAAGAGGATAATTGTGCCTTCATCTTTTACAGGTGGTAGAAGAAACAAGGCACAATATTTGCAAGATGCCTTTGCAATATGTCGTTGGGCTGGATACCCAGACCTATTTATAACATTCACATGCAATGCAAAGTGGCCTGAGATCCAATACATGCTAGATGAAGCGGGAGGTGGCCAAAAGCCAGCCGATCGGCCAGATATTGTGGACAGAGTATTTATGATCAAACTAAAGGAGCTAATGAGAGACATAAAAGAAAAGAAATACTTTGGAGAAACAGTTGCAAGTAAGTCCCATTGACTATCAATCTTTACTCTTTCTTGCATCATCTTATAGTCCGTCAGACTCCTGCTCTTTAGAAACATGCATCATCTTATACTCCGTAAGATTCTAGCTCTTTAGTAACATGCATTCTAATTTTAGCTAAATCTGACAAACTATTAATCAACTGCAGTCATCTACACAATAGAATTCCAGAAGAGAGGACTCCCGCATGCCCACATACTAATATTTTTGAAGGACAAAGACAAGTACCCGGAACCATCGCAAATCGACAAAATAATAAGCGCTGAGATCCCAAACAAGGATGAGGATCCAGAAGCATTTGAATTTGTTGAGAACTTCATGATGCATGGCCCGTGCGGTGAGGCTAAGAAAAACTCACCATGCATGGTGGACCATAGATGCACCAAGCATTTCCCAAAAAGATACAATGTCAGCACTACCATTGACGAGGACGGATTTCCAGTATATAAAAGGAGGGATGACGGAAGGCAGATCAAAAGGGAGGGGTGATGCTCGACAACAGATTTGTCGTGCCATACAACCGAACCTTCTGGTCAAGTATCAAGCTCACATAAATGTCGAGTGGTGCAATAGGTCCAGATCAATCAAGTACCTATTTAAGTATATCCATAAAGGCAGCGACCATGTTACAGCCTTGCTCAAGGAAAGGGGCACGGCAAGCGAAACTGACGAGATCAAGAAATACCTAGAGATGAGATACATATCAACATCAGAAGCATGCTGGAGGATATTTCAGTTTGATCTTCAGTATCGCGATCCAGCAGTTGAGAGGCTACCTTTCCATCTTGAAAATGAGCAACAAGTCGTTTTTCCAAACTCCACTGATCTTGAAAAGATAGTAACAAGGGACGGATCTAAAATCACCAAGTTCACTCAGTGGATGGAGGCAAATAAAATATACGAGCTAGGAAAAGGATTGACTTACGCAGAATTCCCTACAAAGTTTGTATGGAAAAGCGAAACAAAATGTTGGCAGAAGCGAAAAAGGGACTATGCAATTGGAAGAATCTACTATGCACATCCCGCAAGTGGCGAGAGATATTATATGAGGATGCTTCTAAACACCAAGAAAGGATGCACATCATTTGAGGACATTAGGACCGTTGATGGAGTCATTCACCCAACATACAAATCAGCATGCCAAGCCTGATGATGACACCGAGTGGATTGACTGTATCAATGAAGCATCAAGTTGGGCATCTGGAACACAACTGCGTCAGTTATTCACCACCATATTGTCCCATTGCGAAGTCACAAACCCAAAGGTATTGTGGGATTCAACATGGGAGGCGTTGTGTGAAGATATGCAATACAAAAGAAGGACTATTCTAAACTTTCCAACACTTCGGCTTACAAACACACAGAAGAAAGCGTATGGTCTGATTGAGATAGAAAAACTGATGAGGCAAGTAGGAAAGTCACTAAAGGACTATCCAGACATAGAACTACCAAATGCCGCAGAGCTAGAAGAACTTGGGAACAGACTAATAAACGAAGAGGTCAACTACGACATGGACAAACTCAAAGATGAGCACAAAATCATACTAAACAATCTTAACCAAGACCAGAAAAAGGCCTATGATGCAATAATGGAGTCAGTCGACAAAGGCCTAGGAAAGAAGATATTTGTCGAAGGCTACGGTGGAACAGGAAAAACCTATCTATGGAAAGCAATAACGACAAAGCTAAGATCAGAGGGGAAGATAGTACTTGCGGTAGCCTCATGTGGCATTGCAGCGTTGCTTCTCCAAGGTGGAAGAACAGCACACTCAAGGTTCCGTATTCCACTTAATATCACTGAAGAATCAACGTGTGAAATAAAACAAGGCTCGCATTTGGCTGAACTGCTAAAGAAGACCTCACTTATATTGTGGGACGAGGCTCCTATGGCAAACAAAACACTGCTTCGAGCACTAGACAAAAGCCTTAGAGATATTCTAAGGTTCACTAATGAAAACAGCGATGAAAAGCCATTTGGTGGAATGACAGTTATACTAGGAGGCGACTTCAGACAAATCCTGCCAGTTATAACCAAAGGAAGGAGAGAGCAGATAGTAAATGCTTCAATCAAAAGGTCATATCTGTGGAAACACTTTGAAATATTTGAGTTAACACAGAACATGCGGCTGAAGTGTTTGTCAGATGATCCAATACAAAAGCAAAAGGTCGCTGAATTTGCAGAGTGGATACTACAGATTGGCGATGGGAAAACAACATCAGATGAAGGAGAGGATTGGATAAAAATACCAAAAGACCTACTGCTAGAGAAAGGAGAAAATCGTAAAGAACAAATCGTCAAAAGCATATACCCAATTTGATGCAAAAATACCGTGAGCGGGATTACCTAGAAGAAAGAGCAATACTATGTCCAAGAAATGATACAGTCAAGGAGATAAATGACCACATAATGAGCCAAATACAAGGTGAAGAGGTGACATACCTAAGCCTGGACACAGTGTGCAAGGCAACGACAAATACCAACATCATGATGAACATGCAGCCTACTGAGTTCCTCAACACCTTAACGTCCCCAGGAATACCAGACCATAAGTTAAAACTGAAGGTGGGTTTGCCAGTCATGCTACTACTAAACATCAACCAAGCAGCAGGTTTATGCAACGGTACAAGAATGACAATTACACAACTTGGAAACAAATACATCGAGACACAAATAATCACAGGAACACATGTCGGCGATAAGGTATACATACCTCGAATCATCATGTCACCAAGCGACTCAAAATGGCCATTCGTGCTGAAAAGAAGGCAATATCCATTATCAGTGTGCTTTGCAATGACAATAAACAAGAGCCAAGGTCAGTCCTTAAACAAGGTAGGCATATATTTGCCTAAGCAAGTATTTTGCCATGGACAACTATATGTGGCACTATCAAGAGTGACAAACAAGGAAGGATTGAAGGTGCTGATCGATGACGAAGAGTGTCCAACGAAGATGTTGCAAAAGAATATTGTTTACAAAGAGATTTTTTAATTGATAGTGCAGTTCCTCAAGTCATTAGACAATTCATGTATAATTACATAGAGCCACAGACAACCTTACCATACATTTTGAACAACACATTTATTTGGTTGGCATGTTAAATTTTTAAATAGTTATTAATCCATACATATATATGTTTGATCTTTATGTAAAATATTAAATTTAAAATTAGTTATTTATCCTTGAATATTTTTAACACAAAAATATCGCAGCAGATGAAACAATGAAATCACCAATGGATTCCACCTACAATAAGCTTTTCGTAATCTCCCACATTATAGCCACAATCCACAACTAAAATATATTCACGGTTAATCTCAAAATCCAAATCTTTTAGAAGCGTTCTATAGAAAGTTCACCGATTAATTCCCCTAAATAGCCATTACTAATCTCTCACAATCTAACACTCACATCTCTCTCGCGAATAGTTTCCGATTCCCCAAATCTCCTCAATTTGTCTCTCTAAAAACATAGGCATTAGCCTCCTCAAGCGAATAAATGTATGCGTACATATGGATCTTTAATATTTCGATAAAATATATAAATTTATGTTCATCAGTTCTGTATCCGTGAACTAACTCTATCATGTTTGTACGCATAAGTTCTTTCTACATAACATTTCTATAAACGTAGAAGTAATTTC
This sequence comes from Aegilops bicornis, assembly GCA_021605145.1. Lineage (NCBI taxonomy): Eukaryota > Viridiplantae > Streptophyta > Magnoliopsida > Poales > Poaceae > Aegilops > Aegilops bicornis. Next base: position 272,482,753 of record CM038671.1, on the reverse strand, counting down.
TGAGAGCAAAAATACAGATCGTACCTTTTTCATTTGTCAATGGATATCAACTCTAATCCCTCTAATAAATAGTCCCCAATTCTCAATCTCTTTTGTATCAGATCCAAGAAAAAGTTCCTGCAGCAAGGAGATTTAAATATCTTCTTTACTAAATCTTGAGCGTGGTTGCGGCATGGAGATTTTACCCAACAATTTCTAATCTGGGATGACATTTACCTCCTGTGAGATGCACGAAAATTAGGGATTTACCTGTGAAGGGCTGAAGGCTCCCTCAAATCCATTCGGAAAAAGAGATCGAGAGAGACGCTGCGGCATACATCTTCCATCCGCTCAAGCTATGGTTGGCGGCGGTACGCAGCCGAGCCAGCGACGAGCGCATGCGCTGGTGCTGCCACTGAAAAGCAGGGGAGAAGAGCTGCGCTAGAGGACTTCTTGGTTCGACCATTTACAAAATTAAGGCTGTGCTAAAAAAAATGAACAAAAGGAGCACGGTTTCTTGACGATATTTTGGTCCAGTCTAAGAATAGAGTACGCATGGAATCAACTTCACACATAGCCGTACAGTTCCATATAAAAGAATACTTCTAAGCTTCTATTCCCTCCGTTCCTAAATATAAATCTTTTTAAAAATTTCAATATGGACTACATACGGAGCAAAATAAGTGAATGTCTGACACCTAAAATATATACATATACATCTGTATGTAGTCCGTATTGACATCTCTAAAAAAAACTTATATTTAGAAACGGAGGGAGTAAAACATAATCAAAAAAGTTTAAATCTATAATGCATAATTTTCATGAAATGAACAAAATGAATATAAGTCTTTGTGAGCCCTATATAGTCAAAATGCCCTAGGTCTTTGTGAGCCCTATATAGTCAAAATGCCCTATATTGGGCTTTATTTTTCACTTTTATATTATTTTTGGGACTAACCTGTCGGCGTTCTGGGAACGTGGGTACCCAGACTTGCCTGCCTGCGGCCTGCGGCGTGGCTCAAGGGGTAGCCCAGCACGGCCCATCTTCATCAGCACAAGCTCAAGACCCTCGCGAGGGGCCAAGCCTCGCGGGCGGACGACAAAGAAGCTTCCTCGAGACCACGGCCTCGTCGAGTGGCTCATGAGGCGGAAATATCAAGGCGGGGCACCTCACGAAGTGCCCATGGCGCAAGCCATGACGACCAAGGCGCCCGGTGAGGCGCCACCATAATGTCCTCGTTTCCTTTTGGTGCAAAGGGGGCAAGCGCGAGGAAACATCAAGCAAAGACACCCGTTTCGGTGCAACAAGACCAAGACCGTCGCAACGGCAGGAAGGAAGTCATCGTGGAGCCCAAGCCGGCGTCACCACCAGAGCCTTTGACAGGCGAGGACCAACTTTAGTCAGGATAAGTGTACTATATGTTCCCCTTCAAAATGGCCAATTGTTGGCGCCCTTCCCGCTCAATATTTGGGAAGAGGCCCAGGGCCTCTGCCTATAAATAGGACTAGCCACCTCAGGGTAGAGGCATCTAGAGAGCTCGATCTTGAATCGAATCGAGAGACCAATCGCAGGGAGAGAGAGAAGCGACTGAACTCCCCCTAGCAGTTCATCGCATGCCAAGAATGTACCCTCATGAGGCTGTTCTTCCTTGTACTGCTCATCATCGCCCTGCAGGCAATCCACCACACCACAAACTAGAGTAGGGTATTACACCACAATGGTGGCCCGAACTAGTATAAACCTTGTGTCTCTTGTGTTGTTCTTTGGGTAGTTTAGATCCTAGCGAGGCGGCGAGGTGCAGGTAGGTAGGAGGCGAGATCTCCGCGTGCACCCCAGAGTTCGAACCTAGAGGGTCTGCCGGAACCCGAAATCCAACATTTGGCGCGCCGGAATCTGTCTTCCGCCGCCCTGTTCTTCGCCACCTATCGCATCCATGTCGGGGCCTTCGCGGGCCAGCGCTGAAGCTCAGGCCTCTCGCTACCAGCGTCGCCCAGACGGCCCCCTTCGGCGGCCCGCCCCGTTCCGTCGCCTACCGTCAGCGCCGCCACCGGCCCGGCGTGAAACGAGCAACAAGAATCGTCCCGGCAAGATCCGTCCGTGGCGAGGCAGCCGCCGCTTCTCCCTCGCTCGCCCCGGTGGTTCTTCGTCTCGCGCTCCGCGCACCTATGGAGGTTCGAAGCTGCGCTCATCGCGCGAACGAGCTCTGCGCTACCGCTCTGTCGGCGATGTCTCTGAAGAGTGGCTCGACCGCGTCGCCGAGCTTCGTCCGCGCGCGAAAGGCTCCCCTGCGCCCGTCCTTCTCGCTACACCGCGCCCGCCTGCTGGGCGATGAAGCTCGAGCGCCTCGGCCGCCTCCCCTCAAGAAAGCGCCTTAGCCCCAAAGCGCGTGGCCCGGCGGAACCCGCTCCGTCCGGCGCCAAGCCGGCAAGCAGAAGCTGTCAAGAGGTCCCTCGCCCCAAGAAGTTGCTCGAGTGCTCCTACGCGGCTCGTCTCGACCGTGCTCTGCTCCGGACGCCAAGACCCGCTTGCTCCCAGCGGCGCATGGGGACCCGCAAGACCAGGCTCTTCGTCACCAAAGGCCTCCCGTAGCCACAGTCGCCTGCCGCCTTCACCATCGGCTGCGCGCAGCGTCGCGTGGCAAACAAGTTCAAGCAGACCGCCTCCCGCTTCGGCGGCACGGCCGACCCTGCGGAGTTCCTTGACTCTCTGAGCGGGGCATCGCCAAGCCGCCAGCGGGGCGAGAAGGTCATGGCGAACTGGTTTCCCATGGCACTCACGGACGGGGCCCTTTTGGCTCTGGCACGATCTCCTCACAGGGGCGAGATGCGCACCCGCTTCATCGCCAACTTCCAAGGTACTGCGTGACCGGCCTCCTGCCGTGGCGACATGCGCCGCATCAAGCGGCCGGGGAGACCTGCGAAGTACATCCAGCGCTTCAACAACGCCACGCCTCAAGATTCCCGAGGTGACCGAGAGGCCATCATCTCGGCCTTCTCCGACGGTGTGCGACGTCAAGATGAAGGAGGAGGCTGGCGATGCGTGAAGATCTGTGTACATCCTTGAGCTGTTCAACTTGGCGACCAAGTGCGCCAGGCTGAGGAAGGACGCCTTTCCTCCTCGAAGCTGCCACCGCACCCGAAGAGAAGAAGTCCAAGGCCAAGGACGTGAAGCGCAAGGGGGCTGTCGTGCTCGCGGAAGAACCAGACACCAAGCGAGGCAGAGATTAGCCTGAGTCTTCCAAGGGCAGCCGGTACTGTGTGTACCACGACCTCCACACCCACAACACCAGCGAATGTCAAGAGCTTCGAGCCGTGCGAGAAAGGAGAATCGGTCGACGCCCCGACCGCAACGATCGAGGCTACAACCGAGGAGGAGGAAGAAACACAGGACGCTGGGAAGACCGTGGCCCACGCCAAGGGTGGCGTGACCGACCTCGCGAGGATCGCTGGCGGGATCGACCTCGCGAGGGAGGTGGAGGGATCGACCTCGCGAGGATCGCCTGCAAGGAAACGCAGGCCTCCCTCCTCTGCCAGCAACCAAGGAGAAATGAGGACCATCATCGACGAGGGGGCTGGGGGCTTTGTGAGCCGCCAAGACGATCGCTTGCATCTTGGGCGGAGCTCAAGCCCTAGCCTCTCAACGCATCTTCAAGCGGTTGCAGAAGTGAATGCAGTCCTCCCCAAGCTCGAGGCCACACGCCCTCTCGTGTGGTCAAGATGCGCCATCACGCTCATTTCAGCAGATCGGCTCAAGTGCGGCCACGGTGAGTCCTCCCGATGCTTTGTTCCCCAATCATCGACAGCGTGCAAGTCACCGGGACCCTCATCGATGGCGGGCAGGCTCAATGTCACATCCATAGAGACATTCAACAATCTCAAAGTGCCTTACCATCGCCTTCAGCCAACCAAGCCTTTCTCCGGAGTCACCGATGGCTCCACAGTTCCGATTAGGCGCAGGTCCGCCTCCACTGTCACCTTGAGTATGCGACAACTTCAAGACCGAGCTCATCAACTTCGATGTCGCCCACATTCGCCTGCCATACAATGCCATCCTCAGGTACCCAGCTCTGGCCAAGTTGATGGTCGTGACTCATCACGGCTACAACGTCCTCAAGATGCAAGGAAGCGGCGGAGTCATCACGGTGCCTTGTGAAGAAAGAGACGCAGTGTGCTCCCTGGAGCGAGCTTTTCAAGCTGCATCACTTGAAGACCCAGATCGCAGGAGCGGGAGGCTCCCCGAGACTGCTCCCAAGAAGAAGAAGACATTGCCAGGCCCGACCCCTCGGGAGGCAGGCCCCTCAGGGTCCACGCCTGTTCAAGGGGCACCTCTTTCTGTCGCATAGGAAGGCGCGCCCAGCGCCCTCCTCAAGCAAGGCTCGGGGGCTCTCTCCTGGAGGGCCACCGACCTTGCTAAGGTCACGAGGGAGGCGCTTGGGCACCACTTGGAGACGTGTTTTAAAGCACATTTCCCTCAGGAAGGAGCGAGGCAAGGAGGGCCAAACCCTCGGAGTTCGTCGGCCGGATCATGCAGGAGGCTGCAGGAGTCAAGAGTCATGAGTGGCGACCGCCGCCACTCCGCCGTAGCTCCCCATCCAGCGAGGATGGTGGGATGCGGCCTGCATCGACATACCAGGGCTCAATCGAGCCGCCTCTCGAGGCGCTTGGCCCTCACGCGCGTGGGGGCGCTGCAGTTCCACCCCACAACTACGTTCGCATGTCTTACGGTTTGCGAGCAGCCGCCACGCACTGGCGCCTCGTGAGGCATCACGGAGGCTCAAGAGGCTAGGCGTTCTGCAGTCTGGCGAGAGATGGAGATGGTCCGCGAGGAGCCACGGTGCCTCCCGAGCCTCCCGAGGCTCCCTGGGCACAGGGGCTCATGAAGGTCGGCTTCCGCAGCCCACGACGTCCGCTTACTTCAGCATCCCTTCGTCTTCAACATTATCGGTGACATCCTTCAAGTTTCATTTCCACAGGAGCGCCCCCCAGGGCTGCATCATTCCCAGGCCGCGTGGGTCCATCCCTGCGGCATGTATCCCTTTTATTTCATGTTCCTAGCTTACTTTGTTGGGGGCGCCCCTCGGGCTGCATCATCCCCAAGTCGCTCGGGCCAGACCCAGCAGCATGTACCCCTCTTGCGTTTATTTTGGGTCATCCGTTCGACCCATCATGATTGTTATTTGATGCCTGTCCACAACACCCCTTCTTCCTTCATGTCGACTGCTTGCACGTTAAAGGGGGGTACCTGAGCATCGCGACTCATGGGCTCCTACTGGCTCTCCAGCCCTCACCCTCTGGCCTTGTCAGCAGCATCGCGACACAGCATACCAGCTGACAGGCCGAGACCCGCTCGAGGGCGGGACCCGAGGACGTGGGGCGTCGGCATCTAACCAAATTTGCGGGAACACATCACAAGTTCAGGCCCGGTGCCGAGCGCAACCCGCCTTGAGGTAGGGCCCGTGAGTCCCTGCTGGCTCACGGGTGCCCAGATACACCTCGTCGAGCCCTACCGTGTCGAGGCGGGGTTGCCTGCATACGCCAGGGGCTCCTCCCGAAGGAGCCCCTCCCACGCACTGATCGAAGCACCATGCTCCGTTGGTGGCGACATTGCCGAGGCGGCTATGCCCGTCACATACGGAAGCGCTATGCTCCATGCCGGTGATAAACAATCGAGCGTGGCCGGCCGCATCAACCTCGGGGAGCCCAGAGCTCAATGTCGGCCTCATCATAGCGCCTCCCTCGGGAGACCCGGCGAGGGCTGGAGCACGGGCTACGCTGGGTCACGCCCAGACGCATGCCACCCAGCCCGGGCCCCTCGGGCTGGTTCGCCGCGTCTCTCCCGGCGGAGCCAAGGTACCAAGGTCGTTTGAACGTCAAGGGAAACTCTTGAGCATCGCGACTCAGGAGCCTAACTGGTCACGTAGCCCCTCACTCCTTAGTTCCGAAAGGCTAACGGCGGTTGAGGTATGCGCGGGGCCAGGCTCTGCAGACGTAGAATGGTAGATTCACCCATACATCTCACTCCCTAATTGTTGTTCGTGCGCCAAGGGGGACTCCTGAGCATCGCGACTCAGGAGCCTAACTTGTCACGTAGCCCCTCACTCCTTGGTCCCGTCCTGGTTTCCGGTCGGGGCTAACGGCGGCTGAGGTATCTGTGAGGCGGGCTCTGCCCGTCGTGAAACATAAGCAAGTAGGAAGGAAAAGCACAAATCTCAAGGAATTCAAAAGCAAATATTACAGTCCATAACTGTTGTCACAACATCAAATGCAAGTTTAAACGCCTCTCCGAGGCATGATGCATGTTGCAGAAGCCTAAAGCAGAACAGGAGCCACAAAGGAGTCACTTGTTGGCGGCGGAGCTGCGCTGGGCGGGTTCGCCTCGTGAAGCCTCAGGACCGGCAACGCCTCGCTTCGGCTTGGTCTTTGAAGGCCCGTAACTTTCAGAAGCCTCCGCTCGACCCTTCACGGCCTCGGCCGGCGTGGCGGCAAGCTCGCCGCTCACGGGCTCCAACAGGCTGTCGAGGTCGACGTCGGGATCGCGAAGGTAGACGTGGGTAAGGACACGCGTCAGCGCTGCAGAAGACAGGACACGCGCCTTGGCCTCAGCCGTAGGGCCAAGGCCGAGGGTGACATCTTCAAGGGCACGGATCAGGAAGGGAAGCAGCTTGGCAGGGCCGTCCTCGGCGCCGGCCAGCGGGCTTTCCAGGCCGCTGTCGTAAAGCGACCTCAGCAAAGTGCGAGCCTTCACCTCCATCTCCGCGAAGGCCATGCGGTCCTCGGCGAGGACCCGCGCCTTGCCGACCAGCTCGACCCTCTTCGCCTCCAACTCCTGCTCCAGCGCACCCAGGCGGTCACGGCGCTTGTTAAGCTTGGCGTCCCGGTCCTTGACGGCCGCCTCGCGAGCCTTCATGTCTTCCTCCTCCTCTTGGCGAATGCGGGCCTCCTCGGCGAGCAGGTCACGCAAGCCCTGCAGCTCGTTCTCCAGCGCCTTGCAACGACCTCGGACATCGGCTACCTCCCCCATGGCGGCGTCGCGAGCATCCTTCGCCCGAAGGACGGCCTGCTTCTCCTCATCACAAGCCGTCGAGGCCTGAACCAGCGCCGCTCGAATTGAAGCGTCAGAGCGAACCCAGCCGGAGGCCAGCTCCAAGCGCCCGACCACAAAGCAAGGGTTGGCGCCCAGAAGATCTTGTCGTAGCCGGTCCAGCTCAGCAGCAGCACGATCCAGGACAGTGGGAGGAGTCAGAGAGACAGCAGTTGGTGGAGTAGGAGGAGAGGACGGCGTAACCACAAGATCTGAGGCGGGGCCTCTGCGCCCGGCAGTGCAGCGATGGCATCAGGCAAGGATACCTCGGGAGTCGCTTGGGCCATGGGGGCTGAGCTCGCCCCAGCTAGCTTCGCCAAGCCTCGCAAGGATGACCGGGCAGGAGAGGCCCGTGTCTGGCCGTCACCTTCTTTCGCAGGCGGAGGCACTGCCCCAGACAAGGCCTCGGGAGCTCCCTTCAGTTTCTTCGTCGCAGGCGCCGGCCTAGCCAAGGAATACAGATATCAAGCCTCAACGACAAAGCAAGGAACGAAACAAGAATCAAGCACTTACTGGTCATCGCTCGCGGGCTCGAGCAACCTCCGGCCATACTTGAAGCCCGAGAGCCGGCTGCAGGGATCAGCCTCAAGAGGCCCGGGAGCAGGAGGCGCGTCTGCGAATCGCCTCGGAGCCGGGGCAGACCCGCGGGGGACCAGCCCAGTCCTATCCTTCTTCGGGATCGGGGGCAAGCTCTCGCCACCCCGCCCATCGCCATCCTCGTCGTTGCTCGGCAAGAGGCGGAGAGCGCGGGACCTGTGCCGGGGAAGGGGCGCTCTCGACTCCCCGTCGGTCGCCTCGGAGTCAGGCCCCTCTCCTTGCTCCTCTTCTTCCTCCTCTTCGCTGGAGTCGCCGAAGGACACGTTCACCGTCGCTAGGGCCGCCGGGTCCTCGGGAACCTCCGCGGGCACGGGCCCGTCCCCATTGAAGACGGGCATGGAGTCCACCGCCTGCTCCCAATCATCCCGGAGGAACAGGGTGCAGAGCGCCTCCAGCCTCGCCACGTCTCCCCGACCAAAGATTGGAGGACCGCGCCGGATCTTTGTCGGCCAAGACTGCGGGGCTCGGGCGGGCGTCCACAATGAGCGTGTACTATGACGGGGGCCACTGGTGCTCCAAGAACTCCCTCGGGAGGCGACGCCCGGTCAGCTTCGCCGTCGCCATGTTGCCCGGCCACGAGTCCGCATTCATCTTCTCCGGCCACCGGCTTCAGCGGGGGATCCACGAGTTCAGCATGAGACCAATCGTCGAGGTCGTGGGCTTCTCCGTAAGCGTAATCAGCCGAGGATGGATGCGCCCAGCATCTACCATGACCCACTTGCCCCTGAAGCCCTCGATCCTCTTCCCGGGCTTCGAGATGGCGTTGGAGCTGCCATACGCGACAAAGCTCGCGCATGCGGGGATGGGCCCGCGAGAGGTCCGGAGGTAGAAGTAGTGGCGCAGCAAGGCCACCGAGGGCTGCATCCCGACATGAGCCTCACAGTAGTAGGCGAAGATCGCCAGGAGAAGAACAGAGTTGGGGTGGAGGTGTAGAGCTTGCAGTTTGTAATGGCAGAGGACAGAAAAGAAGAACTCAGAAAAGGGAGGCACCAGACCGGCAGCAATGCCACTCACGAAGAGCGGATAGAAGGTGCTTCCTTGGCCCTCGGGAAGGGCGGAGCCGGCCCTGAGCACTGTTGCCTCATCGTTGCCTTGCGCCGCCACCATCCGGCGCACCCGGGCAAGGCCCTTTCCGACACGTTCGACGAGTCTAAGGCGGGTGAGTACCAAGCTCCGGCCGGGGTCTGGCGAGGTGCCATGTCTTGCTAGGGCACGCGGTCGAAGTAGATCTGGAGATTTCGGAGGCAGGAAGGAAAGGCGCAAGAAAGGGGATCTGGGCAATGACCGGAGGAGGCAAAACCTAGACGGGAGCCGCACTTTTGTCGATTCACGCAGTTGCTAAGGGCGCCCACGTCCATTCAACCGCCACGCGGCGCCCAAGGCCGCAGGCTGTTAGGGGCCAGCGGCGCTCAGACTTGCCCTTCGCTTCTCTGCTCAGCCAAGTCCAGCGCGCCTTGGGCCCGGGGCTCTTGTCGGCGTTCTAGGAATGGGGTACCAGACTTGCCTACCTGCGGCTGCGGCGTGGCTCAAGGGTGGCCCAGCCACGACCCTTCTTCATCGGCACAAGCTCAAGACCCTCGCGAGGGGCCAAGCCTCACGCAGAGGCGGACGGGAAGCTTCCTCGAGCACGGCCTCGTCAGGCTGGCTCGCGAGGAGGCGGAAATATCAAGGCGGGGCACCTCACGAAGTGCCCATGACGCAAGCCATGACGACCAAGGGCGCCAGGCGGGCGCCAGCCCACGCAATGTCCTCGTTTCCTTTTTGGTGCAAAGGGGGCAAGCGCAGGCGAGAGCATCAAGCAAAGGCACCCATTTCGGTGCAACAAGACCAAGATCGTCGCAACGGCAGGAAGGAAGTCATCATGGAGCCCAAGCCGGCGTCACCACCAGAGCCTTTGACAGGCGAGGACCAACTTTAGTCAGGATAAGTGTACTAGATGTTCCCCTTCAAAATGGCCAATTGTTGTCGCCCTTCCCGCTCAATATTTGGGAAGAGGCCCAGGGCCTCTGCCTATAAATAGGACTAGCCACCCCCAGGGTAGAGGCATCTAGAGAGCTCGATCTTGAATCGGATCGAGAGACCAATCGCAGGGAGAGAGAGAAGCGACTGAACTCCCCCTAGCAGTTCGTCGCACCGGCCAAGAACAAACCCTCGCGAGGCTGTTCTTCCTTGTACTGTTCATCATCAGCCCCAGAGGCAATCCACCACACCACAAACTATAGTAGGGTATTACACCACAATGGTGGCCCGAACTAGTATAAACCTTGTGTCTCTTGTGTTGTTCTTTGGTTAGTTTAGATCCTAGCGAGGCGGCGAGGTGCAGGTTGGTAGGAGGCGAGATCTCCGCGTGCACCCCAGAGTTTGAACCTAGAGGGTCTGCCGGAACCCGAAATCCGACATTTGGCGCGCCAGGTAGGGGCGCGCCAAAATCTGTCTTCCACCGCCCTGTTCTTCGCCACCCATCGCATCCATGTCAGACGCTCGTTGGGCCGCGCCAAGCACCGAGCCGCTCTCGCTACTCGCGTCGCCCAGACGGCCCCGTCGGCGTCAGCTTCGCCGCCGTTCCCGTCGCTTTGCCGTCATTAACGCCGCCAGCCGTTCTGGCGGAACGAGCAGCAAGAATCGTCCCCAAAGATCCGTCTGCGGAGGGCGAGACGGCCGCACCGCTACTCCCTCACTCGCCCCGGCTGGTTCTTCGTCTCGCGCGCTCCGCGCACCTATGGAGGTTCGAGCTGCGCTCATCGCGGCGAACGAGCTCCTGCGCTACCGCCCTGTCGACGATGTCTACGAAGAGTGGCTCGACCGCGTCGCCGAGCTCGTCCGCGCCGCAGGGGGCTCCCCCAGCCGCCCTTCTCGCCAGACCGCCCGCCCTGGGCGGGCGATGAAGCTCGAGCGCCTCAGCCGCCTCCCCCTCAAGAAGGCGCCTTGGCCCCAAGGCGCGTGGCCCCGGGGCGGAACCCGCTCCGTCCGGCGCCAGCGCAGCAAGAGCAGAGCTGTCAAGAGGTCCCTCGCCCCAAGAAGTTGCTCGAGTGCTCCCTGCGCCGGCTCGTCTCGACCGTGCTCCTGCTCCAGCACGCCAAGACCCATGTTGCTCAAGCGGCGCATGGGGACCCGCAAGACCAGGCTCTTCGTCACCAAAGGCCTCCTGTGGCACAGAGTCGCCGCGCCTTCACCACCGAAGGCAGCTGTCGCGTGGCCCGGCAAGTTCAAGCTGACACCGCCTCGCTATGACACGGCCGACCTGCGGAGTTCCTTCAGCTCTCACGAGCTGGCATCGCCGCCAACGGGACGAGAAGGTCATGGCGAACTGGTTTCCCATGGCACTCAAGGACGGGCCCGCACTGCTCTGAACCCGGCTCTGCACGATCTCCTCACAGGGGCGAGATGCACACCCGCTTCATCGCCAACTTCCAAGGTACTTGTGACCGGCCTCCTACCATGAGCGACATGCGCCACATCAAGCAAGCCTGGGAGACCTGCGGAAGTACATCCGGCCTTCAACAACGCATCGCCTCAAGATTCCCAAGGTGACCGAGGAGGCCATCATCTCAGCCTTCTCCGACGGTGTGCGAGACGTCAAGATGAAGGAGGAGCCATGGCGATGCGTGAAGATCTATGTACATCCTTGAGCTGTTCAACTTGGCGACCAAGTGCGCGCCAGTGAGGAAGGACGCCTTTCCTCCTCGAGCTGCCACCGCACTCCGTAAGAGAAGAAGTCCAAGGCCAAGGACGTGAAGCGCAAGGGGCTGTCGTGCTCATGCGTAACTGCATACAAAGCGAGGCAGAGATCAGCCCGAGTCTTCCAAGGGCAGCCGGTACTGTGTGTACCACGACCTCCACACCCACAACACCAGAGAATGTCAAGAGCTCCGAGCCGTGCGAGAAGGGAGAATCAGTCGACGCCCCGACCGCAATGATCGAGGCTACGGTCGAGGAGGAGGAAAAAACGCAGGACGCTGGGAAGACCGTGGCCCACGCCAAGGGTGGCGTGACCGACTTTGCGAGGATTGCTGGCAGGATCAGCCACGCGAGGGAGGCTGGAGGGATCAGCCTCGCGAGCATCGCCCGCAAGGAAACGCATGCCTCCCTCCTCTGCCGCCGCAACCAAGGAGAAATGAGGACCATCATCAGGACGAGGGGGCTGGGGGCTTCCAGGAGCCGCGCGCGATCGCTTGCATCCTGGGCGAAGCTCAAGCCCCAGCCTCTCAACGCATCTTCAAGCAGTTGCCCAAGTGAATGCAGTCCTCCCCAAGCTCGAGGCCACACGCCCTCTCGGGTGGCCAAGATGCGCCATCACGTTCAGCTCAAAGAGATCAGCTCAAGTGCGCGGCCACAGCCGGAGTCCTCCCGATGCTTTGTTCCCCAATCATCAGCAACGTGCAAGTCACCAGGACCCTCATTGATGGCGGAGCAGGGCTCAATGTCCTGTCCATAGAGACATTCAACAATCTCCAAGTGCCTTACCATCAGCTTCAGACAACCAAGCCTTTCTCCGGAGTCACTGATGGCTCCACAGTTCCGATTGGGCAGGTCCGCCTCCCTGTCACCTTCGGGGCGCGCGACAACTACCGCACCGAGCTCATCAACTTCGATGTCGCCCACATTCGCCTGCCATACAATGCCATCCTCGGGTGCCCAGCTCTGGGCAAGTTGATGGCCGTGACTCATCACGGCTACAACGTCCTCAAGATGCCAGGAAGCGGCGGAGTCATCACGGTGCCTTGTGAAGAAAGAGACGCGCTGTGCTCCCTGGAGCGAGCTTTTCAAGCTGCATCACTTGAAGACCCAGATCGCAGGAGCGGGAGGCTCCCCGAGACTGCTCCCAAGAAGAAGAAGACATTGCCAGGCCCGACCCCTCGGGAGGCAGGCCCCTCAGGGTCCGCGCCTGTTCAAGGGGCACCTCTTTCTGTCGCATAGGAAGGCGCGCCCAGCGCCCTCCTCAAGCAAGGCTCGGGGGCTCTCTCCTGGAGGGCCACCGACCTTGCTAAGGTCACGAGGGAGGCGCTTGGGCACCACTTGGAGGCGTGTTTTAAAGCATGTTTCCCATAGGAAGGAGCGAGGCAAGGAGGGCCAAACCCTCAGGAGTTCGTCAGCCAGATCATGCAGGAGCTGCAGGAGTCAAGAGTCATGAGTGGCAGCCGCCGCTTACCCGCCGTAGCTCCCCATCCAGGCGAGGATGGTGGGCTGCGCGTCTGCATCGACATACCAGGGCTCAATCGAGCCGCCTCTCAGGAGCGCTTCTGGCCCTCACGCGTGGGGCGCTGGGAAGGTCCACCCCACAACTACGTTCGCATGCCTTACGGTTTGCAGAACGCGGCCGCCACGCACCAGCGCCTCGTGAGGGGCATCCTGGAGGCTCAAGAGGCTAGGCGTTCTGCAGTCCTGGCAGAGATGGAGATGGTCCGCGAGGAGCCACCAGCGCCTCCGGAGCCTCCCGAGGCTCCTGGGCCTGGGGGCTCATGAAGGTCGGCTTCCGCAGCCCACGACGTCCGCTACTTCAGCATCCCTTTGTCTTCAACATTATGAGGTGACAGCCTTCAAGTTTCATTTCACTGAGCGCCCCCGTGGCTGCATCATTCCTGTGCCGCGTGGGTCCGTCCCTGCGGCATGTATCCCTTTTATTTCATGTTCCTAGCTTACTTTGTTGGGGGCGCCCCTCGGGCTGCATCATCCCCAAGTCGCTCGGGCCAGACCCAGCGGCATGTACGCCTCTTGCGTTTATTTTGGGTCATCCGTTCGACCCATCATGATTGTTATTTGATGCCTGTCCACGGCACCCCTTCTTCCTTCATGTCGACCGCTTGCACGTTAAAGGGGGGTACCTGAGCATCGCGACTCATGGGCTCCTACCGCTCTCCAGCCCTCACCCTCGGCCTTGTCCACGGCATCGCGACCGCATACCAACAAGGCCGAGACCCGCCGAGGGCCAGGACCCGAGGACGAGGGCGCCGGCATCTAACCAAATTTGCAGGAACACATCACAAGTTAAGGCCTGCCAGCGCAACCCGCCTTTGAGGTAGGGCCCCGTGAGTCCCGCTGGCTCATGAAGTGCCCAGACACACCTCGTCGGGCCCTACCGTGCTAGCCACGTGTCGTATGGGCGAGGCTGTACGCATACTGGGGCTCCTCCCAAGGGGAGCCCCTCCCACGCACGCAGTGGAAGCACCATGCTCCGCTACTGGCCGACGACACCGCCGAGGAGCGGCTATGCCCGTACACATACGGAAGCGCTATGCTCCGCGCTGGTGATAAACAACTGAGCGTGGCCCCGGCCGCATCAACCTCAGGGAGCCCAGAGCTCAATGTCTGGCCTCATCGCAACGCCTCCCCTCGGGAGACCGAGCGAGGGGGCTGGGCACGGGGGCTACGCCTGGGTCACGCCCAGACGCATGCCACCCAGCCAGGCCCCTCGGGCCTGGTTCGTCGCACGTCTCTCCCCGAGCGGAGCCAAGGTACCAAGGCCGTTTGAACCTCAAGGGAAACTCCTGAGCATCGCGACTCAGGAGCCTAACTGGTCACGTAGCCCCTCACTCCTTAGTTCCGAAAGGCTAACGACGGCTGAGGTATGCGCGGGGCCGGGCTCTGCAGACGTAGAATGGTAGATTCACCCATACATCTCACCTCCCTACTTGCTGTTCGTGCGCCAAGGGGGACTCCTGAGCATCGTGACTCAGGAGCCTAACTTGTCACGTAGCCCCTCACTCCTTGGTCCCGTCCTGGTTTCCGGTCGGGGCTAACGGCGGCTGAGGTATCTGGGCAGACTCTGCCGTCGTAGAACATAAGAAAGTAGGAAGGAAAAGCGCAAATCTCAATGAATTCAAAAGCAAATATTACAGTCCATAACTATTGTCACAACACCAAACGCAAGTTTAAACGCCTCCCTGAGGCATGATGCATGTTGCAGGAGCCGAAAGCAGAACAGGAGCCACAAAGGAGTCACTTGTTGGCGGCGGAGCTGCGATGGCGGGTTCGCCTCGTGAAGCCTCAGGACCCGGCGGCCTTCGCTTGGCTTGCGTCAAGGCTCGAACCGCCAAAGATAGCCTCCGCCGACCCTTCACGGCCTCGGCCGGTAGCGGCAAGCTTCGCCGCCACGGGCTCCAACAGCTGTCGAGGTCAACGTCGGGATCGCGAAGGTAGACGTGGGTAAGGCCAGCGTCGGTAACTGCAGAAAAACGAGACCACAGCGCCTCGGCCTCAGCCGTAGGGCCAAGGCCGAGGGTGACATCTTCAAGGGCACGGATTAGGAAGGGAAGTAGCTTGACAGGGCCGTCCTCGGCGCCGGCCAGCGGGCTTTCCAGGCCGCTGTCGTAAAGCGACCTCAGCAAAGTGCGAGCCTTCACCTCCATCTCCGCGAAGGCCACGCGGTCCTCGGCGAGGACCCGCGCCTTGCCGTCCAGCTCGACCCTCTTCGCCTCCAACTCCTGCTCCAGCGCACCCAGGCGGTCACGGCGCTTGTTAAGCTTGGCGTCCTGGTCCTTGACGGCCGCCTCGCGAGCCTTCATGTCTTCCTCCTTCTCTTGGCGAATGCGGGCCTCCTCGGCGAGCAGGTCCCGCAAGCCCTGCAGCTCGTTCTCCAGCGCCTTGCAATGACCTCGGACATCGGCTACCTCCCCCAAGGCAGAGTCACGAGCAGCCTTCGCCCCAAGGACGGCCTGCTTCTCCTCATCGCAAGCTGTCGAGGCTTGAACCAGCGCCGCTCGAATTGGAGCGTCAGAGCGAACCCAGCCGGAGGCCAGCTCCAAGCGCCCGACCACCAAGCAAGGGTCGGCGCCCAGAAGATCTTGTCGTAGCCGGTCTAGCTCAGCAGCAACACGATCCAGGACAGTGGGAGGAGTCGGAGAGACAGCAGTTGGTGGAATAGGAGGAGAGGACGGCAGTGTAACCACAGCATCCTGAGGCGGGGCCTGCTGCGCCCCGACAACTGCGACAGTGGCATCAGGCAAGGATACCTCGGGAGTCGCTTGGGCCATGGGGGATGAGCTCGCCCCAGCTAGCTCCAACAAGCCTCGCGAGGATGACCGGGCAGGAGAGGCCCGTGTCTGGCCGTCACCTTCTTTCGCGGGCAGAGGCACTGCCCCAGACAAGGCCTCGGGAGCTCCCTTCAGTTTCTTCGCCGCAGGCGCCGGCCTAGCCAAGGAATACAGATATCAAGCCTCAACGACAAAGCAAGGAACGAAACAAGAATCAAGCACTTACTGGTCAAGGCTCGCGGGCTCGAGCAACCTCCGGCCATACTTGAAGCCCGAGAGCCGGCTGCAGGGATCAGCCTCAAGAGGCCTGGGAGCAGGAGGCGCGTCTGCGGATCGCCTCGGAGCCGGGCAGACCAGCTGGGACCAGCCCAGTCCTATCCTTCTTCGGGATCGGGGCAAGCTCGCCGCCCGCCCGCCATCGCCATCCTCGTCGTTGCTCGGCAAGAGGCGGAGAGCACAGGACCTGCATCGGGAAGGCGCTCTCGACTCCCGTCAGTCGCCTCGAGTCAGGCCCTCTCCTGCTCCTCTTCTTCCTCCTCTTCATTTGAGTCGCCGGAGGACACGTTCACCGTCGCCAGGCCGCCGGGTCCTCGGGAACCTCCGAGGCACGGGCCCGTCCCCATTGAAGACGGGCATGGAGTCCACCGCCGCTCCCAATCATCCCGAAGGAACAGTGCAGAGGCGCCCTCCAGCCTCGCCACGTCTCCCCCGACCAAAGATTGGAGGACCGCGGCCAGATCTTCGTCGGCCAAGACTGCGGGGCTCGGGCGGGGCCTCCACAGCGGAAGCGTGTACTAACGAAGCGGGGCCACCTGGTGCTCCAAGAACTCCCTCAGGAGCGACGCCCCGGTCAGCTTCGCCGTCGCCATGTTGCCCGGCCACAGGTCCGGATTCATCTTCTCCTGCACCGGCTTCGCGCGGGGATCCACGAGTTCCGCCCGAGACCAATCGTCGGAGGTCGTGGGCTGCTCCGCGGGCATAATCAGCCGAAGATGGATGCGCCCAGTATCTACCATGACCCACTTGCTCCTGAAGCCCTCGATCCTCTTCCCGGGCTTCGAGATGGCGTTAGAGCTGCCATACGCGACAAAGCTCGCGCATGGAGAGATGGGCCCGCGAGAGGTCCGGAGGTAGAAGTAGTGGCGGAGCAAGGCCACCGAGGGCTGCACCCCGACATGAGCCTCACAGTAGTAGGCGAAGATCGCAAGGAGAAGAACAGAGTTGGGGTGGAGGTGCAGAGCTTGCAGTTTGTAATGGCGGAGGACAGAAAAGAAGAACTCAGAAAAGGGAGGCACCAGACCGGCAGCAATGCCACTCACGAAGAGCGGATAGAAGGTGCTTCCTTGGCACTCGGGAAGGGCAGAGCCGGCCCTGAGCACCGTTGCCTCGTCGTTGCCTTGCGCCGCCACCATCCGTCGCGCCCGGGCAAGGCCCTTCTCCGACACGTTCGGCGAGTCCAAGGCGGGTGAGTACCAAGCTCCGGCCGGGGTCTGGCGAGGCGCCATGTCTTGCTAGGGCACGCGGTCGAAGTAGATCTGGAGATTTCGGAGGCAGGAAGGAAAGGCGCAAGAAAGGGGATCTGGGCAATGACCGGAGGAGGCAAAACCTAGATGGGAGCCGCACTTTTGTCGATTCACACAGTTGCTAAGGGCGTCCACGTCCAATCAACCGCCACGCGGTGCCCAAGGCCGCAGGCTGTTAGGGCCCGCGGCGCTTCGCACTTGCCCCTTCGCTTCTCTGCTCAGCCAAGTCCAGGCGCGCCTTGGGCCTAGGGGCTACTGTCGGCGTTCTGGGAACGGGGGTACCCAGACTTGCCTGCCTGCAGCCTGCGGCGTGGCTCAAGGGGTGGCCCAACACGGCCCATCTTCATCAGCACAAGCTGAAGACCCTCACGAGGGGCCAAATTGCTGGGACGACAAGAAGCTTCCTCAGGCGCGGCCTCGTCAGGCTGGCTCGCGAGGAGGCGGAGAGATCAAGGCGGGGTACCTCACGAGGTGCCCATGACGCAAGCCATGAAGACCAAGGGCGCCAGGCGGGCGCCATCCCGCGCAGTTTCCTCGTTTCCTCTTAGGTGTAAAGGGGGCAAGCGCAGGTGAGAGCATCAAGCAAAGGCACCCATTTCGGTGCAACAAGACAAAGACCGTCGCAACGGCAGGAAGGAAGTCATCGTGGAGCCCAAGCCGGCATCACCACCAGAGCCTTTGACAGGCGAGGACCAACTTTAGTCTGGATAAGTGTACTAGATGTTCCCCTTCAAAATGGCCAATTGTTGGCGCCCTTCCCGCTCAATATTTGGGAAGAGGCCCAGGGCCTCTGCCTATAAATAGGACTAGCCGCCCCCAGGGTAGAGGCATCTAGAGAGCTCGATCTTGAATCGGATCGGGAGACCAATCGCAGGGAGAGAGAGAAGCAACTGAACTCCCCCTAGCAGTTCGTCGCACCGGCCAAGAACAGACCCTCGCGAGGCTGTTCTTCCTTACACTGTTCATCATCAGCCCAGAGGCAATCCACCACACCACAAACTAGAGTAGGGTATTACACCACAATGGTGGCCCGAACTAGTATAAACCTTGTGTCTCTTGTGTTGTTCTTTGGGTAGTTTAGATCCTAGCGAGGCGGCGAGGTGCATGTAGGTAGGAGGCGAGATCTCCTCGTGCACCCCGGAGTTTGAACCTAGAGGGTCTGCCGAACCTCGAACCGACATAACCTATTAACCGGAGGCCCACCTGCACTGCTGTTTTTTGCCTATTTCAGAGTTTCGAAGAAACGGAATATCAAACGGAGTCCAAACGGAATGAAACCTTTGGGAACGTGATTTTCTCACCGAATATGATCCAGGAGACTTGGACCCTACGTCAGGAAAGAAAGGAGGTGGGCACGAGGTAGGGGGGCGCGCCCTCCACCCTTGTGGGCCCCACCTTGCTCCACCGACGTACTTCTTCCTCCTATATATACCTACGTACCCCCAAACGATCAGAGACGGAGCCAAAATCCTAATTCCACCGCCGCAACCTTCTGTACCCATGTGATCCCATCTTGGGGCCTGTTCCGGAGCTCCGCCGGAGGGGGCATCCACCACGGAGGGCTTTCACATCATCATCATCACCATAGCCTCTCCAATGAAGTGTGAGTAGTTTAACTCAGACCTTCGGGTCCATAGTTAGTAGCTAGATGGCTTCTTCTCTCTTTTTGGATCTCAACTCGTGGAGATCTATTCGATGTAATCTTCTTTTTGCGGTGTGTTTGTTGAGACCGATGAATTGTGGGTTTATGATCAATATTATCTATGAACAATACTTGAATCTTCTCTAAATTCTTTTATGTATGATTGGTTATCTTTGCAAGTCTCTTCGAATTATCAGTTTGGTTTGGCCTACTAGATTGGTTTTTCTTGCAATGGGAGAAGTGCTTAGCTTTGGGTTCAATCTTGCGGTGTCCTTTCCCAGTGACAGTTGGGGCTGCAAGGCACGTATTGTATCGTTGCCACCGAGGATAACAAGATTGGGTTTTTATCATATTGCATGAATTTATCCCTCTACATCATGTCATCTTGCTTAAGGCGTTACTCTATTTTCTTGAACTTAATACTCTAGATGCATGCTGGATAGCGGTTGATGAGTGGAGTAATAGTAGTAGATGCAGACAGGAGTTGGTCTACTTGTCTCAGACATGATGCCTATATACATGATCATACCTAGATACTCTCATAACTATGCTCAATTCATCAATTGCTCAACAAGAATTGCTCACCCACCGTAAAATACTTATGCTCTTGAGAGAAGCCACTAGTGAAATCTATGGCCCCCGGGTCTATCTTCATCATATTAATCTTCCTACACTTTATTATTGCCTTTGCTTTTTTTACTTTGCTTTTATTTTACTTTTCATCTTTATCACAAAAATACCAAAAATATTATCTATCATCT
This sequence comes from Aegilops bicornis, assembly GCA_021605145.1. Classification (NCBI taxonomy): domain Eukaryota; kingdom Viridiplantae; phylum Streptophyta; class Magnoliopsida; order Poales; family Poaceae; genus Aegilops; species Aegilops bicornis. The sequence continues at coordinate 272,463,200 of CM038671.1, read as the reverse complement.
CTATCAGATCTCACTCTCGTAAGTGACAGTGAAGGGATTGACAACCCCTTATCGCGTTGGTTGCGAGGAGTTATTTGCTTTGTGCAGGTACGAGGGACTCACGCGTAGCCTCCTACTGGATTGATACCTTGGTTCTCAAAAACTAAGGGAAATACTTACGCTACTTTGCTTCATCATCCTTTCCTCTTCAAGGAAATCCAACTCAGTGCTCAAGAGGTAGCAAGGGCCGGAACTGATCTGGGCCGTAATTTGGCCCAGAACGTGGTATGCTTTTAACGGACCGGATCTCATATGGGCCATTATTAGGCCCGGAACGTGGCAGACCATTAATGGACCGGATCAAATATGGGCCGACATTTGGCCCAAAACATGGCAGCCGGTTAATGGGACGGCCTACTAGGGTCCTCAAAATCTTGTGGGCCTAAAGCTGGGCCGGCCCATTATTGTCGGCGAAATCTCATGGGCCTTTAGCTGGGCCAGCCCATTATGGTCCACAAAAATCTTGTGGGCCTTCACTGGCCGCCCATTATGGCGCCGCAAAATCTTGTGGGCCTTTACCTGGGCCAGCCCATTATGGCCCGCAAAATCTTGTGGGCCTTTAGCTGGGCCGTCCCATTATGGTCCGCAAAATCTTGTGGGCCTTTAGTTGGGCCAGCCCATTTAAACTTTATGGGTCACTGTTGGGCCGTGCCACGTGTCGACGTATCATAGGCGCTTTGGGTCCAATGAGTGGATGACATCTGTCCCAACAGTGAGCCGACATGTGTTTCCTCCAGCCAATGATGATTTTACACGTGGAAAATCCCCATTGGTCGGGGCTGTTAACGGGTTATTGGATCCAAAACCGGACACGATAGCTTAACGGTGTTCCGTTACGGTGGATGCCACCTGTCGGTCACCCTTGACGATAGCACTTCTGTGACGCACGATTTATCGTCAAGGAAGTGGACACTTCCATGATGATAATTTTGGTAATGTCATGGAACACTTCTACGACAGCACATGTATGACTGTCTTGATTCTGTCATAAATTTGTCATGGATGTACTTACATGACAGAAAACGTGACCTACTGTGACAAACACGTATCATCACAGAAGTGTATTTTTTTGTAGTGAAATAAAGTCATCTCCTGATTCCTCATGTTCGTTGACCATGTTGACAATGCTCGGCACCACAGCGAGCGCAACCACTTGAAGGACGATAGAGAGGGCCTCGCGGGCCCTACAGATGGTCTGATACAACGCCCGCTGCTCATTTAGGAAGCCAGGATCATCAGACACTTATGAGCACCTTTGAGAGACTGAGACGGCATGAAACGGTAAGGCCGTGCTTGGGAGCTCTGGATTGTTTCACACCTATATTAAGATACAAGTGTAATTTACTCGTCATCAGAAACAACACGTAAAATACAAGCGGAATGAAACCGAGGGCCCGAGGTCTGTAACAAAAACTGGCGAGTTACACGTGTAATTTGAGAGACCAGTGTATATTTTACTAGTCGAAATCGAACAACCAAGCGCTTCACCCAAGACCATCTGCTTTTATTTACAAGCGTCAGTTTTACAAGCAGTTTTGGTTGGAAAACGACAATCCAATAACGGCCTAAGATGATGAGTTGGTCGGAAGATCATATGGTTTCACCTCTAACCTACCCGATTTGTCGTATATGCTATGAATGAAACATAAGACAATGAACTTCTTAAGCACAGAAACAACAAAAGAGGATGATCTTATTAACATGCAAATCACATGCATTAGATCAACATGCAAAAAAATATGAAGCACTATTCTCAGGAGGCATGGTGAACAGCTCGTGATGCCGCATGCCACAACATTCCAAGGTCAACTTTGCAATCAAACTCATGAGGCCTGACATTACATAGACAACATTCAGAACAAACTCTTAAAATACCTTACATAAGTCAACATTCATGTGACTATGCATCTCAGCGGAGTAAATATTTACTTCTGAACTGAAGACAGGAATAGGAAAAAACGATCGACATTGCTCACAGCAAAGGGCGTCCCACTCAAAAATATCAAATGCATGTCTTCTGGCTAACATAAATGAGCAAAATTTGACAAGGTCTTCCAATTCCAATATATTAAACTAATGTCTTCTTGCTAACATCAATGATTAAACTTTGACATGCTTTTCCCATTCAAAATATGTAATGCCTATGATTGTGGAACGGGCAGGGTTTGTCATCAGTTTGTCATCTGATAGTCCGGTGGCTCAAGGTGACGACGAATGATTAGAGAACCATTCGAGGTATTGTGCATGATGAAGTATTATGGAGGACACGAACCATCTAAACATTTTGTGCAGTTCCACTAAAATCAAGTTGAGCATCCCTGTGGATTTTGTATTATATGCTGCAACAAAACAAAGACACATCAGCATACACATGAATATTGGCCCCAGTGTCAACCCACCAATCGGTGGACTGACAAAATGAAAGTACGGTAAACAGATTACCATACCCAGATGCCCCATCATTGTTGCTTAGAGTGACATTGATGCACTTGGAGTCCTGTCACGGCTTCTTGTACTTGTTTGGGCACTTGTTTGCCCAAAGGTTCCTCCAAACCACAAGTAAAGTAGCCATCTCTCTTTTGTCTTTCTTCTTACCCTTCTTAAAGGTAGTATTCGCCTTGAAGACGCGTTGGTAGCTCCATTCAGACGGGCATGGTTTGTCATCAGTTTGCACATTGAAATGGCACATGGAGCCGGATTAACCAGTGTATCTCTTTTGTGCAGATTCCACTGAAATCAAATAATGTCTTGAGTACCATGGTGGATTTCGTGTTTATATGTTGCAAAGCGTTAAACACGTTGGCAGCTCCATTCAAACAGATAGTCCAGTGGCTCAAGGTGACGACGAATGATTAGAGAACCATTCGATGTATTGTGCATGTTGAAGTATTATGGAGGACACGAACCATCTGAACATTTTGTGCAGTTCCACTAAAATCAAGCTGAGCATCCCTGTCTACATAAATACATAAAAAACGTGAAGAATATAATAGTGGTACTAGTTGATTAAACATACGCTTACAACTATAATCATCTTCATTATCTTAACAGGAAAAGATAGCAATACAATTGCTTGAATTAAACATTTATTCAAAACAATACAACAATATAAGTAGCACAACATAACAAAGCACAAACAATGTGGATCAAGGCCGATACTGACCTTGTTTGTTACAGATGCGTCGGCAACTGACTTGGTCATAGCTTTCCTTGTGGAGTGAATTTTGTACTCCACGTGTTACTGAGTTGCCCATGCTCTCTGCAGACTAGTCATGTCACCATCGTCTACTAATACTCTGTAAAGCTTCTCGATCATTCCTTCAGAATGTAGCATGCATAAGGACTCCTTCTTTCTGCAAAGTGGTAAGACCAACTGGACCCACTAATGCAGTAGTTTGCCTTAAACACATTGTCTCCTTTTGTACAGTTCAACTAAAATCAAAGTCGAAATAAAATCGAGCAAAAGATTTGATATCCCTATATGCAACAATAGGTATAAGGGAAAAAATTACTGAGAAATAACGGTTGATGACTTATACTCCCAGAAGAAAAACATATACTGATCTACCTTATCTTAATGGGAAACAAAGCAGGAGAGTAGCAATTCTCAATCAGTGTGATTCATTCATATTAACTGAGACATTAGCTTAACAATGCCTTGTTTTAACACGTATAAAGACGACAAAGCAGAAAAGTACCATTCCTAAAACAATGTGACTGATTCATATTAACAGAGACATTATCTTACCAATACCTTGGTTAAACATGTAGAAAGAACTACAAACACTAGTGCAGGATACTGCTAACGCGACATTACGATCAGAGACCCTTTGCCAAAACTGTGTGCGATGAAATAATCGCAAACGGTGATGTAAAAAACCATCAAAAAAGGGTGAAAAACGTTTGCGATGGCGGAGCCATCAAACACGGTTCAAATTTTAGTTGCTTGTGCGATGCAGGGCACACAGTTAATCCATTCAAACTCTCTGCGATGAGGCAGAACAACAGAAACGGGCTGCCATATCCATGTGTGTGCGATGCAGGACACATAGTTAATCCATTCAAACTATTTGCGATGAGGTAGAACAACAGAAACGGGAAGCCATATCAATGTGTGTGCGATATAAGGCATAAGGTTCACTCGGACGAACTGTTTTCGATTAGGGAACACAACAGAAACAGTTCAACTTAACAAGATGTGTGTGATATGCGGCATACATTTCACATGGATGAACTGTTTGCGATGAGCCAAAAGAACACAAACGAGTCGTGTAAACAAGGTGTGTGTGATACATGGCAAATAGCCGACTCGGATGAACTATTTGCGATGAGAAATTACAACACAGACGGTCAATACAGTTACTTCATGTGCGATTCTGTGTGTAGAAAAAACTTTGAAAAATGCAAACTAGTTGCTTGCGGTGGCTAGGAGTATCGCACACGATGTGTCTGCGAGTACTCGTGTGCTTTGATTAGTATGTTACACATACGTTTCCCTATGTTAACATGTGTGTGAATTTCCAGTATGGACAGCTAATATGCAAATGCCTTCTGGACATCAGGCACACGCTTAAACTCAATGAACTGTGTACGATACTAATACTTTCCATGAAAATTTAAGAACTTGGGTAACAACATTTGAGTAACATATACATAGTGGTTACACTATTCAAAAAAAGGAGGATCTTCGTAACACGGTTTCGACAACCATATAGTCCATATCGACATACTTAACATAGTAACAACTATCACATTTTAAGAGGCTACGGGCCAACAACCATATGGTCCATATCTACATACTGAACATATATAGTAACAACTAGCACATTTTAAGAGGCTGAGGGCTAACAACCACAACTATCCACTGGAAGCAGCTTGATCACGGTGACTCGGCATCTCGTTAATGAAAAGAAAGAGCTCTCTAGTGCCTTGGTAGAGCATGAGTAGAACATTGTCTCAAATTTTCCAATATGGATGCATTGCCACGAGAAGCGAGAACTTGTTAATTTGAATGGTTCCATTCCTGCGGGAAATGCAGTACCTTGCAATCACTTTGGCGTTATTAGCAAGAACAAGTGTAATTCGACCATGCCGGGAAATCGATCCAGGAACTGCTACAGGGGCAATTTCTGTTGACATGCAGAATAAAAAACAATTGTAACATATCATTGAAGATATATATAGTTTATGAACATCAACATTAAAATAAGACTTTTACCAGCGTTTTGTGCACACAGTTGGTCTTGTTCAGTGTGTGCACCATAGGTCTAATTAATCCCATCCAAAATCCAGCATTCATACGCTGTGCTATCTCTGTCAGGTTATCAACAAAGTTTATGACATGCTTCAAGTCCTTCCAATGAAATTTGGTACGCTTAGAAACATACAGATCGTTCACTATGCATCCAACATATCCTGCTTAAAAGGTGGAAAGGTATTATTTATTCAGAACATGGTAGAGGAATATATAGTGCGCATAAATTGGTAAATACAATTTGTTACTGCCTAGGAACGGAGTCAGAATATGATATCACAATTGGTTGCATAAATAGTGATCAATTGTTTGCTTAAATAGTAATATGACAGCATGGAGAAAGTTGAAAGGACACTAACCTCGATCAGACTTTGATCGGCTGATGACGTTGGGGAAGTAAACATCCATGTTAATTAGACCAGGCTGTGGTGCACGCACTAGAACTTTATTTCCAGCTTTCAGTTCATAACACCTAGACATTTTTATCCAAAGGTTCGCATTAAAATAGGAGTGAGCATCTTTATCAAGTTTTACGCTAATCGTCATTGTAAATCCATGCTGCGTTGTCAATATGACATCTTGGGAGGCATCATCAAAGTAAAGCCCAAGATTTCCTTCTACTACTGTTCTTGCAAAGCAAGGGATGTACTGCTTGAAATGGAAATTAAGATCGTAAATTAGATATATTGAAATAACGAAGCAAGATGCAAATATGGGAGTAACTGATAGAACGGATCAATATATAGGTGAAAGCAAAGTACAAAAATATAGAATTAAAAATAGATAATGTAATAAAGATTTGATGCAAATATATAGATAATGTAGCAACAGACGGTATATGTTCACAAATTTAGGCCATGCCGACTATGGTAGGTTGAGATTGAACATACCGAGCGCTCCCTGAAGTCATCCGGAATGGTGAGATAGAACTTCGTTTCCGACTGGCCACGACCACAGTTGCCCGATTTGAGCTTGCACTGTGGACACATGAATGAACACCCATGAATCAGCTAGAACAAAAATGATTCCACGACGATTTCCGCCGGTTGATTAACAACGACGGACGGACTGCGATAAGAGATGAGTGAATATTTTGCTAATTAAGTTGATTACCTTCTCCATGAGAAAAATCCCCGGCCCATTCCCGCAGAAAACCCCAGTCGACCAGAGTCTAGAATGTCGGTGCAGATAGGCGGCAGAAAGCGGTAGGGGCAAAATCCCGTGCCGTTTGGAGCACGACCTACGCCCGCCTCCAACAACCATCGGGCTTAGGGTGCAGAGTTGCCGAGGAGTCCGCGGCGAGTAAGTGGGGACGAAGTGGGCGAGGATTTTCTTTTTCCTTTTGCATGTGTGAGTGAACACACACGGTTCGCAGAGGCGACGAAGATGAATCGTGTGCGATAGTAAATCACCGAGATTGAATGGGAATCCAAATTTCCTTTGTCCTTCATCCATGAGTTTTTTTCTATGATGAACATAAACCCTGCTAATCACCGTGTTCAAATTTTACACTTTTCTGGGTTCTTTTACAATATTTAGGGGATTATGTGCATTTTGTAGGCATTAATCCACATAATTCAAATTCAAACAATTGGTGCTTGAAAAGGTGCACGAGAACGGTCTGAAAAACCATACTCATGGTATTTAGTAATTTCTCAAGCCTTTTAAAAGGAATGGGCAGAGATTTCAATGGAATGGGTGGCAATAGTCAACCACAAATTCGTCATTTATTGGGTTATCAACTATAGAACAATGAAATATGTGCTTGAAAAACATGACGCCTGGCATGGTGCCATGGTATGGCCTCACCACCTTACGGTTAAAAGCTGAGAAGGTTTGATTTATGTCGCCATGCACGCCCTTCATAAATCGAACCATCACCGAGGAAGTTCAATGCTTTCGAGAGGGAAATCACCAAGATTGAAGGGGAATCCAAATTTCCGTCCTAGTTTGTCATTCAGTTTTTTTTCCAACGATCAACGTACCGCCTCAAATGCAACGTGTTCAAATTTGACATTTTTCCGAACTCATTTACCGTATTTAGGGGATTATATGCATTTTCTAGGCACTAAATATGCACATAATTCAAACTCGAACAATCGGTGCATGAAAAGGTGCACAAGAACGGTCTGGAAAACCATGCTCGTGCTATTTAGTACATTCTCATGCCTTTTACAAGGAATGAGCAGATATGTCAAGGAAATGTGTGGCAATAGTCAACCATAAATGCGTCGTTTACTGGGTTAACAACTATACAAAAATGAAATACATGCTTGGAAAACATGACACCTGGTGTGATGCCATGGTATGACCAAACCATGCCATGGTAAAAATGTCGTCATGCACGCCTTTCATAAAACGAACCATCACCGAGGAAGTTTCATGGTTTCGAGGGGGAAATCACCAAGATTGAAGGGGGATCCAAATTTCCTTTGTCCTTTGTCCACGAGTTTTTTTCTATGATGAACATAGAACCTGCAAATCACCGTGTTCAAATTTGGCACTCTTCCGGGTTCATTTGCCATACTTAGGGGATTATGTGCATTTCCTAGGCACTAATGCACATAATTGAAGTTCAAACAATCAGTGCATGAAAGGGTCCACAAGAACGGTCTGGAAAACCATGCTCGTGCCATTTAGTAAATTCTCATGCCTTTTACAAGGAATGGATAGATATTTCGATGAAATGTGTGGCAATAGTCAACCACAAATGTTTGTTTGTTGGGTTTTCAACTATAGAAAAAAATGAAATATATGCTTAAAAACATGACACCTGGCATGGTGCCATGGTATGACCTCACCATGCCCTGGTAAAAATTTCAGAAGGTTTGGCTTATGTCGTCATGGACGCCCTTCAGAAATCGAACCACCACCGAGGAAGTTCCATGCTTTCGAGAGGGAAATCCCCAAGATTGAAGGGGAATCCAAATTTCCGTCCTAGTTCGTCATTCAGTTTTTTTTTCCAATGATCAACATACCACATCAAATGCAACGTGTTCAAATTTGACATTTTTCCAGGCTCATTTACCATATTTAGGGGATCATGTGCATTTTCTAGGCATTAATGGACATAATTCAAATTGGAACAATCGGTGCATGAAAAGGTGCACAAGAACGGTCTGGAAAACTATGCTCGTGTTATTTAGTACATTCTCATGACTTCTACAAGGAATGGGTAGATGTAGGATCTTGAGAAGATGTGTCTAGAGGGGGGGGGGGGGTGATTAGACACTAAGTACCAAAGTTGCAGTTTTTAACTTCTTTAGGTTTAAATGGAGTTTAGGCACAAGTTTAACTTTTTCAATACATAGCAAGCAAGCAAGCATGCAAAGAGTATATAGGCAGCGGAAATTAAAGCATGCAACTTGCAAGAATGTAAAGGGAAGGGTTTGGAGAAATCAAACGCAATTGGAGACACGGATGTTTTTGTCGTGGTTCCGATAGGTGGTGCTATCGTACATCCACGTTGATGGAGACTTCAACCCATGAAGGGTAACGGTTGCCTTGAGTCCACGGAGGGCTCCACCCACGAAGGGTCCAATGAAGAAGCAACCTTGTCTATCCCACCATGGCCGTCTCCCACGAAGGACTTGCCTCACTAGCGGTAGATCTTCACGAAGTAGGCGATCTCCTTGCCCTTACAAACTCCTTGGTTAAACTCCACAATCTTGTCGGAGGCTCCCAAGTGACACCTAGCCAATCTAGGAGACACCACTCTCCAAGAAGTAACAAATGGTGTGTTGATGATGAACTCCTTGCTCTTGTGCTTCAAATGATAGTTTCACCAACACTCAACTCTCTCTCATAGGATTTGGATTTTGTGGAAAGAAGATTTGAGTGGAAAGCAACTTGGGGAAGGCTAGAGATCAAGATTCTTGTGATTGGAATGGAATATCTTGGCCTCAACACATGAGTAGGTGGTTCTCTCTCAGAACTGGTAAGTTGGAAGTGTAGGCTTGTTCTGATGGCTCTCTCCACGAATGAAGAGGAGGTGGAGGGGTATATATATCCTCCACACAAAATCTAACCGTTACACACAATTTACCAAACTCGGTGGGACCGAATCATCAAACTCGGTAGGACTGATTTAGTAAACCTAGTGACCGTTAGGGTTTTCAGTGGGACCGATATGCAACTCGGTAGGACCGATATGATTAGGGTTAGGGCATAACGTAATCTCGGTGAGACCGATTACACAAACTCGGTGAGACCGATTTTGGTAATTAGCTAACCAGAGAGTTGGTCAGGTAAACTCGGTGGGACCGATTCGCTCTTTCGGTGAGACTGAAAAGTTACGAAAGGAAACAGAGAGTTTACATTGTAATCTCGGTAGTATCGGTTACACAAACTCGGTGAGACCGATTTTCGTAATGGACATACACAGTGAGATTGCAATCCCACCTCGGTGAGACCGAGATCCCTATCGGTGAAACCGATTTGCCTAGGGTTTGTGGCAGTGGCTATGACATCTGAACTCGGTGGCACCGGATAGAAAGAATCGGTAGGGCCGAGTTTGACTTTAGGTTTAGGTCATATGTGGATGTGAGAGAGTAGTGGAGGCTTTTGGAGCATATCACTAAGCACATGAAGCAAGAGGCTCATTAAGCAACACCTCATCCCTCCTTGATAGTATTGGATTTTCCTATAGACTCAATGTAATCTTGGATCACTAAAATATAAAATGAAGAGTCTTGAGCTTGAAGCTTGAGCCAATCCTTTGTCCTTAGCATCTTGAAGGAGTTCCCACATCCTTTAGTCCATGCCACTCCATTGTTGAACTTATCTGAAACATACTAGATAAAAGTGTTAGTCCAACAAGAGATATGTTGACATTAATTACCAAAACCACCTAGGGAGCACTTGTGCTTTCAATCTCCCCTTTTGGTAATTGATGGCAACATACATCAAAGCTTTAGATAAAGATATACAGTATAGCAAGTAAAGCTTCGAAAAGACATGTAACAAGCATAGGCTCCCCCTATATGTATGCAATCATGTGAATATGGAATATAGAAACATGTGAGAGCATAACCATGATAGAGTAGGCAATGTGTTACATGTATCTTGGCCATATGCATCAGAACAAAGAATATTAAAGAAGATACCTCCATGCTCATGAGTCCTTCTTGCAAACAGTATATACATCAGCAAGAATTCCTCATACACATGAGTGTGATGCATATACTTACCTTGTAGTCTTGAGTTGGCTTAGGGTGGAATGAACCTGCACAAACAAGGTTAGAGAACACAGGTACATCTACTAGCCAGAGCAAACAGAAGAAACCACAAGAATACCAAGACTGGGATGGCATGTAGAGAGTGAGTACTAGGTACCACATTGGATTAGACATGTCCCCAAGAGTAAAGATATGCAATGAATTTAAATGATTCCTTTCCCTTAGATGTCTTGCTCCCCTGAATCTAGCATGGGATACTGGGAGAAGATAGGGAACAAAAAATCAGAGTTGAAAGATATAAATGAACAGAGCTTAATGCAAATAAGCACACATGAACATGTCTTTCTCCCAAAAAGACATGTGACATCTCTCCTCTTGAACACCAAGCATCTGGGATCCTTGAGAAACACTTTCTACTTGAGTATTCTCTCCCCCTGGAGATCTCTTTCTCCCCCTTAATACTTTCTCCCTTTTGGAAGTGATAAGCTTTGATGTGATCTCTCTCTCCCCCTTTGACATCAATTTTCAAGAAGGCCCTTCTGGAATTTGTTGTGAATGGGTTTGGTCCTTGAGTCACAACACAAAGCACTGGATAAAATTGTGATGCTTGTAGAGGACAAGATTCATTGAGTGGAGCTGGATCAGAAGAAACACAGAATAAGTGGCAAACTGTTTTTCCTGTTGTGAAGTCGATGGCACCGAGTGGTATGCTTCGGTTGTACCGAAAAGATTCGGCTAGACCGAAAACAACAAATCGGTGAAACTGAGTTCATCGCAGAGAAAACACTTGTCACCTTAGCTCACTAGACTAGTAAGATCTCACAAAGATTTGCAAGGAATTAACTGAATAATATGCAACGAATTGGATGCAGGAAATGCAGAGCAACTGAAAAGAAAAGAAAGAAGTCTAGATGAAGTTTTTTTTGAAAGGGGAAACAAATATGCATGAGACAAATGCAAAAACACAGAAAAGAACACGAGAGAACTTCATATAGAGATGGTCGGCGATAAAGTCACCTATGTTAGAGTATATTGACTTAGTGAGATCACTTGATCATAGGTCATACTCATCGTTTAAGCTCAAAATGGGGTTACCATTTTTCGTTTAAACATCTTGATGTATTCACATCTTGTCGAGTTGCTTTAGCTCATGACTCGGAGTAAAGCTTCTCTAAGATGGAATAACATACCTTGGTTGGTGGTGTTGACCATGTAGTTGAACTTGTGTGGGTTGCTCAAGGTTGATGTAGATCATCAAGAGTTGGGAGCACCACTTGGAATTTGAGTCCATCTACCTACATGGGTTAGTTCTTGCAAGGAGTAGCACTTGTGTATCCAAATATGATAATCATGAAGCTCAACATAGAGTTTGTCAAAGGATATTTTTGAATGATTCCGTGCTTCCTTGTCCTCAACCACCATAGTGTAGAGACTTGGTGATGTAGAGATTGCTCAAGATGTGAGTAGATTAAAATCTCACGGAATTTGATTCAACCAAGTACCTACAAGGGTTAGATAACATGCAAGATGCAAATATATCCAAGATATAATATTTTCATCATAAGAGAGATATCATGGATTAGTCATAAGCTCATGTCTTGCATGTATCCAATAGAGTTTCTACTCCAAGTTTGAAGCATCAATGATGTTCAATTCTCCTCTTAACCTGCAAAACACTTTCTCATCAAGAGGTTTAGTAAATATATCCGCTAATTGCTTTTCGGTGCTTAACATGCTTAAGTTTAATGTCACCCTTAGCAACATGATCTCGAATGAAATGATGTCGAACTTCAATATGCTTAGTTCGAGAATGTTGTACGGGATTATGACCAATCTTGATAGCACTTTCATTGTCACAAAGCAATGGAACATGTTTCACATATATCCCATAATCTTTAAGAGTTTGGGTCATCCAAAGTAATTGAGCACAACATGAACCAACGGCAATGTACTCCGCTTCGGCTGTAGATAAGGATACTGAGTTTTGTTTCTTGGAGGACCAAGATACAAGAGATCTACCAAGAAATTGACAAGTACCCGAAGTGGACTTTCTATCAACCTTGTCTCCGGCATAGTCCGAGTCGGAGTAACCAACAAGATCAAAAGAGGCCCTCTTAGGATACCAAATGCCAAAATTTGGTGTATGAATTAAGTATCTCACTATCCTTTTTACGGCCTTAAGATGACATTCTCTAGGAGCATCTTGATATCTTGCACACATGCACACACTTAGCATAATATCGGGACGTGAAGCACATAGGTATAACAATGATCCAATCATAGAGCGATAAACCTTTTGATCAACCGGTTTACCATCTTTGGTCAAATCAAGAAGTCCACTAGTAGGCATGGGTGTAGACATACCTTTGCACGCTTGCATATTGAACTTCTTGAAAAAAATCCTTAGTGTACTTCATTTGAGAGACAAAAGTACCTTCCTTAGTTTGCTTGATTTGCAACCCAAGAAAGAATTTGAGTTCACTCATCATTGACATCTCAAACTTCTCCGACATTAGTTTTCAAAACTTCTCACTAAAGTGAGGGTTAGTTGATCCAAATATGATATCATCAACATAAATTTGGCATACAAATAATTCTCCATTAACCCTTTTAGTAAAAAGTGTGGAATCAATTTTCCCAATTTCAAATCCCTTTTCAAGAAGAAACTTGGTCAAGCATTTATACCATGCTCTAGGAGCTTGTTTAAGACCATAAAGGGCTTTGTGAAGTTTGTAAACATGATTTGGTTTCTTAGGATTGACGAAGCCGGGAGGTTGTTTAACATAAACTTCCTCCTCTATTTCACCATTTAGAAAAGCACTTTTAATGTCCATTTGGTACAAGGTGATATTATGGTGATTAGCATAGGCAAGTAAGATGCGAATGGACTGAAGTCTAGCAATGGGAGCATAAGTCTCACCATAGTCCATACCTTCGACTTGTGTGTAGCCTTGGGCGACGAGACGTGCTTTGTTGCGTAACTACTTGTCCATCTTCATCTTGCTTGTTGCGAAACACCCATTTGGTACCGATGATGTTGTGGTTGTTGTCGGGCTTCTCAACCAATGTCCAAACTTGGTTTCTCTCAAAGTTGTGTAGCTCTTCATGCATAGCATTTATCCAATCCGGATCTTCCAATGCTTCTTCGACCTTCATAGGTTCAATGCTAGAGATGAAAGAATAGTTTTCACAAAAGTTAGCTAAACGAGTTTTAGAGCGAGTGATTCTCCCGGTTTGAATATCATTGTAGATTTGCTCGACGGGATGGTCTTTAGCAATTCTTGCTCGAACTCGTGAAAGCTTTTGCTTGGGTCTCGGTTGAACATCTTCTTCATCATCATCTTCTTCTTCTTCTTCTTCTTCTTGATCTTCTTCATTGTTGGCGTTGTCGTTTTCTTGTCGTGGTGGAGAAGGAGGTTGTTGACGTTCATGATGTTCTTCCTCGTTTTCTTCCTCTTGGTGTGTTCCACTTGTGGATGCTTCCGTATCAACTCTTGGTTCACCTTGTCGTGAAGTAGAAGCTTCCACTTGCATAGACGAGGTACTCTCCTTCACCTCCGTTGGACGGACCTTGCCAATAGACAAGTCTTGGATTGCTTCCGAAGGGTCTTTGTCTCCTACATCAATTGGCAATTGCTCTACTTGCGAGCCGTTAGATTCATCAAACTTCACATCTACCGTCTCTTCAACCTTTCGGGTGAAATTGTTGTAGACACGGTAAGTGTGAGAGTTTGAGCCATAACCTAGTAGGAGACCTTCATGAGACTTGGGAGCAAATTTTGAACGACGATGCTTATCAAGAATGTAGCACTTTGAGCCGAATACTCGAAAGTATCCAACTTGTTGTTTGTTACCAGTGAGGAGCTCGTATGCCGTTTTGCCGAGTAGCTTGTGAAGATACAAGCGATTTGTTGCATGACAAGCTGTCTCAACCGCTTCTGCCCAAAAATGCTTCGGCGTCTTGTACTCATCAAGCATCGTTCTCGCCATTTCGATGTGCGTCCGGTTCTTCCTCTCAACAACTCCATTTTGTTGAGGTGTGTACGTAGCCGAGAACTCGTGTGAAATCCCTTCTTCGTCAAGAAAGGTGTCCACATTTGCATTTTTGAACTCCGTTCCGTTGTCGCCGCGAACCTTCTTGATCTTCACTTCAAACTGATTTTGGGCCTTCCTAGCGAAGTTTTTGAAGATCTTTTGGACCTGCGATTTATCATCGAGAAAGAACACCCACGTAAATCTTGAAAAATCATCAACTATAACTAGACCAAAAGAATTTCCACCGAGGCTTTTGTAAGCGTTGGGACCAAAAAGATCCATATGAAGTAGCTCGAGTGGCCTCCTTGTGGTCATGATGTTCTTCACGGGATGCCTTCCTCCAACCTGTTTACCTGCCTGACAAGCACTGCACAGTCTATCCTTATCAAATATGACATTGTTAACTCCAAGGATATGATTTCCTTTAATAAGCTTGTCAAGGTTTCTCATGCCAACGTGACCTAGTCGCCTATGCCATAACCAACCTTTTGAGGATTTAGCAATGAAGCAAGTTTTAGGTTGTGCCTTTTTAGAGAAATCAACAATGTAAAGATCACCTCTACGTATACCGGTAAAGACCATTTTATGATTGTCTCGACGAAACACTTGGCAGTCTACTTCAGTAAATAGGACATTAAAACCGAAATTAGCAAGTCTAGATAATGAAAGTAAGTTGTAGCCAAGAGATTCAACGAGCATGACATTCTGAATGGAGCTATCATGTGAGATGGCGACCTTACCAAGGCCAACCACCTTACCCTTTGAGTTGTCACCGAAAGTGACATACTTTCGAGGACTATCATTTTCAGCAAGCTCACGAAACATGTCTTTGTCTCCGGTCATGTGATCGGTACATCCACTGTCAAGAACCCATTCCTTTCCTCCCGACACATATCCCGAAGATTTGCCATAAGACCAAAATGTCTCATTGCATCATCAAGATCAAGTCACTATCATCATCCTCATCATAGTATCCATGTTCAACATCGTCATGTGGTGGATCAAGCCCTAGAGAGGGTAATTCGTTAGAGTGAGTTTGACAATGATCTTGCTTATGAATTCTTATAGCTTCGGAAATAATATCACCAATAATTCCAACATCTCCTTTGGCACGCATAAGGTCGGTAAGTTCAAATAGACGATCACCAAACATAGGTTCACTAGTATTCATCTTACTCAAGGCAATAGACTTATAGAGAATTTCATCTAGATTTTTCAAGGAATAATTTGGAAAGCGTTCCTCGAGAAATTTCCATATAGTGTAGGCACACCCAAGAGTAGGCAAGATTCTAATTAAGTTTCTAGGCAAGCCTCTAGAGATAAGATTAACGGTTCTAAGATTTCTAGTCATGTCAATAGATTCATCAAGGGTAGGATGCATAGGATCAACATGAGGTGCACAAGGGCTAGCAATGTACTTGTTCAAATGATATTGATAGAAAATTACAAGCATCTCATTTCTCCACTCATGAAAATACTCTCCATCAAGAATAGGCACTCTATGTCTAAGACTCCCCAAAGTAGACTCATCCATCTTCCTCCAATGGTGATTAAACCAAGGCAATGGAGACCAAAGCTCTATTACCACTTGTAGGATCTTGAGAAGAGGTGTCTAGAGGGGGGTGATTAGACACTAAGTACCAAAGTTGCAGTTTTTAACTTCTTTAGGTTTAAATGGAGTTTAGGCACAAGTTTATTTTTCAATACATAGCAAGCAAGCAAGCATGCAAAGAGTATATAGGCAGCGGAAATTAAAGCATGCAACTTGCAAGAATGTAAAGGGAAGGGTTTGGAGAAATCAAACACAATTGGAGACACGGATGTTTTTGTCGCAGTTCCGATAGGTGGTGCTATCATACATCCACGTTGATGGAGACTTCAACCCACGAAGGGTAACGGTTGCGCGAGTCAACGGAGGGCTCCACCCACGAAGGGTCCACGAAGAAGCAACCTTGTCTATCCCACCATGGCCGTCGCCCACGAAGGACTTGCCTCACTAGCGGTAGATCTTCACGAAGTAGGCGATCTCCTTGCCCTTACAAACTCCTTGGTTCAACTCCACAATCTTGTCGGAGGCTCCCAAGTGACACCTAGCCAATCTAGGAGACACCACTCTCCAAGAAGTAACAAATGGTGTGTTGATGATGAACTACTTGCTCTTGTGCTTCAAATGATAGTTTCCCCAACACTCAACTCTCTCTCACAAGATTTGGATTTGGTGGAAAGAAGATTTTAGTGGAAAGCAACTTGGGGAAGGCTAGAGATCAAGATTCTTGTGATTGGAATGGAATGTCTTGGCCTCAACACATGAGTAGGTGGTTCTCTCTCGTAATCGTAAGTTGGAAGTGTAGGCTTGTTCGATGGCTCTCTCCACGAATGAAGAGGAGGTGGAGGGGTATATATAGCCTCCACACAATCTAACTGCTACACACAATTTACCAAACTCGGTGGGACCGAATCATCAAACTCGGTCGGACCGATTTAGTAAACCTAGTGACCGTTAGGGTTTTCGGTGGGACCGATATGCAACTCGGTAGGACCGATATGATTAGGGTTAGGGCATAACGTAATCTCGGTGAGACCGATTACACAAACTCGGTGAGACCGATTTTTGGTAATGAGCTAACCAGAGAGTTGGTCAGGTAAACTCGGTGGGTCCGATTCGCTCTTTCGGTGAGACCAAAAAGTTACGAAAGGAAACAGAGAGTTTACATTGTAATCTCGGTAGTACCGGTTACACAAAGTCGGTGAGACCGATTTTGGTAATGGACATACACAGAGAGATTGCAATCCCACCTTGGTGAGACCGAGATCCCTATCGGTGAAACCGATTTGCCTAGGGTTTGTCGCAGTGACTATGACATCTGAACTCGGTGGCGCCGGATAGAAAGAATCGGTAGGGCTGAGTTTGACTTTAGGTTTAGGTCATATGTGGATGTGAGAGAGTAGTGGAGGGTTTTGGAGCATATCACTAAGCACATGAAGCAAGAGGCTCATTAAGCAACACCTCATCCCTCCTTGATAGTATTGGATTTTCCTATAGACTCAATGTGATCTTGGATCACTAAAATATAAAATGAAGAGTCTTGAGCTTGAAGCTTGAGCAAATCCTTTGTCCTTAGCATCTTGAAGGAGTTCCCACATCCTTTAGTCCATGCCACTCCATTGTTGAACTTATCTGAAACATACTAGATAAAAGTGTTAGTCCAACAAGAGATATGTTGACATTAATTACCAAAACCACCTAGGGAGCACTTGTGCTTTCAGTAGATATTTCAAAAAATGTGTGGCAATAGTCAACCATAAACACGTCATTTACTGGGTTAACAACTATACAAAAAAATTAAACACATGGTTGGACAACATGATGCCTGACGTGGTGCCATGGTATGGCCTCACCATGCCCTGGTAAAAATTGGAGAATGTTTTCCTTATGTCGTGATGCACACCTTTCATAAATTGAACCATCACCGAGGAAGTTTCATGGTTTGAAGGGGGAAATTACCAAGATTGAAGGGGGATGCAAATTTCCATTGTCCTTTGTCCACGAGTTTTTTTCTACGATGAACATACAACCTGCAAATCACCGTGTTCAAATTTGGCACTTTTCCGGGTTCATTTGCCATATTTAGGGGATTATGTGCATTTCCTAGGCGTTAATGCACATAATTCAAGTTCAAACAATCGGTGCATGAAAGGGTGCACAAGAACGGCCTGGAAAACCATGCTCGTGCCATTTAATTCTCATGCCTTTTACAAGGAAGGGACAGATATTTCGATGAAATGTGTGGCAATAGTCAACCACAAATGTTTGTTTATTGGGTTTTCAACTATAGAAAAAAATGAAATAAATGCTTGAAAAACATGACGCCTAGCATGGTGTGCCATGGTATGACCTCACCATGCACTGGTAAAAAATAGAGAAGGTTTGGCTTATGTCGTCATGCACGGTCTTCATAGCAAAGAAGTTCCACACTTTCGAGAGGGAAATCACCAAGATTGAAGGGGAACCCAAATTTTCTTTGTTCTTTGCCCTGGAGTTTTTTCTACGATGAACATACACCCTGCAAATCACCGTGTTCAAATTTGGCATTTTTTCGGGCTCATCTACCATATTTAGGGGATTATGTGCATTTTCTAGGCATTTAGCGCATATAAATACAATCCAACTATAGGTGCACGGGTGTGATGTGAGGGACGTGGATTGCCATTCGATCGCGGCACATCCTATGGTGCACACGCACGATCCGCGTGGCTGGGGTTCCGGCCAATCATAACGCAACACACAATAGGCTCAGCGCACACTATTTCTCGAAGCAACGGAGATGAATCGTGTATGATAATGAACGAGCAAAATTGTAAGCAAAGCCAAATTTCTGTTGTCGTTTGTCGTTGAGCTCCTGAATACCACCGCCTTTGCACGGCTGCCCGCCCTCCGTCCCGAAGATCTCTCCAGCGTCGCCCATGGCACTGCGCGGTGCACAAGAATCGCGAAGCGATGGCATCCCGCCGCGCCGCGTTCCTTGCCGCCCACGACCGCACACATGGTAAGTAAGCAATGGCATCTCGCCGCACCGAGTTCATCTCTACCGGCGGCCAGACAGTTACATGGGCGGACTTTGAGGTTGCCATGGCCGAATGGGTGGTGGATCTAGAGGCGGACAAAGCCGCACAGAAGGAGCAGAAAAGACAGAAAGCAGTCATGAAAAGAGAGTCCCCCTGCCGCAAGAAAAAAGAGGCCGCACACCATGGCGAGGAGAGCTTGGCGGAGATCGAAGCATGGTGGGCTGCCGCCTACAAGGCCGGGAAGGAGAACGTCGGCGTCTGGCCAGCATGCCCCGATGGCAGCATGTGAGAAGTAGTTTAACTTTGTAGTATTAGAGCAAATTACCAGTAGTACTTTAAGTTTGTAGTATGTGTGCCCGTGATGTCTACTACGCAACCTTCTCCTTGTAGACGTTGTTGGGCCTCCAAGTGCAGAGGTTTGTAGGACAGTAGCAAATTTCCCTCAAGTGGATGACCTAAGGTTTATCAATCCATGGGAGGCGTAGGGTGAATATGGTCTCTCTCAAACAACCCTGCAACCAAATAACAAAGAGTCTCTTTTGTCCCCAACACACCCAATACAATGGTAAATTGTATAGGTGCACTAGTTCAGCGAAGAGATGGTGATACAAGTGCAATATGAATGGTAGATATAGGTTTTTGTAATCTGAAAATATAAAAACAGCAAGGTAACTAATGATAAAAGTGAGCACAAACGGTATTGCAATGCGTTGAAACAAGGCCTAGGGTTCATACTTTCACTAGTGCAAGTTCTCTCAACAATAAAAACATAATTGGATCATATAACTATCCCTCAACGTGCAACAAAGAGTCACTCCAAAGTCACTAATAGCGGAGAACAAACGAAGAGATTATTGTAGGGTACGAAACCACCTCAAAGTTATTCTTTCGGATTGATCTATTCAAGAGTCCGTAGTAAAATAACACGAAGCTATTCTTTCCGTTCGATCTATCATAGAGTTCGTACTAGAATAACACCTTAAGATACAAATCAACCAAAACCCTAATGTCACCTAGATACTCCATTGTCACCTCAAGTATTCACGGGTATTATTATACGATATGCATCACACAATCTCAGATTCATCTATTCAACCAACACAAAGTACTTCAAAGAGTGCCCCAAAGTTTCTACCGGAGAGTCAAGACGAAAACGTGTGCCAACCCCTATGCATAAGTTCACGAGCGGAACCCGCAAGTTGATCACCAAAACATACATCAAGTGGATCACGTGAATATCCCACTGTCACCACAGATAAGCACGACAAGACATACATCAAGTGTTCTCAAATCCTTAAAGACTCAATCCGATAAGATAACTTCAAAGGGAAAAATCAATCCATTACAACAGAGTAGAGGGGGAGAAACATCATAAATCCAACTATAATAGCAAAGCTCGCGATACATCAAGATCGTATCACCTCAAGAACAAGAGAGAGAGAGAGATCAGACACATAGCTACTGGTACATACCCTCAGCCCCGAGGGTGAACTACTCCCTCCTCGTCATGGAGAGCGCCGGGATGATGAAGATGGCCACCAGTGAGGGATCCCCCTCGTCATCAAAGGAGAGTGTGATAACCTCGCCGCCGTCCGTGCCGGCAAAGATCACCCGCTCCGCCTCCACGAGCTCCGGGTGCTGCCGGCGGAGCTCTTGCATGTAGGCCTCGTCGGCGGCCTCGGCCTCAAGACGCTCCCACACCTCGTGGTCCTTCCGCGCCATAGCCGAGCTCACCACCCCTGGCTCTGGCGGAACGAGGTGGACCGGACGTGTTCCGAAGGGGAAATTGAGCCTAGCCACCACGCCGTGGTAGCGAACCTGCCAGCGGTTGTACTCCATGGCCGCGAGCTCGACCGTGTGGAAGCTACCAAGCCACCGGCGGGTGTGGGTCTCTCGATCTGTAATCTCGGCGACCCACGTCCCCCACCGCCACTTCCGGACCACGAGGTAGGACTTCGTCGGCAGCCGGGTCCGGGAGAGGACGTTGAAGTCCTCGAACCGGTGTAGAGGCGCGGCGGTGGGCTGATCGGGGGACCGGCGACGACGGATCGGGCCCGTGGAGGACGACGGGGACACCTCGGCGGCCACCTCGCCGGCATCGGGCGAAAAGGCCGCGATAAACCTCTTTTTGGCCATTGGCTAATCGAGCTCCCCGGCACACAGGAATAGGTTGAGGATGGCGGCGACCTACCAATGGTTTCGAGGGTTGTGCGTGTCTATGTGAGCGGAGGTTGTGTTTGAGGAAATACTGCGGCAACTGAAAATTTTACTAGGCAGGAGTAACAAGGCGGGGCTACTGAAAATTTGGATCAAGGGCGAGCAGATATTTTTGTGATTGCAAGGGATGTAGAAGCGGGAGTAAAATGCCGGGGCTACTAAAAATTTGAATCAAGGGACTGAAGCAGAGAGGGATGCAGAGGTGGAATTTTTGGGGGAGCGAGCTAGTGTGCTTGACACGCCGGCTGTGGACTGTAGCCGACGCACCTTCTCGCGTAAGCCATAGGCGTACTATACACCGACGGTGCTCCAAAATATATTGTACTACATCTCACATGGTTGGTGAGAATAAACTGTGTGGGATCTACTTGATTTGAATTACAGAATGGCGTCACAACGGCAATGGACGGCGTTTGAATTGCTATACCTTTTATCTGTAGTGAACATGCAACTGTATGTGTGTCGTAAAAGAATTGGAATTATTCAGGGTTCGTTTGGACATTTCATACATTAAACTGGTTTTCTAGCCATTTCAGGTGCACAATTCAAAATTAAACTACATGCACATGCTCCGGTGCATACAAATTGGTTGAAAAATCAAATACGTGTCCTTCAGTGCATGCTTAGGTCCCATGGAAGAAATGGGAGTGAATTTTTTGGGGTTCGTTTGGCCTTTTTTATACATTAACTAGGTTTTCTAGGCATTTTATGTGCATAATTCAAATTTGAACTACAAGCACATGCTCCAATGCACTAAAGTTGGTTGAAAAATCACATGTGTGTCCTTGGGTGAATTTCTAGGTCCCATGAAAGAGATGGGAATGAATTTCAAACACCAGGGCACTGTTGATTGCCGGCAAAACATTGAGATACCTGGTTTTTAAATTCTAGTAAATCCAAATCTCGTCTGAAAATCATGAAACTTGGCATGCTATCATGGAGCGGCATCAACATGTCCTGGTGAAAATTTTGTCCCATTTGGGGCAGGTTTGGGTATAAGCTTCTAACAAAACAGAGCTTCTCACAACAAGCATGATGGTTTCGATAGGGAACGTACCACCTTTGGGGACGAGACGATATCCGTTGCCTCTTATTGCTTTTAAAACTTTTCTAGTGTCAACATAGAACAACAGGAGTGTTGTGTTCAATCTTGGAATTTTTCCGGGTTCGTTTGGCCTTTTTAGACATTAACTGGGTTTTCTAGGCATTTTATGTGCATAATTCAAATTTGAACTACAAGCACATGCTCCAATGCACCAAAGTTGGTTGAAAAATCACATGTGCATCATTGGATGAATTTCTAGGTCCCATGCAAGAGATGGGAATGAATTTCAAACACCACGGCACTGTTGATTGCCGGCAAAACATTGAGATGCCTGGTTTTTAAATTCTAGTAAATCCAAAAACTCGTCTGAAATTCATGAAACTTGGCATGCTATCATGGAGCGGCATCAACATGCCGTGGTGAAAATTTTGTCCCATTTGGGGCAGGTTTGGGTATAAGCTTCTCACAAACCGAGCTTCTCACAACAAGCATGATGGTTTTGATAGGGAACGTACCACCTTTGGGGACGAGACGATATCTGTTGCCTCTTATTGCTTTCAAAAAATTTCTAGTGTCAACATAGAACAACAAGAGTGTTGTGTTCAATCTTGGAATTTTTCGAGGTTCGTTTGACCATTTTTATACATTAACTGGGTTTTCTAGGCATTTTATGTGCATAATTCAAACTTGAAATACAAGTACATACTCCGATGCACCAAA
Source organism: Aegilops bicornis (assembly GCA_021605145.1). Lineage (NCBI taxonomy): Eukaryota > Viridiplantae > Streptophyta > Magnoliopsida > Poales > Poaceae > Aegilops > Aegilops bicornis. The sequence continues at coordinate 272,440,147 of CM038671.1, read as the reverse complement.
GCTGGTTGAAAAATCACATGTGTGTCCTTGGGTGAATTTCTAGGTCCCATGCAAGAGATGGGAATGAAATTCAAACACCATGGCACTGTTGATTGCCGGCAAAATGTTGAGATGCCTGGTCTTTAAATTCTAGTAAATCAAAAACTTGTATGAAATTCATGAAACTTGGCATGCTATCATGGAGCGGCATCAACATGCCGTGGTGAAAATTTTGTCCCATTTGGGGCAGGTTCGGGTATAAGCTTCTCACAAACTAGAGCTTCTCACAACAAGCATGATGGTTTCGATAGGGAACGTCCCACCTTTCGGGACGAAATGATATCCATTGCCTCTTATTGCTTTCAAATATTTTCTAGTGTCAACATAGAACAACAGGAGTGTTGTGTCAATTTTTGTGATTTTTCGGGGTTCGTGTGGACTTTTTTATGCATTAACTGGGTTTTCTAGGCATTTTATGTGCATAATTCAAATTTGAACTACAAGCACATGCTCCAATGCACTAAGGTTGGTTGAAAAATCTCATATGTGTCCTTGGGTGAATTTCTAGGTCCCATGCAAGAGATGGGAATGAAATTCAAATACCATGGCACTGTTGATTGCCGGCAAAATGTTGAGATGCCTGGTTTTTAAATTCTAGTAAATCCAAAACTCGTCAAAATTCATGAAACTTGGCATCCTATCATGGAGCGGCATCAACATGCCGTGTTAAAAATTTGTCCCATTTGGGGCAGGTTCGGGTATATGCTTCTCACAAACCAGAGCTTCTCACAACAAGCATGATGGTTTCGGTAGGGAATGTCGCACCTTTGGGGATGAAACTATATCCATTGCCTCTTATTGCTTTCAAAAAATTTCTAGTGTCAACATAGAACAACAAGAGTGTTGTGTCAATTTTTGTGATTTTTCGGGGTTCATTTGGACATTTTTATGCATTAACTGGGTTTTCTAGGCATTTTATGTGCATAATTCAAATTTGAACTACAAGCACATGCTCCAATGTAGTAAGATTGGCTGAAAAATCTAATATGTGTTCTTGGATGAATTTCTAGGTCCCATGCAAGAGATGGGAATGAAATTCAAACACCGGGGTTGATTGCCGGCAAAACGTTGAGATGCCTGGTTTGTAAATTCTAGTAAATCCAAAAACTCGTGTGAAATTCATGAAACTTGGCATGCTATCACGGAGTGGCATCAACATGTCGTGTTAAAAAAATTGTTCCATTTGGGGCAGGTTCGGGTATATGCTTCTCACAAACCAGAGCTTCTCACAACAAGCATGATGGTTTCGGTAGGGAACGTCCCATCTTTGGGGATGAAACGATATACATTGCCTCTTATTGCTTCAAAAAATTTCTCGTGTCAACATAGAACAACAGGAGTGTTGTGTCATTTTTTGGGATTTTTCGGGGTTCGTTTGGACATTCTTATGCATTAACTGAGTTTTCAATGCATTTATGTGCATAATTCAAATTTGAACTACATGCACATGCTCCATTGCATATAAATTGGTTGAAAAATCAAATATGTGTCCTTGGGTGCATGCTTAGGTCCCATGCAAGAAATGGGAATGAATTTCAAACATCAGGGCACCGTTGATTGCCGGCAAAACATTGAGATGCCTCTTTTTAAATTCTAGTAAATCCAAAACTCGTCTGAATATCATGAAACTTGGCATGCTTTCATGGAGCGGCATCAACATGTTGTGGTAAATTTTTTGTCCCGTTTGTGGCAGGTTTGGGTATATGCTTCTCACAAACCAGAGCTTCACACAACAAGCATCATGGTTTCGGTAGGGAACGTCCCACCTTTGGGGACGAAACGATATCCACTGCCTCTTATTGCAAAAAATTTCTCGTGTCAACATAGAACAACAGGAGTGTTGTGTCAATTTTTGTGATTTTTCGGGGTTCTTTTGGACATTTTTATGTGTTAACTGAGTTTTTAATGCATTTATGTGCATAATTAAAATTTGAACTACATGCACATGCTCCAGTGCATACAAATTGGTTGAAAAATCAAATCTGTGTCCTTGGGTGCATGCTTAGGCCCATGCAATAAATGGGAATGAATGTCAAACACCAGGCACCGTTGATTGCCGATAAAACATTGAGATGCCTGATTTTTAAATTCTAGTAAATATAAAACTCGTCTGAAATTCATGAAACTTGGCATGCTATCATGGAATGGCACCCGACATGATGTGGTATTTTTTGTGTCCATTTTGAGAGAAGGTGCACTCAAATAATGACAACAAACAAAGGCATTTTGAAAAAGTAGCTGCCACTTTAATATCTCAAACGTTTGTATAATTCAAAACGTGTGCATTTTTTGACCATCCACGTGACTCCACGTGTCTTGGTTTTAATGGCTGTAGGAGGTGCCGTGCGGACAGTTGCTTGACCTTGACTGAACGGGAGGCGTGCGAGCGTAGTCCGGTGCGCAGGCTGACCGAGAGGCGTGCAAGCCGTCCTCCAATGCACATGCTCACCAGGAAGCGTGCGAGCTTTACGCTGCGCAGGCTCACTCGGAAGCGAGCCCTTTGAAATTCATGGCCACCCGCCTTCCTCTCCATTAATGGCGCCCGAGCTGCTGTTTAATACCAGTGGCCTTACTGTTCGCCTCCCAATCCCCTCCCCCCCCCCCCCCCCCGCAGACCTCCACTGCCATGGAGCAGAATGATCATCTGCCACTAGTCTTCAAGTTTGGCGAAGTCGACTCCGAGCCGGAGGAGATAGAAAATAAGGAGGAATGGGGCCTCATGGACATGGCCCAGAACAAGCTGGTCGCGGCGCTTGCTGCCCCCGCTCCCGTCCCAGATCCCATCCCCGCGCCCGCGCCAGTGACCATCCCCGTGGCATTGATGGGCTGGTCGCCGAGCAATATCGCAGAGCTGGAAGCCGCATGCATCAGCGAGGTCTTCGCGGACCCGCGCGAGCTCGTGTACATGCCAGCGCCAGCGCCCGTGCTCGTGCGCGCCCCTCCACCCACCGTGGCACCGACCCCCGTGCATTTGGCTGCACCCGCCGCGCCCTTGAGCGCCCCTCCATCCACCGTGGCGCCGGTCCCCGTGCATGTGCCTGTGCATGTGCGCGTCCCCCCTCAGCGGCATGGGACGCTGCCGTCGATCGCTACCTCTCAGCGATGCCAGTTGCCGTCCTCCAGCGCCCCGCCCATCGATCGCGAGACGACATGATGTTTGATTTACAAGTGAAGAACATTTTGTGTTGCCTTGAAGACTTCAACAATGGTGTCCCGGAAGACGAGAACGACAACGACGGCGCGGCACGCCGCCTCCGCTGCCGCCGGAAATAGTTTTTTTGGGTTTTAATACTGTATCTCAAATTCTCGATCATATGAATATAAATTCGCAGTGTGACTGAATGAAAGTTATGGTTTGAACGAACTTGCGTTTTTCTCTCTTAATGTATAGACTTATCAAACGATTTTGTTTTGAAAAAAATATCAATGGTTTTTAAATATAAAACACTCGTCGCAAACATTTTAGTTAGAACACCCGTATGCAAACCAACAGCTTCCCCAGGAAGCCAAGGGAAAATGTGCCGAGCAGGATTTCTGCATCCCTTCAACGCAAACGGTTGTTTTGCATGACCCGTGTGCAACCACGTACAAACAATTGGGTAAGATTTGCATATCTGTCATTTTGGGTATGTTTCCATTTCTCAAACTGGAAAGATTGACATTTGTTTATCTAGTAACATTGCCATTTGTCAACCTTGTAACACTGCGATTTGTCAAAATATGCAGCTACAAATCACTAGCACTATCTAATTTTTGCAACTAAAATCACTAGCACATTTCATATGGACACCACTAGCAGGTGTGAGTTAATGGATGCATATGCAAATGTACCATTGATTACATACAACAAGTCATCAACCCACAACGACATCGAGGATACACGTTGGATTATAGATCATATCCAACAAAACATTATAGTAAAGTTTTTCTCACACAACAAATAACAAAGCGATGAAATGAACTTCAGCTCAACCACTCATCGGCATTGGAAACGCTTGCTTTGAACCAGAAGTGATTCTCTGGGAAGGGCCAGCTACTGTCAATCTCTAGACCAACGCAGGACTGATCATCCAGGCTGAAGCGACTTATTTCAATACCCATATTTGGATGGTAGGGAAGCATAGTAATGTCCGAGGTATAGATATAGTTGCTTCTCATAAATGGTAGTAACGTTGTGTCAACAGCAACTGGATCGCCTTTGGTGACGCCGCGGTGGGCTCCATGATGACCTCCGCCCTGCCGTCCCGACAGTCTTGGTCTTGTTGCACCGATATGGAAACCTTTGCTTGATCCCTCGGGACTCCGCGCCTGCACTTGCCTCCTTAGCACCAAAGAGGAAGCTGGTACACTGTGCCCGCTGGCGCCTACCTAGCCTTGGTCGTCATGGCTCACATCATATGAACCTCGCGAGGTGCACCTTGCATTGATATCTCCGCTCCTCAGGAGCCAGGCTAGTGAGGCCACCCTCAGGGAGGTCTTGGTGTTGTCTGCCTCGCGAGGCTTGGCCCCTCACGAGGGTCTTGAGTTGTTGCTGCTGAAGCTGGACCATACCGGGCCATCAACGGAGCCACGACGTGGGCCGCAAGTAGGCAAGTCTGGGTACCCCCGTTCCCAGGACTCCGACAGTAGCCCCCGGGCCCAAGGCATGCTCAAACTTCGCTTCGAGGCGAAGCCAAAGGGCAAGTGTGGAGTGCTGCGGGCCCTAACCGACTGCGGCATGGAGATTGATGGGACATGGGCGCCTCGCTTCCCCACACTGCCTCAGCAACCGTTCAACTTGACGAGACTCTGCTGCATGCAGAAAAAACCATCATTACACACGATTGTGGAGGCCGGCGGTTGGCCTCCTCTTGGCTATAAATGAGGACAGGGACGAAGCCCCCTTTGCTCATCTTGTTCTTCTCGCTGCACACTCTCTCTTCTTCTTCTTTGCCTCGCCACCTTGCCGCAGCTCCTATGGCACCGACGAAGAAGTTCTCTGCTGCGTAGAAGGGGAAAGCTCGCCAGGAGGGGCCTGGCCCGCCACCGCCCAAGAGGGGGCGGGGCCGCCCCTGCAAGCACGCTGCAACCCCTGCTGTGGCTCCTCGGGGGTGTGGGCGTACTCCTTCGGGGACCGGCGTCGCCCTTGGCGGCCGTAGCAGTGTTTCCTCTTGCGATGGGAGCCGCCCGGGGCGGGGAAGCCCTTACGCTGAGGGGAAGCGTGTCGTGGTCGCCCGGCCTCCCCGACCGCGCTTCCATTCGGCACAGGTTCTCTCGGAGTTCGTCGTGTGGTCGGAGAGGCCGGCCGGCAGCTGGCTCCAGCTCCCGCGATCCTTTGTCGGTGAGCTGCCGGCCATGGGTCTGACGGCCTCTAGCTGCAGGCCGACGGTTGCTACAGCAAGGCCTTGTGGGCCGCGGTGGAGGTCTCCACCACGGGCAACGTGGCCTTGACCCGCTACTGGCAGACGTTGGCTAGCGCGCGTGGCCTGAGCAGGAGGTGCACCCTCCACTTCAAGTATAACGGTGCCGCGACCCTCTATGTGAGGGTGTTTGGGGAAGATGGTCGTCGTGCAGGGTGTTGTCCCGAAGACATCGGCGACGACGAGCTTGGTCTCGACGACAGCCGCGACGACGCTGAGGGCGAGCTTGCTCTTGGCGACGGCGGCTCCTCCTCCAGCGAGAGCACTAGTAGTGGCGGCTATGACCAGCCACCACGTCGCCGGTCTCGCTTCGAGGACAGTGGTGGGTCGTCCCATCGCCACGCTCTAGTGAAGCGCGAAGAGGGCTCGGGCTGAGGGCTCGTGCAAGGAAGAATAGGACACCCGACCAGGTTCTTTCGAAGAACCCCGCAGCTCATGATGCCTCTTGAGGTCGATGACCCTTGAGCCACTCTTCCGGGGGCATGGACTTCAAGAGGGTGCACAGATCATGAGTGTCCTCGAGGGCGTCTCGCGAGAATAAAACGAGCCAGAGCTGCGGGGCTATGGCGAAGTGTGTTTGCGGAGCGGGGCGAGCCCGTTGCACGCACACACCTGCCCAGCCCTCGCACGCGAGACGCGCGAGAAGGAGCGACGGGCAACTGCCGCTCCTCCTGAACCAGGACCAAAACACAAAAGAGAAAATCAAGGGGAAAGTTGGTTTGGCAATTGAAAACACGCGAACTCCAAATTTCATTAAAAGGTTGCAGATCAGCTACAGAAAGCAAATGAACAACCGCATCCAGCACCTAGTCTAGTCTTCTCACCAGAGCGGAGCTAAGTGCTCCCACTAGGACGTGGGAGGGAGCCCCCGAGGTCGGCGGCACTCTGGAGACTCCAGGGCGTGTACATCCCCACTCATTATTATGTGAGAGTTTCATGAGCGGAGACCTTCACATGCACTGGGCCTTGATTCATGGGTAAAACTTCTTGAGGTGCAGGATGTTCCATGCGTTTTGGATGGGGATCCCGTCCTGCGTCTCCAAGCGCGCGACGCCAGGCCTGGAGACACGGGCGACCCTAAACGGGCCCTCCCACATGGGCGAGAGCTTATGCAGCCCTTCGCTGGAGAGGACCCGCTGTAGGACAAGATCGCCCACCTTAAGCGTCCTGGAGCGGATGCTGCGGCAGTGATACCGCCGCAACGCCTGCTGGTACCTTGCCGCTCGGCGCGAGGCTTGACGGCGGTGTTCCTCCCCCAGCATGAGATCCATCCCCCGTTTGGCGTCCTAGCGCGCATTGTCAAACGCCAAGACCCGTGCGGAGCAATGCCTGACCTCATGTGGGAGAACCGCGTCGGCTCCGTAGACGAGGAAGAATGAAGTTTCGCCCGTTGGCTTGGTCGAGGTGGTGCGGATGGACCACAAGATGCATCGGAGCTCGGCCCACCAGCCCCGCCGCAGCCTTGAGCTTCTTCTTGAAGGTTCTTGCCTTGAGGCCTCTCAGGACCTCCCCATGGCACGCTCGGCCCGGCCCTTGCTACTGGGGTGTGCCACTGAGGCATAGAATATCTGTGTTCCATGGTTAGCACAATATGTTTTGAAAAGGTTGCTAGTGAACTGCGAGCCATTGTCAGTGATCATGCGATTAGGGACCCCGAACTAGCTCACGAGGCCCGTGATGAACTTGACTGCTGAGCTGACTGGGATGGTGCAGACAACCTCCACCTCCCCCCACTTGGTGAACTTGTTGATGGTGACGTAGAGGTAGCGATAGCCCCCGGGCGCTCAAGGGAACGGTCCCAAGATGTCCAGGCCCCAGACCGCAAATGGCCACGAGAGAGGGATAGTCTAGAGGCCCTGAGCAGGCTGGTGGATTTGCTTGGCATGGAACTGGCAGGCTTCACAGGATCTCACCAGCTCGGTTGCGTTGTTGTGTGTTGTGGGCCAGTAGAATCTGCTACGGAACGCCTTGCCCACCAAGGTGCGCGATGACGAGTGATGCCCACAGTTCCCACTGTGTATGTCGGTTAACAGCTCGCACCCCTGCTCCCTGGAGATGCATCGCAAGGAAACATCGTTTGGTCGTTTTCGGTATAGCTCACCGTCCTGAATGCAGTAGGCTGTGGCCTGCCGAGCCACGCGCTCCACGTCTTCCTCCTTCTCCGGCAGGGTTCCTAGCAGCAGGTACACCTTGAATTCTTCGGTCCAGCACCCCACCTGAGCCTCGAGCGCAAGGAGCAAGCGTGCTCCTGAGGTCGGGCTGCAGGCGGGGGCTCCTGAAGTTGGTGGTGGGGGAAGCTCCTCCTGAGCGGTGTTGGTTCCTCAGCCGGGGGGGGGGCCGCTGAAGGCTTGAAGAGTTTCTCCTTGAAGATGCTGGGCTGCAGCAGCTAGCGTTTGGATGCTCTCTTGGCGATATCGTCAGCTTCCTTGTTCGTGCTGCGAGGTATGTGCTGCAGCTCCAGGCCCAGGAATTGCTTCTCCATCCTGCGTATCTCTGCCAGGTATGCCTCCATGTGTTCATCCTTCGGTTCATACACTTAGTTGGAGAAGTTGACGAGGAGCTGCGAGTCGCCCTTGATGGTGAGGCGCTTCACGCCTAAGGCGGCCGCGACCTTGAGGCCGGCGATCAAGCCTTCGTACTCCGCGGTGTTGTTGGAGACCTTCTCTCCGTGTTGGAAACAGAGCTGCACGACGTAGTAGAGCTTGTCGTAGGGTGGGCGAGATGAGCATGGCTCCAGCCCCCGTGCCCTGACACGCGAAGGCGCCGTCGAAGTACATGACCCAGCTGTCTGGTGCCTTGCTCCCTGGAGAAAGGGACCGGTCCTCGCCCGCCTCGGGCCCTGGAGCGTCGGTCCATTCCGCCACGAAGTCGGCGAGCGCGGCACCCTTGATGATCCTGGTGGTGCAGAATTCCAGCTGGAATGCTTGTAGTTCGATGTTCCATTCGCCGACCCTTCCCGCGGCATTGGGGCTCCGGAGCACCCTCTCCAATGGGTAAGCTGAGATGACCTTAATGGGGTGGCCTTGGAAGTAGTGGTGCAGCTTGCCTGAGGGCACGAGGAGCACGAGCAGAAGCTTCTGTGGCATGGGGTAGCTTGCTCGCGTGTCACGTAGTACCGTGCTAACAAAGTACACAGGGTGCTCGTCGAGAGCGGGGGTATTGGCGGAGTCCGAGACCTCCTGAGGCTGGGGCGCTTCCTGAGGCTGGGGGACCTCAGGAGCTCGGTCGCCTGTTAGGGCAACCGCATCCTTAGGAGTGCCGTCTTGCGGGGCCTGGTCATCTGCTGGCGCTGCCATGGCTTCAGGGGCGTCGTCTTGGTGCTGCATCATCCCGACTGAATGCGCGGGGTCGCGAAGCTGGCTCCTGGCCTGACGCTCCTCCCAGACGGCCACCAGCACTGCACTAGGAGAATGAGGCGTGGCGGCCAGGTAAAGCACCAGGGGCTCAAGAGGACGGGGCGCCACCATCACCGGTGGGCTGGTGAGGTATCTCTTGAGGTCTTGAAACGCCGTGTCAGCCTCCGGAGTCCACTCGAGTGGGCCCTTCTTTTTCATCAGCTTGAAGAACGGGAGGGCGCACTCCCCTAGCTTGGAGATAAAGTGCCCTAATGAAGTCATGCAGCCCGCCAGCTTTTGCATTTCTTTGAGAGTCTGCGGTGGGCTCATCTCTTCTATTGCCTTGACCCTCTCTGGGTTCGCCTCGATCCCTCTGTGTGACACAAGGAAACCAAGCAACTTACCGGAGGGGACGCCAAACACGCATTTCTCCGGGTTGAGCCACAGGTCCACCTTGCGCAGGCTGGCGAATGTCTCCTCCAGATCCTGGATGAGGGTCCTTGCCTCCCAGATTTTACCATGATGTCATCGATGTAGGCATCAGCGTTCCTCCCGAGCTGCTGGCCCAGGGTGATGTGCATCAGCCGCTGGAAGGTCGGCCCAGCATTGCATAGCCCGAACGGCATGCCAGGGTAGCAGTACACACCGCATGGGGTCAAGAAGGCCGTCTTCTCAACGTCTTGCACCGCCATCTTGATTTGGTGGTATCCCGAGAAGGCATCTAGGAAGCACAGTAGGTCGCACTCGGCGGTGGAGTTGACGATTTGATCAATGCGCGGAAGCGGGAATGGGTCCTAAGGGCAGGCCTTGTTGAGGTTGGTGAAGTCAACACATGCGTTCTGTCCCGCCTTTCTTGGGCTCGACTACCGGGTTCGGTAGCCATTCAGGGTATGGCACCTCGCGGATGACACCAGCCTCCTGCAGCTTGCGGGTTCCCTGGACGATGAAGGGCTTCTTCTCCGTAGACTGCCGCCGTGCCTTCTGCTTCACCGGGCGTACGTTGGGGCACACCCTCAGGTGATGCTCGATTATCCCCCTCGGGACCCCAACCAGCTGCTTGGGCTCCCAGGCGAACACCTCCCTGTTCGCGCGCAGGAAGCCCACCAACCTTCTTCTTGATCCGGGGCGAGGTCGGCGCCTATGGTAAAGGTGGCTCCTGACGCCCCATCCTTGTCGACTGGTACTTGCTTCGTCTTGGCCCAATCTTGAGAGAACAACTGCTTCTTTTTAGTCGTCTCTGCCCCCGGGACCATAGAGGCCCTCCCCGCTTCCGACCGCGCGCGACCGCGGCCCTGAAGACGAGCTTGAGAGCCGCCAGCACCTCCTTGGTGTCCCCAGCCACGGTGAGGACGCCGCTTCTTCCTGACATCTTCATGAGGTTGTAAGCAGGGTGAGTCGCCGCCATGAACCTTGCCAGGGCTGGGTACCCGAGGATTGCGTTGTACGAAAGGCCGATGCGGGCGATATCGAAGTCGATGAGCTCAGTGCTGTCATTATCGCGGGTGCCAAAGGTGACAGACAGGCGGATTTGCCCCTGGGGGGCAGGTGGAGCCGTCGACGACTCCAGAGAACGGCTTGGTGGCGCGCAGCCGACCGAACGACACGTGAAGCAAGCCGAATGCTTCCATAGAGAGCACGTTGAGGCCAGCTCCACCATCGATGAGGGTCTTCGTTACCGCCACATTTCAGATGGTGGGGGTGCAAAGCATTGGGAGCGTGCCCGCGCCCGCCGTGGTTGCAGGGTGATCCCTGGAGTCGAAAGTGAGGTCGGCGCTGGGCGACGCCCATCCTGGGGGAGCTCCCTGCTGTATGCGGGCGGCACCCACTTGGCGAAAGAACTGCTTGACGTGACGGTCTGAGGGCGGCGCTTGAGATCCGCCGAGGAGGGCGGCAACGGCGTGGGGCGCCAGTGCCACGGAGCACGCGACGAAGAGGCCACGCAGTTCCTCCCAGGAGGCCACAGAAGACTCTGGTAGGCTGAGAAACCAGGCGCGTGGTACGCCGGTGAGGGCCATGGGGAACCAGTTGGCCATGACCTTGTCGTCACTGTCGGCCGCCCAAACGGCCTCCTCGCAGGCCTGGAGGAAACCTGCCGGATCCGCCGCGTCATCATAGCGAGGCGGCATTTCTTTCCTGAACTTGGGCAGCCACTATACCTGCCGCAAGGCGGGGGAAAAGCTTGGAGGCCCGCAGCGCCTCCGTGCGCACTCGCCGGTACGGCAGGAGAGGCGGTGCTCACCATGGGAGCAGGTTGGCAAGGCGAAGCTTCGACGTACCCCTACCTGGCATGCCAAATGTCGGATTCAGGGTATCGCAGACCCTTGAGAGGTTCGAACTCTGGGGTGCGTGCGAAGAACTCTCTCCTCCCTATCTGCCTGCCCAACGATTCCACGGCCTAGCTTAACGAACCCTAGGGACAAGAGACACAACAGTTTATCCTGGTTCACGCCACCTTGCGATGTAATACCCTACTCCAGCTTTGTGGTGGATTGCCTCGAGGGGCTGAGGATGAACTAGTACAGTGGATGAACAACCTCGGGAGGTGAGGTGTTCTTGAGTTCGATGAGGTGGTGATGTGGTTCGGGTGGAATTGGTCCGTCCCCTCTATGGTGGTGGATAAGTCCTATTTATAGTGGCCTTGGTCCTCTTCCCAAACATAGGCGGGAAGGGATCCTACAACAGCCAAATTTGAAGGGGAACAACTAGTACAAGCTATCCTGACAAAAGTAGTCTTCACCTGCAAAAGGCTGTGGTGCTGACGCCGTGGTGGGCTGTGTAATAACCTCTGTCCTGCCGTCCTGGCGGTCTTGGTCTTGTTGCACCGATATGGAAACCTTTGCTTGATCCCTCGGGACTCCGCGCCTGTGCTTGCCTCCTTCGCACCGAAGAGGAAGCTGGTACACTGTGCCCGCTAGCGCCCGCCTGGCCTTGGTCGTCATGGATCACGTCATATGAACCTCGTGAGGTGCACCTTGCATTGATATCTCTTCTCCTCAGGAGCCAGCCTAGTGAGGCCACCCTCAGGGAGGTCTTGGTGTCGTCCGCCTCGCGAGGCTTGGCCCCTTGCGTGGGTCTTGAGTTGTTGCTGCTAAAGCTGGGCCGTACCGGGCCGTTGACGGAGCCACGCCGTGGGCCACAGGCAGGCAAGTCTGGGTACCCCCGTTCCCAGGACGCCGACATGCTCTGCCTCTGCTAGCTTCTTTCTGGATTCTTCCATCTCTTCTTTGGCTTGGGTGAAGAAGCATGTGATTGCTCTTTTCGCTTCTTCAGGAACCCAGCTAAATTCTCAAGGGTTGCTGCATGCTTTCTTTCAGCCTTTACTAGATCCACGAGGACGCGAACAGTTGACGACTCCACCTGGCTTGTGTGTAATCCAGCATCATCTGGGAATTTGTACCTTGTGTCCAATCCAGCATCATTAGTGAACGAGCAACTTGTGTGTAATCCAGCCTCATTTTGAAAACATGATCTTGAGGTTGACCATACTTCCCTCCTCGCAGGAACTGCATCCTGACATGAAGTTACTTCTTTTTTAGATCAATACTCAGAGCAACCCAGATCCATTTAGTAGAAGCCAGATAAATAGGACTCGGATAAGTGAATTCAAAAGGAAAAAAATATAAAAACAGACTCCAAGGTGAGAACACCCACTTCCTACATCAAGCTAAAAAAGAGAGCATTAGGACGATTAAGACTCTTCTTATTACACATCGAAGAACACGGGGCTAGCTAAGAGAAACATAAACTACAACATATACACATCGAAGAACACGAGTTTAAACGAAAGTAATTGAAAGGGTGTTACTTACCAAAGCTCGTTTTACAGGTTCGGTGCAGCTCCTCTTTAACTTGCCACGCTCCTTGAAGATGTCCCCAATATCCCGTGTTCGGTCTTCATTGCTCCTATGCATGTCACACTCGTGGTTTTAAAATCTCAACATGGCAAGAAAAATATACTAGTAATACTCATGCATCTTGTGGGCAACAATAAAGCACTCGTCTGCCATGTTAGAGCATCTCCAACTGAACCGCAACGCGCGACGCTTTAAAAAAGCATTTACAGCGCCGGAATAGCCAGTTTTTGTGGGCCCGGAGTGCTGAGATAGAGAAGTAGAGATAGAGAGTAGAGACTAAAGAGTAGAGACATAGATAGTTCTCAGCATAGATATAACATAGATAGATAAAAAATAGATAGTTCAACTACTCCTCCTCATCCGACTCCTCCTCGGTGATGTCCTCCTCCGATGTCTCAATGCAGGCGTGAAGATATCGATCGTCGTGGAGTCCCAGGACGACGTTGCTCTTAGCCTCATGTTGAATTGAGCGGCCGCTTTTCGCGTACGCTTGTCCTCGCGATAGGCGACTGGCTCCGCCCTCCTCTTCTCCCTCTCCGCCCTCCTTTGCGCATCGAACTCGCGCTTGTTGATGATTTCCTGCAGGAAGCGTTGACACCATAGCACCATGGCTTCCTTGTCCATCTCGGCGATGCCGAGACGGTGCTCCCACCTCCGGTTGTCGCGACGATCCACATCAGTGATAAGCCGCGGCAGAGGCGCTCGCTCCCGCGTCGGCATGTTGGGGATGTTCAATGTTATATGGGGCCACTGGAGGCGCCACGCCGTCACGTCGTACACGTAGGTGGCCTCGTGGGTAGTGTTGAAAGTGCCGAGAAGCCGCCAGAGGGGCGCGCGCGGACCCCGCTGTATCCCCATGTTTCCTGGTGACGCGGCGGCAGCGAGGCGAGAAAGAGCGAGGAGAGAGCGGTAGCAAGGCGCAGAGCGGGGAGAGAGCGGTGGCGAGACACAGAGCGGGGAGAGAGCGGTGGCAAGGCACAGAGCGGTGGGAGGGCGTTGAATTTTATAAAGCGCGCCGGACGCCGCGCGCCAAAACTAGCGCGTGCCCGACCGCTTTTTCCCCCGCGCGCGCGATCCTTTCCCGACGTCCTTGCTATCTCTACTATATTCTCTACTATTATATTTACTTTATATTTAATATTTATCTCTACTCTTATAAAAAACAGAGTTGGTGATGATGGTGTGCCTGCCATCCTGCAATATAGGCTGTCCGATTTATATCGGACGGATAGGAAGGAAATTATGGCAATTTTGTAGAAAGATACCCACAACCCCCTCCACATTTGCAAATAAGGCCTTCCCTCGTTCATCCTTTTCTCCCACAAGATAAACTACTCATACAAATGCATCTTGATGTTCCGTGCAACGCATGGGCATCTTGCTAGCTCGAAAAAACTTTCCATCATTTGCCACACTACTGGTTGCAGATGAAGAACCTACCCAAGCACAACGCGATACAAGAGTGACACACAATTACATGGTGGTATTCTATTGGACAATGGAGGGTTTAACCAATTACTTTGATGGGAACAATAGCAACCAGGAAATTTGAAGGGTAGGTATGAACAAAATTGGAACTGCACATGTACTGCTAAGAGATTCAATACACACATTACCAATCGAGGAGGAGTATGATGGTCGCGGCGACCTCTATGCATCATGGTCGGCAACGAGAGTTAGTTCATTGTCCATGACGGTGGTGCTTCTGCGCTTGGCATCGGCTTTCGGGAAGCAGATCCGAGACCGTGGAAGACGGTGCCGGGGAAGAGGCTCCATGTACGTCGATGATGGTAAACCGGCTCCAGTGCGGTGTACGACATTGTCGATGAGGCAGATGCACTGCGGTGGACGAGTGCGCCGATGTAGAAGGGGAGGAGCACGAAGGCTGCAGTGCCGTGGAGAAGTCTATTTTGCGGTGGTGTTAGAAAATGGGGAGTATTCAGGTGTACTATTCTGGGTGCCGGGGTGGGGTTGGCTAGGTAGGGTGAACCTGAAGTTACCAAAACAGCCCCCTACCAATCGTCATCCGTAGGCCTGTTCTGAAGGATATGATGGTAACTTTGCACTGCTCGAATCAGGGTCGCGGGAAATTTTCCCGCCGACATCAAAATTTTGTGACACTGAACTCCCCGTGTGGCATGTTGGGTGATCGGGCTAAGCAACTAGCGAGTAGTACTAGTAGTTAGTAGTACTAGTAACTAATAGTACTCCCTCCGTTTTTATTAACTCTACATATTAGGTTTGACTGAGGTCAAACTTCCTAAAGTTTGACGAAGTTTATAGAAAAATATGAACATTTACCATAACAAATATGTATGATGTGAAAGTACATTCAATAATGAATCTAATGGTATTTATTTGTTAATATTTTTTGTTATCAACTTTGTGAGATTTTAGAAAACTTAACTTTGACCAATGCTAATACGCTTAAATAAAAACGGAGGGAGTACATATTTGTTTTCTTAGTTTGTAGTGAATTAATCATTTGTTGTAATTGTGAAATAAATATATTAGGCTACAGACTTCGAATGGAATGGTCTATACAATTCAACAGTTACAATCATTGTTGAATTCCAAGATGTATACGAGGTCTATAGTACTTCACAATATGCTCAAACTCACATAATCCCAGTCAAATTAAAATCTAAAATCATTTCATAGTTATTACTTTGTAGGATGCAACAAAACCAACCATAACTCTACATCATCCATTATAAAAGCAACATTTTGAACACATCCCAATGTGTGAATGAAACATGTAGAGAGAGCTTGCGAAGATGGAGCAGATAGGGCAGGAAAGATTGTGTGTATGTGGGTGAGAGAGCAAGAGACAAACCTAACGAGAGAGAGAGAGAGAGAAAGAGAGAGAGATAGAGAGAGAAAGAGAGAGGAAGAAGTTAGGTCTGGGAGAAAGATGGAGACATGTAATATACGTGAGATGCGTGTGCATCCGGATTTTGCACACGTGGAAGGAGAAGAGACAATAGGCTTGATGAGAGAGCTGGAAAAACATGGACGAGAGGGGAAGGATCTCGTGGGTTGAGGGATTGAGAATTTTGTGCGGGAGAGAGAGAGAGAGGGATTGGTAATTTTGTGCAGGAGAGAGAGGGCGGGGAGGAGTCAGTCAGCCGTCGTCACATCATCCTGCTTCCAAATGGCGCCACATTCTCTAGTGCAGTGTGGTCGCAGTCTTCGATCTCCTCGATGCCTTGTTTGAAGATTGAGGTGGTGTGCATGTTGGGGTGCAGATAAGCACAAGCGAGAGTGGTCACCATATAACCTTGGATGGGGATGAATTGTGTGCTTGGGGGAGGGGGGAGTGTGTGTGCGGTGTGTGTGTGTGTCAGATATTGAGAGAAATCAAACCTATGGAGAGAAATGTGTGTGTATGTGACAGAAAGCTACATGCTAAATAGGGTTTTCACGAAGAGATTGTGCGTGCGAGATAGAGAGCGATGTGCGGGCCTTGAGGTGGGCAGGGGCCGGGTGAGGGTATCAAAATGTGTGCGTTGATGCATGTGTTACATGGGATTGTGCGAGGGACGGACAAATCTAGAGAGATGGTTGTTGTGTTACGGATGCTCCTCTCTCTCTCTCTCTCACACACACAAGTACAAATAGAAGACCGTTCTCTCATGTATACACAACGTATCGGCATCTCTCTATGTCTCACTCATGAATGATCATTTGCACATTCACACCTCTCTATGTCTCACTCATGCATGATCATTTGCACATTCACACCTCTCTATATCTCTATCACACGTACACCTTCTCCACATTGCCCTTCCGCCACAACACACATATGGTCACATACACACGTTCTCTCTGAGTCACACACACAAAATCAGTATTAAAAAAACTAGGGCGCACCTAAAATGTCCAAATCCAATCAAACAGAACTGAAGATAAATTCAAATATATGGAAATATTGTAGCGTGAAGAACTTTTCCAAGAAAAAAAGTTGAGTAATATTCGGGGATTGTTTTCACACAGACAAAAAGGTTCAGTGGATGTAGCTGACACGGTGACGCACCGTTCGATCGACCGTGCGACCGCGATGCACGTGTGAGGGAGTCCTGGATTAGGGGGTATCCGGACAGCCAGACTATATCCTTTGGCCGGACTATTGGTCTATGAAGATACAAGATTGAAGACTTCATCTCGTGTCCGGATGGGACTCTCCTTGGCGTGGAAGGCAAGCTTGGCGATACGGATATGTAGATCTCCTCCCTTGTAACCGACTCTGTGTAACCCTAGCCCCCTCCGGTGTCTATATAAACCGTAGGGTTTACTCCTTAGGACAACAACAATCATACCATAGGCTAGCTTCTAGGGTTTAGCCTCTACGATCTCGTGGTAGATCAACTCTTGTACTACTTATATCATCAAGATCAATCAAGCAGGAAGTAGGGTATTACCTCCATCGAGAGGGCCCGAACTCAGGTAAACATCGTGTCCCCTGCCTCCTATTACCATCCGCCTTAGACGCACAGTTCGGGACCCCCTACCCGAGATCCGCCGGTTTTGACACCGACATTGGTGCTTTCATTGAGAGTTCCACTGTGCCGTCATCGTAAAGCTTGATGGCCCCTTCGATCATCGGTAACGATGCAGTCCAGGGTGAGGTCTTCCTCCCCGGACATATCTTCGTATTCGGCGGCTTCGCACTGCGGGCCAACTCGCTTGGCCATCTGGAGCATATCGAGAGCTACGCCTCGCCACCGTGTCGTTTGGAAACTTGAATTACACTGCCGATATCCGCGGAGACTTGATCTTCGACGGACTCGGGCCCATGCCAGGTGTGCCGCACGATCACGACGGGCATGATATAGCTCTGCCATCGGACAGTGTTCGAGAAATCACGCTGACAACTACTCCGACCTTCAATACGGAACAGATTGCGCCATCTGAGGACGGGCGGATAGACCCCACCTTGGAGGCCGCACCCTCAATGGAGATAGAGACGAATACTGACCTTACCCCTTGCGAGAGCCGTGACGCCGAACCAATGGACTCGTCTCCGGCCACGGACTCTGAACCGCCTGCGCCCATGCCTATCGAATCCGATTGGGCGCTGATCATGGAGTTCATCTCCGCGGATATCTTTCAGCACTCGCCCTTCGGCGATGTACTAAACTCGTTAAAGTCTCTCTCCCTGACAGGAGAACCTTGGCCGAACTATGTCCGGCTAGAATAGGATGCGGATGATGAAGAAATTCACTCCCCACCCACCACCCACTTAGTAGCCAATGTCGATGATTTAACCGACATGCTAGATTTCGACTCCGAAGACATCGAAGGTATGGACAACGATGCAGGAGACGAACAGGAACCACCGTCAGCGGTATTTGGACTGCCACTTCATCACATGACATATACATGGTGGATACACCCAAAGAAAATAATGACGAGGAACGTAAGGATGCAGCGAAAGATAGCTCCCTCGAGAAGTAATCAAAGCGGCGCCGTAGGCGCCGCTCCAAATCCCGCCTTGGCAAAAATAGCGATAACAGCGCAAGAAGAAACAATACCCCCGTCGACTCCAGAGGAAACGATGAACAAAGTACGGAGCCGCTGTCCGAACAGGCGACACCGAGCGTCAAGCTAATCAACCCGTCTCCGGAGAAGAGAACAGTCCGGATGACGATGAACACATCATCCCGGAAAGGCAGCTGGAGCAAGAGAACCTCCATAAAAGGCTTATCGCCACCGCGAGGATTTTGAAGAAGCAGAAACAAAGGCTCAAGGCCGCACAAAACACACTCAACAGTAGATGGAACAAAGTGCTCGATACGGCATAAAAGTATGGTGGCGATGCCCACGAGTGCTACCCAAAGCGAAAGCTGCTGCCTGAATTCGACGATGAGGCCTTAGAGCCCCCACAGCAAAAAAAATAAAAATGCCGACCGGTCGGATCGACGACCTCGTGGCCACGATAGAGCGGCCAACAAGGCCGCACATAAGTCAGTACATGACCCACGCGAGGACTCGCATCAAAGGGCCAGCGCAACCAGATCCTTCTACGGATCAAGGAAACGCGTTCCAGCACTCAACCAAAACCAAAAATTACAACCGTCCGAACGCCATGGTACAGCTAAATACAGGGGTGCCGCACACCCCCTATGTTTAACCGACGAGGCACTAGACCATGAATTTCCAGAAGGATTCAAACCAGTGAAAATAGAGGCGTACGACGGGACCACGTAATCGGGGTCTGGATTGAGGACTTTATCCTCCATATTCATATGGCTCGCGGAGACGATCTCCATGCCATCAAATACTTGCCCCTCAAGCTCAAAGGACCAGCTCGGCACACTGGTTAAAAAGCCTCCTCGAAAACTCCATTGGAAGTTGGGAGGAGCTCGAGGATGCTTTTCGGGCTAATTTTCAAGGGACTTATGTCCGACCTCTGGACACAGTCGATTTGAGTCATATAATTCAACAGCCCGGAGAGTCAGCCCGAAAGCTTTGGAACAGGTCTCTCACTAAGAAGAACCAAATTGTCGACTGTCGGGACGCCGAAGCCTTAGCAGCTTTCAAGCACAGCGTCCGAGACGAATGGCTTGCCAGACACCTCGGCCAAGAAAAACCGAGAACAATGGCAGCCCTAACAAGCCTCATGACCCGCTTTTGCGCGGGCGAGGACAACTGGTTAGCCGGAAGCAGCACCAACGACCCAAGCACATCCAAAGTCAGGGATGGCAATGGAAAACCACGACACAGTAAAAACAAGCGCTGGAATAACGAGGACAACCCAGATAACACGGCGGTAAATGCCGGATTCAGGGGCTCTCGGCCGGGTCAGCGAAAAAAGCCCTTTAAAGGCAACAAAGATGGACCGAACAACCTAAACAAGATTCTAGACAAACTATGTCAGATCCACGACACCCCCGATAAACCTGCAAATCATATCCACAGAGAATGCTGGGTCTTCAAGCAGGCCGGCAAGCTAAACGTCGAACACAAGGGAGAGGACTCACCGAGCGAAGACGAGGATAAGCCTCGCCAGCAAGGCACTGGGGGACAGAAAAAATTTCCACCAGAAGTCAAAACAGTAAACGTGGTACACGTGATGAGGGGGAGAAGCAAAACTGCACTCTGAGACACACACGTCCTAGAGCCCATCACCACCAAGTTCAACCCCTGGCTGTCCCGATCGATCACTTTTGATCGCAGGGATGACCCGACAAGTATCCGGCATGAAGGATTGGCTGCTTTGGTGTTAGACCCAATAATAAACGGGTACCATCTTACACGAGTCCTTATGGACGGCGGCAATAGTCTAAATCTGATATACCAGGACACCATCCGCAAAATGGGGATAAACCCAATTAAAATCAGCCACAGTAATACTACCTTCAAGGGAGTAATACCGAACCTGAAGGCCAGCTGCGGGCTCTCTAGTACTAGAGGTTGTGTTCGGCTCGCCCGACAACTTCCAAAGCAAAAAGTTAACCTTCGACATTGCTCCATTCCGAAGTGGCTATCAAGCACTACTCGGACGAGCGGCTTTCGCTCGTTTTAATGCAATACCGCATTACGCTTTTCTCAAGCTTAAAATGCCCGGTCCGCGTGGCATCATCACAGTACATGGAAATGTTGAGCGCTCTTTACGAGCAGAAGAACGTAGACTGCTTTAACAGCCAAACACTAGATGGCCTCGCCACCAGAATAGATGACCGGTCGTTAAGACCACGGACATGGTTAGACGAGTCCGGCTAATCATTGGATAGAGACTGGTTTGATGGTTATACCCTTATAGACGGTACCAGGGGCTTCTTAGCGATAATTCGGCTCAACTTTACCCATCCTGACTTTTAACTGGTTTATTTATAATAGCCAATTTTTTGCACGACAACTTTCAACTAAGTTCCTCTCTTTTACAGATGACAATCGTGCTACACCCGTCCAGGATACGGCACAACGGAGATACAGGCGCAGACGTGCAGCAGGGACCCGTTCAAGGTTTCTCTTTAGATTAAGACCCTGTGTAAACCTTTTTTACTGTCTTTTGTTGTTCACATCCTCCAGATTCTCAGTTAAACCGAGAAGGATGCTGACGTTCTTGGCTGTGGCCACATCATAATATTGCTCGTACCCGGACACTAGGGGCTCATTATCAAAGGGCATCATTTAGCCCGGTATATATTTCAAAGACCGAATACCTTAGGGAGTGTTCGGCGTTGCGAGTTTGGCCTGATATGCATCAGCTCCGAATCATGTCTTTGGTCAAATGTTGAGTTTGCTCGGCTCCTGTGTTTTGCTACCTTACGTTCCGCTCTATCGGCTAAGGCGGCACCAGGAGAACTACTGCGATTGTGCCCTGGTTCGGCCAGACGAGCACCTCAGTAGAGAAAGCCGAAAACTGACTGTCATGTGAAAGTGCAACTATCCCTAGGTGGTTTTGGTAATTCATAACAACATATAGCTCATTGAGCTAATGCTATTCCAAGACTATTATTTCAGGAAAGCTCAATGAATGGCATCGCATGGATGATGAAAGTGGATCCCTCAAAATACTAAGGACAAAGGATTGGCTCAAGCTCAAAAGCTCAAGACTCTTCATTTTACATTTTAGTGATCCAAGATCACATTGAGTCTATAGGAAAAGTCAATACTATCAAAAAGGGATGAGGTGTTGCTTAATGAGCCTCTTGCTTCATGTGCTTAGTGATATGCTCCAAAACCCTCAACTACTTTCCCACATCCACAAATGACCTAAACATAAAGCCAAAATCGGTCACACCGATTCTATACGGCGCCACCGATTCCAAAAGTCATAGCCACTGCCACAAACCCTAAGCAAATCAGTCTTACCGATAGGGATCTCGGTCTCACTGAGATGGGGTTACAATCTCCCTGTTTCCCTTCGTAACGTTTCGGTTCAACCGAAGTGAGCGATCGGTCCCACCGAGATTGCAATGTAATCTCTCTGTTTCCTTCTTGTAACATTTCGGTCTCACCGAAAAGAGCAAATCGGTCCCACCGAGTTTACTCCGACCAACTCTCGAAAGCTTATTACCAAATCGGTCTCACCGAGTTTGTATCGGTCTCACCGAGATTACGTTATGCCCTAACCCTAACCGAATCGGCCTCACCGAGATGCATGTCAGTCCCACCGAAAATCACTAACGGTCACTAGGTTTACTAAATCGGTCCGACCGAGTTTAACTATTCAGTCCCACCGAGTTTGGTAAATTGTGTGTAACGGTTAGATTTTGTGTGGAGGCTATATATACCCCTCCACCTCCTCTTCATTCGTGGAGAGAGCCATCAGAACAAACCTACACTTCCAACTTACCGCCTCGAGAGAGAACCACCTACTCATGTGTTGAGGCCAAGATATTCCATTCCTACCATATGAATCTTGAGCTCTAGCCTTCCCCAAGTTGCTTTCCACTCAAACCGCTCTTTCCACCGATCCAAATCCTATGAGAGAGAGTTGAGTGTTGGGAGACTATCATTTGAAGCACAAGAGCAAGGAGTTCATCATCAACACACCATTTGTTACTTCTTGGAGAGTGGTGTCTCCTAGATTGGCTAGGTGTCACTTGGGAGCCTCCGACAAGATTGTGGAGTTGAACCAAGGAGTTTGTAAGGGCAAGGAGATCGCCTACTTCGTGAAGATCTACCACTAGTGAGGCAAGTCCTCTGTGGGCGACGACCATGGTGGGGTAGACAAGGTTGCTTCTTCGTGCAACCGATTTGAGGATTCTGTGAAACCCTAGCAGTCTCGGTACCACCGAACTGAAACTCGGTCCAACCGAGATCATCAGTTTAGGTTCCAAAACTGCTTCGGTATCACCGAGTTTGAAAATCGGTGGATCCGAAATGCTTTCATGGAAAACTAAGACTGAACTTTTGAGTCATTCTTTTGCAAAAACCTCTGCATTTTGTGATGCTCATCTTTTCTATCTCATCTATTACTCTTCACAGGTCGTGATCAGCTTTTGCAGATATGTTTGATCAAAGTGACAATCGAGCAGTCAAGAGCGGATGGACTTGAGTGAGGGTACTAGTCCCTCAACTTCAGATGAAGGGAGCAGAAGTACTCCTAGCAATTTGCCTAAGGCTGCAACTAGGCAAAGGAGGAAAAGAAGTTCAGATTCAGAGGATGAAGATTACAAAGCTGAGGAAGTTGAGGCAACTTCCGAGAAAGTGGTGCTCAAGAAGGAATATGGATCAGCAAAGAATGCAAAGCCAGGCATGAAGACCAAAAGGCCTGCAGGAAGACAACCAATGTCCAAAGCCAGAGTGTCTACACAAGCTTCTTTGGAAACCCAACCCAAAGAACCAGCTTCTGCAGAAGGGAAGAAAAGAAAGGAAAGGGTCAAGAAGACCATGGCGAGTTGTTGGTCAACCTTCCATGATGGAAGAGGAAGAGCTAGCTGCACCAGTCCAAAGGCACCAAAGCTTATGGGTGATGCTATTAGATCGAGGGCTGCCACATCTAAGCCCAAGGAAGCACCCAAAGCTGCCCCCAAGGCCAAGTTCTGCACCAAAGAGGAATACCAGAGTATTCCATTTCTTTGAGAAGAACAAGGCCCCAGTGCCTGAGGATGCTGATGAGGAAGACGAAGAAGGACAAGTTCTGAGGAAGCTCAAGCCCAAGATACCAGACCACAATGATGCCCATCCTGTGGCTGAGGACATGAGAATCAGGAAGGACTCAGGATTGAGGATATGGAGGATGGCAGATCCATATGCCACAAGGAGAAGAACTGCTGTTGACTACAGGTTCCAAACAAAGGAACAACAGGACTTCTATGAAACAATTCTGTTGGACAAGAAGCCCATAGTCTGTGACATGAGGTGGGTTGAATGGAATTTCATCAAGGAGAATGAAGAGCACTATCCTGGAGTGCAAGATAGCTTTGTTGCTTGTGGAGTTGCAGATTTTGTTGGGCAAAAGCTCACAAATTGGAATGATGAGCTTATCATGCAGTTCTACTCCACAGCACATTTTTACCCAGATGGAAGAATTGTTTGGATGTCTGAAGGTACAAGGTACCAGTCAACTGTTGAAGAATGGGCAAAGCTGATAAATGCCCCAGAGGAAAATGAGGATGACCTAGACATTTATGCAAAGAAGAAAATGGATCACAATTCAATGGCTCACATGTACAAGGAAATTCCAAACAAGGCATTAGAGACTCACAAGTTTGGATCAGTTCACTTTCTGTCGGGGTTGCCAACCATAAATTGGATTCTCGAGGCACACTTTGTTGCCCAAGTCTGGTGACCACAACATGATCAGAGGGCATGCCATCAACATGTTGCATGTGTTTGATGTGCCACAGAAGTTCAAAGTCATGAGCCTGATCATTGAAACAATCAAGAGGACTGCAGTAGATCAAAAGAGGAGCTATGGATATGCACCTCAGATTCAAGAATTGATAAACTCAAAGATGGGCACAGGAAAATATCAGTTGGATAAGGAACACTTTCCACTTTATCCATACTTTGAGGACAATGAGGTTGTCATGAATGAAGATGATCCACAATCAGTTCAAGCTCGGGAGAAGAAGGAGAAGGCAAAGAGGAGAAGGCTGCCAAGATGCCAACTCAAGAGGAGGCATCTGAGTATTTCTTGAAGAACAAGCGAGGAGCAGCTCAGATACTTAATAGCATCAACCACGAGGATTGAGAAGGGATTGGCCACCCTCACTCAAAATCGAGAGCTTGGAGACAATCATAGAACAAAAGTTCTATAACTTAGATGTGAAAGTAATCGAGATTCACCGCGGTGGAGGAACTACAAGATGACATGCAGGAGAGGAAGGGCAAAACAACAACTGATGCATTTGCGGAGTGCCTAGAGCCCAGAGGTCATCTTACATGCGATTCACGACACAAGAGCAACTTCATCTGCACCAGCTACAGCCTCAGTGCCACCAGCTCCAACATCTACATCAGCTCCAGCTCCATCTACTTCAACTGAAGCTTTCGTCCTCGGTGTTATCCGGACTCCACCACCAGAAGATCAAGCCTGAGAGTCGATCTAGCACTATGCATTTTCTATGAACTTTTTGGTAACTTGTTGCCAAAGGGGGAGAAAAATGTATAGATCATAGGCTTCGAGAGAGAGAGAGAGAGTGTTGCTTTTGTTCTCTCTTGCTTTATTTGATGGTTTTTCAATCTTTGTTTGCTTTTGGTTGAGATACTATGCTTGTGAGACATTGATGATCATGTGTTTGATCATAAGCTACACTTATGCATGCTTGATATTATCCTATCTATCTTATGTGATCACTCACTATGCTTGGTGATGAGTGCATGTATTCATTGTTTATTATTTTAAGCGCTCCACCAAGATGTATGTGACATGGAAGAGTAACCCATGAGCCTAATTCATTGTGCATTTGCAGTCCAAAGCAAATCTAAAACTATGCACAAATTTAGGGGGAGCTCTTGCTTATCACATACTTCTCAAAGCTTACGATGTTATTTAAATTTTATTATCATTTGTCGAAGCTTTGATCTATATGTTGTCATCAATTACCAAAAAGGGGGAGAATGAAAGTGCAACTATCCCTAGGTGGTTTTGGTAATTCATAACAACATATAGCTCATTGAGCTAATGCTATTCCAAGACCATTATTTCAGAAAAGCTCAATGAATGGCATGGCATGGATGATGAAAGTGGATCCCTCAAAATACTAAGGACAAAGGATTGGCTCAAGCTCAAAAGCTCAAGACTCTTCATTTTACATTTTAGTGATCCAAGATCGCATTGAGTCTATAGGAAAAGCCAATACTATCAAGAAGGGATGGGGTGTTGCTTAATGAGCCTCTTGCTTCATGTGCTTAGTGATATGCTCCAAAACCCTCAACTAATTTCCCACATGCACAAATGACCTAAACCTAAAGCCAAAATCGGTCACACCGATTCTTTCTATCCGGCGCCACCGATTCCAAAAGTCATAGCCACTGCCACAAACCCTAAGCAAATCGGTCTTACCGATAGGGATCTCGGTCTCACCGAGATGGGGTTGCAATCTCTCTGTTTCCCTTCGTAACGTTTTGGTCCAACCGAAGTGAGCGATCGGTCCCACCGAGATTGCAATGTAAACTCTTTGTTTCCCTTTTGTAACATTTCGGTCTCACCGAAAAGAGCAAATTGGTCCCACCGAGTTTACCTCACCAACTCTCTGGAAAGCTTATTACCAAATCGGTCTCACCGAGTTTGTGTAATCGGTCTCACCGAGATTACGTTATGCCCTAACCCTAACCGAATCGGCCTCACCGAGATGCATGTCAGTCCCACCGAAAATCACTAACGGTCACTAGGTTTACTAAATCGGTCCGACCGAGAGCAACTATTCGGTCCCACCGAGTTTGGTAAATTGTGTGTAACGGTTAGATTTTGTGTGGAGGCTATATATACCCCTCCACCTCCTCTTCATTCGTGGAGAGAGCCATCGCAACAAACCTAAACTTCCAACTTACCATTCCTGAGAGAGAACCACCTACTCATGTGTTGAGGCCAAGATATTCCATTCCTACCATATGAATCTTGATCTCTAGCCTTCCCCAAGTTGCTTTCCACTCAAACCCTCTTTCCACCAGATCCAAATCCTATGAGAGAGAGTTGAGTGTTGGGGAGACTATCATTTGAAGCACAAGAGCAAGGAGTTCATCATCAACACACCATTTGTTACTTCTTGGAGAGTGGTGTCTCCTAGATTGGCTAGGTGTCACTTGGGAGCCTCTGACAAGATTGTGGAGTTGAACCAAGGAGTTTGTAAGGGCAAGGAGATCGCCTACTTCGTGAAGATCTACCGCTAGTGAGGCAAGTCCTCCGTGGGCGACGGCCATGGTGGGGTAGACAAGGTTGCTTCTTCGTGGACCCTTTGTGGGTGGAGCCCTCAGTGGACTCGCGCAGCCGTTACCCTTCGTGGGTTGAAGTCTCCATCAACGTGGATGTACGATAGCACCACCTATTGGAACCACGCCAAAAACATCCGTGTCTCCAATTGCGTTTGAATCCTCCAAACCCTTCCCTTACTTTCTTGCAAGTTGCATGCTTTATTTTCCGCTGCCTATACACTCTTTTCATGCCTGCTTGAATTGTGTGATGATTGCTTGACTTGTCCTAAATTAGCTAAAATCTACCAAACTCTAAAATTGGGAAAAGGTTAAGTTTTTAATTGGTCAAGTAGTCTAATCACCCCCCCCTCTAGACATACTTCAAGGTCCTACAATGATAAAGCACGAGACTGGTCAACCACTCAATGACCTAGCGGAATCTTCGGGATTCCTCCGCATTAACGAAGAACCATTTCCTGGCCCGGCATGTACGCGCCCCGTATTCGGATGAGCACGGAGCCACCAGGGGCTATATAGTAGCCCCACTGTCAAACTCCTATGGCTAAGTGAAAGTGTTAAAGCAATATAGTCTGATTGCCTAGTTCGCTATGCTATCACCTCCTTAATGGACCAAGATGTTGGGTCAAGTGTGAACATGCATCTTCTGTGAACACCCCCACATTATATGCGTGGGGGCTGAAGCCGAAAACTGCAAACTTTCAGGTTATATACATATATACATAAACGGCAGCATAGGAGGAATCATAATACTTTCAGGCAAAAGTATAAAAATAGCCCTTACAATTCAGTAAAACATTGTTTTTCAATGGGAATACATGTCACTAGAACATAATATTATTCGAGCACTGAGCCTCTATTGAACGAGCGCCTTCAAGGACTTCGTCAAAGTAGTGCTCAGCAGCTACTCGGCTAACGGCCGAACTCGGGGTTGCAATTGCGGTGGCTTCCATCTCCGCCCAGTATGTCTTGACACGGGCAAGCGCTATCCATGCACCCTCGATGCACGCCGACCTCTTCATAGCGTCGATGCGCGGCACAACACCAAGGAACTGCTGCGCCAAACTAAAATAACTGTTCGGCCTTGGCCCTTCCAGCCATAGATGATCCACAACAGACCTCATGGCGATCCCGGACAACCTATGGAGCTTGGCCCATTCGGCCATCCGCTCATTTAAAGGAAGCGGACGCGCTGGAACGCTAAATAGTGACCAGAACAGCTTCTCCAATTCGCGATCTTTCTGATCCTTGAAATATTCGGCCGCATTAGTGGCACTTGCTGCCAAATCCAGATAAGCGTCTGCAGAACTCCATAGCCGACCCAAAGGAGCGTATTTAGCATTACGAACTTCATCTGCAGCATAAAGGGCTTCCTAGCCGCGATATCCCCGGCGTGATGCAGCTCCTCCTTCATCGCTCTAATTGTAGAGCGGGCGTCCTTGGCTGCCACCGTGGCCTTCTCCAGGTCCGTCATCTTCGCTCGATCTTCCTTTTTGAGAAGCTCGTAATGGTCGGCGGCATCCTTCAACTCCACAGCCATCTTGGCTATTTCCTCCTTGCTTCGGCAATGAGCAGCCTTTTCGGCTCTCAGCTCCTCGACCGCCTTAAGGCGGCCGCATCACTTTTCCTTGCTTGTTCTTTGGCCCGGGCAAGTTCCGCTCGAAGGGTCTCCACGGCCGTAGCTCCATCTGCAGTCGCAACATATTAAAGATACTGGCATCATGCTCCTCTTACTACGTACCGATCACTGGAGAAATCACATACCCTGTGCCTCGTCAAGCCGCTTGTTGACAAGCACAATGTCGGCATCCGCCGCATCAAGTTGTCGCTTCAGCTCGGCAAACTCACCAGTCCGGCTAGCCACCGGACCTTCCGCCACCTTCATATAAGGGCGGCCGGATTGTTACCTGGGACTATGATCCTCTGATTGCCGCCGTTTTCCACAGCAACCAGGGTCTCAGGGGCTACTATCTGCATAGGACACACCTTAACGTGTGCGGTACTGTAAAAAATACACACTATTTTACGTACCTCAAAACCTTTCAGCAGACTCATAAAGGCTTCATGCAACCCGCTTTCGGCGAATGAAATCCTCTCAACTACCGTACCCATTAGCGTACGATGCGCTTCTGAGATAGCCGCTTGCTCTAGCAGATCCTTCAGTGCGTCCGACCGCATAACAGACGATGCCGAACTCTTTCGGTTGCTCTCTTCAAGAGTTGGATACTGAGGACTTCGGGCGGCCAAAGGATTACCCTCTAGCCTTGCCGGATCAGGAGAAGCCCTCCGCGACGACACCTCAGGGTCGCCCGCCTCGTAAGGCGGGAGAGCATGGGGAGGCGTTTCGCTCTCCATCATCTCCGGAAGAAGATCCCCCGAAGACGAACTCTGCCGAGAAGGGCTATGATCCAGACTACAAGATAAATTTTTTGGTTATTTTCCTCAGAAGCAAAGCAAGACATTTTTATTATTAAAGTCCCCTTCCTACTTACAGCTCGGTTGAGGGCTGACCCCCTTGCAGACATTGTGCAGCCAGGGTATCCCCCGGGGCAGGACCCTCTGGCGAAGATTTCTTCCCCCGTTTGGAGACCATTGTCTCCGGGTCTTCAAAGGCGGTGTAGGACCTTGAAGTATGTCTAGAGGGGGGGGGGGTGATTAGACTACTTGACCAATTAAAAACTTAACCTTTTCCCAATTTTAGTCTTTGGTAGATTTTAACTATTTTTGCACAAGTCAAGCAATCCTCACACAATTCAAGCAAGCATGCAAAGAGGATATGAGCAGCGGAAAGTAAAGCAAGCAACTTGCTAGAAAGTAAAGGGGAGGGTTTGGAGAATTCAAATGCAATTCGAGACACGGATGTTTTTGTCGTGGTTCCGATAGGTGGTGCTATCGTACATCCACGTTGATGGAGACTTCAACCCACGAAGGTAGCAATTGCCTTGAGTCCACGGAGGGCTCCACCCACGAAGGGTCCACGAAGAAGCAACCTTTTCTATCCCACCATGTCCATCGCCCACGAAGGACTTGCCTCACTAGCGGTAGATCTTCACGAAGTAGGCGATCTCCTTGCCCTTACAAACTCCTTGGTTCAACTCCACAATCTTGTCGGAGGCTCCCAAGTGACACCTAGCCAATCTAGGAGACACCACTCTCCAAGAAGTAACAAATGGTGTGTTGATGATGAACTCCTTGCTCTTGTGCTTCAAATGATAGTCTCCCCAACACTCAACTCTCTCTCACAGGATTTGGATTTGGTGGAAAGAAGATTTGAGTGGAAAGCAACTTGGGGAAGGCTAGAGATCAAGATTCATATGGTAGGTATGGAATATCTTGGCCTCAACACATGAGTAGGTGGTTCTCTCTCAGAACTGGTAAGTTGGAAGTGTAGGTTTGTTCTGATGGCTCTCTCCACGAATGAAGAGGAGGTGGAGGGGTATATATAGCCTCCACACAAAATCTAACCGTTACACACAATTTACCAATCTCGATGGGACCGAATCAATAAACTCGGTCTGACCAATTCAGTAAACCTAGTGACCGTTAGTGATTTCGGTGGGACCGACATGCAACTCGGTAGGACCGATATGGTTAGGGTTAGGGCATAACGTAATCTCGGTGAGACTGATTACACAAATTCGGTGAGACCGATTTTGGTAATTAGCTAACCAGAGAGTTGGTCATGTAAACTCGGTGGGACCGATTCGCTCTTTTCGGTGAGACCGAAATGTTACGAAAAGGAAACAGAGAGTTTACATTGCAATCTCGGTGGGACCGATCGCTCACTTCGGTTAGACCGAAACGTTACAAAGGGAAACAGAGAGATTACAATCCCATCTCGGTGAGACCGAGATCCCTATCGCTGAGACCGATTTGCCTAGGGTTTGTGGCAGTGGCTATGACATCTGAACTCGGTTGCGCCGGATAGAAAGAATCGGTGGGGCCAAGTTTGACTTTGGGTTTAGTTCATATGTGGATGTGAGAAAGTAGTTGAGGGTTTTTGGAGCATATCACTAAGCATCATGGAGCAAGAAACTCATTAAGCAACACCTAATCCCTCCTTTATAGTATTGGCTTTTGCTATGGACTCAATGTGATCTTGGATCACTAAAATGTAAAATGCAGAGTCTTGAGCTTTTGAGCTTGAGCCAATCCTTTTATCCTTGATATTTTGAGGGATCCACTTTCATCATCCATGCCATGCCATTCATTGAGCTTTCCTGAAATATTTGGCTTGGAATAGTATTAGCTCAATGAGCTATATGTTGTTATGAATTACCAAAACCACCTAGGGATAGTTGCACTTTCAGGCGGTCCTCTTCCTTCCTTGGGAAGGGGGAATTTCAGTTTCTTCCCCCCGGTTATCCTCCTTCGCGGAGGCGCTAGCCTCTTTCTTCCCCCTTTGTCTTCCCCTAAGGGCGCTTGATAAGACGCGAGCTCCAGCATCCTGGCTAGTACAGGATCCGGTGAGACCTCGGGGAGGGGGGCCGGACACCTGATCATCTTCGCCTTTGTTACCCAGCCCTGGTCAAAGGGCGACTTTTCAGAATGATGTTGTGATAAATAAAGATACAACATGTTCGGTTACAGGACTAGTTACTTGGGTATCTGGACGATTGCATTTCAAACCCGCATCCTCGATGGTGTCCGGACACATTATTTGTGGTCCGAAGAACTATTTGTACATCTCCTCGAGCGTCATGCCGAGGAAATGATGGATAGCTTGCGGTCCCTTCGGGTTGAACTCCCACATGCAGAGGGGACGACGTTTGCAGGGCAGGACTCGACGAATTAACATTACTTGCATTATCGTGACTAGACTGATATCTCTCTCTAGGAGATCTTGGATGCGGATCTGCAATATTGGCACATCCTCTGCTGGCCCCCAGTCCAGCCCCTTGTTGACCCATGGCGCTAGTTGTGGCGGGGGGCCCGAGCGAAAAGCAGGGAGAGCCACCCACTTGGTACCCCTGGGAGCTGTGATATAAAACTATTCTCGTAGCCATAAGCTGGACACCACCTCGAAAGAACCCTCTGGCCATGGGGCATCGGCACTTTTGCTTATTACGGCACCTCCCACTCTGCGTGCCGCCCCTCGATCATCTTCGGCTCCACCTTGAAGGTCTTGAGCCACAAGCCAAAGTAAGGGGTAATACGGAGGAAAGCTTCACACACGACGATGAACGACGAGATGTGGAGGACAGAATCCGGAGTCAGATCATGGAAATCTAGCCCATAATAAAACATGATCCCCCTCACGAAGGGATCTAGAGCAAGGCCTAGCCCTCGGAGGAAGTGAGATACGAACACAATGCTCTCGCCGTGTTTGGGAGTGGGAATGGCCTGCCCTCGAGCAGGCAGCCAGTGCGGGATCTCGCCGGTCAGAAACCTGGCCTCTCTTAACTTTTTGACGTCTTCCTCCATGACGGAGGAAGGCATCCACCGACATTGAAGGTTGGATCCTGACATGGTTGAAGGTCCGAAGCGCCTGACCTGAGCTTCGGGTGTTGGAACTTGAGGCGGGGGAAGGATTCGATTGAGTTCGAGGAGTAAAAAGGATAGGCCTTGGTCTCTTTATAAAGAGGGTGAATACCAAGCGTCCTCCTCGTGACCATTAGGGACTTGCATACAATCGAGGAGTCATAGCAACGGGCACGACTGGGTTACCCACGTCCGTATTGATAAGAATCCCGTGATAAGGGGACACGATCTCTGCTTCGACAAGACGTGCCAAGGAAACCGCCTCGCGATATGCGCCAAGGCTGGTTGAGAAAAACGGTTCGAATAATAACCGGGCCGTGGTATGATGTCATGATATCAAGTGTGTCAGCAGATTAGATTGGTGGAAATATTATTCTCTCGACGGTGGTATGTGGAACTTGTTTTGCGAGCGGACACTATCCTTGTGTTCAAGATCTTCTATGGAGTATTAGGAGGAGGAACCCGCCTTGCAATGCCGAAGACAATCTGCGTGGCGGACGCGCCGTCATTGAAGCCCTGGTTCAGAAGTCTTGAGGAGTCCCGGATTAGGGGGTACCTGGACAGCCGGACTATATCCTTTGGCCGGACTATTGGACTATGAAGATACAAGATTGAAGACTTCGTCTCGTGTCCGAATGGGACTCTCCTTGGCGTGGAAGGAGACCTTGGCGATACGGATATGTAGATCTCCTCCCTTGTAACCAACTCTGTGTAACCCTAGCCCCCTCCCGTGTCTATATAAACCGGAGGGTTTAGTCCGTAGGACAAAAACAATCATACCACAGGCTTGCTTCTAGGGTTTAGCCTCTACGATCTCGTGGTAGATCAAATCTTGTACTACTCATATCATCAAGATCAATCAAGCAGTAAGTAGGGTATTACCTCCATCGAGAGGGCCCGAACCTGGGTAAACATCATGTCGCCTGCCTCCTGTTACCATCCGCCTTAGACGCACAATTCGGGACCCCCTACCCGAGATCCGCTGGTTTTAACACCGACAACGTGCTTGCACAGGATTCCGTATCATTGATGTGGTAAATAATATAAGCGCTACCTCAGTCTAATGTTTACGTGTACTAGTGTGGTTTTCTTTTATGTTTGACCAACCCTATATAAAACTAAACTAAGCTCCCATACACGCACTCATCAATATGCCGCCGCCATTGCGCATGCCGACGCCTGCCTGCTCCGGCCAACCATATCTCATGCATCACCGCCGTGTCGCCGCCATCCATTTTCCATGAAGCCGAAGGCTCGCCCGCTAACATTGTCTGCAGTCCCTCCTCGCGATGCCACCGCACTGCCAAGCACGCGAGCAGCTGGTGGAGCCGCGACTATGCATGCAGCGTACGAATAGGAGGACGAGCGCAATTTCTAGCACGCCGGCGAGGAGGAGCTAGTGTGTCATTGTCGTCTTTGCCCACGCGGAGGAGGCACGCATGGTGGCTGCCGCGGCAGAAACTGGTCGCGCCCGCGCCGAGCCCGCAAACCGAGAACGGACGCGGAATCTACCTTCAAGACCTTGAATGCCACGTGGATCCTACAATCTGAGGGAGCAATTTGGGTCAGTCGACTCTTGTGAGCCGTTGGATGCAACATGGATGGCCAGAAGGGCTTCTTCAACATCCGAAATTGATGCACTGTTCATCTTGTCTCTCAGGCATCGAGCCGCCTGCCCGCCACACGCCTAACTGCCCACTACCGCAGCAACATCCTCCCCTGAACTGCCTGCCACCGCCATGCTCCCCCCACCCCCGACATCCGTTTAACCCCGGGCACGATCCATTTTTTCAGGCAAACTGCATTCCACACCCAACACTCTTAAGATAGATCATCGACACCCTGCCACCCTAATCTAGATACTGGGGTAGCTTCTCTGCCGTCTTCTTCCATCGCTCCGTCGAACTTCTTTCACAAATCGACTGACCCAAATTATACTACTAGCAGTATGAACGTATTAAGTACAGTAGGAACACGAAGATACGAGCAGTAGTACCAACTACAAGAAGAATAGTAGTAAGACATACTAGTACTATTGTACGTACTAAAGAGTTCAAATAACAAGAAAGAACATAAACATAGTTTTGGTGGGGGCTCAGCACAACACACCCCTGAAATAAAACTAAGCAACTAGTCTGCTTGACACTGCAGTAGAACCAGCATGAGCGACTGCACTGCCACCTTACTCGGAGTCTGAGTCACGTCCTCGACTTCGTCCTCGTCCCTCTTCCTCTTCCTCTTCGCTAACGCTTCTTTGCTTGAACCGAACACTGGGCTCTGCTTCTTCATCCAACCCTTGTTGATATTTGAACAAAGGTAGGCATCCATTGCTACGTACAGGATGTGATCTTCATCTATTGTCTTCGACTGCCATGCATGATGGTACTCATGGTAAGGTTTCTTTAGTTGAGCATATGAAGGATCAATCATGGCTGCTGCTAGGGTCAGCATTGAAGGCTGAGAGGAGGGCACCAGGCTTGCCTTCTGGAGATCGAAGGGCTGGCCTACAACAAGGCCTATCAGACCCAGGACAATCCTGTCGTTCCTAAAGTCTACAGTAAAGAATTTCACTCTTTCGTCCTTGAGGAAGTTCTTAAAATCCTGGAACTCAACGTTCGCATGGCATATGTGGTAGACCAAGCACACGTTATGTACACAAACCTGGATCATGGCGGGCTTCTTCTTCTCTGCCTCCTATAGAATCCTCTCGCTTTCCAGGACTGTGGTGTACTCAACATCTAGCCCAGAGACACACTCATCCTTTGAACTGTTGAACATGCGTAGGAAGTGAGCAAGGCATGCTTTCACCGTCGCGGATCTACGGGTGTAGATGACAATGAACTCATCGCCGGTGATGACTCTAACCTGGTACTCAGCAGCGATCATGGAGATTTGGGAGGCCATAGATTTTGGAGGCGGGTTAGGAGAAGTTGAATTGGTGTAATGTGAAATGACTGGACGACTGGGAGCGAACTGTTGTAAGGTAGAAGACAGGGAGGAATAGGGCGTGCTAAGGGTGTGGGGTTGTTGGCTTGCCCGGTGGATAAACGGCTGCATGCCCCCAAAGAGTTCTCGAGTACTATGCGGGACCCACTAGATGTCATGTCTACTAGACCCATATCATAGGCCTGATGGTATAGCTTCTGCGTGTTTGCACGCCATGCTGGCGCGTGGATGTAACTTCACTTAATTCCGTCAACCGTTGCGCCTCCCACGACCTTCGCCTCCCTCGCACAGTCGCGCCCTTTGGGACTTCGATCGGCTATAAATGAGCAATTTTTTGGCCTACTCCGCATGCATGATACTCCCTCTGGTCCTTTTTAGTCCGTGTAAGATTTGTGTCAAGTCAAAGTTTGCAAAGTTTTTGACCAAATTTATAGTAAAAATATCAATATCTACAATACCAAATATATATTTTATGAAACTACGTTTTATAATGAGTATAAAAATATTGATTTGACATTGTGAATGTTGATACATTTTTCTATAAGTTTGGTCAAAGGAGAGGTACATTGACTTGCATAAAACTTATATTCACAATGCAGACTAGTTCCTCTGTCCAGGTGTGTGCCATGTCCTATCTAGTCATCACAACAAGGTTAGCTATTAGAGTACTAGTACCTCCCTTCTAGTTTAAAGGGCTCGATTCAAAAATTTCACCTACTCTTACCAAGATAGAGGCGGTGGAATAGCTTTTGTAGTGGTTTCTAGAGTCTGGACTCCATCTTCAGGAACCTTCGCCACCGCCGACAAGAATGCAAGGAGATGAACCAGAAAGGAAATGAGGCCGGAATGAGTAGTTCCGTATTTTATACAGTAGCAGAGGTGGGTAAATATCTACTACCTCTGGTGGCAAGGCCATGTCTCTATGCACACACATCTCAGCCGTTGGTTCGAAGTAGATCGAACGACTCATGTTGTCTAGAGGCAGAAACACCATCACCACCAACTGAGATTTTTATAGGAGTATATATAGAGTAGAAAATAGAGATAAGAGTCGAGATAGAGAGTAGAGATTAGTCAATATTCTCTTTAGGCTACTCATAGTAGAAAGTATCATATACCAGTATCATGTGCATAATACTAGTGTATGATACGGGACTACCTTTATAGTGCCATGTATGACACAAAGTAGCATACTCCCTCCGTCTAGGTGTGCAAGTCATCTTACGAAAACCAAATAATCCTAAAACACTTAGGCGTGATGCATTAACTTCTACCTCATTTCTTATTTCTTGACATATCAACCAATAAGAGATGTGGGGTGTGCATGCTTTTAATGACTTGACACTACCAAACAGGACATGCAGTGGTTAGTTCATTGCTTGCAATGCTATTAATTAGCAAATAAACATTAAGTTCTCTCGTTTTCCCCTCCTCCTTGGTCACGGTGCACAACCTAAGATGACTTATTCACCTAGACGGAGGGAGTAGTATTTAACATGACACGATATCTACCTATGTTACTCTAACCCCCTCCCTTCTTTAATTCTTTGCCACACTAGCATGTTTGCTATTCCCGTGTGCATGATACCAACTAGTAAGATACCACATTACCACCACTATGGCCAGCCTTAATCATCGCACACAATAATTAGTGTACCTTGAAATTTGAACGCCTGCTTGACTCTCCTTCTCCCTCCGGCAGTCCCACCACTCCACCCCGTGTGGAAAAAATGTATGCATGACTCTCCTCCCCCACGCTCGTCCAATCCGTTGTGACCAGCAATATTTCCACCCCTTCCCTCCCCCATAATTTACTCCAACAAATATGCCTTCGTAGCTGTTACGTTAATAACACAACATATCTTACGGGACGCTGCTTCAGTTACTTAACTGCAGGTGCATTGGGTCACTGACATGTGGGCCCAACAGGCATCTGGCCCACATGTCAGTGACGCAACTGCACCTGTAGTTAAGTCAGTGAAGTTCAGTCCATATCTTACGTAGGTGTGCCATTGCTCGCTATAAATAATGCACCACCCACGACATACGGAAGAACGCTCACGTTCATCACTATCTCCTCCCCCTCCCTCTCACGTCGACCACCATGTCATCGCCCTTCCCAAGCCCTAGGCACCCCTCGCTGCACCGCACAGATGGTCACGCGTCACCGTTCCTTTCCTTGCCGCCACTAGTCGAGGAGGAAGCGTCGGTGTTCCGCTCCATGTCGCGACGCGTCGAGGTGGACGCGTCGGCGTTCCCAATCTCACCAGCACGCGCGTCGGAGGACGCGTCGGCTCCCTGCTACGAGGAGAACGCCACGCCGCCCACCACACCCCCTAGCCTTGAGGAGTTTTGGAAAGAAATGGATGTCGCCTTGTGGGAGGCTTTGCCTCCGGCAGAGCGCACCAAGTAGAGGTGGAGAAGAAGGCCGAGGAAGAGAAGCGCGCCGCTGGGCAAGCTGCCTGGCAGGCCTATGTCGCGTCCAAGAGAGCCAGACAGTTGGCACTTTGGCAGAAGGCTCGTGCGAGGGCCGTGAGGGTGGTGGAGGACGCCCGTGCCAAAGCCCTGAGTGCAGTTGGGCCCAAGCACCTCATCTACGCTTGGCGGTACGTGGATCGGGTGCACGCTTCCAGCAAGGAGGAGTACATGTTGGCGCCGGATCACCACACCGGTGAGATCGCGCTCGCCTGCGGGCAAGCCGCCAATCAGCACCTCGCGAGTTGCAAGGGTGACGAAGAGGCGTTGTGTCGGTGCGCTGGGAAACGGCTGCGCACCAGGGCACTTGTGGCGCGTCGCAAGCGCTCATGCAAGCGTCATGGCTTTTATTAGGAATATAATTTAGTTTTGTAAGGCGATCTCAGTAGTTTTGGGATGCAAATGATAAATCCCGAACGTTCGGGAATTATTAGCGTCCTTAATTAAGTATGTAAAAGGAAATTTTGGAAACCTTGTGTATCCGTACACATTTTGTAAGTATGTGCATATAGCACAAACTTTACTCTATACTATCACACTACATGTCTCTCTCTGTAACATCCCAATTTTCAATTTGGATGTTATACATAGGTCATCATATGCATATCATATTTTATTTGCATTTTGTTTGTGATCCTTGAAATCTTAAGAAACTCAAGGACCCATGGAGAGAGTTGGGGATTTCATTCATTTTCATATTTGAATTTTCTCAAATTTGAAAAGAGGATCATTTTGGTTTTAATAATTTTTCTCTCTGAAATATTTCCAATATACAAATAAAAGAGAGGAGATAAAATGACTTCTCCAAAATAAAAGAAGTATTGGAGGGAAAATGTTAAAATCAAATAAATATTTTATTTGGATTTTTATTGCTATTTTATTTGAATTAGAAAAAATATGCATTTTTCAAATTGAATTTTTAGGCCAGAAAAATGTTCACTTTGTTCTAAATATTTTATTTAGATGGTCAAAATTATTTTTGGTATTTTTAGAATTTTTTATTTGTTTAGGATTTTTCTTTCGGCGGAATTTATTTTAAAAGAAAGTTTTGGGCCGGCCCAAGTCGAGCCGTGGCCACCATGGCCGCTTTCCCGCCATCGCTGACGCCAGGCGATCGCCGGACTTCAGGAATCAACTTGCCCCGCCGCACCGCCCGACCCCCTCCCCAAGTCGGCCACTCCCCAGCCTCCTATAAGTACCGCCGCCCGACTGCCCTATCCCCTCGTCTCAAGACCACCACCGCTTGCCGCCGGCCACAAGAAGTCGCGCCATTCTTCCGCCGACCAGCGACGCCGCCGAGCTGCCCGCTCACGAGCCACAAAGAAGGTCTCCGTTGACTCGCCGCCGCCGGTTTTTGTTCCGGTCTGTTCGGTTTAAAAAAAACCCTAGATCTACTCCGTTTTTTAACCGATCGGTTTTCTCGGTTTTTCTGGGTTTAGATCTAATCTGCGAACGTACGTTCGTTTAATTTGTGTAATGAACGAATTCGTTCGCTCGTTTCTGTTAGCGGACGTTCGTCCGATAGATTTTTCTTTTTATTTCTATTTTTGGCTAGGGACCTATCCGCGATTATTTTTATCACAGATTAGCCCCTGATCTTCAAACCCTCGCAACTTTTTAACCGTTCATCCAAATCCAGTGAAACCAATGCCAAAATCTTCGTCTCGAGCCTCTCTTTCCGGTTAAACAACTTGACCATGGTTTTGACAAATTAAAGTTTGGTTTCAAGTAGATTTGAATCTGAAGTTCTTTTGACCGTAGTTTCAGTTCCGTAGCTCCGATTCGATTGATTCTTTTTGCAAATCGAAACTCTTCAGTTGAATTTTCATATTGGACTTTCTCATCTGAGTTTCACCCGTGCATCTATGCTTGAGTGCTTACGTATGCTATTGTTTGTTTGCGGTAGAATTCCCGGAGTGCGAAGCGTGCTACTACGAGTCTCTAGGGTTTGCAGATCGTCAGCAAGGCAAGTAACACATTGATCATACCTCTTTATTACCCATTTTTATGCATTAGTTACAACCCTCAAACACTGCATGATTAGGATGTGATTAACTTGTGGGTATTGGGAAGTAGATGATGAGGTAGAACCTATTGCCTTGTTATTATCAAACCTTGGGAGTTACTTCTACGTTATGCTTAAATTGCTATGCTATGCTCGTAGACGTGGTTTGGTTTGAGTGATCTATGACAGATGTGAGATTGTTAATTAATGGTTAACTTAAGGTGGCTACTTAAATACACATCTGGGTGGATTGGTTTCGGGAACCTGGGGTTATACCAGTGTTGTCCTAGGAGATCCCGGGGTACCTGTGTGATCATCCTATGGTTCGCCACCCAGGCTCAAAGGGATCATAAGATTATTCATGCTAGAAATTTCCGTGTGCAGCCACAAGCTATTGTGGGCTCTAGCATAGTTGAGTATGTTGCATGACCTCTTTCAGTGGTAGGCTAGCAGATGTAGGGGAAAGTAGGTGTAACTGTCTACCCAGAGTAAAGAGCTAATGCTTCTGAAATACTGTGTCTGATCATACGTTTCTCAAACACCATGTAATGCGAGAAATTCAACGAAGGAGATCGAGTATTATGGGGAAAAGTGCACAAACCTCTGCAGAGTGTACAAACTAATCATGGTTAGCTGTGTCCCCGGTTATGGACATCTTGAGTATCTGGTTCTTGGATTATGATGTTGATCTCATCACTCTAAATTAATTTGTTGGGTTGTTAATTATTGTTTAATTGGGATTGAGATGGGGTTACCATTCTCAATGTTTATCAACTACCATGATAGTTAAAAAATTCCTTTGTTGTAGGGAAAAATTGGCTTTTCGCAAAAACATTATAACCATAGAGCCTCCACCAGCCATATATGCATGTAGTGATAGCATTTATTCTGTTCATTGCTCTCATCAGGTTATTTTGCCAAAGATATTCCATGTGTCAACCGTTTTTGGCTGCAACATATCATGTTGCATACTTTTCAGATGAAGAGTAAGGTCGTTGTCGTGCACTCAGCTATGCCGTTGGAGTTGATGGACTCACTTTATCTTCCAAGCCTTCCGCTGTTATCTTGTTTAGATGGCCTTAAGCCATATTATTGTATTAAGTTCTCTCTTGAGACTATCAATGTAATAAGTGTGTGATTGCTACTCTGTTAGAAATCCTTCAAGTACTGTGTGTGTCAGCATTATCGATCCAGGGATGGCACTTATGCACAGAGATTTGACCATTTGAGGTCGGATCGCTACAAGATGGTATCAGAGCACACGTTGATTGTAGGACACGACCACTAAGTTAAACCATAGGTCACTCTTCTCTACCCATTTCTGACTCCTCTCCATTTTCCACTCTATAGGATGGCGGACTCAAGGAACAAGTTTGCACAACCGGATGAAGACACACCTTTGGATGACACTTGAAGGAAGTCACTAGGTACCTAAACATCGGAAAACCAAGCTTCACGGGGACCTACACCGCCACTTTACCAGAGGAGGAGTGTTGGATGATTCGAGTTCAAGTTCCAGGAAGGACATTCACGCCAGTTACTGAGCCCATAGAGTTTTCCTTTGATGCACCAACCTGGAGTCTAGGAAAGAGCATGGCAGCCCACATCGCCACGGGACGCATCGACGATGTTTATCACAAGGATCTTAAGGACACCATCTACCAGATATGTTGGCGCAGAGATGAGCAATGGGAGATGATCATCACAAGGAGGGATAGGTCCATTGCAGCTTTCATCCAGGAGTTAAACCAGCACATCCGTCGCCAGGAGAACCAAATATGCGCAAGCATGATAGACCTGAAGAAGGTGATGAACAGGAACATGGAGCTTGAAGAGGAACTCAAGTCTAGATGCAAAGGACATGAGGAGGAAATCACAATACTAGTGGAGAAGAATGACGACCTGACGGGGAAGCTAGGAGTATTCATGATAGACCCCGCGCCAGGAGGAGATGACGACCATCCCGAGGACCTTCGTTCTGAAGACTACATCATCATCGACGACACCGACTCCGACCCCGACAGTAGTGATGATGATTACGAAGATGAAGCTGGAGCGGATATCATGGAGTCTTCCACCGATAAAAATTTCTAGTCGACCACCATATTATCAGTAGTATTCCCCCAAGTATATAGTAATAGTCCGAGCACTTTTGTAATGGTAGTTAGATCATTTGTATGCCCTTGTTTGAATTGAGTGGTGTGATATGAATGTGTTTTTCTCATGTGCATATGGGTAGTGCTTTCTCACTAGACCTCACTCTATTCTAATCTCTCCCCTCTAAACCCATCAGATGCCTCCGAGACGTGACCCCAGATTTGTCTTCCCACCGGAGCTCACTCAGCTGATCCAACAGCAGAATGCCTTGATGCAGTTGCTAGTCCAGAACAAAGGCAACAACAACACCAACCCACCGCCACCACCTCCAGTTGACAACTTAGCCCGTTTTTTGAGGTTACAGCCGCCGGTGTTTTCTAGTAGCACCGAGACGATAGTTGCTGATGACTGGCTATGCAGGATTGGAAGGGAGTTGACCACCACAGGTTGCACAGATGTAGAGAAGGTGCGTTTTGCCACACATCAATTGGATGGACCCGCAACCTCATGGTGGGAGAATTACACAACCACTTTCCCCATAGCCAATGTCACTTGGGAGCAGTTTCAGCAAGCATTCCGCACTGCACATGTCTCAACTGGAGCTATGAGCATGAAGAAGCGTGAGTTTCGCAACTTACGCCCGGGAAATCATACTGTGGGGCAGTACGTAGATGAGTTGAGTCAGTTAGCTCGCTATGCCCCAGATGATGTGGCCACAAATGCCGCGAAGCAGGAGAAGTTTATGGAAGGGCTGAATGATGAGATGATCATACAGTTAATGGTGGCAACATTTAACAACTACCAGGAGTTGGTAGACAAGGCTCCAATGGTTGAAGGGAAGCAGCAGCAGATAGAGAGCCGCAAAAGGAAGTATGGACAAGGGAAGTACAATTCAGGAGCTCAGCAGAAGGCTCGTTTTACCCCGAACTCGGGAGGATGTACCCATAACCATGGAGGCCACATGCACAATGGAGGAAGTTCGCATAACCACAGTGGCCCCAAGAATGGAAATGGGAATGGAGCAAGCAGCAACCAGAACCGCTCTAACCCAACCACACCCGCCAAGAAGGACCGAAGTCACATTACTTGTTTCAAGCGCGGGAAGACTGGACACTATGCCAACGAGTGTTCTGAAGCAAAGAATGAAAATGGAAATGGAAGCTCTGGGAAGAAGCCCAACCCTTTCAACAGGGGACAAGTGAACCACGTGAACGTGAAGGAGGTTGAAGAGCAGCCAGATGCAGTTATAGGTAAGTTTTTGGTTAAGTCATTTACTACAATTGTTCTTTTTGATACTGGTGCATCGCATTCATACATATCAAGGGGATTTGTGGATAAGTATAAGTTGCCCACTAAAGTTCTTAGGACACCTATGTTAGTAAGCTCGCCAGGAGCGGAGTATATGGCAAGCCAAGGATGTTTTCAGATGCCATTGACCATAGGTAGGCATGTTTTCCCCTCAGACCTAATAATTTTGGAATCGCAAGGATTGGATTTGATACTAGGAATGGATTGGCTATCGATGTATGGAGGAAACATAGATTGTGCGAGTAAGTCAATTCTACTCACCACCCCGGAGGGAAAAAGGATTAAGTATGTATCTAGGCATGCGCCTAAGAGGACCCAAGTAAATTCCCTCTCAGGAGTTGTTCAGGAGGAAGTGCCTGTAGTGAAGGATTACCCGGATTTATTTCTAGAGAAACTACCAGGCATGCCGCCGGATCGAGACATTGAGTTTTTGATAGAGCTGTTGCTAGGCACCAAACCGATATCGAAGAGACCATACCGGATGCCCGCAAATGATCTGGAGGAGATTAAGAAGCAAATTAAAGAGTTATTGGAGAAAGGGTACATTCAACAAAGTTCATCACCATGGGGAGCCCCAATGCTCTTGGTTGAGAAGAAGGATGGATCTTTGAGAATGGTTGTTGATTATTGTGCGCTGAATGAAGTGACGATCAAGAACAAGTACCCACTGCCAATGATCAATGATTTGTTTGACCAGCTACAAGGAGCTAAAGTATTTTCCAAGATCAATCTGCGATCAGGATACCACTAGCTGAAGATCCGAGAACAAGATATACCTAAGACAACCTTCACCACAAGGTACGGGCTATATGAGTATATGGTTATGTCATTTGGGTTGACTAACGCCCCAGCCTATTTCATGAGTATGATGAATAAGGTGTTCATGGAGTTCTTGGATAAGTTTGTTATGGTGTTTATTGATGATATTTTGGTATACTCGAAGAATGAAGAGGAGCACAAGGAGCATTTGCGCTTAGTTCTCGAGAAGCTCAGGGAGCATCAGTTGTATACTAAGTTCAGCATATGTGAGTTTTGGTTGAAGGAAGTTGGATTTCTTGGACTTGTTATATCAGGAGAAGGTATAGCAGTAGACCCTACCAAGGTTCAGTCTGTCACTGAGTGGTTGGCACCCACGTCAGTAGGAGAGATCTAAAGTTTTCTGGGACTCACGGGATACTATCGATAATTTTTCCAAGATTGCAAAGGCCTATGACAGAGTTGTTGAAGAAGGACACCAAGTTCAAATGGATAGAGGAATGTGAGGCAAGTTTTCAGGAGTTGAAGAAACGTTTGGTTACAGCCCCAGTGCTGATTCTGCCGGATATATGTAAGGATTTCCAAGTGTATTGCGACGCTTCTCGCTTAGTACTTGGAGGTGTACTTATGCAAGACGGAAGAGTTGTTTCATACGCCTCACGTCAGCTTCGACCGCATGAGTTGATTTATGCCACGCATGATTTGGAGTTAGCAGTTGTAGTTCATGCACTCAAGACCTGGAGACATTTTCTTATTGGAAACCGTTGTGATGTGTACACAGATCACAAGAGTTTGAAGTACATTTTCACTCAGAAGGAGCTGAATCTC
This sequence comes from Aegilops bicornis, assembly GCA_021605145.1. Lineage (NCBI taxonomy): Eukaryota > Viridiplantae > Streptophyta > Magnoliopsida > Poales > Poaceae > Aegilops > Aegilops bicornis. Next base: position 272,395,794 of record CM038671.1, on the reverse strand, counting down.
AGGAAAAGAAGATGGTTGGATCTTATAAGGATTGTGACATGAAGTTGCATTATCACCCAGGAAAGGCCAATGTCGTAGCAGATGCTCTGAGTCGGAAGAGTTATGCCAATACCCTCGTAAGCAGAGGATTACCAAAGGAGTTAGCTGAAGATCTCAGGGAGCTTCGTTTGGAGATAGTCCCTCGAAATTTTGTTGCAGTGATGGAAGTTCAGTCAACATTATTGGGAAAGATTCGAGAAGCTCAGAAGGATGATAAGGAGATTGCTGATATAAAGGAGAAGATGAGCAAAGGAAAAGCGAAAGGTTTTTGTGAGGATGAGCATGACACTTTATGGTTTGAGGACCGTGTTTATGTACCCAATAATGCGGAGATCAGGAAGTTAATACTTCAAGAAGCTCATGACTCGCCATACTTGATTCACCCCGGAAACGCCAAGATGTACTTGGATTTCAAGGAGCGTTTCTGGTTGACTGGTATGAAGAAGGATATTGCTGAGTATGTAGCCATATGTGATGTATGTCAGAGAGTGAAGGCAGAGCATGAGAAGCTAGCAGGATTACTACAGCCTATGCCGATACCCGAATGGAAGTGGGATAAGCTTGGCATGGATTTCATCACCGGATTACCCAGGACCCGATCGGGATATGATTCTATCTGGGTAGTAGTTGATCGCTTGACCAAAGTGGCTCACTTTATCCTAGTAACCACCTATATGAGTGCGAACTTGGCCAAGATATATATGACCAGGATCGTATGTCTGCATCCAAGGACCATTGATACGTCTCCAACGTATCTATAATTTTTGATTGCTCCATGCTATATTATGTTCTGTTTTGGACATTATTTGGCTTTATTATTCACTTTTATATTATTTTTGGGACTAACCTATTAACCGGAGGCCCAACCCAGAATTGCTGTTTTTTTGCCTATTCCAGAGTTTAGCAGAAAAAGAATATCAAACGGAGTCCTAACGGAATGAAACCTTCGGGAACGTGGTTTTCGGAACGAACATGATCCAGGAGACTTGGACCCTACGTCAAGAGATCAAGCAGGAAGCTACGAGGTAGGGGGCCGCGCCCTCCACCCTTGTGGGCCCCATGTTGCTCCACCGATATACCTACGTACCCCCAAGCGATCAGATACGGAGCCAAAAACCTAATTCCACCGCCGCAACCTTCTGTACCCACGAGATCCCATCTTGGGGCCTGTTCGAGCTCACGAGGGGGCATCCATCACGGAGGGCTTCTACATCAACACCATAGCCTCTCCGGTGAAGTGTGAGTAGTTTACCTCAGACCTTCGGGTCCATAGTTATTATCTAGATGGCTTCTTCTCTCTTTTTGGATCTCAATACAATGTTCTCCCCCTCTCTCGTGGAGATCTATTCGATGTAATCTTCTTTTGCGGTGTGTTTGTTGAGACCGATGAATTGTAGTTTTATGATCAAGTTTATCTATGAACAATATTTGAATCTTCTCTGAATTCTTTTATGTATGATTGGTTATCTTTGCAAGTCTCTTCGAATTATCAGTTTGGTTTGGCCTATTAGATTGATCTTTCTTGCAATGGGAGAAGTTCTTAGCTTTGGGTTCAATCTTGCGGTGTCCTTTCCCAAAGGATGAGGGGCAGCAAGGCACGTATTGTATTGTTGCCATCGAGGATAACAAGATGGGGTTTTTATCATATTGCATGAATTTATCCCTCTACATCATGTCATCTTGCTTAAAGCGTTACTCTGTTCTTATGAACTTAATACTCTAGGTGCATGCTGGATAGCGGTCGATGTGTGGAGTAATAGTAGTAGATGCAGACAGGAGTCGGTCTACTTGTCTCGGACGTGATGCCTATATACATGATCACACCTAGATATTCTCATAACTATGCTCAATTCATCAATTGCTCAACAGTAATTTGTTCACCCACCGTAAAATACTTATGCTCTTGAGAGAAGCCACTAGTGAAACCTATGGCCCCCGGGTCTATTTTCCATCATATTAATCTTTCAACACTTAGTTATTTCTGTTGCTTTTATTTTACTTTGCATCTTTATCATAAAAATACCAAAAATATTATCTTATCATATCTATCAGATCTCACTCTCGTAAGTGACCGTGTAGGGATTGACAACCCCTTATCGCGTTGGTTGCGAGGATTTATTTGTTTGTGTAGGTGCGAGGGACTCGCGCGTAGCCTCCTACAGGATTGATACCTTGGTTCTCAAAAACCGAGGGAAATACTTATGCTACTTTGCTGCATCACCCTTTCCTCTTCATGGGAAAACCAAAGCAGTGCTCAAGAGGTAGCAACCATCGTATCAGATAGAGGGACACAGTTTACTTCAAAGTTTTGGCATCAGCTGCACCAGACTTTGGGTACCAGACTAGAGTTTAGTACAACCTTTCATCCGCAGACAGATGGACAGACCGAGAGAGTCACTCAGATTCTAGAGGACATGTTGAGAGCTTGTGCGCTAGATTATGGATCTAGTTGGGATGATAATTTTCCTTACACAGAGTTCTCATACAACAACAGCTACCAAGCCAGTTTGAAGATGGCACCCTTCAAAGCTTTTTATGGAAGAAGGTGCAGGACACTGTTGATGTGGGATGAAGTTGGAGACCGTCAGTTGTTTGGACCAGATTTGATCAAAGAGTCAGAAGAGAAGGTTTAGTTGATTCGGGATAGACTGAAGGTAGCTCAGTCAAGGCAGAAGAGTTATGCAGACTCAAAATGCAAGGAGGTAGTCTACGAAATCGGAGACAGAGCATATCTTTGTGTGTCACCTCTGCGAGGAGTTAAACAATTTGGAGTTAAAGGAAAGTTAGCCCCGAGATTTGTAGGACCATACCGAGTTTTGGAGTCTATGGAAGAGGTAGCCTACAAGTTAGAGTTACCCGAAGGACTGTCAGGAGTTCATGGTGTGTTTCATGTTTCTCAGTTGAAGAAGTGCCATGCTGAGATGGCCAATATTCCTCTGAGAGATACAGTGCCCCTGGAAGCAATTCAGTTGGATAGAGATTTGACTTACGAGGAGAAACCAGTCAAGATTCTCGAGTTTGCCAGCCGAGTCACACGCAACAAGGTTATCAAGTTCTGCAAAGTTCAGTGGAGCCACCATACCGAGGATGAAGCCACCTAGGAACGAGAGGAAGACCTACGGAAAGACCACCCACACCTATTTTTCTAGCCAACCGGAATCTCGAGGGCGAGATTCATCTTAAGGGGGGTAGGTTTGTAACATCCCAATTTTCAATTTGGATGTTATACATAGGTCTATATGCATATCATATTTTATTTGCATTTTGTTTGCGATCCATGAAATCTTAAGCAACTCAAGGACCCACGGAGAGAGTTGGGGACTTCATTCATTTTCATATTTGAATTTCTCAAATTTGAAAAGCGGATCATTTTGGTTTTAATAATTTTTCTCTCCGAAATATTTCCAATATACAAATAAAAGAGAGGAGATAAAATGACTTCTCCAAAATAAAAGAAGTATTGGAGGAAAATGTTAAAGTGAATAAATATTTTATTTGGATTTTTATTGCTATTTTATTTGAATTAGAAAAAAATATGCATTTTTCAAAATTGCATTTTAGGCCAGAAAAATGTTAACTTGTTCTAAATATTTTATTTAGACGGTGAAAATTGTTTTTACCATTTTTAGAATTTTTTATGTGTTTAGGATTTTTATTTCGGCGGAATTTATTTTAAAAAAAGTTTTTGGCCGGCCCGAGCAGCCGGGAGCTCCCGCCGCCGCCTTCCACGGGGACGCCGTCTTGGTCATGGGACTCCTGAGGAGTCCGAGGTCGCCCCGCCGCCGCCGACCCCCCAAGTCGTCCACCCCGACCTCCTATAAGTACCACCGCCCGCCGCCCTCTCCCCACGTCCCACCACCTTTCTTGCCGCCCGCCCAGCGCCCTGCCACTCTTGCCGCCGCCCGCCGCGCCCTCTGCCGATGCCGCCTCTTGAAGCCGCCCGCCGTCTCCGTTGACTCGTCGCCGCCGTCGGTTTTTGTTCCGGTCTGTTTGTTTTTTTAAAACCTAGATCTCCGGGTTTTTTAACCGATCGGTTTTCTCGGTTTAGATCTAATCTGCGAACGTTCGTTCGTTTAGTTCCTGTAACGGACGAATTCGTTCGCTAGTTTCTGTTAGCGGTCGTCCGATAGTTTTTTCTTTTTATTTCTATTTTCGGCTAGGGACCTATCCGCGATTATTTTTAACCCTCGCAACTTTTTAACCGTTCATCCAAATCCAGTGAAACCAATGCCAAAATCTTCGTCTCAAACCCCTCTTTCCGGTTAAACAACTTGAGCATGGTTGAATCCGGTTTTGACAATTTAAAATTTGGTTTCAAGCATATTTGAATCCGAAGTTCTTTTGACCGTAGTTTCAGTTCCGTAGCTCCGATTTGATTGATTCTTTTTGCTAATCGAAACTCTTCAGTTGAATTTTCATATTGGACTTTCTCATCTGAGTTTTACCCGTGCATCTATGATTGAGTGCTTATGTATGTTGTTGTTTGTTTGCGATAGAATTCTCGGAGTGCGAAGCGTGCTACTACGAATCTCTAGGGTTTGCGGATCGTCAGCAAGGCAAGTAACACATTGATTATACCTCTTTATTACCCAGTTTTTATGCATTAGTTACAACCCTCAAACACTGCATGATTAGGATGTGATTAACTTATGGGTATTGGGAATAGATGATGAGGTAGAACCTATTGCCTTGTTATTATCAAACCTTGGGAGTTACTTCTACGTTATGCTTATATTGTTATGCTATGCTCGTAGACGTGGTTTAGTTTGAGTGATCCATGACAGATGTGAGATTTTTAATTAATGGTTAACTTAAGGTGGCTACTTAAATACACATCTGGGTGGATTGGTTTCGGGCACCTGGGGTTATACTAGTGTTGTCCTAGGAGATCTCGGGGTACCCGTGTGATCATCCTATGGTTCGCCACCCAGGCTCAAAGAGATCATAAGATTATTCATGCTAGAAACTTTCATGTGCAGCCACAATCTATTATGGGCTCTAGCATAGTTGAGTATGTTGCATGACCTCTTTCAGTGGTAGGCTAGCAGATGTAGGGGAAAGTAGGTGTAACTGTCTACCCAGAGTAAAGAGTTAATGTTTCTAAAAGACTGTGTCTCAGTCATCCGTTTCTCAAACAACATGTAGTGCAAGAAATCCAACGGAGGAGATCGATCTTGTGGGGAAAAGTGTGCAAACCTCTGCAGAGTGTTCAAACTAATCATGGTTAGCCGTGTCCCCGGTTATGGACATCTTGAGTATCTGGTTCTTGGATTATCATGTTGATCTCATCACTCTAAGTTAATTTGTTGTGTTGGTAATTACTGTTTAATTGGGATTGAGATGGGGTTACCATTCTCAATGTTTATCAACTACCATGATAGTTAAAAAATATATTCCTTTGTTGTAGGAAAAAATTGGCTTTTCGCAAAAACATTATAACCATAGAGCCTCCACCAGCCATATATGCATGTAGTGATAGCATTTATTCTGTTCATTGCTCTACTGTGTTATTTTGCCAGCATATTCCATGTGCTGACCCGTTTCGGGCTGCAACATATCATGTTGCATACTTTTCAGATGAAGAGTAAGGTCGTTGTCGTGCACTCAGCTATGCCGTTGGAGTTGATGAACTCACTTTATCTTCCAAGCCTTCCGTTGTTATCTTGTTTAGATGGCCTTAAGCCATATTATTGTATTAAGTTCTCTCTTGATACTATCGATGTAATAAGTGTGTGATTGCTACTCTATCATAAATCCTTCAAGTACTGTGTGTGTCAGCATTACCGATCCAGGGATGACACTTATGCACAGAGATTTGACTGTTTGAGGTCGGATCGCTACACTCTCTATATATGCTTGTAGACTGTGCTACTACTATTACTTATGTACGTGCAAATGCACATTTTAACATTACGATGCGGTTTTTGTAAAAGTAGAAAAACAACACTAGTCAAGCTTGTGAAATGATTCAATGCAAAACAAATGCAAAAATGCTCATTTGATTGTTTACTTTTAGCTTCCTTCTATGAGGTTATTTCTCTATCGTACTTTTGTACGGAGTATCTCACAGCCGTGAAGGCATGCAAATTCCCAAACCGCTTCCTACACCCTGTATTGAATTTTTTTGCCTAACAAGTTGTGCCATGCAATTGGAATTCCAACTTGAGTACTATTACTAGGAGTACCAGGGGCCAGTTCTTTTAGGCTTCTAGATGAGTAATCCCATAACTACTACCTCCTTCCTGGTTTATTGGTCCCCATTGTAATCTGTGTCAAATTTTGACCATAAATTTAACTAATGAAATGTATGTGCATGTCACATGCACTAACATTTTATCAGTTAAATCTTTGGTCAAAATTTGGCACAAATTACAATGGTGACGAATAAACCAGGACAGAGGTACTAGTAGTTTAGAAGCCCAAATAAATGAGTGAGGTGCCTCATGTTACTCTCCACTTGGACTAGTGTTATGGGAAAAGCTGGGGAAGAGACGGCTTATTTTTTAAGCTACCAAAAGAACTGGCCCTAGGAGTAGTAGCTAGGGATACTAGGAGTAGAAGCTAGGGATACTAGGAGTAGTAGTTTGGGATCGAGTGTGCGAGATGAATCGAAGAAAGTAAATGCAGAGAGATGAAATGCAAAAAAGACGGAGGGATGTGATGGTTGCTTGTCCGTTTATTTTACTGTGCCACTTATTCTTTGGGAGTGGTGGGGTTTTGTGATATGACGGCTTTACTGCGGCGCCACGAGCGGGGTGAGACTCCCATGCAGCGCCGCCCTCTACACTAGTACTACATCGGTCGTGGTTTATTAGTCCTTCATTGAATTTGACTGAAGATTTAACTAACAAAATGTTATTGCATGTCAACAAAACTATATCGTTGGATTCGTATTTGAACATCGTTTTCAATGATATAATTTTAGGTGACATGCATGAGCATTTATCGTACTATATATAATGTTAGTTAATTTATGGTTGTACTAATATATAGTAAGGTGCCAGTGCGTTGCATGGGACAATGAAATGCATTGATCGAGGAGTTGTTTATTTTGACAAAGGATGTGGCGGTCATCTCATGTGTACGGGTATCGATAGGTTTCTTCGGATATTAATTCATCTCTAGAGCTCACAAACATCTGTGTGAAATAGATAAAAAGGTATCTTTTGCAAACAAAAGCATTCAACTGTTCAACCAACATCCAAAACTTGTGAAGAAATAACAGTTATTGTGCTTTGCAAGAAATGATCTTTAAGAATTAGTTTTTGAGTATCGATTGTTATACATGTTGGCTATAGATGTCATGGCACTTTCTTATAGTCAACAGTTGGCTATACTATTAAGTATTAACCATGCTCTTATACAGCTAGACAGAGGGATTAAATCAGGATGACTTGGAAGGGGGCAGGGGAGATGTAAGAAATGGTTCATCATAAGCCTTTCACCAGTACTATAGTAAAAATTCTCAGTTAATCTCATAAATGGCAAGCGAGAAATCTAATGGAGCAAAAGCATACATGGAAGTTCTAGACTAAACCATAAATGGATACACTTTTATTCAAGTGCGATACTCTAATAGAGCAAGATCATGCATGGAAGGTTCTATACAATATAAATAAGAAGTCTCCACATGCTTAGACAGCGGATTACATTGAGCAAAGACTAATGATCCACATTTAACTTGGTAATGCATATGTCCAGGTGAACCTCCTTGGAGTCCATGTGCACCATCTTGGGGGGGGGCGGAATCATACCATGCGTCTTCCATGTCCACATCGGCGGGAAGGTCCCAGCTCAGCACAGTCCTAGTCAGCGTGATGGAGTTAGTGTGGGCGCCCACGTACCTCTCAGGGGCAGTAACAGTGAGCACGCACCCGTACATCGGTCTCGTGTCAGTGTCAGCGTCAGTGGTGTCGCCCCTGACACACACTACAGAGATGGGGCGGCAGCCTGTGCGGGCCTCACCGGTGCCCACGATCAAGAGGAAGACGCTGCCGTCCACCTCCGAGACTAGCAGGCGATGGTGATCCTCCAGCGACTCCAGCATGGCGAACGGGTAGCACGTCTCGTACTTGATGTTCTTTGCCGTGGGCCAGTAGTGATAGACGGACGCGTGCGTGAGGTGATGCACGATGCTCGCCGGCGAGCCCCAAAACGGCGACGGACACTCATAGCTGTAGACGAAGGGCTCCTTGGAGGCATCGACCAGGCCGTCCATGAAACGGGAGTGGCTGTAGGGGACGTTGCGCCAGTTGAATATATGAGCAAGTTACTACGAGATTTAATTCGAATAAACACAAAATAAATCATGGCGGCTATAACAGAGATTAAACTAATCATGTGGACTAGCATAGTAGATGAACAGATCAAATCTAGGACACAGACTAGAAACATGAATTCTACCACAATTTTGAACAGGAAGGACAGAAACACATACGGTGCAATGGTGCAGCACCGTTGGCGTTGAGGTTGTCGCCTATGTCGTTGTGGAAGAGGTTGCCGAGGTCAGGGAAGAAGTTGTCGTCGGTAAAGTCGTCGCTGCCATCAGTCGCGCTAGTGTGCTCCCCAAATTTCAACAGCGCCCACCGAATGGAACGCAGGAGGGAGTGGCTGTAGGGGACGTTGCGGCCGCGGAATGGAGCGGATGAGTAGCACACGAAGCAGTAGATGGTGCTCCTCCCTAGTCTCTATCTCTACTCGTATCTCTATCTCTACTACTGTTCTTTAATTTTTATAATACTAGTAGCTGTCAAATCGAATAGTGCTACGCCGCCTGCTGCACGCCCGGCTGAACACGCCTCCTCGCCTCCATCAAACGCCTCCATTAAACCTGCATGCAAACCGAGAAACCTACTCCGGCCCACGGGAGGAAATTTCCCGGTTGCCGTTGGAGAATAATAGAGTCACGCCCAATCCATTTGAGTTAATTGCGTGTATGATTCTCCCTCTATAAAAATTTAATTGCATCCTTAATCTTGTATTCGAAGTACTCTGTGGGTTCCACTGTCAGTACAGTGTACATGACTTGCAGGCTGGCTACAGATTCGTACGGAAAGTTAAAAAGAAACAAATCCATCCTCAATCTTGTATTATAAGACTCTGTGAGTTCCACTGCCAGTACAGTAGCGAAAGAAGTATATATTAAAAAATATAAAAAACTAAAGTTTAGGACAGAATACGAACTCAGGTCATCGCGCTGCAAGCATCGGGCCCGGACCAGTACACCAGGTGTTCGTTGTGGACGATGCAAGAGATAAACCTTTATAGCAATGAGCACGTCCGTTGCAACGGATCCAAAGTAGAATAATACATATTCACAAATTGGAAAGAAAACAGTCTAGTTCACTACAAAAAAATACACTTCCGTGATGATACGTGTTTGTTACAGTAGGTCGTGTTTTTTGTCATGCATGTACATCCATGACAATTTTATGACAGAATCAAGATAGTCATACCTGTGCTATCATAGAAGTGTTCCATGACATTACCAAAATTATCATCACGGAAGTGTTCACTTCCATGACGATAAATCGCGCGTCATAGAAGTGCTTTCGTCAAGGGTGACCGACACGTGGCATCCACCGTAACGGAACGCCGTTAAGCTATCGGTTACGGTTTTGGACCCGATAACCCGCTAACAGCCCCGACCAATGGGGATTTTCCACGTGTAAAATCATCATTGGCTGGAGGAAACACGTGTCGGCTCACCGTTGAGACAGATGTCATCCACTCATTGGACCGAAGGCGCCTATAATACGTCGACACATGGCACGGCCGAACAGAGGCCCATTCCTATGAAAAGGCTGACCCGTTTGACTTGGTCAAAAGGTGGCGGGCTGGCCCACGGAAGCTCGTTAACGGCTTTGTTCAAGATATAGCCCATTTACAGCCCGCTAACCCACGACCCGTTATGACCTATCCGAATTAGTCCCAGTAGCGTCATCTGGGCCATACAATATGATTCCAGCCCATTTTAAGTTCCAGCCCATGTATGGCCCATGACGTCTTTCGGCCCATATGAGGCCCTTTGTAACTCTTGGCCCATTAACGGCCCATGGTGAAACTGGCCCGTAATGAACAGTGTATCACTTTATACCCATTAACGTCCCATTAATCCATTGGGCCGTTTGCAGCCCATGTTATCTTTCGGTCTTCTCCGGGCCCATTTAATCTTGGGCTCATTTCCAACATTCAGTTACTTACGGCCCGTTACTACCATTTTCTGCTTGTGGGCCAAATTCACCCCGTGGTTACAGTCGGCCCGTTTGTGGCCCGTTAATACGTTGGGCCGTTTTCATAGCGTCATCAAATACAGCCTATTAATGATGGCCCGTTATGGTCAGCGCATGAACGGACGACTCCAACTCTAGCCCGTTTATGGCCATAATGCGGTCTGTTTTTGGCCCATGTTTGGCCAATCGATCATACGGCCCGTATAAGGCCCATTGATGATACGACCCGTAGAAGGCCCATTGTTTCTACGGCCCGTAGAAGGCCTATTGTTTCTACGGACCGTAGAAGACCCATTGTTTCTACGGCCCGTAAGAGGCCCAGTGTCACTACAGTAAATATGTAGCCCATGGCCTGTTAAATGCGGGAAACTACTATAGGTTTAGACCTGCTAATGGCCCAAGATGATTATAGGCCCACATTTTGGCCCATATGAGTAACGGGCCGGCCTGAAGACCGACAACACTGAGATCCACTGAACCTTCCGGCCTAAATTACATCATACCGACCAAAGAATAAACCTAGACTATACAATAAACAAATTACGACATATTACATCCACTTGGAATCAAAGTTCGCTACCGGTGATAATAAAGCGCAACATGAGCGCGGATTACATACACTGGGCATCAAAGGTCGCCACCAGCGCATATAAGCGCGCCAAAAAAATAATATACAAAACTGAGAGCACTTCAGAAGGCACTAGACCTGGCAAGGCCGGGCCCCGCAAGCAGCCGAACAAGATGATAAGACCTCAGTTGTGTCAACGATAGATGCTTCATCCCTAGCTGTATGACACCATAGTGCGCAAGGTAGTCCCCTGACATCTTCATTACATCTTTGACTTCAAGTCGGAGCTGAGCTGAAGCAAGCCTTTCCGCTTTAAGTTGAGACTGAAGAAGTCGAACTGATTAAGGCAGCGATTGCACGAGAGGTTGTCTCACACACCTTTGGTGAGTAGCTTCAACTCACTTGTCTTCATCAAGACAGACCTTGGGGTCATCTCGCTGTCCTCAAGATGGTTTGGCTCACTATCTTTCCTAAAGTTCTGCACGGCATAAGAGATCGACTACGAAAGAGAAACAAGGAGACACGTAATAGGTTTCACAATTATATAAGCAAATAAATGGATGCATTACGCATAAGGAACATGTTTTTACAACTACAATTTAAAACGGGTAGTTGTTGCAAACATCCAATCAGATGTAAACAACAGTGGAGGAAATGATGCCTATCCAAATCTATACTGGAACAAAGTTTGAAGGCTTGAGAAGGATGAACTTACATTACAAGTTAACACGGGTTGGACAAAGCCCTTCTCCATGTTGATGGAAGGATAATTTAATAAATTCCCCAAAGAAAATTCTTTATAAGCGTTGCCATTATTCTACATTTTGCAAAGAGTAAATATAGATCAAATAATATTGGAAGAAATAGAGGATAATGAAGCTCAAGTGCAGACCGATGATACATAATCAAATAGCAATTAATTAAGTACATCGTTACAAGGCAAAAGGTACTGACAAGAGGAATGCAGACATCAACGTGTGCAGTGGCATTGGCTTTATTCAACATTTTGGTAAGAGTAAATGTAGATATGATAATTTGGAGAAAGTGGAGGGCAGGGCAGATAAGATGCAGAGTAATGATAGACAATCAACTATGTCGCGATGCATACACAGTAATACCACCATCGTCCGTTATTACTTGTCGCTCAAATGGATGTATCTAGCACTATTGAGTTCTAAATACATCCAATTGATCAACAATTAATTCTATATAGAGGGAGTAGATGACAACAGGTACTTACATGAGCAATCCAAAACTTCATAACCATTGTGTTAATTCTACATTTATCTACAAGTAAATATAGACCTTATAATTTCAAGCAAAGGGAGGATAAAGAAGCGAACATTTACAGTGATGCTACATAATCAAACAACAGTGAGTGTAAGTATGCCGACAAAGGGCAAGAAGTACTGACAAGAGCAATGCAGAGCCCAGTATTGTCGTGAGATCCTATGATCCTTTGAGCAAGGAGATTCATCTGAAATTAGTTTTCATACAAGAGAGAAGGTAAGGCACATGCAGAAATTTAGGAGTTCAAATTTTGAATTGATATCATAGACAGTACCAGACATTGGGCTCTCGGCAGTTCTAATAGGGGTTTGGCCACTGGAGTAGGGGTAAAGTCTGATACAGTTGGGCTTGTGTTTTCTATGCACTACAAAAAAAAGACACATCCGTGACATTTTGGGCGAGCAATTTTTTCTGTCATACATATGACACTTCTATGATGATAATTGTGACAAAACCCGGTATCATCATAGATGTGGTGGGCTCCTACTTCTATGACAAAAAATCATGATATAAAATGGGCTTTTCGTCCTGGGCGGGCCGAAGACGCAGGTGCATGACATTCTTTGGACCGTCCATGATGCAAAAAACCGTGGTAGAAGCGAGGGGGAGGAAAATTTTGGGGAGTTCCCGGTTAAGGTGGGAGGTCGGGGGCCGAGCTATGCACGTTTCTCTCGTACACGAACGTGCGTGTGTGCAAGGAGTTGGCTCTAACTGAACCCGAGTGAGGCGTTGGGCTCTAATCGAACTGGCGATTACCTTTGCGAACTCTGGCGTTCTTGAACCCGAGCGATCGATCGATGGGCTGTTAATCGAACCCGATCGGCGATTCGCCGCTCTGCTGCTAATCAAGCCGGTCGATCTTGCCTCTGGGATGAACAATGAGCGTTTGGGGGTTGGATGAGCAGTGGCGGTGGCGTTGCCTCTGGATGAACAGGACCCGTGGTGTGGTGGAGGGCTGGATGAGCAGTGAAGCGATGGAGGGGTGCCCGTGGAGGGGTGGTTGAACATGACCCCGTGGTGTGGAGGGCTGGATGAATAGTAGATGGTGGAGGGGTGCCCATGGAGGGGTCGTTGAACAGGACCCATTGGTGTGGAGGGCTGGATGAACAGTAGACGGTGGAGGGTGGTTGAACAGTACCCGGTGGAGTAGCGCGCGGTGGAGGCAGGAGGAGGTCAACGGTGGAGATGAACAGTATCCCGTGGAGTCCCGCTTTGCGGTATGCCACACCCCTCCTGATGAATAGGACCCCCGTTTTGACCGTAGGAGGTCTGTTTCGTCCATTTTGTGGTACGCCACACCCCTCCCGATCAACAGGACCACCGTTTCGACCATAGGAGGTCCGTTTCCTCCGTTTTGTGGTACGCCACACCCCTCTCGATCAACAGTAACCCCGTTTCGACCGTAGGAGGTCCGTTTCCTCCGTTCTGCGGTACACCAGGCCTCGTTTCCATCGCCTGTTCTATCCAAGCCCTCCCGATGAACACGACCACGAATTCCGTTCCGACCAAGCCGGTTGGCTCCCACGCGTTCCCTTGCCTCCCGATGAACACGACGCATTCCGTTGCCTCCCCAAGAACATGATGCATTCCGTTGCCTCCCCATGAACACGACGCATTTCGTTGCCTCCCCATGAACACGACGACGACGATGTTTTTCCGTTCCGACCCAGCCATGTACATGAGCCCTCGTCGTACGTATGCGCGAGTAGGCATTCGAGACCCCGCCTGTATGTACACATACGTGGCCGTATTTTCTTTCTTGCACCGTGGCCATTGTACGTACGTGTACATGCTACGTGCGCGCCTCTACAAGATACGTGCGCTCCTCTACATCCACCAGTATATATGTATGTACACGTTCACGACCAGAATGACAACGCTACGTGCGCTTGACCAGTGGGTCCCGGCGGTCGAGCACTTCCTTGCTGCGAAGATGTAGCTGGTGGGTCCCAGCCGTTAGAAGCGAATCGTTTTTGCGGACGCACTTCCTTGCGTGTGAAGATGTAGCTGGTGGGTCCCAGCGATCGGCGAATCATTTTTTGCCCGGACGCACTTCCTTGCGCGAAGATGTAGCTGGTGGGTCCCGGCAATGATCGGGAAACGTTTTTTGGCGAAATCTGATGGCCCATTCTTTGGGTCCCGGTGTCAGTGGAGGAATAATTATTTTCCGGCGTAATAAGGAGGCACTTCCTTGCTGCGCCCGTGGACCCGGTATCGGCCTCTCCACGTCTGATCCACATCCGATGGAAGTTGTTCCTTGACCATATTGACCATGTCACGCCGAGAGCACCAGGCGGTGGACGACGGCGAGGCCTAGGAAGGGACGGCCGGGAGCCGGGAAGACGCGGCGATGGAAGCCAGCGAGAGGCAATCTGAGGTTCACTTGGTTCGGCTGCGGTGTGAGGTTGCCATCGCCGCAGGCACGCCAGCCGTGGAAATAGTAGAAGGCGGTGAGGCCTCTGCGGTAGCACAACCCGGCCACGGGAGGCGAGGAGCATGCGGCACGGCAGCCTTTGCTTTGGTATTTGGAGCAAGAAGACTAGGCGTTGAATAAGCACTACGGCCGTTGGGTGGACATCATACGGTCCTTTGGAGCTAGAATCGTTCATATTGACTAAAGTTGACAAAGGCCCCGTCCAGTCAACTTAGTAGGCCCTAAGTCAGCCTACCACCATGGTGGGTCCCAGCTAGCAGGGGAGTATTCATTTTTTGTGCGTAATAAGGAGGCACTTCCGGTGGGTCCGAGCCGGCAATGGGGAACATTTTTTCATGAAATCGCTGGCCCGTCTGGTGGGTCCGAGCGATCGAGGAAACATTTTTTTCAGCGAAATAAGGTAGCCCGTCCGGTGGGTCCCTATTTGTCGGTGGAGGAATAATTATTTTCTTGGCGTAATAAGGAGGCACTTCCTTGCGGCCGCTGGACCCGGTGTCGACCTCTCCACGTCTGATTACTCTTCCGATGGAAGTCGATTAGTTGACCATGTTGACCACGCCACCGAGAGCACCGAGGCGGTGGTGCGGACGACGGCGAGGCCTAGGAAGGGACAACGCGAGCCGGGAAAACACAAAAGTGGAAGCCAGCGGAGAGGAGTCTGAGGGTTCACTTTGGGTCATTGCGGTGTGAGGCTGCCGTTCTTGAGAATAACAGGGGTGTGGGTGAGTAGAGGGATGGCACGGCCAGCGGTGGGAGTAGTCTGGGCGGTGAGGCCTCCGCGGCATCCTGACGACCATGGGAGGCGAGAGCACGCAGCGACACGGCGCTGCTTTGGGCGGCTAGAGCAAGAAGACCAGAAGTTGAAGAAGCACTACGGCTGTTGGATGGACATCGTACGATCACTTCAGCTAGAATCGTTTATATTGACTAAGTTGACAAAGCCCTTGGTACACGTCAACTTAGTAGGCCCACAGCTCGGATTTGGCAGAGAACATATAGCCCATTTGCGATTTGTAAGAATGTACAACCCATTTTTTAATTCTAATGGAATTTACTACAGCCCATTGAAAGTGCGTTATATCGACTAGAGGGGGGGTGAATAGGCGATTTTTATGAATTCTTCACTGAGGAATTTGCCGGTGAGGAAATTCCTTAGCGAAGAACTACTTGCAGCGGAATAAGTACACAAAAGTAAACACAACAGAATACAAGCATAGTCATCATGATGAAATTAAGACAAGCACATAGTACAGAAAGCGTAATCACAGGATAACACAGGATGAAGACAAACAGACTAAAGAAATTGAACTGAGGAAATTGAGAAAGTCTTCAGTCAAAGTCTTCAAACACAGATATGACAAGCACACAACACAGTAATGAGGAAATGAAAGGGTTGAAGAAATAGAACCAGTTGGCTTGGTGAAGACAATGATTTGGTAGACCAGTTCCAACTGCTGTCTCAGTTGTACATCTGGTTGGAGAGGCTAGGTATTTAAACCTGAGGACACACAGTCCCGGACATACAGTCCTCACCGTATTCTCCTTGAACTAAGGTCACACAGACCTCGTCCAATCACTCGTGGTAAGTCTTCAGGTGACTTCCGAACCTTCACAAACTCGATCACTCGGCGATCCACAATTCCTCTTGGATGCTCTAGACCATGACGCCTAACCGTCTGGAAGAAGCACAGTCTTCAAAGGTAACAAGCGTCGGATCCATGCAGGATCAATCTCTTCAGTGATGCTCAATCACTTTGGGTTTGTAGGTGTTTGGGTTTGGGTTTTCCTCACTCGATGATTTTAGCTCAAAGTCCTCAAAGGATGGGATGCTCTCAAATGACAAGTGTCAGTTTCTCTCAGAGCAGCCAACCAACTAGTGGTTGTAGGGGGCGGCTATTTATAGCCTAGGGAGCAGCCCGACATGATAAGACATAAATTCCCTTCAATGATATCACCATTAGGTGGATAAGATATTTTGGGACAGTGGCGTAGCACAGCAACGGTCGGAAATTTGAGGTTCAAATTCCTCAGGGCTATCATGTTCCTCACTGTGTAGGCAATCCGCACTGGCGAATTCCTAACTCCTCAGTCAGAACAAATTCCTCAGAGACCAGAAGAGCTTTGTCTCTGTCATTGAAGAATATGACTAAACTATATGAGATTTCCAATGGCTTCACTCGAAGGGATTGGTAGGTGTAGGATTTTGAGTTGAGCATCACATGGAAATCTTTCCTTAGTATTTCCTCGACCCCCTTTAACAGTACGGTGTTTCCTATGACTCAAGAAAGAGAAAATGGAACTACGAAAACAAAAGTCTTCACGCTTCATGTTCCTCGAATGAATACCAAGTCTTCAAGGTCACACAAATTTCTTCACTTTCAAAGTCTTCAGAAAGTCTTCAGAAATCCGAAGTCTTCAGTCGAAGAACTTCATTTTTAGGGGTCGACTTTCTCTGTTAATACCAAACTCCTCATAAACTTATAGACCTATGTACACTCACAAACGCACTAGTCCCTTAACCTATAAGTCTTCAATACACCAAAATCACTAAGGGGCACTAGATGCACTTACAATCTCCCCCTTTTTGGTGATTGATGACAATATAGGTTAAGTTTTCAACAGGGATAAACATATGAAGTGTAAATACTGATATTGAGGAATTTGATTGCAAGATATAGAAGAACTCCCCACGAAGATGTGCATAGTGAGGAATTTGCTTTTGAAGCAATGCACACTTGAAGAGTTGAATCATGGAGATCTCCCCCTATATCTTGTAATTCATACACGCATTTGACATATACTATGAAGAATTTGGAATGCATGATGAAATATGGTGACTGATGAAATTCAGCATGTGTGCAATAATATTAACGAGGAATAAGCGTGCAGAATAACACATCAAAAGTATTAGAGCACCATCGGGTTTAAGTTTACAACTCGATCCAATAAAGTTTCAAAAGAACGAGAGTTGTAAGTGAGCAGAAAACGCCCATATAATAGACCCGCTTGAAGACTAACTCAAATTTCTCCCCCTTTGTCATCGAATGACCAAAAGGATTGAAAATGAGGACTAACGCCCCTGAAGAATATCAAGTTGATGAAGGAGCGCCCGGTGTTGTTAGAATTCGTTTGTTGATGTTGGGCCTACTGCAGTATCTTCCAAGTCTTCATGTTCGTCGGTGTCGCGCGATGAATAATAGGAGCTGGCCACCAAGGAGGGAACCTTGACCTTCTTGTATTTCTTTGGTGGAGGTGCAGACCAGTCAAAGTCTTCCTTGAGACCCATTTTCTTCAGATCTTCTTCGCTATAGACATGAGACAGAACAACCCAGGTACGGTTGAAGGTTTCATGGAGGTAGTATTGGTTTTTCTTCACTGCATTGTGGGTTGAGGTCATGTTGTGAAGAATTGAACCAAACTGATGCTTGACCCATTTATGATTGTGATCAACCTTCTGATGAAGACTAAGGATAAGCTCACGATCAGTCATCACCCTGGGTGTTGTGCCTTGAGGATTTTGCTTGGCTGTGTTGGCGGCAGAGTCATGGGTGGCAGAGTCGTCATTGGTTGAGTAGGATGCAGCCTTGCGAAATTGACCATCCAATGGACGGATGCCTTCATCTATAACAGCAGCGGCCTTGCCCTTGTCATCAGCTGAGGAAAATGTCCGTTTGAGGACTTCAATCGGAGGCAAGTAGCTGCAATGGTTCAGTGTATCAGCTTTGTAGTTTAGTGAAGACCTTGATCTGATGAATCTCATAATCCAAGGTGCATAAGGCTTCAGCTCAAATGGTGACATAGCGATATTGGCGAGAGTCCTCATGAAGAAATCATGGAAGTTGTGAGGCGCCATGAATGATATTGAAAAGCAGATTCTTCATGATGCCAACGACTTCTTCTTCATTCGAGTCGTGGCCCTTGATTGGACTCAATGTCTTCGTCAAAATGCGATAGACAGCCTGAGGCACACATAGTAATTCCTTCATGAGCAATTTGGTTCGTGGGGCCTGTCCTGGCTTCAAAGGCTTCATCACAACTTGCATGTAGTGATTTGTAAGCAGTGGTTCACTGTAGACGCAACGAGCAGCTTCAAGGGGAGGACTGAGTGGTAAGGCACGAAGCAATTCAGTTGCTGGTGCCTTGTAGTGAGTATTTTCAGACATCCAGTCCAGGACCCATGAATTCACATCTTCAGAATCTCCTGTGATGTGCAGCGTCGCATAAAATTGAAGAATGAGTTCTTCATTCCAATCACATATGTTAGTGCAGAAATTTAACAATTCAGCATCGTGAAGAACACTGAGGACTGGATCGAAGCACGGCAGTGATTCCATATCCACGTGAGGAATGTGCGCATGATCGAAGACTTTGTCTTTGTTGAACAACACTGAGGAATAGAAATTAGCCTGGCTGGCCATCCAGAAACGCCTCTTCCTTATGCGAGCAGAATCATAGGAGTTGTAGTCAGTGAAGAATACATGCTCGCTAAAGAAATCTTCAGCCTTGAATTTTTGTTTCCTTGAGAATGGATCCTTTGGCTTGGGCAGAGGAGTGTCAGTGAGTTGCATCACAACCTCAGGAATCGCAATCTCAGGTTCTTCAGGCTGAGGAATTTCTGGTTCCTCTTTTGTGCCAGTCTGCGTCTTGGATGTTTAGCGGCAGCGGTTTCTTGACACTAGTGGCTGGAATTTCTTCACGCGTCTGAGATGAAGTGGGGTGAGTTTCTTGAGCCCATTTGAGCGGTTGGTGCAAGGGATCGAGGAATTTTTTGTAGAGGTGTGAACAGTGGAGAGTTGGGATGCTGAGTTTCCCAAAAATCATCATTCATCACTGGAGTGGTGCAGCCAATGTCCACATCTTCTTCTTCCATTTCTTCAACGCCTGCCTCTTCAGCTGTGAACTGGGGCATAGGCGAGGAAACAACTGGTGTTGAAGGGATTTGATCCAATTCAATTTCTTCATCCATCTGCTTTGACGAAGCAGCAGAAGGATTTTCTTCATCAGATCCGCTAGGGATCACATATTCTTCATGGCATGGTTGAGAGAGGAACAACATCAATGTGATTTGCAAATGTGATTTGCAAATGAGCTTGTCATAGGCTTCATCTTCTTCGGAGCTGAAGAATCTTAAGTAGCTGATGCTTTCCTTTTCTTCACAGCTACACTCTCTGCAGCCTTGGTCTTCTTCACATCTGATGCAGATGGAAGGATTGGAGTTGGGGTAGGCGCAGCAGGAGCAGAGGAATCTGGTTGATTTTCTTCAGGTACAACTGATGCAGTTGTCCTGACCTCTTCATTTTCTTCAGGAGCACCACTAGTGGATGCCCTGGCAATTTCTTCAGTGGCTGGAATGGAGTCATCAGCCCCGGAACTCATATTTTCTTCAGCAGCCTGAAAATTATCAGCGGTGCTGGAATGTTCTTCAGTTGGCTGAGCAGATGCTTCAGATGGAGGAATTTCCTATTGCATTGGAGCTGCAACATTGGAGGTGAACTTCTCAGTCAGTTTAACAAACCTGACCTTGGCTCCTTGCCAATCAGCATAGTAAGCATTGAAATCATCGCTGAGGACTTTGATTTCAGACTAAATCTTTATAAGTTCATTAGTTGACATAGAGACAACGTTGTTCTTCAGAAATTTCTCCTTTCTGTATTGCGCCTTATTGATCTGCCTGGCCTTCTCATATTTCCATTTTATTCTTGGATGAAATGGGTCAGCATGCGACTTTCGCCAGGAGTCAAATTGAAATCAGGCATAGGAGTCTTTGGCTCCTTGTGCCAAAGATCAATATAGTCGAGGATCAACCTTGGATCCAAAAGCAGTGGCACATTTGTGCCTTTGGCTCTAGCAGCCGTGACTTGCCTGTCTCTGATGATCTCAGCAAGTTCTTCATCATCGCCCGTCTTCTTCAGACGACACTTGGAAGGCAACCTGCTTCTTCTGAGGACTAGGGCGAGGACCTCGTCCAGCAGTGGCCTTTGTCTTCAGCAGAGAGGGTCCCGTTGAAGAATTCGGTGCAACAGAGGAACTAGCTGAGACTCCTGAGGCAATAGAGATGCCTGCAGTCCTTTGGCATGTGGCAAGATGCACAGGTGCTGAGGACTTTGTCGGAGTAGCTGAGGACTTTGGAGGAGCTGAGGATTTTGAAGGAGCAGGAGCAGCATGAGGAATTGGCCTTGAGGGCTTTGAAGGTTCTTGTCGTGAGCGCTTGCTGAGGAACTTGGCCTTGAGGGCACTGAAGGTGAAGCACTTGGCTTACGTGCAGGCTTCTTTGCCATAGATTTCTTGACAGCAGAGACCTCGATTAAGCGATGTGACAGCAGAGTCTTCATTGAATTTCCTCCTTTGCTTCTTTTGCTTGTTTGGCCAACTTGGCTGGCACTCGGCCCATTCTTCAGAAAGTCCTCACAGCGCTTGATCTTTGGTGGGATCTGCTTCTTGGCAGTGCCAATGGAGGTCTTGGGCATGGAGGGTTGAGTGTGAATTTCTTCATGTACTTTGGAGTTACATACCTGTACTCCCTCCACTCTCTTGCCCATCTCCTTTCTATCCTCTGGATGCGCACCTTGCGCTGATTTTTGTTCTCCTTACCAAACTTGGCCTCATCAGGAGTGCAATATTCTTTCTATATGTCATCAGGGATCTCGAAGGCAGTCATGACCTCAGGCTTCTTTCCTCCTTTCTGTGGCTTCTTACCGTCAGCCATTTTCTTCAGATGAGGAATTTGAACAATGGAATTCTCTGAAGATGTATGCAACTTTTCTTCGAGGAACGCTGCAAATGAGGTAAGTTGATGAGAACCTAGTGATTCAGCAGCGGACATGAGTACCTATGAACATAGTATAGTTGCGAGGAATTTGGAGAGGCCATATGCGTTCTTAGAAGGTTTTCCAAAAAGGAACAAGTTTGACGAATTTGACCAGATGAGTCTTGAAGAATTTCACTAAGCGTTCTTTGTCTTAGGTTCCAGAGTTGTATAGATCAAAGATCCACACAATTGAGGAATCTTGAAGAAAAATGATGCTTAGAGAAACGAATCAAGAACAGATGACTTGTGAGGTGTTTAGTGTGTGAGGATTTGAAGAAAAACACCTTTGAAGATTTTGTAGTAAACATTTGAATCAAAGAGGGCAGTAAAAGTGACTTTTAATTACCCTGGATGAAGAACACGACGAACTGTGAGATGGAGAGGTGAAGTTAAATCGGTCACGGATCTTCCACGCCCTAACTCGGTGAGGAAGACGGGCTACGGCGGGCGGAGTGAAGATTTCCACGGCCGGTAGCGAAAATGACGGCGACGAGGTCGAGGCAGTGAAGCTCTTCCTCACCGGCGATGATGAAGTAGCTGCGACGCTAGGGTTTGAGAAGCTCGAGTTGGAGAAGGAGGTCGAGCGGAGTAAAGGAAGTGAGGAAGGGGAGAGGGGGTATTTATAGCCACGATGAAAAACTGTTCGCCCGAAGATTTTGGATGAACGTGCCCCTGACCCTTCTCATTCGCATGATATGTGTCACCCACCTTCTGGAAAGTGGAGATCGTGTTAGATCGTGGGTGAATAGATAAGTCTATAGTGGGATGCGGAACGGTTTGAGCGGCCAAAATGAAAATTTGGATAAGATAAGTTTTAACATTCCGTTCGCAAATTCTTCAGCTGACAATGCCACAGTGAAGATTTTGAACGAGTTTCAAATAGAACGCACATGAAGAATTTGTGAATAGATTGGGTTGAGTATAGCTCAGAGGGGGAAGGGTCCGATCACATTCACTTAGCAAAAAAAACTTGAAGAAATAGCAATAAGTGAATGCTGTAGAGGACATAAACTCATATATATATATATATATATATATATATATATATATATATATATATATATATATATATAGCCAATGAAGAAAAACGACGGAAACAGTGAAGATTTTGCAAAGTTGAAGAATTTGAAAAACTGAAGAATTTCAAGAAAATGAGGAAAAACTCAAATTGAAGATTTTCAACTTTGGTGGTGGCGTGACCCACCATATAAGAATGATGATTTCAGACACCGCTTACAATTGTCGTAGGGTTCTCAGAATCAAATTCTTCATTAATTTCTTCACACGTAGAGTGTTATTCTTCATTGATTGAAGAAAAACATTTCTTCATGTGTTGCACATCTAAGTCATCAACTTTGCATAAGTGTTAGGATGAGTGTCCTTTTCAAAGAACATTCGAAGATTCTAAGATATTTAGCTCACACATAACTTGCTAAATCTCTTCTCATCCATGGTCTTTGTGAAGATATCGGCTAGCTGTTCTTCAGTCTTCACATGCTCAATAGAAATGTCGCCCTTCAACACATGATCGCGAAGAAAATGACAACGAATCTGAATGTGCTTTGTCTTCAAGTGCTGAACTGGGTTGTGAGCAATCTTGATGGCACTCTCATTGTCACAGAGGAGAGGCACATTCTTCACGTTGACGCCGTAGTCCTTGAGAGTTTGCTTCATCCATAGCAATTGAGCATAGCAAGAACCAGCAGCAATGTACTCGGCTTGACGATGAGACAATGATCTGTGATTCTGTTTCTTCCAGGACCAACAGACCAAGGATCGTCCGAGGAAATGACATGTACCAGATGTTGACTTGCGGTCCACACGATCACCAACATAGTCAGAGTCAGAATATCCAATGAGATCAAAAGCCGAGCCCTTGGGGTACCATAATCCAAGTGTTGGTGTGTGAGCTAGAATCAAAGAATATGCTTCACAGCCTTATGGTGTGATTCCTTCGGTGTAGCTTGAAATCGGGCACACATGCAAACACTAAGCATTATATCTGTCCTAGATGCACATAAGTACAATAAAGAACCAATCATGGAGCAGTATACCTTATGATCGAAGTCAATACCATTTTCATCGATTACAGATGGCCATTTGTGGGCATAGGAATTTTGACGCCTTTGCAATCTTGCATGCCGAATTTCCTCAGTACATCCTTGAGGTATTTCTCCTGAGGTATGAATATGCCGTTGCGCTATTGACGAATTTGAAGACCTAATAAGAATTTCAACTCTCCCATCATAGACATTTGATATTCTTCACTCATCATATAGGCAAATTCATCTCTATAACGTTGGTCAATACAGCCAAAGATAATATCATCAACATATATTTGGCACACAAACAGTTCACCATCATAAGATTTAGTGAAAAGAGTAGGGTCGAGTGAACCGGGTTTGAAGCCATTCTTCATGAGGAATTCCTTCAAAGTATCATACCACGCCCGAGGGGCCTGCTTGAGGCCATAGAGGGCCTTGTTGAGTCTGAAGACTTTGTTAGGATTCTTTGGATCTTCAAAACCTGGGGGTTGAGCAACATATACTTCTTCCTCAAGCTTACCATTGAGGAATGCACTTTTCACATCCATTTGATATAAAGTGATATCATGATGGTTAAAATAAGCAAGTAATATGAGAATAGCCTCAAGTCTAGCAAGAGGAGCAAAAGTTTCATCGAAATCAATTCCTTCAACCTGTGTGTAGCCTTGAGCTACAAGTCGTGCCTTATTCCTCACCACAAGGCCATTTCCATCTTGCTTGTTGCGGTAGATCCACTTTGTGCCAATGATATTATGCTTGCGAGGATCTGGACGTTTGACCGGTTCCCAGGGCGTTGTTGAGCTCGAATCGATGTAATTCTTCTTGCATGGCCTGAATCTATTCAGGCTCGAAATGCTTCATCTACCTTAGTGGGCTCTGTGATAGAGACAAAAGCATAGTGCCCACAAAAGTTAGATAAATGTGAAGCTTTTGGCGTGTGAGAGGACACAGTGCTCTAATGCCATCGATGATCATTTCAAGTTGCACTTCTTTTGCAACGCAAGGATGAGCTGGTTGTCGTTGAGGAATTTGATCATCATTTTCTTCAGCACCATTTTCTTCAGCATTTTCCTCAGGTGCATTAGCTCGACGTTCTTCACGTTCTGGAATGAATTCTTCACCAGATTCTTCGGTAGGAATGACATCCTCAATAGCCTTGAACTTGATAGAATCCTCAGGTGCTGGTTCATCTATCACGGAAGGTAGGTGCTCTCTTTGCGAGCCATTAGTTTCATCGAACCGCACATCTACAGTTTCAACAACCTTGTGAAGAACGTTGTTGAAGACTTTGTAGGTGTGCGAGTCCTTTCGTAACCAAGCATAAAACCTTCATGTGCTTTCGGTGCAAATATAGCATTGTGATGAGGATCTCTAATCCAACATTTAGCACCGAAGACTTTGAAATAACTCACATAGGGTTTCTTGTCAGTGAGGAGTTCATAGGCAGTCTTCTTGAAGAATTTGTGAAGATATACTCTATTGATGCTGTGGCATGCGGTATCAATTGCATCAATCCAAAAATGACGAGGCGTTTTGTATCCATCAAGCATAGTGCGAGCCATCTCAGCAAGAATCCTATTCTTGCGCTCCACGACTGTTGCGGATTTTACTACTGGGTGTAAACCGGCCAGGACAGGCCGGGTTAACTTCGTCAGTAGTTGAGTATGTTAAAGCCCAAGTAGGCAGATGAGGGCTCAAGGCCCATAGCCGGTTCAAGGCATGTAGCCGTAAACCAGCGTCAGTATGTAACTTGTATTGTAAGTTAGGAATAGTACAGACCGAGTTGGATATATCTATGAACCGGCGTCGGGACTCTGTAAACCGATGGGCGCCACCCATGTATATAAGGGGATGACCTGGCGGTGGTTCAAGGACAACAGACAACAACTCGAGACTTAGGCGAAGCTTGTTTGCTCCCTAGTCATCGAAACCCCATCAATTCCATCACAACTAGACGTAGGCTTTTACCTTCATCGAAGGGGCCGAACTAGTATAAACTCTCTTGCGTCCTTGTGTCCGCTTTAACCCCTTCAAGCTAACCCGTGGCGATGGCTCCATGACTAAGTCCTTTCATGAGGACATCTGCCGTGACAAAACCACGACAGTTGGCGCCCACCGTGGGGCTATCGCACGTTGGTTTCAAGTTCTTGGAGGGAAACTTCGAAGGACTCAAAGGCTATGCTGTGGGCCGGATGACCAAGAGTCATCGCGTCAAGCTCTACATCGACGATTCAAGGTGGGCCCCTGAGGCCGGCTCGATTAATCTGGTGCGGGTCCCCTTTGGTGGCATACACGTCTTCATCGGCAAGATCGGTGAACCGGGCCTGGCCGGACATCTGCACCGACCTCGTCGAAGCGGCTCGGCGTCTTGCGATCTGCCCAGGTTAAACCGGCCGTGAAGCGTGCCTTCGTGGGAGTCATCC
The DNA here is from genome assembly GCA_021605145.1 of Aegilops bicornis. Classification (NCBI taxonomy): domain Eukaryota; kingdom Viridiplantae; phylum Streptophyta; class Magnoliopsida; order Poales; family Poaceae; genus Aegilops; species Aegilops bicornis. The sequence goes on along the minus strand of CM038671.1, from coordinate 272,369,955 downwards.
ACGGAGGAGAATATGAGGATGGATCGGAATCTGGTAGCGAGACCGTCGTTTATTCCGGCGACGAATCCTCAACCGGAGAAACCGAATCGTTATATCAGTTGCAAGACGGCCGGATTGGGGGCTGTTCCAATGGCGATAGTATTCCGGACCCCTCTGATCTGCCCAACCGGGTTGGAATATTCATGCCGATACACAGGCGGCGGTCCACTCTTCAACTGCAGCAGCAATGACCTCCGGGTCAGCAGCGGCGACGGCTGCCGGGGCAGGAGGCCCTGTGCACCCGCGGGCTCAAGTTTTATCTGATCTGTTTGATGTGTTGGCTGTGCTTATGGCAGAGGCTAACCCGGCAGATCAGGACGCCCACAACGCAAAGTTGCAAGGGTGAGGGAACAGATCACTCAGGCCAAGGCTGACCTATCAGCTGAGAACGCCAGGATGGTCGCAGAGCGGGCCGCTTTGGATGCACAGGCCTATAGGCTTATGCTAGATCAGACCGCGTTGCATGAAGTCCTGAAGAGGAAGCACCGGACTCGCTTGCCTCTGGTTTTCGAAGCCAGAAATCTCTTTAACACCCTAGGAGCGGGAACAAGTAACCTGCCGGTGATAAACCGGGCGGAGGCACCTGGGCCGGGCGCGCCGGTTCAGCCTCGCATAATGGAGCCGCCAAGACAGAACAATGTCGTGCCTCAGCCTGTCCCGACACCTCCGGGTCATTATTCCAATCCAATGGACAATATTGTCGCCGCCGCTTCACGACTGGAGGCCATCCCGATTGAAGGTGATTCTCCGCAGGCGGTGGAGACGCCCCGGGTTAAGGAGCTTCTTCGGACAGCCTTAAATCAACAAGAAGCATATTCATACAGCCGTGACCGAATTCAGTCCACCCCCCGTCCAAGCTGGAGCTACAGCAGGCGTATGGATGAACCGGCTGTATCAAGTAATGCACGGAACCGGGAAGCGCCCCGTGGTAATAACCTGACAGGTGGTATTGGTGATGCTCAGGAAGTGGTGGACCGGGCCCCGTGAGGAGGCCGAGTTAAGCGGTGCAAGATGAGGCTCGTCGGCTTCGCGGTTCATCCAACCACCTCAGTTGAGCCAGGGGTTACTTCTAGTTCTTTGGGGGTGCCCTGTCTTGTCCCCGCTTTACGCAATGTGCGCCTGCCCAACGATTTCAATGGCTCGCGCAAGGTGCCAAATTACACTGCCGATTTATCTCCAGAGACATGGGTGGAGAGCTATGAGATGGCCATGGAGATGCTTGATGTGGATGAAGCGGCGTGTGCGAAGTACTTCACCATGATGCTTGAAGGGACCGCCCGTACTTGGTTAAAAAGCTTACCGGCTAATTCTATCAGTTCATGGGCCCAGTTGCGAGCCCGGTTTATCCAGAATTTCAAGGATACATGTAAGCAGCCCATGTCGATAGTGGACTTAGCAGCCTGTGTCTAGGAGGAAGGCGAGTCAACAACCCGTTGGGGTGCGGCGGGTCTCGGAAATTTTGCATTCATCAGACCGTATCAACGCCGATTCCGCGGTAATAACCTTGGAAGGCAACTACCGGTTTAAGCCCCCAAAGTTGAAATTGGGACGGATGAAGCGCCATTGTAACGATATGGGGACCCTCATGACTGCATTAGTGAAGTATGCTGATTCTGATAGTACCAAGGATCCCGAGTCTGACGATGACAAGACAGGGAAGGGAAAGAAGAGCAGCAACTCCAAAGGGCAGCAACACAACATGGCAGGTCATGGAAACGGAGGCAAGCGTAAAGCGGATAGTAGCATGGACTTTGTGGCTAATACTAGCGCGCAGGACAAGGTCCAGCGACGAAAGGGTAAACCGTCGAATCGCGGTGGAGCTCCAAATCCTAACCCGGACCGCCTGACCTATCTGTAAAACCAGCCCTGTCCAAAGCACGGGACGAAGGAGATGCCAGCCAACCATCTTTGGAAGGATTGTTACATTATGCAGGAGTTCAAGAATTCTAATGCTTTACGATATGATCACGGATCAGGTGGTGGCTCAGGATCCGGATTCCATGGGCCGAGTCACGGTGGAGGAAATTCAGTTCGAGCTTCAATGGTAATCGGGTGGACATAACAATCAAAATAATCAGAGTAGCCAGGGTGGTTACAACCAGCAGCAGCAGCAGTCGGGTTATCGGAGCAATCCGAAGCAGTTGAATAGCGGGCAATATCATGTCTTCACCACTAGCTTGGACAAGCGGCCCGGAAGCTTCACAAGCGAGCAGTGAATTCTGTTGAACCGGCCGTGCCTCGTTATTTACGCTGGTCTGAGCAGCCAATCATATGGAGCAGAGAGGATCACCGTCCCCGGGTTGACAATCCGGGTCAGCTTGCGTTGGTGGTGGCACCTCAGGTGGGAGGTTACAAATTAACCAAGGTGCTCATGGATGGAGGGAGCAGCATTAATATCCTATACTATGAGACCTTCCGCCGTATGGGGCTAACAGATAAAAATCTTAAACCGTCAAATACTGTATTCCATGGTGTGGTACCTGGTAAGTCAGCATATCCTGTTGGCAAGATAGCTCTGGAAGTGGCTTTTGGGGACAATCATGATTCCAGGTCAGAGACATTGACCTTTGAGGTGGTGAAGATCCGGAGCCCATATCACATCCTATTTGGGCGGCCGGCTTATGCCAAATTTATGGCACGACCCTGTTATATTTATTTGCAGCTCAAGATACCAGGTCACAAGGGAACAGTAACTGTACATGGAAGTCGCAAGATTGCTTTGGAGTGTGAAGAAGGTGATGCGGCCTATGCAGAGTTGGTTTGTGCAACGGAAGAGTTGAAATACTACAAGGATAATGTTGATCCGGCAGACATGACTCCATTGAAGAAGCCAACTACAGAGCATATCTGGACCTAAAGTTCAAATCGGCGGCTGAGACCAAGCTTGTTGACTTCGTACCCGGCGATTTGTCCAAGCAGTTCAGTATCAGTACCAACTTGGATCCGAAATAGGAAAGCGCGCTCATCGAGTTCATCTGTGAGAATAGGGACATTTTTGCATGGAAGCCTTCTGACATGCCAGGTGTACCGAGGGAACTCGCTAAGCACACTCTTAATGTCGATCCTAAGTACAAACCGGTGAAACAGTTTCTCCGCCGGTTTAACGAAGAAAGGCGTAAATCTATTGGAGAGGAGGTGGCCAGGCTCTTAGCGGCTGGCTTTATTGTTGAAGTTTTCCATCCTGAATGGCTGGCTAATCCGGTGCTGGTCTTTAAGAAAAATGGCACCTGGCGCATGTGTGTGGATTACACAGACCTTAACAAGGCTTGTCCGGCGAGATCCTTTTGCCCTCCCCGCATCGATCAGTTATTGATCTTGCTGCGGGTTGTGAGCGTTTGAGTTTTACGGATGCATATTCTGGTTATCATCGGATCAAGATGGCGATTAAGGACCCAGGAGAAGGCGGCGTTCATAACTCTCTTTGGAGCCTTCGCTATGTATCTATGCCCTTGGGCTCAAGAGTGCCGAGCAACTTATCAGCGGTGTGTCTGAAATTGCCTTCATAAGCAAATCGGTCGTAATGTACATGCCTATGTGGATGATATTGTGGTTAAGTCAAGGGAGAAGGAGACTCTGGTTGACGATTTGAAGGAAACCTTTGATAACCTACGGACATACAAGATGATGCTCAACCCGGCCAAGTGTGTTTTTGGTGTACCGACAGGCAAGTTATTGGGTTTTCTGGTGTCCGACAGGGGAATTGAGGCTAATCCGGAGAAGATCACAGCTATCACCTCCCTGGCTAAATCGAAGTGTATCAATGACGTTCAACGCTTGGCGAAATTTGGATTGCCGCGTTGAGCCGGTTTATCAGCCGCCTCGGTGAGAAGGCGATCCCTTTGTATCAGATGCTGAAGAAAACAGATCAATTCATCTAGAGTTCGGCTGCTGATAAAGCGTTGGAGGATTTAAAGCGGTAGCTAGCCAATCCGCCTGTTCTTGCTGCTCCAATTGACAAGGAACCATTGCTACTATATGTGGCAGCTAATGCTCATGCAGTCAGCGTAGCTATTGTGGTGGAGCGCAAAGAGGCGGGCAAGGAATATCCGGTTCAGCGTCTGGTTTACTATATCAGTGAGGTGCTTATCGAGTCCAAGCAAAGGTACCCGCATTGGCAGAAGCTAGTGTATGGAGTTTTCATGGCAAGCCGGAAGCTTAAGCAATACTTCCAGGGAAATCCCATCAGAGTGGTCAGCTCTGCTCCTTTGGGAGATATAATTCAGAACAGCGTGGCAACTCGCCGGATTGCCAAGTGGGATATAAAGCTTGGGCCACACGGACTGAGATACGTACCTCGGACGGCGGTCAAATCTCAAGCACTTGTAGATTTCATCAATGATTGGACGGAACTACAAGCACCTGAAGAAAAGACGGATCACACCTATTGGACTATTCATTTTGATGGGTCCAGGCAATTGGAGGGCTCGGGGCTGGAGTCGTGTTAACTTCCCCACGAGGTGATAAGTTACATTCGTTCTCCGCTTAATGTTCCCTTGTACTAACAATGCATCTGAGTCTGAAGCTTTCTTGCATGGTCTCCGGATGGCTAAGGAGATGAATCTCGGTCGAGTTAAGTGCTTGGTGACTCGGACTGGTGGCCCAACAAGTATCTGGCACTTGGGATTCCAAGGATCCGCTCATGGCAGCATATCGTCGTGAGGTGGATATTGTTGCAGGTCACATCAAAGGATATCAGGTGGATCATGTGGACAGGCGGAAGAACAAAGCGGCAGACGCTTTAAGCCGGTAGGGCTCTCAACGTAAACCGGTCCTGCCTAACGTCTTCTTGGATGTTTTGCATAACCCGTCTGTCAAGCTCCCTGGTGAAGAGGATTTGGCTATTCCTGATCCGGAGGCTCAATTGGTGGCGGCTCTTCATGTTATTCCGTATTGGAAAGTTCCTTATCTTGCATACATGAACCGGGGCGAGTTACCAGAGGACGAGACTCTGGCCAGACAGATAATCCGACGATCCAAGTCCATGACTATTGTCAATGGCGAGTTGCATCATTGCGATGTGTCGAGGCGTTTCAACGCTGTGTGTCTCTGAGGAAGGCTGTGAAATCTTGCGTGAAATCCACAAAGGGATTGTGGTCACTGCCTTGATTCAAAATCTCTAGTGGCTAAAAGCGTTTCGTCCACGGCTTCTATTGGTTGACTGCTCATGCCGATGCGGAGGACCTGGTTAAGCGATGTGATGGTATCGGAAGTTCTCAAGGCAGCTCATGTCTTAGGCTCAAGAATTGAGGATGATTCCAATTACTTGGCCATTTGCAACTTGGGGGCTGGATATGGTTGGGCCTTTCAAAAGGTCCAAGGACAAGAAGACCCACCTGTTGGTGGCGGTTGACAAATTTACAAAGTGGGAGGAGGCGGAACCCGTTAGCAAGTGTGATGCAGCCACGGCGGTTCAATTCATCAAAAAGGTGATTTTCCGGTTTGGATTTCCACACAGCATCATTACTGTTAATGGTACCAACCTGTCCAAGGGCGCTATGAAGGAGTTATGTGAACGTGAGCACATCCGGCTTGACGTCTCATCAGTGGCTCACCCACAGTCCAATGGCCAAGCAGAGAGGGCTAACCAAGAGATCTTACGAGGCATCAAACCTCGGCTTATGGTTCCTTTGTGAATGATTTGGGTTGTTGGGTTGAGGAGTTACCATCTGTGTTATGGAGCATCAATACTACGCCCAACAGATCGACATGATACACACCGTTCTTCATGGTCTACGGAGCGGAGGCAGTTCTCCCCAGTGATATCCGTCATGATTCACCTCGTGTAGCAGCTTATGTTGAAGCGGACAACGAGGTAGCACAGCAAGATGCTTTGGACCTATTGGATGAGGAGCGTGACATCGCAGCTGCTCGATCGGCGATTTACCAACAGGATCTTCATCGCTATCACAGTCATCGAGTGAGAACCAGAACCTTTCAAGAAGGAGATTTGGTGCTTCGTCTCATCCAAGACCAGATTGATATACACAAGCTATCCCCAGCTTGGGAGGGACCTTTCATGGTCAGCAAGAATCTGCACAACGGGTCATACTATCTAATCGATATTCGAGAGCATAAAGACTCACACACGTCAGAGGAGGAGACCAACAGGCCATGGAACATAGCTCATCTTTGGCCTTACTATACTTGAGCCATAGGCTCTACTTATGTACATATTATGACAGTGTATATATTATGATCAATATAATAAACCGGAGCCTTAGCTAAAGCGGGGTCTCTGGTATTTTTACATCATGTGTGGTTACACGGAGTTTTTGTCTTAAAGCGGCCTCCGGTTTACCCCTTGAGTTAGCTTTAAAAAAAAGCTTTATATCATATCACTTGGGGGCTTGGTCGTGTCCGAACCAATGCAACACCTTTTGATAGGCGAAAGCCACAGAATCACTTGGGGGCTTTGGTCGAACCCGAACCATCGCTACACCTCTCGATCGGCATAATGCCACTGCATCATTTGGGGACCTGGCTGACTTGAACCATAGCTACGCCTATCGGGGGCTTGGTCGTGTCCGACCATGGTAATGCCACTTGATCGGCTCAACAGCCTCTTTCTGGAAATGATTTTATTTATGTCTTTACTTGAAGTTTGTCCCTCTTTCGATGCTTATTTCTTTTGTTGTGTTCTTAGACCGACAATTATTAAACCGGTTCGACTGTCAGTTGACGGAACACGGTCCACTCTTAATCTGAAGACTCTTTGCCCAGTTTGATTTTTTGTTAACATCCTATTATGGAGTAACACCGGTGTTCATCGTAACCGGAGCAGTTCACACAGTAAACCGACCTTATATACACAGGAGCTGTTTTCTCCTCCAGCAGAGTGGGTTTCTTAAAACTCCGTTTCAAGATTGGCACGGCCAACTTCGTGCCCTATGATGGCAGGTATCATATATTTCAATATTTGATTACATGTTTAAATCTAAGATATTATCTTTGATTTCATATACATAGATATTATGACCCGCCTGGTGATACAACCACGGCGGCGTTTTAAGTTTTTGGCTGCAGACAGCAGTTTAAGATTGATGATTCAATGGAAGCATAAGTTGCAGTAAGTATGCACGAAGGCATATCAAAACCAAGTGTGGCAGCTAGTCTATTACAAGGCAACACGGTGCCCAAATAAGATAATTGTTTTCTGCGTAACATAAAGGAGCAGTAATTTAAACCGACTTTCGGTTCACGCTTGGTCACCAGCCTGGCCTGATGGTTGCGGGTCATCTTGCGCCGCTTCAACCTCTGCTTCCTTACCCAGCGGCTGGAAATCAACAGTTGTCCAGTCGATTCCCGTCAATGCTTGAAAGACAGCTTCACCATGGACCAGCAACGACGGTTCAATGTCAGGAGCGTAAGTATGCTTACGGATTGGAGGGATAAGGTTCTCCGCTTCAGGAATTGGTGCAGCCACTCGTTTGTTTTGACCATCATATTGAGCTTGATAGTGAGACAAATCTGCCTCTTCAAGCAATTGACAAGCCAGAGGGCGCACTTCCCGGTTTATAGCTCGGAGATCCTCTTCGCTGAATTCTGTCCCGTCTTCCTTCACGCTTGGGAAGCCCTGAGCCGCTTCAACAGGATCAAAATCCGGCACCCATGCTTTTGCCCGGATTAAGGCGTTTATAGCACCGGTTCTAGCAGCAGATTTCTTTAACTCTTCAACCCGGGCAGGAAGCATCGACAACCTTTTAATAGTATCCTGGATCAAGGTGGGCGCGGGTTGTGGTGAGAAGCGATGCTGAGATGATCCGTTGCGCACCGATTATCTGATTGTTCTATCAACGTATAGGCGGCTTTCAATTTCTTCCGCACATCTGATCCCAAGTGACCAATACGTGTCCCTGTATCATTCAAAGGGTTAGTAAACCGGCCGTTACATGAAAAGGCCTCGTTACTTCAGAAATCAAGAAGGCTTATCAAAGACAGCAGCAGTCATGGCATGCACTTGACGTTTTACACTGGTCAATTCATCCACCACCGGTTTGAGTGCAGCCTCGGCCTTCTCTGCTCGTTGAGTTAAAGCGGCTTTTTCAGTGGCCCAATCAGCCCGCTCCTTATTGAAACCCTCTTTAAGCTTTTCCATGACGCTTAAAGCGCTAGTTAATTCATTTTTTGCATTAGAGGTTTCAGCTTCTTTGGGACTTGATTTTCTTCTTGGTCGGCGATTTGACTTTCTCTCTTGCTCAGATCAGCCTACATACAGATAATCATTTGATAAAGATTATGGTGCAGAGTTGAAGTACCAACCACATAACAGGTTATGCCCTCGGTACTTGGGGGCTAATGCATATTTGCTTTTCATCATACAATTTATATATAAGTCCCAAGCTCAATACAAGTATTCAACTTGGCACTTGGGGGCTAATGCCTATTTGCTCATCCTTGATGACACGAATTCTTACTATATAAAGGCCCGGTTTAACTGCATTAAGTTGAACCGGCTGCGTTCAAGTTCACATTGGAAAGTCCCGGTTTAAGTTGATATCTTAAAACCGTCACTTGGGGGCTATTGGAGTTGACAGATTGAAATATACAAGCAGAGAGTCATATGGAATTTACCTCATATTTGTCCTTCATCATATTTACCAGACCGGCTTCATAATCACGGCTGGTATATAGCCGATTCAGATAGCCGGAATGAAGATCTTGGGTGTTCAGAGCGGCATAAGTGGCCAAATCGGCATTCCATTTGCCTTTGCTAAATGCAGCAAATTCATATTTGGCAGTGTGCTTAGATAAAGCGACAAGTTTGCCTGGCTCGGAATGACCAAAGCCAGTAATAACAACATCATCATCTTTGGCTTCACCGGTCTGCACTAGGGTTGCCAGTTTATCAGTATGCTTTGATGGGCTCGTCGTTTTGTCAGTATGGACAGGACTTGTGGGCTGATTAAAAGGGCCTGTGGCATCAACATGTGCCTCTTCAGCAATAACATCATGATCTTGCGATGGTGGGTCGTCCAGTACATCGCCGCGGATGTGTTCTTCGGGATCTGGTATTTTGTTCGGTTCAGGAGCGTCATTTTCTTCTGCCGCTTTGTCCAGACGAGCTTTCTTGCTTGGCCTAGGCTTGGCCCTGAAAGGAAGAGGATGGATCAGTCCAGTGAATATTTAAAGTAATATATCAAACAACATTATAAGGAATATGGCTCACCCAAGCACTATTTTGAGTGGTGGAAGCTGGGTGGCTGATGACTCGCTGGAAGAAGAATGAGAAGTGCCCTGATAATCGGATTCAGATGGATTAAGAGGTTGACGAAAACAACCCGCTTTAGGATAAACATTGACGAAACAGCTAGAGACCTCTGAACGGCGTTTCAGAACTGGACTGTTCGGTAAACCGGCGGAGGTAACTATCTGGCCGCTTCTGGGTTGTCTTGGCGTGCTTCATCTTGTTGTGTCTTCATAAGAAAGTTTGGGTCCAAATAAGCAAGAGGATGAGAAAATTTAACTTTCCGGTTTGCCGACGGATTTTTAGTGAAGGCAAAGGGTTTGAATCGGAAGAAAGAGCGATTACCTCTACAACATCGGCGTGGCGACTTCAGCGTCATCCTGGCAATAATCATTATCAATAAGGCGTGTGAAAAATAAACCAAGTGAGTCAAGCTCTACCTCAAGGTCCGGATTACCCACATCATCATCAGCTGGTGGATCGGAGGATGCAGTAGTTCTCTTCCTATGGGCCGGTTTCTTCACAACTCTGGTTTTGGGCCGGGTTGTTTTCTCCGGTTTCTCTTGTGGAGGCTTCTTGCTCCAAAATGGATCATCACCCTGTTTGAAAGATGTTAATGTCAACAAAGGGTGCTTAAACATAGTCAGATTTTATGAAGGCATATGATATGAGTCTTACGGCTGGCGGTTTGTTAGTGGTACAAAAAGGAGGCAGGCTGGTTTGAGCACAAGTAGCTTCCGGTTCATTTAATATCTTCTTCACAGCCTCAGTAACCTCGTCATCTGTCAGCTGGATCTCAATATGCCGTAGAGGGTCTTTTTCACTTCCTGTGTATTTGCACATCAAAGCGGGCCTTGAGGCTTAAGGGCAATATACTCCAAGATATCCAGCGGCGAGCAAGGTCGACTCTGTCAACCTATTAGCCATGAAGGCCACTGAGCTTGGATAATTGAGGAGCATATTTGCTTCTCTCCTTAGCGATCGATCTACGAGGAAGGGATGTGTGTTGCTTAGCCATTCAGACGATAACCCGGCAAGGGATTTTCTCCATCGGGAGAGGTATCTTTCTTGATAAAACCATGTTGAATTCCACTCTTTGGGATGGTTGTGCGATTTGGCATGAGGATAAGTGACCTCTTTCCTCTTTTGAATCGCCATACCACCTAACTTCGGTATTGGGACCGTCGATAAATTGGTGCTTGGCGGTTCGGATGGAAGCAATCCACTGAATAATTCAATTGTGGGCTCCTCTTGAAAGAACACCTCCACGAGCACTTGAAAGTGCGAGATGTTGAATTCTGAGTTGGGGCCAATATCTTGTGGACGCAGTTGGAAGTTGGCCAAGACATCCTGATAAAACTTTGAACCGGGTGGACTGAAGCCCCGGGCTAGATGGTCAGCAAAAACAACAACCTCTTCCTCTTCGGGTTCTGGAGGACATTTCGGGCCAGGGACCCTCCAGTGAACGACATCTTTTTTGCCTAAAGCGCCGGTGTTGACTAGGTTATTCAGTTGAGTCTTGGTCACTCGAGAAGGGACCCAGTTGCACTCATGCACTTGCTTGGCCATGGTGCAATCTGCAAAGCAGTAATACCGGTTCAAGAATATGTTGGAAGGATATACATTGATGCATTCATTGCTAAATCGGAAGCAGTTACTTGTAAACCGGAGTTCTGCAAAGTGGCAATACTTAGCTATAGAATCCTGGCGGTTCAACAAGGGGACTAATGGTATATACTGAGTTATCAATTTTTCTACACAGTTAAACCGCCTGGTCTAAAATATTGAAGAGTTAAGATTGTGGATGAGTAGGTATGTGAAAACAGGTTTCACAAAATTATATCACAGTTTTGGATCTGGAACATGTTCAGAAAAAGAGATAAATATTCAAGGTCCAAAGGGGAGCAGATGATGAATCAATGAGCAAGGATACAGAGAGATCTATGGTCTTGAGATGCGCAAGTGAAAACAGATGATAAAAACTACCGCTTCTGCAGAACAAAGATTCTGAGACTGCCTAAAGTTTATCATATGAACAGGAAACAAGTGATGAATCTTTGAAGAACATGGAAACCCTAGAACAGATCTATGATGAAAAAGATAGAAGACTTACGAGCCGAGGAAGAAATGGAAGATCGCCGCGATGCTACGGTGTATTCAGGTGATGCAGCGGCCAAGGTTGGTGCAGAAGTCGGCAATGGCCAGACTCAAGCTGGGCGATGCAAGGAAGACGAACAGAAGGGCACGAAGGGAAAAAAAGAAATGACCCTCCGGTCTTATTTATAAAGCAAGGGACATGCGTCAGGCGCGAAAATCAAGGGGCCGCGAGTTTGGAAATGGAGTTGTCGCCTCGATTGTCGCAGATCTATTAAACAAAAAAGGTATCGTGGATAGCTTTTATGACAGGTGACGTGACGCCGGTTTACGACGACCAGAGAAGATGTGGCGGTTCACCAGACTACACAAAGATGATGAAGATGAAGTTTTTGCTAAGGATTGATATGAACCTGTTCAAATGAATCTGGGGCCTAATGTTGGGGATATCACTACTGGGTGTAAACCGGCCAGGACAGGCCGGGTCAACTTCGTCAGTAGTTGAGTATGTTAAAGCCCAAGTAGGCAGATGAGGGCTCAAGGCCCATAGCCAGTTCAAGGCCTGTAGCCGTAAACTGGCGTCAATATGTAACTTGTATTGTAAGTTAGGAATAGTAGAGACCGAGACAGATACATCTATGAACCGACGTTGGGACTCTGTAAACCGACGGGCGCCACCCATGTATATAAGGGGATGACCCGGCGGCGGTTCAAGGACAACAGACAACAACTCGAGACTTAGGCGAAGCTTGTTTGCTCCTAGTCATCGAAACCCCATCAATTCCATCACAACTAGGCGTGAGGCTTTTACCTTCATCGAAGGGGCCGAACTAGTATAAACTCTCTTGCGTCCTTGTGTCTGCTTTAACCCCTTCAAGCTAACCCGTAGCGATGGCTCCACGACTAAGTCCTTTCATGAGGACATCTACCGTGACAAAACCACGACAATGACGCCATTCTGTTGAGGAGTATAAGGAGCAGATAACTCATGAGTAATACCAAGTTCATCAAGCTAGTCATCGAGACCAGCATTCTTGAACTCGGTTCCATTGTCACTTCTGATGTGCTTGATCTTCACACCAAAGTTGGTTGAAGCCCTCGAGGAAAATCGTTTGAAGACTCCCTGCACTTCATGTTTGTAAGTAACAAGGTGTACCCATGTGTAACGAGAGTAATCATCAACAATAACAAAGCCATATTGAGATGCTTCATTTGAAACAATAGAATAATGATTAGGACGAAGAGATCCATGTGAAGCAATTCAAATGGACGAGTAGTGGTCATGATAGTCTTTCTTTGGATGCTTAGCCTTGGTCATCTTTCCAGCTTCACGGGCTCCACATAAATGATCCTTGAGGAATTTGACATTCTCAATGCCAATGACATGCTTCTTCTTCGCATGGCGTGTGCAAATTCCTCATGCCTGCATGACCAAGTAAATCGATGCGAGCCAGCCTTCTGAAGCTTTTGCAAGTAGGCACACGGCTGGTTGTGGTCCTGTAGAGAAATCAACAATATACAAGTCTTTTCTCCTAAAGCCTTCGAAGACTTTGGAATTGTCAGCTTCCATAACCACAACACAACGATACTTGCCAAAGACAACAACCATATCAAGATCACAAAGCATTGAGACAGACATAAGGTTGTATCCTAAGGACTCGACAAGCATGACTTTGTCCATGTGTCGATCCTTTGTGATCGCAACCTTACCTAGACCCAGTACCTGACTTTTGCCTTCGTCAGTGAAGATGATATGCTTCAGATGCGATGGTGATAAGGGAGCATCCACCAATAGATTCTTGTCACCAGTCATGTGATTTGTACATCCACTATCGAGGACCCACTCAGTGGCTTTTGGTTGATCATCCTGCAGATGAATTAGTGCAGCTTACGAACTTCATATACTTCATCAATGAAGAATATGACATCACAATTCATCAGATCAATTTCATCAAGTAATTGAACAGATAAAGCAGTATGAGGACGTGAGAAATGAAAGTTCATTTCTTCATGATTAGCCTGCGTCCTATCAGGCACTTTTCAGGTCCAGCAAACTCTTCAGACGTTCACGCACGTCTGGAGACCTGACCCTGCAGAAGAAATTAGTTCTTTTTCTTCACCACCCACATCTGAAGGGGTGGCAAAGAGTTCATCACTCTGCGAGCTCCATATGAGAAAGGTGGCATAGATGCCAATCCATTTCGTTTCACATAAGAGGAGTTAGGGTAAGCATATGAATAAGCAGAGAAATTCTTCGAGGACTTATGAACATAATGGTTAGAAGAATAATGTTCATGTTCATAGCCCTTAGCTCTTCCCTGCGAAACAGAGTTGTTAGTACGATGATATCCATATGAGGACTTTGATCCTTTTGAGGAATTTGATCCATGTGAGGAATTTGGTCCGTATGAGGACTTGGATCCATATGAAGAATTTGGTCCATATGAAGAATTTGATCTGGGGTTCCTATTCTTCACGGGTGTGTCATGAGGACATTCACCTGAAGACTTTCAAGGAACTTTTTGGGAACCCAGATTTTCTTCATAGGGGAATCGTTCCTGCAGTTAGTGCCAACATATCTATCAAATACTTCACCATTCTGATTTTTGAACAGTTTATAGTTGGAGTCAAATGACTCATCAGAAGAATGAGAAGATTCACATGTAAAGCCAGATAAATTAGATGGATCAACTGGAGGTCCCTTTGCAGCAACCCATGAGGTTTTGGGGTACCGCTCAGGGCTTCCATATGTACCATCGGCATTGAGTTTCCTCTCAAAGGCAATACCCTCTTTCCTAGGATTCTGTTGAGGATCTGCTTTTAAGCACATCACAAAGAGTCGATGCCCTTTGAGGCTTTTGTACATACTGTCATGTACAATTCCTTCAAATTTCACATCGTCAGTGATACTAGCAATGTCCTTAGATGAGGAATTTGCGATAGCAGAGGCAGGTGAAGAATTTGTAACATTAGAAGCAATTGAACATTCCGGTGAGGAATTAGCAGATTCACGCTCAATGCACTTCAAACATGGAGGAACAAATTGTTCTGACGCAAAGACCTTGATTTGTTGAGCAAGTAATGAATCGCGCTCCTTCTGAAGATCTTCATAACTCACTCTTAGCTTCTCAAGATCTTGCTTCCTTTGAAGAAATTCATAAGAAAGCTTCTCATGATCAGATAAGATAGTGTTATGATGACCTTGAAGATTGTCAAACCTAGTCTGAAGTCTCTGAAGATTTTTAGTCAAGGTTATAGTGCGATCCATTTCTTCACCCAACATATCATCACTTTTGTCTAGCATGTTTTGAACCTTTTCAAAAGCACTTAGTTGTTTCACAGCAATGTTAGCAAGTTTAGAGTAGCTAGGCTTGAGGTTTTCATCAGATTCATTCTCACTAGATTCAGAGGAGGTATATTTGAGTCCCTTGGCACCCTTTTCCATGAAGAAATAGGTGGGAGCGTAATCATCATTGCTTTCATCAGCCTTGTTGGTGATGTCATTTTCTTCAGAGTTGAAGATAGACTTGCTGGCGAATGCAGTAGCGAGGGCTAGGCTCGCCACACCAGACTCGGACTCCTCAGCTGCCTCCTCTTCCTCATTTTCTTCAGATTCAGCCTCAGAGTCCATTTCCTTGCCAATGAATGCCCGAGCCTTCTTGGAGTTGCTCTTCTTGTGAGATGAAGACTTTGAGGATTTTGATGATGAAGATTTTGAGAATTTCTTCTTTTTCTTCGCATCATCAGAACTGTAGTCCTTGTATTTCTTCTTCTTTGATTCCTTTTCCCACTGAGGATAATCTTGAATGTAGTGTCTAGGTTTCTTGCATTTGTGACAAAGCCTCTTCTTGTAGTCACTGGATGAGGAGTCATTGCTCCTTGAGGTTCTTCCAAACCGACCACGTCTTGAGAACTTCTAGAATTTCTTCACAAGCAGTGCTAGCTCATGACTCAGTTCTTCAGGGTCACCAAGGCTGCTACCAGAGTCTTCATCTTCAGACTCAGAAACTGCATTGGCCTTCAATGCACGTGATCTGCCATAGCTCAAACCATAGAGATCTCTCTTTTCAGCAAGCTGGAACTCATGAGTATTTAGCCTCTCGAGGATATCAGCGGGACCAAGTGACTTGTAATCAGCTCGTTCTTGTATCATCAATGCCAGAGTATCAAATGAGGAATCAAGCGATCTCAACAATTTCTTCACCACGTCATGGTCGGTGATGTCAGTGGCACCAAGCGCTTGAAGCTCATTTGAGATGTCAGTGAGGCGATCGAAGGTTTGTTCAACATTTTCATTGTCGAGTCTTTTTGAAGAGATTGCGAAGAACATCAACTCGAGAGTCACGCTGAGTTGAAACTCCTTCATTTACTTTGGACAGCCTATCCTAGATAAGCTTAGCAGTTTCCAAAGCACTCACTCTTCCATACTGTCCTTTGCTCAGATGGCCGCATATGATATTCTTTGCTTGAGAGTCGAGTTGCTTGAATCTCTTCACATCAGCAACATTCAGAGAAGGTGTGACTGAGGGAAAACCATTTTCCACAACATACCAGAGATCGTTATCAATTGCCTCAAGATGCATTCGCATCTTGTTCTTCCAGTAGGGGTAGTCCGTCCCATCGAAGGTAGGACACCCAGCAGAAACCTTGATCATACCTGCAGTCGACATAAATAAAACTCCAGGCGGTTAAACCAAAATCACACAAAACAAGGGAGTACCTCGCTCTGATACCAATTGAAAGTGCGTTAGATCGACTAGAGGGGGGTGAATAGGCGATTTTTATGAATTCTTCACTGAGGAATTTGCTGGTGAGGAAATTCCTTAGCGAAGAACTACTTGCAGTGGAATAAGTACTCAAAAGTAAACACAACAGAATACAAGCATAGTCATCATGATGAAATGAAGACAAGCACAGAGTACAAAAAGTGTAATCACATGATAACATAGGATGAAGACAAACAGACTGAAGAAATTGAACTGAGGAAATTGAGAAAGTCTTCAGTCAAAGTCTTCAAACCCAGATATGACAAGCACACAACATAGTAATGAGGAAATGAAATGGTTGAAGAAATAGAACCAGTTGGCTTGGTGAAGACAATGATTCGGTAGACCAGTTCCAACTGTTGTCTCAGTTGTACATCTGGTTGGAGCGGCTAGGTATTTAAACCTGAGGACACACAGTCCTCACCGTATTCTCCTTGAACTAAGGTCACACAGACCTCGTCCAATCACTCGTGGTAAGTCTTCAGGTGACTTCCAAACCTTCACAAACTCGGTCACTCGGCGATCCACAATTCCTCTTGGATGCTCTAGACCATGACGCCTAACCGTCTGGAAGAAGCACAGTCTTCAAAGGTAACAAGCGTCGGATCCACGCAGGATCAATCTCTTCAGTGATGCTCAATCACTTTGGGTTTGTAGGTGTTTGGGTTTGGGTTTTGCTCACTCGATTTTAGCTCAAAGTCCTCGGAGGATGGGATGCTCTCAAATGACAAGTGTCAGTTTCTCTCAGAGCAGCCAACCAACTAGTGGTTGTAGGGGGCGGCTATTTATAGCCTAGGGAGCAGCCCGACATGATAAGACATAAATGCCCTTCAATGATCTGACTGTTAGGTGGATAAGATATTTTGGGACAGCTGGCGCGTAGCACAACAACGGTCGGAAATTTGAGGTTCAAATTCCTCAGGGCTATCATGTTCCTCACTGTGTAGGCAATCCGCACTGGCGAATTCCTAACTCCTCAGTCAGAACAAATTCCTCAGAGACCAGAAGAGCTTCTTCTCTGTCATTGAAGAATATGACTGAACTGTATGAGATTTCCAGTGGCTTCACTCGAAGGGATTGGTAGGTGTAGGATTTTGAGTTGAGCATCACATGGAAATTTTTCCTTAGTATTTCTTCGACCCCCTATAACGATGCAGTGTTTC
Source organism: Aegilops bicornis (assembly GCA_021605145.1). Classification (NCBI taxonomy): domain Eukaryota; kingdom Viridiplantae; phylum Streptophyta; class Magnoliopsida; order Poales; family Poaceae; genus Aegilops; species Aegilops bicornis. The sequence goes on along the minus strand of CM038671.1, from coordinate 272,352,709 downwards.
CTATGACTCAAGAAAGAGAAAATGAAACTACAAAAACAAAAGTCTTCACGCTTCATGTTCCTCGAATGAATACCAAGTCTTCAAGGTCACACCAATTTCTTCACTTTCAAAGTCTTGAAATCCAAAGTCTTGATCGAAGAACTTCATTTTTAGGGGTCGACTTTCTCTGTAAATATCAAACTCGTCATAGACTTATAGACATGTGTACACTCACAAACGCATTAGTCCCTTAACCTATAAGTCTTCAATACACCAAAATCACTAAGGGGCACTAGATGCACTTACACCCATTTACAGTTTGTTAAAAGTACATCCCAACTTCTAGCTAGGACAACGATTAATAATTTTAAACAACCTCTCAAAACAGAATTCCAAAAAAATTCCCACATTTTGATGGGATCCGAAATATTTTTATCCAAAATTTCTAGTCAGGTTAAATATAATTTCAAAATAAAGTTGTATTACGTTAAAATCCAACGAAATATTGCGCGCGCAACAAGTAATGAAATTTAAATTTTCAAATTCCAAAAATAATATATTTTTCAAACTAATTACGTGTTTGGTGCATAGTAACTGTCCAGTTATTATAATTACATCCCATTTATTATTTCTTAAAGTTCATTTTCTTGTTAAGCCTAATGCATACCTCCTAGGAAAGTTTGCAGCCCAGCGGGGCGGAGAATAACAAGTTGACCCGGATATTGTGTACAAGCTGTCACCTTGATTGCATTCTTGATGTTGAAAAAAGGCACATGTAGTACAGTACAACCTAACATGGTTACTCAGCTCACATTCAGCGATGCGGAAAAGGCCCAAACAAGGCTTACATGCAACTTTTTGAAGTCAATGAGCTCAATTAATAACTTAAGAAAAAAGTTAGATTACAGTGGAACCTAATTAAAAGCTGTCACGAGCAAATAAATAATTCAACGGGTCCCACTTGTGCGTGTGCGCGTGTGTGTGCGTGTGTGTGTGTGTGTGAGAGAGAGAGAGATAGAGAGAGAGACCCATCGGTCGATGCTCGTAAATACATCTTTCAGCCATATGCATTGCTGATGCTCAGTAAAAACTTATATAGTTGACACAATCATATAGAACATCATAGCACACTAAACTTGCATACAAAAATTTCACGCAGGCGGCACAATCAGGATGGAAGCAGTGGATCGCTACGGGAAGGGCTATGTTGAAACCAACGAAGTCGTACATAACGGTTCATCGTCTTTATCAATGATGGGGACTTGAATGTTGTGCAAACAAAACAGACAGACAACACAATAAGTTGACGTACAACCCTTTCTAAAAAAAAGTTCAGGTAAAAAATTAGAACAGGTCACAATCAAATGTACTGGCATATCAGTGCTTCACACCCATAGCTCAGATTTAACTAGTATCTGACAAGATTCAGTTGTTACCTCAAATTAGAGCACATCCAGGTAGCCAGCCCTGCCTCTTCTCCCAAAGAAGCAGTGGCCTCCGCATCGCGATGGAGTAGGGCCTCTGCCATCCATCGTTCCGAGCAACACGGGGAAAGTCTGACGTTGACTCCTGTAATGGACGCCGCCGTCGGCGGACCACAGCACCAGCGGGCGGCAGGACTTCGATTGATGGATTGACCACTTCTTCGACATGCACGAACACTCGATACAGGTACATCCCTAACGTTGTCCACGGCGGCCTTGGTGGCGACGAATAGTACAACCCCGGTTCCTGCACCGGTATCTCAACACCAATCACATTCAATATGGTGGGCGGCTTCTTCATCCATGACATAACCGTCGAGCCCGGTATGCGGAGGAACAAACATACTTACGAGCTCACCTCCAAGGTCGTTGATAAGCTCGTTCATGGACTCGCTGTTCCAAGCACGTCGAGGCATGCCGTGGAAGGTAAGCTTTGTTAAAAACTCAAGCTCAGAGGGCACCGAGCCCCATCCTGGGTGCCACTGATCAAAGCTCACCAGCGCGCCATCGCATTACAAACGCCGGGAAGATTCGAACACACGACTGCAGTTGAAAGTTGTCCAGAACCTGACGAAGAAATCAGCCGGTGGCGGACAGACTTCGACGAGCAATTCACTTATTTAGATGCCGTGCGCAATGCCAAGAGCTTTGACAAGGTAAATGCGGCGAGGACGGGAGGCCGTTAACGTTGATGGTTACCATCGGCACTTTCTTTGGCAAACTGTTAAATCAAAACGCCGCCATGCCATGTTGAGTGACAACACCACAATGACCGAAGGCGGGGCCGGACCTCGGGATCTCCGGCTCGGAGATCCGCGTTGACCGACAACATGATAGTGCGCTTTAGTACAGGAGTACAGGAGGGGATTTGGGGAACTGGAGTAGGAATCGAGATTCCGGAGGTGGGGAGGCGGGAGGCGGGGATGAAAAGGTAGCATGAATTTCGAGCCTGCGCCAATATGCTCTCGGCGCAAACGCAAAATCACCGGTGGCGCCCACATGTCGGCCTAAGAGTCCTTATTCTTTCTTTTTGGAGAGCCCGACCTTTTTTCGTGATCTTTTGAGAGCCCGACCTGAGAGTCATAATTGACCTGCTTGGCAGTGTGTTACTACTCGGCCCATATTCAACGACACCTCACTGGCCCAAACAAGTGTACATCATCGAAAAGACACTGAGCTCAAATTATATAACTTGAAAAAAGGAGATATACTCTGAATACTGGAGAATGGTGATGCCCTCATTTAGCCCACCAGTAGTTCGAGACAATAAACAGTTCGAAACAACGATATATAAAACATTCAAACACTGACTAGTGACTACTACTGACATAAATAGCAAGACATGATAGTTCATAAGATGTCTTGCTACACCACCAAAACGCACCCATCTGCAGCGCTCTGACTCTCGTGATCCAGACGAGAATGACATTCTAAACATAAGCAACTATTACATAGTAAGAGTGACATAGACAAGGATGACCAAATGACAAGGAATATGCATAACAAAAGAAAGAACTACCCATCCAGAACCAGCAGCAAAGACAACAAAGTCATTTGAAGGGATGATCCAACACCATCATAATTTGCAGCCCCGCTTCAGCGACCAGTGACCCGGAGACACCAGTACTCCACCCTTTCGATGCAACGGCCCAATTACCTATCAACCTGAAGGCTTGAACCACATCACTGCCTGTCGTAATTGAGACATCCAAGGATCAAAGTTAATCCGGATGCCTTTTTCATTCTCACCTTCTTTTGGCTGCAGGCTATATCGTTGACAATCAGGGGAGATTGCTCCCGAACTCCTAGGGCTCACCGTGTAGACACATTTTTCCATAGCAAACAGATCCTCTCTGCCATCAAGGTCCTTGCCAACGGTGATCTCTTGGTTAATCAGATAATTGAGTCCGAGAAACAGAGAGTGTGAACCAAGGCTGTTTACCCGCCTACAACTAAAAAATCCTAAAGGCCCCAACAAGCTGGTATCCTGCTCATAGTCATAACATCCACTGTACAGATACTCACGTATTACACGGTGCTTGTATAGAGTGGGGTTTTGCAATATAACTTTTCCGTCTCATGTGTCTGGATGATCATCAGTCTTTTGCCGTCGTCTGATCGAGCGAGGAACCAGTTGTGCTTCCCTGTTTTTGGCAAAGGTGGTGTGATTACAAAGGCGATAGCTGTAGGGACACTGCATCATATAAAAAAGGACGAGCATTGTTAATGTAAGATCAGCATTGTTCAGAGTATGAGTAGGATAATGCAAGAAACAGCATTGATATGTCCCTGTTTGGATCTGGGAGGAAAATACAGGGAAATGTATCTTTGGGTTCGAAAATATAGAAGTGCCATGCATGGTTATACTCATGTTATCTAAATCGATTCTTCACAGGAAACTACCATGTCATGCATGTTATGTACTCCCTCCATTCCCAAATATTTGTCTTTCTAGGCATTTCAAATAGACACAACATAGGGATGTATTGTAGACATATTTTAGAGTGTAGATTCACTCATTTTGCTCCGTATGTAGTCACTTGTTAAAATCTCTAGAAAGACAAATATTTGGGAACGGAGGGAGTATCATGTTCTATCCTCACAAACAAATTCTTCAAGGTAACTAACAGACCTTGCATTGTTATATACTCGTGTTCTGTGGGCAAAATGTTTGTGAGGATATTATTCTAGCCATTGATTGCTGAAGGGCGAATATAGGTATGTACACATGGTAAGCATTGCAGGATTTCACTACTTCCAAATATAGAGTTCTCCATATGCACATTTACTTCCCTAATGTATGGTTAGATGAAACCAACGATTGTGGTGCATGTTTCTACATCATGAAAATGAGGAAACTAACATGGCCATTGATACACACTCATATTTAGTAGTAGTATATAGATTACCGTAAAATAAGGATACTATCCATATATTCCTAACCGTTTGATTATTCAGAAATTTTCAAATTGGTGTAATGACATGGTCACAATCGCATGAATTAACTCATTCCAAATATAGCTGATTTACTGGCGTCTCTAATACATTGCCATAGTTCTACTCAAATTCTGCTCAAACAGGATATGCCAATCATCACGAAAAGTTCAACAGTGTCATGACGTCATCATTAACATGACACGGAAACAACTTACACGCTACCGTCCCAAAGCAATACGTGGTGCCATCTGCTTTGTCGATCATGTAGATGATGCCATTGTGTTCAATAGCATCACAGAAGTGTGTATCAGCTTTGACGATGATCCACTGCGAGCCGAGTTGTCTCTAGCTAAAGAAGGCACCGGCATAAAGATAGGCGAGTCCGCGGTCGAACAAGGCAATTAGCTTGAAGTCTGTGTAATTCGCATGTCGTGTGGGCACTTGGCAGATTACAATCTTTTGCAAAACAAGGTCCGTCCAACTGACGTAGTAATCTAGATGACTTGGACCGCGATGGTAATACTCTATATAATCCAACGGAGGAAGGATAATCTCATGGGAGGTCTGGAAGTTCACGAGCACCAACTTCCGTCTTCTCTAAAGGCAGCCATCTAGTGGGAGTTCATGCCGACCCAGTACATACCTGCCAAGAAGTTTTGGGCGATGGTGATCGGATCGATGTCGAGGGAAATGATGTACGGCGACCCACTACATACCTGCAAAGAAGTTTTGGCTAATGGAGATCGGATTAAAGTCGAGGGGCATCATGCACGCCTCCGTATCATGGTGAGCCAATCTCGCAAGACCCGATAGCAGCAAGCAGGGTGTCTTGAAAAGCTTAGGCCTTGCTTCGACGATGGTCGTGTGCATGTCCCTCGAGCATGCAGCCAGCCGCAGGGCGCTCAACATATCCATACACGAATAACAGAGGTCGAGGATGTCACTGGGGAGATTACTCCAATCACGGCTCATATGGATCTTTGCTTGTGATTCGCATTCGGCCATGGTGGAGTTTGGAAGGGGAGCTTGATTTACGGGGAGAAGGATGTTGGTCTTTGGAGCGGCTAGCGAGGGAATAGTGGTACTTGGGGGAGGCGAGTGAGGCGATGGTACACGGGGCACAGTGAGATGGAGACGGAGAAGGAGATGGAGATGGAGTGGTGCTATGGGAGGCGGAGAGGAGATGAGGCGAGGCTCCAATGTGTTGTCTGAGGCGGTGACAGGCATGCAGTGCAGGTGAGGCTGACTTTGGTAACCCGAACACGCCGCCTGGGCTAGTGTCAGGCGCAGGGTGTTCTCACTTCACTGTGAGGACCGAATGAATAGTATTTTGACCATCAAGTGTACCACAGTTGTACTACTACTAGTAGTAGTAGGTACATGAGTACTCCAGTATTGTATAGCGGAAATAGGTCTCCCGTGCTAGCATGCCTGTTCACTTCATCGTTCAGGTATCATCCATATTGCGAGCAGAACCAAATTCTCATGCATGCCCAATCAGCATACTGCCGCGATACATGAAGTGGTCATTACGGTGCATCAAGGGCGGCATGCGATCGTTCCACACTTGAGAAGAGGAAAAATGGAAAGATTAGAACGCAGCGGCAGAGGAAGAGAATCTTTGGCTAACGAGTGCAGGAGGATCGAGCAGGAAGTTAATGCTCCACGCCTAAAGGTTTTGGGAAAACCTGATTTTCATAAGGTGACTTATACTCACCTAAACATAGGGAGTATTACTTAACCAGAGAATGTTGTGTCTCCCACTCACGCGCTCAAAACAAAACTACGACACATTTTTTATCTGTTTGCATAGGTCCCACCTATCAGGAAGGATGGGCACGTACATGAACATGTACGACTCATCAGTCTACCTGCATAGCCTTTTCGTTTAGTCTACCTAGCCATCTAATCAACTGCCTGCACGCCACTTCTCCCATTTACTTCTCCATCGGGAACCGATTCTCCTCGGCTTCTTCACCTCCCCTTCGTCTTCATTTGCATCCAAATCCCACTGTGTTCACATTGTTTTAACCTCTTTAAATAATCATCTACTACTTGATTAGACTAGCCATCTAATCCTAATTCTCCAAACCATAGCCCTCCGTTCCAGCGGTTCCAAATGGCGAAAGAGATCGAGATGCAGGTTTTTAGCGTCCAACATGTCCTCGTTGAAGGATCGATACGCATAGTTGCCACCGTCACCATCCACCCAAGGGTTGTTCGGCAGTGGATCAACAATGTATCCAACTCCCTAGAAAAGGTAGAGACTTGGGTCATCGGTCTCGATGCAGAGTACACGTAGCGTGCCCCTGGGAAGATCCAGCGCGCCGCCGTCCTTCAGCTGTGCCTCGAAGATGATGTTTTGATATACCACATCATACACTCGCCCTCCATACCAGGTGAGCTTCATGATTTCTTGTCTCGGGAGGACGTATACTTCTGTGGGGTAGTCATCGAAGGGGACAAGCGAGGCTGGAGCCGTACAACCTTGATTTGAAAAGCATCGCTGACCTACAAACCAGAATCAAAATTCCTGTAGAAGATTGTGATAAACAGACACCATCCCTATTCGACGTAGAAAATTTTGTGCTCGGAACAAATCTTCAGAAGGGTGACGAGACGGTGGCATTAAGGTCGTCTGGATGGGAGAATTATCCCTTGACGTACGAGAGGATAAAATATCCTGCCCTCGATGCCAGTGTGAGTTTCGAGATAGCTGCAAGGTCCAAAGAGCTTGTTGTGAAGCCGTCTCCCACAAAGAATGAGAACAAGAAGAAGAAGAAGAAGAAGAAGAAGAAGAAGAAGAAGAAAAAGAAGAAGAAGAAGAAAAGGCTGCACCAGCAGGAGGGCATTATGGATGGATGAACTATTTCCTCTCTTGTAAAAAAAATATTCCCTCTCGGTGTATATTGATATAGATGGACTATTTCGATGGTGTGTATGTCTTTGGAACAGAGTAGTAGCATGGGTCCCCTTGACTATAAGGAACTATTTATCCGCATATATAGCTTTCTCTGCTACTCCTTCCAGTGATCGGTATGCAGTGCATGTGTCCGTAGACATGACAGCTTGTCCATGGAAGTTCAACTACGGCGACCATCACGTTTCATCTCGCGATTCCCACGACGCCTCTCCAACCCACGGCACCACACCCCCCGACGTGCGCCTCACCCCTCTCGGCCGCACCGCCCCTCTGCCTTTGTGTGCATGACATGTGGGCCACCTAAAATGCGGCGAGCATCAAGTATCTACCACAGCCACCCGCGATTCCCACGACGCCGCTCGAACCCATGAAACCAGACGTCCCCTGACCTGCGGCTCACCCCTCTTGGCCCCACTGCCCCTCTGCCTACGGGAGCATTACATGTGGACCAGTCACCTATCGGGTCCACATGTTATTGACTCAAAGGTAGGTGTAGTAGTCTTTGAAGCTTCAGTCCCGACGGCCACGAGAGGGAAGTGTAACGACTGCACGGGGCACTGTGGTGCTCCCAAGCGACGAACTCGTGCCAAACTCGAGATTTGTTTCTTTACTATACATGCACGCATAGCGATTTAATGGACATTGTAATCTCAACATGTGATGGGGAGCTCTAAATTTGAATTTGAAACTTATAAAATGAAAAGATTCAAAACAACTAAACTGGGAGAGAGGCAGTATATCGTAGGATGTGTCCCATACAAAATAAGTCCCCAGTTTGTCACCGCGAAGATGCGGTTAGAAAGGAGAACAGCGTCTTCCGACTCATCTGACAACAAATCGGCCCATGAGCGGCATGGTCCGCCTTTGACCGCCATGTGCAAGGTTCGTGCTATCTTATTCAATCTCACCGTGGTTCCATTGTACCAATTCATGCGGTGGCCCGTTGCATGGCTGATCGCAGTGTTGGACAAAGGTTCTACGGGAACGGTGTCACCGTTGTAAATGTTGTGCAAATTGTGTTGGTACCCTCCCATACATATGCAAGCCAATCTCCACTCGCACCGAGCCTAACACAGAAAGCAGTGGGCGGGGAGAATTAGGAAATGGACACAGAAGTAGTCTTTAGAATGCATTTACTACGTGATCAAACTCATCTTACCTACTCATCGGAGGAAATCCGAGTGCCCCTCAACGTTGGCATCTCAAGGGGCGTCAACTTGCAACTACGTCCACGCCGCGCTGGATAGACCCCCAAGGAAACATCCTTGTGCGTTCCACGAAACATCATGATGCACTTGTATGAGTAGTTTATCTTGTGAGAGAAAAGGATGAATGAGGGAAGGCCTCTAGAGATAGAGATGGACACTACTACTACCAATGTGCTGGCCCGTGCGTTGCAATGGATCCAAAGTAGTAGAATAATACTTGTTCACGTGCTTGAAATATAAACACTCTAGTTTTGATATACATGTGTCGTGAGACATGACAGCTTGTCCATGGAAGTTGAACCACGGCGACCATCATGTTTCTTGTTTCTACCATTGCCACACCCACACGCGATTCCCACGATGCTGCTCCAACCCACGGCACGGCGTCCCCGGCGTGGACATGGATCCTCCGGCGTGGCTATCACTGCCTTGCCTGCCTTACCTTGGCGGCGGGTGGGACCTACGCTTATGGGTCCCACATGTCAGTGACAGAATAGTAGGATTGTTCGCGTCAGGGGATCCTCATCCCCCCGACGTGCCCCTCATCCCTCTCGGCCCCACCGCTCCTCTGCCTTTGTGTGCATGACATGCGGGCGGCTGAATCTGGCGACCATCGACTTTCTACCACAGACACACCCGATTGGACGCGGTTTGCCTGCTCCGCTGCTGTGCTCCAATCCGTAGTCCCGCACCATCGAATTTTCATCCAGCGGTTGTGACACATTTCGTCCCGGGCATCAATCCTCAGCTGGAGTACTTATGTACTACAGGTAGTACCCGCCGGTGTGGCCATATATGCCTCGTAACACCCCGACGCCCAGCTGTGGCACCCTCGCCACGACCACGCCACCACCGGCCGGTTCATCCCGAACGAGTGAGTCGTGAACCACGGCACCACCATGAGAATGACATGTGGGCCAGCCGCATTTAAGGTCCGCATGTCATTGAATCATAGGCCAGGCACTAAGCCACTGAAGTTCGGTCCCGTGGGCCCCGAGAGGGAAATGTAACTCATGCGGCAGGCCTTGTGGTGCTCCCGCAGTACGAGCTCGTGCCAAAATTGGAATTTGTTTCTTACTACTACCAACTAGTACTAGTAAGGTACACGTGCATTGCACGCATGAGATTCTAGTGGTTTGTGCATTATGCTTCTACATGTGGAGCTTTCTGGATTCTAACATGTGGAAAAATCTAGTGGAATGTAAGGTTAGGCAAGTTTGATTAACTTAGGTGAGTGTTTGGTTCAAGCCACACCTTAGGCAAGCCACACTAAGGCCCCACATGACATACACACAAAAAATGTGGCAAGATTCCCTTAGGCTTGCCAACTTGTGGCTCTCATTTGGAAGAACTAATAACTCTGCCTAAGCTTAGTTGTGGCAAAGTTAGTCATGAATTAAGTTCAACCATGGAGTCTACTAGATTATACATGTGGCAGAATCTGGTGGATGATATCCAACGGCCGGTAGTGCTCGGATTTGCCATATTTGTACCATCGGATTGGCTTCATCCAATGACCAACTTTCAAAGTTTTTCACACACTATATAGGGGATATAGATATAGATGTGCCGGTCCGTTGCAATGGATCCAAAGTATATCTATTTAGTGGAGTGCACTCTAAACACATTATATATTTATTTTTCTCTAACCTTCCGTAGCCATGCAACCAAGCCACATAAGCTTCATGGGTGCCCCCCACATCATATTATTCATACTACGTTGCTTGAAAAAAAGATAAATCATCCTAAACAAGATCTTCCCGTTTTTTGTTCCTCACGATGTTGTGCCGTGCGTACCTACTAGTTGTATAGTGGTAGTACTAGTAATATAGTATTAGGAGTACAAACTTGGTACTAGTAGGAGTAGTACTAATCTGGAATGCTCCTACTCTATCAACGAGCCCGTCGACACCAAATTTCTTGGCTTCCGTTACTCTGACTAGATCTTCCCCTCGTTTACATTTTCCAACCCGGTGGCCAGGCGGGATGTCGATTTGCTCAAGCGGTCCCACATGAAAGTGAAAATGCTAGGCAACACGCCTTCCCTAAGCTATGTGTGTTGTGCGGACGGGCCGTGTTGTACTCCCAATTCCCGGGCGTGTGGGGGTGCGGCCTTGACAGCAGCGAGCCTTTTCCTTTACCGACAATGTGCCCGTGCGTTGCAGTGGATCCAAAGTAGTAGAATAGTAGTATTTGTTCACAAACTTAAAAGAAATCACTATTGTTTTGATATACTCCTAATATATTACTCCCTCCGTACCTAAATATTTGTCTTTTTTGAGATTTGAAATGGACAATCACATACGGATTATATAGACATACTCTAGTGTTTCTAGCAAGATGCCCGCGCGTTGCACGAAGTTGATGGAAAAGGTAAGCACAACTTATAAATTGACGGATGGAGTACTAGTTAAAGTGATGCATATAATTAAGCAAAGGGATCGCACATGTCGGTATTGACTGGAACGAGAATGCAACAGCATAATAAGAATGAAGGCCACGATGATGCGATCGGAGTGGTGGTTACAGAAGGGAAGAAGAAAGATGGATCCACAAACGTATGACCTCCTCCTCCTCAACTTAGTGCGCCAGGCCACCGACCGGCGGCTAAGGAGCGGCGGCTTTTGTGGCGAGGTCGAGGTGCTTCTCCGCAAAGGCATCCAAGGCTTCCAGCTGGTTGAGGAAGGACAACATCGTAGCGTCCTCACTGGCCTTGTAGATACCTATGTACACGATTTGCTCGTACACGTGGATGTGTAGGTCGACAAATTCTTACAGGGCGAGGCGCCTCGCGGCGAGCGCGACCTCCAGGTGGATATTTTTCGTGGCGTCGGTGGGCAGTCGCAGGGCCTCCAGTGCTTGAAAGAGGTTCCGGCCATGGAGGCCGATTAGGGTGGCAGGCAATGAGGAGCCCGGGTGCGCGGGCTGGAGGAGTAAGACGATGTCGTCCGCGAGCTTATTGAGGACGGTGAACTTGTTGCTGGTGGCAACGATCATCTGGACCAACTGAGAGTCGTAGTTGGCATCGACGGCGGCCATCCACCAGCCGGTCTCCAACATCGTCTGGAGACGATCCTCGGCGACATGCCGCAGGCCGGCGTCGTGGATCATCTGGCCTTGACGGCCCGGCCGCTCACGCGCATCGCCGCCATGGAGTGCAGGTGAGCACTTTTTGCACTTAGTGTAGGTTCTTAGGCAAATGCTTAGGTGCGTATGATGTGGTAGATGCATTGGAATGGAGGGGCGCCTTTATATGAGGGCAATGAGGGCAAACTGCGTTGCATTCACATCGTGCAGTCTCTTTTCCCGGACCTCCTCCCATTACTTCCCTCATGCATTAATTGAAGGAGGATGCATTGGCTGTTCAACATATCGGGAACCGCTACTCCCTCCCTCGTCTGCATTAAAGCCGTATCGGGAACTGCGCCGCCCGCTGTCAAATCGAATACTCCCTCCGTCTAGGTGAGTATTAAGTCATCTTACGAAAACCAAATAGTAAACACATAGGCGTGGTGCATTAACTTTCATGTTGTTTCTTATTTTTTGACATAAATAGAGGAATCAACCAAGAAGAGATGTGGGGCTTGTATGCTTTTAATGACTTGAGACTATCAAACATGACATGCAGTGGTCAGTTCGTTGCACAAGAACAAATACAACCCACGTCAGCACACACACATCTTATATAGCATCACATCCAATGGCTATAAAATATGAATGAGACCAAATTATATCTCATCTAGATGAGTTCTAGCAAAATTCTATTAATAATACTTAGTACTCCTGCGCCATGTATCATATATTAGTATCATGTAGTACTTTATTTATTGCCATGTATGACACATACTACTCAACTCTCTCTCTTTCTTCATTTAATTCTATGACACCTCATCAAAATTGCTAAGGCTAGTACCATTACAACCAGCCTTAGCAAATACTAAACATTAAGTTCTCTCGTTTTCCTCTCCACCTTGGTCGCCTAGACGGAGGGAGTATACTCCGCGGGCTTTTCCTGCGCGGTAGGCGGGGAAGTTCCGCCTAGTCGGTTCGACAGAGACGCGAGAATACGAGGGAGTAGGCTGCTGCAAACGTAGGGTTCTGTGATTTGACAGCGAGTTACTGCTGGACAGGTGAGGCCCCGTGATTTGACTTGCCATTATCATTTTAAGCTGCAGGCGCTTCTGACCGGCGTGAGTCTCCCAATTCCTGACCACCTCCATATAGGTGCCTCTCCCAATGCTCCACCATGTAGTAGAGGTTGGCTCTTGCATGAGAGCCCACTTCTCCACTTTTTCCTTGCCTCTCTTTCCTCCACATATGCAAAAATGTCATGTAAAGCGCACTATTGTACTTACTTGCTCCTCTGGTGCTTAAGCTTTCCACATAGGCATAAAGTCTGATGTGGCAAGTTAATCAAGAAGAGAGAGACTAGTTTGGTGACCCAAGGAAGAAATGGTGCTAAGCGCGTGTACCTAGGTGAAAAGACAATTTTGAGTCGATAGCTAATTGAATGAAGCAAACTTAGCAACACCATTTCATTGGAAGAGGTCACTCCTTGGCAAATGCAATAAATACTAGTACTACCTGTGTCCCATAATATAAGAACGTTTTGGCACTAGACTAGTGTCAAAAGCGTTCTTATATTATGGGACGAAGAAAATCTGAAAAAGAGATAGAGAAGTAAAAAAAAACACTTATAGCCAACATTATAGCAAAAATCTTGATGAAGTATGAGTGACTAAGAGATGACTATGAATGACATGCCAACAACAGATAGCCTAACGCACCGTGTTAAATCTCCAAGGCGCGACCGCACGGCGACGCGACGGTCGTGGTAGTAGCGACCACGATACGGGATCTTTGGCAGCCCTTGGATCTGAGATCAAGCGATCGCATGCTAAGTTCTTGAAAATTTGCGAATAACCCTCCGAGGATAGGATATTCACCCATAGGTCTAGAATCACGCCATGCAACCGTTCGATCTCAGATCCAAGGGCTCTCGGAAGCCCGTATCATGGGAGAATGGAAAGCCCCTACCTACCTGCCGTTACGCTGGCGATTCGCTCCTACTCGTCCTCGCCGTCCTTCAATACAACAGCGGTTCGCTCCTAGTCGTCCGTCCATTCACATTCTGGCAGTTCCACTAATCCTAACCCTCCTCCCAAATCCATGGCGTCCCAAATCTCCCCGATCGGCGGTGAGTACAAGGTTAGAACCATCACCGGCGATGAGTTCGACGTCATCTACACCCGTTCTTCCGCGACGGTGAAAGGATGCCTTTCTCGCTTCAGACGCATGTTCAAAGACTCAGATGATGAGTCTTTCGCAGGGCTAGATGTTGAGTACACCACAGTCCTGGGACGAGAGAAGTATTTAAAGGACGAAGAGAGGAAGAAGCCCGCCGTGATCCAGGTTTCCGTGCATGACTTATGCTTGGTCTACCACATATGCTATGCCGACGTTGAGTGCCAGGATTTTAAGGACTTCCTCGAGAGCAACCTAGTCAAATTCATTATTATAGACTTTGGTAACGACAAAGAAGTCATGCTCGGATAGGCCTCGTTGTAGGCAACACCTTCGACCTCCAGAAGAATCGGCTGGTGTCCTCTCGTCAGCCTTCAATGCTGACCCTGGCAGGAGCCATGGTTCATCCTTTGTACGGTAAATTGGAGAAACCTCCATACACGTTTCATCATCATGCATGGCAGCGGAATGTACTAGATATAGACCACATCCACTACGCTGCAATGGATGGCTAACTTTGCTTCAATATCTACAAGGGTTGGATGAAGAGCAACAGCCAAGTGTGCGGTTCAAGCAAAGAAGTATCGGCCAAGAGGAAGAGGGACAAGGATGAAGTCGAGGACGTGGACGAGGACTCCGAGTAAGGTGGCAATGTCATTGCTCATGGTGGTTCTAATGCAGTGTCTACGGAATAGTTGCAAAGTTTAATTTCAGGTGTGTTTAATTTAATTTGAGGGGTGTGTTGTCTTTGAGCCCCAATGAGAACTATGTAATGTTTCTTCTTGTTACTTTAACTCTTGATGCGTACATACTAGTATTTCTTACATTTCATCTTTTAGTTGGTATAGTACTACCACTCGTTTCTTCACATTATATACGTACAATATATATGGCCAACATCATATAGCCAGCAGTTTAGTTGTCAAAGAATTTCAGGGTGCTTAGTTTTGTCAAAGAATTCCAGGATGCTTAGTTTTATTTGAGGGGTGGGTTGTGCACTTGTGCTGGACACCATTATTCTGACAAGCCTTTTTAATAGTACTATATGCATAATTTGGTGACGAGCTCTCTCTATATGTACCACCTTTTTCTTAATTTCAAGTTTTGCTCCATGGCGCAATCCATCGATACTACTACTGTACAAAAGTGGAGTATATACATTTTTTAAAATGCTAGAGGGCGGAGCAGTCTAGCTCGGTCGGTCTCATGAGAGGCGAGGGCCTTTGTGATTTGACGGCTCATTACTGCTGTCAAATCGAATAATCTTCTTGCCCGCTGCACGCCCGGCGCCTCCATTAAACCCCTCCGTTAAACCCGCATGCAAACCGAGAATCCTACTCCGGCCACACGTCCGTTCATGAGCTGTCCGGAATTAAACGCAACATCGGCGGAGCTCCTCCCGTCCGCCCTCAGTTTAAACGAGGCCAGACGCCGTCCAAGCTCCTACCGTCCGCCCTCTATTTACACGAGGCCAGACAAACAGCGGGCAAGAATCGCACCCCTCCGCCGCTCCCCCATCTCCTCCTTCACAATTTTCTCCACTCTTCGATGGCTTCCGATGAGCCGTTCTTCGGCATATTACCCGGCTGGGTGGCCCGCCGAGCCCTCCGGATACGGGCGAGGCCGCTCGGTGCTTCACCAACCTCGCTTGGCCCGGAGCGATTGCCGCCCAAGCGGTAGCGTGGTTCAACAACTCGCCGCTCGGTTCAGCTCGATGAGGAGTGGCGAGTTGCTCCACGCCGCACGCGGCGGCGAAACGCCGATGCGGGCGTCGTCACTGCTGCGTCGTCCGTGCCACCGATGTACTGCGGTGGCGCGCCTCCCGTGTCGTGGGCGCGCCTCCCGTGCTGCGGCAGCACCATGCGGCGAGCGAAGCGGGTGCGTGGAGAGCAACGAGTCGGTGGCCAGCTTCTCCGTGTCGCCGCCATCATCAAGGAGAAGTAGAACACGGGAGGCCGCCGCCACTTGGGACCCATGAAGGCCACCGCCGGCGGCGACAGCGGATTCAGGTGGTTTCTTTGCTACTTCGTCTCTTCCGAGGACCTTCGTCGACCCGCAAGTGTCGGCGGACATGAGGAAGACAACGGGATCATGAGCGGCCATTTAGAACTAAAATAAGTCTAGATACATCCATTTTTCGGACAAGTATTTCCGGACGGAGGGAGTATTAATTATACAAGAGAGCCGGATTGGCACCTCTTAGTTCATGTAAATGTAATGAAATCCATCATGTTTATATGAAGATCCGGCTTTTTTATATGAAATCCTTCATGCTTATATGAAATCAGTCCGTGTTTACACTAGTTTCATCTGGTTGGTTAGAGTTGTAAAAATGTATGCCGCTGGCGTTTGATGTCGTCCTCCGCTTAAGGAAGCGGGAGGAAATTTGCCGGCTGCCGTTGGAGATGCTCTTTATGCTGGAAATAATAGAGTGACATACAATCCATTTGAGTTAATTGCCTGTATGATTGTCCCTCTATAAAAAGTTAATTGCATGTATACGGTGTACACGTGACTTGCGGTGGTGGCTATAACCGTCTGAGAAAGTTAAAAAGAAACAAGTCCATCCTTAATCTTGTTATGTAAGTACTCTGTGGGTTCCACTGTCAGTACAGTGGCGAAATAAGTATATATTAAATAAGTAGAGTAATATATAATATAAAAATATAAAGTTAAAAGACAGAATTCAAACTCATGTCATCGCGTTGCGAGCATCCGGTGCTAACCAGCCCAACACATTTTTGTTGTAGACCATGCTGGAGATATATCTCCATGTCTACTCTTATATATACTCCATTCATTCCTAAATGTTTGTCTTTTTCAGATTTCAAATGGACTACCACATACGGATGTGTATGTAGACATATTTTAGAGTGTAGATTCACTCATTTTGCTCTGTATGTCTTTTCAGGAAGGGGTCAAATTTGTCCTTGATTTATTTATGAGGTATCCAAATGGCACTGCACCGCCAAGAAAAAAGGGTAATATCAAAATTATGGACTACTTTTTTGAGTATGTTGGTAAGGTCCGGTCATAGTCACTTGTTGAAATCTCTAAAAAGACAAATACTCCCTCCATCTGGAAATACTTGTTATCAAAATGGATAAAAGGAAATGTATCTAGACGTATTTTAATTTTAGATACATCTCTTTTTATCCATTTTGATGAAAAGTATTTTCGGACGGAGGGAGTAGAAAACAGAGTTGGTGATGATGGTGTGCGTGCCATCCTGCAATATAGGTCGTCGGATTTATATCTAACAGATAGGAAAGAAACTATGGCAGTTTTGCAAAAATATACCCACACGTATCTCCACGTTCGCATAAGGCCTTCCCTCGTTCAACCTTTTCTCTCTCACAAGATAAACTACTCATACAAATGCATCTTGATGTCCCGTGCAACGAACGGGCAGCTAGCTAATTTCTTTTAAAATAGTTGCTGCGATAATTGGGTTGAAGTGATATATTTTATGTCTGCCCCGAATGATTTCAGATTCACTAGTAGTAACAAAGAAAAGGTTGCCTTGTTAATTAACAGAAAACAGGGTGAAAACTATCACATGAGGCCGGTAAAAACAAGGCACATTGGGTTCGGCGTCATCGTCACTACAGCTGTGCAGCGTGAGAAGTCTACATATCGAGGGGCTACCGAAGCGAGGCACCGAGACACAATGTTTGAGAGAGAAACCAATTGATGATTATGATCGGATCGAGTTGTCACCCTTCTGCTATCATTGTTTGTGGGGGGAGAGAAAGACGTATCGAGAGTGTGCGCGGTAGGCACAGAGGCACAACTAGCGAGTGTGTGTGTGTGTGTGTGTGTGTGTGTGTGTGTGTGTGTGTGTGTGTGTGTGTTTGAAAGAGGAGTAGATAGATTATTATCAAGATCAATGTGCCACCCTACTCCTTCGGTGCCGGGTAGTGTGTGTGTGTATGTTTGGGAGAGAAGCCAGTCGATAGATTAGTATCAAGATCGAGGTGTCACCCTACTCCTTCGGTGTTGGGAAGTGTGGGTGTGTGGGAGGGGCAGTGACACTCACATATCTCTACTCTTATAAAAAAGAGAGAGTTGGTGATGATGGTGTTCCTGCCATCCTGCAATATAGGCCATCCGATTTATATCCGGACGGACGTGAAGGAAACTATGGCAATTTTGCAAAAGATACCCACACCCCTCTCCGCATTTGCAAATAAGGCATTCCCTCGTTCATCCTTTTCTCCCACAAGATAAACTTCTCATACAAATGCATCTTGATGTTCCGTGCAACGCATGGGCATCTTGCTAGTAGGGAGAAGGAGTTTGTGTGACACATATCTAGCTATATTAAGGGATAGGTAGATAGCATATGTGTGAGAGACATTATTATACTTTGAGACATTAGTGGCTGTGGGTGGCGGAATTAAAGGGGTCGGTGTGTTAGACATAGAGAGCGTGTGTGTTTACGTGTGAGAGACTTGTGGGGCCGGGGTAGAAAGGCGAATTTAACCACAGCGGAGGGAGAGATATACACGAAGTGCGCATGTGTGATTCCGATGCCCACAGGGAAATGAGATATGTATGCGTGTGAGAGAGATTGCACAATTCATTCACGTATCACTATCTAGCGATTGTGGACGTGCATCGCTTGAACATAAGTCAGTATCTACTTCTTATCGTGGCCAAAGGTACAATATCGATTCAACGCTATAAAGATTGGACACTCACATATCACATTTTTTTTCTATTTAAATAAACCTTTTCAGTTGTGCATGCCAAAGTTACAGTGATGTTTCTTCAAACAACCAATGTAGCTATCATGTACATGCACCATTGTTACTCTTGCATTCAAATTCATTAGTCTTGGATGATTTAAGTTTCTATTTTGAAGTAATATATGTAATATTCATATATGAATTCAGCGAATGCATAATTTATGAAATGGAGGCTATGTAATCATATGAGGTAACACTTTTAAGTAGTGACTACAATATCTATTTCTTTTTGTGCCTCTACACTAACACGTCAATGCATTATGTTTAAAGTAAATAACCGATGGCACTAAATTATCTATTTACACGAGAAATACATAGGCTGGCGTTTGATCCCTTTTTGTGAGCAGCGCCACTACACGTCACGATTGGCCGCGCGCCCGTGTGAGCGTCCGTGTTATCGGCGCATCATCCTGAGTTATTGTCTTTTTTCTAGGTGGAATTCACACCGGTTATTAATCACGACGCTGCGTGCCCGTGTACCGCAGTCTAACATGACCTTCCCGCTAGCACGGTCCAAAATTAGTTGAAACTGGATACGAACGATCCCTTGAGCAAAAATCTCCCAGCTCCTTCTAAAATTTCCGCCACCTTAGTCTTTAGCATGCGAAATCCCCCCGTTGTCCTTGGTGCGCGGAGATCAATAGTTACAATAGCGCCCTCATCTACATGAGAGGTCGGGGCTGCTTTGGTAACTTCGGTTCCCCACTACCACGGCACCCCCATTTCCTCTCCCCCTCCCGCAAAAACGACTAACTCCATAGCACTAGAGCATCTTACATCCCGCCGTCCGTACTTCATCGCCCTTTCTCCCCTCCCCTCTCAAAACCCTAGACTGCTCATCCACCGGCGTACCATAGCCCATTCACTGCCAGCGGCATCCACCTCGCCGGATCTGCTTCTGCGGCCGCATCTACCCCTCCCACCTCCCCTAGAAACAAGTAGACTGCTCATCCACCACTGTACCACAGCCCATTCAGTGTCGGCCTTGTCCACGGCGCCGGATCTGCTTCGCCGGTACTCTCGTCAACCGCCGCGCATCTGCAACGGCTCATTCGTACACCCCCACCGGAGACGCTTCGTCCACACCCCCCGGAGCCGCCCACCGACGCCCCCGTCGACGGCCTCGGATCCTCTTCGCCAACACCTTTCTCAACCCTACCGGAGCCGCTTCGCCGACACCTTCCTCAACCCTACCGGAGTAGCTTCACCTATACCATTCTCAACCCTACCGGGGCCGCTTTGCCAACTCACAAGTCCATGGCCTCAGATCTGCTTCCCCGCACCCTCATTCAACCTCTACGAGCAGCTTCGGCGCCCCATCCACGCGGCCGCAGATCCGCATCGCCGACACCACCCTTAACCCAACCACCGGAGCAACCGGCGCCCGTCCACGGCCACAGATCCGCATCGTCGACACCATCCTTAACCCAACCACCGGAGCAGCTTCTAACGCCCCGCCCACGGCCGCAGATCCGCGTCGCCGACACCATCCTTAACCCAACCACCGGAGCAGCTTCACCTACGTCCTCGTCCACGGCCACAGATCCGCTTCACCCACACCGTAGTCCACCCTACCAGAGCCGCTCCACAAACACCCAACTCGATGGTTCTAGATCTCCTTACCGGACCCGACAGCCAGCGCAGCGTCATCACCCTCAACGTTTCTAACCTGATTCCCACCATCTGGAGAGATGCCAAGCACCCGCCACGGCCTAGGTACTTGTCACCTTTAAACCTGTCCAACATCACCTGCCCGATGTACTTCAAATATACTAACTGGTCGCTGTTACCTGTTATGCAGCTGACAAAGACTACAAGGACGATGTTTCTTACGGATCTAATGACTAGGCCAACCAAGATCCTGGATCGATGCATTGCTATGATCTTGTAAGCGCGTCTCTCTCTCTTGTATTGTTCTGTGCCTGGCAGCGTGCTTTGCTAGGATTTTCGACCAGTAATCCCTTTGTGCAGACAATGATTTCTACTACTGGCTGCTAAATTAGATATGTAGATGTCATACATGATGTCGGATTTCGGGTTCCGGCAGACCCTTGAGGTTCGAACACTGGGGTGCGCACGGAGATCCAACCCTCCACCGTCTCGCTCGTCGCCGAATCGCTGGGACCTAAAATACTAAATGGAACAGCACAAGAGACACGAGATTTATACTGGTTCAGGCCACCATTGTGGTGTGGTGGACTGCCTCTTGGGCTGATGAGGAACAATACAAGGAAGAACAGCCTCGCGAGGGTCTGTTCTTGGCGTGTGCGATGAACTGCTAGGTGGTGTTTAGTCGCTCTAGCTACTGGTTCCTTGATGAGGATCCCGATCTCGGATCGGGTCTCTGTCTCTTTTCTGAATTCCAGCTCTCTCTACCCTGTGGGTGGCTACCCCTATTTATAGGCAAAGGCCCTGGGCCTCCTCCCAAATATTGAGCGGGAAGGGCGCCAACAATCGGCCATTTTGAAGGGGAACAGCGGGTACACTTATCCTGACTAAAGTTGGTCCTCGCCTGCCAAAGGCTCTGGTGATAACGCCTGCTTGGGCTCCACGATGACTCCCTTCCAGCCGTTGGGCTGGTCTTGGTCTTGTTGCACCAAACGGATGCCTTTGCTTGATGCTCTCGCTGCGCTTGCTCCCTTTGCACCAAAGAGGAAAGGAGGACATCAAGCGGTCGGGCGCTCGACTGGCGCCCTTGGTCGTCATGGCTTGCGTCATGGGCACCTCGCGAGGTACCACGCTTGAACTCTCCGCCTCCTCATGAGCCAGCTGACGAGGCCGTGCACGAGGAAGCTCCTTGTCGTCCGCCCAGCAGGCTTGGCCCCTCGCGAGGGTCTTGAGCTTGCGTTGATGAAGATGGGTTGTCTTTGGGCCTCTTCGAGGCACGCCTGCGCAGCCGCAGCAAGTCTGGGACCCCCGTTCCCTGCAACACCGGCACAAGAGCCCGGGCCCACGGCGCGCCCGAACTTGGCCGAGCAGAGAGGCGAAAGGGCAAGTGTGAAGCATCGCGGGCCCTAACAGCCTGCGGCCTTGGGCGTCGCGTGGCGGTTGATTGGACGCGTGCGCCTCTGCAACCGCGTGAGTTGATAACAGAGCGGCATCTTCCTTGCCTCCTTTACTTTCTCCGATTGTCGCTCGAGATCCCCTTTCTTGCGCCTCTCCTCTCTGCTTCCAAGATCTTCAGATCCACTCCGCCTGCGTGCCCTAGCCAGTCATGGCGCCTCACCAAGCCCCGACCGGAGCCTGGTACTCTCCTGCCTTGGAACCGCCAAATGTGTCAGGGGCGAGCCTCGCCCTGGTGCGCCGAATGGCGGAGGCGCAGGGCGTCAACGGAGCGGAAGCGTTCAAGGCCGGCTCCGCCGCCCCTGAGGGTCGGGGGAGTACCTTCTACCCGTTCTTCATGAGCGCCATCATTGCTAGTCTGGTGCCTCCCTTTTCTGAGTTCTTCTTCTCCGTCCTCCGTCATAACAACATTCAAGCTCTGCACCTCCATCCCAACTCCGTCCTTCTTCTGACAATCTTCGCCTACTATTGTGAGGCCCATGTTGGGGTGAAGCCCTCAGTGGCTTTGCTGCGCCACTATTTCTCCCTCTGAACCTCCCGTGGTTCCGCCTCCGCGTCTTGTGAGCTTGTCCATATCTGGCGGAGCCATCGCCATTTCAAACCACAGGAAGCGGATTGAGGGTTTCAGGAGCAAGTGGGTCTGGTGGATGTGGGCGCATCCACCCTCGGCTGATTCTGCCCACGGAGCACCCGAGCTCCGGCAGGCTGGTCCCAGTGGAGCTTCGGATCCCAGCCAAGCTGGTCTTTGGAGAAGATGGGCCTTGAGATCTGAAGCCGGCCAGCATGGCGGCGACAGCCGGTCTTGTCGCTCTTGAGGGAGTTCTGGAGCATCAAGCTGGCTCCGCCGATACTCGCTTCGATGTGGAGGCCTCACTCAGCCCATGGTCTGGCAGCCGAGGATCTGGCGATGGTCCTCCAGTCCTTGGTTGGGGTGACGTGGCGAGGAGGGCGCCCAGCATGCCCTTGTTCCTTCGCGAGATTGGGAGCAGGTAGTGGGGCCCATGCCTGTCTTCAACGGGACGGGCCGTGCCCGTGGAGGCTCGAAGGACCTCGTTGACGTGTCCTCTTCCGACTCCAGCCGAAGAGGTGGAGGAAAGAGAGCCGGAGAGGGGTTGATTCTGGGCGGAGTCAAGGGCTCCTCTTCGCGGGCGCAGTCCCACATTCTCCGCCTCCCCCAAAGTGACGACGACGCGGATGAGGATGAGCGAGGAGGCGAAGCCCCGCCTCGATCCCGGAAGAAGGACCGGATCGGCTGGTCCCAGCGGTCCGCCCTGCCCCGGGCGATCCGCAGACGCGCCTCCTGCTCCCGGCCCCTTGAAGCTGATCCTGCAGCCGGCTCTCGGGCTTCAAGTATGACCGAGGTTGCTCGAGCCCATGACGATGACCAAGAAGTGCTTGATTCCTGTTTTATTCCTTGCTTTGTTGTGAGGCTTGATATCTGTATCTCTTGGCTAGGCTGGCGCTGCGTGAAAGCTGAAGGGAGCTCCTGAGGCTTCATCTGGGGCGGCGCCTCTGCCCGCGAAGGAAGGTGATGGCAAGACATGGGCCTCTCCTGCCCGGTCATCCTCGCGAGGCCTGACGGAGCTGGCTGGGGCGAGCTCAGCCCCCATGGCCCAAGCGACTCCCGAGGTGTCCTTGCCTGATGCCGCCGCCATAGCTATTGGGGCGCAGCAGGTCCCGCCTCACGACACTGTGGTTACGCCGTCGCCTTCTCCTCCTACTCCACCAACTGCTGTCTCTCCGACTCCTCCCACTGTCCTGGATCGTGCTGCCGCTGAATTGGACCGGCTGTGGCAGGATCTTCTCGGCGCCGACCCTCGCTTGGTGGTCGGGTGCTTGGAGCTGGCCTCTGGCTGGATTCGCTACAACGCTTCGATTCGGGCGGCGCTGGTCCAGGCCTCGACGACTTGCGACGAGGAGAAACAGGCTGTCCGTGAGGCGAAGATTGCCCGCGATGCTGCCCTGGGGGAGGCAGCCAGCATCCAAGGTCGCTGTGAGACGCTGGAGGGCGAGCTGAAGGGGCTGCAGAACCAGCTTGCCGAGGAGGCCCGCCTCCGCCAGGAGCAGGAGGAAAGCATGAAGGCTCGCGAGGCGGCCGTCAAGGATCGGGAGGCCAGGCTGAAGAAGCGTCGTGACCGCCTAGGCGCGCTGGAGCAGGAATTGGAGGCGAGGAAAGTCGAGCTGGACGACAAGGCGCGGGTACTTGCCGAAGATCGCGTGGCCTTCACAGATATGGAGGTGAAGGCTCGCACCTTGCTGAGGGAGCTTTATGATAGCGGCCTGGAGAGCCCACCGGCCGGGCGCAGAGGATTTGCCCCACCAAGCTGCTTCCCTTCTGGTTCGCGCTCTTGAAGATGTCTCCCTTGGCCTTGGCCCCACGGCCGAGGCCGAGGCGCCGCGGTCTTGTCTTCTGCGCACCGACGCAGGTCCTCCTCACCCACGTCTACCTTCGCGATCCCAGTCGACCGACAGCTCTTTGGAGCCGAAGCGGCGAGCATGCAGCCGCCGCTGCCGAGGCTGTGTCGCGGAGGCTCTGTTGGGAAGTTCCGGCCTTGACACCAAGCGAGGCGCTGCCGGCCCTGCTGCTCCACGAGGTGAACCCACTCCGCGCTGCTCCACCGCCGACAAGTGACTCCGTTGTGGCTCCTGTCCTGCCTTTAATTCCTGCACATGTATCATGCCTCGGGGAGGCGTTTAAACTTGCATTTGGTATTGCGATAACAGTGTGGACTGTAATATTTGCTTTTGAATTCCTTGAATTTTGCGCTTCCTACTTGCTTATGTTCTACGCCGGCAGAGCCCGGCCCCGCGCATACCTCAGCCGCCGTTAGCCCCGACCGGAAACCAGGACGGGACCAAGGAGTGAGGGGCTACGTGACAAGTTAGGCTCCTGAGTCGCGATGCTCAGGAGTCCCCCTTGGCGCACGAACAACAAGTAGGGAGGTGAGACGCGGGCGGATCCACCGTTCTACGTCTGCAGAGCCCGGCCCCGCGCATACCTCAACCACCGTTAGCCTTTCGGAACTAAGGGGTGAGGGGCTACGTGACCAATTAGGCTCCTGAGTCGCGATGCTCAGGAGTCCCCCTTGACGCTCAAACGGCATTCGTACCTTGGCTCCGCTCGGGGAGTGACGTGCGACGAACCAGGCCCGAGGGGCCTGGCTGGGTGGCGTGCGTCTGGGCGTGACCCAGGCGCAGCCCCCGTGCCCAGCCCCCTCGCGCGGTGCTCCCGAGGGGAGGCGTTGCGACGAGGCCGGACACTGAGCTCTGGGCTCCCTGAGGTTGATGCAACCCGGAGGCCACCCTCAGTTGTTTATCACCAGCGCGGAGCATAGCGCTTCCGCATGCGTACGGGCATAGCCGCTCCTCGGCAGTGTCGTCAGCCAGCGCGGAGCATGGTGCTTCCATCAGTACGTGGGAGGGGCTCCCCTCAGAGGAGCCCCGGGGCATATACAGCCCCACCCGACACGTGGCTGGCACGGTAGGGCTGGACGAGAGGTGTCTGGGCACCCGTGAGCCAGTAGCAGGACTCACGGGCCCCTACCTCAAGGCGGGTTCGCTGGCTCTGAGCCTTATCTTCGAGTGTGTTCACGCAAATTTGGCGGATGCGGTGCTCTACGTCTTTGGGTCCCGGCTCTCGGGCTGGTCTCGATCGTCATTGGCAAGCCGTGTCGCGATGCCATGGACAAGACCAGAGGGTGAGGGCCGAGAGCCGGTAGGAGCCCACGAGTCGCGATGCTCGTGCACCCCCCTTTAACGTGCAAGATTCCGTCACCCAGAAAAGGCACCAAATAACAAGCATGGTGGAGCGAGAGCATAATCCTAAGGAAAAGCGTAGGAAGGATACATGCTACCGACAGGCCCGAGCAGCTTGGGGATGATGCAGCCCGAGGGGCGCCCCAATAGGATAAGCTAATGACATGAAATAAAAGGGATACATGCCGCAGGACGGACCCACGCGGCACAGGAATAATGCGGCCCTGAAGGCACTCCCAGCCTGAAACGAAACTTAAAGATGTCACCTGGTGATGTTGGGGACGAAGGGGTGTTGGTGTAGCAGACTCGGTGGGCTGCGGGAGCCGACCTCACGAGCCCCCAGGCCCAGGGGCCACGGGAGGATCCACAGGCGCTGGCGGCTCCTCGCGGGCCATCTCCATCTTCGCCAGGGCTGCGGCATGCCTGACCTCTTGAGCCTCCAGGATGGTCCTCATGAGACGCTGGTGCGCAGCTGCCGCGTTTGGCAGGCCATAAGGCATGCGCACGTAGCTGTGGGGCGGACCCTTGCAACGTCCCACTCGCGAGGGCCAGAGGCACTCTTGAGACGCGGCTCGGTTGAGCCCTGGTATGTCGATGCAGACGCGCAGCCCACCATCCTCGCCTGGATGGGGGGCCACAGCGGGTAGGCGGCGGCTGCCCCTCATGACCCTTGACTCCTGTAGCTCCTGAATGGCCTTCTTGGCAGACTCCCCGAGGGTTCGGCCTCCTTGCCTTGCTCCTGCTTGCGGGAAGCGTGCTTGGCACGCCTCACGTGGTGCCCAAACGCCTCCCTCGAGACCTGGCGAGGTCGGCGGCCCTCCGGGGAGAGCCGCCGAGCCTCGCCGAGGAGGGCGCCGGCGCTTTCCTATGCGATGGAAGGAGGCTCCCCTGGCCCGGGCGTGCCTTGAGGGGCTGCCTCTTGAGGAGCCGGGCCGGGTCGATGTCTTCATCTTCTTGGGTGCGGCCTCGAGGCCTCCCTGGCCGTGGTGCAGGTCTTATAGCGATGCGGTTCAAAGGCTCGCCTCCGGGGAGCACACTGCGTCTCTCTCTTCACAGGCACCGTGATGACCCCGCCGCTTCCTGGCATCTTGAGGACGTTGTAGCCGTGGTGGTTCTGACCATGAATTTGGCCAACGCTGGGTACCCGAGGATGGCGTTGTACTGCAGGCGAATGTGGGCGACGTCGAAGTCGATGAGCTCGGTGTGGTAGTTGTCGCGAGCCCGAAGGTGACAGGAAGGCGGACCTGCCCGATCGGGACCGTGGAGTCGTCGGTGACTCGGAGAAAGGCTTGGCTGGTGAAGTGGATCGTAAGGCACTTGAAGATTGTTGAATGTCTCCACGGACGGGGCGTTGAGCCCTGCTCCACCGTCGATGAGGGTCTTGGTGACCAGCACGTTCTTGATGATTGGGGAACAAAGCATCGGGAGAACTCCGCCGTGGCCGCGCAAACTTGAGCTGATCCGCCGAGCTGAACGTGATGGCGCACGCCGACCACCCGAGAGGGCGCGTGGCCTCGAGCTTGGGAGGACTGCATTCACTTCAAGGGCGAACTGCTTGAAGATGCTTGAGAGGCTGGGGCTTGAGCTCCGCCCAGATGCAAAGCGATCGCCGCGCTTCCTCGAAGCCCCAGCCCCCTCGTCCTGATGACGGTCTTCAATTCTCCTTGGCAGTGGCGGCAGCGGAGGGAGGCCTGCGTTCCCCTGCGGGCGATCCTCGCGAGGCCGATCCCTCCAGCCTCCCTCACGAGGCGAGTCTTGCCAACGGTCCTCGCGAGGTTGGTCGCGCCACCCTTGGCGCGGGCCGCGGTCTTCCCAGCGTCCTGCATTCCTTCCTCCTCCTCGGCCGTAGCCCCGGTCGCTGCGCTCGGGGCGTCTGCCGACCCTTCCTTCGCGTCTGACACTGGAGCTCTTGGCATTCATTGGTGTTGTGGGTGTGGAGGTCGTGGTACATGCGTGCGACTGCCCTTGGAGGACTCGGGCTGATCTCGCCTCGCTTGGTGTCTGGTTCGGGCCACAGTACGGCAGCCCCTTGCACTACACGTCCTTGGCCTTGGACTTCTTTTCTTGGGATCCACGGCAGGCAGCTCGAGGAGGGGAGAGGCGCCCTCCTCAGCCTCGGGCGCACTTGGTCGCCAAGTTGAACAGCTCCAAGGAGGTCCACAGATCTTCATGCATCGCCAGCCTCCTCCTTCATCTTGACGTCGCGCCGCGCCGTCGGAGAAAGGCGAGATGATGGCCTCCTCCGTTACCACAGGGATCTTGAGGCGTGCGTTGTTGAAGCGCAGGATGTACTTTTGCGGGGTTTCCACAGGCTGCTGCTTGATTCGGTGCATGTCGCTCACGGCGGGTGGCGGTCGCGAGTACCACGGAAGTTGGCGATGAAGCGAGTACGCATCTCGGCCCAGAAGAGATCGTGCACAGGGCCAGATTCAGAGCCAGTGCGGGCTCCGTCCTTGAGCGCTATGGGAAACCAGTTCGCCATGACCTTTTCATCCCCGTTGGCAGCCTCGATGCCCAGCTCGTAGAGCTGCAGGAACTCCGTAAGGTCAGCTGTGTCGTCGTAGCGAGGAGGCAGGTCTGGCTTGAACTTGGCGGGCTACGCGACGCTGCGCAGCTCGGAGGTGAAGGCACGGCAGCCCGCCGTGGCCGCGGGGGGCCTCGGACGACAGAAAGCTTGGTCTTGTGGGCCTCCCTGCGCTGCAGTTGGGGGCAGCTCAGGGTCTTGACGTGCTGGAGCGGGGAGCACTCAGGCAGCTTCTTGTGGGCGAGGAACTTCTTGACAGCTCTGCTCTTGCCGCGTCGGCGCCTGGCGGAACGGGTTCCGCCCAGGGGCCGCGCGTCTTGGGGCTAGGGCACCTTCTTGAGGAGGTGGCGGCTGAGGCGCCCCGGGAGCTTCATCGCCCGCGCGGGGCGGGGTGCGGTGCAGCGAGACGGGACGGTGCGGGCGCCTCTGCAGCGTGAACGAGCTCGGCGACTTCGGTCGAGCCATTCTTCATAGACGTCGTCGGCAAGCGGTAGCGCAGGAGCTCGTTTGCGCGATGAGTGCAGCTCGGGCCTCCATGGGCGCGGCACGCGTGGCGAGAACCAGTGGGGGTGGCGAAAGGCGTGGCGGTGCGGCCGTCCGCCTCATGGGCCGGGTGCTAGGGCGATGCTTGCTGCTCGTTCCCGCCGGGCGGTGGCGGCGTTGATGGCAGGTGACGAGGAACGACGAAGGGCGCCCGCCGATGGGGAGCTGTCTGGGCGACATGGGAGGCGAGGGCGGCTCGAAGGGCGCGGGCCCGACGAGCGTTAGACATGGTTGCGGTGGTCGGGGAAGAACGAGGCGACGAAAGGCAGATTCCGGCGCACCCCTACCTGGCGCGCCAAATGTTGGATTTCGGGTTCCGGCAGACCCTTGAGGTTCGAACACTGGGGTGCTCGCGGAGATCCAACCCTCCACCGTCTCGCTCCTCGCCGAATCGCTGGGACCTAAACTACTAAATGGAACAGCACAAGAGACACGAGATTTATCTTGGTTCGAGCCACCATTGTGGTGTAATACCCTACTCCAAAGTGTGTGGTGTGGTGGATTGCCTCTTGGGCTGATGAGGAACAATACAAGGAAGAACAGCCTCGCGAGGGTCTGTTCTTGGCGGGTGCGATGAACTGCTAGGTGGTGTTCAGTCGCTCTAGCTACTGGTTCCTTGATGAGGATCCCGATCTCGGATCGGGTCTCTGTTTTTTTTTGAATTCCAGCTCCCTCTACCCTGTGGGTGGCTACCCCTATTTATAGGCGAAGGCCATGGGCCTCCTCCCAAATATTGAGCAGGAAGGGCGCCAACAATCGGCCATTTTGAAGGGGAACAACGGGTACACTTATCCTGACTAAAGTTGGTCCTCGCCTGCCAAAGGCTCTGGTGATGACGCCTGCTTGGGCTCCACGATGACTCCCTTCCAGCCGTTGGGATGGTCTTGGTCTTGTTGCACAGAAGCGGATGCCTTTGCTTGATGCTCTCGCTGCGCTTGCTCCCTTTGCACCAAAGAGGAAAGGAGGACAACTGCTTGGCCGGGCGCCTTGACCGGGCGCCCTTGGACGTCATGGCTTGCGTCATGGGCACCTCGCGAGGTACCCTGCCTTGAACTCTCCGCCTCCTCATGAGCCAGCCTGACGAGGCCGTGCCTGAGGAAGCTCCTTGTCATCCGCCCCGCGAGGCTTGGCCCCTCGCGAGGGTCTTGAGCTTGCGTTGATGAAGATGGGTTGTGCTGGGCCTCTTTCGAGCCACGCCGCAGGCCGCAGGCAGGCAAGTCTGGGGACCCCCGTTCCCAGAATGCCGACACATGATACTACCTCGTACCTCTGTTCCTAAATATAAGTCTTTCTAGAGATTGCACTATAGGCTACATACGGAGCAAAATAAGTGAATCTACACTCGAAAATGCATCTATATACATCTATATGTGGTCCATACTGGAATCTCCACAAAGACATATATTTAGGAACAGGAGCGTTACATTACACAAAATCGTAGGTGGCATGTAGGAATTCCGATTGCACTACATTAGGCTCCCTTAGAGTGCCTGCTAGTCCAAAGATACTGAGTCATGGCTAGTTGTATGGTACGCACACAATCGTTAATTGGTGGTTTAAATATGTGCAAGGGATATGCAATGTAGTATCATGTAGAGATGTCTGAAATTAGCCGTGTCAACTTGCGAGATAGGGTTACACAATGAAAAGTACAAGATGTATGTGGCAATTTCATGGAACATCGCAAAAAAGGAGAGGCAGCGGTGAGCCTATACAGTGTGCTATGGTAGGTCACTCCTCCATTGCAATCATCGTGACATGTTATTTGTATGCAGTTCTATTAGCCAAGTTTCTTAGGGACAGTTATTACGAGTTATCCTAAGAAAATAAGCACCTGTGAATATAAGCTCCATGTAATAAGCCAACCAGTTGTTTTCATTGCGTTTTCAGCTTATCTTTGGTATGATCAGTGGAAGTCTAGATTGCATTATATTTTTTTCATTTTGCTGCCCATATGGAAATTAATTTGACTTGCAAACATCACAAATTGAACCCAAAGGTCAGTAATTAATATGATAGGAAAAGCAGACCATCACTATTTGCTCAAAATGCAAATGCAAAGATACCATCTACTTGGCACAATCTACTTTGGTCAATGTTTTCCATAGAGATCCCATTGCCTAATTTAAATGAAGAACGCATGACCCACATTTAAATGAAGAACAATTATTTATTGAAATTTGATGGTCCAAGTGGCTGGTTATTATTGTATAGCAGCACCACCTGAAAGCATCATATAGCAGCAGCAGCTCATAGCAACTCATCATACAAAGACAGCGATGCGCAATTCATCATATACCAAAGCGACTCATAGCAATTCATCATATAGCAGCAGCAAGAGTAGCTCATAGCAATTCATCATATAGCAGCAGCGGAGCAGCTCATAGCAATTCATCATATAGCAGCGACAGGAGCAGCTTGTATCAACTCATTATATAGCAGCAACGACTCATAGAAATTCATCATATAGCGGCAGCAACAACTCATAGCAACTCATCATACAATGCAGCAGCTCATAGCAATTCATCATATAAGCGGCGGCGAGGAGCAGCTCATAGCAATGCATCATATAGCGGCAGCGAAGCGGCTCATATAAATTCATCGTATAGTGGATCGAGAATGAAAATTTGGCAAAAAATCAGAGGAGATCCTCACCTTGTTGGATGAGCTCATCCTTCAACAGCACCTCAAGGCCATGGCACAGGGAGGCGAGAGGGAATAAGGTGCCTTCACGCAATATGGTATCACCGTAGTTGTGCGGCGCCCGCGGAGTAGTGCGTTGGACGAACCACGATGGAAGCAATTCTTTGGAGACCATGAGAATGAGGCGGCGCCCGAGAGGAGGAGCAGCCGAGGAGATTTGCCCCTACCGGCCATGTAGCCTAGCTGGACATAGCATCGTCGAGGACCGGGACAGATGGGACCCGATGGCGGCGGCTCATTGGAGGAACCCTAGTGCTGCAAGCGAGGATCGAGTAGAGGAAAGGGAGAGGAGATGCAAGCAGGCAGGGCAATGAATGCTTGCGTGTTTGTTTTTACTTGAGGGTCAGGTGTGACACGGCCGTCAGCAGTTGCATTTTGAGTGTAATATAGACAGACAACAGAGTCATTTCACTACTCCCCTTCCCTTCAATTTTTAGTTAGGTTCTACCCGAAACACCCCCCACCAAAGCGAAATTAGTTAAGCCCAAGCCCATAACTCAAAAATGACTTCTTTACATCTTTTATGGCTTATTTTGACAATATGCCCTGAAAAGGCAGAATCGAACTAGCCCTTAACCTGCAGTTCATTTGTGTGTGCAATGATGAATCACTCCTGCCTGCTATCTGTACATTTAGGCATCATCATACATGGCATAACCTAATACATGTGCATTCCATTGTAGAATCTGGAATATGCAATGTTTATGTTAGTTCATACGTTGCACATGATGTTTAAATGCCCTTAAATCTGGTCACCAAGTGATGGTCTTTAAGCCTCCTTCTTTGCTTCTTTTCTTGATGTGTAACATTTGCTCACACATCTGTTCAATTGCTTGTTTGCATCAGCCAGCTATACTAGGACTATTTGCTTTGATTACTTGTTGTTCTTGACCTAACACTCTAACAGAGCTTGTCAACGATTTAAACAATAAGGGCTGTTGTAGAGGGGCCTTGTCTAACTCATAGGTGACATAAAGGTTTGGTTGTACACTACAGTAGGCTCTCCAAGAGTACCTGGAGATCCAGTTCGAAGGTATGCCTAGTTTTTACATAGTGCAGGCATAGTAAATGCTCATTTCATTGTGTGCAAGTGCAAGAGATGCGGCGTGTTTCATCATGTGGTGTTGTTTTGTCATAATCTCATCCTTTTGTGTTCACAGACTGGAAAGTATGCATATTTATCTTCCAAGGAGATGAGTAACTAGTTTGTATCACCTTGTAGAGGGGGTGCAATGAAGATATGATTGAGGATTTCCAAGTACAAGATGTTAGGAAGGAGCCTTGCAAGAGAAGTAGGAGCTGCGCTGAGCCTCTTCAACCTGCTAAGGTAAGTCACTGTATGCAAGTCAACAGTTCAATTCCTTGTTTGTTTCAGGCATAGTTAATTTTCTCTTTTCAATTGCTTTATTTGTCCTCGATTAATGAGATGCCCAAATAATCATGCACGATGTTCGGTACTTGTATCACTATTAGTTGACATAATTAAAGGCCTTACCATTTAATTACTCTTGCCAAGTGTGCACTGAAGCTTTGAAGTCTATTAACTAACTATTATTGCATGAGGCTCACAATCTAGTTTATATTACGCTAATGATTGCATAGTTTTGCCTCATTGTAGTATGTTTGTATGAAACCCTCTCATTGTTCATTATGCTCCCTAAGACTTTAATTGAGGCACAGAATGGCCAACCGCTTGCTTACTTATACATAGCGTGTTGTATAAATTTGTAACTTGTCTGTGTTTTCTATTGTGCCCAAACATCATGCTCCTCTGGTGAGCTAAGAGGGATTTCTGTATGCAGGCTGCACAGACTATATTTTTTATAATTTTAAAATATCACCTGCTTATGCTTCATGACGTGTAACATTTTTTTTGAAAGTGACGTGTAACATTATTGTTAGTCCTGTTTTGCCATGTAGTACAAAATAGTGTCTGGTTCGCTTCACTGTTGTAACTATATTTTTGCCCTAGTCATGTGTACTTACAGAAACATTTCAGGATGAAGTGACATCAACACAAAGATCTGCAAGAAGTGCGGCATGGCCGTTTCCGAATGATTATGGATTTGAACTGGAATGTGCTGATGTTCTCGAGCATCAACTAGAGATGGCAAGACAATGTGTACATGATTGTCAACGTATAATCAACAAGTTGAGACTGGACATGCAGGTATTAGATGCAGGAGTCAAAAAAATGAAACAAGACACTGGGGTAACCATGAAGGAATTGGGGATTTTGCAGACTAAAATTTGTGCTGTCTGAATCCGGTCAATCCTATTTTCTGAAGAGATTATAGTTCAAATGGAGTTAAGTTGATGCGCGTCCATGATGTATGAGCTGTATTTGCCCAGTGTATGTAATTTGTTGTTTGTGTATGCTTTATTATCACCTGTGTCGAACCATAATGCCCAGTGGGTATAATCGGCTGTAATTTCTTTATTGTATAGTGTAGGATTATTCTACCTTTCTATGCCTTGATCTCTTTGTTGTATAGTGTATGCTTTTTAGAGGTAATAGTATTGAGTAGGATAATTATTTGAATATGATATATCGTTCAAACGGGGGCCAACTCGCCCGACCATGGCCCTTCACGAGTCGTCGGATCCATGGGCCTTCTACGTCTCGTAGGATCCATGGGCCTTCTACGTCTCGTAGGATTCATGGGCCTTCTACGTCTCATAGGATCCATGGGCTGTCGACTCATTTATGGGTCTTGTACGGGCTTTAATGGGCCGTAGACGGGCCTTTAATGGAAATCGTACGTTTTATGGGCTGACCATAACGGGCCGTTAATAGGCCGTATTTGGTGATGCTATGAAAATGGCCCAACAGACTAACGGTCCACAAACGGGCCGATTGTAATGACGGGCTGAATTTGGCCCACAAGCGAAAAAATGACAAGAACGGCCCGTAAGTAAACCGAATCTTGCAAATGAGCCCAAGAATAAATGGGCCCTCGGAAGGCGAAAGTTAACTTGGCTGGAAGCATTAGCGGAATAACGGGCCGTTAAAGGGTACAAAGTGATACACTTTGTTCATTACGGGCCAGTTTCACCACGGGCCGTTAATGGGTGTAAAGTAATACCTTTGTTCATTAAGGGCCGATTTAAGACGGGTCGCTAATGGGCCAAGAGTTACAAAGGGCCTCATATGGGCGAAAGGCGTCATGGGCTATACATGGGCGGCGAAACGGGTGGAATCATATTGGGTGGCCGGATGACGTTCTGGGCCTAATTGAATAGGGCGTAACGAGCCTTGGGTTAGCGGTGTAAATGGGCTATATGCGAGCAGGCCGTTCGGGCTTCCCATGGGCGGCCTTGACTTTGACAAAGTCAAGCGGGCAGCCTTTTCACGAGAATGGGCCCTTTGTTGGGCCGTGCCATGTGTCGACGTATCATAGGCGCCTTCATCCCAAAGGAGTGGATGACATCATCCCCAACGATGAGTCGACACGTGTTTCCTCTAGCCAATGATGATTTTACACGTGGAAAATCCCCA
The DNA here is from genome assembly GCA_021605145.1 of Aegilops bicornis. Taxonomy (NCBI): domain Eukaryota; kingdom Viridiplantae; phylum Streptophyta; class Magnoliopsida; order Poales; family Poaceae; genus Aegilops; species Aegilops bicornis. The sequence goes on along the minus strand of CM038671.1, from coordinate 272,318,095 downwards.
TTGGTCGGGGCATTAACGGGTTATCGGATCCAAAACCTGACCCGATAGCTTAACGGCGTTCCGTTACGATGGATGCCACGTGTCGGTCACCCTTGACGAAAGCACTTACGGACGCTACGATTTATCGTCATGGAAGTGGAAACTTCCGTGATGATAATTTTGGTAATGTCATGGAACACTTCTATGACAGCACAGGTATGACTATGTTGATTCTGTCATAAATTTGTCATGGATGTACATGCATGACAAAAAACACGACCTACTGTGACAAACACGTATCATCACGGAAGTGTATTTTTTTGTAGTGGTGGCTGCTGATCTATCTGATTTAATAGGTATCACTACCTTTTCCAAATACCTAGTTTGTACTCCTTGAGGATCTGCACTCACCCTCTTCCTTTTCGACATATATTATGAAAGAACAACATTTGACTGGAAAAACATAGTATGATGACACATGGAATAGGTACAGAAAATGGATAGGTATGGCATATACTCATATATGATGCTTAAACTAAGCAGATGGTGTAACAAAGTAGAAGTAATGCAAGAGGTCAGATGCAAAATATGTGCGACCAATACAACCTTGCCAAGTTAGAGCATGCACCTTTATGGGTGAATAAGATATGCCATCCTCCAGCATGCCAAGTTAGTTAGCTAGTGACATGCATGAAAACATAAAAACAAGTGAGATTATCTTTGTAATGCAGAAGTGATTCAAATCCAATACTTCCTCCCTGTAAACCCCTTTGTGCTATCTCTGCAATTCTTCTAAGAGGTGTCAGGCATGCTTTAATTTGGTGTGTGCATTAATATAATGTGGCCTACTACTCAAAATATGAGAGCTCCAGAAGTGATGATACTTCAAAGATGACAGCTTCAACATATAGTAAAGAAGAACAAGTCGACCTGACCTGACAGATTCAAAATATACTAAGGGAGAATAACTCGACCTAACCAGTTGACCGCAAGAGAAAATGATCAAATTAAAGAAGAGCAGAAGAGCAAGCAAATTGAAGATATTACAAGTCTTTCTATACAATGTCGGTTGGCCACCCATGATGAACCAGAGCGCACAGAGAAATACTATTCCTTCCGTTCTCTCCATATGTGGCTCACATGCATTTCGAAACTAAAGTAGGAACATTTAGTGACCAATTAAACATCTCTCGGTTTTACTAATATCAGCATAATACCAGATTTGAATTTGTACAACTAAGCTTGTTTAGCTCGATGGGTGGAGCAGTGCTATTATGACACGAACCATGTAGGCTGATCGTGGTCATCATAGAATGGGGAAACCATAAGCATGATGAGTATAGTGTTGACCGTGGCAGCGGGATGGCAGATCTGAAGCTGCAAACCACGCAAAGGGTAGTTAGCAACCGATGTTTTCTTTGAAATAACAACTAAGATTTGGTATGGACAAGAAAGTACAGTCAACAAGTGACAAAGAATGAAATTCTGCTGTCTCTCTATATGTCGCAACATGCATTTGGAAACTCAAGTGGGACCTTTAGCTAACCAATTAAATGTGTCTGTTAACTAGTATCAGTATCATATCACAATCATATTTGAACAACTAAGATTTGGAATTTTGAGTGTTGTGTTGTTTAGCTTGAAGGGTGGAGTAATGCTAGTAATGACGAGAAAGCACCTACACAGATCATAGTAGAGTAGATAAAAGGGGAAAACCCTAAGCATCAATAGTAAAATCAGGAAAGTGGAACTAGCTGGACCAGTGGGTGGCGCACATGCTTTTCGAAATGAATATAGGAACATTAGGTGACCAGTTAAATGTTCTCTGTTTTATTAATATGAGCATCATATCAGATTCGTATTTCAACACGTAAGCTTTGGAATTATGAGTCGCATGTTGTTTCGCTTGATGGGTTGAGGTCTTGAGGAGCAGTGCTAGCACGACACAAAGCAGTGAAGCACCTACGATGATGGTAGTGTATATAAAGGGGGGAAACCATAAGCTTTACGAGTATAGTGACCGTGACATGGCACATCTGAAGGTGCAAACCGGACAAAGCTACTTCGCAACCAATGTTCGCATTCAACTAGACACTACGATTTGGTACAGCCAAGAAAAGTACAGTAAACAATTTAAGATCTATTTTTCGGGTGAGATCAATAACTTAAGCACATATGGAAGAGTACCACCTCTCTTGTGACGCCGTGTAGGCCCCTGCTGATACATTGAGGGTGCTGCGGGTGCGATGGCTGTCGGCGGCGGGGAAGAAGACTTTAGATGGCAGACGGCCGGGTCGGGGGATAAATCCTGTTGTCGTGGACGAGGCGGTCATAGGAGCGGCAACGGGAAGGTGGACGACGTCATCGATGAAGCGAGACGACACGATGAAAGAATCCTGGTCCGGCGCCGTGGATGAGAGACGTCCATCTCTTGAAGTGGACGACGGGGTAGGGGTAGCGGCTCCGGCAAGGTGGAGGATGGGGTGGCGGACGGAGGAGGATGACCGCAGTGGGGAGGTTGTCGTGGCGCCGACGGTGTATGAATGGGGAAATGGAGGGGGACTCAAACTTTGGGGGCGCTTATGCGAAATGTGGGAAAGTTCTGAACTAATCCCCGTTTAAAATTTAGGACATCCACGACGGTTGGGGATAGGACGGTAATCTCGCATCTCCCAAATATTTGCGATAACGATTTTGGGCGAGGAGAGGTGTTTTGGCGCCCACGGTGTATGAGCAGGGCTGACAGTAGGGTGGTTGTGTCACGTCGAGGGAAGTTACACATCTGCCCTATTTAAAATATTAGCCTACATCGATTTCGGACGAGGAGAGTTTGTTTTGCCGCCCACCGTGGATGAATGGGGAAATGGAGGGAGAGACACATGTCTTTCGGACGAGCTTGAATCAAATGTGTTTTGCCGCCCACGTTCGGTGCCCACCGTGTCTGAATGGGCTCAGAGGCCGTCGTGTCACGTCTGATTGAAGTTACTAGTCTATCCCTATCGACAGCAGTGTAAATCCGATCGATAAGGATGTCAAGTGTCAGGGGTAGACAGTAATTTCCATCTCGCAAACACTTGCTTCGGGGAGCCCACAAATGATAGTGGCTGTTTAGCCGCTTCGCTCAAAACTTGGGAGAATTAGCATTCACGTTTGCCACAGGCCACAGCAACTAAATCCAAATCCAATTTTTATTAGATTCACGAATATCCACAGATAATTCTATGTTTTGTTATTTATTTCTTCAAAACCACAACAAAGATTTATTCCACCTTTATATATGATTATGATATAGAAATGCCATGATCTTGAATTGATGGGTTGGATACACTTTGAGTCAAAGCAGTTATTTCATCCAATACAATATGCTCACACGAAAAAACAGTTCACCTTATGTCAATCATACAAGTACCGAGGATTACCTCGCCTAAAAATTCGGATCATTACAACACATGGACAACATAGGGGTCTTACAACATAATCCATTCAAAGACATGACACAACATGCAAGTACAATAATCTAATGACAATTTCAACTGCTATCTAAAGAAGAAGCTGGGATTACCACAGGCTTGAGATAAGCGGCCTTGAGACCTCCTCCGTCTTCAAATGCAACATTCTTACTTCCTCCAATTCTTGGGTTGCTTGCATAATGCGTGTAGCTAATTGCATAATTTCCAGCTTCAAGATCGAGATTAACTCATTCATGGCAGCCACACCATCTCTTTCTGCCTCTAGTAGAGCCTCAAGAACTATAATATCTGTGCTCAGGCAGCTCTCCGGCGGTGTTGCCTCTGAATTGCTACCATCTGGTAACATGGATGGCGCACTGCTTCCACAAATATATTCGGGGGTTGTACATTGTGTCCTAGTGTGAACGACATCCTGAAAGGTTTCCGCTGGACATAAGTAAGAGATAGTTATCGCATGATCCAGGCAGTAAGCTTACATGGTAAACGACATATGAATTATTGCTGAGCATGGCAAGCTATATTTAAACAGTTCGAAGCAGCATCAGCCGAAAATAAATAAAAATGGTAAGATGAAACTAGGGATGTAAGTGGCAAATAAACGACATCCGCGAGTCCCATCTAGTTAGTTTTTGCTAGCTCCCTGGTTCATTTTCCTCAAAAAACGAAAACTCTTTTGAACTATCATACCACTAGTGGACTTTAATCGGGTTTAAACGGGACCCAGTTGACATCCCTAGTTGAAAGGGAGTGTACCACCACTATATTTAAGTTGCCAAGGCATCTAAAAGCAGTTGAAATAATCTCAGAAAGCACTTAACAGTGTGGCCTCATATAAACTACGAAGACAGTCTTGTGATGAAGTTCAGAGGAAAAGTTAAGGACTCAAATGAACTAGGCATGCATTTCTTTACGATAGTATAGCAGGCACTGCTGACATATTGGCCAACTCATGTATAGCGTAACAAGTAACAAACAAGCATTCGAATCAAGCAATACAGCAAAGCAGACAACTGAACTATTGTTATTCTGTAGGATTACAGGTTGAGGGCACAAGCCAAGAAAGCATCCCACACGCATTACATTTCACATGTACTAAAACAAAGCGGCTTACATATGTTCTTTGTGAAGCCTACATTCTTTGTTGCAATGTTCTTTGAAGATATAAATCGACATCCCGTGGTTGCAAATCTACTTGTTGTAGTTTATTATGCACCCTCTATTTAGGTAAAATTAATTTTAATCGCATGCCTTTGGTTCGAATTGATCATCAATGGTTCATCTAAACTAATGAAAGAAGGGTGTGTGCATACACGACAATATATCTACTTCCCTCTATTTTTATGCTTGTTCGAGGTGCCAGCCCCAAAAGAACAAATATTTTGCTTGATGGGGTTGGGTGCTCCATAACTAATAGAAGCATCAAATTAGTCATGCAACTTGGGAAGATCAAGAACACACAAAAAAGTGATGAACAGATGCTCGGAGCAGTGATGTAATAGCTAGCATCAGAAAATGTAGGGTAAAACAAACAAAAACCAGCTGAACCACATGCTAGTTTGCTGATGTGTAATTAAGCATAGAGAACATGAAGTAGTCTGATGGAACCAACAGGTGGCATCGAACAAAACCATTATCATAAATATAGCATGCAAGAAGTAAAATAGTAGGTAGTGATATCTAGGAAGTACAGTAATACTTAGGACAAAACTAAAGCATATTAACTATATGTGCACTGGTATATAATTTAGCACATGTAACATGTTCACTGACAGAAGTATGGCCCTACAGGTGCAAGCAAAATAATGCGTCTCGTGAAAAACTGAATGATACCCTGAAGAAACTCAAAGGTGCGGTGCTTATGCTAAGAAAGTGAACGTAGGCGCCGGCTGTTGGATAATAGTACCTGATTCTCGGCGGCGTATGGGTATCGTTGGCATACTTGATAGCTAAGGATCATCGATGGTGCTCGTGTTGTGGTTGAGTTTGGGCCGGCTGTCACCGTCGCTAAAGTGGCTCCGCTGCTACGGTTGCGGCGCCTGTTGACATACAAGAAAGCTCATCTGTGGTAAGTGAACAGTTGCACGATAAAGAGAAAAACCAAAGGAGTACAAATCGAAATAACCTGATGAGGCTGCGGCGTCGGTAAAGCAGGGCCAATGGAGTAGACTATGGCGTCCGTGGAGCGGAGTCGGTCACGATGGGCGAAGGCTTGGCGGCGCGTTATGCAGTGCTTTCGGTGAGGCGGATCTGTTCTGCGGCGGATGAGGGCTTGTATGAAGGGCAATGAAGGGGAGACGAGGAGTCGATGAAGGGCCTACACTATGGTGGAGGGCGCCGGTTAAGCAGATCCAGTGCGGTGGACCATGATGGCGGTCAAGGAGATCTTGAGCGGTGGACAAGCCAGTCGCTGAAGCGGCTCCGGTGAAGTGGTGAGTTGGCAGTTGGTGGTTCAAAGGTGAGGAAGGTAGATCCGTCGGGGTGTGGGGTCCACCATTGCGGCGGAGGACTAGATTCGGTGGCTTGCCAAGGTTGGGGGGTCGGGGAGGGGCTCTGCACTACAAAAAAAGACACATCCATGACATTTTGGGTCGAACGGAATTTTTTTTCTGTCATACATATGACACTTCTATGACGATAATTGTGACAAAACCCGGTATCATCATAGATGTGGTGGGCTCCTACTTCTATGACAAAAAATCATGACAGAAAATGGGCTTTTCGTCACTGGGCGGGCAGAGGCCTTGTTGCATGACATTCTTTGGGCCGTCCATGACGGAAAAAACCGTGGTAGAAGCGAGGGCGAGGAAAATTTAGGGAGTTGCGGTTCACGGTGGGAGGTTGGGGGCGAGCAATGCTGCGTTTCTCTCGTCACGTCTGGCGTGTGTGCAAGGCGTTGGCTCTAATCAACCCGAAGCGAGGCGTTGGGCTCTCGCGAACCCGGCGATTGCCTTTGCAGGCTACAGCGTTCTTGAACTCGAGTGATCGGTCGATGGCTGTTAATCGAACCCGATGGAGCGATTCGCCGCTGCTGCGCTAATCAAGCCGATCGATTGGATGAACAGTGAGCGTTGCGGAGAGGGGGGGGGGGGTGGATGAACATTGAGCGGTGGCGTTGCCTCTGGATGAACAGGACGCCGTGGTGTGGAGGGCTCGATGAATAGTAGACAGTGGAGGGGTGGCCGTGGGGGGTGGTTGAACAGGACCCCGTGGTGTGGAGGGCTGGATGAACAATAGATGGTGGAGGGGTGCCCGTGGAGGGGTGGTTGAACAGTAGCCGGTGGAGTAGCGCGCGATGGAGGCTGGATGAACAGGAGCCCGTGGAGGCTGGAGGAGGTCGACGGTGGAGATGAACAGTATCCCGTGGAGTCCAGTTTTGCGGTCGCCACCCCTCCCTATGAACAGGACCCCCGTTTCGACCGTAGGAGGTCCATGTCGTCCGTTTTCCGGTACGCCACACCCCTCCCGATCGACAGGACCCCCGTTTCGACCGTAGGAGGTCCGTTTTGTCCGTTTTGTGGTACGCCACACCCCTCCCGATCAACAGGACCCCCGTTTCGACCGTAGGAGGTCCGTTTCCTGCGTTTTGCGGTACGCCACACCCCTCCCGATCAACAGGACCCGTTCGACGTGGGAGGTCTGTTTCCTCCGTTCTGCGATGCGCCAGGCCTCGTTTCCATCGCCTGTTCCGTCCAAGCCCTCCCGATGAACACGACCACGCATTCCGTTCCGACCCAGCCGGTTGGCTCCCCATGAACACGACGACGACGTTGTTTCTCCGTTCCGAGCCAGCCATGTACGTACGCGCGAGTAGGCGTTCGAGACCCTGCCCGTATGTACATACATGGCCGTATTTTCTTTCTTGCACCCTCGCTGATGTACGTACGTGTACATGCTACATGCGCGCCTCTACTACGACACGTGCGCGCCTCTACAATGACCAGTATGTACGTACACGTTCGCGACCAGAATGACAACACTACGTACGCTTCGACCAGGTGGGTCCGGTATCGAGCACTTCCTTACTGTGAAGATGTAGCTGGTGGGTCCGAGCAGTCAGGGGGGCGAATCGTTTTTTTTGCCCGGACGCACTTCCTTGCGTGCGAAGATCTAGCTGGTGGGTCCCAGCAGTCAGGGGGGCGAATCGTTCTTTTTTTTCCCCGACGCACTTCCTTGCGTGCGAAGGTGTCGCTGGTGGGTCTCAGCGGTCAGGGGGGCGAATCGTTTTGTTTTTTTGCCCGGACGCACTTTCTTGCGTGCGAAGATGTAGCTGGTGGGTCCCAGCAGTCGGTAACGTTTTTTAAGTGAAATCTGATGGCCTGTCCGGTGGGTCCCATTGTCGGTGGAGGAATCATTATTTTCAGCGTAATAAGGAGGCACTTCCTTGCTGCGGCCATAGACCGGTATCGACCTCTCCGCATCTGATCCACGTCCGACGAAAGTCGTCCCTTGACCACGTTGACCATGCCGCGCCGAGAGCACCAGGGCGGTGGACGACGGCGAGGCCTAGGAACGGGACGACGGGGAGCCGGGGAAGACGCGGCAGTGGAAGCTTCAGCGGAGAGAATCTGAGGTTCACTGGTTCGGCTGCGGTGTGAGAGCTCTGCCGTCGCCCATGAGGCTGGCAATGGCCAGGGAATAGTAAAGGCGGTGAGGCCTCTGCGGCATCTGTTCACCCGCAGGAGGCGAGGAGCATGCGGCACGACCGGGCGCTACTTTGGGCGGTTGGAGCAAGAAGACCAGAGGTTGAAGAAGCACTCTGACCGTTGGATGGACATTGTACAGTCCTTTGGAGCTAGAATCGTTCATATTGACTAAAGTTGACAAAGGCCCCTGTCGATCAACTTAGTAGGCCCACAAGTCAGCCTCCCACCATGGTGGGTCCCAGCTAGCAAGAGGAGTATTCATTTTTTTTGTGCGTAATAAGGAGGCACTTCCGGTGGGTCCGAGCTGACAGCACGGGGAACGTTTTTTTTCGTGAAATACGCTGGCCCGTCCGGTGGGTCCCAGCGGTCAGGGGGAAATGTTTTTTTCACGAAATAAGGTGGCCCGTCCGGTGGGTCCTTGCTGTCAGGTGGAGGAATAATTATTTTGCGCGTAATAAGGAGGCACTTCCTTGCGGCCGCTGGACCGGCCAGCCTCTCCACGTATAGTACTCTTCCGATGGAAGTCGATTAGTTGACCACGTTGACCACGCCACGCCGAGAGCACCCAGGCGGTGGTGCGGACGACGGAGAGGCCTAGGAAGGGGACGACGCGAAGCCGAGGAAGACGCAGCAGTGGTAGCCCACGCGGAGAGAATCTGAGGGTTCATCGGGTTCGGCTGCGGCGTGAAATTTCCGTCGCCGCAGAATAACGGGGGTGTGGGTGAGTAGAGGATACCACAGGGCCAGCGGTGGGAGTAGTAGGGGTGATCGGGCCTCCGCGGCATCACAGCCGACCACGAGAGGCAGGAGCACGCAACACGACCGGCTGCTTTGGGCGGCTGGAGCAAGAAGACCAGAGGTTGAAGAAGCACTATGGCCGTTGGATGGACATCGATGCAGTCCTTTGGAGCTAGAATCATTCATATTGACTAAGTTGACAAAGCCCTCCGTCCCCGTCAACTTAGTTGGCCCTAAGTCATCCTCCCACTATGGTGGGTCCCATCTAGCAGGGTGGGTATTCATTTTTTGTGCGTAATAAGGAGGCTCTTCCTTGCGTGCGAAGATGTAGCTGGTGGGTCCGACATGTCGGTGAGGGAACGTTTTTCGCGAAATCTGAGAGGCCCTTCCGATGGGTCCCATTTGTCGGTGGAGGAATCATTATTTTCTTGGCGTATAGTCCACGACCGATGGATGTCGTTCGTTGACCACGTTGACCAGGCCGCGCCGAGAGCACCATGGCGGTGGATGACGGCGAGGCCTAGGAAGGGAAAGACACGGAGCCGGGGAAGACTCGGCAATGGTTGCCCACGCGGTGGGGAGTACGAGGGTTTACTGGTCTAGGTGCCGTCGTCGGAAAATAACAGGAGTTGTGGAAGAGTAGAGGAATGGCCTAGCCAGCAATGAAGTAGGGTGGGGCGGTGCGGCATGCGGCAACCTGACCCGGCCACGGGAGGCCGAAACAGGCGGTTCCACGAGCTGGTTTGGTAATTTGGAGCAAGAAGATCAGATATTGAAGAAGTAGCACGGCCATTGGATTAACATCCAATGGTCACTGTTGCTAGAATCGTTTGTGGACTAAATTTGAATCGTTTGTGGACTAAGTTGACAAAGCCAAAGTACACATCAACCTAGTAGACCCACAAGTCAGCCACCAAACATGTCCCAAACAGCATACAGCCCGAAATTTCTAGCCAGATTCAAATTAATTTTAAATATAAATATACCTTATTTTAAATTCAATGAAATTTTACCGCTTTAAAAACAATGAAATTTAAAATATCAAAATCCGAAAGAAAACAGTATTTGGGAACTAATTACCTGTTTGCTGTATTTTTTTCATTTTACAACCCATTTATTATTACTTATAGCCCATTTCTTATTACTTATAGCCCATTTATAGTTACTTATAGCCCATTTCTTATTTCTTATAGCCCATTTTCTGGGCAAAATGCATCCCTCCTCGTCTTGAAAGATTTCCGGCCCAGCAGGGCGTAGAAAAGCAAGTAGGCCTATGTTGGTTATTCTGCAAAAAACAAAACAGCTGGCTAGCCATTTTTCAGAAAGGAAAAAACAAACTAAGCTGGTCATGTGCTAAACATATGAAATAAATGCCTGGGCTAGACGGGCCACGGGTCCCGCACAACCCAGTTGATACCCTTCTCCGTCCCGAAAAAACAAAATTACTGCGCAAGACTTTGGGTCCCTACTGTCATCCTCACCATGTACAGTCATCTCCTTATTCATCTCGGTTGTTGACCATGTTGACAACACCGGAGGGCGGCGCCGCGGCGAGCGAACCAAGGCGGAGGACGATGATGAGGCCTCGGACGGGAACGGACAGGAGCCGGGTGAAGATCACAGCCCGCCGTGGGAGGCGGGAGCAGGCGGTCCCGCCGACGCTAGTTTGGCTTTGGCGGCTCGAGGAAGAAGAGACTGAAGAAACGTGATAGACGTTGAATGTCAATCAAACGGTCAAGGTTGGAACAATCATTTTTTGACTAAGCGGACACCAAGTAGCATACTTTTTTATATATAGGAAGAAAACTGCGAGGAAAATGCGTTAAATACGCGTCCTCCTCACAGGGAACGTTAGCCACATAAGTGACTAGCACCCTTGGTTTCAACCGAGAGGTCTTTGGTTCGAGTCCGAGGAACTCTCAATTTTGTCCTCCTTCCTTCCTCGCAAAAAAAAAGGGAAATAAAATCAAAGACTTGGGAAGGCGTACAGAACAAGCTAGTGTACCAGTAAAGAGACGTTGCCGAGTTTTAGAAAAAAGAAAGACGTGCTCCTGTAGCAGGTTCGAATCCAAACCTAGACTATGACTATATATGGTGCTATGCTACTCTACAATTAATGAAACTAACATATCCAATGTTCGCTTCTCCTCTTCTCTACTTACTCTGCCTAGCATCAGAAGCTCTGGCCGCAGCAACCATGTCAACTAGCTGCTCGTCCACCTGCTCTTCAGCAGGCAACAACCAGATATGCGCCAAGTAGCCACCCGTACCATCGCCTGTGGGTCTTGAGGGAGTTCCGGACTAGGGAGTGTCCGGATAGCCGAACTATCATCATTGGCCGGACTCCAAGACCATGAAGATACAAGATTGAAGACTTCGTCCCGTGTCCGGATGGGACTTTCCTTGGCGTGGAAGGCAAGCTTGGCGATACGGATATGTAGATCTCCTACCATTGTAACCGACTTTGTGTAACCCTAACCCTATCCGGTGTCTATATAAACCGGAGGGTTTTAGTCCGTAGGACGAACAACAATCATACCGTAGGCTAGCTTCTAGGGTTTAGCCTCCTTGATCTCGTGGTAGATCCACTCTTGTAACACACATCATCAATATTAATCTAGCAGACGTGAGGGTTTTACCTCCATCAAGAGGGCCCGAACACAGGTAAAACATCGTGTCCCTTGTCTCCTGTTACCATCCGCCTAGACGCATACGATTCGGGACCCCCTACCCGAGATCCGCGGTTTTGACACCGACATTGGTGCTTTCATTGAGAGTTCCTCTGCAATGGTCGTCGGGTAGGATGCCTCATCTCGTCTTTAAAGGCGCTACTATCGCCAAAGGAGCCTTGGCGGCTGGCGACTCTTGACTAGGTGGTTTCTTATGACCGCCATCCGGCCATCATACCGACGATGACCTCTCGAGTCATCGAAACCAATCTCGGTGAGTTCGAACTTGCCGAGCAGTTAGATCCGATCGAGCTCTCCTCCATGAGCGAGCTCTTGGATCGCATCGCCGCCACAGGAGTTGCCACAGACTACGACCGGATCGGGCCTAAAACCGATCTGAGAGAGATCAACTCTCCCCAGGCTACCCATCATGTTGCTGTGATAGAGCAGCAATGCGGCGATTCTTCTTGTATCATAAGGACTAGTTACGTCCGGTTCCCGATCCCTCCATGCGGATTCCCGCAGAGGAACGAGCGTTGATCAAGCCACGAACTTAAAATCAGGCGGTGGGTTGGATTCATGGGATAACACTCAAAAATCCAAACTTCCAAGTTCGAAACTTCTCGGCCCTTGAGTCCCTAAAGCTGGGACGGGGTTCGGATCTAGTTCCACCCGCCCACCCAAACATTAGCAATCTCTCTCAAATTCGGCAAGAGCCCGATGAAATAGTACATCATTCTTGGGCGATTCCTCCACGGTTATGAACAGGATAAAAAGATCGCCGAGAGGAGGACGCAATCCCAATTTTCTGCAATAATTGCATGGACAAGGGAATCTGAGCGCCATCGATCATCGCGAAATTACACGCTTCTTGACTTGGTGACCATAGTACAAAAGAAATCTTGTGCGATGGAGAGCGTCTGGAAAACCGAAAGTAAATTTTGGGACAATCCGGCCCCGAATACACCCCTAGTCCGAAACAAAAGGGTGCATCATTATCAAGCACCCGGGTTGAATACCAAAAAACCAAAAGCCCCTAAAAGTGCGAAACCGTCTTGGAGGGTTGGCTCAACGGACCTGCAAGATCCCACAAGATGCGGAGGGCGCCACTCCAACACACAGCCTTGGCGTGTTGGATACTACGGCAGTGGCCAAAAGTGGCGTGGCTTTCTAGCCCAGGCAACCAACCCAGCGATACCGATGCGGTATGAACAGTCTTGAGACTTTCGCATCAAATAACATGCGGAAGCGAACAATCCGCAGCCTCGCCGAAGTCTACCAAGTAGCAACAACAAATCCATGGAGCGACACGGCTAACACCTTCAACGCCAAATGACGAACCTAAATTCCGAACAGCTAGAGCACCGGCCGCATTGGCCCTCGGTCCGATAGTGGGCGGTTTTCGTCTTACTAAGGTACTCATGGATGGCGGCAGCGATTAAACCTCATCTATGAGGAAACCCTTCAAAAATGGAAATTGGCCGGAGCCGCATTGAGCGAAGCAGCACAACCTTCAGAGGGATAATCCCTAGTCGAGAAGTATGCTGCGCAGGAAAAATCACACTAGATGTAGTGTTCGGCTCACCGGACAATTACAGGTCCGAGGAGGTCACGTTTCAAGTGGCCCCATTCGGCAGCGGATATCACGATTTGTTAGGGCGAGAGGAATTCACAATCTTCCAAGCTATACCCCACTACGGGTACATGAAGCTCAAAATGCCCGGACCCAATGGGATAATCACTCTACTTGATGATCCGAGATCTGACACTCACGCTGAAAATAAAAGACAATCGCCGCCCTAGAGGCATTGTCCGAAGCCCTAGCGGCAGAGGAACTAACCATGTTGCGCTCCACGGTGGATAGGGACGATGTGATACTCGATAAGAGGTCCAAGTCCACCTCTTTTAAACCAGCAGACGAAATAGTCAAATTTCAGGTCCATCCAACAGAACCCACAAAGACGGCCTCCATTGGGGCACAATTAAGTCCCGATGTCGAAGCCGCACTACGAATTCCTTCGGGAAAATTGGGACATTTTTGCCTGGCACCCTTCAGACATGCCAGGAATCCCACGCAGGCTGACAGAGCACAGCCTAAATATCCTAAAAGGATTCAAGCCAGTCAAACAAGCTCTTCGGCGATTTTCCGAGCCCAAAAGGCGAGCAATGGGAGAAGAGCTAGCCAAACTCTTAGAAGCCGGATTCATCAGAGATATAAAACATCCGGACTGGCTAGCCAACTTAGTAATGGTACCAAAAAAGGACAAATCATGGCGCCTCTGCGTCGATTTTAAAGATCTTAACAAGGCATGTCCAAAGGACCCTTTCCCCCTCCCCCGCATCGATCAAATCATCGATGCTACCGCAGGGCACGACTCATTGTGCTTCCTCGACACATACTCCGGATACCATCAAATCAAGATGGCGGAGAAAGATTAGGCATAGCGGCATTCATTACTCCATATGGGCCATTACGCTTCAACACCATGCCCTTCGACTCAAAACGCCGCCCAACATATCGGTAGCATGATTCAAACATGTCTCCGGCGACCCGGATAGGCAAAATAGTAGAGGCATACTTAGACGATGTGGTCGTCAAGACCAAACACGTCGGAACTCTAGTAGAAGACTTGAGGGTGACATTCGACAACCTTCGAGCATATGACATTAAGCTCAATCCGGAAAAATGCGTCTTGATTGTACCAATAGGAAAGCTCTTGGGCTTCATCGTATCCGGTCGAGGAATTGAAGCAAACCCGGCCAAAATCCGAGCTCTGTCACTATTGGATATTCCAAAAGACCTCAAGCAGATACAAAAATTAACCAGATGCGTAGCGGCCTTAAGTCGCTTCATCTCCCGTTTGGGAGAAAAGGCTCTGCCCCTCTACCGCCTCCTCCGGCGCACCGAACATTTCGAATGGACAGATGCTGCCACAGTCGGACTCGAAGAAATAAAGGCCATACTGGCAACAAATCCGGTTTTGGCCGCGCCCAACCTGGGCGAACCTATGTTATTATATATCGCAACAACACATCAAGTTGTTAGCACGGTACTCGTCGTTGAACGAGAAACAGAAGGGCACAAATTCCCTCTTCAAAAACCAGTGTACTACGTATCCACTGTTCTAACTCCATGCAAATCCGGTACCCACATTATCAAAAGATAGCGTGTCACGGTGTTCATGGCATTCGAACTGCGACACTACTTTCAAGAGTGTTCAATAACGGTGGCCTCCAGTACCTCTCAACGATATTATAAACAATCGCGACATAGCAGGCAGGATTGCAAAATGGGCTATCGAGCTCTTACCATTTGACATAACCTACAAACCACGGCGAGCTATAAAGTCGCGGAGTTCTCGCGGACTTCATCACCGAATGGACCGAAGCGAACTCCCTAAAGAGTAGCGTACTCTAACTGGATCATGCATTTCGACGGATCCAAAATGTTGGCTGGCTTGGGGCTGGCGTCGTCTTGGCGTCCCCAACCGGAGACACAATCCAATACGTACTTCAAATAATGTACATGGACTCCAACAACGCAGCCGAATACGAGGCCCTTCTACATGGCCTCCGGATGGCAATCTCCATGGGCATTCAACGCCTAGAGGTGCGTGGGGATTCAAACCTCGCAATATCCCAAGTAAATGGAGACTTCGACGCCAAAGATCCAAAAATGGCAGCTTACATAGCGCCGTCCTAAAATGTCAGCTCGGTTCGAAGGACTAGAATTCCACCATGTAGCGCGGGATAATAACCAGGCAGCAGACGTGTTAGCACGCATCGGCGCGAAACGAGACACCGTCCCTCCTAACATCTTCCTGGAACGGCTCTTTAAACCATCCGTATTATGGGAAGAGGAGTCCGAAATAACAATCCGGAGCCGGTGCATCACCTAACTCGGACCATTCTGACACAATCGGCGGCTCAGCCAATGAAATAACACCTTCAGCTCACGAAATAATGGCAGTCATTGCCCCGTGGACAGAACCATTCCTAGCCTACTTAATGCGGTAGGAACTTCCCAAAGACCAAAATGAGGCCCGCTGCATCGTTCGGCGATCTAAAGCCTACAAGGTCCATGAGGGAGAACTTTATAAGAAAAGCACAACCGGAGTCCTTCAAAGGTGGATCTCCGAAGAGGAAGGGCGAAGTCTCTGGCTGAAATTCACGCCCGGACTCGGCGGGCACCACGCTGCAGCCCGGGCCCTTGTAGGCAAGGCCTTCCGTGCAGGATTTTATTGGCCGACAGCCCGGGCGGATGCTCGAGATTTAGTCCAACGATGCGTCGGTTGCTAGCTCTTTGCTAATCGAGCCATATGCCACCCACCGCCCTCAAAACTATACCCATTACACGGCCGTCATGTTCGCGGTGCAGGGCTTGACATGGTCGGACCCCTTAAAGGGGGAACCCACAAGCACAAATACTTATTGGTCATAGTGGACAAATTCACCAAATGGATTGAGGCCAAACCGGTTAAAACGACAGAATCCGGACCGGTGATAGACTTCGTATCTGGGGTAGTACACCGTTTCGGTGTCCCCCACAGCATCATCACTGACAATGGCACGAACTTCACGGCCGACGAGGTTAAACTCTGGTGCAAAAACATGGGCATTAAGCTCGATTACGCTCAGGTCTATCACCCCCAAAGCGACGGTCAAGTTGAGCGAGCAAATGGTCTAATCATGGCGGCATCAAACCCGCACTAGTGCGGTCCCTCAAGGAATCTAACACGCCTTTGGGTAGAGGAGCTCGACTCCGTACTCACTGGGGGCTGCGGACCACGCCAAACCGAACTACGGATTCACACCATTTTTCGCCATTATACGATGCGAGGCGATCCTGCCTCTGCGATATAATTCATGACTCACCTCGTGTGTGCATGTCTGAAGAAAGAGAAGCCGAGCTAGATCGGCGGGACAGTCTGGACGCCTTAGAGGAGGAGCGGGGCATGGCAAAGGCTCGTTCCGCATTTTATCAACAGCGAGCTCGAAGATATCAAAGCAGAAATGCGGGCCAAAACTTATAATGTTGGCGAACTTGTTCTACGCTCACGGACAAGAAAAAGGACAAACTCAAGCCCCAAGTGGGAAGGTCCCTTCATCATCGACCAAGTCCTGACCGGCGGAGCATACCGTCTACGTAACGCATCGGACAACCGACTCGAGCCGAACCCATGGAACGCAGCCCGTCTCCGAAGATTCTACGCCTAACGCCGGACTCGGGTTCGTCTCACTCCCCGTCCACCCCTTGTTTTTCTTGTCTCTCCTCCTCCTCCTTCTTCCCACTTTTATTTTCAAAACCTTTTATGGGCTGATTTGCGCTTTGTTCGCACACACTTGATGTGCCCCTGGCACTCATTATACCTGGGGGCTTCTTTAAACAGAAGCTTATTCATACGGGCTTCATGCCCAACACATGTGTCATACTTCCGCATGTACCTTTTATTCACCATTATATGCATCGATATGACTTAAGTTTTGGCCAAGCTGGGTTGCCTGGCTCCTATGCTTACCCCTACATTCCCGATTGTTCGGCTAGGAGGTAAAGGGAGCACCTCTGTGATTGTTACTGCCGGGTCAGCCAGATGTGTACCTCAGACTGGGTGAAGCCGAAAGCTAGCGTTCTTAAGAGAATATTTGGTCGGTGACTTGAAAGATGATTTATTACTTACTTATTTATCTGCCCCCAGATGTTTTTTCTGCTATTTTCGCAGTCCGGCATTGCACTTTAGGGCATGCCTCCCAGGGAAAGGAACCCTTAACGGAACTATTCTCCCTGGAAGATGTTTCGTACTAACCATGTAATATAACATAACTAGTTGGGCACTTGTCTAATAAAGCAATTATGACCCCGACGCCTTGTCTCCATGCATGCCCCGGTTCTTTTATAACCGTAAGGGTATTCGGACACACTTCGGACTGTTCGATCCCGAGGTTGAAGCGAAGCAGTCCATAAAGACAAACGATCTACAATCCGGCTAGAAGGCATTTTACATGTCATTTCAAATTACATCGTCAAACCGATCGATTGTACTCCTCTTCAATCCCATCTAATAGGCTGTCTAATTTACATCCTGTTGGGAATATTTCGCGGCCGATTCTACTTGGCACGTACATCACGCCACAGGATCTCCTTCCTATCGGGCCCCGCAGTCCGACCTCGGCCATGTGGTTTGGGTCGGACTTGAATGGCGTGTCTTCACCATGGCCCGAGCCTCCTGGCGCCTGACGGCAGCCGATATCTTCCACAAGCGGAGGCGTCGCCGTGCTCCCTAAAGCTTCTCGGCAAGCTCACCAAGGCCCTCGGGTAGGGAGGCGGATGGCCATAAAGCATGAACGACGCCACTCATCGCTGCCGAACACGTTCGAGCAATTGCACTAGCTTCGGGAAGTTGGTCACCCGTTGACTCAGGCATTTCCTCCATGAGGCGACTGTGAGCACACCTAAAGACATATTTACATCAATCGACTTCCTCATGAATTCTTCTTTTCAAAGGAATTTGTTCAAGCACTTACTATAAATGCTTTGCGGCAAGCCGGCTGATTCTCCTTCACGGAGCACGGCAATTTGGGCCCGAACACCTTTCAGCTCTTCTCCTTGCTGGGTGTGGGCATCTTGGAGCTTGTTTCTCTCTGCTGCACCTTCATAAGCACCCTCTCGCCGGCCTTTAGGCTGACACGATGGTTGTTGCTTATGCGAATCTAGTCCGGCGCCCTCTGCAATATTATTGTCGATTCACGGCACACTTTTCTAAATAATTATCTTTTCAAAGTCGTCTTACCAGTGAGGTCTCTGTGGCTCCCCACATGGCGGCGTCTTGACTTCAAGTTGGGCCTTGCACTCTTGGAGCTCTGGGACATGGGTATTCTTCTCCATAAGACCTCAAGATAATAATTGATCCTTAAATCAGTTATTTCAACTATTTTAAGTCTCGAGACTCTTGGCATATATAACTATTAAAATTACTTACCCGTATGTCTTTCACATACGCTCGATGGCTCTGGTTAATCCATCTTGAGCGGCACGGAGGTGCGCGTTTCCCGCTTTAAAGGCATTTAACGCCTCGGGAGAAAACACGCGGTCACGAAGAACTGTCCGGCGACCTTTTGTGATTCATGGCGCTCTCCACCTCAGACCGGGTGGCGGACAGCCTGTCGGCATCCTCCATCGGAGGAGCGTCCGGTTTACGCCTTGTATTCGCCTCCCCTCCCGGACCATGCGTTGGAGCATGGCCGGCGGAGGCTAGATTGGCAACCTCTCCGGACACTGTTCGGCGAGCGCTCTTTCTGGAAAAGTTAAGAGCATTAATATACCTTTCTGGGATCCTTCCCTTACAAATAGCGGTGCTCCGTACCGTTGCGGCGACGTCTCGGTTCGTGCCGCACTCCTCTTCACTGCCGGGCCGGATCGACCCTTGTTGGTCGGCCGCTGGTTCGCCTTCCCGCCTTTAAAGGCACATCCTGCGGTACACCATCGGTATGGGTTGGTCAATTGGCGCGGATCAAGCGATGGTGTCAAGACCTCGGTGGTAGTCACACGGGAGGCCAAAAACAAACCGAGGTAGTCGGCCGTAATGGCGACTAGGGCATTGTCTATGCTACGTTGGTGGAACACCCGTCAATCACCTCCACCTTTATATGCGGATCCTCTTGGAGGCCGGATCCGAGGATCGTTCGGATCCTCGGACTGTGGAACTAGGCTTCAGATGCCCTCCACGTCCGGCGCAGCTCTGCGTCAAAATCACAGAGTAAGATACTTGACTTTAAAAAGTATGGATCGGGTAGATGAACATCCGCTTACCCAGCTCGAGGGTTATGCATAGAAAATCCATTCAGCGGATTCTTGCGGAGGAAGTCTTCCTCCTCTCCCTTGTACAAGCCGGACAGGATCTTTGCGGATCGGCTGCCGAGCCTAGCCCTTTGCGGCCATGACGGGTGGCGTCATCTTCCCCGTTGAAATCCCACATAGGGTGGCCCCTATATTGGAGTGGCTGCACCCCTCGCGTAATGCACGTGGCCATGACTCCAATCATGGTCAATCCGGAATGGGCCAGTAACCTAATCCGGCCCATTAGATAATGGACGCTCCTATCATCTTCCCGTTGACGGCTCCGCGGGCGCCAACTCAGGCGTTTCTTCAAGGGAGCATTGTTGAACTCCGGGAGGCTGATCCGGACTGGATCCGGCAGAGGGGCGTCCTCCATGTAGAGCCATTCCGAAGGCCAGTCTTCGGACGCCTTCTTCGGGGTGCCGGATCGATATCCGGTCCCGGCGATGCGCCACATTTCGGCTCCGCCCACTTGGTATATCGACCCCTCATGAGAACGGGGTACGAGACAAAACAATCTCTTCCACAGTGCAAAATGGGGCTCGATGCCCAAGAACGGCTCGCAAAAAGCTACGAAGCCCGCGATGTGCAAAATGGAGGCGGGCGTGAGGTGGTGAAGTTGGAGTCCGTAGAACTCTAGGAGCCCCCGGAGAAACGGATGTATGGAAAATCCGAGTCCCCTTATTAGATAGGGGACAAAGCATACCCACTCCCCTTTGGAAGGGTTGGGGACGCTCTCCGCCTGCTTTCCACCCTTGTAGGTGGCCGGTCCGCTCGAACCGGAACCATGAAAGCTGGGGAAGATATCCTCGGTTTGAAGTACCACTAGCTCATGTGTGGGCCGACCATCTCCCCAATCTCCTGGCTTAGGGCTAGGAGGCGCGGGAGGAGCAGCGTCGGCTATCCATGATGGAATGGATTTTTTGTCAAAGGCGCTTGATGAGAACTTGCGGATGGAGGATGGTGTGAGCTGGATCTAGATCCTCGCCTCTCTTGTAGGCGGCTCGTTACATACGGCTAGGGGTAAAATGTAAAAATATCCTAGCCTTTCGCATTAAATGCGACACGTGGAAGAAAGGCCATTATTGGGCGTAAAAAGCCAAGGAGCGCAACATTTATAAAGAAGCCGGACACTATTCGATGGGAACATGAAGACTGAAGGAGAACCCGCCTTTGCAACGCCGAAAGGCGATATCTGTGCGCCGGACTCGTCGTCAGAAGCCCTGGTTCGGGGCTCTTGAGGAGTTCGGACTAGGGGTGTCCGGATAGCGAACTATCATCATCGGCCGGACTCCAAGACCATGAAGATACAAGATTGAAGACTTCGTCCCGTGTCCGGATGGGACTTTCCTTGGCGTGGAAGGCAAGCTTGGTGATACGGATATGTAGATCTCCTACCATTGTAACCGACTCTGTGTAACCCTAACCCTATCTGGTGTCTATATAAACCGGAGGGTTTTAGTCCGTAGGACGAACAACAATCATACCATAGGCTAGATTCTAGGGTTTAGCCTCCTTGATCTCGTGGTAGATCCACTCTTGTAACACACATCATCAATATTAATCTAGCAGGACGTAGGGTTTTACCTCCATCAAGAGGGCCCGAACCTGGGTAAAACATCGTGTCCCTTGTCTCGTGTTACCATCCGCCTAGATGCACAGTCCGGGACCCCCTACCCGATATCCGCCGGTTTTGACACCGACAGGTCTCATCACACCCCCGCCGGCACGCGCACTGCAGACGATTGCTCATCGCAACCCGCTGCTGTTGGTGTGGTGTCACTGCTGCAAATCACGCAGAGTCATCCATCGCGTCTCAACCACAATCTGCAACCCTGGCCGAGTCTTCTACAAATGCCCGAATCATGGGGTAATAATATGTTTAAGCGTTGTTCTGCTGCTTTCAGTTGCTGATTTTTTAATAGTTTGGTTGATGATCTTCCAATTTGATTCGTGCAAAAAAGGGAAGATTCGTGTGATTTGTATTTCTGGGAGTTGCTGATGTGGGGGAATGCAACTACGCTGATTATTTGGTTAGCCGAGGAATCCCAATACCAGCAGGTTGGGGTGTTGGACAAGTAACTGAAGGAACGGCTTAAGAGGAAGATGCAGAGCAGAAGGTTAAAGACGCAGTTCCTCTGATCATGGCCAAGCAGCAGCTGTTGAACGGCCTTGACTGCAATGAAGAGATGAAAGAGCTTGTGAAGATAATGGGCAAAATCGATGTGCTCTGTAGGATGATTGTCTCTTTATTTGCAGTATATGTAGCACTCGTGATGTATTCAGTGGCTACGACATGAGCACTTTCTTTGAAACTAGTAATGAATGAAACACTGTGTAGCAGCTGGGTGTAGTGTTGCGAACATCTAATGATTTCTATTAATGTAAATCAGGGGTATCCTTTTGCTCATACAAATAAATAAATAGCGAGAGGCCACTGTCGGGTCAGCTTTGTTCTCATTCGAAGACGTCGAGCAAATTGCAGTCCAACAGCAAACTATGTCATCAAATTCAAGTTTCACAACCAAATATGAGTACAACTAAACAACAATGTCATCATGTTTTAGTTGTCATACAACCACCAAACACAAATCAACATACATAACAAGTGATGTTCTCACAGCAAAATGCTAAACAACATGTTCATCACGTTTCAGTTGTCATAGCAAACACAATTTCACATAGTAGAAAAAAACAGTCTTCTGACAATGTAATCATCATCCGCAGCAGCAGCGTCAACATCTTCGCCATGTGTATCAGTCTGAATCGTAATTCCCCACGGTGTCATCTTCTTCTTCGTCCTCAACATCCTCGAACGTTGGCTTCTTCTTGATCAACTCTTGTATAACCACAAAGACGACAGTGCAATCTTTTTCGCCGGCGTCATTGGCGTGATGGTTCTCAAAGATATTAGGAACATCTGTGTTATCTTGTACATCGGGAGCGGTGTAAGCATCATCTTGTTGTGCAACTTCATTAAACGAATTCCTCTGCTCAAACCTTTGCAATACTCTCCCGTCATCGCTACGTGCAAATGTGTCTTCCAAGAAAAATATCTATGTTGCTTGATTTGCCAAAATAAAAGGCTCGTTGGTCTGGTACGCCGCCTTGACATTGATGGATTTGAAATAATCATCAGCTCTCGGTTTTGTGATCCTGGAAAAAAGGTTATACCAACGACAGCACAACGGAACCACACACCGATGATCCTCGAAATCGGAGATATCTTGCAATCGAACAATGTACATTATGTTAGCATACATTTCAGTTGTCTCTTTGTCATACGTATCCGTGCTCATGATGGCACTGTTTTGTGTCTTCCTGCCTTCGTCTCGTGCAAGGGTGTTGTAGCGCACATCTCCAACAACGCAAGATTCATTATGTCTTACCCGAGTATCATGACCAATTGCTAGTGAGTAAAGGGCATCATCAACTGCCTGCCCATCCTCCCGCATCTTCTTAACCGACAAGCTGATCTTCTTATGTACTCAATATACTAAAAACTGACAGTGCACTTCAAAAGCTTACATGGTTCTTGAACCATTTCGCAAATCCTGCCATAACTAGTTTGTCAATGTTTCTTTGATTTTGCGGCAGTAACTCCTCTTTGTAGATGCTGCACAATATAGTGATCGCGTCAAGCATCTAAATATATAAGAATGTGCTGCAAGTTTAGTAGATTACGATGTATAAGCTGCAGTACTGCACTTACTTGATATATGGTAGTATCTCAGGACAGTTATTCAACACATACCAAACCATTTTGTCCAAATCTTTAGGTTTGTCCTCTTGTCGACTCTTCCCTGTAACTCGAACAGAATAATCAAAAACATTGAGCCCGGGATTTTCTTCACCCGCCTCTTTGCTAAGCAGATCAGCTGTTTCAATGTATTTTGAGAAGAATGTCAATGCTTCTGTAGCAATGTAGGCCTCTGCAATGGAACCCTCGAGTCTAGCTCTGTTCCTAACATAGCCCTTGAAAGTGCCTAGCCGCCTTTCAATAGGGTACATCTAGCCATACTGTACTGGACCTCTAAGTAGTGCCTCATCAGGTAGATGAACAGCCAAATGCACCATCACATCAAAGAAGGCTGGAGGATATATCTTCTCAAGGTCGCATAGGATAGTTGGTATCTTGTCTGTAAGACGCTCCAAAGCATCTATCCTGATATTTTTACTGCAGAGTTCCCTGAAGAATTGTCCCAACTCTTGCGAATCGCTCTGTATAAGTCAGGCGGCCCAATCCTCTAAGGATAACAGGTAAAACCCTTTGAAGTAGGACGTGGCGGTCATGAGTTTTCAACCCTTGTACCTTGTTTCCATCTTGACTCTCCTTTCGTGGTTGGAAGCAAATCCATGTGGGAATCTCACACGTGTGAGGACCTCGCATGAATTCTTTTCTTTTTACCTTGTCCAAGGCATTACCACAGCTGGTGCCATATCCCGTGGTTTACCTTCATCTTGCACCTACAAATCCTTTCTGATACCCAGGTGTGCCAAATCAATCCTAGATTTGAAGGTATCTTTCGTCTTGCCTTCAATCTTAAGAAGTGTGCCGATAATGCTGCGACATATCTCGATGTGCATCACATCAAGATTATGCCACAGATCCAAATCTTTCCAATACTCCAAGTCCCACAAAGTGGACCTGCGCGTAAACAATAATCTCTCTTCTACCGTGCCACGCTTCCTTTTCCCGCTACCATTACCAGGATGGTTTCCTAGTGTAATATGCCTGACATTCTCTAATTCCACTTGCAACTCATCGGCGGTGAGCCTCTTTGGCGCATCACGGTTTTCATGCTTTGCATTGAACACATGTCTTCGGTATTTTCCAGGATGCGGCTTGTCCTTGGCAAGGAAACGACGGTGTCTAATGTAACAGATCTTGCTAAGTATTGCGTATGACAGCTGATTTCTGACACAGCGAACACATGCATTGTAACCATGTGTCGTTAATACGACATAGTGCCCAAAGCCGGATAATCATAGATGCACCAAATTACAACAACACGCAGAAAGAAATTAGCTGGTGGGCTGCTATATAGGTCTCGAGTGAGAACACCCTTCCATAGCTGTTGAAGTTCCTCCACAAGAGGCTCC
Source organism: Aegilops bicornis (assembly GCA_021605145.1). Classification (NCBI taxonomy): domain Eukaryota; kingdom Viridiplantae; phylum Streptophyta; class Magnoliopsida; order Poales; family Poaceae; genus Aegilops; species Aegilops bicornis. Next base: position 272,293,659 of record CM038671.1, on the reverse strand, counting down.
ATGAACAAATCAAAATCCTTTCCAGGACTTTTTGGACCTGGGATGAGCAAGGCCATCATGTAGTTTGATTCTTTGGTGCGTATATTCGGAGGCATGTTGTAAGGGATAACAAGCATCGCCACATGCTATATGTGGCGCTGGTGGCCAAATGGGTTAAATCCATCTGAAGCTAAGCCAAGTCTAATGTTTCTCGTGTCAGCAAACTCTTTGTGTTTATCATTGAAGCTTTTCCACTCACTACCATGAGATGGATGGCTCATTACATTACGATCTCTATACTCATGGTTCCTAGAATGCCACAGTACATCCTCTCTTGTTTCAAACATCATGAAACAACCTCTGCAATCTTGGTGTAACTGGAAAATGTCTCGAGAACATTATGAGGAACCCTCTTCACGGCATCGCCATCTTTCCATCTTGATGATTTGCATTTGGGCATTCACTTAAGTTGACATAATCCTTCCGAGCGAACACAATTATTCTTACAAACATGGATCATATCATATCCAATTCCAACTGCACAAAGGAAATTCTTCATTTCTTTGTAGGTGTGTGGCAGCTCGAGCCTTGTCTGGGAAAGATTTGTGGAAAGCATCCAACATCGCATCTTATGATTTGTTGGTCATCCGCTCAGATGTCTTCACCTGAAGAAAGGTGACCATAGCTAAGAATACTGACAACTTATTTCCTGGGGTGACAACAACGTTGCATTGTTCCAACATGCGGGCCCACCGTTTTTCTTCTGCAGGTGAAAGTTCACAGAATGCACGAGCATTTTGTAGCATTGTTTCAATGTTGGTCAAACTCACTGGCTCCGCCACCACCACCTCCTCCTCCTCCTCTTCCACACACGAGCATCGGGCGAGATCAAGATGGTGATCTGCTGCTTCCACGTAGTCAACAGCTTCACCATGATGAACCCACCTAGTATATGTGACCGACATCCCATACAAGTGTAGATGATTTTGCACAGTTGACTGGGGTCTTGTAACTGAATTCATACAACTGCTACAGGCAGAGCACATCTGATTTCGGACCACCGTACTCAACTCGATAAAGTTAATGAAGTTTTCAACCCCTCGACATATGCAGCGGAGAATCTTGACGAAGTTATCAAGTCATGTCCATCTATTAGACATACAAATTAGTTCTACTAGATATTACAGGAAAAACATATATGCATTTTTATGAAGTCCAGAAAAAAAATACCTAGGTCGATGTCTAAAGCTATGGCAAGATATTTGGACGAGCAGATCTAAGTAACGAAATATATGTAAAGCTAATTCAGCAAACAGATTTGAGTGCCAAATTATGGCAAGCTGTTTCAGCAGTCAATGAGGCCGAGTACACAACCATGGAACTATCGAAGGCCATCGCAGCAACAAAGATCGAGTATAAAACGGTGTAGAGCTATTTCACCTAACAGATTGGCTACTAGACCATGGCAATCTACGTCACAATAAATATATGGCAAGATATTTTAGCAACTAATTGGCCTTGGCATGCCATCTCAGCTAAGCATGATTGAGTGCGAGCAGGGCAAGGAAGCTTCTTAAGCGAGCATATTGACGATAAACTACTTGACAAACAATGAGATTAACGGCGTCTATCGGCTAACATTCAGCGCTACACCAACATGAGCAGGGCCTCGGTCTAGAATGCGCGTACCATGGGAGAAAGTGACCACCGTGCGTCTCCACCTGAGCGTCGCCCGGTGATGGCGGCGCCACCGCCGTCGCCTCCACAAGAACGTAGCGAGGTGGCGGCGCGGCTGAAGGGCGGCGATCTCTGAGGCGTACTATGGGGCGAGAGGATCGCCGTCGTCGTCCCCTCGACGAACATGGCGCCGACGTGTCGGCGCTGGCGAGGTGGGCGGCTTTAAGCGGAGCGAATGGAGTGGAGGGGGATGGGGGGAGGGGTTTGGGGAATATTTGGCGAAGGCGGTTGAATCGAATTTGGGGAATTTTTGTGTGGGGATTTTCGCGGTGGGCGGCGGAGTTTAAGCGCATGGTCGGTTTCTCCAAGTGCAGCCCCACGTGTCGGTGAAGAGGCAAGCGAGCGCGTTCCGTTTGCGTGAGCCGTGTGCAGGACCGAACGTGTGTGGGGTGCAATGCGACCGCGACAGGAGTGCTGTGAGTGTACCGCCTTTTTTTCCTTTTAAACTAGGTGCTTCGCCCCGTAAAAAAATTTTGCTTTGCACGATCCATCAATACTACTACTAGTAATCCGGTAGTCCCGACTAAAACGGCGCGGCCGGGTCTTCTCCGGTAGCGATGTCTTTGGGAGGTTAACAGTTGGGTTTTTAGATTTGTCTCGGTTCAATAAAAGCGAGTTGGTGATGATGGTGTGCCTGTCATCCTGCAATATAGGCCGTCCGATCTATATCTAACGGATAGGAAGGAAACTATGACAATTTACCCGCACTCCTCTCCACATTTGCAGATAAGGCTTTCCCTCATTCATCCTTATCTCCCACAAGATCTTGATCTTCCGTACAGCATACGGGCATCTTGCTAGTACTCCTACAATATGTATATTATTGAGAAAGTTCATATACACCGGCCGAGATTAATGCAAACACGGCAGATTTTCATTACATTTCGAACTTTTATAGGACAAAAAAATAAAAGAAACCCGACCCTAAACCTATTCTACGGCGGCGACCGACGTCCATGTACGGGGGCGGGGTTGAAGACCCGTGAAGTGAAGGTGCGGTCTCCGGCGAGGAAGAGTAGAACATGGGAAACAGACCGGCCAGTTGGCACACCATGCCCTGCCGCCTCCCATGCCCTACTCATCCTCGGAGGAGTCCCCGACCTCGGCGGTGCCGGACGTTGGACGGTGGAAAGTAGGACGCGTGGCTGACGATGCTCCCGTCGTCGGCGCCAGTGTGGCCACCGCTTGTGCGGTCGCGTCCGCGTCCTGCTACGCCGCTATTGCATCGCGAGAGGCGACTTGAGCGAGGGCGGCGACCTCGAGCTTCATCCCCGAAGACAAGCTCTCCCGCAGAGCATTCGCACTTGCGGTCATGGCGGATGTGGTGCCAGGTAGGAGGACGATGCGCTATGGTGTGCAGGTTAGCTGGGCTTTGCCGCTTTAAGTAGCGCATTCCGGTGAGGCCAAGCATCCGGGTGCGTCATTAAGTTTCCGGAGTTGGTTCCTCGGGCACCGAGCCTCTTAACGACGACATATGAACGGACGGCATGAATGCAGGCAGCTGACGCCAGCTGGGACCGCACCGTGTGATGGCGCGAGGGACGAGGGCTTTGGTGTGCCAGGGTAGTCAGCTGCGGTCGTGGCAACGTTGGAGATGCCCTTTGCTCAAATGTGATCCCCGCATGTCATTGAAAAAGCAAGACGACCCGGCATGGTCTCGAGTCCGGAAGGATGCGATTGGCGCGCTACACCACTCCGTGGGCAGCGTCGCGGCGCCCGTGCATCCTCGGCGAGCCGGGTGTTGGGGTGTGTTTGGATTGTGGCCAAAGTGCACCTTACCAAAATTTTGGTCATGACCCAAAGATTGGTCTTTGTTTGGATGGTTGCCATTTCTTTGGCATGCCAATGAACTCTAGCCAACTCTAGTTCATTTTTCTTGCCAATGTCGGCCAAATCATGGGCAACCAATACCTCAACCAAAATTTTGGCTACCCAATGCTTTGATGGGGCAACCTTGGGCACAAACCAAACACACCTTTGGTCGTGCCACAGCACTAACGCCACCCTCGGCACACTGAAACCGACCGTTCCTATCGATGATATGAGCGTGTAAGCTCACCCATGATCGCCGTGTCGAGGCGGTCTTTGGAGCTGCATACATTGTTGGCCCCAACGACCCACATGAACGGTTGTCGGTGGCGAGGAGGTCATGGGCCAGCTCCTCCATTGGACTAGTCTGCGCTATGTCGGTTTCCCTGTTTTGCCGGCCATATTCGAGCGTCAGTGCTCCGTGTTGCGCATTAGGCCTTTCACTATGTAGGCCAAGCGAGACAACTTATTGTTTATTTGAGCCATTCAAGTGTAATCATGTGGTGTTTGCTTATTTCTCATTCCTCTCCAACCCTCTTTTCTATCGATCATGTCGCCCTCGATCAGTCCATCCTCCCGCATGCCTCATTTGAATATTCCGCCGAGTATCATTAGCATGTACCCACCCTAGTCCTCTTTCAATAGATCTCTGGACCCCGAGATGAAATCGAGAGGGAGCAGTGAGGGGCACGTGATACCTAAGGCGGATTCAAAATGTTGAACCGGTGATCATAGCATCCGCAAATCATATATAAAGGGTATTCAATGTTCATTTCGTTTCTGAACGTACAATATACTCCCTCCTATCCTTTCTACTTTACATACTATGATAGGAGTATAAGTTTTATGTGTAGTCAAAGTATCTCTACTATGATGAAAAAGGTATCAACATTCAACAACGCCCATTCAATATTGTTAGATTCGTATGTACTCCTAGACTTGTACTCGAGATGGTTTCCAATTTGACTATTGACAGGATTAATAGTACTCCTTTCACATAGGTGAGTAAGTCATCTTAGGCTGTGCACCGCGACCAAGTAGGAGAGGAAAACAAGAGACATTAATGTTTATTTGCTAATTAATAGTATTGCATGCAATGAACTAACCACTGCATGTCATTTTTGATAGTCTCGGCTCATTAAAAGAATGCACACCCTCATCTCTTATTGGTTCATATGTCAAGAAACAAGAAACGAGGTATAATTTAATGCACCGCGCCTATGTGTTTTGGGATTATTTGGTTTTTGTAAGATGACTTACAACCTAGATGGAGGGAGTACATGAGATGTATAATGTGAAAATTATATCATTGGAAACCCCTTTCACATACGAAATTGACCATATGCTTTGTGTAAGTTGCATGTCATATATTATTACTCTAACATTTGGTCAAAGTTAGCCTCGAAAAAGCATTAGACCCTGTATGCTTTGTGTAAGTTGCATGTCATATATTATTACTCTAACATTTGTGTAAGTTTTATGTCATATATTATTACTCTAACATTTGGTCAAAGTAGTATAGTGGAAGTGGATCCTCGGCGTAGGTATCCCTGCCTTACCCTCCCTTTCGGTCACTTCTTTGGCGGACCCCATGCTTGCTAGGCCCCGCATGTCAGTTACTCAATGGGTTCGGCCACGTCAGGGGATCCTCATCTGTAGTATACTCCCTCTGTTTTATTTACTCCGCATAAAACAGAGGGAGTGGTGGTATAATAAATGGCCGGGGAGGGGGCAATGCTACGTAAATAATGTTACGTGTCTTACGTAAAGTGCAACATGGATAATTAGTATTGGAGAAGGGGAGGAAGGGCCCCACCCACAGGGCGTCGGTTTGCTCTCAAGCTGCGGTCCCACAAGCGAGCAAAAATGCAAGGCGGCGTGTTCCATTCGGTGAGCGGCGTGGAGGGTCCAGCGTCTTAGGGCTGCAACGCGAATGCGACAAGAGCGATGTACAGTCAAAACTGATTGACCGGTCGTCATCGGAACTACTATTCACACCAGAACCTTCGCTGCTCGGCCTACGCCAGCCACTGCCCTAAAACCACACCAAATCTCCAGCCCATTCCCTCACCTTTCGATCCCCTAGCCCGCATCAAGCATCCCCTAGTTCGCCGGAAAGCCATGGTGCGCCCGTGAAGATCACTTACTACAAGATCTTGTATTTGGGCGCCCGTGCAGAAATCGCGGCGGCGATCGGCGTCCTGAACCTGTTCAAGCTCGCTGCGGCGGGCCAATCCCCGAGTTCTCTGGAGCCAAGCTACGAGGAGGAGGAAGCCGATCAATGTTCATGCGGAGGTCGCGGCGCGAAGGCCCCGATGGGTATGAGGCGATGGGCGTCGACTTACGTGCGGCGTCCGAGTCCCCCATGGTGCGGCGACCAGCGGTTCAACATGGCGATACTAAAGGAGGACCGGAGGCGGAGGCTCAACTCGACGCGAGGCGCGCGCATGCCGCTGCCATCGAGGCTCTCCTGCAGGCGGAACCAGATGTCGTGGATGTGAACCGGGCGGCGGAAGCTCAACTCGAGGCGGAGCGCGCGGATGCCGCTGCCATCGAGGCCCTCCTGTAGGCGAAACCGGATGTCCTGGACATGAACCGGGTGGCAGAGGCTCGACTTCGGCCGGCGGCGTGGATGCGACTCGTCGCCGACGCCCTCCTGCGTAAACTGAAGTCTGGACTTGAACCGGGCCAGCGGAGGCTCGACTTCGGCAGCGCATCAGCGGATGTTGCTGCCATCGAGGCCCTCCTGCAGGCGGAACCGGACGTCCTCGACTTGAACCGGGCTGTGCTCTCGTCCGTGCAGAGCGCCCGCACGCTCCGCTTGAACGAGTAGCTGGAGGCCGAGGACAACCACGGTGCGGAGACACGGCAGTGACGGCTTGTTCGCGCCGGCAGCCAAAGACGACGAGGCCGTCTCTTTCCATGACGATGATAGTTTTTCTTTATGTTGTTGTTTTTATGGATCTTTTGTTGTGTAAAACATACTATTTGTTATGCAAAGTCGCTGACTTGGGTCGATCTACTATTTCAGGCGGTTGGATGAATATCCCTCGTCTCCTAACCGTTCTTTCCTTCTTCCTCACCTCTTCTTCTTCCCCAACAGACCACCGCACGGGCGGTACGGATACTCCCCAACATGGGGTTGGATAAACATACTCTATGAACGAAAATTATGTGTCAGCGATAGGATGGCTGAGTTTGGTTTGTTCACATGCGACATCACGTGTCAGTGAGGGTGCGTTCCCTTGGTTGGGTTTGCGGCGTGCGAGGCGTATGTGAGGTGCGGTGCGACATGGCGTGCAGGAGTGACCGTGTGAGGGTGCGGTGCGACCGTGGCAGCCGTGCGCAAGTGTACCTCCTTCTCATTTTGACAACTTTAGGCAAGCTTGGCAAAAATGTGTGGCGAAGTTTGGCAATGCAAGGCCTAGACCCAAACAGGATAAATACGTACGTACTAGGAGTACTAGTGTTAAAAAAGAAAGGCGGGGTTTTCCTTCACGGAATTTAATCGATACAAATCCTCGTTTCACGTGTCAATTAATGCGTATTTTTTTCTCTAAAGACCAAAGAGCTAACCATCTCACTCCTCGTCGCTTGATTAATGCAGCGCCATGTAAACGAACCTTCTCACTTCCGCATGCATGCAGGGGATATTAATGTCCTTGGTTGCTAACACCATCAATTTTGCCTCGATTAGTGTTAGTGGCCCTTTGCAAATTGTAATTTTGATATCTTGGCCTTGTGTACAAAAAATGGAGGTAGTAACTATATTTGAATTCCTTGCCCATTGCGGTGGCGTCGACTTTTTTGTGGTTTGGTGAAGTGCGTTAAACGGAGAACGCCATTGAGGGAGACCACGGTAAGTCGATTATGCAAGTGCACTTTTGCAAGCGAGACAACCGCCTTATTTGCATCCAGGAAGTCCTTTAATAGTACTACTACTAGGAGTACTAGTGCGGTGAGGTGGCTTCTCGAAGAAGACGATGGAGAAGCGGAGTCAGCGAAGAGTGAAATGATAGTTGCTTCGTCCGTGCTTTGTGATTTGATGCCTCACTGCTTTGTGATTTGTGATAGAAGGGATAGGGGAGTAGACTCATGCTCTATACTATACTACATGCGTCCAAGCATGGGAGAGAAAGAGGAGAGACGTTGCATTTTCTATTCCTTCAATCAATCAATCGAGGAGCTTGGTTCCATCTTTTTGGCTTTGGCAACACCGTCACAATGGTTCCCACGATGCCAAAAGCTATTTTCACATTTGGCTACACATTGTGGATGCCCTTAACCATACCACTTGGTTTTGCTCCTGTGTGCTATCTATACAAATCTCAATTATATTGATCTAAAAATTATAGAATCAAAGATTAGTAAAAGGAGGTGATTTTGCCGCGGATGGCGGGGAGGTTTCTTATTTTAGGAGGATGTTGTCCTGGCGGTTTGCTAACATGCGGTCCCACGTGTCGATTGCTTTACCAAGCTGATCCGCATCCCACATGAGGCGAGAACAATGGCGAAGCAACACGTGGTTAAGTTGAAGAAGATGAGGGAGAAGCGGATTCAACAATGAGTGAAATGATGGTTGCTTCGTCCTCCAACTTCTTTTTTTAGCATTATTACTTCGTCCCTCCAACTTAATCAAGCGGAAAGGTGCAGCTTTGTGATTTGACGCCTTATTGCTCATTACTACGCGGCGCCATGACTAGGGTGCTTCACCCGGATGCACTGCCTTTGTATTCCGGTATGGCACGTGGACTCGGTAGCTTGATGTCCCACATGTCGTGACGGGACTAGAAGATTTATGAAAGCGGCGCTCCACTCTTCTGACGGAGGAGTAGAGCGACCTGACGGCCCGATGAACTATCACTTGTACTGTATAGTACTATAGTTTTGCTGTTTCGCACGATCCATCGATACAAACCCGATTAAACAGGAAAGGGCGGAATTTTTCCCGCACGGTAGATGATACTGTCCATACATTTCAAAGGCAATTTTAATGTATGCAAACTGAATAATTATAAGTAACAATATGATATCTAGTAAAACTAAAAACACATATGATTTATTGTGTTAGAGTGTAGTAGTAGTGCTGTATTGCATAGTTGTTGGATGTAACATGCGAGCGTGTAGAGATGTAGTTTTGGAGGGCCTACAGAGAAATCGTGTACGGTCACCGAACTTCAGAATAAGCTGATTACGGTCACTATATACGTTTTGTGGTGCTTATCCCGTCACTTGCTCACAGTTCAGCATCGGATTGCACTCTATTGACCGGCCAAATAGTCTGTGTGGCGCCATGTTGACTAGTTAAATTGATCATGTTCCTTGTGGGTCCCACCTGTCAGTTCGCATAGGGAAAAGGTCAGATAAACACAAATTCTGTGGTAGCGACAAGGCTCCAACCCGTGCGGGAATCACCTGGTTGTGTATGTATGCATCGAGGGCCTGATGTGTGCGCATGCACGTGTAGGATTGAGCACTTGGCGTGAGAGTGTGTTGGTCGTGTGGTGTACTAGTGTGTGCATGCATGCGTGCGTGTGTGCGTGTGAGTGTTGCGTGCGTGCGTGGCTGCGTGTATGCGTGTGAGTGTTGCGTGCGTGCGTGGGTGCATGTGTTTGTGTGAGTGTTGCGTGGATGGAGTTCGTGTGCATGCGTGCGTGTGTGTATAATCACCACACCAGCTCACGTGTGTTAAAACAGACATTTCGATACCAATTCAAGGCCACCTTGTCCGTTGTGCCCGCGGTCATGACTTCGAACCACCATCAAAATATTTTTTTGTCGTTTGTTTTCATTCTTACAAGCAAGATGCCCGTGCATTGCACGTAACATCAAGATGCATTTGTATGACTTGTTTATCTTGTGAGAGAAAAGGATGAACGAGGGACGGCCTTATTTGCAAATGTGGAGAGGTGTGTGGGTACCTTTTTGCAAAATTGCCATAGTTTCTTTCCTATCCGTCAGATATAAATCGGATGGCCTATATTGCAGGATGGCAGGCACACCATCATCACCAACTCTCTTTTTTATAAAAGTGTATTTTATGTATTTTATAATAGTGTAGATGTAGAGTAGATACAAGTCAACAGGTGGGCACGATGTTAGTGAGATAATGCGATGCAACACTACAGGTGCCACGTGGAGCGTTTAACTGGTCAACTAGTCATGTCATGAGCAAATACAAAGTTGTACGGTGAGCCCGTGACTGTATAATAACCACTAAACGTAAACGGTGACCGTAATGAGTGGATTATGAAGTCCAATGTATGTATCGTGCTTTCCCTTCAAATACAATGATCGTCATTGCATATATCACGAGAGAAAGATGAAACACGCATGATTTTTCTAGGGGCTTACTTTTAGAGGACCTGGAGATAGTTTTGTGTGCATACGTGAAAGGCGTCTGAGGGGTATGCAATGGAGAGAGAGATGCTCTTCGTTTCTCTTTATTATGACTAACTTTGTATATAGTATAAAAATATACAAATTCACAGTGCGGAATAAATATCATTGTGGGCACCATGTAATGCAAATTATCGTTTGTACTCCTCCATATAACTTTGTAATGTTGTATATATGTAGAACCTCTAAAATAATTTTTTGGCCACACTTTATTCAAAAGGAATGTTGTATGCGAAATAAACGTGAAGAGAGGGATTTTTAGATCAATGGGGTACGTGATGTAACATGTGTGAATGTGTAGTTGATGCATTTGGCGGGGCCTAGAGAGGTATGTGTGTGTATTACATATTCGAGAGAGGCATGGATAGAGGGGCCGATGGGGGGGGGCGTGGGAGAGATAGCACGAGAAATGAGAGTGGTCTAGAGAGAGAGAGATGAATATGATGTCACGACAAGAGATTCCATTCCCTTGAGTGTGTATATGCAAGGGGGGAGGGAATAGAGGCACCAGGAGAAATTTTGTGTGTGGTGTTTGTGTTGGTATGTGTGGGTGTTAGAAGATAATGAGACGTGGGGGCAGAGGGTGTGTCACCACGTGAGGTCCGGTGGGTCGACGTGAGGCCCTTCGTTCGGTTCCGTCCTGCGCCACATTCGTCGGCCCATGACACATTTAGGAAGACCCATGGATGACTAGTCGTACAAGACAAAGATAGCAGAATTGTGAAGGACTCTGTGTCCATTGACAAAGCCGACTAGAATTTGTAACCCTAGGTTCTTGGACTAAGGTAACCCCTTTATCTCTGATATTACTATTCATCCAACCTAACTTTAAGGGGCATCCTACAAAATGCTCTGCTAGAATCATACTAAATCGATTAGGAAGAGAGGTGTGAGATATGCGTGAGAGGCAGTAAAGATAATGTGCGTACATGAGACACATAGGCAGGTCCATGTATATAGAAAGGGTCGATGAGGATTGTGCGTGTGTATGTTTGCGAGAGGAAGAGTGCTTGTGATAAAGGTTAGTGAAAACAGTTGTAAATGGTTACGAGAGGAGGAGGGTTATATCTAGAGCATGTGTGTGAGAAAGACACCTCGGGAGAGAGTGTGTGAGCATGTGTGAGAGACCACCGATCGACAGTGAAACTACACGTAAAAGACTTCTCTACACATTGATTAAAGATATAAATTGTATCCAAATATTAGGATGGGATCATGATATTTGCAATTCGCGTAAGGAGCGGTCATTGATCCATCAGACATCTAGATTCTATCGAATTTGAGCATGTCTATGTTATTATTCGACACAATTGATCCACATAGTTAGTATTTTGAACTCCGGACAATGCATCGCTTTAGCAATCGAATATAAACGTGAGTATAGTTCATGTTGTTTGTGTAAAGCACATTATACATCTGAAAGTGACACAATGGACATTTATAAATAGCTACATATGAACTAGCATACATTTGAATTCAACCTAAGGTGGTTTAAAAAAATCGAATTCAACATGAAGTCCATTCAATTATTTGAATTTGATATAATGGCATTTGTAAACCATACCTAAACTATGGGGGTACCAATCTTTGCTCTGATTTTGTACATAATAGCATATGTAGTCGTGTACAAAATAGATTCAAATTTAGCTCCTCCATTCCAAAATAATCATAGTTATAGGATTTTCAAGTGTCAAAATTTCAAAAGGAAGCGGATAATTTAATGAGGTTTTCAAACATACAAGGTCAAATATAATGTTGTTTATTTAGGTCAATCCTCATAGTTCAAGAGTACTCTAAACGTGAATGCTTGTGTTTCAAAATTTCGAATGAAGTGCCAAAAGAGCCTCTACTCGCCCGAAACCGTGAGAGACCAATGTTTGGTAGTACAAGAAAATTATTTTTCTAATAACTCTGACCTGTGAAACCTACCGGCCCGACGTCCAAAGGTCTAAACCGGGGTAGGTTTGTAGCTTCATCTAGACGACACACAACTGCCTCCGAAAAACATTCATACACAATGGCCGCCTAAGCACACATGCGCGCGGCCGAAATCGCTCCCGCCCACTATTTGGGACACCTGGGATTACCATCCTACCCCCGACCCGCAGTAGGTCCGAAAATTAAGAGGGGGGCAAAGTTTGTACTTTCCCCAAATTTCAAACAAGCGCGTCCCATCTTACATTCAAAAAGCCAAAAACAAGCGCGTCCCAGCACCAAAACATGGTCCCCCCACCATATGATTCCCCATTAGGTACTTCGTGGGCGCCAAAACTACCTCTCCACCAGCTGAAACCCGGCGTCCTCCGTCCGCCACCCCATCCCACCCATCAACCGCCGCCCTCCTCCATCACGCCGAAGCCGATACCCCGACGTCGTCGTCCACTGCAACCTCAATCGCAACGCCCTCCACGGCTAGTAGTTGAAGCCGAGGCCGAGCCGTCCGTCCCCGAGCCAGTTCAACCATGCCATCCTGCGCCTCACCGCTGCCGCTCCAACATCGCCACCCTCCACCGCACCGGAGCTGTTCCTGCTACACCGTCCTTCGCCGCCTCGGATCTGCTTCCCCTCCGCCGACTTATGGCCACGGCAACACAGTCAACAATTTGGCCACGGGTTCGTCCAAGCCTGCACCCTCCAGAACATCGGTTTCCCCGGTAAAAAGAAGAAGATCGCCGCGACATGTGGAGGTGACCACACCGGCAACTGAAGAAGGTACTCCTCTTCCGTTATTCGTGCAAATCTTACGTCTCTGCTTGCATGGTATTCATCCCACAGAAGACACTAGTTGACCGCTTCTTCTTGGTACTAGATGTTCCTAGTAACTCGCGATGCACAAGGTTTCTCCTCATATACTATTTCACCTTAGCTAGAGGTCCGTCGCCCCCCTGAATTTCAATTTCTAGCCAGTTGATTCCCAATTAACGGAAGCATTCCCGGGCGTAGCAGGCGCTAGTACGACTATTACGTCGGGGAAGCAGCGCCTTGGTGTTGATCTTAGGGGCGTCTGCGGCCTAGAGCTACTGGCGCCCGATCTAGAGGTCGGCCTGGATTAAAGGGATGGCTTGGGGGCGCTGCCAAGCACGGCGGTGGTGTGAGGTCGATGGGAGGCGGGCGCGGAGGCACGGGTGCAGGCGGTGGTCGCTGGCGGTTCGAGAAAGATCGTCAACAGTGACTGGCGGGAGGTAGACGAAGGCCATCTGCCCGTTCCTTATAGATCAGACGGTTCATTAAAAAAATCGACTGACCTATTTATTTTCAGTCGACTGTTATCTTAGATATGACCACATGTGGTGGTGTGCTGGAGGAGTACCTGCATTTCCTGTGCTCATATATTACAAAATCATGCGGAGTATAATCTAATTTTGTTTGCCATGCAATGTTGTAGAGCTATCATATGTCTCCTATCATTTATTTTTCAGCCACCTGCTATCTGCTACTTTTATAGTGCACTAGTTCTACACACACTTCACCCATACTCTCACTATTGTGTTTTTATGCAAGGGTATTTCAGACTCTCCTGCCGAAAGAGAAGCAGCAAAGAAAGAGAGAAGTCGCTCGACTTCATTATCTTTGGTAGGCGAGACACGTTACAATGCTATAAAGGGTGCAATGTCAGCAGATGGAGACGGTAAACGTAGCTCTGGAGTTGATGACCTCGCTCGCAATGAACCACCATCCTAGGTGCTTGCTTTATCTTCGTGGTGTCATATGTGGTTGCATGTTCCATATGGTGTCTAGCTTGTATTCGAAAGGCCGAAGTCGGTCTTTATTAAGATAAGGAAAGATATTTTTTACATGAACCACCATCCCGTGAGCACCAGAAGACAAATAGATAGTCGAGGCCTTGGCCGAGCGATGACAAGCCCAACAAAGACAGGCATCACCTAGAAGCCAACTAAAAAGCCGTGATGGTGGCGAAGCAGCCCGCCTCCCACCAGGCTCTCAGGTCCTAGATGATCATGTTCACCACTCCAATTTGGATGTCTAGCTTGTATTGCTTCCAATTTGGTTAAATTGCATCTGCTTAGCTTACACATTATACCTTTGAATATGACATGCCTTTACATTTTTGGTACATACTAGTACATCCGTATTAACCATGTTCTTACATCAAACTAATGTTCTTGTGTATCCCTCATCAATCACTTATGACGAGGCGAGGCGAGGCAAGGGGACTACTCCTCATTTAAAGAATGCAGTCGACCTCCGACATGATTCTCAAGAAAGCGAAATGCTAGATGAAGATAGTGAACATAGCTCGTAGTTGATTCTGACATTTCCCCTACACTATCATCACAGGTGCTTGCTCTAACTTGGCAGCATGATATGTGGTTGCATGTTGCATATGGTGTCTAGATTGTAATTCTTCCAATCTGGTTAAATTGCATGTGCTAGTCTGCTTAGCTTATACTCCTGTAAATGTGACATTATACCTGTTAATGTGACATGCCTTCCTGTATTTAGTACATAGTACATCTGTCTATTAGCATGTCCTTACATAAAACTATTGTTTTTTTGTATCCCGCATCAACCAATATGACGAGACACCTTTAGTATATGCAGTGCGATATTAGTTGCATCTTTCATATGATTTATAGCATGCGCTGCTTCTAATTTGTTGAAATACCATTTATGATGGACGCTTTTAACTTGGCAGAGTCATATTGGTTGCATCTTTCATGTGGTGTCTAGCTTGCATTGCTTCTTATTTGCTGGAATGGTTTACCTTAGTTTACACAAACAGTTGTGAACATGCCATGTCGCCCATTTTTCGTACATATTCCATCCTGGTATCATGTGTTTGCCTTACATCAAAGTAGTGATTGTTAGTATCATGCATGAATGAGTTACGAAGAGAGAATTTTATTGCTTTTTCTTGTCGGTTTTACTTGACAATTCAAAATCAATAAAGCGGAAGGAAGTTAGCAAGGCAGCGGATAAAGGTGCTCCTTCCAAGCGGAGGGCCTCTACGGTTTCTACTCCTCCACACCCCCAAGATGATTTCCAAGACAACACATGCATAGACACTCAACAAAGTTGTGTTTATGATGAGCACGTCTCCCCTAGTGCAGATCACCGGTGCTCCCTATAACTTGGCAATATTATATGTTGTTGTTTGTTATGTGTGTTGTCTAGCTTGTATTTCTTCTAATTTTGTTGAATTCCATCTGCTTACTTTACACATTATACTTGAATAAGACACGTGTTCCTGTTTCTAGAACATACAATATCTGTCTATCACACCATGTTCTTACATCAAAATACTACTGTTGTGTAACCTGCAACAATCACTTAACATAAGACACGTTTGACTTCGGAGTGTGATATAGGTTACATCTCACATTCTTTTCTAGCTTGTACTACTAATTTGTTGAAATGGCACTTATGACGAGACAGTTTTAACTTGGTAGAGTGATATTCGTTGCATCTTTCATATGGTGTCTAGCTTTCATTGCTTCTAATTTGTTGAAATGCCTTCTCCTTAGTTTACACATCATAAGCTGTGAATATGCAATGCTGTGAATATGCAATGGCACTAATGACGAGAGACCTCTAACATGGTAGTGTGATGTTGTTTGCATCTTGCATATGATTTATTCCTTGTACTGCTTCACATTTGTTTAAACGCCATTTATGTTGAGACACTGTTAACTTGGCAGAGCGATATTTGTAGCATCTTTCATATGGTGTCTACCTTCCATTGCATTGCTTCTAATTTGGTGAAATGTCTTATTCTTAGTTTACACATCATAGTTCTGGTTATCTCTTCTGTCCTGTTTTTCATACATATTACATCCTCCTATCATGTGGTTGTCTAACATCAAAGTTCGGTTCATCTGCATCACGCATCAATTTGTTCTGAAGAACTAAATTGTTATTCATTTTTCTTGTCGGCTTGAGTTAGCATGGCACAGAGAAAGAGGAAGAAACACAGAATGGCAGGGAATGAGAAGCGGATGAATCCTGTAGATTCTGCTGCACCGATGGTGCAATAGAAGGTGAAAGTCCAAATGAAAATTCTACAAACACGTCATCCCATGCTACACGAGCTGCAAAAAAAAGCCAAACAGAAACAAATAGCTGCCACCAAACAAGCGGAGACAACCCTAGTTCTTGCAACACCTACCACAGTACTACCAGCTGCATGACATACTCAGACGTCAATCGAGCTAGCAAAGACGTTCCCAATCTCCCTTGCCACACCGACACTACTTCCCAAGCACTCTTGACACAAGACGAGTTGGCAATATCAGATGAACCTTGTGAGCTTCAACAGCAAGAAGGTAGTTGCTGGAGTCAAGTTACAATTGCATGCTTCTTTATATGTAGTCTCATAGTTTGATGTACACTAACACTTCCTATGTTCGTTGTTGGACTAGCACCTAGGCGCAAGAGGAAACAAACATCAGGGATAATGCTCGATAGGTTAACTAAATCTAGAGGAGGAAGAATGGAGATCCGTTTTGAGGCAAGTTTAAAAAGGCCACGTGATGCTACAGAGTCACCAAGTTAGTATTAGAGGCAGCGGTTGCCGTTAGGTGTCATGTACGTATCCTCCCAACATGGATTCAGTACAGGAATGACAAAGACGAAACCCAGTTCAACACCTTCCTCGACCATTTATCTATAAGTATGGTTATGTATGGAAACTAGTAATATCGTCTTGCTACATCCCATACTTTCTAGGTTGCTGATAATGAGACTCCCATAATTTTCAACCGATGAGGTTCAAGTTGGATAGCCAAGATGCTGCAACTGCACAAGCTTGCACCCATGTTTTCAAGTCTGCTCTGCGGCGATGTCGGTGTAACTTGAGGAAAACTCACTTGAAGGCAAGGCTAACGTTGAACTTTCCCAAACATCTCCAAAGGGAAAATATATCGGATGAACAATCGGAGGGGCCTTGTTAAACTGGTCCGATCCAAGTATCGTGTACATTATATATATGTGATCGGATCACATGTTGAAGTCCTATTGACACATGTGCCACACAAATCTATCTTCTTGTAGGTGAACTGTTCAAAGAACAAGGCCAACCGTCTGAAAGTGAAATTCCAATGCAGCGGGATCTCGTAGCTATATTGCACAATGAGGCTCTTGTAATTAGCTGTTGTTTCACTCTTTTCGCTGTACCATATTATCAGATCTATATTGACTTGTTCGAAATGCAGAGGAAATCCCGCAAGGACCAAAAAGTACCTGAACCAAATGTTGTGGAAATCTTCAAGGACTGTCACACCAGCAAGAAGAAGGGCATGACTACACCAGTCAAAGCCGCTGTTGTAAGTCCTTAATCTTCATGCCTTTTAACTACTACTTACTCTGACTTGTGCCTTGAACTGCATGGTTTGCAGCTAATGTCTATTACTCTTTTCAATTTTGTACACAATTGTCTTAGCGTATCATTGCACCTTACAAGGTTTAAAAAGGAGGAGTGATGTTCCTTTGATCTTGACCCGTAATCTAGTTCCGTGCTGGACTTGCCCACACAATGTTGCAATTTCCTGTTTGTCCGTTCTTAGTTGTTTTGTGATATGAATGATGTCATACTATGCTTACCGTATTATAAACTTCATCTCTTTATCCTTAGCCCTCAATACAATGTGAAGAAATAGACAATACATTAGCGATGGTACATGGTCATATGTTTGGAACCTGGTTTTATTATGTACTTTGCAATAAAATACAACTAATATTTTACATGGGTTCACCAGAATAAGATCTGTATATAGACCAAAGCTATTTTGTTTGGTTTTGCTGCCTCCTTAATATCTTATGTTCTGGTACTACTAATGTAAAGCCTCAACTTTTTAGCGAGCTATGGAAAAAATGGTGGAACCGCCACCTTCTGAAGGTGGCGAGGCAACTATAACAGCAATGTCGACTCTTGTTGCAAAGTGGGTCAAGACTGTCCACCAATAAACGCCAAAAGCACGTTCTCGCGTATACCGGGTTGGTTCTTAAGGCAATATCGTCCAAACTGCCTCATGGTCAACATATGCAAGCTCAAAGCAATGATGTATCTGCGCTCCAGACACAAGTCCATTCCCTAACAGAGGCCCTTTGTGAAACAAGGAGAAACATTGCTCAATGTCGTCAAGATATGCATGGTTTTGAAACCAAACTATCGGACATTTGCTATGTTGTTCAGGAGCCTAGGGAAATGAAGGCGAGGGTTATGGTGCTCCATCGGACAATACAAAGATGAAAATGTAACGGTCAGTCAAATGAACCGAGCTTACGAACTTACGGTGGTGCATTTATCTGCTAGATCATTAAGTTTTATGCCAACCTTCCTTTTGTTATATAGTTGTAATTTGTTTTGGTGTGATACAAAATTTATTCTTAACGATGTAGCCACCGCTGAAGAAAACAAAGAAGCCATTTTTGTATAGTGTAGGGTGTTCCTATATTTGCACTTGTGGCGATCTTTGATGCCGAGTGGATGTAATCTGTGCAATCGCCTTAATAGCCTGGCGTTAGTTTCAGCCTTATTTATTTCCTATTCTTCTTTTTCCCTGGTTTGCTAGTGGTCAACTACCCATGGGCCATATACACGGGCCGTAGGATCCATGGGTCTCCTATGGGCCGTCGATAAATGGGCCTATGATCGGTGGGCCTCGGGCCGTCGATAAATGGGCCTGTAATCGGTGGGCCTCGGGCCGTCGGATAAATGGGTCTACATGGGCCGTAATAGGGCGTAATTGGTATCGGCCCAGCACGGTAACGGGCCGTTAGCAGGCCGTAGGACTGCAAAAGCTTAATTCTGTCACAGACATAACGGGTCGTTAATGGGCCAGAATATAGGACGGCCGGCGTAAACGGGCCGACTCTTGCCATGGGCCGAATTTGGCCCATTAGGGTAACAGGCTAGTAACACGCGACTCTTGCCATGGGCCGAATTTGGCCCATTAGGGGAACAGGCCAGTAACGGGCCGACTCTTGCCATGGGCCGAATTTGGCCCATTAAGGGAACAGGCCAATAACGGGCCGGAAGTAATCGAGGGCCGAAAAGGAGCCCAAGAACGTATGGGCCGTCAATAGGCCGAAAGCTAACACGGGGTGGAAACGGCCCATGTAAATCACGGGCCGTTAACGGGTACAAAGAAAATTACTGTTCATTATGGGCTAGAGTCACCGTGGGCACCGTAAAGGGCCGAAGATCTGAAAGGCCTCATATGGGCCGAAAGACGTCGTGGGCCATACATGGGCCGAAAGTGAAATGGGCTGGTGTTATATTCGACGGCCCACATGACGTTGTTGGGCCGATTTCCTTTAGTGCCTAACGGGCCATGAGTTAACGGGCCGTAAAATGGGCTATTTGCGAAGAGACCGTTAACAGGCTTTTCATGGGCCAGCCCGTTAACTTTTGACCAAGTCAAACGGGCCGGATTTGTAAGCTAAATGGACCAGTGGTGGGCCGTGGCACGTGTCGACAAATCATAGGCGCCTATCTGACCCACTGACGAGCTGACACGTGTTTTGTCCGGCCAATAAGAATTTTACACATGGAAATTTCCCACTGGTCGGGGCTGTTAACGGGTTATCGGATCCAAAACCCGACCCGATAGCTTAACAGCGTTCCGTTACGGTGGATGCCACATGTCGGTCACCCTTGATGAAAGCACTTCTGTGATGCGTGATTTATCGTCATGGAAGTGGACACTTCCGTGATGATAATTTTGGTAATGTCATGGAACACTTCTACGACAGCACAGGTATGACTATCTTGATTCTGTCATAAATTTGTCATGGATGTACATGCATGACAAAAAACGCGACCTAGTATGACAAACACGTATCATCACGGAAGTGTATTTTTTTGTAGTGCTGGGGAAGAATGTTGGGGGCAAAGAGGGGAAAACAATGGAGTTACCAAAGCAGCCATTTCCGTTCATGTGGCAGGGGTAAAACAGGAATATCGTAGGGCTAAACTTTCCGGCGCGACATATTTTGATGTGAGCGGGAAGTTTGAAAGCTTTTGGCGCATGAAATTATATTCTCCTCTTGTACGGCCAACTATGATATCATGACCGAGAATTTGTTTGTTTTGCATGCAAAAAAATACAAGTTTTGAAAATCAATGTCTCCAACTCGAAAGTTAGATTGTCCATTCAATTCAAATATGGATCATCGAGCTACTACAAGCAAATACCATCATACATTCCAATTCAAATGAAATTGAAAATGTGTTTATCCTAAATATGATGACAAAAGCAAAAATATGTATGTGTATGAATAAAGTGGATGATTATAAAGTTTGAACATGCCCGTATGTGTATATCTCTAGGTTTGATATATGAATTTGAAATCATGAAATCCCAGCTTAAAAAATGTACCTCCATTTAAATGAATTACAAAAGCTAATGATGGAGTCGAATTCCTAAATTCCAATCTTAGTTTTGTAATTCTGGTACATCAAGGTATATCACGCATGTTCAAAAGTATCGTTATCTCATAGTCCAAACTGCGAAACAAATTGATCAACCATGAGTGCACACACTATTGACCATGTATATCTAAATTACGCTAAAGTCCCTCAAATATAGACAGCTCACTCTTTATTTGAAGCCACCCCTCCTCGTCGCCCCCCCCCCAACACACAGACAGAGAAGTCGTTCTCTCCCCCAAACACCAACACACGAGCACATTGACACCCCTCTCTCTTCTAAAGTCCGAACCCCAATATAGGTCTCTATCACTTTGTCTCTTGGGCATGCACACATCTCTTCCCCCACTCTCTAGCTAGGTCTCCCGGCATCTCTCTTTCCCAAGCACACGCACTATGTAGAGTGTATCTTTCCCATACACACAAAACGTCGCCCCCAAACGTCTATCTCCCTAGTTATATGGTTCTCGCACACTCACCTCACACACCACCCCCACTGCAAACAAGCACACTTTGTCTCCTTGTGCACCACTCTCCTCTTTCTATCTCTCCCACATGCGGACCCGCCCCAGCATATATGTCGTGACTCTTTCCATATCTCCCTAATGTATCATCATACTCTATCTCGCACATTGTTCTCTACACCATCTATTCTAGATCTCTCATGAAGTCCCTATCACACAAACGATGACTCGCTTCCCTTGCGTCTCCGTACATAGGCCAATTTCGAACAACATCAACATTGTCTCCCTATCTATACGCCAATTATGGACACAAACGCCTCCTCTCTCGCCCCCTCTCTTCCCCTCTCTCTCTCTCTCTCTATCTCTCTCTCTCTCTCTCTCTCTCTCTCTCTCTCTCCGTCGCTTGCTCTCTCTCTCGCTCGCTCACACCCTCTCCCACACACACTCGATGTCTCTTCCAAATAGTCTGCTCCCCCCGCCCGCACCCATGCTATCCCGCTACTACACATGTCACACCATTCCCCCTTCCCTTATACTAGGTTTACATAATTAGTGGTCTCTCTACTCCACATACACACACTCCCTCTCACACACAAACACGCGCAAAAACACACACAGACACGCACAAACACCCATTAATCTGGATCCTCATCTCTCCCCATGTCCGCATGTGTATCTCACACACTCACTCTCTAATTATGTATATGTGTCTCCACGTTACACAACACAAAGCCCAATGTACATGTCTCTCTCTATCCTCCACACACATAGACACAAAGAATCTGTTATCATTGCCTCAATCTCTAGACATATCACACACGCACACTGTATCTCTCTCGCAAACACGCTCAACATGGGTTTCCCCATGAATAACTTACCGTCTATAGCTATTCATCAACAGTCGTGGCAGTACGGCGAACACAAGACGTGAAAAAGAATAAATCTACACGTGCTTAGACCACCTAGAAGTATGACTACTAGGACTAGAGCAAGCCAAAAAGCGCGCCGCCGTCACCCCCTCCTTATCGACGATGGGAAAACCTTTGTTTTACACAGTCGAGAAGTCATTGTGCTAAGGCCCCACATGCTGAGGCGTTGAATAGAATGTAGATGCTAGTTTACGGAAACAAGTATCGATAATACATTTGTATCTCCATACTTATATTTCTTCTCTTATAAAAAACTGAGTTGGTGATGATGGTACGCGTGCCATCTTGAAATATAGACCATCCGATCTATATCTGACCGATGGAAATTAAACTAAAAGATACCCGCACCCCTCTCCACATTTGCAGACAAGGCCTTCCCTCGTTCATCCTTATCTCCAACAACCTCATTGTTGAGCAATTAAGAAAGGAAGCCTCGAACAAAGCCTGGCACAGTGGCCGCTGCCGGCGTCGTCAATCCCCATGCCTCCGCTCAGTCCGACCACCAATCACCACCACGCCCCACTCCTCTTCACCTTATCTCCTATTTCTCGAGATATCATTGTTTTTACACATGGGATTACTTCCGCATGGGTCAATCACAACGAGTGTTTTTATAAAAAGATGCATGTTGATGTTCCGTGCAATGCACGAACCTTGCTAGTACTCCTACGGAAGACTAAGTTGGTGATGATGGTGTGTATGCCATCCGTCATTTGTGACCATTAGATCTACATCTAACGACTGTGAGGTAAGTTGTTGCCTTTTCTCACCAACATCCCACTTGTCTACCAATTTGCAGAAAAACCCATAATTAGTATCTTAAAACCAACCACATCCCTCCCTGACCTCACCAAAACAACCCAAGGAATATATTCCTATTGAAACATAATATATCTCTTGATATATGTATATTAAAATTAGAGTGTTTTGTATCAAGTTTGTGAATAAGTATTATTCTAATTATGATTCGTTGCAACGCACATGAACATTGCTAGTATTTCCAACCATGCAATTTGTTCCCTAGTATTCCATAGTTTCGAGTTTTCCATCAAGATATTAGTCACTCATGGTTGATATTTACTTTCAATCATGTACACATATGCACTATGTAACTAGCCTTGCTTATTCGGTTCCAAAGCTTAACTTTCACTCCTACTTACAATATGTAGAGTATTTAACAAACAACTACCACTTTCAAACAACCCTAGGAAGAATCTATTGTACAAAAAATAGCAAAAACATACCCAAAATTTCTTAACCCACGCCAAAAACTACTACCTAGTACTCCCTCCGTCCCAGATTGTAAGTCTTTATTGCATGCTAGTTTAGCTTGCAAAAAATTCTTATATTATGGGAAAGAGGGAGTACCGATTAGGTTAGTTTAAACCCGTTTATGACAGGGTTGGCCCACACGTCCGTGCTGACGAGGCAGCTTAAACCAACACATGTTGCTTGACCGTTGACACGAGGGACCCACATCTGACCTTCTATCCTGTTATTCCCCCTCAAATCATTATTTTTCCTGAACATTACTTCAAACAAGATCGATGCGTGTTCGCTTGCGGGCGCCGGTGATGAGCGAGTTGGCCGCCGCTTCATTGACGGGCCGACGCCGCTTCCGCCTCCGCACGGGTTGGCAGGCTGGCCCGAGCATGACTCACGAGCGAGCAAGCCGCCGCGCTGGCCTTCGCTCGAGCCAGATGGCTGGCCTTAGCGCGGCACGTGCGAGCTAGCCGCGGCGCCGCCGTGCCAATCTAGCTAGCAAACCTTGCAGACAAGCAGCTGGGTAGAGCTATCTTGGCTAGATAGCGGCCATGAGCGCCGAACGGAGCTGGCATCCGGGCTGCCGCAAGATGGGCTCCGCACCGCCGACGGTTTTGACCCCGCCTTCTGCCGGCGGCGGTAGCTGCGTCCCATGGCCGAGGATGACTAGGTTGACGGGCCGGAGGCAGGAGGTCACTCAGGGATTTTTGTGCAGACTGACATGTAGGTCCCACAAGTCATAACGCCCGGTCGAATAGAAGGCGTTGACTTAATGGGCGACATGGGCCCTGTTTGGATACTCTAAGTCAGAGGTTAGAGTTAGATTCTAACCCTGAACTAAGTCTAACCAAAGTGGTGTTTGGATGGCAGGGTTAGAGACAACAAATGTATCCAAACAGAGCCATGGGTTGAAACGTGCCTATAACGGCACTTTGTAGAGTAGTTGTTTCTTGGTAGGGCTAGTTGGTAAGAACATGTACAATGGTTGATAAGGTAGTCTTATCTTAAGTCTACCACGTATGCAAGTGGTAGTAGTTTCTTAGCATTATTAGTGGTTTCTTGCATTATTAGGGGTTTCTTGTAAGCAACAATGTACTACTAGCGACAAAAGGCGATTCTAGGTTGCTTTGTACTCCAGCGGGTACTACTAGTGGTCGCGAGAGTGTATACCTGTTTTGTGGGTTCGATCCCGGCCGAACGTACGGCCGCCTTTTTTAAAATAGTAACTTTGCTGCGAGCCAATATTTTACACGGGTAGTTTGAGTTTTGAAGTCAAACAGACGTGCGGCACCACAATCTGGGTGCACTAGATAGCCTAGCCACGTGAACAGGTTTTCCTTCCTAGCATCTCGTGGCTCGCGTGCTCGCCCTAGCCGCACCTCGCTCGCAGCTTCCTCATCAGCTAGTAGCATATTTAAACTAGCGCCTCCCAATTAAGCCCGAGGAGCCTGGAAAAGTTCAAGGGGCATTGGGAACTGTGCAATATGGCTCTGTGCGTAAAGTTCTCTACTACTAGTACTCTGTAGCTTGTGGCGTTGCACGCATGGACTTCACTCCATTATCGGCTCTACTATAAAAGAAATTCCTCTTGGCGTGTTTTTTTGAAACGGAGGCAAAAGCTTTGCTTCATCTCATTCATAAAGAAGGAACTACTAACAAATTTCGACGAGATCCATTACACCTCCACAAATGGAAGCGAAAAGCCTAGTCTCGTTGTATCAAATAACTCAAATGTTCTGCCTTCGCAGTAACCGTCGCTGATAAACAGGCTGCTAGTGTGTGCGTGAGAGGAGCGGCTGAGTAGGCTAGCTACGTGAATAGAGCACCGAGAGTACCCACTAGGCCACTACGCAGGTGTACTTTCCCTGCATTGGTAGTACAACGATGATTCTAGGGAACAATAGTACCCTCCACTTCCAACTGTAGCTCCTTGGCCCTGAGATTCAAGAGTTCGAAACTGGTGCACTATACTAGAAGTACACTACATCACACTACTAGTTGAGAAAGTAGTACTAGTATCGCTTCTGATGCAAATGCATACTCCTCCGTCACATAATGTAAGACGTTTTTTGACACTAGTTGGCGTGTACAAAAAATAGCAAAAACATACCCAAAATTTCTTAATCCACGCCAAAAACTACTAGCTAGTGCCAAAAATTTCTTACTAGTGATATTATTTACAGTAAAATGCAATCCCATAATGTCCCATAATGCTAGTACTAGTAGTAAATAATAGCCTCACCCCTTCGCTAAGGAACGATCTACAGTTGGAAGGGACGAGGCCCTGCGGTTACTACGCTCTTATCTCCTCCTCGCCAGTTCCCCTCCCTCCGAAGAGAAGGCAGTTCATCGCTGCTCCCATGGATACGCCAGACAGTTCTCCTCCTCGTCGGGGCTGGGAGACCTTGGACGACGATCCTCTGGGAGAAATCGCACGCCGCTCCGACGTCCTCACCGCCGCAAGACTCGGTGCTTCCTGCACCAACTTTTTCAAGACGGTGCTTAAAAAGGCTTGGGAAAAGGCCATGCTTGTTGGTCTTCCATGCGTCCTCGAGGAGAAGGTTCTTCTATGGGACAATCCTTCGAACAGTCCACCGCTCCTGGCCATGGTTGCACGTTGACTCCGCTAGAGTTGCCGACGTTGAGAGGTAGTCGATTTTTGTCCGATGAGCAGGTCAAGAATGGAGTTTGATCATGTAGTACTTAGTTATTCCATTTCCATCCCTTAATTTCTCCACCGCCCATCGCCTTATATATAGGTTCGGGTCGGTGCCAACGAAGATTGGCTTGCATACCTCGGCCGGATACCACCATCATTTTGCACAACATCCACAAAGAAGGCGGCGGCCGTTCCGGTAGACCCCTTCTCTACCATTGGGATCGGCCTTCCGGACTGGCTGGGCTTGAATACTTATGATGATGCTTACATGAGATTGAAGAAGATAGGAATTGCGAACCCGCCGACAAATCGACGCGGCTACGACGATTACTATCTCATCACGGTGTTTGACATAAGGATTGCCATCAATGCAAGAGGTAGTAACGGCACATGCCGGTGCATGTTGGCGGCAGCAGATTTGTACCCCTACACGTTCGAAGACGCCGTGCGCCATCTAGGCTGCATCTTCACGGTGACAAGCCAGGGGACTTGTTTCATCTGGTTGCCATCCTACGGTACGAGAGATTACAAACGGAATGCATAAACCATCATTTGCATCCCTAACGGTACTCCATTATTTTGCAGGGACCATTCATCCCACGATCAAAATAAGATCGCCGATCCTGGATGTGCATTTGCATCCATGATTCGGTCTAACCTAGAACCTTGTAGCTGACTTTGGCATATTGGGATCAACTATCTTAGTAGTCGTTACCCATGGTACCACTGATGTGCAACATGGTCACACAATCTACCACGATCGGACCTTCACCATCTACCCAGGTATTCCATTTTTTATCCCTCTCGCCTTCCCTTTCATTGTTGTACTAGTACTCTACTTACGTACTAGTAGGAGTACTTTTTACCTTGGAGGACGCGTATAGCTAGCTAGGCCATTGAAGACTTGAAGCCACTAGCTGCCACCATTTTTGTTTTTCCATGTCTTACTATCTCATCCATGTAGCCAAGAGTGGCTATATATAATAAGTCGGTTATTTTACTTCCTCCATACCGGAGTAGTACTATTTGCTGCACAATATTACTGACCACCATATTTGAGCACAACATTATTATGCATGGACCTTGACTATGTACGTCACCATGTGTCCATATCTGAGATGCCGTGTGTACCAGATGAACGGCCCGATTTCGACCCCCGTGATGCTACGTGGGTGCCGATGAACACTCTTGGAGAGTACTTGCTTTTCATTGGGGACAACTACCCCATTGTGAAGAGGATGCCACCTTCTGTGCACGACACGGAAGGCCTGCCGTTCATGAAGCATGGTTGTGTCTTCAGTGTGCACCACCGGATGAATGACATGCTGGGACACGCTATCCCTAATTTATGCCGATTCAGCATGGATGAGTCTCCATCGTGTGCAACCGGACTAGAAAGCTACGACAATGATTCCCGTTGCCCACCGCTTTGGATCGTGCCATCCATGAAGAACACCTGGGACTAGAACCTGGAGGAGGACATGTAGCCCATCTATAACGTGTAAGTGGAGTACGGTAAATTGTGAACGGTAGTGCTGTGAATATATGTAGACTAGTCGTGCACAAATTTATCACATGAATTGGAGATGAACTTGTGTGGCATACTGGCATTTATCCTTTAGAATTTACTACTAGTAAATGTGTTATGTGTACATGCAACTTGTGTGGTTGTTGCACGGGCTCCAACACGCTCTTTGAGAAAAAAAAAGGTGGCACAGCTTTGGATATACATGACGTGGTGGCATCATACAGTAGCATCATTCGCTATAGTTGTAGTACACTCCTACTAGGACGACAACTCCTATAAAACCTTGCACTTGGCTCTTTGCCTCTTCGGGAGGTTCAACAGTTCGTACTCGTGTGAACCTTGCACTTGGCTCTTCGCCTCTTCGGAAGGTCCAACAATGATGATACTACAGTACATTATGCTTCTGGCAATCTGACACCGATTGAACTGCTGCACGTCCAGCGCGAGGGCAAGGGCAAGGGAGAGGGAGAGGGAGAGGGAGAGGGCGTTGTAGTCAAAACCCTCTCCTCGTCCTGCAAACCACCGCGCACATGGGCGAGGGAGAGGCGTAGTAAGAAAGCGTCTCCTCGTTCGGCGAGTTGACGGGACACATGAAAGCAGTACTAGTACTAGTCCATACTGCGTCCTTTCCGGTTAATATGGCTTAATTTGAAACGAGAAAAATACACTGGCGGTCAACGTATGTGTCGGTGTCAAAACCGGCGGATCTAGGGTAGGGGGTCCCGAACTGTGCGTCTAGGAGGATGGTAACAGGAGACAAGGGACACGATGTTTTTACCCAGGTTCGGGCCCTCTCGATGGAGGTAAAACCCTACTCCTGCTTGATTAATATTGATGATATGGGTAGTACAAGAGTGGATCTACCACAAGATCAGAGAGGCTAAACCCTAGAAGCTAGCCTATGGTATGATTGTTGCTCGTCCTACGGACTAAAACCCTCTGGTTTATATAGACACCGGATAGGGTTAGGATTACACATAGTCGGTTTACAACGGTAGGAGATCTACATATCCGTATCGCCAAGCTTGCCTTCCACGCCAAGGAAAGTCCCATCCGGACACGGGACGAAGTCTTCAATCTTGTATCTTCATAGTCCAGGAGTCCGGCCAACGGTGATAGTTCGCTATCCGGACACCCCTAATCCAGACTCCTCAAGAGCCCCTGAACCAGGCTTCAATGACGACGAGTCCGGCGCACATATTTTCTTCGGCATTGCAAGGCGGGTTCCTCCTCCGAATACTTCATAGAAGATTTTGAACACAAGGACTGTGTCCGGCTCTGCAAAACAAATTCCACATACCACGGTAGAGAGAATAACCTTTGCACAGATCTGCTGACGTATTCCACGGCGTGACATCACACCACGGCCAGGCCTTTATACGAATTGTTTTTACTGTTCCACCTCAGCGCGTTTAGCAAGGCGGTTTCCTTGGCACGTCTTATCAAAGCGGAGATCGTGCCCCCTTATTCCGGGATTCCCATCAATACGGACGTGGGTAACCCAGTCGTGCCCGTTGGCATGCCTCCTCCATCAAAGGCGAGTCCCGAACGGTCACGGGGAGGGCTCTTGGTATTCAACCTCTTTATAACGAGACCAAGGCCCGCTCCTTTCTTTCAATCTCAATCGAATCCGCCCCTCGCCTCGAGTTCTAACACCCAAAGCTCCAGATTTAGGCGCTTTGGACATTCAACGATGTCCGGCTCCGACCAGCACGGCCGGTGGATGTCTTCCTCCATCATGGAAGAAGATGTGCTAAAGCTGAGAGACGCCAGGTATCTAACCGGCGAAATTTCGCATAGGCTGCCTGCCCAAGGGCAGGTTATTCCCACTCCCGAGCCCGGTGAGAGCGTGGTATTCGTGTCTCACTTCCTTCGGGGTTTAGGCTTCCCAACGGACCCCTTTGTGAGGGGGCTCATGTTTTATTATGGGCTGGAATTCCATGACTTGGATCCGAAGTCCATCCGCCACATCTCGTCATTCATTGTCGTATGTGAAGCCTTCCTCCGCATTACCCCTCACTTCGGATTGTGGCTCAAGACCTTCAAAGTGGAGCCGAAGATGATCAAGGGGCATCAGGCAGAGTGCGGAGGGGCTGTTATAAGCAAGAATGCGGACGCCTCACAGCTCGAGGGCTCTTTTCAAGAGGAGCTCAATTTATGGCAACAGGAGTGGTTTTATATCACCGCCTCTGTGGGCACCAAATGGGCGGCGCCACCTGCCTTCCGCTCGGGTCCTCCACTGCGGCGGGCGTCATGGGTCAATAAAGGGCTCGACTGGGGACCGTCCAAGGACGTACCTCTGTTGCAGGGCCGTATTCGAGACCTCCGAGAGAGAGATCAATCTGGTCGTAGTAGCGCAGGTCATGTTGATTCGTTGCACCTTACCCTGCAAACGTCGCCCCCGCCTCAGAGGAGTTTAATCCGGAGGGACCACGAGCTCTCCAACATTTTATGGGCGTAACGCCCATGGAGATGTACCAACTGTTCTTCGGATCACAAGCAATGTGTCCGGACTTAACCGAGGACGCAGGTCTGAGCTGCAATCGCCTGGATAATCAAGTAAGTAGTCCTGTACCCGGACATGCTATCTGCATATTTATCATACACTTGCCCTTAAAAGAGCTATCCTTTAAACATGAGTGGATAGCAAAAGCAAAACTGATCAGTGTCCCGCCCCCTCCACGAGACCACGCGGGATCCTCAGATAACCAAGATGCTAGAGGTTGTGCCTTTTGAAGAAGGCGAAGGGGGAACAAGGAACTACTACCTCCGTGAAGGAGGCTATCAAGAAAGGGGATCGAGAATCCCTCCATCCAAGGGAGAAGAGGACCGCTTCAAGATCCGGAGACCAAAGCCTCGAAGCGGGGGAAGAAATCTTCACCAGAGGGTCCTACGGCGGGAGATGCCCCGGCCGCACTATTTCCCCAAGGAGATCAGCCCTCCAGCGAGCCGTAAGTAAAGGGGGGTGTTTTTTAAAAGAGAGACATCCCCGTTTTATTTCTGAAGGTAACCGAAAGTTTACCTTGTAGTTCGGATCTCAGCCCTTCACAGCAGAGCTCGTCTTCAGGGGATCTTGGTCCGGAGATGATGGGGAGCGAAACACCTCCACCTGCCGTACCATTATGCGAGGTGGACGACCCTGAGATGTCGTCGCGGAGGGCTTCTCTGAATCCGGCGGGGCCAGAAGGCAGCCGTATGTCCCCTCAAAGCCCTCTGTGTCCGGCCTTTGAAAAAGGCCACCGGACGAGTCTGACACCAACGGGTGTACGGTCGAAGGAGCTGAAGGATCTGCTCGGGCGAGCGTCTATCTCGGAAGATCACCGTACGTTAATGGGTACGGTGATTGAAAGGATTTCATCCGCTGAGAGCGGATTGCATGAAGCCGTCGTAAGTTTATTGACGGGTTTTGAGGTACGCAAAATGATGTACCTTCGAGATTTGCATATAAAATGCGCCAGATAGATAGTAGCCCCGAGACTTGGTGCGGTGTCAAAAATGACGGTAGCGCCGAGGATCATAACCCCAGGTATAATATGCGCTCTTCCTATGTAGGTGGCGGCGTCCGGTGGCTAGCCGGGCTGATGAATTTGCCGAACTGAAGCGGCAACTTGACGTGGCGGATGCGGACATCACGCTTGTTAATAAGCGGCTTGACGAGTCACAAGGTATGCAACTTCTCCGCGGACACCTGGTAAGGGAGCTTGATGCCCATGCCTTATAACATGTATGCTTAATGCAGATGGTGCCGCTGCTATGGAGAGCCTTCGGGCGGAGCTCGCCCGAGCCAAGGAGCAAGCCAGAAAAAGTGATGCGGCTGCCTTAAAGGCAGCCGCAGAGCTAAAAGCCGAACAGGCTGCTCACTGCCAAAGCAAGAAAGAAATGGCCGAGATGGCCGTGAAATTGAAGAATGCTACTGACCGTTGCGAGCTTCTTGAAAAAAGAAGATCGAGCGAAACAAGAGGACCTGGAAAAGGCCGTCACCAAGGCCAAGAATACTCGCTCTGCGATGAGAGCTATGAAGGACGAGCTACGTCAGGCCGGAGATATTGCGGCTGGAAAGCCTTTTCTGATGCGGAGGAAATTCACGGATCCCAAGTACGCTCAATTGGACCGGATGTGGGGTGCGGAGGATGCTTATCTGGACTTGGCGGCGAGTGCCGCAGACGCGGCCGAACACTTCCGAGGTCAAGAGGATCACGGAATGGAAGAGTTGTTTTGGTTGCAGTTCCATAGTCTGGAGCGTCCACTTTCATTAACCGATCGTTTGGCCGAATGGGCTGAGCTGAATAGGTTGTCCGGACTTGCCATGAAGGCTATCGTGACTCATTTGTGGCCGAAAAGGCACGAGCCGAAGAGTTATTTTGGCTTGGTGCAACAGTTCCTTGGTGCGGTGCCGCATATTGATGCAATGAAGCGGTCATCATGCATAGAGGGTGCGTGGATGGCTCTTGCCCATGTCAAGACATACTGGGCGGAGATGAAGGCCACCGACGTTGCATCCCAAGATTCGGACAGAAGCCGAGTACCTGCCGAGCACTATTTTGAGGAAGTCCTGCAGGGCGCTCGTTTAATAGAGACGCATTGCTCGAAGGATATTATGTTTTAATGACATGTATGATTTCTGAAAACAATGTTTCAATATAATATAAGAGCTTTTTATACTTGTGCGTTCAAGTATTAAAACACCTCATGTGCGGCCGTTGATGTATATGTGTATATAACCTGAAAGATGGCAGTCTTCGGCTTCAGCCACCACGCGCATAGTGCGGGGGTGTTTGCAAAAAGGCTCATTTTCACACTTAATACAACGTCTTGGTCCTGTAAAGGAGGTGATAGCGTAGCAAACT
Organism: Aegilops bicornis; assembly: GCA_021605145.1. Taxonomy (NCBI): domain Eukaryota; kingdom Viridiplantae; phylum Streptophyta; class Magnoliopsida; order Poales; family Poaceae; genus Aegilops; species Aegilops bicornis. The sequence continues at coordinate 272,261,655 of CM038671.1, read as the reverse complement.
AGGCAACCGGACTATAATGATTTATCACTTTCACTTAGCCATAGGAGTTCGATGGTGGGGCTACAATATAGCCCCTAGGGGCACCGCGCTCTCCGAATTCGGGCGCCAGATGTGCTGACCGAAACGGTCCTTTGTTAATGCGGGGAATTCTAAACATTCTGGTGGGTCATCGAGTGGTTGACCAGTCTCACGCTATATCATGACAAATACCGGCTTTCTCTCTTGAGGTGCTCACCTAGCCGAGCAGGGCACAATCGCGATAGTTCTCCACGGTGCCGTTAGCCAATAGAACGGAACGTAAGGCAGCAAAACACGTGAGCCGGGCAAACCCAACATTTGACCAAAGACATGATTCGGAGCTGATGCATATAAGGCCTAACTTCGAGATGCCGAACACTCCCTAAGGTATTCGGTCTTTATGAAAACGGGCAGAATAATGCCCTAAGCCCCCGTGTCCAGTGCACGCAAAAAATTCTGGTGCGGCCGATGCCAAAACGCCAGCCTCCTCCTCGGTTATAGCAAGAAACCGAGGGATGTGTATCAACAAGAGATAGTAAAAAGGTTTACGCAGGGTCTTAATCTGAAAAGAATCCTTGCAACGGGTCCCTACTGCACGTCTGCGCCTGTGTCTCCGTTGTGCCGTATCCTGGACGGGTGTAGCACGGTGTTCATCTGTAAAAGAGAAGAACTTAGTTGAAAAGAAAAAAAGATCGTGCGAAAAATGTACTTTAAATAAACAGAGTACGGTTCGAAAAGTGAATAAAATTGAGCTTTATTGTCTGTTGTTGTACATGCGTGCAGCCCCTTGTACGGGGGTATGCCGCTAGTATGCGTTTATATGTTTACGCCGGACTCGTCTAGCCATGTCCGGGGTTCGAATGACCTATTCAGGTGCTTTGATTAGCGGAGCGGATTAGTGTGGGGCTGTCAAGGCAGTCTCACGTTCTTCCGTGCTTTCGAGTAACACTTGATACTCCTTTTAATGAGATGATGCCGCGTGGACCGCATTTTAAGTGTAAGAGATGCATAATGCGGTATTGCGTTAAAGCGGGCGAAAGCTTCACGTCCCAGTAGTGCTTGATAGCTACTTTCGAATGGGGCGATGTGGAAGGTTAACTTTTCACGGTGGAAGTTGTTGGATGAGCCGAACACAACTTCTAGCAGTAGGGAGCCCGTACAATGGGCATATAGGCCTGGCATACCCCTTTGAAGGAGGTGTTGCTATGGTGAATTTTGGTTGGGCCTATCCCCATTTTGCGGATTGTGCCCTGATATAGCAGGTTTAGATCGCTACCTCCGTCCATTAGGACTTGTGTAAATTGGAGTACGTCGATTATAGGATCTAATATCAAGGCAGTCCATCCTGCGTTCCGGATACTTCCGGAATAGTCCTGATGATCGAAGGTGATTGGTTTTGACAACCATCGTTGGGACTCTGCTGGGATAGACCGTGCGGCGCGTGTTTCTATGGTCGTCGCTCTATTTTTCCCTTTTTTCACTTGAAGTGAGTTCACTGTTTTGACTTTTTGTGGGAAATTCTGTTGTTTTCCGGTGCTCGCTTGTGGGGTTCGCTATCGTCCTCGCTTGGTGTGTCGAGCCCCTTGTGTTCGACATTGAGTTTTCCGGACTGCTTGAAGACCCAACAATCTCTGTGGAGTACGGTTTGCGGGCTTCCCGGAGTACTTGTGGATTTGGCATATTTTGTCCAAGATTTTGTTTAGGTTGGATAGCTCGTCAGCTGTTGTCCTTGAGGGCAGTTTTTATGATTCTGCCGGAGCTTCGAATCCGGCGTTGACCGCCGTGCTCTTCGGGCTGTTTCCCTTTGTCCGGCGCTGGTCCTTGCTGCGTCGTGGTTTTCCATTTCCATCCCTGACTTCGGATGTACATGGGTCACTGGTACTGCATCTTGCCAGCCAACTATCCTCTCTCGCGCAAAAGCGGGTCATGAGGCTTGTTAATGCAGCCATTGTTCTCGGCTTCTCCTGGCCGAGGTGTCTGGCGAGCCATTCGTCTCGGACATTGTGTTTGAAAGCTGCTAAGGCTTCGGCGTCCGGACAGTCGACTATTTGGTTCTTTTTGATGAGGAACCTGTTCCAGAATTTGCGGGCTGACTCTCCGGGTTGTTGAGTTATGTGACTTAAATCGTCTGCATCCGGAGGAGGGACATAAGTCCCTTGAAAATTTGCCCGAAAATCATCCACAAGCTCTTCCCAACTTCCAATGGTATTTTCAGGGAGGCTTTTGAGCCAATACCGGGCTGGCCCTTTGAGCTTGAGGGCTAAGTATTTTATGGTGTGGAGATCATCTCCTCTAGCCATGTGTATGTGGAGGATGTAATCCTCAATCCAGACTCCAGGGTCTGTTGTTCCGTCGTATGCCTCTATGTTTACGGGTTTGAATCCCACTGGGAATTCGTGATCCAGCACCTCATCGGTGAAACACAGGGGGTGTGTGGCACCCCTGTATTTGGGTGTGCCGTGATGTTCGGATATTTGGTGTGTTGCATTGCTTGGAAGAGCTTTCTTTTTTGGCCCATAGATGGACCTAACTGGGCCATCCTTTTGATGCGAATCCTTATGCGAATCGCGTGCCGGCTTGTGTGCGGCGCCTCTTGCCGCTCCATGTTTGCCATGTGGTCGTCTATCCGACCGGGCGGCATCTTTGTTCTTTGATTGCGGGGGCTCGACGGCCTCCTCATCGAATTCGGGCAGTATTTTGCGCTTCGGGTAGCTCTTTGTTTGGCGACTGTCGCCATATTTCTCTGTGGTGTTGAGTACTTTGCTCCATCTGATTCTGAGTGCATCTTCCGCTGTTTTGAGCTTCTGCTTCTGCTTTTTCAGGCTACGCGCAGTGGCGACGAGCCTTTTGTGGAGGTTCTTCTGCTCCAACAATTTGTCCGGCGTGCGATCGTCTGGACTGTTATCTTCGCCAGGGACGGGTTGTTTATCCAAGTTGTCCTGTTCGGACGGTTGCTCGATAGTATGCTCGTCGTCCACCGGTTCGCCCTGCTCTATGGCTGGGTCTGTGTGGATGCCGTCTTTGTCGAGGCGGGACTTGGTGCGGCGTTTACGTTGCCGTTTTGACTGCCGAGAGGATTTATCGCCGTAGTGTCCCGTTGTTCCTCGTCGTCACTTCCTTTAGGTGTATCCACCATGTATACATCGTGGGATGAGGTGGTTGTCCAAGATCCTATAGGTGGTGGTTCATGGTTGTCTCCTACATCGCCGTCCATACCGTCGATGTCTTGAGTCGAAATCGAGCACGCGTCGTTTAAGCTTTCGGCTGGTGGCTACAAAGTGGGGTGGGTGGGCGTTGAATTTCTTCGTCGTCTGCATCCCAACCTTCTCGACCGTAGTCGTGCAGGGCTCTCCGATAAAGAGAGAGACTTTAATGAATTCAGGATGTCGCCAAAGGGCGAGTCTTGAAAAGATGTCCGCGGCAATGAACTTCATAACCGGCGCCCAATTGGATTTGATTGGCGAGGCGCGGAGGGTTCGGAGTCCGGAGAGGAGTCCGCACCTTGGAGTCACGGTCTTCGCAAAGGACAGGGATGGAGTTCGCTCAATCGCCAGAGAGATCGTAGCCCCGAGGCGGTGTCCAACCACTCGTCCTCGATCCCGGAGTCGGCTCCGAGCTAAGGGTCGGAGGCGCCGCTGGTCTTGACCTCGAGCACTGTTCGGGCGGCAGAGCTAGATCGTGCCCATCGAGACAAAGGCGGCGCTTGGCTTTGGCTCGAATCCGTCAAAGATCAAGTCTCCGCGGATGTCGGCCGTGTAGTTCAAACTCCCAAATCTGACCTGATGGCCAGGGGCGTAGCTTTCGATCTGCTCCAGATGGCCAAGTGAATTGCCCGCAGTGCAAAGCCGCCGAATCTGAAGATCTGTCCGGGAGAAAAGTCTCACCTGGACCGCGCGTCGTTGTTGATGATCGAAGGAGCCATCGGGCCTAAGGATGACGACGCAGGAACTTTCAATGAAAGCACCAATGTCGATGTCAAAACCGGCGGATCTCGGGTAGGGGGTCCCAACTGTGCCTCTATGCGGATGGTAACAGGAGACAAGGGACACGATGTTTTTACCGTGTTCGGGCCCTCTCGATGGACGTAAAACCCTACTCCTGCTTGATTAATATTGATGATATGGGTAGTACAAGAGTGGATCTACCACGAGATCGAGAGGCTAAACCCCGAAGCTAGCCTATGGTATGATTGTTCTTCGCCCCACGGACTAAAACCCTCCGGTTTATATAGACACCGGATAGGGTTAGGGTTACGTAGTCGGTTTACAACGGTAGGAGATCTACATATCCAGATCTCCAAGCTTGCCTTCCACGCCAAGGAAAGTCCCATCCGGACACGGGATGAAGTCTTCAATCTTGTATCTTCATAGTCCAGGAGTCCGGCCAACGGTGATAGTTCGGCTATCCGGACACCCCCTAATCCTGGACTCCCTCAGTATGTAACAATACGCTCTTTACGGTCACTATATATAGTTTTGTGGTGATTATACGATCACTAGCTCATCGTAGAGCACCGTATTGCACCCTACTGACCGGCCACATAGTCGACGTGGCACTTTGTTGACTGGTTAAATTGTCACCTGGTTTCTGGGTCCCACCTGTAAGTTGGCAGAGCAAATAAATCAGTTAAACAAAACTTTACGGAGGCACGACAAGAGTCCAACCCTTGCACGCGAGCCACCATGGCATTTTATGTGAGTGCATGCACGTGTTCTCCCTTGGTCTTCCAACAAAGAGTGTACATCGACTAAAAAAGAAATTGTGTAGTACATCTACACTTCCAATGCATTTAGCCTTTAATCTAAAAATCGATATTGGTTGACTAATGCACCAACTTGTGCTCTAGGTATAGGCTACATGTCTATCCTTAATTACAGCATGCAACGACCTTCATTTAATCTTCTTCTCTTAATGGTCGCTTGCACACATAAGTCTGCTACTTTTGGGCGTTAATTATGCCCTGGTCAATGTGTAAATCTCTAAATGTACAGTCTTTCACGGACGTAGGGAGTAGGTTGAGCACTTGAGCGTGAGCGTGTGTGTTGCGTCGTGTGCTGTGTGTCGCATGGGTGCGTGAGTGTTGCGTGCGTCCATGTGTACGTGTGAGTGTTGCATGCTGCATGCATGCATGCATGCATGGGGCTTACTCCCTCCCATTGACATGTTCATATTTCAAGCTTCCTCTGTTCCCTCCATATTGTGATACTCCCTCTGTTCCCAAATACGGAGTAAAATCCTCCCTCTGTTCCCAAATATGGAGTAAAATCCTCCCTCTGTTCCCAAATACGGAGTATTTGTCTTTCTAGAGATTTGAACAAGTGACTACGTACGGAGCAAAATGAGTGAAGTGAGCGTAGAGGCATAGGGATAATGTAGAAGGAAGTCTTCGTGATCCATTATTCCCCATCTCGGTCAGAGAGAACTATTCAACTAGTCTTCGCAGCGAAGTGACAATACACGCTGCAGCAGATGGGACACTTAATTAATAAGCTGAACCAGCGTGTTGGTGTTACTAAATCAGCCTTACCCGATCGCCATCATGTTTGCCAGTAGAGAACGCTTCTGTCCTCCATTAACTGACATATGGACCCTCTTGTGGTAGACCCACATGTCATCAGTGTAACTATTTACACTCCGAAGGACGGTATATCTTAGTAGTAGTAGAATTGAGATTTAATGCACTTTCTTCCCCGTCTTCCACTCTTCTTCCTCCTCTCTTCCCCATCGTCGGCTGCACACCATTTCCCCCCGCTCACTGCTCACCCGCCCGCTCTATCTTCCTTGGTAGCTCGCGCATACCATATCCCCCCACTCACTGCTCGACCACACGAGGAGAAGCTTCTTCGCTCGCCTGCCTGAATCCACTTACCCGCTGGCTCGAAGGCACCGAAAACTCCAATGGCAGAACTGACTGACACGCAGAGCCACGATTGGAATTCCCTCCTCGGTGTTCTCTTGGAGCAGATCTGTAATCGTATGGACCTACTCAGCACCGTCCGTATGGCCGCATGCTTGGTGTCTTTGTACCGTCTACTCGTCTGCAACCGGCCGACTCTTTTCAAGACACCCTGCTTGCTGATGCCCGATCCTCGCAGGTGGCCCAGACACCGACTTGACGATCCTACGGAGGTTGCCATGGTGACCCTCGACATGCTACCACTACCCGTCCTTCATGCGCGGCCACTACTGGGCGGGCATGAAGGCCAACTGGATCGTCCTCATCCACCAATCCGGTAGTCCGTGACGTCTTGTGGATATCTACACCCAGCAAGAGATCACCCTTCCATCATTGGATACCGCCGCCATCGAGCCTCGCGGCCCGCTGGACACTCCTGCCTACTACGCACGAGACCCATCAAGCTTTTGGCTCGACCTCTGTTTGCTGAAAGTTGTAATCTGCAAAGTGCCCACACCATCAGAAGACTACAAGGATTACAAGCTCATTGCCTTGTTCAACATGGGATTAGTCTATCTCGAATCTGGTCGCCATACATGGTTATGGCTCATCATCAATCCTGTTGAGGCAACATTTACATACGATGCTATAGTGCACGATGGCATCGTTTACGCGATCGGCCTTATGCAGTTGGCTACCTATACTGGTGGAATCTATCGTAATGTAATTGTTCTATCTCATCTCATCTTTACCTTATGAATACGACTGCCTATTCATTGTTACAAATTTAGAATAGATAGTATGTCTGTAACGCACAGATTGGCTACCTATACTGGTGGAATCTATCGTAATGTAATTGTTCTATCTCATCTCATCTTTACCTTATGAATACGACTGCCTGTTCATTGTTACAAATTTAGAATAGATAGTATGTCTGTAACCACATCATTGCTATATGTTCCTCGCATTTCCTAGATTTTTATGACCACACATGTTATTGTTAGAGTTGATATGAGAACAATTGGCATATAATGATTGTTAGAATAGATATTATGAGCATAACATCATGATTGCTATATGTTACTCTCATTTCCTAGATTTTTGTAACAACACATGTTATTGCTTAGAGTTGCTATGAGAACAGTAGTAGTAAGTGTTATGGTAGATTATGAGTAGGCTCTGTCATGGCTGTTTTCCTCTCATTGTTACATGATGTTTGAACCATGACATATTGCTAGAATATGAAAGCCGTTGGCTTATTTTTTTAACTTGGGGTATGATTATGACCACGGCATTGCAATTCTTTGTCTATGATATGTGTCACTGTTATAATAATCTTAATTCCACACATACTCTGAACATGATTGTTTATTTTTGTCCTTTTGGTCTCCAATTTGAATTGTTGCAGTAGACGCAAATGTGGTGGCCTTCATGATTCTAGGACCTGGAATCATACCAGCCGATGGGTGGTGGTTTATCGCTCGTTTAGCTGACGGCGGTCATTTGATGCTCATTCGCACGTACCAAATTGACCAAACCATTACATCAAACCACATGCAGTACAATGCCTGGGGCGTTCGTGACATTGATGGCTATGGCTGCTTCATGTTCAAGAAAGATCCCATCTCCGTTGGGCCAGGCGTATTCAACTGGAGGTGGGTTTACAGCCTCGGCAAACACTCCATGTTCCTCGGGCTCAATTATCCGATCATCCAACCAATCATCGATCATATCACCGGTAATGATTACCGTGCTATGCAACTTCCATTTGCCAACGGGGACTATGTTTACACATCATACCATGGGTTTCATGAATCACCATATCCAGAGATTCGTCGACACACATTGTTGCCAGATAATCTTCTGTGTGTGAAAGGCATCAAGCTTCCCTATAATGGTTGGCTTTTGCAAACCTGACATGCGGCGATGTGGTTCATGCCAACAGCAAATATGCACAACTTGATTCGTACTGATATCTAGACTGAGCCATGTATTCTGCTGCTGTAGCATGAACCTCTTTTATTGGATATTATGTACTATTGTTAGTTTGAAGCACTCCTCTGGTTTGAAGGATAGATACCTTTCTGGGATCAAGTGCATCCTAACTCACCGGCGCAGGATGTACCGATAATGATAATGGAGATGCTATGCAGTATATATATATATATATATATATATATATATATATATATATATATATATGTATGTATGTATGTATGTATGTATGTATGTATGTATGTATGTATGTATATATATATCAAATAGGCTTCAAGTGTGTACTTGTTAGTTAAACCTATGGTTAAAATGTGACACTAAATACGACTAGTAAGTAGTACAGTAGCAGTAATAGTATACGTCGGTCAAATTATTCATCATGTCCACACATTGAATTGACGTGACAACATGCTGCGCGTGAGGTGACACAAGAATCCCGGCGGCGTGTTCGAGTATTCTAGACTTCAGATTTGGAGTACCACTTATCTGTCGAAATCTTTCATCATTCACTTAAAACAGTCCATTGATCATACATTGAGTACCATATAACTGGAATTAACCGATGCAAGTCGAAGAAGGATTGGCGGTCTTTGCCGGCTGGCGTCAAGTTCGATCCCACGGATCAGGATTGATCGAGCACCTTGAGGCCAAAGTGAGTGCTGACAGCGCGAGATCTCACCCTCTCATCGATTTGTTCATACCAACCATAGACAGCGAGCACAGCATATTCTACATCCATCCTGAGAAACTTCCAGGTAAGACACTGATCGGCCGTCTACTTGCACAAACATATTCCTTTGTTTATAGAACTATTTTTCTTTTTAGACGCAGACCTGGTGAAGCAATTACAATTTGACAGTTAATAAAAAGTGAAACAAGTGACTGCAACATGCCAAAGATGTTATGAAAATGCCAACTACATACACTAAAACCTGTATTCGACAATCTGCGGTATCACATTGAGTGGCCTAAGCAAGCATTTCTTCCAGCGTAATTCTGTATGCGTTCAAAGGGGCACATGGACGCCTCGCAAGATACAGTCGGAGTGCGGCATGCACGCGATGTGGCACAACACCGACAATACCTTGCCGGTGATGGTCAACGTCCGGTAGACGGGTAGCAAAAAGGTTCTGGTGCTGCACACCAACAAGAACTTCGACCAGCATAGGACCAACTAGGTGATGCACCAGTACCACCTCGGGGACCTGGAGCAAGAGAAGGAGCAGGAGCTGGTCCTCTGCAAGATTTTCTACCAGACGAACACTAGGGCCAGGAGTAAAAAGATTATAAGTTAGTTTGGTATTGGTACTTGTACTACCTTGTCATCCACAAGTTGGTATTGTTGTTAACGATCTTTTGGTATGAACTTGGCATTTGCTTCCAACCATCATGCCGAGGGTCGACATGGATATAAAGCTGAATCATTTGTTTCGAAATGAATTTTCAGGCACCTGATTTTTATTTGGTGGGTAGCATAAGCACCTGCCATTCGAATTCCCAGTTCTCCAAATTTTTCGAAACAAGTGCATGCACTTATTATCACGATGAAAAAACAATATCCCTGCTGCATCCCGATTACCGATGCATGCCTTGCAGAATTCTCTCGTTTATTGAGCACGTATATTGTTTTTTCAGGTCGAGCAAGTTTCAACTGGGTTGTAGACTGCCCAGGCTTGGTTTTGTTTTTAACAGGTCCAGCCCATGACGACAACGGGGAACAAAGATCCAATAGGTATCTACTGGCCTCTGGCCCGCCATTGTTAGTTATATTTTGTCTTACAACATCCGCAGGTAGTTTTTTTACTGAATCAAATACACAGCCCAGTTCTATTTTCCTCTTGAAACGCATGTCCTACATCCGTTTTCTAATCTCTACCTATAGTTTTACTAGTACATAACGCGTATCATTATATTGAAAGTACATAAAATTCCATTTTCATATTTACATCCTTATTTTTGTTGTTGTTTTCCCTCCAAACGCTGATTTTTTTACCACTGGTTTTCCCTTAAACCAACTCAATTGTCCCACTTCTTATTTGATTACAAAAACAAAACGATTTTTTTGGCAAATCAGTAAGTTCTTAAAAAAATGTTTATCATTTCGGGATTACAAAAGTTCGGACTCCACCGAAATATGCAAAATAAGGTTGAACTTTTGACCGTGGTCCTGGGCAGAAAATGGGCTGTAATAAATTACTTAAGAATTAGCAAATGGGCTGCAAATTATTAAAAAAGAGCAAATGGGCTCTATGTTGTCTGCCACAAATTTGGAGGCTGACTTGTGGGCCTACTAAGTTCATGCGTACACAAGGTTTCTCAAAAAACAAACTTAGTCAACAATCGACTCTACCAGCGTCAGACCGCCAGTCTAACGACAATCATGATTCTTCAGTCTCTGATCTTCCTGCCCCAGCCGCCCAAACCAGCGCCGCCAGAACCGCCTGCTTCCGCCTCCTGTGGCCGGCTGTGCTGCCGGGCAGGCCTCACGGCCCCATCATATAGACATATACTCGCATCCCTAGCCTGTCTATCCCTCTACTCACCCACACCTCCTGTTATTTTCCAGCGACTGCAGCCGAACCAGTCAACCCTCATACTCTCCACCGCGTGGGCAGCCACTGTCGTGTCTTCCCCGGCTCCGTGTCGTTCCCTTCGTAGGCCTTTCCGTCGTCCACCGCCCTGGTGCTCTCGGCGCGGCGTGGTCAACTTGGTCAATGGACGACATCCATCGGAAGTGGACTGTACGTGGAGAGGCTAACAGCTGGGTCCACAGCCGCCCACAAGGAAATGCCTCCTTATTACGCGCAAAATAATGATTCCTCCACCTAACATCTGGGACCCGCCGTAAGGGCCTCTGTATTTCGCGAAAAAAATGTTCCCTCCGCTGACAGGTTAGACCCACCAACTATATCTTCGCATGCAAGGAAGTGCCTCCTTATTGCGCACAAAAAAAATTGAATACCCCCTGCCAGCTGGGATCCACCATAGTGGGAGGCTGACTTGTGGGCCTACTAAGTTGACAGGGACGGAGGCTTTGTCAACTTAGTCAATATATGAATGGTTCTATCTCCAGTGACCGTACGATGTCCATCCAACGGCCGTAGTGCTTCTTCAACCTCTGGTCTTCTTGCTCCAGCCGCCCAAACCAACGCCGGTCGTGCCGCGTGCTCGTGCCTCCCGTGGCCGGCTGTGATGTCGTGGAGGCCTCACTGCCCCCTACTACTCCCACCGCTGGCCAGGCCATCCCTCTACTCACCCACACCCCATGTTATTCTGCGGCGACGGCAGCCTCACACCGCAGCCGAAACAATGAACCCTCGTACTCCTCTGCGCGTGGGCATCCACTGCCGCGTCTTCCCTGGCTCCACGTCGTCCCCTTCCTAGGCCTCGCCGCCGTCCACCGCCTTGGTGCTCTCGGCGCGGCGTGGTCAATGTGTTCAATGAATGACTTCCATCGGAAGAGTACTGTACATGGAGAGGCTGACAGCTGGGTCCACGACAGCCGTAAGGAAGTGCCTCCTTATTACGCGCAAAATAATTATTCCTGCACCTAACAGTGGGGACCCATCAAACGGGCCACCGTATTTCGTGAAAAAACGTTTCCCCCTGACTGTTGGGACCCACCAGCTACATCTTCGCATGCAAGGAAGTGCGTCCGGGCAAAAAAACAAAACGATTCGCCCCCTGACCACTGGGACCCACCAGCGACACCTTCGCACGCAAGGAAGTGCGTCCAGGCAAAAAAAGAACGATTCTCCCCCCTGACTGCTGGGACCCACCAGCTATATCTTCGCACGCAAGGAAGTGCCTGACAGTCGAGACCCACCTGGTCGAAGCGTACGTAGCATTGTCATTCTGGTCGCGAACATGTACGTACATACTGGTCAATGTAGAGCGTTCACGTGTCGTAGTAGAGGCACGCATGTAGCATGTACATGTACGTACAACGGCCAGTGTGCAAGAAAGAAAATACGGCCACGTACGTACATACGGGCGGGGTCTCGAACGCCTACTCGCGCATACGTACGGCGAGGGCTCGTGTACATGGCTGGGTCGGAACGGAGAAACAACGTCGTCGTCCTGTTCATGGGGAGCCAACCGGCTGGGTCGGAACGGAATGCGTCGTCGTGTTCATCGGGAGGGCTTGGACCGAACAGCCGATGGAAATGAGGCCCGGCATACCGCAGAACAGAGGAAACGGCTTTGTGTTCGATTGGCCATGTTCGAAACAGGATCCTGTTCATCGGGAGGGTCTGGCGAACCACAAAACGGAGGAAACGGACCTCCTACGGTCGAAACAGGGGTCATGTTCATCGGGAGGGTGTGGCGTACCGCAAAACGGAGGAAACGGACTTGTGTTGGAGCGCTACGGTCGAAACGGGGTCCTGTTCATCGGGAGGGGTGTGGTGTACCGCAAAACGGGACTCCACGGGATACTGTTCATCTCCACCGTCGACCCCCTCCAGCCTCCACGGGCTACTATTCATCCACCGATGACCTCCTCCAGCCTCCACCTGCGACTGTTCATCCATGGGCTCCTGTTCATCCAGCCTCCACCGCGCGCTACTCCACCGGCTACTGTTCAACCAGCCCTCTCCATGGGCTCCTATTCAACCACCCCTCCACGGGCTACTGTTCATCCAGCCCTTCACCGTCTACTGTTCATCCAACCCTCCATGGGGTGGTCCTGTTCATCCAACCCTCCACGGGGTCCTGTTCATCCAGCCCCAACCGGCTCGATCGACCGGGGTCTTGTTCATCCAGAGACAACACCACAAGGTCATGTTCATCCACCCCCACCGGGAACTGTTCATCCAAACCCCCTAGCAACGCTCACTGTTCATCCAGAGGCAGCATCGATCGGCTTCGATTAGCAGCAGTAGCAAAGAAATCGCTCGATCGGGTTCAATTAACAACCATCGATCGATCGCTCGGGTTCAGTAACGCGTAGCCTGCAGTGCAATCACTCGGGTTTAGTTAGAGCCCAACGCCTCGCTCGGGTTCAGTTAGAGCCCAATGCTTCGCACCCACACGCGTGCGTGTACGAGAGAAACGCGCATCGCTCGGCCCCGACCACCCACCGTAACCGGGAACACCCCAATATTTTCCTCGCCCTCGCTTCTACCACGGTTTTTTCCGTCATGGACGGCCCAAAAAATGTCATGCAGCTGCGTCTCCGGCCGCCCAAGGCGAAAAGCCCATTTTCTCATCATGATTTTTGTCATAGAAGTAGGAGCCCACCACATCTATGATGATACCGGGTTTTGTCACAATTATTGTCATAGAAGTGTCATAAGTATGACATAAAAAAAATTCGTTCGGCCTAAAATGTCACGGATGTGTCTTTTTTGTAGTGGTTTTGATATACATATCACTAAAAGTATTTTATGTTTCACTCCAAATATATTCGTTGGTCTGTTTTGATGAGGTAAGGGAGGAATGTGGTTGGTTTCAAGATACTAAGGGATTTTGTGTAAACTAGAGTAGAGATGTGGGAGTTGTTGCAAAAGGCCACAACTTACATCACAGCCGTTAGATGCAGATCTAATGGTCAGAAATGGTGGATGGCAGACACACCATCATCACCAACTGAGTCTTTTATAGGAGTAGAGAAAAAACTGAGCTGGTGATGATGGTGTGCCTGCCATCTTGTAATATAGACCGTTCAAGCAATATCTGGCGGATAGAAAGCAAACTATGACAATTTTACAAAAGATACCCGCACCTCTTTCCACATTTACAGATAAGGCCTTGCCTCGTTCATCCTTATCTCCCACTACCTCATTGCTGAGAAATTAAAAAGTAAGCCTCTGGAACAATCTAGCATGGTGGCCACTGCCGGCGCCGTCCATCCTCATGCCTCCGCCCAGTCCGACCATCAGTCACCACCATGCCCCACTCCTCCTCACCTTATCTCTCATCTTTCTCGAGATATCATTTTTTTCGATGAAATGGTCGAGATACCATTTTTCCGATAAAATTCTCGAGATATCATTATTTTTTACACATGGGATTACTCCTGCATGGGTCAATCACAACAGGTGTTTTGGAAAAAAAATGCATCTTGATGTTCCGTGCAATGCACGGGCATCTTGCTAGTTTTTTTTGCATATAATTCCAAACACCACGTACACACAGTCTTTGACCATTTTACAACTATGTTAGTATCACAATGGTCAGCCGGTGCAAGTTATAGCCCCGGGTGTTTTAACCTTTTTTTTTAGTAATCATATCTGCCGATTGCTTGCCACGAGCTCAATCCTGGCAAACCCCACATAACCGTCAGATTTCCATCCGACGGTGGCCTGTTTTTTAGCCATAATATTTGACAAAACCGCCACCCTTACACACGTACTGTAACTGCGTCGCTGGCGTTTGCAACTGCCATGTCTCCCAGTGAACGTTTGCTGGGGATTGGAGTTAGCACCGATGGTGGTTCGTAGTCATTCCACGCTCAGGCATTGAAGTTTGTAAATATTTTAGATTAGAATATACTACTCCTCCGGTGCTAGTAGTAGAGCAGAGTCCTACTCCACTACTACTCTATACACAAACTAGGGCATAGTAGTAGGTACTGTAGGGAGTACTAGTACTGTGATCACTCAAGCAAGTTTTCTGGCATCGATATGACCCTACGCTGCTGGTATGTGTCTCGTAAGTCAAGCGGCGTCCTGTAGTCATCATCACCTGTCCACTTCCTGCAGCACATATCCGCTTCTCCATCTTTGTCCGCACATAATCGTCCAATCTTCCATCCCTGCTAAGGTGCCTCCCCCCTCTTCCAAACCCAAGCACTAACAATGGCAGAACCGAGCAGCGTCTGCCGAAAGAGTGGCTGGAATTTTGCTCCCCACAGAGGTAATCAAGCTCATTGTTTCGCGTGTGGACAATCTCAATACCATGCCGCTCGTCGCGTGCTCGTCGGGGTTGTACTGTTTACTCAAATCCCTCAGGCCGAAGCTTTTTAAGCCATCTCCTTGCTTGCTGATGCCGCCTGATCTTCAGAAACGGCATGTCACACAGCATAACAATCGTAGGGTGGTGAGCATCAACGCCCTTGACTGTGATCCGATCCCCGTCACCCTCAACTATATCAACGGTATGTACTGGGTCGGCATGAACACGTCTTGGATGGTGCTCATCGACGGTCGCGGCAGCTGGATGCTCGTGGAGGTCTACACACGCGATTGATCCCCCTTCCTTCGATTAACACTGCCTTTGCTTTGGCACCGCGGCCCAGAATACTCGGAATCTTACAGTAGCCAACATGATATCAAGTTTGATTTTCTCAAGGTTGTAATTTTCCAAGTGCCCACAAGATCTGCGAATTATAAAGACTTTAGGCTAATTGCGTTCTTCAACCGCGGTCTCGCCTATCTGACAGGTCACTACGGTAAGTGGATAAATCTGCACGTCCATCGCAGGATCATACATCCTCCATGGTTCTTTGATGCCATTGAACATAAGGGCTTCATTTACGCTATCGACTCCTGCTATGGCTGGACGTATTGCTGGCCTACTCCAGTCATTGCTACAAACGGCTGTTACAGCAGTATGTTACTTTCCTATGATATCATGATGGCTTGCTTATATTACTGTCAACATTTACTGAAAAAATATTCATGCTCATAACATGTTGTTCTTAAGATTTACTACATTAAGAGCCCTTTTTTATTTGACTCCAACTTTATATGATGTTGTAGGCCGCCTGTTGTCCCTACCCTTACTAATCCCAGAACCTTTCAAAGAAAAGCGGCATGGCAATTTCAGGTGGTTCCTGGATAGATCAGACGACAGAGAACGAGTGATGATCGTTCGCACGTACCGGGCATGTCGTTTCGTGGAATACTATCACAGTCACTGCAAGGTCTTTGAGAAGGATCCCAGCTTCTCTGGGCCTTCAGGAATTTTTGACTAGAGGCTGGTAAGTAGCCTTGGTACACGCTCTCTATTTCTCGTACTGAATTATCCGATTAACCAGGAGATAACCGACGGCAAGGATCATGGCGGCAACGCGGTTTCGTTCATCAGGCAAAACTGTGTGTACACAGCGTACCATGCGTCTCTGCATGCACCATGCCCTGATATGTGCCACCACGCTCTGCAGCCCAAAGTAGGAGATAGGGTCGCAAGTATGAAACTTCGACCTGCTGGCTGGCGTTTCCCCCGTCAGGCACCCATGTGGTTCAAGCTGTCAGCCAATCTCCACAGCTTAATAAATAGTAATGTCTAACTGAGCCAGTTAGTTAGATGCGTACACTTGGTGTAGTAGGATCTTTATTTAGTTTGATGCATACACTTATCCTTTTTTGGTAGCCCTTTTGTAATGATGGCTGATGTTTGGTTTGGAAGAGAGAGCTGGGTCTTTACTCTTCCGGCACCTTCTTGCTACTATTGCACCCCACAGTTCTTCTTCTTTGGTGCTGTTTTCAATGTACAATCAGTAGTATATTTCGTCTATTGGTTGAATAAATGTGTTGTTAGAACGACAAACACAATGTTTTGGAAGTCATTGCACGGTCCGATAGTACAGACCCGCCAGGTCCACTCCCGAACACAAGCAAGGGCCTCTTTTACTACTCAGATGCACCCCTCATTTTTTTACTCTAATTCACCCTGCTGATATCTAGAACCTACATCATTGTCAATGTATAGTCAATTAATGACAGAATTGCACAACTTTTTTTGAGGATTTGTTTGGAGGAGCAGGCTATAAACTGGGTTGTGCGGTCTTTGTGGCCCGTCTAACAACATGGCCAGCCCAGCAACTTTTTCTTTGGGAAAATAGGTACCCCACTATTTCTTTTTGAAGAATACCCAAGCTAGGCCTATTTGTTTTCTCCGACTTACTAGGCTGCAAATCTTTCAAGACGAGGAGGGATGCATTCCGGCCTAGCCAAAGAGTATGGTTATTATATCTTAAAAGTAATAGCAATGGGGTTGAAAATTCTAAAAAAAATAGCAAATGGGAAATTAGTTTCTTTTTTCGTTTTTGTTCTTCACTGTTATTTTATATTCCATTGGATTTTAACATGACATAGTACTAATTTATTTTTAAATTTGTTTTAGTATGGCTACTATTTTTTGGATTAAGAATATTTTGTTCCCCAGGAAAAACTTACCAATTTTTAAAATTTCGCACATTTTTTAGTTCAATTTTTTAACCATGGTACTGACCAAAAAATGGGCAGCAATTCTAAAAATGGAAAATGGGCTGCAATAAATTCCATATGAATTAGAAAATGCGTAAAAACTATAAAAATAATAGCAAATGGGTTGTACACGCCACAGATTTCGAGGCTGACTTGTTTACGCAAGGCTTTGTCAGTCAACACATGATTCTAGCAGCAATGACTGTTGGATGTCCATCCAACGGCCGACGTGCTTCTTCAATCTCTGATCTTCCTGCTCCAGCCGCCTAAACCAGCGCCGGCAGGACTGCCTGCTCCCTCCTCTTGTGGCCCGGTGTGATTGTCGGATTTCGGGTTCCGGCAGACCCTTAAGGTTCGAACTCTGGGGTGTGCGTGGAGATCTCTCCCCTACCGATCTACGTCCGATCTCCTCGTGTGATTTAAGCTAGAAACGATGAACAACACAAGGGACATGAGATTTATACTGGTTCAGGCCACCGTTGTGGTGTAATACGCTACTCTAGTGTGGTGTGGTGGATTGCCTCAGGGGCTGATGATGAACAGTACAGGCGAAGAACAACCTTGCGAGAGGTGTTCTTGAGCTGGTGCGGTGTGTTCTACTTGGTCTCTATCTCTCCCTTCGATGATATCAAGCTGCATCTACTCTGTGGTGGCTAGCTCTATTTATAGAGGCCCTGGGCCTCTCCCCAAATAATGAGCGGGAAGGGCGCCAACAATTGGCCATTTTGAAGGGGAACACCTAGTAAAAGTTATCCTGACCAAAGGTGGTCTTCGGCTGCCAAAAGCACTGGTGATGACGCCGTCTTGGGCTCCACGGTGACCTCCGTCCTGCCGCTCTGCTGGTCTTGGTCTCGTTGCACCGGAATGGTAACCTTTGCCCGATGCCTTGGCCTGTGCTTGCTCCCTTTGCACCAAAGGGAAAACAAGGACACTGCGCAGGCCGGCGCCCGCCTGGTCTCGATCGTCATGGCTTGCGTCACGGGCTCCTCGCGAGGTGCCCCTGCCTTGATCTCTCCGCCTCCTCGCGAGCCTGCCTGATGAGGCTGCTCCTAAGGAAGCTTCCTGTCGTCCGCCCCGCGAGGCTTGGCCCCTCGCGAGGGTCTTGAGCTTGAGTCGATGAAGATGGGCATACAGGCCCCACTTGAGCCACGCCGCAGGCCGCAGGCAGGCAAGTCTGGGGACCCCCGTTCCTAGAACGCCGATAGTAGCCCCCGGGCCCAAGGCGCGCCCGGGCTTGCCTTAGCAGAGAAGCGAAGGGGCAAGCGCGAAGCGCCGCGGGCACCAATAGCCTGCGGTCTTGGGCGCCGTGTGGCGGTTGATTGGACATGGGCGTCTGCGCTTCCCACGACACCTCGGCAACTGCACGACTTGACAAATCCCTGCATGCAGAGAAACGAGTCTTGATTACCTGCGATCGTGGTGCTCGGCGGTTGGCCTTCTCCGGCTATAAGTACGGGACTGTGTGAGCCCCTTCAGTCCATCCCTTCCTGCTACATTCAGATCCGTATGTATCTTGCAAATCTCTATGTCTCCCACCTGGACTAAGTCCCGGATGGAATTGAAGCGTCTCTTGATGTGTTTGGTTCTCTTGTGAAATCTGGATTCCTTTGCTAAAGCAATTGCTCGATATTGTCACAAAAGATTTTCATTGGACCCGATGCACTAGGTATGACACCTAGATCAGATATGAACTCCTTCATCCGCACTCCTTCATTAGCTGCTTCGAAGCTGCTATGTATTCCGCTTCACATGTAGATCTCGCTCTGACGCTTTGTTTAGAACTGCACCAACCGACAGCTCCTCCGTTTAGTGTAAATACGTATCCGGTTTGCGATTTAGAATCGTCGGATCGGTGTCAAAGCTTGCATCAACGTAACTGTTTACGATGAGCTCTTTGTCACCTCCATATCTGAGAAACATATCCTTAGTCCTTTTCGTATTTCGGGATGTTCTTGACCGCTGTCCGATGATCCACTCTGGATTACTTTGGTACCTCCTGCTAAGCTTATAGCAAGGCACACATCAGGTCTGGTACACAGACATTGCATACATGATAGAGCCTATGGCTGAGGCATAGGGAACATCTTTCATTTTCTCTCTATCTTACGTGGTGGTCGGGCATTGAGTCTTACTCAACTTCACACCTTGTAACACAGGCAAGAACCTTTTCTTTGCTTGATCCATTTTGAACTTCTTCAAAATTTTGTCAAGGTATGTGCTTTGTGAAAGTCCAATTAAGCGTCTTGATCTATCTCTATAGATTTTGATGCCCAATATGTAAACAGCTTCACCGAGGTCCTTCATCGAAAAACTCTTATTCAAGTATCCCTTTATGCTATCCAGAAATTCTATATCATTTCCGATTAGTAATATGTCATCTACATATAATATCGTAAATGCTACTGAGCTCCCACTCACTTTCTTGTAAATACGAGCTTCTCCAAAAGTCTCAGATAAACCCAAATGCTTTGATCACATTATCAAAGTGTTTATTCCAACTCCGAGATGCTTGCACCAGTCCATAAATGGATCGCTGGAGCTTGCACACTTTGTTAGCTCCCTTTGGATCGATAAAACCTTCCGTTGCATCATATACAACTCTTCTTCCGTAAATCCATTCAGGAATGCAGTCTTTACATCCATTTGCCAAATTTCATAATCATAAAATGCGGCAATTGCTAACATGATTCGGACAGACTTAAGCATCGCTATGGGTGAGAAGGTCTCATCATAGTCAACCCTTTGAACTTGTCGAAAACCCTTTGCGACAAGTCGAGCTTTGTAGACAGTAATATTACCGTCAGCGTCAGTCTTCTTCTTGAAGATCCACTTGTTTTCTATTGCTTGCCGACCCTCGGGCAAGTCAACCAAAGTCCACACTTTGTTTTCATACATGGATCCCATCTCAGATTTCATGGCCTCAAGCCATTTTATGGAATCTGGGCTCACCATCGCTTCTTCATAGTTCGTAGGTTCATCATGATCTAGTAGCATGACTTCCGAACAGGATTACCGTACCACTCACAGTGCGGATCTTACTCTGGTTGATCTACGAGGTTACGTAGTAACTTGATCTGAAGTTTCATGATCAACATCATCAACTTCCTCACTATTTGGTGTAGATGTCGCAGAAACCGGTTTACGTGATAAACTACTTTCAAATAAGGGAGAAGGTACAGATTACCTCATCAAGTTCTACTTTCCTCCCACTCACTTCTTTCGAGAGAAACTCCTTCTCTAGAAAGGATCCATTCTTAGCAACAAATGTCTTGCCTTCGGATCTGTGATAGAAGGTGTACCCAACTGTCTCCTTTGGGTATCCTATGAAGACACATTTCTCGATTTAGGTTCGAGCTTATCAGGTTGAAGCTTTTTCACATAAGCATCGCATCCCCAAACTTTAAGAAACGACAACTTTGGTTTCTTGCTAAACCATAGTTCATAAGGTGTCGTCTTAACGGATTTTGACGGTGTTCTATTCAGCGTGAATGCGACCGTCTCAAGAGCATAACCCCAAAACGATAGCGGTAAATCTGTAAGAGACATCATAGATCGCACCATATCTAGCAAAGTGCGATTACGACGTTCGGACACACCATTGCGCTGTGGTGTTCCGGGTGGCGTGAGTTCTTGAAACTATTCCGCATTGTTTCAAATGTAGACCAAACTCGTAACTCAAATATTCGCCTCCACGATCAGATCGTAGAAACTTTACTTTCTTATTACGATGATTTTCAACTTCACTCTGAAATTCTTTGAACTTTTCAAATGTTTCAGACTTATGTTTCATTAAGTAGATATACCCATATCTGCTTAAATCATCTGTGAAGGTGAGAAAATAACGATATCCGCCACAAGCCTCAACATTCATTGGACCACATACATCTGTATGTATGATTTCTAACAAATCTGTTGCTCTCTCCATAGTACCGGAGAATGGGGTTTTAGTCATCTTGCCCATGAGGCACGGTTTGCAAGTGCCAAGTGATTCATAATCAAGTGACTCCAAAAGTCCATCAGTATGGAGTTTCTTCATGCGCTTTATACCGATATGACCTAAACGGCAAGGCCACAAATAAGTCGCACTATCATTATCAACTCTGCATCTTTTGGTTTCAACATTATGAATATGTGTATCACTACTATCGAGATTCATTAAAATAGACCACTCTTCAAGGGTGCATGACCATAAAAGATATTATTCATATAAATAGAACAACCATTATTCTCTGATTTAAATGAATAACCGTCTCGCATCAAACAAGATCCAGATATAATGTTCATGCTCAACGCTGGCACCAAATAACAATTATTTAGGTCTAAAACTAATCCCGAAGGTAGATGTAGAGGTAGTGTGCCGACCGCGACCACATCGACTTTGGAACCATTTCCCACGCGCATCGTCACCTCGTCCTTTGCTAGTGTTAAGCTTAATCCGTAGTCCCTGTTCGAGTTGCAAATATTAGCAACAGAACCCGGTATCAAATACCAGGTGCTACGCAAGCTCTAGTAAGGTACACATCAATAACATGTATATCACATATACCTTTGTTCACCTTGCCATCCTTCTTATCCGCCAAATACTTGGGGCAGTTCCGCTTCAAAGGACGATGCTTTGCGGTAGAAGCACTCGATTTCAGGTTTAGGTCCAGACTTGGGTTTCTTCTCCCGAGCAGCAACTTGTTTGCTGTTCTTCTTGAAGTTCCCCTTCTTCTTCCCTTTGCCTTTCTTCTTGAAACTAGTGGTCTTATTGACCATCAACACTTGATGCTCCTTCTTGATTTCTACCTCCGCAGCCTTTAGCATTGCGAAGAGCTCAGGCATAGTCTTTGTAGCTTGGTGGCAGTGATTGAAGAATTCTGTCAATGACACAATCATCCGGAAGATCAACTCCCAGTTGAGTCAAGTGATTGTAATACCCAGACATTCTGAGTATGTGCTCAGCAGCGGACCCATTCTCTTCCATCTTGCAGCTATAGAACTTATTGGAGACTTCATATCTCTCAATCCGGGCATTACTGTTGAAATATCAACTTCAACTCCTGGAACATCTCATATGCTCCATGACGTTCAAAACGCGTCGTTGAAGACCCGGTTCTAAGCCGTAAAGCATGGCACATCGAACTATAGAGTAGTCATCAGCTTTGCTCTGCCGGCCGTTCTTAACGCGTAAATCGGTTGCATCAAGAAGAAGTTCTGGCACCTAGCGGTGCATCCGGGGCGTAACTCTTCCGTGCAGCAATGAGGATAATCCTCGAGTTACGGACCCAGTCCGTGTAATTGCTACCATCATCTTTCAACTTTGCTTTCTCAAGGAACGCATTAAAATTCAACGGAACAACGGACGAGCCATCTATCTATAAACAAACATAGACAAGCAAGATACTATCGGTACTAAGTTCATGATAAATTTAAGTTCAATTAATCATATTACTTAAGAACTCCCACTTAGACAGACATCTCTCTAGTCATCTAAGTGATCACGTGATCCAAATCAACTAAACCATAACCGATCATCACGTGAGATGGAGTAGTTTTCAATGGTGAACATCTTATGTTGATCATATCTACTATATGATTCACGCCGACCTTTCGGTCTCCGTGTTCCGAGGCCATATCTGCATATGCTAGGCTCGTCAAGTATAACCTGAGTATTCTGCGTGTGCAAAACTGGCTTGCACCCGTTGTAGATGGACGAGAGCTTATCACACCCGATCATCACGTGGTGTCTCGACACGACGAACTTTGGCAACGGTGCATACTCAGGAGAACACTACTTGATAATTTTAGTGAGAGATCATCTTAAAATGCTACCGTCAATCAAAGCAAAATAAGATGCATAAAGGATAAACATCACATGCAATCAATATAAGTGATATGATATGGCCATCATCATCTTGTGCTTATGATCTCCATCTCCGAAGCACCGTCGTGATCACCATCGTCACCGGTAGCGACACCTTGATCTCCATCGTAGCATCGATGTCGATAACGCCATCAATTGCTTCTACGACTATCGCTACCGCTTAGTGATAAAGTAAAGCAATTACAGGGCGTTTGCATTTCATACAATAAAGCGAAAACCATATGGCTCCAGCCAGTTGCCGATAACTTCGGTTACAAAACATGATCATCTCATACAATAAAATATAGCATCACGTCTTGACCATATCACATCACAACATGCCCTGCAAAAACAAGTTAGACGTCCTCTACTTTGTTGTTGCAAATTTTACGTGGCTGCTATGGGCTTAAGTAAGAACCAATCTCACCTACGCATCAAGACCACAACGATACTTCGTCAATTAGACTCCGTATTAACCTTCTCAAGGACCGGGCGTAGCCACACTCAGTTCAACTAAAGTGAGAGAGACAGACACCCGCCAGCCACCTTTAAGCACGAGTGCTCGTAGCAGTGAAACCAGTCTCGCGTAAGCGTCTGGCGTAATGTCGGTCCGGCCACTTCATCTCACAATACCGCTGAACCAAAGTATGACATGCTTTGGTAGGCGAGGACTTGTATCGCCCACAACTCACTTGTGTTCTACTCGTGCAAAACATCAAACCATAAAACCTAGGCTCGGATGCCACCGTTGGGTAACGTAGTAATTTCAAAATTTTCCCTACGCACACGCAAGATCATGGTGATGCATAGCAGCGAGAGGGGAGAGTGTTGTCTACGTACCCTCGTGAGACCGAGCGGAAGCGATCACAACGTAGAGGAAGTAGTCGTCGTTCTCCTCGCGATCCAACGATCCAGCGCCGTTACTCCGGCGCCTCCGAAGTTCTTAGCACACGTTCAGCTCGGTGGCGCTCCTCGAGCTCCGATCCAGCAAAGCTCCGGGAGAGAGAGTTCCATCGGCCTGACGGCGTGGTGGCGATCTTGATGTTCTACCGACGCAGGGCTTCGTCTAAGCACCGCTACGATATGACCGAGGTGGAATATGGTGGAGGGGGCACCGCACGGCTAAGGAGCGATCTCAAGGATCAACTTGTGTGTCCTAGGGTGCCCCCTGCCCCGTATATAAAGGAGCAAGGGGAGGGCCGGCCGGCCCTAGGAGGCGCGCCAAGGGAGGGAGTCCTCCTCCTGGTGGGAGTAGGACTCCCCTTTCCTAGTCCAACTAGGAAGGAGGAAGGGGAAGGAAGAGAGGGAGAGGGAGAGAGGGAAGGGGCGCGCCCCCTCCTGTCAGTCGGACTCCCCATGGGGGCGCGCGCCACCTCACTGGTGCGACCCTCTCTCTCCCCTTTGGCCCAATAAGGCCCATTACTTCCCAGGGGTTCCGGTAACCCCTCCGGCACTCAGTTTTCTCCGGAAACTTCCGGAACCTTTCGGTTTCGAATATAGCCGTCAATATATCAATCTTTATGTCTCGATCATTTTGAGACTCCTCGTCATGTCCGTGATCACATCCGGGACTCCGAACTCCTTCGGTACATCAAAATACACAAACTCATAATATAACCGTCATCGAAACCTTAAGCGTGCGGACCCTACGGTTCGAGAATAATGTAGACATGACCGAGACACGTCTCCGGTCAATAACCAATAACGGGACCTGGATGCCCATATTGGCTCCTACATATTCTACGAAGATCTTTATCGGTCGAGACCGCATAACAACATCGTTGTTCCCTTTGTCATCGATATGTTACTTGCCCGAGATTCGATCGTCGGTATCCAATACCTAGTTCAATCTAGATTCTTGGCAAGTCTCTTTACTCGTTCCGTAATACATCATCTCACAGCTAACTCATTAGTTGTAATGCTTGCAAGGCTTAGTGATGTGCATTACCGAGAGGGCCAGAGATACCTCTCCGACAATCGGAGTGACAAATCCTAATCTCGAAATCGCCAACCCAACATCTGCCTTTGGAGACACCTGTAGTACTCCTTTATAATCACCCGATTACGTTGTGACGTTTGGTAGTACCCAAAGTGTTCCTCTGGTAAATGGGAGTTGCATAATCTCATAGTTATAGGAACATGTATAAGTCATGGATAAAAGCAATAGCAACATACTAAGCGATCGGGTGCTAAGCTAATGGAATGGGTCATGTCAATCGGATCATTCAACCAATGATGTGACCTTGTTAATCAAATGACAACTCCTTTGTCTATGGTTAGGAAACTTAACCATCTTTGATTAACAAGCTAGTCTAATAGAGGCATACTAGTGACACTCTGTTTGTCTATGTATTCACACATGTATTATGTTTCCGGTTAATACAATTCTAGCATGAACAATAAACATTTATCATGAAATAAGGAAATAAATAATAACTTTATTATTGCCTCTAGGGCATATTTCCTTCAGTATTACTGTACTTGCATTGCGAGATAGTTGGTTGTCTAGCATTACTCTGCATCTTATCTGCCCTGCCCTCCACTTTCTCCAAATTATCAGATCTACATTTACTCTTACCAAATGTTGAATAAAGCCAATGCCATTACACACGTTGATGTCTGCATTCCTCTTGTCAGTACCTTTTGCCTTGTAACGTTGTACTTAATTAATTTCTATTTTATTATGTATCATCACTCTGCACCTGAGCTTCATTATCCTCTATTTCTTCCAATATTATTTGATCTATATTTACTCTTTACAAAATGTAGAATAATGGCAACGCTTATAAAGAAGTTTCTTCGGGGAGTTTATCGAATTATCCTTCCATCGACATGGAGAAGGGCTTTGTCAAGCCCGTGTTAACATGTAATGTAAGTTCATCCTTCTCTAGCCTTCAAACTTTGTTCTAGTATAGATTTGGATAGGCATCATTTCCTCCATTGTTGTTTACTTTGGTGTTTACATCTAATCAGATGTTTGCAAAACAAATCAAAGTATTTGCTTATATAATTGTGAAACCTATTACGTGGCTCCTTGTTTCTCTCTCAGAGTCGTATCTCTTATGCTTGGTAGAACTTTAGGGAAGATATTGAGCCAAACCATCTTGAAGAGAGCGAGATGACCTCAAATCATGTCTTGATGAAGACAATGAGTTGAAGCTACTCACCAGCAGCTGTGAGACAACCTCTGTGCAGTCGCTGCCTCAATCAGTTCGACTTCTTCAGTCTTAACTTAAAGCGAAAAGGCTTGCTTCATCTCAGCTCTGACTTGATGGCAATGATGCAATGAAGATCTCAGAGGACTGCCTTGCGTGCTTTGGTGCTATACAGCTAGGGATGGAGCATCTATCGTTTACACAACTGGGGTCTCATCAGCTTGTTCGGCTGCTTTGCGGTGCCCGTCCCGGCCAGGCCTAATGCCTTCTGAAGTGCTCTCAATTTTGTATTTCTTTTGTCGGCGCGTTTATATGCACTGGTGGCGACTTTTGATGCCCAGTGTATGTAATATGCGGTCACATTACGCTTTACTATCACCGGTGGTGAACTTTGATTCCCAGTGGATGTAATATGCCGTAATTTCTTTATTGTATAGTCTAGGTTTATTGTTGGTCGGTATGCTGTAATGTAGGCCGGAAGGTTCAATGGATCTCAATGTTGTCAGTCTTCAGGCCAGCTCGTTACTCATATGGGCCAAAACGTGGGCCTATAATCATCTTGGGCCATTAGCAGGTCTAAACATATATCAGTTTTCCGCCTTTAACAGGGCGAGTAAAGTTCTGGCCAGCTGGGCCAGAGAATACCATGGGCTTTTAAGAGGCTAAAAACTAGATTGGGCTAGCGTTGAGCCGAAAAATTCACAGGCCAATACAGGCCGAAACTGCCTAAGGCCCATGTTTGGCCCAAATAGGACAAGCCTTTAACAGGCCAAAAGTATCTCGGGCCCTGTATCGCCCAATAAAATTATGGGCTTTAAGCAGGCCGGTATCAACGCGGGCCGTAGGCCCAAAAGTGTCACAGGCCATTATCAGATGGGTTGTATGCAGGCCGTATTCAACGCGGGATGTAATTAGGACCAACTGTTACATGGGCCATTAGCAGGCCGATAGGCCAGTTGGGCCGAAATTTATCAATGAAGACTACGGGCCGTTAAGAGGCCAAAAGTTACTCCGGACAAGAAATAGCCCAATTTCTGCATGGGTTGTTAAATGGCCTAAAGTTAAACCGGGCCGACAATGTCCCATATGCACCACGGGCCGCTAACAGGCCGAAACTATTATCGGGTCGAACTGGTAAACGGGCATTTAACAAGTTGAAATACAAACCTCGCTTAGAATGGGCCGAAAAGAACAGTGGCATGTTAACGGGCCTGATCTGATATGGGCCGTAATTTGGCCCAAAACACGACAGGCTGTGAATGGGCCTGATCTGATGTGGGCCTCAATTTGACCCAAAACATAGCAGGCTGTTAACGGGCCAACCCACTAGTGTCTGAAAAAATATGGTGGGCCTTTAGCTGGGCTGGCCTTTTTACATTAAATGGGCCACTGTTGGGCTGTGCCATGTGTCGACATATCATAGGCGTCTTCCGTCCATTGTAGGGATGACATCTGTCCCAATGATGAGCTGACACGTGGATTGTCCGGCGAATGAGAATTTTACACGTGGAAAATCCCCATTGGTCGGGGCTGTTAACGGGTTATCAGATTCAAATTGGAACCCGATAGCTTAACGGCGACCCGTTACGGTGGATGCCACGTGACGGTAACCCTTGACGAAAGCACTTCTATGACGCACGATTTATCGTCATGGAAGTGGACACTTCCGTGATGATAATTTTGGTCATGTCGTGGAACACTTCTGCGATAGCACGGCTATGACTATCTAAATTATGTCATAGAATTGTCATGGATTTACATGCATGACAGAAAACGTAACCTACTGTGACAAACAAGTATCATCATGGAAGTGTATTTTTTTGTAGTGTCACCCAGAGGGTCCGAAAAGAACTTGTTCAATTTTTGTGATATAGCATGAAAAGAATTTGAGAGAAGAAGAGCATAGATAGCTAGAGGAAGTTCTTAAACATTCTTGTACATCCACTTGGCCAATAAAAATCAAGACAATCAAAACAACTAATGGATGTCCTCACATGGAGAAATATGCATATCAACATGCTCACACAATAAAATAGCAAATGAAACATGAGACAAACATGCACAACCAATTCTAGCATCCATCAAGTAATTGGCGATGACTAGGTCATCTATATATGAGTATATTGACTTAGGAGTCAAATGAGAACATTTGATCGTAGGTCATACTCATCATTTAAGCACAAGTGGGGTTACCACTTTTACATAAAGCATTAATGTGCTCACACCATTAGAGTTGCTTTAGATCAATTTTTAGGGCAAAGCTCCTCTAGATGTGATATCCCCCTAAAGAGAGATGAACTAAACTTGGGTTTTGTTGATGATGAGTTCATGTAGATAGTGAAGATGTCGATGCTCAATATTGATTTAGATCACTAGGAGCAATCCTTTGGAGTGTTGTACTTTGAATACCTACATTGGTTAGTCCCCCAAGGAACATACAAGGATATCCATAGACATAGAGTGAATTGCACATATGATGATGTCCATGAAAGCATTAGGTTACCTTGTACCTTGAGGCTTTGTGACTCCATGAACTAGTGCAAGATATGAAAGTTGATTGCACATGTCCTTGCCAAAGTGAATATGAGTGAAGTATGTTGGTGGAGTCACCCTCAAGAACACTCTAGTTCTTCTTATTTGGGATCCACAGCAACTTGATGGGAATCCTTGGAATTGTAGTTGTACTTGATGAAGTAGAGCTTGACATAGTCTTGGGAACCCACTTGACCATGTCCTTAGGAGCTTCTTCAAATGAGTCAATCTCTTCTTGAAGCTTGTCCTTGCCCTTTAGCTTGTGGTCTTGTGGTGGAAGATCATCTTGAGCTTGTGTTCCCTCAAAAGAAGTGGGTTCATACTTCCCTTGCCGAGGAACAAACTTTATCTTGGGGTATTGATCTTCTTCCCATTCAACTCCATTAGCATTGAACTTTCGTTCAAAACCAATACATTGATTCTTCCGGTGTCTTCCTTGCTTGTGTACAATTTCCTCAAATTGTTTACTCCCAGCAAGGCTCTTGTAAACACCTTTCTCTATAATTCCCTTCAATAAGCTATTTTTTGCAGACTAAGGCATAGCCTAGTGGTGGGAAGGGGCTGATGCCTTCCCACCCAACCAGATTCAAGGCATGGTACTTGCAATTTGGGTTTGTTGCACCAATTATACTGTAGGGGGTTCCCTTACAGTCTTTCTGTAAAAAAAACTATTTTCTTGCTCAAGTGTAACTTGGCTAAGATAATCATTAGTGGAATCAAGAGAACTACTAGAAGCAACAATATTGGATTTAGCATGATTATTGTTACTACTAGAAGAAGAATTTTTCTTGCTCTTGTTGCTAGATTTTACTTGTGGCATATAAGTAGACAAGAGGAGACGTTTGGCAGTGTAAGAAGAACTCTTCTTTCGAAGATCATCATTGATATCTTTTAGAAACTCATGCTCTTCCTCTAAATTTAGCTTCTCGAAGCGTAGCTTCTAATGAGTCCTTAGGAGCTCTCTATGATCCTCTAAAGTTGTTTCATGAGCTAACTTAAGAGTGTTTAGTTCTTTGGTTAGACACTAAATCTCCTTCTTATCATTGTCATTTGTTTCATCTTGATTAGCAGGATTACTAGCAAGTTCATCATAGTTTTCATCACTAGTTTTGTCAACAAGTAAATCATCATCACCTAGCAAATCATCTTCATCACTATTGAAATCAAGATACACGGGGTGTGATACCTTGGGGCCTTTAGCCAAGAAGCATATTCCAATTCCTTCGTTTGGTGAATCAAATATGTCGTGGGAGTTGGATGACACTAGTGCAATATCGACAACACCTTCATCTTGAGTATAGTCGAAGTCGGAGTGATAGCTTCTCTCGGAGTGACAGCTTCTCTTGGAGTCGGAATCGGAAACCCATTCACCAACATGAGCTTGATGTCTTTGTCTTGTGTAGCTCTTTGATGACTTGCCCTTCCTTTCTGTATCCTTGCTTCTTCAAGAGGGTCTTCGTTCATAACGATCATCTTTCACTACTGCAGGATGCTGCTAACACGACACTACGATCAGACACCCTTCAACGAAATTGTGTGCGATGCATTCATCGCAAACGATGATGTAAAATAATCGTCAAAAAAGATGCAAAACATTTGTGATGAAGGATACATCAAACATGGTTCATATTATAGTTGCGTGTGTGATGGGGGGCATACGGTTTAGTTGAATGAGCTGTTTGTGATGAGGCAAAACAAAAGAAACGGGCAGCCAGATGAAGGTGTTTGCAATATACAGCATACGGTTCACTCGGATGAACTGTTTGTGATTAAGCAACACACAAGAAACGGTCATCCAGATCAAGGTGTGTGCGATATACGGCATACGGTTCACTTGGATGAACTGTTTGCTTCGAGCCAAGAGAACAGATGTCGGCGTTCTGGGATCGGGGGTGCCCAGACTTGCATGCCTGCGGCCCGAGGCATGGCTCCACCAACGGCCTGGTACGGCCCAGCTTCAGCAGCGACAACCCAAGACCCACGCAAGGGGCCAAGCCTCGCGAGGCGGACGACACCAAGACCTTCCTGGGGGTGGCCTCACTAGGCCGTCTCCCGAGGAGCGGAGATATCTATGCAAGGGACACCTCGCGAGATTCGCGTGACGTGAGCCATGATGACCCAGGCCTGGCGGACGCGAGCGGGCACAGTGTACCGGTTTCCTCTTTGGTTCTAAGGAGGCAAGCGCATGCGTGGGGTCCCGAGGCATCTGGCAAAGGTTTCCATATAGGTGCAACAAGACCAAGACCAGCAGGACGACAGGACGGAGGTCATCGCAGAGCCCACAGCAGCATCACCACCAGAGCCTTTGGCAGACGAAGACCACCTTTTGTCAGGATAGCTTGTACTAGTTGCCTCACTTCAAACTTTGCCGTTGTGGGATCCCTTCCCGCCTAACATTTGGGAAGAGGACCAAGGCCACTATAAATACGACCTAGCCACCACCGTAGCAGGGAGGGATCATGGAGATCATCCTCACACACACCAGCTCATCGAGCCCAAGAACACCTCACCTCCTGAGGTTGTTCATCCACTGTACTAGTTCATCCTCAGCCCCTCGAGGCAATCCACCACACACTGGAGTAGGGTGTTATACCGCAAGGTGGCTCGGACCAGTATAAACCCTCGTGTCTCTTGTTCTTTTGGCCCATCGAGCTAGGCATCAGGATCATTGAGTGAGCGAGCTAGGAAGAGAGTGTTCTTCGTGCGCACCCCAGTGTTCGAACCTCACAAGGGTTTGCCGGAACTCGTAATCTAACATTTGGCATGCCAGGTAGGGGTGCGTCGAAGCTGCACCTCTCCGTCCGCTCCGCTTCTTCACCCGCTTCGCTTCTCCGTCCAGCCCCCATGGCGAGCGTTGCTCCTCCGGCTGGTGCGGCGGTCCCACGCGGGGGCGTTGTGGAGCTCCGAGCCTTCACCCCCACCTTGCGGCAAGTGCGGTGGCCGCACAAGTTCAAGCCAAAGATGCCGCCTCGCTACTTCGGCGCGGCAGATCCAGCGGAACTCCAAGCGTACGAGGAGACCATTCGGGAGGCCGGAGGCGACAACCAGGTCATGGTCAACTGGTTCCCCATGGACCTCGCTAGCGTGCCACGCGCCTGGTTTCTCAACCTGCCGGAGTCCTCTGTGGTCTCTTGGGAGGAGCTGCGCGACCTCTTCATCACGCGCCTCATGGCACCGGCGCCGCCCGCCGTAGCAGCCCTCCTTGGTGGTTCGTAGGCGTCGCCCTCGGATCGCCACGTCAAGCAGTTTGTCCGCCAGATGGGCGCCGCCCGTGTACAGCAGGGGGCTCCCCCGGGATGGGCGGCACCCCAGGCTGACCTCACCATCGACTCGGGGGACCATCCAGAAATCACCGCAGGCTCAGGCATGCTCCCGATGCTCTGCACACCCACCATCTGCAACGTAACAGTCACCAAGACCCTCATCGACGGAGGAGCTGGCCTCAATGTGCTCTCCGTGGAAGCCTTCAGCTTGCTCCACGTGCTGCTCGGCCGGCTCCGCCACACCAAGCCCTTCTCTAGAGTTGGTGGTGGTTCCACTAGCCCCCTAGGGCAGATCCGCCTCCCCGTCACCCTCGGCACCCGCGATAACTACCACACTGAGCTCATCGACTTCGACATCGCTCGCATCGGCCTCCCATACAATGCCATCCTCGGGTACCGTGCCCTGGCTCAGTTCATGGTGGCAACCCATACCGCCTACAACCAAATGAAGATGTCGGGGAGCAGCGGTGTCCTCACCGTGGCCGGAGACACCAAGGAGGCCCTAACAGCCCTCAGACTCGCCTTCAGGGCCGCAGCGGCAGCTCACCCCACCGACGAAGCAGTATCTGGGGCCCAGGGGGCTGCGCCATCAAAGAAGAAGCAGTTATTTTCGCAAGATCAGGCCGAGACGAAGAAAGTACCGGTCGATGATGATGGGACCTCGGAAGCCACCTTCACCATAGGCGCCAACCTCGACCCAGACCAAGAAAGGGCACTGGTGAAATTCCTGCGCGCGAACAAGGAGGTATTCACCTGGGAGCCAAAGCAGCTGGTGGGAGTCCCAAGGGGAGTAATCGAGCACCACTTAAGGGTGTGCCCTAATGTGCGCCCGGTAAAGCAGAAGGCACGGCGGCAGTCTACAGAGAAGCAGTCCTTCATCGTCCAGCCCGCAAGCTACATGTAGCGGGTGTCATCCGCGAAGTCTGGTATCTGGAGTGGCTGGCGAACCCCATCGTCGGGCCCAAGAAGGGCGGGAAGGAACACATGTTCTTCGACTTCACTGACCTCAACAAGGCCTGCCCTCAGGACCCGTTCCTGCTTCCGCGCATCGATCAGATCGTTGACTCCACCGCCGAGTGCGACCTGTTATGTTTCCTAGATGCCTTCTCAGGTTACCACCAGATCAAGATGGCGGTGGAGGACGTAGAGAAGACGGCTTTATTAACCACGTGTGGAGTGTACTTCTACACCTGCATGCCGTTCGGGCTGCGTAACACTGGGGCGACCTTACAGCGGCTGATGCACATCACTCTGGGTCAACAGCTTGGGAGGAATGCAGAGGCCCGCGTCGATGACATTGTGGTAAAATCTCGGGAGGCAAGGACCCTCATTCAAGATCTGGAGGAGACTTTTGCCAGCCTGCGCAAGGTTGATCTGCGGCTCAACCCGGAGAAATGCGTGTTCGGCATCCCCTCTGGCAAGCTGCTGGGTTTCCTCATGTCGCGCAGGGGGATCGAGGCGAACCCGGAGAAGGTCAAGGCAATAGAAGACATGAGCCCGCCGCAGACCCTCAAGGAAATGCAAAAGCTCGCGGATTGGGTGACCTCGCTGGGGCGCTTCATCTCCAAGATGGGGGAGCATGCCCTCCCGTTCTTCAAGCTGATGAAGAAGAAGGGCCCATTCGAGTGGACCCCGGAGGCCGACACGGCGTTTCAAGACCTCAAGAGATACCTAACCAGCCCACCGGTGATGGTGGCACCGCGTCCCCTCGAGCCCCTGGTGCTTTACCTGGCCGCCATGCCCCATTCTGCTAGCGTGGCGCCGGTAGCCGTCCGGGAGGAGCGTCGGGCCAAGAGTTTGCTGCACTACACCGCACATTCGATCGGAATGATGCAGCACCAAGACGGCGCCACTGAAGCCGCTGCAGCGCCAGCAGATGACCGGGTCCCACAAGACCACCCCCACGAGGTCGCGGTAGCACCGACAGGCGACCGACCTCCTGAGGGCCCCCAGCCTCAGGAAGCGCCCCAGCCTCAGGAGATCTCGGACCCCACGGGCGCTCCCGTCTTCATCGAACACCCGGTGTACTTCGTTAGCACGGTGCTATGAGACGCGCGGGCGCACTACCTGATACGTCTCCAGTGTATCTATAAGTTTTGATTGTTCCATGCTATATTATATTCTGTTTTGGATGTTTAATAGGCTTTATTATACACTTTTATATTATTTTTGGGACTAAGCTATTAACCGGAAGCCCAGCCTGAATTGCTGGTTTTTGCCTATTTTAGTGTTTCATAGAAAAAGAATATCAAATGGAATCCAAACGGAATGAAACCTTCAGGAACGTGATTTTCGGAACAAACGTGATCCAGAGGACTTGGAGTCCATGTAAAGAAATCAACAAGGAGAGCACGAGGCAGGGGGGCGCGCCTAACCCCCCCAGGCACGCCCTCCACCCTCGTGGGGCCCATGTTTCTCCACCGACGTACTTCTTCCTCCTATATATACCTACGTACCCCCAAACCATCAGGGGCATCCACGAAAACCTAATGCCACCGCCGCAACCTTCTGTACCCATGAGATCCCATCTTGGGGCCTTTTCCGGCACTCCGCCGGAGGGGGAATTGATCACGGAGGGCTTCTACATCAACACCATAGCCTCTCCGATGATGTGTGAGTAGTTTACCTCAGACCTTCGGGTACATAGTTATTAGCTAGATGGCTTCTCTCTTTTTGGATCTCAATGCAAAGTTCTCCTCGATTCTCTTGGAGATCTATTCGATGTAATCTTCTTTTGCGGTGTGTTTGTCGAGACCGATGAATTGTGGGTTTATGATCAAGTCTATCTATGAACAATATTTGAATCTCCTCTGGATTCTTTTATGTATGATTAGTTATCTTTGCAAGTCTCTTCGTATTATCAGTTTGGTTTGGCCTACTAGATTGATCTTTCTTGCAATGGGAGAAGTGCTTAGCTTTGGGTTCAATCTTCCGGTGATCTATCCCAGTGACAGAAAGGGAAAGGACACGTATTGTATTGTTGCCATCGAGGATAACAAGATGGGGTTTATATCATATTGCATGAGTTTATCCCTCAACATCATGTCATCTTGCTTAAAGCGTTACTCCGTTCTTATGAACTTAATGCTGGATAGCGGTCGATGTGTGGAGTAATAGTAGTAGATGCAGAATCGTTTCGGTCTACTTGTCACAGACGTGATGCCTATATACATGATCATACCTAGATATTCTCATAACTATGCTCAATTCTATCAATTGCTCGATAGTAATTTGTTCACCCACCGTAATACTTATGCTCTTGAGATAAGCCATTAGTGAAACCTATGGCCCCCGGGTCTATCTTCCATCATATTAATCTTCCAACACTTAGCTATTTCTATTGCCGTTTATTTTACTTTGCATCTTTATCATAAAAATACCAAAAATATTATCTTATTGTATCTATCAGATCTCACTCTCGTAAGTGACCGTGAAGGGATTGACAACCCCTTCATTGCGTTGGTTGCGAGGTTCTTATTTGTTTGTGTAGGTGCGTGGGACTCGAGCGTGGCCTCCTACTGGATTGATACCTTGGTTCTAAAAAACCGAGGGAAATACTTATGCTACTTTACTACATCACCCTTTCCTCTTCAAGGGAAAACCAACGCAGTGCTCAGGAGGTAGCAAGACGGATTTCTGGCGCCGTTGCCGGGGAGATTCACGCCAAGTCAAGTCAAGATTTGACTCCCAACAACAAGCCATTTTTGGTGCCGTTGCCGAGTCTACGCACAAGTCAAGACATACCAAGTACCCATCACAAACTCTTATCCTTTGCATTACATTATTTGCCATTTGCCTCTCGTTTTCCTCTCCCCCACTTCATCTTTGCCGTTTTATTCGCCCTTATTCAGTTCGATCTTTTGTTTGCTTGTGTTACCATGTACCTTCTTTTTGCTTGCATCTTCGCTTGGTAAAAGTTTATGGATCCTCATCCACTTGCTTCTCTCTTTAAGATATCCAATTATGATGAACCTATTGCTAGTGAATTGAGTGCACTAGATTATCTTTATAAGGTTTTGCTTGAAATTCATGAATCTGGAAATTGTGATGAAGTACTTTATGAAGCGATTCACAATAGATCTTTAAATAAAAAGCATGATTGCAATGATTTTACTATAAATTCTCTTGATGTCAATTGTGCTAAAAATATGCAAAACACTAAGCTTGGGGATGCTAGTTTTGCTATGTCTACTACTTGTTGCAATGATCATGATTGGGGTGATTCTTCTTATGATCTTGAAAATTTATTTAAGCCCCATGATGAATATGAGATTGATAATAGTGTTTGCAATATTATTGAAAGTGGGTTTGGAAGAGTGTCAACTTTAGATCCCACATATTTGGAGAATGTTTAATCTTATGAAATTTTTGATAAAAGTGGGTTTGGAGAGGTCATGACTTTAGTTAATGTTAATCCCACTATTTTGGAAGAGTGTCAACTTTGCATACATGTGGATCGTGTTAAGAATATTTTTTGTGATAGCTATATTGTCTAATTTTCTTATGATCCTACATGTAATTATTATGAGATAGGAAAATATGGTTGTAGAAATTTTCATGTCACTAAATTACCTCTCGTTATGTTGAGATTGCTATTGTTTCTTTCCGCTTCCTTGCATATGCTAGTTTTTGCTTGGCTAGATAATTTATTTGCCTATGAGATGCCTATGCATAGGAAGTATGTTAGACTTAGATGTGTTTGTCATGTGTTTTATGATGCTCTCCTTATGCTTCAATTCTTGTCTTTCATGAGAGCATCATTGAATCTATCAATGCCTAGCTAGGGGCGTTAAACGATAGCGCTTGTTGGGAGGCAACCCAATTTTATTTTAGTTTTTGCTTTTTGGTTCTGTTTAGGAATAAATATTTGATCTATCCTCTGTTAGATTTGTTTTTATGTTTTAATTAGTGTTTGTGCCAAGTTAAACCTATAGGATCTTCTTGGATGATAGTTATTTGATCTTGCTGAAAATTCCAAAAACTTTCTGTTCACGAAACAATTGTTAAAAATCACCAAAACATGATAAATTCTGATTCCAATTGAAGAAGATCAATAAACAAATTGTCTAGGTCGTCCTATTTTGGTAGATGTTTCTGAGTTCCATAAGTTTGCGTTAGTTACAGATTACTACAGACTGTTCTGTTTTTGACAGATTCTGTTTTTCGTGTGTTGTTTGCTTATTTTGATGAATCTATGGCTAGTAAAATAGTTTATAAACCATAGATAAGTTGGAATACAGTAGGTTTAACACCAATATAAATAAATAGTGAGTTCATTATAGTACCTTGAAGTGGTGTTTTGTTTTCTTTCACTAACGGAGCTCATGAGATTTTCTGTTAAGTTTTGTGTTGTGAAGTTTTCAAGTTTTGGGTAAAAGGTTTGATGGATTATGGAACAAGCAGTGGCAAGAGCCTAAGCTTGGGGATTCCCATGGCACCCCAAGGTAATCTAAGGACACCAAAAAGCCAAAGCTTGGGGATGCCCCGGAAGGCATTCCCTCTTTCGTCTTCGTCCATCGGTAACTTTACTTGGAGCTATATTTTTATTCACCACATGATATGTGTTTTGCTTGGAGCGTCTTGTATGATTTGAGTCTTTTTTTTCTAGTTTACTACAATCATCCTTGATGTACACACCTTTTGATAGAGACATACATGATTTGGAATTTATTAGAATACTCTATGTGCTTCACTTATATCTTTTGAGCTATATAGTTTTTGCTCTAGTGCTTCACTTATATCTTTTAGAGCACGGTGGTGGATTTGTTTCACAGAAACTATTGTTCTCTCATGCTTCACTTATATTATTTTGAGAGTCCTACAAAACAGCATGGTAATTTGCTTTAATTATGATAGGCATCCAAGATTAGTAAAAAAAATCTTATGAGTGTGTTGAATACTATGAGAAGTTTGATGCTTGATAATTGTTTTGAGATATGAAGATGGTGATATTACAGTCATGCTAGTTGAGTAGTTGTGAATTTGGGAAATACTTGTGTTAAAGTTTGTGATTCCCGTAGCATGCACGTATGGTGAACCGTTATGTGATGAAGTCGGAGCATGATTTATTTATTGATTGTCCTCCTTATGAGTGGCGGTCGGGGATGAGCGATGGTCTTTTCCAACCAATCTATTCC
Source organism: Aegilops bicornis (assembly GCA_021605145.1). Classification (NCBI taxonomy): domain Eukaryota; kingdom Viridiplantae; phylum Streptophyta; class Magnoliopsida; order Poales; family Poaceae; genus Aegilops; species Aegilops bicornis. Next base: position 272,223,662 of record CM038671.1, on the reverse strand, counting down.
CCTAGGAGCATGTGCGTAATACTTTGCTTTGATAACTTGTAGATTTTTGCAACAAGTATATGAGTTCTTTTTGACTATTGTTGAGTCCATGGAGTATAAGCACTCTCAACCTTCCACCATTGCTAGACTCTCTAATACCGCGCACTTTTCGCCGGTATCATACACCCACCATATACCTTCCTCAAAACAGCCACCATACCTACCTATCATGGCATTTCCATAGCCATTCTGAGATATATTGCCATGCAACTTACCACTGTTCCGTTTACTATGACACCCTTCATCATTGTCATATTGCTTTACATTATCATGTAGTTGACATCGTATTTGTGGCGAAGCCACCGTTCATAATTCTTTCATACATGTCACTCCTGATTTAGTGCATATCCCGGTACACCGCCAGTGGCATCCACATAGAGTCATATTTTGTCCTAAGTTTTGAGTTGTATTTCTTGAGTTGTAAAGGAAATAAAAGTGTGATGATCATCATTATTAGAGCATTTTCCCAAGTGAGGAAAGGATGATGGAGACTATGATTCCCCCATAAGTCGGGATGAGACTCCAGACTAAAAAAAAGAGGCCATAAAGAGAAAAGGCCCAAATAAAAAAATTAGAGAAAAAGAGAGAAGGGACAATGCTACTATCCTTTTACCACACTTGTGCTTCAAAGTAGCACTATGATCTTCATGATAGAGAGTCTCCTATGATATCACTTTCATATACTAGTAGGAATTTTACATTATAGAACTTGGCTTGTATATTCCAATGATGGGCTTCCTCAAAATGCCCTAGGTCTTCGTGAGCAAGCGAGTGGGATGCACACCCACTTAGTTTCTTTTGTTGAGCTTTCATATACTTATAGCTCTAGTGCATCCGTTGCATGGAAATCCCTACTCACTCACATTGATATCTATCAATGGGCATCTCCATAGCCCGTTGATACGCCTAGTTGATGTGAGACTATCTTCTACTTTTTTGTCTTCTCCACAACCACCATTCTATTCCACATATAGTTCTATGTCCATGGCTCACGCTCATGTATTGCATGAAGATTGAGAAGTTTGAGAACACCAAAAGTATGAAACAATTGCATGGCTAGTCATTGGGGTTGTGCATGATTAAATACTTTGTGTGATGAAGATAGAGCATAGCCAGACTATATGATTTTGTAGGGATAACTTTCTTTGGCCATGTTATTTTGAGAAGACATAATTGCTTAGTTAGTATGCTTGAATTATTATTATTATTATGTCAATATTAGACTTTTATCTTGAATCATTTGGATCTGAACATTCATACCACAATTAAGAGAATTACATTGAAAATTATGCCAAGTAGCATTCCACATCAAAAATTCTGTTTTTATCATTTACCTACTCAAGGACGAGCAGGAATTAAGCTTGGGGATGCTTGATACGTCTCCAACGTATCTATAATTTTTTACTGTTCCATGCTATATTATATTCTGTTTTGGATGTTTAATGGGCTTTATTATACACTTTGATATTATTTTTGGGAAAAACCTATTAACCGGAGGCCTAGCCCGAATTGTTGTTTTTTTTGCCTATTTCAGTGTTCCGCAGAAAAAGAATATCAAATGGAGTCCAAACGGAATGAATCCTTCGGGAACGTGATTTTCGGAACAAACGTGATCCAGAGGACTTGGAGTCCATGTAAAGAAATCAACAAGGACAGCACGAGGCAGGGAGCGCGTCTACCCCCTGCCCTAGGCGCGCCCTCCACCCTCGTGGGGCCCACGTTGCTCCACCGACGTACTTCTTCCTCCTATATATACCTACGTACCCCCAAACCATCAGGGGAATCCACGAAAACCTAATTCCACCGCCGCAACCTTCCGTACCCGTGAGATCCCATCTTGGGGCCTTTTCCGGCGCTCCGCCAGAGGGGGCATTGATCACGGAGGGCTTCTACATCAACACCATAGCCTCTCCGATGATGTGTGAGTAGTTTACCTCAGACCTTCGGGTCCATAGTTATTAGCTAGATGGCTTCTTCTCTCTTTTTGGATCCCAATACAAAGTTCTCCTCGATTCTCTTGGAGATCTATTCGATGTAATCTTCTTTTGCGGTGTGTTTGTCGAGACCGATGAATTGTGGGTTTACGATCAAGTTTATCTATGAACAATATTTGAATCTCCTCTGAATTCTTTTATGTATGATTGGTTATCTTTGCAAGTCTCTTCGAATTATCAGTTTGGTTTGGCCTACTAGATTGATCTTTCTTGCAATGGGAGAAGTGCTTAGCTTTGGGTTCAATATTGCGGTGCTCGATCCCAATGGCAGAAAGGGAAACGACACATATTGTATTGTTGCCATCGAGGATAACAAGATGGGTTTTATATTATATTGCATGAGTTTATCCCTCTACATCATGTCATCTTGCTTAAAGAGTTACTCCGTTCTTATGAAATTAATACTCTAGATGCATGCTGGATAGCGGTCGATGTGTGGAGTAATAGTAGTAGATGCAGAATCATTTTGGTCTACTTGTCACGGACGTGATGCCTATATACATGATCATACCTAGATATTCTCATAACTATGCTCAATTCTATCAATTGCTCGACAGTAATTTGTTCACCCACCGTAATACTTATGCTCTTGAGAGAAGCCACTAGTGAAACCTATGGCCCCCGGGTCTATTTTCCATCATATTAATCTTCCAACACTTAGCTATTTCTATTGCCGTTTATTTTACTTTGCATCTTTATCATAAGAATACCAAAAATATTATCTTATCATATCTATCAGATCTCACTCTCGTAAGTGACGGTGAAGGGATTGATAACCCCTTTATTGCGTTGGTTGTGAGGTTCTTATTTGTTTGTGTAGGTGCGTGGGACTCGAGCGTGGTCTCCTACTGGATTGATACCTTGGTTCTCAAAAACTGAGGGAAATACTTACGCTACTTTACTGCATCACCCTTTTTTCTTCAAGGGAAAACCAACGCAGTGCTCAAGAGGTAGCACTACCCCATGCCGCAGAAGCTTCTGCTCACGCTCCTCGTGGCCTCGCGCAAGTTACGCCACTACTTTCAAGGCCACCCCATCAAGGTCATCTCAGCTTACTCACTGGAGAGGGTACTCCGGAGCCCCAATGCTTGGGGGAGGGTCGCCGAATGGAACATCGAGCTGCAGGCATTCCAGCTGGAGTTTAGCACCACCAGGGTGATCAAGGGAGCTACGCTCGCCGACTTTGTGGCAGAGTGGACTGACGCTCCATGGCCCAAAGCAGGTGAGGATCGGTCTCTCTGGCCAGGGAGCGAAGCACCATACGGCTGGGTCATGTACTTCGAAGGCGCCTTCGCGCGCCAACGCGCGGGGGCCGGAGTCATACTCATCTCGGCCACCCAAGACAAACTCTACTACGCCATGCAGCTCTACTTCCAGCGGGGTGAGAAGGTCTCCAACAACATCACGGAGTACGAAGGTTTGATCGCCGACCTCAAGGCTGCAGCGGCCTTGGGGGTGAAGCGCCTCACCATCAAGGGCGACTCACAGCTCCTCGTCAACTTCTCCAACAAGGTGTACGAACCGATGGACGAGCACATCGAAGCATACCTCGCAGAGGTACGCAAAATGGAAAAGCAATTTTTGGGCCTAGAGCTGTAGCATGTGCCCCGCGACACAAACAAGGAAGCCGGCGATATCACCAAGAGGGCGTCCAGGCGTCAGCCACAGGAACCTGGCGTCTTCGAGGAGTGGATCTTCAAGCCTTCAGCGGCCCCTCCGGCTGCGGAGCCGGCACCATCTCGAGGGGAGGTTCCCCGGCCACCAGCCTCAGGAGCCCCCGCCTGCGGCCCGACCTCAGGAGCACGCCTTCTCCTCGCGCTCGAGCCTCGGGAGGGGTGTTAGACCAAAGAATTCAAGACGTACCTGCTGCAAGGGGACCTGCCGGAGATGGAGGAGGACGCGGAACGCGTGGCTCGGCAAGCTACAACCTACTGCATCCGGGACGGTGAGCTCACTACAAAGAAAATACACTTCCGTGATGATACGTGTTTGTCACAGTAGGTCGCGTTTTTTGTCATGCATGTACATCCATGACAAATTTATGATGTAATCAAGATAGTCATACCGTCTTTGCCAGAGAAGTGTTCCATGACATCGCCAAAATTATCATCACGGAAGTGTCCACTTCCATGACGATAAATCACGCAGCGTCATAGAATTGCTTTCGTCAAGGGTGACGGAACCGTGGCATCCACCGTGGCGAACGCCGTTAAGCTATCGGGTCGGGTTTTGGATCCGATAACCCGTTAATGTACCACGACCAATGGGAAATTTCCACGTGTAAAATTCTTATTGGCCCGACGAAACATGTCGGCTTCGCCGATGGGTCGATAAGGCGCCTATGATACGTCGACACATGGCACGCCCAACAGAGGCCCATTCCTGTGAAAAGGCCGGCCCGTTTGACTTGGTCAAAAGGTGGCGGGCCGGCCCATGGAAAGCCTGTTAAAGGCCTGTTCGCATATAGCCCATTTACAACCTGCTAACCCAAGGCCCGTTACGCCCTATTCGAATTAGGCCCAGTAGCGTCATCTGGGCCATCCAATATGATTCTAACCCGTTTTCACTTCTGGCCCATGTATGGCCCATGACGTCTTTCGGCCCGTATGAGGCCCTATGTAACTCTTGGCCTACTAATAGCCCGTGGTGAAACTGGCCCGTAATGAATAGTGTATCACTTTACACCCATTAACGGCCCGTGGTGAAACTGGCCCGTAATGAACAGTGTATCACTTTATACCCATTAACGGCTCGTTATTCCGTTGGGCCATTTCCAGCCCATGTTATATTTCGGCCTTCTCAGAGCCCATTTATTCTTGGGCTCATTTCTAGCATTCGTTTACTTACGACCCGTTAATGTCATTTTCTGCTTGTGGGCCAAATTCAGCACGTGGTTATAGTCGGCCCGTTTGTGGTCCATTAATACGTTGGGCCGTTTTCATAGCGTCATCAAATACGACCTATTAACGATGGCCCGTTATGGTCAGGCCATGAACGGACGATTCCAACTCTAGCCCATTTACGGTCATAATGCGGTCTGTTTGGCCCATGTTTGTGTCGATCATACTGACCCGTATAAGGCCCATTGATAATACGGCCCGTAGAAGGCCCATTGTTTCTACGACCGTAGAAGGCCCATTGTTTCTACGGCCCGTAGAAGGCCCACTCGCTTTCTGACGGCCGAGGGAGGCCCAAAGTGTCACTACAAAGAATATTTGCCCATGGTTATTGTGGCCTAGTTTTAAAAAATAGGTTATTGCAGCCACTAGCTAACCGCGGAAAAAGAACTGCAATGACTACAAGCAAACAAATAAACAAGACAACAAGGAAATAAATAAGCAAGCAACTAACACTAGGCTATCACGGCTATTACACATACTACATCCACTGGGCATCAAAGTTCGCCACCAGTGCAAATATAGGGAACAAAGCGACATATCATATATCTTTGGTTGTCAAAGTTGGTGACCAGCGCAAATAAACGCCGCAGCAAAATAAATCCAGAACTGAAACCACTTCAGAAGATCTCGAGAAACAATATCCTAGGTACCCATAATGCTGGCAAGATGCTTAGCAAGCTTATTAACTTTCTCTTGTTTAGCGCTAAAATCCTCCAGTAACTTGTCATTGCACGGAAAATATGCATCTGAATTCTGCAGGACTTCCTCGGTCCTTCACTTCTGTCAGACATCTCGATCGATGTCTTTCAACTTGAAGTTGAGACTCAAGAAGACGAACTGATTCAGCAACGAGTTCGAAGAGCTTGTGCCGGCGATAGTGGCCAAGAACTCGAACACTACATCAAGACAGGACTTTTGGGTTCCCTCACTGTCGTCAAGATAGTTTTTATCAGCTTTCTTAGAGACCAACAGGGATGTCTCACTATCTTGAACCTTATCTGCATTACTTCCTTTACCATTGGATAACGCGGTACTGTTCTCCAATATTTTGTCTGCATTCTAAAAGAGAAACAAGCAGACACATCACATGTTTACCATGTTGTATATGAAACTCATTTTGGTAAATGAGTTCGATTATTAAAGTGGACAGGATAACAGCATGAAACAAACATATATCTATGTACCATGGTCACTTTGTGGTCTATATCATTCTAGTTTTTGTTGCCAAATCAAGATAGAGACACAGTTCAAATAAAATTTGGTCAAGACAAAGCAGAATAGACAGAATATAAGTGTGGGTAACTATAGAGCAATAACAACACTTGTAATGTGTATGACATGAGAACATAACTTTTTATCCAATTGAAACTAAAATCAACATAGAGCAGGTTACAACAGCAAACCAGTTAAAGAAACAGGTTTAAAACATACCTGTTGCGCCATTGGAGTTTCAATTCCATCCTTCAAATTTGAAAATAGTTGGTATGAGTAAATACAGTCATGCAAGAGCAAAGGAGTATGAACCATAGCTACAAAACCTGACCTGAGAACAAATCTTCTACTACTATAAGCGTTGAGTTGGGATTCGGAGTGGTGGTCCTCGTGATTTGGGCACTCCAGTTCCCTTACTAACTGCTCGTGTTTGGGTGCTCTGTGGTGGAGACGGTGCTGTGTCAACTGGAACTGGGTTACTATCTGCCGGGGTTGGGGTTAGAAGGGGTGTAGCTGGTTCTCTGTCCAACTGGGTAGGGGTACAATCTGCGAGAGTCTGGGTTATGTGTGGTGGATCTGGTCCTTGGGAAAGTACAACCGTGGTTCTATCTGCATCAACTGGTAGCACTATCTTTTCTGAAGACCTTGTTACTCCCTTAGATACTGCCCTCATGCTCTCCAATTCAAATGGCTGATAAACAAGAAAAGTAATTGAAAGTATAGACATTGTATGATAGATAGGTGCAATGGATAGTGGGGAATAAAAGAGGGCATGAAATAATTCATATTTATGTTGTCTAACCAAACAAGATAGCATGACACAATTTCACATATATGATGGCTAACTAAACAGGATAGCATGACACAATTTCACATTATGATGGCTAACTAAAAGATGGAAAGACATAGTTCAAATTATGAGACTATGTAAACAGGATGACATGACATAACTATATAATGTGTTTATTAAATAGGTTGGCATGCCATAATTCACATACATTCATGGATAGAATGCCATAATTCAAAATATGATGACTGTAAACACTAAACAGGATGAGATGATATAACTATATGATGTCTTTATTAAATGGGTTGCCATGCCATAATTCAGATAGATGATGTGTATGTACTATGTAAACATGATGGCATGATATAATTCAAATATATGATTTATATAGTAAGAAAGCAAGCAGATGGCAATCCATATATGATGTAAAAACTAAGCAATGCAAGACAACATGCATGACATGGGTAATATAACCCTGCCAAGTTTGAGCATAGACCTCAGGGGGGAAATAGGACTGGTCATCAGTCTCTGAATCCTCCTCTGAGGAGCTCTCTGTAACCAGCAAGATGTCTGCTTCAGCAGGTAGCATTGTCTGCTCTGAATACCTTGTTTTCACTCCAGATACTTCCATCACCGCTTCAAATGGCTGATACACAGGAAGAGTAGTTGAATATACAAATGTTGTCGACAAATGGAACACGTAATACAAAAAATGATAGCATGATATAATTCACATACATGATGATTGGCTAAACAGCATGGCATTGCATAATTCACATATATAATGCCTTTGCAACAACATAGCATTGTATAATTCACATATATAATGTCTTGCAACAAGATGGCAATGCATAATTCACATATATGGTAATTAGAATCTTGAGCAATGTGGCATTCACACAAAGCAGGTCTAAACTAATCAAATGACATAGCAATGCGAGACACCATACGCACGATATGAGCAACATAACCCTGCCAAGTTAGAGCATACACCTCGGGGAAATAGGACTGGTCATCTGTCTCTCTGAATCCTCCTCGAGGAGCTATCCGTAACCAGCGAGATATGCGCTTCGTCAGATAGCATAGTCTGCTCTGAAGACCTTGATTTCACTCCAGAATTTGCCATCACTGTGTCAAATGGCTGATGCACACGAAGAGCAGTTGAATGTAATAACATTGTTGACAAATGTAATATGTAACAAAAAAAAGGATTGCCTGATATAATTTACATATAAGATGACTGGCTAAGCAGGATGGCATTGCAAAATTCACATATATGATGCCTGACTAAACAAGATGGCGTTGCATAATTCACATAAACGATGAATAAACTAAACAGATGGCATTCACACAAAGGATGTCTAAACTAAGCAGATGACATATTTGATGTATAAAGTAAGCAATGCAAGACACCATATGCATGATATAACCAACATCAGCATGCCAAGTTAGAGCGAAGACCTCAGGGGGTAAATAGGAGTTGTCTTCTCCTTCTGAATCCCCCTCAGAACAGATATCTTCCTCTCGATTACAATATGAAATGCATGCAGGGGGGCTGCCTTTGCGCCTACCATGGAGCGACGTCTGCATGAAATTTTATTGCCACGCAAGGCTCGTCTCTTTTGCTCTATATGTTCAGTTCCATTGTATACAATAACTGTCATGCATAGGAATAAAACATAGTGAGATTATGTAAGGAGTGCATGCAGAAATCCAGAGTGATGGTAGCAACCTGTGGATAGACCCAAAACCAATAATAGCAGGCAGATAATGGCTTCAGTTAAAAAATACAGATAATGGCTTCTTTACCATTTGTTTCCCACCCAACATGAAACTCATAGTAGACATCGGAGATTAACCAGATAGTAGATAGATACTATTGATAGCGGCCCCGATATGTACCCCACAACCATTTAAAAACTCAAGTTTGACCATTAGTTTGGAGCTGACTCAGAGTCTAATCGGTGAACATGACGATAAAGTAGCATGTAATATTAAGCGATGCATAACGTAAGTAGACACGAAAGAGTGCGACCTTTCTTGCGGACCCGTGTAGTCCTCGAGGCGGTGGGGAAGAAGATCTGAGGCGGCGAAAGACAGTCTAGAGGCCGGATCCCTGCTGTGCTGGACCCTTCTGTCGTTGGAGCAAATTGGAAATGGGTGGACGACGGCCAGAGCAGTGGGACAAACCACGCAAGGTTTTCTTTGACAACTATCTGTAAGAGAAGTAATTATGTAAGGGCTCGTTTGAATTGGAGCACTCCAACAATGCAGGGATAGGAAATAGACAGGAATAGGATAGGAATGCATGTTGAAAACGGAGAATTTAAAAACACAAGATTTCTGCCAATCTGGGTGTTGGATTCACAACAATAGGAAGATCACAGGATGCAAAGAAGCATGGTGAGATTAAGTCAAACCACAAGAAAATGTACGGTTATAATGCTATTATGCTACTATCTCTTAGTCTTGTGCTTCATGAATAGGAATTTGAAAAGGAGGAAAAGTGAAAATTAAAATTCCTACGTTTTTTCTTTCAAGGAGTCACTAAAGAAACAAATCCATGTGCTCAGTGGACAATATATATAACATGTAGAGTAAAAAAGAGATGCAACAAGTGTACAACCTCTTTGGCGAAGCCATGTCGATCTCAGCATGATTGGGTTGGCCGGTGAGGATGCTCCGGCTGACTTTCTTTGTCGGAGGAGGGAAGAAGATCTTAGGCGTGCGGAGATGGAGCCCGAGCTCTTGCTCCATTGTGATGGAGGGTTTTCGTTGGAGCAGCTCCAAAGGAGTTGTATGGCGCCGAGGCTGAAGCAGACAAGAGAGACAACGAACAATGTTAACCTGAGTGGAATTCTAATAGCATCTCCAATACATGACGTAAAATACATAACCACACAGTGCTATATGTAAAATACATAAGCAGCTCATCTCTGAACTTAACCGTCGAAACTGAAGTTAACTGTCGAAACAGAACTTAACTGTCGAAACTGAACTTAAGCGTCAAAACTGAATTTTTACGTCGAAACTGAATTTTTCTTTGTCGGCCCGAACGCACTAGCAAGGTGAGGCTACACGTCGGTCGATCGACTTTTTCATCTCTGGTCACCGATTTTGCAGCCGTTGAATACGAAATCAAGGGCCTGCGGTTCATCTTCAACCTCCACCCCCTGAGCCGGCCAAACAGCAGCCCCCGCCGCCATGGCGCGGCGCCGCGCCGCCACTTCAAACACTCCCCACCACCTGTCCGCCGCTGCCCCGGCCATCCTCTAGCCCCCGCCCCCCGTGCCGAGCTTTTTCTCCGGCGATCTCCACGCCACCGCCCTTAACGCCCGCCACCGCCCGGCAACCACCGCCCCCATCCTCGAACCCTAAGATAGACAGTGGGGTACCTCTCCGTTGAGCCCCCTCCCGTTGCGGCTGGTTCTTCCTTCACCCAGCGAGCCCCCCACCCCGAAAATCGATCGACCCAAAAGTCGATTCGATCGGCAAGTGTAGCTAAATTGGAGCAGCATCGCAAGCAAGAGCAAGAGCGAGCAAAGCGAGCAAGAGCAATAGCAAGAGCAGACCAGGCAGGGGATCGAGAGCAAGAGCAGAGCAGCAGTGCGAGCTAGAGCTAAAGCAGCAGTAGCTCCTACTGATGTGGACGTCGCCACCGAGGGAGCGACGCCGTGGAGGAAGTGGCCGACGACACCGCCATGGATGGAGCCGCGCCGTGTCGGCTCGGGACCGAGCGCCGGCAGCACCATGAGATCGAATCAAGAAGACAATGCGGCGATTAGTGTACAACCTCTTTGGTGGCACCGATTAGGCCGCATCTTCATCCGAGGAAACGGTGATGATGATGCTCTTCCGGTGGTGCAGGTGAAGACGGCGGTGTGGGAATGGAGGTGGCACGAAAGACGAGGGGAACGTCGGGGCAGCTCCTTGGAGGTGGAGGACGGGGTGGCTGAACCGGCGGGACGATGAGATCGACGATGGATCTTCATCCGGTATGGTGTTTTGGTCATATTCTTCAAGCGGGTCTACCTATATGGGCGTTTTTTGCTAAGTTACAACTCTCGTCCTTTTGAAGATTTTGCTGGATCGAGTTGTAATCTTAAACCCTATGGTGGTCTGATACTTTTGTTGTGTTCTTCTGCATGCTTATTCCTCATTAATGTTAATGCACGCATGCTGAATTAAATCAGTCACCATATTTCTTCATGCATTTCAAATTCTTCATATTATATGTCAAATGCATGTATGAATTACAAGATATAGGGGGAGATCTCCATGATACTACTCTTCAAGTGTGCATTGCTTCAAAAGCAAATTCCTCAGTATGCACAACTTCAGGGGGAGTTCTTCTATATCTTGCAATCAAATTCCTCAATATCAGTATTTACACTTCATATGTTTATCCCCGTTGAAAACTTAACCTATATTGTCATCAATCACCAAAAAGGGGGAGATTGTAAGTGCATCTAGTGCCCCTTAGTGATTTTGGTGTATTGAAGACTTATAGGTTAAGGGGCTGATGCGTTTGTGAGTGTACACAGTTCAATAAGTCTATGAGGAGTTTGATACTTACAGAGAAAGTCGACCCCTAAAAATGAAGTTCTTCGACTGAAGACTTTGGATTTCTGAAGACCTTGAAAGTGAAGAAATTGGTGTGACCTTGAAGACTTGGTATTCATTCGAGGAACATGAAGCATGAAGACTTTTGTTTTCATAGTTTCATTTTATCTTTCTTGAGTCATAGGAAACACTTACTGTTAAAGGGAGTCAAGGAAATACTAAGGAAATTTTTCCATGTGATGCTCAACTCAAAATCCTACACCTACCAATCCCTTCGAGTGAAGCCATTGGAAATCTCATACAGTTCAGTCAATTTCTTCAGTGATAGAGACGAAGTTCTTCTGGTCTCTGAGGAATTTGTTCTGACTGAGGATTTAGGAATTCGCCAGTGCGGATTGCCTACTAGGGAGGAACATGATAGCCCTGAGGAATTTGATAGTCAAATTTCCGACCGTTCTTTATGCTATCATGACTGTCCCAAAATATCTACCCGCCTAACGGTCATATCATTGAAGGGCATTTATGTCTTATCATGTCGGGCTGCTCCCTAGGCTATAAATAGCCGCCCCCTACAACCACTAGCTAGTTGGCTGCTCCGAGAGAAACTGACACTTGTCATTTGAGAGCATCCCATCCTCCGAGGACTTTGAGCGAAAATAATCAAGTGAGGAAACCCAAAACCAAACACCTACAAACCCAAAGTGATTGAGCATCACTAAAGAGATTGATCCTGCGTGGATCTGACACTTGTTACCTTTGAAGACTGTGCATCTTCCAGACGGTTAGGCGTCATGGTCTAGAGCATCCAAGAGGAAATTGTGGATCATCGAGTGACCGAGTTTGTGAAGGTTTGGAAGTCACCTGAAGACTTACCACGAGTGATTGGGCGAGGTCTGTGTGACCTTAGCTCAAGGAGAATATGGTGAGGACTGTGTGTCCTCAGGTTTAAATACCTAGCCGCTCCAACCAGACGTACAACTGTCACAGCAGTTGGAACTGGTCTACCAAATCATTGTCTTCACCAAGCCTACTGGTTCCATTTCCTCAACTCATCCATTTCCTCATTATTGTGTTGTGTGCTTGTTCATATCTATTTGAAGACATTGACTGAAGACTTTCTCAATTCCCTCAGTTCAATTTCTTCAGTCTGTTTGTCTTCATCATGTTTTATCATGTGCTTACGCTTTCTGTACTCTGTGTGTGATTACATTTCATCATGATGATCATGCTTATGTTCTATTATGTTTGCACCAGAGTACTTATTCCGCTGCAAGTAGTTCTCCGCTTAGGAATTTCCTCACCCTGAAATTCCTCAGTGAAGAATTCATAAAAATCGCCTATTCACCCCCCTCTAGTCGATATAACGCACTTTAAATTGGTATCATAGCCAGGTTCTCCCTTGTTCTGTGTGATTTTGGTTTCACGGCCTGGAGTTTTAGTTATGTCAACCGCAGGAATGAAGACTGTGTCATGCCCCATCTTTGACGGTCACGACTATCCCAAGTGGAAGGCCATGATGAAAAAGCGCCTCATGGCGATGAACATCGAACTGTGGACCGTCACTGAGATTGGTATTTCCTCACCCTGAAATTCCTCAGTGAAGAATTCATAAAAATCGCCTATTCACCCCCCTCTAGTCGATATGACGCACTTTCAGGGACATTCCCTATCGAAACCATCATGCTTGTTGTGAGAAGCTCTGGTTTGTGAGAAGCATATACCCAAACCTGTCCCAAATGGTACAAAATTTTCACCACGGCATGTTTATGCCGCTCCATGATATCATGCCAAGTTTCATGAATTTTAGACGAGTTTTGGATTTACTAGAATTTAAAAACCAGTCATCTCAATGTTTTGCCGGCAACCAACGGTGCCCTGGTGTTTGAAATTCATTCCCATTTCTTGCATGGGACCTAAGCATGCACCCAAGGACACATAATTATTTTTCAACCAATTTATATGCACCGGAACATGTGCATGTAATTCAAATTTGAATTATGCACATAAATGCATTGAAAACTCAGTTAATGCATAAAAATGTCCAAACGAACCCCGAAAAATCCCAAAAATTGACACAACACTCCTGTTGTTCTATGTTGACACAAGAAAAAAAATTGAAAGCACTAAGAGGCAATGCATATCGTTTCGTCCCAAAGGTGGGACGTTCCCTATGGAAACCATCATGCTTGCTGTGAGAAGCTCTAGTTTGTGAGAAGCATATACCGGAACCTGCCCCAAATGGGACAATTTTTTTTTACCATGGCATGTTGATGCCGCTCCATGATAGCATGCCAAGTTTCATGAATTTCAGACGAGTTTTGGATTTACTAGAATTTAAAAACCAGGCATCTCAACATTTAGCCAGCAATCAACGATTGCCACAGTGTTTGAATTTCATTCCAATCTCTTGCATGGGACCTAGAAATTCACCCAAGGACACACATGTGATTTTTCAACCAACTTTAGTGCATTGGAGCATGTGCTTGTAGTTCAAATTTGAATTATGCAACATAAAATGCCTACAAAACCCAGTGAATGTATAAAAAAGGCCAAACGAACCCCGAAAAATTCCAAGATTGAACACAACACTCCTGTTATTCTATGTTGACACTAGAAATTTTATGAAAGCAATAGGAGGCAACGGATCTCACCCCGTCCCCAAAGGTGGTAGGTTCCCTATCGAAACCATCATGCTTGTTCTGAGAAGCTTTGGTTTGTGAGAAGCTTATACCCAAACCTGCCCCAAATGGGACAAAATTTTCACCACGGCATGTTGATGCCGCTCCATCATAGCATGCCAAGTTTCATGAATTTCAGACGAGTTTTGGATTTACTAGAATTTAAAAACCAGGTATCTCAATGTTTTGCCGGCAATCAACAGTGCCCTGGTGTTTGAAATTCATTCCAATCTCTTGCATGGGACCTAGAAATTCACCCAAGGACACACATGTGAGTTTTCAACCAACTTTGGTGCATTGGAGCATGTGCTTGTAGTTCAAATTTGAATTATGCAAATAAATGCCTAGAAAACCAAGTTAATGTATAAAAAAGGTCAAATGAACCCCGAAAAATTCATTCCCATTTCTTCCATGGGACCTAAGCATGCACTAAAGGACACAGATTTGATTTTTCAACCAATTTGTATGCACCGGAGCATGTGCATGTAGTTTAATTTTGAATTGTGCACGTGAAATGGCTAGAAAACCAGTTTATTGTATAAAATATCCAAACGAACCCTGAATAATTCCAATTCTTTTATGACACACATATAGTTGCATGTTCACGACGGATAAAAGGTCTAGCAATTCAAACAGCGTCCATTGCCGTTGTGACCCCATTTTGTAATTCAAATCAAGTAGATCCCACACAGTTTATTAACACCAACCGTGTGAGATGTAGTACAAAATATCCTGGAGCATCATCGGTGTATAGTACGCCTATGGCTTACGCGAGAAGGTGCGTCAGCTACAGTCCACAGCCGGCGTGTCAAGCACACTAGATCACTCCCCAAAACTCTCGCCTCTGCATCCCTCGCAATCTCAAAAATATCTACCGCCTAGAAGGTTTTAATGTTTGATAGCACACGATTAGTATGTGCGAACTGTGTGTGATGTCTGTTACTCCCGCTCTGCTTCAGTCCCTTGATTCAAATTTTCAGTAGCCCCGACATTTTACTCCTGCCTCGGCATCCCTCGCAATCTTAAAAATTTATGCTCGCCCTTGATCCAAATTTTCAGTAGCCCCGCCTTGTTACTCCCTCCTAGTAAAATTTTCAGTTTTCGCAGTATTTCCTCAAACACAACCTTGCTCCCCCTCCCTCCAGACACACACACCCCAAAACCTCCACTCACACAGACACACACAACCCTCGAAACCATTGGTAGGTCGCCGCCATCGTCGGCGCCTCCATCCTCAACCTCTGCCCGTGTGCCGAGGAGCTCAAGGAGCCAATGGCCATAAAGAGGTTTATCGCGGCCTTTTCGCCCGACGCCGGCGAGGTCGAAGGTGGCAAGGATGGCAGCGCCGAGGGCGGCAAGGTATCGCGCTCTCCTCTGATGACGAGGTCGAAGGCGGGGGCGACTGTGGCGTGGAGATCGACGTCTATGAGTGGAGGAGTGCCTTCCCCAATGACCCCGACGACGGTACTGGCCTGAACCTGGCTCGCAGCACACCGTACATGACGAGGAAGGATTGGCTCGACCTCTACTTCGACCTAAAGTAGTTTAGCTTAGTTTAAATTTATGTTTTATGTTCAGTTATGCAAAACTATCTATGTTTATGTTCGAATGCATGCTACTTTCGGTTGAACCTTCTTTGAACTTGATCAAATTGAAGTTTGCAACTTTAAGTTTAGGGGATCGACTAGAAAAGGCCAAAAATTGCTGGAGTCTATATATATATATATATATATATATATATATATATATATATATATATATATATATATACTAAGGGTTTTAGTCCCTTAACTTTTTAAGGATCGCCTAGAGATGTCCTTATGACTTGTTTATTTCAGTTCTTCACAGTGTGATGCTCTATATGTGCAACTATTTGTTGTGCAGTTCAATTTCATCAATAACAGTTTCAACAATAACACAATGAATTACGATATTTGGTTGTTGTTAAGAATATTGCAGTTAACATGCCTTTTCGTTTTTCAATTGTTGTTTAGCAACATGCATTGTATTGAATGACTAAATATGCAATCCCATGCTACATAGCAACAAGCAAGAGTATTACCTTAATGTTCTGATGATGTCTAGATATACATGTAATAAAATCTTATATAATGGGATGGATGGAGTGTTGTACTACATCATTTTTCAATTGTAGTTTAGCTTCTAATATTAACTTGGTGCTTTTAGATACATATATCATTGCCAAAGACACTTCGACCCTTTCTGCGTATGGGTCAATGGGATATTCATGACCCACCATCAAGTGAGGAAACTGATAAAGATTGTTACTAAAATGGGTCAAAATATGTCGATCGAACTATTTGTTTACACTTAATGCAAGACAACCGTGAACTGCAGGATGGTAAGTAAGAACCCTGTAGCCTTCTTTTTACTGCCCGTAATGAGTTGTGCTAGATGACAATATCTGAATCTTTTTTATTTTGCAGTGGATCCTGAAGCAGTTTACTCAAGATTACCTCTCAAACTACATGATTGGCGGCCGGCCATCACAAGGGGTTGGACTAGAGTCCCGCATGCCTTCTGCATCCAGGAGAGCACAATAGGGCCATTCCGCTTCACCTTGTTCAGCAACTGGAATGTCTGTCTCCTCTTTCTTTACCATCTGTAATAGTACAAGTATAGAACCCTGGTACATCATTGTTTATTTGGTGCTTCTGTAATTCTTAAACATATGTACCTGTGAATCAAATAATGTATTTGTTGTTTGAACCTAATTGATATGAATAAAGCTATAGCCTACTTTCAAGTTTAAATTAGGTACAATTTTAAATAGCAGCAATTAAATTAGGGCAAAATTACGTTGTGCAGGTCATTACGGCACACACGGTTGGTAAAACACAAACGTTTGTGATGTACACCATAATCTGAGACGGTTCACAGAGAGGAAACGCGTGCAAGCATGCACACAGTTGCCGTTCGCAAAGCGTGTGTGATGTCAGACACTATCACATACGGTGCGGAAAAACTAAATGTGTGTGATTGTCTACCTATCGTACATGGTTTATAATCATGAACTGTTTGTGATGTGCCAAGCATCGTAAATCTCCCATGCCTGGAATTTGCCTAAAATCTGCCTGGAAAGCTCCCGTGCCTAGAATCTGCGTGGTTTTAAGCAGAACCACAAAACTCCGACTGCGATGGCAATGTGAGCACAAACGAGTAGCAGGGATGAAGCGTTTGGGATATTTGAGATATCGAAAACAGTTATATAGGGAAAACTGTATGAATCAAGGCTCCCTATCCCCGGCGGTTTCTGGGTCGTGTGGGAAGGACCCCCCCCCCCTATCGCCCACACTCACTTGGCGACAGTTCCATATGCCGTCGTGGAAAGGGGTAAAAAAACGTTTGTTTAGGACCGACGCGCACCAGTGCCACACAACGAACTCCGGGAGCACCTCCGCCGAATGGAAGCGAGGCCGATGAGGCCGGGCGACCATGGCATGCCTCCCCTCGGCACAAGGGCTGCTCCGCCTAGAGCGTCCACCCGGTGGGAGGAGGCACCACTTTGGCCGTCGCGGACAACACCGGTCCCTGAAGGAGTGCGACCGCGCCCCCGAGGAGCCATGGCGGGGGTCGTAGCATGCTTACGGGGGCGACCTCACCCCTTTTGGGTGTTGGCGAGCCAGGCCCCTCTAGGCGAGCCTTCCCTTTCTCCGCGGCCGAGAACCTCTTCGTCGGTGCCATGGAAATACAACAAGATGGCGAGGCGAGGAGGAAGAAAAAGAAGCAGGCGGCATGGAGAAGAAGATGAGCAACGGGGGCTCCGCCCCTCTCCTCATTTATAGACAGAAGGAGACCAACCGCCGGCCTCCACGATCGCAGGTAATGATGGTTTTCCTCTGCATGCAGCAGGGTCTCGTCAAGTCGAACGGTTGCCGAGGCAGCGTGGGAAAGCGGAGGCGCCCACATCCCATCAATCGCCACGCGTCAATCAAGGCCGCAGGAGGTTGGGGCCCGTGGCGCTCCGCACTTGCCCTTTGAATTTGCCTCGAAGCCAAGTTCAAGTGCGCCTTGAGCCCCGGGGATACTGTCGGAGTTCTGGGACCGGGGGTGCCTAGACTTGCCTACCTACGGCCCGAGGCGTGGCTCCATCAACGGCCTGGTATGGCCCAGCTTCAGCAGCGACAACCCAAGACCCTCGCGAGGGGCCAAACCTTGTGAGGTGGACGACACCAAGACCTCCCTGGGGGTGGCCTCACTAGGCCGTCTCCCGAGGAGCGGAGATATCTATGCAAGGGACACCTCGCGAGGTTCGCATGACGTGAGCCATGACGACCAAGGCCAGGCGGGCACCAGCAGGCGCAGTGTAATGGTTTCCTCTTTGGTGCTAAGGAGGAAAGCGCAGGCGCGGGGTCCCGTGGCATCAGGCAAAGGTTTCCATATTGGTGCAACAAGACCAAGACTAGTAGGACGACATGATGGAGGTCATCGCGGAGCCCACAACAGGATCACCACCAGAGCCTTTGGCAGGCGAAGACCACCTTTTGTCAGGATAGCTTGTACTAGTTGTCCCCCTTCAAACTTGGTCATTGTGGGATCCCTTCCCGCCTAACATTTGGGAAGAGGACCAAGGCCACTATAAATAGGACCTAGCCACCACCGTAGCAGGGAGGGATCATGGAGATCATCATCACACACACCCGCTCATCGAGCCCAAGAACATCTCACCTCATGAGGTTGTTCATCTACTGTACTAGTTCATCCTCAGCCCCTCGAGGCAATCCACCACACACTAGAGTAGGGTGTTACACCGCAAGGTGGCCCGAACCAGTATAAACCCTCGAGTCTCTTGTTCTTTGGGCCCGTCGAGCTAGGCCGCGGGATCGTTGAGCGAGCGAGGTAGGAAGAGAGTGTTCTTCGTGTGCACCCCAGAGTTCAAACCTCACAAGGGTTTGCCGGAACCCGTAATCCGACAACAGAAACGGTTCAATTTAACAGGATGTGTGTGATACACGCCAAATAGGTCTGTAATCAGAAATGTGTGCGAAGACCGATAATAATTCCAACGATTGCTGCTAATAAGCTGTGTGTGTTGTGGGAAAATGCTTGGTGGCAGCGGTTGATGAAATCATCACCGACAGGTTCCCCAATATGGTATGTGTGTGATGTCATTGCACACAGAACAATAGCATATGTACTTATAACTTATAAGGACTTGATTCCATAAACAGATTTAACATCCAATTACATATGTGGCTAGTACACACATGACATTTGCACACACCAAAGTATGTTCCAAAATGCCTAGAAAACTCAAATAATGTATAAAAAGGCAAAACGAACCATGAATAATTTCATATTTTTAGGACGACACTACTATACTTGCATGTTGCCTCTGTAAAATAAATCAAGGTGGGAAGAGACAGCGTATGTCATTTTGCACACCTAGGTGACAAGGTCCCTCTCGGAACCATGAGCCTTTTTTAGCGAAGCTCCGATTTGTAAGAAGTTTGTACCAAAACTTGTCCCAAATTGGACTAATTTTTTACCACAACATGTTGGTGCTATGTCATAACACCATGCCAAGTTTCATGATTTTGAGGCGAGTTTTGGATTTACAGTAATTCTAAAACCAGGTTTCTCAATGTTTACTGTCGAGTCGGCATCGCCCTGGATAGGCTTTTTCCTCATGGGTCCCAAATGACAAATCCAAATCTGTCACTCCCATGCAGCTTTTCTTATTAAGAATTACAACCCATTTGATATGCTAGCTGAAAATAAGTTTGTGGGTGCTGGTGGGCGCTAAGAACTTGCATTTCTGAAATGAACAAAGATCTCAAGGATCCCGCGAGAGTGAGGTTCTTTCCCTATGGTGTGAATGTTTATAATATTTATATCTTAATTAAAGAAATGGCAAGCCATTTGCATAGTATGAAAGAAAATATGGGTCAAAGCCGAGTTGAAAACGGCAGCAATGTCTAACCCCAGCTTACAGAAGGTACAAAAGCACGATGATTAATTGCTCATCAGGTTTACACAAAATCCAGATTGAACAGGACAATAACAACTAACTCAACCAAAGTTTTCGGCAGTGACATTCAAATGGATCGTTCTGATCCATAAAATCAAGATCCTGTACCAGAAATTCTACTGGTACATGATAACAAGTTGTTGTAAATAGAAGCCGATCACGTTCAGAAGCCCTTTTGTCCACCTGAAACTTGTTTTTATGTTGTTCAACACTTGCAGCCGTAAGAAATTTTTGGTCAAAAAACATAATCCTCATGGACAATAGTGCCCTCGCATTCAACATGAAGAATGTGACAAAGCTAGTGTTTGCATTGTTGGATGCATATCCTTCCGGCGTTACTGTCTTCAAACGAATGTCATGAGATCTGAGAAAATCCCGGTGCTTCTTGAACCCTCGATTGGTTATATTTTTTCTCCATGTGTTAGTGCCTAAATAGAGATGAAGATTGAAAACACTTAATGTCTAAAAAATATTATGTTGAAAGAGTGATAGTTGAATGATTAATTATAGTACATTATATATGGGCTTTCAATGTGTGTGAAATCATCACCTTTATATACAAATTCTCTAGACATGGAAAGCATTGCAGCAAGCCAATAATCATGTTGAGATCAAAACACCACATACTGATATGTAAGGTTTTGATAGAATCCACCACCAGTGATAGGGTGGACAAGCTCTTCATTGAGCATAGAACATAATATTAGTACCAAAAGTGTACTTGTCGGTGTACTAGAGTAGGGGTACCCTAGTATCCCGAACTTGTGCACGGGCAGTTGCAGCCCTCCGCGGCAAGGCTTACCGGGTGACCGCCAAGATCCTCCGTGGTTCCTTTGGAGCCATTCAAGAACAAAGTATTTAAGCCAAGGAGACAAGGCCCGGCAAGAGGAGCTTGCCAGAAGGCCACCCAAGGCACATAGGAGACAAGGCCCCGGCAAGAGGAGCTTTCCGGGAAGGACCGGTGAGCGACAAGCTTACGGGCGCGACAAGACAACAACCGCAAGGCGCTTGCCAGCGCGGCACCACCACTCTGTACCTACGCTTCCAAAGCATATCCACTAACATATCACCACAGGACCTTTCGGTAGCGCGTGGCGAGAGGCTGTGCAGCCAGCGGTGCGAGGTGGCAAGCGGCGCTGACAAGATTGCCATCGTGGCAAGCGGTGGCGCCCCTGATGGTCCCTGTTTGCACTGTTAGGGCGACGTAGACGGGCATTTAATGCCTTTGTCCCCTGCCGTCAGGGTTAGGTATGATACACTGTACACTGTACAAGTAGGTGTACCAACCACTCCATTTCCATTTCTACCCTTGTCTACGTGCCACCTGTCGGAGACCCCTTGAGCATATAAAAGGAGGCCCATGCGCAACGTAGAAAGGGTCGGTCAGTTCCCCCACGCACAGTCTCGCTAGCAGCTCGTGTGTACTGTAGCACTCAACGCTCCTGAGCAAGAACGCAATACACCTAGACATGCAGCAGTAGGAGCGTTATCTCTCCGGAGAGCTCCGAAGCTGGGTAAACCTCTCGTGTGCTTCGCCTCGATCTGCTCTTGGTGCGACCTCCGCTCCCCGCCGAACCGAAAGGGGCTCGGTCCGCCGGTCCCATAGGTGTTCGTGGGCCAGATCAGCCTGCCCCGACATCTTTGGCGCGCCAGGTAGGGGGCGTCGAGGTTGTGTGAACCTGATCCGGCGTCCACGCGAGCTAGATCTTCATCATCTTCATCAACATGCCACCGAAGAAGAAGGCTTCGCGGCGAAGCCCCGTCTGCGTCGAACCCACCGCCACCGGAGCAAACAGGTGGTGGGGTAGACGCCGGGCGAAGAATGGACGGCGACGGGAGCTCACGGTGCTGCCAAGTCCAAGGACAAGGCTGCGCAGACCTCGGCGTCCGTGACATGCACCGTGCCCGCCTCAGAGGCGCGAGACCGACAAAGCGTCATGGCATTCACAATGCCGTGACGCTCGTTGGACCAAGATCGAGCTGGAGGATCTCGGGATGCTCAAGACCAGCATGCACGCCAACATCTTTGGCGCAAGCGAGGCACGGTCGCTGGACGGGATATCGCTCCTTCTAACATAGTTAGAAGTCCGAGCATATCCGCTCCTCGCGCCGCTCGCCATCGCCACCCACCACTCCAGCAGAAGCTTTGGCGAGAGCTCAACTGCTCTGGATTACCCTCCAACGGCCGACAAAGGTCGATGAGTGGAGGGCCACCATTCAAAGTCTCATCGGCTTCGCTTAACGGCGACGCTCCCGCGGCAACCGAAAGTGCATCGCTGCCGCGGCAGACTGCTAAACACGAGCCGGTGGCGACGAGACCGTGGGGTGCAACCACCATGCACTCTCCGCCCCGAAGGCCAAGATCGCCGACTCGCCGGATCCACCTCGACAGTGACTCCACCGCGTCATCGGATCCACGAGCTCATCGCGATCAGCGCCAAGTTCTTCACGAACGACAGCAAGAAGATGCTCGAACTCGCATCGAGCGCCGAAGAGAAGCGCGGCGTCAATCCGACAAGCGCGCTGGGCCCTCTGTTGACATGCAGGCGCCAGGGGAACCAGGCGATTTGCCGTACGCGGTAGGTTGCCCTGCGTTCACTCGTGAGCTGCAGCAAGTCCAGTGGCCCAGCAAGAAAAATTTCAAGCGGATGTACCAGAGAAATGCGACGGCAAGACGCATCCGTCGGAGTTCCTCAAAGATCTACACCATCGCGGTGCAGGCTGCGGGGCGAGACGACAAGATTCTGGCCAACTACTTCCCGCTGGTGCTCAAGCCCAATGTCAGATCCTGGCTCATGCACTTGCCGGACAACTCCATATCTTCTTGGGAAGATCTATGCCATCAGTTTGTCGGCGCCTTTACGGGCGTCCACAAGCCTCATGGCCAAGAAAGCAACCTTCATCTACTCGCCTAGAAGGAAGGAGAGCCCCTGCGCAAGTACATTCAGAGATTCAGCACAGACAAAGACAACATCTCAGATGTCCACCCTGCCGTGTAATCAGCGCGTTCCATCGAAGCGTCGAAACCGCAGGATGCGGGAGGAGATGGCGATGTGCAAGATCAGAGACGTCAGTGAGCTATATGCCCTGGCCGACAAGTGTGCACGTGCTGAGGAAGGGAGGAGACTCCCCGGAGAGAATACTGAAGCAGGAGGATCTGATAGTGAGGAGACCGCCCCGGCAAAGAAGAACCGGCGGCGGAGCAACAGGAAGAAGAAAGGCAGAGATGTACTAGTTGTTGAGCAGTCCGGCAACGGAGGTGGCGCCAAGAAAGCCAAGGCCGGTAGCTCCGGCAAGGAGGTTGCCGCTGGTGCTAACAGCCAGGCTGTGGCGGTCACCGACAAGCGGGGCGGCTCCAACAAGCGATCTTGCAAGATCCACCGCACCAAGGGCCATGACCTCCGGAGCTGCAAGAAGGTCGAGCAGCTTGTCGAACAGCAGAAGGCTGAATACGAGCGGCGCGACAAGGAGAAGGCTCAGGAAGGTGCTGGAGGAGCTAGGAAGAAATGCCCCGGCCGGTGAGGACGCCATGTAAGGCCAAGCAGCGGCAAGGAGACAGACCTCCCCGCGGCCGCGACAAGGATGAAGACGACAACGACGATGAAGACATGGATGATGACGAGGCCGATGAGCAGGAGTTCTAGAAAGCCACAGAGGTCCTGTGCGTTGACGGTGGTGCTTCTCTGCATACTTCACACCGCCAACTCAAGCAAAGGATGCGGAAGTCAATGCGGCGAGAACCATCCGCCGAGTCACGCAGGCCTCTGAAATGGTCCAAGACGCCTATCATCTTTGATATTGAGGACCACCACGATCGCGTGATCGCGGTCGGTGCTTGCCAATGTTGGTTTCACCAACTATCCGCAACCTCAAGGTCACCAAGATGTTAGTTGACGGCGGGGCCGGCTTGAATCTGATCTCCTCCGCGGTGCTCCAGAAACTCCAGATCCCTCATGGCGAGCTCGAAGAGACCGGCACATTCCAAGGAATCAATTCGGGAAGGAGCAAGCCGAAGGGAAAGTTCACGTTGCCGGTGACATTTGGCAGCGAGTTGAACTTCAGGACTGAGAGGGTCACCTTTGACATTGCTGACTTTCCATTGCCTTATAATGGAATACTTGGTCGTCCAGCGCTTGCCAAATTCATGGCAGCCTCTCACTATGCATACAACATGCTGAAGATGCCAGGCCCGATAAGTGTCATTTCTGTCCCTGGCGACAAGAAGGATGCTCTTATCTGCGCCGACAAGATCTACCGGGAAGCAGCGGCTGCAACAGATTGCAAGCCACTTGCCGCTGAAGCTCCCGGGGGGAAGAAGAAGACCAAGTCCGGCAAGAGCTCGATGCCCACTCCGGCAAGCGCACCTCTTGGTGCTGCGCTACCATCGAGGACGCACCATCGAGCTACACCGGCAAGTGTAAGAAGACGATGGCAGCTCCACCAGAGACCAAGAAGGTGTCCGCCAAGGAGGGGCGGCAGGTGGTACCTTCACCATCGGTGCCTCTCTCGACCCTAAATAGGAAGGCGCGCTCGTTGCTTTCCTGGGCGAACGCCGGCGTGTTTGCGTGGAAACCGTCGACATCCCGGTGTTCCTAGGAAAGTAATTGAGCACCATCTTGCCGCTTGTCCTCATCGCGCGCCCGTCAAGCGTAAAGTCGAAGCGAGCGGTGGAGCGCCAAGAGTTCATCGCGAAGAAATCAAGAAATTGGAAGCAGCAGGCCTTGTCGGAGGGTTCTCCATCCCTCGTGGTTGGCCAATCCTGTAGTTATGCATAAGGCTAACGGGAAATGGAGGCTTTGTATCGACTTTACCGATGTCAATAAAGCTTGTCCCAAAGACCCATTTCCTTGCCGCGCATCGACCAGATTGTTGACTCCACGGCGGATGTGATTTGCTTTCATTTCTGGATGCATACTTAGGATATCATCGGATCTTCATGGCGTAAGAGGATGAGGAGAAGACCGCATTCATCACCCCATGTGGCACATACTGTTTTGTATGCGGATACCCTTCGGGTTAAAGAATGCTGGTTCAACATTTGCAAGAGTAGTCCATGACGCTTTTGAGCCGCAAATGCATGCGAAATGTGGAAGCCTACATGGATGACATAGTGGTCAAGAGCAAGGACAAAGCGACCGATTCAAGATTTAGACGAAACCTTTGCAAATCTGCGCAAGATCAACCTCAAGCTCAACCTTGAGAAGTGTGTGTTTGGAGTCCCTTCCGGCAAGCTTCTCGGGTTCTTCGTGTCTCAGCGGGGAATTGAAGCCAATCCCGACAAGATCAAGGCCATTGAGTAGATTGAAGCACCAAAGCGCGTCAAGGATGTACGAAGGCTTGCCGGTTGCATATCTGCTCTCAGCAGGTTTATCTCTAGGTCTGCTGAGCGCGCCCTGCCATTTTTCAAAATCTTGAAAAAGGCAGGTCCGATGCAATGGACTCCGGAAGCGGAGGCTGCGCTGCAGGACTTAAAGAGATACATGTCCTCCACTCCAACACTTGTCGCACCTAGGCCACAAGAGAAGTTGCTGCTATATATAGCGGCAACCAATCAAGTGGTTAGTGTTGCATTAGTAGCGGAGAGGGAGGCGGATGATGAGCTAGCAACCATGGCAGATGCATCCAGCGACAAGCAGGGGGCTTCGCCGGCAAGCTCTGGTCCCGACAAGGATGGATCTGCGTAGACACATGAGAAGATGCAGAAAAGGATGGTGCAGCGCCCAATTTACTTTGTCAGTTCCCTTCTGCAGGGGGCTAGGTCAAGGTACTCTGGTGTGCAGAAATTGCTTTTCGGCCTCCTCATGGCCTCGAGAAAGCTGCGCCATTACTTCCAGGCACATGAGATCACAGTCGTCACTCGCTTTCCGCTGAAGAGGATACTACAAAATCCAGAGGCAACATGCAGGATTGTCGAGTGGGCACTGGAACTGTCAAGCTTTGGCCTCAAGTTTGAGAGCACATCAACTATTCAAAGCAGAGCATTGGCGGAGTTCATAGCAGAATGGACGCCAACACAAGATGAGGAAATTCCAGAAACGAGCATCCCCGTCAAGGAAGCAGGCAAAGAATGGTTGATGTACTTTGATGGTGCCTTCTCGCTGCAAGGCGCCGGTGCGGGCGTGCTACTTGTTGCACCACGGAGAGCACCTCAAGAACGTAGTCCGGATGCACTTTCCCAAGGAGCAAGCAACAAACAATACCGCAGAGTATGAAGGTTTGCTTGCGGTCTCGAGATCGCAGTAGACCTTGGGATCAAGAAGCTCATTGTCAAGGGTGACTCACAGCTTGTTATCCACCAAGTGAACAAGAGTTATCAGAGTCCATTGATGGAAGCTTATGTTGATGAAGTGAGGAAGCTAGAAGAGCACTTTGACGGCCTACAGATGGAATATATTCCAAGAGCTCAGAACGACATTGCTGATAGCCTGTCAAAGTGCGCCGCACTTAAGTTACCTGTGGAACCAGGGATTTTTGTGCTCAAGCTGACCCAACCGTCTGTAACACCATCGACTGGACAGAGCAAGAAGAGGAAGTTGATCTCTGGTGACTACTTTCCGGCAGAGCTTCCCGAAGCCGTCGCCAAGAAGGTCCCCAAGATCAACACCAACGATGTTGAGGAGCGATGCCCGACAAGCCCTAGGGTTTGTTTCGTTGAAGCGACGCTCCCGACAAGCTTTGCCCGGCAAGCTTGCCGGGAACGTCAAGCTCGGCTGAGCCGCAGGTTCTCGCCATAGAAGCGGACGTTCCTCAGCAGCAGATGTGCCTTTGGTCCTTGTTGTCGAGCCGCAAGCTCCAAAGATGGGCACAAAGAGATTGTCCATTTCCTTGAGACGGAGAACTTCCCGAAGAGCAAGAAGAAGCGGAAAGAGTAGCCCGGCGGTCAAGTATGTACCAGTTTGTCGACAACACAATCGCATGTAAGAAGACTCAACGGTGTGAAATTGAAGTGTATTCACCGGGAAGACGGACAAAAGCTGTTGGCGAGAGATACATGGAGGTATATGTGGTCACCACATTGGCGCGAGCACTTGCCCTGCAAAGCGTTCGGCAAGGTTTCTTTTGGCCGACCGCCTCCGTGATGCAACCGCACAAGTAACCAAGTGTGAAGCGTGCGAGTTCCATTCCAAGCGAATACACCAGCCGGCTCAAGCTCTCCAGACGATCCCTTTATCCTGGCCATTTTCGGTCTGGGGCTCGACATCCTCGGCTCCTTTCCCGAGCTGTCGGGGCTTTGAGTACTTATGCGTTGCAATCGACAAGTTCACATAGTGGCGTAAGTGGAAGCAGCGAGGAAGGTGACAGCCACGGTCGGCAGTCAAGTTCTTCAGTCGATTGTTTGCCGTTTGAATCCCTAACAGGATCATCACCGACAACGGCACGCAATTCACAAGCCGCACCTTCATGCAAGACGCCCAAGATCTTGGCGCCAAGGTTCCGCTTCGCTTCATTGCTCATCCGAGAAGCAACGGTCAAGCGGAGAGGGCAAATCTTTGAAGTGCTGCGCGGGCTCAAGACGAGAACTTTCGGCGAGCTGCGCGCAAGTCACGGAAGAAACTGGATTGAGGAGCTGCCGGTGGTTCTTTGGTCGATCGGGACGACGCCAAATCGAGCCACTGGCCAGACACCTTTCGCTCTAGTCTATGGAGCGGAGGCAGTTCTCCCCACGGAACTCGTATACGGATCGCCTCGAGTGCTCGCTTATGATGAGCTTGAGCAAGAGCAGCTGCGACAAGATGACGCGCTGCTCCTTGAGGAGGATCGTCTTCAGGCTGCTGTACGAGCTGCTCGGTACCAGCAAGCTTTGCACCGCTACCATAGCCGCAAAGTTAATGCCAGAAGTCTCGAGGAAGGCAACCTTGTTCTTCGGCGCGTTCAGTCCGCCAAGAATTGAACAAGTTGGCCTTGAAGTGGGAAGGGCCTTACCGGGTGAAACGAGTCACTAGGCCTGGCGCTGTCGCCTTGAGACCGAAGATGGCATTCCGGTGAGCAACTCCTGGAACATTGAGCATCTTCGTAAGTTTTACCCGTAAGGCGCGGTTGCCGGAACCTGTTCCGGCAACCACCTTTTGTACAAGTCTTGCCGTTGTTGCATGTAATCCTTTGTACAAAGCCGGTAGCAGATCCGATGCATAAGTAAAGCTAAGCGTGCTTCGCACATCTTGTCAATTTCATGCTTTTTACTTCTATTTTGCATGCATTATCCGACACTTTGTGCAGCACCTACCTGATAGTAATAACGAGCCATAAGGCTCCATATCTTTATTTTCTCTTCTTTCTCTTTCTCAAAGAAAGGAGGGTTCCCTCGCACACAAGTTTGCCGGGGGGAAAGGAGAAGATAATGGTGTGGACCAAGCGTCGCTCAAGGAAGTCTAGCCTTACGGAGAAGCAAACAATAGAAAAGCTAAGTTGCCAAAGTTTGAGCAATCAGTTTTAAATTTTTTTTAAGTTATCTTCCTCGAACGACCGTACTTTGTATGGAAAACCTGTGCGCAGAGGAACCAACTCGTAGCTAGTTGCGCCCTTACTTTGTTTCGAGTCCGCTCAACAACTTAAGTGAGCTGCGACTAGTTGCGACAAGGTTGCTTGTCGGAAGAGGCACCGCCAAAGAAGCTGCCGACGTCCAAGACTCATGGCTCGGTGCCCAGCTACCGACAAGTTCCCTAAAACGTAGGGCAAAAACATACAAAGGAAGGAATCAAGTAAAGGAAATAACATAGCAATTGATACCCAAAATAGAGTTATATTACAAGATAGCTTGCCGCAGCTCTAATGGATTGTTCTTATGACATGACCAGCGGCGGCAAGAGAAAAAGAAAAGCAGGCGGCCTAATCCACGCGATCGCCCTCAACCCTCTTGATTCCGCTCACCACTGTCCACAATGGAGTGCGACAAGGGTCTTGAGTGCCTCCACATCAGCATCCGTGGCGGGGACTTGAGGACGTTGGTGAGGTTGAGGCCTGGGTTGCGGAAGGCCACCTTCATCAGCACCTTTTGGAGAGCTCCCGCGCAAATTTGACGCGACTCCTCGGCCAACTGCTTTGGGACTTCTTCCCGGAGTCACTGGAGGGCCTTCACCACGCCCTTGAAGAACAAGCTAAGCTTGGCGCTGGGTTGGAGGTGCTCGTCGGAGGAATATCCAAGATCCACCATCCCGGCTCCATCGGCTCCCTGTTGATGGCTGCAGCAACATCCACAAGACCCTCGGTCCAGTGCTCCACGTTCTCCCTCAAGGCACTCTGGGCGGCAGCGGCACTCGCCAGCAGCCCCTCGTCGGCCTTGATCTTCTCCTTCAAGGCCACCTCCTGCTCCCTGGCGCCGTCCAGCGCCTGAGTCAAAGTAGTTAGCTTCAACTCAAGATCTGCATTGGAGTCCTTGGCGACGCTGAGCTCCTTGCTCATCTCGGCGAGACGGCCCTGCAGCTCGCCAAGAGTGTAGGCGTCCTTCTCGCGCTCGTGCTTGAGTGCAGCAAGCTCCTCGCCGCTCTCCTTGAGACTGGCCTCCAACTGCGCCACCTTCGTCTCCAACTCCTTCTTGGCGGGCTCGGCAGCTGCGGCGGCATCCTTTGCTTCCTTGAAAGCCCCGCCAAATGTTTGCTCACGCATAGCAAGATCCTCGTCGTGGCTGTCAGGGTTAACCTTCCGCTGCGCCAACTTCGCCTTCTGCGTGAAGCGGCTTCTCGGCGGCAAGCATTGCTCCTCGGCTTCAGCCTTCTCGAGGAGGAAGGCTTTGCGCTCCTCGGCAAGCCACTCCCGCTCCTCTGCCAATGACCGGAGAGCTTCCTAGTTGCGGCCGGAGCTCCTCCAGCGCTTCTCGATGTTCTGCTCCCGCCTTGGCGACAAGCGCTTCCGGGATTCCAGCTTGGCTTGTCGGGCGCGGTAGAGCGACAACAGCTTCTGCAGCAGCTGCTCCTCCTCAGGCTCGCAGCTGCTGCTGCTTGGCGTGTCGACTAGCGTCAGTCCAGCGGAGGCGAGCAGCTCTTCATCAAAAGTTTCTCCTTCGGCCGGCGCCCTGGAACTCGACTCCCATGGGAGCTTGATGAAGACGCCATCGCCGGCCTTCAAATAGGCGCCGGGCTGGGGCTCTTGAACTCGACAGCTGCGGCCAGCGGAGGGATCGGCGGTCGGCGTGGCGCCTAAGCGCTCCTGCGCCTCGGGGCCGTCGGTGCGATCGCCGGACCCTCGCCCGGCTTCTGCGGCGGCAGCTTTATGCCTCTTCGCGGCGGGCTCGTCAGCGCCGGCTCCTTCTTCCATGGCGGCGGCTTCATCAGTGTCGCCGCGCACGTCCTCCTTGCCGGCGACCTCGGTCTCCATTGGTTCTGTGGCGGATGGATGAAGAAAGTCAAGCAAATATTTAAAAAGAAAATCAGAAGAAGAAAAACACAAGGGAAGTTTTCAGGCAAGAAGATTACCTGTGCCGGGGTCTGCGGTCATGGTCTCCGCCGCCAAGGGATCGCTGGTGCAGTCCCTTGCCGGAGAGCTGCCCCTTGCCGGAGAACGCTCCCTTGCCGGGGAATCCACCCTTGGCGGCGTAGTCGAAGCAGAAGGAGGCTGCTCTGCTCCTACACAAATCAACAGTCAGATATCAGCAAAGAAAGAGCACCCATGCACGCCGAACAGCAAGAAGTAGACCATATACTTACGCTGGGGGCTGCTTTGAAGAAGAGTTGCCGCATCCGGCAAGGTGGTCTCGGACGCGCCTCCTGCTGTCGCAGTGGGTTCGTCCTCGACGACAATCACCGGGGTCTTGGCTCTCTTCGACATTCTCTAGGCCAGCGTCCTGAAAAGGAATGGGTTCAGAGTAAAGCAAATCAGATACAAGACAAAGCAACAAATCGAAGAATTACAAGTACAGCAAGGAATCTTACTCTTCTTCTTCCTCGAAGGAGCCAAGCGCGGAGAGGTCAAATTCTGGCCCGCCTCCAGTACGACGAGGCGGAGGAGTGGGTTCCCTTGGACGCTTGGCGGGAGCGGAACCGGTGGTCTGAGGGCCCCGCTCCGGTTACTGCAGCGGCGTGAGGTGCTCCCGCGACAATAGTGCTTGCCGCGGTGGAGCGCGTCGCGCGGTGCTGCGGCTGTTGGCCCGTCTGCCGCCCCGCTACGTCTCCGGCCATGCGAAGACGCCGTCTCGGTGGAGCTGGGGGCTCGCCGCGGCAAGCTGCTTGAAGGTGGGGAGGATGCGCCCTCGGCGGGCTTCGCTCGACTTCGGCTTCGAGCTCGGCAAGCTCCTCCTCGCCGGCAAACTCCTTTCGCTCGACAAGGCTTGCCGCCTCTGCTGCCTCTGCCTCCTCCACGGTGAAGCCAAACTCGCCCGCGGCAGCGGCCGCTGCCGCCTCTTCCAGCCTGGTGGCGATGCGCTGCATCTCATCGTCGGTGGTGTCGCGGGTGAGGCCCCTCTGCTCATCGGGGCGGACCGGCATTTCTACCAGATTGTCAAAGAACTGCCGCACGACGTCATCTGCCGGCTCTTGCCAAGTTGGGACAATTCCATGTGAGTCGCCGACGGCATCATTACACGGATGCGGTCAAGCGGCGGAATTGTTGCAATGAACGACGCCCTCGGCAACCTAAACATCTACGGATGATCGGGATCGGGCTTGAACAGCTCTAAGAGCATCGCGTCAAGCTCCAAGATGGTGAAGTTGAAGTTGAGGCCTGGGCGCAGCCTCATGATATCTGCCGCGTTACGAAACTCCCGGTAGGTCTCCTCCTCTCCCTGCAAAGAAGCGTCTGGCGGCGAAGAAAGTCCGCGCCAACAGTGCCTACGGTGAGTCCGGCAAGTCTAAGGCGAAGGATTCGGGTGACTGTGATCTTCAGCCTAGCGTCTTCCGGAGCCAGATTGCTCCAATCGTTGCCGCGCACTACTGGGGTTTGGCGCTGGGCGGTAAATGGCTGCGGGTTCTCCTCGACAATCCAGCACCAATCTGCCCTCCATTCTTCCCATTTGCTACGGAGCTCTCCCTCCAGATAGGCTTCCTTCTTGCGACCACGGAGATCCAAGCGATTCCTCCGGCAAGAGGCTCCCCTCTCTCGACTCGGGGTAAAAAGAAGTGGCGGAAAAGGGCTACATTTGGGTGGACTCCGACAAAGTTTTCGCAGAGATGTGCGAAAACTGCCATGGTCAGAACAGCATTGGGGGTGAAATCAAGGAGGCGAAACCCGTAGGTGTTCATGATGTCACAGAAGAATTCAGAGAAAGGCGGGCAGAGCCTGCAGTAGAAGAAGAGCGCGCAAAAGGGATACCCAGTCGGGGCCAGTTCCGAAGCAGCGGCGGGGAGTACCTTCGTGCGTGGATGCGCTCGCGTCTCCGTCGACCAGAAGAGGTAGTAGTTCTCCCTCAGCTCCTTCGGCGGCGAAATGAGGGGGAAGATGGCCCGCTCATACGCGGCGCCGCAAGCCATCTGCGCCTCGGCCGACTTCACGGCCTTCCCTTGTCGACTTCGGAGCCATGGCGGAGGCGGTGAGGAAGATCGGCGGCGTTGATGATGCTGGTGGCGATGAAGCGGGCGCTGCTCTCTTTCAGCCTTGAAGAGAAGGGGTATCACGGTGGTTTTTCAATGGGACAGCAAGTGGCGAGATGGGTGGCCTGCCCCTGTGTCCCCTGCTTATATGAGGGAGGGGCGGACGTTCCGTTATTCCGAATAAAGAAACCCCCACGATCTCACCCACGATCTCTCACGGCCGCCGCGATCGGCGCGTGCCGTTCTGGAGGGCGTGGTGGGTCCGGGGTAAGTTCTGGCGTGACCGGGCTGCGTGTGCCCGTGCCTGTTTGGGCACAGCCCAACAGCGCTTCGGCACCGTGTGTGGCCCGAGCCGGGGCTCTGTCGGTGTACTAGAGTAGGGGTACCCTAGTATCCCGAACTTGTGCACGGGCAGTTGCAGCCCTCATGGCAAGGCTTACGGGTGACCGCCAAGATCTTCCATGGTTCCTTTGGAGCCATTCAAGAACAAAGTATTTAAGCCAAGGAGACAAGGCCCCGGCAAGAGGAGTTTGCCGGGAAGGCCACCCAAGGCACATAGGAGACAAGGCCCCGGCAAGAGAAGCTTGCCGGGAAGGCCTGATGAGCGACAAGCTTCCGGTAGCGACAAGACAACAACCATGACAAAGGCGCTTGCCAACAGACCACCACTCATACCCTACGCTCCGGCACATCCACTAACGTGTCGCCACAGGACCTTTCCAGCGCCAGCGTGGCGAGAGGCGGTGCAGCCGGCGGTCTTGGTGTGGCAAGCGGCGCTGACAAGATTGCCATCGTGGCAAGCGGTGGCGCCCCTGACGGTCCCTGTTTGCACTGTTAGGGCGACGTAGACGGGCATTTAATGCCTTTGTCCCCTGCCGTCAGGGTTAGGTATGATACACTGTACACTGTACAAGTAGGTGTACCAACCACTCCATTTCCATTTCTACCCTTGTCTACGTGCCACCTGTCGGAGACCCCTTGAGCATATAAAAGGAGGCCCATGCGCAACGTAGAAAGGGTCGGTCAGTTCCCCCCATGCTCAGTCTCGTTATCAGCTCGTGTGTACTGTAGCACTCAGCGCTCCTGAGCAAGAACGCAATACACCTAGACATGCGGCAAGAGAGTGTTATCTCTCCGGAGAGCTCCGAAGCTGGGTAAACCTCTCGTGTGCTTCACCTCGATCTGCTCTTCGTGCGACCTCCGCTCCCCGCCGAACCGAAAGGGGCTCGGTCCGCCGGTCCCATAGGTGTTCGTGGGCCAGATCAGCCTGCCCCGACAGTACTCCAAGATGATACTTATGCGCAAAATGAAAAAAGCAGATAACAAAAGTTTACGTGAATAATATATAGTACCTCAATAGGTGTGGAGCTAAACACCATCTTGAACCAGCTAAAAGGATCACGAATTGCACCCAAGGTCTCCAGTTTAGGCGGAGAGACTACATCTATTTGTGAAGGTACTATACCAGAATCAAGGAGCAACCTCTGAAGTGAATGGGCATCTTCGATGATGAGATCATGTCCAAAAAAACAAATTTCCATGCTTACAAGGTGGGGTGACTTTATTTTGAGACAACAGATACGAATTTTGATTCCAAAAACAAGCAGCAAGCGCTCCAGGGCAGGGCAGCTGGAGTGAATGATGTTGTGCAGTGCGGCCTCCAACAGATCAACCACCACAAGCGCAAGTTTTTTTAGCAGTGGGAGTTGAAGCATTTGTACCAGATTGTCTGCTAGATGGCCTGGGCCAAGGTAGTGGTGTGAAGAGAGGAGGAAAACCACGAGATGCACATCGGTGGTGAGGGCACAGATACATCGGTTCGTGGCATGCTACATACATAGTCATGGTAGAACTCAAGTTGCTGGAGTTTATCGAATTGATGGGATGTCAGCCAGGCGGCCACCGTGCAGGGTATGTCCAGCAGGTAGCATGCCGGGATGCGGATGTGTTGAACGGAGCCCTGGTAGGAGGAGATGATGGCTACGGGGAGTTTAGAATCACCATCGACACATAGCTGACGACAGTCAAGATTAAGAGGCGCGACGCACCACAGATTGCGCCACCGAGATGCGAGGACTTGTGTGCGGCAACCATCCTTGGTGGGGAAAAGGGAGATGATCTCCCCAAGGATGTCGTCTGGGATATCGCTGATGCGGTCCGCCGGAGATTCTACTGGTTCCTCGGGTCCAGGGGGTGCGTGGCCGCTTCTGGCCGCGCAATCGGGTCCAAGATCTACATCCGGCGGCGGCGCTGGCCGGAGCCTCTTCTGTGTACCTACCAATCTGAAAGAAAAAATGGCAAAAAAAACATGTAGGACATTCAAAATCAATTCTCAAGATCTGGAAGAAAAAAGGCACAAACATATATGTAGGACATTCAAAATCAATTCTCAAAATCTGGCCACGAATTATTAGCACGCAAGCTAACCCTAGTCGGATTATTAGCAAAAATCATTTATACAGAACAAACAATTAATCACTAACTCTATACGGATAACATTCAAACAATCAATACAAGACGTGCATCTAACGGATCTTAATTACTCTGATTTGATGGACTGAGAGAACATAACCATAGGATTTGTATTCCAGAAAAATTATAGAGGGGGGAGTAACCAGAGAAAACACATGATATGTTTGCCGCACAAATGAGTATATAGATGACTAGCCGGTTTTCTGCCGGAGTCGCAGTCGTTGCCGGGGTTGTTGTTGACCTCCGGCTCCGGCTGGGGGGGCACGACGGCGCCGACGAAGTCAAGGTCGTGACGCTTCCCGCGCGAGACCTCGTCGGCGGCGACAGCAACCTCTGAGCCCAGCTTCACGCCCCGGCGTCGCCACTCCCTCTGATGGTGCGCTTCAGCGGCATCCTCATACACTCCAGAGTACAGACGTTGGTGACCAATGTAGACCGGGGGTGCGGCCGCCTATTATGGTCGGCAGCTCGCGCGCGCAATTAATACGGACCAGTGGGAGCGAGGCATGCTGCGGTCAAAAGCTGTCTCGCCTCCCAATGAGCCCGCACGGCGGACTTCTACCATTCCTACCATCATTTCACACAGCTACTCACACGCCTCCCGTCAATATGCACACCTGCACACACGCCTCCCGGTGTGCGTGCGCGGCGGACTGCTCGCATGCGTCTCGTCAACTCACGCCTTCTCGCACGATACACGAGGCATGTGACAGCACATATATTTTTTGGTTTATTGATGATTCATTTTGCCGCTTTACTGCTTAAGTGAAGCATGGGACGGCCTAATGCACACGGTCCGAATAAATAATCCGTATGATATATTGGTTGGCTGTTTTTAATAATCTCCCGTTTGTAAGAAGATTTTATCAAAACGGGTCTCATTGACGAAAAAATACATTATCACAGTCTACTGGTGTCCATATATGACACCACGATAAGTTTCATGAATTTCCACTAAGTTTTGGATTTACTGAATTTTAAAAATATATATTCTCAATATTTTGAGATCTCTTGCACAGGGAAACATGCACCCAGGGACACATATGATTTTGCAACCCATTTTGGTGCACGTGTAGATCAAATTTGGATTTTGCACATTAAATCCCTAGGAAATCAATCAATGTATAAAAATGGCCGAATGATGTCTGTTATTAAAAAAATTAACACGACGCTCTGCCTTTCGTCACATTTTCACTGCAGAAAAAGTTTGACATGCCTCACAGTGGCTGTGGTGGTGCGGGATGTGTGTGTATGTGTGTGTGGGGGGGTGGTGGAGGGGTCTGGCAGTAAACTACAAGTCATGAACCTTTGTGTGGGATTATTGATCATTTTGTGAGTCATATATGCCATATGAAAGTCGTGAATTGGTTATTTAAAGCATTACAAATCCCTTTCATACATAATGTTCAGGCCACATGCATGCATTGGTGGTCCTCTCGGACACTCTTCCTTGTGTGGTTATCAGCGACGTGCCCATTTGTTAGCCCGCAAAGGTTTTCAGTTTCCACCGACAACGAAAGGCATTTGGCCAAAAGATGGATTCATCTTGGCATGCGTGTGGTGTGGATCATGGTGGGATTCCATATCAAAGTTCGAGCACGTGCGTACACACTCCCACCGGCTTGAAGTGAGGGGGTTACACGCATCGTGGTGTAGTGCGTTTCCAGTTTGCGAAGCATGTGCCACGTCAAAGTTGTGCATTGGGTATTCAAACATCACATAACATACGGGCGCATGCATGCGGTGGTTTTGTCCTATGACATCACTCGCGTGTGCCTCTCTCTGTGGGCCCACGAGGTCGTCGTCGACCAGTTGAACGTACAATGAGAGAGAGGTTAATTTGACCAACAAGGATGGTTCTGTTTTGGTTTGTATTACCTATATGCACGTCATAGGAGTATGTACATGTCAAAGAGGGGGCAACATGAATACTCTCTATATATGCGTGTCATAAACCTCGCTTCATGTGGGGACTTTTCGGTTCCCGAGACAGGTTCCACATCAAAGTTGTACATTATATTGGTATTCAAACATCACGCAATACCATGTAGGCGGTGGTTGCCCTATATATAGGAACTCACTCGCGTGTGGCGCTTCCATCCGTGGGCATGCGAGGTTGTCCTCCATCACTTTGACCCAATGAGAGAGAGGTTAATTTGATCACCAAGCAATGATTCTTTTTTGGTTTGTGCTATACAATAGAAGTACATATATACCGCGCGTTGAATGGGGGCGTACATATAGCACATACCACGCGTCATGAATCTCGCGCTCTCTGTGGGGACTTTTTGGTTTCCTATATACGTGGTGCCACATCAAAGTTGTGCATTGCGTATTCAAACATCACACAAACAGCTCTTTGGGCCACATGCAGATGGTGGTACGTAGTCCTATATAGGATGATCACTCGCGTGCGACGTATGCTTCACTTCGGTTGGGCCCACGAGTTCGTCGTCCATCACATTGACACAGCGAGAGAGAGAGAGAGGTACGCGTTTGACGAACAAGGAGGATTAATTCTTTTAGGGTTGTGTTACTAGGTGTATATATAGTACATGTCGATGGGGGGTGACCAGCTTGGTCCATCACTTTCACCGACACCGCGAGAGAGGTTAACTAATTTGACTTAGGAGGGGATTAATTTTTGTTTTGTATTCATATAGATCATGATGTGAGATTACATATATATAATAGTGCATTTGTACACATGAATCCATCCAGCTAGACTGAAGGGGGGGGGGAGCACACGACACGTCATGATCGACCTCTTGCTCTGTGTGGGGACCTCTGCGATTTTCAACGCATGCACCACATCAATGTTGTGCATTGGGTCGGGTATTCAACACATATGCATGCATCACACACCTCCATAAATATGTTCGGAACACACACATGCAATAATGGTTGTCTTTGGACACACTCTCACTCGCTTGGTTATGGGCGTCAAGCCTATATATATTCATGGGCCCGCGTGGACGTCCATCATTTCAACCAACGACGGGAAAGGTTGCCAGGGTGGATATATTCTTCTTATTTGCTTTGAGTTACCATATAGTAGGTCGACCCATTCCAAGCCTAATTAAGTTTGAGGACATGCTACGCGTCGTGAACCCTTCGCTCAATGTGGGGATTTTACGGTTCCAAAGCACGGTGCCACATCAAATTTGTGCATTCGGTATTCAAACACCACACACACCACTTCCATATACATACTTGGGCCACATGCACAGAGTGGGTTTGCCTTCATACAATAGTCCCTCGCAAGGTTATCGGCGACAAGCTAGCCCATTTTGCGGGACCGTGTGGACGTCCATCACTTTGACAAACAACGAGTGGGGAGAGGTTGTACGACCAAGTTGGATTCTGCTTGCTCCGTGTTACAGTACATCTTGGTGAGATGCCCTCCCCCTGACGTGTGTGTGGGGGGCTACTTCGCGCTACCTACAACCTCCGTGGGGTCGGGGAAGTCTGGTTAATTTGCGAGGCACACGTGCCACATCAAAAGTTGTGAGTGGTGGTTAAATATCACATACCACACCCTTTTCATACATATAGTAGGGCCATCCACATGTGGTTCGTATGTGGTCTCTCCCATCTCGCGCCACAAGCACACATTTGTGCGTCGTCACACAGTCCACCTTTGTCGGGAAGCGATATATATATATATATATATATATATATATATATATATATATATATATGTGTGTGTGTGTATATATATATATATATGATGGACTCCTATAGGTTTTGTGTTACGGTAGGGTGAGATTTTAGACCTAGCTATTTGGGGGCATGCATTCGTAGCTAGGATTCCCTTACCGCCGACATGAAGTGGGGTTCGTAGGGGGTGGCTGACTAGCAATATTGTGCTTTTGTGCGATAGGTGCCACATCAAAGTTGTGCATTGGGTATTTGAACATCAAACCACCCTTTTCATACATATATTTGGTCCACATGCAAGTGTGTTCGTGTTCTGGCCCTCTCCCGCGTTATTCTTTTTGCCAAATTTATAAACAGCACATGAGTTGGATGTAGAAACCGTCTGCGGTTGGGTACGCAACAGACACGGTTCGGTGAGACTACCCGTGTGCCACGCCCGTGCCCTGCAGTCCCTCACATCAGCACAGTAGATTGGGCTCCATGAGGCTTGCCTCCCGGTCTCAAAAATATCTACTGCCTCGTAATCTCGAAAATATCTACCGCTTGAAAGGTTTTAATGTCTGATAGCACACAATTAGTATGTGCGGACCGTGTGCGATGTCTGTTACTCCCGCTCTGCTTCAGTCCCTTGATTCAAATTTTTAGTAGCCCTGACAATTTACTCCTGCCTCTGCATCCCTCGCAATCTCAAAAATATCTGCTCGCCCTTGATCCAAATTTTCAGTAGCCCCGCCTTGTTACTCCCGCCTAGTAAAATTTTCAGTTGCCGCGGTATTTCCTCAAAAACCACCTTGCCCCCCGCCCTCCACACACACCACACACTTCCCAAAACCTCCGCTCACACAGACACACACACCACCCCCGCAACCATTGGTAGGTCAACGCCATCGCCGCCGCCTCCATCCACAACCTCTGCCTGTGTGCCGTGGAGCTCGAGGAGCCAATGGCCAAAAGGAGGTTTATCGCGGCCACCGAGGTGTCCCCGTCGTCCTCGGCGGGCTCTTTATCGATCTGTCGTTGTTGGTCCCCCGATCCGCCCGTCGCCGCGCCTCTATGCCGGTTCGAGGACTTCCCCGTCCTCCCTCGGACCCGACAACCGATGAGGTCGTACCCCGGGGTCCGGCAGCGGCAGTGGGGGACGTGGG
Organism: Aegilops bicornis; assembly: GCA_021605145.1. NCBI lineage: Eukaryota > Viridiplantae > Streptophyta > Magnoliopsida > Poales > Poaceae > Aegilops > Aegilops bicornis. The sequence continues at coordinate 272,183,762 of CM038671.1, read as the reverse complement.
TCGCCGAGATTACAGATCGGGAGACCCACACCCGCCAGTGGCTCGGTAGCTTCCACACGGTCTAGCTCGCGGCCATGGAGTACGATCGCTGGCAGGTCCGCTACCACCGCGCAGCGGCTAGGCTCAATTTCCCCTTCGGCACACGTCCGGTCAACCTCGTTCTACTGGAGCCAGGGGTGGTGACCTCGGCTATGGCGCAGGGGCACCGCGAGGTGTGCGAGCGCCTCGAGGCTGAGTCCACCGATGTGGCCTACAGGCAAGAGCTCTGCCGACAGCACCCGGAACTCATGGAGGTGGAGCGGGCGATCTTTGCTAGCGCGGAGGGTGGCGAGGTTATCGTGCTCTCCTCCGATAAGGAGGTCGAAGGCAGCGAGGACGGCGGCACGGAGGGCGGCGATGAGGAGGAGATCGACACCGACGAGTGGAGGGGTGCCTTCCCCAACGACCCCGAGAACGGCACCGGCCCAGACCCAGCTCGCGGCACACTGTACCTAATGGGTAAGGATTGGCGCGACCTCCACTTCGACCGAAAGTAGTTTAGCTTAGTTTAAATTTATGTTTTATGTTTGGTTATGCAAAACTATCTATGTTTATGTTTGAATGCATGCTACTTTCTGTTGAACCTGCTTTGAACTTGATCAAATTGAAGTTTACAACGTTAAGTTTAGGGGATCAACTAGAAACGGCCAAAAATTGCTGGAGTATATATATATATATCCACTAAGGGTTTTAGTCCTTTAACTTTTAAAGGATCGGCTACAGATGGCCTTATGCCTTGTTTGTTTCAGTTCTTCACCATGTGATGCTCTATATGTGCAACTATTTGTCGTGCAGTTCAATTTCATCAATAACAGTTTCAACAATACCACCATAAATTACGATATTTGGTTGCTATTAAGGATATTGCAGTTAACATGCCTTTTCGTTTTTTAACAATAACTAGTGTACTTTAGACCTACACAATACCAGTTTAAATGACTATTTGCTTGTTTTTAAATGTTATGTCTGATGCAGTCAACACACCTTTCCACTTCTTGTTTTGCTTAAGTAGGGTGCTTAAGCCTGCACACTGAAGCTATGATTTGTAGATTATGTTGTCTACCATGGATATACACTGGTGCGTGTCGGTCCTAAACAAACGTTTTTTTACCCCTTTCTGCAACGGCATTTGGAACCGTCGCCAAGTGAGTGTGGGCAATAGGGGGATCTTTCCCACACGGCCCAGAAACCGTCGGGGATAGGGAGCCTTGATACATAAAGTTGTCCCTATGTAGCTGTTTCCAATATCTCGAATATCCCAAACGCTTCATCCTTGCTACTCGTTTGTGCTCGCATTGCCATCGCAGTCGAAGTTTTGTGGTTCTGCCTAAAACAAGGCAGATTCTAGGCACGTGAGCTTCCCAGACAGATTTTAGGCAGATTCCAGGCATGGGAGGTTTACAATGCCTGGCACATCACAAACGGTTCATGATTATAAACCGTGTACGATAGGTAGACAATCACACACATTTAGTTTTCCCGCACCGTCAGTGATAATGTCTGACATCACACATGCTTTGCGAACGGCAACTATGTGCATGCTTGCACACGTTTCCTCTTTGTGAGCCATCTCGGATTATGGTGTATATCGCAAAAGTTTGTGTTTTACCAACCGTGTGTGCCGTAATGACCTGCACAATGTAATTTCGTCCTAATTTAATTGTTGCTATTTAAAATTGTACCTAATTTAAACTTGAAAGTAGGCTATAGCTTTATTCATATCCATCAGGTTCAAACAACCAATGCATTATTCGATTCACATGTACATATGTTTAAGAATTACGAAGCACCAAATAAACAATGATGTACACAGGTTCTATACTTGTACTATTACAGATGGTAAAGAAAGAGGCGACAGACATTCCAGTTGTTGAACAAGGTGAAGCAGAATGGCCCTATTGTGCTCTCCTGGATGCAGAAGGCATGCAGGAGTCTAGTTCAACCCCTTATGATGGACGGCCGCCAATCATGTAGTTTGAGAGGTAATCTTGAGTAAACTGCTTCAGGATCCACTGCAAAAGAAAAAAGATGCAGATATTGTCATCTAACACAACTCATTATGAGCAGTAAAAATAAGGCTATAGTGTTCTTACTTACCATCCTGCAGTTCACTGTTGTCTTGCATAAAGTGTAAACAAATAGTTCGATTGACATCTTTTGACCCATTTTAGTAACAACCTTTATCAGTTTCCTCACTTGATGGTGGTTCATGAATATCTCATTGACCCATACGCATAAAGGGCCGAAGTGTGAATCATTGGCAATGATATATGTACCTAAAAGCACCAAGTTAATATTAGAAGCTAAACAACAATTGAAAAATGATGTAGTACAACACTCCATTCATCCCATTATATAAGATTTTATTACATGTATATCTAGACATCATCGTAACATTAAGGTAACACTCTTCCTTGTTGCTATGTAGCATGGGATTGCATATTTAGTCATTCAAGACAATGCATGTTGCTAAACAACAATTGAAAAACGAGAAGGCATGTTAATCGCAATATCCTTAATAAAGAACCAAATATCGTAATTCATAGTGGTATTGTTGAAACTGTTATTGATGAAATTGAACTGCACAGCAAATAGTTGCACATATAGAGCATCACATTGTGAAGAACTGAAATAAACAAGTCATAAGGACATCTCTAGGCGATCCTTAAAAAGTTAAAGGACTAAAACCCTTAGTGGATATATATATACTACAGCAATTTTTGGCCTTTTTAGTCGATCCCCTAAACTTAAGGTTGTAAACTTCAATTTGATCAAGTTCAAAGCAGGTTCAACCGAAAGTAGCATGCATTCAAACATAAACATAGATAGTTTTGCATAACCGAACATAAAACACAAATTTAAACTAATCTAAACTACTTTCGGTCGAAGTAGAGGTCGAGCCAATATATCCTTCCTCGTCATGTACGGTGTGCCGCGATCCGGGTCCGGGCCAGTACCGTCGTCGGGGTCGTTGGGGAAGGCACTCCTCCATTCGTAGACATCGATCTCCTCGTCCTCGGGGCCCACCTCGACGCCCTCCGCATCGCCATCGCTGTCGCCGTCGCCTTCGACCCCGTCATCAGAGGAGAGCATGATAACCTCGCCGCCGTCCTCGCCGTCTTCAACCTAGTCACAGGAGGAGAGCGCGATAACCTCGCCGCGCTCCGCGCCGGCAACGATCGCCCGCTAAGCCTCCACGAGCTCCGGGTGCTGCCGGCGTAGCTCTTGCATGTAGGCCTCGTCGGCGGCCTCGGCCTCGAGGCTCTCCCACGCCTCGCGGTCCTCCTGCGCCATAGTCGAGCTCACCACCCGTGGCTCCGTCGGAACGATGTGGACAGACATGTGCCGAAGGGGAAATTGAGCCTAGCCGCCGCGTCATGGTAGCGGACCTGCCAATGGTCGTACTCCATGGCCGCGAGCTCGGCCGTGTCGAAGCTACCGAGCCACCGGCGAGTGTGGGTCTCTCGATCTGTAATCTCGGCGATCCACGTCCCCCACAACCGCTGCTGGACCCCGAGGTAGGACTTCATCGGCTGCCGGGTCCAAGGGAGGACGACAAAGTCCTCGAACCGGCGTAGGGGCGCGGCGGCGGGCGGATCGGGGGACCGACAACGGCGGATCGGGCCCGCGAAGGACGACGTCGGGCGAAAAGGCCGCGATAAACCTCTTTTTGGCCATTGGCTCCTCGAGCTCCCCGGCACACTGGCAGAGGTTGAGGATGGAGGCGCCGACGATGGCGGCAACCTACCAATGGTTTCGAGGATTGTGTGTGTCTGTGTGAGCGTAGGTTTTGGGGGGTGTGTGTGGAGGGAGGGAGAGAAAGGTTGTGTTTGAGGAAATACTGGGGCAACTGAAAATTTTACTAGGCGGGAGTAACAAGGCGGGGCTACTGTAAATTTTACTAGGCGAGCAGAAATTTTTGAGATTGCGAGGGATGAAGAGGCGGTAGTAAAATGCCGGGGCTACTGAAAATTTGAATCAAGGGACTGAAGCAGAGCGGGAGTAACAGACATCGCACACAGTCCGCACATACTAATCGTGTGCTATCAAACATTAAAATCTTCTAGGCAGTAGATATTTTCAAGATTGCGAGGGATGCAGAGGCGGGAGTTTTTGGGGAGTGAGCTAGTGTGCTTGACACGCCGGCTGTGGACTGTAGCCGACGCACCTTCTCGCGTAAGCCATAGGCGTACTATACACCGACGGTGCTCCAAGATATTTTGTACTACATCTCACATGATTGGTGATAATAAACTGTGTGGGATCTACTTGATTTGAATTACTAAATGGGGTCACAGCGGCAATGGACGTTGTTTGAATTGCTAGACCTTTTATCCGTAGTGAACATGCAACTATATGTGTCCTTCAGTGCATGCTTACGTCCCATGGAAGAAATGGGAATGAATTTTTCGGGGTTCGTTTGGCCTTTTTTATACATTAAATGGGTTTTCTAGGCATTTTATGTGCATAATTCAAATTTGAACTACAAGCACATGCTCCAATGCACCAAAGTTGGTTGAAAAATCACACGTGTGTCCTTGGGTGAATTTCTAGGTCCCATGCAAGAGATGGGAATGAATTTCAAACACCGTGGCAATCGTTGATTGCTTGACAAAAGCGTTGAGATACCTGATTTTTAAATTCTAGTAAATCCAAAACTCGTATGAAATTCATGAAACTTGGCATGCTATGATGGAGCGGCATCAACATGCCGCGGTGAAAATTTTGTCCCATTTGGGGCACGTTTGGGTATAAGATTCTCACGAACCAGAGCTTCTCAGAACAAGCATGATGGTTTCGATAGGGAACCTACCACCTTTGGGGACAGGACGAGATCCGTTGCCTCTTATTTCTTTCATAAAATTTCTAGTGTAAACATAGAACAACAGGAGTGTTGTGTTTAATCTTGGAATTTTTGGGGTTCGTTTGGCCTTTTTTATACATTAACTGGGTTTTGTAGGCATTTTATGTCCATAATTCAAATTTGAACTACAAGCACATGCTCCAATGCACTAAAGTTGGTTGAAAAATCACATGTGTGTCCCTGGGTGAATTTCTAGGTCCCATGCAAGAGATTGGAATGAAATTCAAACACCAGAACCTTGATTGATTCTTGCAAAAGCGTTGAGATGCCTGGTTTTTAAATTCTACTAAATCCAAAACTCGTCTGAAATTCATGAAACTTGGCATGCTATCATGGAGCGGCATCAACATGTCGTGGTAAAAACATTGTCCCATTTGGGGCAGGTTCGGGTATATGCTTCTCACAAACCAGAGCTTCTCACAACAAGCATGATGGTTTCCATAGGGAACGTCCCACCTTTGGGGACGAAATGATATCCATTGCCTCTTATTGCTTTCAAATTTTTCTCTCGTGTCAACATAGAACAACAGGTGTGTTGTGTCAATTTTTGGGATTTTTCGGGGTTCGTTTGGACATTTTTATGCATTAACTGAGTTTTCAATGCATTTATGTGCATAATTCAAATTTGAACTACATGCACATGCTCCAGTGCATATAAATTGGTTGAAAAAACAAACATGTGTCCTTGGGTGTATGCTTAGGTCCCATGCAAGAAATGGGAATGAATTTCAAACACCAGGGCACCGTTGATTGTCGGCAAAACATTGAGGTGCCTGGTTTTTAAATTCTAGTAAATCCAAAAATCGTCTGAAATTCATGAAACTTGGCATGCTATCATGGAGCGGCATAAACATGCCGTGGTAAAAAATTGTCCCATTTGGGGCAGGTTTGGGTATATGCTTCTCACAAACCAGAGCTTCTCACAACAAGCCTGATGGTTTCGGTAGGGAACGTACGTCCCACCTTTGGGGACGAAATGACATCCATTGCCTCTTATTGCTTTTAAAAAAATTCTCGTGTCAACATAGAACAACAAGAGTGTTGTGTCAATTTTGGGATTTTTCGGGGTTCGTTTGGACATTTTTATGCATTAACTGAGTTTTCTAGGCATTTTATGTGCATAATTCAAAATTGAACTACATGCATGCTCCAATGCACCAAAGTTGGTTGAAAAATCACATGTGTGTCCTAGGGTGAATTTCTAGGTCCCATGCAAGAGATTGGAATGAAATTCAAACACTAGGGCACTCTTTATTGTCGGCAAAACATTGAGATGCCTAGTTTTTAAATTCTAGTAAATCGAAAACTCATCTGAAATTGATAAAACTTGGCATGCTATCATGGAATGGCACCTGTCGGTGTCAAAACCGGCGGATCTCGGGTAGGGGGTCCCGAACTGTGCGTCTAGGCGGATGGTAATAGGAGACAAGGGACACGATGTTTTTACCCAGGTTCGGGCCCTCTCGATGGAGGTAAAACCCTACTCCTGCTTGATTAATATTGATGATATGGGTAGTACAAGAGTAGATCTACCACAAGATCAGAGAGGCTAAACCCTAGAAGCTAGCCTATGGTATGATTGTCGTTCGTCCTACGGATTAAAACCCTCCGGTTTATATAGACACCGAAGAGGGTTAGGGTTACATAGAGTCGGTTACAATGGGAGGAGATCTACACATCCGTATCGCCAAGCTTGCCTTCCACGCCAAGGAAAGTCCCATCCGGACACGGGACGAAGTCTTCAATCTTGTATCTTCATAGTCCAGGAGTCCGGCCAAAGGTTATAGTCCGGCCTTTCGGACACCCCCTAATCCAGGACTCCCTCAGTAGCCCCTGAACCGGGCTTCAATGACGACGATTCCGGCGCGCAGATTGTCTTCGTCATTGCATGGCGGGTTCCTCCTCCGAATACTTCATAGAAGATTTTGAACATAAGGATAGTGTCTGGCTCTGCAAAATAAGTTACACATACCACCGTAGAGAGAATAATATTTACACAAATCCAATCTGCTGACGTATCTCGCAGCGTGACATCACACCATGGCCAAGCCTTTATTCGCATCGTTTTTACTGTCCCACCTCAGCGCGTTTAGCGAGGTGGTTTCCTTGGCACGTCTTGTCAAAGCAGAGATCGTGTCCCCTTATTCCGGGATTCTCATTAATATGGGCGTGGGTAACCCAATCGTGCCCATTGGCACGTCTCCTCTATCAAAGGCGAGTCCCAAACGGTCACGGGGAGGGCTCTTGGTATTCAACCTCTTTATAAAGAGACCAAGGCTCTACTCCTTTCTTTCAATCTCAATCGAATCAGCCCCGCCTCGAGTTCCAACACCCAAAGCTCCAGATTCAGCGCTTGGACCTTTGATGATGTCCGGTTCCGACCTTCAAGGCCGGTGGATGCCTTCCTCCGTTACGGAAGAAGACGTGCTAAATCTAAGAGATGCCAGGTATTTAATCGGTGAAATTTCGCATAGGCTGCCTGCTCAAGGGCAGGTTATTCCCACTCCCAAGCCTGGTGAGAGTGTGGTGTTCGCGTCTCACTTCCTTCGGGGGTTAGGCTTCCCGACGGACCCCTTCGTGAGGGGCTCCTGTTTTATTATGGGTTGGAATTGCACGACTTGGGTCCGGAGTCCATCCTCCACATCTAATCGTTCATTGTCGTGTGCGAAGCCTTCCTCCGCATTACCCCTCACTTCGGATTGTGGCTTAAGACCTTCAAAGTGGAGCCGAAGACGATCAAGGGGCAGCAAGCGGAGTGCGGTGGGGCTGTTATAAGCAAGAATGCTGACGCTCCATGGCCCGAGGGCTCTTTTCAAGAGGAGTTCAGCTTATGGCAATGAGAGTAGTTTTATATCACAGCTCCCAGGGGCACCAAGTGGGTGGCGCCAACTGCCTTTCGCTCGGGTCCTCCCCCGCGGCTGGCGTCATGGGTCAATAAAGGGCTTGACTGGGGGCCGTCCAAGGACGTGCCCTTGTTGCAGGGCCACATTCAAGATCTCCTGGAAAGAGACATCAACCTGGCCGTAGTGACGCAGGTCATGTTGATTCGCCGCACTTTGCCACCTGCGCCGCCCCCTCCACATGGGAGTTTAATCCGGAGGGACCACGAGCTCTCCAACACTTTACGGGCGCGACGCCCATGGAGATGTACAAATTGTTTTTCGGATCACAAGCAATGTGTCCGGACTCGACCGAGGACGCAGGTCTGAGCTGCAATCGCCCGGATACTCAAGTAAGTAGCCCTGTACCCGGACATGCTATCCATATATTTATCATAAAATTCCCTTAAAAGAGTTGTCCCTTAAACAAGAGTGGATAGCGAAAGCAAAGCTAATCAGGTGTCCGCCCCTCCCCGAGACCACGCGGATCCCGTGTTAACCAGATGCTTTGGAGGTTGCACCTTTGGAAGAAGGCGAAGGGGGAACAAGGAAGCTACCGTCTCCCGAAGGAGGCTGTCGGGAAAGGAGGATTCGAGAATCCCTCCATCCAGGGAAAGAAGAGGACCGCCTCTGAAGACCCGGAGACCATGGTCTCAAAGCGGGGGAAGAAATCTTCGTGTGAGGGTCCTGCGCCGGGAGGTGCCTCGGCCGCACTGTGCCCTCAAGGGGATCAGCTCTCCAGCGAGCCGTAAGTAGAGAGGGGAGTTTTAAAATAAGAGACATCCCTATTCTATTCCTGAGAAAGATAACTGAATTTTTACCTTGTAGTTCGGATCTCAGCCCTTCTCAGCAGAGCTCATCTTCAGGGGTTCTTCGTCCGGAGATGGAGAGCGGAACGCCTCCCCCTGCCGTACCGCCTTGCGAGGCGGGCGACCCTGAGGTGTCGTCACGGAGGGTTTCTCCAAATCCGGCAGGGCCGGAAAGCAGCCGTATGGCTCCTCAAAGCCCTCCGTGTCCGGTCTTCGAAAAAGGCCATCGGGCAAGTCCGGCACCGTCCGGTGCACGGTCGGAGGAGCTGAAGGATCTGCTCGGGCGAGCGTCTATCTCAGAAGAACACCGTGCATTGATGGGCGCGGTGATTGAAAGGATTTCATCCGCGGAGAGCGGGTTGCACGAGGCCGCCAGGAGTTTACTAACAGGTTTTGAGGTACGCGAAATGATGTACCTTTTGACAGTTCCGCATATAAAAGATGTGCCCTGTATAGATAGTAGCCCCTGAGACTCGGTGCGTTGTCAAAAATGATGGCGCGCCGAGGATCATAATCCCAGGTATAATATGTCGCTCTTCCTATGTAGGTGGCGAAGTGTCCGGTGGCTAGCCGGACTGATTAATTTGCCGAGCTAAAGTGGCAACTTGACGTGGCGGATGCCGACATCGCGCTTGTCAACAAGCGTCTTGACGAGTCACAAGGTATGCAATTTCTCCGCGGACACCTGGTAAGGGGGCTTGATGCCCGTGCCTTACAACATGTATGCTTGATGTAGATGGTGCCGCTGCCATGGAGAACCTTCGGGCGGAACTCGCCCGAGCCCAGGAGCAGGCCGAAAAAGTGATGTGGCTGCCTTAAAAGGCGGCGAAGAGCTGAAAGCCGAACAGGTTGCTCAACGCCCGAAGCAGGAAGGAAATGGCCGAGATGGCTGTGAAGTTGAAGGATGCTGCCGATCACGCTGCAAGCTTCTTGAAAAAGAAGATCGGGAGGAACAGAAGGACCTGGAGAAGGCCACTACCGAGGCCAAGGATGCTCGCTCTGCAATGAGAGCCATGAAGCAGGAGCTACGTCAGGCCGGAGATATCGCGGCTGGAAAGCCCTTTATGCTGCGGATGAAGTTCGGGATCCTAAATATGCTCAGTTGGACCGGCTGTGGAGTGCGGCGGATATTTATCTGGACTTGGCGGCAAGTGCCGCGGACGCGGCCGAACACTTCCGAGATCAACAGGATCACGAAGTGGAAAAGCTTTTTTGGTCGCAGTTCCACAATCCAGAGCGCCCACTTCCATTAACAGAGCGTTTGGCTAAATGCACGGAGCTGAATAGGTTATCTGGACTCGCCATGAAGGATGTCGTGAGTCATCTGTGGCCGGAAAGGCCCGAGCCGAAGAGTTGTTTTAGTTTGGTGCAGCAGTTCCTTGGTGCGGTGTCGCATATCAATGCGATGAAGAGGTCAGCATGCATAGAGGGTGCACAGATGGCTCTTGCCCGTGTCAAGACATACTGGGCGGAGATGAAGGCCACCGACGTTGCATCCCAAGATTCGGACAAGAGCTGAGTACCTGCCGAGCACTATTTTTAGGAAGTCCTGCAGGACGCTCGTTTAATAGAGACGCAATGCTCGAAGGATATTATGTTCGAATAACATGTATTATTGTAAAACAATGTTTTGATGGAATATAAAAGCTATTTATACTTGTGTCTGCAAGAATTAAAGTACCTCTTGTGCGGCCGTTAATGTATATGTGTATATAACCTGAAAGATGGCAGTCTTCGGATTCAGCCCCCACGCATATAATGCGGGGGTGTTCGCAGAAGGCGCATTTTCACAATTGATCCAACGTCTTGGTCCTATAAAGGAGGTGATAGCGCAGCGAACTAGGCAACCGGACTATAATGCTTTATCACTTTCACTTAGCCATAGGAGTTTGATAGTGGGGCTACTATATAACCCCTAGGGGCACCGCGCTCGCCCGAATTCGGGGCGCGTGTGTGCTTGACCGGGAAATGGCCCTTCGTTAATGCGGAGGAATCCTAAAGATTCCGGTGGGTCGTCGAGTGGTTGACTAGTCTCACGCTATATCATGACAGTCAGTTTTCGGCTTTCTCTACTGAGGTGCTCGCCTGGCCGAACCGGGGCACAATCGCAGTAGTTCTCCTGGTGCCGCCTTAGCCGATAGAGTGGAACATAAGGCAGCAAAACACAGGAGACGGGCAAACCCAACATTTGACCAAAGACATGATTCGGAGCTGATGCATATAAGGCCAAACTCGTGACGCCGAACACTCCCTAAGCTATTCAGTCTTTATGAAAACGGGCTGAACAACGCCCTTAGTAATAAGCCCCTGGTGTCCAGGTACGCGCAAAATCCTGACGTGGCCAATTCCAAGACGCCAGCCTCCACCTCGGTTATAGCAAGAAACTGGGGGATGTTTATCAACAAGAGACAGTAAAAAAAAGGTTTACGCAGGGTCTTAATCTGAAAAGAATCCTTGGAACGGGTCCCTACTGCTCGTCTGCGCCTGTGTCTCCGTTGTGCCGTATCCTAGACGGGTGTAGCACGGTGTTCATCTGTAAAAGAGAGGAACTTAGTTGAAAAAGATCGTGCGAAAATGTACGTTTATATTAAATAAGCAAAGTACAATTTGAAAAATTAATACAATTGAGCTTTATTGTCTCTTTGTTGTACATGCGCGGAGCCCCTTGAACGGGGGTATGCGGCTAGTAAGCCCTTGTATGTTTGTGCCGGACTCGTCTAGCCATGTCCGGGGTCTGAACGACCTGTTTAGGTGCTTTGATTAGTGAAGCCGGTTTAGTGCGTGGCTGTTAAGGCAGCCGCACAATCTTCCGCGCTCGAGGGACACTCGATATTTCCCTTCAATGAGATGATGCCTCGTGGACCGGGCATTTTAAGTATAAGGGATGCATAATGCGGTATTGCGTTAAAGCGGGCGAAAGCTTCGCGTCCCAGTAGTGATTGATAGCTACTTGTAAATGGGGCGATGTGGAAGGTTAGCTTTTCGCGGCGGAAGTTGTCGGGTGAGCCGAACATGACTTCTAGCAGGAGAGAGCCCGTACAATGGGCATCTGGGCCTGGCGTTACCCCTTGAAAGGAAGTGTTGCCATGGCGATGAATTGTTGGGTCTATCCCCATTTTGCGGATTCTGTCCTGATATAGCGGGTTTAAGTCGCTGCAGCCGTCCATTAGGACTTGTGTAAAGTGGAGTCCGTCAATTATCGGATCTAATACCAAGGCAGTCCAGCCTGCATTCCAGATACTTCTAGAGTAATCCTGTTGGTCGAAGGTGATTGGTTGTAACAACCAGTGGCGGGACTCCTCTGGGATAGGCCGTATGGCGCGTATCTCTATAGGCGCCACTATGTTTTCCCTTTTGTCACGTGAAGTGAGTTTACTGTTTTGACTTCTTGTGGGAAATTCTTTTGTTTTTCGGTGCTCTGCTTGTGGGGTTCGTCATCGTCCTCGCTTGGTGTGTCGAGCCCTTTGTGTTCGCATTGAGTTTGCGGATTGCTTGAAGACCCAACAATCTCTGTGTGTATGGTTTGCGTGCTTCCGGGAGTACTATGGATTTGACATATCTTGTCCAAGATTTTGTTTAGGTTAGATAGCTCGTCCTGTTATCCTTGAGGGCAGCTTTTTCCGATTCTGCCGAGAGCTTTTGAATCCGGCGTTGATCGCCGTGCTCTTCGTGCTGTTTCCTTGGTCCGGCTGGTCCTTGCTGCGTCGCGGTTTCCTGTTCCATCCCTAACTTCGATGTACTTGGGTCATTGGTATCGTGCATCTTGCCAACCAGCTATCCTCTCCTAACATAAGCGGGTCATGAGGCTTGTTAATGCGGCCATTGTTCTTGGCTTTTCTCGGCGAGGTGTCAAGCGAGCCATTCGTCTCTCGAACGCTGTGTTTGAAAGCTGCTAAGGCTTCGGCTTCCGGACAGTTGACTATCTGGTTCTTTTTAGTAAGAAATATGTTCCAGAGTTTCCGGGCTGACTCTCCGGGTTGTTGAGTTATATGACTTAAATCATCTGCATCTGGAGGTCGGACATAGGTCCCTTGAAAATTTGCCCGAAAAGCATCCTCGAGCTCTTCCCAACTTCCAATGGTGTTTTCGGGAGGGCTTTTAAGCCAATGCCGGGCTGGCCCTTTGAGCTTGAGGGGTAAGTTTTATGGCATGGAGGTCATCTCCTCTAGCCATGTGTATGTGGAGGATGTAATCCTCAATCCAGACTCCAGGGTCTGTTGTTCCGTCGTATGACTCTATGTTTACGGGCTTGAATCCCGCTGGAAATTCATGATCCAGCACCTCATCGGTGAAACATAGGGGGTGTGCGGCACCCCTATATCTAGGTGTACCGTGATGTTCAGATATTTGATGTGTTGCATTGCTTAATAGAGCTTGCTTTCTTGGCCCATAGATAGATCTGGCTGGGCCATCTTTTTGATGTGAATCCTTGTGCGGATCGCATGCCAGCTTGTCTGCGGCGTCCTTTGCCACACTATGTTGGCCATGGGGTTGTTTATCCGACCGGGTGGCTTCCTTATTTTTTGATTGCGGAGGCTCTAAGGCCTCATAATCAAATTCCAGCAGTAATTTTTGCTTCGGATAGCTCTTTGTGTGGCGACTGTCGCCGTATTTGTCTGTGGTGTTGAGTACTTTGCTCCATCTAATTCTGAGTGCATCTTCCGCTGTTTTGAGCTTCCGTTTCTGCTTTTTCAAGCTACGTGTAGTGGCAATGAGCCTTTTTTGGAGGTTCTTCTGCTCCAGTAATCTATCCGGCGTGAGGTCGTCCGGACTGTTATCTTCGCCGGGAACGGGTTGTTTATCCAAGTTGCCCTGTTCGGACGGTTGCTCGATGGCATGTTCGTTGTCCACCGGTTCGCCCTGCTCTATGGCTGGGTCTGTATGGCTGCTGTCTCTGTCGAGGTGGGGTTTGGAGCGGCGCTTACGCCGCCGCTTTGATTGCTTTTCGAGGGAACGATACCTCGTTGCGTCCCTTTGTTCCTCGTCGTCGTTTCTTTTGGGTGTGTCCACCATGTATACATCATGGGATGAGGTGGTTGTCCAGTGCCCTATAGGCACTGATTCCTGTTCGTCTCCTACATCGTCGTCCATACCGTCGATGTCTTCGGAGTCGAAGTCGAGCATGTCGGTTAAATCATCGACAGTGGCTACGAAGTGGGTGGTGGGTGTGCTTTGAATTTCTTCATCGTCCGCGTCCCAACCTTGCTGACCATAGTCCGGCCAGGGCTCTCCTGATAAAGAGAGAGACTTTAGTGAATTTAGAATGTCACCGAAAGGCGAGTGCTGAAAGATGTCCGCGGCGGTGAACTCCATGGTCGGCGCCCAATCGGATTCGTTTGGAAGGGGCACGGAAGGTTCGGAGTCCGGAGAGGAGTCCGGCACCTTGGAGTCACGAGCTTCGTGAAGGACAGGTATGGTGTTCGGCTCGATCTCCGTAGAGATTGCAGCCCCCGAGGCAGCGTCCAGCCACCCGTCCTCGATTGGCGCAATCGGCTCCGAGCTAAGGGTCAGAGCGGACACTAGTGCGGCCTCCAGGACACTGTTCGGCAGTAGAGCTAGATCATGCCCATCGTGACAGTGCGGCGCGCTTGGCTATGGCTCGAACCCGTCGAAGATCAAGTCTCCGCGGGCGTCGGCCGTGTAGTTCAAACTTCCAAATCTGACCTGACGGCCAGGGGCGTAGCTTTCGATCTGCTCCAGATGGCCAAGCGAATTGGCCCAGTGCAAAGCCACCGAATCACGAAGATCCGTCCGGGAGAAAAGTCTTGCCTCGACCGCATTGTTGTTGATGATCGGAGGAGCCATCGGGCCTAAAGGTGACGACACGTAGGAACTCTCAATGAAAGCACCAATGTCGATTGTCAAAACCGCGGATCTCGGGTAGGGGTTCCCGAAAGTGCGTCTAGGCGGATGGTAACAGGAGACAAGGGACACGATGTTTTACCCTGTGTTCGGGCCCTCTTGATGGAGGTAAAACCCTACTCCTGCTTGATTAATATTGATGATATGGGTAGTACAAGAGTAGATCTACCACGAGATCGTAGAGAGGCTAAACCCTAGAAGCTAGCCTATGGTATGATTGTTGTTCGCCCCACGGACTAAAACCCTCCGGTTTATATAGACACCGGAGAGGGTTAGGGTTACATAGAGTCGGTTACAATGGGAGGAGATCTACATATCCAGACGCCAAGCTTGCCTTCCACGCCAAGGAAAGTCCCATCCGGACACAGGACAAAGTCTTCAATCTTGTATCTTCATAGTCCAGGAGTCCGGCCAAAGGTTATAGTCCGGCCATCCGGACACCCCCTAATCCAGGAATCCCTCAGCACCCGACATGCCGTGGCATTTTTCGTGTCCATTTTGAGAGAAGGCACACTCGAATAATGACAACCAACAAAGGCATTTTGAAAAAATAGCTGCCACTTTAAGATCTCAAACGTTTGTAGAATTCAAACCGTATGTGTTATTTTAACCATTCACGTGACGCCATGTGTCTTGGTTTTAATGGTTGTAGGAGGTGCCGTGTGGACAGCTGCTGGAGCTTGACAGAACGGGAGGCGTGCGAGCGCAGCCCGGTGCGTAGGCTGACCGAGAGGCGTGCATGATGTCATCCAATGCGCATGCTCATCGGGAAGCATGCGAGCTGTACGCTGCGCAGGCTCACTGGGAAGCAAGCCCTTTGACTTCCATGGCCACCCGCCTTCCTCTCCATTAATGGTGCCCGAGCCGCTGTTTAATACGGGCGGCCTTACTGTTCGCCTCCCATTCCCTCCCTCCCGCAGCCGCAGACCTCCACCAATGCCATGCCGCAGAATGATCATCTGCCACTAGTCTTCAAGTTTGGTGAAGTCGACTCCGAGCCGGAGGAGATAGAAAATAAGGAAGAATGGGGCCTCATGGACATGGCCTACAACGAATGGGGTCAGGGCGGTCACGCCGTCCCGCCCCATCCCCACTCCCATCCTCGCCAGCGCCCGCCAAATACCATCCCCGTAGCATTGACGTGCTGGTTGCTGAGCACTATCGCAGAGCTGGAAGCCGCGGGCGTCAGCGAGGTCTCCGCGGACCCGCGCGAGCTCGTGTACATGCCAGCGCCCGTGCCCGTTGTCGGTGTCAAAACCGGCGGATCTCGGGTAGGGGGTCCCGAACTGTGCGTCTAAGCTCGATGGTAACAGGAGACATGGGACACAATGTTTACCCAGGTTCATGCCCTCTCTGTGGAGGTAATGCCCTACTTCCTGCTTGATTGATCTTGATGAATATGAGTATTACAAGAGTTGATCTGCCACGAGATCGTAATAGCTAAACCCTAGAAGTCTAGCATGTATGACTATGGTAATGAGTATTTGTCCTTTCTGGACTAAGTCCTCCGGTTTATATAGGCACCGGGAGGATCTAGGGTTACATCAGGACTGTTACAAAGAAAGGAATCTATATATCCGGTCGCCAAGCTTGCCTTCCACGCCAAGGAGAGTCCCATCCGGACACGGGTGCAGTATTCGGTCTTCATGTCTTCTCAGCCATCAGTCCGGCCCATGGCTAACAGGCCGGACTCCCGAGGACCCCTTAGTCCAGGACTCCCACAGTAGCCCCTGAACCTGGCTTCAATGACGAGGAGTCCGCCGCGCAGATTTGTCTTCGGCATTGCAAGGCGGGTTCCCTTCTTTTCGAACTCCAAGATAGTCTCCGGACGTGATGATTGTATTCGGACCTGTAACACACACCACACACAACCGCAGAGAGAATATAATATTCCACGGGTCCAATCCGCTGACAACTTTTTACAACGTGACATCACGCCTGCCCGGTCATAATTTCGGACCGTTTTGTTCTGCCGTTCCACGTTTCGAGACTCGGTTGCCATTGGCATGTCTTGTCGAAGCAGAGATCGTGCCCCCTTATTGCGGGATTCTCATCAATACGGGTACGGGTGACCCAACCGTGTTGTTTACACAGCCCTTGGGAATAGGCGAGTTTTAAGGCTAGTGAGGAGGCGCTTGATATTTGCGACCCTTTATAAGGCGATAAGAATTCGCCCTTGTCTACTCACGCCTTACCCTTCCTCTGCCCTTCCATCCTTGAGCTCCAGCGCCCAAGTTCCCATCTTTCTCCATCTCTGAAAAGCATCCGACCATGTCCGGATCTGGAGGTCAAGGCAAATGGATGGTCTCCTTCGTCAAGGAGAAAGACATTGCCGAGCTTCGGGTGGCCGGGTATTTGGCGAAGGAAATCGCCCACCGTCTTCAAGCCCAGGGGCAAGTCGTCCCCACGCCGAAGCCCAACGAGAGGGTGGTATTCATCCCTCATTTCCTCCATAGGCTAGGGTTTCCACTCCACCCTTTTGTCCGCGGGCTGATGTACTATTACGGGATAGACTTCCATGGTCTATCCCGGAACTCTTTCCTCAACATCTCGGTGTTCATCGTCGTGTGTGAGGCCTTCCTCCGCATCCAACCCCACTTCGGGATGTGGCTCAAAGTCTTCAACGTGAAGCCGAAGGTAGTGGACGGCCAGCACGCGGAGTGCGGAGGAGCCATGGTGAGTAAGCTGACCAATGTCTTGTGGCCAAAAGGCTCTTTCGTGGAGACTGTCAAGGAATGGCAAAAACAATGGTTCTACATCACAGAACCCCGCGGCACAAACTGGGCCGCGGCTGCCGAATTTAACTCCGGCGCTCCCATGCGACTCACCTCCTGGGTCGAGAAGAGCCCGAACTGGTGTTCGCCAGATGAGCTGATAGCGCTGCAGACGCGCGTTCAAAGCATGGTGGACAAGAATGTCAAACTCGTCGATGTAATCCAAGTGATGCTGGTTCGCCGTATCCTCCCTTGCCAAAGCCGAAAACGCCCCTTTGGGATTTTAATCCGAGGAGGCACCAAACCCTGGAGAGGCTCTTCGGAACGACTCACGAGGATGCCTGGAAGTTTCTCTTCATGGGCGACGAGATACCGCCAGCCACGGATTCGAATCGGGGGCATGACATTAACCATCCTACTAGCGAGGTAAGTTTCCATCGCGTCCCCTACTTGCTTGATTCAAGGAGGATATCTGAACTTTTACTGTCCTTGCCTCGTCAGGAATGGATGGCGAGGGCGAAGAAGATACAGTACCCGACTCTGCCTCCTGAAGAACTGGTCATTTCGCGTTTAGCGAAGATGCTGGTGCCGGCACCCTATACAACGCCAGTGAAGAAGGCCAAGGGGAAGGCCAAGGGGGTCCGTAGTGGCCCCCGTCGCAAGTGCGCTTCGGACGCGACATCCAAAGACAAGAACCGCTCCTCCGCTGCCGAGGATGACGATGATGAGGAGGAGGAGAACAACCCTCACCCTAATGAGGGAAGGAAGAAGAGGGCAGCCTCCATGAACCAGGAGGCAGGGACGTCCAAAAAGGGGAAGGGCTCTTTTGCGGACAAACTCGCGTGGGACGTCGACAGCAGTCCGGAGCGACACCCCCGCACCAAGCCTCAAGCTGCTTTGTAAGTGCTATGACTCCCGCATACCCATATGCCCATCCTCTCCATTTCAATGTATTGACATGGTTAATTATGCTATCGTAGTCCGGCCCACAATAGCTCCCAGCGATCCTCATCAAGAGGTTCACTGGACTCAAAGGAGATGGTCAGCGAAACACCGCCAGCCGCCTACTCTCCCAAGGCCAAAGGGGACAATGAGGTGCTCTCCCAATGGACCTTCCCAGGCCCGGGAGAGGATCAAGGGGCGCCCGAAGGCAAAGCCCCTGTCGCCGAACACAAGGGGGAACCAATCCCCCAGGAGACTGGGGAGGAGGGCCGTACTCAGTTTGGCCCTCAACCAGACTTGATTCCAGAGACCGATACGGCTCTGGAATCCGACACGCAGCCTCCTTCGAAAGAAGGGGGTATGCCTATTCCATCGGTGACCCCTGTCCAACCAGGGACACCAGATGATCTGCTGGAAGCGCTACGAGGCACTTCCATTGCGGATGAGCATCGTGTTCTTATGAGCACGGTGATTGAAAGGGTTCAGTCCGTTAAGAGCGGACTAACCGAAGCCTGCAACAACCTGCTGATAGGTTTTGAGGTAAGCGACGCAAAAGAAGAAAATCCCAATATAGACAGTAGCCCCTAAGACAATGTCTGGTGTTCGGAAAGAAAAGTCGGACAGAGGATCAATCCTTTTATTGCAGGAAACTAACTAAATTTGTCTGGAATGAATATGCAGGCGTCGCTGCTGGCCGCGGCCTCACATGCTGCCGAAGTCTTCGATCTGAAGCGGAGGCTGGAGCAAGCCGAGGAGGAGCTCGGCCAGGTGAGGAGGCAGCTCCAGGAGAATCAAGGTATGTGATAACCCGAGAAATATTCGAAAAGAGTAAAATATATATTGACCAAAGTGTCATGATATTCATAGGAGCGACGGCCGAGGTCGAAGCCCTGAAAAAGGCCCTGGGCGAAGCCGAGGGGAAGGCTGTCAAGGAGCAGGCTGCCCGTAAGAAGCTCAAGGCCCGGGTTAACGAGGTCCAACAAGAGCTCCACGACGCGGTGAAGAAGTGTGAGACCTTGGAGCGTGACGCGTCGGCTAAAGACGCCGAACTCTCCAAGGCTCGGCAGAGCAAGGCGACGGCCCGGAACGAGGCCCAGGGCGCCCTCCAAGAAATCCAGGAGGCGACGAAGATTGCGGCGGGTAAGGCATTCAGTATGCAAAGCAAATATGTGAAGAGCAAGTATCTTTTACTAACCCGAATTCAGAGTTCTCCAGGGGCTTTTGCTGATCTGCCGCAAAGTGTGTCCGACGCCGCAGAGCTCTTTCGAGCCGAGGAAGGGAGTTCCACGGAGAAGCTATTCTGGTCGCAGTATCTTGTGCCAGAGTATCCCGTGCCTTTCACCGATCAGCTGAAACAGCTGGTGGAGCTGCATAGGGTGGCCGAACTAGCCATGAAGGATTTGATAATCCGGCTATGGCCAGCCGAAGCTATGCCCGGCAGCTACTTCAGACTCGTGAGGCGGATGGTGAACGCATGTCCTCGGCTGGATATCGACAAGCGATCGACCTGTATTGAAGGTGCTCGTATGGCCTTCGCTCGTTGCAAGATGTGGTGGGCGAAGATGAAAGCCGTTGAGCTGGCCAGGGGGCCGCCAGAGGGAAAGGAGCACCGCACACCCGAGCGCTATTTTGCGGATGTCCTGGAAGGGTCTCAGACAGGCAACACAAAGGTAAGTAACATTATTTTCAAATGAATACATTCATGTTGTCTTTGCTTGTATGATGAAACAAAGTCAGTTTGTAATATAATTTTTGTTATGTTTTAATTTTTTCCTCCGGTGCGGCCGTGTTGTATGGAATCTGAGGGTTGGCCAGTCATCGGCTTCTGCCCCCAGGTAGGTAGTATGGGGGTGTTCGGGATGGAATCTAAACAATATTGATCCAATTGTATGGTCCTTGAACGAGTTGTTTAGCCCAACGAACCAGGTAATCAAACTATGCGGCTTAAACGCCCTATCTTAGCCATAGGAGTTTTACAAGAAAACATAGGCGCAGCCCCTAGTTTTCGAATCAGAGTGCTATGAGCGTCTGATCGGGAAGTACCGATCCTTCACATAATGCGGGGGGAATCTCCAACGATTTGTAACCTCCGAACAGCTAATCGGCTCTCGCCACATCATGACAGTCAGTTTTCAGCTTTCTCTGCTGAGGTGCTTCTTTGGATAAACCAGGGCACAATCACAGTAGTTCTCCCTTTACTACCTTAGCCGATATAGCGGAACGTAAGGTAGCAAGCACAGGAGCCGGGCAACCCAATTATTGACCAAAGACATGATTCGGAGCCAATGCATATAATGCTAAATTCGGGGTGCCGAACTATACTATAAAGAGTGTTCGGACTTTGTTGCCTTATTGTGGGGCCCCTGGGAGCCCCCGGCAAATATGCAACGTAGCAAAGTGTATGGGTGCTAGAAGATAAGTTATTTACAGGAAAACAGAAAGAAAGCAGAGGTAATATCTTGGGCCATTAAACTTGAGCCACGAACTGTTTCCATTATAAATGGGTTAATGCGTCAAAGCGTGTTGATACAAATGGTGCGATACGCAACCGGTTGTTTAACATGCCATGACCAAAGGCGAGTTGCGTATGGGTCCTGACAGCAGGTAGAATAGCCGTTAATCGGACCTCTAGAACTTCCCTTGTACGTGTGTGCTTCTTGCCATCCTGGTGTTTTTGTCCTTTGACAGTACCAGTAGTCTGGTCGTCAAAGAAGGCCTATGCAAAATAAACCTGAAAAAGGGAAAAGGAAATAGTGACAATATATGTATGTCCGGGATCGGTCGAGCCGAACTGTGGATCACAAGCTAGGTGTGCCTCCGTCGATGCCCATGGGATTTCTAGTGCGTAATGATGCACGCGTGGTACGTATGCCACTACCTGATCGGGGCTGGGACGGAGGCCAAATTGCTAGTCGAGCTCTTGATGAGCCACGCTGGCCTGGTGCAGCGTAGTCCGGACCCTCTTTACGATGTCCAGCGGCCCGGCAGCCGGATTACGGTTCTGCTTGAGAAGGCCGCTCTGTTCTTCTGCTGCTAGGGCGGCGGTGTGCTCCTCTGTACGGAGGGAACATTCTGTGTTTCCGTTGACCGTTATGACGCTGCGTGGACCGGGCATCTTAAGATTAAGATAAGCATATTGCGGCACCGCATTGAACCGAGTGAATGCCGTCCGTCCGAGCAGTGCGTGATAACCACTGCGGAACGGGACGATGTCGAAGATTAACTCCTTGCTTCGGAAGTTGTCGGGGGATCCAAAGACAACCTCTAGTGTGATTGAGCCCGTACAGTGGGCCTCTACACCTAGTATGACTCCTTTGAAGGTAGTCTTCGTTGGCTTGATCCTTGATGGATTAATGCCCACTTTGCGCACTGTGTCTTAATAGAGCAGATTGAGGCTGCTACGACCGTCCATGAGGACTCGCGTTAGGTGGAATCCATCAATGATTGGGTCCAGGACTAGCGCGGCTGATCCGCCATGCCGATATTGGTCGGGTGATCCCGACGATCAAAAGTGATCGGGCATGATGACCATGGGTTGAATTTTGGGGCGACTGGCTCTATCGCATAAACATCCCTTAGTGCGCGCTTGCACTCCCTTTTGGGGATGTGTGTAGCATATATCATGTTCACCGTTTTGACTTGAGGGGAAAACTTATTATGTCCCCCTATGTTCGGTTGCCGGGGCTCCTCGTTGTCGTCCTTCCTTCGTGATCCCTTTTCCCTGTTCTTTGCGTTTAATTTGCCGGCCTGTTTAAAAACCCAACAGTCTCTGTTGGTATGATTGGCTGGTTTTTCTGGGGTGCCATGTATCTGGCATGGGCGATCGAGTATGCGATCCAGGCTGGATGGTCCCTGATTGTTTCTCTTGTAAGGTTTCTTCCGCTGGTGGGACTTGGAGCCACTGAATCCGGCGTTGACTGTAGTGTCGTCAGTATTATCACCATTGCTTCAGCGTTTGTGTCTGTTATGTCGGAGCTCGTCGTTGTTGTTCTTAACCTCGGAGGGGCCTGCCTCACTGGCTGTGTTTTTGCTGCGATCCAACCAACTATCCTCACCTGCGCAAAAGCGGGTCATGAGTGCCGTAAGGGCTGCCATAGATTTTGGCTTTTCTTGGACGAGGTGGCGGGCGAGCCATTCGTCGCGAATGCTGTGTTTAAAGGCCACTAGGGCTTCGGCATCCGGGCAGTCGATGATCTGGTTCTTTTTAGTTAGGAACCTAGTCCAGAACTTCCTAGCGGACTCCCCATGCTATTGAACTATGTGGCTTAAGTCATCGGCGTCTGGTGGCCGGACATATGTACCTTGGAAGTTATCGAGGAAGGCCTCTTCCAAGTCCTCCCAGCTGCCAATAGAATTTTCAGGCAGGCTGTTTAACTAGTGCCGAGTTGATCCTTTAAGATTTAGTGGGAGGTACTTGATAGCATGGAGGTCATCTCCCCGGGCCATGTGGATGTGGAGGATAAAGTCCTCGATCCATACCGCGGGATCAGTTTTCCCGTCATATGATTCAATATTCACGGGTTTGAACCCTTCGGGGAATTCGTGGTCCATTACTTCATCCATGAAGCAGAGAGGGTGTGTGGCGCCTCTATATTTGGCCGCATTGCACCGTAGCTCCAATGGAGTTCATCTGCGGTTATCGGCTCGGGTGTGACTAGGTTTGGCACGTCCGAATAGGTAGCCATCATCACGTGTCGAGGGACGTCCTCGCGATCCGTAAATCGATCGGGTATGTCCTGCTCTACTATCCAGGGTCTGCCGGAGGTCGTATGTGTGACCCCGAGCTGTTTCGTCTCTATTTTTACGAGGTGGTGGGGCAGGCTGTTGTTCGGCCTGAGCTGCTGCTCTATCCCGACCACGTGGTGGTCGGTCCGCCGCATTACGCGAGGGAGGTATGAGCTCCGGTGCCTCTTCATCAAACTGGGGTAGCAGCCTGCGCTTTGGGTAACTCTTGGCTGGGCGTCTGAGGCCGTATTCTTCGGCTGCCAGGACATTAGTCCATCTGTCGACGAGCAGATCTTGGTCAGCTTGAAGCTGCCGCTGTTTCTTTTTCACGCTCCTTGCAGTGGCTATTAGCTGGCGCTTAAAGCGCTCCTGCTCCAGAGGCTCCTGAGGCACGATGAAGTCGTCGTTGCCGAGGCTTGCCTCCTCCTCAGAGGGCGGATGGTAACTACCATCCTCCGAGTCTTCTTCCATTGCCTGTTCATCAGGGCTGACTTGCCCATCTTCCCGATGGTCTTGTTCGGCAGTTTGTTCAACGAGTTCTTCTGTTTCTTCGGCACCATCCGGGCTATTATCATCTCCTGTGCCGGTGTTGTTTTCCCGACTGCGGCGGGATTTAGAGCGGCGCCGCTGGCGCCGGCACTTTGGTGGTGTTTTAGGAGGGTCTTCCTTTGTGGGGTTTTCCTTGTCATCGTCAGTATTATTTTTCGGCGTGTCTACCATGTAGACGTCGTATGAGGAAGTGGTCGTCCATCGTCCGGTGAACGGAGGTTTTTGGGCCTCCTCGTCTCCGGCATCGTCGTCCATACCGTCGATGTCTTCGGGGTCATAGTCAAGCGCGTCGGTTAAATCTTCGGCGATTAGCTCTGAAGTGGGCGGTGGGTGGGAAGCGAAATTCTCCTTCATCATCAGCCTCCAGTTCGAACCGGACAAAATTCGGCTGTGAGTCCCCCGCCAAGGACAAGTTTTTTAACGAGTTCAGCAGATCGCCCAAGTGCGAGTGCTGGAAGATGTCTGCGGCGCTGAACTCAAAAATCGACAAGCGATCAAGTACGGCATCCGCGGACTCACGCGGTTCGGAACTTATGCCCGGAGAAGAGTCCGGAGCTCCGGTGACGCGAGTATTGTGTGAGGTTAAGTCCATGTGCGGCTCCAGCGCCGGGGAGTCTGTGGCCTCCGTAGTGGGGTCGAGCCTCCGATCCTGGGATGCCACGGTGTGCTCTGGATCTAAGGCTAGAGGGGTCACAGGAGCTATCTCCTGGATGTGGTCTGACGACAGATTTATGTCATGTTCGTCAAGGTGACCAGGAGCGGTCACCGCGGTCTCGAATACGGCAAAGATCAAATCTCCACGGATGTCTGCAACATAATTCAAGCTCCCAAATCTGACTTGATGGCCAGGGGCTTAGCTATCGATCTGCTCCAGGTGGCTAAATGAGTTGGCCTGCAGTGCGAAGCCGCCGAACACGAAGATCTGTCCGGGGAGGAAGGTTTCTCCTTGGACAGCGTCATTGTTAATGATTGAAGGGGCCATCGAACCTTTTGGGGACGACACAGTGGAACTCTCAATGAAGGCACCAATGACAGTGTAAAAACCGGCGGATCTCGGGTAGGGGGTCCCGAACTGTGCGTCTAAGGTCGATGGTAACAGGAGACAGGGGACACAATGTTTACCCAGGTTCAGGCCCTCTCTATGGAGGTAATACCCTACTTCCTGCTTGACTGATCTTGATGAATATGAGTATTACAAGAGTTGATCTACCACGAGATTGTAATAGCTAAACCCTAGAAGTCTAGCCTGTATGACTATGGTAATGAGTATATGTCCTTTCCGGACTAAGTCCTCCGGTTTATATAGACACCGGGAGGATCTAGGGTTACATCAGGTCAGTTACACAGAAAGGAATCTACATATCCGGTCGCCAAGCTTGCCTTCCACGCCAAGGAGAGTCCCATTCGGACACGGGTGCAGTCTTCGGTCTTCATGTCTTCTCAGCCCATCAGTCCGGCCCATGGCTAACAGGCCAGACGCCCGAGGACCCCTTAGTCCAGGACTCCCTCACACGTGCCCGTGCGCGCCCCTCCACTCACCGTGGCACCGGCACCCGTGCGTTTGACTGCACCCGCCGCACTCGTCCCGTGCCTATGCACGCGCCCCCCTAAGCGGCATGGGACGCTGCCGCCGACCGCTACCTCTCAGCGGTGCCAGTTGCCGTCCTCCCACGCCCCGCCCGTCGATCGCGCGACGACATGATGTTGATTTACAAGTGAAGACCATTTTGTGCTGCCTTGAAGACTTCAACAACGGCGTCCGGAGGGCGATTAACGACGGCGCGCAAGACGCCGCCTCCGGCCACCGGAAATAGTTTTTTTGGGGTTTAATACTGTATCTCAAATTCTCGATCATATGAATATAAATTCGCAGTGTGACTGAATGAAAGATATGCTTTGAATGAACTCGCGTTTTTGTTTCTTAATGTACAGACTTATCAAACGATTTTCTTTTGAAAAAAACATCAATGGTTTTTAAATATAAAACACTCATCGCAAACGTTTTAGTTAGAACACCTGGATGCAAACCGACAGCTTCCCCAGGAAGCCAAGGGAAAATGTGCCGAGCAGGATTTATGCATCCCTTCAACGCAAATGGTTCTTTTGGATGACCCGTGTGCAAACACGTACAAACAATTCGGTAAGATTTGCGTATCTGTCATTTTGGGTATGTTGCCATTTGTCAAACTGGAAAGATTGACATTTGTTTATCTAGTAACATTGCCATTTGTCAACCTTGTAACACTGCGATTTGTCAAAATATGCAGCTAAAAATCACTAGCATTATCTAATTGTTGCAACTAAAATCACTAGCACTGTTCATATGGACACCACTAGCAGGCGTGAGTTGATGGACGCATATGCAAACGCATTCATTGATTACATACAACAAGTCATCAGCCCACAACGACAACGAGGATACACGTTCGATTATAGATCATTTCCAACAAAACATTCTAGTAAAGTTTTTCTCACACAACAAATAACAAAGCGATGAAATGAACTTAGGCTCAACCACTCGTCAGCGTTGTAAACGCTTGCTTTGAACCAGAAGTGATTCTCTGGGAAGGGCCAGCTACTATCAATCTCGAGACTAACGCATGACTGATCATTCAGGCTGAAGCGGCCTATGTCAGGACCCATATTGGGACGGTAGGGAAGCATAGTAATGTCCGAGGTATAGATACAGTTGCTTCTCATAAATGGTAGTAATGTTGTGTCAACAACAGCTGGATCGCCTTCCACCATCATTGGATAGTTTTGTCCAAGGAAGAGCGAGTTTCCTCCAAGACTTTCAATACTGAACCAGGGAGAAGGTGTTGGCGCTAGTACACTAGTATCCATCCCGAATACCCTACAACGGATGTTGGAATAGGTCCGGAGAGTGCGACCATGCGAGACAACACCTGCTTCCTTAGTAACATCAAGAAGGCCTCAGACTGAGACAAGAAGAGGTGATCCACCGGAATGAGTTGCCAGGCGCCACTGAGTATATGGGTCCAGCTCGTCCTCATGCTTGTGATCATCAGCATCGTCATCTCCCCCTTAGTTAGAAAATTTTAAAATTATAGGTGGTGGAATGTTCATGGGAACTTGGAAACACAAGAAGGTTAATTAATTAGTAAAGGGAAACTAGCTAACCCGCATGCATGTGGATGAAACAATTATAATTACGGTGGAAGACAAACATACCGAAAGCATGATGATTCCATGCAAAAAACAAGGCCACAGTGGTGGCAGCAAACACAAGACCCTCGTATTGAATCGCATCACAGTACTCATCCATGTACAGAAATTGATTTTTGAGCAATATCCATCGAGGCGTGGAAGTAAGGAAGGCAACAAGCTTGTCGAAGATAGCAATAACTTCATAGTTCGAGTAATCCCAATAGCGTCTGGGAACTTGACAAATTGCTATCTTCCGTAGACGACAGTCACCATGATCGTATTTGAACTCACATAGAATACCGGTGTACTCAACCTCTGGGCAGTCGTCTGAGATTTTTGGAAGTGGAACCCGGTGACGAGTGTACACATTCACAAGTTCCCACTTGCAGTTGTACCCAATGTAAACAACCCAATCTCCATTTGCGCCTGCCCAAGCCTTTCCCTCAAGCGATGGCATCTTAACATCATACATATCATTATCAAGCAGCGTCAACTTGCACAAGGCGAGGCTTCCCTCGTCCCCACCCAGTCAGCAGGGTCACTGCGAAGAAGATAGGGGAGATCAACCGCTCCTGGACCCTTGGGTTCCTTGTAATGATGTTATTAGTTGAGTCGAGAATGGTCTTGAACGAACCTGCCATGCTAGCCGAGGTGATGGCGTCACACCGATCAATGAGTTCCTCCACCGCGTCATCATTCAGATCGGGGCAAGAATAACGGGGTCGTTTTCGGCCTGTTCCCTCCATGGAGAAGATGATCGAACAATGGCAGAAGGAAGGGTGAAGGCGAATGGAGGAGGGAGGAAGAGCATGCGACAGTAGTTCCAAATCGAGAGGGAAAGGCGAAGAGGTGGTGGACGGTCGCCACGGTACATGAAGAGGCGTCTGGGGAGCGAACAGTTGCCATAGAGGTCACACACTGACGACAAGGGCCGAGTGAACCGCATGCGTATATCACACACACCTTGAGCTGGTTGATCGTTTATTTTGTGTTGCCTAATCACAAACAGTTCATCTGAGTGCACCGTATGCGTATATCGCACACGCCTTCATCTGGCTGGCCGTTTCTTTTGTGTTGCCTAATCACAAACAGTTGATCCGAGTGAACCGTACATTGTGTATCGCACACGCCTCATCTTGCTGCCCGTTTCTTTTGTTCCTCCTCATCGCAAATAGTTAATTGAACCGAACCGTATGCCCTTCATCGCACACGCAACTAAAACCTGAACCGTGTTTGATGCACCCTCCATCGCAAACGTTTTATACATTTCTGACGGTTTTCATACAGCACAGTCTGCGAGTATTGCATCGCACACAGTTTCTCAAAGGGTCTCTGATCGTAGTGTCGCGTTAGCAGCATCCTGCAGTAGTGATATTTGGTTGATGCTTAGCATGTTGTGCTTAACATGCCTTTATATGTACTCATACATGACAATATTGAGAACAGTGTTGTTTTCCATCGAGGTTAGTTTCATTGCATTGCTTATATGTACTCACTGTTTAGGATATCGGTAGCTGGTACCATATAGCCAGGGGGCTAATAAGGGATTAATCATCAAATCGGACATTTCACTGAATATATTTGTAACCCATTTATCAGTAGGTTAACAAAATATGAGGCTACATAGCAACATGCATTGTACTGAATGACTAAATATGCAATCCCAGGCTACATAGAAACAAGGAAGAGTGTTACCTTAATGTTCTGATGATGTCTAGATATACATGTAATAAAATCTTATATAATGGGATGGATGGAGTGTTGTACTACATCATTTTGCAATTGTTGTTTAGCTTCTAATATTAACTTGGTGCTTTTAGGTACATATGTCATTGCCAAAGATCCACACTTCGACCCTTTTTGCGTATGGGGCAATGGGATATTCATGAACCAGCATCAAGTGAGGAAACAAATAAAGATTGTTATTAAATTGGGTCAAAAGATTTCAATCGAACTATTTGTTTACACTTTATGCAAGACAACAGTGAACTGCAGGATGGTAAGTAAGAACCCTATAGCCTTCTTTTTACTGCTCGTAATGAGTTGTGTTAGATGACAATATCTGAATCTTTTTTCTTTTGCAGTGGATCCTGAAGCAGTTTACTCAAGATTACCTCTCAAACTACATGATTGGCGGCCGACCATCACAAGGGGTTGGACTAGAGTCGTGCGTGCCTCCTGCATCCAGGAGAGCACAATAGGGCCATTCCGCTTCACCTTTTTCAGCAACCAGAATGTATGTCGCCTCTTTCTTTACCATCAGTAATAGTACAAGTATAGAACCTTGGATCATCATTCTTTATTTGATGCTTATGTAATTCTTAAACATATGTACCTGTGAATCAAATAACACATTGGTTGTTTGAACCTGATGGATATGAATAAAGCTATAGCCTACTTTCAAGTTTAAATTAGGTACAATTTTAAATAGCAGCAATTAAATTAGGGCGAAATTACAATGTGCAGGTCATTACGGCGCACACGGTTAATAAAGCACAACATGTGCGATATACATCATAATCTGACATGGTTCACGGAGAGGAAACGTGTGTAACAGTGCACACAGTTGCCGTTTGCAAAGCGTGTGTGATGTCAGACACTATCACATGTGGTGCGGGAAAACTAATGTGTGTGATTGTCTACCTATCGTACACGTTTTTAATCATGAATTGTTTGTGATGTGCCAGGCATCGTAAATGTAGAGCCAGTTTGGTACGTGCTTGGAAAACTCCCGTGCCTGGAATCTGCCTGGTTTTAGGTAAAACCACAAAACTCCGACTGCGATAACAATGCGAGCACAAACGAGTAGCAAGGATGAAACGTTTGGGATATTCGAAATATCGAAAATGATTATATAGGGACAATTGTATGCATCAAGGCTCCCTATCCCCGACGGTTTCTGGGCCTTGTGGGAAGGAGCCCCCCTATCGCCCACACTCACTTGGTGGCGGTTCCAAATGCCGTCGTGGAAAGGGGTTAAAAACGTTTGTATAGTGCCTCGTTGTACGAGTGTTTACTCCTTCTCTCTCTTGGAGGTGATTCATCTCTTCTACTTCTGCTTTTTGGTGAGTCTTCTCTTCTCTTGTAGGGAACCATACACTCATTTGAGTAGTGTCCGGGTCTTCCACAATTTTAGAAATTATGATCACGACTAGAAGATCTTTTGTCATTGTATGACCTTGATTTGGAGCTTCTCTCTTTGCTTCTACTCTTGTAGAATTTGTCGAAGTTCTTCACCAATAAGCTCAATTCTTCATTAGAGACTTGCTTTTCACTTGATGTTGTATGAGCATCACTTGAAGCTTTGTAAGCACCACTTGACTTGTTGTAAAGGTCTTCCTTATCCTTGAGTGACATCTCATGAGCAACAATTCTACCAATGACTTCCGTGGGCTTGAGATCTTTGCAATTGGGCACCAATTGGATCAATATGCACACGGTATCATATTTTCCATCGAAGGCTCTAAGGATCTTCTCGACGATGAATTTGCCGGTCATCTCTTCACTTCCTAAGCCAGCAATCTCTTTTGTGATAAGAGCAAGCCAAGAGTACATTTCGGTGACTCCTTCACCATCCTTCATCTTGAACTTGTCAAGTTGACTTTGAAGCACATCTAACTTGGATTCCTTGACGGACTCGGTACCTTCATGCATATCAATCAAAGTATCCCAAATTTACTTTGCATTCTCAAGACGGCTGATTTTGTTGAATTCTTCGAGGCACAATGCATTGAAGAGCACAAGCTTGAACATTGTATTGCAACATCTTCAATTCTTTCGTGGTCGCTTCATGATTCGGTTCTCTACCATCTTCAAGGAATTCACCTTGCAAGCCAACATGCACAACAGCCCAAACAATGGGGTTATGACAAATAATATGCATTTTCATCTTATCCTTCCAACTAGCGAAGTTTGTACCATCAAAGTAAGGACCTCTACGGTGATAGTTACCCTCACTAGATGCCATACTCTGTGAGGTTGGGAAACCAAGGCTATGATCACCAGAGCTATGGAAATCAAGGCTAATCGAGACCAAAGCTCTGATACCACTTGTAGGATCAAAAATATGTCTAGAGGGGGGTGATTATACTACTCGACCAAATAAAAATCTTTCCTTTTCCCAATTTTAGCTGTGGGCAGATTCTAGCAGTTTCTCTATCATACCCGAAGGAATTTCAAAGTAAACATTTTCAGTAGGTTCAGTAGGTTGAGGAGCAACTATTTGCTCTACTGGACGGGGTGAAGATACCCCGAACAAGCCCCTCAGAGGATTATGTTCCATAGTAACAAGTGACAGTAAATATCAGCACACAATATAAATTTTTCCTTACCAAATTCCACCTACCAAAGGCGCTTCACTCCCCGGCAACGGCGCCAGAAAAGAGTCTTGATGACCCACAAGTATAGGAGATCTATCGTAGTCCTTTCGATAAGTAAGAGTGTCGAACCCAACGAGGAGCGTATGAAATGATAAGCGATTTTCAAAGAAGGTATTCTCTGCAAGCACTGAAATTATAGATAACAGATAGTTCTGTGATAAGGTAATTTGTAACAAGTAACAAGTGTAAATAAAGTGCATCAAGGTGGCCCAATCCTTTTTCTAGCAGAGGACAAGCCTGGAAATTTTCTTATATGAAGGAAAACGCTCCCAAGGGCACATGGGAATTATCGTCAAGCTAGTTTTCATCACGCTCATATGATTCGCGTTCGGTACTTTGATAATTTGATATGTGGGTGGACCGGTGCTTGGGTGCTGTCCTTTCTTGGACAAGCATCCCACTTATGATTAACCCCTATTGCAAGCATCCGCAACTACAAAAGAAGTATTAAGGTAAACCTAACCATAGCATGAAACATATAGATCCAAATCAGCCCCTTACGAAGCAACGCATAAACTAGGGTTTAAGCTTCTGTCACTCTAGCAACCCATCATCTACTTATTACTTCCCAATGCCTTGATCTAGGCCCGAACAATGGTGAAGTGTCATGTAGTCGACGTTCACATAACACCACTAGAGGAAAGACAACATACATCTCATCAAAATATCGAACGAATACCAAATTCACATGACTACTAATAGCAAGACTTCTCCCATGTCCTCAGGAACAAACGTAAATACTCACAAATCATATTCATGTTCATAATTAGAGGGATATTAATATGCATAATTGATCTAAACATATAATCTTCCACCAAATAAACCAACTAGCATCAACAACAAGGAGTAATCAACACTACTACCAATCTGAGGTTTGGATACAAGAGATGAACTAGGGTATGAGAGGAGATGGTGCTGGTGAAGATGTTGATGAAGATTAACCCCCTTCCGATGAGAGGATCGTTGGTGATGACGATGGTGATGATTTCCCCCTCCCGGAGGGAAGTTTCCTCGATAGAACAGCTCTGCCGGAGCCCTAGATTGGTTCCGCCAAGGTTCCGCCTCGTGGCGGCGGTGTTTCTTCCCGCAAGGTTGCTTATGATTTTTTCTCGGACGAAAGACTTCATATAGCAGAAGATGGGCACAGGAGGCCTGCCAGGGGGCCCACGAGGCAGGGGGGCGCGCCCAGGGGGTAGGGCGCGCCCTCCACCCTCATGGCCAGGGTGTGGGCCCCCTCTGGTATTTTCTTCGCTCAGTATTTTTTATAAATTCCAAAAATGACTTCCGTGAAGTTTCAGGACTTTTGGAGCTGTGCAGAATAGGTCTCTAATATTTGCTCCTTTTCTAGCCCAGAATTCCAGCTGCCGGCATTCTCCCTCTTCATGTAAACCTTGTAAAATAAGAGAGAATATGCATAAGTATTGTTACATAATGTGTAATGACAACCCATAATGCAATAAATATCAATATAAAAGCATGATGCAAAATGGACGTATCAGAAATCAAGGTTCAAATGGTTGGAATAGAATCTCTTGATCTCAACGCATGAGTAGGTAGTTCTCTCTCAGAAAATGAATGATGGAAGTGCAGGCATGTTCTGATGGCTCTCCTCAATGAGGAAGAATGCTGGAGGTATATATAGCCTCCACACAAAATCCAACCGTTACACACTTTTGACTCATCTCGGTGGCACCAATTAGGAAACTCAGTGGCACCGATCTGTTCAAAAATATGAATGTTAGGAATCTCGGTGGGACCGACTGTAACAACTCAGTGGGACCGATGTGCTAGGGCTTAGGGAAAATTTCATCTCGGTGGCACTGATACGTCTCCAATGTATCTATAATTTTTGATTGCTCCATGCTATATTATCTACTGTTTTGGACTATATTGGGCTTTCTTTTCCACTTCTATATTATTTTTGTGACTAACCTATTAACCGGAGGCCCAGCCCAAAATTGTTGTTTTTTTTGCCTATTTCAGTATTTCGGAGAAACAGAATATCAGACGGAGTCCAAACGGAATGAAACCTTCGGGGACGTGATTTTCTCACCGAACGTGATCCAGGAGACTTGGACCCTACGCCAAGGAACAAAAGAGGCGGTCACGAGGGTGGGGGCGCCTGTATGCCGCCCCGCCTCATGGGCCCCCTGTTGCTCCACAAACATACTCCTTCCTCCTATATATACCTACGTACCCCCAAACGATTAGATACGGAGCCAAAAACCTAATTCCACCGCCGCAACTTCCTGTATCCACGATATCCCATCTTGGGGCCTGTTAGGAGCTCACGAGAGGGCCGTCATCACGGAGGGCTTTACATCATCATAGCCTCCGATGAAGTGTGAGTAGTTTACCTCGCACCTTCGGGTCCATAGTTATTAGCTAGATGGCTTCTTCTCTTTTTGGATCTCAATACAATGTTCTCCCCCTCTCTTGTGGAGATCTATTTGATGTAATCTTCTTTTTGCGGTGTGTTTGTTGAGACCGATGAATTGTGGGTTTATGATCAAGTCTATCTATGAATAATATTTGAATCTTCTCTGAATTATTTTATGTATGATTGGTTATCTTTGCAAGTCTCTTGAATTATCAGTTTGGTTTGGCCTACTAGATTGGTTTTTCTTGCCATGGGAGAAGTGCTTAGCTTTGGGTTCAATCTTATGTGTCCTTTCCCAAAGGATGTATAGGGCAGCAAGGCACGTATTGTATTGTTGCCATCGAGGATAACAAGATGGGGTTTATATCATATTGCATGAATTTATCCCTCTACATCATGTCATGTTGCTTACAGGCGTTACTGCTTTTTAACATAATACTCTAGATGCATGCCGGATAGCGGTCGATGAGTGGAGTAATAGTAGTAGATGCGTGTGAGTCGGTCTACTTGTTTGGACGTGATGCCTATATACATGATCATACCTAGATATTCTCATAACTATGTTCAATTCTCACAATTGCTCAACAAAGAATTTGTTCACCCACCGTAGAATACTTATGCTCTTGAGAGAAGCCACTAGTGAAACCTATGGCCCCAGTCTATTCTCATCATATCAATCTCCATCACTCTATTATTGCTTTGCTTTTTTACTTTGCCTTTTACTTTTCACTTTGCATCTCTATATAAAAAATACCAAAAATATTATCTATCATCTCTATCTGATCTCACTCTCGTAAGTGACCGTGAAGGGATTGACAACCCCTAATCACGTTGGTTGCGAGGAGCTATTGTTTTTGTGTAGGTACGAGGGACTTGCGTGTAGCCTCCTACTGGATTGATACCTTGGTTCTCAAAAGCTGAGGGAAATACTTACGCTTACTTTGCTGCATCATCCTCTCCTCTTCGGGAAATCCAACGCAGTGCTCAAGAGGTAGCAAGAAGGATTTCAAGGCCAGTTGTCGGTGAGTCTACGCAAAAGTCAACATACCAAGTACCCATCACAATCCCTATCTCTCGCATTACATTAGTTGCCATTTGCCTCTCGTTTTCCTGTCCCCCACTTCACCCTTGCCGTTTTATTCGCCATCTCTTTCCCAATCTCCTCCTCTTTTTCCGTTTGCCTTTTTCTCGCTTGCCTTGTCGTCATGGCTAGTCTTATTTCTTCTCCGTTATCTCCCGAGAATGAATTCCTAAATTTTGAACAAAGGGAGGGAGAGAATCTGAAAGACGCTTGGTATAGAATTTGCAATGCTCAAAACAGATCTACCAGGAAGCAATCTACTTCAGTTCTTCTTCGCAATTTTTATGTAGGTGCTAGTCCTTGGTATAGATACATTCTTGATACCATTACCGGGGGGGGGGGGTAATTTCTTGGGTAGCCATACTTTTGATTCTTATAATGCTATGATAGATTTATTTGGCTCACCACCTCTTTTGGTTAATGGAACTATGTTAACTTTGGAGCATGTTATGCAAAGGCTTGAAATTATTGAAAACAAAGTTGCTACCATTGAATCCATTGAAAATCTAGATAAAAATATCCATAATCAAATTACTCAATATGGATCTAAGGTAGGAATGACTTTGAAAAATATTAAGGAGAAGGAACCCATGGTTAATGAGAAAATAAATCTAGATTCCACTAGAATCGATAAACTTGAGGGTATCATTACCAACTTGGGAACCGCTTTTTCTTCCGTAAAGAATACTCCTAGTCCTCCCACTAAAATTTCCAAGCTTATGTATGTTCCTAAAAATAAGGGTGAATCGTCTAGTAAGGAAATCATGGACCTTAAATCTATAAGTATTCATCCCGATCTTTTTGCTATCATTAAGGAACCATTTGCTACAAATGAATTTTTCGATCTTGTGCCTAAAAGTTTGATAATTACTAGAAAGAAAGAAATTTGTAAGAAAGATAGATGCCTCATTGAAGAATTGCCTACCAAAGATGGCAATACCTAGATCTATACTCGCTTTTATGCCTAGCTAGGGGCGTTAAACGATAGTGCTTATTGGGAGGCAACCCAATTTTATTTTTAGATTTTAGTTTTTGTTTCTGTTTAGGAATAAATAATCCATCTACCTTCTGTTTGGATGTGGTTTTGTGTTTTAATTAGTGTTTGTGCCAAGTTAAACCTATAGGATCTTCTTGGATGATAGTTATTTGATCTTGCTGTAATTTCCAGAAACTTTGCGCTCAGTGCCCGAATTGTTAAAAATCATCAGAACGTGATAACATACGGATTCCAATTTCTGCGGATCAATAAACAAATTGTCTAGGTCGTCCTATTTTGGTAGAGTTTTTGGAGTTCCAGAAGTTTGCGTTAGTTACAGATTACTACAGACTGTTCTGTTTTTGACAGATTCTGTTTTTCGTGTGTTGTTTGCTTATTTTGATGAATCTATGGCTAGTAAAATAGTTTATAATCCATATAGAAGTTGGAATACAGTAGGTTTAACACCAATATAAATAAAGAATGAGTTCATTACAGTACCTTGAAGTGGTCTTTTTCTTTCTCTAACGGAGCTCACGAGATTTCTATTGAGTTTTGTGTTGTGAAGTTTTCAAGTTTTGGGTAAAATCTCTTGATGGATTATGGAACAAGGAGCGGCAAGAGCCTAAGATTGGGGATGCCCATGGCACCCCCAAGATAATCCAAGGACACCAAAAAGTCAAAGCTTGGGGATGCCCCGGAAGGCATCCCCTCTTTCGTCTACTTCCATCGGTAATTTTACTTGGAGCTATATTTTTATTCACCACATGATATGTGTTTTGCTTGGAGCGTCTTGTATTATTTGTGTCTTTGTTTGTTAGTGTGCCACAATCATCCTTGCTGTACACACCTTTTGAGAGAGCCATACATGAATTGGAATTTGATAGAATACTCTATGTGCTTCACTTATATCTTTTGAGCTTGATAATTTTGCTCTATGTGCTTCACTTAGATCTTTTAGAGCACGGTGGTGGATTTGTTTTATAGAAACTATTGATCTCTCATGCTTCACTTAGATTATTTTGAGAGTCTTAATAGCATGGTAATTTGCTTAATAATAATATGCTTGGTATTCAAGATTTGTAAAACTTTCTTTTGAGTGCGTTGAATACTAAGAAAAGATTGATGCTTGATAATTGTTTTGAGATATGAAGATGGTGATATTAGAGTCATGCTAGCTGAGTAGCTGTGAATTTTAGAAATACTTGTGTTAAAGTTTGTGATTCCCGTAGCATGCACGTATGGTGAACCGTTATGTGATGAAGTCGGAGCATGATTTATTTATTGATTGTCTTCCTTATGAGTGGCGGTCGGGGACGAGCGATGGTCTTTTCCTACCAATCTATCCCCCTAGGAGCATGCGCGTAATACTTTGCTTTGATAACTTCTAGATTTTTGAAATAAGTATATGAGTTCTTCATGACTAATGTTGAGTCCATGGATTATATGCACTTTTCCCATCCTTCCACCATTGCTAGCCTCTCTAATACCGCGCACTTTTCGCCGGTATCATACACCCACCATACCTACCTATCATGGCATTTCCATAGCCATTCCGAGATATATTTCCATGCAACTTTCCACCATTCCGTTTATTATGACACGCTCCATCGTTGTCATATTGCTAGCATGATCATGTAGTTGACATCGTATTTGTGGCAAAGCCACCGTTCATAATTCTTCCATACATGTCACTCTTGATTCATTGCATATCCCGGTACACCGCCAGAGGCATTCATATAGAGTCATATTTGTTCTAAGTATTGAGTTGTAAATGTTGAGTTGTAAGAAAAATAAAAGTGTGATGATCATCAATTTTAGAGCATTGTCCCAAGTGAGGAAAGGATGATGGAGACTATGATTCCCCCACAAGTCGGGATGAGACTCCGGAAGAAAAAAAAATTAATAAAAAAAGAGGCCATAAAAAAGAGAAAAGGCCCAAATAAATAAAAAAATGAGAGAAAAAGAGAGAAGGGACAATGTTACTATCCTTTCACCACACTTGTGCTTCAAACTAGCACCATGATCTTCATGATAGAGAGTCTCTCATTTTGTCACTTTCATATACTAGTGGGAATTTTTCATTATAGAACTTGGCTTGTATATTCCAGTGATGGGCTTCGTCAAATCCCACTTAGTTTCTTTTGTTGAGCTTTCATATACTTATAGCTCTAGTGCATCCGTTGCATGGCAATCCCTACTCACTCACATTGATATCTATTGATGGGCATCTCCGTAGCTCGTTGATACGCCTAGTTGATGTGAGACTATCTTCCCCTCCTTTTGTCTTCTCCACAACCACCATTCTATTCCACATATAGTGCTATATCCATGGCTCACGCTCATGTATTGCGTGAAGATCGAAAAAGTTTTGAAAATGTTAAAGTATGAAACAATTGCTTGGCTTGTCATCGGGGTTGTGCATGATTTAAATACTTTGTGTGGTGAAGATAGAGCATAGCTAGACTATATGATTTTGTAGGCATAACTTTCTTTAGCCATGTTATTTTGAGAAGACATAACTGCTTTGTTAGTATGCTTGAAGTATTATTATTTTTATGTCAATATGAACCTTTGTCTTGAATCTTTCGAATCTGAATATTCATACCAATATTAAGAATATTTGCATTGAAATTATGCCAAGTAGCACTCCGCATCAAAAATTCTCTTTTTATCATTTACCTACTCGAGGACGAGCAAGAATTAAGCTTGGGGATGCCTGATACGTCTCCAACGTATCTATAATTTTTGATTGCTCCATGCTATATTATCTACTGTTTTGGACTATATTGGGCTTTATTTTCCACTTTTATATTATTTTTGGGACTAACCTATTAACTGGAGGCCCGGCCCAGAATTGTTGTTTCTTTTTGCCTATTTCATTATTTCGGAGAAACGGAATATCAAACGGAGTCCAAACGGAATGAAACCTTCGGGAACGTGATTTTTTCTCACCGAACGTGATCCAGGAGACTTGGACCCTACGCCAAGGAACAAAAGAGGCGGTCACGAGGGTGGGGGCGCCTGTGGCACGCCCCGCCTCGTGGGCCCCTGTTGCTCCACCAACGCATTCTTCCTCCTATATATACCTACGCACTTCAAACGATCGACACGGAGCCAAAAACGTAATTCCAACGCCGCAACTTTCTGTATCCACGAGATCCCATCTTGGGGCCTGTTCTGGAGCTCCGCCGGAGAGGGCCGTCATCACGGAAGGCTTCTACATCATCATAGCCTCTCCGATGAAGTGTGAGTAGTTTACCTCAGACCTTCGGGTCCATAGTTATTAGCTAGATGGCTTCTTCTCTCTTTTGGATCTCAATACAATGTTCTCCCCCTCTCGTGTGGAGATCTATTCGATGTAATCTTCTTTTTGTGGTGTGTTTGTTGAGACCGATGAATTGTGGGTTTATGATCAAGTCTATCTATGAATAATATTTGAATCTTCTATGAATTATTGTATGTGTGATTGGTTATCTTTGCAAGTCACTTCGAATTATTAGTTTGGTTTGGCCTACTAGATTGGTTTTTCTTGCCATGGGAGAAGTGCTTAGCTTTGGGTTCAATCTTGCGGTGTCCTTTCCCAAAGGATGTATAAGGGCAGCAAGGCACGTATTGTATTGTTGCCATCGAGGATAACAAGATGGGGTTTATATCATATTGCATGAATTTATCCCTCTACATCATGTTGCTTAAGGCGTTACTCTATTTTTAACTTAATACTCTAGATGCATGCTGGATAGCGGTCGATGAGTGGAGTAATAGTAGTAGATGCAAAAGTGAGTCGGTCTACTTGTCTTGGACGTGATGCCTATATACATGATCATACCTAGATATTCTCATAACTATGCTCAATTCTGTCAATTCAACAGTAATTTGTTCACCCACCGTAGAATACTTATGCTCTTGAGAGAAGCCACTAGTGAAACCTATGGCCCCCGGGTCTATTCTCATCATATCAATCTCCATCACTCTATTATTGCTTTGCTTTTTTACTTTGCCTTTTACTTTTCACTTTGCATCTCTATATAAAAAATACCAAAAATATTATCTATCATCTCTATCAGATCTCACTCTCGTAAGTGACCGTGAAGGGGTTGACAACCCCTAATCGCATTGGTTGCGAGGAGCTATTGTTTTTGTGTAGGTACGAGGGACTTGCGTGTAGCCTCCTACTGGATTGATACCTTGGTTCTCAAAAACTAAGGGAAATACTTACGCTACTTTGCTGCATCATCCTCTCCTCTTCGGGGAAATCCAACGCAGTGCTCAAGAGGTAGGAGGCACCGATTGCATCATCTCGGTGGGACCGAAGTGAGTGCAATGGGGAATAGAGAATATGTCAAGCCAACTCGATGAGACCGAAGTGAATGCAACAAGTCATAGAGCATTGGCAAGGCCATCTCGGTGGGACCGAGATCCACATCGGTGTGATCGAATTGTTAGGATTTCTGGCAGTGGCTATGTCAAATGAACTCGGCGGCTCCGAATAGGAAATATCGGTGGGGCCGAGTTGGAGTTTAGGGTTTTGACATATTTGGATGGATAAAGTGGCTGGGTTTTTTGGAGCAATATCACTAAGCACTTGAGCAAGTAGGACATTAAGCAACGCCTCGTCCCCTTTTAATAGTATTGGCTTTCCTATGGACTCAATGTGATCTTAGATCACTAAAATAGAAATGATGAGTCTTGAGCTTTTGCCAATCTTTGTCC
Organism: Aegilops bicornis; assembly: GCA_021605145.1. Classification (NCBI taxonomy): domain Eukaryota; kingdom Viridiplantae; phylum Streptophyta; class Magnoliopsida; order Poales; family Poaceae; genus Aegilops; species Aegilops bicornis. The sequence continues at coordinate 272,143,682 of CM038671.1, read as the reverse complement.
TTAGCATTTTGAGGGGTCCACATCTCTAGTACATGCCATGCCAATCATTGAACATCCTGAAATATTTATCTTGAATGGATATTAGTTCAATGAGCTATATGTTGTTATGAATTACCAAAACCACCCAGGAATTAGTTGCACTTTCAACATTGCTACCTGCTGAGCCAAAGCTTAATGTGAGGCAGCATGCTAAATCCAACGATGAAGACATGGCTGACCTAAGCGCTGGCGATGGCAGCGGGCCGGGGACCATGACAACGCTTGGTACAGTGCGGACGGCTAGCGGATAAGAATGCCAGAGTTGTCGGTGCAGAAGTGTGCGATGTCGTGCATGGACTCAAATTTAACATCCAGCAGGGCTTCCTTGAGCCATGCCGAATCATCAGCGATGAAACTGATCCAGCCAAAGAGGACCATGTGACTGGGAACCAGCTTCATGTCGGCAGTCAAAGAAGACGAAAACGCCACTTGCGCCATTAATTGCGAGATGTGCAGCCCATGCCAACTATCTTTGGGATGATTCTGACACTACGCGATAGGGGTAGGGAACGCGGAGGATCTCGCTACGGACAAGTGTGACATAGAGAGATTTTAGCAGGTTCAAGCCCCTCTCAGAAGAGTAAAAAGCGCTACATCCTTTTCTCCTTGAGATCTTCTTTCTATACGTATTGTTGGAAATTACAAGGAATGCGAACCCTCGTCCAAGTGGAAGGGAGTGGCTTATCTAGAGTACACCGAGTCCCCTTGCCTTCTATGCTACAAGGGTTAATCATGACTATTATTTCTACCCACTACGGAAGGTAAGGCCTACTCCAATGTACGGGCCCAAATGGTCCGCCCGCGTCCGTTTGGGGCTAAACGAACAAAAAACATGGCCCAACATGCGGGAGCAAACGGACAAACATCCGTTTTTTGTCAGCTTTCAACCCATTCCCGACCCAAATTTCGGTTGCGTTTACGTTGAAACAAACACGCGCGGACAGGAGCAACGTGTGCCCTTGTCCTTCTCTGGCTCGCCGGTCGAGGACACCGTCACCCCCTTTTCTCTTCTCCTCCCCCTCCCGCCGCCCGCGCCCCAACCCCCCGCCCAAGCCACCCACGCCATTTTATAGGGCGCCTCGCGGTACAGCTTTAGCATCGGATTTGTTCCACTATCGCCCCCGCACCCGCGACCAACCGTAGATCCATGCAGCGGATTTGGCAAGATCCGGTAATATGTCTCCAACGTATCTATAATTTTTGATTGTTCCATGCTATTATATATTCTGTTTTGGATGTTTATGGGCTTTATTATACACTTTTATATTATTTTTTGGGACTAACCTATTAACCCAGAGCCCAGTGCCAGTTTCTGTTTTCCCCTTGTTTCAGTGTTTCGCAGAAAAGGAATATCAAACGGAGTCCAAACAAAATGAAACCTTCGGGAGAGTTATTTTTGGAACGGAAGCAATCCAGAAGACTTGGGGTGTACGTAAGGGAAGCAACGAGGAAGGCACGAGGCAGGGGGCGCGCCCACCCCCCTGGGCGCGCCCTCCACCCTCGTGGGCCCCTCGTGGCTCCCCTGACGTATTTCTTCCTCCTATATATACCAATATACCCTAAAACCATCGGGGAACAGAATAGATCGGGAGTTCCGCCGCCGCAAGCCTCTCAGAGCCACCAAAACCAATAGTGATCCTGTTCGGCACCGCCAAGGGGGATCCCTCACCGGTGGCCATCTTCATCATCCCGGCGCTCTCCATGACGAGGAGGGAGTAGTTCACCATCGGGGCTTAGGGTATGTACCAATAGCTATGTGTTTGATCTCTCTCTCTCGTGTTCTTGAGGTGATATGATCTTGATGTATCGCGAGCTTTGCTATTATAGTTGGATCTTATGATGTTTCTCCCCCTCTACTCTCTTGTAATGGATTGAGTTTCCGCTTTGAAGTTATCTTATCGGATTGAGTCTTTTAATGATTTGAGAACACTTGATGTATGTCTTGCGTGGGATACACGTGGTGACAATGGGGTATTCTATTGATCCACTTGATGTATGTTCTGGTGATCAACTTATGGTTCCGCCCATGAACCTATGCATAGGGGTTGGCACACGTTTTCGTCTTGACTCTCCGGTAGAAACTTTGGGGCACTCTTTGAGGTTCTATGTGTTGGTTGAATAGATGAATCTGAGATTGTGTGATGCATATCGTATAATCATACCCACGGATACTTGAGGTGACATTGGAGTATCTAGGTGACATTAGGATTTTGGTTGATGTGTGTCTTAAGGTGTTATTTTACTAAGAACTCTAGGGCCGTTTGTGACACTTATAGGAATAGCCCAATGGATTGATCGGAAAGAATAACTTTGAGGTGGTTTCGTACCCTACCATAATCTCTACGTTTGTTCTCCGCTATTAGTGACTTTGGAGTGACTCTTTGTTGCATGTTGAGGGATAGTTATATGATCCAATTATGTTATTATTGTTGAGAGAACTTGCACTAGTGAAAGTATGAACCCTAGGCCTTGTTTCCTTGCATTGCAATACCGTTTACGCTCACTTTTATCGCTTTCTACCTTGCTATTTTTATATTCTCGGATTACAAAAACCTATATCTACCATCCATATTGCACTTGTATCACCATCTCTTCGCCGAACTAGTGCACCTATACAACTTACCATTGTATTGGGTGTGTTGGGGACACAAGAGACTCTTTGTTATTTGGTTGCAGGGTTGTTTGAGAGAGACCATCTTCAACCTACGCCTCCCACGGATTGATAAACCTTAGGTCATCCACTTGAGGGAAATTTACTACTGTCCTACAAACCTCTGCACTTGGAGGCACAACAACATCTACAAGAAAAAGGTTGGGTAGTAGACATCACCGGCCGCCGGCGACTGCGCCTTGCCATGGATTGGCCGGGTACTGGCCCGCACAGCTCCAACAATGCCTCCGCGTCGCATGCAGGTATAGACTCCGCCTCTAGCTGCTCGGATCTGTCCCATCGGCGGTTCATCGGCAAAGACACGCCCGACCGTCATCAGGGGTCGGCGCTGGCCCAACGGCTCGTCAGCTCACCGTTGCCGCTCATAAAGTGTGACGACTGCCGCGGCAGGTCATGCACCGCGTTTCTACCTCGTCGGAACATCCTAGATGGGTGTTCTTCAAGTGCAAAAAAGATGGGGTATGTGCTTCTTTTGATTCGATTGTGCTCCCAGATTCGACACATTTTTGGTAGGTCTTATTGCTTATACTCAAATGTGTGTGTAGGATAGATGCAAGTTTTGGTATTGGGAAGAAGAATACATCGATATATTGATAGCACGAAATTTGATAGATGCTCGTGCACTCGTTGCTAGAATAGAGGCTAGAGATGCGATTAGATGCGAATCAACGTCTACTTCTTTAGAATCGAAGAAGAAATGAGTGTGCAAGCTCGAGAAGCAGCAGATCAACAATGAAGACATAGAGAAGATATTAATCCAACTAGTGTGACGAAGTTGGATATCTTTTAAAATGTCTAATTGTGGTTCTTGTTTTTTTGTCTTACTCTCCTAGGAAAGAATTTGTGAATGTACTTCAATGTATCAAAATGTCATTGTTGAAATAAAAGAAATGGTGAACCAACCTGTGATTGGATGGTTAGAGGGACAGTGGTATTCCCAGCCCACCAGGATTCAAGTCCTGGTGCTTGCATTATTCCTGAATTTATTTCAAGATCTCCGGCGATGCGCTTTAAGTGGGAGGAGATGTTCCGTCGACGACGAGGCGCCTATGGTGACTTCATAAATATCAAAATGATATGCCGGCTCAGTCTCTCGAAGATACTCATAGGGGTAGGATGTGCGTGTGTAGGGTGAGTGTATATGCATATGTATGAGCGCTTGCGTCTGTACTGTGTTCAAAAAGAAATAAAAGAAATGTATTTTAGTGAAAAAAAATGTATACATACGGGCACGGGCCGGCCATGGCGGACCCGATATGTCAACGCGTTATGTACACGTCCAACGCATCCAGGAAAACGCCCGGACGCCACTTCATTACCCTATCCAAACGGACAAAATTCAAACAAAAGAAACGTCTATTTAGGGTCGTGCGTTGAGTTTTTTTTTTTTGGCCTAACTGACATATTAGTATTGGTAATGTATGCTCTATCAACAATGGCAACGCTTCAGATGCTCTTCGTGCTCGTTCCTCTTCTTGTCTTCGAGTGATTTGTTCCTCGCAGCTCCCCGTCGACCGTGCCGTCAACGGCGTTCATGCCCCACCGCCACGACGAGCAGGCCAACACGTACACGCCCGCCGTCGTCGATAGCGAGAAAGAGTAGAAGATGGGATGCCATCGTCGACATCTTGCTGGGCCTTACAGTCGGTGAGTTTGCCCGGAGCTTCGCGGAGGCACTCTTCCCCCTCCCGCTGAAGCTCCACTTCCTGAGGCTCATGGCCTGCCGGTGAGCTTGTTGCCAGACATGAAGAAGACATGTCATGGGAAATGGGCGCCACCGCGGCCGACGATCATTTAGACTAGGTTAGAATAGCCTAGTCCGTTATAGTTTAGCGGAAATATTTCGAAAATGTAAAGATTTACGCCCGGTTTAGATGAAAATCGTACGGTTTGCATGTACATTTGTCCGGTTTGTTGAAATATCAAATATATATGCGTATGATTGGATGACCAACTCCCGTATCATTGTCCATGGACCTGTTTGTTCGCGTATGCGAATGGACACGTGTCCGTTTTATGGTCCACGTTGGATATGTCTTTAGGTATGCATGTAATGCCTGGAACTAAAGGTCGACTATTAGTTTTGTTTCTCTCAAGAGCACACCAAATGCGTTAGCATCAAAATTTCTTGTTTGTTTGAAAAAACAGGGATTTACTCTCATGCTCGAATGAAACTTGCCACTGCTCCAACACGGCTGCAATGACTTTTCCACGTTCCAGTTACCCGTCTATTTTTTTTTTTTTTGAAACGAGGCAAAAGATTTATTATTTTCATTGATTAAGAAAGAAGATTTACAGTTTAAGGCCATCACTCTCGAGACATAATGTTACTCAAATGTTTTGCTCCTGCAAAGCTCCAAAGCAAACACTCCTCTTTGATCTTAGCGACCAACACTCCCACCGGGACTGCTGTGTTGCGGAAAACTCGAGCATTTCGTTCCTTCCATATTTCTGAAGAGATGAGCTTCATCAGCAAGATAAGCGGCCTTCTCGATAGAGTTTGCTTTGTGGCATTCCGAATCCACCAATCCTTAACCGAGTCCAGAACAATCCACTCATCGGGTCGAACATCATGAAGCGCAAGCCAACCTTTAATCATGCCCCAGACTCGAATGGTATACCGACATTGGAAAAGGAGGTGGGCCGCCGATTCCGGAACTTGTTGGCATTACTCGTCCAATTATTAACTGTTTGGTTGTTGTTTCCATTTACTCGGCCAATTAAATTAGACCGAGGTCTCTCAAATTTCTTGCAAACCTTTCCCCGACGGGTGACCCAACCCTCACAAACACGGCCGGGCAGCCCACGTCGGCGCTGACCTCGGCCTCGAACCCGTGCACCGTCGCCTCCCCCACGCTACCGTGCCCGCTCCTATGCCCACCGCCGAACTCTTCGCCCGTCCACACGTGCCTCCACGACCCACCGTCCGACGTCGGAAAGTAGGCGGTCACCGCGGTCCTGCCCTTGTCCAGGACCGGCACCACCAGCATCTCCGTCCCGACCAGGAACTGCTGGTACGTCAGCTCCTGCACGCGCCGGTCCTCCGGATAGTGCAGGAAGAGGTGCCGCGCCACGGGGAGGCCCTTCTCCGCCGCCTCCTGCATGCCAAGAAATCCATCGATCCATCACCCGAACTCCTGATTAATTGAAAATTTAGTAGCGCTAGTAGAGCGGCATGGCGTTTGGACCTTGACGAGTTGGACGCGGTAGAACTCCCAGGCTTTGTATATCTTGGCGCAGCGCGCGAAATGAGCGAGGGTCCGGCTGTTGGAGTAGAACTGGCAGTTGGACCCGGGCTTGTTCCCCTGCAAATCAGCTCGTGTTTTCATCCGAATCATCGTACGTACGTGATTCATCATCCAATAGTACGTGTGTGTGTGTGTGTGTGTGTGGTGCTGGTACCTCGTGGGTGCGGAAGACGACGGTGAAGGCGTTCACCTCCATCCATCGCATGAGGAGCTCCTCGCTCCGTCGGTAGCGCAGGAGCGGGAGGTCGACGGTGCAGTACCCGCCGGCGTCGCTGTGGTTCAGCGGGATGCCGGAGAGGCCGCCGCTGAGCAGGCCCACGACGCTGCTCTTGATGCCGTCGTTGGCCTGCCAGCTCACCATCTGGTCCCCCTCCCAGAAGAGCATCGCCCACCTGGAGCTCTCCCTGAACCCCGCCCGCACGAAGAACACCAGCCCGTCCTCCTCGCCGGCTTCCGACTTCCACTCGTCGGCGAACTCCCGGTTGACGCGCGCCCACAGCTCCGGGTACCGGTTGTGCGCCGCCACGGGGTCCTCCCCCGAGTGGAGCCGCGCGTCCAGCGGGAGGCCCTCCCCGAAGTCGGCCATCCAGCCGCTCACGCCTTCGTCCGCCATCCCGCGCAGGATGCCCTTGAACCAGGAGCTCGCCTCCGGGTTGGTGAAGTCCAGCATGGCCACGTCGAACGCCGTGTTGGGCATCATGTACGGCTCGCCGGCCTCGTCCCTCACCAGTATCCCCAGCTCCTTGGCCTCCTCGTACAGGTGCCTCCTCGCATTCCCCTTCTCGCCCATCTGCACATATACGTATTTAAGCTCGATCACAAGGAAATTTCACCGAAATTTGGAGCTCTGATCGATCGGGGATGCACGGCACGAACGGGGACGAGGCAGAGATTGCAGTATGTCATTGTTCTCACGCCGTCGCACCGGAGGTCGCGTATAAGATCCTTCCAGCCGGCGTAGTGATCATCGTCGACCTCCCAGTTCCACCAGAGCTGCGACCCGATCGCCGTCTTCCTCTGCCCAACCCAATCCTGCACAATATGCAACACGCACTAGTTCAGAGTTCAGAGCTGAGTGTTTCTCAAGCGCTTGTTGATTTCTTCAGACCGGACCTGCAGCCAGAAAGCGGAGACCGGGACGTCGTGGTCTTGCAGCTGGCTCCACACACGGCGGACGGCCTCCGTGCCGCCCTGCATGCCGACGACCGCGCCGGAGGTGATCCATCTGGGAAGAACCGGCGGCCGTCCGGTCGACCCCGTGTAGCTCGTGATCAGCTCGGTCGGTGACTCTCCCTGCAGTATTCTTCCCTGAACCGAATTCCCATAGACCTGCAAAACAGAGCATGGAATCGCTGAATCGTTCGTGCACAGGCGAGTTGAGTTGGACTGTCCGCGGTTCTTGACTTCAGTCAGCTCACTCAGAGACTGATTATTAGAAAAGAAAATGCATATAGAGTGGCTGAATGGCTACCTGAATCTGCACTCTGTCAGGTTTTGTAAGGTCAAATATAGAATAATCGTATCCCTCCAGGTACAGGGACCTCATCTTGGAGGTCAGGTAGAAAGGAGATGGAGCATACGTGGTGCTCCAGTTTCCTCCCGACCTGCAGAAATCACCACGAGTTGAACACCACAACAAAGCATCTCATACTCGAAATACTACGAAAAGTACTGTAGGACTGCTTAAAATGGCAACAACAACAAAATCTCCTTGTCTGGCTATGACAAAGTGAGAGAACTGTGGACATGTAGTAGGAGTTCCAAGCGCACACGCGCAAGACAACTGTGACAATCTGTCACTGTCGCTAGCCGTGAGTTGTTACACTCACCATCGTTGCCATCTTAAGTTAGTATAAAGTGGTGTCATCTATTTTGAAACGGAGGGAGTACTACTCTACTTGTACGTTTCAAGTTCGTTCAAGGATGCAACAAGCCACCATACTGAGATAATGAGATAAGTTCCAATCCACTCCACCGATGATGCCCAAACTCTTGAATCTGAACGGTCAAACTTTTGAATCTTTGACCAAAATTATATACAAATTGGACGGTTCAAAACAAATAAATATTTTACAAAATTTGTTGTAATATATGGACTTTGTTTTTATTAGGTAAAAACATACTTGTACTGTATATTGAATTCAGTTTGAAACCCACAATCAACAAATATTCGTAAAAACGAAACATGGGGAAACTATTATTTACCTGTAGCTGAGGAGATTGGCAGCGAAAGTGATGGGCTGGTCTCCCTGCCAATCCCCTGCTCCTGCACAAGAACGGGCACCCTTCTCCCCTTGAACTCCATGCAGCTGAATTGCTCGCCGAAGCCGTAGAACCGCTCCTCGAGCTCGCTCGCGTACGTGAGAAACACCCGGTTGAACTCCTCCGGCCGTGCCTCCTCCTCCGCCGATGCTCTCTCCGGCGGCGGCAGCAGCGCTGAGACCTCCTCCTGGGCGGAGAGCTTCTTCTTCTTGCTCATGCTCCTATGGACTCGCCCCGCCAGGCGGAGCCGAAGGCTCAGGATGTTGATCCGGTGGGGCCTTGGAGCTGTCGTGGCCGCCGGTGGTGGACTCGAAGGATCGGCGTGGCCGCAGCTCCATTGGTAGTCGGCTATCTTGACGCTGAACGACACTTGCGTGTCGCTCTTCTCCTCCAGGAAGACCCAGTACCTCCCTGACAGGACCGGCTTTCCAGCGCGGCGGCCGGCGCGCAGGTCGCAGCAGCACGACGACGCAGGGTCCGCCTTCTTCGCAGACACGACCCCGGTGATCAACAGCACCGGGAACCGTGTTTGGTCAGACGCTTCGAACGCGGCGCCGCGCAGGGAGTCGGCGCCGGCCTCGACGTCGCAGCGGTACAAGGCCCTGATCCTGTCGACGCTCTGGCGGTCGGGAACAAGGCGGGCGCGTCCGTCACGGAGCGCGAACGATCCGCGGCACTCGTCGGCCTCGGTGGTGGCGGAAGCCGCGGAGACGAACGCGACGCCGGGGATGGTCTCCCACATCACGCGGCTGCGCGGATCGCCGTCGGAGGAGGAGGAGACGCGTGCCAGCGAGACCGCTCCGCCGAGCGAGGGATTCCAGCTCAGGCGGAATCGGGAGCCAACGGGGTAATCGTGGGCATGGGCGAGCTTGGAGAACGGGCCGAAGGAGAGGGGCGGCGCGGCATCGCCGTTGCGGAAAGCGGCGGCCGGGACGGCGCGCGGGAAGGGGTTGTTGAGACGCGCGTTGTGCTTCTTGGTGGTCTTGGGCTTCGCCGTCGCCAGCGACGACATGGCGGTGGCGGGAGAGCTGGAAGAGGCTCGCGCGCGGGTGCTCTACTCGACTTGGGATTGGGAAGCCCGCCATTGCCCATTGGCTGAAATAGATCCTGGAATGAGGGAGGATGGGGACGGGACGATGGGCCCAGAGACGGAGAGCACGCCTTCGTTTTTGACCGATGTCGAACGGAAATCTGAAGTTCTCAGCACACGTTTGAAATGAAATTACATTAGATTCTGGATGTTCACTTCTTTTTTCTATCGAGGCGGAAGATGATAGAGCATCTACAACCGCAATTGCCTAAATCCGGCACATAAATACCCGCGGACGGACGACCGGTCGCGTCCACGAGACAACACACAAAAAGTTGATTTCACAACCATAAACACCATTTTCAAATTACCAAATCCATATTAGTGCATGCAACATAAAACCTAATCTAGGCGGATCTCAGTCGGCTACGCCGTGTCCATGTCCGGCGGCCGGTTGCGCCCCTCGAAGTGTTGGTCCGGCCGCCGGCGAGGTAAAGTGGAACATGGGACACGGACCGGCTCACGGGACTCAAGACGTCGTCGTCTTCCATGCCATACTCTTTCTCGTCGGAGTACGGAACCTTCACGCTGCCGGTGAACGTGAGATCGATGATGGATCCGTCCTAGGAGGAGCCGGTGATGTCAACCACGACGTAGTTGCAGCGCCCGGACAGATGCACCATATGGGGCACCGGAGAATGTGACTCCATCTCGCCAACGTTCACCGCCGCGAGGGCTTCCACCGTCTCCCGCTTCCGCTGCCTTGCATGGCAGGCACACCACGCCATATTGGTGTCAGCGGAAGCCCGTGCGTTCACCTCCGCCTTGGCGCGCCAATGAAGCGGTTGCGCATCCGCCGACGCGTTTGAACGCCAGACGGGCCACGCCACCTTCGGTGACGCAACAGGTGAAAGAGCATGGTGCCTCATGTTTGGTTTTGGCAATCGATGTCAATTCATATGGACTAGTGGTTGCTTTGAGTTATATTTGAAGGGTTTGTAGATAGGCATTACTTGAAGACCATTTGTTGGTTTCAAGGTTATAAGGAGTTTGGCCATGTGAGAGTTGAGACTATTGCAAGCATGTCTTAAAGAAGAGGATTGTATGAGCTTTCATGTTTACCTTCAAGACATCATCTTTATGAAGAGAGAATATATGATACATGGTTGATCAAGACTAAGTACAAAGAGTGCATTCAAGTTGATCTACACACAAAGTGTAGAAAATGTACCAAGTGGGATCAAATGATTCCATGGTGTGGTAAGAATTATCCATTACGCTTTGTTTACTAATTCATGATCTATGTGAGATTTCTATGTGGGTTAGGTATCTTTCCATTGGCTTGCATCAAAAGTAAGATATCATATAACTCATGGAGGATGAAATCAAGTGGTGATCATCATCAAGGTTGCGATGTGCAAGTTCAAATAAAGCGTCACGAAGAGATCACATGCTTGAAGCTTGCCGTCCACTCTGGTGATAACTAAAATGTGAAGACGTGCCGAAGAGAGGCTCACCCATAGTGGAGTATGGAGGAGCAATTTACTAGTCTTCATCGAGCCATCGAAATCAAGAAAGGTGGTCCAACTTGAGGAGGTCAAGATCGTCATCATATAGTTCAAGTGAACTATGCGCAAGACTAAGGTATATCCTTAATAGGTTTTCTATCTTATCGGTCTCGTGGTGTTAGTTGGAAGACCGGGTTATAGGATCGATAGTCGTACTATCAAGGGGGGGGGGGGGCGCTCTCCAGTGAGTAGCTTGATAGTATCGTTCGTACAGAGCTCACACCTTTGCATCCTTGGCATCATCGTTTTGGTTCTTGTTTGGTTTTTCTCTATATGAGTTTTGGAGCTTGTGGCTATCTTCTTGATAAGCTCAAGTTCATCGAAAAAGAATTCCATTTGCATCTTTTATTATGTTTTTGATGTTGAAGTTTTTGTCGGTTCTTCACTTATGGAGGTTTTACACTTCTACATTATTGGCATATTACTCTTGCTTGTTCTAAAGATTTGACAACTGTTGTCGTTAGCTTTCTATCAAGTTTGAGTTTATTGAAATCTGAGTTCGTCTGTTAAAGGTATGGTAGTTTCGATCTAACATATTTCCTTTGTCTGTTGCTGACAAGGCGGTTGTACCACATACCTTGGTGGTTGTACTGACTATCCGGTGCTTCAGGAACAACTACCGCCTGGGGGATGATTCCATCGGGTCCAGCAATATCCCAGGTGGTGGTGGTGCGGTTGTATCGCTGCTCTTTGGCGGATGTACCACCAGGGACTTAGCCACCCCATAGGGAGCTGTAGGCGGTTGTTCCGGCAGAAGTACCACCCGGAAAAGGGTGATTCCTTTAGGGTGGCTAGGGGGTACTCGACGATAGTCGCCCGGTTGGCCCAACTACTATCTTTGCAGCGGTACAAGCGATGGCCTGAGGCGGTCGTACTGCTCTGGGCTTAGCGACTACAAGAGCCTGGACGCAGCGGTTGTTCCGGTCCATGTACCTACCCTTGCACCGCACACGGGTGACTCCGTTAGGGTACCAGGGCTATAAACGGCGGTACACATCTGGTTGTACCTACTGAATATATTCAGCGGTACTACCGGCGGCACCAGCGGTTGTATCGCACCAGGCACCATAGGCTGGCATTTTCGCCTTGAGCGGTTGTACTGCACTCCAATGTAGTTGTACCACTCATGTATTTTTCCGCAGCGTAACAGTTAGATTCGTGGGGCCCTATTTAAGGGATTCTTCTTCCCCATTGCCCCCAACGACCTTGTGCAAGTTTTCTCCCACCATTGGTGACCTCTTGGAGCTTGCTTTCTCTCTACCCCCCCCCCCCCAATAATTCTTGCTTCTTTTTGAGGAAAAGAGAAAGGATATTCAGATCTACATTTCCACCAATCCATCTCTCCTCTAGGTGAGGGGAACCCTTTGGATCTAGATCCTGGAGTTCTTTGTGTTCTCTTATTTGTTTTTCCTCCCATATTCCCCTATAGCATTAGTTGTTGTGGTGGGATTTGGGAGAGGATTTGCACACTCCTTGTGCTCTTGCCATTTCATTTAGTGCATTGGTTTGATTTCTACACGGTGATATGTGGAAGTGAAAGTTGAGTAGCTCATTACTCTTGGGTGCTTGGCACCCTAGATCTTGTTCCTCTTGGGTGTTTGGGTGCCCTAGACGGTTAGTGTTGTTTCAGAGCTCAATCATTGTGATGTAGAGCTTCGGGACACTAAGGGAGCCTCCAATTAAGTTGTTGAGATTGAAACAGGCAATTTCTACGGGTTCGGTAACCACCCCCAAGGGTCACCAATTGTACGTGTTCGATGGTAGCCATAGTGCACTTACTTTATGGTAGCCATAGTGCTTAATGTTATACATCTTGCTATCACATTGTTATTTATCTTGCTAGGCATAAGTTGTTGGTGCACATAATTGACCCTAGTATATTTAGGTGTTATGCTTGAAGAATTAAACGTTAGTTTTGTTCCACATTCGTTCATCAAGCCTAAACTGAAATTGTTTTGAAACCGCTTATTCACCCCCACTTAGGCGACATCCACATCCTTTCAGCAGTGACACACCTCACGTCGGATCCATGCACCATTTGCGCGGACGCAATGGATTCTCGACGGAAGGAGTTCAAGCACTGCCGTCGACGACCTCCTCCCGGGAGCGGTGGAGCGTAAGGCAGGCGGTCATCTTCTCCTCGGGACCACGTGAGATGAGCTCGGGGTCAAGGGATCTGGAGGTGTAGGACTCGGATACATTTCCCTCCATGCCGGAGAAGGTAGGAGATCGTCGGGTGGGAGCTTGTGGGCGAAGGGAGTGGACTGAAGGGAAGGGGATGGGAGTGGAGTGGAATGCGGCTAGGGTTTTGACTAGAGGTGCGGATAGGGTCCATTTTATGTGGGGTCGGGTGAGCCGGCGTGGGCCGAATCCGACGTGGCGGGCGTGCTCAGGGCGTCCGGGCATCCCGCACCTAGATTTAGACTGGATATGGGAGTGCAGGCTCATCCGGGTGTTCGGGTTGGCTACGAAGAGGTTGGTTGGGTGTCGTTTTTGCGTCTGAACAGTGACTTGGCAGTCTGTCCGGATGTTTAGAACGGGTATGAAGGATCCGGTTGTAGATGCTCTTACAGTATCGTTGGTTGGGCACCAAAGTTCAGGATACGTTCATCTAAAATAAAGTTCAGCACACTTTCGGACGTCGAATATCATGTGAGATCAAGTGTTTGATGTAGAAAGTTAGTAGAAAGTTGAGTCATCTATTTTTGAACGGAGGAAGTACTAATTAGTGAAGATATTTTTGTAGGAAATAAAAAATAGCATGCTATCTAAAATAGCTTGGCCCTTCTCCAAATGCTATACAAGTTATTGCGTGCTATATTCAAAATAGCGTTTCAAAGAAAATGCCAACTATATCATAGGAATTAAGGATTTCCACATCTAAAATTTTGTCCAGGAGCTATACATGCATACCGTTGGTGTACACATTATGACATTAGATGCACTTTAGAGAATTCTTCTTGGTTTCTTCCGCACAAATGCAATATTTTCACCCTGGTCTTTTGATTTCACATTCACAACAGCAACCGGTCCTTCTATTGGTCCTTCTACTGTTGATGTCGTGCTAGACATGCCAAGGCCTACAATCACCAAAAGGAGACCGGATCATTATTCAAATGAACATCATTCTAAGAGCATCTCCAACCGTGCCCCCAACAGCACCACAGGCCCCCTTTTCGCCGCCGGCTCCCAAAAACGGCCCAGGAGCCCATTTTTCGCCGGTTAGGCTCGAAACTGGCGCCAGTGGACCCAGGCCGAACCCGGCGCACTGAGGGGCGCCCTGGGGCCCTGGGGCTATCGTTTTTTGCGCGAAATAATGGCGGGCCCACCGAGTCAGTGACCCGCGCCTCGTCGTCCTCAGAGCATCTCCAGCCGTTGGCCAGGGGCTCGGAAAATCGCCGCCTGGGGGCGAAACGACGCTAAAAATTGGCTTGGGGGCGATCGGGTTCCTAGCCGCCGCCCCCAGTCGCCCTTTTTTAAATATTTTTGAAAAGAAATTCAGCTAAAATTCGGCAAAACATTACAAAGATTCGACAAACAGGACATAAACTTCGGTGTTCTACATTTTTTTGCATAGAAAACATAAAATTTACTAAAAAAACAAAGCGCCGCGACTACAGGCTGAAGAACTCGCTTAACGCGGCGTAGTGGCCGTCATCGCCGCCATCGTCCTTCTCCTTCTTCACGCTGCTGGACCCCTACCCGGGGTCACCCTGGCGGACAGGTTTGGCTGGTGGCGGCACGTCGTCGTCGATGACTTCAAGCATGATGACGCCCCCTTCGTCGCGCCCACGGCGACATGCAGCGATCTCTGCCAGGGCGCGGCACTGGCGCTCCATCTCCAGCCGCGCCCACTTCATGGCTGCCTCGTCGTCGAGCCACGGCTTCGTCTTCACGGCGGGGAGCCCCGACTCCGTCTTCGGCTTGACGAGGCGGGGAGGAGCCGAGGAGGAGGCACGCCCGCCCTCGTTGATGACGATGTCGGTGCTGCGGGTGCGCCGACCGAGTGGCATTTCCGCGGGCTCGGCCTTGACGCTGAAGAGCGCCGGCGACCCGGAGGAGTGGGAGGAGGAGGAAGAGGAGCTGGTCCTCCTCGGCATCCATTGGCCGCCACTCCGGCGGGGGACCGGGGCGGCCGGGTACGCCAGCGGCGGCTCGTTGCCGCCCTCGAGGTGCTCGAGGACGGCGTGGAGTGTGCGGCCGGGGGCGCCCCACCAGAGGCGGAGGCCGTCTCTGTGTTTTCTCCCCCACACAACTGGCGCATTGTTGGTGGAGGCTAGCCGCTCCGCCTACCGGCGTTCGAAGTACGCCGCCCATGACTCGTGGTTGCCGGCGGCGTACTCCTGGAGGGCCCGCTGCTCCTCCGTCAGAGACGCCCGCGCACGCTCGATCTCGGCGCGGAAGTAGTTGGGGCGTGTGACGTCGGACAGCGAGGGGACGGGGACGCCCACACTGAAGCCTCCACCGCCCGACGCGCGCATGTCGGGAGGCGCCGTAGTTGGCATTGTGCAGGAGATGGGCTTCCCACTGTAGAGAGCGGCAGCCATTATTGGCAGCCGCCCCATCGCCGGGAACCTTTCGCCCATCGTCTACGGTGGCTGTGAACGCGGAGGGAAAGAGAGCTCGTCGGCGGCAGCTGTGCATGGGGAGAGAGAGGGGCTGCGGGCGAGTGTGTCTACCTACGAGGGATGCGCTGCTTTATATAGCGGCGGGGGGTGGCATCGTGTGTACGAGTGGCGAGGAGGGGGCGCGTCGCTGCACCGCGCCGCCCATGAGGAATCAATGGAAGGCTGACCGGCGGCAGCCATGCCATTGATTCCCTGCAGGAAACGAGGCGATTTGAGGACGACGAGGCGCGGCCATCGACTCAAGCGGGCCCACCGTTCTTCGCGCTAAAAACACCGCCGGCTTCGGCACCCCCAGCTGGGTTCGGCCTTGGTCCGCCGGCGCCAGTTTCGGGCCTAACCGGCGAAAAATGGGCTCCTGGGGGCACGACTGGGCCGTTTTTTAGCGCCGGTGCCGAAAAAAGGGCCTGGGGCCTGTTGGGGGCACGGCTGGAGATGCTCTCACATCGCCTCGGTTTCCCGCGGGGAATCAATGCCAAGGCTGCCGCCGGTCAGCCTTCCATTGATTCCTCATTGGTGGCGCGGTGCGGCGACGCGCCCCCTCCCCGCCACACGTACACACGACGCCACGCCCCCTCCCCGCTATATAAATCAGCGCCTCCCTCGCCGGTGGACACACTCGCCCGCAGCTCCTCTCTCTCTCCGTGCACAGCTGCCGCTGACGAGCTCCCTTTCCCTCCCCGTTCACAACCGCCGCAGACGATGGGCGAAAGGTTCCCCGGCGATGGGGCGACTGCCAATGGCTTTGGCCGCCGCTCTCTGCACGAGTGGGAAGCCCATCTCCTGCATGAAGCCAACTACCCGGCGCCTCCCGACATGCGCAAGTCGGGGCGGTGGAGGCTCAGCACCGGGGGCATCCCCGTCCCCCCGCTGCCCGACCTCATACGCCCCGACTACTTCCGTGCCGAGATCAAGCATGCGCGGGCGTCTCCGACGGAGGAGCAGCGGTCCCTCCCGGAGTACGCCGCCGGCAACCATGAGTCGTGGGCGGTGTACTTCGAACGCCGGCAGGCGGAGCGGCTAGCCTCCACCAACAACACGCCGGTGGTGCGGGGGAGCAAAAACAGTGACGGCCGCCGCCTGTGGTGGGGCGCCCAGGGCGGCATGCTCCATGCCGTCCTCGAGCACCTCGAGTGCGGCACCGAGCCACCGCTGACGTACCCGGCCGCCTCGGTCCCCCGCCGGAGTGGCGGCCAATGGATGCCGAGGAGGACCGGCTCCTCTTCCTCCTCCTCCCACTCCTCCCACTCCTCCAGGTCACCAGTGCTCTTCAGCGTCAAGGCCGAGCCCGCGGAAACGCCGCGCGGATGGAGCACCCGCAGCGCCGGCATCGTCATCAACGAGGGCGCGTATGTCTCCTCCTCGGCTCCTCCCCACCTTGTCAAGCAGAAAATGGAGCCGGGGCTCGCCGCCGTGAAGATGGAGCCGTGTCTCGACGACGAGGCGGCCATGAAGTGAGCGTGGGAAGATTGGGCGCAGTTGAAGATGGAGCGCGAGCGCCGTGCCATGGCAGAGATAGCTGCGCGCCGCCGTGGGCACGATGAAGGGGGTGTCATCATGCTTGAAGACAGCTTCGACGACGCGCCGTCACCGGCCAAACCTGTCCGCCAGGGCGACCTTGGGCAGGGGTCCAACAACGTGAAGAAGGAGAAGGATGACGGCGGCGACGACGGTGACTACGCTGCGTTAGGCGAGTTCTTCAGCCTGTAGTCGCGGCGCTTTGTTTTTTTAGTATATTTTATGTTTTCTATGTAAAAAAATGTAGAACGCGAAGTTTATGTCCTTTTTGCCGAATCTTTGCAATGTTTTGCCAAATTTTTTTTCAAAAATATTTAAAAAAGGGCGACTGGAGGCGACCCTGGGGGCGGCGGCTGGGAACTCGATCGCCCCCAAGCCTATTTTTAGCGCCGGTTCGCCCCAGGAGGCGATTTTTCGAGCCCCCTAAGGGCCAACGGCTGGAGATGCTCTAACAGGAGCATAGTACACCTCGCCGCCACCCTCGCCATGACCTGGGTGGGAAAAGGAAAGAGAAAAACTAGGGACTATGAGTTGCCTCCGTTGCGTTGTCCACGACCTGGCAAGTTAGGGTATATGGATGATGGGCCTATTGTTGCATTGCGTTGGGCCGATGCCCGATGGGCTGCTATCTGCTGAGCCCCTGTTGTGTTTCGATCCCTCCACGCTAAAAGCGCTGAAAGTTTTTGTGTTTAGCGCCGTTATAGCACACTAACGTGAATAGCGGCATAGCGTGTAAAATGGCTAAAATATAACGTGGCACCCTCAAATACGCTATAGCGAGGTTTAAACGCCAAAATAGAGCGCTGTTTTTTTTGAGTGTTGTGAACCAAGTGCATATAGATATGTTTTATTGTGTTTGTTCACTCATTTCAGTCTTAAGCCCATCTTAAAGTATTCAAAATATTATGAACGAGGGAGCACAATTTTTAAGGTAGAATCGTACGATGTGTTTTTATTTTGAGAAGATCGTACGATGTGTTGTAACGAAGAAAACAATAACTTAAAGACTCCGCAAAAAGAAAAACAGTACTACTACCTCCGTCCTGGTCTATTGGTCCCCTTTATAATTTGTGCTAAATTTCAAACAATGATATGACTAATAAAATGTTAATGCATGTCAACAAAAATTATATCGTTTGATTCGTATTTGAATATAGTTTTCAATGATATAATTTTTGATGGCATGCAAAAATGTTTTGTTAGTTAAATACATGATCAAAATCTGACACAAAATACAATGAAAACCAATAGACTATGATGGAAGTAGTAGTAAAGTACACCAGTATTACACATAAGAACTTACATAACCAGATTGCAATTTATTTGAAAGAAACATTCAATCTATTCATAATTGATTATAGCAATACAGAGAACACCGGTGATAACAAAAATTACAACCAAATTCATGTACCATCTAGCAATGACTACAAGCACTGGAGCAAGCCAAAGGCACGCCGTCATCATCATATATCTCTTACCGGAGCCGAACAAACCATTCAAACACATGCCGTCGTCGTTAGGGAAGTTGTCGTGCTAAGGCCTAACAGGACCAGAGCAGCAACCATCGTCGATGAAGAGAGTCGTACAATTGAAAGGATCAAACATGTAAACACACGAACAAAGATAATTGAATATTGACATATCACATTATAACACTGGGAAATACACAATTTATAGCCACATATGCACGATGTTACACAAACCGTGGCGTGGCGGTGATTTGCTACACAAAATGTGGTCATTGGCCTCTTCTGATCTATATCGATGATATTTTGGCCACTGTTTTTACACGCTCATGGATTTAACAAATTTGCTTCGCTGAGACGGAGGCTTAGAGACAACAACAAACTTTACTCACAACGTATCGTCAATGGATATATGAGAAAGAAGACTTTGGCAGTCCTAAAGATTTGGATGTATTTTTCAATTTAAGTGTTTTTTTAGACCCTTTCGGCCTTTTAGCAGGAAAAAAAGTTGGTCACGTGCTAAGCTGTCGGTTAAACATGGTAACAAAACTCTAGCGAACGACCGCGTCCTATTGTGAACAAAGACCTGATTGTGGGAGCATACAAAGTACGTACTCCTACAAATTGCTTTGGCAATGAACATACAAAGTACTTTGTACCAAAAGGAAAGCCGTGTTCGCTCAAGCCAAGTGCTTTGGCAACATACATACAAAGTACTAACGTAACGACGAATTTAGCTCAATATGCGGCTGGCTGCCGAGTCGGCCAGGTACAATGAACCTGCTGCTAGCACAACTTTCCCTTTAGGCCTCGTTAGGCGCAGGGGTTTGGAAGGGGTTTCGAGAGGATTATCCTCGCGGGGGCCGCGAACCCCCCGAAGCCCCGACGGCCCGTTTGATACGCGAGGTTTGTATGGGCCGATCCCCTCCAATCCCTTTCGATCCTCTCGTACCCACGCGACTCAGAACCCTCGTCGCCTGGCTCAGGGAAGCACGCCTCGAGCGCAGGCTCCACCGCCGCCACCACCCCCCCACTCCGGTATGTAACTCCGCGCCTCCTCTCTCGTCCCCCCCCCTCCTCCCCGCCGTCGTCCCCCATCGCATCGTGCCACAAGACGAGCCGCATGCGCACACCCTCCTCCGCGGTACGACGGGCCTCCGCATGGCTGCCTCTTTGGAGTCGCCGGTGCCGCCCAGGACGGGTGCTGAGGCTGGTGGTGGCCGGGGTACACCGGCATCTGCGGCGGCTCGCACGGCCTCCGCTGTTGTGGCTGAATAAATCATGGCACGACCTCTGCTCGCACGTATTCATTCCAGCTAGCTGTGTGTCTCCAGCCGGCCTGGCCTGGCTGTACCAATTCCGAGGCGAGGTGATGGCCGGCCTTGAGTGCAGGTTGCAGCAACTAATAGACGCTGTCTGTCTCTGTTTAAGAAAATCACCGCTTGAAAGACAGACAAAGGAGAGAGACGATTCCATCCTGGCTAGCTGTTTTTGTTTGATTTGGTTGTTCCATCGATGAATCACATGCACGTTCGTCCTATTCACCCAACCGCCCCGTATACTCTACATCCAATATTCTTCTTCTAATTATTATTACATCTGAAACAAAAGCATACTCCTAGACATAAATGTATTATGTTGCTATTAAATATTAATATTATTGGTTCCAAGTCATGCTTCTATGAGAGATTATGTTGCTGTGACGTGACTGATATTGCTGTGATGAGATATGGATTCCAATGCAAGCAAAGTTATGTTGTTGATGTGAAGAACTGCTGTCACATTTTTATTAGCCATGATGCTATTTAACCTGTCAAGATTGGATTTTTAACTGTTTTGCATCATTTCAACTCAATGGCAATCCCTCCCTACCAAACAGTGTTTTATATGAAGAGGATTCTGCCTGGAGGGGGATTTGAGGTTTCAAGGGGATCTGAGGGGATTGGGTGGAAGAGGGGGATTCACCAAATCCCCTGAAATCCCCTCCTCTCCAAACCTCCTAAATCCACTTCTACCAAACAAAGCCTTAAGGCGACATCGGCTGTATTGAGACAGCTTGACTGGGTGTCTGTTCATTTTTTGGGGAACATTTTTCTAAACACAATACAGACGCACTCATACATACCCCTACGAATACATGTATGCACAACTTATCTATGTGAGCACCTCCAAGGACTTATCCGGTCTATCAACTTAAGATTAACGAAGTCACCACAGACGCTTTCATAGTCGACTGGAACGTTTTCTCTCACTGAATGGACCTTGCCGAAAAGACTGAAATAAATCCAGAAAAAGTACAAGCAACAGTGTCAAGTGTAGGACTTGAACCCTGGTGGGCTGATTTCACCACAAAGAACTTAATCATCTGAGCTAGACCCAGTCCGCTTTTGCGGGAACAGTTGGTTGTTACTGTTTGGTGAAAGATGGACACGCCCTGTAAAAAATACCTTCCATGGTCTTATATCTAAGTTCTTTTTAGAGTATGTAGTCTTTTATCTAAGATCAGGTGTGGTCCCCCCCCCCCCAACACACAAATATCAGGTAGTAGTATATGTTTTTTCTCTTGTTTGTGAAAGGCCAAAACTAAACGTGTTCCCCCGCAAAAAAACACCAAACATGTTACCAACCCTAGCCATTGTTCCAAAGGTCCGCTTCACGCCGCGATCTCGCTTCCCCTTTTCTCTCCCATTTGATCGCATCGTTGGCGGCAAGAGGAGTGGGGACTGTCCATTTTGTTTTTTTCCTTGGATTTTGTTTCCCTTGTGACATGGATGAGAATCATCATCAAAAAAGAAGGGTACATCCTTTTGTAACAAACTGGTAAGAGGCCTAAATATTTTGAAGAAATCTTTAATAAACCTCCTATAAAAATCAGCATGACCAAGAGAACTCCTTATACCTCTTATATCCCTGGGATATGGTAGCTTCTCAATAGCTTCTATCTTACCTCTATCAATTTCAATACCTCTTTTAGAAATTTTGTGACCAAGATAATACCTCTGTTCACCGTGAAATTGCAGCTCTATGATGACCCACAAGTATAGGGGTTTAATCGTAATCCTTTCGATAAGTAAGAGTGTTGAATCCAAAGTGGAGCAGAAGGAATCGATAAGCGGTTTTCAACAAGGTATGCTCTGCAAGTGTTGTCCGATAGTTTTGGTAGATATTTTGATATCAAGATAATTGGTAGCAAGTAATAAAAGTAGCAATGTGCAACAAGTGGCCCAATCTTTAATGCTGCTAAGGACAAGCCGATGGAACTTCTTATAGTGATTAAAACACTCTTGAGGACGCACAGGAATTTCTTCTAGTTACTTTCACCACGATTCATCGACTTACGTTCATTGCCGTGATAAGTTGTTATGTGGGTGGATCGAAACTAAGGTGTTGTTCTTACTTGAACAAACACCTACTTATTATTATACCCTCCATGCAAGCATCCGCAAATACAAGAGAAGTAATTAAGATAAATCTAACCATAGCATGAGACATATGGATCCATAACAACCCCTTACAGAACAATTCATAAACTGGGGTTTAGGCTTCAGTCACTCCCGCAACCCATCATTTACAAATTAATTGCAATATGTGTTCCCCTATGCCCAAAGACGGTGAAGTGTCATGTGGTTGACGTTCACATGACGCCACTGGAGGAAGAACCACACAATATATCATCAAAACATTGAATGGTGATCAATTGATAAAAGAAAATATGGACATAGAAGCATCATCCTTATAAGCATCATTATAACAGTAATTAATATTCATAAAACTTCTCATGATCAAGTAATACTCTACCCACAAGTCAAGGTATAAATAATAAACTCTCTTGAAAACTAACAAACTATGTTCTCAGTCATTCAAGCAATTACAATTCATCATACTTTCTAGAAGAGTCTATGTAAGAGCTTTAATTTAGCAAACTTCACATGCTCAACTATCATACAATCTTCTAATTATTGTTGATACTCAAAGCATATTTTTTGAGCAAACCATTTCCGTTGAACACAAAGGAAGATGGTGGTTTAATACGTTACCATCCAATTTACTTACCGAAGGGATAATTGTGAACAATAATAACTCATGATCATAATATTCAACTGGATATATGTGCCTGGATCTTTCGCCACCACATGTTGCTTGCTAAGTGGAGAATAATTAAGGTTGAAATAGACGAAGGTATTTTGACTCTTGCATAAATGTAAAACTTAAAGAATAAAAGGTAGGCTCTTCGCAGAGGGAAGCGGAGGCTATCATGTGCTTTATGATTTTGGGATGTGCAAACACTTAATGCAAAGGAACGTCACTTTATATTGCTCATTACAATAGTGACCTTTATTGAGTAGTATGTCGCTTTTATTACTTCACCATCATAAGATCATACAAATCTTATTTCCATTCAAATAAACTGCCACACATATTTAAGAGCATTTTTTATTGTTGCACCGATGACAACTTACTTGAAGGATCTTGTTCAATCCATTGGTAGATATAGTGAACTCCCATGACAAGAAACTGGGTTTAAGGGTATTTGGATGCACAAGTAGTATCTCTACTTAGTATGGAAGTTTTGGCTAGCCAAAACTTATAAAAAACACCACATGTTGGAGGATTCATGACAATATAACTTCTATCCAAATATACATAAATATAACTCATTATGTTCTCTTCCTTGTCCAATCCTAAAAGGTGTCCAAGATAGTGTATTTGCATGTGAAATCTATCTTCCTTGATTATTCTTTCATGAATTGTCTGAATGACCAATGCTATGTTTGTTAACCTTCAATAAATTTTACCATCTACGCCCCTCATGTGAAGTCATTACTTCCCATGGGATAAGCATATGAAATTTATTATGCAAAGATGGATGCAAAGCAATAAAAGTAAAAGATACTCATACAAATCTTTATTATACATTACATTGATAGCACGGGGATGAAACAAACAATCAAAAACTACTTCATACTAATACTCTTTCAAGGTCACGAAATACTAAAGATTGAACTAACATAGATAATGATGGTAAAAGTGGCGGTGATACGATATCGGGGCACCTCCCCCAAGCTTGGAACAAGCCAAGGGTGGTGCCCATACCCGAGTACGCAAATTTCCTTTTTCGATGATGGTGGCGATGAAGTGGCAGGCTTGTCATCCTTAATTACGTTCAACAAAATCTCATTTAGACCTTGAATCTCATGAAGCACGTGTTGAATCATGGTGTCGTTATTCTTCACTTCAAACATTATATCCTTGTTTCAGGCCACCATGAACTTTTCCCTACATCACTTTCACTTGGACAAGAGATGTCCCAATTGGAGGGTATATGCGTACGAGAAGTATTCTCAACTCGATAATTGTGACTCAAATTGTGAAAATTGTTTCCATGTAACTTTCCTGAGGGTCTCTTTGGAATGGAGCCCTCTAATACCTTGTGAGATCTGTACGAATTTTTGCCACTTTTAAGGCCCTGCATGGATTTGGCTTAGTGGAGATGGTGGCCAGAGTCCCTTGCCCGGACTCCGGTGACTGGACTTCCAAGGAATCTCACGAGCCTTTATCCATCATGACGTCTCCCATCAGCTCCCTCTCACGATCTATCTAAAGAAGCCAAGCATCGATCGTAGCCCACATTGTTGCAGGAGGAGGAATACATGATGATCTAGAGCCCAAAATCCTGACAGAAAACTACAAGAAGCGAAAATAGGAGGAAAACTTGCGATAGGAGGTCAAAACATCACGATATATATATATATATATATATAATGAATTTTTATCTTGCAGCACTAGTATTCAAGAAGAACATAGAGTTGAGAAAGTGCACATGAGGCCCACAAGCCACCAGGCCACGCCCCCCTGGCTTGTGGGTCCCACGTGAACTCCCTCAGATGTTTCTTATATTCCTAATTTTTGTATTTATTCCAAAACTGAGAGAAAGTATTTTTATGGAATTTTTGGAGTCAATGTACTTACCGTAGCACATACCTATTCCCTTTTCAGAATTCTGGAGCGTTTCAGAAGATCTCTTTTATGCACTCTTACGGTGTAATTACTTGAATAACGTCTGAATCAATGTTAATGGGATTGCCTGCAGTATAATTTTTTAAGTCTTTGCCCATTAATTACCTTCGTTTTTTCTCCTTTGGCGTTATCAATCTTGATGGCTCCTGAATGGTAAACTTCTTCGATTACATAGGGTCCTTCCCATTTGAAGAGAAGTTTGACTGCAAAGTGTCTGAGACGAGACTTGTACAAAACTAATGTCACCAATATTAAATTATCATTTCTGAATTATTTTATCATGCCATCTTTTAACTTTTTCTTTAAATAATTTTGCATTTTCATAAGCTTTCGTTCTCCACTCATCCAGAGAAATTATATCAAATAACCTCGTTTCACCAGCAAGTTTAAGATCATAATTAAGTTCTTTAACTGCCCAATAAGCTTTATGTTCCAACTCAAGACGTAAATGACAACTTTTCCATAAACCATTTTATAAGGGGACATACCCATAGGATTTTTATAAGTAGTTCTAATGTCCAGAGTGCATCATCAAGTTTTGTAGACCACTTCTTTGTAGATATATTAATAGTCTTTTGCAAGATTAATTTTATCTCTCTATTACTCAATTCTACTTGCCCACAAGACTGAGGATGATAATGTGATGCTACTCTATGGTTTACATCATATTTAGCTAAGAATTTCCTGAAAGCACCATGAATAAAATGTGAACCACCATCAGTCATTAAATATCTAGGAACTCCAAACCTTCGGAAGATAAGCATTTTAATAGAAGTCTTATGTTTAGCACTACTAGTTGGAATAGCTTCTACCCACTTAGTAACATAATAAATGACAACTAGTATATTAGTGTACCCATGGGAGGAAGGAAAAGGTCACATATAATCAAAACCCCAAACATCAAATGGTTAAATAACAAGTGAATAATTCATAGGCATTTCCTGACGTATATTAATATTTCCAACACTTTGACATTCATCACAAGTAATGACAAACTTACATGCATCCTTCAAAAGAGTAGGCCAATAAAAGTTGGATTACAATACCTTGTGTGCGGTTCTATCTCCAGCATGGTGTCCTCCATATGCATTGGAGTGACACTTCCTCTAGATTTTTCCTGCTCATGCTCAGGTATAAAATGTCTAATAATAACACCTACTCCTTTATATAGACGTGGGTCATCCTAAAAGTAATGTCTCAAGTCAAAGAAGATTTTTTTTCTTGATATGTATAGCTAGGTGGTATATAGTTAGCAAAAATGTAATGAGCATAATCAACATACCAAGTGTTATCATGAGAGGAAGAAGAATTAATAACAGCTAATTTATCATTAGGAAAACTACCATTCACCGGTATTGGGTCATCAAGAATATTTTCAATCCTAGAAAAATTATCTGTTACAGGATTACATGCTCCCTTTCTATCAAAAATATGCAAATCAAACTCTTGTAGTAAGGACTCACCTAATCAACCTACGCTTAGCATCTTTCTTATATATAAGATATTTAATAGCAACATGATCAGTGCAAATAGTAATTTTAGAATCAACAATGTAAGGTCTAAATTTATCACAAGCAAAAACAACTACTAGAAATTATTTCCCAGTAGTAGCATAATTTTCCTAAGCATTGTTCAAGTTCTTACTAGCATAATGAAGAACATTCAAGTTCTTATCAACTCTTTGACCAAGAACAACACCTACAACAAAATCACTAGCATCACACATAATTTTAAAGGATAAATTCGAATCATAGGCACGGTTTAGCGACGAGCTTTGGGCTAATATATAAGGGGTTATCCCATTAACTGAGCTGGGTCGGCCACACTAGTAGTGGCCCAGCCGGCCACATGGGAACTGCGCACATGCATGTGCACCACAAGAGGAGCATGGCGCGGCCGTGCGTGGCCAGGGCACGGTAGGCAGCATGGTGCGGTCCAGGGGACCGGTACCACGTGGCCCGCAGCGGCTGACCAGGCGGCGAGGCGTGTGTGGGAATGCACGGCAGGAAGCCGAGAGCAGGCGGGGAGCACGATAAGCGCGAGCTCATAGCAAGGTGGTGGGCGATGCAAATGGCGAGTGAATGATAGAGGCAAAGGTGTCCCTCCTTTCGATGAGATGGTGGCTATCATTTTTGGTGGAGTAGACTTTGATGATCCAACTACAAATGTGTGAGGATGTCGCGCCTTAGCAATTGCTAAACCAACTCCGAGAGATCATTGACCACGCCGGAGAACGATCAACCTGGCCACGAGGGTGTGTTTCCTGCATGCAAACAAAGAACAAGCAAGAAACCGAAATTACAATCTAGATATTAGGAATATAAGAGAAAATCTTTATTAATGGAGGTGGGGATGTGTGACGTCTTTATTCGGTCATAGAACACAAACGAAGTACGCGAAGTTGCAGCTATGGAGAACTTTTAATCTAAACAAAACCCAAAGTCTAAACAGTGCCTTAAGGGCTGTATTTGTAGGGGGGAAGAGAGGGGATTTCATCCTCCTTGGCAAGGTGGGACTAAAACACCTCCTGAGTCGTTTCCCCTACAATACAGACTCTAAAAAATAACCTATAAGTAGTATTTTGAAATTACATGGGCATGACCCAAAAATAAGGTAGCGCATCACCTATATTAAGCTATGGATGAAAATTTTGAAATGCCATCTTGTATATTTTTCCCATGTCCTTGGATGTCATCATGGTGGCTCCAAAGTAGTGAAAACTCCACCAGAAACTCTGTTCTTGCTGCCCTTGCACGCACAATCTTATCCATGCTTGATCATGCTCCAATGTTCATCGTTCTTGTCCATGATTGTCCCTTCATTTATAAGCAAAACAAATTTATCCAATTTAGGCAGCATCATATTCACATGAAGATTAGAATCATTACCAAGAAACGAAAGTACCTGGTAATTTAGTTGGCGTGCGCGAGCTCTAGTAATTGGTCCAGTATATGTAGCAGTAGGAGCTGTGGGTGTAACTTTGTTAGTGATGGCATCATCACTGAACGGGGGGGGGGGGGGGGATTGACGACAAGGCTGACCGAGGAGAACACTGAGTCTTGTCGAGCTAGATGGAGTGCAGAGGTGATGCAGATCAAGCGGGGAATGATGGGGACCGAAGCAGAGGAAATCATTCGATCCCGGTGTTGCGACGCCCCCTGCTAGAGCTGCTCCTCAAGGATGACTTAGACGACAACGCTGCTACTCCTGCACATCTTTGCGAGGCCCGGGGTGGTTTCTGGCGCAAGGACAATGATGGTGCAGCGGCGGGTGCGCGTGTTGCAGAGAAGAGTGTGAGCGAGGGAGAGGGGGAAGAGTGGCTAGGGTTTCGTAGGGGCTCGACGATGACCATATAGGGCACCCAGGAGGTCTGGATGGCTGCCACTCGGCGGATTCGCGACGTGGACGCACAACCAGTGTCCAGCCCGTCGGAGATGAACATGAGGTAAGAGAAGGGGCTACTGGGCTGGGTTGCACTGTTGACTTAGAGCCCAAGTGCACAGTGCCCCTTTTCTCTTTTCCTTTTTCTTTTTCTATTTCTTTATTTCTTTTCTGTTTTGCTTTTCTTTTCTATACTAAATGAATTTAGTTAAAACTAATATTTAGAACATAAATACTAGGCAATGTGTTGAGCTAGCACACCAAGTTTCAATTTATTTTGAATTGTTCAATATTTATTTAAACTCAAATGAACCAATTAAATGTTGATGATTTAGTTTTATATAGGTTAGGGCCACTTTAAATATTAAAATAGGTTGGTTCCTACATGACAAATAGTTAGTGAATATTTGAAACCCAACAAACATTTTTGAGTTATTGTTTGAAGAAATAATAATTTGACATGTAATCTAAATTTGATTTTGACTTGAGTTTTGATCAAATGACAATTTGCTTAGCAAAAAGGTGATGACATGGCATCATTAGCACAGGGACACTGTAGCTTAACTATAGGGGCATTACATTATGTGAGCCAATGCCTATCCAAGCGTGTGATGACTTTCTGAATAAGAGGCGGAATACATGGTTGCTGAAGATGCTGACAGGTATGAAAGTTTAGTTGCTCAACGTGTTTTGAGTGTGCGGGTAACACAAGCAGAGCAAAATCAGAGGCACAATTTGTTCCATGCAAAGGGAGTCATGAAGGAACGTTGTCTTCGCGTCATCAACGATGGAGGGAGATGCAACAACTTGGCTAGCATGAAGATGGTGGAGAAGTTGTCTCTCACCACCAGACCACATCCTCATCCTTACTACATACAAGGGTTCAACAACAACGACAAGTTTAAGGTAACACGTACTATTCATGTACATTTTAGTATCGCTTCATATGTTTATTATGTTGATTGTGATGTGGTACCAATGCAAGCATGTTACCTTTTACTTGGTCGACCCATGGAAATTCGATAAAAATTATGTACACCATGGTAGGAAAAACCAGTATACTCTTATTCATAAGGATAAACATATTACTCTGCTTCCTATGTCTCCTGAACACATTTTGAAAGATGATCTTAATATAGTTAGTAAAGAAAAATAGGAGCAAAACAAGAGTTAAAATCAGATTGTGCCAAAAGAATTTGAGCCTAATAACAAACCATCATCTAGTGTTGCGACTGAAATTAAATTGAAAATGGATGTTTACTTGCCACCAAATCTGATATTGATGATCTAGATTTTAGCAAATTTGTTTGCTATGCTTTTGTGTGAAAAGAGGCACTATTTTCATTCAAGGACGTGCCTCCCTCTTTGCCTCTTGCTATCACTAACATTTTGCAGGAGTTTGCTGATGTCTTTCCATAAGACGTGCCACCGGGTTTACCACCTATTCGAGGGATTTGGCATCAGATCGACTTCATTCACGGGGCTTTGCTGCCCAACCGTGCGTCGTACCGTATCAATCTAGAGGAGACAAAGGATATTATGTGTCAAGTACAGGAGTTGCTCGACCAAGGTTATATACGTGAATCCCTTAGTCCTTGTGTTGTTCCTATTATTGTAGTGCCAAAAAGGATTGTACATCACGTATGTGTGTTGATTGTAAATCCCTTAATAATATTACTATTCAATATTGTAATCATATTCCTACGCTAGATGATATGCTTGATGAATTAAGTGGCTCTACCATATTCTCCAAAGTTGATTTGTGTAGTGGATACCATCAAATTCTATGAAATTGGGAGATTAATGAAAAACGTATTTAAAACTAAGTTTGGATTATATGAGTGCTTGGTCATACCTTTGGGGTTAACTAATGCACCTAACACTTTCATGAGATTAATGAATGAAGTTTTACGTGCTTTCATTGGACGATTTGTGATAGTCTATTTTGTTGATATACTGATTTATAGTAAATCTTGGAGGAACACTTGGATCATTTGCGTGTTATTTTTATTGCTCTGCGTGATGCACATTTGTTTGGTAACCTTCGGAAGTGCACCTTTTGCACGGACCGAATATCTTTTCCTGGCTATGTTGTTACTCCACAGGGAATTGAAGTTGATAAAGCCAAGATTGAAGCAATTGAGAGTTGGTCGCAACCCAAAATGATCACACAAGCAAGGAGTTTTCTTGGACTCACTGGTTTCTATAGGAGTTTTGCGAGAGATTTTAGCACCATTCCTACACCTCTCCATGAGCTTACAAATAAGGATGTGCCTTTTGTTTGGGGTCCTGTACAGGAAGAATCCTTCATGGTATTCAAAGATAACTTAACGCATGCTCCTTTACTCCAACTTCTTGATTTTAATAAGACTATTGATCTTGAATGTGATGCTAGAAGAATCGGATTAGGAGGTGTGTTATTACAAGATGGTAACCTGTTGCATATTTTATGAAAAATTGAGTGGGTCTAGTGTGAATTATTCTACTTATGATAAGGAATTATATGCTCTTGTTCGAACATTGGAAACATGTCAACATTATTAATGGCCCAAAGAATTTGTTATACAGTCTAATCATGAATCTTTGAAGCACATTAAAAGTCGATGAAAACTGAACCGTAGACATGCTAAATGGGTTGAATTCATTGAGACGTTCCCTTATGTCATTAAATACAATTAGGGTAAAGAAATATTATTGCTGATGCATTTTCTCGTCGCTATACTATGCTTTCACAACTTGAGTTTAAAATATTTGGTTTGGAGACCATCAAAGATCAATATGTGCATGATGTTGAATTTAAAGATGTAATGCAGAATCGTAAAGAAGGAAGAACATGTACAAGTTCGTCATTAATGATGGATTTGTGTTCCGTGTTAATAAGCTATGCATTCCAGCTTGCTCCGTTCATCTTTTATTGTTGCAGGAGGCACATGGAGGAGGTTTAATGGGACAGTTTGGTGTGAAGAAGACGGATGACGTACTTGCTACACATTTCTTACTTGGGTGTTAGAAACTGAACAACGATTTACATGCTTACAATATCCTGAGGATAGATGTGTTGTTGTTGCTGTTTCTGAATTCACTAGTTTTTCTTCTATTTCATGGTCTAAACTTTGTAGATTGTATCATGATAATATCCCAACTACTTGGGATGCTTTGAAAAGTGCTATGTATACTCTTTAGGTTCCACCATATTATCAACGTGAATTACTTCAAAATTCCAGCGTTTAAGACAAGGAAAAAATTCTATAGAGGAATGTTATCAGAAATTACAAACTGGAATGATTAGATTTGGTATTGTTGAGCATAATGAAGCTATGCTTGCATGTTTTATGGGTGGGTTAAACAGAGAAATTTAAACCATCTTAGAGTATAAGGATGATAACAATGTCACTCGTTTATTCCATCTTGCTTGCAAAGCTGAACGTGAAGTGCGGGATCGACAGGCCATGATGTAGACTAACTTTTCTGCGGGTCGAACTTCATCATGGACACCGCGTGCATCTTCTACCACCACACGCTCTGCTGCATCACAAATTGTTTCAGCCGCCAACTCCATCCGCCAAGAGCAGACCTTTGGGTCCCGCACAGAGCTCTTCATCCTCCATGGCATCAACAGGGCAAACACATGATACTATATGTCGTTGTTGCAAGGGTGGTGTTCACTATGCGAGCCAATTCCCATCAAAGTGTGTGATGATTGCTATTGAGGACAGTGGGTATGAGTCCGCTAGTGATTATGATGAGGAGACTTTGGCTCTTATTGCGAGTGAAGAACAAGGTGGCGATGATTCTGAACAAGAGACACAATACATGGCTACTGACGACGCTGACAGGTATGAAAGTTTATTTGCTCAACTTGTTTTGAGTGTGCAGGTAACACAAGTTGAGCAAAATCAGAGGCACAATTTGTTCCATACAAAGAGAGTTATGAAGGAACGTTGTGTTTGCATCATTATTGGTGGGGGGAGTTGCAACAACTTGGCTAACATGGAGATGGTGGAGAAGCTGTCTCTCACCACTAGACCACATCCTCATCCTTACTACATACAAGGGTTCAACAACAGGGCAAGGTTAAGGTGACACATATTGTTCGTGTGCATTTTAGTATTGCTACATATGTCGATTATGTTGATTGTGATGTGGTACCCATGCAAGCATGTTCCCTATTACTTGGTCGACCATGGAAATTTGATAAAAAATGTGTACACCATTGTCGGTGGTAAAGCCGGAAGACCTCAGAGTAGGGGGTCCCGAGCTGTGGATCTAGGATCTATGGGTAACAAGGGATGGAGAAAGTGTTTACCTAGGTTCGGGCCCTCTCAAAGAGGTAATACCCTATGTCCTGCTTTTACTGTGGTGATGATTGTGTATAGAGTACAAGCTTGATCTACCTCGAGATCGTAAGTTGAGTTCTAACCCTAGGGCTAGGTGGATGTAATTGTGGCCGTCCTCTCTATGGACTAAACCCCACAGCTTATATAGACGTTGGGGGTACCTAGGGTTACAGATGGTCGGTTGCCAAACTAGGGATAAACATGCAGGCGACAGATGTTGTCCTTGGAGTACACGTCAAGTCTTCGGCAAAGTCCATCTTGATCCCATCAAAGCGTGAGGCCTTTGGAGTCCTTCCTTGTGAGTACGGTGGGCCATAAGCTCGGCCCATGGACTGTGAGCCAACTAGGTTGGTACCCCCTAGTCCAGGACACCGTCAATAGCCCCTGAACTAGTCCTCGGCGTCGAGGATGACGATCTTCTTCGGGCATATGTATTCGGCCCTGGATTCTTCGGCTTGACATACGAGTTCCCACCAGTAATTTGAGTTCGGCGTTAGAGTCTTCAGCTTGATAGACAAGTTTTCCCAGATGATTCTTTCTATGATCCGGGTCTTTTTTCCATTGTAAGCTTCAATCGGGCCTGTTCTCAAAGGAATCAGCCCTCAGACCATGAATTAACCAAATTTATTTGCATCCGAAGAAACGAGATAACTTAGCCTCGAAGGCCAAACGCATAGGTGTGAACAGTGCCTATGCGCTGAAAAAATTTCCGAAGCGCCACGACCCATAACTAGGCAGGTCAGTTACTATTGCTCGAACCATGGCCTGAGGCAGTTTTCTCATTGGCACATCTCATCAAAGTAGAGACTGTGCCCGTATTTTAAGGGATATCATCAAGATTTCATTTCTTCCCACGCGCATAACGACATATTTTGTTTGGTCATGGCGATTTCTATGTCGCGGCAAGGGTGACTCTTTGCCTTTCGGAGGCCTACTAGAGTAAAGGAAAGCGGTAACAATATCACGCTTCCATTCCTCCTCCCTCGCATACTACCTCCTGAGTTCCACTGCAGAGATCCAACCTCGAATCCGCTCACCCGATTAGCGCCCACAACTTCCAACTCCAAGCAATGGCCGAAGCCGCCCTCAAGGGCCACTGGGTTGGCTCCTCTGTCACAGATGACACGATCCTCGAGCTGCAGAGCATGGGCTCCATCCCCGCCAATGTCGCCACCCGGCCACCGGAGCCAAACCAGCGAGTGCCCACTCCTAAGCCAGGGGAGAGGGTCGTATTCATTCCCCACATCGCCTGAGGTCTGGGGATCCCGCTGCACCCCTTCGTGCACGGGGTCCTCTACTATTACGGGCTGGATTTCCACCATCTGGTCCCGATCTCGATCCTCCACCTCGCGGCATCAAGCTGAAGTCCACCAGCTCCGAACTCGTGGAGTGTGATGTGGCCATGCTCAGCAAGAAATAGAAAGTTGTTTGGTTCGAGGGCATTTTCATTGAGACAATCAAGGAATGGCAAAGGGATTGGTTCTACATCACCAAACCACTCGCTGACAGCCAGGCTGAGACCCTAGCCTTCTCGGCGGCTTCTTCGAGGAGGCTCGCTTCTTGGAAAAAGAAGGGCCTTGATTGGGGTAACCCTGAAGACGTGGTCAGTCTGCAACAGAAAATCCATTTTCTGGCAGACAAGAAGATCAAGCTGGTGGACGTGGTAGATGTCATACTCTACTGCCGCATCCTACCACTACACCTTCGAGCAAGTCTGATGTGGGCCCACAAGCCCGAGGATGCCCCTCTGTGAAGCACTTCTTCCACACTTCCCTGGCCGGGATGTGGACGCCGCTATTCATGTTGTCATAGAACAAATTTCCCCCGGAGGGGGAGGACCGCGGTTTCGATGCTGCACATGATGCCTCTGAGGTAAATACATAATACAACATAGTGTACTTCCCTTATATTTCTTTATTAGAATGCTTGAAACCCCACTCCTTTCCTTCCTTAGAAATGGATCCTCAAGGCACAACAGATGTTGTGCCTAGCACCGCTGCCTGAGGAGGAGCGGTTGCCTCAGCTCACGGCCCTCATAGCTAAGGAGTCTTACACGGTTCCGCCTAAGGAGCCGAAGTGCCTGAAGGACAAAGGCGGGCCTCGCATCCGGGAACCTTTGGAGGCCCGTTCCGAGGGAACCCACGCCTCCTCTACCCATGAGGAAGAGGAGGAAGAAGGAGCCAAGGAGTACATCACGGAAGGAGTACCTTCCCCAAAGGGGAAGAAAGTGGCATCCGAAGACGCCGAGGAGGAGGCGCATCCCCGAGGCCACAAAAGGTTGTGCAAGGCTTTGGTCGATCATATCGGCCAACAAGCCGCGCCGACCAAGGTCGTGCTCTCTAACTTATCGGATGGCTATCTCTTCCAGCCGAAGCGGACAAAGCTGGTACCCCGAAGGTACTTCAACAGTCTGGACAGGCTCAATATCCTGCATAGTTCGTAACTTGTTGATATCTACCACACAACTTTTGAATAAGCCACCGAAAACAGAATCTATCAAAAAAAGAACAGTCCGTAATGATCTGAACAACCACCATGCTGCTGTAACTCCAAAAATTCTGAAAAATTAGGACAACATAGGAAATTTATATATCAATCATGTGTAAAAAATTCAGATCAAAATCACGTTCCAGTAAGTATGGGAATTTATGCACTGGAGGCAAAAGTTTCTGCTTTTGCACAGAATCAAGTCAATTATCATCCACACTATCCCAAAGGCTCTACTTGGCACTTTAATGAAACAAAAGCTATAAAACATGATTACTACAGTAGCTTAATCATGTTAGCACACAAAAACAGTAGGTATAAGTGTTGGGTTGTCTCCCAACAAGTGCTTTTCTTTAATGCCTTTTTTAGCTAGGCATGATGATTTCAATGATGCTCACATAGAAGTAAAGAACTGAAACAAAAATAGAGCATCATGAATCACATGCAAGCACATTTAATTACAACACACTTCTTATGCATAGGGATTCTGTGAGCAAAATTTTTATGGGAGCAAGAATCAACTGTCAGAAGGTAAAACAAGCAAAACTTCAAGATTTTCAACACATAGAGAGGAACTTGATATTATTGAGATATGTAAAAGCATATGTTCCTCTCTCCTAATAATTTTCAGTAGCATCATGAACAAATTAAACAAAATAACTTTAACGTACAACATTCCTTTCATGATCCACAAGCATAGAAATTTTATTACTCTCCACATAAGAAAATTTCTCATCAACAGTAGTGGGAGCAAACTCAACAAAATAACTATCATGGGATACTTGATTGACATAATCAAATTGAACATTAAAATCATGATGACAAGTTTCATGGCTATCATTACTCTTTATACCATCACCATAATCATCATATATAGCAACTTTGTTGTCATAATCAATTTAAACCTCTTCCAAAGTAGTGGAATCATCATTAAATAAAGTCATGACCTCTCCAAATCCACTTCCATAATTATTACAATAAGGTTGAATACCCTTCAAAATAGTGGGATCATTACTACCTAGAGTTGACGCTCTTCCAAACCCACTTTCATCATTGTAATCATCATAAATAGGAGGCATGCAATCATCATAACAAATTTCTTCACCAAAAGTACGGGGACTAAAAAGATCATCTTCATCAAACATAACATCCCCAAGCTTATGGCTTTGCATATCATTAGCATCATGAATATTCAAAGAATTGATAGTAATATCATTGCAATCATGCTTAACATTCAAATATTGTATGCCAAACAATTTATTGAAATCTTCTTCTAACACTTTGGCACAATTTTCTGATTCATCATTTTCAAGAAAGATATCATAAAGATAAAGAACTTGATGCAACTTCAATTCCATTTTTTGTAGTTTTCTTTTTATAAACAAACTAGTGATAAACAAGAAACTGAAACATTCAATTGCAAGATCTAAGGATATACCTTCAAGCACTCACCTCCCTGGCAACGATGCCAGAAAAGAGCTTGATGTCTACTACACAACTTTATTCTTGTAGACATGTGTTGGGCTTCCAAGCGTAGAGTTTTATAGAACAGCAGCAAATTTCCCTCAAGTGGACGGCCTAAGGTTTATCAATCTATGGGAGGCGTATGATGAAGATGGTCTCTCTCAAACAACCCTGCAATCAAATACAAGAAATCTCTTATGTCCCCAACACACCTAATACAATAGTAAACTGTATAGGTGCACTAGTTCGGCGAAGAGGGTGTGATACAAGTTTAGTAGTGATAGTAGATACATGTTTTTGTAATCTAAAAATATAAAAATAGCAAGGTAGCAAGTGGCGAAAGTGAGCATAAACGGTATTGCAATGCTTGAAAACAAGGCCTAGGGTTCATACTTTCACTAGTGCAATCTCTCAACAGTGTTAACATAATTGAATCATATAACAATCCCTCAACATGCGACAAAGAATCACTCCAAAGTTCTTATCAAGCGGAGAACATAAGATGAAATTGTTTGTAGGGTACGAAACTGCCTGAAAGTTATCCTTTCCGGTCAATCTATTGAGCTATTCCTATAAGTGTCACAAATAGCCCCAGAGTTCGTACTAAAATAACACCATATGATACACATCAACCAACTCTAATGTCACCTAGTCCAATGCCACCACAAGTATCCATGAGTTGCATATTCAATATGCATCAGACAACTTTAGGTTCATAATATTCAATCTAACACAAAGAACTTCAATGAGTGCCCCAAGATTTCTACCGGAGAAAGTAGGACGAAAACGTGAATCAACCCCTATGCATAGATTACCCCAATGTCACTGCGGGAATCCGCAAGTTGATTGCCAAAACATATATCAAGTGAATCAATAGAACACCCCATTGTGACCACGGGTATCGACATGCAAGACATACATCAAGTGTTCTCAAATCCAAAATATTCAGTCCGATAATAGTGAAACCTCAAAGGTAAAAACTCATCACAACAAGATATAGAGGGAGAAACACCATATGATCCAACTATATTAACAAAGCTCAAGTGTCAGGGGGATGAACCCCGGGCAGGCAACGGAACCGGATCCTTTTCAAAAACAACGAGGCCAGGATCACCCCTCAAGCCGGCTCGTGCTTGACCGGGTCGCTCAACCCGGCCAAACCCCTCGACCCGGCCCAACTTCCAACCCGGCCGAACTCCTCAACCCAGCCCCAACGACCAGCTCAAGATGGCCGAACCTAGCACATCAAGACTTTTCCAACAAGCCAGCTCCACCCTTGGTGTGTTCCCCAATCCGGCCGCGGGTCAGCTCCCGTCTCATCCCAGCCGTATGATGGGACGAGTCTCCATCTATCGATGACCGAGGCAATAGTGCCCCGCCCATGCCTCTGGTCAGCCGTGGCGTGGCAACAGTGCCCCACCTACCACGACCAGGGCGGCGTGGCAACAAAGGTAACCATCATCATCACGACGCCTTGATGGCGGTGACTGACGGAGCGCCACTGTAGCTGACTCAACTCGGCCACTCCCTGACGATCGACAAGACGGCAAACAGTGCCCCTACGGTCGTGGGGCCTGCGCCCAGGGAACCCGGTGAGCCCTGACACCCGGTGGGTCCCAGTGCTGGCTTCCTGGATGATGACAACCCGGCCCCACAGCCTTGTAACATTACCCTTGTACCCCTGGGGGGTTGGCCTATAAAACCCCCAGGAGCCCTCATGCATACGGGCAAGCAACTCACTCACGCACAACGAGAACCACAGTGCACTCCAGATCAACTAGACTAGCCGCACCGGGAGAGGGAGTAGCTTAAGCCCTGGCCAGCCTCCCTTCTTTCTTAATACAACTCTAGGAGCAACTCTGTACTGATACATATCAACTACAGTCGACAGGACTAGGGGTGTTATCTCTCTGGAGAGCCTCGAACCTGGGTATGTCTTGCGTCCCACGCTCGCTCATGTCGACCTCACCTCTGGAGCCCACCTGTGCCCTTGAGCCTCCTCCTATCTTTAGCCTGCCCCACCACGACAGTTGGCGCCCACCGTTGGGCGACTTGAGGTCCTGGCCGGGAGCATGCTTCAGACGGGGCTCCACTCCGACTCCGACGAGCTCGTCAGC
Organism: Aegilops bicornis; assembly: GCA_021605145.1. NCBI lineage: Eukaryota > Viridiplantae > Streptophyta > Magnoliopsida > Poales > Poaceae > Aegilops > Aegilops bicornis. Next base: position 272,105,451 of record CM038671.1, on the reverse strand, counting down.
TGGCAGACGACGTCATCGACAAGACTTTTCGCCGCCTCCTTCACACAATACAACATCTCCGATGCCTACGGCCGACGAGTACCCCAAAGAAGGTACTTGACTTCTCCGACTCCCTCTCCCTCGGCGGCAAGATCTCATTGAGGAACAGACCTCTGCATGGAGGTCTTCGCCACCGACACCGGGCGCCTCTTCCTCGTCCTTGCGGCGAGGAAGGTCGCCGGGTTAAGGTCATGGAGCGAGCGGCTCGCCCAACCAATGCCATAGCGCCATGATGCGTAGCCTTCAAGGCCCCATCGGCACCAACATTGATGCCTCCAACATCGCTGGGGCCCGGACTCGGCTCGACGAGGACGGCCAGCACCTGCTGCACCTCACCAAGACGCTCGCCGTGATGCAGCGTCACCTCGACTCCTCACAGATGGAGCGCGCCGCCGACGCCGCCTACAGCTTCACGCCTACCGCGGCCGAGCCAAGCCAGGTCACCGACGTGCGAACCCGGGGAGGCGCGATCGGCCGCGCCTTTGGCGCCGTCCCGCCCGTCTACGAGACTCCCTTTAAGAACATGCGCGCCGCCCAGGCGGCCACGGTTGGCCTGGATCAGCTCCCGGGTGACGAGCTGAAGGATCGCTTCAAGCGGGTGAACGACCTCCTCGATGCGGCCAACGCGCAGCAGGACTGCCTCAACCAACTCGCCAAGCCGACGGGATCCGGCTCCGCCCGCGCCGGCCGACCCGGCCGCCAAGCGCCGGCAGACCGGCAAGACGACGTGGCAACCCGCCATGAGCTTCGAGGAGATGCTCGACACTCCCTGCAAGCACCACAGCGGCGCAAGGCCGTCCATGCACACCCTTCGGCAGTGCGCCATCACCAAGCGCATCATGAGGGGCGACATCCTGCCCCCTCCGGCCCCGGCTCCGGGAGCGGGGCAGCCACCTCCGCCACCCTCAGCTGGCGGCACGATGCACGATGACGTCTACCCGACCCAGAATGCTATTTACGTCGTCTTCATCGGCCTCGGCGACGACAAGCGCAGCGAGCGCCTCCTTCGGCAGGAGGTGAACCCCGTCATCCCGGCCAAGCCAGAATACATGCACTGGTCGGAGCGCCCGGTCACCTGGACTCGGGAGGACCACCTGGCCGTCATGCCAAACCCGGGTGGTTACGCCCTCGTCCTCAACCCCACCATCGTCGCGCCTCAGCGCACGTGCAAGTTCTCCCGGGTTCTCATCAATGGCGGCAGCAGCATCAACATCCTCTACCGCGACACCATGACCAAGCTCGGCCTCGAGGCCAAAGACCTGGAGCCGACCTGGATGATCTTTCACGACATCGTTCCCGGTCTCTCCTGCTCTTCGATCGGCCGGATCCGGCTCGACATCCTGTTCGGCGACAGCATCCACTTCCGAGGCGAGCCGATCTGGTTCGAGGTGGTGGATCTGTCCAGCACGTACCACGCGTTGCTGGGCCGGGCCGCACTCCCCAATTCATGGCGGTCCCCCGCTACGCCTACCTAAAGATGAAGCTGCCGGGTCCGAAGGGCCTCATCACCATCACTGGCGACTACCACAAGTCCCTGGAGTGCGCAAGAGACGGTGCCAAACTGGCTGAATCACTGGTCGTAGCCGAGGAGCGGTGCCAGCTCGACCGGATCGTCGCCTTGGCCAACGAGACGTCGGCCTCGCTGATCTTGGCCGAGGAGCCGGCCGACGAGGCCTCGTTCAAGCCCTCCAAGGAGACCAAGAACGTGAAGCTGGACCCGGAAGACCCCAGCTGCAGCAAGTACGTTGTCGCGGGCACCCGCCTCGACAGCAAATAGGAAGGCGAGCTCGTCGACTTCCCCCGTGAGAATCAGGATATTTTTGCATGGACCCCAAAGGACATGCTGGGAATCCCGAGGAAGTACGCCGAGCACAAACTCAACGTCTGCAAGGACGCCAAGCCTGTCCGTCAACCCCTGCGACATTTTTCTGAAGAGAAGAGAAGGACCATTGGTGAAGAGGTCGCCAAGCTTTTGGCTGGCGGTTGTTGGGGAACGTAGTAATTTCAATAAAATTCCGACGCACACGCAAGATCATGGTGATGCATAGCAACGAGAGGGGAGAGTGTCGTCCACGTACCCTCGTAGACCGTAAGTGGAAGCGTTATGACAACACGGTTGATGTAGTCGTACGTCTTCACAATCGACCGATCCTCAGTACCGAACGTACGACACCTCCGCGTTCAGCATATGTTCAGCTCGGTGACGTCCCGCGAACTCACGGTCTAGTAAAGCTTCGGGGAAGAGCTTCATCAACACGATGGCATGGTGACGGTGTTGATGAAGTTACCGACGCAGGGCTTCGCCTAAGCACCGATACGATATGATCGAGGTGGATTATGGTGGAGGGGGGCACCGCACACGGCTAAGAGAGATCAATGATCAACTTGTGTCTCTATGGGGTGCCCCCTGCCCCCGTATATAAAGGAGCAAGGGGGAGGCCGGCCGGCCTAGCAGGGCGCGCCAGGAGGAGGAGTCCTCCTCCTAGTGGGAGTAGGACTCCCCTTTCCTAGTCCCACTAGGAGGGGGAAGGAAGGAGTGGGAGAGGGGAAAGGCAAGGGGGGCGCCCCCTTCCTTGTCCTATTCGGACTCAAGGGGAGGGGCACCCGGCCTGCCTTGGCCGGCCCCTCTCTCTCCACTAGGGCCCAACAAGGCCCATTAATCCCCGGGGGATTCTGGTAACCCCTCCGGCACTCCGGTAAAATCCCGATTTCACCCGGAACCATTCCGATGTCCAAATATAGGCATCCAATATATCGATCTTTACGTCTCGACCATTTCGAGACTCCTCGTCATGTCCCTGATCATATCCGGGACTCCGAACTACCTTAGGTACATCAAAACACAAAAAATCACAATACCGATCGTCACAGAACTTTAAGCGTGCTGACCCTACATATTCATATTGGTTCCCTTCGTTACAGAACTCACAATACCTCTAGGCACATCTCCGGTCAATAACCAATAGAGGAACCTGGATGCTCATATTGGTTCCTACATATTCTACGAAGATCTTTTATCGGTCAAGCCGCATAACAGCATACGTTGTTCCCTTTGTCATCAGTATGTTACTTGCCCAAGATTCAATCGTCGGTATCTCAATACCTAGCTCAATATCGTTACCGACAAGTCTCTTTACTCGTTCCATAGTGCATCATCTCGTAACTAACTCATTAGTCACATTGCTTGCAAGGCTTATAGTGATGTGCATTACCGAGAGGGCCCAGAGATGCCTCTCCGATAATCGGAGTGACAAATCCTAATCTCGATCTATGCCAACTCAACGAACACCATCGGAGACACCAGAGAGCACCTTTATAATCACCCAGCTTATGTTGTGACGCTTGGTAGCACACAAAGTGTTCCTCCCAGTATTCGGAGTTGCATAATCTCATAGTCATGGGAAGATGTATAAGTCATGGAGAAAGCAATAGCAGTAAACTAAACGATCTAGTGCTAAGCTAACGAAATGGGTCAAGTCAATCACATCATTCTCCTAATGATGTGATCCCGTTAATCAAATGACAACTCATGTCTATGGTTAGGAAACTCAACCATCTTTGATCAACGAGCTAGTCAAGTAGAGGCATACTAGTGACACTATGTTTGTCTATGTATTCACACATGTATTATGTTTCTGGTTAAAACAATTCTAGCATGAATAATAAACATTTATCATGATATGAGGAAATAAATAATAACTTTATTATTGCCTCTAGGGCATATTTCCTTCACCGGCTTCATCATGGAAGTGTTTCACCCCGAGTGGCTGGCCAACCCAGTCCTCGTCCTGAAGAAGAACAAGACCTGGCGCATGTGTATCAACTACACCAGCCTGAACAAGGCCTGCCCCAAGGATCCGTTCGCTCTCCCGTGGATCGACCAAGTCATCGACTCCACTGCTAGGTGTGAGCTCCTGTCCTTCCTGGATGCTTACTCCGGCTATCATCAGATCAAGCTGGACCCGGCCGACGCCCTAAAGATGTCCTTCATCACGCCCTTTGGGGCGTATTGCTACATCACCATGTCGTTCGGCCTGAAGTATGTCGGCGCCACCTTCCATCGCTGCATGCAGAAATGCTTGCTGCCACAACTCGGCTGCAACATACACGTGTACGTGGACGACATCATGGTGAAGACCAAGCAGCACCTCATGCTCCTCGACGACCTGAAGGAAACATTCGCCAACCTGCGCGAGTACAAGGTCAAGCTCAACTAGGAAAAATGTGTTTTTGGCGTCCCGGTCGGAAAGCTACTCGGTTTCCTCATCTCGGAGCGCGGCATTGAGGCAAACCCGGAGAAGATCAAGACCATCGAGCGCATGCGCAAGCCGCCTCGGCTGCGCGATGTCCAGAAGTTCACCGGCTGCTTGGCCTCGGTTAGCCGGTTTCTCAGCCGGCTGGGCGAGAGGGCCTTGCCCCTGTATCAGCTGATGAAGAAGACGACTCCGTTCGAATGGAATGACCAGGCAGACGAGGCTTTCCCTGACCTCAAGCGCATGCTCTCCACCGCACCCATCTTGGCCGCACCGGACGAGAAGGAGCCGTTGTTGCTCTACATCGCCGCAACCTCGTGGTCGGTCAGCACGTTAATGGTGGTCGAGCGACCAGAGAAGGGCAAGATACAAGCCGTCCAGCATCCCATCTACTACCTGAGCGAGGTGCTCTCCGCCACCAAGCAGAACTACCCGCACTACCAGAAGATGTGTTACGGCGTGTACTTCACCGCCAAGAAATTGAAGCAGTGCTTTCAAGAGCACGTTATCAGCGTGGTCAGCACGGCCCCCCTCGGCGAGATCATCAGATGCCGGGACGCCTCTGGCTGGGTTGCCAAGTGGGCGCTCGAGCTAGCTAGCCACACCATCCTCTACGAGCCTCACACTACGATCAAGTCCCAAGCCTTGGCCGACTTCCTCGTCGACTGGAACAAGACCCAGTACCTGCCTCCGCCGCGGACTCGACGCATGGGCGCATGCACTTCAACGACTCGAAGATGCGTCTCGGCCAAGGGGCCGGCATTGTGATGTCCTCCCCGAAGGGTGACCGGCTCAAATACACGCTCCAGATCCACTTCGCCGCCTCCAACAACATCGCCGAGTATGAAGCCCTTGTGCATGGCCTCCGGCTTGCCAAGGAACTCGGCATCCGGCGCATCCTGTGCTACGGCGACTCGGATTTGGTGGTACAGCAGTGCTCCGGCGAGTGGGACGCCCGCGACCCCAACATGGCGAGCTATTGTTTCCTCGTCCAGAAGCTGTGCGGGTTCTTCGCAGGCTGCGAGTTCCTCCATGTCCCGCGCACAGAAAGTGAGGCGGCCGACACGCTCGCCAAGATCGCCTCGTCCCGGCAATCCATCCGTCTGGCGTCTCCCTCGAGCACCTGCACAAGCCGTCCGTCAAGCTGTCTCCGGACTCGGAGTCCATCTACGTCCCGGACGACCCGGCCGCGCCTCAACCCGGCCCGGGGACTGCCGAACGCGGACCGGGGGCTGCTCAACCCGGCCGCGGGCGTTCCTGACTTGGGGGCTGCTGAACCCGACTCGGGGGCTACCGCCCCAGAACCCACCATGGTGGTTGTCTTCGCCGTGGTGACAGTGCCATCGTGCGCCCTGCCCATCTCAGAGTTTCTGGAAAATGGGGTCCTCCCCATGGATGAGACCGAAGCCCGGCAAGTGCAACGCCGGGCGTCCGCCTACAACATCATCAACAACGAGCTCGTCAAACGCAGCTCCACCAGCGTGTTCCAGTGCTGCGTCGAGCAAGACAAGGGCATCGAGATCCTCCTCGACATACACCAGGGCGAGTGCGGGCACCACGCCTCCTCGCGGTCCCTGGTGGCCAAGGCTTTCCGCCATGGTTTCTACTGGCCCACGGCCCTCCAAGACGCCGAGTCACTCGTCCTCAAGTCGCGAGGATGCTGCTTCAAGAAGCGCAGCCACCAGCCGACGACGGCACTCCGGACCATCCCGATCGCCTGGCCCTTTGCGGTCTGGGGACTCGACATGGTGGGGCCCTTCAAGACCGCTCGAGGCGGCATGACACATTTGCTGGTGGCGGTGGACAAGTTCACCAAATGGATCGAAGCAAGGCTAATCAAGAAACTGGACGGGCCAACGGCCGTCGGATTCGTCAAGGATATCGCGGTGCGCTACGGCATGCCGAACAGCATCATCACGGACAACAGCACCAACTTCGCCAGTACTGCTCCGTCTCCGGCATCCGCCTCGACCTGGCTTCCGTTGCACACCCGCAGCCCAATGGCCAGGTCGAGCGGGCCAACGGCCTCATCCTATCTGGCATCAAGCCACGGCTCGTCGAGCCGCTCATCCGTTCACCCAGCAACTGGCTCGACGAGCTGTCGGCCGTCCTCTGGAGTCTCCGAACAACGCCAAACCGGTCAACCGGGTTCACCCCGTTCTTCCTCGTCTACGGAGCAGAAGCCGTCATCCCGACCGACGTCGACTTCGACTCGTCACGCGTTACGATGTACACTGAAGCCGAAGCCAAAGAAGCCCGCGAAGACGGCGTCAACCTACTCGAAGAAGCATGTCTCCTAGCACACAACCGCTGAGCCATCTACCAGCAAGGCCTAAGGCACTACCACAGCAAGAAGATCAAGCCCCTCGCTTTTCGGGAGGGAGACCTCGTCCTCTGACTCGTCCAAGAGCAGACCGGCCAACACAAGCTGTCCTCCCCATGGGAGGGCCCTTTCATCGTCAGTAAAGCCCTGTGCAATCGCAACGCCCACTACCTCATCGACGCCCGCAAGTCAAACAAGCGCAAGAGGGACACCACCGGCGAAGAAACAACCCGGCCGTGGAACGCAGAACTCCTCCGCCCGTTTTACAGTTAGCCATGTGTACGTATGTATTGCTGCCTTTTGTAATCATCTGAAAACTATGGAGTCCCTGAACGACGCTCGGGGGCTGCCCTTTCCGACCAAGCTATTGTGTCTCCTGCATTTGTGCATTATTTATCTCTTTATCAAACCCGGCCACCGGTCTGACTCGCTTGACCCGGGGGGCCGGGGGCTGGCCGTCTTGGTCACTACCCGCAGCCTTACTTAGCGGTTCCTGGCGTATTGGGATCGCCGCGGCCTTCCACTTCTCCCTAAGCCACAGAACCGACTTCGGCTGTCGGCCGGCAAGCGCGCAAGGACAGAGCACCAGCACGCCACGACACTAAGTCAAGGACCACCGACTTACCCAATCCGGCCCCGCCACTTTAAGTTACTGCACGACCGACTGCTCGCCAACCGGCTTCGCCGGATTGCCGCTAGCCGGCCCAGTGGGTGTTTCGCTCGCGCTCAACGTTTCGAATGCCTAAGTATTACACGATCCTCTCAAAGACCAAACCCCTTGTCACAGACCGGAGCCTCGGCCGTCAGACTCGCCGGGGGGAAGCCCAAGAGGGGAAAGTCGCAAGAAAACGACTCAAAAGACGAAAAGCAAAAGCGCGGACATCCACGAAATTTGTACATACCGCTGGGTTGATCGACCTGGCCCCGCCACTTTAAGTTACCGCACAACCGGCTGCTCTCCAACCGGCTTCGCCGGATTGCCGCCAGCCGGCCCAGTGGGTGTTTCGCTCGCGCTCAACGTTTCAAACGCCTAAGTACTATGCGATCCTCTCAAAGACCAAACCCCTTGTCACGGACCGGAGCCTCGGCCGTCAGACTCACGGGGGGGGGGGGGGGAGCCCAAGAGGGGAAAGTCGCAAGAAAACAGCTCAAAGAACGAAAAGTAAAAGCGCAAAATTTTACAGAACTTATACATCATAAATTCGAAGAGCAGGCCCAAGGCAAAAATTCATTACACCCGGATACCCCCATTGGGTGGGTGGACCTGCTACCTAACAGAAATATTTACTAAGTTAAAAGCAGGCACCCTCAGGCATCTCCCTCGGTGGCCTTTGGGTTTGCTGAGGTGTCGGTGTCTCCCTCCTTGGCGTCCGCGTCGCGGTAGACGTCCGTCTCCTCGGAGCTGCTCTCCGGGTCGTCAAGAAGCAGACTGTAGTCATCAACAGGCACGACTCCGCCATCCTCCGCCCGCTCCGGCCGGAACTCGTTGTGGAAGGCGAACCCGATGATGTAGTTGGCCCGAGCAGCGATCCGGCTGCCTCAGCTGGTTATCCGAGCCGGCTCGCTGGCCCATCAACGCGTCCAGCGACAGGTCCAGATGCCAAGACATCGCAAATCTGAGCGCCATCTCGGCGCCGGCATGAGCGGCGGAAGCGCGCCAGTCGTGGAGCCGATCCGGCCCTGCCTCCAACCACCACACCAGCCGCGTGAAGCTGCTTTCCGAAGCAATGTAACCGTGCCGTGAGGGTCAGCCGGCCATCGCCGCACCAGCCTGAGAGAGCTGCCCCATCTGATCGCCCAAGACTCACAGACGAGCCTCGGTGGCAGCCACGATCTTCGGGAAGGTCCAGGCCACCTGCGGGTCAGTCCCGGAGCCGGCGACCCCCTACGGGTCGCGCTGAAAGCGGACGGCCTCCTGCGCTAGCTGGCACGTCTCTGGGAAGGCCCCTGTCAAGAAGAAAAGCAAGTCAGAAGAAAGTCACCAAGGACAAGAAGCCGGGGTCCCAGCCCAGCAAAACCCAAGGAAAGCACTTACTGGAGAAGGACTCTTCCAGGTGTTGCGCTTCAAGCAACGTACCGCGCCGCTCCAGGGCAAGGGTGCGGTCACGCTCCTACAACGTCTTCTCCAGGTCGGCGACCTTGGCAAGAGCTGCTTTCAGCTTGGCGTCCTTGGCCTCGATCGTCTTCTCGGGCTCCTCGCGGCGACGGGTTTCCCCTTGACGTGTCTCCCCCGCGGCCACCAGTGCCTTCAAGCGCTCCACCTCGGCCTGGAGCTGACCCTTGTCGTCGGCCAGCTTGCCACGTTGCTAGTCGACCTCGTCAAGGGCCTGCTGTGCCTCCACAACCTTGGCGGCTTCTGCCTTGAGGAGTTCCACCTCGGCCTCAAGACGGCCGTTGTCGCCCGCGAGCTGCTCCCGCAGCCGGCCAGCTTCATCGAGCGCCTACCGGGCTCCCGTCGCCTCCGCCCTCGGCTTTGCCACATCGGCCCCAAGCCGGCCGCTGTCAGCAACTAGCCGGTTGTAGTGGAAGCCGACCAGAACCAGCTGGGTCCTCCAGGAGAGCACCTCGGCTGCAGAAGAAAGATTCAGAAACAAAGTACTATTTTAAGATTCGACCCAACTGCTACACAGTTGGCCCGAATCTTGGGCGCTACACCCAGTGGGTGCGCTAGCGCGCCCCCACTAAAAAAGAGCACGCAAGAAAATACCTGTCGCGGCGCGGAGCTCCTCCTCCTTGGCGGCGAGCTGCTTCTTGAGCTGTCGGTGCGTCTCCAGAAGCCGGTTGAAGACGCCGACCCGGTAGGAGTCCAGTTGCTGCGAGAAGCAACAATCAACACAAGACAACACTTTAAGATTCAACCTAACTGCTACGCAGTTGACCCGAATCTCGGGGCTACAGCCAGTGGGTGCGCTAGCGCCCCCCCCCCCCACAAGGAAGAAGCAACAGAAAAAGAAAAAACAGAAGGCAAGGGAATACTTACAAAGACGGCGCGCTCCAGCTCCCGTGTCTGCTCCACCTCGGCCTGGGCGAAGGCCTGGATCCGGTCCGTCTGCCCACGCAGGCGTCGGGTCACGATGGCCATCACCGTCTCCTCCTGGGTCAGAGGCCCGAAGAAGACCTCGCTAGACCCGCCCCGGGCCGGCTGCGACCCGATGGCCCGGCGACCTCCTGGCCTGAGCACCAGGGCGTGCTCCCCGCTGACCGCCTCTTCGGCGGCCGGCGCCCTCTCTGGCGCTCTCTCCGACGCCACCATGGGCACGGCGGCCGGAGTGGCCTATCGCACCATTGCCTGCGGCGCCTCGCTCGTCGGCGCCTAAGGTGCCCCCTCCGATGCCGTCCGCGGCACCTCCTCCAAGACGGCGTCACCGCCGCCTCCGTCGGCCCCCGTCCGCTCGACCACGTCGGTCCATGGCGGGGTGTCGTCCCCGACAACCACGACCTCCCGGTCGAGGTCCATCACATCCGCACGGCCGCCTTGGCTGCGCTCCCCCTCCAACGACGGCACGAAGACCGTCACCGCCGCCATCGTCCCTGCCGGCATCTCCGGCCACGCCGGCTCGCGCCCATGTCGCTTCGGTGTTAATCCAGGCCTGGGTCGACGCTGCCTCTAACTCCGCCTCGGCCCGGTTCTGGTCCCGCCAGGCCAGGCCTTCGGTGTCGGCCGGGTCCAGACCAAGGTCCGGATCCGCCCGCCCCTCCTCCTCATCCCGGTCGATAATGCCTGACCGGCTCCTCCGAAACGCGGCGCCCTCATTGGATGCAGCAACCACCACCGCCAGCGCCAACGAGATCGGCAACCCGAAACCCAAGATAGAGTAAATACGCAATAGCCAAGCAGAGCCGCTCGGCCACTCAGATTCAAGCAAAAAAGGAACTCACCCCGGCACCACTGGAACGGCGGGCCTCGCCGCCCTCTCCTGCGGAGCGCCACGCCTCCTCTTGGCGGGTAGCTTCGCGCCCGAGGCCGGGTTCGCCGCGCACTTCGCGGCCAGGGCCCCTCGGCGCGACGTTGTCCTTCCCGTGCGGTCGGCTCACCGCCGGCACCCCTCGAGACGACCCGGCTCCAGCCACACTGCCGCCTCCTCTGCCCGGCACCACTGCATCAACGACTTGCGTCAGCACCCCCAAGACCATCCCTTGCCCGGCAACTCAAGAAGTAAAGATAAACTTACCCGCTCGGCACCCTGCGCCCGCGTCGGCGGTCGCCCCCTCCCCTCTGCCGTGGGCTACAGGCTCCTCCGAGGCAGCGCGCACCACCTGTGTCCGTGCCCGGTCGTAAGTATGCTGGATGGCGTTCAGAAGCACCTCCCGTGTCGCGTCGGGACGAATAAGAAGATGAGCAGTAGCAAAGTATGGAGACCAGGGACTCACCACGGGTGAGGGAGTCCTGGATTAGGGGGTATCCGGACAGCCGGACTGTGTACAATGTCCGGACTATTGAAGCATGAAGATACAAGACTCAAGACCTGCTAGCTGACAGATGGACTGAAGTCATTGCAGCCGAAGAGTATGAACTCGAACGCCCCTCCAAAAGCTACCCCAAACGCAGGCCGTTGCCTCGATCAGAGGAGGAAGCACCCAAGTCACCAGCGACGACATGGCGGACCGGCCACCCTGCGTGGCGCGATAGAGAAGCCTCTCGGCCCTCCGCTCAAGCCACCCCGACGCCCGCTCAAAAAGTACCAAGGCACGGAAAACGCACGGACTTGCGAGATATATTGGAGGATAAGGCAAAACATACAAGATCGATCTACGGATCACGTGGGCCTAACGACGCGGGATGATTACCATCGCGCCGATACAAAGAAACCCGGTCGGGCGAACACGATGAGACAAAGCTCATATGAGCTACGTCGTGATATAGCCCAATACATAGGCGCCGCACACCCACTATGCTTCACAGACGAAGTAATGGATCATCAAATCCCCGAGGGCTTCAAACCCGTAAACATCGAATCATACGATGGTACCACGTATCCTCAAGGGTGCGGATCGAGGACTATCTCCTCCATATCCACATGGCCCGCGGTGACGATCTACATGCCATCAAATACCTCCCACTCAAACTTAAAGCACCAGCTCGGCATTGGCTCAACAAATTTTGCCGCCAGAATCAATTGGTTGTTGGGAGGACCTGGAAGCCGCATTCCTTGATAACTTCCAGGGCACATATGTGCGACCACCAGACGCCGATGACCTTAGCCACATAATTCAGTAGCCAGAAGAATCGGCCAGACAATTCTGGACACGGTTCCTCACAAAGAAAAATCAAATTGTGTACTGTCCAGATGCAGAGGCCCTTGCAGCCTTCAAACATAACATCCGCGACGAGTGGCTTGCCTGGCACCTAGGACAGGAAAAGCCAAAATCCATGGTAGCCCTCACAACACTCATGACCCGCTTTTGTGCGGGAGAGGACAGCTGGCTAGCTAGAAGCAACAACTTGGCCAAACGCATACGATAGTTCGGATACCAAGGACAGCAATGGCGGGTCGCGCAATAAGAACAAGCGCCAGATTAACGGCGATATCAAGATACGCCGTCCAATGCCGGATTCAGAGGCTCTAAACCCGTCGTGGAAGAAGCCATTCAAAAGAAATACCTGTGGCCCGTCTAACTTGGACCGAATACTCGATCGCTTGTGCCAGATACATGGCACCCCCGAAAAACCAGCCAATCACACCAACAGGGACTGTTGGGTGTTCAAGCAAGTAGGCAAGTTAAGTGCCGAGCTCAAGGACAAGGGGCTGCATAGCGATGACGAGGAAGAGCCCCGGCCACCGAATAATAGAGGACAAAAGGGTTTTCCCACACAAGTGCGGACGGTGAACATGATATATGCAACCCACATACCCAAAAGGGAGCGGAAGCATGCACTACAGGACGTATATGCGATGGAGCCAGTCGCCCCAAAGTTCAACCGATGGTCTTCCTGCCCGATCACCTTCGATCGAAGGGACCACCCCACTAGCATCTGTCACGGCGGTTTCGCCGCATTGGTTCTTGACCCAATTATTGACGGATTTCACCTCACCAGAGTCCTGATGGACGGCGGTAGCAACTGAACACGCTTTACCAGATACAGGCGCAAAATGGGCATAGACCTCTCAAGGATTAAACCTACAAAGACGACCTTTAAAGGCGTCATACCGGGTGTAGAGGCCAATTGCACGGGCTCAGTTACACTCGAAGTGGTCTTCGGATCCCCGGATAACTTCCGAAGCGAAGAGTTAATCTTCGACATCGTCCCTTCCGCAGCGGCTATCATGCACTGCTCGGACGAACTGCATTTGCAAAGTTCAATGCGGTGCCACACTATGCATACCTCAAGCTCAAGATGCCAGGCCCTCGAGGAGTAATCATGGTCAATGGAAACACCGAACGCTCTCTCCGAACGGAGGAGCACACGGCGGCCCTAGCGGCGGAGGTACAAAGCAGCCTCTCACAGCAATTCTCGAGTCCGCCACTAAGCGTCCGGACACCGCTGCCGCTACCGAGTAACCTACAACAAGACCGCCTGGCACGATTCAAGCACGCATAGCAATCCGCCCCAACCCCAAACCCTCGCGAAATTGCGAAGCTAGTGTTACGCGTACATAATTACACTCTGGAGATACCATGGGCATATGGGGAGGGGCAAGACCACGGCACGCCAAGAATGCGGCTCGACCGCACCAGGGGCTCCCGATTGTGTCATTCTTTTTTTCCTTTTTCTTCCTTTTTCTTACTTTCTGGAATCCGTCTTTCAGAAGTCCTGTCCGGCACTAGAATCACCGAACTCACGATGCAACAGCTAGGGAAGCAGAAAGCCACGTCGAGTGTTCAGGTGGTCTCTATTACGAGCATTATGCCTGTTTTACATACCATCCCGCAGCTTACCCCTGGAGGGGGACATGTTAGATAGTCCCATCCCTTTCTTATCGCACTATTTGTATCGTTCTGCTTTCATTGCAGTACCCTTTTGAATAAACAATGCATAGCTTTTGCTTATTATTGCACTCTTTTCTTTATCTATATATATGTTCATTTCATGACATGTTGCACCCGTACACATTGGTACGGCCAATACACCAGGGGCTTGAGTACCCCAAAATTATGGTGTGATAAGTCCGGACACTTCCACAAGTGCGGCACCCCGAACTTATAGCATTATATGAATCGGCTCCGAATCATGTCTTGGGTCAATAGTTGGGTTAACCCGGCTAACGTGTTTTGGTACCTTACGTTCCGTTATATCGGCTAAGGTAGCACCGGGAGAACCACTGCGGTTGTGCCCCAGTTGAGCTGGGTCGAGCACCTCAGTGGAGAAAGCTAAAACTGACCGTCATGTAGGGCGAGAGCCGGTCGCTGTTCGAGAGGTTTTTCGGGTCCCTAAAGACTTATGCCGCTTAGAGCGAGGAACCGAACTGTCCGACCAAAGGCGTGGATAGCGCCGAACTCGGTCTTCCGAATACTAGGGGCTTCGCCGAAATTTAAAATTATAGAATTCTATGGCTAAGTGAGAGTGTTCAAGCATTATAAGTCCGGTTGCCTTGTTCGTTGTGTTGAGCGCTCCCTAGATGGACCCAAGAATGGGAACAAGAGTGCTCAAGTTTATCCCGAACACCCGTGCACTCGTGGCATGGGGGTTGAAGCCAACGACTTGCCATCTCTCGAATTTGATAAACGGCCGCACAGAAGGTAATATTTTAAATTAACAAGCGTTGCTTAGCGCATATGAACAAGTTTTTCAGCGTCTGGGATAACAAATGCGAGTCTATTCAAAATTACATCTCTGGAGCACTCATCCGCTATTCGCGGGCACCCTTCAGAGCCCCTCATAATACATTTCGGGCGTGCGATGCTCCTTGCCCTTCGGTGGCCCGTCTGGTCACAAGCTTCTCTCGCATCCGGCTTGCCCGGTGCACTTTAGCACGGGCAAGGGCCCGACGGACACCTTCGATGCGACAGAGCGGCTTGATGACTTCAATCCGTGGACAAAGCGCCAACCAGCCGCTGCACCAAGCCAAAGTAGCTCCGGGCATGGCTTCCAATGGCCACGGCCAGCGCTACAAGGCCCTTCATGGCCTGTTCGGCGACCTTGTGGAGCTCGACCAGCTTCACCTGGTCGCTTAGAACTGCCGGATGTCCGCCTCGACATCTTGAGACCAGAATACCTTTTCCGTCGAGCTCCCCTCCTTGGCGCAGTAGAATGCGGTAGCATCAGACACACTACGGGGCAAATCTGCGAATGCTCCTGGAGAGCTCCGAATCCGGGTAAGTAATAGGTAATTCACTTTCACATGCTTGCTTTGCATAAAGAATGCCTTACCCGCCGCTATCTTCTTCAACGACTCAATTTCTTGGAGGGCTTTTTGGGCCTCGGCCTTAGCAGCTTTGGCACTCTCAAGAGCCGAGGCGAGCTCAGACTCTCGAGTCTTCGAGTCACGCTCCAAACCCTCGTGTTTTTCCACAAGAGCTTGGAGCTCTTGCCGTACCTTGGCCAGCTGCGCCTCCCCCTTCTCTCGCTCGGTGCATTCCGCAACCGCTTTGTTTTCGGCCATGGACACCGCTTTCTTCAGGGTCGCCACCTCGTTCGTGGCCCCTGTAGTACCCAAGTTATTCCTGTTATTTTTTGCAACCAAAACCTTTTCTATAAGGTATTTTTTTAATAAGGTATTACTTACCTTCCTTGTCCTCGAGCTGCTTCTTGGCTTGTCCGAGCTCGTTCTCCGGACCGCCGAGGTTACCTTCAATGCATTGACCTCCGCATCGGTCTGACCAGAGGTCAAATTGCGCAGCTGCATTCCCATATTGACATACTTATGTTAGACTCCTGCGTATATCTTTTTAGATCCTTAGTCCGGCTGTTCTTTTCGAACACCGAACTAAGCATCAGGGGCTACTTTCTATGCGGTAATATTTTTACATATTCTAAACTTACCTCAAAGACTGTTAGAAGGCTAAATGCAGGCTTGATCGATCCGCTCTTGGCGGGTGAACTGTCCGGATCACCGCACTCATAACAGTGCGGTGCTCCTCCTTGATGGAAGCGCTGTTCAGCGCCTCCAGTAAGCTATCCGGTGCCTCCGGCTGGATGGAGGACACCGGCGTCTTACCCTTCTTGCGAAGGATCCGCTGGCTGGACTTCGGAACCGCTGATGGTTCCGGCATGGAGTCCGGATGTCGGGCTTAGAGCCCCTGGGGGTCTTGCCTCCCATGCGCTGAGTCAGGAGGTTGCCTTGTGGCTCCTCCTGCGCCACCTCCTCTTGACCAAGCCCCCTTGGGGCACCACCTCGGTGTCGTCCGCAAACATGGGGCGAGGAGGCGGTCAGGCAAGTACTCTCCATTTCCGGCGAGCCCGGGACCCGCTTTCGATGAATCGGCGAACTTCGCCCTTGGGCGGGCTGCATGTTGTCCGGCATTAGAGAACACTATGCAATTATGAAAAAGCCGTGGGTATCCGGACACTTACGATCTCGCCGAGGCTTGGCCCTTGTTGGCCAATCCTCCTCATAAATGCGTCGACGTTGGTGGAGAAGTCCGGAGGAAGGGTTCTTCCCTTCTTGGACCCTCCGGCCTCCCAGGTTGGGGTGGCCTTCCTTTTCTTCTCCCCCGGCTGGGGAGGAGCTTCTTCTTCTTCCTCCTCGTCCTCGTGGAGAAGATTCTGCATCGAGAATCGACAAGACTGGCGTCGGGGAGCTCATTCGAGTTCCGTGGCCTCCTTCTTAGCCTTCTTCTCCGGCACCACATGGGGCGCCGGAGCCAGCAGCCTCTTGCCGATCGGGCGTCCTCCAGTCTTCCGGCAAAGGGCCGGACAGTTAACTGTCCGGACGTCTTGACCAGTCTGTCGAAGATTAGGGAGTTTTAGATCCCACATAGAGTCAATCTATGAAAAAGAGTCCCGTAAAGGGTAAATAAACTTACCTCACCGGCTTGGCGCGCGAAATGTACCCGTGATCTTTGTTAGCGGATGCGGGGCTTGGCACCCTTGAACAAAGCACCTTCCGGGCATCTTCGTGCGTAGTGTCGAAGAGCCGGCTCAAGGTTCGGTCTTGTGCGGATCGAACTCACACAAATTAAAAGTCCATTTGTTGGCATGGGAGAATCCGGCGGATGAGCATCACCTGGATTACTTCGACAAGCTTGAGATTCTTGTCCACCAGGTTGCGGACGCATGTTTGAAGTCCGGATAGCTCGTCCGAATTCCCCCACGTCAGGCCCATCTCTTTCCATGATGAGAGCCGTGTGGGGAAGCCAGATCTGAATTCGGGGCCGCCACCCATTTGGGGTCGCGTGGCTCGGTGATGTAGAACCACCCCGATTGCCACCCCTTTATTGTCTCCACAAAGGCGCCCTCGAGCCATAGGACTTTGGCCATCTCGCCAACCATGGCGCCTCCGCACTCCGGCAGCGGCCGCCCACTACCTTGATCCGGACGTTGAAGATCTTCAGCCATAAGCGAAGTGGGGCTGGATGCGAGAGGAAGGCCTCGCACACGACGATAAACGCCGAGATGTTGAGGATGAAATTCGGTGCAGGTCGTGGAAGTCCAGGCCGTAGTATAACATGAGCCCCGGACAAATGGGTGAAGTGGAAAACCTAGTCCATGGAGGAAGTGGGGAGAAACACCACCCTCTCATGGGGCACAGGGGTTGGAATAAGCTGCCCGCATCGGGCAGCTTTGTCTGCGATGTCGCCGGACAAGTATCCGGCCTCCCGCAATCTTGTGATGTGCCCCTCCGTGGCGGAGGAGGCCATCCACCTGCCTCCCGCTCCGACATGGTTGGAGAAGGTTGAGGTGGGATGTGCGGACTTAGGCGCTGGAGCTCGAGTGTGCGAAATGGATAAGCAAAGGAGGAAGAAAGGCGCGGTGAAAAGGTGGATCCTTATCCCCTTATATGGAATGACCGAAGCTATGCGTCCCCCACCAGCCTGGTAAAACTTCGCTTATCTCCCAAGCGCCGTAATCAATGGCGCGGATGGGTTACCCATGTCCGTATTGATGGGAATCCCGGAATAAGGGGCCACGATCTATGCTTTGATAAGGCGTGCCAAGGTAACACGCCTCGCTAAGCAGCGCTAAGGTGGAGCGGTAAAAATGATTCATATAAAGGCACGGCCGTGGTGTGATGTCACGCTGAATACGTCAGCCAGATCTGTGCAAAAAGTTATTCTCTCTACGGTGGTATGTGGAACTTGTTTTGCGAGCGGACACTATCCTGGTGTTCAAAACCTTCTATGAAGTATTCGAGGAGGAACCCGCCTTGCAATGCCGAAGACAATATGCGCGCCAGACTAAATCGTCATTGAAGCCTGGTTCGAGACTCTTGAGGAAGTCCTGGACTAGGGGGTGTTCGGATAGCCGGACTATCATCACCGCCGAACTCCAAGACTATGAAGATACAAGATTGAAGACTTCGTCCCGTGTTCGGATGGGACTTTCCTTGGCATGGAAGGCAAGCTTGGCGATATGGATATGTAGATCTCCTACCATTGTAACCGACTCTGTGTAACCCTAACCTATCCGGTGTCTATATAAATCGGAGGGTTTTAGTCCGTAGGACGAACAACAATCATACCATAGGCTAGCTTCTAGGGTTTAGCCTCCTTGATCTCGTGGTAGATCTACTCTTGTACTACCCATATCATCAATATTAATCAAGCGGGGTAGGGTATTACCTCCATCGAGAGGGCCCGAACCTGGGTAAAAACATCGTGTCCCTTGTCTCCTGTTAGCATCCGCCTAGACGCACAGTTCGGGATCCCCTACCCGAGATCCGCCGGTTTTGACACAAACACCCACTCTAGCACTTTGCTTTTCGCGCTCCTTAAACTCCGAGGCCGCCTTGTTTTCAGCCTCGAACATCGCCTTCTTCAGGGACGCCAATTCGGCGGTGGCCCCTGTTACACGGTCACGACACTTAGGTGTTAGACTCATCAATTCTGCCTATCCTTAAATGCATTAGAGCAGGAATTACTTACCCTTGTTCTCTTCGAGCTGCCTCTTCATGAGGATTTAGCTCTCCCTCGCGCTCCAAAGGTGCCGTTTCAGTTCGGCAACCTCGGCAGTACGGGCAGCAACAGCAAGCAGCACAACCTGCTTATTCACAACAATACTTATTATTAGACTCCTGCGGATTATAATTGACCCTCCGTTTGGCTTTTCTCTCCGAACACCAAGCAGTATCGAGGCTACTACCTATCGGGTGGTAATTTTATACATTTTTATTACTTACCTCAAAGCCCGTCAGGAGGCTTGTGCAGGCTACGGTTAGTCCGCTTTTGGCGGACACGACCTTTTGAATCACCGCACTCATAAGAGCACGGTGCTTCTCTTCCATGGAAGCGCCTCGAAGCGCTTCCACCAGACTATCCGACGCCATTGATGTGACAGAAGTCCTTGGCACGGGCAGCTCGCCCTCCCTAACGAGGGGATGCCTGCCCAAGTCCGGAACCGTTGGAGGTTCCGGGGCAGTGTTCGATCGGGAGTCTGCCTTGTTGCGGCTCTCGTCGACGCGATCCGCGGGGATCTTGAACCCCGAATGCCCGACATCTGGAATCCCATTGTATGCGTCTCCGAGTCACCTCCCCTGCTGAGAGCCTTTGGGACAACACCTCTGTGTCATCCGCGTGTGGAGGGGTAGTGGCCGTCGGAGGCGAATTTATCGCCGAATCACTCAGGGACCGGAGGAGGATTCCTCGGGGTGAGCCTGGCGGACTGCATATATGTTCGACACTATAAGTACAAAAACTATGAAGTAAAACCACGATAGGATGTGGGCACTTACGATCGCATCGGGGCTTCCCGGGCAGCCACCCCTCCTCATTGGCGGCCGTGGCGGAATAGTCCGGAAGGGTTACCTTCCCCTTCTTGGACGCCCCAGCCTCCCCCTCCAGGGCGGTTTTCCTCTTCTCCCCCCTAGTGCGGGGAGGTGGAATTTCTTCTTGATTCCCCCTGCCTCCGGTGAGGAACGTGCCTCGTCGTCATCGAACGACAGAGGAATAACGGCCTTGCGCCGATGGCCTTTTCCGCCCCTGGCCCGCTTCGCCGGGCCCCTCATCCTTCTCGGATGGGGCGTCTTCTTCTTCTTCCTCCTCCCCTTCGTGGGAGGAGTCCGCCTCATCGTCTTCGGACGAGGCCTCGGACACAACCTTACGCCGGAGACCCTTCCTGGTCCCCGGGGCCTTCTTCTCGGCCTTCTTCTCCGGCACCTTGTACGGTGCGGGGACTAGCATCTCCGTCAGGAGAGCATACGCTGGATCTTCCAGCAACGGAGCCGGACAGTCAATCTGCTCCGCTGTTTTCACATAATCCTGAGGCAAATATATATATATATAAATACTTAAAACTACCCCATGAATGTATTGGGAAAAAACTAAACCCGGTGGTGGTCCCAAAACTCACCGGATTCGGGGGCCGCGCTGCATGAAGTCCGCGGTCCTTGGATGTGGGAGGAGGTACTTCGGAGGCCTTGAACAACACTTTCCATGCGCCTTTGTGCGTCATGCTGTAGAAACTTCGGGCGTCGGTGTTTGGCGGGGCGAACTCCCAGATTTCTTGCCCGCCTTTGGCAGGGCAGGATCCGATGAACGAGCATGACCTGGATCACATTGACAAGCTTGATGTTCTTGTCCTTCATGCTTTTGATGCATGTCTTGAGTCCGGACAGCTCCGTGGAATCGCCCCAGGACAGACCCTTCTTTTCCCAGGAGGTGAGCCGCATGGGGATTCCGGATCGGAACTCGGGGGCCGCCGCCCAGTTGGCGTCGCGCGGCTCGGTGATGTAGAACCACCCCGATTGCCATCCTTTTACGGTCTCCGCAAAGGAGCTGTCCAGCCAGGTGATGTTAGGCATCTTGCCCACCATGGCCCCTTCGTGCTCCGCTTGTTGGCCGCGTACAATCTTTGGCTTCACGCAGAAGATTTTCAGCCACAGGCTGAAGTGAGGCCGGATGCGGAGGAAAGCCTTGCAAACGACGATGAATGCCGAGATGTTGAGGACGAAATTCGGGGCTAGATCGTGGAAATCTAGCCCATAGTAGAACATGAGCCCGCAGACGAAGGGATGGAGTGGAAATCCCAGTCCACGGACGAAGTGGGCGATGAACACAACCCTCTCGTGGGGTCCTGGGGTCGGAATGACCTGCCCAGCGTCCGGTAGCTAGAGCGCTATGTCTGCGGCCAAGTATCCGGCCGCCCGAAGATCTGTGATGTGCTTCTCCTCGACGGTGGAAGCCACCCACTTGCCTCCTGCTCCGGACATGTCTAGTTGTGCAGAGGAGACTTGGGCTTGGGCGCTGGAGCTCGAGGAGGCAAGAGTGGGCAGAGAACGAAGGAGGCGTGGGTAAAAATGAGGAAATCTTATCCCTTTATAAAGGCGACGAAAGCGATGCGCCTCCCCACTTGCCCGTTGGGAATCGCTTGCTTCCCAAGCGCCACGATTAATGATGTGGTGGGATTACCCGTACCCGTATTGATGAGAATCTCGTAATGAGGGGGCACGATCTCTTCTTTGACAAGACGTGTCAAGGAAACCGCCTCGCAATATGCGCTGTGACTGGTTGTGGAAAGACGGTTCGAATAATGACCTGACCGTAGTGACACGTCGCGTTGCCTAAAAAGTTGTCAGCAGATTGCATTTGTGAAACATCATTCTCTCTACGGTGGCATACGAAGATCATCTTGTGGATCCGGACACGGTTTGAGTGTTCGATAATTACCATGGAGTATTCGGAGAAGGAACCTGCCCTGCAATGCCAAAGACGATACTGCGCACCGGACTCATCGTCATTGAAGCCTGGTTCAGGGGCTACTGAGGGAGTCCTGGATTAGGGGGTATCCGGACAGCCGGACTGTGTACAGCGTCCGTACTATTGAAGCGTGAAGATACAAGACTCAAGACTTCGGCCCGTGTCCGGATGGGACTTTCCTTGGCGTGGAAGGCAAGCTTGGCGATCCAGATATTATATTTCCTTCCTTGTAACCGACTCCATGTAAACCCTAGCCCTCTCTGGTGCCTATATAAACCGGAGAGGTTAGTCCTTAGAAGGCCGATCACAATTACAATCATACCATCATAGGCTAGCTCTTAGGGTTTAGCCTCTACGATCTCGTGGTAGATCTACTCTTGTACTACCCATATCATCGATATTAATCAAGCAGGAAGTAGGGTCTTACCTCCATCGAGAGGGCCCGAACCTGGGTAAACATATGTGTCCCTTGCTTCCTGTTACCATCAGCCTTGACGTACAGATCGAGACCCCCTACTCGAGATCCGGTGGTTTTGACACCGACAACGGGCGCCGGGTTCGCCTGGCTGTACGGAGGTTTCCCGAACTCCCAATCGTCCCGCGGGTTGGCCTTGGAGAAGTCGTTGACCCGGCGGGCGACCTGGTCCGCCCCCAGCCGCAAGTTCGACATGCGGTTGGGGTCCTGAAGCCCGGTCATCTTGCAGATGAGGTGGTTGCGCTGCTGCAGTGGCAGCACTCGGCGCCTGATGAAGGTGGTGATGAGGTCGGTGCCGGTGAGCCCTTCCCGCTCCTTCATCACCGACACCCGCTCGCACAGGTTGAGCACCTCCTGCGACGGATGCTTGGGGTAGTAACCCCAATTCTGTTTACCCCATGGCGGCGAGCTGACGAAGGGCGGCAGGTTGATGCGGTCTGCGCTGAGGTTGCGGACGTAGAAGAAATAATTCTGCCACTTCTTGGCAGAATCCTCCAGCGGCATCTTGGGGCAGTCAGCGCCCGACCGCTTGGAGATGACGGTGGCCCCATAATCGGACATCTCCCCGGTCCTCGGCCCCTGCTGCTTCAAGGAGAAGAAGCGTACCCAGAGGTCGATCGAAGGCTCGACCCCCAGGTACCCCTCGCAGAGGGAGACGAAGCCCGAAATCTGCACGATGGCGCCGACACCAAGATGATGAGGCTGGAGCCCGAAGAACTCCAGGAAGTCGCAGAAGAAGGTGCTCGCAGGAAGGCCGAACCCACGCTTAAAGTGCAGGTAGAAGACCACGCGCTCTGTGCCTTCTGTCCACGGCTCCCGCTCACCCTGTGGCAGGCGCGCGGCAACCTCCATCTCCCCCGGCAAATGCCTGGTGGTGCAAAGATAGGCGATGTCGTCCAGGGTGATGTCGAGCCCATCTACGAGCCCGATGGCAGCGCCATGGACAAAGACAAAAAATAGAAAGGAAGAAGAACGCGGATGAAGCTCTGCTCGAAGCGATGGTCGTCACAGCGCGCGGCAGTCGCAAGAAGTAGAGGAAGGAAGAAGGGGCGGGGGACTGCAAGCGAGAATTATTTTCGCCGCCCCCTCCCCCCAATTTATAACCCGCGGTTTGAAATGTGGGGAAGTAGGATCGTTTGCGCTCGCCTTTCCCACTTCCCATTGCCCCAAGATTCGGCAGACTCCACGGTTTCCCACCGCTGCCGGGATGCCGTGATCCAGCTTCCAGAAGCAGGCACACAGTGGGTGTTGTCGGACCCGGCAGCAACAAAATTCGCCTCCTCAAGAGGGGGAAACAGTGAAGGCACCCCCAATTCGAAGACAGCGGACCTTCACAGCTTCGGGGACTACTGCCGGGGGGATGTGATACATCTCCGTCGTATCTACTTTTCCAAACACTTTTGCCCTTGTTTTGGACTCTAACTTGCATGATTTGAATGGAACTAACCCGTACTAACACTGTTTTCAGCAAACTTTCCATGGTGTTATTTATGTGCAAACAAAAGTTCTCGGAATGACCTGAAACTCCACGGAACATCTTTTTGGAAAATATTAAAAATACTGGAAGAAAAATCCACGTCAGGGGACCCACACCCTGTCCACGAGGGTGGGGGCGCGCATGCCCCCCTGGGCGCACCCTCTACCTCGTGGGCCCCCTGACGCTCCACCGACCTCAACTCCAACTCCATATATTCACTTTCGGGGAGAAAAAAAATCAGAGAGAAGGATTCATCGCGTTTTACGATACGGAGCCGCCACCAAGCCCTAAAACCTCTCGGGAGGGCTGATCTAGAGTCCATTCGGGGCTCCGGAGAGGGGGATTCGTCGCCGTCGTCATCATCAACCATCCTCCATCACCAATTTCATGATGCTCACCGCCGTCGTGAGTAATTCCATCGTAGGCTTGTTGGACGGTGATGGGTTGGATGAGATCTATCATGTAATCGAGTTAGTTTTGTTAGGGTTTGATCCCTAGTATCCACCTGTGTTCTCGAGATTGATGTTGCTATGACTTTGCTATGCTTAATGCTTGTCACTAGGGCCCGAGTGCCATGATTTCAGATCTGAACCTATTATGTTTTCATGAATATATGTGAGTTCTTGATCCTATCTTGCAAGTCTATAGTCACCTACTATGTGCTATGATCCAGCAACCCCGAAGTGACAATAATCGGGACCACTCCCGATGATGACCTTAGTTTGAGGAGTTCATGTATTCACTATGTGTTAATGCTTTGGTCCGGTACTCTATTAAAAGGAGGCCTTAATATCCCTTAGTTTCCATTACGACCCCGCTGCCACGGGAGGGTAGGACAAAAGATGGCATGCAAGTTCTTTTCCATAAGCACGTATGACTATATTCAAAATACATGCCTACATTACATTGATGAATCGGAGCTAGTTCTGTGTCACCCTGTGTTATGATTGTTACATGATGAACCGCATTCGGCATAATTCTCCATCACCGATCCAATGCCTACGAGCTTTTCATATACTATTTTCTGCTTATTTACTTTTCCGTTGCTACTGTTACAATCACTACAAAACCCAAAAATATTACCTTTGCTACCGTTACCGTTACTTCCATATTACTTTGCTACTAAATACTTTGCTTCAGATATTAAGTTATCCAGGTGTGGCTGAATTGACAACTCAGTTGCTAATACTTGAGAATATTCTTTGGCTCCCCTTGTGTCAAATCAATAAATTTGGGTTGAATACTCTACCCTCGAAAACGGTTGCGATCCCCTATACTTGTGGGTTATCAAGACTATTTTCTGGCGCCGTTGCCAGGGATCATAGCTCTATTTTTTGTGTCACTTGGGATTTATATCTGCTGGTCACTATGAAGAACTTGAAAGACGCCAAGACAACAATTTATCCCTCAACTACGAGGGGAGGTAAGGAACTGCCATCTAGCTCTGCACTTGATCCACCTTCTGTTTTGAGTAAGCTTGCGACACCTAAACACTGCTTACGCTATTCGCTTACGATATGTCGCATGTCATTGATGATGCCACTTCTGATGCATGATACTTATGATGAAACTACTTCTATGCTTGATACTACCGTGCCACTTGGTGAATTTCTTGATGAACAACTTGCTAGGGCTAGAGAGAATGAAATTATTGAAACTGATAACATTGATGAAAGTGATGATGAAGACTCTTCCCCTAATAAATATGAATCGCATGTTGTTCCTGAGGGTTATGTTTTTGAAAAAGAAGCCGCTTTAGCTATTTTAACTTGCAAAGATAGATATGAGATTAAGAGGTTATTATCTAAATGGAAGCAGCAATCTCTTAATGCTAGAATGAAACCTGACCCTGCTTTTGCTACTTCACCTATCTGTGTTACTGATAAGGATTATGAATTCTCTGTTGATCCTGATGTAATTACTTTGGTTGAATCTGATCCTTTTCATGGCTATGAATCGATCTTGTTGTGGCACATCTTACTAAATTAAATGATATAGCCACCCTGTTCACTAATGATGAGAAATCTCGCTACCTATATATCCTTAAAATATTTCCGTTCTCATTAAAGGGTGATGCTAAGATATGGTTTAATTCTCTTGATCATGGTTGTGTGCGTAGTCCCCAGGATATGCTTTATTACTTCTCTGCTAAATATTTCCCTGCTCATAAGAAACAAGCTGCTTTGAGGGATATATATAATTTTGTGAAAATTGAAGAAGAGAGTCTCCCACAAGCTTGGGGGAGGCTTCTCCAATTACTTAATGCTTTGCCTGATCATCCTCTTAAGAAAAATGAAATACTTGATATCTTTTACAATGGACTAACCGATGCTTCCAGAGACTACCTGGATAGTTGTGCCGGTTACATTTTCAGGGAAAGAACACCGGATGAAGCTGAAATTCTATTGAATAATATGTTGACAAATGAAAATAATTGGAAACTTCCTGAGCCAGCTCCTGAGCCTATTCCTAAACCAACTCCTAAGAAAAGAGATGTTCTATTTCTCAGTCCTGAAGATATGCAAGAGGCAAAGAAATCTATGAAAGAAAAAGGTATTAAAGCTGAAGATGTTAAAAATTTACCTCCTATTTAAGAAATACATGGTCTTAATTTACCGCATGTTGAAGAAACATATGATCTTAATCCATTACCTATTGAAGAAACTCATGGTCTTGATAACCCGACACGTGTAGTAAAGGTAAATTCTCTCTATAGATATGATAAAGCTGAAATCCCTGATACTAGCCAATGCTTGGATGAGTTTGATAACTTTATGGTTAAGCAAGAAGATTTCAATGCTTATTTTGGTAGACAATTAAAACAGAATGCTTATATGATTGAACACTTGAGTAATTACATGGCTAATGTTAAAGGTGAACTTAAACTCATTAGTAAACATGCTTATATGGTTACCACTCAAGTAGAACAAGTACTTAAGGCTCAAAATGATTTGCTCAATGAATTGAATAGTAAGAATAATGATTATGCTGCTAGAGTGGCTACTAGAACTAGTAAGATGACTCAGGAACCTTTGTATCCTGAACGCCACCTGAGGGAGTCCTAGATTAGGGGGTCTCCGGACAGCTGGACTATATCCTTTGGCCGGACTGTTGGACTATGAAGATACAAGATTGAAGACTTCGTCCCGTGTCCGGATGGGACTCTCCTTGGCGTGGAAGGCAAGCTTGGCAATCTGGATATGTAGATCTCCTCCCTTGTAACCGACTCAGTAACCCTAGCCCCCTCCGTGTCTACATAAACCAGAGGGTTTAGTCCGTAGGACAACAACAATCATACCATAGGCTAGCTTATAGGGTTTAGCCTCTACGATCTCGTGGTAGATCAACTCTTGTAATACTCATATCATCAAGATCAATCAAGCAGGAAGTAGGGTTTACCTCCATCGAGAGGGCCCGAACCTGGGTAAATATTGTGTCCCCGCCTCCTGTTACCATCCGCCTTAGACGCACAGTTCAGGACCCCCTACCCGAGATCCGCCGGTTTTGACACCGACATTGGTGCTTTCATTGAGAGTTCCACTATGTCGTCACCTTAAGGCTTGATGGCTCCTTCGATCATCGGTAACGATGCAGTCCAGGGTGAGGTTTTCCTCCCCGAACAGATCTTCGTATTTGGCGGCTTCGCACTGCGGGCCAACTCGCTTGGCCATCTGGAGCAGATCGAGAGCTACGCCCCTGGCCACCAGGTCAGGTTCGAAAATTTGAACTACATTGCCGACATCCGAGGAGACTTGATCTTCGACGGATTTGAGCCCATGCCAGGTGCACCGCACGATCACGACGAGCATGACTTATCTCTGCCGTCAGACAGTGTTCGGGAGATCACACCTGCAGCTACTCCGGCCCTCGATCCGGAGCAAATTGCACCATCCAAGGACGGGTGGATAGACCCCGCCATGGAGGCCGCACTCTCAGCGGCGAGGGAGCCGGATACTGACTTCACCCCTCACGAGGGCCATGTTGCCGAACCACTAGATTCATCTCCGGCCACGGACTCCGAGCCGCCTGCGTCCGTGCCTATCGAATCCGATTGGGCACCGATCATGGAGTTTACCTCCGCGGATATCTTCCAGCACTCGCCTTTCGGCGATGTGCTTAATTCATTAAGGTCTCTCTCCTTGTCAGGAGAACCCTGTCCGAACTATGTCTGGCTAGAACGGGATGCGGACGACGAAGAAATTCACTCCCCACCCACCACCCACTTAGTAGCCACTATCGACGATTTAACCGACGTGCTCGACTTCGACTCCGAAGACATCGACGGTATGGACGATGATGGAGGAGACGAATTGGAACCACCGCCCACAGGGTGCTGGACCACCACCTGATCATATAATATATACATGGCGATAAGACAGCGGACGATGACCCCTCCAAGAAGAAACCTAAGCGCCGACGTCAGCGGCGCCGCTCTAAGTCCCGCCATAGCAAAAGTAGTAATACCGACACAAGAGACAATGACACTCCGGATAGTGCCAAAGACGACGACAATCCCCTCCAGCAAGATTTAGAGCGGGAGGATGAACAAGCTAGCCCTCCAGAACGGGTAGCAGATGAAGAATCGGAGGAGGACAATTACATGCCTCTCTCCGAAGACGAGGCGAGCCTCGGCGACGAAGATTTTATCGTGCCTGAGGATCCCGTCGAGCAGGAGCGCTTCAAGCGCCAGCTTATAACCACAGCAAATAGCCTAAAGAAAAAGCAACAACAGCTGCGAGCTGATCAAGATTTGCTAGCAGACAGATGGACCAAAGTCCTTGCGGCCGAGGAATACGAACTCGAACGCCCAACCAAAAGTTATCCAAAGCGCAGGTTGCTACCTCAACTAGAGGAGGAAGCATTGAAACCTACATCACCAGCGTATGATGCGGCTGATCGGCCACCTCGTGGCAGAGACAGAGAGGCGTTTCAGCCCGAAGTCCAGCCCGCACCCTGCCGCCAATCAAACAAAAATACCAAGGCCCGGGGCAACACGCTGCGAGGTGCATTGGAAAACAAGGAAAAACATGCAAGATCGATCTACGGATCCTGGGGGCACGCACCAACACGTGACAATGATCGTCACGCCGGATACACTGCAAGTAAATCCGGCCGAGCCGAACACGGCAGACAAGATTAGTATGAACTGCGTCGTGATATAGCCCGGCACAGAGGCGCCGCACACCCCCTATGCTTCACTGATGAAGTAATGGATCATGAATTCACAGAAGGGTTTAAACCCATAAACATTGAATCATACGATGGTACTACAGACCCCCCCAGTATGGATAGAAGACTTCTTCCTCCACATTCACATGGCCCGCGGGGATGACCTACATGCCATCAAGTATCTCCCACTAAAACTCAAAGGGTCGGCTCGGCATTGGATCAATAGCTTGCGACAAACTCCATCGGAAGCTGGGAGAGCCTGGCAGAGGCATTCCTGGACAATTTCCAGGGCACTTATGTGCGGCCGCCGGACGCTGACGATTTAAGTCATATAACTCAGCAGCCAGGGGAATCGGCCAGGAAATTCTGGACCCGGTTCCTAACCAAGAAGAACCAAATAGTCGACTGTCCGGATGCAGAGGCCTTAGCGGCATTTAAGCATAATATCCGTGACGAATGGCTCGCCTGGCACCTCGGCCAAGAGAAGCCAAAATCCATGGCAACCCTCACGACACTTATGACCCGCTTTTGTGCGGGCGAACATAGCTGGTTGGCTCGTAGTACCAATACAGCAAGCAAACCTGGCATATCAGAAGCCAGGGATAGAAACGGCAAACCACGACGCAACAAACACAAGCGCCGCAAATATGGTGAAAACGCCGAAAATCTGGCGATTAATGCGGGTTCAGGGGCTCAAAGTCCGGCCAGCGGAAAGGGCCACCCAAAAATAAAAATCCGGGTCCATCCAGTCTGGACCGCATACTCGATCGTCAATGCCAAATTCATGGCACACCAGAAATGCCAGCCACCCATACAAACAGAGAATGCTGGGTCTTCAAACAAGCCGGCGGGGCAGGCGCTAAAGACGAAAGGGGGTCTCAAAGCAACGATAGCGACGAAGAGCCCAGGCCACCGAACACAGGAGGGCAAAAGAAATTTCCCCCGCATATTCAATCGGTGAATGTGGTAAATACCATCCAAATTACCAACTCGGACCGGATATGCATCCTTAGGGATAGCGACTCCACGGAACTAGTTGTCCCACAATATAAACTGGGGCCGGTCACCTTCAAACACACGGATCGCCCGGTTAGCACCAATCAGGGCAATCCAGCTGCATTAGTCCTCGACCCAATAATAGACGGGTAACACCTCACTCGAGTCCTTATGGACGGCGGCAGCAGTCTAAATCTACTTTACCAGGAGACAGTGCGCAAGATGGGCATCGATCATTCGGCGATCAAACCCACTAAAGCCACTTTCAGAGGCATTATACCAGGTGAGGAGGCTCACAGACAGGCTCCATTACCCTTGAGGTAATCTTCGGATCACCGAGAAAATTACCGTATCGAAGAGTTATTTTTCGAAATCGTCCCTTTCCACAGTGATTATCAAGCACTGCTCGGACGAACCGCATTCGCTCGATTCAACGCGGTGCCACATTATGCCTACCGTAAGCTCAAGATGCCCGGTCCACGCGGTGTCATCACGGTTAATGGCAAGGCCGAACCTTCTCTCGGCACCAACATATACACCACTGCCTTAGCAGCATAAACAACGAGCAGCACCTTGCAGCCGAACCTCGAGTGGACGTCCAGGCCTTCGGACACCGCCAAGGGACTCCGAACTACTTCACGGAAGGATATCCCGGCCCATCCAGGGCTCAGCTAAAACACTCCGGTGAAGGCCAGGACAGGCCAAACTCAGCGGCTAAACCACCCTCCGGCACATAAATATTTCTTACATTTCCTTCGCAGGTTCACCTTTGCGCCGACCAGGACGGGCTACATGAAGGCAGCTTGAACGCGTAAGGGAATCCTTAGACATCCCTCGTAGTGACCGTCCGGCTATATCACGGATCCGCACTCAGCCTCTTCCCCTGGTCTCAGTAGGTTCCGCAATCATATTCCTTTTTTTATCACATTACTTGTACCCATACGCATAGACGTACTATTCAAATACAACATGTGGATTTATATGACGTTTACCAGTTGTTATTTCTTATCGACATCATTTTGTCAAGTGGCATCCGTACACAGCGATATGCCTTAAAATATGCCAGGGGCTTCGTTTTACCCATAACACAGCAGTAAAGTCCGAACACCTTCATGGAAGTTCGGCACCCCGAACTTATAGCATTATATGCATCAGCTCCGAATCATGTCTTGGGTCAATAGTTGGGTTTGCCCGGCTCCCATGTTTTGGTACCTTACGTTCCTCTATATCGGCTAAGGTAGCACTGGGAGAACTACTGCGATTGTGTCCCTGTTCTTCCGGACGAGCACCTCAGTAGAGATAGCCGAAAACTGACTGTCATGATACGGCGAAGAGCTGGTCAGCTGTTCGAGAGGTCATAAAATCTTTAAGGATTTCTCCCGCATAATGCCATGACCAATGCAGCGTGCGATGGATCGGTTTTTTCTCCGATCAGGTGCTTATAGAGCCCCGATGCGGTATTCCGAGCACCGAGGGCTGCTCCGCCATACTAAAGCTCCTATGGCTAAGTGAGAGTGATAAAGCCCTATAGTCCGATTGCACAGTTCGTTGTCTTTGAGCACCTCCTTGAAGGACCCAAAAGCTGGGATAAAGAGTGCTCGGTTTATCCCAAACACCCCGTGCACTTCATACGTAAAGGTGGGACGATCGCCAACTCTCAGATTTAACATATAACACGGCCGCATAGGAGGGTAAACTTTCATATAACAGGCAGTAAATAATATAATTGACCTTGTTTAAACATTACAAAGGACAACATGATTTGCATTCATGGAAATATAAAGTCCTTGGTGCATAGCTCTGCAGCAAGGCAGGATCCTTTCAGGACACTCTCATAATATAACTCGGGCTTGCGATGCTCCTTCCCCTCCGGCGGTCCTTCGGTCATCATCTTTTCAGCATCCATCTTCCCCCGGTGCACCTTTGCGTGGGCGAAGGCCATTCGTGCACCCTCTATACAGACCGACCGCTTGATGACGTCAAGTCAAGGACATGCACTCACAAGCCGCTTCACGAGCCCGAAGTAGCTAGTTGGGATCGGCTCAGCAGGCCATAGCCGGATAATTAAATTCTTCATGACTAGTTCCGCCGCCTTCTGTAGTTCGATCAGATGTTTCAGTTGATCGGCAAAAGGCACCGGATAATTCGGTGCCCAATACTGCGACCAGAAGAGCTTATACGCAGTATTCCTTTCTTTGGCTCGGTAGAATTGAGTGGCATCTGATATGCTGCGAGGTAGCTCGGCAAATACCCCTGAGAAATCCGGATTCAAAATTATAAACATAAGTCTTCCACCCCAAATACTTACCCAACAGGGAAAGAACCTTACCAGCCGTGATCTTTCTTGCCTCTTGGATCTCCTGCAGGGCGCTTCGGGTTTCCCCCCGGGCATCGCTCGTGGCCTGATGAGCCTTGGTGAGTTCGGATTCTTTCTCCATTAAACTCTGCTCCAAGGTCTCACATTTCCTTACGGCCTCTTGTAGCTCCTGCTCAGCTTTAATAACCCTGGCCTCGTGCTTCTCACGAAGAGCCTACTCAGTGGCTGCCTTTTTCTCAGCCTCGGCCACAGCCTTCTTGAGGGCTTCGACTTCGGTCACAATTCCTAGCGCAATGTCATAAAGCTCAACCCATACTGAAAATTAATTTGCAATAAACACGATCAAGACTTGTGCATGCCTTGTTTATCCCTCAACTGCATTTTCAAATGGCCAAGCTCTTCCTTGGCCCGCTCCAGACTTTGATTCGGTCCAGAGATTTCCGCAGTATGGGAGGCAGCAGCCGCTACAGACGCCTGCTTATAACAGAAGAGAAATAGATGCCATTCAATGAGTCCTCTTGCGAAAATAAAATTCGATCCTCTGTCCGGTTCTTTCTTTCACCGAACAGAATATCAGGGGCTACTATCTATACTATGACACTCTTCGACAACTCATAAAACATACCTCAAAGCCTTTTATAAGGCTGATACAGGTTTTGTTTAGTTCACTCTCAGTTGACTGAATCTTGTCAATCACCGCACCCATAAGGGCACGGTGTTCATCAATGATGGAGGCGTCTTTCAGTGCCACCAACAAAGCATCCGACACTTCTGGATAGACAGAGGTCGCCGATGGAACAGGCATGCCCCCTCCAGCCTAAGGTGGCTGCCTGCTTGATTCTGGAGCCATATAGGTCTCTGGAATCACATCCGGCTAGTAGCCGAACTCAGGATCGCCCCCGGGGTCAGCCCCCATGGGAATCTTTTCCCCCACCTGTCCGGCCCTTGAGGTTTGACCTCCAGGCGCCGCCTTCACAGTTTTCTCCTTCCCTCCTTGGTCGGGGTCCTTCTAGGACAAAGCCTTGATGTTTTACACCTGTTTGGAGGAAGGGGCCTTGTCGGTGTCAAAACCGGTGGATCTCGGGTAGGGGGTCCCGAACTGTGCGTCCAGGCGGATGGTAACAGGAGACAAGGGACACGATGTTTTTACCCAGGTTCGGGCCCTCTCGATGGAGGTAATACCCTACTCCTGCTTGATTAATATTGATGATATGGGTAGTACAAGAGTAGATCTACCACGAGATCAAGGAGGCTAAACCCTAGAAGCTAGCCTATGGTATGATTGTTGTTTGTCCCTACGGACTAAAACCCTCCGGTTTATATAGACACCGGATAGGTTAGGGTTACACAGTCGGTTACAATGGTAGGAGATCTACATATCCGTATCGCCAAGCTTGCCTTCCACGCCAAGGAAAGTCCCATCCGGACACGGGACGAAGTCTTCAATCTGGTATCTTCATAGTCTTGGAGTCCGGCCATGACGATAGTCCGGCTATCCGGACACCCCCTAGTCCGGGACTCCCTCAGTAGCCCCCGAACCAGGCTTCAATGACGATGAGTCCGACGCGTTGATTGTCTTCGCATTGCGGCGGGTTCTTCTCCAAATTCCATATACTTGTCGAATAGTGTCCGGCTTCTGATAAATGCTGCGCTCCTCGGCTTCTACGCCCAATAATGGCCATCTTCCACGTGTTTGAATGAATGCGAACAACCAGGGTATTTTTACAATTACCCCCCTAGCCGCGCAAATGAGCCGCCTATAAAAGGGGCAAGGATCTAGATCTGAGTCACACCATCCCTCCTTTGCGAGCTTTCATCAGAGCGCCTCTGACCAAAGCCCATTCCATCATGGACAGTCGACGCGGCTCCTCTTCTCGCGCTCCCAGCCCTCAGCCAGGAAATTGGGAGAGATGCTCAGTCCCGCATAGCGAGCTAGTTATACTCCAGGCCAAGAGATTTCTCCCCCCGGCCTTCATGGTTCCGGTTCGAGCCGGACTTGCCATCTACAAGGGAGGAAAGCAAGCGGAGAGCGTCCCCGATCCCTCTAAAGGAGAGCGGGTATGCTTCAGCTCTTATCTAGTAAGAGGCCTCGGATTTCCCATCCATCCGTTTCTCCGGGGGCTCTTGGAGTTCTACGGCCTCCAATTGCACCACCTTACTCCTGCCTCCATCCTGCACATCGCGGGCTTCGTGGCCCTTTGCAAACTATTCTTGGGCGTCGAGGCCCATTTCGGACTGTGGAAGAGAATATTCTGCCTAGTACCCCGTTCTCATGAGGGGTCAATATATCAAGTGGGCGGAGCCGAGCTATGGCGCATCGCCGGGACCGGATACCTATCCGGAACCCCAAAGAAGGCGTTCGAAGACTGGCCTTCGGAATGGTTTTACATGGAGGACGTCCCGCTGCCGGATCCTGTTCGGATCGGCCTTCCGGAGTTCAGCAATGCTCCTCTGAAGAAACGCCTAAGCTGGCGCCCTCGGAGCCCCCAGAGAGAAGATGATCGGGATGTCCGTTATTTGATGAGCCGAATAAGATTACTGGCTCATGCCGGATTGACCATGACAGGAGTCATGGCAATCTGCATTATGAGGAGAGTGCAGCCGCTCCAATACATGGGCCACCCCATGTGGGACTTCAACGGGGAGGACGATGCCACCCG
Source organism: Aegilops bicornis (assembly GCA_021605145.1). Taxonomy (NCBI): domain Eukaryota; kingdom Viridiplantae; phylum Streptophyta; class Magnoliopsida; order Poales; family Poaceae; genus Aegilops; species Aegilops bicornis. The sequence continues at coordinate 272,071,009 of CM038671.1, read as the reverse complement.
TCATGGCCGCAAAGGGCCAGGATCGGTCACCGAACTGGTGAAGATCTTGTCTGCCATGTACAAAGGAGAGGAGGAGGATTTCCTCCGTGTCAACCCACTGAAGGAGTTTTCTTCGAATAATCCTCGAAGCTGGGTAAGCAAACATCTTTGTGACCTGTCCGATCCATGTTCCCGTAGTTAAGTATCTCATTTCATGGTTCTTGTGTAGGAACTGCGCCGGACTGTGGAGAAGATACACAGCCCGCCCCCACAACCCGAGGATCCAGAGCGGTCCCTCGATCCGACCTCCGAAGAGGATCCAGATATAACGGTGGAGTTGATCGACGGGGTGTTCTACCAACTTAGCATCGACAATGCTTTGGTAGCCATTACGCCGATTACCGGAATACTTCCAACCCACAGATGGCGAGACCAAGATCCCAAAACCCCGATAACGACCCATCTGTGCTTATTTTTGATCACCGTATACCAATGGTGTTTCGCAGGGGTTCCTTGAGGCGGAAGCCGAACTGCGGCGGCTGGCCAACAAGGGGCATCGCGGCCCCGCAGGTTAAAAAGAAGTGCGGTCCGGATCGAAACTCCGCCGCAACGGTATAGCGTGTCACCATACTCCCCGGATTGATTCCTGGAAGGCGTACTAATGCTCATGCTCTTTTCAGGAAAAAGAGCGCTCGCCGGACTGAGTCTAGAGAGATTGCCAATCGAACCTTCACCCGCCAAGCTTCAAAGCCGGGTCCAGAGGCTGAGGCGAGCACGAGACGTGCGTCGGATGCTCCTCCAACAGAGGATGCCGACAGGTTGTCCGCCACCAACTCCGAGGTGGAGAGCGCCTTGAATCACAGGCGTCGCCGGACAGTTCTTCGTGACGCATGTTTCTCCCAAGAGGCCTTGAATGCCTTTGATTTGGGAGATGCGCACCTCTGTGCCGCTCAAGATGGTCTAGCCAGAGCCACAGAGCAGTATGTAAAGGACATATGGGTAAGAAAATCGGCGATTATATATGCCAAGAGCCCGAGACTTAAAATAGTTAGAATAACTGATTTGAGGATCATTCGTTATGCGTGATCTTCTGAAAAAGAATACCCGACTGTCCCAGGAGCTTGAAGAGTGCAAGGCCCAACTTGAGGCCGCACTAGCCACTACAGGGGGAGCTACAGAGGCCCCCTCTGGTAATATATGCTTTTTTTTAATAAATAGTTTATAAAGTGCGGCAGGTGTGTAAATCTGACCAAAACATTGCAGATGGCGCCGGACTAGATCCGGACAAGCAACAGCTCTTACGCCAGTTAAAGGTCGGGCGAGAGCGTGCTTACGAGGGTGCGGCAGGAGAAGAATAACCTCGAAGACGCCAACACCAAGCTGGGTGAGGAACTAAAGGACGTTCGTGCCCAGTTGTCTGACTCCGTAATGGATAATCGGCGGCTTCGTCGCGGCATTTTCAATAAGTTCTTGAGCGAACTTTGAAAAGAGTTCGGCGAGGAAGGCCACTAACATAAACATGTTTGTAGGTTTGCTCGCAGGTCGTCCTGAGGAGGAGATGCCCAGTTCTTCGGGTGATCTTCTTCCCGAATTGCGTCGGTACCGCAAACGAGTCCAAAGCGGTGATGAAAGGCATCGGCCAAGCCTTGTGGCCATCTATCTCCCTGCCGAAGGCATTGGGGAGCTGGCGGAGTGGCTTCAAGGAGCACGGCGCGCTTCCGGCTATGGAAGATATCGGCTCTTGTCAAGGTGCCAGGAGGCTGGGCCATGGTGAAGACGCGGTACCACGAAGGCTGACCCAAACCACATGGCCGAGGTCGAATCTGTGGGGCGGATGGGATGGAGATCCTCAGAAAGCTTAGTGTACGGCCAAGTAGAATTGGCCGCCAAGTATTCCCAACAAGATTGTAAATTAGATAGCCTATTAGATGGCATTGAGGAGGAATACAATGAGTCGAATTGACTATGTAAAATATGACATGAAAGAATGTCTTCTAGCCGGATTGTAGATCGTTTGTCATAGCGGACCTTTTAACCCGACCTCCGGACCCAATAGTCCGGAGTGTGTCCGAATACCTTCGTGGTTATATAAGAACCATGGTATGCATGGAGACCGAGCGTAGGGGTCATTGTTGCTGTATCAGCATAAGTGCCCAACTAGTTATGTTATATTACATGGGTAGTAAGAAACATCTTCCAGGGAGAATAGTTCCGTTAAGGGTTCCTTTCGCTGGGATGCATGCCCTAAAGTGCATGTCAAATCTGCTATAAAAGCAAAAAATCAAATGGGGGCAGATGGGTAAATACTGAAAAATCATCTTTCAGTTCACCGACCGAATATTCCCTTAAGAATCCTAGCTTTCGGCTTCACCCAGTCTGAGGTACACATCCGGCTGTCCCGGCAGTAACAATCGCAGAGGTGCTCCCTTTACCACCTAGCCGAACAATCGGGAACGTAGGGGTAAGCACAGGAGCCAGGCAAACCAGCTTGGCCAAAACTTAAGTCATATCGGTGCATATAATGGTGAATAAAAGGTACATGCGGAAGTTTAACACATGTGTTGGGCATGAAAGCCCGTATAAATAAGCTTCTGTTAAAGAAGCCCCAGTATAATGAGCGGACAAGCGTCAAATCAAGTCTTGGAAAAAGCGCAAACGAGCCTCTAGAGGCTACAAGAAGAAGAAGGGGGAAGGAGAGAAATAAAAGACAGCAAAAAGAAAAAAAATAAAGAATGCGGACGGAGGAAGGAGACGAACTTGGAGTCCGACACTTAGGCGTAGAATCTTCGTAGACGAGTTGCGTTCCATGGGTTCGCCTCGAGTCGGTTATCCGATGCGTTTCGCAGACGGTATGCTCCGCCGGTCAGGACTTGGTCGATGATGAAGGGACCTTCCCATTTAGGCTTGAGTTTGTCCTTTTTGTTGTCCGTGAGCGTAGAACTAGTTCGCCAACGTTATAAGCTTTGGCCCGTGCATTTCCTGCTTTGATATCTTCGAGCCTCTTTGTTGATAGAATGCGGAACGAGCTTTTGCCACGTCGCGCTCCTCCTCCCATGCGTCCAAACTGTCCTGCCGATCAAGCTCAGCTTCTCTTTCTTCGTACATGCGCACTCGAGGTGAGTCATGTATTATGTCGCAGGGCAAGACTGCCTTTGCGCCGTACATCATGAAGAATGGTGTGAATCCGGTAGTACGATTTGGCGTGGTCCGCAGCCCCCTGTAGTATTTAAGTCGAGCTCCTCAACCCGGTCGTGTTAGATTCCTTGAGGGACCGCACTAGTCTGGGTTTAATGCCGCTCATTATTAGACCATTTGCCCGTTCGACTTGGCCGTTGGTTTGAGGGTGATAGACTGAGGCGTAATCGAGCTCGATGCCCATGTTTTTGCACCATGATTTGACCTCATCGACCGTGAAGTTGGTGCCATTATCAGTGATGATACTATGGGGGACACCGTGACGGTGCACTACCCCTGATATGAAGTCTATCACTGGTCCGGATTCGGCCGTTTTAACAGGCTTGGCCTCTATCCATTTGGTGAATTTATCCACCATGACCAATAGGTATTTTTGCTTGTGGGTTCCTCCCTTGAGGGGTCCAACCATGTCAAGCCCCTGCACCATGACGGCCAGGTGATGGGTATAGTTTTAAGGGCGGTGGGTGGCATGTGGCTTCGTTAGCAAAAAGCTGGCAACCGACGATCGTTGGACTAAGTCTTGCGCATCTGCCCGGCTGTCGGCCAATAAAATCCTGTCTGGAAGGCCTTGCCTACAAGGGCCCGGCTGCGGCATGGTGCCCACCCAGTCCGGCATGAATTTCTGCCAGAGGTTTCGCCTTCCTCTTCGGAGATACACCTTTGAAGGACTCCGGTAGTGCTTTTCTTATAAAGCTCTCCTCATGGACTTTATAGGCTTTAGAGCGCCGTACTATGCAGCGAGCCTCATTTTTGGTCTTCGGGAGTTCCTGCCTAGTTAGGTAGGCTAGGAATGGTTCCGCCCACGGGTGATAACCGCCATTATTTCGTCACAGAGGGTGTTATCTCGGGCGGAGCCTCCGTTGTGTCTCGAGTGTTCGCGTCAGCGGTGCGGTTGGGCCCGGCTTGTTATTGCCGACTCCTTCCCATAGTACGGATGGCTTGAACAGCCGTTCCAAAAGATATTGGGTGGGACGGCATCGCGTTTTGCACCGATGCGTGCCAATATATCCGCTACCGCTGGTTGTTATCCCGGGCTATATGATGAAATTCGAGCCCTTGAACCGTGTTGACATTTTAGGACCGCATTGCGGTATGCTGCCATTTTCGGATCTTTGGCGCCAAAGTCTCCGTTTATTTGAGATATTGCGAGGTTTGAATCCGCGCACCTCTAGGCGTTGAATGCCCATGGAGACTGCCATCCGGAGGTCATGCGTAAGGGCCTCGTATTCGCTGCATTGTTGGAGTCCGTATACATTATCTCAAGGACGATTGGATCTGTGTCCCGGTTGGGGACGTCAGGACGACGCCAGCCCCCTGGCCAGCCAACATTTTGGAGCCGTCAAAGTGCATGATCCAATTGGAGTATGCGCCGTACTCTTTAGGGAGTTCGGCTTCAGTCCATTCGGCCACGAAGTCGGCCAAAACCTGCGACTTAATAGCTCGTCATGGCTTATAAGTTATGTCGAATGGGAGGAGCTCTATGGCCCATTTAGAAATCCGGCCCGTCGCGTCATGTTGTTTATAATGTCATTAAGAGGTACTTGGAGGCTACCGTTATCGAACACTCTTGAAAGTAGTGTCGCAGCTTCCGGGATGCCATGAACACCGCGTATGCTATCTTTTGATAGTGTGGGTACCGGGACTTGCATGGAGTTAGGACAGTGGACACATAATAAACCGGTTTTTGAATAGCGAACCGGTGTCCTTCCGTTTCTCGTTCGACAACGAGCACCGCGCTGACAACTTGATGTGTTGCGGCGATGTATAATAGCATTGTTTCGCCCACGTTGGGCGCGGCCAGGACCGGATTTTTTGCCAAAATGGCCTTTATTTCTTCGAGTCCGGCCATGGCGGTATCCGTCCACTCGAAGTGTTCGGTGCGGCGGAGGAGGCGGTAAAGAGGAAATGCCTTTTCTCCTAAACGGGAGATAAAGCGGCTTAGAGCCGCTACGCATCCCGTCAATTTTTGTATTTGCTTGAGGTCTTTTGGAATATCCAATTGTGACAGAGCTCGGATCTTGGCTGGGTTTGCTTCAATTCCTCTACCGGACACAATGAAGCCCAGGAGCTTTCCGGCTGGAACGCCGAAGACGCATTTTTCCGATTGTGCTTGATGTCATATTTTCAAGATTGTCGAATGTGAGCCTCAAGTCGCCTACTAGAGTTTCGACGTGCTTGGTTTTGACGACCACGTCATCTACATATGCTTCCACCGCTTTGCCGATCTGGTTTGCCGGACATGTCCGGAATCATGCGCTGATATGTTGCGCCGACGCTTTTGAGCCCAAAGGGCATTGTGTTGAAGCGAGCGGGCCGTATGGAGTGATGAATGCTGTTGCAGCTTGGTGCTGCTCCGCCATCTTGATTTGGTGGTAGCCGAGTACGCGTCGAGGAAGCACAATGAGTCGTGGTCTCCGTCAGAAGCGTCAATGATTTGATCAATTCGAGGGAGGAAGGGATCCTTTGGGCAAGCCTTATTAAGGTCTTTGAAATCAACACATAGGCGCCAGGATTTATCCTTCTTTGGTACCATCACCAGGTTCGCTAGCCAGGATGTTTTATATCTCCGATGAATCCGGCCTCCAAAAGTTTGGCTAGCTCCTCTCCCATGGCCTGTCTCTTGGGTTCAGAAAAGCGCCGAAGAGCCTGTTTGACTGGCTTGAATCCTTTTAGGATGTTTAGGCTGTGTTCGCCACCGACGGGATTCTGGCATGTCTCAAGGGTGCCAGGCAAAGATGCCCCGCTTTTCTTGTAGAAATTCTCGTGGTCTTGGCGTCTACATTAGGGTTTAATTGTGCCCCGATGGAGGTCGTCTTTTGCAGGTCCGTTGGGTGGACTTGGAATTTGACTATTTCGTCCCTTTGGTTTAAAAGAGGTGGACTTGGATCTTTTATCAAGTATCACGTCGTCTCGTTTCACCGTGGAGCGCATCATGGTGAGTTCCTCGCCGCTAGGGCTTTGGATAGTGCCTCGAGGGCTAATGCGGCTGTCTTATTTTCGGCGCGAGTGCTATGTTCGGATCACTAGCGAGAGTGATGATTCCGTTGGGACCGGCATTTTAAGCTTCATGTACCCATAATGGGGTATAGCTTGAAAAATTATGAATGCCTCTCGTCCTAATAAAGCATGATATCCGGCTGTTGAACGGGCCACTTGAAATGTGGCCTCCTCGACTGTAATTGTCCGGCGAGCCGAACACTACGCCCGGCGTGATTTTTCCTGTGCAGCATGCTTCCGGCCGGGATTATTCCTCTAAAGGTTGTGCTGCTTCGCTCAATACGGTTCGATCTATTTCCATTTTTCGGAGGGTTTCCTCATAAATGAGGTTTAGTCCGCTGCCGCCATCCATGAGTACCTTAGTAAGGCGAAAGCCGTCTACTATCGGGCTGAGGACCAATGCGGCTGGTGCCCGGGCAGTTCGGAATTTAGGTTCGTCACTAGCATTGAAGGTAATAGTTGTGTCACTCCATGGATTTATTGTTGCTACTTGGTAGACTTCGGCAAGGTTGCGGAGTTGTCGTTTTCGCATGTTATTTGATGCGAAAGTCTCGAAGACTGTTAACACCGTCTTGGTGTTGCTTTGCTGGGATTCTGAAGCTAAAAGCTCTTCGCCACTTTTGGCCACCTGCCGTAGTATCCAACATGCTCAAGGCTATGAGTTGGAGTGGCGCCCTCCGTGCTATGAATTTTGCGAGGTCCGCTTAGCCAACCCTCCAAAGACGGTTTCGCACTTTTAGGGGTTTTGGTTTTTGGTATTCAACCTGTGTGCTTGATAATGGTGCACCCTTTTGTTCCGGACTAGGGATGTATTCAGGCGGATTATCCCAAAATTTACTTTCGGTTTTCGAGCGCTCTCCATCGCACAGATACTTTTGTACGATGGTCACCAAGTCGGCAAAGCGTGTAATTTCATGACGACTTATGGCGTTTAGGATTCCCTTGTCCGTGCAATTATTGCAGTAAGATTGGTATTGCCCTCCTCTCTCGACATTCCTTTATCATGTTCATAACCAGTGAGGAATCGCCCAAGAATGATGTCTTGTTTCGCGGGCTCTTGCCGAATTCGAGAGAGATCGCTACTGTTTGGGTGGGCGGATGGCACTAAATCCTGAACCCCGTCCAATTTAGGACTCAAGGGCCGGGAAGTTTCCGAACTCGGAAGTTTGGATTTTTGAGTGCTATCCAATGAGTCCGACCTGCCGCCTGACTTTAAGTTCAGGGCTTGATCGACATCCGTCCCTCCACAGGAATCCGGCATGGAGGGATCGGGAATCCGGACGTAGCTAGTCCTTAAGATAGGAGAAGAGTCGCCGCATTGCTCCTCTATCACAGCAACATGATGGGTAGCCTGGGGAGAGTTGATCTCTCTCATATCGGTTTTAGGCCCGATCCGGTCGTAATCTGTGGCGACTCCCAGGGTGGCGATGCGATCCAAGAGCTCGTTTACGGAGGAGAGCTCGATCGGATCTAACTGTTCAGCAAGTTCCGAACTAACATGGAGATTGGTTTCGATGACTCGAGAGGTCATCGTCGGCGCGGCGGCCGAACTAGCGGCCATGAGAAAACCGCCTAGCCGAAGAGTCTGACCAACGGCCAAGGCTTCTTTGGCGATGGTATCGCCTTTTAAAGACAATATGAGGCATCCTACCTGATGGCGACGGCACGTAGGAACTCTCAATGAAAGCACCAATGTCGGTGTCAAAACCGGCGGATCTCGGTAGGGGTCCCGAATCGTGCGCTTCACGCCGAATGGTAACAGGAGACAAGGGACACGATGTTTTTACCCAGGTTGGGCCCTCTCGATGGAGGTAATACCCTACTCCCGCTTGATTAATATTGATGATATGGGTAGTACAAGAGTAGATCTACCACGAGATCAAGGAGGCTAAACCCTAGAAGCTGGCCTATGGTATGATTGTTGTTCGTCCTACGGACTAAAACCCTCCGGTTTATATAGACACCGGATAGGTTAGGGTTACACAGAGTCGGTTACAATGGTAGGAGATCTACATATCCATATCGCCAAGCTTGCCTTCCATGCAAAGGGAAGTCCCATCCGGACACGGGACGAAGTCTTCAATCTTGTATCTTCATAGTCTTGGAGTCCGGCCGTGACGATAGTCTGGCTATCCGGACACCCCCTAGTCCGGGACTCCCTCAGGCCTTTTGGGGCATCCCGCTCTCCATAACATTTAAGTTCAGCAAGTCCTCTGATGGGGATTGTTTGGTACGGGACCGCGCAGGACTACAAAAAATATGGCTTAGGTTAAAATACTAAGCCACGATGAGTCCGGACACCTAAAACATACTCGGATTTTATACACTTACGAGTTCACCAGGGGTTGGGCCCTGGGTTCCCATGCCGGGCCGCTGTCGGCGACGGTAGTGGACTCCTCCAGAAGAGGAGCATTTCCCCTTTTGGGCAGCTCGGCCTCCAAGTGTACGGAGGCCGTCCTCTTCTTTCTTCCCCCCGCAGGGGATTCATCTTCCTCCTCCTCCTCATCCTCTTCGGAGGTGGATTGGGCATTGGAGCCTTCGGATATTGTGTCCGAAGCGCCGCGACAACGAAGGCCGCCCCGGGTCTTTTTGGCCCTTCTTCTCGGCCGTCTTCTTCGGCACCTTGTAAGGCGCCGGGACCAACATCTTTGTCAGAAGTGGGATGGCCGGTTCTTCGGGCAGCGGGGCCGGACAATGGATCCGCTCTGCCTTCTTTGTCCAGCCCTGGGAGAGTTGTATAAAACACGTTAAGCACTTCCTTTGGGTTACGTAGATAGAAAAGTTTCATAACTCACCGAACTTGCCGGGCGGGACAGTTGGTACCCACAGTCTTCGGCGGAGTCCGGACACGATTTGCTGGACTTTAAAAGCACCTTCCAGATGTCCTTGTGCGAGGAGCCGAAAAGCTCTCGCAAGGTTTGGTGCCTGGCCGGATCAAATTCCCATAAATTGCAAGTCCGGTGCTGACAAGGCAAGATCTGGCAAACTAACATCACCTGGACCACATTGACAAGCTCAATGTTCTTGTCTCCCATATCTTCAACGCGTGTCTGGAGCACCGACAGTTCATCGGATGAGGACCAGTCCAGGCCTTTCTTAACCCAGGATGTAAGCCGCTGGGGGAACCGGATCGGAACTCGGGAGAGGCGGCCCACTCTGTGCCGCGCGGCTCAGTGATATAAAACCACTGTTGTTGCCACTCCTTGACAGAATCATTAAAGGTTCTCGTTGGCCATATGACGTTGGGCATCTTGCTCACCATGGCACCCCCACACTCGGCGTGCTCGCCGGCCACCACCTTGGGCTTCACATTAAAAATCTTCAGCCATAAACCGAAGTGCGGTGAAATGCGGAGAAAAGCCTCGCACACGACAATAAATGTCGAGATGTTGAGGAAGGAATTAGGGGACATATCGTGAAGATCAATCCCATAATAATACATGATGCCGCGAACGAACGGGTGGAGGGGAAACCCTAGCCCACGGACAAAATGAGGGAGGAATACAACCCTCTCGCGGGGTTCCGGAGTAGGGACGATCTGTCCCGTCGTCGGGAGGCGGTGCCTGATTTTCTTGGTCAGGTACCCGGCCTTCCGAAGCCTTTTAATATCCTTCTCTCGGACGGTAGAGGTCATCCATTTGCCTCCCGCTCCGGATACGGACATCTTCGGAGGACCTTTTTCAGGCGGAGAAGAGGAACGCTTGGGCGCTGGAGCTTGAGCAGAAGGGGATGAGAATAAATCCTTGTCCCTTTATAAGGACGGAAGAGGCGATGCGCCTCCCCACTTACCTGGTAAAACCTCTTGTTCCCTAAGCGCTGTGATTGATGGCGCGGTTAGGTTACCCACACCCGTATTGATGATAATCCCGTGATGAGGGGACACGATCTCTGCTTCGACAAGACGTGCCAGGGAAACTGCCTCGCGATATGTGCGGGGGCTGGTTGTGAAAAACGGTTCGAATGATGACCGGGCCGTGGTGTGATGTCGTGCTGCGAAATGCGTCAGCAGATTAGATTTGTGGAAATATCATTCTCTCTACGGTGGTATGTGGAACTTGTTTTGCAGAGCCGCACACTATTCTCGTGTTCAAAATCTTCTATGGAGTATTCGGAGGAAGAACCCGCCTTGCAATGCCGAAGACGAATCTGCACGCCGGACTCATCGTCATTGAAGCCTGGTTCAGGGGCTACTGAGGGAGTCCTGGATTAGGGGGTCTCCAGACAGCTGGACTATATCCTTTGGCCGGACTGTTGGACTATGAAGATACAAGATTGAAGACTTCATCCCGTGTCCGGATGGGACTCTCCTTGGCGTGGAAGGCAAGCTTGGCAATACGGATATGTAGATCTAATCCCTTGTAACCAACTCTGTGTAACCCTAGCCCCCTCCGGTGTCTATATAAACCGGAGGGTTTAGTCTGTATGACAACAACAATCATACCATAGGCTAGCTTCTAGGGTTTAGCCTCTATGATCTCATGGTAGATCAACTCTTGTAATACTCATATCATCAAGATCAATCAAGCAGGAAGTAGGGTATTACCTCCATCAAGAGGGGCCGAACCTGGGTAAACATTGTGTCCCCTGCCTCCTGTTACCATCCGCCTTAGACGCACAGTTCGGGACCCCCTACTCGAGATCCGCCGGTTTTGACACCGACACCACCCTAAGAGAATTGAGCAAGATTCTCAGAGAAATAATATTGATGCACCAAGCTCTTCTAAAAAGAGGAAAAAGAAAAATGATAGGACTTTGCATACTTCTAGTGAACCTATTGTTGAACCACCTGAGAATCCAAATGATATTTCTATTTACGATCTTTGAAACACAATCTGGTAATGAACATGAACCTAATGAAAATGTTAATGATAATGTTCATGATGATGCTCAACCGAGTAATGATAATGATGTAGAAATTGAACCTGTTGTTGATCTTGATAACCCACAATCAAAGAATCAACATTATGATAAGAGAGACTTTGTTGCTAGGAAGCATGGTAAAGAAAGAGAACCATGGGTTCAGAAACCCATGCCTTTTCCTCCTAAACCATCCAAGAAAAAGGATGATGAGGATTTTGAGCGCTTTGCTGAAATGATTAGACCTATCTTTTTGCGTATGCGATTAACTGATATACTCAAAATGAATCCTTATGCTAAGTATATGAAAGAAATTGTTACTAATAAAAGAAAGATACCGGAAGCTGAAATTTCCACCATGCTTGCTAATTATACTTTTAAGGGTGGAATACCAAAGAAACTAGGAGATCCAGGGGTACCAACTAGACCATGCTCCATTAAAAGAAACTATGTTAAAACTGCTTTATGTGATCTTGGAGCCGGTGTTAGTTTTATGCCTCTCTCTTTATATCGTAGACTTGATTTGAATAAGTTGACACCTACTGAAATATCTTTGCAAATGGCTGATAAATCAACTGCTATACCTGTCGGTATTTGTGAGGACGTGCCTGTTGTAGTTGCAAATGTTACTATTTTAACGGACTTTGTTATTCTTGATATTCCCGAGGACGATAGTATGTCTATTATTCTTGGAAGACGCTTTTTGAATACTGCAGGGGCTGTTATTGATTGCAACAAAGGCAATGTCACTTTTCATGTTAATGGTAATGAGCATACAATACACTTTCCGAGGAAACAACCTCAAGTTCATAGTATCAATTCTATTGGAAAAATTCCATCGATAATTTTTGGAGGTTTTGAATTTCCTCTTCCTACTGTCAAGAAGAAATATGATATTCTTATTATTGGGGATGTGCATATCCCCGATGAGGTAACATAGTGTTATTCGAAATTTCTCCGGTTCCATGTTATTCGGAATGAGTTTGTTAACAAGACTTGATCAACCTTGTTAATGGATTCCTTTTGATGAGCATGAGCTAGAAGAAACTAGAAGGCACAACCTTCTGTACTCTCTTTCTACTTTCTGTTATTTAGTTGAAATAAAGTAAAAATAGTATTTTCTGTCTATTTTCTGATTTATCCGTGCAATATAAAAATACCCCAAAAATAAAAGTTCTCCAAATGACCTGAAAAATGAAATATGATTTTTTTCTGGAATATTTGAGAATATTTGGCACTGAGAACACAGTAGGGGGAGCAAGCACCTGGCCACGAGGGTCCAGGGCGCGCCCCCTGCCTCGAGGGCCAATGGTGGCTCCCCTCCACTTATTCCTGCACCCACACACTCTTTCTTCCTCCCAAAAAAATCACTATCCAGCTCAAGCACGAGTTCTAGCTCATTTTGCTGTGATTTTCGATCTCCTTGCTCAAAGCACCTCTCACAAAACTGCTTGGGGGATTGTTGTTTGGTATGTGACTCCTCCATTGGTCCAATTAGTTTTTGTTCTAGTGCTTTATTCATTGCAAATTTTTGCTGCCGAGGTGACCATGTTCTTGAGCTTCTATGTCAAATTTATATGGTTCCAAGTAGTTCTAATGCTTGATAAAGGCTCTAGGCACTTGTAGGAATAGTTGCCATCAATTTTTTTGAGCTTGGTTCACTTTTATTTAAAGTTACTAAAAATTTCAGAATTTTTCAGAAAATAATGAAGAGATTTTTGAGGGGCTCTTCGAGCCGAAGCTCGAAGGAAAAGCAAAATGAAGAAGCACAGAGGCCCAAATATAATCTACCCCGCACTGCGGAGGTTCGGCCATGTGAATGGCCTTCTGATGATTTCTTGAGAGAAGCCGGGATTTACAATGATTTTTATGAATTGGCTGAGAATGCAGGCCTCACCGACTTCCTCCGCGATCAACGCAATCAGTATCTCTTACTCACCAATACTTTTGTGCAAAACTTCTACTATTATCCTAAGGAAACACCTCCTTCAGTAGATTTTCATTTATATGATGTTGTTAAGAAGATGCCACTAGATGAATTTTGCAAGGTTTGCAAAATACCTTTTGAGGGTAGTTTAGATGAACCACATCGTAAAGATGTGGATGGGTTTATTGACACTATTACTGTATGGGAAACTAGGAAATTTTCCGATGCAAGAATCACTAGCATACATTTTCCTGTTTTACGCTACTTTGCTATATTTGCTAGTCGTTGCTTAATTGGTCGCGGAAACTGTGGAAACCTTAGTGTTCCTGATATTATCATTTTGTTCCATGGTTTATTCTGCGATAACACTGTTAGTATGGGCGGTATTATTGCTAAACGGTTAAGTTTGAACTGTACAAAGGGCCCCATCTTTGGAGGTATTTATGCTTCACGCCTTGCTGCACATTATAACATACCTATTAGGAACTATGAAAAAGAAGAAAAATGGCTGCCCAATGTTTGTTTAGATTATAAGAGTATGTTAGCGCATGACTTTATTGTTAAGAATAGGGAAGGGGTGCTTAAATACAAATTGTTCTTTGATAAAAATCACCCTGAGACTATTACCTTGCCTGCTCCCTCCTTGTTTAATTTATCTGCATGTCCGTATCTCATTCCGTTGGCGGCCATTCACGCCTACCGGAACCCTACACCAGCCACGGAGCCGGAACCACAATTTGAGCCTCCACGACAGTCTAATTACCAGTGGGATCCGGAGATGATTTCCAACCAGTGGCAGTCAGAGTCCTCTTCATCTCAGTACGACCCCGGCTACAACTACGGATATTCGCCAGGCCATCCGTGGCAATAAACCAACTTAGGCCAAAAGCCTAACCTTGGGGGAGTACTTATTTCCCACCGACATTACATTTATGTTCACACACTCATTGCTAGATGTCGGTGCTCATACTCTTTCACTATAATATCCATGCTAGTTTATTTTCTTTTTCTTGCTTTCTTCTTTTGTGTTTGAAAAAACTTTAAGAAAAACAAAAAAATTAGTTGTAACTTTTAGTTAGTTTATTTTTCTTGCTGTAGTAGTAATAGTTAAAAATAAAACCCAAAAAGATTTACTGTTCTTCTTTTGCTTGTTGCGAGCTTTCCCGTGTAAATAGTTTTATTTCTTTTCTTTTCTTTGGGGGTCAATAGGAGAAGACCATGATTAAAATTGTTGAAGTGGCTCTTATATGAATTATTGTCGATTTAACCAAGATCCCATATTGCCTTGTCTTCTCATTTCTATTGAATGCTCGCAGATTCCAGCTTAGTCCAATGCACGTGCACTCTTACTTTCACATTGTTCGGTCGTGCAAGTGAAAGGCAATTATGATGATATATGATGGACTGATTGAGATGAGAGAAGCTGGTATGAACTCGACCTCTCTTGTTTTTGTAAATATGATTAGTTCATCGCTTCTGATTCAAATTTATTATGAATAAACATGTTTGCAATGCCAATTCGAGATCATAGTTGCTTATGCCATGCTTGATTAGCTATGAGTTATAATGTTTTACCTTGCGTGCCAGCATACTATTAAAATGGTTGTGATGTGGTATAGTGGGGTGGTATCCTCCTTTGAATGATTTAAGTGACTCGACTTGGCACATGTTCACACATGTAGTTGAAAAAATCAACATAGCCTTCACTATATTTATGTTCATGGTGGATTATATCCTACTCATGCTTGCACTCAATGTTTATTAATTTTAATGCATGCTCATGACTGTTGTCGCTCTCTAGTTGGTCGCTTCCCAGTCATTTGCTAGCCTTCACTTGTACTAAGCGGGAATACTGCTTGTGCATCCAATCCTTTAAACCCCAAAGTTATGCCATATGAGTCCACTATACCTTCCTATATGAGGTATCTACCTGTCGTTCCAAGTAAATTTGTATGTGCCAAACTCTAAACCTTCAAATGAAATTTTGTTTTGTATGCTCGAATAGCTCATGTATCAACTAGGGATGTCCGTATCTTCCATGCTAGGCGGGTTATTCTCAAGAGGAGTGGACTCCGCTCCTCACTCACGAGAAAATGGCTGGTCACCGGGATGCCCAGTCCCATGATTTATGCAAACTAAATCAAAATTAATTGCAAACAAAACTCCCCCGGGGCTATTGCTAGTTGGAGGCACTCGTTGTTTCGAGCAAGCCATGGATTGATGCTTGTTGGTGGAGGGGGAGTATAAACTTTACCATTCTGTTTGGGAACCGCCTATAATGTGTGTAGCATGGAAGATATCGCCATCTCTTGGTCGTTATGTTGATAATGAAAGTATGCCGCTCAAAATATTATTTATCTCTATTTCAAAACCGAGCTCTGGCACCTCTACAAATCCTTGCTTCCCTCTGCGAAGGGCCTATCTATTTACTTTTATGTTGAGTCCTCACCCTCTTATTAAAAAGCACTAGCTGGAGAGCACTGGTGTCATTTGCATTCATAATTATTAATCTATATTGGGTATGACTATGATTGGATCTCTTTTACCATGAATTACAATGTCTAGTCAGTCCTTGATCTTTAAAGGTGCTCTGTATTTATGTTTTGCAGTCTCAGAAAGGGCTAGCGAGATACCATCTTATTATATCATATCATGATTGTTTTGAGAAAGTATTGTCATCCGAGATTTATTATTATGGCTCGCTAGTGATTATGCCATTGATATGAGTAAACATGAGATCTAAGAGTTATTGTGAATGTGGTTAGTCATAATCTTTGCTGAAAACTTGAATGCTGGCTTTACATATTTACAACAACAAGAGCAAACAGAGTTTGTAAAAGTTTTTCTTTATCGCTTTCAGTTTATCAACTGAATTGCTTGAGGACAAGCAAAGGTTTAAGCTTGGGGGAGTTGATACGTCTCCGTCGTATCTACTTTTCCAAACACTTTTGCCCTTGTTTTGGACTCTATATTGCATGATTTGAATGGAACTAACCCGGACTGACGCTGTTTTTAGCAGACTTTCCAAGGTGTTATTTATGTGCAGAAACAAAAGTTCTCGGAATGACCTGAAACTCCAAGGAACATCTTTTTGGAAAATATTAAAAATACTGGAAGAAAGATCCACGGCAAGGGCCCACACCCTGTCCACGAGGGTGGGGGCGCGCCCCCTACCTCATGGGCCCCCTAACACTCCACCGACCTCAACTCCAACTCCATATATTCACTTCCGGGAGAAAAAATCAGAGAGAAGGATTCATGGCGTTTTACGATACGGAGCCGCCGCCAAGCCCTAAAACCTCTCGGGAGGGCTGATCTGGAGTCCGTTCGGGGCTCCGGAGAGGGGGGTTCGTCGGTGTCTTCATCATCAACCATCCTCCATCACCAATTTCATGATGCTCACCGCCGTGCGTGAGTAATTCCATCGTAGGCTTGCTGGACGGTGATTGGTTGGATGAGATCTATCATCTAATCGAGTTAGTTTTGTTACGGTTTATCCCTAGTATCCACTATGTTCTGAGATTGATGTTGCTATGACTGTGCTATGCTTAATGCTTGTCACTAGGGCCCGAGTGCCATGATTCCAGATCTAAACCTATTATGTTTTCATGAATATACGTGAGTTCTTGATCCTATCTTGCAAGTCTATAGTCACCTACTATGTGTTATGATCCGGCAACCCCGAAGTGACAATAATCGGGACCACTCCCGCTGATGACCTTAATTTGAGGAGTTCATGTACTCACTATGTGTTAATGCTTTGGTCTGGTACTCTATTAAAAGGAGGCATTAATATCCCTTAGTTTCCATTAGGACCCCGCTGCCACGGGAGGGTAGGACAAAATATGTCATCCAAGTTCTTTTCCATAAGCACGTATGACTATATTCGAAATACATGCCTACTGTGACGCCCTCGATTCAATCGTACACTAATCATACACGCAAATGTGTACGATCAAGGTCAAGGACTCACGGGAAGATATCACAACACAACTCTAGACACAAATTAAAATAATACAAGCTTTATATTATAAGCCAGGGGCCTCGAGGGCTCGAATACATAAGCTCAAAAACACAAGAGTCAGTGGAAGCAACAATATCTCGAGTACGCATATGAGTTAGACAAGTTTGCCTTAAGAAGGCTAGCACAAAAGCATCTACGATCGAAAAGGCAAGGCCTCCTTCCTGGGAGCCTCCTAACTACTCCTGGTCGTCGGCGGTCTTCACGTAGTAGTAGGCACCCTCGTGGTACTAGCGATGTCACAAAGGTGGTGTCTAGATCCCGGCTCCGACATCCGTTGCATCAACCGGAAAGAAGAAAGGGGGAAAAGGGAAGCAAAGCAACCGTGAGTACTCATCCAAAGTACTGCAAGCAAGGATCTACACTACATATGCAACGTTATCAAAGGAAGGATGTATGTGTGGACCGGTTGCGTAAATGCCGAATAGAGAGAAGGCCTAGTCCTATCGAAGACTAGCATCTTCAAAGATCTTCAAGCATCTTGCAGCATCAGAAGAGATAAGAGTAGCATAAAGTAAAGTAGAAGTGGTGTTATCAACCTCGGCCGGAGATCCTTTCTCGACTCCCTGTGAGAAAGAAATCCCAGAGCCATACTATTCAGTTATCATCACAATTCATTACTCATCACCATCCAGTTCTCATCACAAGTATCCAGTTCTAGTTGTATCGATCGGGATACAACTCCAAGTGTCCGTTACCGTAGGACAGGCTATCGATAGATGTTTTCACCGCAGGGTGCACCAACTTACCCACCACGCCGCTTCACTCCGGCCGGACACACTTTCCAGGGTCATGCCCGGCCTCGGCCAAACAATACGCCGCAACCCGACCTAGGCTTAATAGAGAGGCCAGCACGCCGGACTAAACCTATGCCCCAAGGGGTCATGGGCCATCTCCCCGGGAACTCCTGCACTTGCGTACGCGGCCGGTGAGCAGACCTAGCTACCTCCTTCAACAAGGCAGGCGCTTACGCATCCAACCCGGCGCCAAGGCCACTCGATCGACGCCTATTAAGCTTCGGCTGATGCATACGACACAGAACGCCCATACTATGCCCACGTGATGGTTAGTGATATTAGGCCGAAGGCCCCTCAGATCAAATATCCAAATCGTAGTGGATTAGGAACGCGCGGTACCAAGCAAGAGACTCACGAAGATGTGACCCGTTGCCCGCCTCGAGGACTTGCGGCAAGGGCTAGGAATGCCCGCCACGCCTCGTAATTATCTCGCTGGCACCCTCCGTGTCAACCCTTTCTCCACATCACTGCAATTAAGCTCGCTGGTACCCTCGTGGTCGAATTCGCCTTTAGTAACATGGCTCAGTGTAAAGTCATATTAACCATAGTAACTGTGTGTCTAAACTTCAAGGGGAAAACCCGAGGAATCACCCCCGGTGAATTCCACTCGATGTAATCATCAAGGTGAACGTAAGAGGATTCACCCTCGAGGTCCACACTTGAGGGGTTGCACGACGCAGTCATATCGAAGTGGTTAAAGAGGAAATCACCCTCGATGACCATGACCGAATAACTACACTACGTGGTTAACATCCAAGTGTCAGAGAGGTCTCACCCTCGGCACTCGATAGTAACCCAAAGAGAGTCGAGCAACTAAGGGTAAAGTGATGTGCGGTGCGGGGCCTGGTCTTCGATCCCGTTGATCGGGTCTTCGATAATCCGGTAGGCGATCGGGACAAAGGCGGGGTCACTGATGGATCTCTAACAAACCTATACTAAGCAGTTTAGGATAAGCAGGTAAGGTAACAATAAGCAGGTTACAAAAGCAGGCTATGCATCAGATTAGGAGCAAACAATAACAGTAGCAAAATCTAATGCAGGCATGAGAGAATATGGGTGATATCGAGATGATCAAAGGGGGGGCTTGCCTGGTTGCTCTGGCAAGGAGGGGTCGTCGTCGACGTAGTCGATCACAGGGGCGGCATCGGTCTCGGGGTCTACCAAAGAGAAGAGGGGGAAGAAACAGTAAATATAAAGCAAACATAGCATCATCAACCATAACATGGTAAAAAGCGGTGTTAGGGGTGATCTAACGCGGTACTACACGTTGCAGACGGAGAGGGAAAACATCCGGAGGGGTTTTCCTAGTGTTAAGCATTTTCCGGACAGATGAAAGAGAGGGGAAATTTCCATGTTCATCATGCTAGCGGCATGTGACAGATGAATGAACTGCGCATTCGGATTCGTTGGATTTTTCTGAGCAACTTTCATGTAGAAAACATTTTCATCCGAGTTACGGTTTAATTTCTATGAATTTTTAAAGATTAAAGTATTTTCTGGAATTATTCAAATTAACAGAAATGGAAGATGACGTCAGCAATGCGTCAGCATTCGGCTGACCTGCTGCCTGGTCAAACTGATAGGTGGGGCCCACCTATCAGCCTCTCTGGGTAAAACAGTGGGTTAAACTAATCTAACAGACTGATGAGAGGGATGGGCCCCAAGTGTCAGTGACTAACTAACTACTAATTAAATAACAGATTTTAACTAGCAGTTTTATTTAATTAGAAAATGTTTTAAACAAGTGGGGCCCACATGTTAGTCTCACTGGGCAGCCCAGCCAGCAGTTGACTGGGTCAAGCTACCAACCGCTGCACCAGGCCCATCGTCGCTGACTTGGCGGGGCCCACTATGCTACGTCGGTGTCGGCGCCGGAGAGAGAGCTCCGACGACCAAGGCAACGGCGGCGCCGCCGGAGTTGGCTGGGGCCGCTGAGGCCTCCGGACCTGTGGCTTGGACCTAAGGGCGCGGCTCGACGCCGCGCACACGATGGTGACGACGACCGGCGTCGGGGACGACCGGAGCATCGCCGGCGGCGAGCGGAGGCGGCCACGGTGTTCAGGAGCGCGTTGGGAAAACCTACGGGGCGCCAAATCGGTTGCGGCTGGTCGCGTTCGAACGGGAATTCGACGCCGCATCCAGCTACGGTGGCGGCGCGGCCCGTAACGGGCTGGAACGACGACGACGAGAGGCGGGGCAGACGCCGGCGTTCGGGCGCGGTTGGGGACGAGGCTAGAGGGTACGAGGAGGCACGGGAGGAGGCGCGGATGGTTGGGAGGCCTCCTGGAAGTGCTAGGGCACGAAGCCGTGCTCGAAAGCGAGCTCGACCGGTGGTGGCTGAGACGGCGTGGCTCGACAGCAGCGACGGGCTCGGCCACGGCGGCAACGATGGCATACGGGCACGGGAAACAGCGGGGGAGCAAGGGGAGGAGAGGTAAGTGCTCACAGGGCGCCTGTAGAGGAGCAGAGCGGGCTCGGGGGAGGCCTGGGGCAGACGAACGGCGCCGGTGGAGCTCCGGCGTCCCAAGGAGGAAGACAAAGGCGTGACGGCGCTCCAGCGCCTCCGAGCTCTTGTGAATGGCACCAGGGTGCGTAGAGGACGACGGCAAGGAGCTGCGTCATGGCAGAGACGTGCGTGGTGGCCGGTGGTCATGTCAGAGCAAGGTGGACGGCGATGGTGGGCGTTCGGGCGAAGCGAAGAAGGGGATCTGGTGGGGAGAGGGAGAGGCGGAGAGGGAGAGTAGCGTGGAGTGGGCGAGCGGGGAGGGAGCCCGAGGCGTCGGGGGCTGCCCTTATCCCCTCGCCGGCGACGTGGCAGCGCGGGGCGCCGCGCCGGGTCTGGTGGGAACGAGCTGGGGTGGCTCGGTCGCGTGAACAGAGAGGAGAGGGATGGCCAGGAGGGGGAGTGGGCCGGCCTAGCTGGGTCGGCTGGCTGGGTGGGTCGAAGCCCAGGTGAGGCAGGGGGCTTTCTCTCTCTCTCCTCTGCTTTTCCTTTTTCTCCTTTTTTTGTTTTTCTTTTCAGTAGCTTTTGCCTTTTTTTAGCCACAATGACTTTGCAAAAAATGCCACTGGACAAAACAATTTCAAAGAATTATTGGGCACTGCCACAAAAATGATTGTGAGGCTTTTTGAAATAGTTGCAACCTTCATAATTTAAAAAGGCATTTAAACTATAGTTTTAGCCATTGTTTTAAAGTGGTTTAGAGCACTTAGACATTTGCAAAAATGTTGGTTCACTACCAATATTAGTTATGGATTATTTGGCACAAGATGAACATTTTATATTTCATGTCTGACAAACATGAATTTTTGACTTTAGATTTGATTTGAATTTGAATTGTGATTTGGATCAATTGAAGATTAGCAACAGTAACATGATTACATAGCATCATTAACAGGGGATTACTGTAGCATGACACTGGGGGTGTTACACCTACATTACATTGATGAATTGGAGCTAGTTCTGTGTCACCCTATGTTATGATTGTTACATGATGAACCGCATTCGGCATAATTCTCCATCACCGATCCAATGCCTACGAGCTTTTCATATATTGTTTTCCGCTTATTTACTTTTCCGTTGCTACTGTTACAATCACTACAAAACCAAAAAATATTACTTTTGCTACCGTTATCGTTACTTCCATATTACTTTGCTACTAAATACTTTGCTGCAGATATTAAGTTATCCAGGTGTGGCTGAATTGACAACTCAGTTGCTAATACTTGAGAATATTCTTTGGCTCCCCTTGTGTCGAATAAATAAATTTGGGTTGAATACTCTACCCTCGAAAACTGTTGAAATCCCCTATACTTGTGGGTAATCAGGATGAACCCTGGGCAGGCAACGGAACCCGGATCCTTTTCAAAAATGAACGGGGCCAGCATCGCCCCTCAAGCCGGCTCGTGCTTGACCGGGTCGCTCAACCCAGCCAAACCCCTCGACCCGGCCCAACTCTCGAACCCGGCCCAGCTCTCCAACCCGGCCGAACTCCTCAACCCGGCCCCAACGACCAGCTCAAGACGGCCGAACCTGGCACATCAAGACTTCTCCAACAAGCCAGCTCCACCCTTGGCGTGTTCCCCAATCCGGCCGCTGGTCAGCCCGTCCCATCCCAGCCGTATGATGGGACGAGTCTCCATCTACCGATGACCGAGGCAATAGTGCCCGCCCATGCCTCTGGTCAGCCGGGGCGTGGCAACAGTGCCCCACCTACCCGCTGACCAGGGCCGGCGTGGCAACAGTGCAATCATCATCACTGCTGACGCCAGCAAGCGGCAACCTGATGGAGCGCCACTATAGCCGACTCAACTCGGCCACTCCCTGACGATCGACAAGACGGCAAATAGTGCCCGTACGGCCACGGGGCCCACGCCCGGAGAACCCGGCGAGCCCTAACACCCGGCGGGTCCCAGTGCCGGCTTCCCGGACGATGACAACCCGGCCCCACGACCTTGTAACATTACCCTTGTACCCCTTGGGGGTTGGCCTATAAAACCCCCAGGAGCCCTCATGCATATGGGCAAGCGACTCACTCACGCATGACGAGAACCATAGCGCACTCCAGATCAACTAGACTAGCCGCACCGGGAGAGGGAGCAACCTAAGCGCTGGCCAGCCTCCCTTCTTCCTCAATACAGCTCTAGGAGCAACTCTGTACTGATACATATCAACTACAGTCGGCAGGACTAGGGGTGTTATCTCTCCGGAGAGCCCCGAACCTCGGTATGTCCTGCGTCCCACGCTCGCTCACGCCAACCTCGCCTCTGGAGCCCACCAGTGCCCTCGAGCCTCCTCTTATGTTTAGCCATCCCTTGGCATCTGCCGTGCGCCCACCACGACATCGGGGTACATCAAGATCATGCCAAATCGAGAACAATAGAGGGATAGAGAGAGACCAAACACATAGCTACTGGTACATACCCTCAGTCCCGAGGGTGAACTACTCCCTCCTCGTCATGGAGACCATCGGGATGATGAAGATGGCCTCCAGTGATGATTTCCACCTCTAGCATGGTGCTGGAATACGACTCCAGATGGGATCTCCTTGGTACAGAGGCTTGAGGCGACGGAGTCAAAGTTCTAGGTTTATTTCTGGGGGTTTCTCTATTTATAGGAATTTTCAGTGTTGGAATCACGTAAAAAGGAGTTACAAGGGCCCAAAAGGTATCTTGACACGGCCACCCCCTTGTCACGTCTAAGTACATTGTCGCCTCCTCGTGGGTCTTGTGGTACTCCTTGGAAGCTTTGAGGGTCTCTTATGTTCTAAGAAAATCGTCAAAAAGTTTCGTCGCGTTTGGACTTCGTTTGGTATGGATTTTCTGGAAAAGCAAAAACAACAACTGGCACTAAGCACTAGGTCAATATGTTATTCCATGAAAATCATATAAAAGTCATATGAAAGTACACCAAAACCATACATAATTGTTGTAAACATGGCATGAATACTTTATGAATTATAGATATGTTGGAGAATTATCACCTATAACGTGTTCCTCTCTTCACAGTCCGTAGCACCTCCGTATTGGCGATGACATCTCAAACAGGCTCCCTCCGCCCTCTATGGTGGATAGTGGGACCGTCGAGAACGTCGCGACTCCCCCTGTCCATGAAGAGCTGGGGGAGGCGACATCAAACCCAGCACATGCAGTCAATACTGCGGGGGCTGGTATCAAGGTCTCTCAAGCTAAGGTCGAGGCCTTGGCCGATCAGGACCAAGGGGGAGGAATCCTCGAGGTACGGATCGGGGGGTTGGGTCAAACAGCGGCCCGGCTCCAAGTGACTCTGGCGTCATCAGAGCAGCCAGTGGCCTCCATCCCCTCCACAATGGTGGGGGACCCGAGGTGATTTTGCCCAACCCTCTCGCCCCTAGGGCGATCTACAAGGGGTGGCCCAAGGAGATGGAGGTGTCCCTAGCGGGCGCCTCCATCACAGTAGAACATCGCGCCCTTATAGGCACGGCGTTGAGCGGCTTCTGGTCCGTAGAGGCCGCAATGCACGAAGTCTTCAAGGGCCTCTGCAGAGGTTTTGAGGTATGTTTTGTACATCCCTTCCCTTTTCACAGTATGCAACTTGGCTTGATGCTGGTCCTATCCAGTAGCCCTCGTCGGACGCGGACGGCACAACACTTGTCAGAAGATTTAAGACACTGCAAAGTAGCACATGCGAACACGTAGCAAGCAGTAGCCCCCGAAGCCAAAGTTAGTTTTAAAAAACCGACTTTGGGGTCAAGATATTTTTTAAAGCAAAGATCCAGTAGCCTCCGAGAATTTGGTTGGCATAGAAAGAGCCGAACAGAGGATTGATGTCTACTACGTGACCTTCTTCTTGTAGACGTTGTTGGGCCTCCAAGTGCAGAGGTTTGTAGGACAGTAGCAAATTTCCCTCAAGTGGATGACCTAAGGTTTATCAATCCGTGGGAGGCGTTGGATGAAGATGGTCTCTCTCAAACAACCCTGCAACCAAATAGCAAAGAGTCTCTTGTGTCCCCAACACACCCAATACAATGGTAAATTGTATAGGTGCACTAGTTCAGCAAAGAGATGGTGATACAAGTGCAATATGGATGGTAGATATAGGTTTTTTTTAATCTGAAAATATAAAAACAGCAAGGTAACTAATAATAAAAGTGAGCGTAAACGGTATTGCAATGCTAGGAAACAAGGCCTAGGGTTCATACTTTCACTAGTGCAAGTTCTCTCAACAATAATAACATAATTGGATCATATAACTATCCCTCAACATGCAACAAAGAGTCACTCCAAAGTCACTAATAGCGGAGAACAAACAAAGAGATTATGGTAGGGTACGAAACCACCTCAAAGTTATTCTTTCCAATCAATCCGTTGGGCTATTCCTATAAGTGCCACAAACAGCCCTAGAGTTCGTACTAGAATAACACCTTAAGACAAAAATCAACCAAAACCCTAATGTCACCTAGATACTCCAATGTCACCTCAAGTATCCGTGGGTTTGATTATACGATATGCATCACACAATCTCAGATCCATCTATTCAACCAACACATAGAGCCTCAAAGAGTGCCCCAAAGTTTCTACCGGAGAGTCAAGACGAAAACATGTGCCAACCCCTATGCATAGGTTCATGGACGGAACCCGCAAGTTGATCACCAAAACATACATCAAGTGAATAACGTGATACCCCATTGTCACCACAGATACGCACGGCAAGACATACATCAAGTGTTCTCAAATCATTAAAGACTCAATCCGATAAGATTACTTCAAAGGAAAACTCAATCCATTACAAGAGAGTAGAGGGTGAGAAGAAACATAAAATCAAACTATAATAGCAAAGCTCACGATACATCAAGATCGTGCCAAATCAAGAACACGAGAGAGAGAGAGAGAGAGAGAGAGAGAGAGAGAGAGACAGAGAGATCAAACACATAGCTACTGGTACATACCCTCAGCCCCGAGGGTGAACTACTCCCTCCTCATCATGGAGAGCGCCGGGATGATGAAGATGGCCACCGGTGAGGGTTCCCCCCTCCGGCAGGGTGCCATAACGGGGTCCCGAGAGGTTTTTGGTGGCTCCAGAGGCTTGCGGCGGCGGGAATCCAGATCTATTATGTTCCCCGATCACTTTAGGGTATATGGATATATATATATATATATATGTATAGCCGGAAGAAATACGTCAGGGGAGCCACGAGGGGCCCACGAGGGTGGAGGGCGCACCCTAGGGGGGTGGGCGCGCCCCCCTACCTCATGGCTCCCTCGTTTCTTTCCTAACGTGCACTCCAAGTCTATTAGGTTGCTTTCCTTCCAAAAATAACTTCTCCAAAAGGTTTCATTCCGTTTCGACTCCGTTTGTGTTGGGGATATAACTACTGAGTGTAAACCGCCTAGGAGGGGCCGGTTCACCCTCAACTATATTGAAGCCCACAAGACTCAGAAGATGGCGTTTTACTATGAAGCTTAGAGGCCCGGAGCCCAAAGGCGGATTAGGGCCCGTAGTGGTAAACCGCCATAGTCATGTAACTTGTGTTGTAAGATAAGGAAAGGAGAGACCGAGCCGAACACTTGTATGAGTCGGCCTCGGGACTCTGTAGACCGGCCGGGCGTCAACCCATGTATATAAGGGGACGACCCGGCGGCGGTTCAGGGACGACAGACAACAACTCGAGACTCAGGCAAGCGTATTTCGCTCCCTGGTCATCGAAACCTAATCAATCCCATCACAACTAGACGTAGGCTTTTACCTTCATCGAAGGGGCCGAACTAGTATAAACTCACGTGTCCCTTGTCCGGTTTAACCCCTTCAAGCTAACCCGTTGCGATGGCTCCACGACTAAGTCCTTTCATGAGGACATCTGTCGTGTTAATTCCACGACAGTTGGCGCCTACCGTGGGGCTATCACACGATGGTGTCGAGTTCTTGAAGGGCTGCTCTGAAGGACTTAAGGGGTACGTGATCGGCCGGATGACCAAAAGTCATCGCGGCAAGCTCTACATCGACGACGAAGGATGGGGCCCCGAGGCCGGCTCGATCGAGTACGGGTACCGGGTCCCCTTCGGCGGAATTCATGTCTTCATCGGCAAGATCGGCGAACCGAGCCCTGAGCCGGACATCTGCACCGACCTCGTCGAGACGGCTCAGCGTGCGAGTCCAGCCCGGGTTAAGCCCGCCATGAAGCGTGCGTTCGTAGGATGTGTCCATGGGATCGGATCTGAACCGGTGTCTGAAGGCGAGACGGCCGTATATTCCGACGGCGAGTCATCCACTGGCGAAACTGAGTCCTTGTACCAGGTTCATAGCGGTGTGTTCAAAGGATATTCCGATGGCAACAGTATTCCGGACCTTCTTGAACCGCCAAGTCGGGTTGCTGTTTACATGGCCGGAACACAGCCCACGTTGCAATCTTCATCCACCGCAGCGACGAACACCGGATCAGCAGCCGCGGCAGGAGTCCCAGCGCGCCATCCGGCGCAAGTCCTCTCCGATTTAATGGACGCCTGGGCGACCTTGTTGACCGCAACAGTCACCCCGGAGACACGGGATCAGCACAATGCGGACGTTGCAAAGCTGAAGGACCAAATAACACAGGCTAAGGAGGACCTGGCAGCTGAGGATGTTAGGATGGCTGAAGAGCGGGCCGCTTTGGATGCTCAATCACAGCGGATACAGGCACAGAATTACCAGCTCATGCTGGATCGGACCGCATCAGAGGATGTAATGCGAAGGAAGTACCGGTCACGTCTGCCGCCGGTTTACGAAGGGTTAAATCTCTTTCAGACGCCAGGCGCTGGGCCGAGCAATCCGGTAGCTGCAAACCGGACGGAGGCGCCTAGGACAGTTCCGGATCAACTACGGATAACGGAGCCACCCCGACGAACAGATAACCCGCCGCAATACGTGTCTGCACCACCGGGTCACTTCTCGAGCCCTCTGGATAACATGATTGCCACAGCTTCACGACTGGCGGCCATTCCGATGGAAGGTGATTCAATAGCAGCAGTTGAGACGCGGCGGGCGAGAGATCTTCTCCAAACCGCCGTGGTACAACAACAGGCTTATTCATATAGTCGGGATAGAATTCATTCAACCCCTCGCCCGAGCCCAAGTTATAGCAGCGTATGGATGAACCGGAGGTGTCTAGCAGCGCTGACATCGCAATGCTCAAGATGTGGTGGATCATGGCAGGCACGAAGGGATGCCGCTTTGGTCGTTATCAACCCGCCAGGTTCAGCCAAGAAGATCGCTGAACGAGGCACCGGGCTTGCCTTCGCCTCGGGAGTGTCGTGCCTTATCCCGGCTCTCCGTAATGTGCGTTTGCCCAAAGATTTCAAGTGTCCACGCAAAGTGCCTAACTACACGGCGGATCAGCCATCTGAGGCGTGGGTCGAGAGTTATGAGATGGCAATGGAGATGCTAGATGTAGATGAAGCGGCTTGTGCAAAGTACTTCACAATGATGTTGGAGGGAACAGCCCATACTTGGTTGAAAAATCTGCCAGCTAATTCCATCGAGTCATGGGATCAGTTGAAAGCCCGGTTTATAGCCAATTTCAAAGACACGTGCAAGCAGCCCATGTCCATTGTGGATCTGGATGCTTGTGTTCAAGGAGAGAACGAGTCCACAACTCATTGGAGTGCGCCGGGTTTCAAAAGTTTTACACTCGTCCGACCGGATTAACGCTGGTCAAGCGATTATCACACTGGAGCGCAATTGCCGGTTTAAGTCACTGAAGATGAAGTTGGGACGGCTCAAGCGCCACAGCAACGACATGGGAACCCTCATGGAAGCCTTGGTAAAGTATGCCGATTCTGATAATACCAAGGATCCCGATTCTGATAATGAGAAACCGGAGAAGGGAAAGAAGAATGGCAGTGCAAAGGGACAGCAGCACAACCAAGGAGGCCATGGGAATAATGGTGCGTAAAGCGGATTCAGATTTTGTGGCTAACGCTAATGTACAGCGCCGAAAAGGTAAACCGCCCAAGTGGGGCGATGAATCTGGGCGTTTGTTGAATCAGCCCCTGTCGGAAGCATGGGACCAAGGAGGCTCACCAACGCATCTCTGGAAGGATTGTCATATTATGAAGGAGTTCAAGAACTCTGATCTTTTCCGGTATGATCAGGGTCCGTCGGGCGGTTCAGGTCAAGGTTTCCATGGTGGCGGCAGTTCAAACTCTGGGTTTTAGAGTAATTATGGCAACCAGAACAACCAAGGTGGTAATAACCAGCAGAATAATCAAGGGAATCAGCAGCAGTCGGGTTACCAGAGCCACCCGAAGCAGTTGAATGGTGGGCAGTATCATGTGTTCAC
The DNA here is from genome assembly GCA_021605145.1 of Aegilops bicornis. Lineage (NCBI taxonomy): Eukaryota > Viridiplantae > Streptophyta > Magnoliopsida > Poales > Poaceae > Aegilops > Aegilops bicornis. The sequence goes on along the minus strand of CM038671.1, from coordinate 272,042,443 downwards.
CACTAGTCTGTGCAAGTGTGATCAGAAGAGAGGCCAGTCAATGTTGTTGAACCGGCAGTTCCACGTTACCTGCGGTGGTCGGAACAGCCTATTGTGTGGAGTAGGGAGGATCATCCGCCCTGGGTTGACAATCCGGGTCAACTAGCTCTGGTGGTGGCACCTCAGGTGGGAGGTTATAAGTTCACCAAAGTACTCATGGATGGAGGAAGCAGTATCAATATTCTATATTATGAGACATTCCGTCGCATGGGGTTGACAGATAAGAATCTTAAACCGTCCAACACTGTTTTTCATGGTGTGGTACCAGGTAAATTGGCGTATCCCGTAGGTAAGATCGCTTTGGAAGTTGTGTTTGGTGATGAGCATGATTCTAGGTCTGAGACATTGACCTTTGAGGTAGTAAGAATCCAGAGCATGTATCATGTGTTGTTTGGGCGGCCGGCTTATGCAAAATTCATGGCAAGGCCTTGTTATATTTGTTTGCAGCTCAAGATGCCGGGTCATAAAGGGACTATCACGGTTCATGGAAGTCGAAAAATCGCGTTGGATTGTGAGGAGGGTGACGCGGCTTATGCTGAGGCGGTTTGTGCTATAGAAGAGCTAAAGTTTTATAAGGGGAATGTTGATCCGGCAGATATGACCCCTCTGAAGAAGCCCACCACTGAGCATGACCCAACCCTGCATTTCAAACCGGTGACGAGACTAAGCTTGTTGACTTCAGACTGGCGATTCGTCCAAGCGATTCGATGCTCGGCACCAATCTGGATCCAAAATAGGAAAGCGCGCTCATCGAGTTCATCTGTGAGAACCGGGACATTTTTGCATGGAAGCCTTCTGACATGCCAGGTGTACTGAGGGAACTCGCTGAGCACACTCTTAATATTGATCCAAAGTTTAAACCGGTCAAGCAATTTCTTCATCGCTTTAATGAAGAAAGACGCAAGGCAATTGGTGAAGAGGTAGTCCGGCTGTTGGCTGCTGGTTTTATCATCGAAGTGTTTCATCCTGAATGGTTGGCTAATCCGGTGTTGGTTCTTAAGAAAAACGGCACTTGGCGTATGTGTGTGGATTACACGGACTTGAATAAGGCTTGCCCGGCTGATCCCTTTGCTCTCCCACGTATTGATCAGATCATTGATGTGACGGGTTGTGAGCGCTGAGTTTTTGGATGCTTATTCAGATATCATCGGATCAAGATGGCATTAAGGACCAGGATAAGACAGCCTTCATCACTCCTTTTGGAGCCTTCTGCTATGTTTCTATGCCCTTTGGGCTCAAGAGTGCTCAGGCAACTTATCAGCGTTGTGTGCAAAATTGTCTTCACACGCAGATTGGGCGTAATGTTCATGCTTATGTGGATGACATTGTGGTAAAATCCAGGAAGAAGGAAACACTGATCGATGACCTCAAGGAGACGTTTGACAATCTTCGGATTTACAAGATGATGCTTAACCCAGATAAATGTGTTTTTGTTGTTTCGGCAGGCAAGCTTCTCGGTTTTTTGGTATCCAACAGGGGCATTGAGGCCAACCCAGAAAAAATTAAGGCAATCACATCCCTGGCTAAACCGAAGTGTATCAATGATGTTCAGCGTCTCACAGGTCGGATTGCAGCCCTTAGCCGGTTTATCAGCCGTTTGGGAGAGAAGGCAATTCCTTTGTATCAGATGTTGAAAAAGACGGATGTTTTCGTCTGGAGTGACGCAGCCAATGCGGCCTTTGAGGAGCTAAAGCGGCAGTTGGTTGAATCGCCGGTTCTTGCAGCCCCAGATGATCATGAGCCTTTGCTGTTATACGTGGCTGCTAATGCCTGAGCGGTCAGTGTGGCAATTGTGGTTGAGCGTAAAGAAGCTGGGAAAGAGTATCCGGTTCAACGACCTGTATACTATATCAGCGAAGTCCTGATCGAGGCAAAACAACGCTATCCACAATGGCAGAAGTTGGTGTATGGGGTTTTTATGGCCAGTCGAAAACTCAAGCAATATTTTCAAGGCCATCCAGTCATAGTGGTTAGTTCTGCTCCTTTGGGCGATATAATTCAAAATAGGGAAGCCACTGGCCGGGTTGCAAAGTGGGCAATCCAGCTTGGGCCATACGGTTTAAAGTATGTACCTCAAACAGCCATCAAGTCTCAGGCTCTTGTGGATTTTATCAATGACTAGACCGAGCTACAAGCACCGGAAGATAAACCGGATAATACATACTGGACCATTAATTTTGATGGATCCAGGCAGTTGGAAGGCTCGGGGGCTGGAGTTGTCCTTACTTCCCCTCGAGGGGATAAAGTTTGCTATGTCCTCCTCTTGATGTTTCCTTGTACTAACAATGCAGCTGAGTACGAAGCTTTACTCCATGGTCTCCGCGTGGCCAAAGAGATGAACTTAAGTCGAGTTCGTTGTTTCGGAGATTCTGATCTGGTGGCTCAGCAAGTTTCTGGTACTTGGGATTCTAAGGATCCACTCATGGCAGCTTACAGGCATGAGGTGGATATCGTATGGACATTTCAAAGGGTATCAGGTTGAGCATATCGATCGGCGCAAAAATGAAGCAGCAGACGCTTTGAGCCGGCTTGGATCTCAGCGTAAACCGGTACCTCCTAACACCTTTTTAGATATCTTGCATAACCCGTCTGTTAAGGTGCCTACAGAAGAAGATTTGGCTGTCCAGGATCCGGAGGCTCAGTTGGTGGCCGCTTTACACGTTATACCAGATTGGACGGTTCCATATCTGGCGTATATGAGCCGGGGCGAGTTACCAAATGATAAAGTCCTGGCTCGACAGATAGTCCGGCGGTCCAAGTCAATGGTTATTCACAATGGCGAGTTACACCGCTGTAGCGTTTCGGGCGTATTTCAGCGTTGTGTTTCTCCGGAAGAAGGCCAAGAGATCCTACGGGAAATTCATGAAGGGGATTGTGGTCATCATGCCGGTTCAAAGTCCCTGGTTGCAAAAGCTTTTCGTCATGGGTTTTACTGGTTGACAGCTCATGCTGATGCGGAGGATCTGGTAAAGCGATGTGATGCTTGCCAAAAAATTTCACGCAGAGCTCATATTCCGGCACATGAACTACGGATGATTCCCATTACTTGGCCTTTTGCTACTTGGGGGCTTGATATGGTGGGACCCTTTAAACGTTCCCAGGAAAAGAAGACCCGCCTGTTGGTGGCAGTTGATAAATTCACCAAGTGGGTTGAAGCGGAGCCTGTTAGCAAGTGTGATGCAGCTACGGCGGTTCAATTCCTCAAAAAGATTATCTTCCATTTTGGCTTTCCACACAGTATCATCACGGATAATGGTACCAACCTTTCCAAAGGTGAGATGGAGGATTTGTGTCAGAGAGAGCACATCCGGCTTGACCTAGCATCTGTGGCACACCCTCAATCCAACGGTCAAGCGGAGCGAGCTAATCAAGAAATTTTAAAGGGTCTTAAACCCCAGCTCATGATTCCCTTGCAGTGGACGCCGGGTTGTTGGGTGGAAGAATTACCTTCTGTGTTGTGGAGTATCAACACCACCCCCAATCGATCAACAGGTTACACGCCTTTCTTTATGGTATGTGGGGCAGAGGCGGTTCTCCCAAGTGATATACGTCATGACTCGCCCCGGGTTGCTAATTATGTTGAAGCGGACAACGAGCAAGCTCGCCAAGAGGCACTGGACCTGTTAGATGAAAAACGGGATATGGCTCTGGCTCGATCGGCGATTTATCAACAAGATCTATGGCGTTATCACAGCCGCCGGGTTAGGACAAGAACCTTTCAAGAAGGTGACTTGGTGCTCCGGCTCATCCAGGATCAAACCGACATGCACAAGTTATCCCTGCCTTGGGAAGGACCCTTTGTGGTCGACAGAATCTGCACAACGGATCATACTACCTCATTGACGTTCGAGACAACTCACGCAACTCTGAGGAGGAGACCCGGCGGCCATGGAACATAGCTCTCCTCCAGCCTTATTACACTTGAGCCATAGTCTCCTCTTATGTATATATTTCGATAATGTATATATTATGATCAATAAATAAATTAGCATCCTTGCTCTAAGCGGGGCTTCTGCTATTTTTTCTCAAATATCCTTTGAGTTACATGGGGTCTTCAGCTGACAAAGCGGAGTACTACCTGTTAAACCGGCTATCAAGCCACAAAGCTTGGGAGCTTCACACCCAAGGGGCCAAAGAGAGTCTGGATGCTATGCACAACTCAAACATAGGCACCCAATGAGAACAGCTCATCACGTTACTTGGGGGCTTCTTGTGTCAAATACCAAGGAGTTTGAATGGACCCTTGTAGCTGGGTATCGACCCACGGCTTGGAAGCCTGGTATATTTACCTAAAACCCCGGGTTAACCTGCCTTCATCAAGTAAGACACTCCTATCCAGGTCATCCTGGCACGACCCTCCGAACGTTTGTGATTACTCTCATTGAGACCCTGAACTTTTCAAAGTTAAAACGGTGATTGGTTAGTTGGAGGTCCATCTTAAAAGGCTTTGTTAAATGGTTCAACTCAGCGGCCTGGCAGCCCACAAAAAGCCTCGAATTTGGGCCTGGCAGCCCTCAAAAAGCCTTGACTACACGGTTTTATTTGCGTGTTGCTGAATTTTATGTTAAACCGATTTTCTTGGCCTGGTCAGTCATTTTATTAGCCTGGTATTCTTTAAACAGGCTTGGTTTGCAACTACATGTTGACAGACCTTATTATTAAACCGGAGTTTGTTAACCCGGCCTGGCGTTGACTACCAGTCACCAGCTTTGATCATCTGGTGTGTATTATCACCCGGTATGACTTACTATACAACATCAGTACATGATGGGGTCGTACAAAGAATTTCAGATTCGGGTTTTCACCCTTACTACAATCAAAGTTAACCAGCCAATTAAACATGGATATTGCATCACAGGTATGAACATTTCATATTTTTACAGTTTGATTATCAATCAGCCCTTTTCTTGGGCATTATGACCCGTCCGGCGGTAAACCGCCAGGACCCTGTTTTCTTTTTATGCACACACAGGAGTTACATATTATGATGACAACATATCTGAACCAAACTTGGCATTGACATGGCGGATCACATAAAGTATCTCCTTCTGCACGATGGCAGCAGATCAAAATAGTTTTTACTACCCTATTACAAGGCATTAAGAGGCCCAAAATATGGAATTGTTTCACAATGGACAGTTTTGATGTATCAACCGACTTGACGGATTAAGCTTCATCGTCGGGTTGATGTGAAGTAGATGGGTCATTTGGCGTCGGTTCAGCCTCCTCTTCCCCATCCAATGGCCGGAAGTCATTGGTGGTCCAGTAAATCCGGGTTAAATCCTAAAAGACAGCCTCTTCATTTATAAGCTCAGCCGGATCAACGTCAGGGGCGTAAGTCTAATTACGGATTGGTGGAACCAAGTTCTGCACTTCAGGAATAGCAGCTTCAACCCGTTTGTTGTTTGCGTCGTAGAAAGATCGGTGAACCGTCAGGTTAGCCTCTTCTGCCAACTGACTCGCCAGAGGGCGCATCTCCCTTGTTACCTGTTTGAGGGCGTCGTTGTCAAATACTTCGCCATTTTCCTGTGCCTTGGAAGCCCTTGGCTATATCAGCCGGATCAAGATCAGCTATCCATGCCTTGGCTCGAGTCAGTGCTAGTAAAGCGCCAGCCTTGGCAGCGGATTGCTTCAACTCTTCTATCTGCGCTGGCGTCATAGATAGCCGGTCCAGCGTGTCCTTGATCAGTGTTGGAGCCGCATTATCATACGAAGTGGCGCAGATAACCCGTTGTACACCAGTATATAACTGTTCAATCAGTGTATACGCGGCCTTGAGTTTCTTCCGAATATCAGAACAGCAATGCGCCTGCCTATAGCGGTTCAAGAAGTTCATGTTAAACCGGAGAAAATTTCAAAGAGGAATATTCATAAAGCCTTGGTAAACAGTGATTACCAAATATTGCAGAGGTCATGGCATGGACTTGGCGCTTTAATCCAGTAAGCTCTTTCGTCACCGGTTTAATAGCTGATTCAGCGTCTTCCGCCCGCTTCAGCAATCCAGCCTTTTCAGTATCCCAGTTGGCCTGTTCAGACTTGTACCATTCCTTGAGCCGCTCCATGGTGGTTAAGGCGGTTTTCAATTCATCCTTGGCCTTAGTGGTTTTTCCTTGTTGGGATTTCAGATTTTCTTGAAGGTCAGCAATTTGTGAGACTTGTTGGCTTATCTCACTCTGCAACAGTAAGAGAGCATGTTAATATCTTTGTTAAAGTCCCAAGCATCTAACCAGTTATACACTTGGCACTTGGGGGCTAATGCGGATCATTTTTATGCTGATTATTGAAGTCCCAAGGATTAATACAAGTTTTAATCATGGCACTTGGGGGCTAATGTGTGTTTGATCATAAATACAAAAGCAAATCTCATAAAGTACAGTATGGAATATACAAAGTCCCGGTTTGACTTTCTAAAGACAAACCGGCCCTTGGGGGCTACAATGCAATGAAGATACAGAGCAAAGAGCAAAATTGTTTACCTCATAGCGCCCCTTCATCAGATTTACTAAACCGGCTTCATAATCACGGCTTGTGTAAAGCCGGTTCCAAGAAGCCAGAGTGAAGCTCTTGAGCAGAAAGATCGACATAAGCTGACCAATCAGTTTTCTCCTTCCCCTTGCTCATAGCAGCAAATTCATCCTTGGCATTGTGCTTTGATAGAACAACCGGATTACCAGGGGAGGTATATGCAGTACCAGTAACAACAACATCATCATCTTTGGCCGGACCGGATGAATTGGTATTCTTAACAGGGCTTGGCGCTTGATGGCGAGGCTTGGCGGTCGGCTTGAGCCCATTGTTCCTTTATTGGACTTGGAGGAGCAGGAGGATGTGAAGTATCAACCTCTACATTCGGTTCAACCCTGGCGGGTTAGCATCAAGATCTTGTTCTTTCCCAAACAGAGCTGTCTATAGCAACTTCAGGGTCTTTGCCATGATGTTCTGGAGTCTTCTCTGGATCAACATCAACAATAGGGTCGCTGGTCTTGGCTTTCTTACTTAATCGAGCCTTGGCACTACAACATCAAAGGTTAGAACATGGTAAACCGACAAATAAAAGAAACAATTAAGGAGTAATATACTTACCCAACGACGAGTTTGAGAGGAGGCAGCTGAGTGCTTGATGAACCGCCAGACGAGTTGGAAGAAGCCTAGTAATTCGGGTTAGTCGGATTGAGAGGGCATCGAAAGAAACCTTTCAAAGGATAACGCTTTTCAGGAGAACAAGTCACCTCTGGACGATGTCTCCGGGTTGGCGTATCAGCTAAATCGGACAATGTGATTTGTTGACCCCTATGCCGGGTTGTGCGATGTTCTTCAACTTGCTGTGTCTCCAAAGAAAATTTTGGATCCAAATGAGCAAGGGGGTGAGATTGTTTTACTTTCTGGACTGTGAGGCAATTTTTTTGAACCGATACAAGATCTGAATCGAAAGAAAGAAGGATTACCTCAACATGTTCTGCACGGCTGGCCTCAGCATCATCCTGGGAATAGTAATTGTCAATAAGATGGATGAAAAAGGAACCAAGTGAGTCAAGTTCTACCTCAGCGTCGGATTCTTCCTCTTCTGGCGGATCAGAAGACTCGGTGGTTTTCTTCTTGCCAGCTTTCTTGGTGGCCTTGGTCTTTGCACGAGGAGCCCGGGCTGGTTTAGTCCGTTTCCAAAAGGAGTTGTTAGCATGAAATTAAGACAGGGAAAGGTTAGTACACAGTCAATACGGAAGCAAATCAGTAAAGTATTTAGATGAACTTTATCGCTGGCGGTTTATTGGAGACGCAAAACGGAGCCAACCCGGTTTGGCTACATGCAGAGATCAGTTCATCAAGCATTTTCTTCACCGATTCAGTAACTTCAAGCTCGGTTATTGCTATTTCGTGATATCGTTGAGGGTCTTTGACATCACCAAGATATTCATGCATCAATCCGGCGGCGGCTTAAAGGTAAAATGCCCCAAGAAACCCAAAGCGGACAAGATCAATGCCGATTAAACCGTTGGCCATCGAGTCGGAGCTTGGTGAGTTGAGGTGCAAAATTCTTCCGTTCTGCGGCGGTCAAGCATAAAGGTAATGGGTGGCCGTTGCTAAGCCGGTGAGGGCGATAACCCAGCAAAGGATTTTCTCTATCAGGGGCAGTGTTCCGGCAGTAAAACCAGGTCTTATTCCAATCTTTGGGATGGCTGTGATGTTTTGCATGAGGGAAGTCAACTTCTTTCCTTTTCTGAATTGAAACGCCGCCAAGCTCTGTGTTGGGACCATCTGAGAATTCCGTACGGCGGTTCAAATGAAAGAAATCCCGAAATAGCTCCACGGTTGGCTCTTCTTGAAGATAGACTTCACAGAATACTTGAAAGTTGCATATATTGGACACAGAATTCGGACCAATATCTTGCGGATGGAGTTGGAAGCTTGCGAGGACATCCCGGAAAATTTTTGATCCGGGCGGACTGAATCCCCGGTCTAAGTGTTGCATAAAAACAATCACCTCTCCTTCTTGAGGTTCAGGTGGAAACTCCGATTCTGGAACTCGCCAGTGGAGAACACTTTTTGAGGCTAAAACACCAGTGGTGACATAACCGTTGATTTGTGTTTCCGTGATCCGGGACGGAACCCAATTGCAAGCATAGAATTGTTTCGCCATTCCGGAAGGGGGAACTGAAAGGAAAAACAAGTGCCAGTTTAAAGAATTTACGGTTTAAGGTGTACAATTCAGTGTTAAACCGGAGAAGAATACTATGTAAGGTTCAATTGGCAGTTTAAGAGAGGGCTAATGATATATGGAGGATTGGCTATCAAAAGTTAAACCGCCCAGAGGCAGAAGGGCCAAGATTCAAAATTTCTACTAAGTGTTACAAAAACAAGTTTCACAATATGGCAGTGTAATTTCAGATCTACCGTGGATAAGTGAAGAAAATGTTTCTGAGCCCTACAATGGTGCTAAAGAGGAACAGAGACGAACCAGGCGGAGTTTATTCAGAAGCAGTAAGATGCTACAGTACGATGAACTAACGGAATAGATCTATCTGCTGTTCAAACCTATCAGGCACATCTATATACCCTTAGTACAAAGACTAGAAGGAGGAACACAGAAGAATTGATGAACAGCGGCGGACATGGATGAACTCGAATTTTTTTAATGAAGATCTAGGGTTACGAGACGTGAACTTACCAGGGTCACTCGGCGACGGAGGAGCGCGGAAAGGTCTCTGGAGCAAACAGGTTGATGCAGCGGCCTTGGTCGGTGCAGATCCGAAGAGCGACGGCGGCGGCGGCGCGGAGGTCCTTCGGGTCGCGAGGAGGAAGATGAGAAGAAACGGGAGAAAAATGAAAAGGCCCGTCAAGCGTATTTATAATAAGGCAGAGGATAAGTGACAGGCGCGAGAATCAAGGAGTCAAAAGCGGCAAGTGGCGTAGCTGTCGCCTCGATTTCCGGGATGACATTAAATGAAGGGAATCTTTTTATTCGTTTTTTACAGAGATGACGTCATGATGATCCGTTGCTGTGTCCAGAGGATGACGTCACGGCGGTTTAACAAGATTTATAAAGGGAAGATATCATGGCGGTTTATGAGAAATGAAGGAAGACATTTACAGGATTTTTCTAAGTGTTGAAGATTGACATGAACAGGTTCAAATCAATGCTGGGCCTAATGTTGGGGATATAACTCATCGAGTGTAAACCGCCCAGGAGGGGCCGGTTCACCCTCAACTATATTGAAGCCCACAAGACTCAGAAGATGGTGTTTTACTATGAAGCTTAGAGGCTCGGAGCCCAAAGGCGGATTAGGGCCCGTAGTGGTAAACCGCCATAGTCATGTAACTTGTGTTATAAGATAAGGAAAGGAGAGAACGAGACGAACACTTGTATGAGTCGGCCTCGGGACTCTGTAGACCGGCCGGGCGTCAACCCATGTATATAAGGGGACGACCCGGCGGCGGTTCAGGGACGACAGACAACAACTCGAGACTCAGGCAAGCGTATTTCGCTCCCTGGTCATCGAAACCTAATTAATCCCATCACAACTAGACGTAGGCTTTTACCTTCATCGAAGGGGCCGAACTAGTATAAACTCCCGTGTCCCTTGTCCGCTTTAACCCCTTCAAGCTAACCCGTTGCGATGGCTCCACGACTAAGTCCTTTCATGAGGACATCTGACGTGTTAATTCCATTTACGCTTGATATTCCTTTTCTTGAAACATCAAACAAGGGAAAAAAGCGAATCGGCCTTTGGGCTCGGGTCAATAGGTTAGTCCCAAAAATAATATAGAAGTGCATAGTAAAGCCCATAAAACATCCAAGATGGATAATATAATAGCATGAATACTTCATAAATTATAGATACGTCGGAGACGTATCAAGGATCAAATTTCAAAGTTGGGAGAATGATAACTGAATATACGCGTAGGCCTCGTCTTCACCTCTGAACTCCGTTTCCGAGAAGATAGCGGAGATGAATCTGAAGCTTAAGTGGTCCAAGGAGGACCCCGATCTGATGCAGAAGCAGATCGAGTGGGCCCAAGGTAAGCTGAAGACTGACAGTTGGTCGAGGTTACTTTGTGTTTTATTTAAGCTTAATTGCTGATGTCGAGCTGTTTTATGGCAGTTGCGACTATGTAGCTTGAGGCTCTAAAGGTCGAGCTGAAAAAGGCTCTGTAGAGCAGTAGAAAGCTGCGACGATGAAGGCCGAGAAGGACCTAGCTAGGGTGAAGGCAGCCCGTAGTAGGGACGAGGCTCGGGCTGTCGAGGTCGATGAAAGCCTGAAAGGGGTCTACCTGGAATGTGATGCCCTTCAGGAGGAGCAAAAGAAGGCGGCTGAGAAGCTCCAGAAGCTGAGCTCGGTGCACGCTGAGACCCAGACACAGGACCGAGCCGACTGCAAAGTGCTCTAGAAAGTGAGACAGATCACTTCTAGTAAGTCATATTCACTTCAGTGCATTTTTTGCCGCAAAGGGCTTGCCGAGCTCATCCAACTCTGGCGATCCGCAGATACCTTCATGGATCTTCCAAGAAGCGCGTCGGACGTCGGCCGTCACTTCGGTGCTCAGGAGGGTCATTCTACGGAGAAGGCGGTCTAGCAACAGTTCCAGGCACCGTCACATCCGTCGTTGTTGAATCATCAGATGAAGTAGCTAATGGAGTTCTATCACATGGCGAAGCCATGCCATGGAGGACATCTGTGTCCACCTTTGGCCTGCAAAGGTGCTGCCGACCAGCTTCTTCGGCATGGTGGCTCGTCTTCAAGATGTCGACCCCCAGGTGGCATGCTGGAAGCGGTTCGCATGCTTTGGAAGGCATCCAATGAGCTTATGCCTGTATGAAGATACACTATCCCCGCATCGACGTGAAGGTCATGGCCTCGGGGCCACCTGAAGGGAAGGACCGGACTCTGGAGCAGTTTTTGGCCGGTGTGATGGAGGGTGCTCGGATCACTGAGACCCTATGTAGTAAGGACACCATGTACTTTTAGTTTATACTTTGGAATGCAGGAGTTTGAGTATGTAAAAAAACATGCTTTTGTTTTAAGTTAAACAAATTCGGCTTTATCTTCCAGTGTGTTTTTTACTCCCGTGTGAGTGTTTTAATATTGAAAATGACCATTCGTTGGTGTCAGCCCCCTTGTACATGGGTGTTTCTATAGCAGCCATAACCCTTAGCCGACATCTTGGTTCCCGGAGGCGGTGCGTGCATATAGAAATGAGGCAATCGGACTATATTGGTTTTATAACTTTCACTTAGTTAAGGAGCTTGACTATGGGAGCTAGTGACTAGCCCCCGGGTGTGAAGTGTTCGGAGCAAGCTGAGGTTTAAACCGCAAGCCACTTCGGCTCATTTTAAGAAGAGCCCCTCGTTTGACACGGATGACCTCCATCGATCCATAGTTTAACACGGTCATTGGCTTGCCGGCCAGTTTACGCCTACCAAGATAGTCAGTTTTTGGCTTTCTCCACGGTGGCGCTTTTCCATCTGAGCTAGAAGTGCAATCGAAGTGGTTCTCCCTTTACACTCTTAGCCGAACAAAGCGGGAAGGTAAGAGGTAAACACAGGAGCCGGGCAACCCAACTATTGAACAAAATCAAGGTTCAAAACTGATTCATATAATGCAACATCTGAGATGCTGAAACAAACTTTGGGCTTTTAACTTAAGCGTTAGATTAAGATCCAAGCCCCTGTTCGAGAGCCGAGTACAATAAAATGGTTTGTATCGTGAGAGCTTTCTTTTAGCTTAGAGGCAAGAAATAAAAGGGAGGGACATGAGTATATGTGTAACGACCTCGAAGGGGCCTTTCATCCTTTATTTCATATGGTCGAAACGCATCTGCCGATCTTTATCAAAGAAACTTTGAAAGATACACTAAAAAGGGGAAGAAAGGGAGGAATTAAATCAAGGTGAATGTTGTTTATAGCCCTAATCCTTCCCCACCGCACATCTGCGCCTCTGTGCTGTTTACTAGCTTATCCTCGTTTACGGTGAGGGTAGTGTGTGCGGCCCTTGCATCTGCCTATCCTATGCTTTATGCATTTCAAGGAGCGGACCCTTTGAAGTGTTGTAGCTGTCGCGCTATGGTTTAAGCCACGTGATCCCTCGCTCCTCTTGGGCCTTTGGACGGTGCCCTATAGGTGTGAAAGTCCTCGGAGTGGGCATCGTTTGGTCAAGCCAAGATGACACGCTCTGTATGTTATGCTCCTCGGCCTCACATGGAATTTTTAGTGTGAAGTTCTGCACCCTGGGGACATAGTCCTCAGCCAAAAGGAAACAAACAAGGAGTGCGATCCCTATTTAGCATGGGAGGTAGGCTGTCCGAGGTCAGTAGGTGCACCTCAATTGTGCTTTGAAGAGCCAGGTGTACCTTTTTTTAGCAGAGTACGAGCCGCCTAGTTAGACGCCTGGACCTCGGCTACGAAGGCCGGGGTATGCTCTCCATTCGGAGAGAGCATTCTGAAAGCGCAGGTTTACTCCCAGAGGGGGGGTGAATGGTAAATTTTTAGAATTTTGTCTAACTCTGATAAATTTGATGAAAATCAGAGTGAAGAAATAGAAACACAAGGGAAACTAAGTCATCAAAGAATCAAAGTACATGCAATCAGGATACGTAAGAGTGAAGAACATGCAATCATACAATCATACACGCATGAAAAAATGAACTAAGGAAATGACAGATAGAGATGTGAAATTCATCAATTCAGATTCATGAGAGCACAGATCACAAATTCATCAGCAACGGAATAAAGTAAGAGAGGGTAGAGGAATTTGAAACCAAGGTTGCTCGGTGAAGACATTGGAGTTTGGTAGACCAGTTAAAGTTGATGCATCAATTGTACGTATGGTTGAGGCAGCTAAGTCGCAACTCAGAGGACACACAGTCCTCACTGTATCCCTCTTGGGTCCGTACTTTCACTAGTGCAATCTTTCAACAGTGCTAATATAATTGGATCATATACCCATCCCTCAGAGTGCAACGAAGAATCACTCCAAAGTTACTATCTAGCGGGGAATATAAGAAGAAATCGTGTGTAGGGTACGAAATCACCTTGAAGCTATTCTTTCCGATCGATCTATCCAAGAGTTCTTACTAAAATAACACCAAATAATTTCAGATTCATAATGCTCAATCCAACACAAAGAACCTCAAAGAGTGCCCCAAGATTTCTACCGGAGAAACAAAGACAAGAACGTGCATCAACCCCTATGTGTAGACTACCCCAATGTCACCTCGGGAATCCGCGAGTTGAGTGCCAAAACATATGTCAAGTGAATCAACACGATACCCCATTGTCACCATGAGTATTCATATGCAAGACATATATCAAGTGCTCTCAAATCCATAAAAGTATTCAATCCTATGAAACGAAATCTCAAAGGGAAAACTCAATTCATCATAACAAGATAGAGAGGGGAAAACACCATATGATCCGACTATATTAACAAAGCCCGTGATACATCAAGATCGTGACATCTCAAGAACACGAGAGAGAGAGAGAGAGAGAGAGAGAGAGAGATATTAAACACATAGCTACTGGTACAAACCCTCAGCCCCGAGGGTGGACTACACCCTCCTCATCGTGGTGGCCGCCGGGATGATGAAGATGGAAACCGGTGATGATTCCCCCCTCCGGCAGGATGCCGGAATGGGGTCTAGATTGGTTTGAAGTGGCTATAGAGGCCTGCAGCGGCAGAACTTCTGATTTAGGTTAATCCCGAGGGTTTTTCGAATATTTGGGATTTTATAGGGCAAAGAGGGGGTGCGGGAGGCCACCAAGGTGGGCGCGCCCTAGTGGGTTGTGCCCCCCTCGGGGCACCCCCCCCCCCCAGGTGTTGCACTGGCCCATTGGTGGTCTTCTGGTCCATAAAAACTCCACAAAAAGTTTTGCGGTGTTTGGACTCCATTTGATATTGATTTCCTGCGATGTAAAAAATAGGCAAAAAACAGCAATTGGCACTGGGCACTGGGTCAATAGGTTAGTCCCAAAAAATGATACAAAGTTGCTATAAAATGATTGTAAAACATCTAAGAATGATAATATAACAGCATGGAACAATAAAAATTATAGATACGTTGGATACGTATCATATCTCTCAATTTTCGCTTTGAGCTCTGGCACCTCTAAAAATCCAAACTTCCCTCCGCAAAGGGCCTTTCTTTTGCTTTATGCAATTTTTATTTTTTTTAATTTGAGTCTCCAATTTCTCTTATGAAAGCACCAACTAGGGGGCACTATGATCGTACTTGAGTATTGGGTGTAGCTAATATGCGAATGTGTTTCATGAATGGATCAATGATTGAGCATGATGGGCTAGGGATAACTTATTTTAGCGTTGATATTTTGAAAGACGTGGTTGCTTGTTGGTATGCTTGAGTATTTAAGTCCTTATGTAAAAACTAGACTATTGCTTTGAACCATATAAAAGTCCAAATGTCCATGCTATAAAGAAAAGAATATGAGATGGCATGTTAGGCAGCATTCCACATCAAAAATTATGTCTTTATCATTTACCTACTCGAGAACGAGCAGGAACTAAGCTTGGGGATGTTGATACGTCTCCAATGTATCTATAATTTTTGATTGTTCCATGCTGTTATATTATCATTCTTGGATGTTTTACAATAATTTTATAGAAACTTTATATAATCTTTTGGGACTAACCTATTGACCCAGTGCCCAGTGCCAGTTGTTGTTTTTCTGCTATTTTTTACATCGCAAGAAATCAATATCAAACGGAGTCCAAACACCGCGAAACTTTTTGTGGATTTTTTATGGACCAGAAGACCAACAATGGGCCAGAGCAGCACGTGGGGGTGCCCCGAGGGGGGCACAATCCACCAGGGCACGCCTGGGGGCCCAGGCGCGCCCAGGTGGGTTGTGCCCACCTCGGTGGCCTCCCGCACCCCCTCTTTGCTCTATAAAATCCCAAATATTCCAAAAACCCTCAGGGAGACCCTAGATCAGAAGTTCCGCCACCGCAAGGCTCTGTAGCCACGAGAAATCAATCTAGACCATGTTCCGGCACCCTGCCGGAGGGGGAATCATCACCGGTGGCCATCTTCATCATCCCGGCGGCCACCACGATGAGGAGGGAGTAGTCCACCCTCGGGGCTGAGGGTTTGTACCAGTAGCTATGTGTTTAATCTCTCTCTCTCGTGTTCTTGAGATGTCACGATCTTGACGTATCGCGGGCTTTGTTAATATAGTCGGATCATATGGTGTTTTCCCCTCTCTATCTTGTTGTGATGAATTGTGTTTTCCCTTTGATATTTCCTTTTATCGGATTGAATACTTTTATGGATTTGAGAGCACTTGATACATGTCTTGCATATGAATACTTGTGGTGACAATGGGGTATCGTATTGATTCACTTGATATATGTATTGGCACTCAACTCGTGGATTCCCGAGGTGACATTGGGGTAATCTACGATAGGGGTTGATGCACGTTCTTGTCTTTATTTCTACGGTAGAAATCTTGGGGCACTCTTTGAGGTTCTTTGTGTTGGGTTGAGCATTATGAATCTGAAATTATTTGGTGTTATTTTCATACGAATTCTTGGATAGATCGATCGAAAAGAATAGCTTTGAGGTGGTTTCGTACCCTACAAACGATTTCTTCTTATGTCCTCCGCTAGATAAGAACTTTGGAGTGATTCTTCGTTGCGCGTAGAGGGATGGTTATGAGATCCAATTATATTAGCACTGTTGAGAGATTTCACTAGCGAAAGTACGGACCCTAGACCTTGTTTTCAAGCATTGCAATATCGTTTGTGCTCACTTTTATCAATTTCTACCTTGCTGTTTTTATTTATTCAGATTATAAACATGTATTTTGACCATCCATATTACACTTCTATCACCATCTCTTCGCCGAACTAGTGCACCTATACAATTTGCCATTGTATTGGTGTCGGAGCAGGCTGATCTGGCCCACGAACACCTATGGGACCGGCGGACCGAGCCCCTTTCGGTTCGGCGGGGAGCGGAGGTCGCCCGAAGAGCAGATCGAGGCGACGCACACGAGAGGTTTACCCAGCTTCGGAGCTCTCCCGAGAGATAACACTCCTACTGCTGCATGTCTAGGTGTATTGAGTTCTTGCTCAGGAGCGCTGAGTGCTACAGTACACACGAGCTGCTAACGAGACCGAGCGTGGGGGAAAAACTGAACCGACCCTCTCTACGTTGCGCATGGGCCTCCTTTTATATGATCAAGGGTCTCCGGCGGTGGCAACGTAGACAAGGGTAAAATGGAAAAGGAGTGGTTGGTACAGCTACATGCGATTGTACGATGTATCATACCTAACCACGGCGGGGGACAAAGGCATTAAATGCCCGCTCACGTCGCCCTAACGGTGCAAACAGGACCGTCGGGCGCCACCGCTTGCCACGATGGCAATCTTGTCGGCGCCGCTTGCCACCTCGCCGGGCTGCACAGCCTCTCGCCACGCAGCGCTGGAAAGGTCCTGTGGCGACACGTTAGTGGATGTGCTTTGGGAGCCTTGGTCTGAGTGGTGGTCTGCGCGGCAAGCGCCTTTGCCGCGGTTGTTGTCTTGTCGCGTCCGGAAGCTTGTCGCTCACGGGCCTTCCCGGCAAGCTCCTCTTGCCGGGCCTTGTCTCCTAGGTGCCTGGGTGGCCTTCCCGGCAAGCTCCTCTTGTCGGGGCCTTGTCTCCCCGGCTTGAATACTTTGTTCTTGAATGGCTCCAAAGGAACCACGGAGGACCTTGGCGGTCACCCAAGAAGCCTTGCCGCGGAGGGCTGCAATCGCCCGTGCACAAGTTCGGGATACTAGGGTACCCCTACTCTAGTACACCGGCAGGAGCCCCCGGGCCTGGACCACACCTGCAGTCTTTGGCGCTGTTGGGCGAGGCCCAAAGCAGGCTGCAGACACGCAGCGGCACCTGGGTCACGCCACGTTACTCTCCCAGAACCCACCACGCCCTCCACGAGCAGCCTGGCGTCGAGTGCGGCGTCGTGTGAGAGATCGTGGGGCGAGATCGTGGGGGTTTCTTTGTTCGAAAACGGAACGTCCGCCCCTCCCTCTTTATAAGCCGGAAGCAGGGCAGGTCGCCTACCTTGCCGATTGCTGTCCAATCTCGAGACAACCACCGCTCCCCCCTTCTTCCCAAGGCTGAAGAGAGCAGCGCTCCGCCCCCCATCGCCACCAGCATCACCAACGCCGTCGATCTCCTCCACCGCCTCCGCCATGGCTCCGAAAGCCGACAAGGGGAAGGGCGTGAAGTCGGCCGAGGCGCAGCGGCTTGCGGCGCTGCGGAAGGAGCGGGCCATCTCCCCCCCGCCATGCGAGGGAGCCGAGGGAGAACTACTACCTCTTCCGGTCGACGGAGGCAGGCGCATCCAGCGCCTGAAGGTACTCCCAGCTGCTGCTTGAACTAGCTCGAACGGATATCCCTTCTTGGCGCTCTTCTTCTCTGCGGGCTCTGCCCGCCTTTCTCTGAATTTTTCAGGACATCATGAACACCCTCACGGGTTCCGCCTCCTTGATTTCATCCCCAATGCTGTTACGACCATGGCAGTTTTCGCACATCTCTGCGAAAACTTTGTCGGAGTCCATCCAAATGTAGCCCTTTTCCGCCACTTCTTTATACCCCGAGTTGAGAGAGGGAGCCTCTTCCGGAGGAATCGCTTGGATCTCGAGGGTCGGCAAGAAGGAAGCCTATCTGGAGGGAGAGCTCCGTGGCAAATGGGAGGAATGGAGGGCGGATTGGTGCTGGATTGTCGAGGAGAACCCGCAGCCATTTACCGCCCACAAACCCCGATGGTCTTGGCAACGATTGGAGCAATCTGGCCCCGGAAGACGCTTAGACTCAAGATTGCAGTCACCGAATCCTGCGCCAAAGCTTGCGGGCTTCTTGTGAGGCACCGTTATACAGACTTTCTTCGCCGCCGCGCCTTTGCAGGAGAGGAGGAGACCCGCCTGGGAGTTTCAGAACGCGACAGATATCATGAGGCTGCGCCCAGGCCTCAACTTCAACTTCACCGTCTTGGAGCTTGACGCGATGCTCTTGGAGCTATTCAAGCCCGATCCTGATCATCCAGAAATGTTTAGGTTGCCGAGGGGCGTCGCTCCGCTGTGCAACAATTCCTCTCTTGACCGCATCCGTGCAATGATGCCATTGTGCGACTTGCATGGAATTGTCCCAACTTGGCAAGAGCCTGCAGATGACGTCGTGCGGCAGTTCTTTGACAATCTGGTAGAAATGCCGGTCCGCCCCGATGAACAGAGGGGCCTCACCCACGACACCACCGATGATGAGATGCAGCGCATCGTCACCAGGTTGGAAGAAGCGGCAGCAGCCGCTGCAGCGGCGAGTTCAGATTCATCGTGGAGGAGGCGAGAAGCAGAGGCGGCAAGCCTTGTCGAGCGAAAGGAGTTTGCCAGCGAGGAAGAGCTTGCCGAGCACGAAGCCGAGTTAAGCGAGCCCGCCGAGGGCGCATCCTCCCCACCTTCAAGCAGCTTGCATGGCGAAGCGAGCCCCAGCTCCACCAAGACGGCGTCTTCGCAAGGCCGAGACGAAGCGGGCGGCAGACGGGCCAACAGCCGCAGCACCGCGACGCGCTCCACCGCGGCAAGCATTGCCTTGAGCACCTCACGCCCGCTGCGGCAATCGAGCGGGCCCTCGCAGACCACCGGTTCTGCTCCCGCCAAGCGCCCAAGGAACCCACTCCTCCGCCTCGTCGTACTGGAGGCGGGCCAGAATTTGATCTCTCCGCGCTCAGCTCCGACGAGGAAGGAGAAGAGTAAGATTCTTTGTTGTACTTGTAATTCTTCGATTTGTTTTTTTGTCTTGTATCTGATTTGCTTCATTCTGAACTCATTCCTTTTCAGGACGCTGGCCCAGAGAGTGTCGAAGAGAGCCAAGACCCCGGTGGTTGTCGTCGAGGACGAACCCATCATGCGGCAGCGGGAGGCGCGTCTGAGACCACCTTGCCGGATGCGGCAACTCTTCTTCAAAGCAGCCCCAGCGTAAGTATATGGTCTACTTCTTGCTGTTGGCGTGCATGGGTGCTCTTTCTTTGCCGATATCGGATCGTTGATTTGTGTAGGAGCGAGCAGCCTCATACGCTTCGACTACGCCGCCAAGGGAGGATTCCCCGGCAAGGGAGCGTTCTCCGGCAAGGGGCAGCTCTCCGGCAAGGGACGGCACCAGCGATCCCCTGGCGGCGGAGACCATGACTGCGGACCCTAGCACAGGTAATCTTGTTGCCTGAAAACTTCCCTTGTGTTCTTCTTCTTCTGATTTTGTTTTTGAATATTTGCTTGACTTTTCTTCATTCTCTGGTCGTCCACAGAGCCAATGGAGACCGAGGCCGCCGGCGAGGAGGACGCACGCAGCAATACTGACGACGCTGCTGCCACCGAAGAAGAAGCTGGCGCTGACGAGCCCGCCGGCGAAGAGGCCGCCAAAGCTACCGCCACAGAAGCTGGCGAGGGGTCCGGCGATCGCACTAACGACCCTGAGGCCGCAGGAGCGCCAGGCGCTACGCCGACCGCCGATCCCTCGGCAGCTGCGGCAGCGCCAAAGATGTCGGGGCAGGCTGATCTGGCCCACGAACACCTATGGGACCGACGGACCGAGCCCCTTTCGGTTCGGCGGGGAGCGGAGGTCGCACGAAGAGCAGATCGAGGCGACGCACACGAGAGGTTTACCCGGAGCTCTCCGGAGAGATAACACTCCTACTGCTGCATGTCTAGGTGTATTGAGTTCTTGCTCAGGAGCGCTGAGTGCTACAGTACGCACGAGCTGCTAACGAGACCGAGCGTGAGGGAAAAACTGAACCAACCCTCTCTACGTTGCGCATGGGCCTCCTTTTATATGCTCAAGGGGTCTCCGACAGGTGGCAGCGTAGACAAGGGTAAAAATGGAAAAGGAGTGGTTGGTACAGCTACCTGTATAGTGTACAGTGTATCATACCTAACCTCGACGGCGGGGACAAAGGCATTAAATGCCCGTCTCACGTCGCCCTAACGGTGCAAACAGGGACCGCCAGGGCGCCACCGCTTGCCACGATGGCAATCTTGTCGGCGCCGCTTGCCACCCTCGCCGCTGGCTGCACAGACCTCTCGCCACGCTGGCGCTACCGAAAGGTCCTGAGGCGACCACGTTAGTGGATGTGCCGGAGTGCAGTCTGAGTGGTGGTCTGCCATGACAAGCGCCTTTGCCGCAGCTTGTTGTCTTGTCGCGTCCCAAGCTTGTCGCTCACGGGCCTTCCCGGCAAGCTCCTCTTGTCGGGGCCTTGTCTCCTAGGTGCCTTGTGTGGCCTTCCCGGCAAGCTCCTCTTGCCGGGGCCTTGTCTCCTTGGCTTGAATACTTTGTTCTTGAATGGCTCCAAAGGAACCACGGAGGACCTTCGCGGTCACCCGGTAAGCCCTTCCGCGGAGGGCTGCAACTGCCCGTGCACAAGTTCGGGATACTAGGGTACCCCTACTCTAGTACACCGACAGGAGCCAAAGATGTCGGGGCAGGCTGATCTGGCCCACGAACACCTATGGGACCGGCGGACCGAGCCCCTTTCGGTTCGGCGGGGAGCGGAGATCGCACGAAGAGCAGATCGAGGCGCACCGAGAGGTTTACCCGGCTTGAGCTCTCGGAGAGATAACACTCCTACTGCTGCATGTCTAGGTGTATTGAGTTCTTGCTCAGGAGCGCTGAGTGCTACAGTACACACGAGCTGCTAACGAGACCGAGCGTGGGGGAAAAACTGAACCGACCCTCTCTACGTTGCGCATGGGCCTCCTTTTATATGCTCAAGGGGTCTCCGACAGGTGGCAACGTAGACAAGGGTAAAAATGGAAAAGGAGTGGTTGGTACAGCTACCATGCGATTATGCAGTATCATACCTAACCCTGACGGCAGGGGACAAAGGCATTAAATGCCCGTCTACATCGCCCTAACACTGCAAACAGGGACCATCAGGGGCGCCACCGCTTGCCACGATGGCAATCTTGTCATTGCCGCTTGCCACCACGCACGGCTGCAGACCTCTCTCGCCACGCAGCGCTGGAAAGGTCGAGGCGACACGTTAGTGGATGTGCTTTGGAGCACGCAGTGCAGTGGTGGTCTGCGGCAAGCGCCTTTGCCACGGTTGTTGTCTTGTCGCGTCCAGGAAGCTTGTCGCTCATCGGGCCTTCCGGCAAGCTCCTCTTGCCGGGCCTTGTCTCCTAGGTGCCTGGGTGGCCTTCTGGCAAGCTCCTCTTGCCGGGGCCTTGTCTCCCTGGCTTGAATACTTTGTTCTTGAATGGCTCCAAAGGAACCACGGAGGACCTTGGCGGTCAACCGTAAGCCTTGCCGCGGAGGGCTGCAACTGCCCGTGCACAAGTTCGGGATACTAGGGTACCCCTACTCTAGTACACTGACAATTGGGTGTGTTGGGGACACAAGAGACTTTTTATTATTTGGTTGCAGGGTTGTTTGAGAGAGACTATCTTCATCCTACGCCTCCCATGTATTGATAAACCTTAGGTCATCCACTTGAGGGAAAATTGCTATTGTCCTACAAAACTCTGCGCTTGGAGGCCCAACACAAGTCTACAAGAACAAGTTGTGTAGTAGACATCAAATCGCACGTCCACAGTTTCAACAACCTTGCTGTGGTAGGTGTTGAAGACTCTGTAGGCGTGTGAGTCCTTTCTGTAACCAAGCGTAAACCCTTCATGTGCTTTCAGTGCAGATTTTGAACTGTGATGAGGACCTCTAATCCAACATTTAGCACTGAAGACTTTGCAATAACTCACATTGGGTTTCTTGTCGATGAGGAGCTCATATGAGGTCTTCTTGAGGAATTTGTGAAGATATACCCAATTGATGATGTGACATGCAGTATCAATTGCTTCAGGCCACCAGCGAGAAGGAGTCTTGTATTCATCAAACATAGTGCGAGCCATCTCAATGAGTGTTCTGTTCTTGCGCTCAGCGACTCCATTTTGCTGAGGAGTATAGGGAGCATAGAGCTCATGAGTGATGCCAAGTTCGTTAAGAAAGTCGTCCAGGCATGTGTTCTTGAACTCGGTGCCATTGTCGCTTCTAATATGCTTGATCTTGATGCCATAATTCGTCATGGCACAGTTAGCGAATCGTCTGAAGACGCCATGTACTTCAATCTTGAAGGTAATGATATGCACCCAGGTGTAACGGGAATAATCATCAACTATGATGAATCCACAGAGTGATGGTCCATTGGTTAGTGTGGCATAATGAGTGGGACCAAAGAGATCCATATGAAGTAATTCAAAGGGACGAGTAGTGGTCATGATTGTCTTCACAGAGTGCTGGGATCTGGCCATCTTTCCAGCTTCACAAGCACCACAAAGATGATCTTTGACGAATTTGACGCCCTCGACGCCAATGATATGCTTCTTCTTGATGAGTGTGCTCAAATTCCTCATGCCAGCATCTCCAAGTCATTGATGCCATAACCAGCACTCTGAAGCTTTTGCCAGGAGACATGTGGCGGGTTGAGGACCTAGAGAAAAATCTACAATATACAAATCACCTCTCCTAAAGCCTTCGAAGACTTTGGACTTGTCAGATTCCATAAGCACAATGCATCTATATTTTCCAAAGATAACAATCATATCAAGATCACAAAGCACTGAGATAGACATGAGGTTGTATCCAAAGGACTCGACAAGCATCACTTTTTCCATGTGTCGATCCTTTGAGATAGCAACCTGGCCTAGACCCAATACCTTGATTTTTCCTTTGTTAGTGTAGGTGATATGCTTCAGATGAGACACAGTAAGGGGAGCATTATTGGGGAGATTCATGTCACCAGTCATGTGATTTGTGCATCCACTATCCAGAACCCATTCAGTGGCTTTTGGAGTATCATCATGTAGAAGCATTAGTTTCACTTACAAATTCATGTACTTCAGTTGAAGAATATGATGATCAATTTTGTCAGTGAATTTCATTAGTACACAATTAAGCAGCACGGGGATTGTGAAATGAGGAATTAATTTCATCATGATTAGCTTGCATCCCAACAAGTATTTGTGTCAAGCCTTCAGCAAATTCATCAGACATTTATAGTGTCTGAAAACCTGATCTCGCGGAAGAGATTAGTGCTTCTTCTTAACCACCCACATCTAAATGGGTGGCTCAGAAGCAATGTCACATAGGGCATTGATAGAGAACTTAGGCATTGAAGAATATGCATTTCTCTTCATAGGAGGGTTATAGTAATTGAATGAATAAGTAGAGTAATTCTTCAATGTTTTGTGCACATAGTGATTTGAAGAATAATGCACATATTCATCAAAATGTTGTTTGTTTTCCTGCACAGAAGTGTTAGTATGAGCATGAGTTGGCATGCTTCCATTTGATAACTTTGGACCAGGTAAAGAATTTGCCCTGAGGTTGTTCCTTTTCTTCGGTGGTGTCATGATGATTCACGTGAACATTTTGAAGAACAGTTTTGGGCACCCAGATTTTATTCACAGGGGAACCTTTCCTATAGTTAGTACCAACAAATCTAGCAAATACTTCACCATTTTGATTTTTGAATAGCCTATAATTAGAGCCAAATGACTCATCAGCAGAATGTGGAATATCATAGTTAAAGCCAGAACTTAAAGCCAGATAGAGTGGATGGATCAACTGGAGGTCCTTTTGCAGCAACCCATGTGGTTTTGGGATACTTCTCAGGTTTCCAAGAAGATCCATCAGCATTCAGCTCTCTCTTAAAAGCAATACCCTCTTTTCTAGGGTTCCTGTTAAAAATCTGCTTCTTGAGCACATCACAAAGAGTCTGATGCCCTTTGAGGCTTTTGTGCATGCCTGTGACGTAAAATTCCTTCAGACCTACATTTTCGTCAGTAACACTTGTGGTCTCCTCAGATGAGGAGATTGAAACCACAGATACAATTGAAGAAATAGCAGTAGTTGAAGCATTTGAACATTCAGCTGAAGAATTAGCATTGTCACGTTCTAGGCATTTTAAGCATGGAGCAACAAATTCTTCCTGAGAAGCGCTGATTTTTTGGGTGAGTCATGGAGCATTCTCTTTTCTAAGATCATCATGAGTTGCTCTCAGCTTCTCGAGCTCTTGCTTCTTTGAAGAAATTCATAGGACGGTTTCTCATGAGCACCTGAGAGAGCCACATGACGACTTTCAAGTTCGTCATGTTCTGACTTAAGACCTCTAAGGTCTTCAGACAGAGCTTGACCATGATCCATTTCCTTGTCCAACAGATCATCAATTTCGTCTAGCAGTTTTTTCATCCAATAGAATTATGTTGTTCAGAAGCAATTTTAACAAGTTTTTTATAGCTAGGTTTTGCTTCACATTCAGAGTCATCATCACTAGAAGTATTGAAGTAAGCTTCTCGTGAGGTTACCTTGGCACCTCTTACCATACAGCAGTAGGTGGGAGCATAGTCATCAGCAAAGTCTTCAGTGTTGGTGGATTTATCATTTTCTTTAGTGTCGAAGATAGTCTTGCTGATGAACCCCGTAGTGAGTGCGAATCTTGCAACCCTAGAGTCAGATTCTTCAGCTTCCTCAGATTCTTCCTCTGAGTCCCTTTCCTTCCCAATGTAAGCACGACCTCTGTTGGAGGTGATTTTCTTCTTTGATGAGGACTTTGATGAAGACTTTGATGATTTCTTCTTTTTGTCGTCAGATTCATCATCCCTGCTAGATTTCTTCTTCTTTGATCGGGGACTGTTAGTGATGTAATGGCCTGGCTTCTTGCATTTGTGGCATGTTATCTTGTCGTAGTCTCGAGCAGAAGCTTCTCCAGAGTTCTTCGAGTCATACTTTGAAGACTTTCCAAGTCGGTTTCTTTTGGAGAACTTTTGGAACTTTCTCACGAGCATAGCCAGTTCTCTCTCAATTTCTTCAGCGCCATTAGTGCTGCTTTCTGACTCTTTTTCTTCTTCTTCATATGAGGAAATTTCCTTGGCTTTGGCCTTTGCCTTTAGAGCGCGGGATCATCCATAGCTAGGACCATACATATCTCTCTTCTCGACTTTTGAAATTCATGAGTATTGAGCCTTTCCAGAATATCAGTTGGGTCAAGTGACTTGTAATCGGACGCTCTTGAATAATCAGGGCCAAGGTGTCAAAGGAGCTATCAAGATATCTCAGCAATTTCTTCACTACTTCATGATCAGTTATGTCAGCAACATCGGGAGCTTGAAGCTCATTGGAGATATCGGTGAGGCGGTCGAAGGTCGATGAGCGTTCTCATTGTCAAGTCTTCTGAAGAGGTTGAAGAGATTGCGGAGCACATCAACACGTGAGTCACTGATACGTCTCCGTCGTATCTACTTTTCCAAACACTTTTGCCCTTGTTTTGGACTCTAACTTGCATGATTTGAATGGAACTAACCCGGACTAACATTGTTTTCAGCAGAATTGCCATGGTGTTATTTTTGTGCAGAAATAAAAGTTCTCGGAATGACCTGAAACTTCACGGAGAATATTTTTGGAAATAATAAAAAATACTGGTGAAAGAATCAAGGCCAGGGGCCCACACCCTGTCCATGAGGGTGGGAGGCACGCCTGCCCCCCCCTGGGCGCGCCCCCTGCCTCGTGGGCCCCTTGGAGCTCCACCGACCTCAACTCCAACCATATATTTGTGTTCAGGGAGAAAAAATCAGAGAGAAGGACTCATCGCGTTTTACGATATGGAGCCGCCTCCAAGCCCTAAACTCTCTCGGGAGGGCTGATTTGGAGTCCGTTCGGGGCTCCGGAGAGGGGAATCTGTCATCGTCGTCATCATCAACCATCCTCCATCACCAATTTCATGATGCTCACTGCCGTACGTGAGTAATTCCATCATAGGCTTGCTGGATGGTGATGGGTTGGATGAGATTTATCATGTAATCGAGTTAGTTTTGTTAGGGTTTGATCCCTAGTATCCACTATGTTACGAGATTGATGTTGCTATGACTTTGCTATGCTTAATGCTTGTCACTAGGGCCCGAGTGCCATGATTTCAGATCTGAACCTATTATGTTTTCATGAATATATGTGAGTTCTTGATCCTATCTTGCAATTCTATAGTCACCTACTATGTGTTATGATCCGGCAACCCCGAAGTGACAATAATCGGGACCACTCCCGGTGATGACCGTAGTTTGAGGAGTTCATGTATTCACTAAGTGTCAATGCTTTGGTCCGGTACTCTATTAAAAGGAGGCCTTAATATCCCCTAGTTTCCAATAGGACCCCGCTGCCACGGGAGGGTAGGACAAAAGATGTCATGCAAGTTCTTTTCCATAAGCACGTATGAATATATTCGGAATACAGGCCTACATTATATTGATGAACTGGAGCTAGTTCTGTGTCACCCTTTGTTATAACTCTTACATGAATAATCGCATCCGGCATAATCATCCATCACCGATCCAATGCCTATGAGCTTTTCACATATTGCTCTTTGCTTAGTTACTTTACCATTGTCACTGTTACAATCACTAAAATACTGCTACTGTTACTTTTGCCACCATTACCATTACTTCCATACTACTTTGCTACTAAATACTTTGTTGCAGATATTAAGAAATGAATTGCCTATTGTGCCTGAGGGTTATGTTATGGATGAAGAAACTGCTAGAGACTTTCTTGCTTGCAATGATAGAAGTGATCTTAAGAAATTATTAGTTAAGCTGAAAGAAAATCTCTGAATGCTAGAATGAAATATGATCCTGCTTATGCTACTTTACCTATCTTTTTTACTGATAAGGATTATGATTTCTCTGTCGATCCTGTGATAATTACTTTGGTTGAATCTGATCCTTTCTATGGCTATGAATCTTAAACTGTTGTGGCACATCTTACTAAATTAAATGATATAGCTACCCTATTCACTAATGATGAGAAAACTTGCTACTATTATATCCTTAAATTATTTCCGTTCTCATTAAAGGGTGATGCTAAGACATGGTTTAATTCTCTTGATCTTGGTTGTGTGCGTAGTCCCCAGGATATGATTTATTACTTCTCTGCTAAATATTTCCCTACTCATAAGAAACAATCTGCTTTAAGGGAAATATATAATTTTGTGCAAATTGAAGAAGAGAGTCTCCCACAAGTTTGGGGGAGGCTTCTCCAATTACTTAATGCTTTGCCTGATCATCCTCTCAAGAAAAATGAAATACTTGATATCTTTTATAATGGACTAACCGATGCTTCTAGAGACCACCTAGATAGTTGTGCTGGTTGTGTTTTCAGGGAAAGAACTATCGATCAAGCTGAAATTCTATTGTAATATGTTGACGAATGAAAACAATTGGACACTCCCTGAACCAACTCCTAAGCCAACTCCGAAGAAAAGGGGTATTCTATTTCTCAGTCATGAAGATATGCACGAGGCAAAGAAATCTATGAAAGAAAAAGGTATAAAAGCTGAAGATGTTAAGAATTTACCTCATGTTGAAGAAATACATGGCCTTAATTTACCACCTACCGAAGAAATACATGGTCTTGATAACCCGACACAGGTAGTAAAGGTAAATTCTTTCTATAGATATGATAAAGCTGAAATCCCGCCTACTAAGTTTGCTAGCCAATGCTTAGATGAGTTTGATAATTTTATGGTTAAGCAAGAATATTTCAATGCTTATTTTGGTAGACAATTAAAACGCAATGCTTATATGATTGAAAATTTGAGTGATTATATGTCTAGAGTTAAAGGTGAACTTAAACTCATTAGTAAACATGCTTCTATGGTTACCATTCAAGTAGAACAAGTGCTCAAAGCTCAAAATGATTTGCTCAATGAATTAAATAATAAGAAGAATGATAATGCGGTTAGAATTGCAACTATAGGAGGTAAAATGACTCAGGAACCTTTGTATCCTGAGGGCCACCCTAAGAGAATTAAGCGAGATTCTCAGAGAACTAATGTAGATGCACCTAGTCCTTCTAAGAAGAAGAAAAAGAAAAATGATAGGACTTTGCATGCTTCTAGTGAACCTGTTGTTGACACACCTGAGAATCCCAATGATATTTCTATTTACGATCTTTGAAACACAATCTGGTGATGAACATGAACCTAGTGATAATGTTAATGATGATGTTCATGTTGATGCTCAACCTAGCAATGATAATGATGTAGAAATTGAACCTGTTGTTGATCTTGATAACCCACAATCAAAGAATCAACGTTATGATAAGAGAGACTTCATTGCTAGAAAGCATGGTAAAGAAAGAGAACCATGGTTTCAGAAACCCATGCCTTTTCCTCCCAAACCATCCAAGAAAAAGGATGATGAGGATTTTGAGCGCTTTGCTGAAATGATTAGACTATCTTTTTGCATATGCGTTTGACTGATATGCTTAAAATGGATCCTTATGCTAAGTACATGAAAGATATTCTCACAAATAAAAGAAAGATACCGGAAGCTGAAATTTCCACCATGCTTGCTAATTATATTTTTAAGGGTGGAATACCTAAGAAACTAGGAGATCCAGGAGTACCAACTATACCATGCTCCATTAAAAGAAACTATGTTAGAACTGCTTTATGTGATCTTGGAGCCGGTGTTAGTGTTATGCCTCTCTATTTATATCGTAGAATTGATTTGAATAAGTTGACACCTACTAAAATATCCTTGCAAATGGCCGATAAATCAACTGTTATACTTGTCGGTGTTTGTGAGGATGTGCCTGTTGTGGTTGCAAACGTTACTATCCTAACATACTTTGTTATTCTTGACATTCCCAAGGACGATAGTATGTTGATTATCCTTGGTAGACCCTTTTTGAATAGTGCAGGGGCTGTTATTGATTGCAACAAAGGCAATGTCACTTTTCATGTCAATGGTAATGAGCATACGGTACACTTTCCGAGGAAACAACCTCAAGTCCACATTATCAACTCTATTGGAAAAAATTCCATCGATTATTATTAGAGGTTTTGAATTTCCTCTTCCCATGGTTAAGAAGAAATATGATATTCTTATTATTGGGGACATGCATATCCTCGTTGAGGTAACTTGGTGCTATTTGAAAATTCTCCGGTTTCATGCAATTCGGAATGAGTTTGTTAGCAAGACCTGATCAACCTTGTTAGCGGATTCCTTTTGATGAGCATGAGATGGATGAAGTTAGAAGGCACAACCTTCTGTACCCTCCTTCTACTTTCTGTTATTTAGATTAAATAAAGTAAAAATAGTATTTTCTGCCTGTTTTCTTAATTATCCATGCAATAAAAAATACCCCAAAAATAAAAGTTCTCCAAATGCCCCGAAATTGAAATATGATTCTTTTCTAGAATATTTGAGAACATTTGGCACTGAGAACACAGCAGGGGGAGCAAGCACCTGGCCACGAGGGTCCAGGCGCCCCTGCCTCAAACCCATGGTGGCTCCCCTCCACTTATTCCTGCACCCACACACTTCTTCTTCCTCACAAAAAGTCACCAGCCAGCTCAAGCACGAGTTCTAGCTCATCTTGCTGCCATTTTCGATCTCCTTGCTCAAAGCTCCACTCACAAAACTACTTTGGAGGACTGTTCTTTGGTATGTGACTCCTCCAATGGTCCAATTAGTTTTTGTTCTAGTGCTTTATTTATTGCAAATTTTTGCTGCTTAGGTGACCCTGTTCTTGAGCTTGCATGTCAAATTTATTTGGTCCCAAGTAGTTCTAGTGCATGATATAGTCTCTAGGCACTTGTGGGAGTAGTTGCTATCAATTTTGTTGAGCTTGGTTCACTTTTATTTGAAGTTACTAAAAATTTCAGAAATTTTTCAGAAAATGATGAAGAGATTTTCGAGGGGCTCTTCAAGCCAAAGCTCGAAGGATAAGCAAAGTGAAGAAGATAAGAGGCCCAAATATAATCTCCCTCGCACCGCGGAGGTTTGGCCGTGTGAATGGCCTTGTGATGATTTCTTGAGAGCCGGGATTTATGATGATTTTTATGAGTTGGCTGAGAATGCAGGCCTCACCGACTTCCTTCGCGACCAACACAAACAGTATCTCCTACTCACTAATATCTTTGTGCAAAATTTTCATTTCCATGCTAAGAGGTCACCACCTTCGGTGGATTTTTATTTATATGATGAGTATAAGGAGATGACTATGATTTTTGTGCGGTTTGCAAGTTGCCCTTTACGGACAGCATAGAGGAACCACATCGTAACGATGTGGAAGGGTTTATTGATACAATTGCTATAGGGGAAACGAGGAAGGTTTCCGATGCAAGAATACTAGCATACATTTCCTTTTCTATGTTACATTGCAATATTTGCTAGTAGATGTTTAATTGGCCGCGGAAACTGTGGAAACCTTAGTGCCCCTGATATTGTTATTTTGTTCCATGTCTTGTTCCATGACAATACATTTAGTATGGGCGCTGAGGGAGTCCTGGATTAGGGGGTCTCCGGACAGCCGGACTATATCCTTTGGCCAGACTGTTGGACTATGAAGATACAAGATTGAAGACTTCGTCCCGTGTCCGGATGGGACTCTCCTTAGCGTGGAAGGCAAGCTTGGCAATACGGATATGTAGATCTCCTCCCTTGTAACCGACTCTGTGTAACCCTAGCCCCCTCCGGTGTCTATATAAACCGGAGGGTTTAGTCCATAGGACAACAACAATCATACCATAGGCTAGCTTCTAGGGTTTAGCCTCTACGATCGCGTGGTAGATCAACTCTTGTAGTACTCATATCATCAAGATCAATCAAGCAGGAAGTAGGGTATTACCTCCATCGAGAGGGCCCGAACCTGGGTAAACATTGTGTCCCCCGCCTCCTGTTACCATCCGCCTTAGATGCACAGTTTGGGACCCCCTACCCGAGATCCGCCGGTTTTGACACCGACATTAGTGCTTTCACTGAGAGTTACACTGTGTCGTCATCGTAAGGCTTGATAGCTCCTTCAATCATCGGTAACGATGTGGTCCAGGGTGAGGTTTTCCACCCTGGACAGATCTTCGTATTCGGCGGCTTCGCACTACGGGCCAACTCGCTTGGCCATATGGAGCAGATCGAGAGCTACGCCCTTGGCCACCAGGTCAGGTTCGGAAATTTGAACTACACTGCCGACATCCACGGAGACTTGATCTTCGACGGATTCGAGCCCATGTCAGGTGCACCGCACGATCACGACGAGCATGATTTAGCTCTGCCGTCGGACAGTGTTCGGGAGATCACACCTGCAGCTACTCCGGCCCTTGATTCGGAACAAATTGCGCCATCCGAGGACGGGTGGATAGACCCCGCCATGGAGGCCGCACTCTTAGCGGCAAGGGAGCCGGATACTGACTTCACCCCTCACGAGAGCCGTGTTGCCGAACAACTGGACTCATCCACGGCCACGGACTCCAAGCCGCCTGCGTCCGTGCCTATCGAATCCGATTGGGCGCCGATCATGGAGTTCACCTCCGCGGATATCTTTCAGCACTCGCCTTTCGGCGACATGCTAAATTCATTAAGGTCTCTCTCCTTGTCAGGAGAACCTTGGCCGAACTGTGTCCAGCTAGAATGGGATGCGAAGGACGAAGAAATTCACTCCCCACCCACCACCCACTTAGTAGCCATTGTCGACGATTTAACCGACATGCTCGACTTCGACTCCGAAGACATCGACGGTATGGACAACGATGCAGGAGACGAATTGGAACCACCGCCCACGGGGTGCTGGACCGCCACCTTATCATATGATATATACATGGTGGATACCCTCAAAGAAGGCAATGGCGATAAGACAGCAGAGGATGACCCCTCCAAGAAGCAACCCAAGCGCCGACATCAGTGGCGCCGCTCTAAGTCCGCCATAGCAAAAGCAATGATACCGGCACAAGAGACAATGACACTCCGGATAGTGCCAAAGACGACGACAATCCCCTCCGGCAAGATTTAGAGCGGGAGGATGAACAAGCTAGCCCTCCAGAACGGGCAGCAAATGAAGAAGCGGAGGAGGACAATTACATGCCTCTCTCCGAAGACAAGGTGAGCCTCGACGACGAAGAATTTATCGTGCCTGAGGATCCCGTCGAGCGGGAGCGCTTCAAGCACCGGCTTATAGCCACAGCAAATAGCCTGGAGAAAAAACAACAACAGCTTCGAGTTGATCAAGATTTGCTAGCAGACAGATGGACCGAAGTCCTTGCGGCCGAGGAATACGAACTCGAACGCCCCTCCAAGAGTTACGCAACGCGCAGGTCGCTACCCCGACTCGGGGAGGAAGCATTAAAACCTACATCACCAGCGTATGATGCGGCTGACCGGCCACCTCGTGGCAGAGACAGAGAGGCGTTTCAGTCTGAAGATCAGCCTGCACCCCGCCGCCACTCAAACAAAAATATCAAGACAAGGGGCAACACGCGGGACCTGCGAGACGTATTGGAAAGCAGGGCAAAACATGCAAGATCGATATACGGGTCAAGGGGGCGTGCACCAACAAGAGACGATGACCGTCACGCCGGATACACTAAAAGTAAATCCGGCCGGGCCGAATACAGCACACAAGACTCATATGAACTTCGTCGCGATATAACCCGGCACAGAGGCGCTGCACACCCCCTATGCTTCACTGATGAAGTTATGAATCACGAATTCCCGGAGGGTTTCAAACCCATAAATATCGAATCGTATGATGGTACAACAGATCCCGCGGTATGGATTGAGGATTTCCTCCTCCACATCCACATGGCTCGCGGTGATGATCTAGACGCCATCAAGTACCTCCCATTAAAACTCAAAGGACCAGCTCGGCATTGGCTGAATAGCTTGCGAGCAGACTCCGTCGGCAGTTGGGAGGATTTGGAAGATGCATTCCTTGACAACTTCCAGGGCACTTATGTGCGAACACCGGATGCCGATGACTTGAGCCATATAACTCAACAGCTAGGGGAATCGGCCAGGCAATTCTGGACATGGTTCCTGACTAAGAAAAACCAAATTGTCGATTGTCTGGACGCAGAGGCCTTAGCGGCATTCAAGCATAACATCCTTGATGAGTGGCTCGCCCCGCACCTCGGCCAGGAGAAGCTGAAGTCTATGGTAGCGCACGCGACACTCATGACCCACTTTTGTGCGGGCGAGGATAGCTGGCTAGCTCGCAGCAACAACACATCACGGAATCCGAACACTTCAGATGCTAAAGATGCTAACGGTAGACCACGTCGTAACAGACACAAGCGCCATAGCAACGGCGATAATGTCGAAGATACGGCAGTCAACGCCGGATTCAGAGGCTCTAGATCTGGTCAACGGAAAAATCCATTCAAAAGAAGTACTCCGGGCCCGTCCAATTTGGATCGAATACTTGATAGCTCGTGTCAAATCCACGGCACCCCCGATAAGCCCACCAATCACACTAACAGAGAGTGCTGGGTGTTCAAGTAGGCCGGCAAGTTAAATGCCGAACACAAGGACAAGGGGTTGCATAGTGATGACGAGGAGGAGCCCCGGCCGCCGAACACGGGAGGACAGAAGAGGTTCCCCCCACAAGTGAAGACGGTGAACATGATATAGGCAACCCACATTCCCAAGAAGGAACGGAAGGCGTGCACTAAGGGGACGTCTATGCGATGGAGCACTGTCGCCCCAAAGTTCAACCCATGGTCCTCTTGTCCGATCACCTTCGATCGCAGGGACCACCCCACTAGTATCCGTCATGGAGGATCCGCCGCATTGGTCCTAGAACCCATCATTAACGGATTTCACCTGACTCGAGTCCTCATGGACGGTGGCAGCAGCCTGAACCTGCTCTATCAGGATACAGTGCGGAAAATGGGTATTAGATTCCTCGAGGATCAAACCCACCAAAACCACCTTTAAGGGTGTCATCCTAGGTGTAGAGGCCCATTGCACGGGCTCAATCACACTGGAAGTGGTCTTCGGATCTCCGGACAACCTCCGAAGCGAGGAGTTAATCTTCAATATCGTCCCGTTCCCCAGTGGCTATCACGCACTGCTCAGGCGAACCGCATTCGCAAAATTCAATGCGGTACCGCATTACGCATACCTCAAGCTCAAAATGCCAGGACCTAGGGGGGTCATAACAGTCAATGGAAACACAGAGCGCTCGCTCCACACGGAGGAGCACACTGCAGCCCTCGCAGTAGAAGCACAAAGCAGCCTTTTAAGGCAAACCGCTAATTTGGCGATACAGCCCCCGGACACCGTGAAGCGAGTCCGGAGTAACCTGCAGCAGGATCGCCTGGCACGTTCAGAGCTCGCATAGCAATTCAGCCCCCGTCCTAGTCCCAGTCAAGCGACGAAATACGTGTCGCGCGTACATAATTACGCACTGAAAATACCATGGGCATAGGTGGGGGCACGATCAGGGCACGTCCCGCAATGCGGCTCAACTGCCCAAGGGGTTGCCTACCTTTATCACTTTTTACCCTTTCAAGACCTTACTCTCTGGAAGCCCTTTCCGGCAGTATGATTGCCGGACACATTACGGGAAGGAACAACCAAGGAGGCACGAAGCTAAAGTCGTACAAGGGAACCCATAGGTGGTTTTTAATAATAATCGACATATCCGTTTTTTAATACCCATACGCAGCCTGCCCTTGGATAGGACATGTCAAATAGTCCTATTTTTTGCTTATTGCACTACTTGTATCAGTACGCTTCGCTGTATTATTTAAATAACAATGCATAGCATCAGTTTATTATTGCATTATCCATCCTTTTTCTTATATGATTTGCACCCGTACATCCTGGTACAACCAGTACGCCAGGGGCTTTCGTATACCCCATAATACGGCGTGAGAAGTGCGAACACTTTCGACAGTGCGGCAGCCCGAACTTATAGCATTATATGCATCAGCTCCGAATCATGTCTTGGGTCAATAGTTGGGTTTGCCCGGCTCCTATGTTTTGGTACCTTACGTTCCGCTATATCGGCTAAGGTAGAGCTAGGAGAACTACTGCGATTGTGTCCCGGTTCTCCCGGACGAGCACCTCAATAGAGAAAGCCGAAAACTGACTGTCATGATACAGCGAGAGTTGGTCGCTGTTCGAGAGGTCTCAAGTCCTTAAAGACTTCTTCCGCTTTGGGCGAGGAGTCGGCCTTGCCCGACTTAGGCGTATATAGCGCCCCAAATTCGGCCTTCCGAATACTAGGGGCTTCGCCAAAATTTAAAATTGTAGACTTCTATGGCTAAGTGAGAGTGATAAAGCCTTATAGTCCGATTTCCTGGTTCGTTGTGCTGAACACCTCCCTCGAAGGACCCAAAATTGGGAAAAGGAGTGCTCAGGATTATCTCGAACACCCCAGTACTAATACATGGGGGCAGAAGCCGACGACTGGCCAACCCTCAGATTTTATAAACGGCCGCACAGAAGGTAATATTTTAAATTCGAAAAGCGTTGCATAGTGCAAATGAACTAGTTTCACATTACAGGATCACATGAGCACGTTCATTCAAAAATTACATCTTTAGAACATTCCTCCGCCACAAGGCGGGAACCCTTCAGGACACTGTCATAATACATTTCGGGGCGGCGATGCTCCTTGCCCTCCTGAGGTCCCTCCTTCACCAGCTTCACGGCATCCAGCTTCGCCCAGTGCACCTTCGCTCGGGCAAAAGCCCTGCGCGCACCCTCGATGCAGACGGACCGCTTGATGACTTCAAGCCGTGGGCAGGCATCCACAAGCCGCCTCAACAGACCGAAGTAGTTGTTAGGCAGGGGATCGCCAGGCCACATACGGCCTATAAGACCCTTCATGGCCTGCTCGGCCGCCTTGTGAAGCTCGACCAGTTGCTTCAGTTGGTCGCTCAAGGGCATTGGGTGTTAGGTCCTAGTATACTGAGACCAGAACAACTTTTCCGTCAAGCTCCCCTCCTCAGCTCGGTAAAACTCTGCGGCGTCCGGCACACTGCGGGGAAGATCTGCAATGCTCCTGGAGAGCTCCGAACTCGGGTAAGTAAAAGGAAAGTTTCCTTCACATGCTTGCTTTGCATAATGAATGCCTTACCCGCTGCTATCTTCTTAACCGCCTCAATTTCCTGGAGAGCCTTTTGGGCTTCGGCCTTGGCATGTTTTGCGCTTTCGAGGGCCTTTGCAAGCTCGGACTCTCGCGTCTTAGAGTCAAGCTCCAAGAACTCGTGCTTCTTGATGAGAGCCTGGAGCTCTTGTTGCACCTCGCCTACTCGGGCCTCTTGTTTTTCCCGCTCGACACGCTCCTTGGCCGCTTTGTTTTCGGCCTCGGACAACGCCTTCTTCAGGGTCGCCACTTCGGTCATGGCCCCTGGCAAATTCATGATGATCCTATTATTTTACAACCAACTTTCTTTTTAATATATATGGACAAGGTATTGCTTACCTTTGCTCTCCTCGACCTGCCTCTTGGCAATGCCGAGCTCTACCTCGGACCGCTCAAGGTCCTGCTTCAGTGCAGCGACCTCCGCAGTACGTGCGGCGGCGGCCAGCAGCGAAGCCTGCATATGCACCAGACATATTCTGATTAAACTCCTGAGT
This sequence comes from Aegilops bicornis, assembly GCA_021605145.1. Classification (NCBI taxonomy): domain Eukaryota; kingdom Viridiplantae; phylum Streptophyta; class Magnoliopsida; order Poales; family Poaceae; genus Aegilops; species Aegilops bicornis. Next base: position 272,005,511 of record CM038671.1, on the reverse strand, counting down.
CATGATTTTATCCTCTATTCAGCCTTTCTTCGCGAACGCCAAACAGAGCATCAGGGGCTACTGTCTATGCGGTAATATTTTCCTATATTTTCAACTTACCTCAAAGCCTATATTTTCAACTTACCTCAAAGCCTGTTAGAAGGCTGGCACAAGCTTCAGTTAGTCCGTGCTTGGCAGGCTGAACCTTCTCGATCACCGCACTCATGATAGTGCGGTGCTTTTCATCAATGGAAGCGCCGCGAAGCGCTTCCAGCAAGTTGTCCGGTACCTCTGGTTGGACAAAGGTCACCAACACGGGCGGCTTGCCCCTCTTAACGGGGGGTCGCCTACCGGAGTCCGGAACCACTGGAGGTTCCAGCGCTGTGTTCGGCTGAGAGCTAAACTTGGAGCCCATGGGAGTCTTGCTCCCTTTGCGCCCGGGGTCCGGAAGGTCGCCTCGAGGCGCCTCCAGGACTACCTCCCCTCGGCTTGGAGCCTTTTGAGACAACACCTCAGCGTTGTCTGTAGGGCAAGGGGTGGAGGCGGTCGGAAGTGAATCGCTATTCATATCCGACGAGTCCAAAGAACCGTCTGACGAAGATACGTCGATACGGGCTCGGGACAGACTGCATAATCATATTTGGCGTAAGGAGAAGCAGTGCAATAGAAGCATACCGTGAATTACTATGGTATCCGGATACTTACAAGTTCGCCAGGGGCTTGTCCTTGGGCAACCACTCGTTGTCACTATAGGCGGCGGTCGTGGAGCAGTCTGGAAGGAGGGTCCTTCCCTTCTTGGACCCTTCAGCCTCCCCGGTTGGGGCGGCCTTCCTTTTCTTGTCTCCCCCAGCTGGGGGGGGAGAACTTTCCTCTTCGTCCTCCTCGTTTTCGTGGGAGGAGTGCGCTTCAGAGTTATCGGAAGATGAGTCCGATATAGCCTTGCGCCGGAGACCCTTTCGGGTCCCCGTAGCCTTCTTCTTGGCCTTCTTCATCGGCACCTCGTAAGGCGCCGAAACCAGCATCTCTGTTAGGAGAGCGTCTGCACGATCTTCAGGCAGGGGGGATGGGCAGTCAATCTGCTCCGCTGTCTCTACCCAGTCATGTTAAAGGCCTTGAGGCTTAGATCCCGCATATGATTAAACTGGGGAAAATAAACACCCTACGAGATATAAAGAACTTACTGGACTGGCATGGCGCTGTGCGTTGAGTCCACGGTCCTCGGTAAGGGGAGGAGGCACCTCGGCGCCCTTGAATAGCACCCTCTAGACGTCCTTGTGCGTCGTGTCGAAGAGCTCGCGCAGAGTCTGGTGCTTGGCCGGGTCGAACTCCCACAAATTGAATACCCGTTGTTGACACGGGAGGATCCGGCGGAAGAGCATGACCTGGACCACGTTGACGAGCTTGATTTTCTTGTTCATCATGTTCTTGATGCAGGTCTGGAGTTCGGTCAGCTCTACCGGGGGACCCTAGGCCAGGCCCTTCTCTTTCCAGGAAGTGAGCCGCGTGGGGATTCCGGATCGAAACTTGGGGGCCGCCACCCAGTTGGCGTCGCGCGGCTCGGTGATGTAGAACCACCCCGATTGCCACCCCTTTATGGTCTCCACATAGGAGCCTTCGAGCCAGGTGACATTAGGCATTTTGCCCACCATGGCGCCTTTGCACTCCACTTGTTGGCCAAACACCATCTTCGGTTTGACATTGAAGGTCTTCAGCCACAGGCCGAAGTGGGGCTTGATGCGGAGGAAGGCCTCGCACACGACGATAAACGCCGAGATGTTGAGGATGAAATTAGGGGCCAGATCATGAAAATCCAGCCCGTAGTAGAACATGAGCCCGCGGACGAACGGGTGAAGGGGAAATCCTAATCCGTGGACGAAATGGGTAAGGAAAACCACCCTCTCATGGGGCTCTGGCGTAGGGATGATCTGCCCCTCATCTGGGAGCTGGTGCACGATATACGCGGCTAGATATCCGGCTCCCCGCAGCTTTGTGATGTTCTTCTCCGTGACGGAGGAGACCATCCACTTGCCTCCCGCTCCGGACATGCTTGGAGTGGTTTGAGGGGAAAAATGCAAACTTGGGTGTTGATAGAGGCAAAGGTGTCACGATGTTTCGATGAGATGGTGGCTATCGTTTTCTGTGGGAGTCGACCTTGACGATCCGACTACGAACGTGCGAGACGCCACGCCTTAGCAATCTCTAAACCAACTTCCGAGGGTTATTGACCATGTCGGAGCACGATCAACCTGACCACGAGGGCCTGTTTCCTGCGAGCAAACGAAGAACAAGCAAGAAACTAAGATTGCAATCTGGATACTGCGAATATAAGAGGAAAGCTTTATTAATGAAGGTGGGGTTCTGTGACGCCTTGGTCTGGTCACTGAACACAAACGAAGTACGCGAAGTTGCAGCTATGGCGAACTTTTGATCTAAACAAAACCCAAAGTCTAAACGGTGCCCTAAGGGTTGTATATATGGAGGAAGAGGGGGGAATTTCGTGGCCCTTGGGGAAAGGGTCCGAAACCAACCCTATCTCTTCTTTCCCCACACATACGGACTCTAAAAACAGCCTATACTTACGTATTTCGAAATTACATGGGTCTGGCCCAATAATAAGGTGATGCAGCACCTAGCTAGAATAGCCTCTGGACGAAGTTTATGAAGTGGCATCTTGTATATTTCGTCCAAGGCTTCATGCACTCATTATGGTGGCTTCAAAGTCCTGAAATCATCACTTGTAACTCCGTTCTTGTTCCCCTTGCGCATGCCATCAACTCCATACTTGTTCGTGCTCCAATGTTCATCCCTCTTATCCATGCCAGGCCCTTCATTTGTAAGCAAAACAAATGTATCCAATTTAGGCAGCATCATATTCTCATGAACATTAGAATCATTACCAAGAAATGAAAGTACCTCATAATTTAATTCGCATGCGCGAGCTCTAGTAATTGGTCCAGTATATGTAGTAGTAGGGGTTGTGGGTGTAACAATGGTATTGATGTCCTCATCAGGTGTTGGAGCTCGAGTGCGCAAGAATGGATGAGCAAGGAGGAAGAGGGCGTGGGTGAAAAGAGTAAATCCCCGTCCCTTTGTAAGGGCGGAAGAGGCGATCGCCTCCCCACTTACCTAGTAAAACTCGCTTATTCCCCAAGCACCGTAATTGATGGCGCGGTTGGGTTACCCACGTCCGTATTGATGAGAATCCCGTGATAAGGGGACACGATCTCTACTTCGACAAGACGTGCCAAGGAAACCGCCTCGCGATATGTGCGGTGGCTGGTTGAGAAAAACGGTTCGAATAATGACCGGGTCGTGGTATGATGTCGTGCTGTCAAACATGTCGTGAGTAGATGTGTGTAAATATTATTCTCTACGTGGTGGTATGTGGAACTTATTTTGCGAGCGGACACTATCACGGTGTTGAAATCTTCTATGGAGTATTCCGAGGAGGAACCCGCCTTGCAATGCGAAGACAAATCTGCGCGGACTCATCGTCATTGAAGCCTGGTTCAGGGGCTACTGAGGGAGTCCTGGATTAGGGGGTCTCCGAACAGCCGGACTATATCCTTTGGTCGGACTGTTGGACTATGAAGATACAAGATTGAAGACTTTGTCCTGTGTCCGGATGGGATTCTCCTTGGCGTGGAAGGCGAGCTTGGCAATACGGATATGTAGATCTCCTCCCTTGTAACCGACTCTGTGTAACCCTAGCCCCCTCCGGTGTCTATATAAACCGGAGGGTTTAGTCCGTAGGACAACAACAATCATACCATAGGCTAGCTTCTAGGGTTTAGCCTCTACAATCTTGTGGTAGATCAACTCTTGTAATACTCATGTCATCAAGATCAATCAAGCAGGAAGTAGGGTATTACCTCCATCGAGAGGGCCCGAACCTGGGTAAACATTGTGTCCCCCGCCTCCTGTTACCATCCGCCTTAGACGCATAGTTCGGGACCTCCTACCCGAGATCCGTCGGTTTTGACACCGGCAGGCGCTATTTTGGCAAAACGGTTAAATCTTAACCGTACGAAGGGGCCCCATCTTGGGAGGTATCTTCGCCTCGCGCCTCGCTGCACACTTTAACATACCTATTAGGCATCATGAGAAAGAAGAAAAGTTGCTACCTCCTGTTTTTCTAGACTATAAGAGTATGGTAGCGCATGATTTTATTGTTAAGAATAAGAAAAGGATGCTTAACTACAGACTGTTATTTGATAAAAAATCACCCTGAGACTATTACTTTGCCTGCTCCTTCTTTGTTTAACTTATCTTCGGGCAAGTATCTTGTTCAGCTGGAGGCATTTCATGCCTACCAAAACCCCACACCAGCTACAGAGCCAGAGCCGGAACCACAACTTGATCTTCCACGTCAGTCTATTTACCAGTGGGATCCGGAGGAAATTGCCAACCAGTGGCATCCCGATGCTCCTTCTCAGTACGACCCCAATTACAACTTTGATCCATGGGCTTAGACCAACTTAGGCCAAAAGCCTAAGCCTGGGGGAGTACGTATTTCTCACCGACATTACATTTATGTTCACACACTCATGCTAGTTGTTGGTACTCATACTTTTTCATTGTATTATCCATGCTAGTTTATTTTCCTTTTTATGCTTTCTTCTTGTGTGTTTTAGAAACCTTAAGAAAAACCAAAAAAAATTAGTTGTAACTTTTAGCTAGTTTACTTTTCATGTTGTAGTAGTAGTAGTAATTAAAAGAAAACCCAAAAAGATCTCTTGTTCTTCTTTTGCTTCTTGGGAGCTTTCCCGTGTAAATAGTTTTATTTCTCTTCTTTTCTTTGGGGGTCGAGAGGGGGAGACCATTATGAAATTATTGAAGTGGCTCTTATATGCATCATTGTTGATTTATCCAAGAGCCCATATTGCCTTGTCTTCTCTTGTTTATTGAATGCTTGCAGATTCCAGCTTAGTCCAAAGCACGTGCACTATTATTATTATCATCGTTCGGTCGTGCAAGTGAAAGGCAATTATGACGATATATGATGGACTGATTGAGATGAGAGAAGCTGGTATGAACTCGACCTCTCTTGTTTTTGTAAATATGATTAGTTCATCGTTCCTGATTCAGCCTATTATGAATAAACATATTTGCAATGACAATTAGAGATTATAGTTTCTTCTGCCATGCTTAATTAGCTAGGAGTTTATAATGGTTTACCTTGTGTGCCAACATGCTATTAAAATGGTTGTGATGTGGTATAGTAGGGTGGTATCCTCCTTTGAATGATTCGAGTGGCTTGACTTGGCACATGTTCACGCATGAAGTTGAAACAAAATCAACATAGCCTCTACGATATTTATGTTCATGGTGGATTATATCCTACTCATGCTTGCACTCAATGTTTATTAATTTTAATGCATGTTCATGACTGTAGTCGCTCTCTAGCTGGTCGCTTCCCAGTCTTTTGCTAGCCTTCACTTGTATCAAGCGGGAATACTGCTTGTGCATCCAATCCCTTAAACCCCAAAGTTATTCCATATGAGTCCACCATACCTTCCTATATATGCGGTATCTACCTGCCATTCCAAGTAAATTTGTATGTGCCAAACTCTAAACCTTCAAATGAAATTCTGTTTGTATGCTCGAATAGCTCATGTATCAACTAGGGCTGTCTGTATCTTCCATGCTAGGCGGGTTATTCTCAAGAGGAGTGGACTCCGCTCCTCACTCACGAGAAAATGGATAGTCACCGTGATGCCTAGTCCCATGCTCTAAGCAAATCAAATCGAAATAATTGCAAACAAAACTCCCCCGGGACTCTTGTTAGTTGGAGGCACTCGTTGTTTCGAGCAAGCCATGGATTGATGCTTGTTGGCGGAGGGGGAGTATAAACTTTACCATTCTGTTTGGGAACCGCCTATAATGTGTGTAGCATGGAAGATATCGAGATCTCTCGGTTGTTATGTTGACAATGAAAGTATACCACTCAAAATATTATTTATCTCTATTTTAAAATTGAGCTCTGGAACCTCTACAAATCCTTGCTTCCCTCTGCGAAGGGCCTATATATTTACTTTTATGTTGAGTCATCATCCTCTTATTAAAAAGCACCAGTTGGAGAGCATTGCTGTCATTTGCATCCATTACTATTAATTTATATTGAGTATGACTATGACTGGATCTCCTTTACCATGAATTACAATGTTTAGTCAGTCCTTGATCTTTAAAGGTGCTCTGCATTTATGTTTTGTGGTCTCAGAAAGGGCTAGCGAGATACCATCTTGTTATATCATATTATGATTGTTTTGAGAAAGTGTTGTCATCCAAGATTTATTATTATTGCTCGTTAGTTGATTATGCCATTGATATGAGTAAACATGAGACCTACGTGTTATTGTGAATATGGTTAGTTCATAATCTTTGCTGAAAACTTGAATTCTGGCTTTACATATTTACAACAACAAGAGCAAACAGAGTTTGTAAAAGTTTTTCTTTATCACTTTCAGTTTGTCAACCGAATTGCTTGATGACAAGAAAAGGTTTAAGCTTGGGGGAGTTGATACGTCTCCGTCGTATCTACTTTTCCAAACACTTTTGCCCTTGTTTTGGACTCTAACTTGCATGATTTGAATGGAACTAACCCGGGCTGACGTTGTTTTCAGCAGAATTGCCATGGTGTTATTTTTGTGCAGAAATAAAAGTTCTCAGAATGACCTGAAACTTCACGGAGAATATTTTTGGAAATAATAAAAAATACTGGCGAAAGAATCAAGGCCAGGGGGCCCACACCTTGTCCACAAGGGTGGGAGGCGCGCCTGCCCCCCTGGGCGCGTCCCCCTGCCTCGTGGGCCCCCTGGAGCTCCACCAACCTCAACTCCAACTCCATATATTCATGTTCATGGAGAAAAAAATCAGAGAGAAGGATTCATCGCGTTTTACGATACGGAGCCGCCGCCAAGCCCTAAACTCTCTCGGGAGGGCTGATCTGGAGTCCGTTAGGGGCTCCGGAGAGGGGAATCCGTCACCGTCGTCATCATCAACCATCCTCTATCACCAATTTCATGATACTCACCGCCGTGCGTGAGTAATTCCATCATAGGCCTGCTGGACGGTGATGGGTTGGATGAGATTTATCATGTAATCAAGTTAGTTTTGTTAGGGTTTGATCCCTAATATCCACTATGTTCTGAGATTGATGTTGCTATGACTTTGCTATGCTTAATGCTTGTCACTAGGGCCCGAGTGCCATGATTTCAGATCTGAACCTATTATGTTTTCATGAATATATGTGAGTTCTTGATCCTATCTTGCAAGTCTATAGTCACCTACTATGTGTTATGATCCGCAACCCGAAGTGACAATAATCGGGACCACTCCGGTGATGACCATAGTTTGAGGAGTTCATGTATTCACTAAGTGTTAATGCTTTGGTCCGTACTCTATTAAAAGGAGGCCTTAATATCCCTTAGTTTCCAATAGGACCCCGCTGCCATGGGAGGGTAGGACAAAAGATGTCATGCAAGTTCTTTTCCATAAGCACGTATGACTATATTCGGAATACATGCCTACATTATATTGATGAACTGGAGCTAGTTCTGTGTCACCCTATGTTATAACTGTTACATGAATAATCGCATCCGGCATAATCATCCATCACCGATCCAATGCCTATGAGCTTTTCACATATTGCTCTTTGCTTAGTTACTTTACCGTTGCCACTGTTACAATCACTAAAATACTGCTACTGTTACTTTTGCCACTGTTACCGTTACTTCCATACTACTTTGCTACTAAATACTTTGCTGCAGATATTAAGTTATCCAGGTGTGGTTGAATTGACAACTCAACTGCTAATACTTGAGAATATTCTTTGGCTCCCCTTGTGTCGAATCAATAAATTTGGGTTGAATACTCTACCCTCTAAAACTATTGCGATCCCCTATACTTGTGGGTTATCAGTCACGTTGAGTGGAAACACCTTCTTTGACCTTGGAAAGTATATCCCAGATAAGCTTAGTTGTTTCCAGAGCGCTCACACGGCCATACTGTCCTTTGCGAGATGTCCACAAATGATGTTCTTCGCTTGAGAGTCGAGTTGCTTGAATCTATTCACATCAGCAGCGTTGATACTAGGAGCAATAACGGGGATGCCATTCTCAATGACGAACCAGAGGTCGTTGTCAATTGCCTCAAGGTGCATGCGCATCTTGTTATTTTAGTAAGGATAGTCTGTGCCATCGAAGATGGGCACGCAGCACAAACCTTGATCATACATGCGGTCGATATAACGAAAACTCCAGGTGGTTAAACCAAAATCACACAAAACAAGGGAGTACCTTGCTCTAATACCAATTGAAAGCGCAGGTTTACTCCCAGAGGGGGTGAATGGGAGATTTTTAGAAATTCATCAAACTCTGATGAATTTGATGAAAATCAGAGTGAAGAAATGGAAACACAAGGGAAGGTAAGTCATCACAAAATCAAAGTACATGCAATCAGGATACGTAAGAGTGAAGAACATGCAATCATACAATCATACACGCATGAAGAAAATGAACTGGGGAAATGACAGATAGAGATGTGAAATTTGTCAGTTCAAATTCGTCAAAGCACATATCATAAATTCATCAGCAGCAGAATAAAGTAAGAGAGGGTTGAGGAATTTGACCCCAGGTTGGCTCGGTGAACACAATGGAGTTTGGTAGACCAGTTCCAGTTGCTGCATCAATTGTACGTCTGATTGAGGCGGCTGAGTCGCAACTTAGAGAACACACAGTCCTCACCGTATTTCTCTTGAGCTAAGGCCCGCAGACCTCGCCCAATCACTCGTGGTAAGTGTCGGTGTCAAAACCGGCGGATCTCGGGTAGGGGGTCCCGAACTGTGCGTCTAGGCGGATGCTAACAGGAGACAAGGGACACGATGTTTTTACCCAGGTTCGGGCCCTCTCGATGGAGGTAATACCCTACTCCTGCTTGATTAATATTGATGATATGGGTAGTACAAGAGTAGATCTACCACGAGATCAAGGAGGCTAAACCCTAGAAGCTAGCCTATGGCATGATTGTTGTTAGATCCTCTGGGACTAAAACCCTCCGGTTTATATAGATACCCGGATAGGTTAGGGTTACACATGTCGGTTACAATGGTAGGAGATCTACATATCCGTATCGCCAAGCTTGCCTTCCACGCCAAGGAAAGTCCCATCTGGACACGGGACAAAGTCTTCAATCTTGTATCTTCATAGTCCAGGAGTCCGGCCGTGATGATAGTCCGGCTATCCGGACACCCCCTAGTCCGGGACTCCCTCATTAGCCCCCGAACCAGGCTTCAATGACGATGAGTCCGGCGCGTTGATTGTCTTGACATTGCGGCGGGTTCTTCTCCAAATTCCATATACTTGTCGAATAGTGTCCGGCTTCGATAAATGCTGCGCTCCTTGGCTTCTACGCCCAAAATGGCCCTCTTCCACGTGTTTGAATGAATGCGAAAAGCCGAGGTATTTTACAATTACCACCCTAGCCGCGTAAATGAGCCGCCTATAAAAGGGGCAAGGATCTAGATCTGAGTCACACCATCCCTCCTTCGCGAGCTTTCATCGGAGCGCCTCTGACCAAAGCCCATTCCATCATGGACAGTCGACGCGGCTCCTCCTCTCGTGCTCCCAGCCCACAGCCTGGAAATTGGGAGAGATGCTCAGTCCCGCATAGCGAGCTAGTTATACTCTAAGCCAAGGGATTTCTCCCCCCGGCCTTCATGGTTCCGGTTCGAGCCGGACTTGCCACCTACAAAGGCGGAAAGCAAGCGGAGAGCGTCCCCGATCCCTCTAAAGGAGAGCGGGTATGCTTCATCTCTTATCTAGTAAGAGGACTCGGATTTCCAATCCATCCGCTTTCTCCGGGGCTCTTGGAGTTCTCTGACCTCCAATTGCACCACCTTACTCCTGCCTCCATCCTGCACATCGCGGGCTTCGTGGCCCTTTGCGAACTGTTCTTGGGCGTCGAGGCTCATTTCGGGTTGTGGAAGAGAATATTCTGCCTAGTACCCCGTTCTCATGAGGGGTCAATATTGTTGGAAATATGCCCTAGAGGCAATAATAAAGGATTATTATTATATTTCCTTGTTCATGATGCTTGTCTTTTATTCATGCTATAATTGTATTATCCGGAAATCGTAATACACGTGTAAATACATAGACCACAATATGTCCCTAGTGAGCCTCTAGTTGACTAGCTCGTTGATCAATAGATAGTCATGGTTTCACGACTATGGACATTGGATGTCATTGATAAGCGGGATCACATCATTAGGAGAATGATGTGATGGACAAGACCCAATCCTAAGCATAGCACAAGATCGTGTAGTTTGTTTTGCTAGAGCTTTTCCAATGTCAAGTATCTCTTCCTTAGACCATGAGATCGTGTAACTCCCGGATACCGTAGGAGTGCTGTGGGTGGACCCGAGGTCACACTGTAACTGGGTGACTATAAAGGTGCTCTGAGGGTATCTCCGTAGGTGTCTGTTGGGTTGACACGGATCGAGACTGGGATTTGTCACTCCGTGTTGCGGAGAGGCATCACTGGGCCCACTCGGTAGTGCATCATCATAATGAGCTCAAAGTGACCAAGTGTCTGGTCACGGGATCATGCATTACGGTACGAGTAAAGTGACTTGCCGGTAACGAGATTGAACTATTGGAAATATGCCCTAGAGGCAATAATAAAAGCATTATTATTATATTTCCTTGTTCATGATAATTGTCTTTTGTTCATGCTATAACTGTATTATCCGGAAATCGTAATACACGTGTGAATACATAGACCACAATACGTCCCTAGTGAGCCTCTAGTTGACTAGCTCGTTGGTCGACGAGATAGTCATGGTTTCGACTATGGACATCGGATGTCATTGACAGCGGGATCACGTCATTAGGAGAATGACGTGATGGACAAGACCCAATCCTAAGCATAGCACAAAGATCGTGTAGTTCGTTTTGCTAGAGCTTTTCCAATGTCAAGTATCTCTTCCTTAGACCGTGAGATCGTGTAACTCCTGGATACCGTAGGAATGCTTTGGGTGTACCAAACGTCACAACGTAACTGGGTGACTATAAAGGTGCATTACGGTGTATCTCCGAAAGTGTCTGTTGGGTTGACACGGATCGAGACAGGATTTGTCACTCCGTATGACGGAGAGGTATCATCGCCCACTCGGTAATGCATCATCATAATAAGCTCAAAGTGATCAAGTGTCTGGTCACGGGATCATGCATTACTGATGCGAGTAAAGTGACTTGCGATAATGAGACTAAGCGAGGTATTGGGATACCGACGATCGAGTCTCGGGCAAGTAACATACCGTCGACAAAGGGAATAGCATACGGGGTTGCTTGAACCCTCGACATCGTGGTTCATCCGATGACAACATCGAGGCGTGTAGGAACCAACATGGGTATCCAGATCCGCTGTTGGTTATTGACGGAGAAGGCGTCTCGGTCATGTCTGCATGTCTCCCGAACCCGTAGGGTCTACACATAAGGTTCGGTGGCGCTAGGGTTAATAGGAAGACTTGTATGTGATTACCGAATGTTGTTGAGTCCGGATGAGATCCCGGACGTCACGAGGAGTTCCGGAATGGTCCGGAGGTAAAGATTTATATATGGGAAGTCGTCAAACGGACACCGGAAAAGTTTCGGGTCATATCGGTATTATGGAGGATCCACCGGAAAGGTTCCGGAGGACCACCGGGAGGGGCCACCCCTTTTGGGGGCCACTTGGGCTGCGTGGGAGGCAGCCAGCCCCTAGTGGGCTGGGCGCACCCCCTCCCCTTGGCCCATGCGCCTAGGGTTGAGGGGGAACCCTAAGGCGCCCCCTTGCTTGGGGCAAGCCCCCTCCCTTGGCCGCCCCCCCTCTAGATGCATCTGAGGGGCCGCCCCTCCTCCCTTCCCCTATAAATAGAGGGGTGAGGGAGGGCTGCAAACACCATTGAAGGCGCAGCCCTCCCTCCCAACACCTCTCCTCCTCCGCATAAGCTTGGCGAAGCCCTACCGAGAACAGCCACTCCATCCGCATCACGCCGTCGTGCTGCCATTGGAGTTGTCTTCCTCAACCTCTCCTTCCTCCTTGCTGGATCAAGGCGAAGGAGGCGCCATAAATCCCGTCTGCGTGTGTTGAACGCGGAGGTGCTGTCCGTTCAGCACTTGGTCATCGGTGATCGGAATCACGTTGGGAACGTCTTCATCATCACCACTCCCTCGAACGCTTCCGTACTCGATCTACTGGTATGTAGATGCAAACTCTCTCTCTTGACTCGTTGCTTAGTAGAACTCATAGATGGATCTTGGTGAAACCGTAGGAAAATTTTGAATTTTCTGCAACGTTCCCCAACATGAACGAGGTATTGGGATACCGACGATTGAATCTCGGGCAAGTAACATACCGTCTGACAAAGGGAATAGTATACGGGGTTGCTTGAATCCTCGACATCGTGGTTCATCCGATGAAATCATCGAGGAGAATGTAGGAGCCAACATGGGTATCCAGATCCCGCTGTTGGTTATTGACCGGAGAGCCGTCTCGGTCATGTATGCATGTCTCCCGAACCCGTAGGGTCTACACACTTAAGGTTCGGTGACGCTAGGGTTATTAGGAAGACTTGTATGTGATTACCGAATGTTGTTGAGTCCCGGATGAGATCCCGGACGTCACAAGGAGTTCCGAATAGTCCGGAGGTAAAGATTTATATATGGGAAGTTGTCAAGCGGACACCGGAAAGTTTGAGGTCATATCGGTATTGTACTGGGGCCACGGAGAGGTTCCGGGTCCACCGGGAGGCCACCCCTCTCGGAGGGCCTCATGGGCCACAAGGGGCAGGAACCAGCCTGGAGGGCTGGGCGCCCCCTTGGGCCCATGCGCCTAGGGTTGGGGGAACCCTAGTGGGGCGCCCCCCTTTGCTTGGGGGCAAGCCCCTCCCTAGCCCCTCTAGATCTCATCTAGAGGGGCCGTGCCCCTTCCCTATAAATAGAGGGGTGAGGTGAGGTTGCAACAGACTTCAAGGCGCAGCCCTCCCTCCCAACACCTCTCCTCCTCCGTGTGTGCTTGGCGAAGCCCTGCCGAGGCTGTCACTCCATCACCACCACGCCGTCGTGCTGCTGTTGGAGCCTTCTTCCTCAACCTCTCCTTCCCCTTGCTGGATCAAGAAGGAGGAGACGTCGTCCGCTCCGTCGTGTGTTGAGCAGCGGAGGTGTTGTCCGTTCGGCACTTGGTCATCGGTGATTTGAATCACGGCGAGTACGACTCCATCATCCCCGTTCCCTTGAACGCTTCCGCACGCGATCTACAAGTGGTATGTAGATGCAATCTCTCTCCCATGACTCCTTGCTTAGATGTACTCATAAATGGATCTTGGTGAAACCGTAGGAAAAAAATTTAATTTTCTGCAACGTTCCCCAACAGTGGCATCATGAGCTAGGTCTATGCGTAGTTCTCTATTGCACGAGTAGAACACAATTTTGTTGTGGGCGTAGATCATGTCAACTTGCTTGCCGCTACTAGTCTTTTCTTGCTTCAGCGGTATTGTGGGATGAAGCGGCCCGGGCCGACCTTACACGTACGCTTACGTGAGACGGGTTCCACCGACTGACATGCACTAGTTGCATAAGGTGGCTAAGCGGGTGTCTGTCTCTCCTACTTTAGTTGGAGCGGATTAGATGAAAAGGGTCCTTATGAAGGGTAAATAGAAGTTGACAAAATCACGTTGTGGTTATTAAGTAGGTAAGAAAGCGTTCTTGCTAGAACCCAATTGCAGCCACGTAAAGATGCAACAACAATTAGAGGACGTCTAACTTGTTTTTGCAGCAATTGTCATGTGATGTGATATGGCCAGAAGTTGTGATGAATGATGAATGATATATTGTGATGTATGAGATCATATTCTTGTAATAGGAATCACGACTTGCATGTCGATGAGTATGACAACCGGCAGGAGCCATAGGAGTTGTCTTAATTATTATATGACATGCGAGTCATTGATTCAACGCCATGTAAATTACTTTACTTTATTGCTAAACGTGTTAGCCATATTAGTAGAAGTAATAGTTGGCGAGCAACTTCATGGAGACACGATGATGGAGATCATGATGATGGAGATCATGGTGTCATGCCGGTGACAAGATGATCATGGAGCCCCGGAGATGAAGATCAAAGGAGCCATATGATATTGGCCATATCATGTCACTACTTTATATAATTGCATGTGATGTTTATTATGTTTTGTGCATCTTGTTTACTTAGAACGACGGTAGTAAATAAGATGATCCCTTAGAATAATTTCAAGAAAGTGTTCCCCTAACTGTGCACCGTTGCTAAAGTTAAATGCGTTTGAAGCACCACGTGATGATCGGGTGTGATAGATCCTTCCGTTCACATACAACGGGTGTAAGACAGTATTAAACATGCATAAACACTTAGGGTTAACTTGAGCGAGCCTAGCATGTACGGACATGGCCTCGGAACACAAGAGACCGAAGGTCGAACATGAGTCGTATGGAAGATACGATCAACATGGAGATGTTCACCGGCGATGACTAGTCCGTCTCATGTGATGATCGGACACGGCCTAGTCGACTCGGATCATGTAACACTTAGATGACTAGAGGGATGTCAAATCTGAGTGGGAGTTCATTAAATAATTTGATTAGATGAACTTAATTATCATGAACTTAGTCTAAAGTCTTTCCAAAATATGTCTTGTAGATCAAATGGCCAACGCTCATGTCAACATGAACTTCAATGCGTTCCTAGAGAAAACCAAGCTGAAAGATGATGGCAGCAACTATTCGGACTGGGTCCTAACACGAGATCATCCTCATAGCAGCCAAGAAACAATATGTCCTAGAAGCACCGCTTAGGTGATGCACCCATCGAAGAACCAAGACATTATGAATGCTTGGCAGTCTCGTCTTGATGATTACTCCCTCGTTCGATGCGGCATGCTTTACAGCTTAGAACCGGGGCTCCAAAAGCGTTTTGAGCAACACGGAGCATATGAGATGTTCGAGGAGCTGAAAATGGTTTTCCAAGCTCATGCCGGGTCAAGAGATATGAAGTCTCCGACAAGTTCTATAGTTGTAAGATGGAGGAAAACAGTTACATCGGTGAGCACATACTCAAAATGTCCGGGTTACACAACCGCTTTGTCCCATTTGGACATTAACCTCCCGGACGAGGCGGTCATTGTGAGAATCCTTGATCGCTCCACCAAGCTACAAGAGCTTTGTAATGAACTACAATATGCGGGGATGGTGAAGACCATTCCTGAAGTATTCTCAATCTGAAGTCGTGAGGTTGAAATCAAGAAAGAACATCAAGTGTTGATGGTCAATAAAACCACTAAGTTCAAAAAGGGCAAGGGTAAGAAGATCTTCAAGAAGGACGGCAAAGATGTTGCGGCCCGGTAAGCAAGTTGCCGGGAAGAAGTCAAAGAATGGACCCAAGCACGAGACAGAGTGCTTTTATTGCAAAGGGAAGGAACCCTTTGAAGCGGAACTGCCCCAAATACTTAGCGGACAAGAAGGCCGGCAACACTAAAGGTATATTTGATATACATGTAATTGATGTGTACCTTACCGATTACTCGTAGTAACTCACAGGTATTTGATACGGTGCCGTTGCTCATATTTGTAACTCACAGCAGGAGCTGCGGAATAAACGGAGTCTGGCGACGGACGAGGTGACGATCTTGGCGTCGGGAATGGTTCCAAGGTTGATGTGATCGCCGTCGGCACGCTACCTCTACATTTACCTACGGGATTAGTTTTGAACCTCAATAATTGTTATTTAGTGCCAAGTTTGAGCATGAACATTGTATTAGGATCTCGTTTAATGCGAGATGGCTACTCATTTAAATCCGAGAATAATGGTTGTTCTATTTATATGAGAGTTATGTTTTATGGTCATGCTCCGATGGTCAATGGTTTATTCTTAATGAATCTCGGCGTAATATTACACATATTCATAGTGTGAATACCAAAAGATGTAAAGTTGATAACGATAGTCCCACATACTTGTGGCACTTTGCCGCCTATGGTCACATTAGTGTCAAGCGCATGAAGAAGCTCCATTCGATGGACTTTTAGAGTCTCTCGATTATGAATCATTTGACACATGCGAACCATGCCTTATGGGCAAAATGACCAAGACTCCGTTCTCCGGAACAATGGAGCGAGCAACCAACTTATTGGAAATCATACATACCGATGTGTGCGGTCCAATGAGCGTCGAGGCTTCATGGAGGATATCGTTATGTTCTCACTCTCACCGATGACTTGAGTAGATATGGGTATGTCTACTTGATGAAACACAAGTCTGAGACCTTTGAAAAGTTCAAGGAATTTCAGAATGAGGTAGAGAATCAACGTGACCGAAAAATAAAGTTCTTCTGATCAGATCGTGGAGGAGAATATTTAAGTCACGAATTTGGTACACACTTAAGGAAATGTGGAATCGTTTCACAACTCACGCCGCTGGAACACCTCGGTAATGGTGTGTCCGAGCGTCGTGTCGCACTCTATTGGATATGGTGTGATCTATGATGTCTCTTCTGATTTGCCGCTATCATTTTGGGGATACGCTCTAGAGACAGCTACATTCACTTTAAATAGGGCACCGTCTAAATCCGTTGAGACGACACCGTATGAATTATGGTTTGGGAAGAAACCTAAGCTGCGTTTCTAAAAGTTTGGGGATGCGATGCTTATGTCAAGAAACTTCAACTGAAAAGCTCGAACCCAAGTCCGAAAATGCGTCTTCATAGGATACCCTAAGGAAACCATTGGGTATACCTTCTACCTTAGATCCGAAGGCAAGATCTTTGTTGCCAAGAACGGATCCTTTCTTGAAAAGAGTTTCTCTCGAAAGGAGTAAGTGGGAGGAAAGTAGAACTCGATGAAGTACTACCTCTTGAACCGGAAAATAGTGCAGCTCGGAAAATGTTCCTATGGTGCCTACACCTCTTTGGAGAGGAAATTAACGATGATGATCAAAGTACTTGGATCAAGTTGCTCTTGAACTTCAGAGGTCCACAAGGACACGCCCACACCGTGAGTGGTATGGCAACCCTGTCACGGAAATCATGTTGTTAGACAACAAAGTGAACCTTGAACTATGAAGAAGCGATGGCGGGCCCCAGTTCCAACAAATGGCTTGAAGCCATGCAATCCGAGATAGGATCCATGTATGAAAACAAAGTATGGACTTTGGCAGACTTGCCCGATGATCGGCGGCGATAGAAAACAAATGGATCTTTAAGAAGAAGGCAGCGGATGGTAATGTCACCATCTATAAAGCTCGACTTGTCGCTAAGGGTTATCGGCAAGTTCAAGGGATTGACTACGATGAGACTTTCTCTCCGTGGCGAAGCTTAAGTCCGTCCGAATCATGTTAGCAATTGCCGCGTACTATGATTATGAGATATGGCAGATGGACGCCTAAAACAGCGTTCCTTAACGGTTATCTTAAGGAGAGGCTGTATATGATGCAATAGGAAGGTTTTGTCGATCCTAAGAATGCTAACAAAGTATGCAAGCTCCAGCGATCCATTTATGGGCTGGTGCAAGCATCTCGGAGTTGGAACATTTGCTTTGATGAGATGATCAAGCGTTTGGGTTTATGCAGACTTATGGAGAAGCCTGCGTTTACAAGAAAGTGAGTGGGAGCTCAGAGCATTTCTCATATTATATGTAGATGACATACTTTTGATGGGAAATGATATAGAACTCTTGGACAACATTAAGGCCTACTTGAATAAAAGTTTTTCAATGAAGGACCTTGGAGAAGCTGCTTATATATTAGGCATCAAGATCTATAGAGATAGATCGAGGCGCCTCATAGGTCTTTCACAAAGCACAAACCTTGATAAGATTTTGAAGAAGTTCAAAATGGATCAGTCCAAGAAAGGGTTCTTTTGTCTTTGCCAAGGTGTGAGATTGAGCTCGGCTCAATGCCCGACCACGGCAAAAGATAAAGAAGAGATGAGCGTCATCCCCTATGCCTCGGCCATAGGATCTATTATGTATGCCATGCCGTGTACCGGACTGATGTAAACCTTGCCGTAAGTTTGGTAGGAAGGTACCAAAGTAATCCTGGCAAGGAACACTTTGGACAGCGGTCAAGAATATCCTGAAGTACGAAAAGGACAAAGGACATGTTTCTCGTTTATGGAGGTGACGAAGAGCTCGTCAGTAAAGGGTTACGTCGGCGCTTAGCTTCGACACAGATCTGAATGACTCTAAGTCACAAACCGGATACGTGTATATGTTGAATGGTGGAGCGATGGTGGTGTAGCTGCAACAAGAGCGTCGTGGCGGGATCTACATGTGAAGCGGAGTACATGGCAGCCTCGGAGGCAGCACATGAAGCAATATGGGTGAAGGAGTTCATCACCGACCTAGGAGTCATACCCAATGCGTCGGGGCCGATCAAACTCTTACGTGACAACACCGGAGCTATTGCACTTGCCAAGGAGCCCAGGTTTCACAAGAAGAACTGGCACATCAAGCGTCGATTCAACTCCATCCGTGAAAATGTTCAAGATGGAGACATAGAAATTTGCAAAGTGCATATGGATCTGAATGTCGCAGATCCGTTGACTAAACCTCTTCCGCGGGCAAAACATGATCAACACCAGAAGTCTATGGGTGTTCGATTCATCACAATGTAACTAGATTATTGACTCTAGTGCAAGTGGGAGACTGTTGGAAATATGCCCTAGAGGCAATAATAAAGGATTATTATTATATTTCCTTGTTCATGATGATTGTCTTTTATTCATGCTATAATTGTATTATCCGAAAATCGTAATACACGTGTGAATACATAGACCACAATATGTCCCTATTGAGCCTCTAGTTGACTAGCTCGTTGATCAATAGATAGTCATGGTTTCCTGACTATGGACATTGGATGTCATTGATAAGCGGGATCACATCATTAGGAGAATGATGTGATGGACAAGACCCAATCCTAAGCATAGCACAAGATCGTGTAGTTCGTTTTGCTAGAGCTTTTCCAATGTCAAGTATCTCTTCCTTAGACCATGAGATCATGTAACTCCCGGATACCGTAGGAGTGCTTTGGGTGTACCAAAGCGTCCTGGCGTAATCGGGTGACTATAAAGGTGCACTACGTGTATCTCCGAAAGTGTCATGGGGTTGACACGGATCGAGGCGGGATTTATCACTCCGTGTTGCGGAGAGGTATCATTGGGCCCACTTTCGGTAGTGCATCATCATAATGAGCTCAAAGTGACCAAGTGTGCAGTCACGGGATCATGCATTATGGTGCGAGTAAAGTGACTTGCGATAACGAGATTGAGCGAGGTATTGGGATACCGACGATCGAATCTCGGGCAAGTAACATACCGTCGACAAAGGGAATAGTACGGGGTTGCTTGAATCCTCGACATCGTGGTTCATCCGATGAAATCATCGAGGAGAATGTAGGAGCCAACATGGGTATCCAGATCCGCTGTTGGTTATTGACCGAGAGCCGTCTCGGTCATGTTCGCATGTCTCCCGAACCCGTAGGGTCTACACATAAGGTTCGGTGGCGCTAGGGTTATTAGGAAGACTTGTATGTGATTACCAAATGTTGTTGAGATGCGGATGAGATCCCGGACGTCACGACGAGTTCCGAATAGTCCGGAGGTAAAGATTTATATATGGGAAGTTGTCAAACGGACACCGGAAAGTTTGAGGTCATATCGGTATTGTCTGGGGCCACCGGAGAGGTTCGGGGTCCACCGGGAGGCCACCCTCTCGGAGGGCCTCATGGGCCTGAGGGCAGGGAACCAGCCTGGAGGGCTGCCCCCTTGGGCCCATGCGCCTAGGGTTGGGGGAACCCTAGTGGGGCGCCCCCTTTGCTTGGGGGCAAGCCCCTCCCCTCCGCCGCCCCCTCTAGATCTCATCTAGAGGGCCACCCCTGCCCTTCCCTATAAATAGAGGGGTGAGGGAGGCTGCAACAGACTTCAAGGCGCAGCCCTCCCTCCCAACACCTCTCCTCCTCCAGCGTGTGCTTGGCGAAGCCTGTGGAAGCTGTCACTCCATCACCACCATGCCGTCGTGCTGCTGTTGGAGCCTTCTTCCTCAACCTCTCCTTCCCCCTTGCTGGATCAAGAAGGAGGAGACGTCGTCCATTCCGTACGTGTGTTGAACGCGGAGGTGCTGCCCGTTTGGCACTTGGTCATCGGTGATTTGAATCACGGCGAGTACGACTCCATCATCCCCGTTCCCTTGAACGCTTCCGCACGCGATCTACAAGTGGTATGTAGATGCAATCTCTCTCCCATGACTCGTTGCTTAGATGAACTCATAGATGGATCTTGGTGAAACCGTAGGAAAAATTTTAATTTTATGCAACGTTCCCCAACAAATATATCAAGTGGGCGGAGCCGAGCTATGGCGCATCGCCGGGACCGGATACCTATCCGGAACCCCAAAGAAGGCGTCCGAAGACTGGCCTTCGGAATGGTTTTACATGGAGGATGTCCGCTGCGGATCCTGTTCGGATCGGCCTTCCGAGTTCAGCAATGCTCCTCTGAAGAAGCGCCTAAGTTGGCGCCCTCGAACCTCCGGAGAGAAGATGATCGGGATGTCCTTTATTTGATGAGCCGAATAAAAGTTCTTGGCTCATGCCGGATTGACCATGACAGGAGTCATGGCAATCTGCATTATGAAGTGCAGCCGCTCCAATACAGGGGCCACCCATGTGGGACTTCAGCAGGGAGGGCGATGCCACCCGCCATGGCCGCAAAGGGCGAGGATCGGTCACCGAACTGGTGAAGATCTTATGCGCCATGTATAAAGGGAGGAGAAGGATTTCCTCCGTGTCAATCCATCAAGGAGTTTTCTTGAATAATCCTCGAAGCTGGGTAAGCAAACATCTTTGTGACCTGTCCGATCCATGTTCCCGTAGTTAAATATCTCATTTCATGGTTTTTATGCGAGGCTGCGCCGGATTGTGGAGAAGATACACAGCCCGCCCCACAACCCGAGGATCCGGGCGGTCCCTCGATCCGACCTCCAAGAGGATCCGGATATAAAGGTGGAGTTGATCGGACGGGTGTTCTACCAACTTAGCATCGACAATGCTTTGGTAGCCATTACGGTGATTACCGGAATACTTCCAGCCTCACAGTGGCGAGACCAAGATCCCAAAACCACGATAATGACCCATCCATGCTTATTTTTTATCACCATATACCAATGGTGTTTATGAAGTACCTTCGAGGCAGGAAGCCGAGCTGCGTGACTGGCCAACAAAGGCGGTCTTGCCCCTTGAGTTAAAAGAAGTGTGGTCTGGATCGAAACTCCGCCGCAATGGTATGGCGTGTCACCATACTCCCAGGATTGATTCTTGGAAGGCGTACTAACGCTGATGCTCTTTTCAGGAAAAAGAGCGCTCACCGGACTGAGTCCGGGGAGGTTGCCAATCGAACCTTCACCGGCCAAGCTTCAAAGCCGGGTCCGGAGGCTAAGGCGAGCACGAGTCGTGCGTCGGATGCTCCTCCGACAGAGGATGCCGACAGGTTGTCCGCCACCAACTCCAAGGTGGAGAGCGCCTTGAATCACAGGCGCCGCCGGACGGTTCTTCATGACGCATGTTTCTCCCAAGAGGCCTTGAATGCCTTCGATTCGGGAGATGCGCACCTCCGTGCCGCTCAAGATGGTCTAGCCAGAGCCGCAGAGCAGTATGTAAAGGACATACGGGTAAGGAAATTTGTGATTATATATGCCAAGTAGCCCCGAGACTTAAAATAGTTAGAATAACTGATTTAAGGATCATTTGTTATGCTGAGGATCTTCTGAGAAAAGAATACCCGATCGTCCCGGGAGCTTGAAGAGTCTGAGGCCCAACTTGAGGCCGCACTAGCCACTACGGGAGCCACAGAGACCCCTCTGGTAATATACGCTTGGAAGATAAATAATTTATGAAGTGCGGCGGTGTGTAAATCGACAAAAACATTGCGAGATGGCGCGGACTAGATCCGGACAAGGAACAGCTCTTACGCCCGGTTAAAGGGCCGGCGAGAGTGCTTACGAGGGTGCGGCAGGAGAAGAATAACCTCCAAGACGCCAACACCAAGCTGGGTGAGGAACTAAAGGACGTTCGTGCCCAGTTACCTGACTCCGTAAAGGAGAATCGGCGGCTTCGTCGTGGCATCTTCAGTAAGTGCTTGAGCGAACTTTGAAAGAGTTCGGCGAGGAAGGCGACTAACATAAACATGTATGTAGGTTTTCTCACAGGTCGTCCTGAGGAGGAGATACCCAATTCTTCGGGTGATCTTCTTCCCGAACTGCGTCAGCTGCACGAACGAGTCCGGCAGATGATGAAAAGCACCGGCCAGGCCTTGTGGCCATCTATCTCCCTACCCGAAGGCATTGGGGAGCTGGCAGAGCGGCTTCAAGGAGCACAGCGGTGCTTCTGGCTATGGAAGATATCAGCCTGCCGTCAAGGCGCCAAGGAGGCCTGGGCCATGGTAAAGACGTGGTACACGAAGGCTTCCCCAAACCACATGGCCAAGGTCGGACCTGTGGGGCCGGATGGGATGGAGATCCCTGTAAGCTTAGTGTACGGCCAAGTAGAATTGGCCGCCAAGTATTCCCAGCAAGATTGTAAATTAGATAGCCTATTAGGTGGCATTGAGGAGGAATACAATGAGTCGAGTTTACTATGTAAAAATATGACATGAAAAAATGTCTTCTAGCCGGATTGTAGATCGTTTGTCATAGCGAACCTTTTAAACCCGACCTCCGGACCCAATAGTCCGGAGTGTGTCCGAATACCTTCATGGTTATATAAGAACCGAGGTATGCATGGAGACAAGGCGTAGGGGTCATTGTTGTTGTATCAGACAAGTGCCCAACTAGTTATGTTATATTACATGGGTAGTAAGAAACATCTTCCAGGGAGAATAGTTCCGATAAGGGTTCCTTTATTTGGGATGCATGCGCTAAAGTGCATGTCAAAGCTGCTATGAAAGCGAGAAAATCATCTGGGGCAGATGGGTAAATAGTTAAAATCATCTTTCAGTTCATCGACCGAATATTCCCTTAAGAACGCTAGCTTTCGGCTTCACCCGGTCTGAGGTACACATACGGCTGACCGGCGGTAACAATCACAGAGGTGCTCCCTTTACCACCTAGCCGAACAATCGGGAACGTAGGGGTAAGCACAGGAGCCAGGCAACCCAGCTTGGCCAAAACTTAAGTCATATCGATGCATATAATGGTGAATAAAAGGTACATACGGAAGTTTAATGCATGTGTTGGGCATGAAGCCCGTATAAATAAGCTTCTGTTGAAGAAGCCCCCAGGTATAATGAGCGCGGACAGCGCGTCAATTGTGTGCGATAAAAGTGCAAACGAGCCTCTAGAGGCTACAAGAAGGAGGAAGGAGAGAAATAAAAGACAGCAAAAAGCAAAAAATAAAAAATGCGGACGGAGGAAGGAGACGAACTTGGAGTCTGGCACTTAGGCGTAGAATCTTCGTAGACGGGCTGCGTTCCATGGGTTCGGCTCGAGTCGGTTATCCGATGCGTTTATAGACGGTATGCCCGCTTGATCGAGGACACAGTCGATGATGAAGGGACCTTCCCATTTGGGCTTGAGTTTGTCCTTTCTCTTGTCCGTGAGGCGTAGAACTAGTTCGCCAGCGTTATAAGCTTTGGCCCGTGCTTCCCTGCTTTGATATCTTGAGCTGTTGTTGATAGAATGCGGAATGAGCTTTTGCCACGTCAGCGCTCCTCCTCCAATGCGTCAAACTGTCCTGTCGATCAAGCTCGGCTTCTCTTTCTTCATACATGCGCCGAGGTGAGTCATGTATTATGTCGCAGGCAAGACTGCCTCTCTGCGCCGTACACCATGAAGAATGGTGTGAATCGTAGTACGATTTGGCGTGGTCCGCAGCCCCCAGTCTGGTCGAGCTCCTCAACCCGGTCGTGTTAGATTCCTTGAGGACCGCACTAGTCGGGTTTAATGCCGCTCATGATTAGACCATTTGCCCGCTCGACTTGGTCGTTGGTTTGAGGGTGATAGGCGAGGCGTGTCGAGCTTGATGCCTATGTTTTTGCACCATAATTTGACCTCATCGGCCGTGAAGTTGGTGCCATTATCGGTGATAATCTTTGTGGGGGACACCGTAACGGTGCACTACCCCGATATGAAGTCTATCACTGGTCCGGATTCGCCGTTTAACAGGTTTGGCCTCTATCCATTTGGTGAATTTATCCACCATGACCAATAGGTATTTTTGCTTGTGGGTTCCTCCTTTAAGGGGTCCAACCATGTCAAGCCCCGGACATGACGGCCGGGTGATGGGTATAGTTTTAAGGCGGTGGGTGGCATGTGGCTTTGGTTAGCAAAAAGGCGGCAACCGATGCATCGTTGGACTAAGTCCTGAGCATCTGCCCGGCCGTTGGCCAATAAAATCATGTCTGGAAGGCCTTGCCGACAAGGGCCGGGCTGCGGCGTGGTGCCCACCCAGTCCGGCATGAATTTCAGCCAGGAGGTTTCGCCCTTCCTCTTCGGAGATACACCTTTGGAGGACTCCGGTAGTGCTTTTCTTATAAAGCTCTCCCTCATGGACTTTATAGGCTTTAGATCGCCGTACTATGCAGCGAGCCTCATTTTGGTCTTGGGAGTTCCTGCCTAGTTAGGTAGGCTAGGAGTGGTTCCGATCCCAGGCGATAACCACCATTATTTCGTGGCCGGAGGGTGTTATCTCGGGGCGAGCCTCCGGTTGTGTCGAAGTGTTGGCGTCGGGCGGTGCGGTTGGGTCCGGACTGTTATTGCGGACTCCTTCCCATAATACGGATGGCTTGAACAGCCGTTCGGGGAAGATGTTGGGAGGGGCGGCATCGCGTTTTGCACCGATGTGTGCCAATATATCCGCCGCCTGGTTGTTATCCCGGGCTATATGATGAAATTCGAGCACTTCGAACCGTGCTGAAATTTTTAGGACCGCATTGCGGTATGCTGCCATTTTTGGATCTTTGGCATCAAAGTCTCCGTTTATTTGAGATATTGCGATGTTCGAATCCCCGCGCACCTCTAGGCGTTGAATGCCCATGGAGACTGCCATCCGGAGGCCGTGCAGAAGGGCCTCGTATTCGGCTGCGTTGTTGGAGTCCGTATACATTATCTGAAGGACGTGTTGGTTGTGTCCCGGTTGGGGGCGTCGGGCCAACGCTTGACCCAGTGTCGGCCAACATTTTGGAGCCGTCAAAGTGCATGATCCAATTGGAGTATCGCCATACTCTTTAGGGAGTTCGGCGGTCCATTCGCCGAAGTCGGCCAAAACCGGCGACTTAATAGCTCGTCGTGGCTTATAAGTTATATCGAATGGAAGGAGCTCTATGGCCCATTTAGCAATCCGGCCCGTCACGTCGCGGTTGTTTATAATGTCGTTAAGAGGTACTTCGGAGGCTACCGTTATCGAACACTCTTGAAAGTAGTGTCGCAGCTTCCGGGATGCCATGAACACCGCGTATGCTACCTTTTGATAGTGTGGGTACCGGGACTTGCATGGAGTTAGGACAGTGGACACATAATAAACCGGTTTTTGAATAGGGAACCGGTGTCCGTCCGTTTCTCGTTCGACAACAAGCACCGCGCTGACAACTTGATGCATTGCGGCGATATATAATAGCATTGGTTCGCCCACGTTGGGCGCGGCCAGGACCGGATTTGTTGCCAAAATGGCCTTTATTTCTTCGAGTCCGGCCGTGGCGGCATCCGTCCACTCGAAGTGTTCGGTGCAGCGGAGGAGGCGGTAAAGAGGTAATGCCTTTTCTCCTAAACGGGAGATAAAGCGGCTTAGAGCCGCTACGCATCCCGTCAATTTTTGTATTTGTTTGAGGTCTTTTGGAATATCCAATTGTGACAGAGCTCGAATCTTGGCTGGGTTTGCTTCAATTCCTCTACGGACACTCTGAAGCCTGGGAGCTTTCCTACCGAACGCCAAGACGCATTTTTCGGATTGAGCTTGATGTCATATTTTGAAGATTGTCGAATGTGAGCCTCAAGTCGTCTACTAGAGTTTCGGCGTGCTTGGTTTTGTGACCACGTCATCTACATATGCTTGCACCGTTTTGCCGATCTGGTTTGCCGGACATGTCCGAATCATGCTTGATATGTTGCGCCGGCGTTTTTTGAGCCCAAAGGGCATTGTGTTGAAGCGAGCGGGTCGTATGGAGTGATGAATGCTGTTGCAGCTTGGTGCAGCTCCGCCATCTTGATTTGGTGGTAGCCGGATGCAGCGTCGAGGAAGCACAATGAGTCGTGTTCTGCTGTAGCGTCAATGATTTGATCAATTCGAGGGAGGGGGAAGGGATCCTTTGGGCAAGCCTTATTAAGGTCTTTGAATTCAACACATAGGCGCCAGGATTTATCCTTCTTTGGTACCATCACCAGGTTTGCTAGCCGGTCAGGATGTTTTATATCTACGATAAATCCGGCTTCCAAAAGTTTGGCTAGCTCCTCTCCCATGGCCTGTCTCTTGGGTTGGAAAAGCGCCAAGAGCCTGTTTGGTAGCTTGAATCCTTTTAAGATATTTAGGCTGTGCTCGGCCAATCGACGTGGGATTCCTGGCATGTCTGAAGGGTGCCGAGCAAAGATGTCCCGATTTTCTTGTAGAAATTCTCGTAGTCTGGCGTCTACATCGTGGTTTAATTGTGCCCCAATGGAGGCCATCTTTGCGAGGTCCGTTGGGTGGACTTGGAATTTGACTATTTCATCTGCTGGTTTAAAGGAGGTGGACTTGGATCTTTATCAAGTATCACATCGTCCACTGTTCTCCGTGGGCGCATCGCGGTGAGTTCCTCGGCCGCTAGGGCTTCGGATAGTGCCTCGAGGGCTAGTCGGCTGTTTTGTTTTGGTAGCGAGTGCTATGTTCGGATCACTAGCGAGTGGCGATTCCGTTAGGACCGGGCATTTTAAGCTTCATGTACCCATAATGGGGTATAGCTTGAAAAATTGTGAATGCCTCTCGTCCTAATAAAGCATGATATCCTTTGTTGAAGCAGGGCCACTTGAAATGTGACCTCCTCGGACCTGTAATTGTCCGTGAGCGAACACTACGTCTAGCATGATTTTTCCTGGCAAAGATGCTTCCCGGCTAGGGATTATTCCTCTAAAGGTTGTGCTGCTTCGCTCAATGCGGTTCCAGTCTATTTCCATTTTTTCGGAGGGTTTCCTCATAGATGAGGTTTAGTCCATTGCCGCCATCCATGAGTACCTTAGTAAGGCGAAAGTCGTCCACTATCGGGTGAGGACCAAAGCGGTGGTGCCGGGCAGTTCGAATTTAGGTTAAATCACTGGCATCAAAGGTAATAGCCGTGTCACTCCATGGATTTATTGTTGCCACTTGGTAGACTTGACAAAGTCATGCGGAGTGTTCGTTTTTCGCATGTTATTTGATGCGAAAGTCTCGAAGGCTATTAACACCGTCTTGGTGTTCTTTGGGCTGGGATTACGAAGCTAGAAGCTCTTTGCCACTTTTGGCCACTGCCGTAGTATCCAACATGCTCGAAGGCTATGAGTTGGAGTGGCGCCCTACGTGCTATGTATTTTGCAGGTCCGTTTAGCCAACCCTCCGATGCGGTTCCGTACCATTTAGGGGTTTTGGTTTTTGGTACTCAACCCGGTGCTTGATAATGATGCACCCTTTTGTTCCGGACTAGGGATGTATTCGGGGCGGATTATCCCAAAATTTACTTTCGGTTTTCCAGGCGCTCTCCATCACACAGTACTTTTGTACTATGGTCACCAAGTCAGCAAAGCATGTAATTTCGCGATGACTTATGGCGTTTAGGATTCCCTTGTCCGTGCAATTATTGCAGAAAATTGGGATTCGTCCTCCTCTCGGCGATCCTTTATCCTGTTCATAACCAGGAGGAATCGCCCGATAATGATGTCTTGTTTCAGCGGGCTCTTGCCGAATTCGAGAGAGATCGCTAATGTTTGGGTGGCGGGTGGAACTAGATCCGAACCCCGTCAATTTAGGACTCAAGGGCGAGAAGTTTACGAACTTCGGAAGTTTGGATTTTGGAGTGTTATCCAATGAGTCCAACCCGCCGCGACTTTAAGTTCGTGGCTTGATCGACATCCGTCCTCTGCGGGAATCCGGCATGGAGGGATCGGGAATCCGGACGTAGCTAGTCCTTAGGATACAAGAAGAATCGCCGCATTGCTCCTCTATCACAGCAACATGATGGGTAGCACAGGAGAGTTGATCTCTCTCGAGATCGGTTTTAGGCCCAATCCGGTCGTAGTCGGTGGCGACTCCTGAGCGGCGATGCGATCCAAGAGCTCGTTTACGGAGGAGAGCTCGATCGGATCTAACTGTTGGCGAGTTACGAACTAACATGGAGATTGGTTTCGATGACTCGAGAGGTCATCGTCGGCACGATGGCGGATGGCGGTCATAAGAAAACCACCTAGCGAAGAAGTCGGCCAGCGGCCAAGGCTCCTTTGGCGATAGTATCGTCTTTAAAGACGAGATGGGGCATCCTACCTGATGGCGATGGCACAGAGGAACTCTCAATGAAAGCACCAATAACGGTGTCAAAACCGGCGGATCTCGGGTAGGGGGTCCCGAACTGTGCGTCTAGGCGGATGGTAAAAGGAGACAAGGGACACGATGTTTTTACCCAAGTTCGGGCCCTCTCGATGGAGGTAATACCCTACTCCTGCTTGATTAATATTGATGATATGGGTAGTACAAGAGTAGATCTACCACGAGATCAAGGAGGCTAAACCCTAGAAGCTAGCCTATGGTATGATTGTTGTTAGTCCTCTGGACTAAAACCCTCCGGTTTATATAGATACCGGATAGGTTAGGGTTACACAGTCGGTTACAATGGTAGGAGATCTACATATCCGTATCGCCAAGCTTGCCTTCCACGCCAAGGAAAGTCCCATCCGGACACGGGACGAAGTCTTCAATCTCGTATCTTCATAGTCCAGGAGTCCGGTCGTGATGATAGTCCGGCTATCCAGACACCCCCTAGTCCGGGAATCCCTCAGTAAGCCTTCAAGGTAGACTTCGAGAACCTTCACAGACTTGTTCACCGGCACACCACAATTACTCTTGGTGTACTCAAAACTTGATGCCTAACTGTCTGGAAGAATGACAGTCTTCAAAGGTAAGAGGCATCGGATCACGCAGATCAATATCTTTAGTGATGCTCAATCACTTTGGCTCTTGGTTTTTCCTCACTTAGGATTCTCTCAAAGTCATGAGAGGATGGGTTGCTCTCTTATGACAAGTGTCAAGTTCTCTCGGAGCAGCCATCCAACAAGTGGTTGTGGGGGGCTATTTATAGCCAGGGGCAACCAACATGAATTGTCATAAATGCCCTTCTCTCATTTGACCATTCTTAGGATAAGGATCCACTCGACAGCTGGCACGCGGCGCAGCAATGGTCCGAATCTGAACTCTCAAATTCGTTGGGGCACTCAATTTCCTCACTTTTAGGAAGAACGCATTGGCGAACTCGTAACTCCTCAGCATGACCAAATTCGTCAGCGGCCAGATGAACTATGTCACTGCACTACGTCAGATGTACAAGAGATTTCGAAAGGCTTCGCTCGAAGCGGCTTTTGTGTATAGGTTTGAGTAGGTTTGAGCATCACTTTGGAAATGTGAAATATGATTCACCTAGACCCCCTTTGACAATATGGTTTTTCCTATGACTCAAAGAAGAAGAAAAGAAACTATGAAACAAAGTCTTCAAGCTTCAAGGTCTTCACGTCAATTTCTTCAAAGGCCGTACCAATTTCATCACCAATTTCTTCACTTGAATAAATAAATTTTTAGGGGTCGTCTTCCATGTGTTAAACCAAATCTTCTGTGACTCTGTCACCTGTGTATACTCACAAACTCATTAGTTCATTAACCTATTTGCCATCAATACTCCAAAACCACTAAGGGGCACTTGATGCACTTACATGTTCGGTGTTATCATTGACTATAATGACATAGTTTGGCCCCGGCATCTTTAGCTTTCAATATGCATAGTTCGGGATCATACTGAAGCAGCGAATGCGATTCGCCTTGCGGTGCATGGTAGCCACTGCGGAAGGGGACGATGTCGAAGATCAAGTCTTCGCTTTGGAAGTTTTCGGGTGACCCAAAGACTACCTCCAATGTTACCATTCCCCTGCAGCGTGCTTCGACATCGGGTAGAGGGATCGATGCCCATTTTCTTGATCGTATCTGAATAGATCAGATTGAGGTTGTTGCCTCCGTCTATGAGGACGCATGTTAAATGGAACCCATCGACAATGGGGTCCAAGACCAACGCCGCAGACCCTCCATGACAAATACTCGTCGGGTGGTCGTGTTTATCAAATATGATCGAGTAAGCCGACCACGGCTTGTACTTCGAGGCGACGGGCTCTAAAGCATAGACATCTCGCAGTGCGTGTTTCCGCTCCTTTTTAGGGATGTGGGTGACGTAGATCATGTTGACATCCTTTACTTCGGGAGGGAATTGTTTCTGGCCTCCATTATTAAGCCGCTGAGGTTCATCCGCATCCTCGCTAAGTGACTGGCTTTTAGTTTGCCCTTCTGCCGCCACCCTACCGGCCTGTATAAAGACACAGAAATTTTGGTTGGTGTGGTTCGCAGGTTTATCCAAGGTTCCATGAATCTGGCACGGCCCATCGAGGATTTTATCAAGATGGCTGGGACCATCCTTATTCCCTTTAAAGGGCTTCTTTTTCTGGCCTCCCTAGGGCCGTGGAACCCTGCATTGACTGCAACATCCTCCGTGTCACTATCGGTGTTCTTATGTCGGTTCTTATTCTTATGGCACGTGGGTTTACCATTATTGTCGTGGGCTTCCAAGGCACCGGCCTCGCCGTTGTGAGAACTGCGGACCAGCCAGCTATCCTCTCCAGCGCAAAAGCGGGTCGTAAGGGAAGTAAGGGCCGCCATGGTCCTCGGCTTGTCTTGCCCAAGCTGACATGCGAGCCACTCGTCCCAGATACCATGTCGGAAGGTGGCAATTGCCTCTGCGTTGGGGCAGTCGATTATCTGGTTCTTTTTAGTCAAGAACCGATTCCAGAACTTACGGGCTAAATCGCAGGCTGTTGAATAGCGTGGTTGAGGTCGTCAGTGTCCTGAGGTCGAACATAAGTGCCTTGAAAGTTTGCCCTAGAGGCATCCTTGAGTGCCTCCCATCTTCCGATGGAGTGAGGAGGCAGGCTGTTAAGCCAGTGCCTCGCCGGTCCTTTAAGTTTGAGCGGTAGGTATTTGATGGCGTGGAGCTCGTCTCCGTTGGCCATGTGTATGTGGAGGAGAAAATATTCGATCCACACGGCCGGATCGGTCGTCCTGTCGTACTGTTTGACATTTATGGGTTTAAACCCATCCAGGAATTGATGTTCCATCACCTCATCTATGAAAGAGACCGGGTGCACGGGCCCTCGAAACCGAGTCGTATTGTGTCGGACGTCGGGAGTCATCCGTACATAAGCCTGCTCCCGAGCCTTGTCGCGCATGTCTAACCAGCCCTCATAGCCATCGAGTCTGGCTAGCACACGTCGTCTGGACCTGTAGATGTATCGAGGAGGCACTCGATTTTCCTCTATCCGTCTTCGCGCATCATAGGTCTCGGGTAGTCAACAGGATCCTTGCCATGACGACGTGTTGTTGTTTGGGGATTCCTGTGCTCCGTTGTTGGCATGTCGCGCCCTCTAGGGGGTCGATCAAGTTGATCGGCACGACCACATGTCAGGAGCGTGTTGTCAGTTGCATCATCATCGAATTCGGATAACAGATGCCGGTGTGGGTAGGATTTGGTTGCGTTCTCTCACCGTTCTTCGAGGTCTTGCTCGGCTGCGAGAACCACCCCGTTTGTCGTTAAGCTCGTTCTGATTGGCGCACGGTTGTTGCTATTTATTTTTCATGCTCCTGGCAGTGCCACCAGGCGCCGTCTAAACCGCTCCTGCTCATATGAGTCTTCGGGGACTATGTGGTCCTTGGTTCCAAGGCTCTCATCCCCTTTGGATTCAGGTAAATAGTTGTTGTCGGCTCCGTCGAAGAGATCATTAGGGTCTTCATCCTCAGGTATTCCTGTGGGGCCATTTTGCCATTTTGGGGAGGCTTGAATGTCCTCTCCCTTGTCCTCGGCGTCATTGGCTGTTGCGCCGTTATCAGCAGCGCCCATGTTGTTCCCGCTTGGGCCGCTGCCGGTACCCTTAGGGCATCGACGATGGCATTTTGAGGGATTCTTAAGGGTATCCACCATGGTGCGGTCCATCTGCCCGTATTAACTAAGGGTGTGGTTGCTTCAAGTGTGGCGCCGACGTCGTCAT
Source organism: Aegilops bicornis (assembly GCA_021605145.1). Classification (NCBI taxonomy): domain Eukaryota; kingdom Viridiplantae; phylum Streptophyta; class Magnoliopsida; order Poales; family Poaceae; genus Aegilops; species Aegilops bicornis. The sequence goes on along the minus strand of CM038671.1, from coordinate 271,973,196 downwards.
CCATGTCGGTTGCCTCCTCGGTGGCATAGTCCAACACGTCGGTTAAGTCATCGACTGTGGCGACTAGGTGGGCGGTTGGTGGGACGTAAATTTCCCTATCGTCGGCTTTATGTCTGATCTTGTCATGGACCGAGGTCTGGTCATTCGAGATTGACATCCTCTGAATGTGATCCAGCATCTCATTAAGGTGAGATAGGTCCTCGGAGTTCATGGCCTAACTAAGGGTAAGGCAGATATGAAGTGTGGTTTGCAGGTCACATGATGTGACCTTAGTGAATTGGTTGGCCGAGGTTGATCCCCAGGCGCCACCAGGGGAGATTGGATCCAAATTGAATGCCAGATTCATAGTCAGGCTAGGATCGAGTTTCGGGCTCGATGCGATGACCAGATCCGGGCTTGAGTCGACACTTCATACGACAACGGCTGGTTCTGCAGTTAATGTTGGGTCCACTAGGGAATCTAATCCGTGATCTACATCGTATATTGGTTCCTAGATCGAACCTACAGCGGCTGAAGGGTTATCGATCTGACCAGGCATCCAACCAGAAAGGACGAGCTCCCCACGTGAGTCTACAATGTATTTCAAACTCTGAAACATAACAACCTGGTCTGGAGCGAAATTTTTGATCTGGACGAGATGACCCGTCAAATCACCATGTAGAACAATGATGTTGAATGCAAAGAGTTGGCCGGCAACGGAACTCTCAATGAAAGCACCAATGTCGGTGGTAAAACCGGCAGACCTTGGGGTAGGGGGTCCCGAGTTGTGGATCTTGGATCTATGGGTAACAAGGGATGAAGGAGATAGTGTTTACCTAGGTTCGGGCTCTCTCGAAGGGGTAATACCCTATGTCCTGCTTTGATTGTATTGATGGTTGTGTATCGAGTACAAGCTTGATGTACCTCGAGATCGTAAGTTGTGTTCTACCCCTAGGGCTAGGCGGATGTAATTGTGACCATCCTCTATATGGACTAAACCCCACAGCTTACATAGACGTTGGAGGGTACTTAGGGTTACCCATGGTTGGTTGCCAAACTAGGGATAAACATGTCGGCAGCCGATGTTGTCCTTGGAGTACACGTCAAGTCTTCGACAGAGTCCATCTTGATCACGTCAAAGTGTGAGGCCTCCAAAGTCCTTCCTTATGAGTATGATGGGCCATAAGTTCGGCTCACGGACTGTGGGCCAACTAGGTTGGTACCCCCTAGTCCAGGACACCGTCAACTATGGTAGAAAAAATCAGTATACTCTTGTTCATAAGGATAAACATATTACTCTGCTTCCTATGTCTCGTGAACATATTTTGAAAGATGATCTTAATAGAGTTAGTAAAGCAAAATAGGAGCAAAACAAGAGTGAAATCAAATCGTGGAAAAAGAATTTGAGCAACAAGTTAAGCCTAAGAACAAACATCATCTAGTGTTGCCTCTGAAATTAAATTCAAAAGTGGATATTTACTTGCCACCAAATCTGATGTTGATGATCTAGATTTTAACAAATCTGTTTGCTATGCTTTTGTGTGCAGAGAGGCATTATTTTCAATCAAGGACGTGTCTCCCTCTTTGCCTCATGCTGTAACTAACATTTTGCAAGAGTTCGCTGATGTCTTTCCACAAGATGTGCCACCGAGATTACCACCTATTCGAGGGATTGAGCATCAGATTGACTTAATTCCCGGTGCTTTGCTACCCAACCGTGCGCCATATTGTACCAATCTAGAGGAGACAAAGAAGATTATGTGTCAAGTACATGAGTTTCTCGACAAAGGTTATATACGTGAATCCCTGAGTCCTTGTGTTGTTCCTATTATTCTAGTGCCGAAAAAGGATGGTACATCGCGTATGTGTGTTGATTGTAGATCCATTAATAATATTACTATTCGATATCATCATCATATTCCTACGCTAGATGATATGCTTGATGAATTAAGTGGCTCTACTATATTCTCCAAAGTTGATTTGCGTAGTGGATACCATCAAATTCTTATGAAATTGGGAGATGAATGGAAAACATCATTTAAAAACTAAGTTTGGATTGTATGAGTGGTTAGTCATGCCTTTTGGGTTAACTAATACACCTAGCACTTTTATGAGATGAATGAACGAAGTTTTACGTGCTTTCACTGGACGATTTGGATAGTCTATTTTGATGATATACTGATTTATAGTAAATCTTTGAGGAACACTTGGATCATTTGTGTGTTGTTTTTATTGTTGTACGTGATGCACGAGTGTTTGGTAACCTTGGGAAGTGCACCTTTTGCACCGACCGAGTACATTTTCTTGGCTATGTTGTTACTCCACAAGGAATTGAAGTTGATATAGCCAAGATTGAAGTAGTTGAGAGTTGGTCGCAGCCCAAAATAGTCACACAAGCAAGGAGTTTTCTTGGGCTCGCTGGCGTTTTGTGAGAGATTTCAGCACCATTGCTATACCTCTCAATGATCTTACAAATAAGGATGTGCCTTTTATTTGGGGTCCTGCACAGGAAGAAGCCTTCATGGTATTGCAAGATAACTTAATGCGTGCTCCTTTACTCCAACTTCTTGATTTTAAAAAGACTTCTTATCTTGAATGTGATGCTAGTGGAATTGGATTAGGAGGTGTGTTATTACAAGATGGTAAACCTATTGCATATTTTTCTGAAAAATTGAGTGGGCTTAGTTTGAATTATTCTACTTATGATAAGGAATTATATGCTCTTCTTCGGACATTAGAAACATGGCAACATTATTTATGGCTCAAAGAATTTGTTATACATTCTGATCATGACTCTTAAACACATTAAAAGTCAAACAAAACTGAACCATAGACATGCTAAATGGGTTGAACTTATTGAGACTTTCCCTTATGTCATTAAACACAAGAAGGGTAAATAAAATGTTATTGTTGATGGACCGTCTCGTCGCTATACTATGCTTTCACAGCTTGACTTTATAATATTTGGTTTGGACACCAGCAAAGATAAATATGTGCATAATGCTGAATTTAAAGATGTAATTCAGAATTGTAAAGAATAAAAAACATGGAACAAGTTCACCATTAATGATGGATTTGTGTTCCGTGCTAACAAGCTATGCATTCCAGCTAGCTCCGTTTGTCTTTTGTTGTTGCAGGAGGAGCATGGAGGAGGTTTAATGGGACAGTTTGGCATGAAGCAGATGGAGGTCGTACTTACTACACATTTTTTTTGTCCAAAGATGAGACGGGTTGTTGAGCGTTTTGTTGCTCGCTGCATTACATCAAAAAGCTAAGTCATGACTCAATCCTCATAGTTTATATATGGTTTTCCGTGTAGCTAGTGTTTCATGAGAGGACATATCTATGGACTTTGTTTTAGGTTTACCTTGAACAAAGAAGAGGAGGGCTATCATATCTGTTATCGTGGATAGATTTTTAAACATGGCACGCTTTATACCATGTCATACAAGGAATGATGTTGCTAGTTGTTGATTTGTTCTATCATGAAATTATTTGCTTGCATGGTGTGCCAAATACAATTGTTTCGGATCGTGATACTTAATTTTAGCCACTTCTGGAGATGTTTATGGTCTAAGTTGCGGACTAAACAGCTTTTTAGTACTACATATCACCCCCAAACTCATGGGCAAACTGGAGCAGTCAATAGAATATTATCTACTATGCTTAGCGTTGTTTTGAAGAATAACCTAAAAATGTGGGAAGAATGCTTGTCTCATATTGAATTTGCTTATAATTGTTCGCTGCATTCTACTGCTAAGATGTGCATTTGCATATTTGACATTGCATATTTGAAGCCTTATATGGGTGCGGAATATGAGCTTCCGTCGAAGACGACTTCAATTTAAGAAGGGAGGATGATGAGGACATCACTATTGCAGTTACACCCACAACCCTTGCTGCTACACATACTGAATCAATTACAAGAGCTTGCACATGCGCACGCCAATTACATTACCAGATACTCGTGTTTCTTGGTAACGATTCTAGTGTTCATGAGAATATGATGCTGCCTAAATTGAATACATTTGTTTTCCTTACAAATGAACGGCCCAGCATGGACAAGAAGGATGAACATTGGAGCATGGTCAAGCATGGAGCTGATGGCGCACGCAAGGGGAACAAGAACGAAGTTCCCGGTGGAGTTTTTAGCACTTTTGAAGCCACCATGATGACATACAAGGACATGGACGAAATATACAAGATGACATTTCATAAATTTTGTCCATAGCTTAATATAGGTGTTGCGCCACCTTATTTTTGGGCTAGGCCCATATAATTTTGAAATACACTTAATAGATTGTTTTTAGAGTTCGTATTAATAGGGAAAACGACTTAGGACGTAATTTAGTTTCACATTGCAAGGTTCGACGAAATTCCCCTGTGTCACCCTGAAAATACAGTCGTTAGGACGCCGTTTTAGACTTGGGTTTTGTTTAGATTAAAGTTCGCCATAGTTGTAACTCGCGTCATTTGTTTGTGTCCAATGATCAAACCAAGATGTCACAGAACTCCACTTTGATCAATAAAGTTTTCCTCTTAAATTCGCAATAGCCAGATTGCAATCTCAGGTTTTTGCTTATTCTTCGTTTGCGTGCAGGAAATAGACCCTCATGGTCAGGTTGATCGTGCTCTGGCATGATCAACAACCACTCAGAATTGCTTTAGCGATAGCTAAAGCGCGACGTCTTAGCACGATCGTAGTCGAATCGTCAAACTCGACTTCCCCCAAAAACGATAATTACCATCTTATTGGAAGACCGGACACCTTCATCCCTATGACTCCTGCCAACATCGAGCATACACACACATAAACGTCAAGAAAACTTAGAAAACAAACCAAGACAATAGGATCGACAAATCAAGTACGGATATCATGTGTCCACTGATCCCATTAACCTTTTTTCCTTTTGGACTCCGATAAATGTCACACCTGTAGCACGAACATATGGCAACTTTAAACACTTTTTATGGCAAGTTTACTGACACGAGGATTGCAATTTTTAGTTGTCAAACATGGCAACTTTCTTCTTAGATGGCAAGTTTCAATTTTTTGGGGTCTGCTTTTCTTTTTAGATGGCAACTTTAATTGTAAAAAACATCAGGGTCAGATTGCTTCATGCCATGTGGCACTTATCATTTGGGTTTCTTTTTTATGCGAAATCCATTAATCTTATTTTCTCAGGAAGTGGTCAAATGGGGCAATACCGGTTCTGAACGCGGCTGGTGAGCAGGTACACACTTAAAAGCTTACATCCTCCCATGTGAACAAAACCATGCATGACTGGATGAATAAACTGGAGCACGGCTCAAAAGTAACAGGAATTCAACTACTCTAGCACAGGCCATGGATTTGATGAGTTGCCAGCTGCGTGAGATGGGTACAGCGTGTCAACAAATGAACGCACCATTCATGTTACAAGCACCAGTGGATCAACCCTTTTCTCCGTTCTAGCCTAGATTGCTACTAAACTAGCACCAAAACAACTTCTATGTCGAATGGGTGGCAAGTTGTGGTCTTTTCTATATCATACACAATGGTCAACCTTGTTTAACGCTCTCAGATGTCAAGGTGATCTAGGTTGACCATGCTTGCGGCCTTCTGGATTAGTTCCTTCCTGTATTCAACCTGGAATAGAATGGTATGGCGTCAAAGTGAAACGTTATGTAAACTCGCAAGCAGAAGAGTACTCGGAATATTCACCGGTTGCTTACCCGAGCACCCATAAGAGACGAGAACACAACATTGGCCTCTGCAGCATCTTCGACCGTTAGCTGCTTCAACAGCCTCCTTTCAGGATCCATTGTCGTTTCCCACAATTGTAAGGGCATCATCTCGCCCAAACCTATTTAGCAACCAGGATAAAAGGACATGGTAAATATCTGCCATCAAAATAACAGAAACACATGCCATAAAAAAATGTGCATGCATGTCATACAAGCATGTACGAGAATATTGTTCACCATAGTTCATAGTCGATCATTATTCCCTTGGATATTCATAGTTGGGTCTTTAGTTGGATGGGTTGAAACACTGTACCTTTGAACCTCTGGGTATTATAAGAAGCATTTGTAGGGAAGGTGTTGACTAGCTCTTTAAGATCAGCCTCATCATAGCAGTAGTGCACTTGTTTCCCACGCTCAACCTAACACAAAAACATAAATATCAAGTACAAACTTAAGATCAACTATTTATTCCAAATTCAAGTGCTGGGGTCATGATCAAACCTTGTAAAGAGGAGGCACACCAACATAGATGCAACCTTCATCGAAAAGTGCTCTCTACAAACACAGTATGAGAAAGCAAAGCTTTAGTGATCACGTTGCAACTTGCAATCATACCATTTGGTAGATCAACTAACGAGCATGTAAATAGGTGCTTTGCTTACAAGCACGTCATCCAGATAGACCTCGAGCAAGTGCAATTGATCATATACAAACCAGAATCCGGCCAGCCCAACCCAACCCAACCATACCACTTCCAGATCAGTTAGGAGGGTTTGGAGCTTACTGTTGGTGGGAGGAGGAACCTAGTGGATCCGTGTGCTCTACCCTATCCTTATGGCAGAATTAAGACACTCCTGACCCCATTGTCACCTAAATCTTAGCTCCTAACAAACCAGTCCATAGTGACAGACCGCCTGTGCAATTTTTGTCCTTTGGGGAATTTCTTCAGTGGACAAGAGTCTAATGGATCTTTAGGTTGAGAAGCAACACTATACTTCCCATCAGTGCAACCATCAGGGTTGAGTGTTCCAAAATTTATATCAACCGGATTTCAGACCCAAATACACAACCCATATTTCTTCCCCATTTCTCAATTATATTGAGCCCAGCTCCAGGCCTAGTTGTGCAAGAGTTGAAAGTGAAAGTGGAAACACAAGTGGTAACCTATGATCCATACTAGAATAAAGTATAGGCATGCATGTGTATTCAGTGAAGAAGTGTGTTCCTGTGCTACGTGAGGCTCTCATGTGCCTCCACGGAAGTACCTGCTTCAATACCTCTAACAGTTTGCATATGATTCAAGATAACTAAGAGCAGAAGTACCTGATATCTGAAGAAGAAAGTGAGGAGAAGAGTCCGGATATGTGCACCATCTACATCAGCATCTGTCAGTATAACTATCTTATGATACCGAAGAGCTTCCTTCTTAAAATCCTCACCCTGAAAGAAGTAACACCAATAGATGTATAGTGCATACCATTTGGTAGTTCAACTATAACGAGCAACAGTAACAGAAGTTTAGAACAAAACAACATGAACCTTCACTCCTAATCCAAGACCAAGAATAAGATTTTGGATCTCTTCATTTTTGTACATGGCTGCTTCATCCCTCCTCTCAATGTTGAGAATTTTGCCCCTCAGAGGCAAAATAGCCTGCATTCATGATTGAAGGCATGCTTAGATCTGAGTGGATGCCAGAAAAATTATATATGCGCTGCAAACAAACTTGGTACAGAAAACCATATTATGAACTTCCATCTCGCATTTCATAGTTAGGGCACTATCTACCTACACTAGCAGTGTAAGTAAGAATTAGTCAAGTAAAACTTTTCCTGTAAAAAGGAAAACGAGACACTGTATACCTATAATTATTTATTAGTCCTAATTTCACCCAGAATATTGCGTTGTTTTGGAGACAGCTGTCATTATATGTTAGTATCACCAGATTGAAAAGGAAAGACTATACCTGAAATTTCCTATCCCGGCCTTGCTTTGCACTACCCCCAGCCGAATCACCTTCAACTATGAAGATTTCTGAATTCACGTGGGAATAGCAAAAGTCAAAGCCTCAACATAAGATAGTAAATATAGTAATTTATAACAAAAGCATATAACTGGAACTGTTAGAATTGAGAAACTTCCTGTCAAAAGAAGAATGTGAACAGATGTATGACAGTCAATTGATTATGCTAATCTGCACCTAGATGCATTGCATAAAAAGATGATGCAAGATTTTCCCAGCACAACTGGCAACTCACCAGATTCTGCAGGGTTAGAAGATGCACAGTCAGCAAGTTTCCCAGGAAGTGAAGAAGATTTCAAGACACTCTTTGTCCTCACTAACTCTCTAGCCGCTTGGCTGCCAATGCAGCCTGCAACAGAAAAATATGTCATGCACTGCACTAGAACGGAAAAATGAGTTCTTGGGAAGGAGTTTTTGCTACAATAATGAATAGCAATACCTTGAGAGCATTAAGGGACTTGGACAGAATTGAATCTAAAACATCTGGATGTAACTCCAAGTATTCAGTTAGATTTTCTTGAACAGACTGTTCAACTATTCTTCGCACTTCTGGATTTCCCAGCCTGGTCTGTAAAAAGAAAAGAAAAAAGAGAAATTGAGCAATAGTTAGGGGAAAAAAGTGTATGGTGTTAAGGAGTATTAGTATTGGTCTAGGGAGTCCTTAATAGTCTATGTTTAGTTTCCTTACACCTCAAGTCATGTGTAATATATATATGGCCCTTGGGCCTTCAATAAAGATAAGTTGTTTTCCTAACATGGTATCAGAGCCAAGAGGTCTTGAATTCAAGACCCTGCCAACGCAGTATTAAAAATAAAAAGATTCTGCAGCCTACATCGATCTCACGTCCATGGCCTAAATTAGCCTAGACGTGAGGGGGAGTGTTGAAATATATTGCCCGCCTCCCTCCATCAGTTCGGACTTTTGGATGAGTTGGCTGGTGCATGAATTCAATATGGTATCAGCAGTGCCCCTGACTGAGCAGGATATTGTGCGACCTAAGCGTCTACTTGCAGCTTCGGGTTCTTCTTCACCAGGTTCTGCTGGTCTTGTTTTTGACTCTTCTAGCTCAGAGAGACCACCCTCTTCAGTCAGGAGCACAACACGGGAGCTCTGCTTGGCCCTCTTCACAGTCAGGAGCACAACACGGGAGCTCTGCTTGGCCCTCTTCACAGTCAGGAGCACAACACGGGAGCTCTGCTTGGTCTTGGCCCTCGGCACCATGATTTTTTCTTTCGCTACCATCGTATCTAGTTCATGTGTTTTGTTAGCTTCCTAGTTTTCTATAATTTCCGCTGCGTCCACCAAATCCGTTGATATTCTGTGTTTTCTCATGTCATGTGAATCCACCATACCTATGTCCGTCAGCCTTTTTCTGGTCATTGTCCTTTGTATATGATTTATGTGGCCTCTCTTTACATTGTTGATCTAAGCCCATTCTCTTGCCGCCGAGCTTCTTTCGCCGTCGGTTTTCATGGGCCATGATTCTTTAAGCAATGCTTCATTCTTTTGATGTGCCATCTTCTTTCGACAATCCATCTTCTCTTGATACTTCTATTGTATCTTCTATCGATGCGGTGTCTTTCTCTGATGTGCCATCTCTTGTTATCCCCTTTGGCGACTCGACAAGTTTGAAGACTCTTCATGCTACGACGACACTCTCAAGACACGGATTTGGATTATCATTTTTTTAGTATTACACTTCTTCAAATGCAATGCTGTTGCATACGCTTTGCATTTGAGGCGGGGTGTTAAGGAGTATTAGTATTGGTCTAGGAGTCCTTATTAGTCTATGTTTAGTTTCCTTACACCACAAGTCATGTGTAATATATATATGCCCCTTGGGCCTTCAATAAAGATAAGTTGTTTTCCTAACATCATTAATCTTCTAGCACATCTCCACCACTATTAAAAGCAAGAGTTGAGCTGAGTTGGATTCATATAACATCAACCAGTCAGCCCTATGGTTGGCTTCCTCCTACAGTTATCCAATGTTGTATCACCAATTACTAATCCATCTTACTCGTAGCCCTTAATCACCTATTACTAATGCATGAGATTAGGCCAATGATGTGCAGCCGAACAACACTCGAGCCATGCCCTGCAGCCTCCCTTGTTCCACTACGTTAGACAGCGCATCATAAATGTACCTCTAGTGATGTGCTTCCACAACGGGTTCACATTTAAGAATCTTATAATGTATAAAAGAATATTTAAAAAGAACAGCTTATTTTAGTTTCTCTCCATCCATTTGGAGAAAACACAGTTTATGATCTCCATGAAGTACAGCTGTACAAGTTCCTACCTCCAGAAAAAAAATTGGTGTGTGTGTGTGTTTGTGGGGGGAGGGGGGGGGGGGGGGGTGGTGCTGCTGACTGAAAGGCATAGCATGGTACATTGGTATCTGAACTTGGTGTTGATGTTAATTTGATATCAGGTATATGCTTATCTCATATAGTATGAGCTCTCTTAAAAAAAGAAAATGTTATTCCAAAAATTTCATATATGCGTATTCGGAATATGATTTCAGGGTATGAAACTATGAAATCTACTGGATACTACTTCGGTTTCGAAACACATAAGAAATAAATTTGTTAAATATTTGAATTCTTAAGGAGATACTTTTGGAAATAAAAAAATCCATATATGTTTTCCAAAATATAAAAAGACCCAAAGGGGCAGATCCAACTAATCTCAGCCATCAAAACATGTCAATCAAACGATCTAGATTGCTCCGATGGCGAGTGCCCACCATGTTTAGCATGCAGTTAATATCATACCAAATATCAATATCAGTGCCAATCACATAATTAACATGCAATTGATATCCTACCTAATATCATCGTTCAATTAATATTCTACCAAATATCAACCATCAACGGGCAATTAATGTTCTACCAAATTTCAACGTGCATTGCATTACACCTTTACTAGTGTGTCCCAAAATTGTCAAAAATCAACAACAAATCTAATGGTATTTCCAAAATCCATATAACTGAACCATGTGTTCCTTTAAATCATAACTGAATCATGAGTTTGTTGCCTGTGTTAAAATATGCATGGAAGGAGGTGCTTTGTTGATGATCCTTATTTTGGTTCAGATTGCTGAAACCATATTCTGGTTTAGACTCATATTTTATTGCTTTATTGATTAGCAAAAGATTGATTTGAGCCCCCTAACCCTGTAAGACTGTAATTGTTCAGTTGTAACATCAAAACGAGTGACAAAGTTGATTTGATCCCCTCTACAAGTTAAATAACCTATTGTCTATTGAATGTTTGGTGTGTCTCAGTGATTGATTAGTTAAAGAACCTACTACTATATACAGCTAACTTCATTTGTTAAAAAAGTATGGTGCAATAACTACTAAATGAATGAATGCAGTTAAAAATTGGTTGGTTAGCACATTATTGTTACAATTTCAATCAATATGTTTTGCAGATTTGCCAATACAGACAAACAACGGTTAGTCCCCTAGAAGGAATTTGGCAATGCCTTTGCGGTTCAGGCAGTGGTGGTTGCAGAATATTCAAAATGTGTTGTAGAGGTAGAATGGCATGCTAGCACTTCTACTTATTTTTGTATGCACTCAGTTTTTCCAAAAAGTTATACGGAGTACCAGTTAAGCATGATTTGCAAATATGCATGCAGTGTCAACTTGCCCACAGCTATCGTTCATGTTAGCTTTGGAACCTATTATTTTTTTAGCAAATGACTTTACTTGCCCTATCATGTTCCGCACTGAAATTTTCAGGGGACACCTGGCTACATTTCACATTAAATACATAAAATAGTCATTACTCACTTTTAGCCAGTTCCTTATTTTGGCTATTCAGCTCAACTTTGAACTAATTGCTCTGGTTTCTTTTTTGTCCCTTTTAGGCATTAATCTTGCAACAATTGAGGTTCTAAGATGAACTCGCATTGGAAGACCTAAAGGAAATCAATCTCCATTCCATCCAAGCAGGGGACCTCTTCAGCCACTAGGTTATGACCTCTAGGTAGGTTGGTGATGGTTGTTTATGCAAAAATTCCCAAATAGTAGTTTTTGTCATTAAGAATTTTTGTACAACTGTATCTAGACAAGCCATTTATTTTAGATCGACATACATATCATTCAACTGTGGTAAAATGTGTTGGCAAGGTAATTCACCTGTGGTAAAATGTGTTAGCAAGGCCACGAGCTCTGCTTCATCATAACATAATTGAAAAACTAAGTATGTTTGAGGATGGCTAATTCCTGAGGAAGATATATTTTTAACCTGATCCTTGGTTTCCTGCAGCAAGGACATCTTGAACAACCGATTGTTTGTAGCATCTTGACCGGAATTTCGGGCGGTATATGAGATCGGAATAGGGGTACCAGGTTTTCCCCGATATTTTACTGATTTAGACATGATGTGTGATCCTCTTCTTATAGGATGATGATATCTAAGTGCATGCAAACTACAAGACATGTCTGGAAAAATTCTTGTGCACGGTACAATGTCAGTCAAAGGCCTCACGTTGAAAGACATCACTAAAGGCATAGTTATCATCAATGTAAAGAAACACTATCTTTGTACATATAATGTTACAATGGTAGCACCGGATATATGGGTCTGTTCAACCAAAACTGACCATACCACAATATTGGCTAGCCCTTAAGAGTTGGCGGCTGTTTGGATACATGCCAAATGTTTGGCTCGCCCGATCTGCCAAAGGTGCGCCCATGTGTTCTGTGCCAAAACATGGGCGTCATGCTGAAGGCGTAGAAAACCTTCGCCAAAAAATATCCTCTGGCTCACATGCTCTTTACCCAGTGAGACCCACCACATCACTTCCCTTTAACCATCCTCTCACACGCAAACAATTGGTCAGCTACCCCTCAAGCTCCTGTGGCATCCTACTTGATTTTTTTTGTTTTGACATGAACATCCTACTTGAATAATAGCACATGGATCTCCAGCTTCTATCTTGCTCTCAAATTAAATTGGTGTGCATGGTGATATGTGGGCATAATACTACTTTTGTCTTGGCACTTTGCGGTTAATTAAGTTTGTACATAAATCTTGTAACTGAATGGAAATTAAAACAAATACTATAAGACCCAGGTTGCAGGTTGCAAACCAAACAAAGGCCTATCATTTTACCAACTTTTTGGCAGAAATAGTGGCTTTAATCCAAACAACAGCTTACCAAAATATTGGTCATGCCAAAAATTTGGCTGGGCTAGTTGGGGCTCAAACTAAACAAGCCCTATATGCTGGATCAATTATTCAAAATGTTTTCATTGTGCTTTTGTGATGCAAACAGAAACGTTGTTGTTCAGGGCCTTGATAAATCATTCAATGGCACTAAACAGATGAGCTAAGATGAAACTCCTTCACGTTATCCCATTAGTTATCTCGTAGTTATTTTTCTTTTCATAGCTTTTTATATGAACAAGAGCACCCATTGTTTTTTGATAAAATTCCACAATGTAAGGTACATTTCTTCTAGTTCCTCATAATTCCCTTTTTAGCCCTCCAGAAAAAAGGAAAGTATCTCTCTCCCGACTGTGTGTATCTCTCCTTGTAGCAAAAGAAGGAAAGTATCTCTCTCTTGATTGCATGTATCTCTCACTTTCCTGGACTAACTGATTTACTTGCCACTAACCAACAAATTTTCTAAGGTAATTTCGTAGCAAGTCCTAACTTCTTTATAATTATGCTTTGGTCACCGTGCCAAAAATAATACACCTTACATAAAGGAATGGAGGGAGTATCACCTTAGTGTACAGTTTTTGTTTATGGTTTTTTTACATCAACAGTTTTCTCAGTCCAAAGAAAGACACAAACAACACATATAAGTGTAGATGTAAAAATAGATTTTCCTGTTCAATGTCAAGACGTGCATTGCACATACACGGTAACTAGTTTCTCAAGTTACCTTTGTCTGCCCTTCAAACTCTGGATTAGGGACCTTCACTGAAATAATGCATGTCATTCCTTCTCTTACATGCTCCCCACTCAAGCTAATATCTTTATCCTGCAAAAACCATCATTTGTTTAGAAAAAGGCCTCAACAAATTACAGATCCAGCTTATTGAAATATTCATTCAATGGAACAAATAAGTAAGCATCCAAAGTGCAGACTGAGAAAATATATACTCCCTCCTTTCCGATTTATAGGGCTCAATTTCAAAATCTCTTCAGCCAAGGACACTCGTTTTCTCAAACGGTTATGTTTATCGGAAAGGAGTATATACTAATATACAGCTGTTACTACAGTCCTTATCAAACAAACTTTAACAGAACGGTTTGAAGTCAGAAGGCTAGAGTTGCGAATACTCCAGGACATAAGGTAGCATTTATCAGGGAAGAACTAAAATATACAGTATGTGCTATCAGTTATAACCTTCATAATCTTCGACTTCTTTGCGAAGCTATTAATTGTTCTTGTCAGGGAGGTTTTCAGCCCCTCAATATGAGTACCACCATCAATAGTACGGATACTGTTGGCATATCCTAGCACTGTATCAGAGTAGGAATCAGAGCACCTGTAAATCATGACAATCAATTGTTTCAGAAAGGCATACTAATTCTTCTCTAGAAACAGAGCATATGAAATGTGACAAAAGCTTCGAAATTGACCATGAAACGTTGTGTTATAAAATCCAAATAGCTTTTGCTACGTGCCAGGAATAATGCTATATAGCCTATAAGGGAAGGAAAGAGAAACCCCTACAGCTGTTATTTCCAAATGGTCAGCATCATTTCTTTCATTTGGCTAAAGGTCAGAGTTGGTGCTGCACAGTGCACACTAATTGATTGCATCAGTGAAGAACATCACAGGTAAATATTTACCTTACTAGTACAGCCAAAAGCTCAAGCTAATTGTGAAAGACAATATACCATAACTCCAGCACTAGCTCTCGGGTCTTGTTCTGTCAATCCCACGGGACTGTTGTCGAAGCCACAGAAAGGCTAAGGGCATGTTGGGTTGATAGCCAAAACTTTGCCAGACTTTTCTTGCTAAATCATGGCATTCTTCAAAAGGTTGATCACCACAGCTTTGGCAAGTTTGGAAAGATATGAGCCTATGACACTAAGGACAGGCTGCTGAAAAAGCATGGTGTGCCACAGCTGCGGCAAAATGAAACAAGCAGCTGCCACACCTAAGGCAATGTGTACCTATGAACTAAACATGCCCTAAGCATGCGAAACTTTTTTGGCTAGCTTCCATAACTTGTGGGCCAAAAAAATGGAACCACAAGTGAGGCAACCTTAGCAAAAAAAAGAGTCTGACAAATGTGGCCAATTAGATGTGTGACTAGCAATAGTTGTGGTAGTGAACCAAACACCAGGTCTAGCCTGCCTAACTTTCTTAGGCAAGTTGTGATGAACTTTGGCCTCCAAGCAAATACCCCGTAGATCAAAAGAGGTATGAAAACTTGCATTTCTTAATTGTGATAACCAGGTCTCAAACTTCAGAGATCGTGACTCTGATACCTTATTGAGTTGCAGGGACCAACCAGTTCACCTAAAGCTCAGATTGATG
The DNA here is from genome assembly GCA_021605145.1 of Aegilops bicornis. Lineage (NCBI taxonomy): Eukaryota > Viridiplantae > Streptophyta > Magnoliopsida > Poales > Poaceae > Aegilops > Aegilops bicornis. The sequence goes on along the minus strand of CM038671.1, from coordinate 271,957,947 downwards.
GGGAAAGGTAGGCACATGTTCATACTCATCAGTCTCGAATATATACATGATGACTACAATGATATTGATTAATATACAGAGCCAGTGAGCTACACATCGCCCCTCCAACAAAGAAAGGTTTACAATCTTTCATCTATAATCCTAAATGGCTTAATCAAGATTGTAGATCACAGCATGTGAACCATCATGCCAAGAGGAGGAAAAACTATCATGGTTATAGCAGGCTATCAGGCAAGCTATACATTGCGGTAGACTAAAATATTCTTCAGTGTTTGAAATATGATGTATACGTATGTACTGAACCATACTAAAACTGTATGTGTTGATCACTGTGATCATACAATTAGGAAATAACGTACAGGAAGAATTCATCTTCATCACTGCATAAATACAAGGGAGGAATTTGGGGTCCATTTCATTAATATTTCTTATCTACAAGATCAAACTGATTCACTTTAAGAATACAAATATGGTAAAGAAAATAGTTGAAAGACAATCGGTAGTTAGGAATTCAAATGGAATTGGCATGTGCAGCATAGTTGTAGGGTTTAATAAAATTTGATGAACTCGACAAAGTTTATAAATCAACGCACCAGTCTAGCAGGGGAAATTAGAAATATGAACTTGCAAGGTAACAGGAAGCTGAAAACATCATACTTTAAGCACATCTGATGGGTTATGAAAGACAAGTTCGAATAATTGTAATTAACAGTCAAATATAAATCCAAAAATGATACTGATGTAATCCAGATTTTGGTGGCAAATTTCAGGAAGATACGTCATTCAGTTTAGAACCTCTAATAGTATAGAACACAGTATCAGAAACTTAGAAATAAGAATCACGTATATAAACTAGAAAAGAGAACAAAATATCAGTATCTTCAATCAGATAAACCACAATAATTTGCTAGACAGAACATGGAATATATAAGCAAGTTCAGTGCCTAACACAGTGGTGGTTTTTAACTTTCCACGTTACTTTTCCTTTCTTAGCAAAATTCAAGCCGAGGAAATATACTTTACCATTGCAGGGAGACATCAACAATTATTCCATCCAATTCCTTTCTGAATGCTATTGGGTCGTGGAGGGGTTTCTGGGAAAAGAAGCATACACAAAGTAATGGTGTTAAGGTCGTATAGATGTATCAACATAATTTGCAGCTTGTTATATGCAGTAGAGTTGGCCTCCAATCTGATGGCTTAGTATGACCAACATGCACTCTACTGGCCTTACTGTGGGTGGGATCAGGTGATGCCAGTCTCTTCAGAGGATTATCAAAGAAAAGTGTGTGATAGGAGAAACTAACCACGAAAAATGTAGACCGTTTATTTTCTAAAACTCCAGTAAGAGAAGGCACAGATCAGTTCAGTCTATGCACAACTGGTCTAATTCAACCCATTACAGTTCTTTCACAAACTATAGACAAGGTTTTTTTAAGCGCTAGGCGCTGAGCGAGGGTTGTGCTTCCGCTTAGTGTAACGACAGCTTAAACCGCGTTTAGGCGCGCTTAAGCGTTCTGTACGGACGTCGTACGGGCAGGAACAGGGGCACCCAAAAAACAATTTTCAGAGCATGTAAAGCATGTATGTTAAGCCTAAAATCGCAAACATGTTGGGAAGGAGAGACGAGGAGCTAGAGATCAGGGAAGGGGAAGAAAGCTGACAGCTGTGAGGTCGGGGAAGAGAAGCCACCAGGCTCCAGCCTAGAAGAGGAGGAGCCCGGTATCGGGGAAGAGGGGGAAGGACTGGCAGCGAGTCAGGGAAGGGGAGCTTGAGATCCAGCGGCTTTAGGTCAGGTTAGAAGATGGGTGGTGAGGTCGGGGAAGAAAGCCCCACATCTGGTAGCGCAAGGTCGCCCTGCTCTCCTCTGTTTCTCACCTTGCTCTCCTGTGTCTAACCCTAGGCGTCTGAGCGCTTTTTTCAACGCTTAGCCCAAAAGCGAAGCGGTAGGCCTCCGCCCAGCGTAGGCGTACGCTCAATTTTTCACTGTCTATAGCATAGTTTCTAAATTAGCAACAGGACAGGTGCAAGCTGGGCAACATAATATTGGATGGGACAAGGAGTAGAGTTAATAAATGGCTGTCAGAATCAGTGTTATGTAAAGCAGGTTAGTAGGTTCACGTATTGCTTTTTTAGTTAACTGTTAATAGCAAGAGAAAGGAATAAATCTGGCCCTTATTTTTCATGAGTCACTCAGGAAGATTAGATAGGCCAACTGCAAACTGTAGGCAGTAATGGCTAGAGTACATGAAATAGCATATATGCATGACTTTGTATATCTGGAAACCTTAGCCAAATTGAGTCAGCATGAAACATATAGCTCTAGATGCTGTGGGAGACAAACCTTGTCATTATTCAACCAGGCAACATATTCAACCAGGCCACCAGCATAACAGTATTCATTGTGTTGAACCTGTGCATCCTGTTCTTCCTTTGTCAGTGTTATTGTCAGCTGGCATTGAGGGAAGTACAGAACATGAGAAATCAACCAAAGGTCTACCTTTAAGCATAACAATTATCACATGAAAATTGTGCATGCAAAGCAAAATTAAAAAAAAAGGGCATAAATAATGACATACGAAACCAAGCTACCCAATTGAAATTTGAAAAGGGCACATAAGGATTTAACTGAAAATCAACCAATGATACAAGTAAAACGAACAGAAATTTGAATGCACTTTAATGCATGTAAGATATGTTGAGAGAATTGTAAACATAATATGCACCGAGGTGTGCAAAAGGCATTTGGTTTGAGCAGTCGGTCAATATTTAACTCAAAATTCCCATTGGAACAAGTCTTTCAATTTTTTTTTCTGTTGCTTGGGGTATCACCAGCAGTAGTGGAACAGCTCCATTGATATCCACAATTAGCTGATGTTGTCTTCACAAAGTATATCCTCATGTCTCCAACAAATGATTTTATGAGGCAGAATGCTACCTTAGCACAGAAGGCCAATTACTCCCTCCGTCCCAAAATGTATCATAGCGTCAAAAATGATCTTATATTTTGGGACGGATTGGGACGGAGGGAGTAATATATAGTACAAGTGTCTTGACTGAATAAAAACAGGAAGTGAATCATATCCTTATTAATGAATAAAATATCAATAGAAGCTTCTTTCTAATCTTGCTAACACACTAACTTACTCTAATAATCTGATAACCAAGGTATGTTAGCCTGACAGAGCAATCATTATTCAATAATCAGTCAGGTAACAAACAAGCGAAGGAAATAATCATAATCATGTGCGATCTCTGGAACTAACAACCAACTACAGAACAGATCATGTTTCTAGTTGAAGGACTATCATACCTCAGGATTTAAAAATGCAAGTTCCCGAATCCGACTAGAGATCGTGCCGAAGTCAAACTCAATTGTGGTTGTAAATACTACATCAAAAAAAAAAACTGAGCATTCTGGCAACACAACATGTCATAACTAGTAATGCTTAGATCAGAAAACTTTTCCGCACAAATAGATGCATACTTTCTTTGTCAGGCCAAAATCTGATACATGAACCTTGACGACTTGATTCATCAGGCAGTGTGGTACTACTTAGCGTTGTAAGTGGTTTTCCACGAGAATAGTGTTGTCGATATTCCTTTCCATCACGGCAAACTGTAACTTCTAGTGCCTGACATAGTAATATCGCGAAAATGACAATTAATTGCACATCCATTGCAGAAATATGTACGAGTAGTATATCCAAAACATGTTATCACTGTGACAGAGATTTCTATGGTCATGGCTCAGGCTCTCATCCTATTCTTAAACTGAAATATAGGTAGTTCGTACTACTATTCTAATTTTATTTCATGATGATCAAGCAACTGTGTTACTATGTATGTACACCGCTCCTTTCCACAAACAAGCTAATTAATGACCAATAATAACAACAACAACAAAGCCTTTCAGTCCCAAATAAGTTGGGGTAGGCTAGAGTTGAAACCCAAAAGAAATCAAAACCAAGTCATGGTTCTGGCACGTGGACAGTTAACTTCCATGCACCCGTCCATGGTCAAATCTTTAGTGATATTCCGGTACTTCAGATCTCTCTTTACAGACTACTACATGTCAAGTTTGGTCTACCCCGACCTCTCTTGACATTATCAGCACGCCTTAACCGTCCGCTATGCACTTGTGTTTCTGGAGAAAGAGTCATTGTCCGGTCACAGCAGGTCAACATCCAGATACATTGACACAAATCTGGAAAGATGTGGCGGCGATCTAATTCGATGAAGAAGGACTTGAAGGGGAGAGTTGACACTGCAAGGGCAGGGTAGTGGAGCTTAAACGGAGACAAGGTGAAAGCTTCACCGCCCAGTTGCTGCCGCCACAAGCACAATTGTTAGTATTTCTTGGTGCAGCGCACATCAACCCCTCGTCTTCCACGTGTGCCGTCGCCGAACGTCACATGGTTGCTGACCCCTCCCTAGACCAACAAGTTCGCCATGTTGGTGATGTTTTTCGACTAGAACCATACATGGTATGGCATGGCGGCTGTGCATTTATTCAACCCTCTGACTGCATTGTGGATCAAACTGCCACTTCTCTCCTATTCCAACATGCATCATCACTAAGAATGGAGCTTGCTTGTCCTGGACAGATTTCTTGGCATATATACTAATGTACCAAGCAAATACAAGCATCATTGCCCTAAAAGAGTTCATTTTGCATGGTGATCGCATGTGCTCAGAAAAAAACTCATTAAGGTTCATTTTCCTGGGAGTGATTCCACCCTACCCAAACAAGCCCTAAAGGAGATCTCTAAAGAGCATATCTATGAAATTTACTGATTGTGTTTTGTCTGGACTCTGGGGGTAGAATCATTATTAGACTTGGTCCACAGAATGATACTCCCTCTTTTCCGGTTTATAGGGCTCAATTTAAAAATCTCACCAACCAAGGTAGATGGTGAGTGGTGGAATACTTTTTGTAATTTGCAAAAGCACCCAATTAATGCTCTTGTTTTCCTCAAAAAAATATGTTTAACGATGTATTAATTGCAATGCATGCATGCATAAAGTACATGCATTGGTCAATTTTCTCTTAATACTTGCATGCAATGATTTAATGCACCTTGGAATCTGAACTTGTGATGGGTAACAACCAAATTGAGCCTTAGACTAGCCACAATGGGTAGTAATATAGAGTAGTAACATGCCAATGTTACTAGTCTATGTTACTACCTCTATAGTGGGGAGTAACATACATGTGGTAACATGCAACACTTCATTTATTAGTCCATAGACTCATCTTGCCTTGATATGTGTGATGTTACTCATACTACTAGTAACTAGCTATGTTACCACATGCCTCTCTTTCTTCATTTATTGCTTGCCACATCATCTATTTTATCAAGATATGTGTGATGTTACTACCTATGTTACTCCCACTGTGGGTAGTCTTATAAAATGGAAAAACTAAGATTTTGAGATAGGCCCTATAAACCGAAAAGGAGGGAGTAGTATTCATAGAGAAGGAATATATGAAAAAGCATAACAACCACATTTATTATTATAACCCATGGAAGGCTTGAGAGGATTGGTTTGATGTGGATAGAATTTAACTTCACCCAATGAATCGTGATTTTGTGTAGAGAGAATTGCAATTTCCGGAAGATCTACGATTGATACTCTTTCTTTAAAGCATCTATGGTTCATATTCAATAAAGGTGAAAGCAAGAACCTCTGACAACGCATTAACAACTGATAGGCCAACACCATGCAGCCCTCCAGCAACGCTGTAGCTACTCGTTGAGCCTCCAAATTTGCCGCCAGCATGCATTAGCTGCATAATCAAAAGAAAATATTTACAAGACAGAAGATGGAAGCTGTTGAACATTTAGGCATGTCGTTGACCACCCAAAAGAAAAGTTTAGTGTTGCCTTATGGACAAGCATATGATGCGAATGGATATAAAAGTGTATTGTAGCATCTCTATGAATACGGGAGTAACAGCACACAAGCCTCCCAGTATGGTAATGACCTAAAAACTAAATGATCGTAGAGGTACCCATAAGTCAGAGTTCTTCATTCCCAGAATATGATCTTAATAAATAAGTAAAATTTACTGGGATTTGGGTCAGGATGGTTGACATTGCAATATACAGCCTTGCCAAACAAATAAAGCTTTAACCATACCGTTAAGACAGTCTCCACGCATGATTTCTTCGTCTGAGGGTGTATATCTGTAGGGATCTGCAGTATATCCAGGATTTAGCAGTAATTTTATATAAGAAAGGAGAAGATAATTCATAAAGTAATCGGAACAGAAGGTTGCATGCTAGTTACTCAAAAGCTGGTGCTATGTAAATCTCAACTTTCAAGAAGAAAGGAAACACAAAATTTTAAGAAGCAAAATGGTAACAGAGATGTTCAATTAGCAGAACTACATCAAATTGGGCATAGATTGCATAACTGTAACTCTGTAAGATAACCCCTTTTTCTAGACTATGAATGTTGAACCGACTGTGTTTAAAGACAAGGGTTATACAGAATATTCAGTCTAGTCCTGTGATCTTGTGCATTACTATTACTTGTGGACGTTCTAACCAGCAGAGCTTTTCGTAACAATACAAAGACACACACAGTGCTACCAAAAAATCAGTGCACTCAACTAGGCAATAAGGCAGGTGTGCAAGTGAAGTATCCCAGTAGGGTGTGACCACCTACGGATCATAGCTACTATAAGCAAACAACTGCTAGGACCTTCTCCATGTGTTAACTAACATCTGTTGTAAATGTAGCAGCAGTGATGGAACGAACTGCTATCGAAGAGAAACAGGCCAATGAGACCCTTCCCACCGTCCTACTTGACTGGTTGATTGTGTTAGATCTATGAATGGTTGTATGTGTTATGGCCTCCATGGACCACAGCTAAAGCACTATTGTTCGCATACAGAAGTGTCACATATGCAACATGCATGTGGAAGTTCATCCAAGAGTGCCCAGGAAAAGGTATCGTCAAAGGATAGCAGTGGCACGAAATAATCCAAGCAATGGCAGGAGAATATAGTCCAAGGAAATACTCCCTCCGTTCCAAAATAGATGACCCGACTTTGTACTAACTTTGTACTAAAGTTAGTACAAAGTTGGGCCATCTATTTTGGAACGGAGGGAGTAGTTAACTGCAATTCAAGGGAAATCAGACAAGGAACTCATAAGCCACAAACATATTCGCACAGGAAAAGCTAGCCGGTGCAGCAGCATCAAGCAGTAGGAGTAAGATTAAGAGTTGGTAGTCAAGAGGAGTCCTGTTGGGACGAGAAGTCAGTTAATTGCACTGTCACGAATCCAGGTAAATTAGAGTTTGAATACATTAAAGAGAACAGTGCAAAAGTGTGATTACACAGATGACTTGGCATGCAGCTGTTCTTTTGTTTATTTCATTGATGACTTTGCTTGGTGTGTCAAATATGTACTAACAGCAAAACAAATCTCACGAGTGAATATGATATAAAGGCTTCAGTAACATTTGCTAAACTTCTGTTTGATTTGCCAACAAGTAAATTCATAAGTCACATTATTCACAATATTTGTAAAAGCATTGAGCATTCAGGAAGTCTTCCTTGGATTTAGGAAAACTGCATACCCCACGGCCGTTGTCGGTTACACTAACTGAATTGTCATCATGAAAGACTACATTAATCTCAGTAGCATAGCCTGCTTGAGCTTCATCCACAGCATTATCCAATATTTCATAAACCTAGAATACACCAAACAAAATGATGATCAGGCAAGAAACAAAGTGGAACACCTAATAACATGCAAAAAGGGAAAGCTTAATCAGTTGAGATTACCAGATGATGCAACCCACGTGGTCCTGTGCTGCCAATGTACATACCAGGCCTTTTGCGAACTCCGTCCAATGCCTCTAAGACCTGCAAATTAGCAATTTGGTATAAATAAATATCAAGCCAACAAAAACAATTCATTCACGCTTCACAAATACTCCCTCCGTCCCAAAATAAGTTTCTCAACTTTGTACTAACTTTAGTACAAAGCTATACTAGAGTTGAGACACTTATTTTGGGAAGGAGGGAGTAATAGCTAACAGTGGCACACTGGAGAAACACATAATGAATCTGTGCAGGAATGTATATTGTTATTTTTCTCTTTCTTTCCAACAAAAACGTCAGCAAGCTTTACATCTTATATACTAAAATTGTCATCATGGAGGACTACATTAATCTCAGTAGCAAGCTTTACAACTTATAAACGTCAGTAGCAAGCTTTTCATTAACTAAAAGTTAACCAGATTGATGAACTAACCACATGGTGCAGGGTTCTTAACAGTCCATATACAGTACGTAATAAATGTTTATCTATTCTACAGTGGCTTAGGAAAATTAAATGCCTTGATAATGGCATTTGCTAAATTGTCAGGGGAAGAGTAGGAAGACAGAGCCTGCTTGTAGCAATTAAGACGGGGATATTCTTAACCTCCCCAGCTCAGGTTCATAAATCACAATGTAAGTATGAAATCCACAATTATGCACCAAAACAAGAAAGAGTATAAACCATTGTACATGATGTAAAATTAAATATGCAATTATTATGTTATTCAAGGTAAACACGTTACATCAAAACAATACTTGATGCCTTAAGTGGGTTATATCAACCCCGAAAAAGACCCCCAAAAATGCTCCACGGCATCACTGTCTCAACTGAATGGGTGCAATGTCACCGCCACCTAACAAATGAGCTGCAATGTAACGTTTGTGTGCAAGCCCATGCAATCTGGTGGGAAAAAAAACATGATGAAAACGTATGTATAGGATTGCAAAGCTGCTTGGAGCTGATTAACTCTGTTCCTGCCGTTATGTACTCCCCGAATCTCCCGAATAATCCGCACATCGTTTAAAATTTGAGACAGATATTCCAAACACTTGCACCCGAACTCCAACCTAACCCCTTAGCCACAGAAGCCGTGCAAGAGAATCACCTGGACGTTTGCTGCGGTGTACTCGCCGGCTACCCGCTTCTCCTGCATCGCATCGGATGCCGCCGTGGAGGCCATGAAAGCCCTCACCGCGACCCCATTCCGCCCTGGGACCGCCGCCGCCACAACCCTAGAAGGGAAAAACACGCGCCAAAAAATACAAGCAAATCAGCATCCAGGCCGCTCCAGCGAGAGAAATCTGCCTTGCCAAGAGGCGTAAAGGAAGGATGAAGCGGACATGGAGGCACCTGGGTCTGAAGAGGTGTCGAGCGGAGGGGGAGGAGACCGGGAGCAGACGGGAGGGGTGGGGGCGCTGGAGTGGCGGCGGCGGAGAAGAAGGCGGCGTGGGGGTGGGGGAGGCGACGGCCGGAGGAGGAGGGCCATTGGCGGCGGCGGCGAGCTCGCGTCGCGTCCGCCTAGCTTCTGCTTTGCCTTGGCCTGGGTTGCTGCTTGTGGTGGGGGAAATGGGAGGAGGGGTTGGGGTTTAGACGGCAGTGGATGAGGCGACGCGGAGCTCGAGGAGGGTTTTAGGAAGGGAACGGGGTGGTTTCAGGCGCATGAAAGAGCAGGGAATGCGATGTTCTTCTATTGGGCTGTCTTTCGGCCTCGTCTGGAATGGGTCGAGCCTGGTGGACTTCTAGGGTCAATTATTAGGCTCCCTAAAATTATGCTCCGCTCCATCAAATAATGAGATACTCACCCGTCAAAAAAAATTAATGAGATACTCTGAAACAAGGATTGATTAGACGGATCGGAAACGGAAAGACAACACACATATGGCGGGACAACTGGCTACCACGGGATGAGATGTTGCGACCGTATGGTGCGTGACAGCGAACCCGCCATCTAGAGTGTCAGAGCTAATTGACCACACATCCGCGTCATGAGACAGGGCCAAAGTTGAAGCGACCTTCTTGCGACACTCGAGTGATATTGGCCATTCCCCTATGCACCCGCAATTTGCCTGACTTCTGGAGCTGGCATCACGAGAAGCATGGAGTTTTTTTAGTAAAATCAGCATACAGAATGCTAGTGGCCACTAAGCAACGGAGAGAGGCTTGGCTCGAGGGCAACTCCGGCTCTTCAAGTACAAACGCTGAGGAAGGCGCTAGGAAATCTCTATGGAAAACGGCTACCTCTTGAGCACTGCGTTGGCTTTCCCTTGAAGAGGAAAAGGTGATGCAGCAAAGTAGCGTAAGTATTTCCCTCAGTTTTTGAGAACCAAGGTATCAATCCAGTAGGAGGCCACGCGCAAGTCACTCGCACCTACACAAACAAATAAATCCTCGCAACCAACGCAATAAAGGGGTTGTCAATCCCTTCACGGTTACTTACGAGAGTGAGATCTGATAGATATGATATGATAATTTTTTTGGTATTTTTATGATAAAGATGCAAAGTAAAATAAAAGGTAATAAAAATAGCTAAGTGTTGGAAGATTAATATGATAGAAAATAGACTCGGGGGCCATAGGTTTCACTAGTGGCTTCTCTCAAGAGCATAAGTATTACGATGGGTGAACGATGGCTAAATTTTTTAAAATAATACATTTTTTTTATTAATTTGCACAAATATTACGCGAAAAAAATTATTTTCAAAACTAATACACCGTCGGCAGTGGCCGAACTCTAGTCGGCCCAGGAAGCCGAGAGGTCGCAATCGGCCACTAGCAAGCCGACCGGCCCGCTTGGCACGTGTCGGCCTCGCATTAGGCGCCACGTCGCGAGGGGAGAGGGAGTCGTGCCAAGCGCACTGCCACCGGCCGTGGCGGTCGGCTTGTCATTGGCCCGACAGTGCGGCCCCACCTCGCTGGCTGCCGGCTCCTGCGTGGCCCTTCGCCTTATCCTCTCATTCTTTGCTCTTCTTCATTCTTCTTCTTTCTTACTTTCTTCTCTCTCTGTAAAAAAAAGGCACCAATTTCTACACCCAAATGAGCCAGTATTTTGCGGTTTTGGCACCGTGAATGGATTTAACTTAGTTAGGGCAGCCAAAGAGGTGTCGATCTCTTGATGGGGTAGCTCGTGGTGGTTGTGGTGAGCATTTTGGTGGAGGTGGTGGTGGTGAAGTTGGGGCATTGTGGTGGAGGTGAAGCTGCTGTCGTTAAATGGTTAAATGCGTTGGAGGCGGAGCACCGGCGATTCGTTGGCCGCCGTTAAATGGTTCTTCATTCGCACGCTTCAAGGGTATATTTCAGCAAACATTTTATTTTTCGTAGGTGCTCCGGTAGTATTTGTTAATATGTTTCGATGTGAAATAAATTAGGTGTGCGATTATTGTTATTTGCCCGTAGTATACTTAAATATATTTAGATGTCAACTAATTATTTGTGTAAAAATGTGTAGTTGCTCGGTGATATTCCGTACTATATGTGCATGTGAAGTATTTAGGACTGTCAAGATTTGGAGTAGCTCGTAAAATCCGTATTTATTAGTGTCAAGATTTGGAGTAGCTCCGTAAAATCCGTAATATATTTGGAGTAGCTCCGGTAAAATCCGTAATATAGTTGTAGTTGTAGGCAGCCAAATATTAAAATCTGTAAATATTTGTAGTTGCTCCGGCAAATATTTGTAATATACTTATAGGTGTGTGAATTGTATTAGTTGCGCCCTAAATATTCTGTAATATATATATAAACATGTCTAATATTTGTTAGTGAATTTTATTTCGTTGTTGAAAAAAAAATAGGTGAGCCGAGATGTCTGATGTAGTGAAGTTCAGATTTTACTACGGTCCTGGTACTGTCCAAACAAGCGAGATGGGAGCAGATCTGAGTGAATTTACTCACATAGAGGTGCCAATGAGCGCACCTCAAACATGGTCGATTAGTCGATTGAAAGAATGGATTGCGGCAAGTTTAGGTCTTGATACTGAAACACACACCGTCGGTGTTCATGCATTATGGACACGGTCAAGTACAATAATTTTCCTTTTATTTGAGGTCGATAGAGCAAGACTCCGATTGGGTGCGGTGGTTACAAGGTTGTGAACGAAGGGGATGCAATCCTATTGCTTTAGTGCTTCCCGTTGTGAAGGAGGTCAGTGCACATGAAGGCGAGGGTGGCTACGATCCTGGTCATAGCAGGTAGGGAGGCGCTATCTATGTCAAATGCTGGAGATGATGGTTACGAACAAGGACAGCGATCGGGTAGAAGGAGGAAATGCCGATGGTGATTACAATGGCGAGGTGGACGCCGACGAGGTAGATGGGCACATGCAGGACATGATGGAAGAAGAAGACACCGATGTTGAAAGGGGTCATGCCGATGATTCCGACGAGTCGATGAAGAAGAAAATGTAGTGGAGGTCCCGAATCCTGCATCGTGGAATCATGACTTCTCATCTGCAATGACCGTGAATGATGGACATGATTCACCTGGCAATATCACCGAGAACAATATTGCGACGGGTGCTATGTATCCCACCAAACAAGCCACGAAGGATGCAATAATTAATTGGGCAATGTCCACGCAAAGGGTTTTCACAGCTCGGTGTCCAAAGAAGAAATTCCTCGACAATGGTATGCAAGAACGCAGATTGTCCCGCGAGGGTGCACGGCATTCACCCTAAGTATGGCACAAGTTGGGTGATAAGTGACTTAGATAATAACACTTGTCTTATTCCTGCATCCTCAAGATCATGCCAACCTTTCATCCACGCTTATTGCTCGGTTGTTTTACGATGAGATAGTGCAGGCAAAGCTATGGAAGTGAAAGGCGGTCCGCATAAAAGTCTTCGCCAGTTCAAGTACGAAATTTCTTATGGCAAGGCTTGGAGGGCTAAGCATGCGGCGCTTGAGAGGAGATTTGGTTCTTATTTTGATGCATATGACTCTGTTGTCCAGCTCCTCCACACCCTGCAGCTGAATCCGAGCACCTATATCGATATCCAAGACATGTTCATGCCGAGTTCCCAAGCGTGAGGGTGCTGCATCGGCTCTTCTTCTCTTTTGGTGTATGCATCGAAGCTTTCGGGCATTGCCGACCGGTGATATGTGTTGACGGTACTTTTCTCACAGGCAAGTACAAGGGCCAGATCCTCGACAGCCATAGGTCAAGACGGCCAAAATCAAGTCGTCCCACTCGCATTTGCTTTTGTGGAGAGTGAGAACATTGAAAGTTGGACATGGTTCTTCAGGCAGTTGAAAATATCTTGTGTGAAGGAGAAGCCCAATGTGTGCATCCTTCATGACAGGCATGCATGTATACTCAGTGCGATAAGGACACTGACAAACCCAGGCCCTGAGGAACAAGTTCCATGGAAGGACTTGCAGAGCCGTTGGTGCATGCGACATCTGGGGGCTAATTTCTTCTCGCAGTTTAGAAATAAGAACACGATGAATCTGTTCAAAAACTCTGCAAGCAGAATCAGTTATGGAAGTACAATTTGATACGCAATGCAGACTTAATGTGTGCACGCAGAGACACGTGAGGGATGTGAAAGCTGCAAGAGATGCAGCGGTGAGGGCACATGTTGAAGCAAGAGCTCGCAGCTTGGCAACAGAACAATGGCGGTGGAGGAGGAGCCTGTTGGGCTATGTGACCTGCCGGGCTTTGATCCACTGGTACTAGGAGAAGGCTCGGGAGGTCGATTAAAACCTTCGAGCAATGGATAGAGCATGAGCCTCACGGAGAGGTGGTCTTTGCTACATGACACACATGGAGCAAGGTGCGGTATCATGACAACGAACCTCGCGAAACATACAACTTTGTCCTAAGAGGAAACCGGCATTGCCACTTACAACCATTGTTGAGGGTATTTTCTATGGCACCGCCAAGTATTTCAGAGATAGACGCCAAAAAGCAGAGCAAAGATATCTTCAACAACCCAAATACACGGTCTTGTGAAAGAGTCACGAAGTATATGGACAACAAGATGCAAAAAGCTAGGTCACACCTTTGTAGTCGCCATCGGTAATCAAGAAAGAAGGTTTGAGGTCCGCTTAGCCAACAACAAATTCGGATGTGCAAACGAGTTGAGGACGCATGAGGTGACAATTGGCAATGAAGCTCGCCAACGTGTGAGTGCACATGCAACAAACCCAAATTGCTTCACCTACCTTGCTCACATGTACTTGCCGCTATGCGGGCAGCTTGGAATGGACGCAATATCGTTTGTGTCTCCATTTTTTTGAAAGAGTCTGTTCTCAATACATGGACAGGTGAGCTGATGGGTTTTCGATCAATGGGTAATTTCAACAATCAACCCCGCCGAAAGGCGTTACATTCCAAAACCCAGAGCATATGCGTACAAGTAGAGGCAGGCGGTGTCAGTGCATCCTAATGATATGGACGAATCTGAAGCGGGGTCCGACTAGGCAATGCATTCTATGCAATGAATTTGGCCATAGGGACACTAATTGTCCCACTTTAAATCACTGGTCGTGGGACGAGGCAACCGGGAAGAAGAGGAGGTAGAGGCGAGAGGAGTAAGGGTGAGAGGAAGAAGCTAAGCTAGCGATGGTATGTTACGAATTTGTATTAAGTGTGGTGTGGCACTATGTTCAATTTGTATTAAGTGTGGCACTATATTCTGAATTTGTATTAAGTGTGGCACTATGTTCTGAATTTGTATTAAGTGTGGTACTATATTCTGAATTTGTATTAAGTGGGGCACTATGTTCTAATTTGTATTAAGTGTGGTACTATATTCTGAATTTGTATTAAGTGTGGCACTATGTTCTGAATTTTTATTAAGTGTGGCACTATGTTCTGAATTTTATGTGCAGGAATGTCGGGAATGTGGTTCTGGATGGGGACATTGATAGGGTCATCGTCTTTGCGATATGGTATGAGCGCAAGCTTGAGCCTCTGGTCACTCGCACTCCTAAGGAAAACTGGATGATACACCGGGATGGCTTCAGCAGATGCGTGCTTTGTTAATTTGCACACCGACATGCATATTAATGGGAGACACTAACCGAAATGTTCTCGATGAAGGTTGAAATGGGCCGTCTTTTACCTTTCGCGCTGCGTCTGGTAGAGTCTATCCGGGTGAGAAACGTCTCGCCATCGATGGGTCCTTCTTTGAGCTGCTTAGTGGACCGTTGGAGGCGAGACCCACACGTTTCACTTCCGATGGGGAGAGATGGCTCCTACTCGAGGACGTGTCACTTTTGCTCGGACTACCGTTGGCAGGTCATGCCATAGGACCGTTGGATGCACCGCTGGTTGGGAGCAAGCTCTTACAACGTTTTCATGGTGTTTTCCGGATGCTCCGGATCCGGTATGGGAGCATCACGGACCTAAGTATGAGTGGTTCCTCAATTTCCGGGTAATTTCCCCTACCTCTTATCTTCAAGTCATCGTTCATACGGTTTTACAGAAAATAAATGCGGCTTACTAAAACTTTCACTTTACTTAATGCAGATCAAGAACTTTTAGGCACCGTTGAATGCATAACAGATCACTCGGAGCCTCGAGGCCTACTTAATGTGGCTTTTCGGCAAGGTGATGTTCACCGAGAACCATGTCACCACTATTAGCGCGCACTACATCCCTATGGCACTCGAGATAGCGAGCGCCGACGGCGGATCAGATCGAGACGGAGGAGTTGGGGTTCGGCGGTCTTAGCGGCTACATACCGAGGTATGTGCAACGGTTGCTGCTTACATCGAGAAAGCCAACCCTTCTTGGATGCCCTCTATTCCCTACAGCTGTGGTCGTGGGAGAGGTTCTCTATAGGGCGACCAGATGTCCGTGTTCGTGAGCCTATAGACGCCATGTTTGATGTTGACGGCATCGACATGCCTACTTTCGATGCAGGTTGGACACGCCGCAAGGTATGCATCGTGTTATAGTTTAATGCAACTTTTTTACGCACAAGAGATAGTTCGATGCTAGCGGCTATTAACTTTTGTTTTCTGCAGAGACGCTTTGCTAGTAATCAGACCAGGAAAGCATACACAGCATTGAACGAGCAGTTTGATTCATACACCGGGGTCATCTGAAAGTTTCACTCTTCGGCACTACTACCTTCTCCCACCTTTCATGCAACCTAAGAAGTTCTTTACGTACCTCTTCATAGGTCCTTTCGTGCCACCTGCACCTAAGTAATTGGTGAGCCAACTCATTCATTATGGTGTCACTACCGGTGAGTTCGTCCCATGGAACTACCCTATTGTCCATCCACGAAATCGGTAGCTAGGCTCGTAAGAGTCCTGCTCATCCCTGTGGTGAAAACTACGATCGAAAGGATAATGGGACATCTCAACTAAACTTGATGGAATGCTTATCCACCTCCGTCAAGGGGTTTTATAGGTAGAGAGGAGAAAATGGCGGGAAAGAACGACAGATATGGCGGAAAGCAGTGGCGGGAACATATGGCGGAAAGCAGTGGCGGGAAAGAGTTGGCGGGAACATATGGCGGAAACGAGTGGCGGGAAAGAGTTGGCGGGAACATATGGCGGAAAGCGGGTGGATGAGAACGGGTGGCGGAACGAGTTGGCGGAAAATATGTCATAGTTTTGAAAGAAAAAAATCGACGGCAAAAAAAATCACATGCACCCGGCCTCAAGAGCCAATTAGTCCCTGTCGCCCACAGCAGCCGACCGAACTAATGGTGGCCGACAGCCCAATCGGCACTTGAAATGGTGGTCGACAGCCCAATCGGCTTGTCAGAAGCCGATAGGAACCCGGGCCGACTCTTTGTGGGCCGACTAGGGCCAGTCGGCTTGCTATGGGCCGACGGGGTATTATTTTTGAAAATAATTTTTTACGCGTAATATTTGTGCAAATTAATAAAAAAATGTATTATTTTAAAAAAATTAGCTGAACGATGGGTGAACAAATTACTGTTGAGCAATTGACAGAATTGAGCATAGTTATGAGAATATCTAGGTATGATCATGTATATAGGCATCACGTCCGAGACAAATAGACCGACTCCTGCCTGCATCTACTACTATTACTCGACACATCGACCGCTATCCAGCATGCATCTAGAGTATTAAGTTCATAAGAACAGAGTAACGCTTTAAGCAAGATGACATGATGTAGAGGGATAAATTCATGCAATATGATAAAAACCCCATCTTGCTATCCTCGATGGCAACAATACAATACGTGTCTTGTTGCCCCTATTGTCACTGGGAAAGGACACCGCAAGATTGAACCCAAAGCTAAGCACTTCTCCCATTGCAAGAAAGATCAATCTAGTAGGCCAAACCAAACTGATAATTCGAAGAGACTTGCAAAGATAACCAATCATACATAAAAGAATTCAGAAGATTCAAATATTGTTCATAGATAAACTTGATCATAAACCCACAATTCATCGGTCTCAACAAACACACCGCAAAAGAAGATTACATCGAATAGATCTCCACAAGAGAGGGGGAGAACATTGTATTGAGATCCAAAAAGAGAGAGGAAGCCATCTAGCTGATAACTATGGACCTGGAAGTCCGAGGTAAACTACTCACACATCATCGGAGAGGCTATGGTGTTGATGTAGAAGCCCTCCGTGATCGATGCCCCCTCCGTGAGCTCCTAACAGGCCCCAAGATGGGATCTCACGGCATGTAAGGTTGCAGCAGTGGAATTAGGTTTTTGGCTCCGTATCTGATAGTTTGGGGGTACGTAGGTATATATAGGAGGAAGGAGTATGTCGGTGGAGCAACATGGGGCCCACGAGGGTGGAGGACGCGCCCCCCTACCTCGTGGCTTCCTGGTAGATTTCTTGACGTAGGGTCCAAGTCCTCTGGATCATGTTCGTTCCGAAAATCACGTTCCCGAAGGTTTCATTCCGTTTGGACTCCGTTTGATATTCTTTTTCTGCGAAACTCTGAAATAGGCAAAAAACAAAAATTCTAGGCTGGGCCTCCAGTTAATAGGTTAGTCCCAAAAATAATATAAAAGTGTATAATAAAGCCCAATAATGTCCAAAACAGAAGATAATATAGCATGGAGCAATCAAAAATTATAGATACGTTGGAGACGTATCAAGCATCCCCAAGCTTAATTCCTGCTCGTCCTCGAGTAGGTAAATGAAAAAAACAGAATTTTTGATGTGGAATGCTACTTTGCATAATTTCAATGTAATTCTTCTTAATTGTGGTATGAATATTCATATCCGAAGGATTCATGATAAAAGTTCAATATTGACATAAAAATAATAATACTTCAAGCATACTAACTAAGCAATTATGTCCTCTCAAAATAACATGGCCAAAGAAAGTTCATCCCTAAAAAATCATATAGTTTAGTCATCCTCCATTTTCGTCACACAAGAATGCTCTCATCATGCACAACCCCGATGACAAGCCAAGCAATTGTTTCATACTTTAGTAATCTCAAACTTTTTCAACCTTCACGCAATACATGAGCGTGAGCCATGGATATAGCACTATGGGTGGAATAGAATATGATGATGGGGGTTATGTGGAGAAGATAAAAAAGAGGAGAAAGTCTCACATCAACGAGGCTAATCAATGAGCTATGGAGATGCCCATCGATTGATGTTAATGCAAGGAGTAGGGATTGCCATGCAACGGATGCACTAGAGCTATAAATATATGAAAGCTCAACAAAAGAAACTAAGTGGGTGTGCATCCAACTTGCTTGCTCACGAAGACCTAGGGCACTTGAGGAGGCCCATTGTTGGAATATACCAGCCAAGTTCTATAATAAAAAATTCCCACTAGCATATGAAAATGACAAAACAAGAGACTCTCTATCATGAAGATTATAGTGCTACTTTGAAGCACAAGTGTGGTAAAAGGATAGTAACATTGTCCCTTCTCTCTTTTTCTCTCATTTTTTCGGGCCTTCTCTTTTTTTTATGGCCTTTCTCTCTTTTTTATTCCTCACTTGGGACAATGCTCTAGAAAATGATGATCATCACACTTCTATTTATTTACAACTCAATGATTACAACTCGATACTAGAACAGAGTATGACTCTATATGAATACCTCCGTGATGTACGGGATATGCAATGAACCAAGAGTGACATGTATGAAAGAATTATGAACGGTGGCTTTGCCACAAATACTATGTCAACTACATGATTATGCAAAGCAATATGACAATGATGAACGTGTCATGATAAACGGAATGGTGGAAAGTTGCATGACAATATATCTCGGAATGGCTATGGAAATGCCGTAATAGGTAGGTATGGTGGCTGTTTTGAGGAAGATATAAGGAGGTTTATGTGAAAGAGCGTATCATATCACGGGGTTTGGATGCACCGGCTGAAAGAACATGCGGTGCCCCCATGTTTGGTTTTGGTAATTGATGACAATCTCTATGGACTAATGGTTGCCTTGAGTTATATTTGAAGGGTTTGTCCATAGGCTTTTCTTGGAGTCCATTTGTTGGTTTCAAGGAGAGTTTGTGATGACCGCGGTGCTATTAAGGAATTATCCAAAGACATCATCCAAATGAAGAGAGTTGGAAAGATTCAACACACAAAGTGCACAAGATGTACCGAGGGATCAAGTGATCCCATGGTATGGTAAGCATTGTCCATTACGCTTTGTGTGCTAACCCATGGTCTACGTGAGAGTTCTTTGTGGGGTTAGGTATGTTTCCATGGTCTTGCGTCAAGAGGAAGATCCCATACAACCCATGGAGGATGACATCAAGTGGTGATCGTCATCAAGTTTGTTGTGTGCAAGTTCAAGTGGAGCAACACGAAGAGTGGCTCACCCATAATGGAGTATGGGGAGCAATCAAGTTTGAATCTTGCCATCCATTGTGGTGTCAATGGACTTGTGAAGATGTCTTTGAAGAGTCGCTCACCCATAGTGGACTATGGGGAGCAATCATCTAGTCTTCATCGAGCCAACGCAATCAAGAAAGGTGGTCCAACTTGAGGGAGTCAAGATCGTCTTCATCTAGCTCAATTGGACCATGTGCAAGGCAAAGGTTTGCCCTTGATAGGTTTTCTATTTTACCGGTCTCGTGGTGGTAGTTGGGAGACCGGGTTATAGGATCGTTTGTCGTACTATCAAGGGGGGCTCTCAAGTTGGTAGCTTCATCGTATCGTTAGTAGAGAGCTCAAACCATTGCATACTTGCATCATCTTTTTGGTTCTTGTTTGGTTCTTCTCCTTGTGAGATTTGGAGCTTATGGTCATTTTTATGACAAGCTCGAGTTCATCGAAAACGGAGTTCGCATGCGTCTTCTATGATGTTTTCGGTGTTGGAGGTTTTACCGGTCTTATCCAAGGAACGGTTCTCACCATTTCTTATGGGCCTTTTCTCATTTGCTTCTTATTGTTTTTTCTATCAAGATTGTGTTAGCCCTTGTTGCTAGCTTTCCAACAAACTTGGTTTCATCGAATTCGGAGCTCGTATGCGGAAGTTGTGGCTGTTTTGATATTACCTGTTTTACATAGAGAGGTTGTACCGCCCCGTAGAGAGGTTGTACCGGTTGACCGGTACAACCGGTGTTTGGAGAGGTTGTACCTCTCCAGAATTGGTCCGGAGGTTGTTCCGGCCATGTACCGCTCTACCACCGGACTAGTTTCTGCTTTGGAGCGGTTCTTGGGAGGTTGTTGACCGGTTTAACCGGTTTAACCGGTACTACCGGTTCCCCAGGCTGTTGTACCGCTTAGAGCTTTTCCCAGGTTGGTTTTTCCTCTGCTTTGGCCGGTTGTACCGGTTCGTACACCGGTTGTACCGGTCCTACAACTTTCTGCACATAACGGGCAGATTCGTGGGGACCTATTTAAGGGGGTCTTCTTCCCCAATGGTTCCCCATCACTTGAGCTCGTTTTTGCCCCCATTATTGACCTTCTTTGAGCTTGCTAACTCTCAATTGCTCCATGGATTCTTGCTAGTTTTTGAGGGAAAAGAGAGAGGAGATCTAGATCCACAATTCCACCAATCACTTTCTCCTCTATGTGAGGGGAACCCCTTGGATTTAGATCTTGGAGTTCTTTGTGTTCTCCTTCTTGTTCTTCCTCTTACTTTCCTCCCTAGCATTAGTTGCTTTGGTGGGATTTGAGAGAGAAGGACTTGGGTACTCTGTGCCCTTGCCATTGCATTTGTGCATCGGTTTGAGTTCTCCACGGTGATACGTGGAAGTTACAAGTTGAGAAGCTTATTACTCTTGGGTGCTTGGTGCCCTTGAGCTTGTTCCTCTTGGGTGCTTGGGCGCCCTAGTCGGTTGGTGGTGTTCGGAGCTCAATCATTGTGGTGTAAAGCTCGTCGGGGTCTCCAATTAGGTTGTGGAGATCGCCCCGAGCAATTTGACGGGTTCCGATGACCGCCCCCAAGGGTTGCCAAAGTGTACGGGTTCGGTGACCGCCCCAAGGGTTGCCATTTGTATGCGGGTTCGGTGACCGCCCTCAAGGGTCCCTTAGTGGAATCACGGCATCTTGCATTGTGCGAGGGCGTGAGGAGATTACGGTGGCCCTAGTGGCTTCTTGGGGAGCATTGTGCCTCCACACCGCCTCCAAGCGGAGATTAGCATCCGCAAGGGTGTGAACTTCGATACATCGTCGTCTCAGCGTGTCTCGGTTATCTCTTACCCGAGCCCTTTACTTATGCACTTTACTTTGTGATAGCCATATTGTTCTTTGTCATATATCTTGCTATCACATAGTTGCTTATATTGCTTAGCATAAGTTGTTGGTGCACATAGGTGAGCCTAGTTGTTTTAGGTTTTGTGCTTGACAAATTAACCGCTAGGTTTATTCCGCATTTGTTCAAGCCTAAACCGTAATTATTTTAAAATGCCTATTCACCCCCCCCCCATAGGCGACATCCACGATCTTTCAAATGGTATCAGAGCCTCGTCTCTCTTTGTTGGGCTTAACCGCTTAGAGAGTAAAGATGTCGACTAGGGGATTAGGATTCTCTGACACTCTTAGTTTCGATGGCACAAATTTTGATGTTTGGGTAATTCGCATGCTTAATCTCTTTAGGGTCATGGACCCAAATTTGGAGCGAATTGTAGATATGGGTTTTTCTTCTCCAAAGGATCCCCAAAGATTATCTTTAGAGGATGAGAAAAACTCTTATCTCAATGCTCAAGCTTCTAATGTGCTTTTCGATGCTTTGAGCAATGTAGTTATATTTCAACTCATGCCGTTCCGGGATGCTCATGAGTTGTGGACGAATCTTCAAGATAAATATGGTGTGTCCAAGATTTGTAGGGATGATTGTTCTCCCTCCACCTCCGGCCGTATAGTCTTCTCAACTTCTTCTACTTCACCTACATGTGGTTTGCCACAAGGTAATGATATGGTGAGTAGTGTCGGTCATTGCAATGATGATAGTGTGCTTTTTGTGGATGATTCTTCATCACTATATTATTGCAATGCTCCGTCTTTGGGCCTTAGCACTTTGAGCACTCCAAATGTTTCACTTGCTTGTGTTGATAGTCCTTGCATATCATGTAGAAATTGCTTGACTAAATCTCATGATGATATGCTTGCTATATCTTGTTGCCATGATAAAAATGCATGTATTTCCTCGAGTTGTTGTGCTAACAATGTAGATGAAACCCAACACTCCATGGAGCAAGATGTGGTCTTGAATGGTGCTTCAAGGGATCCTATATCATCATCTATTGCATTTTGCCTTATGGCCAAGGCTTCAAAGGTATCTCCCCCTTTGAATCCCAATATATCTTGCGATGATATTGATGATGGCAAGAGTGATGATGATGTTGATTATGATGAAGAGAGTGATGATGTTGCCTCCTTAAAAATTAAGGGGAAATGATTTTAAAGCTCTTCTTAAGAATAAAATTGCTCGCTCCAACTTCATGGAAATCATGTCTATTGCTATTGAGGGCAAGAAATATATTGATGAGTTGGAATCTCGTCTTGAGGAGCATGAGGTCACCATTGATAAAATGGAAGGTCATGAGCGTGATTACGCTAATGAGATTATGGACCTCTCTCAAGCTCTTGAACTTGAACAAACCACCAAGGAATCTCTTGAGGAGACTTTTGCTCTAGAATTATCTAGAGTGAGGGAATCTCGTGATAGAGCTCTTGAGGTGGCCAATAATTTTGAAACTAAAAATGAGGAGCTTGAAGTTGTGCATGCTAAACTCCTTGAGGACTTTGAGCACCTCGAAAATGGCTCAAGGGTCTTTTAGAGTGAGCTCATCAAACTCACCGAGTCTCATGCTCAACTTAAAGCTTCATATTCAAAAGAGTTTGCCAAGTTGTCTTCTCCTCCTGTTGCTAATGATGATGCTTGTGCTACTAACTCCATCTCTTGTGAAGCATCCATATTGAAGGAGAATGTTGAGCTAAGGGCTCAACTTGAGTTGCTATCTAGCAATCATGGGATATTGGAAGAAAGCCATGAAAAGCTCTCAAGCTCTCATGACGATCTTCTAGTATCCCATAATGTGCTAAAGATAGCTCATGAGGCCATGCTTGGTAAGGTAACATCTAGTGAGCCTCATGTGGATACTAGCACTACTTCTAGTCAAAATGCTATATTGATATGTGCTAGTCCTTGTAATTCATCTACTCACAATGTTGGTACATCTTGTGATGAATTGCTTTCCTTGCCTTGTTGCTCTAACAATGAAGCTTATACTTCCTCTAGTACTTGTATTCAGACTAACCATGTAGAGGAAATCAAAGAGCTCAAGGCCCAAGTCACTTCTTTGAAGAAAGACTTGGAAAAGAGTCATGAAGGGAAATCCACACTCAACAATATCTTGAGTGTGCAAAAATCTCCCAATGACAAAGGTGGACTTGGATTCAACTCCAATAAGAAGAAGTCCAAGATGAACAAAAAGAAGGGCCAAGAACAAGTCAAGAAATCAGCCAAGATTGTTTGCTTCAAGTGCAAAGTAGAAGGGCATCATGTTAGATCTTGCCCATTGAAGAAGGAGGCCATTAGTGTCAAGCAACAAGGGAAGAGGGCACAAGTTCAATCTCATGCTCAACCTCAAGTTGAAGAGAGGCCACTTCCCAAGAAGACTCAAGTTAATGCTTCTCTTGTTGAGAAATCAATTGAGAAGAAAGTGAAGAGTAGACGTTGCTACTTATGTCGTGAGAAAGGCCACGTCGCTTCTTCATGCACTAGTGGTAACTTATCCAACCCAATTATTATTGATGATGTCTATTCTCTTGGGAAGGATAAGGTTGGCAATGTGTTTGCCAAGTTTGTTGGTACTCAAAGTGGTGTCAAGAAAAGAACCATTTGGGTGGCCAAGCCTATTGTGACTAACCTCTTAGGACCCAACTTGGTTGGGGACCAACTAGCTCAAACTTGATCAATAGGTGTTGTTGGAGGTCATTGGAGACTTGGCTACATTATGAAGATTTAAGGGTCCTCATCATTCATATTGTGTCAAGCCAAGTCATTCGGATTATCTTTCTATCATATATCCAATGTTCCTCCTTGCGGTAGCTCATGCTTAAATTGCTTACATTAAAAGTTACTTGTCCCTTAGCATCTTGTGGTTTTGTATCTTGCATGTGCTTGTATATGTTGTGCTTCAAAATTGCTTATCTTGATAAATCAAGTATGTGCATGTTAGTTTGCACATCATGTACATGTGTGTTGTGTGTTGAGCCTTTTTGCATCTTGTTTATTTCTTAGTTGGCTCTTGTGAGAGATTAATGGAATATCCCATTATGGGGGAGTGATGTGCTTTGTGCACCTCACAATCCTATAAATGTGTGTACATGAGTAATACCATCTAGTATTGATATTTCAAGATTATCTAGTCTCTAGGTGGTATATCTCTCATGAGAAATTCAAATTCTAAATTGTCCATTAATTATCTCTTGTTGGATCCTTTTAATTGCCTCTTGTCTATCTTTAATTGGTATCACATTATGGGGGAGTAATATGCTATGTGTGTATTACTAGCCTAGAAAATGTGTACATTTGAGATATTGTCACCTAGAATTGATATTGTAAATTATCTTGTTCCTAGGTGGCATGATAGCTCTACAAGTTGCAATTTGCTTGTGTTTGGTGTGAAGATGATGTCGGATATCCTTGCTATCTACCACCGGGAATTATTTCCAAATACTTCTTGTCTTTTGACAATTGGTACTCACTTATGTGTGGTAGAATTTACTGATCATCTTTACATTGGCTTTTATTTTTATTTGCCTTTTCTCTTGCCAAGGTTTGTGTCAACTCCTGTTGCCTTCCCTACCACTTGTGGATCTTGTTTGTTTCTCGTTCTTGTCTAGTGCTTTCTAGATATAGTGAAAGTGGTGATCCCACCTTGTGCATTTTGTATTCAAATGCAAATCCTATATAATGCACAACTCATGGGGGAGCTATCCTATTTTCTTTGGAACACTCTTCTTGTGATCCTTATCAAGTGTGTGTTGGTGGAAGGCAAGCCGTTTTCGTTTTGGTACTTTCTGCCATCATGAAACTTTGTAGAGAGCTTGGTTTGTTTGGAACCATCCTCTCTTTGGGAGTTTGATATCTTTTATTTTGAGTGTATCAATGGATATCTCATTCCTTGATGTATCTTTTATGGATATCCTCCAAGTGATGTTTTATTCATTTGGTATCCTTTTCACTTGGCATTTCTTTGTCTTTTGGTTTTGGGTTTTGAAGTCTTGAGCATGCATGTTTTCTTCATGTATTTTATTTGGCATGCTTTCTTTCTTTGACTCAATATATGGGAGAAACTCCACCTAGTCTCAATTTGGATGAGATGCGCATGATATTCATTTTCATATCTATATGCACATATTTATGTGGAGTTTGTCCTATGTATTGGTGTTTCTAACTATTTGGTCCCGATGAGTTTGGGTACCGTTTAGTTTGTGTTGTTCTTATAGGAACAGTTGGAGATGCATTGGATGCTCGGCTCACTCACAAGGAAGGTGTTGTCACCATGTGCATATTGGAGTCAAGCTAGGATGATCAATGAACTACTATCTACCTTCAATTGGTATCTACTACATCCTTCCAATGGTATCTCGGTAATAAGTATCATCATCTACTACATGCACACATTACTTGCATCAACCTTGTGTAGGTTGTATCATGGCATGTATTTCATTCTTTCTTGTGATACTTGTTTCCTTTCTCAAAGCATCTCAACGATGATCTCATGTTGCTAGTTGTGATGTCTTTGATGTTCATGCGTTAGAATTCATTTATATACAATAAGACCATATCTAGCCAAGTGCTATGCTTTCAAGAAAATATCTTATTGGTATATTTATGACTTCCTTGTGGATATCTTGTTCCTTCATGTTGTAACTATTTGGTGTACATCCCTCTTTGTAGATATATATCATCATGATTTTGTCTACTTAGAACCTTATACACTTGAGAGAAATTACATCTCTAGTTGATATCCTTTCTTTCACGTCCACCTTGTCTTTCTTATGTTATTTCTTTGGTGGCTCCGTGAAAGCTTTTGCCTTGAGTGCGTGTCATCTATCGTTGCATCTTGATGCACTCTTGTGTGGTGACGATTATTTTCCTCTTTCTTATCTTTACGAGGTGTTTTCCATCTTAATTGGTACCCCTCGACTTGATGAGCCTCTCATCGTCCATCTTCACCACGGGTTGTCACAAGCATAGGTTCTCTATTTTCTTATTAGTAAGCTTGTGAACCCATTTGCTAGTTGTGTGTGAGAATGAAAGGCTTTGCACCATGTATCTCATTCATTCGAGACTATGTTGATGCTTATGGTCATCCGTATATTAGTCCTCTCATGTGCTTTGCCATGACTCACACACATCATTTTGGTTGAGCCTATTCTTAAGTTGCCTCTTTTACAATGTTGCTCAACCATGTGCTTATTGCAAGCGCTAGGCTTAGTTTCCTATATGCTCACTTGCACTTGTTGTAAGTTTCTATTGATTCTGGGAAGTTATGATCCTATTTTGTGCACTTTGTATTCAAATACAAAAATTCTTATGTGTGCACAAATCATGGGGAGCTTCTCTAGTTTCTTTAGAACAATCCTCCGCTCATATCATAATATCTTTATTCATGTGGCACGTAGGTTCATTGGTCTAGTTGGTTCAATTGGTATCTTTTGATTGCTTGTTTCTCTCTTTGTTATGTCTTTGTGGCATATCACTCTTTTGCAATCTTGGTGCCTCAATATAGTTGGTCTTCCTCCAAGTATTACCTTTGGATATGTGTATGGCATTCCACTCTCTTGTTGGGAAATACGCAACTTTTGGAGGAACACCTTTTATATTGGTCTTCTTAGCTTTTCGCCCATTTTGGCAATCGATGCCAATGGGGGAGAAGTTTCAGAGAGTTTTGTGGAGAATTCTTCAGAGTTTTATCCTTGCTTTGGTTTTGTTCCTAAGCATTTGCATCTCATACGCATGCATTATTGGTTGTTGCATTGCATGGTGATGCATAATTCCCTATATAAACTCTCTTGAAAGTAATTGTCATCAATTACCAAAATGGGGGAGATTGAAAGAACATGCGGTGCCCCCATGTTTGGTTTTGGTAATTGATGACAATCTCTATGGACTAATGGTTGCCTTGAGTTATATTTGAAGGGTTTGTCCATAGGCTTTTCTTGGAGTCCATTTGTTGGTTTCAAGGAGAGTTTGTGATGATCATGTGCTATTAAGGAATTATCCAAAGACCGGTCATGTGAGTGTTGAGCTTATTGCAAGCATGTCTTGAAGAATAAGATTGTGTGATCATTCATGTCCACCTTCAAGACATCATCCAAATGAAGAGAGTTGGAAAGATTCAACACACAAAGCGCACAAGATGTACCGAGGGATCAAGTGATCCCATGGTATGGTAAGCATTGTCCATTACGCTTTGTGTGCTAACCCATGGTCTACGTGAGAGTTCTTTGTGGGGTTAGGTATGTTTCCATGGTCTTGCGTCAAGAGGAAGATCCCATACAACCCATGGAGGATGACATCAAGTGGTGATCACAACAAGTTTGCGTGTGCAAGTTCAAGTGGAGCAACACGAAGAGTGGCTCACCCATAATGGAGTATGGGGAGCAATCAAGTTTGAATCTTGCCATCCATTGTGGTGTCAATGGACTTGTGAAGATGTCTTTGAAGAGTCGCTCACCCATAGTGGACTATGGGGAGCAATCATCTAGTCTTCATCGAGCCAACGCAATCAAGAAAGGTGGTCCAACTTGAGGGAGTCAAGATCGTCTTCATCTAGATCAATTGGACCATGTGCAAGGCAAAGGTTTGCCCTTGATAGGTTTTCTATTTTACGGTCTCGTGGTGGTAGTTGGGAGACCGGGTTATAGGATCGATTGCCGTACTATCAAGGGGGCTCTCAAGTTGGTAGCTTGATCGTATCGTTAGTAGAGAGCTCAAACCATTGCATCCTTGCATCATCTTTTTGGTTCTTGTTTGGTTCTTCTCCTTGTGAGATTTGGAGCTTATGGTCATTTTTATGACAAGCTCGAGTTCATCGAAAACGGAGTTCGCATGCGTCTTCTATGATGTTTTCGGTGTTGGAGGTTTTACCGGTCTTATCCAAGGAAGGGTTCTCACCATTTTCTTATGGGCCTTTTCTCATTTGCTTCTTATTGTTTTTTCTATCAAGATTGTGTTAGCCCTTGTTGCTAGCTTTCCAACAAACTTGGTTTCATCGAATTCGGAGCTCGTGTCACGAAAGTTGTGGCTGTTTTGATATTGCCTGTTTTACATAGAGAGGTTGTACCGCCCGTAGAGAGGTTGTAGCCGACCGGTACAACCGGTGTTTGGAGCGGTTGTACCGCTCGAAATTGGTCCGGAGGTTGTTCCGCCATGTACCGCTCTACCACCGGACTGGTTTCTGTTTTGGAGCGGTTCTTGGCGGTTGTTGACCGGTTTAACTGGTTTAACCGGTACTACGGTTCCCGGGCTGTTGTACCGCTTAGAGCTTTTCCCGTGTTGGTTTTTCCTCTGCTTTGGCGGTTGTACGGTTCATTACACCGGTTGTACCGGTCCTACAGCTTTACGCACATAACGGGCAGATTAGTGGGGACCTATTTAAGGGGGTCTTCTTCCCCAATGGTTCCCCATCACTTGAGCTCGTTTTTGCCCCCATTATTGACCTTCTTTGAGCTTGCTAACTCTCAATTCCTCCATGGATTCTTGCTAGTTTTTGAGGGAATAGAGAGAGGAGATCTAGATCCACACTTCCACCAATAACTTTCTCCTCTATGTGAGGGAACCCCTTGGATCTAGATCTTGGAGTTCTTTGTGTTCTCCTTCTTGTTCTTCCTCTTACTTTCCTCCCTAGCATTAGTTGCTTTGGTGGGATTTGAGAGAGAAGGACTTGGGTACTTAGTGTGCCCTTGCCATTGCATTTGTGCATCGGTTTGAGTTCTCCACGGTGATACGTGGAAGTTACAAGTTGAGAAGCTTATTACTCTTGGGTGCTTGGTGCCCTTGAGCTTGTTCCTCTTGGGTGCTTGGGCGCCCTAGTCGGTTGGTGGTGTTCGAGCTCAATCATTGTGGTGTAAAGCTCAAGACAGCGTCGAGGTCTCCAGTTAGGTTGTGGAGATCGCCCGAGCAATTTGATGAGTTCAGTGACCACCCCAAGGGTTGCCAAAGTGTACGGGTTCGGTGACCGCCCCAAGGGTTGCCATTTATGCAGGTTCGGTGACCGCCTCAAGGGTCCCTTAGTGGAATCACGGCATCTTGCATTGTGCTTGGCGTGAGGAGATTACTGATGGCCCTAGTGGCTTCTTGGGAGCATTGTGCCTCCACACTGCTCCATCTGGAGATTAGCATCCAAGGGTGTGAACTTCGGGATACATCGTCGTCTCCGCGTGTCTCGGTTATCTCTTACCGAGCCCTTTACTTATGCACTTTACTTTGTGATAGCCATATTGTTCTTTGTCATATATCTTGCTATCACATAGTTGCTTATATTGCTTAGCATAAGTTGTTGGTGCACATAGGTGAGCCTAGTTGTTTTAGGTTTTGTGCTTGACAAATTAACCGCTAGGTTTATTCCGCATTTGTTCAAGCCTAAACCGTAATTATTTTAAAACGCCTATTCACCCCCCTCTAGGCGACATCCACGATCTTTCAATTGGTATCAGAGCCTCGTCTCTCTTTGTTGGTCTTAATCGCCTAGAGAGTAAAGATGTCGACTAGGGGATTAGGATACTCTGACACTCTTAGTTTCGATGGCACAAATTTTGATGTTTGGTAATTCGCATGCTTAATCTCTTTAGGATCATGGACCCAAATTTGGAGCGAATTGTAGATATGGGTTTTTCTTCTCCAAAGGATCCCCAAAGATTATCTTTAGAGGATGAGAAAAACTCTTATCTCAATGCTCAAGCTTCTAATGTGCTTTTCGATGCTTTGAGCAATGTAGTTATATTTCAACTCATGCCGTTTCAGGATGCTCATGAGTTGTGGACGAAGCTTCAAGATAAATATGGTGTGTCCAAGATTTGTAGGGATGATTGTTCTCCCTCCACCTCCGGCCGTATAGTCTTCTCAACTTCTTCTACTTCACCTACATGTGGTTTGCCACAAGGTAATGATATGGTGAGTAGTGTCGGTCATTGCAATGATGATAGTGTGCTTTTTGTGGATGATTCTTCATCACTATATTATTGCAATGCTCCGTCTTTGGGCCTTAACACTTGAGCACTCCAAATGTTTCACTTGCTTGTGTTGATAGTCCTTGCATATCATGTAGAAATTGCTTGACTAAATCTCATGATGATATGCTTGCTATATCTTGTTGCCATGATAAAAATGCATGTATTTCCTCGAATTGTTGTGCTAACAATGTAGATGAAACCCAACACTCCATGGAACAAGATGTGGTCTTTAATGGTGCTAGAAGGGATCCTATATCATCATCTATTGCATTTTGCCTTATGGCCAAGGCTTCAAAGGTATCTCCCCCTTTGAATCCCAATATATCTTGCGATGATATTGATGATGGCAAGAGTGATGATGATGTTGATTATGATGAAGAGAGTGATGATGTTGCCTCCTTAAAAATTAAGTGGGAAATGATTTTTAAAGCTCTTCTTAAGAATAAAATTGCTCGTTCAAACTTCATGGAAATCTTGTCTATTGCTATTGAGGGCAAGAAATATATTGATGAGTTGGAATCTCGTCTTGAGGAGCATGAGGTCACCATTGATAAAATGGAAGGTCATGAGCGTGATTACGCTTAATGAGATTGCGGACCTCTCTCAAGCTCTTGAACTTGAACAAACCACCAAGGAATCTCTTGAGGAGACTTTTGCTCTAGAATTATCTAGAGTGAGGGAATCTCGTGATAGAGCTCTCGAGGTGGCCAATAATTTTGAAACTAAAAATGAGGAGCTTGAAGTTGTGCATGCTAAACTCCTTGAGGACTTTGAGCACCTCGAAAATGGCTCAAGGGTCTTTTAGAGTGAGCTCATCAAACTCACCGAGTCTCATGCTCAACTTAAAGCTTCATATTCAAAAGAGCTTGCCAAGTTGTCTTCTCCTCCTGTTGCTAATGATGATGCTTGTGCTACTAACTCTATCTCTTGTGAAGCATCCATATTGAAGGAGAATGTTGAGCTAAGGGCTCAACTTGAGTTGCTATCTAGCAATCATGGGATATTGGAAGAAAGCCATGAAAAGCTCTCAAGCTCTCATGACGATCTTCTAGTATCCCATAATGTGCTAAAGATAGCTCATGAGGCCATGCTTGCTAAGGTAACATCTAGTGAGCCTCATGTGGATACTAGCACTACTTCTAGTCAAAATGCTATATTGATATGTGCTAGTCCTTGTAATTCATCTACTCACAATGTTGGTACATCTTGTGATGAATTGCTTTCCTTGCCTTGTTGCTCTAACAATGAAGCTTATACTTCCTCTAGTACTTGTATTGAGACTAACCATGTAGAGGAAATCAAAGAGCTCAAGGCCCAAGTCACTTCTTTGAAGAAAGACTTGGAAAAGAGTCATGAAGGAAATCCACACTCAACAATATCTTGAGTGTGCAAAAATCTCCCAATGACAAAGGTGGACTTGGATTCAACTCCAATAAGAAGAAGTCCAAGATGAACAAAAAGAAGGGCCAAGAACAAGTCAAGAAATCGGCCAAGATTGTTTGCTTCAAGTGCAAAGTAGAAGGGCATCATGTTAGATCTTGCCCATTGAAGAAGAAGGCCATTAGTGTCAAGCAACAAGGGAAGAGGGCACAAGTTCAATCTCATGCTCAACCTCAAGTTGAAGAGAGGCCACTTCCCAAGAAGACTCAAGTTAATGCTTCTCTTGTTGAGAAATCAATTGAGAAGAAAGTGAAGAGTAGACGTTGCTACTTATGTCGTGAGAAAGGCCACGCCGCTTCTTCATGCACTAGTGGTAACTTATCCAACCCAATTATTATTGATGATGTCTATTCTCTTGGGAAGGATAAGGTTGGCAATGTGTTTGCCAAGTTTGTTGGTACTCAAAGTGGTGTCAAGAAAAGAACCATTTGGGTGGCCAAGCCTATTGTGACTAACCTCTTAGGACCAACTTGGTTGGGGACCAACTAGCTCAAACTTGATCAATAGGTGTTGTTGGAGGTCATTGGAGACTTGGCTACATTATGAAGATTTAAGGGGTCCTCATCATTCATATTGTGTCAAGCCAAGTCATTCGGATTATCTTTCTATCATATATCCAATGTTCCTCCTTGCGGTAACTCATGCTTAAATTGCTTACATTAAAAGTTACTTGTCCCTTAGCATGTTGTGGTTTTGTATCTTGCATGTGCTTGTATATGTTGTGCTTCAAAATTGCTTATCTTGATAAATCAAGTATGTGCATGTTAGTTTGCACATCATGTACATGTGTGTTGTGTGTTGAGCCTTTTGCATCTTGTTTATTTCTTAGTTGGCTCTTGTGAGAGATTAATGGAATATCCCATTATGGGGGAGTGATGTGCTTTGTGCACCTCACAATCCTATAAATGTGTGTACATGAGTAATACCATCTAGTATTGATATTTCAAGATTATCTAGTCTCTAGGTGGTATATCTCTCATGAGAAATTCAAATTCTAAATTGTCCATTAATTATCTCTTGTTGGATCCTTTTAATTGCCTCTTGTCTATCTTTAATTGGTATCACATTATGGGGAGTAATATGCTATGTGTGTATTACCAGCCTAGAAAATGTGTACATTTGAGATATTGTCACCTAGAATTGATATTGTAAATTATCTTGTTCCTAGGTGGCATGATAGCTCTACAAGTTGCAATTTGCTTGTGTTTGGTGTGAAGATGATGTCGGATATCCTTGCTATCTACCACCGGGAATTATTTCCAAATACTTCTTGTCTTTTGACAATTGGTACTCGCTTATGTGTGGTAGAATTTACTGATCATCTTTACATTGGCTTTTATTTTTATTTGCCTTTTCTCTTGCCAAGGTTTGTGTCAACTCCCATTGCCTTCCCTACCACTTGTGGATCTTGTTTGTTTCTCGTTCTTGTCTAGTGCTTTCTAGATATAGTGAAAGTGGTGATCCCACCTTGTGCATTTTGTATTCAAATGCAAATCCTATATTATGCACAACTCTTGGGGGAGCTATCCTTTTTTCTTTGGAACACTCTTCTTGTGATCCTTATCAAGTGTGTGTTGGTGGTAGGCAAGCCGTTTTCGTTTTGGTACTTTCTGCCATCATGAAACTTTGTAGAGAGCTTGGTTTGTTTGGAACCATCCTCTCTTTTGGGAGTTTGATATCTTTTATTTTGAGTGTATCAATGGATATCTCATTCCTTGATGTATCTTTTATGGATATCCTTAAAGTGATGTTTTATTCATTTGGTATCCTTTTCACTTGGCATTTCTTTGTCTTTTGGTTTTGGGTTTTGAAGTCTTGAGCATGCATGTTTTCTTCATGTATTTTATTTGGCATGCTTTCTTTCTTTGACTCAATATATGGGAGAAACTCCACCTAGTCTCAATTTGGATGAGATGCGCATGATATTCATTTTCATATCTATATGCACATATTTATGTGGAGTTTGTCCTATGTATTGGTGTTTCTAACTATTTGGTCCCGATGAGTTTGGGTACCGTTTAGTTTGTGTTGTTCTTATAGGAACAGTTGGAGATGCATTGGATGCTCGGCTCACTCACAAGGAAGGTGTTGTCACCATGTGCATATTGGAGTCAAGCTAGGATGATCAATGAACTACTATCTACCTTCAATTGGTATCTACTACATCCTTCCAATGGTATCTCGGTAATAAGTATCATCATCTACTACATGCACACATTACTTGCATCAACCTTGTGTAGGTTGTATCATGGCATGTATTTCATTCTTTCTTGTGATACTTGTTTCCTTTCTCAAAGCATCTCAACGATGATCTCATGTTGCTAGTTGTGATGTCTTTGATGTTCATGCGTTAGGAATTCATTTATATACAACAAGACCATATCTAGCCAAGTGCTATGCTTTCAAGAAAATATCTTATTGGTATATTTATGACTTCCTTGTGGATATCTTGTTCCTTCATGTTGTAACTATTTCGGGTGTACATCACTCTTTGTAGATATATATCATCATGATTTGGTCTACTTAGAACCTTATACACTTGAGAGAAATTACATCTCTAGTTGATATCCTTTCTTTCACGTCCACCTTGTCTTTCTTATGTTATTTCTTTGGTGGCTCCGTGAAAGCTTTTGCCTTGAGTGTGTGTCATCTATCGTTGCATCTTGATGCACTCTTGTGTGGTGACGATTATTTTCCTCTTTCTTATCTTTCTGAGGCGTTTGCCATCTTAATTGGTACCCCTCGTCTTGATGAGCCTCTCATCGTCTATCTTCACCACGGGTTGTCACAAGCATAGGTTCTCTATTTTCTTATTAGTAAGCTTGTGAACCCATTCGCTAGTTGTGTGTGAGAATGAAAGGCTTTGCACCATGTATCCCATTCATTCGACACTATGTTGATGCTTATGGTCATCCGTATATTAGTCCTCTCATGTGCTTTGCCATGACTCACACACATCATTTTGGTTGAGCCTATTCTTAAGTTGCCTCTTTTACAATGTTGCTCAACCATGTGCTTATTGCAAGCGCTAGGCTTAGTTTCCTATATGCTCACTTGCACTTGTTGTAAGTTTCTATTGATTCTGGGGAAGTTATGATCCTATTTTGTGCACTTTGTATTCAAATACAAAAATTCTTATGTGTGCACAAATCATGGGGAGCTTCTCTAGTTTCTTTAGAACAATCCTCTGCTCATATCATAATATCTTTATTCATGTGGCACGTGGGTTCATTGGTCTAGTTGGTTCAATTGGTATCTTTTGATTGCTTGTTTCTCTCTTTGTTATGTCTTTGTGGCATATCACTCTTTTGCAATCTTGGTGCCTCAATATAGTTGGTCTTCCTCCAAGTATTACCTTTGGATATGTGTATGGCATTCCACTCTCTTGTTGAGAAATACGCAACTTTTGGAGGAACACCTTTTATATTGGTCTTCTTAGCTTTTACCATTTTGGCAATCGATGCCAATGGGGGAGAAGTTTCAGAGAGTTTTGTGGAGAATTCTTCAGAGTTTTATCCTTGCTTTGGTTTTGTTCCTAAGCATTTGCATCTCATACGCATGCATTATTGGTTGTTGCATTGCATGGTGATGCATAATTCCTTATATAAACTCTCTTGAAAGTAATTGTCATCAATTACCAAAATGGGGGAGATTGAAAGAACATGCGGTGCCCCCATGTTTGGTTTTGGTAATTGATGACAATCTCTATGGACTAATGGTTGCCTTGAGTTATATTTGAAGGGTTTGTCCATAGGCTTTTCTTGGAGTCCATTTGTTGGTTTCAAGGAGAGTTTGTGATGATCATGTGCTATTAAGGAATTATCCAAAGACCGGTCATGTGAGTGTTGAGCTTATTGCAAGCATGTCTTGAAGAATAAGATTGTGTGATCATTCATGTCCACCTTCAAGACATCATCCAAATGAAGAGAGTTGGAAAGATTCAACACACAAAGCGCACAAGATGTACCGAGGGATCAAGTGATCCCATGGTATGGTAAGCATTGTCCATTACGCTTTGTGTGCTAACCCATGGTCTACGTGAGAGTTCTTTGTGGGGTTAGGTATGTTTCCATGGTCTTGCGTCAAGAGGAAGATCCCATACAACCCATGGAGGATGACATCAAGTGGTGATCGTCAACAAGTTTGCTGTGTGTGCAAGTTCAAGTGGAGCAACACGAAGAGTGGCTCACCCATAATGGAGTATGGGGAGCAATCAAGTTTGAATCTTGCCATCCATTGTGGTGTCAATGGACTTGTGAAGATGTCTTTGAAGAGTCGCTCACCCATAGTGGACTATGGGGAGCAATCATCTAGTCTTCATCGAGCCAACGCAATCAAGAAAGGTGGTCCAACTTGAGGGAGTCAAGATCGTCTTCATCTAGCTCAATTGGACCATGTGCAAGGCAAAGGTTTGCCCTTGATAGGTTTTCTATTTTACCGGTCTCGTGGTGGTAGTTGGGAGACCAGGTTATAGGATCGCTTGTCGTACTATCAAGGGGGCTCTCAAGTTGGTAGCTTGATCGTATCGTTAGTAGAGAGCTCAAACCATTGCATCCTTGCATCATCTTTTTGGTTCTTGTTTGGTTCTTCTCCTTGTGAGATTTGGAGCTTATGGTCATTTTTATGACAAGCTCGAGTTCATCGAAACGGAGTTCGCATGCGTCTTCTATGATGTTTTCGGTGTTGGAGGTTTTACCGGTCTTATCCAAGGAAGGGTTCTCACCATTTTCTTATGGGCCTTTTCTCATTTGCTTCTTATTGTTTTTCTATCAAGATTGTGTTAGCCCTTGTTGCTAGCTTTCCAACAAACTTGGTTTCATCGAATTCGAGCTCGTGTCTGAAAGTTGTGGCTGTTTTGATATTGCCTGTTTTACATAGAGAGGTTGTACCGCCCGTAGAGAGGTTGTACTGGCCGACCGGTACAACCGGTGTTTGGAGCGGTTGTACCGCTCAGAATTGGTCCGGAGGTTGTTCCGGCCATGTACCGCTCTACCACCGGACTGGTTTCTGTTTTGGAGCGGTTCTTGGGCGGTTGTTGACCGGTTTAACTGGTTTAACCGGTACTACCGGTTCCCCAGGCTGTTGTACCGCTTAGAGCTTTTCCCAGGTTGGTTTTTCCTCTGCTTTGGCCGGTTGTACCGGTTCGTACACCGGTTGTACCGGTCCTACAGCTTTCTGCACATAACGGGCAGATTCGTGGGGACCTATTTAAGGGGGTCTTCTTCCCAATGGTTCCCCATCACTTGAGCTCGTTTTGCCCCCATTGTTGACCTTCTTTGAGCTTGCTAACTCTCAATTCCTCCATGGATTCTTGCTAGTTTTTGAGGGAAAAGAGAGGAGATCTAGATACACAATTCCACCAATAACTTTCTCCTCTATGTGAGGGGAACAACTTGGATCTAGATCTTGGAGTTCTTTGTGTTCTCCTTCTTGTTCTTCCTCTTACTTTCCTCCCTAGCATTAGTTGCTTTGGTGGGATTTGAGAGAGAACGACTTGGGTACTCTGTGTGCCCTTGCCATTGCATTTGTGCATCGGTTTGAGTTCTCCACGGTGATACGTGGAAGTTACAAGTTGAGAAGCTTATTACTCTTGGGTGCTTGGTGCCCTTGAGCTTGTTCCTCTTGGGTGCTTGGGCGCCCTAGTCGGTTGGTGGTGTTGAGCTCAATCATTGTGGTGTAAAGCTCCGGCAAGCGTCGGGGTCTCCAGTTAGGTTGTGGAGATCGCCCGAGCAATTTGATGAGTTCCGTGACCGCCCCAAGGGTTGCCAAAGTGTACGGGTTCGGTGACCGCCCCAAGGGTTGCCATTTATGCAGGTTCGGTGACCGCCCTCAAGGGTCCCTTAGTGGAATCACGGCATCTTGCATTGTCTTGGCGTGAGGAGATTACGGTGGCCCTAGTGGCTTCTTGGGGAGCATTGTGCCTCCACACTGCTCCATACGGAGATTAGCATCCAAGGGTGTGAACTTCGGGATACATCGTCGTCTCCGCGTGTCTCGGTTATCTCTTACCGAGCCCTTTACTTATGCACTTTACTTTGTGATAGCCATATTGTTCTTTGTCATATATCTTGCTATCACATAGTTGCTTATATTGCTTAGCATAAGTTGTTGGTGCACATAGGTGAGCCTAGTTGTTTTAGGTTTTGTGCTTGACAAATTAACCGCTAGGTTTATTCCGCATTTGTTCAAGCCTAAAACTTAATTATTTTAAAACGCCTATTCACCCCCCCTCTAGGCGACATCCACGATCTTTCAATTGGTATCAGAGCCTCGTCTCTCTTTGTTGGTCTTAATCGCCTAGAGAGTAAAGATGTCGACTAGGGGATTAGGATTCTCTGACACTCTTAGTTTCGATGGCACAAATTATGATGTTTGGGTAATTCGCATGCTTAATCTCTTTAGGGTCATGGACCCAAATTTGGAGCGAATTGTAGATATGGGTTTTTCTTCTCCAAAGGATCCCCAAAGATTATCTTTAGAGGATGAGAAAAACTCTTATCTCAATGCTCAAGCTTCTAATGTGCTTTTCGATGCTTTGAGCAATGTAGTTATATTTCAACTCATGCCGTTAGGGATGCTCATGAGTTGTGGACGAAGCTTCAAGATAAATATGGTGTGTCCAAGATTTGTAGGGATGATTGTTCTCCTCCTCCTCCGGCCGTATAGTCTTCTCAACTTCTTCTACTTCACCTACATGTGGTTTGCCACAAGGTAATGATATGGTGAGTAGTGTCGGTCATTGCAATGATGATAGTGTGCTTTTTGTGGATGATTCTTCATCACTATATTATTGCAATGCTCCGTCTTTGGGCCTTAGCACTTGAGCACTCCAAATGTTTCACTTGCTTGTGTTGATAGTCCTTGCATATCATGTAGAAATTGCTTGACTAAATCTCATGATGATATGCTTGCTATATCTTGTTGCCATGATAAAAATGCATGTATTTCCTTGAATTGTTGTGCTAACAATGTAGATGAAACCCAACACTCCATGGAACAAGATGTGGTCTTTAATGGTGCTTCAAGGGATCCTATATCATCATCTATTGCATTTTGCCTTATGGCCAAGGCTTCAAAGGTATCTCCCCCTTTGAATCCCAATATATCTTCTGATGATATTGATGATGGCAAGAGTGATGATGATGTTGATTATGATGAAGAGAGTGATGATGTTGCCTCCTTAAAAATTAAGGGGAAATGATTTTTAAAGCTCTTCTTAAGAATAAAATTGCTCGTTCAACTTCATGGAAATCATGTCTATTGCTATTGAGGGCAAGAAATATATTGATGAGTTGGAATCTCGTCTTGAGGAGCATGAGGTCACCATTGATAAAATGGAAGGTCATGAGCGTGATTACGCTAATGAGATTGCGGACCTCTCTCAAGCTCTTGAACTTGAACAAACCACCAAGGAATCTCTTGAGGAGACTTTTGCTCTAGAATTATCTAGAGTGAGGGAATCTCGTGATAGAGCTCTTGAGGTGGCCAATAATTTTGAAACTAAAATGAGGAGCTTGAAGTTGTGCATGCTAAACTCCTTGAGGACTTTGAGCACCTCGAAAATGGCTCAAGGGTCTTTTAGAGTGAGCTCATCAAACTCACCGAGTCTCATGCTCAACTTAAAGCTTCATATTCAAAAGAGCTTGCCAAGTTGTCTTCTCCTCCTGTTGCTAATGATGATGCTTGTGCTACTAACTCTATCTCTTGTGAAGCATCCATATTGAAGGAGAATGTTGAGCTAAGGGCTCAACTTGAGTTGCTATCTAGCAATCATGGGATATTGGAAGAAAGCCATGAAAAGCTCTCAAGCTCTCATGACGATCTTCTAGTATCCCATAATGTGCTAAAGATAGCTCATGAGGCCATGCTTGCTAAGGTAACATCTAGTGAGCCTCATGTGGATACTAGCACTACTTCTAGTCAAAATGCTATATTGATATGTGCTAGTCCTTGTAATTCATCTACTCACAATGTTGGTACATCTTGTGATGAATTGCTTTCCTTGCCTTGTTGCTCTAACAATGAAGCTTATACTTCCTCTAGTACTTGTATTGAGACTAACCATGTAGAGGAAATCAAAGAGCTCAAGGCCCAAGTCACTTCTTTGAAGAAAGACTTGGAAAAGAGTCATGAATGGAAATCCACACTCAACAATATCTTGAGTGTGCAAAAATCTCCCAATGACAAAGGTGGACTTGGATTCAACTCCAATAAGAAGAAGTCCAAGATGAACAAAAAGAAGGGCCAAGAACAAGTCAAGAAATCGGCCAAGATTGTTTGCTTCAAGTGCAAAGTAGAAGGGCATCATGTTAGATCTTGCCCATTGAAGAAGAAGGCCATTAGTGTCAAGCAACAAGGGAAGAGGGCACAAGTTCAATCTCATGCTCAACCTCAAGTTGAAGAGAGGCCACTTCCCAAGAAGACTCAAGTTAATGCTTCTCTTGTTGAGAAATCAATTGAGAAGAAAGTGAAGAGTAGACGTTGCTACTTATGTCGTGAGAAAGGCCACGTCGCTTCTTCATGCACTAGTGGTAACTTATCCAACCCAATTATTATTGATGATGTCTATTCTCTTGGGAAGGATAAGGTTGGCAATGTGTTTGCCAAGTTTGTTGGTACTCAAAGTGGTGTCAAGAAAAGAACCATTTGGGTGGCCAAGCCTATTGTGACTAACCTCTTAGGACCAACTTGGTTGGGGACCAACTAGCTCAAACTTGATCAATAGGTGTTGTTGGAGGTCATTGGAGACTTGGCTACATTATGAAGATTTAAGGGGTCCTCATCATTCATATTGTGTCAAGCCAAGTCATTCGGATTATCTTTCTATCATATATCCAATGTTCCTCCTTGCGGTAACTCATGCTTAAATTGCTTACATTAAAAGTTACTTGTCCCTTAGCATGTTGTGGTTTTGTATCTTGCATGTGCTTGTATATGTTGTGCTTCAAAATTGCTTATCTTGATAAATCAAGTATGTGCATGTTAGTTTGCACATCATGTACATGTGTGTTGTGTGTTGAGCCTTTTGCATCTTGTTTATTTCTTAGTTGGCTCTTGTGAGAGATTAATGGAATATCCCATTATGGGGAGTGATGTGCTTTGTGCACCTCACAATCCTATAAATGTGTGTACATGAGTAATACCATCTAGTATTGATATTTCAAGATTATCTAGTCTCTAGGTGGTATATCTCTCATGAGAAATTCAAATTCTAAATTGTCCATTAATTATCTCTTGTTGGATCCTTTTAATTGCCTCTTGTCTATCTTTAATTAGTATCACATTATGGGGGAGTAATATGCTATGTGTGTATTACCAGCCTAGAAAATGTGTACATTTGAGATATTGTCACCTAGAATTGATATTGTAAATTATCTTGTTCCTAGGTGGCATGATAGCTCTACAAGTTGCAATTTGCTTGTGTTTGGTGTGAAGATGATGTCGGATATCCTTGCTATCTACCACCGGGAATTATTTCCAAATACTTCTTGTCTTTTGACAATTGGTACTCACTTATGTGTGGTAGAATTTACTGATCATCTTTACATTGGCTTTTATTTTTATTTGCCTTTTCTCTTGCCAAGGTTTGTGTCAACTCCCGTTGCCTTCCCTACCACTTGTGGATCTTGTTTGTTTCTCGTTCTTGTCTAGTGCTTTCTAGATATAGTGAAAGTGGTGATCCCACCTTGTGCATTTTGTATTCAAATGCAAATCCTATATAATGCACAACTCGTGGGGGAGCTATCCTATTTTCTTTGGAACACTCTTCTTGTGATCCTTATCAAGTGTGTGTTGGTGGAAGGCAAGCCATTTTCGTTTTGGTACTTTCTGCCATCATGAAACTTTGTAGAGAGCTTGGTTTGTTTGGAACCATCCTCTCTTTTGGGAGTTTGATATCTTTTATTTTGAGTGTATCAATGGATATCTCATTCCTTGATGTATCTTTTATGGATATCCTCAAAGTGATGTTTTATTCATTTGGTATCCTTTTCACTTGGCATTTCTTTGTCTTTTGGTTTTGGGTTTTGAAGTCTTGAGCATGCATGTTTTCTTCGTGTATTTTATTTGGCATGCTTTCTTTCTTTGACTCAATATATGGGAGAAACTCCACCTAGTCTCAATTTGGATGAGATGCATGATATTCATTTTCATATCTATATGCACATATTTATGTGGAGTTTGTCCTATGTATTGGTGTTTCTAACTATTTGGTCCCGATGAGTTTGGGTACCGTTTAGTTTGTGTTGTTCTTATAGGAACAGTTGGAGATGCATTGGATGCTCGGCTCACTCACAAGGAAGGTGTTGTCACCATGTGCATATTGGAGTCAAGCTAGGATGATCAATGAACTACTATCTACCTTCAATTGGTATCTACTACATCCTTCCAATGGTATCTCGGTAATAAGTATCATCATCTACTACATGCACACATTACTTGCATCAACCTTGTGTAGGTTGTATCATGGCATGTATTTCATTCTTTCTTGTGATACTTGTTTCCTTTCTCAAAGCATCTCAACGATGATCTCATGTTGCTAGTTGTGATGTCTTTGATGTTCATGCGTTAGGAATTCATTTATATACAATAAGACCATATCTAGCCAAGTGATATGCTTTCAAGAAAATATCTTATTGGTATATTTATGACTTCCTTGTGGATATCTTGTTCCTTCATGTTGTAACTATTTCGGGTGTACATCACTCTTTGTAGATATATATCATCATGATTTGGTCTACTTAGAACCTTATACACTTGAGAGAAATTACATCTCTAGTTGATATCCTTTCTTTCACGTCCACCTTGTCTTTCTTATGTTATTTCTTTGGTGGCTCCGTGAAAGCTTTTGCCTTGAGTGCGTGTCATCTATCGTTGCATCTTGATGCACTCTTGTGTGGTGACGATTATTTTCCTCTTTCTTATCTTTACGAGGCGTTTGCCATCTTAATTGGTACCCCTCGTCTTGATGAGCCTCTCATCGTCCATCTTCACCATGGGTTGTCACAAGCATAGGTTCTCTATTTTCTTATTAGTAAGCTTGTGAACCCATTTGCTAGTTGTGTGTGAGAATGAAAGGCTTTGCACCATGTATCTCATTCATTCGAGACTATGTTGATGCTTATGGTCATCCGTATATTAGTCCTCTCATGTGCTTTGCCATGACTCACACACATCATTTTGGTTGAGCCTATTCTTAAGTTGCCTCTTTTACAATGTTGCTCAACCATGTGCTTATTGCAAGCGCTAGGCTTAGTTTCCTATATGCTCACTTGCACTTGTTGTAAGTTTCTATTGATTCTGGGGAAGTTATGATCCTATTTTGTGCACTTTGTATTCAAATACAAAAATTCTTATGTGTGCACAAATCATGGGGAGCTTCTCTAGTTTCTTTAGAACAATCCTCTGCTCATATCATAATATCTTTATTCATGTGGCACGTAGGTTCATTGGTCTAGTTGGTTCAATTGGTATCTTTTGATTGCTTGTT
This sequence comes from Aegilops bicornis, assembly GCA_021605145.1. NCBI lineage: Eukaryota > Viridiplantae > Streptophyta > Magnoliopsida > Poales > Poaceae > Aegilops > Aegilops bicornis. The sequence continues at coordinate 271,914,608 of CM038671.1, read as the reverse complement.
TCTCTCTTTGTTATGTCTTTGTGGCATATCACTCTTTTGCAATCTTGGTGCCTCAATATAGTTGGTCTTCCTCCAAGTATTACCTTTGGATATGTGTATGGCATTCCACTCTCTTGTTGAGAAATACGCAACTTTTGGAGGAACACCTTTTATATTGGTCTTCTTAGCTTTTCGCCCATTTTGGCAATCGATGCCAATGGGGGAGAAGTTTCAGAGAGTTTTGTGGAGAATTCTTCAGAGTTTTATCCTTGCTTTGGTTTTGTTCCTAAGCATTTGCATCTCATACGCATGCATTATTGGTTGTTGCATTGCATGGTGATGCATAATTCCCTATATAAACTCTCTTGAAAGTAATTGTCATCAATTACCAAAATGGGGGAGATTGAAAGAACATGCGGTGCCCCCATGTTTGGTTTTGGTAATTGATGACAATCTCTATGGACTAATGGTTGCCTTGAGTTATATTTGAAGGGTTTGTCCATAGGCTTTTCTTGGAGTCCATTTGTTGGTTTCAAGGAGAGTTTGTGATGACATGGTGCTATTAAGGAATTATCCAAAGACCGGTCATGTGAGTGTTGAGCTTATTGCAAGCATGTCTTGAAGAATAAGATTGTGTGATCATTCATGTCCACCTTCAAGACATCATCCAAATGAAGAGAGTTGGAAAGATTCAACACACAAAGCGCACAAGATGTACCGAGGGATCAAGTGATCCCATGGTATGGTAAGCATTGTCCATTACGCTTTGTGTGCTAACCCATGGTCTACGTGAGAGTTCTTTGTGGGGTTAGGTATGTTTCCATGGTCTTGCGTCAAGAGGAAGATCCCATACAACCCATGGAGGATGACATCAAGTGGTGATCGTCAACAAGTTTGTCGTGTGCAAGTTCAAGTGGAGCAACACGAAGAGTGGCTCACCCATAATGGAGTATGGGGAGCAATCAAGTTTGAATCTTGCCATCCATTGTGGTGTCAATGGACTTGTGAAGATGTGCTGAAGAGTCGCTCACCCATAGTGGACTATGGGGGAGCAATCATCTAGTCTTCATCGAGCCAACGCAATCAAGAAAGGTGGTCCAACTTGAGGGAGTCAAGATCGTCTTCATCTAGATCAATTGGACCATGTGCAAGGCAAAGGTTTGCCCTTGATAGGTTTTCTATTTTACCGGTCTCGTGGTGGTAGTTGGGAGACCGGGTTATAGGATCGTTTGCCGTACTATCAAGGGGGGGCTCTCAAGTTGGTAGCTTGATCGTATCATTAGTAGAGAGCTCAAACCATTGCATCCTTGCATCATCTTTTTGGTTCTTGTTTGGTTCTTCTCCTTGTGAGATTTGGAGCTTATGGTCATTTTTATGACAAGCTCGAGTTCATCGAACGGAGTTCGCATGCGTCTTCTATGATGTTTTCGGTGTTGGAGGTTTTACGGTCTTATCCAAGGAAGGGTTCTCACCATTTTCTTATGGGCCTTTTCTCATTTGCTTCTTATTGTTTTTTCTATCAAGATTGTGTTAGCCCTTGTTGCTAGCTTTCCAACAAACTTGGTTTCATCGAATTCGGAGCTCGTGTCACGAAAGTTGTGGCTGTTTTGATATTGCCTGTTTTACATAGAGAGGTTGTACCGCCCGTAGAGAGGTTGTACCGGTTGGACCGGTACAACCGGTGTTTGGAGCGGTTGTACCGCCTGCATTGGTCCGAGGTTGTTCCGCCATGTACCGCTCTACCACCGGACTGGTTTCTGTTTTGGAAGCGGTTCTTGGGCGGTTGTTGACCGGTTTAACTGGTTTAACCGGTACTACCCTTCCCCGGGCTGTTGTACCGCTTAGAGCTTTTCCAGTTGGTTTTTCCTCTGCTTTGGCGGTTGTACGGTTCGTACACCAGTTGTACCGGTCCTACAGCTTTCTGCACATAACGGGCAGATTCGTGGGGACCTATTTAAGGGGTCTTCTTCCCCAATGGTTCCCCATCACTTGAGCTCGTTTTGCCCCCATTGTTGACCTTCTTTGAGCTTGCTAACTCTCAATTCCTCCATGGATTCTTGCTAGTTTTTGAGGGAAAAGAGAGAGGAGATCTAGATCCACAATTCCACCAATCACTTTCTCCTCTATGTGAGGGGAACCCCTTGGATCTAGATCTTGGAGTTCTTTGTGTTCTCCTTCTTGTTCTTCCTCTTACTTTCCTCCCTAGCATTAGTTGCTTTGGTGGGATTTGCGAGAGAAGGACTTGGGTACTTTGTGTGCCCTTGCCATTGCATTTGTGCATCGGTTTGAGTTCTCCACGGTGATACGTGGAAGTTACAAGTTGAGAAGCTTATTACTCTTGGGTGCTTGGTGCCCTTGAGCTTGTTCCTCTTGGGTGCTTGGGCGCCCTAGTCGGTTGGTGGTGTTCTGAGCTCAATCATTCTGGTGTAAAGCTCCAAGCGTCGGGTCTCCAATTAGGTTGTGGAGATCGCCCCGAGCAATTTGACGGGTTCCGGTGACCGCCCCAAGGGTTGCCAAAGTGTACGGGTTCGGTGACCGCCCCCAAGGGTTGCCATTTGTACGGGTTCGGTGACCGCCCTCAAGGGTCCCTTAGTGGAATCACGGCATCTTGCATTGTGCGAGGGCGTGAGGAGATTACGGTGGCCCTAGTGGCTTCTTGGGGAGCATTGTGCCTCCACACTGCTCCATACGGAGATTAGCATCCGCAAGGGTGTGAACTTCGGGATACATCGTCGTCTCCGCGTGTCTCGGTTATCTCTTACCCGAGCCCTTTACTTATGCACTTTACTTTGTGATAGCCATATTGTTCTTTGTCATATATCTTGCTATCACATAGTTGCTTATATTGCTTAGCATAAGTTGTTGGTGCACATAGGTGAGCCTAGTTGTTTTAGGTTTTGTGCTTGACAAATTAACCGCTAGGTTTATTCCGCATTTGTTCAAGCCTAAACCGTAATTATTTTAAAACGCCTATTCACCCCCCCCCTCTAGGCGACATCCACGATCTTTCAATTGGTATCAGAGCCTCGTCTCTCTTTGTTGGTCTTAATCGCCTAGAGAGTAAAGATGTCGACTAGGGGATTAGGATACTCTGACACTCTTAGTTTCGATGGCACAAATTTTGATGTTTGGGTAATTCGTGATGCTTAATCTCTTTAGGGTCATGGACCCAAATTTGGAAGCGAATTGTAGATATGGGTTTTTCTTCTCCAAAGGATCCCCAAAGATTATCTTTAGAGGATGAGAAAACTCTTATCTCAATGCTCAAGCTTCTAATGTGCTTTTCGATGCTTTGAGCAATGTAGTTATATTTCAACTCATGCCGTTCCGGATGCTCATGAGTTGTGGACGAAGCTTCAAGATAAATATGGTGTGTCCAAGATTTGTAGGGATGATTGTTCTCCCTCCACCTCCCGGCCGTATAGTCTTCTCAACTTCTTCTACTTCACCTACATGTGGTCTGCCACAAGGTAATGATATGGTGAGTAGTGTCGGTCATTGCAATGATGATAGTGTGCTTTTTGTGGATGATTCTTCATCACTATATTATTGCAATGCTCCGCCTTTGGGCCTTAGCACTTGAGCACTCCAAATGTTTCACTTGCTTGTGTTGATAGTCCTTGCATATCATGTAGAAATTGCTTGACTAAATCTCATGATGATATGCTTGCTATATCTTGTTGCCATGATAAAAATGCATGTATTTCCTTGAATTGTTGTGCTAACAATGTAGATGAAACCCAACACTCCATGGAACAAGATGTGGTCTTTAATGGTGCTTCAAGGGATCCTATATCATCATCTATTGCATTTTGCCTTATGGCCAAGGCTTCAAAGGTATCTCCCCCTTTGAATCCCAATATATCTTCGATGATATTGATGATGGCAAGAGTGATGATGATGTTGATTATGATGAAGAGAGTGATGATGTTGCCTCCTTAAAAATTAAGGGGAAATGATTTTTAAAGCTCTTCTTAAGAATAAAATTGCTCGCTTCAACTTCATGGAAATCATGTCTATTGCTATTGAGGGCAAGAAATATATTGATGAGTTGGAATCTCGTCTTGAGGAGCATGAGGTCACCATTGATAAAATGGAAGGTCATGAGCGTGATTACGCTAATGAGATTGCGGACCTCTCTCAAGCTCTTGAACTTGAACAAACCACCAAGGAATCTCTTGAGGAGACTTTTGCTCTAGAATTATCTAGAGTGAGGGAATCTCGTGATAGAGCTCTCGAGGTGGCCAATAATTTTGAAACTAAAAATGAGGAGCTTGAAGTTGTGCATGCTAAACTCCTTGAGTACTTTGAGCACCTCGAAAATGGCTCAAGGGTCATTAAGAGTGAGCTCATCAAACTCACCGAGTCTCATGCTCAACTTAAAGCTTCATATTCAAAAGAGCTTGCCAAGTTGTCTTCTCCTCCTGTTGCTAATGATGATGCTTGTGCTACTAACTCTATCTCTTGTGAAGCATCCATATTGAAGGAGAATGTTGAGCTAAGGGCTCAACTTGAGTTGCTATCTAGCAATCATGGGATATTGGAAGAAAGCCATGAAAAGCTCTCAAGCTCTCATGACGATCTTCTAGTATCCCATAATGTGCTAAAGATAGCTCATGAGGCCATGCTTGCTAAGGTACCATCTAGTGAGCCTCATGTGGATACTAGCACTACTTCTAGTCAAAATGCTATATTGATATGTGCTAGTCCTTGTAATTCATCTACTCACAATGTTGGTACATCTTGTGATGAATTGCTTTCCTTGCCTTGTTGCTCTAACAATGAAGCTTATACTTCCTCTAGTACTTGTATTGAGACTAACCATGTAGAGGAAATCAAAGAGCTCAAGGCCCAAGTCACTTCTTTGAAGAAAGACTTGGAAAAGAGTCATGAAGGAAATCCACACTCAACAATATCTTGAGTGTGCAAAAATCTCCCAATGACAAAGGTGGACTTGGATTCAACTCCAATAAGAAGAAGTCCAAGATGAACAAAAGAAGGGCCAAGAACAAGTCAAGAAATCGGCCAAGATTGTTTGCTTCAAGTGCAAAGTAGAAGGGCATCATGTTAGATCTTGCCCATTGAAGAAGAAGGCCATTAGTGTCAAGCAACAAGGGAAGAGGGCGCAAGTTCAATCTCATGCTCAACCTCAAGTTGAAGAGAGGCCACTTCCCAAGAAGACTCAAGTTAATGCTTCTCTTGTTGAGAAATCAATTGAGAAGAAAGTGAAGAGTAGACGTTGCTACTTATGTCGTGAGAAAGACCATGCCGCTTCTTCATGCACTAGTGGTAACTTATCCAACCCAATTATTATTGATGATGTCTATTCTCTTGGGAAGGATAAGGTTGGCAATGTGTTTGCCAAGTTTGTTGGTACTCAAAGTGGTGTCAAGAAAAGAACCATTTGGGTGGCCAAGCCTATTGTGACTAACCTCTTAGGACCCAACTTGGTTGGGGACCAACTAGCTCAAACTTGATCAATAGGTGTTGTTGGAGGTCATTGGAGACTTGGCTACATTATGAAGATTTAAGGGGTCCTCATCATTCATATTGTGTCAAGCCAAGTCATTCGGATTATCTTTCTATCATATATCCAATGTTCCTCCTTGCGGTAACTCATGCTTAAATTGCTTACATTAAAAGTTACTTGTCCCTTAGCATGTTGTGGTTTTGTATCTTGCATGTGCTTGTATATGTTGTGCTTCAAAATTGCTTATCTTGATAAATCAAGTATGTGCATGTTAGTTTGCACATCATGTACATGTGTGTTGTGTGTTGAGCCTTTTTGCATCTTGTTTATTTCTTAGTTGGCTCTTGTGAGAGATTAATGGAATATCCCATTATGGGGGAGTGATGTGCTTTGTGCACCTCACAATCCTATAAATGTGTGTACATGAGTAATACCATCTAGTATTGATATTTCAAGATTATCTAGTCTCTAGGTGGTATATCTCTCATGAGAAATTCAAATTCTAAATTGTCCATTAATTATCTCTTGTTGGATCCTTTTAATTGCCTCTTGTCTATCTTTAATTAGTATCACATTATGGGGAGTAATATGCTATGTGTGTATTACTAGCCTAGAAAATGTGTACATTTGAGATATTGTCACCTAGAATTGATATTGTAAATTATCTTGTTCCTAGGTGGCATGATAGCTCTACAAGTTGCAATTTGCTTGTGTTTGGTGTGAAGATGATGTCGGATATCCTTGCTATCTACCACCGGGAATTATTTCCAAATACTTCTTGTCTTTTGACAATTGGTACTCACTTATGTGTGGTAGAATTTACTGATCATCTTTACATTGGCTTTTATTTTTATTTGCCTTTTCTCTTGCCAAGGTTTGTGTCAACTCCTGTTGCCTTCCCTACCACTTGTGGATCTTGTTTGTTTCTCGTTCTTGTCTAGTGCTTTCTAGATATAGTGAAAGTGGTGATCCCACCTTGTGCATTTTGTATTCAAATGCAAATCCTATATAATGCACAACTCATGGGGAGCTATCCTATTTTCTTTGGAACACTCTTCTTGTGATCCTTATCAAGTGTGTGTTGGTGGAAGGCAAGCCGTTTCGTTTTGGTACTTTCTGCCATCATGAAACTTTGTAGAGAGCTTGGTTTGTTTGGAACCATCCTCTCTTTTGGGAGTTTGATATCTTTTATTTTGAGTGTATCAATGGATATCTCATTCCTTGATGTATCTTTTATGGATATCCTCCAAGTGATGTTTTATTCATTTGGTATCCTTTTCACTTGGCATTTCTTTGTCTTTTGGTTTTGGGTTTTGAAGTCTTGAGCATGCATGTTTTCTTCATGTATTTTATTTGGCATGCTTTCTTTCTTTGACTCAATATATGGGAGAAACTCCACCTAGTCTCAATTTGGATGAGATGCATGATATTCATTTTCATATCTATATGCACATATTTATGTGGAGTTTGTCCTATGTATTGGTGTTTCTAACTATTTGGTCCCGATGAGTTTGGGTACCGTTTAGTTTGTGTTGTTCTTATAGGAACAGTTGGAGATGCATTGGATGCTCGGCTCACTCACAAGGAAGGTGTAGCGACCTGACCCAAAATCGGTCAAATCTACGTATGCATGCCATCCCAAGATCATCTTTGGTACTCACGATTACATCGATAAAGTAATCAAAGTTCAATCACACACGAATATCATTAAACGATTCTCATATAGAGTCTTTATTACAAGGGAATAAATTCGCTCAAGGCCAACTCATGAGAAATAAACTACTAATCTTTGCGAGCGTCGAAGATAAGCGAGTCCATCCGACTCAAAGGGCAATCGCCAAGCGCGGGCGTAGCCTCACTCCTGATCGGAATATATCTACGCAACATAATACGTTGCAGCCATGTAGGTCGACTTTTGGAATAAGTGGCAAGTCATGAAGAATAACAATAATCAAGTTACTAACTCTATATGCATTTGGGTGTGGAGCTCTAAGTTTCATCAATTTGCGTAAAGCCAATTTTATCCTACTACAGTGGACTTATTTGCAAATTACTACAAATTGTTGGTAGTTATTGAGATGGTTCCGCCAACCAATATCTCGTTCCCAATTATTAAGTCATAAACCCTCAAATTAATTCATTAGTTTTAGTGTTGAGATATCCGAATACTTCCAAGTTCCAGAGGCTCAAATGTCCGTAATCGGGACACGGCTAATCGATTAGGTTATAACTCTCTGCAGAGGTTTGCGCACTTTCCCGCAAGAATCATTCCCTCCTTTAGAGTCTTCGCACTTCATGGTGTTTGAAGGCAGGACCAGATGAAACAGGGTCTTCCAAAGAGTTCTTTCCGCCACCGCCGGTACCCATCCAATCCTACCGTTCGTCTAATTCTCGTAGTACCGTCCAGCCGGCGTCACTACTAGGGTCAACCCAGCAGAGCCCATAATGGCTTGCGGCTGCACAGTAAGCTTCCGGTCATGGGGCATCCATCCTTCTCTTCGTGGCTGGGTGAAGCTTTCCGTGAGATGTCATGGCGCTTCTCCATGCATCCCGGCCACCACAGGTGCTCCAGGTGCCGTCAACCGTCCTCCACCCAGTAGTGATTTTCCAAGTCCATCTTGATCATTGTAGTTCATGGGGTTATCATCATCATTGACTCTCACATCTTGCTTATGAATATCACTCATACCAAATCCGCCTCTGAGCATAGCAAAATAACTACTACGTCCGGGGTCATGGTAACAAGGGATTGGTTCATCCTACCACATGATACTACTCAAGTTTAATGACTTCAAGATTTCACTACTGCATGCATGGTGGGGTGGTGACAACTACTAATGCACAAAAACATAGGTATAGAAATAACATGATCAAAACTTGCCTTCTTGATGATCCTCGTAAGCTAAAAAGTCGTAGTAGCAAGCTTAGCACTCAGGAAACTCTACCGAGACAAACAATAACACAATAAGCACAAAGCAAGAGGATCACACAAGATAACAATAGTAACATAGCACAACAAAACAATCAAAACCAAATCCAAAGAAAAACTCAAAGAAACCAATTCAAAGTTTTTTCCTACTCCAAACAAACAAAAATAGTTTTTTATATAACAAAAATTCCTTAATATAACCTAATCATGGTTTTAGGTTAACTTAACAGAAAAGGATTCACTAAGCAACTAGGAGCAAAAAGAATTAATTAAAAAGCTATTATAAAACTCATTCTAGGCCTAATCCAATTTCTATTAAGAAAAATAATTTAAAACTTTTATTAATTATAAATAAAAGTTCATCTACTAGAATGACAGAAACTAACCTAGAATAACTAATCACAAGTTAAAAATAAATTAATTTACTAATTAATTTAATAGGAAAACAGGAACTAGTTAATTAATTAGGATTAATAGGATTCTGCTTAGAACTAATTATTTATTAATCCTAAAATACCCAAATTAATTTCTAGGGTTTGGCAATGTCAAAATAAAGTGGTGACAAAAAGAATCATGCAAAAATAATTTTTCTAACTAAAGTTATAGCAGATTTACTATTCTGGCTAAAACAATATTAAAGCATTTTTAATTATTTTTAACATGGCTAAATATATAATCTACAGAAACTACACAAAATTTGCAATCCAACAAAAAAAGAATCATCAAAAAGTATTAAACAGAATAAAAGATATACATTTTTGAAAACAGAAATTATTCGGCTAAAAAAGAAAATCAAAATAAAAGAAAAGGGCCTAATGGGCCTATATCGTATACAATGCGTTAGATAGCCTAAGCGGGCCCTAGGTTTAAACTAAACGAACCGCCTAAAAAAACCTAAACTAAAACTAAACCGATCGGAACCGGCGGTTTTATAAATAAAACCTAACCCTTGAGGTTTCTAATCCTAGCCCTAGATCTAGGATCGGACGGGAGGGCGATGTCGGGGCTTACGGACTCGGCGGCAAGCGGCGGGCGAGAGTCAGGCGTCCAAGGCGTGCGAGCTCATGAATCGTCGGAAGACGCGACGAGGTCGGGGAGGGTTCGGTGGCGTCGGCGGCTTTGGCGGCGGTGGCGAGCCTGGACTCAGTGAGCTCGGAGAGAGAGGGAGAGGGGTCCCATGAGGCTAGGGGAATGGGGTGCGGAGGGCTCGGCTTTATAGCCTGGGCCTCGGGCTCGCTTGGAAGGGATCGGGGTGGTCGGGGATCCGGATCCTTGGGATCCGGTGGATCTCCCATGAGCGTAAGCGTGGGCGAGGGAAGAAGGCGGGCCCATGGTGTCACGAGAGGGAGGGAGCGGCGAGGGGGTCGGGTGGCCGAGGCCTAAGGGAAGCAGTGAGGCGAGGGGTGAGGCGAAATGGCTGGTTTGGCTGGCGCTGGCAGTTGGGCCCGGCTTTACTGGCTCGGGCTGGGTCTTGGAGGCGGCGCCTGGGCTGTGGTGGCCTAGCCGGCGCCGAGGGTTTTTTTTCTTTATTTTTTAAATAAAACAAAAACAAAAATAAAACCAAATCCATAAATATTTTATATAGGGTATATATATACCAAAATGATCGAGAATATTCCCTTTCATTTGAACATTTTTCCAAAGGCAAAATCCAAACTTCATAAAAATCTATTTTTTCAAATTCAAATAAATTTCAGATTTGAATCCAAATCTTTTGGCAATGTTTCCTCTGATATTTTTGGAGTGTCATGTTTGCTCCTCTCATACTTTTGATCAAGTATTTATCGAACTTGGTTTTTTTTGAAATGATTCCCACATGCCAAGTTTGAAATTCAAATTCAAAACTCAAAATTCTCTGAAGCTTCAAATGGCATTCAAATTCAAACAGGATGCATAGGATGCTTAGCTATAATTGTAAAACATTCCAAATAGGAAATTTGGGATGTTACAAACCTACCACCTTAAGATGAATCTAGCCCTCGAGATTCGGGTTGGCTAGCAAATAGGTGCGGGTGGTCTCGAAGAAGGTCTTCTTGGCGCTCCCGTGTGGCTTCTTCCCGGTGTGGTGACTCCACAGCACCTTGCAAAATTTGATGACCTTGCTGCGGGTGACTCTGCTTGCAGTCTCGAGAATTCGGACGGGTTTCTCCTTGTAAGTCAAATCCCTGTCAAGCTGTATGGCCTCTAGGGGCACTGTGTCTCTCAACGGAACATCGGCCATGTCGGCATGACACTTCTTCACCGAGAAACATGGAAAACATCATGAACTCCGGACAATCCTTCCGCAATTCCAACTTGTATGCAACTTCTCCACGACGTTCGAGGATTTTGTATGGGCCAATGAATCGGGTGCTAACTTTCCTTGACACCAAACCTCTTGATTCCACGAAGTGAAGACACACGAAGATATGCTCGGTCTCCCACTTCGTAAGTCACCTCCTTTAAACTTCTTGTCGGCATAACTCTTACATCTTGGTGTGCTATCTTGAGCGGTCTCGAATCAGCTTGACTTTCTCTTGGAATCCTTGATAAGATCGGAACCGAAAAGTGATCGATCTCCAACACTATCCCACAAAGAATGGTGTTCGCACCTCCTTCCGTATAGAGCTTGAAAGGGCCATCTTCAAACCGGATTGATAACTGTTGTTGTATGAGAACTCTGCGTCTGGCAAATTATCATCCCAGCTAGACCCATAGTCTAGCACACAAGCTCTCAACATGTCCTCCGAATCTGATTGACTCTCTCGGTCATCCATCATCTGCGGATGAAAAGGCATCTTGAATTCCACCTCGTACCCAAAGTTTCATGCAATTGCTTCCAAAACTTTGAGGTAAACTGCGTTCCTCTATCTGACACGATTTTCCTCGGAACTCCATGCAGACACACGATCCTGGTCATGTATATCTTGGCTAACTTAGCACTGGTATAGGTAGTCTTCACGGAATGAAGTGAGCTACCTTAGTCAAACGATCAACTACTACCCGGATAGAATCATAACCTGAGCGGGTCTGGGTAATCCTGTGATGAAATCCATACCAAGTTTCTCCCATTTCCAATCGGGAATCGGCAAAGGTTGAAGTAACCCTGCTGGCTTCGATGTTACGCCTTTACACGTTGACAAACATCGCATACGGCTACGTGCTCGGCAATATCCTTCTTCATACATCCACCGAAACTTTGCTTCAAATCCGGTACATCTTGGTGTTGCCGGGGTGAATCGAGTACGGTGAATCATGAGCCTCCTGAAGAATTAGCTTCCTGAGCTCGGGATCATTGGGCACATAAATACGATCCTCAAACCATATAGTTCCATGTTCATCCTTACGGAACCCTTTAGCTTTTCCTTCATCCATCTTTTGCTTAATCTCATCAATTTCCTTGTCCGACTTACGGGCTTCACGAATCCTTTTCGGTCAAGGTGGACTGTACTTCCGAGTTGCCACAAATCCTCTCGGAACTATCTCCACGGAGATCTCTGAGGTCATCGACTAACTCACAGGGTAATCCTCCTGCGGTAAGAGTGTTCACATAACTCTTACGGCTCAAAGCATCTGCTACAACATTAGCCTTACCGGGTGGTAATGCAATCTCATGTCATAGTCCTTTATCAATTCTAGCCATCTCCTCTTGCACGAGGTTCAATTCCTTCTGCGTGAAAATATACTTCAAGCTCTTGTGATGCGTGTAGACATCACAACGATTTCCAATGAGGAAATGTCTCCGTGTCTTGAGTGCATGCACTACTGTTTGCTAACTCCAAATCATGCGTGGCATAATTCATCTCATGAGGCCGTAGCTGTCTGGAGGCATAAGCTACAACCTTACCTTCCTGCATCAATACTCCTCCGAGTCCTTGACGAGAAGCGTCTAATAAACCTGGTATTCCTTGTGTATGTCTGGCAAAATCAACACTGGGCTGTGACCAACCGTTTCTTCAATTCTTGAAAACTGGCTTCACATTCCTCGGTCCAAACATACTTGGCTTCTTTCTTCAATAGCTCAGTCATGGGCTTGGCAATCTTCGAGAAGTTCTCAATGAACCTCCGATAATATCCTGCGAGTCCGAGAAAAACTGCGGATCTCCTTGACTGAGGTGGGTGACTGCCAATCGGTGACTGATTCGACCTTGGCGGGATCAACTGCTATTCCTTCTCCTGAAATAACATGTCCGAGGAATCCAACTTCCTTCAACCAAAATTCACATTTGCTGAACTTGGCATACAAACTGATGTTCTCGAAGTTTCTCGTAACTAGACGCAAATGTTCCTTATGCTCTTCCTCGCTCTTGGAAAATCAATATATCATCGATGAACACCACGACAAATTTATCCAGATATTCCATAAACACCTTGTTCATCAAATTCATGAAGTATGCGGGAGCATTAGTCAATCCAAATGACATGACGGTATACTCATATAAACCATACACAGTAGTGAATGCCGTTTTGGGTATATCCTTTTCACGGATTTTCAATCGATGATACCACGATCGAAGATCGATCTTAGAGAATACCTTGGCTCCAACAAGATGATCAAACAAGTCATTGATCATCGGCAAGGGTACTTGTTCTTGATGGTTACCTCGTTCAATGCACGATAATCCACAACCATCCTCAAGCTTCCATCCTTCTTCTCTACCAAAAGAACTGGGGCTCCCCAAGGTGACGAGCTTGGGCGAATATATCCTTTCTCCAATAACTCATTTATTTGATCCTTGATCTCTTTCAACTCATTCGGTGGCATCCGATAAGGTCTCTTGGATATTGGGGCTGTCTTGAGGCAATAGCTCAATCGAAACTCAATGTCCCTGTCCGGTGGCATTCTGGTAATTCCTCCGGAAACACATCGAGAAAGTCTTGCACTCTGAGCACTTCCTCCTGAACAACTCCCGTGAGGGAATGCACTGATTCTTCATCTGGTGTGCTGGCTACATACTTGATCCTCTTACGCTCCGGGGTGGTGAGCGAGAATAGACTTCTTGAGCACGATCAATGTTCCCTTCATACTTTGACAACCAATCCATGCCTAGGATTACATCCAAGGTCTGAGTTTCCAACACTATGAGTTCCACGGAAATTTGTGGTTCCGATGTTGAGGGTTGCGGGACAGCCTACACCGCCATCATTTCTCCTCCTGCGGGCCCGACGCTTGAAGGGGCTTCTAAGGGTTCTAGTCGCAACCCGTACTTTACCACCACTCCCCTTGATATCAATGAATGCGTTGCACAAGAATCAACGAGAACCAAAACTGAGCGTGAATTCAATAAAACTTACCAACCACGATTATGCGGCTGATCATAGGCGTCCTCCACGTCGATGTGGTTCACCTGAGCACGAGGGAGCGGATTAGGCTTCTTCATTTGAGCCTCCATTGCCATTACCATTCCTCTGCTTGGCCTCCGGGCAGTCGGTGGCATAGTGCCCTGTCTTACGGCACTTGAAGCGGTGATGTGGCTCAGATCCTTGAGCCGGGCAGAACGGTCTTGTTGCCATTACCGTTGCCATTGCCATTGCCATGGCCTGACTTGTTGTCCTGGCTGCGGTTGTTCCCATTTCCTCCATGGTTATGGCCTCCATGGTTATGATGGGTGTGCCCTCCTGAGTACGGTGCATAACGGGGCTTCTGCTGAGCTCGAGTTGTGCTTCCACAGCTGTACTTCCGCTTGCGGCTTCTATCTGCTTTGCTTGCCTTCAAGAATGGTGGCCTTGTCTACCAGCTCACGGTAGTTGTTGAAAGTAGCCACAATAAGCTGCATGCTCGATTCATCATTGAGTCCCTCAAGGAACTTCTCACCTTGGCGGCATCTGTGGCCACATCATCGGGGGCATAGCGAGCAAGCTTGCTGAATTCATCCACGTCTTGTGCCACAAGACGATTCCCTGGCGTAAGTTGCGGAACTCACGCTTCTTCGGACTCATGGCTCCGGTGAGACATGAGCAGTCTGAAACTGCTTGGAATTGGTCCCATGTGATGCCACCCATGGGAAAAGTGGCGATGTAGTTCTCCCACCAAGAAGCTGCAGGTCCATCCGGTTGATCTTGTGACAAAGCGCACCTTCTCGACATCGGTGCATCCAACGGTGACTAGCTCCCTTCCGATTTTGCGGAGCCAATCATCAGCCACAATTGGCTCGGTGCTACTAGAGAACAACTGGCGGATTCAACCTCGTAAATCGAGTCAAGTTGTCCACGATTGGGTGGTGGCGGTGGATTGTTGGCGGTGTTGTTACGATTACGAATAAGGAGTTGCATCGGTGCATTCTGCTGCTGGAAGCATTTGGGTGAGCTCCGGCGGAAACCGATTATCACGTCTCGGAGGCATCTGGTGTTTTTGGAGTGGGTGAGAAAATTAGAATAGAACAATGGTCTATAAGGAATAACACTACCCACATGAATGCACAATCATAACACACCAATCATTTATTCATTCCACTCAAACATGGTTCAAACTCGATTACAAAAGCTCATGACTAATCGAAGGAAAAACATCGGCCTAAGCGATCGGCGAAAAAGTAAAAGATAACATGGTGGTCGACTAAAAGTCTTCATCGGTGGCGCCTCCTCTTGGGGTTTCCTTGATGGTACTCCCTTGAAATCCTGATCATTGCTCACGAGGGTGCTTCGTCTCCACTCGGGTAAAGGTCCTCTCCCAAGTCCATCTTTTCCTCTATCGCGGCAAGCTTCATCTTCGTGTCGTCGACTATCTCCATGAAGTCTGTGATTTCTTCCTCATGGCCAAGGAAGTCTCGCGTGCCTTCTCCTCCGATTCGATTCGCGGAACAAAAGCTTCAGTGTGTCTTGAGTTACGGCGAGTCCGAATCTCCCGTTTCGAGAAGACACTCCAAGTCTTGGATGTCTGAGAGGGTGGAATCGTCCTCAATGGTACGGATGATATCTCCATTCCTTGCCCTGCGAGAAACCATGGCGAGTCTGAGTGATCGAGCTCGGCCTGTACTCCTCTCGGAGATGTCCAAGTGCTCGATAGATCGCCACGTCCCTTCCGATGATCCAGTTGAACTTCGGTGAACTCAAAGTTGATAGGCTCCGTGTGTCCTCCAAAGGTCCTCCACAGGATATGCACCTCAATCACATGGCGGGTGTCCGTCGGAAGTGCATTAGTGGGTTTCCGGTGATCGAGGGTAGAGCTATCTTCACCGCTTCACCATCTGGACCAGCTTTCTTCCAAAGGGCATCGTCTCATCGGGTGGCGAGAACTCCGGTAGCAAAGCTGGGGTGAACTCGTGACCATCTAGAATGTTGCAAAGGGAGAAGAGTCGAGAATTGAACAGGGAAGAATTATAGAATGAAAAGGGGTTCAAAGTAAATGGTCTCGCTTATGGCTTTCCGATCCTAGGGGTTACGATCCTACGGTCAGCGTGTGCTCGATACCATCTCTGTAGCGACCGACCCAAAATCGGTCAAATCTACGTATGCATGCCATCCCAAGATCATGCTTTGGTACTCACGGTACATCGATAAAGTAATCAAAGTTCAATCACACCTGAATATCATTAAACGATTCTCATATAGAGTCTTTATTACAAGGGAATAAATTCGCTCAAGGCCAACTCATGAGAAATAAACTACTAATGCTGCGGAGCGTCGAAGATAAGCGAGTCCATCCGACTCCAAAGGGCAATCGCCAAGCGGGCGTAGCCTCACTCTGATCGAATATATCTACGCAACATAATACGTTGCAGCCATGTAGGTCAGCTTTTGGAATAAGGCGGCAAGTCATGAAGAATAACAATAATCAAGTTACTAACTCTATATGCATATTGGCAGTGGAGATCTAAGATTAATCAATTTGCGTAAAGCCAATTTTATCCTACTAAAGTGGACTTATTTGCAAATTACTACAAATTGTTGGTAGTTATTGAGATGGTTCCGCCAACCAATATCTCGTTCCCAATTATTAAGTCATAAACCCTCAAATTAATTCATTAGTTTTAGTGTTGAGATATCCGAATACTTCCAAGTTCCAGAGGCTCAAATGTCCGTGAATCGGGACACGGCTAATCGATTAGGTTATAACTCTCTGCAGAGGTTTGCGCACTTTCCCGCAAGAATCATTCCTCCTTTAGAGTCTTCGCACTTCATGGTGTTTGAAGACGGGACGAATAAACAGGGTCTTCCAAAGAGTTCTTCCGCCACTTTGCGGTACCCATCCAATCCTACCGTTCGTCTACTTCTCGTAGTACCGTCCAGCCGGCGTCACTACTAGGGTCAACCCAGCCAGAGCCCATAATGGCTTGCGGCTGCTGCAGAGTAAGCTTCGGTCATGGGGCATCCATCCTTCTCTTCGTGGCTGGGTGAAGCTTTCCTTGAGGATGTCATAGCGCTTCTCCATGCATCCCGGCCACCACAGGGTGCTCCAGGTGCCCGTCGGCAAATCCTCCACCCAGTAGTGATTTTCCAAGTCCATCTTGATCATTGTAGTTCATGGGGTTATCATCATCATTGACTCTCACATCTTGCTTATGAATATCACTCATACCAAATCCCGTCTCTGAGCATAGCAAAATAACTACTACGTCCGGGGTCATGGTAACAAGGGATTGGTTCATCCTACCACATGATACTACTCAAGTTTAATGACTTCAAGATTTCACTACTGCATGCATGGTGGGGTGGTGACAACTACTAATGCACAAAAACATAGGTATAGAAATAACATGATCAAAACTTGCCTTCTTTGATGATCCTCGTAAGCTAAAGAGTCGTAGTAGCAAGCTTAGCACTCGAAACTCTACCGAGACAAACAATAACACAATAAGCACAAAGCAAGAGGATCACACAAGATAACAATAGTAACATAGCACAACAAAACAATCAAAACCAAATCCAAAAGAAAAACTCAAAGAAACCAATTCAAAGTTTTTTCCTACTCCAAACAAACAAAAATAGTTTTTTATATAACAAAAATTCCTTAATATAACCTAATCATGGTTTTAGGTTAACTTAACAGAAAAGGATTCACTAAGCAACTAGGAGCAAAAAGAATTAATTAAAAAGCTATTATAAAACTCATTCTAGGCCTAATCCAATTTCTATTAAGAAAAATAATTTAAAACTTTTATTAATTATAAATAAAAGTTCATCTACTAGAATGACAGAAACTAACCTAGAATAACTAATCACAAGTTAAAAATAAATTAATTTACTAATTAATTTAATAGGAAAACAGGAACTAGTTAATTAATTAGGATTAATAGGATTCTGCTTAGAACTAATTATTTATTAATCCTAAAATACCCAAATTAATTTCTAGAGTTTGGCAATGTCAAAATAAAGTGGTGACAAAAGAATCATGCAAAAATAATTTTTCTAACTAAAGTTATAGCAGATTTACTATTCTGGCTAAAACAATATTAAAGCATTTTTAATTATTTTTAACATGGCTAAATATATAATCTACAGAAACTACACAAAATTTTCAATCCAACAAAAAAGAATCATCAAAAATATTAAACAGAATAAAAGATATACATTTTTGAAAAGCAGAAATTATTAGGCTAAAAGCAGAAAATCAAAATAAAAGAAAAAGGCCTAATGGGCCTATCTTTGTGCTTATGCGTTAGATAGCCTAAACGGGCCCTAGGTTTAAACTAAGCGAACCGGCCTAAAAAAACCTAAACTAAAACTAAACCGATCGGAACCGGCGGTTTTATAAATAAAACCTAACCCTTGAGGTTTCTAATCCTAGCCCTAGATCTAGGATCGGACGGGAGAAGCGATCTTGGGCTTCTGGGACTCACGACGGCGGGCGGGCGAGAGTGCGTCGGGGCGTCCGGGCGTCGGCGAGCTCCGGCGAGTCGTCGGGAAGACGCGCACGAGGTCGGGGAGGGGTTCGGTGGCGTCGGCGGCGGCTTTGGCGGCGGTGGCGAGCTCGGGACTCCGGTGAGCTCGGGAGAGAGAGGGAGAGGGGGTCCGGCGAGGCTAGGGGGGGGGAATGGGGTGCGGAGGGGCTCGGCTTTATAGCCTGGGCCTCGGGCTCGCTTCTAAGGGATCGGGGTGGTCGGGGATCCGGATCCTTGAGATCCGGTGGATCTCCCATGAGCGCGTAGCATGGGCGAGGAAGAAGACGGGCGGGGCCCGGGTCACGAGAGGGAGGGAGCGGCGAGGGGGTCGGGTGGCCGAGGCCCTAAGGGAAACGGGCTGAGGCGAGGGGTGAGGCGGTGGGCTGGCTCATTTGGCGCTGGTCAAGCTGGGCCTTGGCCACTGGCTCAAGCGGGTCATGGAGGGCGGCAAGGTGGCCTGTGGTATTTACCGAGAGGTTTTTCTTTATTTTTTAAATAAAACAAAACAAAAATAAAACCAAATCCATAAATATTTTATATAGGGTATATATATACCAAAATGATCGGGAATATTCCCTTTCATTTGAACATTTTTCCAAAGGCAAAATCCAAACTTCATAAAAATCTATTTTTTCAAATTCAAATAAATTTGATTTGAATCCAAATCTTTTGGCAATGTTTCCTCTGATATTTTTGGAGTGTCATGTTTGCTCCTCTCATACTTTTGATCAAGTATTTATCAGGCTTGGTTTTTTTTGAAATGATTCCCACATGCCAAGTTTGAAATTCAAATTCAAAACTCAAAATTCTCTGAAGCTTCAAATGGCATTCAAATTCAAACAGGATGCATAGGATGCTTAGCTATAATTGTAAAACATTCCAAATAGGAAATTTGGGATGTTACAAACCTACCCACCTTAAGATGAATCTCGCCCTCGAGATTCGGGTTGGCTAGCAAATAGGTGCGGGTGGTCTCGAAGAAGGTCTTCTTCGCGCTCCCAGGTGGCTTCTTCCTCGGTGTGGTGACTCCACAGCACCTTGCAAAACTTGATGACCTTGCTGCGGGTGACTCTGCTTGCAGTCTCGAGAATTGGGACGGGTTTCTCCTTGTAAGTCAGATCACTGTCAAGCTGTATGGCCTCTAGGGGCACTGTGTCTCTCAACGGAACATCGGCCATGTCGGCATGACACTTCTTCACCGAGAAACATGGAAAACATCATGAACTCCGGACAATCCTTCCGCAATTCCAACTTGTATGCAACTTCTCCACGACGTTCGAGGATTTTGTATGGGCCAATGAATCGGGTGCTAACTTTCCCTTGACACCAAACCTCTTGATTCCACGAAGTGAGACACACGAAGATATGCTCGGTCTCCCACTTCGTAAGTCACCTCCTTTCGCCATCGTCGGCATAACTCTTCTGTCTTGACTGTGCTATCTTGAGCCGGTCTCGAATCAGCTTGACTTTCTCTTCGAATCCTTGATAAGATCGGAACCGAAAAGTGATCGATCTCCAACACTATCCCACAAAGAATGGTGTTCTCGCACCTCCTTCCGTGATAGAGCTTCGAAGGGGCCATCTTCAAACTGGATTGATAATTGTTGTTGTATGAGAACTTCTGCGTGCGGCAAATTATCATCCCAGCTAGACCCATAGTCTAGCACACAAGCTCTCAACATGTCCTCCGAATCTGATTGACTCTCTCACCATTCCATCTGTTCATGCGGATGAAAAGTCAGATCATTCCAGCCTCGTACCCAAAGTTTCATGCAATTGCTTCCAAAACTTTGAGGTAAACTGCGTTCCTCTATCTCGACACGATTTTCCTCGGAACTCCATGCGCATACACCACGATCCTGGTCATGTATATCTTGGCTAACTTAGCACTGGTATAGGTAGTCTTCACGGGAATGAAGTGAGCTACCTTAGTCAAACGATCAACTACTACCCGGATAGAATCATAACCCGAACGGGTCCGGGTAATCCTGTGATGAAATCCATACCAAGTTTCTCCCATTTCCAATCGGAATCGGCAAAGGTTGAAGTAACCCTGCTGGCTTCGATGTTCTGCCTTTACACGTTGACAAACATCGCATACGGCTACGTACTCGGCAATATCCTTCTTCATACCGCCCACCGAAACTTTGCTTCAAATCCAGTACATCTTGGTGTTGCCGGGGTGAATCGAGTACGGTGAATCATGAGCCTCCTGAAGAATTAGCTTCCTGAGCTCGGGATCATTGGGCACATAAATACGATCCTCAAACCATATAGTTCCATGTTCATCCTTACGGAACCCTTTAGCTTTTCCTTCATCCATCTTTTGCTTAATCTCATCAATTTCCTTGTCCGACTTACAGGCTTCACGAATCCTTTCGGTCAAGGTGGACTGTACTTCGAGTTGCAACAAATCCTCTCGGAACTATCTCCAGTCGGAGATCTCTGAGGTCATCGACTAACTCCTGGGGTAATCCTCCTGCGGTAAGAGTGTTCACATAACTCTTACGGCTCAAAGCATCTGCTACAAGATTAGCCTTACCGGGTGGTAATGCAATCTCATGTCATAGTCCTTTATCAATTCTAGCCATCTCCTCTCGCACGAGGTTCAATTCCTTCAAGCGTGAAAATATACTTCAAGCTCTTGTGATCTGTGTAGACATCACAACGATTTCCAATGAGGAAATGTCTCCGGTCTTGAGTGCATGCACTATACCGCTAACTCCAAATCATGCGTGGCATAATTCATCTCATGAGGCCGTAGCTGTCTGGAGGCATAAGCTACAACCTTACCTTCCTGCATCAATACTCCTCCGAGTCCTTGACGAGAAGCGTCACAATAAACCTGGTATTCCTTGTGTATGTCTGGCAAAATCAACACTGGGGCTGTGACCAACCGTTTCTTCAATTCTTGAAAACTGGCTTCACATTCCTCGGTCCAAACATACTTGGCTTCTTTCTTCAATAGCTCGGTCATGGGCTTGGCAATCTTCGAGAAGTTCTCAATGAACCTCCGATAATATCCTGCGAGTCCGAGAAAATCATGGATCTCCTTGATCGAGGTGGGTGATCGCCAATTGGTGACTGATTCAACCTTGGCGGGATCAACTGCTATTCCTTCTCCTGAAATAACATGTCCGAGGAATCCAACTTCCTTCAACCAAAATTCACATTTGCTGAACTTGGCATACAACTGATGTTCTCGAAGTTTCTCCAGAACTAGACGCAAATGTTCCTTATGCTCTTCCTCGCTCTTGGAGAAAATCAATATATCATCGATGAAAACCACGACAAATTTATCCAGATATTCCATAAACACCTTGTTCATCAAATTCATGAAGTATGCAGGAGCATTAGTCAATCCAAATGACATGACGGTATACTCATATAAACCATACACAGTAGTGAATGCTGTTTTGGGTATATCCTTTTCACGGATTTTCAATCGATGATACCTCGATCGAAGATCGATCTTAGAGAATACCTTGGCTCCAACAAGCTGATCAAACAAGTCATTGATCATCGGCAAGGGGTACTTGTTCTTGATGGTTACCTCGTTCAATGCACGATAATCCACAACCATCCTCAAGCTTCCATCCTTCTTCTCTACCAAAAGAACTGGGGCTCCCCAAGGTGACGAGCTTGGACGAATATATCCTTTCTCCAATAACTCATTTATTTGATCCTTGATCTCTTTCAACTCATTCGGTGGCATCCGATAAGGTCTCTTGGATATTGGGGCTGTCTTGGGGCAATAGCTCAATCGTAAACTCAATGTCCCTGTCCGTGGCATTCTGGTAATTCCTCCTAAACACATCAGAAAGTCTTGCACTCTGAGGCACTTCCTCCCGAACAACTCCCGTGAGGGAATGCACTGATTCTTCATCCGGTGTGCTGGCTACATACTTGATCCTCTTCTGCCTCCGGTGGTGAGCAGAATAGACTTCTTGAACGCACCAATGTTCCCTTCATACTTTGACAACCAATCCATGCCTAGGATTACATCCAAGGTCTGAGTTTCCAACACTATGAGTTCCACGGGAAATTTGTGGTTCCCGATGTTGAGGGTTGCGGTGACAGCCTACACCGCCATCATTTCTCCTCCTGCGAACCGACGCCGAAGGGGCTTCTAAGGGTTCTAGTGCGCAACCCGCATTTCTTTCCACAACTACCCTTGATATGAATGAATGCGTTGCACCGTAATCAAAGAGAACCAAAACTGAACGTGAATTCAATAAAAACTTACCAACCACGATTATGCCGGCTGATCATAGACGTCCTCCACGTCGATGTGGTTCACCCGAGCACGAGGGAACGGATTGGGCTTCTTCACGAGCCTCCATTGCCATTACCATTCCTCCGCTTGGCCTCCGGGCAGTCGGTGGCATAGTGCCCGCCTTACGGCACTTGAAGCGGTGATGTGGCTCAGATCCTTCTGAGCCGGGCAGAACGGTGTCGATCGCCATTACTGCTGCCATTGCCATTGCCATGGCCTCGACTTGTTGTCCTGGCTGCGGTTGTTCCCATTTCCTCCATGGTTATGGCCTCCATGGTTATGATGGGTGTGCCCTCCCGAGTACGGTGCATAACGGGCTTCGCCGAGCTCCCGAGTTGTGCTTCCCACAGCTGTACTTCCGCTTGCGGCTTTCTATCTGCTTTGCTTGCCTTCAAGAATGGTGGCCTTGTCTACCAGCTCCCGGTAGTTGTTGAAAGTAGCCACAATAAGCTGCATGCTCGGTTCATCATTGAGTCCCTCAAGGAACTTCTCACCTTGGCGGCATCTGTGGCCACATCATCGGGGGCATAGCGAGCAAGCTTGTTGAATTCATCCACGCATCGTGCCACAAGACGATTCCCTGGCGTAAGTTATGAACTCACGCTTCTTCGCACTCATGGCTCCACCGAGACATGAGCGGTCTGAAACTTCTTTGGAATTGGTCCCATGTGATGCCACCCATGGGAAAAGTGGCGATGTAGTTCTCCCACCAAGAAGCTGCAGGTCCATCCAGCTTGATGCGCTGCAAAGCGCACCTTCTCAAGATCGGTGCATCCAACGGTGACTAGCTCCCTTCCGATTTTATGGAGCCAATCATCAGCCACAATTGGCTCGGTGCTACTAGAGAACACCGCGGATTCAACCTCGTAAATCGAGTCAAGTTGTCCACAAGTGGGTGGTGGCGGTGGATTGTTGGCGGTGTTGTTCGATTACGAATAAGGAGTTGCATCATTGCATTCTGCTGCTTTGGAGTAGCCGGGTGAGCTCGGCGGAAACCAAAGGTCACGCCCTGGAGGCATCTGGTGTTTTTGGAGTGGGTGAGAAAATTAGAATAGAACAATGGTCTATAAGGAATAACACTACCCACATGAATGCACAATCATAACACACCAATCATTTATTCATTCCACTCAAACATGGTTCAAACTCGATTACAAAAGCTCATGACTAATCGAAGGAAAAACATCGGCCTAACTGATCGACGAAAAAGTAAAAGATAACATGGTGGTCGACTAAAAAGTCTTCATCGATGGCGCCTCCTCTTGGGGTTTCCTTGGTACTCCCTTGAAATCCTGATCATTGCTCACGAGGGTGCTTCGTCTCCACTCGGGTAAAGGTCCTCTCCCAAGTCCATCTTTTCCTCTATCGCGGCAAGCTTCATCTTCGTGTCGTCGACTATCTCCATGAAGTCCGTGATTTCTTCCTCATGGCCAAGGAAGTCTGCGCGTGCCTTCTCCCTCGGTTCGATTCATGAACAAAAGCTTCGGTGTGTCTTCGAAGTTACGGCGATGTCTGAATCTCCCGTTTCTCGAGAAGACACTCCAAGTCTTGGATGTACGAGAGGGTGGAATCGTCCTCAATGGTACGGATGATATCTCCATTCCTTGCCTGCGAGAAACCATGGCGAGTGCGAGTGATCGAGCTCGGCCTGTACTCCTCTCGGAGATGTCCAAGTGCTCGATAGATCGCCACGTCCCTTCCGATGATCCAGCTTGAACTCGGTGAACTCAAAGTTGATAGGCTCCGTGTGTCCTCCAAAGGTCCTCCACAGGATATGCACCTCAATCCTGTGGCGGGTGTCCGTCGGAAGTGCATTAGTGGGTTTCCGGTGATCTAGGGTAGAGCTATCTTCACCGCTTCACCATCTGGACCAGCTTTCTTCCAAAGGGCATCGTCTCATCGGGTGGCGAGAACTCCAGTAGCAAAGCTGGGTGAACTCGTGACCATCTAGAATGTTGCAAAGGGAGAAGAGTCGAATTGAACAGGGAAGAATTATAGAATGAAAAGGGGTTCAAAGTAAATGGTCTCTCGCTTATGGCTTTCCGATCCTAGGGGTTACGATCCTCACGGTCGGCGTGTGCTCGATACCATCTCGGTAGCGACCTGACCCAAAATCGGTCAAATCTACGTATGCATGCCATCCCAAGATCATCTTTGGTACTCACAAGACATCGATAAAGTAATCAAAGTTCAATCACACCTGAATATCATTAAACGATTCTCATATAGAGTCTTTATTACAAGGGAATAAATTCGGCTCAAGGCCAACTCATGAGAAATAAACTACTAATGCTTTGCGAGCGTCGAAGATAAGCGAGTCCATCCGACTCCAAAGGGCAATCGCCAAGCGCGGGCGTAGCCTCACTCTGATCGGAATATATCTACGCAACATAATACGTTGCAGCCATGTAGGTCGACTTTTGGAATAAGTCGGCAAGTCATGAAGAATAACAATAATCAAGTTACTAACTCTATATGCATTTTGGTTTGTGGAGCTCTAAGTTTCATCAATTTGCGTAAAGCCAATTTTATCCTACTCAAGTGGACTTATTTGCAAATTACTACAATTTTTTGGTTGTTTTTGAGATGTTTCCGGAAACAAATATCTCTTTCACTATTATTAAGTCATAAACCCTAATTTTATTTCATTTGTTTTTGTGTTGAGTTATCCGAATACTTCCAAGGTCCAGAGGGTCAAATGTCCGTAATCGGGACACGACTAATCGATTAGGTTATAACTCTCTGCAGAGGTTTTATGCACTTTCCCGCAAGAATCATTCCCTCCTTTAGAGTCTTCGCACTTCATGGTGTTTGAAGACGGACAGATGAAACAGGGTCTTCCAAAGAGTTCTTCCGCCACCGCCGGTACCCATCCAATCCTACCGTTCGTCTACTTCTCGTAGTACCGCCCAGCCAGCGTCACTACTAGGGTCAACCCAGCCAGAGCCCATAATGGCTTGCGGCTGCACAGTAAGCTTCCGGTCATGGGGCATCCATCCTTCTCTTCGTGGCTGGGTGAAGCTTT
Organism: Aegilops bicornis; assembly: GCA_021605145.1. Taxonomy (NCBI): domain Eukaryota; kingdom Viridiplantae; phylum Streptophyta; class Magnoliopsida; order Poales; family Poaceae; genus Aegilops; species Aegilops bicornis. The sequence goes on along the minus strand of CM038671.1, from coordinate 271,889,129 downwards.
CCGCAGGATGTCATGGCGCTTCTCCATGCATCCCGACCACCACCGGGTGCTCCAGGTGCCCGTCAACCGTCCTCCACCCGGAGTGATTTTCCGAAGTCCATCTTGATCATTGTAGTTCATGGGGTTATCATCATCATTGACTCTCACATCTTGCTTATGAATATCACTCATACCAAATCCGTCTACGAGCATAGCAAAATAACTACTACGTCCGGGGTCATGGTAACAAGGATTGGTTCATCCTACCACATGATACTACTCAAGTTTAATGACTTCAAGATTTCACTACTGCATGCATGGTGGGGTGGTGACAACTACTAATGCACAAAAACATAGGTATAGAAATAACATGATCAAAACTTGCCTTGCTGATGATCCTCGTAAGCTAAAGAGTCATAGTAGCAAGCTCGCACTCCGGAAACTCTACCGAGACAAACAATAACACAATAAGCACAAAGCAAGAGGATCACCCAAATTAATTTCTAGGGTTTGGCAATGTCAAAATAAAGTGGTGACAAAAAGAATCATGCAAAAATAATTTTTCTAACTAAAGTTATAGCAGATTTACTATTCTGGCTAAAACAATATTAAAGCATTTTTAATTATTTTTAACATGGCTAAATATATAATCTACAGAAACTACACAAAATTTGCAATCCAACAAAAAAAGAATCATCAAAAAATATTAAACAGAATAAAAGATATACATTTTTGAAAACAGAAATTATTATTTAAAACAGAAAATCAAAATAAAAGAAAAGGCCTAATGGGCCTATCTTCATACAATAGTTAGATAGCCTAAACGGGCCCTAGGTTTAAACTAAACGAACCGCCTAAAAAACCTAAACTAAAACTAAACCGATCGAACCGGCCGGTTTTATAAATAAAACCTAACCCTTGGGGTTTCTAATCCTAGCCCTAGATCTAGGATCGGACGGGAGGGCGATGTTGGGGCTTACGGACTCACGGCGGCGGCGCGGCGAGAGTGCGTCAGGCGTCCAAGGCGTGAGCTCCCATGAAGTCGTCGGGAAGACGCGCACGAGGTCGGGAGGGGTTCGGTGGCGTCGGCGGCTTTTGGCGATGGCGAGCCTGGACTCCGGTGAGCTCGGGAGAGAGAGGGAGAGGGGTCCCGCGAGGCTAGGGGAATGGGGTGAGGGGCTCGGCTTTATAGCCTGGGCCTCGGGCTCGCTTCGGAAGGGATCGGGGTGGTCGGGGATCCGGATCCTTGAGATCCGGTGGATCTCCCATGAAGCGAAGGCGTGGGCGAGGGAAGAAGACGGGCGGGCCCTGGGTCAGCGAGAGGGAGGGAGCGGCGAGGGGTCGGGTGGCCGAGGCCTAAGGGAAACAGGCGCGGGCGAGGGGTGAGGCGAGCTGGCTGGCTCACTGGCGCTGGGTTGGCTGGGCCAGGCTTTGGCTCGGGCGCTGGGTCATGAGGCGGCACTGGCCGGGCTGTGGTTTAGTCATGCCCGAGGGTTTTTTTCTTTATTTTTTAAATAAAACAAAAACAAAATAAAACCAAATCCATAAATATTTTATATAGGGTATATATATACCAAAATGATCAGAATATTCCTTTCATTTGAACATTTTTCCAAAGGCAAAATCCAAACTTCATAAAAATCTATTTTTTCAAATTCAAATAAATTTCAGATTTGAATCCAAATCTTTTGGCAATGTTTCCTCTGATATTTTTGGAGTGTCATGTTTGCTCCTCTCATACTTTTGATCAAGTATTTATCGTGCTTGGTTTTTTTGAAATGATTCCCACATGCCAAGTTTGAAATTCAAATTCAAAACTCAAAATTCTCTGAAGCTTCAAATGGCATTCAAATTCAAACAGGATGCATAGGATGCTTAGCTATAATTGTAAAACATTCCAAATAGGAAATTTGGGATGTTACAGAAGGTGTTGTCACCATGTGCATATTGGAGTCAAGCTAGGATGATCAGTGAACTACTATCTACCTTCAATTGGTATCTACTACATCCTTCCAATGGTATCTCGGTAATAAGTATCATCATCTACTACATGCACACATTACTTGCATCAACCTTGTGTAGGTTGTATCATGGCATGTATTTCATTCTTTCTTGTGATACTTGTTTCCTTTCTCAAAGCATCTCAACGATGATCTCATGTTGCTAGTTGTGATGTCTTTGATGTTCATGCGTTAGGAATTCATTTATATACAATAAGACCATATCTAGCCAAGTGCTATGCTTTCAAGAAAATATCTTATTGGTATATTTATGACTTCCTTGTGGATATCTTGTTCCTTCATGTTGTAACTATTTCGGGTGTACATCCCTCTTTGTAGATATATATCATCATGATTTTGTCTACTTAGAACCTTATACACCTGAGAGAAATTACATCTCTAGTTGATATCCTTTCTTTCACGTCCACCTTGTCTTTCTTATGTTATTTCTTTGGTGGCTCCGTGAAAGCTTTTGCCTTGAGTGCGTGTCATCTATCGTTGCATCTTGATGCACTCTTGTGTGGTGACGATTATTTTCCTCTTTCTTATCTTCTGAGGCGTTTGCCATCTTAATTGGTACCCCTCGACTTGATGAGCCTCTCATCGTCCATCTTCACCACGGGTTGTCACAAGCATAGGTTCTCTATTTTCTTATTAGTAAGCTTGTGAACCCATTTGCTAGTTGTGTGTGAGAATGAAAGGCTTTGCACCATGTATCTCATTCATTCGAGACTATGTTGATGCTTATGGTCATCCGTATATTAGTCCTCTCATGTGCTTTGCCATGACTCACACACATCATTTTGGTTGAGCCTATTCTTAAGTTGCCTCTTTTACAATGTTGCTCAACCATGTGCTTATTGCAAGCGCTAGGCTTAGTTTCCTATATGCTCACTTGCACTTGTTGTAAGTTTCTATTGATTCTGGGAAGTTATGATCCTATTTTGTGCACTTTGTATTCAAATACAAAAATTCTTATGTGTGCACAAATCATGGGAGCTTCTCTAGTTTCTTTAGAACAATCCTCTGCTCATATCATAATATCTTTATTCATGTGGCACGTGGGTTCATTGGTCTAGTTGGTTCAATTGGTATCTTTTGATTGCTTGTTTCTCTCTTTGTTATGTCTTTGTGGCATATCACTCTTTTGCAATCTTGGTGCCTCAATATAGTTGGTCTTCCTCCAAGTATTACCTTTGGATATGTGTATGGCATTCCACTCTCTTGTTGAGAAATACGCAACTTTTGGAGGAACACCTTTTATATTGGTCTTCTTAGCTTTTCGCCCATTTTGGCAATCGATGCCAATGGGGGAGAAGTTTCAGAGAGTTTTGTGGAGAATTCTTCAGAGTTTTATCCTTGCTTTGGTTTTGTTCCTAAGCATTTGCATCTCATACGCATGCATTATTGGTTGTTGCATTGCATGGTGATGCATAATTCCCTATATAAACTCTCTTGAAAGTAATTGTCATCAATTACCAAAATGGGGGAGATTGAAAGAACATGCGGTGCCCCCATGTTTGGTTTTGGTAATTGATGACAATCTCTATGGACTAATGGTTGCCTTGAGTTATATTTGAAGGGTTTGTCCATAGGCTTTTCTTGGAGTCCATTTGTTGGTTTCAAGGAGAGTTTGTGATGACCGCGGTGCTATTAAGGAATTATCCAAAGACTGGTCATGTGAGTGTTGAGCTTATTGCAAGCATGTCTTGAAGAATAAGATTGTGTGATCATTCATGTCCACCTTCAAGACATCATCCAAATGAAGAGAGTTGGAAGATTCAACACACAAAAGCGCACAAGATGTACCGAGGGATCAAGTGATCCCATGGTATGGTAAGCATTGTCCATTACGCTTTGTGTGCTAACCCATGGTCTACGTGAGAGTTCTTTGTGGGGTTAGGTATGTTTCCATGGTCTTGCGTCAAGAGGAAGATCCCATACAATCCATGGAGGATGACATCAAGTGGTGATCGTCAACAAGTTTGCTGTGCAAGTTCAAGTGGAGCAACACGAAGAGTGGCTCACCCATAATGGAGTATGGGGAGCAATCAAGTTTGAATCTTGCCATCCATTGTGGTGTCAATGGACTTGTGAAGATGTGTGAAGAGTCGCTCACCCATAGTGGACTATGGGGAGCAATCATCTAGTCTTCATCGAGCCAACGCAATCAAGAAAGGTGGTCCAACTTGAGGGAGTCAAGATCGTCTTCATCTAGCTCAATTGGACCATGTGCAAGGCAAAGGTTTGCCCTTGATAGGTTTTCTATTTTACCGGTCTCGTGGTGGTAGTTGGGAGACCAGGTTATAGGATCGTTTGCCGTACTATCAAGGGGGGCTCTCAAGTTGGTAGCTTGATCGTATCGTTAGTAGAGAGCTCAAACCATTGCATCCTTGCATCATCTTTTTGGTTCTTGTTTGGTTCTTCTCCTTGTGAGATTTGGAGCTTATGGTCATTTTTATGACAAGCTCGAGTTCATCGAAACGGAGTTCGTGATGCGTCTTCTATGATGTTTTCGGTGTTGGAGGTTTTACCGGTCTTATCCAAGGAAGGGTTCTCACCATTTTCTTATGGGCCTTTTCTCATTTGCTTCTTATTGTTTTTCTATCAAGATTGTGTTAGCCCTTGTTGCTAGCTTTCCAACAAACTTGGTTTCATCGAATTCGAGCTCGTGTCACGAAAGTTGTGGCTGTTTTGATATTGCCTGTTTTACATAGAGAGGTTGTACCGCCCGTAGAGAGGTTGTACTGGTTGGCCGGTACAACCGGTGTTTGAGCGGTTGTACCGCTCGAAATTGGTCTGGAGGTTGTTCCGCCATGTACCGCTCTACCACCGGACTGGTTTATGTTTTGGAGCGGTTCTTGGGCGGTTGTTGACCGGTTTAACTGGTTTAACCGGTACTACCGGTTCCCCAGGCTGTTGTACCGCTTAGAGCTTTTCCCAGGTTGGTTTTTCCTCTGCTTTGGCCGGTTGTACCGGTTCGTACACCGGTTGTACCGGTCCTACAGCTTTCTGCACATAACGGGCAGATTCGTGGGGACCTATTTAAGGGGGTCTTCTTCCCCAATGGTTCCCCATCACTTGAGCTCGTTTTTGCCCCCATTGTTGACCTTCTTTGAGCTTGCTAACTCTCAATTCCTCCATGGATTCTTGCTAGTTTTTGAGGGAAAAGAGAGAGGAGATCTAGATCCACAATTCCACCAATCACTTTCTCCTCTATGTGAGGGGAACCCCTTGGATCTAGATCTTGGAGTTCTTTGTGTTCTCCTTCTTGTTCTTCCTCTTACTTTCCTCCCTAGCATTAGTTGCTTTGGTGGGATTTGAGAGAGAAGGACTTGGGTACTTTGTGTGCCCTTGCCATTGCATTTGTGCATCGGTTTGAGTTCTCCACGGTGATACGTGGAAGTTACAAGTTGAGAAGCTTATTACTCTTGGGTGCTTGGTGCCCTTGAGCTTGTTCCTCTTGGGTGCTTGGGCGCCCTAGTCGGTTGGTGGTGTTCGAAGCTCAATCATTGTGGTGTAAAGCTCCGGGCAAGCGTCGGGGTCTCCAGTTAGGTTGTGGAGATCGCCCGAGCAATTTGACGGGTTCGGTGACCGCCCCAAGGGTTGCCAAAGTGTCTGGGTTCGGTGACCGCCCCAAGGGTTGCCATTTGTGCAGGGTACGGTGACCGCCCTCAAGGGTCCCTTAGTGGAATCACGGCATCTTGCATTGTCGAGGGCGTGAGGAGATTACTGGTGGCCCTAGTGGCTTCTTGGGGAGCATTGTGCCTCCACACTGCTCCATACGGAGATTAGCATCCGCAAGGGTGTGAACTTCGGGATACATCGTCGTCTCCAGCGTGTCTCGGTTATCTCTTACCGAGCCCTTTACTTATGCACTTTACTTTGTGATAGCCATATTGTTCTTTGTCATATATCTTGCTATCACATAGTTGCTTATATTGCTTAGCATAAGTTGTTGGTGCACATAGGTGAGCCTAGTTGTTTTAGGTTTTGTGCTTGACAAATTAACTGCTAGGTTTATTCCGCATTTGTTCAAGCCTAAACCGTAATTATTTTAAAACGCCTATTCACCCCCCCCTCTAGGCGACATCCACGATCTTTCAATTGGTATCAGAGCCTCGTCTCTCTTTGTTGGTCTTAATCGCCTAGAGAGTAAAGATGTCGACTAGGGGATTAGGATTCTCTGACACTCTTAGTTTCGATGGCACAAATTTTGATGTTTGGGTAATTCGCATGCTTAATCTCTTTAGGGTCATGGACCCAAATTTGGAGCGAATTGTAGATATGGGTTTTTCTTCTCCAAAGGATCCCCAAAGATTATCTTTAGAGGATGAGAAAAACTCTTATCTCAATGCTCAAGCTTCTAATGTGCTTTTCGATGCTTTGAGCAATGTAGTTATATTTCAACTCATGCCGTTCCGGATGCTCATGAGTTGTGAATGACTTCAAGATAAATATGGTGTGTCCAAGATTTGTAGGGATGATTGTTCTCCCTCCACCTCCGGCCGTATAGTCTTCTCAACTTCTTCTACTTCACCTACATGTGGTCTGCCACAAGGTAATGATATGGTGAGTAGTGTCGGTCATTGCAATGATGATAGTGTGCCTTTTGTGGATGATTCTTCATCACTATATTATTGCAATGCTCCGTCTTTGGGCCTTAGCACTTCGAGCACTCCAAATGTTTCACTTGCTTGTGTTGATAGTCCTTGCATATCATGTAGAAATTGCTTGACTAAATCTCATGATGATATGCTTGCTATATCTTGTTGCCATGATAAAAATGCATGTATTTCCTTGAATTGTTGTGCTAACAATGTAGATGAAACCCAACACTCCATGGAACAAGATGTGGTCTTTAATGGTGCTTCAAGGGATCCTATATCATCATCTATTGCATTTTGCCTTATGGCCAAGGCTTCAAAGGTATCTCCCTTTGAATCCCAATATATCTTGCGATGATATTGATGATGGCAAGAGTGATGATGATGTTGATTATGATGAAGAGAGTGATGATGTTGCCTCCTTAAAAATTAAGGGGAAATGATTTTTAAAGCTCTTCTTAAGAATAAAATTGCTCGTTCAACTTCATGGAAATCATGTCTATTGCTATTGAGGGCAAGAAATATATTGATGAGTTGGAATCTCGTCTTGAGGAGCATGAGGTCACCATTGATAAAATGGAAGGTCATGAGCGTGATTACGCTAATGAGATTGCGGACCTCTCTCAAGCTCTTGAACTTGAACAAACCACCAAGGAATCTCTTGAGGAGACTTTTGCTCTAGAATTATCTAGAGTGAGGGAATCTCGTGATAGAGCTCTTGAGGTGGCCAATAATTTTGAAACTAAAATGAGGAGCTTGAAGTTGTGCATGCTAAACTCCTTGAGGACTTTGAGCACCTCGAAAATGGCTCAAGGGTCTTTTAGAGTGAGCTCATCAAACTCACCGAGTCTCATGCTCAACTTAAAGCTTCATATTCAAAAGAGCTTGCCAAGTTGTCTTCTCCTCCTGTTGCTAATGATGATGCTTGTGCTACTAACTCTATCTCTTGTGAAGCATCCATATTGAAGGAGAATGTTGAGCTAAGGGCTCAACTTGAGTTGTTATCTAGCAATCATGGGATATTGGAAGAAAGCCATGAAAAGCTCTCAAGCTCTCATGACGATCTTCTAGTATCCCATAATGTGCTAAAAGATAGCTCATGAGGCCATGCTTGCTAAGGTAACATCTAGTGAGCCTCATGTGGATACTAGCACTACTTCTAGTCAAAATGCTATATTGATATGTGCTAGTCCTTGTAATTCATCTACTCACAATGTTGGTACATCTTGTGATGAATTGCTTTCCTTGCCTTGTTGCTCTAACAATGAAGCTTATACTTCCTCTAGTACTTGTATTGAGACTAACCATGTAGAGGAAATCAAAGAGCTCAAGGCCCAAGTCACTTCTTTGAAGAAAGACTTGGAAAAGAGTCATGAAGGAAATCCACACTCAACAATATCTTGAGTGTGCAAAAATCTCCCAATGACAAAGGTGGACTTGGATTCAACTCCAATAAGAAGAAGTCCAAGATGAACAAAAAGAAGGGCCAAGAACAAGTCAAGAAATCGGCCAAGATTGTTTGCTTCAAGTGCAAAGTAGAAGGGCATCATGTTAGATCTTGCCCATTGAAGAAGAAGGCCATTAGTGTCAAGCAACAAGGGAAGAGGGCACAAGTTCAATCTCATGCTCAACCTCAAGTTGAAGAGAGGCCACTTCCCAAGAAGACTCAAGTTAATGCTTCTCTTGTTGAGAAATCAATTGAGAAGAAAGTGAAGAGTAGACGTTGCTACTTATTTCGTGAGAAAGGCCACGCCGCTTCTTCATGCACTAGTGGTAACTTATCCAACCCAATTATTATTGATGATGTCTATTCTCTTGGGAAGGATAAGGTTGGCAATGTGTTTGCCAAGTTTGTTGGTACTCAAAGTGGTGTCAAGAAAAGAACCATTTGGGTGGCCAAGCCTATTGTGACTAACCTCTTAGGACCAACTTGGTTGGGGACCAACTAGCTCAAACTTGATCAATAGGTGTTGTTGGAGGTCATTGGAGACTTGGCTACATTATGAAGATTTAAGGGGTCCTCATCATTCATATTGTGTCAAGCCAAGTCATTCGGATTATCTTTCTATCATATATCCAATGTTCCTCCTTGCGGTAACTCATGCTTAAATTGCTTACATTAAAAGTTACTTGTCCCTTAGCATGTTGTGGTTTTGTATCTTGCATGTGCTTGTATATGTTGTGCTTCAAAATTGCTTATCTTGATAAATCAAGTATGTGCATGTTAGTTTGCACATCATGTACATGTGTGTTGTGTGTTGAGCCTTTTTGCATCTTGTTTATTTCTTAGTTGGCTCTTGTGAGAGATTAATGGAATATCCCATTATGGGGAGTGATGTGCTTTGTGCACCTCACAATCCTATAAATGTGTGTACATGAGTAATACCATCTAGTATTGATATTTCAAGATTATCTAGTCTCTAGGTGGTATATCTCTCATGAGAAATTCAAATTCTAAATTGTCCATTAATTATCTCTTGTTGGATCCTTTTAATTGCCTCTTGTCTATCTTTAATTAGTATCACATTATGGGGGAGTAATATGCTATGTGTGTATTACTAGCCTAGAAAATGTGTACATTTGAGATATTGTCACCTAGAATTGATATTGTAAATTATCTTGTTCCTAGGTGGCATGATAGCTCTACAAGTTGCAATTTGCTCCGTGAAAGCTTTTGCCTTGAGTGCGTGTCATCTATCGTTGCATCTTGATGCACTCTTGTGTGGTGACGATTATTTTCCTCTTTCTTATCTTTACGAGGCGTTTGCCATCTTAATTGGTACCCCTCGTCTTGATGAGCCTCTCATCGTCCATCTTCACCATGGGTTGTCACAAGCATAGGTTCTCTATTTTCTTATTAGTAAGCTTGTGAACCCATTTGCTAGTTGTGTGTGAGAATGAAAGGCTTTGCACCATGTATCTCATTCATTCGAGACTATGTTGATGCTTATGGTCATCCAGATATTAGTCCTCTCATGTGCTTTGCCATGACTCACACACATCATTTTGGTTGAGCCTATTCTTAAGTTGCCTCTTTTACAATGTTGCTCAACCATGTGCTTATTGCAAGCGCTAGGCTTAGTTTCCTATATGCTCACTTGCACTTGTTGTAAGTTTCTATTGATTCTGGGGAAGTTATGATCCTATTTTGTGCACTTTGTATTCAAATACAAAAATTCTTATGTGTGCACAAATCATGGGGAGCTTCTCTAGTTTCTTTAGAACAATCCTCTGCTCATATCATAATATCTTTATTCATGTGGCACGTAGGTTCATTGGTCTAGTTGGTTCAATTGGTATCTTTTGATTGCTTGTTTCTCTCTTTGTTATGTCTTTGTGGCATATCACTCTTTTGCAATCTTGGTGCCTCAATATAGTTGGTCTTCCTCCAAGTATTACCTTTGGATATGTGTATGGCATTCCACTCTCTTGTTGAGAAATACGCAACTTTTGGAGGAACACCTTTTATATTGGTCTTCTTAGCTTTTTAAGCCCATTTTGGCAATCGATGCCAATGGGGGAGAAGTTTCAGAGAGTTTTGTGGAGAATTCTTCAGAGTTTTATCCTTGCTTTGGTTTTGTTCCTAAGCATTTGCATCTCATACGCATGCATTATTGGTTGTTGCATTGCATGGTGATGCATAATTCCCTATATAAACTCTCTTGAAAGTAATTGTCATCAATTACCAAAATGGGGGAGATTGAAAGAACATGCGGTGCCCCCATGTTTGGTTTTGGTAATTGATGACAATCTCTATGGACTAATGGTTGCCTTGAGTTATATTTGAAGGATTTGTCCATAGGCTTTTCTTGGAGTCCATTTGTTGGTTTCAAGGAGAGTTTGTGATGACCGCGGTGCTATTAAGGAATTATCCAAAGACCGGTCATGTGAGTGTTGAGCTTATTGCAAGCATGTCTTGAAGAATAAGATTGTGTGATCATTCATGTCCACCTTCAAGACATCATCCAAATGAAGAGAGTTGGAAAGATTCAACACACAAAGCGCACAAGATGTACCGAGGGATCAAGTGATCCCATGGTATGGTAAGCATTGTCCATTACGCTTTGTGTGCTAACCCATGGTCTACGTGAGAGTTCTTTGTGGGGTTAGGTATGTTTCCATGGTCTTGCGTCAAGAGGAAGATCCCATACAACCCATGGAGGATGACATCAAGTGGTGATCATCAACAAGTTTGTCGTGTGCAAGTTCAAGTGGAGCAACACGAAGAGTGGCTCACCCATAATGGAGTATGGGGAGCAATCAAGTTTGAATCTTGCCATCCATTGTGGTGTCAATGGACTTGTGAAGATGTGTCAAGAGTCGCTCACCCATAGTGGACTATGGGGAGCAATCATCTAGTCTTCATCGAGCCAACGCAATCAAGAAAGGTGGTCCAACTTGAGGGAGTCAAGATCGTCTTCATCTAGCTCAATTGGACCATGTGCAAGGCAAAGGTTTGCCCTTGATAGGTTTTCTATTTTACCGGTCTCGTGGTGGTAGTTGGGAGACCGGGTTATAGGATCGATTGCCGTACTATCAAGGGGGGCTCTCAAGTTGGTAGCTTGATCGTATCGTTAGTAGAGAGCTCAAACCATTGCATCCTTGCATCATCTTTTTGGTTCTTGTTTGGTTCTTCTCCTTGTGAGATTTGGAGCTTATGGTCATTTTTATGACAAGCTCGAGTTCATCGAAAACGGAGTTCGCATGCGTCTTCTATGATGTTTTCGGTGTTGGAGGTTTTACCGGTCTTATCCAAGGAAGGGTTCTCACCATTTTCTTATGGGCCTTTTCTCATCTGCTTCTTATTGTTTTTTCTATCAAGATTGTGTTAGCCCTTGTTGCTAGCTTTCCAACAAACTTGGTTTCATCGAATTCGAGCTCGTGTGCGAAAGTTGTGGCTGTTTTGATATTGCCTGTTTTACATAGAGAGGTTGTACCGCCCGTAGAGAGGTTGTACCGGTTGACCGGTACAACCGGTGTTTGGAGCGGTTGTACCGCTCAGAATTGGTCCGAGGTTGTTCCGCCATGTACCGCTCTACCACCGGACTGGTTTCTGTTTTGGAAGCGGTTCTTGGGCGGTTGTTGACCGGTTTAACCGGTTTAACTCTGTACTACCGGTTCCCTGTGCTGTTGTACCGCTTAGAGCTTTTCCCAGGTTGGTTTTTCCTCTGCTTTGGCCGGTTGTACCGGTTCGTACACCGGTTGTACCGGTCCTACAGCTTTCTGCACATAACGGGCAGATTCGTGGGGACCTATTTAAGGGGGTCTTCTTCCCCAATGGTTCCCCATCACTTGAGCTCGTTTTTGCCCCCATTGTTGACCTTCTTTGAGCTTGCTAACTCTCAATTCCTCCATGGATTCTTGCTAGTTTTGAGGGAAAAGAGAGAGGAGATCTAGATCCACAATTCCACCAATCACTTTCTCCTCTATGTGAGGGGAACCCCTTGGATCTAGATCTTGGAGTTCTTTGTGTTCTCCTTCTTGTTCTTCCTCTTACTTTCCTCCCTAGCATTAGTTGCTTTGGTGGGATTTGCGAGAAGGACTTGGGTACTTTGTGTGCCCTTGCCATTGCATTTGTGCATCGGTTTGAGTTCTCCACGGTGATACGTGGAAGTTACAAGTTGAGAAGCTTATTACTCTTGGGTGCTTGGTGCCCTTGAGCTTGTTCCTCTTGGGTGCTTGGGCGCCCTAGTCGGTTGGTGGTGTTCGAGCTCAATCATTGTGGTGTAAAGCTCCGCAAGCGTCAGGGTCTCCAGTTAGGTTGTGGAGATCGCCTGAGCAATTTGACGGGTTCCGTGACCGCCCCAAGGGTTGCCAAAGTGTACGGGTTCGGTGACCGCCCCAAGGGTTGCCATTTGTACGGGTTCGGTGACCGCCCTCAAGGGTCCCTTAGTGGAATCACGGCATCTTGCATTGTCGAGGGCGTGAGGAGATTACGGTGGCCCTAGTGGCTTCTTGGGGAGCATTGTGCCTCCACACTGCTCCATACGGAGATTAGCATCCGCAAGGGTGTGAACTTCGATACATAAATCGTCTCCGCGTGTCTCGGTTATCTCTTACCCGAGCCCTTTACTTATGCACTTTACTTTGTGATAGCCATATTGTTCTTTGTCATATATCTTGCTATCACATAGTTGCTTATATTGCTTAGCATAAGTTGTTGGTGCACATAGGTGAGCCTAGTTGTTTTAGGTTTTGTGCTTGACAAATTAACCGCTAGGTTTATTCCGCATTTGTTCAAGCCTAAACCGTAATTATTTTAAAACGCCTATTCACCCCCTCTAGGCGACATCCACGATCTTTCAATTGGTATCGAGCCTCGTCTCTCTTTGTTGGTCTTAATCGCCTAGAGAGTAAAGATGTCGACTAGGGGATTAGGATTCTCGACACTCTTAGTTTCGATGGCACAAATTTTGATGTTTGGGTAATTCGCATGCTTAATCTCTTTAGGGTCATGGACCCAAATTTGGAGCGAATTGTAGATATGGGTTTTTCTTCTCCAAAGGATCCCCAAAGATTATCTTTAGAGGATGAGAAAAACTCTTATCTCAATGCTCAAGCTTCTAATGTGCTTTTCGATGCTTTGAGCAATGTAGTTATATTTCAACTCATGCCGCTCCGGATGCTCATGAGTTGTGGACGAAGCTTCAAGATAAATATGGTGTGTCCAAGATTTGTAGGGATGATTGTTCTCCCTCCACCTCCGCCGTATAGTCTTCTCAACTTCTTCTACTTCACCTACATGTGGTTTGCTACAAGGTAATGATATGGTGAGTAGTGTCGGTCATTGCAATGATGATAGTGTGCTTTTTGTGGATGATTCTTCATCACTATATTATTGCAATGCTCCGCCTTTTGGGCCTTAGCACTTCGAGCACTCCAAATGTTTCACTTGCTTGTGTTGATAGTCCTTGCATATCATGTAGAAATTGCTTGACTAAATCTCATGATGATATGCTTGCTATATCTTGTTGCCATGATAAAAATGCATGTATTTCCTCGAGTTGTTGTGCTAACAATGTAGATGAAACCCAACACTCCATGGAACAAGATGTGGTCTTTAATGGTGCTTCAAGGGATCCTATATCATCATCTATTGCATTTTGCCTTATGGCCAAGGCTTCAAAGGTATCTCCCCCTTTGAATCCCAATATATCTTATGATGATATTGATGATGGCAAGAGTGATGATGATGTTGATTATGATGAAGAGAGTGATGATGTTGCCTCCTTAAAAATTAAGGGGAAATGATTTTAAAGCTCTTCTTAAGAATAAAATTGCTCGCTCCAACTTCATGGAAATCATGTCTATTGCTATTGAGGGCAAGAAATATATTGATGAGTTGGAATCTCGTCTTGAGGAGCATGAGGTCACCATTGATAAAATGGAAGGTCATGAGCGTGATTACGCTTAATGAGATTGCGGACCTCTCTCAAGATCTTGAACTTGAACAAACCACCAAGGAATCTCTTGAGGAGACTTTTGCTCTAGAATTATCTAGAGTGAGGGACTCTCGTGATAGAGCTCTCGAGGTGGCCAATAATTTTGAAACTAAAATGAGGAGCTTGAAGTTGTGCATGCTAAACTCCTTGAGTACTTTGAGCACCTCGAAAATGGCTCAAGGGTCATTAAGAGTGAGCTCATCAAACTCACCGAGTCTCATGCTCAACTTAAAGCTTCATATTCAAAAGAGCTTGCCAAGTTGTCTTCTCCTCCAGTTGCTAATGATGATGCTTGTGCTACTAACTCTATCTCTTGTGAAGCATCCATATTGAAGGAGAATGTTGAGCTAAGGGCTCAACTTGAGTTGCTATCTAGCAATCATGGGATATTGGAAGAAAGCCATGAAAAGCTCTCAAGCTCTCATGACGATCTTCTAGTATCCCATAATGTGCTAAAGATAGCTCATGAGGCCATGCTTGCTAAGGTACCATCTAGTGAGCCTCATGTGGATACTAGCACTACTTCTAGTCAAAATGCTATATTGATATGTGCTAGTCCTTGTAATTCATCTACTCACAATGTTGGTACATCTTGTGATGAATTGCTTTCCTTGCCTTGTTGCTCTAACAATGAAGCTTATACTTCCTCTAGTACTTGTATTGAGACTAACCATGTAGAGGAAATCAAAGAGCTCAAGGCCCAAGTCACTTCTTTGAAGAAAGACTTGGAAAAGAGTCATGAAGGAAATCCACACTCAACAATATCTTGAGTGTGCAAAAATCTCCCAATGACAAAGGTGGACTTGGATTCAACTCCAATAAGAAGAAGTCCAAGATGAACAAAAAGAAGGGCCAAGAACAAGTCAAGAAATCGGCCAAGATTGTTTGCTTCAAGTGCAAAGTAGAAGGGCATCATGTTAGATCTTGCCCATTGAAGAAGAAGGCCATTAGTGTCAAGCAACAAGGGAAGAGGGCAAGTTCAATCTCATGCTCAACCTCAAGTTGAAGAGAGGCCACTTCCCAAGAAGACTCAAGTTAATGCTTCTCTTGTTGAGAAATCAATTGAGAAGAAAGTGAAGAGTAGACGTTGCTACTTATGTCGTGAGAAAGACCATGCCGCTTCTTCATGCACTAGTGGTAACTTATCCAACCCAATTATTATTGATGATGTCTATTCTCTTGGGAAGGATAAGGTTGGCAATGTGTTTGCCAAGTTTGTTGGTACTCAAAGTGGTGTCAAGAAAAGAACCATTTGGGTGGCCAAGCCTATTGTGACTAACCTCTTAGGACCCAACTTGGTTGGGGACCAACTAGCTCAAACTTGATCAATAGGTGTTGTTGGAGGTCATTGGAGACTTGGCTACATTATGAAGATTTAAGGGGTCCTCATCATTCATATTGTGTCAAGCCAAGTCATTCGGATTATCTTTCTATCATATATCCAATGTTCCTCCTTGCGGTAACTCATGCTTAAATTGCTTACATTAAAAGTTACTTGTCCCTTAGCATGTTGTGGTTTTGTATCTTGCATGTGCTTGTATATGTTGTGCTTCAAAATTGCTTATCTTGATAAATCAAGTATGTGCATGTTAGTTTGCACATCATGTACATGTGTGTTGTGTGTTGAGCCTTTTTGCATCTTGTTTATTTCTTAGTTGGCTCTTGTGAGAGATTAATGGAATATCCCATTATGGGGGAGTGATGTGCTTTGTGCACCTCACAATCCTATAAATGTGTGTACATGAGTAATACCATCTAGTATTGATATTTCAAGATTATCTAGTCTCTAGGTGGTATATCTCTCATGAGAAATTCAAATTCTAAATTGTCCATTAATTATCTCTTGTTGGATCCTTTTAATTGCCTCTTGTCTATCTTTTAATTAGTATCACATTATGGGGGAGTAATATGCTATGTGTGTATTACTAGCCTAGAAAATGTGTACATTTGAGATATTGTCACCTAGAATTGATATTGTAAATTATCTTGTTCCTAGGTGGCATGATAGCTCTACAAGTTGCAATTTGCTTGTGTTTGGTGTGAAGATGATGTCGGATATCCTTGCTATCTACCACCGGAAATTATTTCCAAATACTTCTTGTCTTTTTGACAATTGGTACTCACTTATGTGTGGTAGAATTTACTGATCATCTTTACATTGGATTTTATTTTTATTTGCCTTTTCTCTTGCCAAGGTTTGTGTCAACTCTCTTGCCTTCCCTACCACTTGTGGATCTTGTTTGTTTCTCGTTCTTGTCTAGTGCTTTCTAGATATAGTGAAAGTGGTGATCCCACCTTGTGCATTTTGTATTCAAATGCAAATCCTATATAATGCACAACTCGTGGGGGAGCTATCCTATTTTCTTTGGAACACTCTTCTTGTGATCCTTATCAAGTGTGTGTTGGTGGAAGGCAAGCCGTTTTCGTTTTGGTACTTTCTGCCATCATGAAACTTTGTAGAGAGCTTGGTTTGTTTGGAACCATCCTCTCTTTTGGGAGTTTGATATCTTTTATTTTGAGTGTATCAATGGATATCTCATTCCTTGATGTATCTTTTATGGATATCCTCCAAGTGATGTTTTATTCATTTGGTATCCTTTTCACTTGGCATTTCTTTGTCTTTTGGTTTTGGGTTTTGAAGTCTTGAGCATGCATGTTTTCTTCATGTATTTTATTTGGCATGCTTTCTTTCTTTGACTCAATATATGGGAGAAACTCCACCTAGTCTCAATTTGGATGAGATGCATGATATTCATTTTCATATCTATATGCACATATTTATGTGGAGTTTGTCCTATGTATTGGTGTTTCTAACTATTTGGTCCCGATGAGTTTGGGTACCGTTTAGTTTGTGTTGTTCTTATAGGAACAGTTGGAGATGCATTGGATGCTCGGCTCACTCACAAGGAAGGTGTAGCGACTGACCCAAAATCGGTCAAATCTACGTGGTTCTGCATTTCATCCCAAGATCATGCTTTGGTACTCACAAAGACATCGATAAAGTAATCAAAGTTCAATCACACCTGAATATCATTAAACGATTCTCATATAGAGTCTTTATTACAAGGGAATAAATTCGCTCAAGGCCAACTCATGAGAAATAAACTACTAATGTCATGAAGCGTCAAGATAAGCGAGTCCATCCGACTCCAAAGGGCAATCGCTAAGCGGAGCGTAGCCTCACTCCTGATCGGAATATATCTCGGCAACATAATACGTTGCAGCCATGTAGGTCAGCTTTTGGAATAAGCTGGCAAGTCATGAAGAATAACAATAATCAAGTTACTAACTCTATATGCATTTTGGCTGTGGAGCTCTAAGTTTCATCAATTTGCGTAAAGCCAATTTTATCCTACTACAATGGACTTATTTGCAAATTACTACAAATTGTTGGTAGTTATTGAGATGGTTCCGCCAACCAATATCTCGTTCCCAATTATTAAGTCATAAACCCTCAAATTAATTCATTAGTTTTAGTGTTGAGATATCCGAATACTTCCAAGTTCCAGAGGCTCAAATGTCCGTGAATCGGGGACACGGCTAATCGATTAGGTTATAACTCTGCAGAGGTTTTGCGACTTTCCCCGCAAGAATCATTCCCTCCTTTAGAGTCTTCGCACTTCATGGTGTTTGAAGACGGACGAATGAAACAGGGTCTTCCAAAGAGTTCTTCCGCCACCGCCGCACCCATCCAATCCTACCGTTCGTCTACTTCTCGTAGTACCGCCCAGCCAGCGTCACTACTAGGGTCAACCCAGCCAGAGCCCATAATGGCTTGCGGCTGCATTGTAAGCTTCCGTCATGGGGCATCCATCCTTCTCTTCGTGGCTGGGTGAAGCTTTCCGCAGGATGTCATGGCGCTTCTCCATGCATCCCTGCCACCACAGGTGCTCCAGGTGCCCGTCAACCGCCCTCCACCCGGAGTGATTTTCCAAGTCCATCTTGATCATTGTAGTTCATGGGGTTATCATCATCATTGACTCTCACATCTTGCTTATGAATATCACTCATACCAAATCCCGCCTACGAGCATAGCAAAATAACTACTACGTCCCCGGTCATGGTAACAAGGATTGGTTCATCCTACCACATGATACTACTCAAGTTTAATGACTTCAAGATTTCACTACTGCATGCATGGTGGGGTGGTGACAACTACTAATGCACAAAAACATAGGTATAGAAATAACATGATCAAAACTTGCCTTCTTGATGATCCTCGTAAGCTAAAGAGTCGTAGTAGCAAGCTTCAAGCATCTCTAAACTCTACCGAGACAAACAATAACACAATAAGCACAAAGCAAGAGGATCACACAAGATAACAATAGTAACATAGCACAACAAAACAATCAAAACCAAATCCAAAAGAAAAACTCAAAGAAACCAATTCAAAGTTTTTTCCTACTCCAAACAATAACAAAAATAGTTTTTATATAACAAAAATTCCTTAATATAACCTAATCATGGTTTTAGGTTAACTTAATGTAAAAGGATTCACTAAGCAACTAGGAGCAAAAAGAATTAATTAAAAAGCTATTATAAAACTCATTCTAGGCCTAATCCAATTTCTATTAAGAAAATAATTTAAAACTTTTATTAATTATAAATAAAAGTTCATCTACTAGAATGACAGAAACTAACCTAGAATAACTAATCACAAGTTAAAAATAAATTAATTTACTAATTAATTTAATAGGAAAACAGGAACTAGTTAATTAATTAGGATTAATAGGATTCTGCTTAGAACTAATTATTTATTAATCCTAAAATACCCAAATTAATTTCTAGGGTTTGGCAATGTCAAAATAAAGTGGTGACAAAAGAATCATGCAAAAATAATTTTTCTAACTAAAGTTATAGCAGATTTACTATTCTGGCTAAAACAATATTAAAGCATTTTTAATTATTTTTAACATGGCTAAATATATAATCTACAGAAACTACACAAAATTTGCAATCCAACAAAAAAGAATCATCAAAAATATTAAACAGAATAAAAGATATACATTTTTGAAAACAGAAATTATTCGCTAAAACAGAAAATCAAAATAAAAAGAAAAGGCCTAATGGGCCTATATCAGGCTCGTATGCGTTAGATAGCCTAAACGGGCCCTAGGTTTAAACTAAACGAACCGCCTAAAAAACCTAAACTAAAACTAAACCGATCGAACCGGCCGGTTTTATAAATAAAACCTAACCCTTCGGTTTCTAATCCTAGCCCTAGATCTAGGATCGGACGGGGAGGGCGATGTTGGGCTTACTGACTCCGGCGACGGCGCGGCGGCGGCGAGAGTGCTGGGAAGGCGTCCGGCGTCAAGGCCATGAGCTCCCATGAAGTCGTCGGGAAGACGCGCACGAGGTCGTGAGGGGTTCGGTGGCGTCCGGAGGCTTTGGCGGTGGCGAGCTCTGGACTCAGTGAGCTCGGGAGAGAGAGGGAGAGGGGTCCCATGAGGCTAGGGGAATGGGTGCGGAGGGGCTCGGCTTTATAGCCTGGGCCTCGGCCTCGCTTGGAAGGATCGGGTGGGTCGGGGTATCCCGGATCCTTCGGGATCCGGTGGATCTCCGGCGAGCGGCGTAGCGTGGGCGAGGGGGAAGAAGACGGGGCGGGGCCCGCGGGTCAGCGAGAGGGAGGGAGCGGCGAGGGGGTCGGGTGGCCGAGGCCTAAGGGAAACGGGCGCGGGGGCGAGGGGTGAGGCGAGCTGGGCTGGCTCATTGGCGCCTGGTCGGGCTGGGTTGGCCACGGCTCACTGGCTCGGGCTGGGTCATGGAGGGCTACTGGCCGGGCTGTGGTGGCCTAGCCACGCCCGAGGGGTTTTTCTTTATTTTTTTAAATAAAACAAAACAAAAATAAAACCAAATCCATAAATATTTTATATAGGGTATATATATACCAAAATGATCAGGGAATATTCCCTTTCATTTGAACATTTTTCCAAAGGCAAAATCCAAACTTCATAAAAATCTATTTTTTCAAATTCAAATAAATTTCAGATTTGAATCCAAATCTTTTGGCAATGTTTCCTCTGATATTTTTGGAGTGTCATGTTTGCTCCTCTCATACTTTTGATCAAGTATTTATCGTGCTTGGTTTTTTTGAAATGATTCCCACATGCCAAGTTTGAAATTCAAATTCAAAACTCAAAATTCTCTGAAGCTTCAAATGGCATTCAAATTCAAACAGGATGCATAGGATGCTTAGCTATAATTGTAAAACATTCCAAATAGGAAATTTGGGATGTTACAAACCTACCCACCTGAAGATGAATCTCGCCCTCGAGATTCGGGTTGGCTAGCAAATCGGTGCGGGTGGTCTCGAAGAAGGTCTTCTTCGCGCTCCCAGGTGGCTTCTTCCTCGGTGTGGTGACTCCACAAAGACCTTGCAAAACTTGATGACCTTGCGCGGGTGACTCGCTTGCAGCCTCGAGAATTCGGACGGGTTTCTCCTTGTAAGTCAAATCACTTTGTCAAAAGTATGGCCTCTAGGGCACCGTGTCTCTCAACGGAACATCGGCCATGTCGGCATGACACTTCTTCACCGAGAAACACGTAAAACATCATGAACTCCGGACAATCCTTCCGGCAATTCCAACTTGTATGCAACTTCTCCACGACGTTCGAGGATTTTGTATGGGCCAATGAATCGGGGTGCTAACTTTCCCTTGACACCAAACCTCTTGATTCCACGAAGTGGAGACACACGAAGATATGCTCGGTCTCCCACTTCGTAAGTCACCTCCTTTCGCCATCTTTGTCGGCATAACTCTTCCGTCTTGACTGTGCTATCTTGAGCCGGTCTCGAATCAGCTTGACTTTCTCTTCGAATCCTTGATAAGATCGGAACCGAAAAGTGATCGATCTCCAACACTATCCCACAAAGAATGGTGTTCTCGCACCTCCTTCCGTGATAGAGCTTGAAGGGGCCATCTTCAAACCGGATTGATAACTGTTGTTGTATGAGAACTCACAGACGGCAAATTATCATCCCAGCTAGACCCATAGTCTAGCACACAAGCTCTCAACATGTCCTCCGTAATCTGATTGACTCTCTCGGTCTGTCCATCTGTCTGCGGATGAAAAGTCATCTTGAATTCCAGCCTCGTACTCCAAAGTTTCATGCAATTGCTTCCAAAACTTTGAGGTAAATCGCTCCTCTATCCGACACGATTTTCCTCGAACTCCATGCGCATACACGATCCTGGTCATGTATATCTTGGCTAACTTAGCACTGGTATAGGTAGTCTTCACGGGAATGAAGTGAGCTACCTTAGTCAAACGATCAACTACTACCCGGATAGAATCATAACCTGAACGGGTCCTGGGTAATCCCGTGATGAAATCCATACCAAGTTTCTCCCATTTCCAATCGAATCGGCAAAGGTTGAAGTAACCCTGCTGGCTTCGATGTTACGCCTTTACACGTTGACAAACATCGATACGGCCACGTACTCGGCAATATCCTTCTTCATACCGCCCACCGTAAACTTTGCTTCAAATCCGTGTACATCTTGGTGTTGCCGGGTGAATCGAGTACGGTGAATCATGAGCCTCTGAAGAATTAGCTTCGAGCTCGGGATCATTGGGCACATAAATACGATCCTCAAACCATATAGTTCCATGTTCATCCTTACGGAACCCTTTAGCTTTTCCTTCATCCATCTTTTGCTTAATCTCATCAATTTCCTTGTCCGACTTCCGGCTTCACGAATCCTTTCGGTCAAGGTGGACTGTACTTCCAGAGTTGCCACAAATCCTCTCGGAACTATCTCCGATCGGAGATCTCTCGAGGTCATCGACTAACTCTGGGTAATCCTCCTGCGGTAAGAGTGTTCACATAACTCTTACGGCTCAAAGCATCTGCTACAACATTAGCCTTACCGGGTGGTAATGCAATCTCATGTCATAGTCCTTTATCAATTCTAGCCATCTCCTCCGCACGAGGTTCAATTCCTTCTGCGTGAAAATATACTTCAAGCTCTTGTGATCTGTAGACATCACAACGATTTCCAATGAGGAAATGTCTCTGTGTCTTGAGTGCATGCACTACAACCGCTAACTCCAAATCATGCGTGGCATAATTCATCTCATGAGGCCGTAGCTGTCTGGAGGCATAAGCTACAACCTTACCTTCCTGCATCAATACTCCTCCGAGTCCTTGACGAGAAGCGTCACAATAAACTCCGTATTCCTTGTGTATGTCCGCAAAATCAACACTGGGGCTGTGACCAACCGCTTTCTTCAATTCTTGAAAACTGGCTTCACATTCCTCGGTCCAAACATACTTGGCTTCTTTCTTCAATAGCTCGGTCATGGGCTTGGCAATCTTCGAGAAGTTCTCAATGAACCTCCGATAATATCCTGCGAGTCCGAAAATCATGGATCTCCTTGGTCGAGGTGGGTGACCGCCAATTGGTGACTGATTCAACCTTGGCGGGATCAACTGCTATTCCTTCTCCCGAAATAACATGTCCGAGGAATCCAACTTCCTTCAACCAAAATTCACATTTGCTGAACTTGGCATACAACCGATGTTCTCGAAGTTTCTCGAACTAGACGCAAATGTTCCTTATGCTCTTCCTCGCTCTTGGAGAAAATCAATATATCATCGATGAACACCACGACAAATTTATCCAGATATTCCATAAACACCTTGTTCATCAAATTCATGAAGTATGCAGGAGCATTAGTCAATCCAAATGACATGACGGTATACTCATATAAACCATACCAGTAGTGAATGCTGTTTTGGGTATATCCTTTTCACGGATTTTCAATCGATGATACCCCGATCGAAGATCGATCTTAGAGAATACCTTGGCTCCAACAAGCTGATCAAACAAGTCATTGATCATCGGCAAGGGTTACTTGTTCTTGATGGTTACCTCGTTCAATGCACGATAATCCACAACCATCCTCAAGCTTCCATCCTTCTTCTCTACCAAAAGAACTGGGGCTCCCCAAGGTGACGAGCTTGGACGAATATATCCTTTCTCCAATAACTCATTTATTTGATCCTTGATCTCTTTCAACTCATTCGGTGGCATCCGATAAGGTCTCTTGGATATTGGGGCTGTCTTGCAATAGCTCAATCGGAAACTCAATGTCCCTCGTCCGTGGCATTCTGGTAATTCCTCCGAAACACATCAGAAAGTCTTGCACTCTGTGCACTTCCTCCTGAACAACTCCCGTGAGGGAATGCACTGATTCTTCATCTGGTGTGCTGGCTACATACTTGATCCTCTTACGCTCCGGTGGTGAGCGAGAATAGACTTCTTGAGCACACGATATGTTCCCTTCATACTTTGACAACCAATCCATGCCTAGGATTACATCCAAGGTCTGAAGTTTCCAACACTATGAGTTCCACGGGAAATTTGTGGTTCCCGATGTTGAGGGTTGCGTGACAGCCTACACCGCCATCATTTCTCCTCCTGAACCCGGCCGAAGGGGCTTCTAAGGGTTCTAGTGCGCAACCCGTACTTTTCCACAACTACCCTTGATATGAAATGAATGCGTTGCACCGTAATCAAAGAGAACCAAAACTGAACGTGAATTCAATAAAACTTACCAACCACAAAGGTTCCGGCTGATCATAGACGTCCTCCACGTCGATGTGGTTCACCGAGCACGAGGAACGGATTGGGCTTCTTCACGAGCCTCCATTGCCATTACCATTCCTCCGCTTGGCCTCCGGGCGATCGGTGGCATAGTGCCTGTCTTCCGCACTTGAAGCGGTGATGTGGCTCAGATCCTTGAGTGGGCAGAACGGTGTCGACTGCCATTACCGTTGCCATTGCCATTGCCATGGCCTCGACTTGTTGTCTGGCTGCGGTTGTTCCCATTTCCTCCATGGTTATGGCCTCCATGGTTATGATGGGTGTGCCCTCCCGAGTACGGTGCATAACGGGCTTACTGCTGAGCTCCCGAGTTGTGCTTCCCCGGCTGTACTTCCGCTATGCGGCTTTCTATCTCTTCTTTGCTTGCCTTAAAGAATGGTGGCCTTGTCTACCAGCTCACAGTAGTTGTTGAAAGTAGCCACAATAAGCTGCATGCTCGGTTCATCATTGAGTCCTCAAGGAACTTCTCACCTTGGCGGCATCTGTGGCCACATCATCGGGGCATAGCGAGCAAGCTTGCTGAATTCATCCACGTCTTTGTGCCACAAGATGATTCCCTGGCGTAAGTTGCGGAACTCACGCTTCTTCGCACTCATGGCTCCAATGAGACATGAGCGGTCTGAAACTTCTTTGGAATTGGTCCCATGTGATGCCACCCATGGGAAAAGTGGCGATGTAGTTCTCCCACCAAGAAGTCTGCAGGTCCATCCAGCTTGATGCGGCAAAGCGCACCTTCTCAAAGATCAGTGCATCCAACGGTGACTAGCTCCTTCCGATTTTGCGGAGCCAATCATCAGCCACAATTGGCTCGGTGCTACTAGAGAACATCATGGATTCAACCTCGTAAATCGAGTCAAGTTATCCACGATTGGGTGGTGGCGGTGGATTGTTGGCGGTGTTGTTCGATTACGAATAAGGAGTTGCATCAAGGCATTCTGCTTTGGAGCAGCTGGGTGAGCTCCGGCGGGAAACCAAAGGTCACGTCTCGGAGGCATCTGGTGTTTTTGGAGTGGGTGAGAAAATTAGAATAGAACAATGGTCTATAAGGAATAACACTACCCACATGAATGCACAATCATAACACACCAATCATTTATTCATTCCACTCAAACATGGTTCAAACTCGATTACAAAAGCTCATGACTAATCGAAGGAAAAACATCGGCCCTAACTGATCGACGAAAAAGTAAAAGATAACATGGTGGTCGACTAAAAGTCTTCATTAGTGGCGCCTCCTCTTGGGGTTTCCTTGGTGGTACTCCTTCGAAATCCTGATCATTGCTCACGAGGGTGCTTCGTCTCCACTCGGGTAAAGGTCCTCTCCCAAGTCCATCTTTTCCTCTATCGCGGCAAGCTTCATCTTCGTGTCGTCGACTATCTCCATGAAGTCCGTGATTTCTTCCTCATGGCCAAGGAAGTCTGCGCGTGCCTTCTCCTCCGATTCGATTCGCGGAACAAAAGCTTCCGTGTGTCTTCGAGTTACGGCGATCCGAATCTCCGTTTCACGAGAAGACACTCCAAGTCTTGGATGTACGAGAGGGTGGAATCGTCCTCAATGGTACGGATGATATCTCCATTCCTTGCCCTGCGAGAAACCATGGCGAGGTCTCGAGTGATCGAGCTCGGCCTGTACTCCTCTCGGAGATGTCCAAGTGCTCGATAGATCGCCACGCGTCCTTCCGATGATCCAGCTTGAACTCGGTGAACTCAAAGTTGATAGGCTCCGTGTGTCCTCCAAAGGTCCTCCACAGGATATGCACCTCAATCCTCAGAGCGGGTGTCCGTCGGAAGTGCATTAGTGGGTTTCCGGTGATCTAGGGTAGAGCTATCTTCACCGCTTCACCATCTGGACCAGCTTTCTTCCAAAGGGCATCGTCTCATCGGGCGAGAACTCCGGTAGCAAAAGCTGGGGTGAACTCGGCGGCCATCTAGAATGTTGCAAAGGGAGAAGAGTCGAATTGAGCAGGGAAGAATTATAGAATGAAAAGGGGTTCAAAGTAAATGGTCTCGCTATGGCTTTCCGATCCTAGGGGTTACGATCCTACGGTCGGCGTGTGCTCGATACCATCTCGGTAGCGACCTGACCCAAAATCGGTCAAATCTACGTATGCATTCATCCCAAGATCATCTTTGGTACTCACAAGACATCGATAAAGTAATCAAAGTTCAATCACACCTGAATATCATTAAACGATTCTCATATAGAGTCTTTATTACAAGGGAATAAATTCGCCTCAAGGCCAACTCATGAGAAATAAACTACTAATGTCATGGAAGCGTCGAAGATAAGCGAGTCCATCCGACTCCAAAGGGCAATCGCCAAGCGGAGCGTAGCCTCACTC
Source organism: Aegilops bicornis (assembly GCA_021605145.1). Lineage (NCBI taxonomy): Eukaryota > Viridiplantae > Streptophyta > Magnoliopsida > Poales > Poaceae > Aegilops > Aegilops bicornis. The sequence goes on along the minus strand of CM038671.1, from coordinate 271,863,145 downwards.
TGATCGGAATATATCTACGCAACATAATACGTTGCAGCCATGTAGGTCAGCTTTTGGAATAAGTCGGCAAGTCATGAAGAATAACAATAATCAAGTTACTAACTCTATATGCATTTTGGTGTGGAGCTCTAAGTTTCATCAATTTGCGTAAAGCCAATTTTATCCTACTACAAAGTGGACTTATTTGCAAATTACTACAAATTGTTGGTAGTTATTGAGATGGTTCCGCCAACCAATATCTCGTTCCCAATTATTAAGTCATAAACCCTCAAATTAATTCATTAGTTTTAGTGTTGAGATATCCGAATACTTCCAAGTTCCAGAGGCTCAAATGTCCGTGAATCGAGGACACGGCTAATCGATTAGGTTATAACTCTCTGCAGAGGTTTGCGCACTTTCCCGCAAGAATCATTCCCTCCTTTAGAGTCTTCGCACTTCATGGTGTTTGAAGACGGGACGAATGAAACAGGGTCTTCCAAAGAGTTCTTCCGCCACCGCCGGTACCCATCCAATCCTACTGTTCGTCTACTTCTCGTAGTACCGTCCGGCCAGCGTCACTACTAGGGTCAACCCGGCCAGAGCCCATAATGGCTTGCGGCTGCCTGATAAGCTTCCGGTCATGGGGCATCCATCCTTCTCTTCGTGGCTGGGTGAAGCTTTCCGAGGATGTCATGGCGCTTCTCCATGCATCCCGACCACCACTGGGTGCTCCAGGTGCCCACAACCGTCCTCCACCCAAGAGTGATTTTCCAAGTCCATCTTGATCATTGTAGTTCATGGGGTTATCATCATCATTGACTCTCACATCTTGCTTATGAATATCACTCATACCAAATCCCGCCTACGAGCATAGCAAAATAACTACTACGTCCCGGGTCATGGTAACAAGGGATTGGTTCATCCTACCACATGATACTACTCAAGTTTAATGACTTCAAGATTTCACTACTGCATGCATGGTGGGGTGGTGACAACTACTAATGCACAAAAACATAGGTATAGAAATAACATGATCAAAACTTGCCTTCTTTGATGATCCTCGTAAGCTAAAGAGTCATAGTAGCAAGCTTCAAGCACTCAGGAAACTCTACCGAGACAAACAATAACACAATAAGCACAAAGCAAGAGGATCACACAAGATAACAATAGTAACATAGCACAACAAAACAATCAAAACCAAATCCAAAAGAAAAACTCAAAGAAACCAATTCAAAGTTTTTCCTACTCCAAACAATAACAAAAATAGTTTTTTATATAACAAAAATTCCTTAATATAACCTAATCATGGTTTTAGGTTAACTTAACAGAAAAGGATTCACTAAGCAACTAGGAGCAAAAAGAATTAATTAAAAGCTATTATAAAACTCATTCTAGGCCTAATCCAATTTCTATTAAGAAAAATAATTTAAAACTTTTATTAATTATAAATAAAAGTTCATCTACTAGAGTGACAGAAACTAACCTAGAATAACTAATCACAAGTTAAAAATAAATTAATTTACTAATTAATTTAATAGGAAAAACAGAACTAGTTAATTAATTAGGATTAATAGGATTCTGCTTAGAACTAATTATTTATTAATCCTAAAATACCCAAATTAATTTCTAGGGTTTGGCAATGTCAAAATAAAGTGGTGACAAAAAGAATCATGCAAAATAATTTTTCTAACTAAAGTTATAGCAGATTTACTATTCTGGCTAAAACAATATTAAAGCATTTTTAATTATTTTTAACATGGCTAAATATATAATCTACAGAAACTACACAAAATTTGCAATCCAACAAAAAAGAATCATCAAAAATATTAAACAGAATAAAAGATATACATTTTTGAAAACAGAAATTATTCGCTAAAACAGAAAATCAAAATAAAAGAAAAAGGCCTAATGGGCCTATCTTTGTATACAATGCGTTAGATAGCCTAAACGGGCCCTAGGTTTAAACTAAACGAACCGCCTAAAAAAACCTAAACTAAAACTAAACCGATCGAACCGGCCGGTTTTATAAATAAAACCTAACCCTTGGGGTTTCTAATCCTAGCCCTAGATCTAGGATCGGACGGGAGGGCGATGTCGGGCTTACTGGGACTCGGACGACGGGCCGGGCATGAGTGCGTCAAGGCGTCCGGCTCCCGAGTCGTCGGGAAGACGCGCACGAGGTCGGGAGGGGTTCGGTGGCGTCGGCGGCTTTGGCGGCGTGGCGAGCCTCGGGACTCGGTGAGCTCGGAGAGAGAGGGAGAGGGGGTCCCATGAGGCTAGGGAATGGGGTGCGGAGGGGCTCGGCTTTATAGCCTGGGCCTCGGGCTCGCCGGAAGGGGATCGGGGTGGTCGGGGATCCGGATCCTTGAGATCCGGTGGATCTCCCATGAGCGAGCGTGGGCGAGGGAAGAAGACGGGCGGGGCCCGGGGTCACGAGAGGAGGGAGCGGCGAGGGGGTGGTGGCCGAGGCCTAAGGGAAACGGGCGCTGGGCGAGGGGTGAGGCGAGCTGGCTGGCTCACTGGCGCCTGGTCAAGCTGGGCTGGGCCACGGGCCACTGGCTCGCTGGTCAAGTGAGAGGGGGCGGCGCTGGCTGGGCCTGTGGTGGCCTAGCTGCCGCCCGAGGGGTTTTTTTTATTTATTTTTTTTAAATAAAACAAAAACAAAAAAAAAACCAAAACCATAAAAATTTTATATAGGGTATATATATACCAAAATGATCAGGGAATATTCCCTTTCATTTGAACATTTTTCCAAAGGCAAAATCCAAACTTCATAAAAATCTATTTTTCAAATTCAAATAAATTTCAGATTTGAATCCAAATCTTTTGGCAATGTTTCCTCTGATATTTTTGGAGTGTCATGTTTGCTCCTCTCATACTTTTGATCAAGTATTTATCAGGCTTGGTTTTTTGAAATGATTCCCACATGCCAAGTTTGAAATTCAAATTCAAAACTCAAAATTCTCCTGAAGCTTCAAATGGCATTCAAATTCAAACAGGATGCATAGGATGCTTAGCTATAATTGTAAAACATTCCAAATAGGAAATTTGGGATGTTACAGAAGGTGTTGTCACCATGTGCATATTGGAGTCAAGCTAGGATGATCAGTGAACTACTATCTACCTTCAATTGGTATCTACTACATCCTTCCAATGGTATCTCGGTAATAAGTATCATCATCTACTACATGCACACATTACTTGCATCAACCTTGTGTAGGTTGTATCATGGCATGTATTTCATTCTTTCTTGTGATACTTGTTTCCTTTCTCAAAGCATCTCAACGATGATCTCATGTTGCTAGTTGTGATGTCTTTGATGTTCATGCGTTAGGAATTCATTTATATACAATAAGACCATATCTAGCCAAGTGCTATGCTTTCAAGAAAATATCTTATTGGTATATTTATGACTTCCTTGTGGATATCTTGTTCCTTCATGTTGTAACTATTTCGGGTGTACATCCCTCTTTGTAGATATATATCATCATGATTTTGTCTACTTAGAACCTTATACACCGAGAGAAATTACATCTCTAGTTGATATCCTTTCTTTCACGTCCACCTTGTCTTTCTTATGTTATTTCTTTGGTGGCTCCGTGAAAGCTTTTTGCCTTGAGTGCGTGTCATCTATCGTTGCATCTTGATGCACTCTTGTGTGGTGACGATTATTTTCCTCTTTCTTATCTTTACGAGGCGTTTGCCATCTTAATTGGTACCCCTCGACTTGATGAGCCTCTCATCGTCCATCTTCACCACGGGTTGTCACAAGCATAGGTTCTCTATTTTCTTATTAGTAAGCTTGTGAACCCATTTGCTAGTTGTGTGTGAGAATGAAAGGCTTTGCACCATGTATCTCATTCATTCGAGACTATGTTGATGCTTATGGTCATCCGTATATTAGTCCTCTCATGTGCTTTGCCATGACTCACACACATCATTTTGGTTGAGCCTATTCTTAAGTTGCCTCTTTTACAATGTTGCTCAACCATGTGCTTATTGCAAGCGCTAGGCTTAGTTTCCTATATGCTCACTTGCACTTGTTGTAAGTTTCTATTGATTCTGGGGAAGTTATGATCCTATTTTGTGCACTTTGTATTCAAATACAAAAATTCTTATGTGTGCACAAATCATGGGGAGCTTCTCTAGTTTCTTTAGAACAATCCTCTGCTCATATCATAATATCTTTATTCATGTGGCACGTGAGGTTCATTGGTCTAGTTGGTTCAATTGGTATCTTTTGATTGCTTGTTTCTCTCTTTGTTATGTCTTTGTGGCATATCACTCTTTTGCAATCTTGGTGCCTCAATATAGTTGGTCTTCCTCCAAGTATTACCTTTGGATATGTGTATGGCATTCCACTCTCTTGTTGAGAAATACGCAACTTTTGGAGGAACACCTTTTATATTGGTCTTCTTAGCTTTTCGCCCATTTTGGCAATCGATGCCAATGGGGAGAAGTTTCGAGAGTTTTGTGGAGAATTCTTCAGAGTTTTATCCTTGCTTTGGTTTTGTTCCTAAGCATTTGCATCTCATACGCATGCATTATTGGTTGTTGCATTGCATGGTGATGCATAATTCCCTATATAAACTCTCTTGAAAGTAATTGTCATCAATTACCAAAATGGGGGAGATTGAAAGAACATGCGGTGCCCCCATGTTTGGTTTTGGTAATTGATGACAATCTCTATGGACTAATGGTTGCCTTGAGTTATATTTGAAGGGTTTGTCCATAGGCTTTTCTTGGAGTCCATTTGTTGGTTTCAAGGAGAGTTTGTGATGATCATGGTGCTATTAAGGAATTATCCAAAGACTGGTCATGTGAGTGTTGAGCTTATTGCAAGCATGTCTTGAAGAATAAGATTGTGTGATCATTCATGTCCACCTTCAAGACATCATCCAAATGAAGAGAGTTGGAAAGATTCAACACACAAAAGCGCACAAGATGTACCGAGGGATCAAGTGATCCCATGGTATGGTAAGCATTGTCCATTACGCTTTGTGTGCTAACCCATGGTCTACGTGAGAGTTCTTTGTGGGGTTAGGTATGTTTCCATGGTCTTGCGTCAAGAGGAAGATCCCATACAATCCATGGAGGATGACATCAAGTGGTGATCGTCAACAAGTTTGCTGTGTGCAAGTTCAAGTGGAGCAACACGAAGAGTGGCTCACCCATAATGGAGTATGGGGGAGCAATCAAGTTTGAATTTTGCCATCCATTGTGGTGTCAATGGACTTGTGAAGATGTCTTTGAAGAGTCGCTCACCCATAGTGGACTATGGGGAGCAATCATCTAGTCTTCATCGAGCCAACGCAATCAAGAAAGGTGGTCCAACTTGAGGAGTCAAGATCGTCTTCATCTAGCTCAATTGGACCATGTGCAAGGCAAAGGTTTGCCCTTGATAGGTTTTCTATTTTACCGGTCTCGTGGTGGTAGTTGGGAGACCAGGTTATAGGATCGCTTGCCGTACTATCAAGGGGGCTCTCAAGTTGGTAGCTTGATCGTATCGTTAGTAGAGAGCTCAAACCATTGCATCCTTGCATCATCTTTTGGTTCTTGTTTGGTTCTTCTCCTTGTGAGATTTGGAGCTTATGGTCATTTTTATGACAAGCTCGAGTTCATCAACGGAGTTCGCATGCGTCTTCTATGATGTTTTCGGTGTTGGAGGTTTTACCGGTCTTATCCAAGGAAGGGTTCTCACCATTTTCTTATGGGCCTTTTCTCATTTGCTTCTTATTGTTTTTCTATCAAGATTGTGTTAGCCCTTGTTGCTAGCTTTCCAACAAACTTGGTTTCATCGAATTCGAGCTCGTATGCGAAAGTTGTGGCTGTTTTGATATTGCCTGTTTTACATAGAGAGGTTGTACCGCCCGTAGAGAGGTTGTACGGTTGACCGGTACAACCGGTGTTTGAGCGGTTGTACCGCTCAGAATTGGTCTGGAGGTTGTTCCGCCATGTACCGCTCTACCACCGGACTGGTTTCTGTTTTGGAGCGGTTCTTGGGCGGTTGTTGACGGTTTAACTGGTTTAACGGTACTACCGGTTCCTGTGCTGTTGTACCGCTTAGAGCTTTTCCTGTGTTGGTTTTTCCTCTGCTTTGGCGGTTGTACCGGTTCGTACACCGGTTGTACCGGTCCTACAGCTTTCTGCACATAACGGGCAGATTCGTGGGGACCTATTTAAGGGGGTCTTCTTCCCCAATGGTTCCCCATCACTTGAGCTCGTTTTTGCCCCCATTGTTGACCTTCTTTGAGCTTGCTAACTCTCAATTCCTCCATGGATTCTTGCTAGTTTTTGAGGGAAAAGAGAGAGGAGATCTAGATCCACAATTCCACCAATCACTTTCTCCTCTATGTGAGGGAACCCCTTGGATCTAGATCTTGGAGTTCTTTGTGTTCTCCTTCTTGTTCTTCCTCTTACTTTCCTCCCTAGCATTAGTTGCTTTGGTGGGATTTGAGAGAGAAGGACTTGGGTACTTTGTGTGCCCTTGCCATTGCATTTGTGCATCGGTTTGAGTTCTCCACGGTGATACGTGGAAGTTACAAGTTGAGAAGCTTATTACTCTTGGGTGCTTGGTGCCCTTGAGCTTGTTCCTCTTGGGTGCTTGGGCGCCCTAGTCGGTTGGTGGTGTTCGAAGCTCAATCATTGTGGTGTATAGCTCCGGCAAGCGTCGAGGTCTCCAGTTAGGTTGTGGAGATCGCCCGAGCAATTTGACGGAGTTCGGTGACCGCCCCAAGGGTTGCCAAAGTGTCACGGGTTCGGTGACCGCCCCAAGGGTTGCCATTTGTACGGGTTCGGTTACCGCCCTCAAGGGTCCCTTAGTGGAATCACGACATCTTGCATTGTGGAGGCGTGAGGAGATTACGGTGGCCCTAGTGGCTTCTTGGGGAGCATTGTGCCTCCACACTGCTCCATACGGAGATTAGCATCCGCAAGGGTGTGAACTTCGGGATACATCGTCGTCTCCGCGTGTCTCGGTTATCTCTTACCGAGCCCTTTACTTATGCACTTTACTTTGTGATAGCCATATTGTTCTTTGTCATATATCTTGCTATCACATAGTTGCTTATATTGCTTAGCATAAGTTGTTGGTGCACATAGGTGAGCCTAGTTGTTTTAGGTTTTGTGCTTGACAAATTAACCGCTAGGTTTATTCCGCATTTGTTCAAGCCTAAACCGTAATTATTTTAAAACGCCTATTCACCCCCCCCCTCTAGGCGACATCCACGATCTTTCAATTGGTATCAGAGCCTCGTCTCTCTTTGTTGGTCTTAATCGCCTAGAGAGTAAAGATGTCGACTAGGGGATTAGGATTCTCTGACACTCTTAGTTTCGATGGCACAAATTTTGATGTTTGGGTAATTCGCATGCTTAATCTCTTTAGGGTCATGGACCCAAATTTGGAGCGAATTGTAGATATGGGTTTTTCTTCTCCAAAGGATCCCCAAAGATTATCTTTAGAGGATGAGAAAACTCTTATCTCAATGCTCAAGCTTCTAATGTGCTTTTCGATGCTTTGAGCAATGTAGTTATATTTCAACTCATGCCGTTTCGGGATGCTCATGAGTTGTGGACGAAGCTTCAAGATAAATATGGTGTGTCCAAGATTTGTAGGGATGATTGTTCTCCCTCCACCTCCGGCCGTATAGTCTTCTCAACTTCTTCTACTTCACCTACATGTGGTCTGCCACAAGGTAATGATATGGTGAGTAGTGTCGGTCATTGCAATGATGATAGTGTGCTTTTTGTGGATGATTCTTCATCACTATATTATTGCAATGCTCCGTCTTTGGGCCTTAGCACTTGAGCACTCCAAATGTTTCACTTGCTTGTGTTGATAGTCCTTGCATATCATGTAGATATTGCTTGACTAAATCTCATGATGATATGCTTGCTATATCTTGTTGCCATGATAAAAATGCATGTATTTCCTTGAATTGTTGTGCTAACAATGTAGATGAAACCCAACACTCCATGGAACAAGATGTGGTCTTTAATGGTGCTTCAAGGGATCCTATATCATCATCTATTGCATTTTGCCTTATGGCCAAGGCTTCAAAGGTATCTCCCCCTTTGAATCCCAATATATCTTGCGATGATATTGATGATGGCAAGAGTGATGATGATGTTGATTATGATGAAGAGAGTGATGATGTTGCCTCCTTAAAAATTAAGGGGAAATGATTTTAAAGCTCTTCTTAAGAATAAAATTGCTCGTCCAACTTCATGGAAATCATGTCTATTGCTATTGAGGGCAAGAAATATATTGATGAGTTGGAATCTCGTCTTGAGGAGCATGAGGTCACCATTGATAAAATGGAAGGTCATGAGCGTGATTACGCTAATGAGATTGCGGACCTCTCTCAAGCTCTTGAACTTGAACAAACCACCAAGGAATCTCTTGAGGAGACTTTTGCTCTAGAATTATCTAGAGTGAGGGAATCTCGTGATAGAGCTCTTGAGGTGGCCAATAATTTTGAAACTAAAATGAGGAGCTTGAAGTTGTGCATGCTAAACTCCTTGAGGACTTTGAGCACCTCGAAAATGGCTCAAGGGTCTTTTAGAGTGAGCTCATCAAACTCACCGAGTCTCATGCTCAACTTAAAGCTTCATATTCAAAAGAGCTTGTCAAGTTGTCTTCTCCTCCTGTTGCTAATGATGATGCTTGTGCTACTAACTCTATCTCTTGTGAAGCATCCATATTGAAGGAGAATGTTGAGCTAAGGGCTCAACTTGAGTTGCTATCTAGCAATCATGGGATATTGGAAGAAAGCCATGAAAAGCTCTCAAGCTCTCATGACGATCTTCTAGTATCCCATAATGTGCTAAAGATAGCTCATGAGGCCATGCTTGCTAAGGTAACATCTAGTGAGCCTCATGTGGATACTAGCACTACTTCTAGTCAAAATGCTATATTGATATGTGCTAGTCCTTGTAATTCATCTACTCACAATGTTGGTACATCTTGTGATGAATTGCTTTCCTTGCCTTGTTGCTCTAACAATGAAGCTTATACTTCCTCTAGTACTTGTATTGAGACTAACCATGTAGAGGAAATCAAAGAGCTCAAGGCCCAAGTCACTTCTTTGAAGAAAGACTTGGAAAAGAGTCATGAAGGAAATCCACACTCAACAATATCTTGAGTGTGCAAAATCTCCCAATGACAAAGGTGGACTTGGATTCAACTCCAATAAGAAGAAGTCCAAGATGAACAAAAGAAGGGCCAAGAACAAGTCAAGAAATCGGCCAAGATTGTTTGCTTCAAGTGCAAAGTAGAAGGGCATCATGTTAGATCTTGCCCATTGAAGAAGAAGGCCATTAGTGTCAAGCAACAAGGAAGAGGGAACAAGTTCAATCTCATGCTCAACCTCAAGTTGAAGAGAGGCCACTTCCCAAGAAGACTCAAGTTAATGCTTCTCTTGTTGAGAAATCAATTGAGAAGAAAGTGAAGAGTAGACGTTGCTACTTATGTCGTGAGAAAGGCCACGCCGCTTCTTCATGCACTAGTGGTAACTTATCCAACCCAATTATTATTGATGATGTCTATTCTCTTGGGAAGGATAAGGTTGGCAATGTGTTTGCCAAGTTTGTTGGTACTCAAAGTGGTGTCAAGAAAAGAACCATTTGGGTGGCCAAGCCTATTGTGACTAACCTCTTAGGACCAACTTGGTTGGGGACCAACTAGCTCAAACTTGATCAATAGGTGTTGTTGGAGGTCATTGGAGACTTGGCTACATTATGAAGATTTAAGGGGTCCTCATCATTCATATTGTGTCAAGCCAAGTCATTCGGATTATCTTTCTATCATATATCCAATGTTCCTCCTTGCGGTAACTCATGCTTAAATTGCTTACATTAAAAGTTACTTGTCCCTTAGCATGTTGTGGTTTTGTATCTTGCATGTGCTTGTATATGTTGTGCTTCAAAATTGCTTATCTTGATAAATCAAGTATGTGCATGTTAGTTTGCACATCATGTACATGTGTGTTGTGTGTTGAGCCTTTTGCATCTTGTTTATTTCTTAGTTGGCTCTTGTGAGAGATTAATGGAATATCCCATTATGGGGGAGTGATGTGCTTTGTGCACCTCACAATCCTATAAATGTGTGTACATGAGTAATACCATCTAGTATTGATATTTCAAGATTATCTAGTCTCTAGGTGGTATATCTCTCATGAGAAATTCAAATTCTAAATTGTCCATTAATTATCTCTTGTTGGATCCTTTTAATTGCCTCTTGTCTATCTTTAATTAGTATCACATTATGGGGAGTAATATGCTATGTGTGTATTACTAGCCTAGAAAATGTGTACATTTGAGATATTGTCACCTAGAATTGATATTGTAAATTATCTTGTTCCTAGGTGGCATGATAGCTCTACAAGTTGCAATTTGCTTGTGTTCGGTGTGAAGATGATGTCGGATATCCTTGCTATCTACCACCGGGAATTATTTCCAAATACTTCTTGTCTTTTGACAATTGGTACTCACTTATGTGTGGTAGAATTTACTGATCATCTTTACATTGGCTTTTATTTTTATTTGCCTTTTCTCTTGCCAAGGTTTGTGTCAACTCCCGTTGCCTTCCCTACCACTTGTGGATCTTGTTTGTTTCTCGTCCTTGTCTAGTGCTTTCTAGATATAGTGAAAGTGGTGATCCCACCTTGTGCATTTTGTATTCAAATGCAAATCCTATATAATGCACAACTCGTGGGGGAGCTATCCTATTTTCTTTGGAACACTCTTCTTGTGATCCTTATCAAGTGTGTGTTGGTGGAAGGCAAGCCATTTTCGTTTTGGTACTTTCTGCCATCATGAAACTTTGTAGAGAGCTTGGTTTGTTTGGAACCATCCTCTCTTTTGGGAGTTTGATATCTTTTATTTTGAGTGTATCAATGGATATCTCATTCCTTGATGTATCTTTTATGGATATCCTCAAAGTGATGTTTTATTCATTTGGTATCCTTTTCACTTGGCATTTCTTTGTCTTTTGGTTTTGGGTTTTGAAGTCTTGAGCATGCATGTTTTCTTCATGTATTTTATTTGGCATGCTTTCTTTCTTTGACTCAATATATGGGAGAAACTCCACCTAGTCTCAATTTGGATGAGATGCATGATATTCATTTTCATATTTATATGCACATATTTATGTGGAGTTTGTCCTATGTATTGGTGTTTCTAACTATTTGGTCCCGATGAGTTTGGGTACCGTTTAGTTTGTGTTGTTCTTATAGGAACAGTTGGAGATGCATTGGATGCTCGGCTCACTCACAAGGAAGGTGTTGTCACCATGTGCATATTGGAGTCAAGCTAGGATGATCAATGAACTACTATCTACCTTCAATTGGTATCTACTACATCCTTCCAATGGTATCTCGGTAATAAGTATCATCATCTACTACATGCACACATTACTTGCATCAACCTTGTGTAGGTTGTATCATGGCATGTATTTCATTCTTTCTTGTGATACTTGTTTCCTTTCTCAAAGCATCTCAACGATGATCTCATGTTGCTAGTTGTGATGTCTTTGATGTTCATGCGTTAGGAATTCATTTATATACAATAAGACCATATCTAGCCAAGTGATATGCTTTCAAGAAAATATCTTATTGGTATATTTATGACTTCCTTGTGGATATCTTGTTCCTTCATGTTGTAACTATTTCGGTTGTACATCACTCTTTGTAGATATATATCATCATGATTTGGTCTACTTAGAACCTTATACACTTGAGAGAAATTACATCTCTAGTTGATATCCTTTCTTTCACGTCCACCTTGTCTTTCTTATGTTATTTCTTTGGTGGCTCCGTGAAAGCTTTTGCCTTGAGTGCGTGTCATCTATCGTTGCATCTTGATGCACTCTTGTGTGGTGACGATTATTTTCCTCTTTCTTATCTTTACGAGGCGTTTGCCATCTTAATTGGTACCCCTCGTCTTGATGAGCCTCTCATCGTCCATCTTCACCATGGGTTGTCACAAGCATAGGTTCTCTATTTTCTTATTAGTAAGCTTGTGAACCCATTTGCTAGTTGTGTGTGAGAATGAAAGGCTTTGCACCATGTATCTCATTCATTCGAGACTATGTTGATGCTTATGGTCATCCGTATATTAGTCCTCTCATGTGCTTTGCCATGACTCACACACATCATTTTGGTTGAGCCTATTCTTAAGTTGCCTCTTTTACAATGTTGCTCAACCATGTGCTTATTGCAAGCGCTTAGGCTTAGTTTCCTATATGCTCACTTGCACTTGTTGTAAGTTTCTATTGATTCTGGGGAAGTTATGATCCTATTTTGTGCACTTTGTATTCAAATACAAAAATTCTTATGTGTGCACAAATCATGGGGAGCTTCTCTAGTTTCTTTAGAACAATCCTCTGCTCATATCATAATATCTTTATTCATGTGGCACGTAGGTTCATTGGTCTAGTTGGTTCAATTGGTATCTTTTGATTGCTTGTTTCTCTCTTTGTTATGTCTTTGTGGCATATCACTCTTTTGCAATCTTGGTGCCTCAATATAGTTGGTCTTCCTCCAAGTATTACCTTTGGATATGTGTATGGCATTCCACTCTCTTGTTGAGAAATCGCAACTTTTGGAGGAACACCTTTTATATTGGTCTTCTTAGCTTTTCGCCCATTTGTGGCAATCGATGCCAATGGGGGAGAAGTTTCAGAGAGTTTTGTGGAGAATTCTTCAGAGTTTTATCCTTGCTTTGGTTTTGTTCCTAAGCATTTGCATCTCATACGCATGCATCATTGGTTGTTGCATTGCATGGTGATGCATAATTCCCTATATAAACTCTCTTGAAAGTAATTGTCATCAATTACCAAAATGGGGGAGATTGAAAGAACATGCGGTGCCCCCATGTTTGGTTTTGGTAATTGATGACAATCTCTATGGACTAATGGTTGCCTTGAGTTATATTTGAAGGATTTGTCCATAGGCTTTTCTTGGAGTCCATTTGTTGGTTTCAAGGAGAGTTTGCGATGATCATGGTGCTATTAAGGAATTATCCAAAGACCGGTCATGTGAGTGTTGAGCTTATTGCAAGCATGTCTTGAAGAATAAGATTGTGTGATCATTCATGTCCACCTTCAAGACATCATCCAAATGAAGAGAGTTGGAAAGATTCAACACACAAAGCGCACAAGATGTACCGAGGGATCAAGTGATCCCATGGTATGGTAAGCATTGTCCATTACGCTTTGTGTGCTAACCCATGGTCTACGTGAGAGTTCTTTGTGGGGTTAGGTATGTTTCCATGGTCTTGCGTCAAGAGGAAGATCCCATACAACCCATGGAGGATGACATCAAGTGGTGATCATCAACAAGTTTGCTGTGTGCAAGTTCAAGTGGAGCAACACGAAGAGTGGCTCACCCATAATGGAGTATGGGGGAGCAATCAAGTTTGAATCTTGCCATCCATTGTGGTGTCAATGGACTTGTGAAGATGTGCTGAAGAGTCGCTCACCCATAGTGGACTATGGGGAGCAATCATCTAGTCTTCATCGAGCCAACGCAATCAAGAAAGGTGGTCCAACTTGAGGGAGTCAAGATCGTCTTCATCTAGCTCAATTGGACCATGTGCAAGGCAAAGGTTTGCCCTTGATAGGTTTTCTATTTTACCGGTCTCGTGGTGGTAGTTGGGAGACCGGGTTATAGGATCGCTTTGCCGTACTATCAAGGGGGCTCTCAAGTTGGTAGCTTGATCGTATCGTTAGTAGAGAGCTCAAACCATTGCATCCTTGCATCATCTTTTGGTTCTTGTTTGGTTCTTCTCCTTGTGAGATTTGGAGCTTATGGTCATTTTTATGACAAGCTCGAGTTCATCGAAAACGGAGTTCGCATGCGTCTTCTATGATGTTTTCGGTGTTGGAGGTTTTACCGGTCTTATCCAAGGAAGGGTTCTCACCATTTTCTTATGGGCCTTTTCTCATCTGCTTCTTATTGTTTTTTCTATCAAGATTGTGTTAGCCCTTGTTGCTAGCTTTCCAACAAACTTGGTTTCATCGAATTCGGAGCTCGTGTCTGAAAGTTGTGGCTGTTTTGATATTGCCTGTTTTACATAGAGAGGTTGTACCGCCCGTAGAGAGGTTGTACCGGTTGACTGGTACAACCGGTGTTTGAGCGGTTGTACCGCTCGAAATTGGTCCGGAGGTTGTTCCGGCCATGTACCGCTCTACCACCGGACTGGTTTCTGTTTTGGAGCGGTTCTTGGGCGGTTGTTGACCGGTTTAACCGGTTTAACCGGTACTACCGGTTCCCCAGGCTGTTGTACCGCTTAGAGCTTTTCCCAGGTTGGTTTTTCCTCTGCTTTGGCGGTTGTACCAGTTCGTACACCGGTTGTACCGGTCCTACAGCTTTCTGCACATAACGGGCAGATTCGTGGGGACCTATTTAAGGGGGTCTTCTTCCCCAATGGTTCCCCATCACTTGAGCTCGTTTTTGCCCCCATTGTTGACCTTCTTTGAGCTTGCTAACTCTCAATTCCTCCATGGATTCTTGCTAGTTTTTGAGGGAAAAGAGAGAGGAGATCTAGATCCACAATTCCACCAATCACTTTCTCCTCTATGTGAGGGGAACCCCTTGGATCTAGATCTTGGAGTTCTTTGTGTTCTCCTTCTTGTTCTTCCTCTTACTTTCCTCCCTAGCATTAGTTGCTTTGGTGGGATTTGCGAGAAGGACTTGGGTACTTTGTGTGCCCTTGCCATTGCATTTGTGCATCGGTTTGAGTTCTCCACGGTGATACGTGGAAGTTACAAGTTGAGAAGCTTATTACTCTTGGGTGCTTGGTGCCCTTGAGCTTGTTCCTCTTGGGTGCTTGGGCGCCCTAGTCGGTTGGTGGTGTTAGGAGCTCAATCATTGTGGTGTAAAGCTCCGCAAGCGTCGAGGTCTCCAGTTAGGTTGTGGAGATCGCCCCAGCAATTTGACGGAGTTCCGTGACCGCCCCAAGGGTTGCCAAAGTGTACGGGTTCGGTGACCGCCCCAAGGGTTGCCATTTGTACGGGTTCGGTGACCGCCCTCAAGGGTCCCTTAGTGGAATCACGGCATCTTGCATTGTCGAGGCGTGAGGAGATTACAGTGGCCCTAGTGGCTTCTTGGGGAGCATTGTGCCTCCACACCTTTGCTCCATACGGAGATTAGCATCCGCAAGGGTGTGAACTTGGGATACATCGTCGTCTCCAGCGTGTCTCGGTTATCTCTTACGAGCCCTTTACTTATGCACTTTACTTTGTGATAGCCATATTGTTCTTTGTCATATATCTTGCTATCACATAGTTGCTTATATTGCTTAGCATAAGTTGTTGGTGCACATAGGTGAGCCTAGTTGTTTTAGGTTTTGTGCTTGACAAATTAACCGCTAGGTTTATTCCGCATTTGTTCAAGCCTAAACCGTAATTATTTTAAAACGCCTATTCACCCCCCCCCTCTAGGCGACATCCACGATCTTTCAATTGGTATCAGAGCCTCGTCTCTCTTTGTTGGTCTTAATCGCCTAGAGAGTAAAGATGTCGACTAGGGGATTAGGATTCTCGACACTCTTAGTTTCGATGGCACAAATTTTGATGTTTGGGTAATTCATGCTTAATCTCTTTAGGGTCATGGACCCAAATTTGGGCGAATTGTAGATATGGGTTTTTCTTCTCCAAAGGATCCCCAAAGATTATCTTTAGAGGATGAGAAAAACTCTTATCTCAATGCTCAAGCTTCTAATGTGCTTTTCGATGCTTTGAGCAATGTAGTTATATTTCAACTCATGCCGTTCCGGATGCTCATGAGTTGTGGACGAAGCTTCAAGATAAATATGGTGTGTCCAAGATTTGTAGGGATGATTGTTCTCCCTCCACCTCCGGCCGTATAGTCTTCTCAACTTCTTCTACTTCACCTACATGTGGTTTGCTACAAGGTAATGATATGGTGAGTAGTGTCGGTCATTGCAATGATGATAGTGTGCTTTTTGTGGATGATTCTTCATCACTATATTATTGCAATGCTCCGTCTTTGGGCCTTAACGCTTGAGCACTCCAAATGTTTCACTTGCTTGTGTTGATAGTCCTTGCATATCATGTAGAAATTGCTTGACTAAATCTCATGATGATATGCTTGCTATATCTTGTTGCCATGATAAAAATGCATGTATTTCCTCGAGTTGTTGTGCTAACAATGTAGATGAAACCCAACACTCCATGGAACAAGATGTGGTCTTTAATGGTGCTTCAAGGGATCCTATATCATCATCTATTGCATTTTGCCTTATGGCCAAGGCTTCAAAGGTATCTCCCCCTTTGAATCCCAATATATCTTGCGATGATATTGATGATGGCAAGAGTGATGATGATGTTGATTATGATGAAGAGAGTGATGATGTTGCCTCCTTAAAAATTAAGGGGAAATGATTTTTAAAGCTCTTCTTAAGAATAAAATTGCTCGTTCCAACTTCATGGAAATCATGTCTATTGCTATTGAGGGCAAGAAATATATTGATGAGTTGGAATCTCGTCTTGAGGAGCATGAGGTCACCATTGATAAAATGGAAGGTCATGAGCGTGATTACGCTAATGAGATTGCGGACCTCTCTCAAGATCTTGAACTTGAACAAACCACCAAGGAATCTCTTGAGGAGACTTTTGCTCTAGAATTATCTAGAGTGAGGGAATCTCGTGATAGAGCTCTCGAGGTGGCCAATAATTTTGAAACTAAAATGAGGAGCTTGAAGTTGTGCATGCTAAACTCCTTGAGTACTTTGAGCACCTCGAAAATGGCTCAAGGGTCATTAAGAGTGAGCTCATCAAACTCACCGAGTCTCATGCTCAACTTAAAGCTTCATATTCAAAAGAGCTTGCCAAGTTGTCTTCTCCTCCAGTTGCTAATGATGATGCTTGTGCTACTAACTCTATCTCTTGTGAAGCATCCATATTGAAGGAGAATGTTGAGCTAAGGGCTCAACTTGAGTTGCTATCTAGCAATCATGGGATATTGGAAGAAAGCCATGAAAAGCTCTCAAGCTCTCATGACGATCTTCTAGTATCCCATAATGTGCTAAAGATAGCTCATGAGGCCATGCTTGCTAAGGTACCATCTAGTGAGCCTCATGTGGATACTAGCACTACTTCTAGTCAAAATGCTATATTGATATGTGCTAGTCCTTGTAATTCATCTACTCACAATGTTGGTACATCTTGTGATGAATTGCTTTCCTTGCCTTGTTGCTCTAACAATGAAGCTTATACTTCCTCTAGTACTTGTATTGAGACTAACCATGTAGAGGAAATCAAAGAGCTCAAGGCCCAAGTCACTTCTTTGAAGAAAGACTTGGAAAAGAGTCATGAAGGGAAATCCACACTCAACAATATCTTGAGTGTGCAAAAATCTCCCAATGACAAAGGTGGACTTGGATTCAACTCCAATAAGAAGAAGTCCAAGATGAACAAAAAGAAGGGCCAAGAACAAGTCAAGAAATCGGCCAAGATTGTTTGCTTCAAGTGCAAAGTAGAAGGGCATCATGTTAGATCTTGCCCATTGAAGAAGAAGGCCATTAGTGTCAAGCAACAAGGGAAGAGGGCGCAAGTTCAATCTCATGCTCAACCTCAAGTTGAAGAGAGGCCACTTCCCAAGAAGACTCAAGTTAATGCTTCTCTTGTTGAGAAATCAATTGAGAAGAAAGTGAAGAGTAGACGTTGCTACTTATGTCGTGAGAAAGACCATGCCGCTTCTTCATGCACTAGTGGTAACTTATCCAACCCAATTATTATTGATGATGTCTATTCTCTTGGGAAGGATAAGGTTGGCAATGTGTTTGCCAAGTTTGTTGGTACTCAAAGTGGTGTCAAGAAAAGAACCATTTGGGTGGCCAAGCCTATTGTGACTAACCTCTTAGGACCCAACTTGGTTGGGGACCAACTAGCTCAAACTTGATCAATAGGTGTTGTTGGAGGTCATTGGAGACTTGGCTACATTATGAAGATTTAAGGGGTCCTCATCATTCATATTGTGTCAAGCCAAGTCATTCGGATTATCTTTCTATCATATATCCAATGTTCCTCCTTGCGGTAACTCATGCTTAAATTGCTTACATTAAAAGTTACTTGTCCCTTAGCATGTTGTGGTTTTGTATCTTGCATGTGCTTGTATATGTTGTGCTTCAAAATTGCTTATCTTGATAAATCAAGTATGTGCATGTTAGTTTGCACATCATGTACATGTGTGTTGTGTGTTGAGCCTTTTGCATCTTGTTTATTTCTTAGTTGGCTCTTGTGAGAGATTAATGGAATATCCCATTATGGGGAGTGATGTGCTTTGTGCACCTCACAATCCTATAAATGTGTGTACATGAGTAATACCATCTAGTATTGATATTTCAAGATTATCTAGTCTCTAGGTGGTATATCTCTCATGAGAAATTCAAATTCTAAATTGTCCATTAATTATCTCTTGTTGGATCCTTTTAATTGCCTCTTGTCTATCTTTAATTAGTATCACATTATGGGGAGTAATATGCTATGTGTGTATTACTAGCCTAGAAAATGTGTACATTTGAGATATTGTCACCTAGAATTGATATTGTAAATTATCTTGTTCCTAGGTGGCATGATAGCTCTACAAGTTGCAATTTGCTTGTGTTTGGTGTGAAGATGATGTCGGATATCCTTGCTATCTACCACGGGAATTATTTCCAAATACTTCTTGTCTTTTGACAATTGGTACTCACTTATGTGTGGTAGAATTTACTGATCATCTTTACATTGGATTTTATTTTTATTTGCCTTTTCTCTTGCCAAGGTTTGTGTCAACTCCCGTTGCCTTCCCTACCACTTGTGGATCTTGTTTGTTTCTCGTTCTTGTCTAGTGCTTTCTAGATATAGTGAAAGTGGTGATCCCACCTTGTGCATTTTGTATTCAAATGCAAATCCTATATAATGCACAACTCGTGGGGAGCTATCCTATTTTCTTTGGAACACTCTTCTTGTGATCCTTATCAAGTGTGTGTTGGTGGAAGGCAAGCCGTTTTCGTTTTGGTACTTTCCGCCATCATGAAACTTTGTAGAGAGCTTGGTTTGTTTGGAACCATCCTCTCTTTTGGGAGTTTGATATCTTTTATTTTGAGTGTATCAATGGATATCTCATTCCTTGATGTATCTTTTATGGATATCCTCCAAGTGATGTTTTATTCATTTGGTATCCTTTTCACTTGGCATTTCTTTGTCTTTTGGTTTTGGGTTTTGAAGTCTTGAGCATGCATGTTTTCTTCATGTATTTTATTTGGCATGCTTTCTTTCTTTGACTCAATATATGGGAGAAACTCCACCTAGTCTCAATTTGGATGAGATCGCCATGAGATTCATTTTCATATCTATATGCACATATTTATGTGGAGTTTGTCCTATGTATTGGTGTTTCTAACTATTTGGTCCCGATGAGTTTGGGTACCGTTTAGTTTGTGTTGTTCTTATAGGAACAGTTGGAGATGCATTGGATGCTCGGCTCACTCACAAGGAAGGTGTAGCGACCTGACCCAAAATCGGTCAAATCTACGTATGCATGCCATCCCAAGATCATCTTTGGTACTCACGATTACATCGATAAAGTAATCAAAGTTCAATCACACCTGAATATCATTAAACGATTCTCATATAGAGTCTTTATTACAAGGGAATAAATTCGGCTCAAGGCCAACTCATGAGAAATAAACTACTAATGCTTTGCGAGCGTCGAAGATAAGCGAGTCCATCCGACTCAAAGGGCAATCGCCAAGCGGAGCGTAGCCTCACTCTGATCGTAATATATCTATGCAACATAATACGTTGCAGCCATGTAGGTCAGCTTTTGGAATAAGCTGGCAAGTCATGAAGAATAACAATAATCAAGTTACTAACTCTATATGCATTTTGGCTGTGGAGCTCTAAGTTTCATCAATTTGCGTAAAGCCAATTTTATCCTACTACAGTGGACTTATTTGCAAATTACTACAAATTGTTGGTAGTTATTGAGATGGTTCCGCCAACCAATATCTCGTTCCCAATTATTAAGTCATAAACCCTCAAATTAATTCATTAGTTTTAGTGTTGAGATATCCGAATACTTCCAAGTTCGAGGCTCAAATGTCCGTGAATCGGGACACGGCTAATCGATTAGGTTATAACTCTCTGCGAGAGGTTTGCGCACTTTCCCGCAAGAATCATTCCCTCCTTTAGAGTCTTCGCACTTCATGGTGTTTGAAGACGGGACGAATAAACAGGGTCTTCCAAAGAGTTCTTCCGCCACCGCCGCAGTACCCATCCAATCCTACCGTTCGTCTACTTCTCGTAGTACCGTCCAGTAGCGTCACTACTAGGGTCAACCCAGCCAGAGCCCATAATGGCTTGCGGCTGCACAGTAAGCTTCCGGTCATGGGGCATCCATCCTTCTCTTCGTGGCTGGGTGAAGCTTTCCGCAGGATGTCATGGCGCTTCTCCATGCATCCGGCCACCACAGGTGCTCCAGTGCCCGTCAACCGTCCTCCACCCAGTAGTGATTTTCGAAGTCCATCTTGATCATTGTAGTTCATGGGGTTATCATCATCATTGACTCTCACATCTTGCTTATGAATATCACTCATACCAAATCCGTCTACGAGCATAGCAAAATAACTACTACGTCCCGGGGTCATGGTAACAAGGATTGGTTCATCCTACCACATGATACTACTCAAGTTTAATGACTTCAAGATTTCACTACTGCATGCATGGTGGGGTGGTGACAACTACTAATGCACAAAAACATAGGTATAGAAATAACATGATCAAAACTTGCCTTCTTGATGATCCTCGTAAGCTAAAAATTAAGTAGTAGCAAGCTTAGCACTCAGGAAACTCTACCGAGACAAACAATAACACAATAAGCACAAAGCAAGAGGATCACACAAGATAACAATAGTAACATAGCACAACAAAACAATCAAAACCAAATCCAAAAGAAAAACTCAAAGAAACCAATTCAAAGTTTTTTCCTACTCCAAACAATAACAAAAATAGTTTTTTATATAACAAAAATTCCTTAATATAACCTAATCATGGTTTTAGGTTAACTTAACAGAAAAGGATTCACTAAGCAACTAGGAGCAAAAAGAATTAATTAAAAAGCTATTATAAAACTCATTCTAGGCCTAATCCAATTTCTATTAAGAAAAATAATTTAAAACTTTTATTAATTATAAATAAAAGTTCATCTACTAGAATGACAGAAACTAACCTAGAATAACTAATCACAAGTTAAAAATAAATTAATTTACTAATTAATTTAATAGGAAAACAGGAACTAGTTAATTAATTAGGATTAATAGGATTCTGCTTAGAACTAATTATTTATTAATCCTAAAATACCCAAATTAATTTCTAGGGTTTGGCAATGTCAAAATAAAGTGGTGACAAAAGAATCATGCAAAAATAATTTTTCTAACTAAAGTTATAGCAGATTTACTATTCTGGCTAAAACAATATTAAAGCATTTTTAATTATTTTTAACATGGCTAAATATATAATCTACAGAAACTACACAAAATTTGCAATCCAACAAAAAAGAATCATCAAAAATATTAAACAGAATAAAAGATATACATTTTTGAAAACAGAAATTATTCGCTAAAACAGAAAATCAAAATAAAAGAAAAAGGCCTAATGGGCCTATCTTTGTATACAATGCGTTAAATAGTCTAAACGGGCCCTAGGTTTAAACTAAACGAACCGGCCTAAAAAAAACCTAAACTAAAACTAAACCGATCGGAACCGGCCGGTTTTATAAATAAAACCTAACCCTTCGGGGTTTCTAATCCTAGCCCTAGATCTAGGATCGGACGGGGGAGGGCGATGTTGGGCTTACCGGACTCGGCCAGCGGCGGCGAGAGTCGTCAGGCGTCCGAGGCGTCGAGCTCCCAGTCGTCGGGAAGACGCGCACGAGGTCGGGGAGGGGTTCGGTGGCGTCGGCGGCGGCTTTGGCGGCGGTGGCGAGCTCGGGACTCCGGTGAGCTCGGGAGAGAGAGGGAGAGGGGGTCCGGCGAGGCTAGGGGAATGGGTGCGAGGGGCTCGGCTTTATAGCCCGGCCTCGGGCTCGCTTCGGAAGGGATCGGGGTGGTCGGGGATCCGGATCCTTGAGATCCGGTGGATCTCCCATGAGCCGAGCGTGGGCGAGGGAAGAAGGACGGGCGGGGCCCGGTCACGAGAGGGAGGGAGCGGCGAGGGTGGTGGCCGAGGCCTAAGGGAAACGGGCGGGCGAGGGGTGAGGCGAGCTGGGCTGGCTCGGCGCCTGGTGGGCTAGGCCAGCTTTACTGGCTCAAGGCCATGGGGCGGAGGGGCACTGGGGCCTGTGGTGGCCTAGGCGCGAGGGGTTTTTTTTTCTTTATTTTTTAAATAAAACAAAAACAAAAATAAAACCAAATCCATAAATATTTTATATAGGGTATATATATACCAAAATGATCAGAATATTCCCTTTCATTTGAACATTTTTCCAAAGGCAAAATCCAAACTTCATAAAAATCTATTTTTTCAAATTCAAATAAATTTCAGATTTGAATCCAAATCTTTTGGCAATGTTTCCTCTGATATTTTTGGAGTGTCATGTGTGCTCCTCTCATACTTTTGATCAAGTATTTATCCGGCGTGGTTTTTTTGAAATGATTCCCACATGCCAAGTTTGAAATTCAAATTCAAAACTCAAAATTCTCTGAAGCTTCAAATGGCATTCAAATTCAAACAGGATGCATAGGATGCTTAGCTATAATTGTAAAACATTCCAAATAGGAAATTTGGGATGTTACAAACCTACCACCTTAAGATGAATCTAGCCCTCGAGATTCGGGTTAACTAACAAATAGGTGCGGGTGGTCTCGAAGAAGGTCTTCTTGGCGCTCCCAGTGGCTTCTTCCTCGGTGTGGTGACTCCACAAGACCTTGCAAAACTTGATGACCTTCTTTGCGGGTGACTCTGCTTGCAGTCTCGAGAATTCGGACGGGTTTCTCCTTGTAAGTCAAATCACCGTCAAAATTTGTATGGCCTCTAGGGCACCGTGTCTCTCAACGAGAACATCGGCCATGTCGGCATGACACTTCTTCACCGAGAAACATGGAAAACATCATGAACTCCGGACAATCCTTCCGGCAATTCCAACTTGTATGCAACTTCTCCACGACGTTCGAGGATTTTGTATGGGCCAATGAATCGGGTGCTAACTTTCCTTGACACCAAACCTCTTGATTCCACGAAGTGAGACACACGAAGATATGCTCGGTCTCCCACTTCGTAAGTCACCTCCTTTAAACTTCTTTGTCGGCATAACTCTTACATCTTGACTGTGCTATCTTGAGCCGTCTCGAATCAGCTTGACTTTCTCTTGGAATCCTTGATAAGATCGGAACCGAAAAGTGATCGATCTCCAACACTATCCCACAAAGAATGGTGTTCTGCACCTCCTTCCGTATAGAGCTTGAAGGGGCCATCTTCAAACCGGATTGATAAGCTGTTGTTGTATGAGAACTCTGCGTCTGGCAAATTATCATCCCAGCTAGACCCATAGTCTAGCACACAAGCTCTCAACATGTCCTCCGAATCTGATTGACTCTCTCGGTCGACCATCTGTCTGCGGATGAAAAGGCATCTTGAATTCCAGCCTCGTACCCAAAGTTTCATGCAATTGCTTCCAAAACTTTGAGGTAAACTGCGTTCCTCTATCCGACACGATTTTCCTCGGAACTCCATGCATACACGATCCTGGTCATGTATATCTTAGCTAACTTAGCACTGGTATAGGTAGTCTTCACGGAATGAAGTGAGCTACCTTAGTCAAATGATCAACTACTACCCGGATAGAATCATAACCTGAGCGGGTCCTGGGTAATC
The DNA here is from genome assembly GCA_021605145.1 of Aegilops bicornis. Lineage (NCBI taxonomy): Eukaryota > Viridiplantae > Streptophyta > Magnoliopsida > Poales > Poaceae > Aegilops > Aegilops bicornis. The sequence goes on along the minus strand of CM038671.1, from coordinate 271,839,288 downwards.
CTGTGATGAAATCCATACCAAGTTTCTCCCATTTCCAATCGGGAATCGGCAAAGGTTGAAGTAACCTGCTAGCTTCGATGTTCGCCTTTACACGTTGACAAACATCGTGATACGGCTACGTACTCGGCAATATCCTTCTTCATACCGCCCACCGTAAACTTTGCTTCAAATCCAGGTACATCTTGGTGTTGCTTGGGGTGAATCGAAAGTACGGTGAATCATGAGCCTCTGAAGAATTAGCTTCTGAGCTCGGGATCATTGGGCACATAAATACGATCCTCAAACCATATAGTTCCATGTTCATCCTTACGGAACCCTTTAGCTTTTCCTTCATCCATCTTTTGCTTAATCTCATCAATTTCCTTGTCCGACTTACGGGCTTCACGAATCCTTTTCGGTCAAGGTGGACTGTATACTTCGAGTTGCCACAAATCCTCTCGGAACTATCTCCGATCGGAGATCTACGAGGTCATCGACTAACTCTGAGGTAATCCTCCTGCGGTAAGAGTGTTCACATAACTCTTACGGCTCAAAGCATCTGCTACAACATTAGCCTTACCGGGTGGTAATGCAATCTCATGTCATAGTCCTTTATCAATTCTAGCCATCTCCTCTGCACGAGGTTCAATTCCTTCTGCGTGAAAATATACTTCAAGCTCTTGTGATCTGTGTAGACATCACAACGATTTCCAATGAGGAAATGTCTCTGTGTCTTGAGTGCATGCACTACATTGCTAACTCCAAATCATCGTGGCATAATTCATCTCATGAGGCCGTAGCTGTGCGGAGGCATAAGCTACAATCTTACCTTCTGCATCAATACTCCTCCGAGTCCTTGACGAGAAGCGTCACAATAAACTGGTATTCCTTGTGTATGTCCGCAAAATCAACACTGGGGCTGTGACCAACCGCTTTCTTCAATTCTTGAAAACCGGCTTCACATTCCTCGGTCCAAACATACTTGGCTTCTTTCTTCAATAGCTCAGTCATGGGCTTGGCAATCTTCGAGAAGTTCTCAATGAACCTCCGATAATATCCTGCGAGTCCGAGAAAAGCTGCGGATCTCCTTGGTAGGTGGGTGACCGCCAATTGGTGACTGATTCAACCTTGGCGGGATCAACTGCTATTCCTTCTCTGAAATAACATGTCCGAGGAATCCAACTTCCTTCAACCAAAATTCACATTTGCTGAACTTGGCATACAACTGATGTTCTCGAAGTTTCTCCAGAACTAGACACAAATGTTCCTTATGCTCTTCCTCGCTCTTGGAGAAAATCAATATATCATCGATGAACACCACGACAAATTTATCCAGATATTCCATAAACACCTTGTTCATCAAATTCATGAAGTATGCAGGAGCATTAGTCAATCCAAATGACATGACGGTATACTCATATAAACCATACACAGTAGTGAATGCTGTTTTGGGTATATCCTTTTCACGGATTTTCAATCGATGATACCACGATCGAAGATCGATCTTAGAGAATACCTTGGCTCCAACAAGCTGATCAAACAAGTCATTGATCATCGGCAAGGGGTACTTGTTCTTGATGGTTACCTCGTTCAATGCACGATAATCCACAACCATCCTCAAGCTTCCATCCTTCTTCTCTACCAAAAGAACTGGGGCTCCCCAAGGTGACGAGCTTGGACGAATATATCCTTTCTCCAATAACTCATTTATTTGATCCTTGATCTCTTTCAACTCATTCGATGGCATCCGATAAGGTCTCTTGGATATTGGGGCTGTCTTGAGGCAATAGCTCAATCGAAACTCAATGTCCCTGTCCGTGGCATTCACAGTAATTCCTCAGGAAACACATCAGAAAGTCTTGCACTCTGTGCACTTCCTCCTGAACAACTCCCGTGAGGGAATGCACTGATTCTTCATCCGGCCGCTGGCTACATACTTGATCCTCTTACGCTCCGGGGTGGTGAGCGAGAATAGACTTCTTGAACACGATCAATGTTCCCTTCATACTTTGACAACCAATCCATGCCTAGGATTACATCCAAGGTCTGAGTTTCCAACACTATGAGTTCCACGGAAATTTGTGGTTCCCGATGTTGAGGGTTGCAGGACACCTACACCGCCATCATTTCTCCTCCTGCGGAACCGACGCCTTAAGGGGCTTCTAAGGGTTCTAGTCGCAACCCGTACTTTTCCACAACTACCCTTGATATGAATGAATCGTTGCACCGTAATCAAAGAGAACCAAAACTGAGCGTGAATTCAATAAAAACTTACCAACCACGATTATTCGGCTGATCATAGACGTCCTCCACGTCGATGTGGTTCACCTGAGCACGAGGGAACGGATTGGGCTTCTTCGCTGAGCCTCCATTGCCATTACCATTCCTCTGCTTGGCCTCCGGGCAGTCGGTGGCATAGTGCCCTGTCTTCTGGCACTTGAAGCAGGTGATGTGGCTCAGATCCTTCGGAGTCAGGCAGAACGGTGCTTGTCGCCATTACCGTTGCCATTGCCATTGCCATGGCCTGACTTGTTGTCCTGGCTGCGGTTGTTCCCATTTCCTCCATGGTTATGGCCTCCATGGTTATGATGGGTGTGCCCTCCCGAGTACGGGTGCATAACGGGCTTCTTTGAGCTCCCGAGTTGTGCTTCCCTGGCTGTACTTCCGCTATGCTTTCTATCTGCTGCTTGCCTTCAAGAATGGTGGCCTTGTCTACCAGCTCACGGTAGTTGTTGAAAGTAGCCACAATAAGCTGCATGCTCGGTTCATCATTGAGTCCCTCAAGGAACTTCTCTCACCTTGGCGGCATCTGTGGCCACATCATCGTGGGCATAGCGAGCAAGCTTGCTGAATTCATCCACGTCTTGTGCCACAAGACGATTCCCTGGCGTAAGTTGCGGAACTCACGCTTCTTCGGACTCATGGCTCCGGTGAGACATGAGCGGTCTGAAGGCCTCTTTGGGAATTGGTCCCATGTGATGCCACCCATGGGAAAAGTGGCGATGTAGTTCTCCCACCAAGAAGCGACAGGTCCATCCAGTTGATGCGCGGCAAAGCGCACCTTCTTAGCATCAGTGCATCCAACGGTGACTAGCTCCCTTCCGATATTGCGGAGCCAATCATCAGCCACAATTGGCTCAGTGCTACTAGAGAACACTGGCGGATTCAACCTCGAAATCGAGTCAAGTTGTCCACGGTGGGTGGTGGCGGTGGATTGTTGGCGGTGTTGTTACGATTACGAATAAGGAGTTGCATCATTGCATTCTGCTGCTGGAAGCATTTGGGTGAGCTCCGGCGAGAAACCAGTGTCACGTCTCGGAGGCATCTGGTGTTTTTGGAGTGGGTGAGAAAATTAGAATAGAACAATGGTCTATAAGGAATAACACTACCCACATGAATGCACAATCATAACACACCAATCATTTATTCATTCCACTCAAACATGGTTCAAACTCGATTACAAAAGCTCATGACTAATCGAAGGAAAAACATCGGCCTAACTGATCGATTTAAAAAGTAAAAGATAACATGGTGGTCGACTAAAAAGTCTTCATCGATGGCGCCTCCTCTTGGGGTTTCCTTCGGTGGTACTCCCTTCGAAATCCTGATCATTGCTCACGAGGGGTGCTTCGTCTCCACTCGGGTAAAGGTCCTCTCCCAAGTCCATCTTTTCCTCTATCGCGGCAAGCTTCATCTTCAGGTCGTCGACTATCTCCATGAAGTCCGTGATTTCTTCCTCATGGCCAAGGAAGTCTGCGCGTGCCTTCTCCTCCAGCCCAGTTCATGAACAAAAGCTTCCGTGTGTCTTCGAAGTTACGGCGAGTCCGAATCTCCCGTTTCACGAGAAGACACTCCAAGTCTTGGATGTACGAGAGGGTGGAATCGTCCTCAATGGTACGGATGATATCTCCATTCCTTGCCCTGCGAGAAACCATGGCGAGGTCTCGAGTGATCGAGCTCGCCTCAGACTCCTCTCGGAGATGTCCAAGTGCTCGATAGATCGCCACGTCCCTTCCGATGATCCAGCTTGAACTCGGTGAACTCAAAGTTGATAGGCTCCGTGTGTCCTCCAAAGGTCCTCCACAGGATATGCACCTCAATCCTGTGGCGGGTGTCCGTCGGAAGTGCATTAGTGGGTTTCCGGTGATCGAGGGTAGATCTATCTTCAGCCGCTTCACCATCTGGACCAGCTTTCTTCAAAGGGCATCGTCTCATCGGGCCGGCGTAACTCCGTAGCAAAACCGGGGTGAACTTCGGCCATCTAGAATGTTGCAAAGGGAGAAGAGTCGAAATTGAGCAGGAAGAATTATAGAATGAAAAGGGGTTCAAAGTAAATGGTCTCGCTTATGGCTTTCCGATCCTAGGGGTTACGATCCTACGGTCAGCGTGTGCTCGATACCATCTCTGTAGCGACCTGACCCAAAATCGGTCAAATCTCTCGTATGCATACCATCCCAAGATCATGCCGGTACTCACAAGACATCGATAAAGTAATCAAAGTTCAATCACACCTGAATATCATTAAACGATTCTCATATAGAGTCTTTATTACAAGGGAATAAATTCGGCTCAAGGCCAACTCATGAGAAATAAACTACTAATGCTGCGGAAGCGTCGAAGATAAGCGAGTCCATCCGACTCCAAAGGGCAATCGCCAAGCACGGAGCGTAGCCTCACTCTGATCGAATATATCTACGCAACATAATACGTTGCAGCCATGTAGGTCAGCTTTTGGAATAAGTCGGCAAGTCATGAAGAATAACAATAATCAAGTTACTAACTCTATATGCATTTTGGCTGTGGAGCTCTAAGTTTCATCAATTTGCGTAAAGCCAATTTTATCCTACTACAAAGTGGACTTATTTGCAAATTACTACAAATTGTTGGTAGTTATTGAGATGGTTCCGCCAACCAATATCTCGATTCCCAATTATTAAGTCATAAACCCTCAAATTAATTCATTAGTTTTAGTGTTGAGATATCCGAATACTTCCAAGTTCCGAGGCTCAAATGTCCAGAATCGGGACACGGCTAATCGATTAGGTTATAACTCTCTGCAGAGGTTTGCGCACTTTCCCGCAAGAATCATTCCCTCCTTTAGAGTCTTCGCACTTCATGGTGTTTGAAGACGGGACGAATAAACAGGTCTTCCAAAGAGTTCTTCCGCCACCGCCGCACCCATCCAATCCTACCGTTCGTCTACTTCTCGTAGTACCGCCCAGCCAGCGTCACTACTAGGGTCAACCCAGCCAGAGCCCATAATGGCTTGCGGCTGCAGTAAGCTTCCGGTCATGGGGCATCCATCCTTCTCTTCGTGGCTGGGTGAAGCTTTCCGCAGGATGTCATGGCGCTTCTCCATGCATCCCGCCACCACAGGTGCTCCAGGTGCCCGTCAACCGTCCTCCACCCAGTAGTGATTTTCCCAAGTCCATCTTGATCATTGTAGTTCATGGGGTTATCATCATCATTGACTCTCACATCTTGCTTATGAATATCACTCATACCAAATCCCGCTCTGAGCATAGCAAAATAACTACTACGCCCCGGGTCATGGTAACAAGGGATTGGTTCATCCTACCACATGATACTACTCAAGTTTAATGACTTCAAGATTTCACTCTTGCATGCATGGTGGGGTGGTGACAACTACTAATGCACAAAAACATAGGTATAGAAATAACATGATCAAAACTTGCCTTCTTTGATGATCCTCGTAAGCTAAAGAGTCGTAGTAGCAAGCTTAGCACTCCGGAAACTCTACCGAGACAAACAATAACACAATAAGCACAAAGCAAGAGGATCACACAAGATAACAATAGTAACATAGCACAACAAAACAATCAAAACCAAATCCAAAAGAAAAACTCAAAGAAACCAATTCAAAGTTTTTCCTACTCCAAACAATAACAAAATAGTTTTTTATATAACAAAATTCCTTAATATAACCTAATCATGGTTTTAGGTTAACTTAACAGAAAAGGATTCACTAAGCAACTAGGAGCAAAAAGAATTAATTAAAAAGATATTATAAAACTCATTCTAGGCCTAATCCAATTTCTATTAAGAAAAATAATTTAAAACTTTTATTAATTATAAATAAAAGTTCATCTACTATAATGACAGAAACTAACCTAGAATAACTAATCACAAGTTAAAAATAAATTAATTTACTAATTAATTTAATAGGAAAACAGGAACTAGTTGATTAATTAGGATTAATAGGATTCTGCTTAGAACTAATTATTTATTAATCCTAAAATACCCAAATTAATTTCTAGGGTTTGGCAATGTCAAAATAAAGTGGTGACAAAAGAATCATGCAAAAATAATTTTTCTAACTAAAGTTATAGCAGATTTACTATTCTGGCTAAAACAATACTAAAGCATTTTTAATTATTTTAACATGGCTAAATATATAATCTACAGAAACTACACAAAATTTGCAATCCAACAAAAAGAATCATCAAAAATATTAAACAGAATAAAAGATATACATTTTTGAAAACAGAAATTATTCGGCTAAAACAGAAAATCAAAATAAAAGAAAAAGGCCTAATGGGCCTATACTGTGCCCTGTGCGTTAGATAGCCTAAACGGGCCCTAGGTTTAAACTAAACGAACCGGCCTAAAAAAACCTAAACTAAAACTAAACCGATCGGAACCGGCCGGTTTTATAAATAAAACCTAACCCTTCGGGGTTTCTAATCCTAGCCCTAGATCTAGGATCGGACGGGGAGGCGATCTTGGGCTTAGGACTCGGCGGCAAGCTGCGGCAGAGTGCGTCAGGCGTCCGGGCGTCGGCGAGCTCCGGCGAGTCGTCGGGAAGACGCGCACGAGGTCGGGGAGGGGTTCGGTGGCGTCGGCGGCGGCTTTGGCGGCGGTGGCGAGCTCGGGACTCCGGTGAGCTCGGGAGAGAGAGGGAGAGGGGGTCCGGCGAGGCTAGGGGGGAATGGGGTGCGGAGGGGCTCGGCTTTATAGCCTGGGCCTCGGGCTCGCTTCGGAAGGGGATCGGGGTGGTCGGGGGATCCCGGATCCTTCGGGATCCGGTGGATCTCCCATGAGCATGAGCGTGGGCGAGGGAAGAAGATCAAGGGCCCGGGTCACGAGAGGGAGGGAGCGAGGGGGTCGGTGGCCGAGGCCTAAGGGAAACGGGCGCGGGCGAGGGGTGAGGCGAGCTGGCTGGTTTGGCCTGGCGCTGGTCAAGGCTTGGCCACTGGGCTCAAGGCGGAGGCGGCTACTGGCCGGGTGGCTGGTTTAGCCTGAGGGTTTTTTTTTCTTTTCTTTTTTAAATAAAACAAAAACAAAAATAAAACCAAATCCATAAATATTTTATATAGGGTATATATATACCAAAATGATCAGGGGAATATTCCCTTTCATTTGAACATTTTTCCAAAGGCAAAATCCAAACTTCATAAAAATCTATTTTTCAAATTCAAATAAATTTCAGATTTGAATCCAAATCTTTTGGCAATGTTTCCTCTGATATTTTTGGAGTGTCATGTTTGCTCCTCTCATACTTTTGATCAAGTATTTATCGTGCTTGGTTTTTTTGAAATGATTCCCACATGCCAAGTTTGAAATTCAAATTCAAAACTCAAAATTCTCTGAAGCTTCAAATGGCATTCAAATTCAAACAGGATGCATAGGATGCTTAGCTATAATTGTAAAACATTCCAAATAGGAAATTTGGGATGTTACAGAAGGTGTTGTCACCATGTGCATATTGGAGTCAAGCTAGGATGATCAGTGAACTACTATCTACCTTCAATTGGTATCTACTACATCCTTCCAATGGTATCTCGGTAATAAGTATCATCATCTACTACATGCACACATTACTTGCATCAACCTTGTGTAGGTTGTATCATGGCATGTATTTCATTCTTTCTTGTGATACTTGTTTCCTTTCTCAAAGCATCTCAACGATGATCTCATGTTGCTAGTTGTGATGTCTTTGATGTTCATGCGTTAGGAATTCATTTATATACAATAAGACCATATCTAGCCAAGTGCTATGCTTTCAAGAAAATATCTTATTGGTATATTTATGACTTCCTTGTGGATATCTTGTTCCTTCATGTTGTAACTATTTGGTGTACATCCCTCTTTGTAGATATATATCATCATGATTTTGTCTACTTAGAACCTTATACACCGAGAGAAATTACATCTCTAGTTGATATCCTTTCTTTCACGTCCACCTTGTCTTTCTTATGTTATTTCTTTGGTGGCTCCGTGAAAGCTTTTTGCCTTGAGTGCGTGTCATCTATCGTTGCATCTTGATGCACTCTTGTGTGGTGACGATTATTTTCCTCTTTCTTATCTTTACGAGGCGTTTGCCATCTTAATTGGTACCCCTCGACTTGATGAGCCTCTCATCGTCCATCTTCACCACGGGTTGTCACAAGCATAGGTTCTCTATTTTCTTATTAGTAAGCTTGTGAACCCATTTGCTAGTTGTGTGTGAGAATGAAAGGCTTTGCACCATGTATCTCATTCATTCGAGACTATGTTGATGCTTATGGTCATCCGTATATTAGTCCTCTCATGTGCTTTGCCACGACTCACACACATCATTTTGGTTGAGCCTATTCTTAAGTTGCCTCTTTTACAATGTTGCTCAACCATGTGCTTATTGCAAGCGCTTAGGCTTAGTTTCCTATATGCTCACTTGCACTTGTTGTAAGTTTCTATTGATTCTGGGGAAGTTATGATCCTATTTTGTGCACTTTGTATTCAAATACAAAAATTCTTATGTGTGCACAAATCATGGGGAGCTTCTCTAGTTTCTTTAGAACAATCCTCTGCTCATATCATAATATCTTTATTCATGTGGCACGTAGGTTCATTGGTCTAGTTGGTTCAATTGGTATCTTTTGATTGCTTGTTTCTCTCTTTGTTATGTCTTTGTGGCATATCACTCTTTTGCAATCTTGGTGCCTCAATATAGTTGGTCTTCCTCCAAGTATTACCTTTGGATATGTGTATGGCATTCCACTCTCTTGTTGAGAAATACGCAACTTTTGGAGGAACACCTTTTATATTGGTCTTCTTAGCTTTTTCGCCCATTTTGGCAATCGATGCCAATGGGGAGAAGTTTCAGAGAGTTTTGTGGAGAATTCTTCAGAGTTTTATCCTTGCTTTGGTTTTGTTCCTAAGCATTTGCATCTCATACGCATGCATTATTGGTTGTTGCATTGCATGGTGATGCATAATTCCCTATATAAACTCTCTTGAAAGTAATTGTCATCAATTACTAAAATGGGGGAGATTGAAAGAACATGCGGTGCCCCCATGTTTGGTTTTGGTAATTGATGACAATCTCTATGGACTAATGGTTGCCTTGAGTTATATTTGAAGGGTTTGTCCATAGGCTTTTCTTGGAGTCCTTTTGTTGGTTTCAAGTAGAGTTTGTGATGATCATGTGCTATTAAGGAATTATCCAAAGACCGGTCATGTGAGTGTTGAGCTTATTGCAAGCATGTCTTGAAGAATAAGATTGTGTGATCATTCATGTCCACCTTCAAGACATCATCCAAATGAAGAGAGTTGGAAAGATTCAACACACAAAGCGCACAAGATGTACCGAGGGATCAAGTGATCCCATGGTATGGTAAGCATTGTCCATTACGCTCTGTGTGCTAACCCATGGTCTACGTGAGAGTTCTTTGTGGGGTTAGGTATGTTTCCATGGTCTTGCGTCAAGAGGAAGATCCCATACAACCCATGGAGGATGACATCAAGTGGTGATCGTCAACAAGTTTGCTGTGTGCAAGTTCAAGTGGAGCAACACGAAGAGTGGCTCACCCATAATGGAGTATGGGGGAGCAATCAAGTTTGAATCTTGCCATCCATTGTGGTGTCAATGGACTTGTGAAGATGTCTTTGAAGAGTCGCTCACCCATAGTGGACTATGGGGAGCAATCATCTAGTCTTCATCGAGCCAACGCAATCAAGAAAGGTGGTCCAACTTGAGGGAGTCAAGATCGTCTTCATCTAGCTCAATTGGATCATGTGCAAGGCAAAGGTTTGCCCTTGATAGGTTTTCTATTTTACCGGTCTCGTGGTGGTAGTTGGGAGACCGGGTTATAGAATCGTTTGCCGTACTATCAAGGGGGGCTCTCAAGTTGGTAGCTTGATCGTATCGTTAGTAGAGAGATCAAACCATTGCATCCTTGCATCATCTTTTTGGTTCTTGTTTGGTTCTTCTCCTTGTGAGATTTGGAGCTTATGGTCATTTTTATGACAAGCTCGATTTCATCGAAAACGGAGTTCGCATGCGTCTTCTATGATGTTTTCGGTGTTGGAGGTTTTACCGGTCTTATGCAAGGAAGGGTTCTCACCATTTTCTTATGGGCCTTTTCTCATCTGCTTCTTATTGTTTTTCTATCAAGATTGTGTTAGCCCTTGTTGCTAGCTTTCCAACAAACTTGGTTTCATCGAATTCGAGCTCGTGTCACGAAAGTTGTGACTGTTTTGATATTGCCTGTTTTACATAGAAAGGTTGTACCGCCCCGTAGAGAGGTTGTACCGGTTGACCGGTACAACCGGTGTTTGGAGCGGTTGTACCGCTCCAGAATTGGTCCGGAGGTTGTTCCGGCCATGTATCGCTCTAGCACCGGACTGGTTTCTGTTTTGGAGTGATTCTTGGGCGGTTGTTGACCGGTTTAACCGGTTTAACCGGTACTACCGGTTCCCCAGGCTGTTGTACCGCTTAGAGCTTTTCCCAGGTTGGTTTTTCCTCTGCTTTGGCCGGTTGTACCGGTTTGTACACCAGTTGTACCGGTCCTACAGCTTTCTGCACATAACGGGCAGATTCGTGGGGACCTATTTAAGGGGGTCTTCTTCCCCAATGGTTCCCCATCACTTGAGCCTGCTTTTGCCCCCATTGTTGACCTTCTTTGAGCTTGCTAACTCTCAATTCCTCCATGGATTCTTGCTAGTTTTGAGGGAAAAGAGAGGAGATCTAGATCCACAATTCCACCAATCACTTTCTCCTCTATGTGAGGGGAACCCCTTGGATCTAGATCTTGGAGTTCTTTGTGTTCTCCTTCTTGTTCTTCCTCTTACTTTCCTCCCTTGCTTTGGTGGGATTTGAGAGAGAAGGACTTGGGTACTCTGTGTGCCCTTGCCATTGCATTTGTGCATCGGTTTGAGTTCTCCATGGTGATACGTGGAAGTTACAAGTTGAGAAGCTTATTACTCCTGGGTGCTTGGTGCCCTTGAGCTTGTTCCTCTTGGGTGCTTGGGCGCCCTAGTCGGTTGGTGGTGTTCGGAGCTCAATCATTGTGGTGTAAAGCTCAAGCAAGCGTCGGGTCTCCAATTAGGTTGTGGAGACCTCCCTGAGCAATTTGACGGGTTCCGGTGACCGCCCCCAAGGGTTGCCAAAGTATACGGGTTCGGTGACCGCCCCAAGGGTTGCCATTTGTACAGGTTCGGTGACCGCCCTCAAGGGTCCCTTAGTGGAATCATGGCATCTTCTGCGTTGTCTTGAGGGCGTGAGGAGATTACAGTGGCCCTAGTGGCTTCTTGGGGAGCATTGTGCCTCCACACCGCCTCCAAACGGAGATTAGCATCCGCAAGGGTGTGAACTTCGGATACATAAATCGTCTCCGCGTGTCTCGGTTATCTCTTACCCGAGCCCTTTACTTATGCACTTTACTTTGTGATAGCCATATTGTTCTTTGTCATATATCTTGCTATCACATAGTTGCTTATATTGCTTAGCATAAGTTGTTGGTGCACATAGGTGAGCCTAGTTGTTTTAGTTTTTGTGCTTGACAAATTAACCGCTAGGTTTATTCCGCATTTGTTCGAGCCTAAACCGTAATTATTTTACAACGCCTATTCACCCCCCCTCTAGGCGACATCCACGATCTTTCACCGGCGATGTTTGCACCAACTCTCAATGTGAGAAAGGGCAATGCACGGTACCGAAGAGGCTAGCAGTGATGGAAAGGTGAGAGTGCGTGTAATCCATGGACTTAACATTAGTCATAAAGAACTCACATACTTATTATAAAAATCTACAAGTCATCAAAAACCAAGCACTACGCGCATGCTCATAGGGGGGTAGATTGGCAGGAAAAGACCATCGCTCGTCCCCGATCGCCACTCATAAGAAGGTCAATCAAAGAACACCTCATATTTCAAATTTGTTACATAACGTTTACCATACGTGCATGCTACGGGACTTGCAAACTTCAATACAAGTATTTCTCAAATTCACAACTACTCAACTAGCACAAATTTAATATCACTACCTCCATGTCTCAAAACAATCATCAAGCATCAAACTTCTCTTAGTATTCAAAACACTCATAAGAAAGTTTTTTTACTAATCTTGAATACCTAGCATATTAGGATTATTTAAGCAAATTACCATGCTACTTAAGACTCTCAAAATAATCTAAGCGAAGCATGAGAGATCAATAGTTTATATAAAACAAATCCACCACCGTGCTCTAAAAGATATAAGTGAAGTACTAGAGCAAAAACTATATAACTCAAAAGATATAAGTGAAGCACATAGAGCATTCTAATAATCTCCGAATCATGTGTGTGTCTCTCAAAAGGTGTGTACAACAAGGATGATTGTGGTAAACTAAAAAGAAAAGACTCAAATCATACAAGACGCTCCAAGCAAAACACATATCATGTGGTGAATAAAAATATAGCTCCAAGTAAAGTTACCGATGAAAGTAGACGAAAGAGGGGATGCCTTCCGGGGCATCCCCAAGCTTTGGCTTTTTGGTGTCCTTAGATTATCTTGGGGGTGCCATGGGCATCCCCAAGTGTAGCGACCCGACCTCAGACGGTCAAGCCTCTGTGTTCTTTGTGCCATCCTCGGATCAAGATCTTTGGCACACACAGTACATCAATGTATATATCAAAGTGCAATCACATGTATAATTAACGTAAAACTGATGTATACCTCATAATACTCAGCGAAAACAAACAAACGGGTGTGGAGTCCCATCAACGCCATCAGCAGGTTGAGTGTAGACCGTAATCTGCATCTACATTTTACTGTCGAGGAAATATACGCAACATGATACGTTGCAGCCCGTGTAGGTCAAGACATTGAATGTACCGCAAGATCACAATATGAGAAAACAGATGATAAAACTATACTATATGCACTATGGCTTTATGGCTCAGATTCGAGTTTTGTTTGCGTAAAAGCTGGTTTTATTTTCCCTACATCAAAGGAATATGAAGTCTGTACTATGGAGTTTTTCTGTCATGACATGGTTCCGCCAACCGATGTCTCATAGCCCAAAATCATCATAAGTTGCCCACAATTAAGTTATCAGTCCGGTGTTGAGAGTTCCGAGATAGATCCAAGTCTAGAGGCTCAAACTGTCCGTAACCGGGGACACGGCTAATCGATTAGGTTTAAAACCCTCTGCAGAGGTTTGTACACTTTACCCGCAAGATTCGTTCCCTCTCTTTATGTTCTCGCACTTCAGAGTGTTTGAGAACAAGATGACCGAAACATGGTCTTCCAAAGAGTTCCACTGACCACTGTCCGGTACTCATCCCATCCTACCGTAGTTCTACATCTGCTAGTACCGTCCCAGCCAGAGTCACAACTAAGGTCAACCAAGCCAGAGCCCATAATGACTTGCGGTTGCACAAGTAAGCTTCCTGCATGAAGTATTCTTCTGTCTCTTTGAGTCTGGGTGAAGCTTTCGCAAGATGTCATGGCGCTTCTCCATGCATCCCGGCCAACCACCGGTTCCTCCAGGTGCCCGTCACAACCGTCCTTCACCCAAGAGTGTGTATTGAATTCCTGTCTCGAGTCTTGAAGTCTTGAGGTCTTGAAGATGCAGTCCTTGCAGATTCCATCATGGAGTTGTCGTCATTGACGTAGAATCCTCCATTCTCACACCACTCCTGAGTACTCATACCAAACCCCGTCTACTATAGCGTAGCATTAAAATAAAATATCGTCCGGGCTTGGTAACAGGGGATGGGTTCCTACCTCATGCATACTACTCAACTACAAGGATTCAATAACACTCTTGAGGGGTGGTTGCAAAGATGTCACTAAATGCAATAAAATATAGGTATGAAAGCATGGTCAAAGTGAACCGCCTTTGGCGACGATCTTCGAAAACTAGGGACTCGTGGTAGCAAGCTTAGCACTCGTAAACTCTACCGAAACAAACAATAATCACAATAAGCCTATAGCATATGATCACATAACACAATAGCATAGTAATATAACACACCAAAACAAACGAATCAAAACCCAAAGGGAAAACTCAAAGAAAACCAACTCAAGTTTTTCCTACTTCAAGCAACAACTAAAAATAGTTTTTATATAACAAAAAATTTCTCAACGTAACCTAATCATGGTTTTATGTTAACTTAACAGAAAAGATTTCATTAAGCAACTAGGAGCAAAAAGAATTAATTAAAAATCTATTATGAAACTCCTATTAGGCCTAATTCAATTTCTATTAAGAAAAATAAAATAAAAGTTTTATTTATTATAAATAAAAGTTCATCCTGTAAAGTGACAGAAAATAACCTAGAATAATCAATCACATGTTAAAAATAAATTTATTTACTAATTAAAATAATAGAAAACAGTAGCTAGTTAATTAATTAGGATTAACAAGATTCTGCTTAAAACTATTTTTATTAATCCTAAAATACCCAAAATAATTCCTATGGTTTATCAATGTCAAAATAAAGTTAGGACAAAAGAATCATATAAAAATAATTTTTCTAACTCAAGTTATAACAGATTTACTATTCTGACTAAAACTAAAAATAAAGCAATTTTAATTAATTTTAACATAGCTAATTATATATTCTACAGTAACTATAGAAAATTTGCAAACCAACAAAAAAAGAATCACCTAAAAATATTAAACAGAATAAAAGATATGAATTTTTTAAAACAGGAACTATTCTGTTAAAACAGAAAAATGAAATTAAAAGAAAAAGGGCCTAATGGGCCTAAACTACGACTGCATGTCGTAATATAACCTAAACGGGCCTAGGGTTAAACTAAAACGGGCGGCTCCAAAAATAAAAACCTAACTTAAAATAAACCGGACGAACCGGGTCGGTTTTATTTAAAACGCGTACCCCTTCGGGGGTCTAATCCTAGCCGTTCATCACGCATCGGACGGGGGGAGGGGATTCCGGCGACTTACCGGACCTCGGCGGCGGCGGCGGCGGCGACGAGTGCGTTGATGGCTCGGTCATCGGGGAGGTCGACGGAGTGGCCGGCCGGGTCTTGACGAGGTCGGGAGGCGTCTGGTGGAGTCGGTGGGGGTCGGGAGTGGCTAGGGCGGCACGGTGATGGAAATGGCGGCGGGGACTAGGTCTCCGGTGAGCTCGGGAGAGAGGAAGAGGTCCGCGAGGGGCTAGGGGGAATGGGGTGCGGGCGAGGGCTTAAATAGGCGGGGCCTCGGCCTTGCTTGAAGCGATCGGGAGGATCGGGATCCCGGATCTCATGAGATCCGCGATCGGCGTGGCCTTGGCCAAGACGTGGGGCGGGGTTGAAGACGGGCGGGGTCCACCCGCCAGAGAGAGAGAGAGGGTGATCTGGTCGGGCGGCAGGCGTAGGGGTTTGGGCGCGAGGATGGTGGCTCATTGGCTCATTGGGCTGGCCAGTTAGCCGCTGGTGGGGGCTTGGTATTTGGGCAGAGGGGCTGGTGGCGCTGGGGGTTTTCTCTTTTTTGAATTTATTTTTTAATAAAACAAAAACAGAAATAAAACAAAATCTATAAATATTTTATATAGGGTATATATATACCAAAATGATCAGGGAAAATTCCTATCATTTGAACATTTTTCCAAAGGCAAAATCCAAACTTTATAAAAATCCATTTTTTCAAATTCAAATAAAATTCAGATTTGAATCCAAAACTTTGGCAATGTTTTTCCTCTGATATTTTTTGAGTGTCATGTTTACTCCTCTCATACTTTTGATCAAGTATTTATCGTGCATAGTTTTTTTAATGATTCCCACTTGCCAAAGTTTGAATTCAAATTCAAAACTCAAAATCCTCTGAAACTTCAAATGGCATTCAAATTCAAACAGGATGCATAGGATGCTTAGCTATAATTGTAAAACATTCCAAATAGGAAATTTGGGATGTTACAAACCTACCACACTTAAAATGAATCTCGTCCTCGAGATTCGAAGAGGCTAGCAAGAAAAGGTTAGGGGTTGGGGGTCTGCTAGCAAATCCGTCGATCGGAATGGTCTAGTGTGCTACCACACTTAAATCAAGGTTACAGTTCCAATAAACTCAGATACTGTCTCTGGAGTGTTGACAATGTATGTCTCTGCACATATCTTACAATAGCTCCTTCATTTAACGCTCTTCTGTCAGAAGCATAGAGTTTCCCTCCAAATCTTGGGTTGGTTCGTCAAAGTTGAAGTTTGTCCGAGACTGGGTCTTCTTAGCTGATAGGTCTGTGTCCACTCTAGACAACTATCAAAATACTCATGGTGGTCTACCATTAATGGTTTCTCTTGCAGAGAACAGTGCAGGTTGAACCTCACCGTATAACCTACGATTGGCAACGGTTGCTCAGAAGGGTTCCATCGTACTACCATTCTATGGTTTTATGGCTTATCGTGTCGACACTCTTCTTAGGTTTTCAAGGGCTCTCTGATTTTCCATCAACATATGATAGTCCATGATAGAAGTCTTCGGTATGGGGGCCAATCCATCCCGTACTTGAATCATTACCACATACGTAAATATCGAATCACGTATACTAACACTTGGGCATACTCACAAGCATTGCAGAATATCTCTTGTTCTCGAACCGGGTTCGAGTAATTCCATGGTTTCTGCAAGCCAAACGAAACATCTATCGTTACTTCACCACTCTCGTGTTTTTGCGTAACCTCCTACTACGGGCATTATGCTGATTTGATCATCGCTTCTTCCAAATGTACTCCTTTATCAAGGTTACATCTGTTCCTTATCAAAATCCTGGGCCTGTGGGTTATGGCCCACTTCAACACTAGTGCAGCTTTAACTCATCCTTGGAGTAACTCTCTTGTTCCATATTACACCTCCTTTAAATCCAGAGTACTTCTTCCTTCATACCATCATATCAAAAACAAAACTCCAACTTATTTTGTCCAGCTTCCTGCTATGGGCCGTCATGAACAACACATTTCTTTCTTCATTGATCTTGTGGCTTTACAGAGTACTATGACCAAAAGAAATGCACAAGTTTACCATAAAATCTCATTATTTTCATATCAATCTTTCATTACATCCTTAATCATTTTCGTAAATCCAAATTCCAAAAAGTACTTTGTTACAAATGCTGCCACCCACATGATTTGGTATGGTCAGGCATTACTCCCAACTTTATTTATTTATCCTCCTCGAGGATTCTTCAGTCCCAATGGAAGTGTGTGACATGAGCCTTGAAATCTTCAACCTTCTTTTTCATCATGGTGGTCTTGAGCTTCACCTTCATCATCTCTGCATGCACTTCGCTTAGGTATTCCTGAGTATAACGGAGTCTTGCTTCAAGTATTTCTCCGATCTGGCGTATGGCTTCCATGGCTGCTTCACGAACAGCGTCGAAGAAAGTTGCTTATGGCACACGTGAGATGAAAAAGTAATGCCCCATCCTCTTTGGGCAAACTCCTTTCAAACGGTGGAGGTGTACCTCCACATACCAAAGTTCCACTCCCTTTTGCATGAAGGGGTAGCCTTTGTAGACTGCATCTCCTTCAAGGTGAATATGCTTCATCATGTCCTTCAGATCTTCGGTAATCATGATCACTCGTCAAGGTCATGATAGTTTCCGGACCCTTAAGGAAGGACTCATAAAGGGTTGTCATCTGCATGTGTAGGATAAGAGGGGTGCTGAGAACAAGGAATGTATCTCCATGGGGAAATTGCAATTGTCTCCGTAAAAGTTTGGTGTTCAGTTGTCCATGGGTTCAAGATTTCGGTGCAGTTGAGATAGAAAGAGAAAGCAATTACCCACTCATCAACAAAATTATCGCTTGTAATGGGCCGTTCTACTATGGTTTCGTTTCTAAGTCCTCATTTCTTCAGGTCTTCAATGCTCGGAGTTTCCAATTCCTGATCTTTGTTCCCATATGAAGGCCTTCTACCATTCTTCCGTAACTTACGCCTCTCGTGGTTGAAATAAATACAAACCTACGAATATCGCATCTATCCAACCATTCAATAAACACACAAAAATAATAGCAACCAAGCATTCATTTATTCAATCAATACTACAGATCGCCACCCACATAAGTTGGTATGGTCGATACTTAAATCGAGAAAGCGTTCATCTTTATTCCTCTCATGGTGGGATACTACTAAGCTAATTTATTAGGAACTTGGTCATTGTCCCCACTGGGGCTTCTTCTGTGTGGACTTGATCTCCTCCAGTTCTTCTGCTAGATTTTCTCTGTCGACACGGAGTTTCCTGTGACGACCACAGTATGTCCCTGAAGTTGTTCCTTGAGCTTACGGATTTCAACGTCCTTTGCATGAGACATGGTCCTGCTGTTCTTCGCCTCTGACGCATTCTCGAGATCTCGAGGTTCTCCTCCTCCAGCTTGTTTACCTTGGTCTACGAGTCTTGACCTCTTCTCGTAGTGCTTCATTGTCGAACAGGGCTTCCAGGAGGTCCATCTGAAGATTCTTGATGTATTGTTCCAGATCCTGATTGTACACTAAAAGTGGGGAAAACTTCATCTTCTGCGCTTCCGTCAAGGCAATGGTTGCTCCATCAAACTTCTGCCATCCCATCCTTCCAAAGAAGTGTGGGTTTAGTGCAGCACGATGACGATAGCATAAACGTGCAATAGCATCATGGACGGCAGTGTTGATGCCCATATCACGGTCACCATTTATAGTTCAAGCTGATGCCTGCGGTCTTGGGGGCTTCTTTACGACCAAAAACTTGGGTCTTGACTCCCCACGATCTAGGCGTCCTCTTAGTTGCCTTGATCTCAGGTATCGGTAACTTCAGCAGCCTGACTAGCTCCACAAGGAAGGGGCCTCCAAGAACCTTCTCGTAGTGTTCTCTTTTGTTCAGAATGTAGCTCTCCATCTATAGTGTGAAATAAGGAAGGTTCAGTAAAAGGAATTAGGTGTTACGAGAGTAGTACAAAACAAGGGTCATTCCTATTGGGGTCTTCATATTACTAAGTCATTTCCTAGGGTCACGTTCTACAGACCAACATGTGCTCTCGATACCATCTCAGAGCGACCCGACCTCGCACGGTCAAGCCTATGTGTTCTTTGTGTCATCCCTAGATCAAGATATCTTTGGCACACAAGACATCAATGTATATATCAAAGTGCAATCACATGTATAATTAACGTAAAACTGATATATACCTCATAATACTCAGCGGAAACAAACAAACGGGTGTGGAGTCCCATCAACGCCATCGGCAGGTTGAGTGTAGACCGTAATCCTGTACCGTACTCTTACTCGTCGAGGAAATATCTGCAACATGGTACGTTGCAGCCGTGTAGGTCGATTACATTGAATGTACCGCAAGATCACAATATGAGAAAGCAGATGATAAAACTATACTATATGCACTATGGCTTTATGGCTCAGATCTAAGTTTTGTTTTGCGTAAAAGCTGGTTTTATTTTCCCTACATCAAAGGAATATGAAGTCTGTACTATGGAGTTTTTCTGTCATGACATGGTTCCGCCAACCGATGTCTCATAGCCCAAAATCATCATAAGTTGCCCACAATTAAGTTATCAGTCCGGTGTTGAGAGTTCCGAGATAGATCCAAGTCCAGAGGCTCAAATTGTCCGTGAATCGGGACACGGCTAATCGATTAGGTTTAAAACCCTCTGCAGAGGTTTGTACACTTTACCCGCAAGATTCGATCCCTCTCTTTACGTTCTCGCACTTGAGTGTTTGAGAACAAGATGACCGAAACATGGTCTTCCAAAGAGTTCCTCGACCACTTTGTCCGTACTCATCCCATCCTACCGTAGTTCTACATCTGCTAGTACCGTCGGCCCAGAGTCACCACTAAGGTCAACCAAGCCAGAGCCCATAATGACTTGCGGTTGCACAGTAAGCTTCCGGGCATGAAGTATTCTTCCGCCTCTTTGAGTCCGGGTGAAGCTTTCCGCAAGATGTCATGGCGCTTCTCCATGCATCCCGCCAACCACTTTGGTTCCTCCAGGTGCCCGTCAACCGTCCTTCACCCAGAGTGTGTATTGAATTCTGTCTCGAGTCTTGAAGTCTTGAGGTCTTGAAGATGCAGTCCTTGCAGATTCCATCATGGAGTTGTCGTCATTGACGTAGAATCCTCCATTCTCACACCACTCCGAGTACTCATACCAAACCCGTCTACTATAGCGTAGCATTAAAATAAAATATCGTCCGGGCTTGGTAACAGGGGATGGGTTCCTACCTCATGCATACTACTCAACTACAAGGATTCAATAACACTACTGAGGGGTGGTTGCAAAGATGTCACTAAATGCAATAAAATATAGGTATGAAAGCATGGTCAAAGTGAACTTGCCTTGCTGACGATCTTCGAAAACTAGGGACTCGTGGTAGCAAGCTTCGCACTCCAGAAACTCTACCGAAACAAACAATAATCACAATAAGCCTATAGCATATGATCACATAACACAAAAGCATAGTAATATAACACACCAAAACAAACGAATCAAAACCCAAAGGGAAAACTCAAAGAAAACCAACTCAAGTTTTTCCTACTTCAAGCAACAACTAAAAATAGTTTTTATATAACAAAAGTTTTCTCAACATAACCTAATCATGGTTTTATGTTAACTTAATGTAAAAGATTTCATTAAGCAACTAGGAGCAAAAAGAATTAATTAAAAATCTATTATGAAACTCCTATTAGGCCTAATTCAATTTCTATTAAGAAAAATAAAATAAAAGTTTTATTTATTATAAATAAAAGTTCATCCTGTAAAGTGACAGAAACTAACCTAGAATAATCAATCACATGTTAAAAATAAATTTATTTACTAATTAAAATAATAGAAAAACAGTAGCTAGTTAATTAATTAGGATTAACAAGATTCTGCTTAAAACTATTTTTTTATTAATCCTAAAATAACCAAATTAATTCCTATGGTTTGTCAATGTAAAAATAAAGTTAGGACAAAAAGAATCATATAAAAATAATTTTTCTAACTCAAGTTATAACAGATTTACTATTCTGACTAAAACTAAAAATAAAGCAATTTTAATTAATTTTAACATAGCTAATTATATATTCTACAGAAACTATAGAAAATTTGCAAACCAACAAAAAAATAATCACCTAAAAGTATTAAACAGGATAAAAGATATGAATTTTTCAAAACAGGAACTATTCTGTTAAAACAGAAAAATGAAATTAAAAGAAAAAGGGCCTAATGGGCCTAAACTACGACCGTATGTAATATAACCTAAACGGGCCTAGGGTTAAACTAAAACGGGCGGCTCCAAAAATAAAAACCTAACTTAAAAATAAACCGGACGAACCGGGCGGTTTTATTTAAACGCATTTCTTCTTGGTCTAATCCTAGCCGTTCATCACGCATCGGACGGGGAGGGATTCGGCGACTTCATGGGACCTCGGCGGCGGCGGCGGCGACGACGTGCGTTGATGGCTCCGGTCGTCGGGAGGTCGACGGAGTGGCCGGCCGGTCTTGACGAGGTCGGGAGGCGTCTGGTGGAGTCGGTGGGGGTCGGGAGTGGCTAGGGCGGCGACGGTGATGGAAATGGCGGCGGGGACTCGGGTCTCCGGTGAGCTCGGAGAGAGGAAGAGGGGTCCCCGAGGGCTAGGGGGAATGGGGTGCAGGCGAGGCTTAAATAGGCGGGGCCCGCCTTGCTTCGAGGCGATCGGGAGGATCGGGATCCGGATCTCGCGGGATCCGCGATCGGCGGCGCTGGCCAAGACGTGGGGGGGTTGAAGACGGGCGGGTCCACCTGCCAGAGAGAGAGAGAGGGGTGATGCGGCCGGGCCACTGGGCGAGGGGTTTGAGCGCGAGGATGAGGGGCTGGCTGGCTGGCTCATTGGGCTGGCCAGTTAGGCCGCTGGTGGGCCGCCTGGTGGGGGGCTTGGTTTGGTGGGCAGGGGGGCTGGTGGCGCTGGGGGTTTTCTCTTTTTTGAATTTATTTTTTAATAAAACAAAACAGAAATAAAACAAAATCTATAAATATTTTATATAGGGTATATATATACCAAAATGATCAGGGAAAATTCCTATCATTTGAACATTTTTCCAAAGGCAAAATCCAAACTTTATAAAAATCCATTTTTTCAAATTCAAATAAAATTCAGATTTGAATCCAAAACTTTGGCAATGTTTTTCCTCTGATATTTTTGGAGTGTCATGTTTACTCCTCTCATACTTTTGATCAAGTATTTATCAGGAATAGTTTTTTTAATGATTCCCACTTGCCAAAGTTTGAATTCAAATTCAAAACTCAAAATCCTCTGAAACTTCAAATGGCATTCAAATTCAAACAGGATGCATAGGATGCTTAGCTATAATTGTAAAACATTCCAAATAGGAAATTTGGGATGTTACACTAAGCTTAGGCTCTTGCCACTCCTTGTTCCATAATCCATCAAATCTTTCACCCAAAACTTGAAAACTTCACAACACAGAACTCAGCAGAAAATCTCGTGAGCTCCGTTAACGAAAGAAAACAAAAGACCACTTCAAGGTACTGTAATGAACTCATTCTTTATTTATATTGGTGTTAAACCTACTGTATTACAACTTCTCTATGGTTTATAAACTATTTTACTAGCCATAGATTCATCAAAATAAGCAAACAACACACGAAAAACAGAATCTATCAAAAACAGAACAGTCTGTAGTAATCTGTAACTAACGCAAACTCCTAGAACTACAAAATATGAGATAAAATAGGACGACCTAGACAATTTGTTCATTGATCAGCAGCAATTGGAATCAATATTTTATCACGTTCTGGTGATTTTTAACAATTATTTTTGTGAACAGAAAGTTTCTGGAATTTTCTGCAAGATCAAATAACTATCATCCAAGAAGACCCTATAGGTTTAACTTGGCACAAACACTAATTAAAACATAAAAACACATCTAACCAGAGGCTAGAACAAATATTTATTCCTAAACAGAAGCAAAAAGCAAAAAAGCTAAAAATAAAATTGGGTTGCCTCCCAACAAGCGCTATCGTTTAACGCCCCTAGCTAGGCATTGATAATTCAATGACGCTCACAAGAAAGACAATAATTGAAGCACAAAGAGAGCATCATAAAACACGTGACTAACACATCTAAGTCTAACATAATTCCTATGCATAGGCATCTTATAGGCAAACCAAATTATCAAGGCAAGCAAAAACTAGCATATGCAAGGAAGCGGAAAGAAACAATAGCAATCTCAACATAACGAGAGGTAATTTAGTAACATGAAAATTTCTACAACCATATTTTCCTCTCTCATAATAATTACATGTAGGATCATAAGCAAATTCAACAATATAGCTATCACAAAACATATGCTTAACACGATCCACATGTATGCAAAGTTGACACTCTTCCAAAATAGTGGGATTAACATTAGCTAAAGTCATGACCTCTCCAAACCCACTTTTATCAAAAATACCATAAGATTGAACATTCTCCAAATATGTGGGATCTAAAGTTGACACTCTTCCAAACCCACTTTCAATATTATTGCAAACACTATTATCAATCTTATATTCATCATGGGGCTTAAATAAATTTTCAAGATCATAAGAAGAATCACCCCAATCATGATCATTGCAACAAGTAGTAGACATAGCAAAACTAGCATCCCCAAGCTTATTAGCACAATTGACATCAGGAAAATTTATAGTAAAATTATTGCAATCATGCTTTTCATCGAAGGAACTACCAAGTATGGGTGCAATAGCAACGATCTCATGTTTAACGTAAGGAACTATAGCAAATTCATCTTCATAATATTGGCATCATGGCCACAAGGATAGAAAGCATCATGTTCATCAAGGGATATTTCAATCAAATCACCGGAATCATAATTATCTATAGATTTGTGCATATCATTATTTTCTTCCAAAGCTACGGTCATTCTCTCAATAAATTCTTTGACATAGATATTATGAGCATAGTTTTCATAGCAATATTTAAGTATGTCAAAATTTTCAGATTCATAGAGAGTAATATCATACTTTTCAATCAAAGAAGCAACTTCATAAGCACCCTTAAAAGCAAAAAATTCTTCAATTTGTTCGATATCATAGTAACTATAAACACCCTTTGCATAAGAAGATAAGATTTCATTTTCATTAAACTCACAAAGGTAGGGAAGGTGTTTTTTAGGGTTCTTAGAGCAACAAGTAAAATCACAAATTTCACAAAGATTCCAAGCATAACACAGCAATCTGTTTATTTGATTCCATAAGAGTCTCCCTTCTTCGCATAAACGGTGCGCACATAATGAGCATGCTCATCTAAAGATTTCCCATAGACTAGGCTAGTTGGGGTTTCAGCACGAGCGCATAAGGATCGGAGATGGTCCAAGTAGAACACTTTAAGTGGATCCATATCAATAGATTTTTAGCAAGCAAAGATGCAAGAAAATAGAAGGCACATGGTAACACAAACAAACAATAGATCTGGCAAGAAAAAGGCAAACGAAAAAGAAGGCGAATAAAACGGCAAGGGTGAAGTGGGGGAGAGGAAAATGAGAGGCAAATGGCAAATAATGTAATGCTGGAGATAAGAGTTTGTGATGGGTACTTGGTATGTCTTGACTTTTGTGTAGACCTCCCCGGCAACGGCGCCAAAAATCCTTCTTGCTACCTCTTGAGCATTGCGTTGGTTTCCCCTTGAAGAGGAAAGGGTGATGCAGCAAAGTAGCGTAAGTATTTCCCTCAGTTTTTGAAAAACAAGGTATCAATCCAGTAGGTGGCCACGCGCAAATCCCTCACACCTACACAAACAAATAAATCCTCGCAACCAACGCAATAAAGGGGGTGTCGATCCCTTCACAGTCATTTCCGAGAGTGAGATCTGATAGATATGATAGGATAATATTTTTGGTATTTTTATGATAAAGATGCAAAGTAAAATAAAAGGTAATAAAAATAGCTAAGTGTTGGAAGATTAATATGATAGAAAATAGACCCGGGGGTCATAGGTTTCACTAGTGCTTCTCTCAAGAGCATAAGTATTACGGTGGGTGAACAAATTACTGTTGAGCAATTGACAGAATTGAGCATAGTTATGAGAATATCTAGGTATGATCATGTATATATGCATCACGTCCGAGACAAGTAGATCAACTCCTGCCTGCATCTACTACTATTACTCCACACATCGACCGCTATCCAGCATGCATCTAGAGTATTAAGTTCATAAGAATAGAGTAACGCTTTAAGCAAGATGACATGATGTAGAGGGATAAATTCATGCAATATGATAAAAACCCCATCTTGCTATCCTCGATGGCAACAATACAATACGTGCCTTGCTGCCCCTACCGTCACTGGGAAAGGACACTACAAGATTGAACCCAAAGCTAAGACTTCTCCCATTGCAAGAAAGATCAATCTAGTAGGCCAAACCAAACTGATAATTCGAAGAGACTTGCAAAGATAACCAATCATACATAAAAGAATTCAGAAGATTCAAATATTGTTCATAGATAAACTTGATCATAAACCCACAATTCATCGGTCTCAAGGACACACCGCAAAAGAAGATTACATCGAATAGATCTCCACAAGAGAGGGGGAGAACATTGTATTGAGATCCAAAAAGAGAGAGGAAGCCATCTAGCTAATAACTATGGACCTGAAAGTCTGAGGTAAACTAGTCACACATCATCGGAGAGGCTATGGTGTTGATGTAGAAGCCCTCCGTGATCGATGCCCCTCCCATGAGCTCGAGAACAGGCCCCAAGATGGTATCTCACGGGCATGTATAGGTTGCAGCGGTGGAATTAGGTTTTTGGCTCCGTGTCGATAGTTTGGGGAAGTGCGTAGGTATATATAGGAGGAAGGCGTACGTCGGTGGAGCAACATGGGGCCCACGAGGGTGGAGGGCGCGCCCCCTACCTCGTGGCTTCCTGGTAGATTTCTTGACGTAGGGTCCAAGTCCTCTGGATCATGTTCGTTCCGAAAATCACGTTCCTGAAGGTTTCATTCCGTTTGGACCCCGTTAGATATTCTTTTTCTGCGAAACTCTGAAATAGGCAAAAAACAACAATTCTGGGCTGGGCCTCCGGTTAATAGGTTAGTCCCAAAAATAATATAAAAGTGTACAATAAAGCCCAATAATGTCCAAAACAGAAGATAATATAGCATGGAGCAATCAAAAATTATAGATACGTTGGAGACGTATCAAAAACGAGTGTCCCAGCAAAGGTTAGAATGTTTCTGTGGCGACTTTCAAAACATTCCTTGCCAACAAATGATATAAGAGCACACCGACACATGACTCTGACTCGGCTAGCTACGGATTGTGTGGAGCACCAGATTCATGGAGGCACTCCTTAGTGGAATGTTCTGCATCAAGATGCACCAGGGCGTTCTGCCAAGCACTGGTTGTTTACATTGAAGGAGACACTCGAACAAGACATGCTTGTGCTGCTATCGGTCACATTGTGGGTCATCTGGTAGGCTAGGAGGAAAGCAATACATGAAGGGATTTTTCAGAGTCCACAATCTACTCAAGCATTCATACGCATATTCACCGATGATCTACAGCTAGTAGCAGATCAGCAAAAACCTGTAGCAAATCGGGCAAATATACCTCCTACATCTTCCCGGCCAAGAGCCAAGGCTCCACCATAGGGCTATGCCAAGATCCATGTGGACGCTGCTGTTAGGCATGAGCGAGGTGGAGCTACAACATCGGTCTACAGGGATGACAGAGGAAATTATCTGGGTAGCTCGGCGCTGGTCGTTTATGGTGTGAGTAACCCAACCACGCTAGAGGCAGTAACATGCAGGGAGGCGTTAGCCCTTGCGGAGGATCTAAACCTGACGAACTGTGTCATCTCCAGCGACTGTAAGCAAGTGGTGTCCGACATCTCTAAAGGAACCCTAGGGGCTCATGGGGCAATCATTGCCGAGATCAGGGCAAAAGCCTCTTTATTTAATTCTGTGTTCATTTTCGAGGGACGTGCTGTTAATTATGAAGCACATAGATTAGTTCATTTCTCTCTTTCTCAGGGTTTGGGCCGCCACGTCTGGTTTGGCACCCCCTGAGGGAGTCCTGGATTAGGGGGTATCCGGACAGCCGGACTGTGTACAACGTCCGAACTATTGATGCGTGAAGATGCAAGACTCAAGACTTCGGCCCGTGTCCGGATGGGACTTTCCTTGGTGTGGAAGGCAAGCTTGGCGATCCGGATATTATATTTCCTTCCTTGTAACCGACTCCATGTAAACCCTAGCCCTCTCCGGTGCCTATATAAACCGGAGAGGTTGGTCCTTAGAAGGCCGATCACAATCACAATCATACCATCATAGGCTAGCTCTTAGGGTTTAGCCTCTACGATCTCGTGGTAGATCTACTCTTGTACTACCCATATCATCAATATTAATCAAGCAGGAAGTAGGGTTTACCTCCATCGAGAGGGCCCAAACCTGGGTAAACACCTGTGTCCCTTACTTCTTGTTACCATCAGCCTTGACGCATAGATCGGGACCCCCTACCCGAGATCCGCCGGTTTTGACACCGACATTGGTGCTTTCATTGAGAGTTCCTCTGTGTCGTGGCTCGATGGCTCCTTCAACCATCGTCAATAACACGATACCGGACAGTCACGATGAGCACGGCTTAGACCTGCTGTCGGACAAAGCTCGGGGTATCACCCCCGCATTAGCCTCGGACCTAAATCCGGAGCAGGCTGCGTTGCCTGAGGACGGAGGGCTGGACCCCGCCCCGCAGGTCGCGCACTCATCGGTGTTTGATCCAAACACGGGCCTTACCTCTGTGGTGGCCTATGACTCCGGACCCCCGGGTTCGTATCCGGATGTTGAGTCCGGTCCGCGCACTCCCGAACCGGTTGAGCCAGGTTGGGCTCCGGTAATGGAATTCACCGCTGCGGATATTTTTCGGCACTCGCCCTTTGGCGACATGCTGAACTCATTGAAAACTCTCTCTTTGACAAAAATTTCTGGGCCAAACTACGTCCGGTTCGAGTGGGAAGCAGACGATGAAGAAATTCGTTGCCCACCCACCACCCACTTCATAGCCACGGTTGATGATTTAACCGACGTGCCTGACTTCGACTCCGAAGACATCGACGGTATGGATGACGATGCAGGAGAAGATGCGGAATCTATGGGGCGCCGGACTTCCCCCTCATCACACGACGTTTACATGATGGATACGCCCAAAGAGGACAAAGGCGACAATCCGGACGATAAAACCCCCGGACAAAAGCCAAAGCGACGACGCAGACGTCGTTCTAAGTCCAGCAACAATAAAAATAGTGACAAGAGCGCCAGAAGGATCGATAATACAATCAACTCCGAAGGCAACAACGACCACACGGACCTAGCGATGGAGCAGGACGAACAAGGTCACCCTGAACATAGTTCGGAGCAGACGCCCGAGGACAATGATCCCGACGGACGAGGTCATCAAAACGAACCAGCACAGGAAGACGGTCCGGATAGCGATGCAACCCCGGAAAAACACGTGGAACGAGATAAACTCCACAGAAAGCTTATGGCCACCGCAAGAAGTCTAAAGAAGCAGAAGCAACGGCTCAAGGCCGCACAGGAAACACTCAATCGTAGATGGAATAAAGTGCTAGACACTGAAGAAAGATACATCGATGATCGCCATACAAAGAGCTATCCAAAACGCAAGCTCTTTGCCAGAATTGACGGTTGTACCACTTCATAACCGCAACAAAGCGGCTACCGATCCACATAAACACATGAATAAGAAAGCTGGCGCGGCTAGGTCCATTTATGGATCCAAAGGACGCACCCCGGCGAAGGACTATGGTCGCCAAAACGATCACGCCAATCGAATACCAGTCCGGAATAAAGACCGAACACAACAACATCCGACGACAT
The DNA here is from genome assembly GCA_021605145.1 of Aegilops bicornis. Classification (NCBI taxonomy): domain Eukaryota; kingdom Viridiplantae; phylum Streptophyta; class Magnoliopsida; order Poales; family Poaceae; genus Aegilops; species Aegilops bicornis. The sequence continues at coordinate 271,810,239 of CM038671.1, read as the reverse complement.
GCCACAACACGTCCAGATACAGAGGGGCTGCTCACCCCCTGTGCTTTACTGATGAAGTACTGGACCACGAATTCCCACAAGGCTTTAAACCTGTGAACATAGAGGCATCTGACGGAACGAGCAGACCTGTGGGTCCGGATCGAGGACTTTATCCTACACATACATATGGCTCGTGGGGATGACCTTCACGCCATCAAATACCTCCCCCTCAAGCTGAAGGGACCAGCTCGGCACTGGTTGAAAGGCCTCCCCGAAACTTCAATTGGGAGCTAGGAGGAACTCGAGGGCGCTTTCAGGCCAACTTTCAAGGGACCTATGTCCGCCTCCGGATCTTGACGACTTAAGTCACATAGTCCAACAGCCCGGAGAATCCGCCCGCAAGTTTTGGAACAGATTCCTCACTAAGAAGAATCAAATTGTTGATCGTCCGGATCTTTGAAGCCTTAGCAGCATTCAAACACAAGATCCGTGACGAGTGGCTCGCCAGACACCTCGGCCAAGAAAAGCCAAGGACAATGGCAGCCCTAACAAGCCTTATGACCCGCTTTTGCGCGGGAGAAGATAGCTGGCTAGCCCATAAAGGCACCAGCGACCCTAGCACATCCGAAATAAGGGATGGCAACGGGAAGCCACGACGTCATAAAAACAAACGCCAAAACAAGGAGGAGAGCCCGGATAACACGACGGTTAATGCCAGATTCAGGGGCTCTCGACCTAATCAGCAAAACAAGCCATCTAAAGGCAACAAAGACAGACCGTCCGGTCTGAATAGAGTCCTAGACAGACTATGCCAAATTCATGGCACCCCTGACAAACCTGCAAACCACACGCACAGAGAGTGCTGGGTCTTCAAGCATGCCGGCAAATTAAATGCCGAACACAAGGAAAGGGAAATACCAAGTGAAGACGAGGATGAACCTCGCCGGTCGAACACTGAAGGACAAAAAAAATTCCCGCTAGAGGTTAAAACAGTGAACATGATCCACGCGACTCACACATCCATGAGGAGGCACGAGCTCGCGCATAGAGACGCGCTCGATATAGAGCCCATCGTACTCATGCCTAACCACTGGATGCCTTATCCGATCACTTTCGATAACTTGGATGACCGAACTAGTATTTGGCGCGGAGCATCAAAGGCCTTGGTGCTTGACCCGATAATCGACGGATACCATCTCACCCGCGTCCTTATGGACGGCGGCAGCAGTCTCAATTTAATAAATGAAGACACTGTCCGCAGGATGGGGATAGACCCATCCAGAATTAACCAAAGCAACACCACCTTTGAAGGGGTAATACCAGGCGTTGAAGCCCATAACAGAGGCCCCGTCGCACTGGAGGTAACATTCGGCTCTCCAGGCAACTCCAGAAGCGAAGAACTACTTTTCATCATCGCACCCTTCCAAAGCGACTATCATGCAGTGCTCGGAAGAACGGCCTTCGCCCGCTTCAACGCATTGCCGCACTATGGCTACCTTACACTTAAGATGCCCAGACCACGTGGCGTCATCACCGTTAGCGGACTAACAGAGCGCTAAATCACGCCTTGAAGGAACACGCGACGGCCCTCGTGGCCGGACTATAAGCGGCCTCCAACATCAGAAAACATGACTGGTCCTTAAAGACCACATACTCGGCTAGACGAGTCCGGTTGCCCGGATAAAATTGAACCAGGGCACCGTATATGTAATCCCATAGTGGACACCAGAGGCTATAAATACTTAACATAGTCCCACAGTTGGCTCAACCTTATGGGCAGGCCAACATATCACACTTTTATTATCCATTGCATACTTACGTTGCACTCTTCTACGAGTTTCCTTTTTTCCACAGACAACGTTCGCGCGATACCCTTCCAGGATACGGCACAACGGGGCGCATACGTGCAGCAGGGCCCCGTTCAACATGTTTCTTTTTAGATTAAGCCCCTGTGTAAACCTTTTTTATTGCCTCTTGTTGTTTAACCATCCCATGGGCTCCATACCCATAGAGGATACTGCCGTTTTTGGCATCTCGCCACGGCAGATTAACGCACGTACCTGGAAAAACAGGGTTTATAACGAATGGGCATTCTTGAGCCCATCGACTATTATAAAATCCGAATACCCTCGGAGTGTTCGGCGTCACGAAGTTTGGCCTTATATGCAGCAGCTCGAATCATGTCTTTGGTCAAATGTTGGGTTTGCCCGGCTCACGGGTTTGCCGCCTTACGTTCCGTTACTATCGGCTAAGGTGGCCAAAGGAGAACTACTGCGATTGTGCCCTGGTTATTCCGGACGAGCACCTCAGTAGAGAAAGCCGAAAACTGACTGTCATGATACAAAGAGAGACTGTTCAACCACTCGAAGACTTATCAGAATCTTTAGGATCCCTCCGCATTAATGAAGGACCGTTTCTCGGTCATGTACACACGCGCCCGTATTCGGATGCACGCGAAGGTACCAGGGGCTACATAGTAGCCCCAACATTAGACTCCCATGGCTAAGCGAAAGTGTTACAGCTATATAGTCCGGTTGCCTAGTTCGACGTGCGATCACCTCCTTCATGGACCAAGACGTTGGATCAAGTGTGATTAAGCATATTTTTTGCGAACACCCCCGCATTGCCTGCGTGGGGGATGAAGCCAACGACTGCTATCTTTCGGATTAAACATTCATATATATATATATATATATATATATATATATATATATATATATATATATATATGTAAACGGCCACATAGGGGACACAATAATACTTTCGGGCAAAAAGTATAAATAGAGCCTTACAACCAAACTAACATTGTTTTTCACAATGATTCGATTCATCACTCGAATAAGACATTCTTTGAGCACTGCGCCTCTATTAGGCGGGCACCTTCTGTGACCTGCGCCAAGTAGTGCTCGGCCGGATACTGGCCCCCCGCCGGATCTTGGGTCGCTATAATATTGGCCTCCATATCCGTCCAATAGGATTTAACGTGGGCAAGAGCCATCCGTGCACCCTCTATGCACGCCGACCTCCTCATGGCATCAATCCGAGGCACGGCCCCAAGGAATTGCTGCACCAAGCCAAAGTAACTGTCCGGCTTAAGCCCTTCCGGCCAAAGATGGTCTATCACAGACCGCATTGCAAGACCGGACAGCCTATGAAGCTCCGCTACAGCCGCCAGGTTGTCATTTAACGACAGCGGGCGAGTGGGAACATTGAATTGCGACCAAAAAAGCTTCTCCACCTCCTTATCACCCTGACCCTCAAAGAACTTGGCAGTGTCAGCCGTACTCTTCGCCAAATCCACATACGCGTCCGCGGGACTCCAGCGCCCATCCAGGGGAGCGTACTTCGGATCGAAAAACTTCGTCCGCAGCAAGTAGGAACTTCCAGCCACGATTTTACCGGCATGTTGAAGCTCCTCCCGCGCACCCCTGAGCTCGGTCCGTATTTGCTTGGTGGCATTGCGTGCCTTGTCTAGCTCGTCCAAGCTATCCTTATGCTCCCTTTTAAGGAGCTCATACCGGCCAGCGACATTTTTTAACTCAATAGCCATTTCGGCCATCTTTTCTTCGCTTCGGCGATGAGCTGCTTGTTCGGCTCTCAGTTCCTCGGTCGCCTTTAGGGCAACCGCATTGCTAACCCGAGCTTGTTCCTTGGCTTGGACAAGCTTTGCCCTCAGGGCCTCCACGGCAGCAACACCATCTGCAGTCCGAACATATTACATTAATATCATGCCACCTCCATATTTTCCTATACAAAGGAAGGCAGAGCACATACCTTGTGACTTGTCTAGCCGCTCGTTCACCAGCGTGATGTCGACATCAATCGATCGAATCTGCCTGGTCAGTTCGGAAACTTCCACAGACTGGTCGGCGGCCGGACTCACAGGTACCTGCACATATTTATAGCGCAATCATTGATTTATGATCCCCCGTTTGCCCCCTAGGGCGGGCAACCAAAGGTCTCGGGGCTACTATCTATATGGAGCACACCTAACGCGTGCCTCATAGCCAAAAAACAGTGTATTCTTCACTACATACCTCAAAGCCTCTGAGCAGACTTGCAAATGCTTCATTCAAACCGCTTGTAGCGGATGAAATCTTCTGGAGTACCGTGCTCATTATTGAGCGGCGCTCCTCTGAGAGCGCAGCCCGCTCCAGTAGGCCCGTCAGTATGTCCGGCCGGACATCGAACTATGTCGGACCCTTCCCATCGCCCCTCGCGGGAGCCAAACGCTTCGAGCTCAGGGCGGCTGACGCATTGGCCTCCCGCTTCGGCAGATCTGGACTCCTCCGTGACGACACTTTGGTGTCGCCCGCTTCGCGAGCCGGAGAGGTAGGTGGGGTCTCACTCTCCATCATCTCCGGAGGAAGATCCCCTGAAGACGAACTCTGTTGAGAAGGGCTGCTAGCCGAACTGCGAAAGACGAATCCTGGTTATTGATCTAGGAGGAACGCGGTACCTTCGAATTAAAAATTAACTTACAACTCGGTGGAGGGCTGGCCCGTTGTTGGGCACGATGCGGTGAGGGTGCCCCTTGGGGCAGAGCCCCCTGGTGTTATCTTTTTCCCGGGTTTGGGCATCTCCGTCTCCGAGTCTTCGGAGGCGGCCCTCTTCTTCTCGCACGGGGAGGAGGCCTTAGCCTCCCCTTCCCGACTATCCTCCTTAGGGGAGATAACAATTCCCCCGGTTCGGATGCGTAGCGTGTGGGGTTCGGATTCTTCGTCCTTCCCCTTGTCTGTCCCCGGGGGCATCCCGCTGAGTACTCGGTCAAGCATCTTGGCCATGGTGGGGGCGGGCGAGCATTCGGGAAGTGGCGCCGGACACCTAATTCTCTCTGCCTTGCTGAGCCATTCCTGGACGCGGATGATTTTTAGAATAAACAATCATAACAAATACAAAACACGTGTCCGGTATCAAGTTTACTTACTTGGGTATCTAGGCGATTGCAACTTAGGCTTGCATCCTCGATGGTGTCTGGACACTTTACTTTTTGTCCGAAGAATAACTTGCACATCTCTTCGAGCTTCAGGCCGAAGAAGTGCTTGACGGTCCGCGGACCCTCCGGATTGAACTCCCACATCCGGAGAGGCCGGCGTTGGCACGGCAACATCCGTCGGATCAACATCACTTGCATTATGCTGACAATATTAATGTCCCTTGCAAGAAGCTCCCGGATGCGATTCTGCAGTACTGGTATATCACTAGCGGGTCCCCAATTCCGCCCTACGTCTGTCCAAGACGCCAATTGTGACAGAGGGCCTGGACGAAACTCGGGGGCAGCCGCCCACTTTGTGCCTATGGGAGCCGTGACATAGAACCGCCTCCGCTGCCATGCATCAGATACTTCTGGGAAAGAACCCTCTGGCCATGGGGCATCGCTGTTCCTGCTTATTACGGCACCTCCGCACTCCACATGTCGCCCCTCGATCATCTTCGGCGTCACATTGAAGGTCTTGAGCCATAAGCCGAAGTGTGGGGTGACATGGAGAAAAGCCTCACACACGATGATAAACGACGAGATATGGAGGATGGCGTCGGGAGCCAGATCGTGAAAATCCAACCCATAATAGGATATGAGCCCCCTCACGAAGGGATCGAGGGTGAAACCCAGACCGCGGAGGAAGTGTGGGACGAAAACGACACACTCGTTGGGCTCCGGCGTCGGGATGACCTGCCCTGGAGCAGGGAGCCTGTGCCGGATATCTGCGGTCAAGTATCCGACCTCCCTAAGCTTGACAATGTCCTTCTCTTTGATCGAGGAGGCCACCCACGGGCCCTGAGGGTCAGATTCGGACATATTGGAGGATTCCGGAGGGGTGGAGCTTAGGTTTTGGGTGTTAGAAATCGAGGTGCGAGAAGGCGCGACGAAGGTGAAAAAAGCGGCGTAGGTCTCGACCCCTTTATAAAGAGGGTGAATATCAAGAGTCCCCAGTGTGACCGTTTGAGGCTTATCTAAAAAACACACGGGTTATACCAACAGCCGTCGTGGGGTCACGCGTGTTCATATTGATGGAAAATCCCGTAATAAGAGGAACACGATCTCTGCCTCGGCGGGACGTGCCAATAAAACCGCCTCGCAACATGAGTCGTGGTGGGGCAGGAAACGTCGGTTCGCGTTGGACCAAGCCCCGATGCAAGGGCATGACGCACGAAGATTGCCAGCAAATCAGATCTATACCATACGAAGATCATCTTGCAGATCCGGACACGGTCTACGTGTTCGATGACCGCTTTGGAGTATTCGGAGGAGGAACCCGCCCTGCAATGCCGAAGACAAGACTGCGCACCGGACTCATCGTCATTGAAGCCTGGTTCAGGGGCTACTGAGGGAGTCTTGGATTAGGGGGTATCCGGACAGCCGAACTATGTACAACGTCCGGACTATTGATGCGTGAAGATGCAAGACTCAAGACTTCGGCCCGTGTCCGGATGGGACTTTCCTTGGCGTGGAAGGCAAGCTTGGCGATCCGGATATTATATTTCCTTCCTTGTAACCGACTCCATGTAAACCCTAGCCCTCTCCGGTGCCTATATAAACCGGAGAGGTTGGTCCTTAGAAGGCCGATCACAATCAATCATACCATTGTAGGCTAGCTCTTAGGGTTCAGCCTCTACGATCTCGTGGTAGATCTACTCTTGTACTACCCATATAATCAATATTAATCAAGCAGGAAGTAGGGTTTTACCTCCATCGAGAGGGCCGAACACAGGTAAACACTGTGTCCCTTACTTCTTGTTACCATCAGCCTTGACGCACAGATCGGGACCCCCTACCCGAGATCCGCCGGTTTTGACACCGACACCCCCCATGACCCCCGTTGTATCCCACATCATGTGGATTTTGGTGATGAATAAAATAAATTCACCCTAAAAAATCAAATATACTTTTGTCTAAAAAAATCAAATATACTTTGCGGAATCTCACTATATTCTCTCGAAACAGGTTTTCGCCTCGCTTTATATATAAAGCAAATATCAAACCAAGTACACGACCGAACGATACAAGATGGTGAGTAGCCCTCATACAATGTCAATCCCAAGATAACCGGATCACGCAAACTACGCTACCAAAAGAAAGCATTAGGAAAGCCGAGTACAACACCACACACTGGCCTAATCACCTAAGCTCCACGACAACGTCCCCAGGAGGGAATACGGTGCAAAGCGTCGTCGCTGCCAAGTCCAGAAGGGACAAGGGTCTTCACCCGGAACCCTAGCACGACTAGGAGCACCACAACGACGTCTTCAGAAAGATAACGGCGCTCGCAAGCGTCACCGTCGTTAGTGACAAAGCAGCTGATACGTCTCCAACGTATCTATAATTTTTAATTGTTCCATGCTGTTATATTATCATTCTTGGATGTTTTATAATCATTTTATATCATTTTTGGGACTAACCTATTGACATAGTGCCAAGTGCTAGTTGTTGTTTTTTGCATGTTTTTTTACATTGCAGGAAATCAATATCAAACGGAGTCCAAACCCTGTGAAACTTTTTGGAGATTTTTTATGGACCAGAAGACTCCCGATGGGCGTAGCGGCACACAGGGGGTGCCACGAGGCACAACCCACCAGGGCGCGCCTGGGGGCCCAGGCGCGCCCAGGTGGGTTGTGCCTACCTCGGTGGCCTCCTGCACCCCCCTCTTTACCCTATAAATTCCCAAATATTCTGAAAACCCTCGGGGTAAACCTACACCAGAAGTTTCGCCGCCGCAAGGTTTTGTAGCCATCAAAAACCAATCTAGACCCCGTTCCGGCACCCTGACGGAGGGGGGAATCATCTCCGGTGGCCATCTTCATCATCCCGGCGGCCACCACGATGAGGAGGGAGTAGTCCACCCTCGGGGCTGAGGGTTTGTACCAGTAACTATGTGTTTAATCTCTCTCTCTCGTGTTCTTGAGATCTCACGATCTTGATGTATCGTGGGCTTTGTTAATATAGTCGGATCATATGGTGTTTTCCCCTCTCTATCTTGTGATGAATTGAGTTTTCCCTTTGAGATTTCATTGTTATCGGATTGAATACTTTTATTGATTTGAGACACTTGATATATGTCTTGCAATTGAATACTCGTGGTGACAATGGGGTATCGTATTGATTCACTTGATATATGTTTTGGCACTCAACTCGCGGATTCCCGAGGTGACATTGGGGTAATCTATGCATAGGGGTTGATGCACGTTCTTGTCTTTATTTCTCCGATAGAAATCTTGGGGCACTCTTTGAAGTTCTTTGTGTTGGATTGAGTATTATGAATATGAATTTGCTTTGGTGTTATTTTAGTACGAACTCTAGGATAGATCGAACGAAAAGAATAGCTTTGTGTTATTTTAGTATGAACTCTTGAATAGTTCGAACGGAAAGAATAGCTTTGAGGTGGTTTCGTACCCTACAAACAATTTATTCTCATGTCCTCTGCTAGATAGGAACTTTGGAGTGATTCTTCATCGCACGTTGAGGGATAGTTATATGATCCAATTATATTAGCACTGCTCAGAGATTGCACTAGCGAAAGTACGGACCCTAGGCCTCATTTTCAAGCATTGGAATACCGTTTTTGTTCTCGTTTACTATTTGCTACCTTGTTGTTTTTATTTATTCAGATTATAAAAAATATTTCTACCATCCATATTACACTTTTGTCATCATCTCTTTGCCGAATTAGTGCACCTATACAATTTGCCATTGTATTGGGTGTGTCGGGGACACAAGAGATTTCTTGTATTTGGTTGCAGGGTCGTTTGAGAGAGACTATCTTCATACTACGCCTCCGACTGATTGATAAACATTAGGTTATCCACTTGAGGGGAAATTGCTACTGTCCTACAAAACTCTGCGCTTGGAGGCCCAATACGTGTCTACAAGAATAAATTCCATAGTAGACATTAGCAGCTTTCGCTCGGCAGCTCCCCCCATGCCACCAAGAGGTCTTCAGGACATATGTAGCGAGTTCACCTCCCCAGGTCCAGGTCGGGGCGACGCCACTGCAGGATAGGGAGAGCACCCGGGCCACCCACCGCCACCCTCCTATCGCCCACGCGACCAAGAGGAGAGCCACCACCACCGACATGGTGCCCGCCGAAGAGTCAAACATGCGGACCGCCATCCGGAGCCGCCGCTCCGGCGTCCATGTCCAGGCCACAACCATCCGTCCACATCAGGAGCACCAACCTCGGGAGGAGGAAAAAAGATGTCTCCTTTCCTTCCTAGCCCGGCATCAGTCACGCTTGGTCGATACTCCCATAGTAGGGGGCGTCCACACCTGCGTCCCCAGCCAGTCCAGGTGGACCGGGGGTGGGGGGGCACAACCCCGTTACCCCCGACGGCCGCCACGGTTCACGCGACGCCTCAACCATGGTCACCGGCACCGATCCATCGGACAGGATACCGGAGACCCGACCACCGCACCCGCGAGGAGCGCGGGCACCACCCGGGCCAAGCCCAATCTCACCTACTCGGCGCAAACCGCGCCGACCCGCTTCGGGACCAAACCTAGCCCACTCAAGCGAGGGCCCTAGGACAGAGCCACCGCCGTCACGCGTGCAGCAAGTTCGGCACCACGACCGACACCCGCCTAGCGCCGCGCACCGCCGGCTCGTCCCAGGAGGCGGGAGAATGCCACCACCACCCTGCGCCACCAACCAGAGCCCAACCGCCAGATGCGACGCCAGGAGCTCGACCGCCCCGCACCACCGCCACCTGCAACCCCTGCCTCGCCGACCACCACCACCGCCGGAGGCCACGGAGGAAGCCAGCCCACGTCCCCTGCCGCTGTCAGGATCCAACCACTATCAGATCTTTCTGGAGGACAGCAGGTCCGCCCCCACCCGAGGGAGACGACCGCTGGAGCGAACCACCACCTGCGGCGAGCCAACGCCTGGGCATCGCCGTGCGGACGGCCGCCCAGACCCCTGCCACACTAGATCTGAGCCGATCCAGGTCCACTGCCGCCGGAGCCAAGCACACACCCCCACCGTGTCAGCCCCTCCACGCCACCGTACACAGCTCGCGTCTCCGCCGTAGGAGCTATCGCCGCGCCCGACCCAAAAGGCCCGCACCCTCCAGAACCGAGCGGGGGGAGAAGGAGTACCTCGCCAGCGCCAACGCTGGCTGGGCTTTGCCCGCCAGCATGTCGAGGCAGCGGCAAAGGGGAGAGGATCGTGAGGAGGGGGCTTCGGGGCGGCGCTAGGTTCCCCCCCCTCCCGGCGCTCTCGGGAGCGTCGCGAGAGGGGGAGGAGTCCGGATCGAATCTCACTATATTCACAAGAGAATATTAATCATTTCTAAAAAAGATAATATTAATTTAGAACTATTGAAAAAGAAGATAATATTAATTTAGAAAATTGATGGGATGTGTTTGGCTATTCTGTTTCCGATTTTATGCTATCGTGGGTAAAGAATTTGTTTCTCTGCTTTGTGCGGTGAGTAATCTCCATTGCACAATTGTAGACCTTCCACATGAAATATTCATACTAACTACATCTATTACTTGGGCGGGATGGTTATGAGTTAAGGAAGAAGTTTTTATTATACTTGCTCAAAAATCATGCAAATGAAGCTAAGACAACATTTATGATACTGTGTGAGAATATCTTAAGCAAATCAAGTATATCTTAATTTGTAATAGATTATTTAGTTAGATCATCACTCTCTATGCATACATCAGCAAATTACCTTTTTATCAACTTACATTGCAAGTGAAGTAGACTTCAATTATTAACCAATTGCTACTTTTTTAGGGAATAACCAATTGTTACTTGCTATATTTTATATACATTTGAAAATTTCCATTCATTATGTTTATATAAACAACTCTAGCAAAACATTTCAAAAAGCCCGTAGCAGCTCGAGATTCTACTAGTCACTAATTAAGGGAAATCCTTTGTAAATGTCAATCCCACATTCTCTCGTGCTGACAAGTGGTGCATCATTTTGTTGAGCGCACGGATTGACGTCTCCAACATATCTATAATTTTTGATTGTTCCATGCTATTATATATTCTGTTTTGGATGTTCAATGGGCTTTATTATACACTTTTATATTATTTTTGGGACTAACCTATTAACCGGAGGCCCAGCCCAAATTGCTGTTTTTTTGCCTATTTCAGTGTTTCGAAGGAAAAGGATATCAAACGGAGTCCAAACGGAATGAAACCTTCATGAACGTGATTTTTGGAACAAACGTGATCCAGAGGACTTGGAGTGGACGTCAAGCAATCAATGAGGAGGCCACGAGGCAGGGGGTGCGCCTACCCCCCTTGGGCCCGCCCTCCACCCTCGTGGGCCCCTCATAGCTCCACCGACCTACTTCTTCCTCCTATATATACCTACGCACCCTGAGAACATCAGAACATGAGCCAAAACCCTATTTCCACCGCTGCAACCTTCTGTACCCGTGAGTTCCCATCTTGGGGCCTTTTCCGGCGCTCCGTCGGAGGGGGCATCGATCACGGGGGGCTTCTACATCAACACCATAGCCTCTCCGATGATGTGTGAGTAGTTTACCTCAGAACTTCGGGTCCATAGTTATTAGCTAGATGGCTTCTTCTCTCTCTTTGGATCTCAATACAAAGTTCTCCTCGATCTTCTTGGAGTTCTATTTGATGTAATCTTCTTTTGCGGTGTGTTTGTTGAGACCGATGAATTGTGGGTTTATGATCAAGTTTATCTATGAACAATATTTGAATTTTCTGAATTCTTTTATGTATGATTGGTTATCTTTGCAAGTCTCTTCGAATTATCAGTTTGGTTTGGCCTACTAGATTGATCTTTCTTGCAATGGGAGAAGTGCTTAGCTTTGGGTTCAATTTTGTGGTGTCCTTCCCAGTGACAGTAGGGGCAGCAAGGCACGTATTGTATTGTTGCCATCGAGGATAACAAGATGGGGTTTATATCATATTGCATGAGTTTATCCCTCTACATCATGTCATCTTGCTTAAAGCATTACTCCGTTCTTATGAACTTAATACTCTAGATGCATGCTGGATAGCGGTCGATCTATGGAGTAATAGTAGTAGATGCAGGCAGGAGTCGGTCTACTTGTTGGGGAACGTAGTAATTTCAAAAAAATTCCTACACACACAAGATCATGGTGATGCATAGCAATGAGAGGGGAGATTGTGTCCACGTACCCTCATAGACCGAAAGCGGAAGTGTTAGCACAATGCGGTTGATGTAGTCGTACGTTTTCACAATCCGACCGATCCGAGTACCGAACGTACGACATGTCCGAGTTCAGCACACGTTCAGCTCGATGACGTCCCTCGAACTCCGATCCAGCCGAGCTTTGAGGGAGAGTTCTGTCAGCACGACGGCGTGGTGATAGTGATGATGATGCTACCGACGCAGGGCTTCCCCTAAGCACCGCTACGATATGATCGAGGTGGAATGTGGTGGAGGGGGCACCGCACACAGCTAAGAGATCAAGAGATCAATTGTTGTGTCTAGAGGTGCCCCCCTGCCCCCGTATATAAAGGTCCAGGGGAAGGGGGCGGCCGGCCAGGAGGAGGGTGCACCAGGGAGGAGTCCTACTCCCACCGTGAGTAGGACTCCCTCTTTTCCTAGTTGGAGTAGGAGGGGGAAAGGAAGGGAAGGAGAGAGGGGGAAGTAAGGGGGGGTGCCGCCCCCCTCCTTCTCCAATTCGGACTAGAGGGGGAGGGGGCGCGCGGCCAGCCCCAGCCGCCCCTCCTCTTCTCCACTAAGGCCCATCTTGGCCCATTAAACTCCCCGGGGGTTCCGGTAACCCCCCGGTACTCTGGTATGTGTCCGAAACTCCCGAAACCATTCCGGTGTCCGAACATAGTCGTCCAATATATCAATCTTTATGTCTCGACCATTTCGAGACTCCTCGTCATGTCCGTGATCATATCCGGGACTCCGAACTACCTTCGGTACATCAAAACACAAAACTCATAATACCGATCGTCATCTAACTTTAAGCGTGGGACCCTACGGGTTCGAGAACTATGTAGACATGACCGAGACACGTCTCCGGTCAATATCCAATAGCGGAACCTGGATGCTCATATTGGCTCCTACATATTCTGCGAAGATCTTTATCGGTCAAACCGCATAACAACATACATTGTTCCCTTTGTCATCGATATGTTACTTGCCCGAGATTCGATCGTCGGTATCTCAATAACTAGTTCAATCTCATTATCGGCAAGTCTCTTTACTCGTTCCATAGTACATCATCTCGCAGCTAACTAATTAGTCACAATGCTTGCAAGGCTTATAGTGATGTGCATTACCGAGAGGGCCCAGAGATACCGGTATCTCCGACAATCGGAGTGACAAATCCTAATCTCGAAATACGCCAACCCAACAAGTACCTTTGGAGACACCTGTAGAGCACCTTTCTAGTCACACAGTTATGTTGTGACGTTTGGTAGCACACAAAGTGTTCCTCCGGTAAACAGGAGTTGCATAATCTCATAGTCATAGGAACATGTATAAGTCATGAAGGAAACAATAGCAACATACTAAATGATCAAGTGCTAAGCTAACGGGATGGGTCAAGTCAATCACATCATTCTCCTAATAATGTGATCTCGTTAATCAAATGACAACTCATGTCCATGGCTAGGAAACTTAACCATCTTCGATTAACGAGCTAGTCAAGTAGAGGCATACTAGTGACACTATGTTTGTCTATGTATTCACACATGTATTGTGTTTCCGGTTAATACAATTCTAGCATGAATAATAAGCATTTATCATGATATGAGGAAATAAATAATAACTTTATTATTGCCTCTAGGGCATATTTCCTTCAGTCTCCCACTTGCACTAGAGTCAATAATCTAGATTACATAGTAATGATTCTAACACCCATGGAGTTTTGGTGTTGATCATGTTTTGCTCGTGGAAGAGGCTTAGTCAACGGTTGCAACATTCAGATCCTTATGTATCTTGCAAATCTCTATGTCTCCCACCGACTTGGTCCCGGATGGAATTGAAGCATCTCTTGATGTGCTTGGTCCTCTTGTGAAATCTGGATTCCTTTGCCAAGGCAATTGCACCAAGTATTGTCACAAAAGATTTTCATTGGACCCGATGCACTAGGTATGACACCTAGATCGGATATGAACTCCTTCATCCGCATCCTTCATTTGCTGCTTCTGAAGCAGCGATGTACTCCGCTTCACACGTAGATCCCGCCACGACGCTTTGTTTAGAACTGCACCAACTGACAGCTCCACCGTTCAATGTAAACACGTATCCGCTTTGCGATTTAGAATCGTCCGAATCGGTGTCAAAGCTTGCATCTACGTAACCATTTACGACTAGCTCTTTGTCACCTCCATAAATGAGAAACATATCCTTAGTTCTTTTCAGGTATTTCAGGATGTTCTTGACCGCTGTCCAGTGATCCACTCCTGGATTACTTTGTTACCTCCCTGCTAGGCTAATAGCAAGACACACATCAGGTCTGGTACACAACATTGCATACATGATAGATCCTATGGCTGAAGCATAGGGAACATCTTTCATTTTCCCTCTATCTTCTGCAGTGGTCGGGCATTGAGTCTCACTCAACTTCACACCTTGTAACACAGGCAAGAACCCTTTCTTTGCTTGATCCATTTTGAACTTCTTCAAAACTTTGTCAAGGTATGTGCTTTGTGAAAGTCCTATCAAGCATCTTGATCTATCTCTATAGATCTTGATGCCCAATATATAAGCAGCTTCACCGAGGTCTTTCATTGAAAAACTTTTATTCAAGTATCTTTTTATGCTATCCAGAAATTCTATATCATTTCCAATCAGTAATATGTCATCCACATATAATATTAGAAATGCTACAAAGCTCCCACTCACTTTCTTGTAAATACAGGCTTCTCCAAAAGTCTGTATAAAACCATATGCTTTGATCACACTATCAAAACGTTTATTCCAACTCCGAGAAGCTTGCACCAGTCCATAAATGGATCGCTAGAGCTTGCACACTTTGTTAGCTCCCTTTGGATCGACAAAACCTTTTGGTTGCATCATATACAACTCTTGTTCCAGGAATCCATTCAAGAATGCAGTTTTGACATCCATTTGCCAAATTTCATAATCATAAAATGCAGCAATTGCTATCATGATTCGGACAGACTTAAGCATCGCTACGGGTGAGGAAGTCTCATCGTAGTCAATCCCTTGAACTTGTCGAAAACCTTTTGCAACAATTCGAGCTTTATAGACAGTAACATTACCGTCAGCGTCAGTCTTCTTCTTGAAGATCCATTTATTCTCAATGGCTTGCTGATCATCAGTCAAATCAACCAAAGTCCACACTTTGTTCTCATACATGGATCCCATCTCAGATTTCATGGCCTCAAGCCATTTTGCGGAATCTGGGCTCACCATCGCTTCTTCATAGTTCGTAGGTTCACCTTCGCTCTAGTAACATGACCTCCGTAATAGGATTACCGTACCACTCTGGTGCGGATCTTACTCTGGTTGACCTACGAGGTTCAGTAGTAACTTGATCTGAAGTTTCATGATCGATATCATTAGCTTCCTCACTAATTGGTGTAGGTGTCACACGAACCGGAATCTGTGATGAACTACTTTCTAATAAGGGAGCAGGTACAGTTACCTCATCAAGTTCTACTTTCCTCCCACTCACTTCTTTCGAGAGAGGATCCATTCTTGGCAACGAATGTCTTGCCTTCGGATCTGTGATAGAAGATGTACCCAACAGTTTCCTTTGTGTATCCTATGAAGACACATTTCTCCGATTTGGGTTCGAGCTTATCAGGTTGAAGCTTTTTCACATAAGCATCGCAGCCCCAAACTTTAAGAAACGACAACTTTGGTTTCTTGCCAAACCACAGTTCATAAGGCGTCGTCTCAACGGATTTTGATGGTGCCCTATTTAACGTGAATGCAGCCGTCTCTAAAGCATAACCCCAAAACGATAGCGGTAAATCAGTAAGAGACATCATAGATCGCACCATATCTAGTAAAGTACGATTACGACGTTCGGACACACCACTACGCTGTGGTGTTCCGGGTGGCGTGAGTTGTGAAACTATTCCGCATTGTTTCAAATGTAGGCCAAACTCGTAACTCAAATATTCTCCTCCACGATCAGATCATAGAAACTTTATTTTCTTGTTACAATGATTTTCCTCTCCACTCTGAAAATCTTTGAACTTTTCAAATGTTTCAGACTTATGTTTCATTAAGTATATATACCCATATCTGCTCAAATCATCTGTGAAGTTGAGAAAATAACGATACCCGCCGCGAGCCACAACATTCATTGGACCACATACATCAGTATGTATGATCTCCGGCAAATCAGTTGCTCGCTCCATAGTTCTGGAGAACGGTGTTTAGTCTTTTCCCATGAGGCATGGTTCACAAGTACCAAGTGATTCATAATCAAGTGATTGCGAAAGTCCATCAGTATGGAGTTTCTTCATGCGCTTTACACCAATATGACCCAAACGGCAGTGCCACAAATAAGTTGCACTATCATTATCAACTCTGCATCTTTTGGCTTCAACATTATGAATATGTGTATCACTACTATCGAGATTCAAGAAAAATAGACCACTCTTCAAGGGTGCATGACCATAAAAAATATTACTCATATAAATAGAACAACCATTATTCTCAGATTTAAATGAATAACCCTCTCGCATCAAACAAGATCCAGATATAATGTTCATGCTCAACACTGGCACCAAATAACAATTACTCAGGTCTAAAACTAAACCCAAAGTTAGATGTAGAGGTAGCATGCCGACGGCGATCACATCGACTTTGGAACCATTTCCCACGCGCATCATCACCTCGTCCTTAGCCAGTCTTCGCTTAATCCGTAGTCTCTGTTTCGAGTTGCAAATATTAGCAACAAAACCAGTATCAAATACCCAGGTGCTACTGCGAGCTCTAGTAAGGTACACATCAATAACATGTATATCACATATACCTTTGTTCACTTTGCCATCCTTCTTATCCGCCAATTACTTGGGGCAGTTCCGCTTCCAATGTCCAGTCTGCTTGCATTAGAAGCACTCAGTCTCAGGCTTAGGTCCAGACTTGGATTTCTTCTCTTGAGCAGCAACTTGTTTGCTGTTCTTCTTGAAGTTCCCCTTCTTCTTCTTCCATTTGCCCTTTTTCTTGAAACTGGTGGTCTTGTTGACCATCAACACTTGATGCTCCTTTTTGATTTCTACCTCCGCAGCCTTTAGCATTGCGAAGAGCTCGGGAATTGTCTTCTCCATCCCTTGCATATTATAGTTCATCACGAAGCTCTTGTAGCTTGGTGGTAGTGATTGAAGAATTCTATCAATGACACCATCATCCGGAAGATTAACTCCCAGTTGAATCAAGTGATTGTTATACCCAGACATTTTGAGTATATGTTCACTGACAGAACTATTCTCCTCCATCTTGCAGCTGTAGAACTTATTGGAGACTTCATAACTCTCAATCCAGGCATTTGCTTGAAATATTAACTTCAACTCCTGGAACATATCATATGCTCCATGACGTTCAAAACATCATTGAAGTCCCGGTTCTAAGCCATAAAGCATGGCACACTGAACTATTGAGTAGTCATCAGCTTTGCTCTGCCAGACGTTCTTAAGGTTGTCAGTTGCATCTGCAGCAGGCCTGGCACCTAGCGGTGCTTCCAGGACATAATTCTTCTGTGCAGCAATGAGGATAATCCTCAAGTTACGGACCGAGTCTGTGTAATTTCTACCATCATCTTTCAACTTTTCTTTCTCAAGGAACGCATTAAAATTCAATGGAACAACAACACGGGCCATCTATCTACAATCAACATAGAAAAGCAAGATACTATCAGGTACTAAGTTCATGATAAATTTAAGTTCAATTAATCATATTACTTAAGAACTCCTACTTAGATAGACATCCATCTAATCATCTAAGTGATCACGTGATCCAAATCAACTAAACCATGTCCGATCATCACGTGAGATGGAGTAGTTTTCAATGGTGAACATCACTATGTTGATCATATCTACTATATGATTCACGCTCAACCTTTCGGTCTCAGTGTTTCGAGGCCATATCTGCATATGCTAGGTGATGACCCACAAGTATAGGAGATCTATCGTAGTTCTTTCGATAAGTAAGAGTGTCGAATCCAACGAGGAGCAGAAGGAAATGATAAGCGGTTTTCAACAAGGTATTCTCTGCAAGTACTGAAATAAGTGGTAACAGATAGTTTTGTTATAAGGTAAATTGTAACGAGCAACAAGTAACATAAGTAAATAAGGTGCAACAAGGTGGCCCAATCCTTTTTGTAGCAAAGGACAAGCCGGAACAAACTCTTATAATAGGAAAAGCGCTCCCGAGGACACATGGGAATATCGTCAAGCTAGTTTTCATCACGTTCATATGATTCGCGTTCGGTACTTTGATAATTTGATATGTGGATGGACCGGTGCTTAGGTGTTGTTCTTACTTGAACAAGCATCCCACTTATGATTAACCTCTATTGCAAACATCCGCAACTACAACAAAAGTATTAAGGTAAACCTAACCATAGCATGAAACATATGGATCCAAATCAGCCCTTACGAGCAACACATAAACTAGGGTTTAAGCTTCTGTCACTCTAGCAACCCATCATCTACTTATTACTTCCCAATGCCTTCCTCTAGGCCCAAATAATGGTGAAGTGTCATGTAGTCGACGTTCACATAACACCACTAGAGGCTAGACAACATACATCTCATCAAAATATCAAACGAATACCAAATTCACATGACTACTAATAGCAAGACTTCTCCCTTGTCCTCAGGAACAAACGTAACTACTCACAAAGCATATTCATGTTCATAATCAGAGGGGTAATAATATGCATATAGGACCTGAACATATGATCTTCCACCAAATAAACCAACTAGCATCAACTACAAGGAGTAATCAACACTACTAGCAACCTACTAGCACCAATCCCGGACTTGGAGACAAGAATTGGTTACAAGAGATGAACTAGGGTTTGGAGATGAGATGGTGCTGGTGAAGATGTTGATGGAGATTGCCCTCTCCCGATGAGAGGAGCATTGGTGATGATGATGGTGATGATTTTCCCCTCCCGGAGGGAAGTGTCCCCGGCAGAACAGCTTTGCCGGAGCCCTAGATTGGTTCCGCCTCGTGGCGGCGGAGTTTCGTCCCGAAAGGTTGCTTCTTATTTTTTTTCTCATCGAAAGACTTCATATAGGAGAAGATGGGTGTCGGAGAGCCACCAGGGGTTTTTCTTTATTTATTTTAAGATGTTCCATGGAGTTTCAGGACTTTTGGAGTTGCGCAGAATAGGTCTCTAATATTTGCTCCTTTTCCATTAAAATTCCATTGGCATTCTCCCTCTTTATGTAAACCTTGTAAAATAAGAGAGAATAGCCATAAGTATTGGGACATAATGTGAAATAACAGCCCATAATGCAATAAATATTGATATAAACGCATGATGCAAAATGGACGTATCAACTCCCCCAAGCTTAGACCTTGCTTGTCCTCAAGCGAAAAGCCGATAACAATAAATATGTCCCCATGTTTAGAGGTAGAGGCGTCGATAAAAATAAAATACGGACACGAAGGCATCATGGTTATTCTCATAACAACAACATATATAGATTTTGTCATATGATTACTTATGTTCAAGTGATGATCTATTCACAATGCAAAAGTATGAATCAGAAACCTTATTGAGCACCAACAAACTATAACCTCAGCCATTGAAGCAATTGCAATTTATCATAACATCGGAAAGAGTCTATGTCAGAGCTAAAAAGCAAGTCCACATACTCAACCATCATCTAGTCCTTCATAATTGCTAACACTCACGCGATACTTGTGGTTACGGAGTTTTAATCGAACCTGAGAGAAAGATAGGGGCTTATAGTTTTGCCCCACAACCTTTACCTCAAGGGTAATGTCAACAATAATAATTCATGCTCCCCTACATCCAATTAGATATATATATATCATGTTATTTCCAACATGCTGGGCTTGCCAAAGGATAAAATGAAAAAGGAAAGGTGAAGATCACTGTGACACTTGCATAAGGTAGAAGATAATAATAAAGGATAGGCCCTTCGCAGAGGGAAGCACAGGTTGCCATGTGTTTTTATTGTTGGATGCATAAAATCTCAATGCGAAAGAACGTCACTTTATATTGCCCCTTGTGATATGAACCTTTATTATGCAGTCCTTCGCTTTTATTACTTCCACATCACAAGATCGTATAAAGCTTATTTCTCCCACACCAATCAATCATACATATTTAGAGCATTTTTTATTGCTTTGCACCGATGACAACTTACTTGAAGGATCTTACTCAATCCATAGGTAGATATGGTGTACTCTCATGGCAAAACTGGTTTATGGGTATTTGGAAGCACAAGTAGTATTTCTACTTGGTGCTGAGAATTTGGCTAGCATGAGGGGGAAAGGCAAGCTCAACATGTTAGAGGATCCATGAAAACATACTTTATCTCAGATATAAGAAAACATAACTCATTATGTTGTCTTCCTTGTCCAACATCAACTCTTTAGCATGTCATATTTTAATGAGTGCTCCCAATCATAAAAGATGTCAATGATAATATATCTATATGTGAAACCTCTCTTTCCTTATTACTTCCTATTAATTGCAACGATGACCAAAGCTATGTCTCAACTCCCAACAACTTTTAATCATCATACTCTTTCTATGTGAAGTCATTACTTTCAATAAGATCAATATGAATTCTTTGTTTCTTTTTATTCTTTTTCTTCTTTTCTTTTATTCACTCAAGATCATGGCAAAATAATCAAGCCCTTGACTCAACACTAATCTTTATTATATATATAGCTCACAGACTCGATTACATAGAGAGATCATAAAGCAAAACTCAAAACTAGATCATGGCATAAACTTTATTCTACTAGATCAAGATACTATTAATAGGATCGAACTAAGAAAAATGGTAAAGATAGGAGTTGTGTTTGTGATATGATACCGGGGCACCTCCCCCAAGCTTGGCAGTTGCCAAGGGGAGTGCCCATACCCGGGTGATTATATCTCCTTTGTCGGTGAAGAAGGTGGTGGTGGTGTCGGTGATGTAAGCTTGCCCTTCTCTTTCTCCAACTTGCGTCTGAGGGTGAAATTATCAATCCTCAACTCATCATTCTCGATCTCAAGCTTTATTATCCTTTTGCATAATGCCTCTTTGCTTTCTTGCTCGAAACGAGGGGGAACTGGTTCATCTTCATCTTCCTCATCGGGGTACCATATATATGGGTAGGTGTCCTTGAATATGTTCTTATCCAAAGGCTGGTAAGAAACTGGGCAATCCTCCTATGAATCTTGAGACGACATGTTGGTCTAATCTACAACAGCAACAGCTCAAAACAAAAACAGAGGAGATTTGCGTGATACGGGAGTCAAAACCTTCGGGAGGTTATATAATGAATTTTTACCGACCAAAATACGTATCGTGCAAGAAAACGGAATCCGGAGGGCACACGAGGTGCTCACGAGGTAGGGGGCGCGCCCGAGGGTAGGCGCGCCCACCACCTCGTGGGGCCCTCGTGTCCTTCCCGGCTGCTACTTATTTTTCTATTTTTCTAAATATTCCAAAACGGAGAAATATTGCCTTAAAATTGTTTTGGAGTCGGTTTACTTACCGTACCACATACCAATTCCTTTTCCCGAGTCTGAAACGTTCCGGAAGGTGTCCCTTATGTATTCCTCCGGGGTCACGGTTTCAATAATATTGGTTTCAACATTTATGGGATTACTTGAGATGTAATGTTTGATTCTTTGTCCGTTTACCACCTTTGGATTTGTACCTTCAAAGTTGTTGATCTTTATGGCACCGGAGCGATAGACCTCCTCGATAACATAGGGGCCTTCCCATTTGGAGAGAAGTTTTCCTGCAAAAAATCTTAAATGAGAGTTGTATAGTAATACATAATCACCTACATTAAACTCACGCTTTTGTATCCTTTTGTCATGCCACCTTTTAACTTTTTCTTTAAACAACTTGGCATTTTCATAAGCTTGGGTTCTCCATTCGTCAAGTGAGCTAATATCAAATAACCTCTTCTCACCGGCAAGTTTGAAATCATAGTTGAGCTCTTTAATAGCCCAATATGCCTTATGTTCTAGTTCGAGAGGTAAGTGACATGCTTTTCCATATACCATTTTATATGGAGACATGCCCATAGGATTTTTATATGCAGTTCCATAAGCCCATAATGCATCATCAAGTTTCTTGGACCAATTCTTTCTAGACCTATTAATGGTCTTTTGCAAAATTAATTTGAGCTCTCTGTTGCTCAATTCTACTTGACCACTAGACTGTGGGTGATAAGGAGACGCAATTCTATGATTAACGTCATATTTAGCAAGCATTTTATGGAAAGCACCATGAATAAAATGTGAACCACCATCAGTCATTAAATATCTAGGGACTCCAAACCTCGTAAAAATAACTTCCTTAAGCATCTTAATAGAAGTGTTATGATCAACACTACTTGTTGGAATAGCTTCTACCCTCTTAGTAACGTAATCAACAGCAACTAAAATATGTGTACATCCATTAGAGGCAGGAAAAGGTCCCATATAATCAAAGCCCCAAACATCAAATGGTTCAATAACAAGGGAATAATTCATAGGCATTTCTTGACGTCTACTAATATTACCAATTCTTTGACATTCATCACAAGACAAGACAAACTTACGGGCATCCTTGAAGTGAGTAGGCCAATAAAAACCGGATTGTAATACCTTATGTGCAGTTCTATCTCCAGTGTGGTGTCCTCCATAAGCCTCGGAATGACACTTGCGTAGGATCTGTTCCTGTTCATGCTCAGGCACACAACGTCTAATAACACCATCTACTCCTTCTTTATAAAGATGTGGGTCATCCCAAAAGTAATGTCTTAAATCATAGAAAAACTTTTTTTTGTTGGTATGTGAAACTAGGTGGTATGAATTTGGCAACAATGTAATTAGCATAATCAGCATACCAAGGAGTACTACGAGAAGTACTTATAACATTTAATTGCTCATCAGGAAAGGTATCATCAGTAGGTAGTGGGTCATCAAGAACATTTTCTAACCTAGACAAGTTATGCGCAGCGGGTTCTCAGCTCCTTTTCTATCAACAATATGCAAATCAAATTCTTGTAGCAAGAGAACCCATCTAATAAGTCTAGGTTTAGCATCTTTCTTTTCCATAAGGTATTTAATAGCAGCATGATCAATGTGAATAGTTACTTTAGAATCAACAATATAAGGTCTGAACTTATCACAAGCAAATACAACTGCTAAAAGTTCTTTTTCAGTAGTAGCATAATTTCTTTGAGCATTGTCTAAAGTCTTACTAGCATAATGAATAACATTTAATTTCTTATCAACTCTTTGCCCTAGAACAGCACCTACAGCATAATCACTGGCATCACACATAATTTCAACGGGTAAATTCCAATCAGGTGGCTGAACAACAGGTGCAGAGACTAATTCTTTCTTAAGTATTTCAAATGCTTCTACACAATCATCATCAAAGACAAATGGTATATCTTTTTGTAATAAATTAGTCAAAGGCCGAGAAATTTTTGAGAAGTCCTTAATGAACCTCCTATAAAATCCGGTGTGACCAAGGAAGCTTCTTATACCTTTGATGTCATTAGGACATGGCATCTTTTCAATAGCATCAACCTTGGCTTTATCAACTTCAATACCTCTTTCAGAAACTTTGTGCCCCAAGACAATACCTTCATTAACCATAAAGTGGCACTTTTCCCAATTCAAGACAAGATTAGTTTCTTCACATCTCTCAAAACTCGATCAAGATTGCTCAAGCAATCATCAAAAGAGGAACCATAGACGGAAAAGTCGTCCATGAAAACCTAACAAATCTTTTCACAAAAGTCAGAGAATATAGCCATCATGCATCTTTGAAAGGTAGCAGGTGCATTACATAAACCAAAAGGCATACGTCTATAAGCAAAAGTACCAAAAGGGCATGTAAAAGTGGTCTTTGATTTATCTTTAGCCGACCACGGTATTTGAGAGAAACCGTAATAACCATCTAGGAAGCAATAATGTGTATGTTTACATAATCTTTCTAGCATTTGATCAAGAAAAGGTAAGGGTAATGATCTTTCTTAGTAGGCTTATTTAATTTGCGGAAATCAATTACCATCCTATAACCTGTGATAATTCTTTGTGGGATCAATTCATCCTTATCATTAGGAACAACAGTAATACCTCCCTTCTTAGGAACACAATGGACAAGACTTACCCACTGACTATCAGTAACGGGATAAATTATACCTGCCTCCAGAATCTTTAGTATTTCCTTTCTTACCACTTCTTTCATTTTAGGATTCAGACGTTGTTGAGGATCACGAACTGGTTTGGCATCTGCTTCCAAATTTATTTTATGTTGACATAGAGTGGGACTAATGCCCTTAAGATCATCAAGAGTATATCCAATAGCGGCACGATGCTTCTTCAGAGTTTTCAATAATCTTTCTTCTTCATGCTCTGAAAGGTTAGCACTAATAATAACAGGATATATCTTCTTTTCATCAAGATAAGCATATTTAAGATTATCAGGCAATGGTTTAAGCTCAAACACGGGATCACCCTTGGGTGGAGGAGGATCCCGTAAAATTTCAACAGGCAAATTGTGTTGCAGAATAGGTTCCTGTTTAAAGAATACTTCATCTATTTCCCTTCTTTCATTCATGAACATATAATTTCCATGGTCTAGAAAATAGTGTTCTAAAGGATCACTAGGAGGTACGGAAATAGAAGCAAGACCAATAATTTCATCCTTACTAGGCAATTCTTCCTCGCGATGTTGTTTACTAAATTTAGAGAAATTAAACTCATGAATCATATCATCCAAGCCAATAGTAACAACATTCTTTTCGCAATCTATCCTAGCATTAATAAAGTTCAAGACGGGTCTACCAAATATAATGGGACAAAAGCTATCTTGTGGGGAACTAAGAACAAGAAAATCAGCGGGATATTTGGTTTTCCCACACAAGACTTCAACATCTCTAACAATTCCCACTGGTGAAATAGTATCTCTATTGGCAAGTTTAATTGTGACATCAATTTCTTCTAACTCAGCAGGTGCAATTTCATGCTTAATCTCTTTATACAAGTCATAAGGTATAACACTAGCACCAGCACCCATATCACATAAGCCATGATAACAATGATCTCCTATTTTAACAGAAATAACAGGCACGCCTACCACAGGTCTATGTTTATCTTTAGTACACGGTTTAGAAATTCTAGCAGTTTCTCCGCAGAACTGAATAACATGCCCATCAATATTATCAGACAAGAGATCTTTAACAATAGCAATATTAGGTTCTACTTTAACTTGCTCAGGAGGTGTATAAGTTCTAATATTGCTTTTAGTTACAACAGTTGAAGCTTTAGCATGATCCTTTATTCTAACAGGGAAAGGTGGTCTCTCAACATAAGAAGTAGGAACAATAGGATCATTATAAGTGACAGTCTTTTCTTCAACTTTAATAGGTGCAGGTACTTTTACTTCTATGGGAGGATGATATTTAAACCACTTCTCCTTGGGGAGATCAACATAAGTGGCAAAAGATTCACAGAAAGAAGCTACTATCCCAGAGTCAAGTCCATATTTAGTGCTAAACTTACGGAAAATATCGGTATCCATAAAAGATTTAACACAATCAAACTTAGGTGTCGTACCTGACTCCTTACCTTCGTCGAGGTCCAAATCTTTAGAGTTGCGTTTAATTCTATCCTATAAATCCCATTTAAATTCAATAGTCTTCATCATAAAAGAGCCAATACAAGAAGTATCGAGCATGGTGCGATTGTTTTCAGAAAGCCGAGCATACAAATTTTGAATAATTGTTTCCCTAGAAAACCCATGATTGGTGCATGAATATAACATTGATTTAAGCCTCCCCCAAGCTTGAGCGATGCTTTCTCCTTCGTGAGGCCAGAAATTATATATATAATTGCGATCACGATGAACAAGATGCATAGGATAATACTTTTGATGAAATTCCAATTTCAATCTTTTATAGTTCCATGATCTCGTATCATCACATAACCTATACCATGTCAATATGTCTCCCTTCAAAGATAAAGGGAAGACCTTCTTCTTAGCAACATCATCGGGTATACCTGCAAGCTTAAATAATCCACAAACTTCATCCACATATATTAAGTGCTCATCGGGATGCTTTGTTCCATCTCCGTAAAAGGATTAGCTAGCAGTTTTTCCATCATACCGAAGGAAATTCAAAAGGAGTTTCATTTTCAATAGGTTCAGTAGGTTGAGGAGCAACACTTTGCTCTCTTTGGGACGGGGTGAAGATACCCCGAACAAGCCCCTCGTAGAATTACTTTCCATAGTAACAAGTGACATGAAATTTCAGCACACTATATAATTTTTCCTTACCAAATTCCACCTACCAAAAGTGCTACACTCCCGGCAACGGCGCTTTAAAAGAGTCTTGATGACCCACAAGTATAGGGGATCTATCGTAGTCCTTTCGATAAGTAAGAGTGTCGAACCCAACGAGGAGCGAAGGAAATGATAAGCGGTTTTCAGCAAGGTATTCTCTGCAAGTACTGAAATAAGTGGTAACAGATAGTTTTGTGATAAGGTAAATTGTAACGAGCAACAAGTAACAAAAGTAAATAAGGTGCAGCAAGGTGGCCCAATCCTTTTGTAGCAAAGGACAAGCCGAAACAAACTCTTATAATAGGAAAAGCGCTCCCGAGGACACATGGGAATATCGTCAAGCTAGTTTTCATCACGTTCATATGATTCGCATTCGGTACTTTGATAATTTGATATGTGGGTGGACCAGTGCTTAGGTGCTGTTCTTACTTGAACAAGCATCCCACTTATGATTAACCTCTATTGCAAGCATCCACAACTACAAGAAAAGTATTAAAGTAAACCTAACCATAGCATGAAACATATGGATCCAAATCAGCCCCTTACGAAGCAACGCATAAACTAGGGTTTAAGCTTACATCACTCTAGCAACCCATCATCTACTTATTACTTACCAATGCCTTCCTCTAGGCCCAAATAATGGTGAAGTGTTATGTAGTCGACGTACACATAACACCACTAGAGGCTAGACAACATACATCTCATCAAAATATCGAACGAATACCAAATTCACATGACTACTAATAGCAAGACTTCTCCCTTGTCCTCAGGAACAAACGTAACTACTCACAAAGCATATTCATGTTCATAATCAGAGGGGTAATAATATACACTAGAACATGATGGCGCACGTTGCCGCGCTCGTCCAATTTAATGGAAAATTATAGAAATGTCTACCAAAGTTATAGAATTATAATGTTGCGAATATATAATTCCATTTGATGAATATTTGATATAGTATTTTGGTGGCAGTTCACTAAACTAATAACGCGGGAACTTGGAAGTAGACCTATTTGGTGCAAAGCCACACAACAGAACATCATATTGGTTAGCTCATGCCATGGGCATGGAACAAGGGTGTCTAGGCAACTTTAAGTGACGTGTCACAGATGAAAATGCAAACTGGCTTGGGAGGGGGGGGGGGCGTGCCTCGGTGGCAGCTCATTCTGTTATTGTTAGCAAAAAAAATTGTAGTTGAATTATCATTCTGTTTTACAATAAAGTTACATAGGGAAGGATTGTTTATGTACTAACCAGCTTTGCCATATGGTAATTTTGATGCTTATTGTAATATTGACGATATCAGCATTATGTTTACTTGGTGACCTATGCAGTGCAGGCTTTGATGTAGGATGTTCTACTTATTTTTATTTTTTGTGCATACAATCATCTCGAGCGTACATGGATACCTCTCAGAACGTGGTGCAGCTGTTGCCGCCGCCGGCACCGTTGCTATTTCCTTCACCCATCAAGAGAGGAGCGGAAGGCTCGCAACGAAGATCGGTCGATGGCTTTTTTTGACATAAAGATTGATCGGTGCCTGCCAGCAGCCCAAGGCTGATTAAGCACAAATGGGCCTACATACGTGTATGGAGCAGCAGCCCAAGAAGAACAGACGATGGGATGGACCAGTCCAGACCTGATTAACCACAATGGGCCTTGGTAAGTGTACGGAGCAGCAGCCCAAGAAACACCAAACGATGGCCGATCGATCTAATCAGACGACAGCGACGTCAAAACGTTGTGAGGAGCCATAGCTCGTTCCGTTATACTGTTTCTTAATATAGGATCTGAACATATGATCTTCCACCAAATAAACCAACTAGCATCAACTACAAGGAGTAATCAACACTACTAGCAACCTACTAGCACCAATCCCGGACTTGGAGACAAGAATTGGATACAAGATATGAACTAGGGTTTGGAGATGAGATGGTGCTTTGGTGAAGATGTTGATGGAGATTGCCCTCTCCCGATGAGAGGAGGCGTTGGTGATGACGATGGTGATGATTTTCCCCTCCGGAGGAAGTGTCCCCGGCCCAAACAGCTCTGCGGAGCCCTAGATTGGTTCCACCTCGTGGCGGCGGAGTTTCGTCCCGAAAGGTTGCTTCTTATTTTTTCTCATCGAAATACTTCATATAGGAGAAGATGGGCGTCGGAGAGCCACCAGGGGGCCCACGAGGTAGGGGGGAACACCCTAAGGCGCCCCCACCCTCGTGTGAGCAGGGTGTGGGCCCCTGCCTTCATCTTTGGCGGGATTTTTCTTTATTTATTTTAAGATGTTCCGTGGAGTTTCAAGACTTTTGGAGTTGCAGAATAGGTCTCTAATATTTGCTCCTTTTCCAAATTCAGTACCGGCATTCTCCCTCTTTATGTAAACCTTGTAAAATAAGAGAGAATAGCCATAAGTATTGGGACATAATGTGAAATAACATCCCACAATGCAATAAATATTAATATAAAAGCATGATGCAAAATGGACGTATCACTAGGCTCGTCAAGTTTAACCCGAGTATTCTGCGTGTGCAAAACTGGCTTGCACCCGTTGTAGATGAACGTAGAGCTTATCACACCCGATCATCACGTGGTGTCTCGGCACGACGAACTTTGGCAACGGTGCATACTCAGGGAGAACACTTTTATCTTGAAATTTAGTGAGAGATCATCTTATAATGTTACCGTCAATCAAAGCAAAATAAGATGCATAAAGGATAAACATCACATGCAATCAATATAAGTGATATGATATGGCCATCATCATATTGTGCTTGTGATCTCCATCTCCGAAGCACCGTCATGATCACCATCATCACCGGCGCGACACCTTGATCTCCATCGTAGCATCGTTGTCGTCTCGCCAACTATTGCTTCTACAACTATCGCTACCACTTAGTGATAAAGTAAAGCATTACAGGGCGATTGCATTGCATACAATAAAGCGACAACCATATGGCTCTTGCCAGTTGCCGATAACTCGGTTACAAGACATGATCATCTCATACAATAAAATATAGCATCATGCCTTGACCATATCACATCACAACATGCCCTGCAAAAACAAGTTAGACGTCCTCTACTTTGTTGTTGCAAGTTTTACGTGGCTGCTACGGGCTGAGCAAGAACCGTTCTTACCTACGCATCAAAACCACAATGATAGTTCGTCAAGTTAGTGTCGTTTTAACCTTCTCAAGGACCGGGCTAGCCACACTCGGTTCAACTAAAGTTGGAGAAACTGACACCCGCCAGCCACCTATGTGCAAAGCACGTCGGTAGAACCAGTATCGCGTAAGCGTACGTGTAATCTCGGTCCGGGCCGCTTCATCCAACAATACCGCCGAACTAAAGTATGACATGCTGGTAAGCAGTATGACTTGTATCGCCCACAACTCACTTGTGTTCTTCTTGTGCATATAACATCTACGCATAAAACCAGGCTCGGATGCCCTTTGTTGGGGGAACGTAGTAATTTCAAAAATTCCCTCGCACACCGTGATCATGGTGATACATAGCAACGAGAGGGGAGAGTGTGTCCACGTACCCTCATAGACCGAAAGCGGAAGAGTTAACACAACGCGGTTGATGTAGTCGTACGTCTTCACGATCCGACCGATCCGTGTACCAAACGTACGGCACCTCCGAGTTCAGCACACGTTCAGCTCGATGACGTCCCTCGAACTCCGATCCAGCCGAGATTTGAGGGAGAGTTCCGTCAGCACGACGGTGTGGCGATAGTGATGATGATGCTACCAACGCAGGGCTTCGCCTAAGCACCTCTACGATATGATCGAGGTGGAATATGGTGGAGGGGGAACCACACACGACTAAGAGATCAAGAGATCAATTGTTGTGTCTAGAGGTGCCCCCTGCCCCGTATATAAAGGACCAGGGGAATGTTGGAAATATGCCCTAGAGGCAATAATAAAAGGATTATTATTATATTTCCTTGTTCGTGATAATTGTCTTTTATTCATGTTATAATTGTATTATCCGGAAATCGTAATACACATGTGAATACTTAGACCACAACATGTCCCTAGTGAGCCTCTAGTTGACTAGCTCGTTGATCAACAGATAGTCATGGTTTCCTGACTATGGACATTGGATGTCGTTGATAACGGGATCACATCATTAGGAGAATGATGTGATGGACAAGACCCAATCCTAAGCATAGCACAAGATCGTGTAGTTCGCTTTGCTAGAGCTTTTCCAATGTCAAGTATCTTTTCCTTAGACCATGAGATTGTGTAACTCCGGATACCATAGGAGTGCTTTGGGTGTACCAAACGTCACAACGTAATCGGGTGACTATAAAGGTGCACTACGTATCTCCGAAAGTGTCATTGGGTTGACACGGATCGAGACTGGGATTTGTCACTCCGTGTTACGGAGAGGTATCACTGGGCCCACTCGGTAGTGCATCATCATAATGAGCTGAAAATGACCAAGTGTCTGGTCACGGGATCATGCATTACGGTACGAGTAAAGTGACTTGCCGGTAACGAGATTGAACGAGATATTGGGATATCGACGATCGAATCTCAGGCAAGTAACATACCGTCTGACAAAGGGAATAGTATACGGGGTTGCTTGAATCCTCGACATCGTGGTTCATCGAATGAGATCATCGAGGAGTATGTGGGACCCAACATGTGTATCCAGATCCCGCTGTTGGCTATTGACCGGAGAGCCGTCTCGGTCATGTCTGCATATCTCCCGAACCCGTAGGGTCTACACACTTAAGGTTCGGTGACGCTAGGGTTATTAGGAAGATTTGTATGTGATTACCGAATGTTGTTAGGAGTCCCGGATGAGATCCCGGACGTCACGAGGAGCTCTGGAATGGTCGGGGGGTGAAGATTTATATATGGGAAGCTGTCATATGGTCACCGGAAAGTTTCGGGGGCATATCGGTATTGTACCGGGGCCACCGGAGGGGTTCCGGGGGTCCACCGGGAGGGGCCACCTCTCTCGGAGGGCCTCATGGGCCGTAAGGGGCAGGGAACTAGCCCCTGGAGGGTTGGGCGCCCCCCCTTTGGGCCCATGCGCCTAGGTTTGGGGGAAACCCTAGTGGGGGCGCCCCCCCCCTGCTTGGGGGGCAAGCCCCCTCCCTTGGCCGCCACCCCTCTAGATCTCATCTAGAGGGGGCCGGCCCCCTTGCCCCTTCCCCTATAAATAGAGGGGAGAGGGGAGGGCTGCAACACACATCAAAGGCGCAACCCCTCCCCTCCCCAACACCTCTCGTCCTCCGTTAAGTGCTTGGCGAAGCCTGCCGAGATCTTGCCTCTCCACCATCACCACGCCGTCGTGCTGCTGCTGGAGCCTTCTTCCTCAACATCTCCTTCCCCCTTGCTGGATCAAAAAGGAGGAGACGTCATACGCTCCGTACGTGTGTTGAACGCGGAGGTGCTGTCCGTTCGGCACTTGGTCATCGGTGATTTGAATCACGGCGAGTACGACTCCATCATCCCTGTTCTCTTGAACGCTTCCGCGCGCGATCTACAAGTGGTATGTAGATGCATCTCTCTCCTATCACTCATTGCTTAGATGAACTCATAGATGGATCTTGGTGAAACCGTAGGAAAATTTTTATTTTCTGCAACGTTCGCCAACAGTGGCATCATGAGCTAGGTCTATGCGTAGTTCTCTTTTGCACGAGTAGAACACAATTTGTTGTGGGCGTAGATGTTGTCAACTTTCTTGCCGCTACTAGTCTTATCTTGCTTCAGCGGTATTGTGGGATGAAGGGGCCCGTACCGACCTTACACGTACGCTTACGTGAGACAGGTTCCACCGACTGACATGCACTAGTTGCATAAGGTGGCTAGCGGGTGTCTGTCTCTCCCACTTTAGTTGGAGCGGATTCGATGAAAAGGGTCCTTATGAAGGGTAAATAGAAGTTGACAAATCACGCTGTGGCTTTCACTTAGGTAAGAAAACGTTCTTGCTAGAACCCTATTGCAGCCACGTAAAAAACTTGCAACAACAATTAGAGGACGTCTAACTTGTTTTTGCAGTAAGTGTTTTGTGATGTGATATGGCCAAAAGTTGTGATGAATGATGAATGATATATTTGTGATGTATGAGATCATGTTCTTGTAATAGGAATCACGACTTGCATGTCGATGAGTATGACAACCGGCAGGAGCCATAGGAGTTGTCTTAATTATTGTATGACCTGCATGTCATTGATTCAACGCCATGTAATTACTTTGCTTTATCACTAAACCGTTAGCTATAGTAGTAGAAGTAATAGTTGGCGAGCAACTTCATGGAGACACGATGATGGAGATCATGATGATGGAGATCATGGTGTCATGCCGGTGACAAGATGATCATGGAGCCCCGAAGATGAAGATCAAAGGAGCTATATGATATTGGCCATATCATGTCACTACTATATAATTGCATGTGATGTTTATTATGTTTATGCATCTTGTTTACTTAGAACGACGGTAGTAAATAAGATGATCCCTTATAATAATTTCAAGAAAGTGTTCTCCCTAACTGTGCACCGTTGCTAAAGTTCATAGTTTCGAAGCACCACGTGATGATCGGGTGTGATAGATTCTTACGTTCACATACAACGGGTGTAAGACAGTTTTACACATGCAAAACACTTAGGTTAACTTGACGAGCCTAGCATGTACAGACATGGCCTCGGAACACAAGAGACCGAAGGTCGAACATGAGTCGTATGGAATATACGATCAACATGGAGATGTTCACCGACGATGACTAGTCCGTCTCACGTGATGATCGGACACGGCCTAGTCGACTCGGATCATGTAACACTTAGATGACTAGAGGGATGTCAAATCTGAGTGGGAGTTCATTATATAATTTGATTAGATGAACTTAATTATCTTGAACATTAGTCTAAAACCTTTGCAAAATGTCTTGTAGATCAAATGGCCAACGCTCATGTCACCATGAAATTCAACGCGTTCCTAGAGAAAACCAAGACGAAAGATGATGGCAGCAACTATTCGGACTGGGTCCGGAACCTGAGGATCATCCTCATAGCAGCCAAGAAACAATATGTCCTAGAAGCACCGCTAGGTGAAGCACCCATCCCAGAGAACCAAGACATTATGAATGCTTGGCAGTCTCGTGCTGATGATTACTCCCTCGCTCAGTGCGGCATGCTTTACAGCTTAGAACCGGGCTCCAAAAGCGTTTTGAGCAACACGGAGCATATGAGATGTTCGAGGAGCTGAAAATGGTTTTCCAAGCTCATGCCCGGTCGAGAGATATGAAGTCTCCGACAAGTTCTATAGTTGTAAGATGGAGGAAAACAGTTACAAGGAGCACATACTCAAAATGTCTGGTTTGCACAACCGCTTTGTCCCGGTGGACATTAACCTCCCGGATGAGGCGGTCATTGACAGAATCCTTGATCGCTCCCACCGAGCTACAAGAGCTTTGTTATGAACTACAATATGCAGGGGATGGTGAAGACCATTCCTGAAGTATTCTCAATGCTGAAGTTAGCAGAGGTTGAAATCAAGAAAGAACATCAAGTATTGATGGTTAGTAAAACCACTAAGTTCAAGAAAGGCAAGGGTAAGAAGAACTTCAAGAAGGACGGCAAAGATGTTGCCGCCCGTGTAAGCCGATTCTTTGGGAAGAAGTCAAAGAATGGACCCAAGCCCGAGGTGAGTGCTTTTATTGCAAAGGGAAGGGCCTTTGAAGCGGAACTGCCCCAAATACTTAGCGGACAAGAAGGTAGGCAACACTAAAGGTATATTTGATATACATGTAATTGATGTGTACCTTACCGATTACTCGTAGTAACTCCTGGGTATTTGATACCGGTGCCGTTGCTCACATTTGTAACTCACAGCAGGAGCTGTGGAATAAACGGAGACTGGCGAAGGACGAGGTGACGATGCGCGTCGGGAATGGTTCCAAGGTCGATGTGATCACCGTCGGCACACTACCTCTACATTTACCTATGGGATTAGTTTTAAACCTCAATAATTGTTATTTAGTGCCAAGTTTGAGCATGAACATTGTACCAGGATCTCGTTTAATGCGAGATGGCTACTCATTTAAATCCGAGAATAATGGTTGTTCTATTTATATATGTTTTATGGTCATGCTCCGATGGTCAATGGTTTATTCTTAATGAATCTCGAACGTAATATTACACATATTCATAGTGTGAATACCAAAAGATGTAAAGTTGATAACGATAGTCCCACATACTTGTGGTAATCGCCGCCTTGGTCACATTGGTGTCAAGCGCATGAAGAAGCTCCATTCGATGGACTTTTAGAGTCTCTCGATTATGAATCATTTGACACGTATGTAACCATGCCTCATGGGCAAAATGACCAAGACTCCGTTCTCCGGAACAATGGAGCGAGCAACCAACTTATTGGAAATCATACATACCGATGTGTGTGGTCCAATGAGCGTTGAGGCTCATGGAGGATATCGTTATGTTCTCACTCTCACCGATGACTTGAGTAGATATGGGTATGTCTACTTGATGAAACACAAGTCTGAGACCTTTGAAAAGTTCAAGGAATTTCAGAATGAGGTAGAGAATCAACGTGACCGAAAAATAAAGTTCTTACGATCAGATCTTGGAGGAGAATATTTAAGTCACGAATTTGGTACACACTTAAGGAAATGTGGAATCGTTTCACAACTAACGCCGCCTGGAACACCTCAACAGAACGGTGTGTCCGAACGTCAGAATCGCACTCTATTGGATATGGTGCGATCTATGATGTCTCTTACCGATTTACCGCTATCATTCTGGGGATACGCTCTAGAGACAGCTACATTCACTTTAAATAGGGCACCATCTAAATCCGTTGAGACGACACCGTATGAATTATGGTTTTGGAACAAACCTAAGCTGTCGTTTCTAAAAGTTTGGGGATGCGATGCTTATGTCAAGAAACTTCAACCTGAAAAGCTCGAACCCAAGTCGGAAAAATGCGTCTTCATAGGATACCCTAAGGAAACCATTGGGTATACCTTCTACCTTAGATCCGAAGGCAAGATCTTTGTTGCCAAGAACGGATCCTTTCTTGAAAAAGAGTTTCTCTCAAAAGGAGTAAGTGGGAGGAAAGTAGAACTCGATGAAGTACTACCTCTTGAACCGGAAAGTAGTGCAGCTCAGAAATTGTTTACGTGGTGCCTACACCGGCGGAGAGGAAATTAATGATGATGATCAAGGTACTTCGGATCAAGTTGTTACGAACTTCAGAGGTCCACGAGGACACGCTCCACACCGTGAGTGGTATGGCAACCCTGTCCTGGAAATCATGTTGTTAGACAACGGTGAACCTTCGAACTATGAAGAAGCGATGGCGGGCCCAGATTCCAACAAATGGCTTGAAGCCATGCAATCCGAGATAGGATCCATGTATGAAAACAAAGTATGGACTTTGACAGACTTGCCCGATGACCGGCGAGCGATAGAAAACAAATGGATCTTTAAGAAGAAGAAGGACGCGGATGGTAATGTTACCATCTATAAAGCTCGACTTGTCGCTAAAGGTTATCGGCAAGTTCAAGGGATTGACTACGATGAGACTTTCTCTCCCGTGGCGAAGCTGAAGTCCGTCCGAATCATGTTAGCAATTGCTGCATACTATGATTATGAGATATGGCAAATGGACGTCAAAAGCGGCATTCCTTAACGGCTATCTTAAGGAAGAACTGTATATGATGCAGCCGGAAGGTTTTGTCGACCCTAAGAACGCTAATAAGGTGTGCAAGCTCCAGCGATCCATTTATGGGCTGGTGCAAGCATCTCGGAGTTGGAACACTCGCTTTGATGAGATGATCAAAGCGTTTGGGTTTATGCAGACTTATGGAGAAGCCTGCGTACAAGAAAGTGAGTGGGAGCTCTGTAGCATTTCTCATATTATATGTAGATGACATACTTTTGATGGGAAATGATATAGAACTCTTGGACAACATAAAGGCCTACTTGAATAAAAGTTTTTCAATGAAGGACCTTGGAGAAGCTGCTTATATATTAGGCATCAAGATCTATAGAGATAGATCGAGACGCCTCATAGGTCTTTCACAAAGCACATACCTTGAAAAGATATTGAAGAAGTTCAAAATGGATCAGTCCAAGAAAGGGTTCTTGCCTGTATTACAAGGTGCGAAATTGAGCTCGGCTCAATGCCCGACCACGACAGAAGATATAGAAGAGATGAGTGTCATCCCCTATGCATCAGCCATAGGTTCAATCATGTATGCCATGTTGTGTACCAGACCCGATGTAAACCTTGCCATAAGTTTGGTAGGAAGGTACCAAAGTAATCCCGGCAAGGAACACTGGACAACGGTCAAGAATATCCTGAAGTACCTGAAAAGGACTAAGGACATGTTTCTCGTTTATGGAGGTGACGAAGAGCTCGTCGTAAAGGGTTACGTTGATGCTAGCTTCGACACAGATCTGGATGACTCTAAGTCACAAACCAGATACGTGTACTTGTTGAATGGTGGAGCAGTAAGCTGGTGTAGCTGCAAGCAGAGCGTCGTGGCGGGATCTACATGTGAAGCGGAGTACATGGCAGCCTCGGAGGCAGCGCATGAAGCAATATGGGTGAAGGAGTTCATCACCGACCTAGGAGTCATACCCAATGCGTCGGGGCCGATCAAACTCTTCTGCGTGACAACACCTTGGAGCTATTGCACTTGCCAAGGAGCCCGTGTTTCACAAGAAAACCAGGCACATCAAGCGCCGCTTCAACTCCATTCATGAAAATGTTCAAGATGGAGACATAGAAATTTGCAAAGTGCATACGGATCTGAATGTCGCAGATCCGCTGACTAAACCTCTTCCATGAAAGCAAAACATGATCAACACCGTAACTCTATGGGTGTTCGATTGATCACAATGTAACTACATTATTGACTCTAGTGCAAGTGGGAGACTGTTGGAAATATGCCCTAGAGGCAATAATAAAAGGATTATTATTATATTTCCTTGTTCGTGATAATTGTCTTTTATTCATGCTATAATTGTATTATCCGGAAATCGTAATACACGTGTGAATACTTAGACCACAACATGTCCCTAGTGAGCCTCTAGTTGACTAGCTCATTGATCAACAGATAGTCATGGTTTCCTGACTATGGACATTGGATGTCGTTGATAACGGGATCACATCATTAGGAGAATGATGTGATGGACAAGACCCAATCCTAAGCATATCACAAGATCGTGTAGTACGTTTTGCTAGAGCTTTTCCAATGTCAAGTATCTTTTCCTTAGACCATGAGATCGTGTAACTCCCGGATACCATAGGAGTTCTTTGGGTGTACCAAACGTCACAACGTAACTAGGTGACTATAAAGGTGCACTATAGGTATCTCTGAAAGTGTCTGTTGGGTTGACACGGATCGAGAGTGGGATTTGTCACTCCGTGTTACGGAGAGGTATCACTGGGCCCACTCGGTAGTGCATCATCATAATGAGCTCAAAATGACCAAGTGTCTGGTCACGGGATCATGCATTATGGTACGAGTAAAGTGACTTGCCGATAACGAGATTGAACGAGGTATTGGGATACCGACGATCGAATCTCGGGCAAGTAACATACTGTCTAACAAAGGGAATAGTATACATGGTTGCTTGAATCCTCGACATCGTGGTTCATCCGATGAGATCATCAAGGAATATGTGGGAGCCAACATGGGTATCCAGATCCCGCTGTCTCGGTCATGTCTGCATATCTCCCGAACCCGTAGGGTCTACACACTTAAGGTTCGGTGACGCTAGGGTTATTAGGAAGACTTGTATGTGATTACCGAATGTTGTTCGGAGTCCCGGATGAGATCCCGGACATCACGAAGAGCTCCGGAATGGTCCGGAGGTGAAGATTTATATATGGGTAGCTGTCATACGGTCACCAGAAAGTTTCGGGGGCATATCGGTATTGTACCGGGGCTACCGGAGGGGTTCCGGGGGTCCACCGGGAGGGGCCACCTCTCTCGGAGGGCCTCATGGGCCGTAAGGGGCAGGGAACCAGCCCCTGGAGGGCTGGGCGCCCCCCCCCTTTGGGACCATGAGCCTAGGGTTGGGGGAAACCCTAGTGGGGGCGCCCCCCCCTTTCTTGGGGGGCAAGCCCCCTCCCTTGGCCGCCGCCCCCCCTCTAGATCTCATCTAGAGGGGGCCGGCCCCCTTGCCCCTTCCCCTGTAAATAGAGGGGCGAGGGGAGGGCTGCAACACACATCAAAGGCGCAGCCCCTCCCCTCCCCAACACCTCTCGTCCTCCGTTAAGTGCTTGGCGAAGCCCTGTCGGAGTACTGCCTCTCCACCATCACCACGCCGTCGTGCTACTGCTGGAGCCTTCTTCCTCAACTTCTCCTTCCCCCTTGCTAGATCAAGAAGGAGGAGACGTCATCTGCTCCGTACATGTGTTGAACGTGGAGGTGCTGTCCGTTTGGCACTTGGTCATCGGTGATTTGAATCACGGCGAGTACGACTCCATCACCCCCGTTCTCTTGAACGCTTCCGCACGCGATCTACAAGTGGTATGTAGATGCATCTCTCTCCTATTATTCGTTGCTTAGATGAACTCATAGATGGATCTTGGTGAAACCGTAGGAAAAAATTTATTTTCTGCAACGTTCCCCAACAGGGAAGGGGGCGCCCGGCCAAGAGGAGGGCGCGC
This sequence comes from Aegilops bicornis, assembly GCA_021605145.1. Classification (NCBI taxonomy): domain Eukaryota; kingdom Viridiplantae; phylum Streptophyta; class Magnoliopsida; order Poales; family Poaceae; genus Aegilops; species Aegilops bicornis. The sequence continues at coordinate 271,771,159 of CM038671.1, read as the reverse complement.
CGGGGAGGAGTCCTACTCCCACCGTGAGTAGGACTCCCTCTTTTCCTAGTTGGAGTAGGAGGGGGAAAGGAAGGGAAGGAGAGAGGGGGAAGGAAAGGCCCCCTCCTTGTCCAATTCGGACTAGAGGGGGAGGGGGCGCGCGGCCAGCCCTAGCCGCCCCTCCTCTTCTCCACTAAGGCCCATCTTGGCCCATTAAACTCCCCGGGGGGTTCCGGTAACCCCCCGGTACTCCCGTATGTGTCCGAAACTCCCTGAAACCATTCTGGTGTCCGAACATAGTCGGCCATATATCGATCTTTATGTCTCGACCATTTCGAGACTCCCCGTCATGTCCGTGATCATATCCGGGACTCCAAACTACCTTCAGTACATCAAAACACAAAACTCATAATATCGATCGCCATCTAACTTTAAGCGTGCGGACCCTACGGGTTCGAGAACTTTGTAGACATGACCGAGGCACGTCTCCGGTCAATAACCAATAGTGGAACCTGGATGCTCATATTGGCTCCTACATATTCTATGAAGATCTTTATTGGTCAAACCGCATAACAACATACGTTGTTCCCTTTGTCATCGGTATGTTACTTGCCCGAGATTCGATCGTCGGTATCTCAATACTTAGTTCAATCTCGTTACCGGCAAGTCCCTTTACTCGTTCCGTAATACATCATCTCGCAACTAACTCATTAGTCACAATGCTTGCAAGGCTTATAGTGATGTGCATTACCGAGAGGGCCCAGATATACCTCTCTGACAATCGGAGTGACAAATCCTAATCTCAAAATACGCCAACCCAACAAGTACCTTTGGAGACACCTGTAGAGCACCTTTATAATCACCCAGTTACATTGTGACGTTTGGTAGCACACAAAGTGTTCCTCCGGTAAACGGGAGTTGCATAATGTCATAGTCATAGGAACATGTATAAGTCATGAAGAAAGCAATAACAACATACTAAACGATCAAGTGCTAAGCTAATGGGATGGGTCAAGTAAATCACATCATTCTCCTAATAATGTGATCTCGTTAATCAAATGACAACTCATGTCCATGGCTAGGAAACTTAACCATATTCGATTAACGAGCTAGTCAAGTAGAGGCATACTAGTGACACTATGTTTATCTATGTATTCACACATGTATTGTGTTTCCGGTTAGTACAATTCTAGGATGAATAATAAACATTTATCATGATACGAGGAAATAAATAATAACTTTATTATTGCCTCTAGGGCATATTTCCTTCACTACTTGTCACGGACGTGATGCCTATATACAAGATCATACCTAGATATTCTCATAACTATGCTCAATTCTATCAATTGCTCGATAGTAATTTGTTCACCCACCGTAATCCTTATGCTATCTTGAGAGAAGCCACTAGTGAAACCTATGGCCCCCTGGTCTATTTTACATCATATTAATCTCCCGTCAACAAGCTATTTCTATTACCGTTTATTTGCTTTCTTTACTTTTAGTCTTTATCATAAAAATACCAAAAATATTATCTTATCATCTCTATCAGATCTCACTTTTGCAAGTGGCCGTGAAGGGATTAACAACCCCTTTATCGCGTTGGTTGCAAGGTTCTTATTTGTTTGTGTAGGTGCGTGGGACTTGAGCATGGTCTCCTACTGTATTGATAGCTTGGTTCTGAAAAAATGAGGGAAATACTTATGCTACTTTACTGCATCACCCTTTCCTCTTCAAGGGAAAACCATCGCAGTGCTCAAGAGGTAGCAAGAAGGATTTCCGGCGCCGTTGCTGGGGAGGCTTACACCAAGTCAAGTTAAGATTTGATTTCCAGTCAACGAGCCTTTTTTGGCGCCGTTGCCAGGGAGTCTACGCACAAGACAAGACATACCAAGTACCCATCACAAACCTATCCCTCGCATTACATTATTTGTCATTTGCCTCTCGTTTTCCTCTCCCCCACTTCACCCTTGCTGTTTTATTCACCCTCTTTTCCCTTCGCCTCTTTTTGCTTGCCTCTTGTGTTCCGTGTGCCGTCATGGCTAGTCCTTTATCTACTCCTTTGTCTCCCGAGAATGAAGTTCTTAATTTTAAACAAAGGGAGGGAGAAAATCTAAAAGATGCTTGGTACAGAATTTGCAATGCGCAAAATAGATCTACTAGGAAGCAATCTACTTCTGTTCTTCTTTGCAATTTTTATGTAGGCATCACTCCTTGGAATAGATATATTCTTGATACCATTACCGGAGGAAATTTCTTGGGTAGCCATACTTTTGATTCTTATAATGCTATGATAGATTTGTTTGACCCACCACCTCTTTTGGTTAATGGAACTACTTTAACTTTGGAACATGTGATGCAACGGCTTGAAATTATTGAAAATAAAGTTGCTACCGTAGAGTTGATTGAAAATTTGGATAGAAAGATCCACAACCAAGTTACCCAATACAGATCTAAGGTAGGAATTGCTCTCAAAATTTTTAAAGAAAAGGAACCTATGGTTAATGAAAAGATAGATCAAGATTCCACTAGAATTGATAAAATTGAGGATATTATTACCAACCTAGGGTCTGATTTTTCTTCCGTAAAAAACACTCCTTCTAATGCTAATATTGCCAAATTAATGTATGTTCCTAAAAATAAGGGTGAAACCTCTAGTAAGGGGAATGCGGACCTCAAATCCATAAGTGTTCACCCCAACTTTCTTGCTATCCTTAAGGTACCTTTTTCTACAAATAATTTTCTTGATTTTGTGCCGAGGAGTTTGATAATTAATAAAAAGAAAGATACTACTAGGGGTTATAGGTGTCTTATTGAAGAATTGCCTACCAAAGATGGCAATAACTAGTTCTATCCTTGCTTTTATGCCTAGCTAGGGGCGTTAAACGATAGCGCTTGTTGGGAGGCAAACCACTTTTGTTTTATTTTCTTGATTTTTATTTCTATTTAGTAATAAATCTTTGATCTAGCCTCTGGTTAGATGTGTTTTTACGCTTTAATTAGTGTTTGTGCCAAGTGAAACCTATAGGATCTTCTTGGATGATAGTTATTTGATCTTGCTGAAAATTCCAGAAACTTTCTGTTCACAAAAACAATTGTTTAAAATCACCAGAACGTGATAAAATACTGATTCCAATTGCAGTAGATCAATAAACAAATTATCTAGGTTGTCCTATTTTGGTAGATTTTCTCCGTTCCAGAAGTTTGCGTTAGATACAGATTACTACAGACTGTTCTGTTTTTGACAGATTCTGTTTTTCGTGTGTTGTTTGCTTATTTTGATGAATCTATGGCCAGTAAACGAGTTTATAAACCATAGAGAAGTTGGAATACAGTAGGTTTAACACAAATATAAATAAAGAATGAGTTCTTTACAGTACCTTGAAGTGGTGTTTTGTTTTCTTTCGCTAACGGAGCTCACGAGATTTTCTGTTAAGTTTTGTGTTGTGATGTTTTCAAGTTTTGGGTAAAGATTTGATGGATTATGGAACAAGGATTGGAAAGAGCCTAAGGTTGGGGATGCCCAAGGCAACCCAAGGTAAAATTCAAGGACACCAAAAGCCTAAGCTTGGGGATTCCAAGGAAGGCATCCCCTCTTTCGTCTTCGTCTATCGGTAACTTTACTTGGGGCTATATTTTTATTCACCACATGATATGTGTTTTGCTTGGAGCGTCTTGTATGATTTGAGTCTTTTATTTTTAGTTTACCACAATCATCCTTGCTGTACACACCTTTTGAGAGGGACACACATGATTCGGAATTTGTTAGAATACTCTATGTGCTTCACTTATATCTTTTGAGCTATATAGTTTTTGCTCTAGTGCTTCACTTATATCTTTTACAGCACGGTGGTGGTTTTGTTTTATAGAAATTATTGATCTATCATTCTTCACTTATATTATTTTGAGAGTCCTACAAAACAACATGGTAATTTGCTTAAATTGAGAAATTAGTCCTATTATGATAGGCATCCAAGATTAGTAAAAACTTTCTTTTAAGTGTGTTGAATACTAAGAGAAGTTTGATGCTTGATTGTTTTGAGACATGGAGGTAGTGATATTAAAGTTGTGCTAGTTGAGTAGTTGTGAATTTGAGAAATACTTGTGTTGAAGTTTGCAAGTCCCATAGCATGCACGTATGGTAAACGTTGTGTAACAAATTTGAAACATGAGGTGTTCTTTGATTGTCCTCCTTATGAGTGGCGATCGGGGACGAGTGATGGTCTTTCCTACCAATCTATCCCCCTAGGAGCATGCGCGTAGTGCTTGGTTTTTGATGACTTGTAGATTTTTCAATAAGTATGTGAGTTCTTTATGACTCATGTTGAGTCCATGGATTATACGCACTCTCACCCTTCCATCATTGCTAGCCTCTTCGGTACCGTGCATTGCCCTTTCTCACCTTGAGAGTTGGTGCAAACTTCGCCGGTGCATCCAAACCCCGTGATACGATATGCTCTAACACACATAAACCTCCTTATATCTTCCTCAAAACAGCCACCATACCTACCTATTATGGCATTTCCATAGCCATTCCGAGATATATTGCCATGCAACTTTCCACCGTTCCGTTTATTATGACACGCTTCATCATTGTCATATTGCCTTGCATGATCATGTAGTTGACATCGTATTTGTGGCAAAGCCACCATGCATAATTTTTTATACATGTCACTCTTGATTCATTGCCCATCCCGGTACACCGCCGGGGGCATTCATATAGAGTCATATTTTGTTCTAGTATCGAGTTGTATCCATTGAGTTGTAAATAAATAGAAGTGTGATGATCATCATTCATAGAGCATTGTCCCAAAAAAAGGCCAAAAAAAGGAAAGGCCCAAAAAAATATAAAAATAAAAAGGGGCAATGCTACTATCCTTTTTCCACACTTGTGCTTCAAAGTAGCACCATGATCTTTATAATAGAGAGTCTTTTGTTTTGTCACTTTCATATACTAGTGGGAATTTTTCATTATAGAACTTGGCTTGTATATTCCAACAATGGGCTTCCTCAAATGCCCCAGGTCTTCGTGAGAAAGCAAGTTGGATGTACACCCACTTAGTTTCTTTTATTGAGCTTTCATACATTTATAGCTCTAGTGCATCCATTGCATGGCAATCCCTACTCCTTGCATTGACATCAATTGATGTGCATCTCCCTAGCCCATTGATTAGCCGCGTCAATGCGAGACTTTATCCTTTATTGTCTTCTCCACATAACCCCCATCATTATATTCTATTCCGCCCATAGTGCTATGTCCATGGCTCACGCTCATGTATTGCGTGAAAGTTGAAAAAAGTTTGAGATTACTAAAGTATGAAACAATTGCTTGGCTTGTCATCGGGGTTGTGCATGATGAGAGCATTCTTGTGTGACGAAAATGGAGCATGACCAAACTATATGATTTTGTAGGGATGAACTTTCTTTGGCCATGTTATTTTGAGAAGACATAATTGCTTAGTTAGTATGCTGGAAGTATTATTACTTTTATGTCAATATTAAACTTTTATCTTGAATCTTTCAGATATGAATATTCATGCCACAATTGAGAGAATTACATTGAAAATTATGCTAAGTAGCATTCCACATCAAAAATTCTGTTTTTATCATTTACCTACTCGAGGACGAGCATGAATTAAGCTTGGGGATGCTTGATACGTCTCCAACGTATCTATAATTTTTTATTGTTCCATGCTATTATATATTCTATTTTGGATGTTCAATGGGCTTTATTATACACTTTTATATTATTTTTGGGACTAACCTATTAGCCGGAGGCCCAACCCAAATTGCTATTTTTTTGCCTATTTCAGTGTTTCGAAGGAAAATGATATCAAACGGAGTCCAAACGGAATGAAACCTTCGGGAACGTGATTTTCGAAACAAACGTGATCCAGAGGACTTGGAGTGGACGTCAAGCAATCAACGAGGAGGCCACGAGGCAGGGGCGCGCCTACCCCCCTGGGCGCGCCCTCCACCCTCGTGGGCCCCTCATAGCTCCACCGACCTACTTCTTCCTCCTATATATACCTACGTACCCCGAGAACTTCAAAACAGGAGCCAAAACCCTATTTCCACCGCCGCAACCTTCTGTACCCGTGAGATCCCATCTTGGGACCTTTTCCGGCGCTCCGCCGGAGGGGGCATCGATCATGGAGGGCTTCTACATCAACACAATAGCCTCTCCGATGATGTGTGAGTAGTTTACCTCAGACCTTCGGGTCCATAATTATTAGCTAGATGGCTTATTCTCTCTCGTTGGATCTCAATACAAAGTTCTCCTCGATCTTCTCGGAGTTCTATTCGATGTAATCTTCTTTTGCGGTGTGTTTGTCGAGATCCGATGAATTGTGGGTTTATAATCAAGATTATCTATGTACGATATTTGAATCTCCTCTAAATTCTTTTATGTATGATTGGTTATCTTTTTTTGACAGAAAGACTGTAAGGGAACCCCTTACAGTACAATTGGTGCAACAAACCCAAATTGCAAGTACCATGCCTTGAACCTGGGTGGGTGGGAAGGCATCAGCCCCTTCCCACCACTAGGCTATGCCTTAGTCTGCTGATTGGTTATCTTTGCAAGTCTCTTCAAATTATCAGTTTGGTTTGGCCTACTAGATTGATCTTTCTTGCAATAGGAGAAGTGCTTAGCTTTGGGTTCAATCTTGCGGTGCTCGATCCTAGTGACAGTAGGGGAAACGACACGTATTGTATTGTTGCCATCGAGGATAAAAAGATGGGGTTTATATCATATTGCATGCGTTTATCCCTCTACATCATGTCATCTTGCTTAAAGCATTACTCCGTTCTGATGAACTTAATACTCTAGATGCATGCTGGATTGCGGTCGATGTGTGGAGTAATAGTAGTAGATGCAGGCAGGAGTCGGTCTACTTGTCACGGACATCATGCCTATATACAAGATCATACCTAGATATTCTCACAACTATGCTCAATTCTATCAATTGCTCGACAATAATTTGTTCACCCACCGTAATCTTTATGCTATCTTGAGAGAAGCCACTAGTGAAACCTATGGCCCCCGGGTCTATTTTCCATCATATTAATCCACCGTCAACAAGCTATTTCTATTACCGTTTATTTTGCTTACTTTAATTTTAGTCTTTATCATAAAAATACCAAAAATATTATCTTATCATCTCTATCAGATCTCACTTTTGCAAGTGGCCATGAAGGGATTGACAACCCCTTTATCGCGTTGGTTGCAAGGTTCTTATTTGTTTGTGTAGGTGCGTGGGACTTGAGCGTGGTCTCCTACTGGATTGATACCTTGGTTCTCAAAAACTGAGGGAAATACGTATGCTACTTTACTGCATCATCCTTTCCTCTTCAAGGGAAAACCAACGCAGTGCTCAAGAGGTAGCACGGATCTTACTCTGGCTGGCCTACGAGGTTCAGTAGTAACTTGATCTGAAGTTACATGATCATAATCATTAGCTTCCTCACTAATTGGTGTAGAAGTCACATGAACTGATTTCTGTGATGAACTACTTTCCAATAATGGAGCAGGTATAGTTACCTCATCAAGTTCTACTTTCCTCCCACTCACTTCTTTCGAGATAAACTCCTTCTCTAGAAAGGATCCATTCTTGGCAATGAATGTCTTGTCGTCAGATCTATGATAGAAGGTGTACCCAACAGTCTCCTTTGGGTATCCTAAGACACATTTCTCCGATTTGGGTTCGAGCTTATCAGGTTGAAGCTTTTTCACATAAGCATCGCAGCCCCAAACTTTAAGAACCGACAACTTGGGTTTCTTGCCAAACCATAGTTCATAAGGTGTCATCTCAACGGATTTAGATGGTGCCCTATTTAACATGAATGCAGCTGTCTCTAAAGCATAACCCCAAAAACGATAGCGGTAAATCAGTAAGAGACATCATAGATCACACCATATCTAGTAAAGTACGATTACGACGTTCGTGTTGGGGAACGTAGTAATTTCAAAAAAATCCTACCCACACACAGGATCATGGTGATGCATAGGAATGAGAGGGGAGAGTGTGTCCACGTACCCTCATAGACCGAAAGTGGAAGTGTTAGCACAACGTAGTTGATGTAGTCGTACGTCTTCACGATCCGACTGATCCGAGTACCGAACGTACGGCACCTCCAAGTTCAGCACACTTCAGCTTGATGACGTCCCTCGAACTCCGATCCAATCGAGCTTTGAGGGAGAGTTTCATCCGCACGACGGCGTGGTGACATTGATGATGATGCTACCGACGCAGGACTTCACCTAAGCACCGCTACGATATGATCGAGGTGGAATATGGTGGAGGGGGGCACCGCACACGGCTAAGAGATCAAGAGATTAATTGTTGTGTCTAGAGGTGCCCCCCTACCCCCGTATATAAAGGACCAAGGGAAGGGGGTGACCGACCAGGAGGAGGGCGCGCCAGGGAGGAGTCCTACTCCCACCGGGAGTAGGACTCCCTCTTTTCCTAGTCGGAGTAGGAGGGGGAAATGAAGGGAAGGAGAAAGGGGGAAGGAAAGGGGGCGTCGCCCCCCTCCTTGTCCAATTCAGACTAGAGGGGGAGGGGGCGTGCGGCCAGCCCTAGCCGCCCCTCCTCTTCTCCACTAAGGCCCATCTTGGCCCATTAAACTCCCCGGGGGGTTCCGGTAACCCCTCGGTACTCCGGTATGTGTCTGAAACTCCCCGAAACCATTCCGGTGTCTGAACATAGTTGAGGGAGTCCTGGACTAGGGGGTGTCCGGATAGCCGAACTATCATCTTTGGCCGGACTCCTAGACTATGAAGATACAAGATTGAAGACTTCGTCCCGTGTCCAGATGGGACTTTCCTTGGCGTGGAAGGCAAGCTTGGCGTCTGGATATGTAGATCTCCTACCATTGTAACCGACTGTGTAACCCTAACCCTATCCGATGTCTATATAAACCGGAGGGTTTTAGTCCGTGGGACTAACAACAATCATACCATAGGCTAGCTTCTAGGGTTTAGCCTCTCCGATCTCGTGGTAGATCTACTCTTGTACTACCCATATCATCAATATTAATCAAGCAGGAGTAGGGTATTACCTCCATCGAGAGGGCCGAACCTGGGTAAAAACATCGTGTCCCTTGTCTCCTATTACCATCCGCCTAGACGCACAGTTCGGGACCCCCTACCCGAGATCCGCCGGTTTTGACACCGACATTGGTGCTTTCGTTGAGAGTTCCTCTGTGTTGTCACCTATAGGCCCGATGGCTCCTTCGATCATCAACAACGACAGGGTCCAGGGTGAGACTTTTCTCCCCGGAGAGATCTTCGTATTCGGCGGCTTTGCACTGCGGGCCAATTCGCTTGGCCATCTGGAGCAGATCGAAAGCTATGCCCCTGGCCATCAGGTCAGATTTGGGAGTTTGAACTACACGGCCGACATCTGCGGAGACTTTATCTTCGACGGATTCGAACCACAGCCAAGTGCGCCGCACTGTCTCGATGGGCACGATCTAGCTCTGCCGCCGAACAGTGTCCTGGAGGCCGCACCAGCGTCCGCTCCGACCCTTAGCTCGGAGCCGACTCCCCCAATCGAGGACGAGTGGTTGGACACCGCCTCGGGGGCTACGATCTCAACGGTGATTGAGCCGAACTCCATCCCTGTCCTTTGCGAAGACCGTGACTCCAGGGTGCCGGACTCCTCTCCGGACTCCGAACCCTCCGCGCCTCTGCCAATCGAATCCGATTGGGCGCCAGTTATGGAGTTCACTGCCGCGGACATTTTTCAGCACTCGCCCTTTGGCGACATCCTGAATTCACTAAAGTCTCTCTCTTTATCCGGAGAGCCCTGGACGGACTACGGTCAGGAAGGTTGGGATGCGGACGACGAAGAAATTCAACGCCCACCCACCACCCACTTTGTAGCCACTGTCGATGATTTAACCGACATGCTCGACTTCGACTCCGAAGACATCGACGGTATGGACGACGATGCGGGAGATGAACAAGAACCAACGCCTACAGGGCACTGGAAGGCCACCTCGTCATATGAAATATACATGGTGGACATCCCAAAAGATGGGAAGGGCGATGGAACGGCGGAGGATGACCCCTCCAGGAAACAACCCAAGCGCCCGACGTCGTGGCGCCGCTCTAAATCCCGCCACAAGAAAACGGTGATTCCGGCATGGGAGACAATAATACCCCGCATTGTCAAGACGACCCCTCCAGCAGGACTTAGCGCAGGAGGAGGGCGAAGCAAGTACGCACGATAGTGCGGCAGAAAGAGAAGTAGAGGACGATAATTATGCACCTCCCTCCGAAGATGAGGAAAGCCTCGACGACGACGAATTCGTCGTGCCTGAGGATCCCGCCAAACAGGAGCGTTTCAAACGCAGGCTTATGGCCACGGAAAGCAGCCTCAAGAAAAAGCAGCAGCATCTTAGAGCTGACCAAGATCTGCTAGCTGACAGATGGACTGAAGTCCTTGCGGCCGAAGAGTATGAACTCGAACGCCCCTCCAAAAGCTACCCAAAATGCAGGCTGCTACCCCAATTAGAGGAAGCAGCACCCAAACCTACATCACCAGCGCATGAAGCGTCCGACCGGCCACCCCGTGGTCGCGGCAAAGAGGCCTCTAGACCCTCCATTCAAGCCGCACTCCGGCGTCGCTCGAAAAGTACCAAGGCACGGGGAAACATGCCAGACCCGCGAGACATACTGGAGGACAAGGCAAGGCAAACAAGATCAATCTACAGATCGCGTGGGCGCCCCACGACACGTGATGATAACCGTCACGCCGGATACAACAACTCTGGTCGGGCCGAACACAGTAGACAAAGCTCATATGAGCTACGTCGTGATATAGCCCAATACAGAGGCGCCGCACACCCACTATGCTTCACAGATGAAGTAATGGATCATCAAATCCCCGAGGGCTTCAAACCCGTAAACATCGAATCATACGATGGTACCACAGATCCTGCGGTCTGGATCGAGGACTATCTCCTCCATATCCACATGGCCCGCGGTGATGATCTACATGCCATCAAATACCTCCCACTCAAGCTTAAAGGACCAGCTCGACATTGGCTCAACAGCTTGCCAACATAATCAATTGGTTGTTGGGAGGACCTGGAAGCCGCATTCCTTAATAACTTCCAGGGCACATATGTGCGACCACCAGACGTCGATGACCTCAGCCACATAATTCAGCAGCCAGAAGAATCGGCCAGACAATTCTGGACACGGTTCCTAACCAAGAAAAATCAAATCGTTGATCGTCCGGATGCAGAGGCCCTCGCAGCCTTCAAACATAACATCCGCGACGAGTGGCTAGCCCGACACCTAGGACAGGAAAAGCCGAAATCCATGGCAGCCCTCACCACACTCATGACCCGCTTTTGCGCGGGAGAGGACAACTGGCTAGCTCGTAGTAACAACTTGACCAAAAACCCTGGTAGTTCGGATACCAAGGACAACAATGGCAGGTTGCATCGCAACAAGAACAAGCGCCGCATTAACGGCGATAATGATGAAGATACGACAGTCAATGCCGGATTCAGAGGCTCTAAGCCCGGTCAGCGGAAGAAGCCATTCAAAAGAAATACGCAGGGCCCGTCCAACTTGGACCGAATACTCGATCGTTTGTGCCAGATACATGGCACCCCCGAAAAACCAGCCAATCACACCAACAGGGACTGTTGGGTGTTCAAGCAAGCAGGCAAGCTAAGTGCCGAACTCAATGACAAGGGGCTGCATAGCGATGACAAGGAGGAGCCCCGGCCGCCGAACAATAGAGGATAGAAGGGCTTTCCCACACAAGTGCGGACGGTGAACATGATATACGCAACCCATATACCCAAAAGGGAGCGGAAGCGTGCACTAAGGGACATATATGTGATGGAGCCAGTCGCCCCCAAGTTGAACCCATGGTCTTCCTGCCTGATCACCTTTGATCGAAGGGACCACCCCACTAGCATCCGTCACGGCGGTTTTGCCGCATTGGTTCTTGACCCAATTATTGACGGATTTCACCTCACTAGAGTCCTCGATGGACGGCGGCGAGCCTGAACTCGCTTTATCGTGATACAAGGTCGCAAAATGGGCATAGACCCTCAAGGATTAAACCCACAAAGACGACCTTTAAAGGCGTAATACCAGGTGTAGAGGCCAATTGTACAGGCTCGGTTACACTCAAGTGGTCTTGGATCCCGGATAACTTCCGGCGAAGAGTTAATCTTCGACATAGTCCCGTTCCGCAGCGGCTATCACGCACTGCTCGGACGAACCGCATTTGCAAAGTTCAATGCGGTGCCGCACTACGCATACCTCAAGCTCAAGATGCCAAGCCCTCAAGGAGTAATCACAGTCAATAGAAACACCGAACGCTCTCTCCGAACGGATGAGCACACGGCGGCCCTCGCGGCGGAGGTGCAAAGCAGCCTCTCACAGCAATTCTCGAGTCTGGCCACTAAACGTCCGGACATTGTCAAGCGCTACCGAGTAACCTACAACAAGACCGCTGGCACGATCCAAGCATCGCCAGAGCAATCCGCCCCAACCCCAACCCTCGCGAAATTGCGAAGCCGATTACTACGCGTACATAACTACGCTCTGGAGATACCATGGGCATAAGGGAGGGCACGACCACGGCACGCCTGCACGCGGCTCAACCGCACTGTGGGCTCCCAATTGTGTCATTCTTTTCTTTCTTCTTTTTCTTACTTTCAGGACTCCATTTTCCGGAAGTCCCGTCCGCACTAGAATTGCCGAACTCACGATGCAACAGCCTGTGGAAGCGTAAAGTTACGCCGAGTGTTCGTGTGGTCTCTAATACGAGCATTATACCTGTTTTACATACCACCCCGCAGCTTACCTGGAGGGGACATGTTAAATAGTCCCATCCCTTGCTTATCGCACTATTTGTATCGTTCCGCTTTCATTGCAGTACCTTTTTGAATAAACAATACATAGCTTTTTCCTATTATTGCACTCCTTTCTTTATCTATATATATGTTCATCTCATGACATGTTGCACCTGTACACTTTGGCACGGCCAATACACCAGGGGCTTAAGTACCCCAAAATTATTGTGTGATAAGTCCGAACACTTTCACAAGTGCGGCACCCCGAACTTATAGCATTATATGCATCGGCTTCGAATCATGTCTTGGGTCAATAGTTGGGTTTGCCCGGCTCCTATGTTTTGGTACCTTACGTTCCGTTATATCGGCTAAGGTAGCACTAGGAGAACCACTGCGATTGTGCCCCGGTTGAGCTGGGTTGAGCACCTCAGTGGAGAAAGCTAAAACTGACCGTCATGATAGGGCGAGAGCCGGTCGCTGTTCGAGAGGTTTTTACGGGCCCCTAAAGACTTATGCCGCTTAGAGCGAGGAACCGGCATTGTCCGGACAAGGCGTGTATAGTGCCCCGAACTCGGTCTTCCGAATACTAGGGGCTTCGCCGAAATTTAAAATTATAGAATTCTATGGCTAAGTGAGAGTGTTCAAGCACTATTAGTCCGGTTGCCTTGTTCGTTGCATTGAGCGCCTCCTCGATGGACCCAAGAATGGGAACAAGAGCGCTCAAGTTTATCCCGAACACCCCAAAGACTTTCGTAGCATGGGGGCTGAAGCCAACGACTTGCCATCTCTCAAATTTGATAAACGGCCGCACAGAAGGTAATATTTTAAATTAACAAGCGTTGCTAAGCGCATATGAACAAGTTTTCAGTGTACAGGATAACAAATGCGTGTCTATTAAAAAATTACATATTTGGAGCACTCATCCGCTATACGGCGGGCACCCTTCAGGACGCCTTCATAGTACATCTCGGGCTTGCGATGATCCTTGCCCTTCGGTGGCCCGTCCGTCACAAGCTTCTCCGCATCCAGCTTGCCCCAAAGGCACTTTAGCACGGGCAAGGGCCCGACGGGCACCTTCAATGCGCGGAGCGCTTGATGACTTCAATCCATGGACAAAGGCCCACCACCGCTGCACTAACCCAAGTAGCTCCGTGCATGGCTTCCAATGGCCACAAATTAACTATGAGGCCCTTCATGGCCTGTTCGGCGACCTTAGGAGCTCGACCACCGCTTCAGCTGGTCGCTCAGGGCACTGACGGTCGGCCTCGATAATCGAGACCAGAACACCTTCTCCATCAAGCTCCCCTCCTTGGCGCGGTAGAACGCGGCAGCATCAGACACACTACGGGGCAGATCTGCGAACGCTCCTGGAGAGCTCCGGATTCGGGTAATTACTAGATAATTGACTTTTACATTCTGGCTCTGCATAAAGAATGCCTTACCCGCCGCGATCTTCTTTATTGCCTCAATCTCCTGGAGGGCTTTTTGGGCCTCGGCCTTAGCAGCTTTGGCACTCTCAAGAGACGAGGCAAGCTCGGACTCTCAGGTCTTCGAGTCACGCTCCAAACCCTCATGTATTTCCACGAGAGCCTGGAGCTCTTGCCGTACCTCCGCCAGCTGCGCCTCCCCCTTCTCTCGCTCGGTGCGCTCCACAGCTGCTTTGTTTTCGGCCATGGACAATGCCTCCTTGTGGTCGCCACCTCGCCAGTGGCCCTGCAGTACCCATGTTATTCCTGTTATCTTTTGCAACCAAATCCTTTCTATAAGGTATTTCTTTAATAAGGTATTACTTACCTTCCTTGTCCTCGAGCTGCTTCTTGGCAAGGCCGAGCTCGTTCTCGGACCGCTCGAGGCTCTGCTTCAATGCATTGACCTCCGCAAGGTCTTGGCAGAGGTCGGCAGCCTGCATTCCCATATTGACATACTTACATTAGACTCTCACAGATATCTTTTTAGATCCTTAGTCCGCTTTTCTTTCCGAACAATCGAACTAAGCATCGAGGGCTATTGTCTATGCGGTAATATTTTTACATATTCTAAACTTACCTCAAAGCCTGTTAGAAGGCCGGTGCAGGCTTGATCGGCCCGCTCTTGGCGGATCGAACTTTCTGGATCACCACACTCATAATAGTGCGGTGCTCCTCCTTGATGGAGGCGCTGTTAAGCGCCTCCAGTAAGCTATCCGGTGCCTCCGGTTGGACAGAGGACACCGGCGTCTTACCTTTCCTACGAAGGGAACGCTTGCCGAACTTCGAAACCGCTGAAGGTTTCGGTATGGAGTACGGACGAGGGTTGGGCTTAGAGCCCCTGGGGGTCTCGCCCCCCACGCGCCGGGAGTCCGGGAGGTTGCCTTGCGGCGCCTCCTGCGCCACCTCCTCTTGACCAGGCCCCCCTTGGGGCCCCACCTTGGCGTCGTCCGCAGCGTGACGTGAGGAGGCGGCCGGAAGTGAAGTACTCTCCATTTCCGACGAACTCAGGGACCCGCTCAACGAAGCGGCGAACTCGTCCATGGGCGGGCTGCATGATTGTTTGGCATTAGAGAACACTATGCAATGAAAAAAAGCCATGGGTACCCGGACACTTACGATCTCGCCAGGGGCTTGGCCCTTGTTGGCCACTCCTCCTCGTCGTTGTCGGCGTTGGTGGAGAAGTCCGGAGGAAGGGTCCTTCCCTTCTTGGACCCTCCGGCCTCCCCAGTTGGGGCGACCTTCCGATTCTTCTCTCCCCCCGCTGGGGGAGTGGCTTCTTTTTCCTCCTCCTCTTCCTCAGAGGAGGATTCCGCCTCAGAGTGGTTGGGCGGTGAGTCCGACAACACCTGGTGCCGGGAGCTCCTTCGAGTTCCCGTGGCCTCCTTCTTGGCCTTCTTCTCCGCAACCACGTGAGGTGCCGGAGCCAGCAGCCCCGTCAATCGGGCGTCCGCTGGGTCTTCTGGCAAAGGGGCCGACAAATCTGTCCGGACGCCTTCAACCAGCCTGTCACAAAGGTTAGGGAGTTTTAGATCCCACATAGAGTCAATCTATGAAAACAAGAGTCCCATAAAGGGTAAAATAACTTACCTCGCTGGCTTGACGCCATGAGCTGAATCCGCGATCTTGATGGCGGATGTGGGAGCCTCGGCGCCCTTGAACAGACACCTTCCGAGCATCTTAAATGCGTAGTGTCGAAGAGCCTTTTTAGAGTTGGATGCTGTGCCGGATCGAACTCCCACAATTTGAAGGCCCGTTGTTGGCATGGGAGAATCCGGCGGATGAGCATCACCTGGATAACATTGAAAAGCCTGAGATTCTTGTCCACCAGGTTTCGGATGCAGGTTTGGAGTCCGGATAGCTCGTCCGAATCCCCCCACGTCAGGCCCGTCTCTTTCCATGATGTGAGCCGCGTGGGGAAGCCAGACCGGAATTCAGGGGCCGCCGCCCATTTAGAGTCGCGCGGCTCGGTGATGTAGAACCACCCCGATTGCCACCCCTTTATGGTCTCCACAAAGGAGCCCTCGAGCCATAGGACTTTGCCCATCTTGCCAACCATGGCGCCTCCGCACTCCGCTTGGCGGCCGCCCACTACCTTCGGCCTGGCATTGAAGATCTTCAGCCATAAGCCGAAGTGGGGCTGGATGCAGAGGAAGGCCTCGCATTACCCACGATGAACGCCGAGATGTTGAGGATGAAATTGGGCCAGATCGAGGAAGTCCAGGCCGTAGTAGAACATGAGCCCCCGGACAAATGGGTGAAGTGGAAAACCTAGTCCGTGGAGGAAGTGGGGGAGAAACACCACCCTCTCATGGGGCCTGGGGGTTGTAATGAGCTGCCCCGCGTCGGGCAGCCGGTGCGCGATGTTGCT
Source organism: Aegilops bicornis (assembly GCA_021605145.1). Lineage (NCBI taxonomy): Eukaryota > Viridiplantae > Streptophyta > Magnoliopsida > Poales > Poaceae > Aegilops > Aegilops bicornis. The sequence goes on along the minus strand of CM038671.1, from coordinate 271,754,515 downwards.
GGACAAGTATCCGGCCTCCCGTAGCTTTTCGATGTGCCGCTCCGTGACGGAGGAGGCCATCCACCTGCCTCCCGCTTCGGACATAGTTGGAGAAGGTTGAGGTGGGAAGTGCGGACTTGGGCGCTGGAGCTCGAGTGCGCGGAAATGGATGAGAAGAGGAGGAAGAAGGCGTAGGTGAAAAGGTGGATCCTTATCCCCTTATATGGACGGGACTATCGTCCCCGCCAGCCTGGTAAAACTCGCTTATCTCCCAAGCGCCGTAATCAATGGCGCGGATGGGTTACCCACGTCCGTATTGATGAGAAACCCGGAATAAGGAGGCACGATCTCCGCTTTGATAAGACGTGCTAGGTAAACCGCCTCGCTAAACGCGCTGAGGTGGAACAGTAAAAACGATTCGTATAAAGGCCTGGCCGTGGTGTGATGTCACGCCGCGGAATACGTCAGCAGATCTGTGCAAAAGTTATTCTCTCTACGGTAGTATGTGGAACTTGTTTTGCAGAGCCGGACACAATCCTTGTGTTCAAAATCTTCCATGAAGTATTCGGAGGAGGAACCCGCCTTGCAATGCCGAAGACAATATGCGCGCCGGACTCGTCGTCATTGAAGCCTGGTTCAGGCTACCGAGGGAGTCTGGACTAGGGGTGTCCGGATAGCGAACTATCATCTTTGGCCGGACTCCTAGACTATGAAGATACAAGATTGAAGACTTTGTCCCGTGTCCGGATGGGACTTTCCTTGGTGTGGAAGGCAAGCTTGGCGATACGGATATGTAGATCTCCTACCATTGTAACCGACTGTGTAACCCTAACCCTATCCGGTGTCTATATAAACCAGAGGGTTTTAGTCCGTAGGACGAACAACAATCATACGATAGGCTAGCTTCTAGGGTTTAGCCTCTCCGATGTCGTGGTAGATCTACTCTTGTACTACCCATATCATCAATATTAATCAAGCAGGAGTAGGGTATTACCTCCATCGAGAGGGCCCAAACCTGGGTAAAAACATCGTGTCCCTTGTCTCCTGTTACCATCCGCCTAGACGCACAGTTCGGGACCCCCTACCCGAGATCCACCGGTTTTGACACCGACAATAGTCGTCCAATATATCGGTCTTTATGTCTCGACCATTTCGAGACTCCTCATCATGTCCGTGATCCTATCCGGGACTCCGAACTACCTTCGGTACATCAAAACACAAAACTCATAATACCGATCGTCATCTAACTCTAAGTGTGCGGACCCTACGGGTTCGAGAACTATGTAGACATGACCGAGACACGTCTCCGATCAGCAACCAATAGCGGAACCTGGATGCTCATATTGGCTTCTACATATTCTATGAATATCTTTATCGGTCAAACCGGATAACAACATACGTTGTTCCCTTTCACATCGCTATGTTACTTGCCCGAGATTCGATCGTCGGTATCTCAATACCTAGTTCAATCTCGTTACCAGCAAGTCTCTTTACTCATTCCGTAATACATCATCTCGCAACTAACTCATTAGTCACAATGCTTGCAAGGCTTATAGTGATGTGCATTACCGAGAGGGCCCAGAGATACCTCTCGGACAATCGAAGTGACAAATCCTAATCCGAAATACGCCAACCCAACAAGTACCTTTGGAGACACCTGTAGAGCACCTTTATAATCACCCAGTTACGTTGTGATGTTTGGTAGCACACAAAGTGTTCCTCCGGTAAACGGGAGTTGCATAATCTCATAGTCATAGGAACATGTATAAGTCATGAAGAAAGCAATAGCAACATACTAAACTATCAAGTGCTAAGCTAACGGGATGGATCAAGTCAATCACACCATTATCCTAATAATGTGATATCGTTAATCAAATGACAACTCATGTCCATGGCTAGGAAACTTAACCAGCTTCGATTAACGACCTAAACAAGTAGAGGCATACTAGTGACACTATGTTTGTCTACGTATTCACACATGTATTATGTTTTCGGTTAATACAATTTTAGCATGAATAATAAACATTTATCATGATATGAGGAATAAATAATAACTTTATTATTTCCTCTAGGGCATATTTCGTTCAGTCTCCCACTTGCACTAGAGTCAATAATCTAGATTACATATTAATGATTCTAACACCCATGGAGTTTTGGTGCTGATCATGTTTTGCTCATGGAAGAGCCTTAGTCAACGGGTCTGCAACATTCAGATCCATATGTATCTTGCAAATCTCTATGTCTCCCACCTGGACTTGGTCCTGGATGGAATTGAAGCATCTCTTGATGTGCTTGGTCCTCTTGTGAAATCTGGATTCCTTTGCCAAGGCAATTGCACCAGTATTGTCACAAAAGATTTTCATTGGACCCGATGCACTAGGTATGACACCTAGATCGGATATGAACTCCTTCATCCAGACTCCTTCATTTGCTGCTTCTGAAGCAGCTATGCACTCCGCTTCACACGTAGATCCCGCCACGACTCTTTGTTTAGAACTGCACCAACTGACAGCTCCACCGTTCAATGTAAACACGTATCCAGTTTGCGATTTAGAATTGTGCGGATCAGTGTCAAAGCTTGCATCGACGTAACAATTTACGACTAGCTCTTAGTCACCTCCATAAATGAGAAACATATCCTTAGTCCTTTTCAGGTATTTTAGGATGTTCTTGACCGCTGTCCAGTGTTCCACTCCTAGATTACTTTGGTACCTCCCTGATAGGCTAATGTTAAGGCACACATCAGGTCTGGTACACATCATTGCATACATGATAGAGCCTATGGCTGAAGCATAGGGAACATCTTTCATTTTCTCTCTATCTTCTGCAGTGGTCGGGCATTGAGTCTGACTCAACTCCACACCTTGTAACACACGCAAGAACCCTTTCTTTGCTTGATCCATTTTGAACTTTTTCAAAACTTTGTCAAGGTATGTGCTTTGTGAAAGTCCTATCAAGCGTCTTGATCTGTCTCTATAAATCTTGATGCCTAATATGTAAGCAGCTTCACCGAGGTCTTTCATTGAATTTTTTTATTCAAGTATCCTTTTATGCTATCCAGAAATTCTATATCATTTCCAATCAGTAATATGTCATCACATATAATATCAGAAATGCTACAGAGCTCCCACTCACTTTCTTGTAAATACAGGCTTCTCCAAAAGTATGTATAAAACCATATGCTTGGATCACACTATCAAAACGTTTATTCCAACTCTGAGAAGCTTGCACCAGTCCATAAATGGATCACTGGAGCTTGCACACTTTGTTAGCTCCCTTTGGATCGACAAAACCTTCTGGTTGCATCATATACAACTCTTCTTCCAGAAATTCATTCAGGAATGCAGTTTTGACATCCATTTGCCAAATTTCATAATCATAAAATGCAGCAATTGCTAACATGATTCGGACAGACTTAAGCATCGGTACGGGTGAGAAAGTCTCATCGTAGTCAATCCCTTGAACTTGTCGAAAACCTTTTGCAACAAGTCGAGCTTTATAGACCGTAACATTACCGTCAGCGTCAATCTTCTTCTTGAAGATCCATTTATTCTCAATGGCTTGCCGATCATCAGGCAAGTCAACCAAAGTCCACACTTTGTTCTCATACATGTATCCCATCTCATATTTCATGGCCTCAAGCCATTTTGCGGAATCTGGGCTCACCATCGCTTCTTCATAGTTCGTAGGTTCAGCTTGGTCAAGTAACATGACCTCCAGAATAGGATTACCGTACCACTCTGGTGCGGATCTTACTCTGGTTGACCCACGAGGTTCAAGAGTAACTTGATCTGAAGTTTCATGATCGATATCATTAGCTTCCTCACTAATTGGTGTAGGTGTCACAGAACCGGTTTCTGTGATGAACTACTTTCCAATAAGGGAGCAGGTACAGTTACCTCATCAAGTTCTACGTTCCTCCCACTCACTTCTTTCGAGAGAAACTCCTTCTCTAGAAAGGATCCATTCTTGGCAACGAATGTCTCGCCTTTGGATCTATGATAGAAGGTGCACCCAACAGTTTCCTTTGGGTATCCTATGAAGACACATTTCTCCGATTTGGGTTTGAGCTTATCAAGTTGAAGCTTTTTCACATAAGCATCGCAGCCCCAAACTTTAAGAAACGACAACTTTGGTTTCTTGCCAAACCCACGCTCATAAGGCGTCGTCTCAACGCATTTTGATGGTGCCCTGTTTAACGTGAATGCAGCCGTCTCTAAAGCATAACCCCAAAACAATAGCGGTAAATCAGTAAGAGATATCATAGATCGCACCATATCTAGTAAACTACGATTACGACGTTCGGACACACCATTACGCTGTGGTGTTCCGGGTGGCGTGAGTTGCGAAACTATTCCGCATTATTTCAAATGTAGACCAAAGTCATAACTCAAATATTCTCCTCCACGATCAGATCGTAGAAACTTTATTTTCTTGTTACGATGATTTTCGACTTCACTCTGAAAATCTTTGAACTTTTCGAATGTTTCAGACTTATGTTTCATTAAGTAGATATACCCATATCTTCTCAAATCATCTGTGAAGGTGAGAAAATAATGATATCCACCGCGAGCCTCAACATTCATTGGACCACATACATCAGTATGTATGATTCCAGCAAATCAGTTGCTCGCTCCATAGTTCCGGAGAACAGCGTTTTAGTCATCTTGCCCATGAGGCATGGTTCGCAAGTACCAAGTGATTCATAATCAAGTGATTCCAAAAGTCCATCAGTATGGAGTTTCTTCATGCGCTTTACATCAATATGACTCAAACGGAAGTGCCACAAATAAGTTGCATTATCATTATCAACTCTGCATCTTTTGGCTTCAACATTATGAATATGTGTATCACTACTATCAAGATTCAACAAAAATAGACCACTCTTCAAGGGTGCATGACCATAAAAAATATTACTCATATAAATAGAACAACCATTATTTTCAGATTTAAATGAATAACCCTCTCGCATCAAACAAGATCCAAATATAATGTTCATGCTCAACGGTGGCACCAAATAACAATTATTCAGGTCTAAAACTAACCCCAAAGGTAGATGTAGAGGTAGCGTGCCGACGGCGATCACGTCGACTTTGGAACCATTTCCCACGCGCATCGTCACCTCGTCCTTAGTCAGTCTTCGCTTAATCCATAGTCCCTGTTTCGAGTTGCAAATATTAGCAACAAAACCAGTATCAAATACCTAGGTGCTACTGCGAGATCTAGTAAGGTACACATCAATAACATGTATATCACATATACCTTTGTTCACCGTGCCATCCTTCTTATCTGCCAAATACTTGGGGCAGTTCCTCTTCCTGTGTCCAGTCTGCTTGCAGTAGAAGCACTCATTCTCAGGCTTAGGTCCAGACTTGGGTTTCTTCTCTTGAGCAACAACTTGTTTGCTGTTCTTCTTGAAGTTCCCTTCTTCTTCCCTTTGCCCTTTTTTCTTGAAACTGGTGGTCTTGTTGACCATCAACACTTGATGCTCCTTTTGATTTCTACCTCCGCAGCCTTTAGCATTGCGAAGAGCTCGGAATTGTCTTATCCATCCCTTGCATATTATAGTTCATCACGAAGCTCTTGTAGCTTGGTGGCGATGATTGAAGAATTCCAATGACACCATCATCCGTAAGATTAACTCCCAATTGAATCAAGTGATTGTTATACCCGGACATTTTGAGTATATGTTCACCTTGTAACTATTCTCCTCCATCTTGCAGCTGTAAAACTTATTGGAGACTTCATATCTCTTAATCCAGGCATTTGCTTGAAATATTAACTTCAACTCCTGGAACATCTCATATGCTCCATGACGTTCAAAACTTTGTTGAAGTCCCGGTTCTAAGCCGTAAAGCATGGCACACTGAACTATTGAGTAGTTATCAACTTCACTCTGTCAGACGTTCTTAACGTTGTCGGGCCAGATCCGCAAAGCAGTCTGGTACCTAGCGGTGCTTCCAGACGTAATTCTTCCGTAGCAATGAGGATAATCCTCAAGTTACGGACCCAGTCCGTAATTGCTACCATCATCTTTCAACTTTGCTTTCTCAAGGAATGCATTAAAATTCAACGGAACAACATCACGGGCCATCTATCTACAATCAACATAGACAAGCAAGATACTATCAGTACTAAGTTCATGATAAATTTAAGTTCGCTTAATCATATTACTTAAGAACTCCCACTTAGATAGACATCCCTCTAATCATCTAAGTGATCACGTGATCCAAATCAACTAAACCATGTCCGATCATCACGTGAGATGGAGTAGTTTTCAATGGTGAACATCACTATGTTGATCATATCTACTATATGATTCATGCTCGACCTTTCAGTCTCAGTGTTCTGAGGCCATATCTGCATATGCTAGGCTCGTCAAGTATAACCCGAGTATTCCGTGTGTGCAAAACTGGCTTGCACCCATTGTAGATGAACGTAGAGCTTATCACACCCGATCACCACGTGGTGTCTCGGCACGACGAACTTTGGCTACGGTGCATACTCAGGGAGAACACTTTTATCTTGAAATTTAGTGAGAGATCATCTTATAATGCTCCCGTCAATCAAAGAAAAATAAGATGCATAAAGGATAAACATCACATGCAATCAATATAAGTGATATGATATGGCCATCATCATCTTGTGCTTGTGATCTCCATCTCGTAAGCAATCACATGATCACCATCGTCACCGGCGCGACACCTTGATCTCCATCGTAGCATCGTTGTCGTCTCGCCAATTATTGCTTCTACGACTATCGCTACCGCTTAGTGATAAAGTAAAGCATTACAGGGCGATTGCATTGCATACAATAAAGCGACAACCATATGGCTCTTGGCAGTTGCCAATAACTCGGTTACAAAACATGATCATCTCATACAATAAAATATAGCATCATGCCTTGACCATATCACATCACAACATGCCCTGCATAAACAAGTTAGACGTCCTATACTTTGTTGTTGCAAGTTTTACGTGGCTGCTACGGGCTGAGCAAGAACCGTTCTTACCTACGCATCAAAACCACAACGATAGTTTGTCAAGTTAGTGTTGTTTTAACCTTCTCAAGGATCGGGCGTAGCCACACTCGGTTCAACTAAAGTTGGAGAAACTGACACCCGCCAGCTACCTGTGTGCAAAGCACGTCGGTAGAACCAGTCTCGCGTGGCGTCTGGCGTAATGTCGGTCCGGGCCGCTTCATCCAACAATACCGCTGAACCAAAGTATGACATGCTGGTAAGCAGTATGATTTGTATCGCCCACAACTCACTTGTGTTCTACTCGTGCATATAACATCTATGCATAAAACCAGGCTCAGATGCCACTGCTGGGGAATGTAGTAATTTCAAAAAATTTCCTACGCACACACAGGATCATGGTGATGCATAGAAATGAGAGGGGAGAGTGTGTCCACGTACCCTCGTAGAACGGAAGCGGAAGCGTTAGCACAAAGCGGTTGATGTAGTCGTACGTCTTCACGATCCGACCGATCCGAGTACCGAACGTACGACACCTCCGAGTTCAGCACACGTTCAGCTCGATGACGTCCCTCGAACTCCGATCCAGCCGAGCTTTGAGGGAGAGTTCACAAGACGACGGCATGGTGACAGTGATGATGATGCTACCGACGCAGGGCTTCGCCTAAGCACCGCTACGATATGATCGAGGTGGAATATGGTGGAGGGGGGCACCGCACATGGCTAAGAGATCAAGAGATCAATTGTTGTGTCTAGAGGTGCCCCCTACCCCCGTATATAAAGGACCAGGGGAAGGGGGCGGCCGGCCAGGAGGAGGGTGCGACAGGGAGGAGTCCTACTCCCACCGGGAGTAGGACTCCCTCTTTTCCTAGTTGGAGCAGGAGGGGGAAAGGAAGGGAAGGAGAGAGGGGGAAGAAAAGGGGGCGCCGCTCCCTCCTTATCCAATTCGGACTAGAGGGGGAGGGTGCATGCGGCCAGCCCTAGCTGCCCCTCCTATTCTCCACTTAGGCCCATCTTGGCCCATTAAACTCCCCGGGGGGTTCCGGTTACCCCTCGGTACTCCGGTATGTGTCCGAAACTCCCCGAAACCATTCCAGTGTCCGAACATAGTGGTCCAATATATCGATCTTTATGTCTCGACCATTTCGAGACTCCTCGTCATGTTCGTGATCATATACGTGACTTCGAACTACTTTCGGTACATCAAAACACAAAACTCATAATACCGATTGTCATCTAACTTTAAGCGTGCGGACCCTACGGGTTCAAGAACTATGTATACATGACCGAGACATGCCTCCGGTAAATAACCAATAGCGGAACCTGGATGCTCATATTGCCTCCTACATATTCTATGAAGATCTTTATCGGTCAAACCGCATAACAACATACGTTGTTCCATTTGTCATCGGTATGTTACTTGCCCGAGATTCGATCGTCGGTATCTCAATACCTAGTTCAATCTCGTTACCGCAAGTCTCTTTACTCGTTCCGTAATACATCATCTCGCAACTAACTCATTAGTCACAATGCTTGCAAGGCTTATAGTGATGTGCATTACCGAGAGGGCCCGGAGATACATCTCCGACAATCGGAGTGACAAATCCTAATCTCGAAATACACCAACCCAACAAGTACCTTTGGAGACACCTGTAGAGCACCTTTATAATCACCCAGTTACGTTGTGACGTTTGGTAGCACACAAAGTGTTCCTCCGGTAAACGGGAGTTGCATAATCTCATAGTCATAGGAACATGTATAAGTCATGAAGAAAGCAATAGCAAAATACTAAATGATCAAGTGCTAAGCTAATGGGATGGGTCAAGTCAATCACATCATTCTCCTAACAATGTGATCTGGTTAATCAAATGACAACTCATGTCCATGGCTAGGAAACTTAACCATCTTCGATTAACGAGCTAGTTAAGTAGAGGCATACTAGTGACACTATGTTTGTCTATGTATTCACACATGTATTATGTTTTCGGCTAATACAATTCTAGCATGAATAATAAACATTTATCATGATATGAGGAAATAAATAATAACTTTATTAGTGCCTCTAGGCCATATTTCCTTCAGTTAGGAAACACCATTACGCTGTGGTGTTCCGGGTGGCGTGAGTTGCGAAACTATTCCGCATTGTTTCAAATGAAGACCAAACTCGTAACTCAAATATTCTCCTCCACGATCAGATCGTAGAAACTTTATTTTCTTGTTATGATGATTTTCCACTTCACTCTGAAATTCTTTGAACTTTTCAAATGTTTCAGACTTATGTTTCATCAAGTGGATATACCCATATCTGCTCAAATCATCTATGAAGATCAGAAAATAACGATACTCGCCGCGAGCCTCAATATTTATTGGACCATATACATCAGTATGTATGATTTGTAATAAATCTGTTGCTCGCTCCATTATTCCGGAGAACAGAGTTTTAGTCATCTTGCCCATGAGGCATGGTTCACAAGTACCAAGTGATTCATAATCAAGTGATTCCGAAAGTCCATCAGAATGGAGTTTCTTCATGCGCTTTACACCAATATTACCTAAGCGGCAGTGCCACAAATAAGTTGCACTATCATCATCAACTCTGCATCTTTTGGCTTCAATATTATGAATATGTGTGTCACTACTATCGAGATTCAACAAAAATAGTCCACTCTTCAAGGGTGCATGACCATAAAAGATATTATTCATATAAATAGAACAACCATTATTCTCATATTTAAATGAATAACCGTCTCGCATCAAACAAGATCCAGATATAATCTTCATGCTTAACGTGTTGGGGAACGTAGTAATTTCAAAAAATTTCCTACGCACACGCAAGATCATGGTGATGCATAGCAACGAGAGGGGAGAGTGTCGTCCACGTACCCTTGTAGATCGTAAGCGGAAGCATTATGACAACGTGGTTGATGTAGTCGTACGTCTTCACGATCGACCGATCCTAGTACCAAACGTACGACACCTCCGCGATTTGCACACGTTCAACTCGGTGACGTCCCACGAACTCACGATCCAGTAGAGCTTCGAGTGAGAGCTTCGTCAGCACGATGACGTGATGACGGTGATGATGAAGTTACCGACGCAGGGCTTTGCCTAAGCACCACTAGATATGACCGAGGTGGAATATGGTGGAGGGGGGCACAGCACACGGCTGGGAACAATCAACTTGTGTGTTCTAGGGTGCCCCCTGCTAAAGGAGCAAGGGGGTAGGCCGGCCGGCCCTTGGGGCGCGCCAAGGAGGGGGGAGTCCTGCTCCTAGTAGGAGTAGGACTCCCCTTTCCTAGTACAACTAGGAAGAGGGAAGGGGGAAGGAAAGAGAGGGAGAGGGAGAGGGAAACAGGGGCCACGCCCCCTCCCCTAGTCCAATTCGGACTCCCCTTGGGGGGCGCACCACCTCCTGGGTTGCTGCCCTCTCTCTCTCTCCTAAGGCCCACTGTCGGTGTCAAAACCGGCGGATCTCGGGTAGGGGTCCCGAACTGTGCGTCTAGGCGGATGGTAACAGGAGACAAGGGACACGATGTTTTTACCCAGGTTCGGGCCCTCTTGATGGAGGTAATACCCTACTCGCTTGATTAATATTGATGATATGGGTAGTACAAGAGTTGATCTACCACGAGATCAGAGAGGCTAAACCCTAGAAGCTAGCCTATGGTATGATTGTTGTTCGTCCTACGGACTAAAAGCCTCTGGTTTATATAGACATCGGATAGGGTTAGGGTTACACAGGGTCGGTTACAATGGTAGGAGATCTACATATCCGTATCGCCAAGCTTGCCTTCCACGCCAAGGAAAGTCCCATCCGGACACGGGACGAAGTCTTCAATCTTGTATCTTCATAGTCTAGGAGTCCGCCAAAGATGATAGTTCGCTATCCGGACACCCCTAGTCCAGACTCCGTCAAGAGTCTCCGAACCAGGCTTCAATGACGCATTTAGTCCGGCGCATATTGTCTTCGGCATTGCAAGGCGGGTTCCTCCTCTGAATACTTCATAGAAGGTTTTGAACACAAGGATAGTGTCCGGCTCTACAAAACAAGTTCCACATACTATCGTAGAGAGAATAACTTTTGCACAGATCTGCTGACGTATTCCGCGAGGTGACATTACACCACGGCTAGGCCTTTATTCGAATCGTTTTTTTACTATCCACCTCAGCGTGTTTAGCAGGCGGTTTCCTTGGCACGTCTTATCAAAGCGTAGATCATGCCCCCTCATTCCGGGATTCTCATCAATACGGACGTGGGTAACCCAACCGTGCCCGTTGGCACGCCTCCTCTATCGAAGGCGAGTCTCAATCGACCACGGGAGGGCTCTTGGTATTCAACCTCTTTATAATGAGACCAAGGCCCTCTTCTTTTTTCCACCCTCCATCGAGTTTGCCTCGCGCTTTGAGTTCTAACACCCAAAGCTTTAGATTTAGGCGCTTCGGACCTTCGATGATGTCCGGCTCCGACCAGCTCGGTCGATGGATGTCTTCTTCCGTCACAGAAGAAGATGTGCTAAAGCTGCGAGACGCCAGGTATCTAACCGGCGAGATCTCGCATAGGCTGCCTGCTCCGGGGCAGGTCATTCCCACTCCCGAGCCCGGCGAGAGCGTGGTGTTCGTGTCTCACTTCCTTTGGGGTTTAGGCTTCCCGACGGATCCCTTTGTGCGAGGGCTCATGTTTTATTATGGGCTGGATTTCCATGACTTGAATCCGAGTCCATCCTCCATATCTCGTCATTCATTGTCAGATGTGAAGCCTTCCTCCATATTACCCCTCACTTTGGATTGTGGCTCAAGACCTTCAAGGTGGAGCCAAAGATGATCGAGGGCAACAAGCAGAGTCTTGGAGGGGCGGTCATAAGCAAGTGTGCCGGTGCTCCGTGGCCCGAGGGCTCTTTTCAAGAGGAGCTTGGTTTGTGGCAATGGGAGTGGTTTTATATCACCGCTCCCAGGGGCACCAAATGGGTGGCGCCACCCGCCTTCCGATCAGGTCCACCACAGCGGCTGGCATCATGGTCAACCGTGGGCTTGACTGGGGGCCGTCCAAGGACGTTCCTCTGTTGCAGGGCCGTATTCGAGACCTCCAAGAAAGAGAGATCAATCTGGTCGCAGTGGCACATGTTATGTTGATTCAGCGCCTTCTGCCCTGCAAGCGCCGCCTCCCCTCGTGGGAATTTAATCCGAGGGACCACGAGCTCTCCAACATTTTATGGGTACGACGCCTGTGGAGATGTATAAACTGTTCTTCGGATCACAAGAGAAGTGTCCGGACTGGACCGAGGACGCAGGACTAAGCTGCAATTGCCCGGATACTCAAGTAAGTAGTCCTGCATCGGACAGGCTGTCTGTTCATTCATCATAAACTTGCCCTTAAAGGAGTTGTTTCTTGAACAGGAGTGGATAGCGAAGGCAAAGTTGATAAGGTGTCCGGCTCCCCTCCCAAAGACCACGCCGGATCCCGTGCTGACCAAGATGCTGAAGACCACGCCTTTTGAAGAAGGCGAAGGAGGGAGCGGGGAAGCAACTGCCTCCATGAAGGAGGCTTTCGAGGAAGGAGGGATCAAAAGTCCCACCCTCCAAGGAGAGAAGAGGACCGCTTCGGAAGATCCGGAGGTCAAGGCCTCAAAGAGGGAAAAGAAATCTTTTTCAGAGAGTCCGGCTGAGGGAGTCCTGAACTAGGGGGTGTCCGGATAGCCGAACTATCATCTTTGGCCGGACTCCAAGACTATGAAGATACAAGATTGAAGACTTCGTCCCGTGTCCGGATGGGACTTTCCTTGGCGTGGAAGGAAAGCTTGGCGATACGGATATGTAGATCTCCTACCATTGTAACCGACTCTGTGTAACCCTAACCCTATTCGGTGTCTATATAAACCGGAGGGTTTTAGTCCGTAGGACGAACAACAACCATAGGCTAGCTTCTAGGGTTTAGCCTCTCTGATCTCGTGGTAGATCTACTCTTGTAGTACCCATATCATCAATATTAATCAAGCAGGAGTAGGGTATTACCTCCATCGAGAGGGCCCGAACCTGGGTAAAAACATCGTGTCCCTTGTCTCCTGTTACCATCCGCCTAGACGCAGTTCGGGACCCCTACCCGAGATCCGCCGATTTTGACACCGACATTGGTGCTTTCATTGAGAGTTCCTCCGTAGTCGTCACCTATAGGCCCGATGGCTCCTTCGATCATCAACAACGACGCGGTCCAGGTGAGACTTTTCTCCCGGACAGATCTTCGTGATTCGGCGGCTTTGCATCTGCGGGCCATTCACTTGGCCATCCTGGAGCAGATCGAAGCTACGCCCCCGCCATCAGGTCAGATTTGGAAGTTTGAACTACACGGCCGACATCCGCGGAGACTTGATCTTCGACGGATTCGAGCCGCAATAAGCGTGCCGCACTATCTCGATGGGCATGATCTAACTCTGCCACGAATAGTGTCCTGGAGGCCGCACTAGTGTCCGCTCCGAACATTGATTCGGAGCCGATCTCGCCGATCGAGGATGGTTGGTTGGACACCACCTCGGGGGCTGAAATCTCTACGGTGATTGAGCCGAACACAATCCCTGTCCTTTGCGAAGACCGTGACTCCAAGGTGCCGGACTCCTCTCCGGACTCCGAACCCTCCGCGCCCCTGCCAATCGAATCCGATTGGGCGCCGGTCATGGAGTTCACTGTCGCGGACATCTTTCAGCACTCGCCCTTTGGCGACATCCTGAATTCACTAAAGTCTCTCTCTTTATCAGGAGAGCCCTGGTCGGACTACGGTCAGAAGGTTGGGATGCGGACGACGAAGAAATTCAACGCCCACCCACCACCCACTTTGTAGCCACTGCCGATGATTTAACCGACATGCTCGACTTAGACTCCGAAGACATCGACGGTATGGACGACGATGCCGGAGACGACCAAGACCCAGCGCCTACAGGGCACTGGAAGGCCACCTCGTCATATGACATATACATGGTGGACATCCTAAAAAATGGGAACAGCGATGGAACGGCGGAGGATGACCCCTCCAAGAAACGACCCAAACGCCGACGTCAGCGGCGCCGCTCTAAATCCCGCCACAGCAAAAACGATGATTCCGGCACGGGAGATAATAACACCCCGGACAGTGCCGAAGACAACCCCCTCGGCAGGACTCCGCAAGAGGAGGGAGAAGCAAGTCCGCACGACGGTCTGCAGAAAGAGAGGTAGAGGGCGATAATTATGCGCCCTCCTCAAGATGGACTCAAGTCCTTGCGATCGAAGAGTATGAACTCGAACGCCTCCAAGAGATACCCCAAACGCAGGCTGCTACCCCAATTAGAGGAAGCATCACCCAAACCTACATCACCAAGCGCATGAAGTGGCCGACCGCCACCCCGTGGTCGCGACAGAGAGGCCTCTAGACCCTCCATTCAAGCCGCACTCCGGCGTCGCTCGAAAAGTACCAAGGCACGGGGAAACGCGCCAGACCTGCGAGACATATTGGAGGACAAGCCAAGGCAAACACGATCGATGTACGGATCGCGTGGGCGCCCCACAACACGTGATGATAACCGTCACACCGGATACAACAACTCCGGCCGGGCCGAACACAGTAGACAAAGCTCATATGAGCTACGTCGTGATATAGCCCAATACAGAGGCGCCAAGACACCCACTATGCTTCATGATGAAGTAATGGATCATCAAATCCCGAGGGCTTCAAACCCGTAAACATCGAATCATACGATGGTACCACAGATCCTGCGGTCCGGATCGAGGACTATCTCCTCCATATCCACATGGCCCTTGGTGATGATCTACATGCCATCAAATACCTCCCACTCAAGCTTAAAGGACCAGCTCGACATTGGCTCAACAGCTTGCCAACATAATCAATTGGTTGTTGGGAGGACACGGAAGCCGCATTCCTTAATAACTTCCGGGGCACATATAGCGACCACCGACGTCGATGACCTCAGCCACATAATTCAGCGGAGAAGAATCGGCCGGACAATTGCGGACACGGTTCCTAACAAAGAAAAATCAAATCGTTGATCGTCCGGGATGCGAGAGGCCCTTGCAGCCTTCAAACATAACATCCGCGACGCAGTGGCTTGCCCGGCACCTAGGACAGAAAAGCCGAAATCCATGGCAGCCCTCACAACACTCATGACCCGCTTTTGCATGGGAGAGGACAGCTGGCTAGCTCGTAGTAACAACTTGACCAAAAACCCTGGTAGTTCGGATACCAAGGACAACAATGGCAGGTCGCGTCGCAACAAGAACAAGCGCCACATTAACGGCGACAATGATGAAGATACGGCAGACAAT
This sequence comes from Aegilops bicornis, assembly GCA_021605145.1. Taxonomy (NCBI): domain Eukaryota; kingdom Viridiplantae; phylum Streptophyta; class Magnoliopsida; order Poales; family Poaceae; genus Aegilops; species Aegilops bicornis. Next base: position 271,739,252 of record CM038671.1, on the reverse strand, counting down.
GCCAGATTCAGAGGCTCTAAACCCGGTCAGCGGAAGAAGCCATTCAAAAGAAATACACAGGGCTCGTCCAACTTGGACCGAATACTCGACCGCTTGTGCCAGATACATGGCACCTCGAAGCACCAACCACACCAACAGGGATTGTTGGGTGTTCAAGCAAGCGAGCAAGTTAAGTGTCGAACTCAATGACAAGGGGCTGCATAGCGATGACGAGGAAGAGCCACAGCCACCGAACAATAGAGGATGAAGGGCTTTCCCACACAAGTGCGGACGGTGAACATGATATACGCAACCCACATACCCAAAAGGGAGTGGAAGCGTGCACTAAGGGACGTATATGTGATGGAGCCAGTCGCCCCAAAGTTCAACCCATGGTCTTCCTGCCCGATCACCTCCGATTGAAGGGACCACCCCACTAGCATTCGTCATGGCGGTTTCGCCGCATTGGTTCTTGACCCAATTATTGATGGATTTCACCTCACCGGAGTCCTGATGGACGGCAGTAGCAGCCTGAACCTGCTTTATCAGGATACAGTGTGCAAAATGGGCATAGACCCCTCAAGGATTAAACCCACAAAGACGACCTTTAAAGGCGTCATACCGGGTGTAGAGGCCAATTGTACAGGCTCGCTACACTCGAAGTGGTCTTGGATCCCCGGATAACTTCCGGCGAAGAGTTAATCTTCGACATAGTCCCGTTCAGCGGCTATCATGCATCGCCGGATGAACCGCATTTGCAAAGTTCAATGCGGTGCCGCACTACGCATACCTCAAGCTCAAGATGCCAGGCCCTCGAGGAGTAATAACGGTCAATGGAAACACCGTACGCTCTCTCCGAACAGAGGAGCACACGGCGGCTCTCGCGGCGGAGGTGCAAAGTAGCCTCCCACAGCAATTCTCGAGTCCGGCCACTAAACGTCCGGACACTGTCAAGCGCGCCCGGAGTAACCTACAACAAGACCGCCTGACACGATTCAAGCACGCATAGCAATCCGGCCCCAACCCCAGCCCTCGCAAAATTGTGAAGCCAGTACTACGCGTACATAACTACGCTCTGGAGATACCATGGGCATAAGGGGAAGGGCACGACAACGGCACCCCAGAATGTGGCTCAACCGCACCAGGGGCTCCCGATTGTGTCATTCTTTTTCTTTTTTCTTTTTTTCTTACTTTCAGGACTCCGTTTTCCAGAAGCCCTGTCCGGCACTAGAATTGCCGAACTCACGATGCAACAGCCAGGGAAGTAGAAAGCTATGTCGAAGTGGCCAGGTGGTCTCTATTACGAGCATTATACCTGTTTTACATACCATCCCGCAGCTTACCCCTGGAGGGGGACATATTAAATAGTCCCATCCCTTGCTTATCGCACAATTTGTATTGTTCTACTTTTATTTGCAGTTTCTTTTTAATAACCAATATATAGCTCTCGCCTATTATTGCTTTCTTTATCTATATATATGTTCATTTCATGACATGTTGCACCCGTACACTTTGGTACGACCAATACACCAGGGGCTTAAGTACCCCAAAATTATGGTGTGATAAGTCCGAACACTTTCACAAGTGCGGCACCCGAACTTATAGCATTATATGCATCGGCTCCGAATCATGTCTTGGGTCAATAGTTGGGTTTGCCCGGCTCCTATGTTTTGGTACCTTACGTTCCGTTATATCGGCTAAGGTAGTACTAGGAGAACCACTGCGATTGTGCCCCGGTTGAGCTGGGTTGAGCACCTCAGTGGAGATAGCTAAAACTGACCGTCATGATAGGGCGAGAGCCGGTCGCTGTTCGAGAGGTTTTTTTAGTTCCCTAAAGACTTATGCCGCTTAGAGCGAGGAACCGGAATTGTCTGGCCAAGGCGTGGATAGTGCCCCGAACTCGGTCTTCCAAATACTAGGGGCTTCACCGAAATTTAAAATTATAGAATTCTATGGCTAAGTGAGAGTGTTCAAGCATTATAAGTCCGGTTGACTCGTTCGTTGCGTTGAACGCCTCCCTCGATGGACCCAAGAATGGGAAAAAGAGCGCTCAAGTTTATCCCGAACAACCCAGCACTCGTGGCATCGGGGCTGAAGCCAATGACTTGCCATCTCTCAAATTTGATAAACGGCCGCACAGAAGGTAATATTTTAAATTAACAAGCGTTGCTTAGCGCATATGAACAAGTTTTCAGCGTACAGGATAACAAATGCGAGTCTATTAAAAATTACATCTCTGGAGCACTCATCCGCTTATACGGGCGAAAGCACCCTTTAGGACGCCCTCATAGTACATTTCGGGCGACGATGCTCCTTGCCCTTCGGTGGCCGTCTGGTCACAAGCTTCTCCGCATTCAGCTTGCCCCATTGCACTTTAGCACGGGTAAGGGCCCGACAGGCACCTTCAATGCAGATGGAGCGCTTGATGACTTCAATCCATGGACAGGCATCCACCAGCCGCTGCACTAACCCGTAGTAGCTCCCAGGCATGGCTTCCAATGGCCACAACCGAACTATGAGGCCCTTCATGGCCTGTTCGGCGACCTTAGGGAGCTCGACCACCGCTTCACCGGTCGCCAGGGCACCGGACGGTCGGCCTCAAAGATACGAGACCGTAACACCTTCTCCGTCGAGATCCCCTCCTTGGCGCGGTAGAATGCGGCAGCATCAGACACACTACGTGGCAGATCTGCGAACGCTCCTTGAGAGCTCCGGATTCGGGTAAGTACCAGATAATTGACTTTTACATTCTTGCTCTGCATAACAAATGCCTTACCCGCCGTGATCTTCTTTATTGCCTCAATCTCCTGGAGGGCTTTTTGGGCCTCGGCCTTAGCAGCTTTGGCACTCTCAATAGCCGAGGCAAGCTCGGACTCTCGGGTCTTCGAGTCACGCTCCAAACCCTCGTGTTTTTTCACGAGAGCCTGGAGCTCTTGCCGCACCTCCGCCAGCTACGCTTCCCCATTCTCTCGCTCGGTGCGCTCCGCGGACGCTTTGCTTTCGGCCACGGACACCGCTTCCTTCAGGGTCGCCACCTCGTTCGTGGCCCCTGTAGTACCCATGTTATTCCTGTTATTTTTTGCAACCGAAACCTTTCTATAAGGTATTTTTTAATAAGGTATTACTTACCTTCCTTGTCCTCGAGCTGCTTCTTGGCTTGGCCGAGCTCGTTCTCGGACCGCTCGAGGCTCTGCTTCAATGCATCGTCCTCTGCAGTCAGTGCGACAGAGGTCACCAGCGTAGCCTGCATTCCCATATTGACATACTTATGTTAGACTCCTGCGTATATCTTTTTAGATCCTTAGTCCCGCTTTTCTTTCCGAACACCAAACTAAGCATCAGGGGCTACTGTCTATGCGGTAATATTTTTACATATTCTAAACTTACCTCAAAGCCTGTTAGAAGGCTGGTGCGAACTTCAGCCCGCTTTTGGCGGACTGAACTGTCCGGATCACCGCACTCATAACAGTACGATGCTCCTCCTCGATGGAGGCGCTGTTAAGCGCCTCTAGTAAGCTATCCGGTGCCTCCGGTTGGATGGAGGACACCGGCGTCTTACCCTTCCTACGAAGGGACCGCTTGCCAGACTCCGGAACCGCTGAAGGTTCCAGATGGAGTCCGGACGAGGTCGGGCCTAGAGCCCCGGGTGTCTTGCTCCCTCGAGCCTGGAGTCCGGAGGTTGCCTTGCGGCGCCTCCTGCGCCACCTCCTCTTGACCAGGCCCCCTTGGGGCACCACCTCAGCGTCATCCGGCGTGAGGTGAGGAGGCGGTCGGAAGTGAAGTACTCTCCATTTCCGACGAACTCAGGGACCCGCTCGACGAAGCGGCGAACTCGTCCTTGGGCGGGCTGCATGATTGTTCGGCATTAGAGAACACTATGCAATGAAAAAAACCATGGGCATCTGGACACTTACGATCTCGCCAGGGGCTTAGCCCTTGTTGGCCACTCCTCCTCGTCGTTGCCGGCGTTGGTGGAGAAGTCCGGATGAAGGGTCCTTCCCTTCTTGGACCCTCCGGCCTCCCCGGTTGGGGCGGCCTTCCTTTTCTTCTCTCCCCCCGCTGGTAGAGAGGCTTCTTTTTCCTCCTCCTCTTCCTCAGAGGAGGATTCCACCTCAGGGTTGTCGGGCGATGAGTCCGACAGCACCTGGCGTCGGGAGCTCCTTCGAGTTCCCGTGGCCTCCTTCTTCGCCTTCTTCTCCGGCACCACATGAGGTACCAGAGCCAGCAGCCCCGTCAATCAGGCGTCAGCTGGGTCTTCTGGCAAAGGGGCCGGACAGTTAACCTGTCCAGACGTCTTCAGCCAGTCCTGTTAAAGGTCAGGGAGTTTTAGATCCCACATAGAGTCAATCTATGAAAAACAAGAGCCCCATAAAGGGTAAAATAACTTACCTCGCTGGCTTGACGCTGCGAGCTGAATCCGCGGTCTTCGGGAGCGGATGTGGGAGCCTCGGCGCCCTTAAACATCACCTTCCAGGCATCTTCATACGTAGTGTCGAAGAGCCTTTTCAGAGTTGGGTGCTGTGCCGGATCGAACTCCCACAATTTGAAGGCCCGTTGTTGGCATGGGAGAATCCGGCGGATGAGCATCACCTGGACTACGTTGACAAGCCTGAGATTCTTGTCCACCAGGTTTCGGACGCATGTTTTGAGTCCGTATAGCTCGTCCGAATTCCCCCATGTCAGGCCCGTCTCTTTCCATGATGAGAGCCGTGTGGGGAAGCCAGATCTGAATTCGGGGGCCGCCGCCCATTTGGGGTCGCGCGGCTCGGTGATATAGAACCACCCCGATTGCAACCCCTTTATTGTCTCCATGAAGGAGCCCTCGAGCCATAGGACTTTGGCCATCTTTCCAACCATGGCGCCTCCGCACTCCGCTTGACGGCCGCCCACTACCTTTGGCCTGACATTGAAGATCTTCAGCCATAAGCCGAAGTGGGGCTGGATGCAGAGGAAGGCCTCGCACACGATGATGAACGCCGAGATGTTGAGGATGAAATTCGGGGCCAGACCGTGGAAGTCCAGGCCGTAGTAGAACATGAGCCCCCGGACAAATGGGTGAAGTGGAAAACCTAGTCCACGGAGGAAGTGGGGGAGAAACACCACCCTCTCATGGGGCCCGGGGGTTGGAATGAGCTGCCCCTCGTCGGGTAGCCGACACGCGATGTCACCGGACAAGTATCCGCCTCCGCAGCTTTGTGATGTGCCCTCCGTGACGGAGGAGGCCATCCACCTGCCTCCCGCCTCGGACATAGTTGGAGAAGGTTAGGTGGGATTTATGGACTTGGGCGCTGGAGCTCGAAAAGGAAGTGGATGAGCAAAGGAGGAAGAAGGCGAGGTGAAAAGGTGGATCCTTATCCCCTTATATGGATGGACGGCTATCGTCCCCCACCAGCCTGGTAAAACTTGCTTATCTCCCAAGCGCCGTAATCAAGGGCGCGGATGGGTTACCCACGTCCGTATTGATGAGAATCCCGGAATAAGGGGGCACGATCTACGCTTTGATAAGACGTGCCAAGGAAACCGCATCGCTAAACGCACTAAGGTGGAACAGTAAAAACGTATAAAGGCCTGGCCGTGGTGTGATGTCACGCCGCGGAATACATCAGCAGATCTGTGCAAAAAGTTATTCTCTCTACGGTGGTATGTGGAACTTGTTTTCAGAGCCGGACACTATCCTTGTGTTCAAAACCTTCTATGAAGTATTCGGAGGAGGAACCCGCCTTGCAATGCCGAAGACAATATGCGCGTCGGACTCGTCGTCATTGAAGCCTGGTTCAGGGGCTACTGAGGGAGTCCTAGACTAGGGGGTGTCCGGATAGCCGAACTATCGTCTTTGGCCGGACTCCAATACTATGAAGATACAAGATTGAACACTTCGTCCCGTGTCCGGATGGGACTTTCCTTGGCGTGGAAGGCAAGCTTGGCGATACGGATATGTAGATCTCCTACCATTGTAACCGACTCTGTGTAACCCTAACCCTATCCGGTGTCTATATAAACCGAGGGTTTTAGTCCGTAGGACGAACAACAATCATACCATAGGCTAGCTTCTAGGGTTTAGCCTCTCTGATCTCGTGGTAGATCTACTCTTGTACTACCCATATCATCAACATTAATCAAGCAGGAGTAGGGTATTACCTCCATCGAGAGGGCCCGAACCTGGGTAAAAACATCGTGTCCCTTGTCTCCTGTTACCATCCGCCTAGACGCACAGTTCGGGACCCCCTACCCAAGATCCGCCGGTGTTGACACCGACACCGGCGCTGGGAAGTACCCCAGCCGCACTATTTCCCCAAGGGGATCAGCCCTCCAGTGAGCCGTAAGTAAAAAGAAGGGGTCTTGTAATAAGGGACATCCTTGTATTTATTTTTGAAGATAACCGAAATTATACCTTGTAGTTCGGATCTCAGCCCTTCTCAGCAGAGCTCGTCTTCGGGGGATCTCCTTCCGGAGATGATGGAGAGTGAAACGCATCTACCTGTCGCACCTTCATGCGAGGCGGACGACCCTGAGGTGTCGTCACGGAGGGTTTCCCCGAGTCCGGCGGGGCCGGAAGGTCCGGCGTCAATCGGGCGTCTTGGTCGGAGGAGTCAAGGATCTGCTCGGGCGGCGGTTATCTCGTAAGGTCACCGTGCGCTAATGGGTACGGTGATTGAAAGAATTGCATCCGCCGAGAGCGGATTGCATGAAGCCGTCGAAGCTTCTTGATGGGGTTCGAGGTACGCAAAAATGATGTACCTTCGGCGCTATGCATATGGAATGCGACCTGTATAGATAGTAGCCCCTGAGACTCGGTATGTTGTCAAAGTTGGCAGCGTGCCGAGGATCATAATCTCAGTTATAACATATCGCCGCTCCTAAATAGGTGGCGGGGCATCCGGTGGCCAGCCGGACTGATGAATTTGCCGAACTAAAGCGGCAACTGGACGAGGCAGATGCGGGCATCGCGCTTGTAAATAAGCGGTTTGACGAGTCACAAGGCATGCGACTTCTTCGCGGACGCCTGGTAAGGGAGCTTGACGCCCGTGCCTTACTATTTGTATGCTTAATGTAGGTGGTGCCGCTGCTGTGGAGGAGCTTCGGGCGGAACTCGCCCGAGCTAAAGAGCAAGCCGTAAATAGTAATGTCGTCGCTTTAAGGGCGGCCAAGAGCTAAAAGCGAACGGGCTGCTCCTTTGCCCGAAGCAAAGAGGATATGGCCGATATGGCCATAAAATTGAAGAATGCTACCGACCGCTGCGGGGTTCTTGAAAAAGAACGTCAAGCGGAGCAAGAGGACCTGAAAAAGGCCACCGCAGAAGCCAAGGATGCCCGCTCCGCAATGAGAGCTGCAAGGAGGAGCTGCGTCAGGCTGTGGATGTTGCTGCTGGAAAGCCTTTTTTGCTGCGGAGGAAGTTCACGGATCCGAAGTATGCTCAGTTGGACCGGTTGTGGAGTTTGGAGGATGCCTATCTGGACTTAGCGGTGAGCGCCCCGGACGCGATTGAGCACTTCTGAGGCCAGAAGGGGCACAGAAGGGAAGAGCTATTTTGGTCGCAATTCCATAGTCCGGAGCGTCCTCTTCTGTTGACCGATCGGTTGGCCGAATGGGCCGAGCTGAATCGATTGTCCGGACTTGCCATGAAGCATGTCATGACTCATTTGTGGCCAAAGCGGACCCCAAATTAAGAGTTATTTTGGCGTAGTGCAGCAGTCCTTGGTGCGGTACCGCATATCGATGCAATGAAGCGGTCAGCATGCATAGAGGGAGCGCGGATGGCTCTTGCCCGTGTCAAGACATACTGGGCGGAGATGAAGGCCACCGAAGTTGCATCCCGAGATACGGACAGAAGCCGAGTACCTGCCGAGCACTATTTTGAGGAAGTCCTGCAGGGCACTCGTTTAATAGAGACGCAGTGCTCGAAGGATATTATGTTTAAATGACATGTATGATTTGTGAAAACAATGTTTCAATATAATATAAGAGCTTTTTATACTTGTGCGTTCAAGTATTAAAACGCCTCTGTATGGCCGTTGATGTATATGTGTATATAACCTGAAAGATGGCAGTCTTGACAGCCCCACGCACATAGTGCGGGGTGTTTGCAAAAAGGTGCATTTTCACACTTAATCAAACGTCTTGGTCCTGTGAAGGAGGTGATAGCGTAGCAAACTAGGCAACCGGACTATAATGCTTTATCACTTTCACTTAGCCATAGGAGCTCGATGGTGGGGCTGCTATATAGCCCCTAGGGGCACCGCGCTCTTCCGAATACGGGGCGCGTATGTGCCTGACCAGGAAACGGCCCTTCGTCAATGCGGGGGAATTCTAAACATTCCGCTGGGTCATCGAGTGGTTGACCAGTCTCACGCTATATCATGACAGTCCGTTTTAGCTTTCTCCACTGAGGTGCTCAACCCAGCTCAACCGGGGCACAATCGCAGTGGTTCTCCCAGTGCTACCTTAGCCGATATAACGGAACGTAAGGTACCAAAACATGGGAGCCGGGCAAACCCAACATTTGACCAAAGACATGATTCAGAGCTGATGCATATAAGGCCTAACTCGAGACGCCAAACACTCCCTAAGGTATCGGTCTTTATGAAAACGGGCAGAATAATGCCCTAAGCCCCCTGGTGTCCAGGTACGTGCAAAAATTCTGGTGCGGCCGATGCCAAAACGCCAGCCTCCTCCTCGGTTATAGTAAGAAACCGGGGATGTGTATCAACAAGAGACAAGAAAAGGTTTACGCAGGTCTTAATCTGAAAAGAATCCTTGCGACGGGTCCCTGCTGCACGTCTGCGCCTGTGTCTCCATTGTGCCGTATCCTGGACGGGTGTAGCACGGTGTTCATCTGTAAAAGAGAAGAACTTAGTTGAAAATAAAAAATATCGTGCTAGAAATTTACTTTATATTAAATAAACAAAGTACGGTTTGGAAGGTGAATAAAATTGAGCTTTATTGTCTCTTGTTGTACGTGCGTGCAACCCCTTGTATGGGGGTATGCCGCTAGTAGGCGCTGGACTCGTCTAGCCGTGTCCGGGGTTTGAATGACCTATTCAGGTGCTTTGATTGGCGGAGCCGGATTGGTGTGGGGCTGTCAAGGCAGTCTCACGTTCTTCCGTGCTTGAGTAACACTTAATACTCCCTTTTAATGAGATGATGCCGCGTGGACCGGGCATTTTAAGTGTAAGAGATGCATAATGTGGTATTGCATTAAAGCGTGCGAAAGCTTCACGCCCCAGTAGTGCTTGATAGCTACTTTCAAATGGGGTGACGTGGAAGGTTAACTTTTCGCGGCGGAAGTTGTCGGATGAGCCGAACACAACTTCTAGCAGTAGGGAGCCCGTACAATGGGCATATGGGCCTGGCATTACCCCTTTGAAGGAGGTGTTGCTATGGCGAATTTTGGTTGGGTCTATCCCCATTTTGCGGTGTGTCCACGATATAGCAGGTTTAGATCGCTACCTCCGTCCATTAGGACTTGTGTAAATTGGAGTCCGTCGATTATAGGATCTAATATCAAGGCAGTCCATCCTGCGCTCTGGATACTTCCAGAATAGTCCTGATGATCGAAGGTGATTGGTTTGGACAACCATCGTTGGGACTCTGCTGGGATAGACCGTGCGGCACGTGTTTCTATGGGCGCCGCTCTGTTTTTCCCTGTTGTCACTTGAAGTGAGTTCACTGTTTTGACTTTTTGTGGGAAATTCTTTTGTTTTCCAGGGCTCTGCTTGTGGTGCTCGTCATCGTCCTCACTTGGTGTGTCGAGCCCCTTATGTTCGGCGTTGAGTCTGCCGGACTGCTTGAAGATCCAACAATCTCTGTGGGTATGGTTTGCAGGCTTCTCGAGAATCGTGGATTTGGCATATCTTGTCCAAGATTTTGTTTAAGTTGGATAGCTCATCGCTATTGTCCTTAAGGGGCAGTTTTTATTGTTACGCCATGAGCTTTTGAATCCGGCGTTGGATCGCCACACTCTTTGGACCATTCCCTTAATCTGGCGCTGGTCCTTGCTGCGTCGTGGTTTCCATTTCCATCCTCGACTTGGATGTACTTGGGTCATTGGTATCGCATCTTGCTAGCCAGCTATCCTCTCCCCGCATAAGCGGGTCATGAGGCTTGTTAGTGCGGCCATTGTTCTCGGCTTTTCTTGGCGAGGTGTCTGCAGCGAGCCATTCGTCTCAGACGTTGTGCTTGAAGGCTGCTAAGGCTTGGCGTCCGAACAGAGCGACTATTTGGTTCTTTTTGTAAGGAACCTGTTCCGAATTTCGAGCTGACTCTCCGGGCTGTTGAGTTATGTGACTTAGATAAATGCCGCATCCGGAGGGCGGACATAGGTCCCCTGAAAATTTGCCCGAAACGCATCCTCGAGCTCTTCCCAACTTCCAATGGTGTTTTCAGGAAGGCTTTTAAGCCAATGCCGAGCTGGCCCTTTGAGTTTGAGGGGTAAGTATTTTATGACGTGGAGATCATCTCCTCTAGCCATGTGTATGTGGAGGATGTAATCCTCAATCCAGACTCCAGGGTCTATTGTTCCGTCGTATGCCTCTATGTTTACGTGTTTGAATCCCGCTAGGAATTCGTGATCCAACACCTCATCGGTGAAACACAGGGGGTGTGCGGCACCCCTATATTTGGGTGTGCCGTGATGTTCGGATTTTTGGCGTGTTGCATTGCTTTGGAGAGCTTGCTTTCTCGGCCCATAGATGGACCTAACTGGGCCATCCTTTTGATGTGAATCCTTATGCGGATCGCGTCTTCGCTTGTGTGCGCGCCATTTGCCGCTCTCTGTTTGCCGTGGGGTCGTCCATCCGGCCGGGTGGCCTTCTTGTTTTTTGATTGTGGGGGCTCTCGGCCTCCTCATAAAATTCAGCAGTAGTTTCTCTTTGGGTAGCTCTTTGTTCGGCGACTATCGCGGATTTGTCTCTTGATGTTGAGTACTTTGCTCCATCTCGATTCGAGTGCATCTTCCGCTGTTTTGAGATTCCGCTTCGCTTTTTTCAGGCTACGCCGCAGCGATGGCGACGAGCCTTTTGTGGAGGTTCTTCTGCTCCAACGATTTGTCCCGCATGAGATCGTCCGGACTGTTATCTTCGCCGGAGGCGGGTTGTTTATCCAAGTTGTCCTGTTCGGACGGTTGCTCGATAGCATGTTCGTCGTCCACCGGTTCGCCCTGCTCTATGGCTGGGTCTTTGTCGAGGCGGGACTTGGTACGGCGTTTATGTTGCCGTTTTGACTGCTTTTCGAGGGATTTATCCTTCGTAGTGTCCCGTCGTTCCTCGTCGTCGCTTCCTTTAGGTGTATCCACCATGTATACATCATGGGATGAGGCGGTTGTCCAGTATCCTATAGGTACTGGTTCATGGTTATCTCCTACATCGTTGTCCATACCGTCCATGTCTTCGGAGTCGAAATCGAGCACGTCGTTTAAGCTTTCGACAGTGGCTACAAAGTGGGCGGTGGGTGGGCGTTGAATTTCTTCGTCGTCCGCCACCCAACCGTCCTGACCGTAGTCCGCCGGGGCTCTCGACAAAGAGAGAGACTTTAATGAGTTGAGGATATCGCCAAAGGGCGAGTCTTTGAAAGATGTCATGGCGGTGAACTCCATAACGGCACCCGGTCGGATTCGGTGGTAGGGGCGGGAGTTTCGTAGTCGGGAAAGGAGTCCGCACCGGGAGTCACGAGCTTTGCAAAGGACAGGATGGTGTTCGCTCAATCGCCGTAGATTTCAGCCCCGAGGTGGTGTCCAACCAACCATCCTCGATCGGCGAGATCGGCTCCGAATCAATGGTCGGAGCGGACACTAGTCTGACCTCCGGGACACTATTCGGCGGCAGAGTTAGATCATGCACATCGAGATAGTGCGGCGCGCTTGGCTGCGGCTCGAATCCGTCGAAGATCGAGTCTCCGCGGATGTCGGCCGTGTAGTTTAAACTTCCAAACCTGACCTGATGGCCAGGGGCGTAGCTTTCAATTTGCTCCAGATGGCCAAGCGAATTGGCCCGCAGTGCAAAGCCGCCGAATACGAAGATCTGTCCAGGGAAAAAGTGTCACCCTGGACTGCGTCGTTCCTGATGATTGAAGGAGCCATCGGGCCTATAGGTGACGACACAAAGGAACTCTCAATGAAAGCACCAATGTCGGTGTCAAAACCGGCGGATCTCGGGTAGGGGGTCCCGAACAGTGCGTCTAGGCGGATGGTAACAGGAGACAAGGGACACGATGTTTTTACCCAGGTTCGGGCCCTCTCGATGGAGGTAATACCCTACTCCTGCTTGATTAATATTGATGATATGGGTAGTACAAGAGTAGATCTACCACGAGATCAGAGAGGCTAAACCCTAGAAGCTAGCCTATGGTATGATTTTTGTTTGTCCTACGGACTAAAACCCTCCGGTTTATATAGACACTGGATAGGGTTAGGGTTACACAGAGTCGGTTACAATGGTAGGAGATCTACATATCCAGACGCCAAGCTTGCCTTCCACGCCAAGGGAAGTCCCGTCCGGACACGGGACGAAGTCTTCAATCTTGTATCTTCATAGTCTAGGAGTCCGACCAAAGATGATAGTTCGGCTATCCGGACACACCCTAGTCCAGGACTCCCTCACCCACTATGGCCCAATACTTCCCCGAGGGGTTCCGGTAACCCCTCGGGCACTCCGGTTTTCTCCGAAACCACCCGGAACACTTCCGGTGTCCGGATATAGTCGTCCAATATATCAATCTTTATGTATCAACCATTTCGAGACTCCTCGTCATGTCCGTGATCATAACCGGGACTCCGAACTATCTTCGATACATCAAAACACATAAACTCATAATACCGATCGTCACCGAACTTTAAGCATGCGGACCCTACGGGTTCGAGAACTATGTAGATATGATCGAGACACGTCTCCGGCCAATAACCAATAGCGGAACCTGGATGCTCATATTGGTCCCTACATATTCTACGAAGATCTTTATCGGTCAAACCGCATAACAACATACGTTGTTCCCTTTGTCATCGGTATGTTACTTCCCCGAGATTCGATCGTCGGTATCTCAATACCTAGTTCAATCTCGTTACCGGCAAGTCTCTTTACTTGTTCCGTAATGCATCATCCCGCAACTAACTCATTAGTCACATTGCTTGCAAGGCTTATACTGATGTGCATTACCGAGAGAGCCCAGACATACCTCTCCGAGAATCGGAGTGACAAATCCTAGTCTCGATCTATGCGAACTCAACAAGTACCATTGGAGACACTTTAGAGCACCTTTATAATCACCCAGTTACGTTGTGACATTTGGTAGCACACAAAGTGTTCGTCCGGTAATCGGGAGTTGCATAATCTCACAGTCATATGAACATGTATAAGTCATGGAGAAAGCAATAGCAGTAAACTAAAATGATCAAGTGCTAAGCTAACGGAATGGGTCAAGTCAATCACATCATTCTCCTAATGATTTGATCCCTTTTATCAAATGACTACTCATGTCTATGGTTCGGAAACTTAACCATCTTTGATCAACGAGCTAGTCAAGTAGAGGCATACTAGTGACACTCTATTTGTCTACGTATTCACACATGTATTATGTTTCTGGTTAATACAATTCTAGCATGAATAATAAACATTTATCATGAAATAAGGAAATAAATAATAACTTTATTATTGCCTCTAGGGCATATTTCCTTCAGTCTCCCACTTGCACTAGAGTCAATAATCTAGATTACACAGTAATGATTCTAACACCCATGGAGTCTTGGTGCTGATCATGTTTTGCTTGTGAGAGAGGTTTAGTCAACGGGTCTGCAACATTCAGATCCATATGTATCTTGCAAATCTCTATGTCTCCCACTTGGACTTGATCGCAGATGGAATTGAAGCGTCTCTTGATGTGCTTGGTTCTCTTGTGAAATCTGGATTCCTTTGCCAAGGCAATTGCACCAGTATTGTCACATAAGATTTTCATTGGATCCGATGCACTAGGTATGACACCTAGATCGGATATGAACTCCTTCATCTAGACTCCTTCATTTGCTGCTTTCGAAGCAGCTATGTACTCCGCTTCACACGTAGATCCCGCCATGACGCTTTGCCTAGAACTGCACCAACTGACAGCTCCACCATTCAATGTAAACACGTATCCGGTTTGCGATTTAGAATCGTCCGGATCAGTGTCAAAGCTTGCATCGACGTAACCATTTACGACGAGCTCTTTGTCACCTCCATAAACGAGAAACGTATGCTTAGTCCTTTTCAAGTATTTCAGGATGTTCTTGACCGTTATCCAGTGATCCACTCCTGGATTACTTTGGTACCTCCCTGGTAAAATAATATCAAGGCACACAGCAGGTCTGGTACACAACATTACATACATGATAGAGCCTATGGCTGAAGCATAGGGAACACTTCTCATTTTCTCTCTATCTTCTGCAGTGGTCGGGCATTGAGTCTGACTCAACTTCACAACTTGTAACACAGGCAAGAACCCTTTCTTTGCTTGATCCATTTTGAACTTTTTCAAAACTTTATCAAGGTATGTGCTTTGTGAAAGTCCAATTAAGCGTCTTGATCTATCTCTATAGATCTTGATACCCAATATATAAGCAGCTTCACCGAGGTCTTTCATTGAAAAACTCTTATTCAAGTATCCTTTTATGCTATCCAGAAATTCTATATCATTTCCAATCAACAATATGTCATCCACATATAATATTAGAAATGCTACTGAGCTCCCACTCACTTTCTTGTAAATACAAAGCTTCTCCAAAAGTCTCAGATAAAACCATATGCTTTGATCACACTATCAAAAGGTTTATTCCAACTCCGAGAGGCTTGCACCAGTCCATAAATGGATCGCTGGAGCTTGCACACATTGTTAGCACCTTTTGGATCGACAAAACCTTCTGGTTCCATCATATACAACTCTTCTTCTAGAAATCCATTTAGGAATGCAGTTTTGACATCCATTTGCCAAATTTCAAAATCATAAAATGCGGCAATGTCTAACATGATTCAGACAGACTTAAGCATCGCTACGGGTGAGAAAGTCTCATCGTAGTCAACCCCTTGAACTTGTCGAAAACCTTTTGCAACAAGTCGAGCTTTGTAGATAGTAACATTATCGTCAGCGTCAGCCTTCTTCCCGAAGATCAATTTATTCTCTATGGCTTGCCGATCATCGAGCAAGTCAACCAAAGTCCACACTTTGTTCTCATACATGGATCCCATCGCAACTTTCATTGCCTCAAGCTGTTTTGCGGAATCTGGGCTCACCATCGCTTCTTCATAGTTCGTAGGTTCACCATGGTCAAGTAACATGACCTCCAGAATAGGATTACCGTACCACTCTGGTGTGGATCTTACTCTGGTTGACCTACGAGGTTTGGTAGTAACTTGATCTGAAGTTTCTTGATCAATATCATTAGCTTCCTCACTAATTGGTGTAGCTGTCACAGGAACCGGTTTATGTGATGAACTACTTTCCAATAAGGGAGCAGGTACAGTTACCTCATCAAGTGCTACTTTCCTCCCACTCACTTCTTTCGAGAGAAACTCCCTTTAGAGAAAGGATCCATTCTTAGCAACAAATGTCTTGCCTTCGGATCTGTGATAGAAGGTGTACCCAACAGTCTCCTTTAGGTATCCTATGAAGACACATTTCTCCAATTTGGGTTCGAGCTTATTAGTTTGAAGCTTTTTCACATAAGCATCGCAGCCCCAAACTTCAAGAAATGACAACTTTGGTTTCTTGCCAAACCATAGTTCATAAGGTGTCGTCTCAACGGATTTAGATGGTGCCCTATTTAACATGAATGCAGCTGTCTCTAAAGCATAATCCCAAAAACGATAGCGGTAAATCAGTAAGAGACATCATAGATCGCACCATATCTAGTAAAGTACGATTACGATGTTCGGACACATCATTACTGTTGTGGTGTTAAAGAATTGGGCGTGAGTTCTTGCTAAACTATTCCGCATTGTTTCAAATGAAGACCAAACTCGTAACTCAGATATTCTCCTCCATGATCAGATCGTAGAAACTTTATTTTCTTGTTACGATGATTTTCCACTTCACTGTGAAATTCTTTGAACTTTTCAAATGTTTCAGACTTATGTTTCACTAAGTAGATATACCCATATCTGCTCAAATCATCTGTGAAGGTGAGATAATAACGATACCCTCCGCGAGCCTCAATATTCATCGGACCACATACATCAGTATGTATGATTTCCAACAAATCTGTTGCTCGCTCCATTGTTCCGGAGAACGGCGTTTTAGTCATCTTACCCATGAGGCATGGTTCGCAAGTACCAAGTGATTTCAAAAGTCCATCAGTATGGAGTTTCTTCATGCGCTTTACACCACTATGACCCAAACGGCAGTGCCACAAATAAGTTGCGCTATCATTATCAACTCTGCATCTTTTGGCTTCAACATTATGGATATGTGTATTACTACTATCGAGATTCAACAAAAATAGACCACTCTTTAAGGGTGCATGACCATAAAAGATATTACTAATATAAATAGAACAACCATTATTCTTAGATTTAAATGAATAATTGTCTCGCATCAAACAATATCCAGATATAATGTTCATGCTCAAAGCTAGCACCAAATAACAATTATTTAGGTCTAAAACTAATCCCGAAGGTAGATGTAGAGGTAGCGTGCCGACGGCAATCACATTGACTTTGGAACCATTTCCCACGCGCATCTGATAACCCACAAGTATAGGGGATCGCAACAGTATTCGAGGGTAGAGTATTCAACCCAAATTTGTTGATTCGACACAAGGGGAGCCAAAGAATACTCTCAAGTATTAGCAGCTGAGTTGTCAATTCAACCACACACCGAAACTTAGTATCTGCAGCAAAGTGTTTAGTAGCAAAGTAATATGATAGTGGTGGTAACGGTAACAAAAGTAAAGACAGCAAAAGTAATGTTTTTGGTATTTTGTAGTGATGATAACAGTAGCAACGGAAAAGTAAATAAGCATAAACCAGTATATAGAAAACTCGTAGGCACCGGATCAGTGATGGATAATTATGCCGGGTGTGGTTCGTCATGTAACAGTCATAACATAGGGTGACACAAAACTAGCTCCAGTTCATCAATGTAACGTAGGCATGTATTCCGTAAATAGTCATACGTGCTTATGGAAAAGAACTTGCATGACATCGTTTGTCCTACCCTCCCGTGGCAGCGGGGTCCTATTGGAAACTAAGGGATATTAAGGCCTCCTTTTAATAGAGAACCGGAACAAAGCATTAGCACATAGTGAATACATTAACTCCTCAAACTATGGTCATCACCGGGAGTGGTCCCGATTATTGTCACTTGAGGTTGCCGGATCATAACACATAGTAGGTGACTATAGACTTGCAAGATAGGATCAAGAACACCCATATATTCATGAAAACATAATAGGTTCAGATCTGAAATCATGGCACTCGGGCCCTAGTGACAAGCATTAAGCATAGCAAAGTCATAGCAACATCAATCTCAGAACATAATGGATACTAGGGATCTCCTTGTACTGATCGTTGGCAGCCCTGACAGAAGAAAATGAACTGATCCAAACTTGAAAGACTCAAGTGCATCATCAGGGATCTCCTTGTACATCTGTGACATTGAGTTGTGTCCCATCTTCTTCTTGGCATTAATGTCCAAGTCATCTTCATTTTCCTTTGGGGATTTGATCAGACTTACCCATTCCTCTATGGTTGACTGGTATCTTGTTCCTTCTGACATACAAACTATCATGCCATCTGGATAGAAATGTGCTGTGGAGTAGAATTGCATAATGAGCTCGTCATTCCAATTTGTGAGCTTCTGCCCAACAAAATCTGCAACTCCACAAGCCTTTGAAGCTGTCATACACTCCATGATAGTGTTCTGCATTCTCATGAATGTAGGTCCAGTCGACCCACCTCATATCCCAAACTATGGGCTTATTATCCAATAAGATGGTCTCATAGAAGTCCTGCTGCTCCTTGGTGTGGAACACCTGTAATCTACTGAGTCCTTCTCCACAGTGGCATATGGATCGACTCTCTCCATAGCCTCAACCCATGATCTCTCCCGATCTTCATGTTCTCGAGCACAGGATGAGCATCATTGTGGTCTGAATCTTGGGTTTGAGCTTCCTTAGGACCTGCCCTTCTTCATCTTCCTCGGCATCAACCTCGGGGCATTGGGGCCTTGTTCTTCTCAGCTTCTGGTATACTCCTGGTATTCCTCTTTGGTGCACTCTTGGGCTTGG
This sequence comes from Aegilops bicornis, assembly GCA_021605145.1. Taxonomy (NCBI): domain Eukaryota; kingdom Viridiplantae; phylum Streptophyta; class Magnoliopsida; order Poales; family Poaceae; genus Aegilops; species Aegilops bicornis. Next base: position 271,721,032 of record CM038671.1, on the reverse strand, counting down.
GGGCAGCTTTGGGCTTTGAAGTTGCAGCCCCTGACTTTATGGCATCACCCATCAGCTTTTGTGCCTTGGGTGCTGGCTCAACAACCTCTTCTTCTTCCTCTTCCTCCACCATAGAAGGTTTCCCAATCACTCTGGCCATGGTCTTCTTGACCCTTTCCTTTCTTTTCTTTCCTTGGTGACAGGTTCTTTGGGTTGGGATTCCAAAGAATCTTGAGTGGAGACTCTGGCTTTGGACATTGGTTGTCTACCTGCTGGCCTTTTGATCTTCATTCCAGGCTTAACTTTTGTTGAGCTGTACTCCTTCTTGAGCACTTTCTTCTTTGAACTGGCCTCATCCTCAGATTCTGAGGTCTTCTTCTTCCTTGTCCTTGTGGCAGCCTTGGGCAAGTTGCTGGGAGTGCTTTTGCTCCCCTCATCTGAGCTGCTAGAGGGACTAGTGCCCTCACTCATGTGAATCTGCTCTTCTGACCTATTCTGGGTGTCACTTTGGTCTGACATGTTTCTCACACTGACTGCTGACCCTGTGAATAGTTATAGATGAGGTAGAGCGGATGAGCATCACAAAATGCAGAGATTTTTGCAAAAGAATGATTCAAAAAACTTAGTTTTATTTTTCCACAGAAAGCATTTTGGATCTACCGATTTTTAAACTCGGTGATACCGAAGCAGTTTTGGAACCTAAACTAGTGACCTCGGTCAGACCGAGTCACAGTTCGGTGGCACCGAGACTGCTAGGGTTTCACAAAGTTCTAAAATCGGTCACACCGATATGTAATTCTCGGTCAGACCGAGACTTACTAGTGCAATGGCGTTAGCCAAATCGGTGGGACCGAGTTTTTCAACTCGGTGGGTCCGAGATGGTTTCGGTGAAACCTAACCCTAAATTTTCGAATCACAACTGTTCTAAGGATTGTTTTGACTGGATAGAAGTGTTTCAATCGTGGCAAGATGCATTACGAACACAATGTGCTGAGAATTGGACAAGGATAGCACAGTGATCGAGTTCATACCCTAGTTCGGCGGTGAACTCGCTACGGCGGCAACGGCGGAGGAGAATTTCGTTGACGGCGGCGGAGACCAGCGACAGGAGGCGGCTGGCGACGAAGTCGACGTTCCGTAGACCTGGTAGGTAGAGCGAGCTATGCACGGGCAAGAAGCTTCGAAGAAAGTTTTCCAAAAATTTGCCCGTGTGTATATATAGCCTGACACTATCGGTGTGACCGAGTTGAACAACTCGGTGGCAACGAGATGCATAACTGATACAATTCTGACAACTCGGTGTGACCGAAAAGTTCAAATCGGTTGCACCGAGATTGAAAACCTAGATCGACTTAGTAATCTCGGTATGACCGAAATGGATGAATCGGTCAGACCGAAAATCCACAAAGAAGTTTTGGAAGTTTAAGTCTATGACGAATCGGGGACTCCGAGTGCTCCTCACACAGAGTGGTTCGAATCTGACTTGATCAAATTTTGTGATGTAGCATGAATAGAGTTTGAGACGAGAAAAGCATAGATAGCTAGAGAAGGTTCTTAGGCATTCTTGTCCATCCACTTGGCCAAAGAAAAAGAAGCCAATCAATTCAAAACAACAAGTGGATGTCCTCGAACGAGTAAAATATGCAACCAACATGCTCACACAATAAAATGACAAATGAAATATGTGCCAAAGCATGCACAACCAATTCTAGCATCTATCAAACAATAGGCGATGACTAGGTCATCTATATATGAGTATATTGACTTAGGAGTCAAATGAGAACATTTGATCATAGGTCATACTCATCGCTTAAGCTCAAGTGGGGTTACCACTTTTACATAAAGCATTTATGTGTTCACATCATTAGAGTTGCTTTGAATCAATTCTTAGAGTTAAGCTCCCCTAGATGTGAGATCCCCTTAGAGGGATAAACTAACCTTGGGTTTTGTCGATGATGACTTCATGTAGGTGTTGAAGATGTGGATGCTCAATGTTGATGTAGATCTTTTGGAGCAATCCTTTGGAGTGAGTTGCACTTTCAATACCTACACGGGTTAGTCCCACAAGGAACAAACAAGAATATCCATATACATAGAGTGATGCACACACAAAATGATGTCCATGAAAACAATAGGTTACCTTGTCCCTTGCCTTACCAACATGAGGGTTTGTGACTCCTTGAACTAGTGCAAGATATGGAAGATGATTGCACTTGTCCTTGCCATAATGATATGAGTGAAAAAATGTTGGCGGAGTCACCCTCAAGAACTGTCTAGTTCTTCTTCGGGATCCACATCATCTTGATGGGAATCCTTGGTGTAGTAGTTGTGCTTGATGAAGTAGAACTTGACGTAGTCTTGGGAACCCACTTGACCAAGGCCTTAGGTGCTTATTCAAATGCATCAATCTCTTCTTGAAGCTTGTCCTTGCCTTTGTTCTTGTGGTCTTGTGGTGGAAGATAATCTTGTGCTTGTGTTCCCTTGAAGGAAGTAGGATCATACTTCTCTTGTTGAGGAACAAACTTAGTCTTGGGGTATTGATCTTCTTCCCACTCAACTCCATTGGCATTGAACTTTCGTTCAAAACCAACACCTTGATTCTTCTTGTGCCTTCCTTGCTTGCGTACAATTTACTCAAATTGCTTACTCCCGACAAGGCTCTTGTATACACCTTTCTCTATAATTCCCTTCAATAAGTTGTTTTCTTGCTCAAGTGTAACTTGGCTAAGAGAATCATTAGTGGAATCAAGAGAATTACTAGAAGCAACAATATTGGGTTTAGCATTGTTATTGTTACTACTAGAAGAAGAATCTTTCTTGTTCTTGTTACTAGACTTGAATTGAAGCATGTAAGTAGATAAGAGTAAACGCTTGGCAATGTAAGAAGAACTTTTCTTACGAAGATCATCATTGATTGCTTTTAGGAACTCATGCTCTTGCTCAAGATTGAGATTTTCAAAGCGTAACTTCTCATGAGCCCTTAAAAGTTCTCGATGATCTTCGAAGATAGTTTCATGAGCTAACTTAAGAGTGTTTAGTTCTATAGTTAGACGCTCAATTTTCTCCTTATCATTGTCATTTGTTTCATCTTGATTAGCATGATTAATTGATGTTTCATCATAGTATTCATCACTAGAGTTGTCAACAAGTAAATCATCATCACCTAGCAAGTCATCTTCATCACTATTAAAATCAACATACTCGGGGTGTGTTACCTTAGGACCTTTGGCCATGAAGCATCTTCCAATTCCTTCATTTGGTGATTCAAATATGTCGCAAGAGTTGGTTGACCCTAGTGCTAAACCGGCAACACCTTCATCTTGAGTGTGTTCGGAGTCAGAGTGATAGCTTCTCTCGGAGTGATTGTCGGAGTCGGAGTCGGATACCCATTCACCAACATGAGCTTGATGTCTTCGTTTTGTGTAGCTCTTTGATGACTTGTCCTTCCTTTTGAATCCTTGCTTCTCCGTGAGGGTCTTCGTTCATAATGATCATCTCTACTCCTTCTCTCTCTTGGTGGTGATTCTTCTCTTCTACTTCTTCTCTTGGGAGAATCTTCTCTTCTTTTGTAGGGTGCCGTACACTCATTGGAATAGTGTCTGGGTCTCCCACAATTGTAACAATTAAGCTCTCGACGGGAAGATCTTTTGTCATTGTAGGACCTTGACTTGGAGCTTCTTTCTTTGCTTCTACTCTTGTAGAATTTGTTGAAGTTCTTCACCATTAAGCTCAATTCTTCATTGAAGGTTTGTTTCTCACTTGATGATGTGGGGGCTTCACATGAGGCTTTGTAAGCACCACTTGACTTGTTGTGAAGTTCCTCCTTATCCTTGAGTGACATCTCATGAGCAACAATTCTTCTAATGACTTTCGTTGGCTTGAGATCTTTGTAATTTGGCATCATTTGGATCAATGTGCACACGGTATCATATTTTCCATCCAATGCTCTTAGGATTTTCTTGATGATGAATCATCGGTCATCTCTTCACTTCCTAAGCCGGCAATCTCATTTGCGATAAGAGCAAGCCTAGAGTACATTTCAGCGACACCTTCACCATCCTTCATTTTGAACTTGTCAAGCTGACTTTGGAGCACATCCAACTTGGATTCCTTGACGGAGTCGGTACCTTCATGCATATCAATCAAAGTATCCCAAATTTCCTTTGCATTCTCAAGACGGCTGATTTTGTTGAATTCTTCGGGGCACAATCCGTTGAAAAGGATATCACAAGCTTGAGCGTTGTATTGCAACATCTTCAACTCTTCCGCACTAGCTTCACGGTTCGGTTCTCTCCCATCAAAGAATTCACCTTGCAAGCCAATACACACAATATCCCAAACGGCGGGGTTATGTTCGAGAATATGCATTTTCATCTTATGCTTCCAACTAGCAAAATTAGTGCCATCAAAGTAAGGACCTCTATGGTGATAATTTCCGTTGCTAGACGCCATACTCTCCTAGGTTGTGAAACCAAGGCTATGACCACCAAAAGCTATGGAAATCAAAGCAAATGGAGACCAAAGCTCTGATACCACTTGTAGGACCTTGAAGTATGTCTAGAGGGGGGTGATTAGACTACTTGACCAATTAAAAACTTAACCTTTTCCCAATTTTAGACTTTGGCAGATTTTAGCTAACTTTAAGCAAGTCAAGCAATCTTCACGCAATTCAAGCAAGCATGCAAAGAGTATATAGGCAGCAGAAAATAAAGCATGCAACTTGCAAGAATGTAAAGGGACGGGTTTGGAGAATTCAAACGCAATTGGAGACACGGATGTTTTTGTCGTGGTTCCGATAGTGGTGCTATCGTACATCCACGTTGATGGAGACTTCAACCCACGAAGGGTAGCAGTTGCCTTGAGTCCACGGAGGGCTCCACCCACGAAGGGTCCACGAAGAAGCAACCTTGTCTATCCCACCATGGCCGTCGCCCACGAAGGACTTGCCTCACTAGCGGTAGATCTTCACGAAGTAGGCGATCTCCTTGCCCTTACAAACTCCTTGGTTCAACTCCACAATCTTGTCGGAGGCTCCCAAGTGACACCTAGCCAATCTAGGAGACACCACTCTCCAAGAAGTAACAAATGGTGTGTTGATGATGAACTCCTTGCTATTGTGCTTCAAATGATAGTCTCCCCAACACTCAACTGTCTCTCACAGGGTTTGGATTTGGTGGAAAGAAGATTTGAGTGGAAAGCAACTTGGGGAAGGCTAGAGATCAAGATTCATATGGTTGGAATGGAATATCTTGGCCTCAACACATGAGTAGGTGGTTCTCTCTCAGGCTGGTAAGTTGGAAGTGTAGGTTTGTTCGATGGCTCTCTCCACGAATGAAGAGGAGGTGGAGGGGTATATATAGCCTCCACACAAAATCTAACCGTTACACACAATTTACCAAACTCGGTGGGACCGAATCATCAAACTCGGTCGGACCGATTTAGTAAACCTAGTGACCGTTAGGGTTTTGATTGGGGATCGACATGCAACTCGGTAGGACCGATATGGTTAGGGTTAGGGCATAACGTAATCTCGGTGAGACCGATTACACAAACTTCGGTGAGACCGAATTTGGTATTAGCTAACGGAGAGTTGGTCGAGGTAAACTCGGTGGGACCAATTCGCTCTTTCGGTGAGACCGAAAAGTTCTGAAAGGGAAGCAGAGAGTTTACATTGTAATCTCGGTGGGACCGATCGCTGACTTCGTTAGACCGAAGCGTTCTGAAGGGAAGCAGAGAGATTACAATCCCATATCGGTGAGACCGAGATCCCTACCGTGAGACCGATTTGCCTAGGGTTTGTGGCGATGGCTATGACATCCGAACTTCGGTGGTGCCTGATAGAAAGAATCGGTAGGGCCGAGTTTGACTTTAGGTTTAGGTCATATGTGGATGTGAGAAAGTAGTGGAGGGTTTTGGAGCATATCAGTAAGCACATGAAGCAAGAGGCTCATTAAGCAACACCTCATCCCTCCTTGATAGTATTGTCTTTTCCTATAGACTCAATGTGACCTTGGATCACTAAAATGTAAAATGTAGAGTCTTGAGCTTTTGAGCTTGAGCCAATCCTTTGTCCTTAATATTTTGAGGGATCCACTTTCATTATCCATGCCATGCCATTCATTGAGCTTTCCGGAAATAGTTGTCTTGGAATAGCATTAGCTCAATGAGCTATATGTTGTTATGAATTACCAAAACCACCTAGGGATAGTTGCACTTTCAATAGGCCCTTCGCAAAGGGAAGCAGGGATTTGTAGAGGTGCCAGATCTCGATTTTGAAATAGAGATAAATTATATTTTGAGCGGCATACTTTCACTTTATCAGCATAACAACTATGAGATGGCTATATCTTCCATACTACATGCATTATAGGCAGTTCCCAAACAGAATGGTAAAGGTTTATGCTCCCCCTCCTCCACAAGCATCAATCCATGGCTTGCTCGAAACAACGAGTGCCTCTAACATTCAACGGGTCCCAAGGGAGTTTTGTTTAATTATTTTGATTTGCTTTGATCTTTTTGGATCATGGGACTGGGCATCCCGGTTCTGGCCCTTTCTCGTGAATGAGGAGCGGAGTCCACTCCTCTTGAGAATAACCCACCTAGCATGGAAGATATAGGCAGCCCTAGTTGCACATGAGCTGCTCGAGCATACAAAACAAATTTTTATTTGAAGGTTTGGAGTTTGGCACATACAAATTTACTTGGAGCAACAGGTAGATACCGCATATAGGAAGGTATAGTGGACTCATATGGAACAACTTTGGGGTTTAAGGAGTTTGGATGCTCAAGCGGTATTCCGCTTAATGCAATTGAAGGCTAGCAAAAGACCGGAAGCGACCAAACCGAGAGAGCGACAACAATGTAAACATGCATTTAAATTAATTTACACCGAATATAAGCATGAGTAAGATATAATCCACCATGAACATAAATATCATGAAGGCTATGTTGATTTGATTCAACTACATGCGTGAACATGTGCCAAGTCGAGTCACTCAATTCATTCAAATGAGGATACCATCCTATCATACCGCATCATAATCATCTCAATAGCATGTTGGCACGCATAAGGTAAACCATTATAACTCATAGCTAATCAAGCATGGCACAAGCAACTATAATCTCTAAATGTCATTGCAAAAATGTTTACTTCATAATAGCTGAATCAGGAACGATGAATCATCATATTTACAAAAACAAGAGAGGTCGAGTTCATACCAGCTTTTCTCATCCCAATAAGTACATCATATATCATCATTATGGCCTTTCACTTGCACGACCGAACGGTGTAAATAATAATAAGAGTGCACGTGCATTGGACTAAGCTGGGATCTGCAAGCATTCAACTCAAGAGAGAAGACACGTAATATAGGCTCTAAGTTAGACAAACAATAATGCATATGAGAGCCACTAAGCATTATCAATATAGTCTTCTCGACCCCCAAAGAAAGGAAAAGAAATAAAAACTATTTACACGGGAAAGCTCCCAACAAGCAAAAGAAGAACGAGAAATATTTTTGGGTTTTATTTTTAATTATTACTACTACAGCAGGAAAAATAAACTACTACTAATTTTTTTTTTGGTTTTTCTTAAGGTTTATTAAACACACAAGAAGAAAGCAGGAAAAAGAAATTTAAACTAACATGGATATTACAGTGAAAGAGTATGAGCACCGACATCTAGCAATGAGTGTGTGTGAGCATAAATGTAATGTCGGTGAGAAATACGTACTCCCCCAAGCTTAGGCTTTTGGCCTAAGTTGGTCTATTGCCAGGGATAGCCTGGCTGATATCCGTAGGTGTAGCTGGGGTCATATTGTGACACGGAATAGTTGGGATCATAATGTGATGAAGAGGACTCCGATTGCCACTGGCTGGCAACCGCCTCAGGATCCCAAGAATAAACATACATTCGTGGAGGCTCATCTTGTGGCTCCGGTTCCGGGGCTGGTGCAGGATTCCGATAGGCTTGAACAGCCGCCCACGGAACAATGTAAGGCCCTGTATACAAGTTAAACAAAGAGGGAGCAGGCAAAGTAATAGTCTCAGGGTGATGTTTATCAAAGTACAACTTATATTTAAGCTCCCCTTCGCGACTCTTAACAAGAAAACCATGCGCTATCATACTCTTATAATCTAAATAAGCACGGGGCAGCGCTGTTTCTTCTTTCTCCTCATGCCTAATAGGTATTTCAAAATATTCAGCTAGGCGCGAAGCATAAATGCCTCCAAAGACGGGGCCCTTAGTACGGTTCAAACTTAACCATCTAGCAACAATTCCACCCATACTAATAGAGTTATTGCGGTATAAACCATGGAACAAAATAATAATATCAGGAATACTAAGGTTCCCACAGTTCCTGCGTCCAATCAAGCAACGACTAGCTAATAAGGCAAAGTAAGGTAAAACAGGAAAATGTATGCTAGTGATTCTTGCATCAGAAACCTTCCTGGTTTCTCCCACAGTGATAGTGTTAATAAAAGCTTCCACTTCATTATGGTGTGGTTCATCTAAGGTGCCCTCAAAAGGTATTTTGCAAACCTCACAAAATTCAGCTAATGCCATCTCCTTAACAACGTCATATAAATGGAACTCTACTGTTGGAGGTGATTTCTTAGGGAAAAAGTAGAAGGTCTGCACAAAAGTATTTGTGAGTAAGAGATACTGATGACGTTGGTCGCGGAGGAAATTGGTGAGGCCGGCGTTATCAATCAATAGATAGAAATCCTCATAAATCCTGACTCTCCTCAAGAAGTCATCGGAAGGCCATTCACACGGCCGGACCTCCGCGGTGCGAGGCAAATTAAATTTGGGCTTCTGCTCTTCTTCCTTTTGTTTTTCCCTCGAGCTTGACTCGACGAGCCCCTCAAAAGTCTCTTCATTATTTCTGAAACAATCTGAAATTTTTAGTAACTTCAAACAAAAGTGAACCAACTTCAATAAAATTGATAGCAACTACTCATACAAGTGCCTAGAGCATATATCAAGCATTATAACTACTTGGAACCATATAAATTTGACATGCAAGCTCAAGAACATGGTCACCTATGCAGCACAAATTTTCAATGAATAGAGCACTAGAACAAAAACTAATTGGACCAATGGAGGAGTCACATACCAAGGAACAATCTCCCCAAGCAGTTTTGCGAGAGGTGCTTTGAGCAAGGAGATCGAAAATCACAGCAAAAGCGGCTGGAACACGAGCTTGAGTTGGTTTTTCGGGTTTGTGCGAGGCAGAGGAAGAAGATGGGTGCAGGGATAAGTGGAGGAGGGCCACCGTGGGCCCACGAGGCATGGGGGCGTGCCCAGGGGGGAAGGGCGCGCCCTCCACCATCGTGGCCAGGTGGCAGCTCCCCCCGCGGTAATTTTTGCAAAGTAAATCCTCAAATATTCCCGAAAAAATCATATTAAATTGGCAAGGCATTCTGAGGACTTTTATTTTCGAGATATTTTTATATTGCACGGATAAATCAGGAAACAGACAGAAAAATACTATTTTTACTTCATTTCTACTAAAGAGCGGAAAATATAAAGAGGGTACAAAAGGTTGTGCTTCTAGTTTCATCCATCTCATGCTCATAAAAAAGAATCCACTAACAAGGTTGATCAAGTCTTGTTAACAAACTCATTCCGATAATCATGGAACCGGAGAAATTTCGAATAACACTATGTTACCTCAACGGGGATATGGACATCCCCAATAATAAGTATATCATATTTCTTCTTGACAGTAGGGAGAGGAAATTCAAAACCTCCAAGTATAATCGATGGAATTTTTCCAATAGAGTTGATACTATAAACTTGAGGTTGTTTCCTAGGAAAGTGTACCGTATGCTCATTACCATTAACATGAAAAGTGGCATTGCCTTTGTTGCAATCAATAACAGCCCCTGCAGAATTAAGGAAAGGTCTTCCAAGAATAATAGACATACTATCATCCTCGGGAATATCAAGAATAACAAAGCCCGTTAAAATAGTAACGTTTGCAACCACAACAGGCACATCCTCACAAACACCGACAGGTATAGCAGTTGATTTATCAGCCATTTGCAAAGATATTTCAGTAGGTGTCAACTTATTCAAGTCAAGTCTACGATATAAAGAGAGAGGCATAAAACTAACACCGGCTCCAAGATCACATAAAGCAGTTTTAACATAATTCCTTTTAATGGAGCATGGTATAGTAGGTACTCCTGGATCTCCAAGTTTCTTTGGTATTCCACCCTAAAAGTGTAATTAGCAAGCATGGTGGAAATTTCAGCTTCCGGTATCTTTCTTTTATTTGTAACGATATCCTTCATATACTTAGCATAAGGATTTGTTTTGAGCACATCAGTTAATCGCATACGCAAAAAGATAGGTCTAATCATTTCAGCAAAGCGCTCAAAATCCTCATCATCCTTTTCTTGGATGGTTTGGGAGGAAAAGGCATGGGTTTACGAACCCATGGTTCTCTTTCTTTACCATGTTTCCTAGCAACGAAGTCTCTTTTATCATAACGTTGATTCTTTGATTGTGGGTTATCAAGATCAACAACAGGTTCAACTTCTACATTATTATCATTACTAGGTTGAGCATCATCATGAACATTATCATTAACATTTCCACTAGGTTCATGTTCATTACCAGATTGTGTTTCACCATCAGAAATAGAAGTATCATTTGGATTATCAGGTAGTTCAGCAATAGGTTCACTAGAAGTTTGCAAAGTCCTATCATTTTTCTTTTTCTTCCTCTTAGAAGAACTAGGTACATCAATATTATTTCTCTGAGAATCTTGCTCGATTCTCTTAGGGTGGCCTTCAGGATACAAAGGCTCCTGAGTCTTCTACCAGTTCTAGTAGCCACTCTAACAGCATAATCATTTTTCTTATTATTCATTTCATCGAGCACTTCTTTCTGAGCTTTAAGTACTTGTTCTACTTGAGTGGTAACCATAGAAGCATGTTTGCTAACAAGTCTAAGTTCACCTCTAATATTAGCCGTATAATCACTCAAGCGTTTAATCATAAAGGTATTCTGTTTTAATTGTCTACCAAAATAAGCATTATAGTCATCTTGCTTAAACATAAAGTTATCAAACTCATCCAAGCACTGACTAGCAACTTTAGTAGGAGGGACTTCAGCTTTATCATACCTATAGAGAGAATTTACCTTTACTACCTGTGTCGGGATATCGGGAGGTTCTTCATTAAATAAGTAATTGAGATCATATACTTCTTCAAAGAAAGGTAAATTAAGACCATGTATTTCTTCAATAGGAGGTAAATTCTTAACATGTAACATCCCAAATTTTCAATTTGGAATGTTATACATTAGGTCATCATGCATATCATATTTTTCTCGCATTTTCCGATCCTAGAAAATTTCATGCAACTCAAGGACCCTCGGAGAGAGTTGGAAGTTTCATTATTTTCATATTTGGGATTTCTCAAATTTTGAAAATAGGATCATTGGATTTATTTATTTATCTTCATAAAGTTTTCCTATAACAATCTCAAGAGAGGGAATAATATGACTTTACCAACAATTAGGAAAATGAAGATATTATAAATAAATCAAATTTGGTTTTTGAAAGATTTATTTTTATTAGTCATAAATGAGCTTTTTAAAAATTTATGCATGTTTGCCGTTTTTAAAGTTCATTTTGTTCGACTCATTTTTAGGAGTCGGGGAAAATTTGTTTTATTTAAATCGGAGTTCGTTTGATATTTTTTTTAATTTGTTTTGTTTTATTAAAAAAAAACGCACCTCCCCCAGGCCCAAGCGGCCGCCAACCAGCCCCAGCGCCCCGGCCCACCTCCTCTCCTCCTCATGGCCCGCCTCGAAGCGGTCTCCGCCCGACGACGCCACCCACGCCGAGTCCGCCTCCCCTCGCCCGCCACAGCTTGCCTCCCCCAAGCCGACTACCCCTCCTTAAATACCCGGCCCCCCCTCTCTCTCACCACCTTGCCGCCCTCACCCTTGATCGAGCCCTTGCCAGCCGAGGACGCCGATCCCCCATTGTCGCCGCCTCGTCATGGAGCACCCACCGCCAGCCGACCCCGCCGCCCCTCCAGGCCGGAGCCCAGGAGAGCCACCGAGGTAGCCACCGCCCAGCGCCGCCCGATCCGGTTTTCCCTAGAAAACCCGGTCCGGTTTTTTATGATGTTCGGTTTTTTCAAAAACCTAGATGGGTTTTATTTTTTTGGTTTTCTTATTTAGTGAACGTTCACCGACCCGTTCGTTTCAATGAACGCGTTCGTTGGATTAGTTACATTAACGACGTCCGTTATTTAGTTCGTTAAATGCGTTTTCTTTTAAATCGGATTTAATCCGTTATTTTTGATTCGATTTACGATCCGATTTTCAAATCTGTTTTATTTCTTGCTCGTTTATCTAATCGGTGATTCAAGCGCTGGAGTTTCGTGACGAAACCGCCGTTCCGACTACCCTACTTACACAGAGTTTTGCTACTATAAAATTTTGACCTAATTTCAGATTGCTAAACCGAGTCGTTCTCTCTCGAGTTCCGACTTTCGATGCCTTAATTGAATTCGATTCTTTTGCAACCAGGGTTCTTAAGTTGAACTATCTGGTTAGATCTTTTATTCGAGATTTCCCTGTGCATTAGATGAGTACTTATTGTATGCTTGTTGTTTGTCTGCGTTAGATCACCGGTGAGTCGCCGCTTGTTACTTCGAATCTCTAGGACTCGCGGATCATCAGCAAGGCAAGTAACACTTTGATCATACCTTTTCTACTACCCAGTTTTATTGCATTAGATCAAGCCCTCAAACACTTGCATGTTTAGGATCTAATTAAATTGTGGGTTTGGGAAGTAGATTGAGGTAGTACCTATTACCTGTTTTACTTATGCAACCTTGGGAGTTACTTCTACGTTTACTTATTGTGCCATGCTATGCTAGTAGACGTGGATTGGGTGAGTGAATATCCATGACAGATGTGAGATTGTTAATTAATGGTTTATCTAAGGTGGCAACCTAAACACACATCTGGGTGGATTGAGGCACCTGGTTTCTATCAGGACTTGCTGTATTTCTTCGGACCGCCACCCGTGCTCTAAGGGATCATAAGATTATTCAAACTGGAAACTTCCGTGTGCAGCCACAAGCCAATTATGGGCTCTGGCGTAGTTGATTAAGTTGTGCGAACTCTTACGGGTAGGCTAGCTGTTGTAGGGGATGTAGGTTGGTACGGTCTACCCACATGTAAGGTGCTAGCGCTTCTGAAAGACTATGTCTCGGTCATCCGCTTCTCAAACACCATGCGGTCACGAGAACCAAGCGAGGCGATCGAGTCTTAATGGGGAAAAGTGCGCAAACCTCTGCAGAGTGTATAAACTAATCATGATTAGCCGTGTCCCCGGTTATGGACATCTTGAGTATCTAGTACTTGAATATCATGTGAATCTCAACATGTTACTTCTAATAATAAAGTTATTGGGTTTTAATGAGTACTTTTAATGGGGATTGAGGATCTTGTCAACCATTCTCAATGTTTAACAACCACCATGATAGTTAAATAAAATTATTCCTTTGATGTAGGGAAAAATCAGCTTTATGCAAAATGTAACCGTAGAGCCTTACCACCAGCCATATATGCATGTAGTATAGGCTTGTTGCTTCATTGCTCTCTATGTGTTACATTGCCGGATATTCCATGTCTTGACCCGTTTTGGGCTGCAACTTTTCATGTTGCGTGACTTTTTAGAGACGACAGTAAGGTGTTAGGTCGTGGTTCTATACTCAGTGATGCCGTTGGAGTTGATGGACTCACTCGTTTTCCAAGCCTTCCGATGTTATCATTAGATGGCCTTAAGCCATATTATTGTATTAAGTTCCCTTGTGGACAACGATGTAAGAAGTGTGTGATTGCTACTCTGCTATAAATCCTTCAAAGAAATCAGTGTGGTGTCGGCATTCTTGATCCAGGGATGACATCGAGCACGCAGGCTGAATCCATTCGGTCCTGTCGCTCTGAGAGAATGGTATCAGAGCACACGCTGACGGTAGGACACGGCCACTAAGATAAAGCCATAGATCACTATTCTCTTCCCATTTTCTAACTCCTCATCTTTTCTACTCTCTTTAGGATGAAGGACGCGAAGATCAAGTACACCCAACCGGATGAAGGCACACCTTTTGGATTTCACTTGAAGGAAGTTACCAAGTACCGAACATAGGATTACCAAGCTTCACCGGACTTTCAACGCCACTCTTGCACGAAGAGGAGCGCCGGAAGATTCACGCTCACGTTCCAGAAGGACATTCGCCCCAATCACCAAGCCTATAGATAGTGTTTTGATTGCACCAACTTGGAGTGCAGGAAAGAGCATGGCAGCTCACATTACCATGGGACGCATTGGAGAAGTTTATCAAGAAGACCTTAAGGACACAATCTACCAGATTTGCGGATGCCGAGATGACAAATGGGGCGTCGTCGGCACCAAGAAGGATAGATCCATTGCAGCATTCATCCGGGAGTTAAACCAGCACATTCGGCGCCGGAGAACCGGATGTGCAATGATATGTTGGAGTTGCGTAATGCAAAAGGAAGGATCATCGAACTTGAAGAAGAACTAAAGACAACTCGCAAGGACTATATGGACGAGATCGTAGCCCTAGCAAGACACAATAACGATCTTAAGTACGAGATTGAAGAACTCAAGAAGAAGTTGGCGCTCGGGAATGAAGACCATTATGTCAATTGCCCAGCGACTACATCAACATCGACGACACCGATTCGGATCCAAGTGAACCCGACTTTGAAGACGAATTTGGAGCGGACATTATGGAGTCTTCCACGGTTCAAATTAGTAGAAGTCCCCCACATATTAGTAGTATTCCCTCCATGTAAATCCTTATAGTACACGCACTTTTGCGATAGTTAGATCGTTGTAAGCCTTTGTTTGATTGAATGAAGTGATTTTGTGTGTATTTGCTCATGTGCATTTGGGTAGTGATTCCCCTTAGACCTCATTCTATTCTAAATTCTCATCTTTTCTAAACCCATCGATGCCTCCGAGACGCGACCGGATTCGTTTTCCCCGCCAGAGATCACCCAACCGATCCGGCAGTTGAATACCCCGATTCAAACATTGGTGCGTAACCGAGCAACAACAACAACAACCCACCACCACCACCACTGCGGATCATCCGACTCGTTTCCTTAGACTAAACCGCCGGTGTACTCCAAAGAGCACCGAGCCGATTATAGCGGTATGACCGGCTCCGCAAGATAGGAAGGGAGCTGACCACTGCGGGATGCACGGATGGAGAAAAGAGTGAAGTTTGCAGCACATCAGCTTGAAGGACCCATAGCGGCATGGTGGGAGAATTTCACAGCCACTTACCCCGTAGACACCGCCACATGGGATCAATTTCAGCAAGCTTTTGACCGCCCATGTTTCAGCAGGAGCTATGGCCATGAAGAAGCGTGAGTTTCGCAATTTACGCCAAGGAGGAAGGACTGTTGGCGATCACGTGGATGACTTTAGTAAACTAGCACGTTATGCCCCGGATGACGTTACTCTTGATGCACTAAGCGGAGAAGTTTCTAGAAGGACCGAATGATGAGTTCAAGATGCCGTTGATGGTAGCCAGTTTCAATAACTACCGGAGTTAGTAGACCGAGCCCTCATGATTGAAGGAAAGCGGCGACAAATTGAGAACCGTGGCGGAAGTATGGACAAGGGAAGTATAACTCTGGAGCTCAATGAAACCTCGTTATACCCCTAAGTCAGAATTCGGTTTGACATACCCATGGAGGAAGTAATTCACATAACCATAACAGCACTAAGAATGGGAGCAGGGAATGGAGGAAGCAGCAGACGAATCGCACCAACCGTCAACACCATCCAAAGTAGACACTGAGTCATATTACTTGCTTTAAGTGCCGCAAGACTGGGCATTATGCCAATGACCGCCCGTAAGGCCAGAATGGAAATGGCAATGGAAGCTACGGAAAGAAGCCTAACCCTTTCAATAGGGGACGGGTGAACCACATTGAAGTGGAGGAGGTTGAAGATCAGCCCGATGCGATGTCGGTAAGTTTTTGGTTAAGTCATTTACTGCGGTTGTTCTTTTCGATCTTGGTGCATCGCAATCATACATCTCAAGGGATTTGTGGATAAGTACAAGTTACCAACCCAAGCCCTTAGGTCACCCATGCTAGTAACCTCACCGGGAGGCGAGTACATGGCTAGTAAATGGTGTGATCGATCGCCATTAAGGATTGGACACTATGTTTTCCCCTCGGACCTAATAGTTACGGAATCCCAAGGATTGGATGTGATATTAGGTATGGATTGGTTATCAAGGTATGGAGGAAACATTGATTGCTCCACTAGATCAATTTTGCTCACCACACCTGAAGGAAGAAGGATTAAGTATGTATCACGGCACGAGCCGAGGAGAGCGCAAGTTAATTGCTTATCAGGAGTGGTGCGGGAAGAAGTACCGATGGTGAAGGATTTTCTGATGTATTTCCTAAGAGTTGCGGGAATGCCACCGGATAGAGACATTGAGTTTTTGATCGAGTGTTGCGAGGAACAGGCCCGATATCGAGCGACCATATAGGATGCCGGCCACGAGTTTGGCGGAAATCAAGAAGCAGATTAAGGAGCTTTTGGATAAAGGTTTTATACGCCCAAGTTCTTCACCTTGGGGATCACCCGTTTTGCTAGTGGAGAAGAAGGATGGATCATTAAGGATGGTTGTTGATTATCGTGGATTGAATGAAGTAACAATCAAGAGCAAGTACCTACTACCTATGATAAATGATCTGTTTGATCGCTTGCAAGGAACCAAGGTGTTTTCCAAGATCGACTTGCGATCAGGGTACCATCAGTTGAAGATTCGGGAGCAGGACATACCCAAGACAACGTTTACCACGAGATATGGATTGTACGAGTATACCGTTATGTCATTTGGATCGACTAACGCACCAGCCTATTTCATGAACCCGATGAACAAAGTGTTTATGGAGTTTTTGGATAAGTTCGTCGTGGTGTTCATTGATGACATTTTGATTTTCTCGAAGAATGAAGAGGAACACAAGGAACATTTGCGATTGGTTTTGGAGAAACCGAGGGAACACCAGTTGTATGCCAAGTTCAGCAAATGTGAGTTTTGGCTAAAGGAAGTTGGATTTCTCGGACATGTTATATCCGGAGAAGGGATAGCGATTGACCCCACAAAAGTTGAGACCGTAACCAAATGGGAAGCACCAACGACAGTTGGAGAGATTCGGAGTTTCCTTGGACTCGCAGGATACTACGAAGGTTCATTGAGAATTTCTCAAGGATTGCCAAGCCTATGACAGAATTGTTGAAGAAGGGAAACAAATTCATATGGACCGAGGACTGTGAGGCAAGTTTTCGTGGAGTTGAAGAAAAGATTGGTTACCTCACCAGTTTTGATATTGCCGGATCGGACTAAGGATTATGAGGTGTATTGCGGCGCTTCACGCCGAGGACTTGGAGCGATGCTTATGCAGGAAGGAAGAGTTGTTTCGTATGCTTCACGACAACTTAAGCCCCATGAGTTAAATTATGCCACTCATGATTTGGAGTTAGCAGCCGTTGTGCATGCCCTGAAAACGTGGAGACATTTTCTCATTGGAAATCATTGTGAAGTATATACGGATCACAAGAGTCTGAAGTACATCTTCACACGTATGAATTGAATCTCAGACAAAGGAGATGGTTAGAGCTTATCAAGGATTATGACATGAGATTGCATTATCACCCTGGGAAGGCTAATGTCGTAGCAGACGCATTGAGCCGTAAGAGCCACATCAATACCCTAATGATGGGAGGAATACCCAATGAGTTAGCCAAGACCTTCGAGAGCTATGTTTGGAAATAGTTCCGAGAGGCTATGTAGCAGCATTGGAGATTCAGATCCAACGCTGATGGACAAAATCGAGAAGCCCAAAAGGCGAGATAAGGAAGTTGCCTCTATAAAGGAGAAAATGAGCAAAGGAAAAGCTAAAGGATTTCATGAGGATGAGCACGATACCCTATGGTTTGAGGACCGTGTTTATGTGCCCAATGACCCGTAGATCGTGAAGCTGATTTTACAAGAAGCCCATGATTCACCCTATTCGATTCACCGTGAAATACCAAGATGTATTTGGATTTGAAGAATACTTTCGGTGGACCGGAATGAAGAAGGATATTGCGGAGTATGTAGCGATTTGCGGCGTATGTCGAGAAAGTAAAGGCGAGCATCGAAGCCGCCAGGATTGTTACAACCATTGCCGATATCCGAATGGAAGTGGGATAAATTAGGCATGGATTTTATCACAGGATTGCCAAAGACTCGTTCGTGATATGACTCGATTTGGGTTATAGTCGACCGTTTAACAAAAGGTAGCCAGTCCGGACAAAAGAGCTATGCCGATTCAAAGCGCCAAAGCGATTGAGTATGAAGTTGGAGACAGAGTATATCTCGAGTATCCCCGCCGAGGAGTTAAGCGTTTTGGAGTTATAGGAAAGTTAGCACCCCGTTTCGTTGGACCGTATAAGATTTTGCAACGCATGGGAGAAGTTGCTTATAAGTTGGAATTGCCAGAAGGACTGTTAGGAGTTCATGACGTATTCCATGTTTCTCAGTTGAAGAAATGTCACCCCGAGATAGCAGAGGTACCGTTAAGAGATACTGTACCATTGGAAGCAATTCAGTTGAAGGATGACTTGACATATGAGGAAAAACCGGTTAAGATTCTCGATTATGCCAGTGAGTTACCCGCAGCAAGGTTATCAAGTTTTGCAAAGTTCAAGGAGCCACCACACCGAGGATGAAGCCACACAGGAAAGAGGAAGTTTTGCTCAAGGACAACCCTCACCTATTTTCTAGCCAACCCGAATCTCGAGGGCTAGATTCATCTTAAGAGGTAGGTTTGTAACATCCCAAATTTTCAATTTGGAATGTTATACATTAGGTCATCATGCATATCATATTTTTCTCGCATTTTCCGATCCTAGAAAATTTCATGCAACTCAAGGACCCTCGGAGAGTTGGAAGTTTCATTATTTTCATATTTGGGATTTCTCAAATTTTTAAAATAGGATCATTGGATTTATTTAATTATCTTCATAAAGTTTTCCTATAACAATCTCAAGAGAGGGAATAATATGACTTTCCCAACATTTAGGAAAAATGAAGATATTATAAATAAATCAAATTTGGTTTTTGAAAGATTTATTTTGCTTAGGCAAAAATGAGCATTTTAAAAAATTTGATGCATGTTTGCCGTTTTTAAAGTTCATTTTGTTCGACTCATTTTTAGGAGTCGGGGAAAATTTGTTTTATTTAAATCGGAGTTCGTTTGATATTTTTTTTAATTCGTTTTGTTTTATTAAAAAAAAACGCGCCTCCCCCCTTGGGCCAAGGCCCACTGCCCACCAGCCGAACCCAGTGCCCCAGCCCACCTCCTCTCCTCCTCCTCCTCGCCCGCGGTCTCCGCCTTGCCGACGCCACCCCGCCGCCGAGTCCGCCTCCCCTCGCCCAGCTTGCCCCTCCCCAAGCCACTCGCCCCCCCTCCTTAAATACCCGCCCCCCCTCTCTCTCACCGCCCGCCCTCACCCTCCTTGACCCGAGCCCTTGTGCCGAGATCCCCATGGCCGCCCTGTCACCAGCACCCCACCGCCCACCACGACCCGCCGCCCCTCAGGCCACGGGAGCCAGGAGAGCCACCGGAGGTAGCCACCGCCCCGCGCCGCCCGATCCGGTTTTCCCTAGAAAACCCGGTCCGGTTTTTTTTGCGATGTTCGGTTTTTTTCAAAAAACCTAGATTGGTTTTATTTTTTTGGTTTTCTTATTTAGTGAACGTTCACCGACCCGTTCGTTTCAATGAACGCGTTCGTTGGATTAGTTACATTAATCTAACGTCCGTTATTTAGTTCGTTAAATGCGTTTTCTTTTAAATCGGATTTAATCCGTTATTTTTGAATTCGATTTACGATCCGATTTTCAAATCTGTTTTATTTCTTGCTCGTTTATCGGAATCGGGTGATTCAAGCGCTGGAGTTTCGTGACGAAACCGCCGTTCGACTACCCTACTTACACAGAGTTTTGCTACTATAAAATTTTGACCTAATTTCAGATTGCTAAACCGAGTCGTTCTCTCTCGAGTTCCGACTTTCGATGCCTTATTTGAATTCGATTCTTTTGCAACCAGGGTTCTTAAGTTAAACTATCTGGTTAGATCTTTTATTCGAGATTTCCCTGTGCATTAGATGAGTACTTATTGTATGCTTGTTGTTTGTCTGCGTTAGATCACCCGGAGTGCGCCGCTTGTTACTTGAATCTCTAGGACTCATGGATCATCGACAAGGCAAGTAACACTTTGATCATACCTTTTCTACTACCCAGTTTTATTGCATTAGATCAAGCCCTCAAACACTTGCATGTTTGGGATCTAATTAAATTGTGGGTTTGGGAAGTAGATTGAGGTAGTACCTATTACCTGTTTTACTTATGAAACCTTGGGAGTTACTTCTACGTTTACTTATTGTGCCATGCTATGCTAGTAGACGTGGATTGGGTGAGTGAATATCCATGACAGATGTGAGATTGTTAATTAATGGTTTATCTAAGGTGGCAACCTAAACACACATCTGGGTGGATTGAGGCACTGGTTTCTATCGAGGACTTACTGTATTTCTTGGACCGCCACCCGGGCTCTAAGGGATCATAAGATTATTCAAACCGGAAACTTCCGTGTGCAGCCACAAGCCAATTATGGGCTCTGGCGTAGTTGATTAAGTTGTGCGAACTCTTACGGGTAGGCTAGGCGATGTAGGGGATGTAGGTTGGTACGGTCTACCCACATGTAAGGTGCTAAGCGCTTGACGAAAGACTATGTCTCGGTCATCCGCTTCTCAAACACCATGCAAAGGCGAGAACCAAGCGGAGGCGATCGAGTCTTGTGGGGAAAAGTCGCAAACCTCTGCAGAGTGTATAAACTAATCATGATTAGCCGTGTCCCCGGTTATGGACATCTTGAGTATCTAGTACTTGAATATCATGTGAATCTCAACATGTTACTTCTAATAATAAAGTTATTGGGTTTTAATGAGTACTTTTAATGGGGATTGAGGATCTTGTCAACCATTCTCAATGTTTAACAACCACCATGATAGTTAAATAAAATTATTCCTTTGATGTAGGGAAAAATCAGCTTTATGCAAAAATGTAAATCAGAGAGCCTTACCACCAGCCATATATGCATGTAGTATAGGCTTGTTGCTTCATTTCTCTCTATGTGTTACATTGCCAAAGATATTCCATGTGTTGACCGTTTTGGCTGCAACTTTTCATGTTGCGCACTTTTCGCATTTACGAGTAAGGTGTTAGGTCGTGGTTCTATACTCAGTGATGCCGTTGGAGTTGATGGACTCACTCGTTTTCCAAGCCTTCCGTTGTTATCATTAGATGGCCTTAAGCCATATTATTGTATTAAGTTCCCTTGTGGACAACGATGTAATAAGTGTGTGATTGCTACTCTGCTATAAATCCTTCGAAGTACTGTGTGGTGTCAGCATTACTGATCCAGGGATGACACTGAGCACAGAGCGCTGGATCCATTCGGGTCTGGTCGCTACATAACATCTTCAGCTTTAATACCTTTTTCTTTCATAGATTTCTTTGCCTCTTGCATATCTTCGGGACTGAGAAATAGAACACCTCTCTTCTTCGGAGTTGGTTTAGAAATAGGCTCAGTAATTGGCTCTGGAGCTGGCTCAGGAGGTGCCCAATTATTTTCATTTGTCAATATATTATTTAATAAAATTTCAGCTTCATCCGGTGTTCTTTCCCTGAAAAGAGAACCAACACAACTATCCAGGTAATCTCTGGAAGCATCGGTTAGTCCATTATAAAAGATATCAAGTATTTCGTGTTTCTTAAGAGGATGATCGTGCAAAGC
Source organism: Aegilops bicornis (assembly GCA_021605145.1). Classification (NCBI taxonomy): domain Eukaryota; kingdom Viridiplantae; phylum Streptophyta; class Magnoliopsida; order Poales; family Poaceae; genus Aegilops; species Aegilops bicornis. The sequence continues at coordinate 271,699,116 of CM038671.1, read as the reverse complement.
ATTAAGTAACTTGAGAAGCCTCCCCCAAGCTTGTGGGAGACTCTCTTCTTCAATTTGCACAAAATTATATATATCCCTCAAAGCAGCTTGTTTCTTATGAGCAGGTAAATATTTAGCAGAGAAGTAATATATCATATCCTGGGGACTTTGCACACAACCAGGATCAAGAGAATTAAACCATTTCTTAGCATGACCCTTTAATGAGAACGGAAATATTTTGAGTAAATAAGGGTAGCGCGATCTCTCATTATTAGTAAACAGGGCAGCTATATCATTTAACTTACGAAGATGTGCCACAACAGTTTTGATTCATAGCCATAAAAAGGATCGATTCAACCAAAGTAATTATATCCGGATCAATGTAAAAATCATAATAATACTGATCGGGAACACATATAGGTGAAGTAGCAAATGCAGGGTCGGGTCTCATCCTATCTCTAAAAGATTCTTTACTCCATTTAACTAGCAACCTCTTAAGTTCAAGTCTATCCTGGCAAGCAAGAATGGCTGTTGTAGATTCAGCATCGGAAAGATATCCCTCAGGAATAGCAGGCATATTATCATCATTACTAACATCATCTTGTTCAGTTTCAATAATTTCTCTTTCTCTAGACCTAGAAATTCACCAAGGGGCACAGTAGTATAAAGCATAGAAGTAGTTTCATCATAAGTATCATGCATAGCCGAAGTGGCATCATCAATAACATGCAACATATCGGAACGAATAGCAGAAGCAGGTTTAGGTGTCGCTAGCTTACTCATAACAGAAGGTGAATCAAGTGTAGAGCTAGATGGCAGTTCCTTACCTCCCCTCGTAGTTGAGGGATAATTTGTTGTCTTAGCGTCTTTCAAATTCTTCATAGTGTCCAGCAGATGTAAATCCCAAGTGACTCAAAGAATAGAGCTATGCTCCCCGGCAACGGGCGCCTTGTAAAAGGTCTTGATAACCCACAAGTATAGGGGATCGCAATAGCAGTTTTCGAGGGTAGAGTATTCAACCCAAATTTGTTGATTCGACACAAGGGGAGCCAAAGAATATTCTCAAGTATTAGCAGCTGAGTTGTCAATTCAACCACACCGGAAACTTAGTATCTGCAGCAAAGTGTTTAGTACCAAAGTAATATGATAGTGGTGGTAACGGTAATAAAAGTAAAGACAAAGAAAAGTAATGTTTTTGGTATTTTGTAGTGATGATAACAAAGAGTAACGGAAAAGTAAATAAGCGTAAACCAAAGATATAGAAAACTCAGAGGCACCGGATCAGTGATGGATAATTATGCCGGATGTGGTTCGTCATGTAACAGTCATAACATAGGGTGACACAGAACTAGCTCCAATTCATCAATGTGATGTAGGCATGTATTCCGTAAATAGTCATACGTGCTTATGGAAAAGAACTTGCATGACATCTTTTGTCCTACCCTCCCGTGGCAGCGGGGTCCTATTGGAAACTAAGGGATATTAAGGCCTCCTTTTAATAGAGAACCGGAACAAAGCATGAGCACATAGTGAATACATGAACTCCTCAAACTATGGTCATCACCGGGAGTGGTCCCGATTATTGTCACTTCGGGTTGCCGGATCATAACACATAGTAGGTGACTATAGACTTGCAAGATAGGATCAAGAACACACATATATTCATGAAAACATAATAGGTTCAGATCTGAAATCATGGCACTCGGGCCCTAGTGACAAGCATTAAGCATAGCAAAGTCATAGCAACATCAATCTTAGAACATAATGGATACTAGGGATCAAACCCTAACAAAACTAACTCGATTACATGATAAATCTCATCCAACCCATCACCGTCCAGCAAGCCTATGATGCAATTACTCACGCAAGGCGGTGAGCATCATGAAATTGGTGATGGAGGATGGTTGATGATGACGACGGCGACGAATCCCCCTCTCCGGAGCCCGAATAGACTCCAGATCAGCCCTCCCGAGAGAGATTAGGGCTTGGCGGCGCCTCCGTATCGTAAAACGCGATGAAACTTTCTCTCTGATTTTTTTCTCCCCGAAAGCCAATATATGGAGTTGGAGTTGGCGTCGGAGGGCCACCAGGGGGCCCACGAGGTAGGGGGGCACGCCCCCCACCCTCGTGGACAGGGTGTGGGCCCCTTGGTCTTCATCTTTGGCGAGGATTTTTTTATTATTTATTCTAAGGTATTCCGTGGAGTTTCAGGTCATTCCGAGAACTTCTGTTTTCTGCACATAAAACAACACCATGGCAATTCTGCTGAAAACAGCGTCGGTCAGGTTAGTTCCATTCAAATCATACAAGTTAGAGTCCAAAACAAGGGCAAAAGTGTTTGGAAAAGTAGATACGACGGAGACGATCGGCATAAATCGCCACCTCGCCCTTAGCCAATCTTCGCTTAATCCGTAGTCCCTGCTTTCGAAGTTGCAAATATTAGCAACAGAACTGTATCAAATACCTGTGTGCTACTGTGAGCTTTAGTAAGGTACACATCAATAACATGTATATCACATATACCTTTGTTCACCTTGCCATCCTTCTTATCCGCCAAATACTTGGGGCAGTTCCGCTTCCAATGTCCAGTCTGCTTGTAGTAGAAGCACTCAGTCTCAGGCTTAGGTCTAGACTTGGGTTTCTTGTCCTGAGCAGCAACTTGTTTGTTGTTATTCTTGAAGTTCCCCTTCTTCTTCCCTTTACCCTTTTTCTTGAAACTGGTGGTCTTGTTGATCATCAACACTTGATGCTCCTTTTTGATTTCTACCTCCGCAGCCTTTAGCATCGCGAAGAGCTCGGGAATTGTCTTATCCATCCCTTGCATATTATAGTTCATCACAAAGCTCTTGTAGCTTGGTGGCAGTGATTGAAGAATTCTATCAATGACACTATCATCCGAAAGATTAACTCCCAGTTGAATCAAGTGATTATTATACCTAGACTTTTTGAGTATATGTTCACTGACAGAACTATTCTCCTCCATCTTACAGCTGTAGAACTTATTGGAGACCTCATATCTCTCAATCTGGGCATTCGCTTGAAATATTAACTTCAACTCCTGGAACATCTCATATGCTCCATGACGTTCAAAACGTCGTTGAAGTCCCGGTTCTAAGCCGTAAAGCATGGCACACTGAACTATCGAGTAGTCATCGCCTTTACTCTGCCGGCGTTCTTAACGCCATCGGCTAAAGATTCGCAGCAAGCTGGCACTCGCCGGTGCTTCCAGGACGTAATTCTTCTGTGCAACAATGAGGATAATCCTCAAGTTACGGACCCAGTCCGTGTAATTGCTACCATCATCTTTCAACTTTGCTTTCTCAAGGGGAACGCATTAAAATTCAGCGGAACAACAGCACGGGCCATCTATCTACAACAACATAGACATGCAAAATACTATCAGGTACTAAGTTCATGATAAATTAAAGTTCAATTAATCATATTACTTAAGAACTCCCACTTAGAAAGACATCCCTCTAATCATCTAAGAGATCACGTGATCCAAATCAACTAAACCATGTCCGATCATCACGTGAAATGGAGTAGTTTTCAATGGTGAACATCACTATGTTGATCATATCTACTATATGATTCATGCTCGAACTTTCGGTCTCAGTGTTCCGAGGCCATATCTGCATATGCTAGGCTCGTCAAGTTTAACCCGAGTATTTCTGCGTGTGCAAAACTGGCTTGCACCCGTTGTATGTGAACGTAGAGCTTATCACACCCGATCATCACGTGGTGTCTTAGCATGACGAACTTTGGCAACGGTGCATACTCAGGGAGAACACTTGTACCTTGAAATTCAGTGAGAGATCATCGTATAACGCTACCGTCAATCAAAGCAGAATAAGATGCATAAAGGATAAACATCACATGCAATTAATATAAGTGATATGATATGGCCATCATCATCTTGTGCCTTTGATCTCCATCTGCAAAGCACCGTCATGATCACCATCGTCACCGGCTTGACACCTTAATCTCCATCGAAGCATCATTGTTGTCTTGCCAACTATTGCTACTATGACTATCGCTACCGCTTAGTGATAAAGTAAAGCAATTACAGGGCGATTGCATTGCATACAATAAAGCGACCACCATATGGCTCCTGCCAGTTGCAGATAACTCTGTTACAAAACATCATCATCTCATACAATAAAATATAGCATCATGCCTTGACCATATCACATCACAACATGTCCTGCAAAAACAAGTTAGACGTCCTGTACTTTGTTGTTGCAAGTTTTACGTGGCTGCTACGGGCTGAGCAATAACCGTTCTTACCTATGCATCAAAACCACAATGATATTTCGTCAAGTTAGTGCTGTTTTAACCTTCACAAGGACCGGGAGTAGCCACACTCGATTCAACTAAAGTTGGAGAAACTGACACCATGACCACCGTGCAGCGAAGCACGTCGGTAGAACCAGTCTCGCGTAAGCGTACGCGTAATGTCGGTTTAGGCTGCTTCATCCAACAATACCGCCGAATCAAAGTATGACATGCTGGTAAGCAGTATGACTAGTATCGCCCACAACTCACTTGTGTTCTACTCGTGCATATAACATCTACGCATAAAACCAGGCTCGGATGCCACTATTGGGGAACGTAGTAATTTCCAAAAAATCCTACGCACACGCAAGATCATGGTGATGCATAGCAACGAGAGGGGGGAGTGTCGTCCACGTACCCTCGTAGACCGTAAGCGGAAGCGTTATGACAACGCGGTTGATGTAGTCGTACGTCTTCACGGTCGACCGATCCTAGTACCGAACGTACGACACCTCCGCAATCCACACACGTTCAGCTCGGTGACGTCTCACGAAGTCATGATCCAGTAGAGCTTCGAGGGAGAGCTTCATCAGCACGACGGCGTGATGGCGGTGATGATGAAGTTACCAACGGAGGGCTTCGCCTAAGCACCGCTACGATATGACCGAGGTGGAATATGGTGGAGGGGGGCACCGCACACGGCTTCGAACAATCAACTTGTGTGCTCTAGGGTGCCCCCCTGCCCCCGTATATAAAGGAGCAAGGGGGGAGGCTGGTCGGCCCTTGGGGCGCGCCAAGGAGGGGGGAGTCCTCCTCCTAGTAGGAGTAGGACTCCCCTTTCCTAGTCCAACTAGGAAGAGGGAAGGGGGAAGGAAAGAGAGGGATAGGGAGAGGGAAAGAGGGGCCGCGCCCCCTTCCCTAGTCCAATTCGGACTCCCCTTGGGGGGGGGCGCCACCTCCTGGGCTGCTACCCTCTCTCTCCCCTAAGGCCCACTATGGCCCCAATACTTCCCCGAGGGGTTCCGGTAACCCCTCCGGCACTCCGGTTTTCTCCGAAACCACCCGGAACACTTCCGATGTCCGAATATAGTCGTCCAATATATCAATCTTTATGTATCGACCATTTCGAGACTCCTTGTCATGTCCGTGATCATATCCGGGACTCTGAACTATCTTCGGTACATCAAAACACATAAACTCATAATACCAATCGTCACCGAACGTTAAGCGTGCAGACCCTACGGGTTCGAGAACTATGTAGACATGACCGAGACATGTCTCCGGTCAATAACCAATAGCGGAACCTGGATGCTCATATTGGTCCCTACATACTCTATGAAGATCTTTATTGGTCAAGCTGCATAACTACATACGTTGTTCCCTTTTTCATCGGTATGTTACTTGCCCGAGATTCGATCGTCGGTATCTCAATACCTAGCTCAATCTCGTTACTAGCAAGTCACTTTACTCGTTCCATAATGCATCATCCCGCAACTAACTCATTTGTCACATTGCTTGCAAGGCTGATGTGCATTACCGAGAGGGCCCAGAGATACCTCTCCGACAATCGGAGTGACAAATCCTAGTCTCGATCTATGCCAACTCAACAAGTACCATTGGAGACACCTGTAGAACACCTTTATAATCACCCAGTTACTTGCGACGTTTGGTAGCACACGAAGTGTTCCTCCAGTAATCGGGAGTTGCATAATCTCACAGTCATAGAAACATGTATAAGTCATGGAGAAAGAAATAGCAGTAAACTAAAACAATCAAGTGCTAAGCTAACGGAATGGGTCAAGTCAATCGCATAATTCTCCTAATGATGTGATCCCGTTTATCAAATGGCAACTCATGTCTATGGTTAGGAAACTTTACCATCTTTGATCAACGAGCTAGTCCAGTAGAGGCATACTAGTGACACTCTGTTTGTCTATGTATTCACACATGTATTATGTTTCCGGTTAATACAATTCTAGCATGAATAATTAACATTTATCATGAAATAAGGAAATAAATAATAACTTTATTATTGCCTCTAGGGCATATTTGCTTCATAACACTGGCACCAAATAACAATTTTTCAGGTCTAAAACTAATCCCGAAGGTAGATGTAGAGGTAGCGTGCCGACGGTGATCACATCGAATTTGGAACCATTTCCCACGCGCATCGTCACCTCGTCCTTAGCCAATCATCACTAAATTCATAGTCCCTATTTTGAGTTGCAAATATTAGCAACAGAACCAGTATCAAATACCCAGGTACTACTACGAGCATTAGTAAGGTACACATCAATAACATGTATATCACATATACCTTTGTTCACCTTGCCATCCTTCTTATCCTCCAAATACTAGCTTGGGGCAGTTCCGCTTCCAGTGAGCAGTCCCTTAGTAGTAGAAGCACTCAGTCTCAGGCTTAGGTCCAGACTCGGGCTTCTTCACTTGAGAAGCAACTTGCTTGACGTTCTTCTTGAAGTTCCCCTTCTTCCCCTTACCATTTTTCTTGAAACTGGTGGTCTTGTTGACCATAAACACTTGATGCTACTTCTTGATTTCTACCTCCGCAGCCATTAGCATTGCGAAGAGCTCGGGAATTATCTTATCCATCCCTTGCATATTATAGTTCATCACGAAGCTCTTGTAGCTTGGTGCTAGTGATTGAAGAACTCTTTCAATGTCACTATCATCGGGAAGATTAACTCCCAGCTGAGTCAAGTGGTTGTGGTACGCAGACATTCTGAGTATATGTTCACTGACATAACTATTCTCCTCCATTTTGTAGCTGTAGAACTTATTGTAGACTACGTATCTCTCAATCCGAGCATTGGCTTGAAATATTAACTTGAACTCCTGGAACATCTCATATGCTCCATGACGTTCAAAACATCGTTGAAGTCCCGGTTCTAAGCCGTAAAGCATGGCACACTAAACTATCAAGTAGTCATCAGCTTTACTCTGCCAGACATTCCTAACGTCATCAGCAGCATCTACAGCAGGCCTGACACCTAGTGGTGCTTCCAGGACGTAATTCTTCTATGCAACAATGAGGATAATCCTCAAGTTACGTACCCAGTCCGTGTAGTTGCTACCATAATCTTTCAACTTAGCTTTCTCTAGGAACACATTAAAATTCAAAGGAATAGTAGCATGGGCCATTGATCTACAACAACATAGACATGCAAGATACTATTAGGTACTAAGTTCATGATAAATTAAAGTTCAATTAATCATATTACTTATGAACTCCCACTTAGATAGACATCCCTCTAATCATCTAAGTGATCACGTGATCCAAATCAACTAAACCATGTCCGATCATCACGTGAGATGGAGTAGTTTTCAATGGTGAACATCACTATGTTGATCATATCTACTATATGATTCACGCCGACCTTTCGGTCTCAAAGGTTCCGAGGCCATATCTGCATATGCTAGGCTCGCCAAGTTTAACCGAGTATTCTGCGTGTGCAAAACTGTCTTGCACCCGTTGTATGTGAACGTAGAGCTTATCACACCCGATCATCACGTGGTGTCTCGCACGACGATCTTTCGCAATAGCAGGCATACTCAGGGAGAACACTTGTACCTTGAAATTTAGTGAGAGATCATCTTATAATGCTACTGCCAAACTAAGAAAAATAAGATGCATAAAGGATAAACATCAAATGCAATCAATATAAGTGATATGACATGGCCATCATCATCTTGTGTCTTTGATCTCCATCTCCAAAGCACCGTCATGATCACCATCGTCACCGGCTTGACACCTTGATCTCCATTGAAGCATCGTCGTCGTCTCGCCAACTATTGCTTCTACGACTATCGCTACCGCTTAGTGATAAAGTAAAGCAATTACTTGGCGATTGCATTTCATACAATAAAGCGACAACCATATGGCTCCTGCCAGTTGCCAATAGCTTTGTTAGAAAACATGATCATCTCATACAATAAAATTTAGCATCATGTCTTGACCATATCACATCGCAACATGCCCTGCAAAAACAAGTTAGACGTCCTCTACTTTGTTGTTGCAAGTTTTACGTGGCTGCTATGGGCTGAGCAAGAACCGTTCTTACCTACGCATCAAAACCACAACGATTTTTCGTCAAGTGTGCTGTTTTAACCTTCAACAAGGACCGGGCGTAGTCACACTCGATTCAACTAAAGTTGGAGAAACTGACACCTGCCAGCCACCTGTGTGCGAAGCACGTCGGTAGAACCAGTCTCGCGTAAGCGTACACATAATGTCGGTCTGGGCCGCTTCATCCAACAATATCGCCGAATCAAAGTATGACATGCTGGTAAGCAGTATGACTATTATCGCCCACAACTCTTTGTGTTCTACTCGTGCAAATAACATCTACGCATAGACCCGGCTCGGATGCCACTGTTGAGGAACGCAGTAATTTCAAAAAAAATCCTACGCACACGCAAGATCCATCTAGGTGATGCATAGCAACGAGAGGGGAGAGTCTTGTCTATGTACCCTCGTAGACCGAAAGCGGAAGCATTATGACAAGGCGGTTGATGTAGTCGTAAGTCTTCATGATCCGACCGATCTTAGTACCGAAAGTACGTCACCTCCGCGATCTGCACACGTTCAGCTCGGTGACGTCCCACGAACTCTCGATCCAGCTGAGTGTCCAGATAGAGCTTCGTCGGCACGACGGCGTGATGACAGTGATGATGAAGTTACCGACGCAGGGCTTTGCCTAAGCACTACAATGATATGACCGAGGTGGAATCTGTGGAGGGGGGCACCGCACACGGCTAAGACAACTGTCAACTTGTGTGTCTATGGGGTGCCCCCTCCCCCGTATATAAAGGAGTGGAGGAGGGGGAGGGCCGGCCCTCTATGGCGCGCCCAAGGGGAGTCCTACTCCCACCGGGAGTAGGATTCCCCCCTTCCCTAGTTGGATTAGGAGAGGAAGGAAGGGGGAGAGAGGGGGAAGGAAAGGGGGGGCGGCCCCCCACCCAATTCGGATTGGGCTTGGGGGGGTGCCCACTCCTAGGCTCCTTTCTCCTCTCTCCCATTACGGCCCAATAAGGCCCATATACTTCCTCGGGGGGGGGGGGGTCCTGTAACCTCCCGGTACTACGGTAAATGCCTGAACTCACCCGGAACCCTTCCGATGTCCAAGCATGGCCATCCAATATATCGATCTTTATGTCTCGACCATTTCAAGACTCCTCGTCATGTCCGTGATCAAATCCGGGACTCCGAACAACCTTCGGTACATCAAAACACATAAACTCATAATACCGATCATCACAGAACGTTAAGCGTGCGGACCCTACGGGTTCAAGAACTATGAAGACATGACCGAGACTCATCTCCAGTTGTCGGTGTCAAAACCGGCGGATCTCGGGTAGGGGGTCCCGAACTGTGCGTCTAGGCGGATGGTAACAGGAGACAAGGGACACGATGTTTTTACCCAGGTTCGGGCCCTCTCGATGGAGGTAAAACCATACTCCTGCTTGATTAATATTGATGATATGGGTAGTACAAGAGTAGATCTACCACGAGATCGTAGAGGCTAAACCCTAGAATCTAGCCTATGGTATGATTGTTGTTCGTCCCACGGACTAAAACCCTCCGGTTTATATAGACACCGGAGGGTTAGGGTTACATAGAGTCGGTTACAAATGGGAGGAGATCTACATATCCAGACGCCAAGCTTGCCTTCCACGCCAAGGAAAGTCCCATCCGGACACGGACGTAAGTCTTCAATCTTGTATCTTCATAGTCCAGAGTCCGCCAAAGGCTATAGTCCGGCCATCCGGACACCCCCTAATCCAGGACTCCCTCAGTAGCCCCTGAACCAAGCTTCAATGATGACGAGTCCGTCGCGCAGATTGTCTTCGGCATTGCAAGGCGGGTTCCTCCTCCGAATACTTGATAGAAGATTTTGAACACAAGGATAGTGTCCGGCTCTGCAAAATAAGTTCCACATACCACCGTAGAGAGAATAATATTTACACAAATCCAATCACGACGTATTCCGCAGCGTGACATCACACCACGGCCAAGCCTTTATTCGTTTTTACTGTCCCACCTCAGCGCACTTAGCGAGGCGGTTTCCTTGGCACGTCTTGTCGAAGCAGAGATCATGCCCCCTTATTCTGGGATTCTCATCAATACGGGCGCGGGTGACCCAACCGTGCCATTAATTTACGGTGTTGGGGAGCTAAGCGAGTTTTACCAGGCTGGTGGGGCACATAGTTTCATCCGCCAATATAAGGGGATAAGGATCCACCTTTCTCATCTACGCCTTCTTCCTCCTTTGCTTATCCATTTTCGCGCACTCGAGCTCCAGCGCCCAAGTCCGCACATCCCACCTCAACCTTCTCCAGCCATGTCCGGAGCGGGAGGCAAGTGGATGGCCTCCTCCGTCACGGAGGGACACATCAAGAAGCTGAGGGAGGCCAGATACTTGTCTAACGACATCGCGCACCGGCTCCCTGCATAAGGCGCCTCATCCCCACCCCCTGTGCCCCATGAGAGGGTGGTGTTCCTCACCCATTTCCTCCGTGGACTAGGTTTCCCACTTCACCCATTTGTCCGGGGACTCATGTTCTACTACGACCTGGATTTCCACGATCTGGCCCCGAACTTCATCCTCAACATCTCGGCGTTTATCGTCGTGTGCGAGGCCTTCCTCCGCATCAGGCTTATGGCTGAAGACCTTCAATGTCCAGCCGAAGGTAGTGGGCGGCCAGCAAGTGGAGTGCGGAGGCGCCATGGTGGGCAAGATGCCCAACGTTACATGGCTCGAGGGCTCCTTCGTGGAGACCATAAAGGGGTGGCAATCGGGGTGGTTCTATGTCACCGAGCCGCGTGACCCTGAATGGGCAGCGGCCCCTGAATTCCGATCTGGCATCCCCACACAGCTCACCTCCTGGAAAGAGAAGGGCCTGTCATGGGGTAATTCGGAAGAGCGGACGAGACTCCAAACCTGCATCCAAGACCTGGTGGACAAAAAGGTTAAACTCGTCAACGTAGTCCAGGTCATGCTCATCCGCCGGATCCTCCCGTGTCAATGACGGGCTTTTAACTTGTGGGAGTTCAACCCGTCCCAGCACCAAACTCTGACCAGGCTCTTTGACACATCGCACGAGGATGCCCGAAGGTGCTATTCAAGGCGCCGAGGTTCCCTCCCATCACCGAGGATCGTGGATTCCGCGCTAAGCGCCAAGCCGCCGCAGAAGCTTATTTTACCCTTTACGGGATACTTGTTTTCATAGTTTGACTCTATGCGGGATCTAAGCTCCTGCCTTTGACAGGAATGGTAGAAGAAGACCGGACAGATCGACCGTCCGGCCTTTGCTCAAGACCCAGCGGACGCCCGCTTGACGGCCGGTTCCGCACCTTACGTGGTGCCGAGAAGAAGGCTAAGAAGGCCGCTGAACTCGAAGAGTTCCCGACGCTGGCGGTGTCGGATTCATCGTCCGATGACTCGAGGTGCACTCTCCCACGAAGACGAGGAGGAGGAAGAAGAGGCCTCTCCTCCAAATGGGGGAGGACAGAAAAGGAAGGCCGCCTAACCGGGGGGCCGGAGGGTCCAAGAAGGGAAGGACCCTTCCTCCGCACATTTCCGCCAATGCCGGCGACGGCGAAGAGGAGTGGCCATCCAGGCCAAGCCCTCGCAAAATCGTAAGTATCCGGATACCGTAATAACTCATGGCGTTCCTTTATTGCACAAGATCTTCGACGCCGAATATAATCATGCAGTCCGCCTGCTGCCCAGCTAGACGCCTTCGAAGCGGATCCTCGGATTCGCTTGGATGTGAATAGCCTTTCACTTCCGATCGCTACCTCCCTCGCCCTATGGATGATGCCGAGGTGGAGTCCCAAAAGGGTCCAAGCCAGAGAAGGTGGTCCCGGAGGCGCCGCAAGGCGACCTCCGGACCTGTGCACAAAGGGATAAAACCCCGAAGGGCTCTAAGTCCGGCCCCGGGCCGGACGCCGCACCGGGACCTTCAGTGGTTCCGGAATCCGGCAGGCGACCCCCTAGTAAGAAGGGCAAGCCTACGACATCGGTGACCTCCGTCCAACCGGGGCACCGGATAATTTGCTGGAGGTGCTTAACGGCGCCTCCATCGACGAGGAGCACCGCACTATTATGAGTGTGGTGATCCAGAAGGTTCAGTCCGCCAAAAGCGGGCTGACTGAAGCCTGTGCTAGCCTTCTAACAGGCTTTGAGGTATGTATTTAAGATATGTAAAAATATTACCGCATAGACAGTAGTCACTGATGCTCAGTTTGGTGTTCGGAAAGAAAAGCCGAACTGAGGATCAAAAAGATATACGCAGGAGTCTAACATAAGTATGTCAATATGGGAATGCAGGTTGCGCTGCTGACCTCTGCCGCACTGACTGCGGAGGTCGATGCATTGAAGCAGAGCCTCGAGCGGTCCAAAAACGAGCTCAGCCTTGCCAAGAAGCAGCTCAAGGACAAGGAAGGTAAGTAATACCTTATTTAAGTATATATAAAAAGATGTGGTTGCAAAAAAGGACATGACCAACGTGAGTATTACAGGGGCCACAACCGAGGTGGCAACCCTGAAGGAAGCACTGTCCAAGGTCGAAGACAAGGCGGCCGTGGAGCGCACCGAGCGAGAGAAGCAGGAGGCGCGGGTGGCGGAGGTGCAGCAAGAGCTCTAGGCTCTCGTCGAAAAACACGAGAGTTTGGAGCTTGACTCAAAGACTCGAGAGTCCGAGCTCACCTCGGCCCTTGAGAGCGCCAAATCTGCCAAGGCCGAAGCCCAAAAAGCCCTCCAGGAAATTGAGGCGATGAAGAAGATAGCGGCGGTAAGGCATTCTTTATGCAAAGCAAGCACGTGAAAGTGAATTACTTGTTACTTACCCGAGTCCGAGCTCTCCAGAGCATTCGCAGATCTTCCCCGAGTGTGTCCGACGCCGCCAGATTCTACCGAGCCAAGAGGGGAGCTCGACGGAGAAGGTGTTCGGTCTCGATATCGAGGCCGGACACCTGTTGTTTTGAGCGACCAAATGAGAAGCTGGTCGAGCTCCATAAGGTGGCCGAACAGGCCATGAATGGTCTCATAGTCCGGCCGTGGCTCGGGAAGCCATGCACAGGAGCTACTTTGGGCTGGTGAGGCGGCCGGTGGATGCTCGCCCATGGCTTGAAGTCATCAAGCGCTCTGTATGCATCGAAGGTGCCCGTAGGGCCCTTGCCCGTGCTAAAGTGCACTGGGGCAAGATGGACGCTGAGAAGCTTGTGACGGACGGACCACCGCCGGGCAAGGAGCATCGCAAGCCCGAGATGTATTATGAGGGTGTCTTGAAGGGTGCCCGTCTTATAGCGGATGAGTGCTCCAAAGATGTAATTTTTGAGTAAACTCGCATTTGTGATCCTGTACGCTGAAAACTTGTTCATATGCGCTAAGAAACGCTTTTGAATTTAAAATATTACCTTCTATGCGGCCGTTTATTAAAATTGAGAGATGGCGAGTCGTTGGCTTCTGCCCCCATGCCACGAGTGTTGGGGTGTTCGGGATAAACTTGAGCGCTCTTTTTCCCATTCTTGGGTCCTTCGAGGGAGGCGCTCAACACAACGAATAAGGCAATCGGACTATAATGCTTGAACACTCTCACTTAGCCGTAGAATTCTATAATTTTAAATTTCGGCGAAGCCCCTAGTATTCGGAAGACCGAGTTCGGGGCGCTATCCACACCTAGGCCGGACAAAGCCGACTCCTCGCTCTAAGCGCATAAGTCTTTAGGGACTCAAAAATCTCTCGAACAGCGACCAGCTCTCGCCCTATCATGACAGTCAGTTTTAGCTTTCTCCACTGAGGTGCTTAGCCCAGATCAACCGGGGCACAATCGGAGTGGTTCTCCCAGCGCTACCTTAGCCGATATAACGGAACGTAAGGTACCAAAACATGGGAGCCGGGCAAACCCAACTATTGACCCAAGACATATTCGGAGCCGATGCATATAATGCTATAAGTTCGGGGTGCCGCACTCATGAGAGTGTTCAGACTTATCACACCATATTCCGGGGTACGTAAGCCCCTGGTGTATTGGTCGTACCAAAGTGTATGGTTGCATGATGTCATAACTGAACATATGTTCATAAAAAGGAACGCAATAATAGACAAAAGTTATGTATTGTTCATTCAAAAAGTCTGCGGTAAAAGCAGAACGATACAAATAGTGCGATAAGCAAGAGATGGGATTATTTGACATGTCCTCTCCGTGGGCTGCGGGATGATATGTGAAACAAGTATACTGCTCGTTATAGAGACCACCTGGACACTCGACATAGCTTTCTGCCTCCCTGGCTGTTGCATCATGTGTTCGGCGATTGTACTGCTGGATAGGCCTTCCGGAAAGTGGAGTCCTTAAAGTAAGAAAAAAAAGGAATGACAAAATCGGGAGCCCCTGGTACGGTTGAGCTGCATTTTGGGCATGCCGTGGTCGTGCCCCTCCCCCTATGCCCATGGTATTTCCAGAGCGTAGTTATGTACGCGTAGTACTGGTTTCGCAATTTCGCGAGGGCTGGGGTTAGCCGCATTGCTACGCTTTGCTCCGGAACGTGCCAGGCGGTCTTGTTGTAGGTTACTCCGGCGCTGCTTGACGGTGTCCGGACGCTTAATAGCCGGACCGAGAATTGCCTTGAGAGGATGCTTTGTACTTCCGCCGCGAGGGTCAGCCAGATGCTCCTCCGTTCGGAGAGAGCGTTCAGTGTTTCCATTGACCGTAATGACTCCTCGAGGGCCTGGCATCTTGAGCTTGAGGTATGCGTGGTGCGGCACCGCATTGAACTTCGCAATGCGGTTCGTCCGAAAGCGATGCGTGATAGCCATCGCGGAATGGGACTATGTCGAAGATTAACTCCTTGCTTCGAAGTTATCCGGGATCCGAAGACCACCTCAAGTGTAACCGAGCCTGCATAGCTTGGCCTCTACACTGGTATGACGCCTTTAAAGGTCGTCTTTGTGGATTTAATCCTTGAGGGATCTATGCCCATTTTTTGCAATCAGATCCCGATAAAGCGTGTTCAAAGTCAGCCGTCCATAAGGACTCTAGTGAGGTGAAATCCACAATGATTGGGTCTAGAACCAATGCGGCGAATCCTCCATGGCAGATGCTAGTGGGGTGGTCCCTTCGATCAAAAGTGATCGGGTAGGAGGACCATGGGTTGAACTTTGGGGCGACTGGCTCCATCGCGATATCGTCCTCGATCAAGACGCTTCCGCTCCCTTTGGGGATGTGGGTTATGATATCATGTTCACCGTCCGCACTTGTGGGGGGAAACCCTTCTGTCCCCTATTGTTCGGCGGCCGGGGCTCCTCCTCGTCATCGCTATGCAACCCCTTGTCTCTGTTTTCGGCACTTAACTTGCCTGCCTGCTTGAACACCCAACAATCCCTGTTGGTGTGATTGGCTGGTTTTTTGAGGGTGCCGTGTATCTGGCACGAGCGATCGAGTATTCGGACCAAACTGGACGGGCCTGGAGTATTTCTTTTAGATGGCTTTTTCCGCTGACCGGGTTTAGAGCCTCTGAATCCGGCATTAACTGCCGTATCCTCAGCATTGTCGCCATTAATGCGGCGCTTGTGCTTGTTATGCGACGCTGACCTGCCATTGCTGTCCTTGGTATCCGAATTACCAGGCTCTTGGTCATGTTATTACTACGAGCTAGCCAGCTGTCTTCTCCCGCAAAAGCAGGTCATGAGTGTTGTGAGGGCTGCCATGGATTTCGGCTTTTCTGTCCTAGGTGTCGGGCAAGCCACTCGTCACGGATGTTATGTTTGAAGGCTGCAAGGGCCTCTGCGTCCGGACAGTCGACTATTTGATTTTTTGTTGGTTAGGAACCGTGTCCAGAATTGTCTGGCCAATTCCTCTGGCTGCTGAATTATGTGGCTTAGGTCATCGGCGTCTAGTGGGCGCACATAGGTGCCCTGGAAATTGTAAAGGAATGCGGCTTCCAGGTCCTCCCAACAACTAATTGATTCTGCTGGCAAGCTGTCAAGCCAATGCCGAGCTGGTCCTTTAAGCTTGAGTGGGAGGTATTTGATGGCGTGTAGATCATCACCGCGGGCCATGTGGATATGAAGGAGATAATCCCATACCGCGGGATCTGTTGTGCCATCGTATGATTCGATGTTTACGGGTTTGAAACCCTCGGGGATTTGATGATCCATTACTTCATCTGTGAAGCATAGTGGGTGTCGCGCCTACATCGGGCTATATCACGACGTAGCTCAAACGAGCTTTGTCTACTTTGTTCGGCCCGGACGGATTTACCATATCCGGCATGACGGTTATCGTCACGTGTCGTGGGGCGCCCACGTGATCCATAGATTGATCTTGTTTGCCTTGCCTTGTCCTCCAATATATCTCGCAGGTCTGGCGCATTTCCCCGTGCCTTGGTATTCTTTGAGCGACGCCGGGGTGCGGCTTGAGTGGAGGGACGAGAGGCCTCTCTATCACGGCCACGAGGTGGCCGGTCGGCCGCATCATGCGCTGGTGATGTAGGTCTAGGTGCTTCCTCCTCTAATTGGGGTAGCAGCCTGTGTTTTGGGTAGCTCTTGGAGGGGCGTTGAGTTCAGATTTTCTTCGCCGCAAGGACTTCAGTCCATCTGTCGGCTAGCAGGTCTTGGTCAGCTCTAAGCTGTTGCTGTTTTTTCTTGAGGCTACTCGCCGTGGCCATAAGCCTGCGTTTGAAACACCCTTGTTCGACGGGATCCTTAGGCACGACAAATTCGTCGTCGTTGAGGCTTGCCTCGTCTTCGGAGGGAGGCATGTAATTATCGTCCTCTACCTCTCTGTCTGCCGCTCTCTCATGAGGGCTGGTTTCTCCATCCTCCTGCGCTGAATCCTGCTAGAGGGGGTTGTCTTCGGCACTGTCCGGAGTGTTATTGTCTCCGTGCGGAATCACCGCTTTTGCTTTGGCGGGACTTAGAGCGGCGCCACGACGCCGGGCGCTTAGGCTGCTTCTTGAGGGGTCATCCTCCGTTGTTCCATAGCCGCTCCTTCTTTTGGGGTGTCCACCATGTATATGTCATACGATGAGGTGGCCTTCCAAAGGCCTGTAGGCGTTGGTTCTTGGTCGCCTCCTGCATCGGGCGTCCATACCGTCGATGTCTTGGTCGAAGTCGAGCATGTCGGTTAAATCATCGACCTTTGGTTACGGAAGTGGGTGGTGGGTGGGCTTTGAATTTCTTCGTCGTCCGCATCCCAACCTTGTTGACCATAGTCCGCCAGGCTCCCCGATAAAGAGTGAGACTTTAGCGACTCGTGATGTCGCCAAGGGCGAGTGTCAAAGATGTCCGCGCGGCAAACTCCATGATCGGCGCCCAATCGGATTCGGACAAGGGGGCGCTGAAGGTTGAGTCCGGAGAGGAGTCCGGTACCTTGAGTCGCGAAGCTTCAGCAGCGACAAGGCTGGTATTCGGCTCGATCGCCGTAGAGATTGCAGCCCCCGAGGCGGCGTCCAGCCACCCGTCCTTGATTGGCGCAGTCGGCTCCAATCTAAGGGTCGGAGCGGACACTGGTGCGGCCTCCAGGGCACTGTTCGGCGGCAGAGCTAGATCATGCCCATCGTGACAGTGCGGCGTGTTTGGCTGTGGCTCGAACCCATCGAAGATCAAGTCTCCGCGGACGTTAGCCGTGTAGTTCAAACTTCCAAATCTGACCTGATGGCAAGGGGCGTAGCTTTCGATCTGGTCCAGATGGCCAAGCGAATTGGCCCGCAGTGCAAAGCCGCCGAACACGAAGATCTGTCTGGGGAGAAATGTCTCACCCTGGACCGCATCATTGTTGATGATCGGAGGAGCCATCGGGCCTAAAGGTGACGACACAGAGGAACTCCCAATGAAAGCACTAATGTCGGTGTCAAAATCGGCGGATCTCGGGTAGGGGTCCCAAACTGTGCGTCTAGGCGGATGGTAACAGGAGACAAGGGACACGATGTTTTTACCCAGGTTCGGGCCCTCTCGATGGAGGTAAAACCCTACTCCCGCTTGATTAATATTGATGATATGGGTAGTACAAGAGTAGATCTACCACGAGATCGAGAGGTTAAACCCTAGAAGCTTGCCTTTGATATGATTTTTGTTCGTCCTACTGACTTAAATCCTGCGGTTTTTATTGACACTGGAGGGGTCTAGGGTTACATAGAGTCGGTTACAAATGGGAGGAGATCTACATATCCGTAT
This sequence comes from Aegilops bicornis, assembly GCA_021605145.1. Classification (NCBI taxonomy): domain Eukaryota; kingdom Viridiplantae; phylum Streptophyta; class Magnoliopsida; order Poales; family Poaceae; genus Aegilops; species Aegilops bicornis. Next base: position 271,680,667 of record CM038671.1, on the reverse strand, counting down.
GGCCAAGCTTGCCTTCCACGCCAAGGAAAGTCCCATCCGGACACGGGACGAAGTCTTCAATCTTGTATCTTCATAGTCCAGGAGTCCGGCCAAAGGCTATAGTCCGGCCATCCGGACACCCCCTAATCCAGGACTCCCTCACCGGTCAATAACCAATAGGGGAACCTGGATGCTCATATTGGTTCCTACATATTCTACGAAGATCTTTATCGGTTAAACCGCACAACAACATACGTTGTTCCCTTTGTCATCGGTATGTTACTTGCCCGAGATTCGATCATCGGTATCTCAACACCTAGTTCAATCTCGTTACCGGCAAGTCTCTTTACCCGTTTCGTAATGCATCATCCCGCAACTAACTCATTAATCACATGGCTTGCAAGGCTTATAGTGATGTGCATTACCGAGAGGGCCCAGAGATACCTCTCCGATACTCGGAGTGACAAATCCTAATCTCGATCTATGCCAACTCAACAAACACCATCAGAGACACCTATAGAGCATCTTTATAATCACCCAGTTACGTTGTGACGTTTGATAGCACACTAAGTGTTCCTCCGGTATTCGGGAGTTGCATAATCTCATAGTCATAGGAACATGTATAAGTCATGAAGAAAGCAACAACAATAAACTAAACAACCAAGTGCTAAGCTAACGGAATATGTCAAGTCAATCACATCATTCTCTAATGATGTGATCCCGTTAATCAAATGACAACTCATGTCTATGGCTAGGAAACTTAACCATCTATGATTCAACGAGCTAGTCAAGTAGAGGCATACTAGTTACACTTTGTTTGTCTATATATTCACACATGTACTAAGTTTCTGGTTAATACAATTCTAGCATGAATAATAAACATTTATCATGATATAAGGAAATATAAATAACAACTTTATTATTGCCTCTAGGGCATATTTCTTCACATTTGTGGCTAATTGGGAGTTTTACTCTCTTTTTCATTGATTCGTTTCTTTTAAACATTTTATTTCTTGAATCATGCGTCCAAATCATGAATCGCTTTTATCATTGGGTTTCGCACGTCAAGATCTACGAAACTAGATCCCATGTTAATAGATTTTGATGAACTTATTTATGGATAAACCAAAAAACCAAAACCAAAATAAAAAAGGATATCAAAAAAACAGAAGTCTGAAGCACAGTTGTGTTTCTCGCACGAATCAGGGGTTGTTCCTTTTCATTTTTAGGAAGCACAGTTGTGCTTCAGGCATAAAAGCAGTCATTCTGGAAAAAAAAACGTCGAAATCTAAAAGGCTAAGCAAAAGCTGACCCCCCCCCCCAAACCAAATGAAGCCCTAAAATGCATAAAAAATTCTGCACGTGACATGCGGCAGTGGTTGGGCGTATCACTTGGCGTGCTCTCAGGGCAAAGAAAATGACCTGTGCAAGTACCACTTGATTAGTTGCTCCCTTAATCCTTGATATATACAGAGAAGCAATGGCCCATCCCGAATATGGACGCCCATAAAGCTGTTGATAGTCCTATTTGGCTGCCACCGTGTGCAGCCACACATTTCCCGTCTTTTTAGGAGAAAGACATTTTTGCCAGCGATGGAGGGTGTGCATATACAGAAGAAAATCTTTCAAAAATACAAGAAGCGTTTGGTTTTAAATTAATGTACGTGCAATGCACGTTTATATTAGATAGGATATTAGGTGCATGTTATATTAGGTAAGATATATCTGTTGCACGTTAGTATTTGGTAAGATATCAATTACTTTTTCACGGAAATGGTAGAATATCAATTACATGGCGGATTTTAAGGGATAGCGTTGAGTCAAAATATGTTTATAACCAATGGCTGTGGTGGGTAATTAGAGTGCTAAACGTGTTTGGTGCTCAACATTGGAGCAATTTGAACCGCTAGATAACATGATTTGACGGTTGAGATGGTTTGGATCTGCCCATTTGGGTCTTTTTATATTGGTATAGATTAATAACGAAACGCTAAAAATTTGTCATCAGATTTTTAAATATGGTAAATCAAATATATTTTTTATGGCAAAATTATGTGTCACGAGGCTGGCAATTCCTTCAGCAAGCATGGCAAATATTAAAAATTTATCATCAGATTTACAGTGTGGTCCATTAGGCCAACTCCAACGCACAACCCCAAATGGACGTTCGTTTTTGTGCAGATTCTATTCGTTTGGAGCTGTCCGGCCTCTTTTGTGTTTGCGTAGGCATGCGACCAGCCGATCGACATATTTGGTCAGCCGGGCTGACCGACGGTCAAATGTACACTTTTTTTCATGCATATGTCTAACTAGAAAGAAACATTACATATAACTTACAACCAAATAAAATTACATAGTACCACATAATAAATAGTTTACAACCAAATAAAAATCACAAAGTTTAGAACCAGATATAAATTGTCACAAATACATCGGAAGAAACTGAACCGATCCATCTACTGGTTGTCAAGGTGAGTCCATATGTGCTCAGCCAAGTCATTTTGTAATTGACTGTGAGTTTCCAATCACACATAATTGGGTGAATTGTGCAAACATTGACGGTTCTTGGTTCTCAGGCAATACAAAATATTTAATGTTGGTAGCACTCCCTACCAAATACGGTTGAACACATGTCTCGTCATCCGGAAATGATGCTGGAAAAATATGTGGTTTGAAGAGCGTTGACGTGCACTGAAAGTAATCGGCGAATAGTAGGCAATGGCCGCTCTCTATGTTATGATTCAACACTGGAACATGGCCCGGGATTGATCCCCTGAACCTCGGTCATTGCCTAGGAATGTGGTCATTGACGGCTAATGCGCGACCACAAGCTCCTCATTGTCCTACGATGAATCTTCCAATGAACAAATGAAGTTGTTGAAAAAAAATACTCATCCTACTATCCATTGTACCTTGCGGGCAAAATGTCGAACACCTTGTGGGTGTGGTAGAGATGCGGCTGGTGAAGAGCACCCAGGCCCTCGTATAGGCAGCAAGCCCGTCAAAGCGAAGACGAGGGCGGCATGCGTCCTTGGAGCGTGAGGCGGGCCGGTATTGGAGGTGATGGGCAGCGCCAGCGAGAATAGGCCACAAACATCGACAATGACTCCTCTGAAGCGGCGGGTGGGTGGGGGAGTGGGTGGATGCCGGCCATAGGCCTGGGCAGCGATGAAGCGACCGGGAAATGGGGGCGGCTATGGTGCCGAGGGCGGGAAGGGTGTCGGGCGTAGAGGTGGGAATCGCTTACGTGTCACCGACGAGCGGACCAGGGGTAGGACACGCCCCACGTGCCTCCGCTTCATGTCCACACGGACGCAAACTTTACCCAAATTTGGGCCGAAAATGGGTCGTGGACGGTCAGAAAGGGGCGCAAGTCTGTTTAGGTCGCCGCGTTGGGCTGTTATTTCTGTCCGTTTTGACCTAAACAGACATGCGCAGACCAAATACCCAAATACGTCGTTGGAGTTGGCCTTAGGGCATCTCCAAAGTGGACTCTCAAACTTCCGCAAGCGTCCGAACCGAGCTGTCCGGACACGGTCTTCCATCCAACACGGCCCTGTATCGGTTCAGGCGAGCGGTCTAAACGTACTTTTTCTGGCAAACTTGAGACGAAGTGTGGGTGAGCAAGGGGGACTTTGCGGGACATCCACATGATGAATCCAAAGCCACCATGAATCCCTCTCCTCTTTGTACGGATGGCGGAATGCTGTTGATGTCTTGCTATTTGGATTTAGCTGGATTTAGCGAAAGGATTAGCATGTTTGGCGTTGGCGGATGGCATGTTTGAAGTTTGGCGGAAACCACTTCAGGCCAGTTCTTTTCTGGCTTCTAGAATAAGCTGCCCCTACCTATCTTATTATAGAAGCCCAACCAATTTTATTTTTTTACAAGCTCACTAATTAAAATTTGACTAGTAGGCTTTCTAATTATCTTTATTGGGTTTTTAGAATAAAGATGGGTAGAGGACATTGATAACCCACAAGTATAGGGGATCAATTGTAGCCTCTTTGATAAGTAAGAGTGTCGAACCCAACGAGGAGCTAAAGGTAGAACAAATATTCCCTCAAGTTCTATCGACCACCGATACAACTCTACGCACGCTTGACGTTTGCTTTACCTAGAACAAGTATAAAACTAGAAGTACTTTGTAGGTGTTTTTGGATATGATTGCAAGATAATAAAGAGCGCGTAAATAAAAAGTAGGGGCTGTTTTAGATAAAGAAGCAATAAAGTTAGTATAGCGAGTGCGGAGAAGTGGTGGTAGGAGTTGCGAAATTGTCCCTAAGCAATTGACTACTTTACTAGACCAATAGCAAGTTTTATGTGCGAGAGGTCACTGCTAGCATGTCATCCCTGACTTGGAATTCTATGCACTTATGATTGGAACTATTAGCAAGCATCCGCAACTACTAACGTTCATTAAGGTAAAACCCAACCATAACATTAAGATATATTGGTCCCCTTCAATCCTCAGATGCATCAATTTCTATGCTAGGTAGAAGCTTCTGTCACTCTTGCCCTCCAATACATAGTCCTATCAACATACAACTAACCCTATGGTGTGATCCACGCGCACGCTCTTATGATGGGCACCAAAGGACAGCAACATAACCACAAGCAAATTAAACCAATCATAGCAATTCACCAATCACCGATAGGACAACAAAAATCATCATAGGATGGCAACACATCATTGGATAATAATATGAAGCATAAAGCACCATGTTCAAGTAGAGGGTACAACGGGTTGCGGGAGAGTGGACCGCTGTAGATAGAGGGGGGAAGATGATGGAGATGTTGGTGAAGATGGCGTAGGTGTTGGTGAAGATCGCGGTGAAGATGATGGCCCCCGATGGCACTCCGGCGCCACCGGAAGCGAGGGGGAGAGAGCCCCCTTCTTCTTCTTCCTTGACCTTCTCCCTAGATGGGAGGAGGGTTTCCCCTCTGGTCCTTGGTCTCCATGGCGTGGGAGGGGCGAGAGCCCCTCCGAGATTGGATCTGTCTCTCTGTCTCTCTCTGTTTCTGCGCTCTGGTATTCTGCCCTTTCACTGTTTCTTATATATCCGGAGATCCGTAACTCCAATTGGATTGAAACCTTCACCCAGATTTTCTCTGAAAATTAGCTTTCTTGCAGTCAAAGAAGAGCAGTAACCGCCTTACGGGGGGCCCACGAGGGTCAGGGGCGCGCCCCCTGCCTCGTGGCCCCTTCGGGCACCGTCTCGCGTTGATTCTTATTCCCATATTTCACAAATATTCCAAAAATATTCTCTGTCCATTTTTATCCCGTTTGGACTCTGTTTGATATGGATTTTCTGTGAAACAAAAAACATGCAACAAACAAGAATTGGCACTGGGCACTGGATCAATATGTTAGTCCCAAAAATAGTATAAAAAGTTGCCAAAAGTATATGAAAGTTGTAGAATACTGGCATGGAACAATAAAAAATTATAGATACGACGAAGACGTATCAGACATCTTATTCTAGAAGCTCAAAAACCCACCAAAAGAATTGGACCGAAAGGATTAGATGTCGAGCACCTGAGACGCCCCCCGCGTGGCGGCCGGGAGGCTCCCAGATCCCATCAGCTGGACTCCACCTCTCCTCCTCCTCCTCCCTCGCCGCCGCCCAAGGGCACGGCCAGGCTAAGCCTTGCCTTCGCCGACGGGGGTGGGGACTCGTGGTCCTCCCGCTTGTGTGGGGCTGGCGCGGGCCGGCACCCCTGGGCCGGAGCGTGACACCGGGCAGGATGCCACGGCGGGTGGTGGCGGCGCTTCAGCGATTTCGTTTCCCCCACGGCAGGTGGCTTCGCGGTCTGGTGCGTCACGGTCGCCAGGGACAGCGGTGGCGTGACCAGATGGGTTCGTGGCGGCACGGCCGGATCTGGGCCCAAGCGTGGGCCTTGGTCGCTGGATTGCCGTCGGCGCAGTGGCGGGTGCGACTCGTCGGCAGCTGGGCGGATCCGCCGAGATTCTACCCTTGTCAGGTCCTTGACAGCGCGGGCAACTCCGGGAGAAACCCTAGATCTCCTTGGGATCGAGCGATGTCGGTGCTTTTGCGTCGTAGTCCCTCTTCAGGGCATCGTTTTGGAGTTTACTACGGTTGAAGGGACCAGCGACGCTGGCGGCGCACGTCTGGTGGAGCAACTGCCGATGAAAATCGCGCCGACTACGGTCATGGCGGACGATGGCGGCGTCTTAGATGTCGTTCCCATATCGAGGCATCGTCGTTGCAGTTTGCGTCATCAGGCTCGGGATGCTCCAGGGGAAACCCTAGATATGGGTCTTCCGGATCAAACGATGATGGCGTTTATCGCTTTCCCTCTTGGGGGCATAGTTTTGGAGCAAGTGCTCGCTAGAGGGATGGTGGAGCGGTGCTTCATCCCACACATTGAGGGCGGCGGATATCGGTGGCATGGCGCTGTGGAGACTTGGTGTTCGATGCGCGGTGATGGACTCGCGCAGAAGGAGGTAGCTGTCTGGCGTCATGGTGACATCGATGGCGGAGTGGCCAGACAAGGTAGAAACCTCAATATCTGCTCTGAAGACGGACCCATGGAAGATGGCGGCGACGACACATGCGAGTGCGTCAGACCGGTTTGTGCCCCAGACCCGGCATATGGCTCAGCTGGGGCTTCTGGCTTGTGATGTTAGGCTTAAGTGAGTGTTTTGGGTAGTGGCCCAGCTAGCACCCCTTCATCATATGGATAGGAGTAGCGACAGATGTTGCCAAGATAGCGGTTTCAGGCATATTGTTGTAATACTTTGTAAGGTCCTTGAGAATAATTAATAAAGTGGCCGCATGCATCTCCCAAATGCAGAGGCCAGGGGTCATCCTCCTTTTTTAAAAAAATATTTTTTTTAATAATTCATTCATATATTTTTTGAGAACTGATTCATGTCATTTGGCAGAATATAGTTAGGCAAGTATGCTGGTTTTGGCCGAAACTAAGTGGATTAGCAAGTTTTGCCCCAAGCTTAGTTGCTTTAATTGGCGGAAGGTGGTCTTCGCCATCCACCATGGTGCTTATTACTACCACATTTAGCTTTATCTTTAGTAATTTTTTAATTTTTTGCAAGCAAAACTTCCAATTTATTCATGATTTTTCAAGGCAGTACAAAGAATATTAGAAGTAAAAATTACATCCAGGATCCGTACACTATCTAGCAACGATCATAAGCACTGGAGCGAGCCGAAGGCACGCCGCCGTCATCACCCCTCCCTCACTGGAATTGGACAAACCTTGTTGTAGTAGACAGTCAGGAAGTCATCGTGCTAAATCCCAATAGGACCAGGGCACCAGAACAACAACTGCCGCCAATCAAAAGAAGCATAAATCGGAAGATCCAACCTAAAGACATGCGAGCATAGACGAACAAAGACTAGATCCAAATGGATCCACCAAAGACAAGGGCCAATTTAATCCCGCGAGATTCGTCGGAGACACTACTCCACATGCCATCCGACGACGCTAGACACACGTGCGAACGCCGCCCCGCGTTGCCCCCGCTTGGACGAATCGGGCGGGATCGCAATCCTAGCCGTCGGGGGCTCCCCGTTGATACGTCTCCATCGTATCTACTTTTCCAAACACTTTTGCCCTTGTTTTGGACTCTAACTTGCATGATTTGAATGGAACTAACCCGGACTGACGCTGTTTTCAGCAGAATTGCCATGGTGTTATCTTTGTGCAGAAATAAAAGTTCTCAGAATGACCTGAAACTTCACGGAGATTATTTTTGGAAATAATAAAAATACTGGCGAAAGAATCAAGGCCAGGGGGCCCACACCCTGTCCATGAGGGTGGGGGGCGCTGCCGCCCACTGTGGCGCCCTGCCTCGTGGGCCCCCTGGAGCTCCACCGACCTCAACTCCAACTCTATATATTCGTGTTCGGGGAGACAAAATCAGAGAGAAGGATTCATCGCATTTTACGATATGGAGCCACCTCCAAGCCCTAAACTCTCTCGGGAGAGCTGATCTGGAGTCCGTTCGGGGCTGCAGAGAGGGGAAACCGTCGCCATCGTCATCATCAACCATCCTCCATCACCAATTTCATGATGCTCACCGCCGTGCGTGAGTTATTCCATCGTAGGCTTGCTGGACTGTGATGGGTTGGATGAGATTTATCATGTAATCGAGTTAGTTTTGTTAGGGTTTGATCCCTAGTATCCACTATGTTCTGAGATTGATGTTGCTATGACTTTGCTATGCTTAATGCTTGTCACTAGGGCCTCGAGTGCCATGATTTCAGATCTGAACCTATTATGTTTTCATGAATATATGTGAGTTCTTGATCCTATCTTGCAAGTCTATAGTCACCTACTATGTGTTATGATCCGCAACCGAAGTGACAATAATCGGGACCACTCCCGGTGATGACCGTAGTTTGAGGAGTTCATGTATTAACTATGTCTTAATGCTTTGGTCCGGTACTCTATTAAAAGGAGGCCTTAATATCCCTTAGTTTCCAATAGGACCCCGCTGCCACGGGAGGGTAGGACAAAAGAACTTGAAGATGTGCATGTCGGTATTTGTGAGGATAAATCAACTGCTATACCTGTCGGTATTTGTGAGGATGTGCCTGTTGTGGTTGCAAGTGTTACTATTTTAACAGACTTTGTTATTCTTGATATTCCCGAGGACGATAGTATGTCTATTATTCTTGGAAGACCCTTTTTGAATACTGCAGGGGCTGTTATTGATTGCAACAAAGGCAATGTCACTTTTCATGTTAATGGCAATGAGCATACGGTACACTTTCCGAGGAAACAACCTCAAGTTCATAGTATAATTTCTACTGGAAAAATTCCATCGGGGAGGTTTTGAATTTCCTCTTCCTACTCTCAAGAAGAAATATGATATTCTTATTACTGGGGATGTGCATATCCCCGTTGAGGTAACATAGTGTTATTCGAAATTTCTCCGGTTTGATGCAATTCGGAATGAGTTTGTTAACAAGACCTGATCAACCTTGTTAGTAGATTCCTTTCGAGGAGCATGAGATGGATGAAGTTAGAAAGCACAACTTTCTGTACCCTCCTTTTACTTTCTGTTACTTAGGTTAAATAAAGTAAAAATAGTATTTTCTGTTAGTTTTTTGATTTATCCATGCAATAAAAAATACCCTGAAAATAAAAGTTCTCCAAATGCCCCAAAATTGAAATATGATTTTTTCTGGAATATTTGAGAATATTTGGCACTGAGAACAAAAAAGGGGGAGCAAGCACCTGGCCATGAGGGTCCAGGGCGCGCCCACCCCCCTGGGCGCGCCCCTGCCTCGTGGGCCCATGGTGGCTCCCCTCCACTTATTCCTGCACCCACACACTCCTTCCTCCCAAAAAATCACCAACCAGCGCAAGCACGAGGTCTAGCTCATTTTGCTGCGATTTTCGATCTCCTTGCTCAAACCGGGCAGCATAGAGGAACCACATCGTGACGATGTGGAGGGGTTTATTGATACAATTGCTGTAGGGGAAACTAGGAAAGTTTCCGATGCAAGAATCACTAGCATACATTTTCCTGTTTTACGTTACTTTGCATTATTTGCTAGTACGTGCTTAATTGGTTGCGGAAATTGTGGCAACCTAAGTGCCCCTGACATTGTTATTTTGTGCCATGCTTTGTTTCGTGATGACTCATTTAGTATGGGCGCTATTTTGCAAAGCGGTTAAATCTTAACCGTACTAAGGGCCCTATCTTGGGAGGCATCTTCGCCTCACGCTGATACGTCTCCGTCGTATCTACATTTCCAAACACTTTTGCCCTTGTTTTGGACTCTAACTTGCATGATTTGAATGGAACTAACCCGGACTGACCCTGTTTTCAGGAGAATTGCCATGGTGTTATTTATGTGCAGAAACAAAAGTTCTCGGAATGACCTGAAACTCCATGGAACTTATTTTTGGAAAGTATTAAAAATATTGGCAAAAGAATCAAGGCCAGGGGGCCCACCACCTGTCCACGAGGGTGGGGGGCGTGCCCCCTGCCTCGTGGGCCCCCTGGAGCTCCATCGACCTCAACTCCAACTCCATATATTCGTGTTCGGGGAGAAAAAAGAGAGAGAAGGATTCATCACGTTTTACGATACAGAGCCACCGCCAAGCCCAAAAACTCTCGGGAGGGCTGATCTGGAGTCTGTTTGGGGCTCCGGAGAGGGGAATCCATCGCCGTCGTCATCATCAACCATCCTCCATCACCAATTTCATGATGCTCACCGCCGTGCGTGAGTAATTCCATTGTAGGCTTGCTGGACGGTGATGGGTTGGATGAGATTTATCATGTAATCGAGTTAGTTTTGTTAGGGTTTGATCCCTAGTAACCACTATGTTCGAGATTGATGTTGCTATGACTTTGCTATGCTTAATGCTTGTCACTAGGGCCCGAGTGCCATGATTTCAGATCTGAACCTATTATGTTTTCATGAATATATGTGATTTCTTGATCCTATCTTGCAGGTCTATAGTTACCTACTATGTGTTATGATACGGCAACCCCGAAGTGACAATAATCGGGACCACTCCCGGTGATGACCATAGTTTGAGGAGTTCATGTATTCACTATGTGTTAATGCTTTGGTCCGGTACTCTATTAAAAGGAGGCCTTAATATCCCTTATTTTCCATTAGGACCCCGCTGCCACGGGAGGGTAGAACAAAAGATGTCATGCAAGTTCTTTTCCATAAGCACATATGACTATACTCGGAATACATGCCTACACTATATTGATGAATTGGAGCTAGTTCTGTGTCACCCTATGTTATGACTGTTACATGATGAACCGTATCCGGCATAATTCTCCATCACCGTTCCAATGCCTACAAGCTTTTCACATATTGTTCTTAGCTTATTTACTTTTCCATTGCTATTGTTACAATCACTACAAAACCCAAAAATATTACTTTTGCTATCGCTATCAAGCATTTCCATACTACTTTGCTACTAAATACTTTGTTGCACATATTAAGTTATCCAGGTGTGGTTTAATTGACAACTGAACTGCTAATACTTGAGAATATTCTTTGGCTCCCCTTGTGTCGAATCAGTAAATTTGGGTTGAATACTCTACCCTCGAAAACAGTTGCGATCCCCTATACTTGTGGGTTATCAAGACTATTTTCAAGGCCGTTGCCGGGGAGCATAGCTCTATTCTTTGAGTCACTTGGGATTTATATCTGCTGGTCACTATGAGGAACTTGAAAGAAGAGAAAACAAAAATTTATCCCTCAACTACGAGGGGAGGTAAGGAACTGCTTCTAGCTCCGCACTTGATTCACCTTCTGTTTTGAGTAAGCTTGCGACACCTAAACCTGCTTCTGCTTTTCATTCTGATATGTAGCATGTTATTGATGATGCCACTTCTGCTATGCATGATACTTATGACGAAACTACTTCTATGCTTGATACTACTATGCCACTTGGTGAATTTCTTGATGAACGACTTGCTAGGGTTAGAGAGAATGAAATTATTGAAACTGATAATATTGAAGATAGTGACGATGAATACTCTCCCCCAAATAAATATGAATTACCTGTTGTTCCTGAGGGTTATGTTATGGATGAAGAAGCTGCTAGAGCTATTTTAGCTTGCAATAATAGATATGATCTTAAGAAGTTATTAACTAAATGGAAGCAGCAATCTCTTAATGCTAGAACGAAACCTGACCCTGCTTTGCTACTTCACCTATCTATGTTACTGATAAGGATTATGAATTCTCTGTCGATCCTGATATAATTACTTTGGTTGAATCGGATCCTTTCTATGGCTATGAATCTGAAACTGTTGTGGCACATCTTACTAAATTAAATGATATAGCCACCTTGTTCACTAATGATGAGAAAACTCGCTACTATTATATCCTTAAAATATTTCCGTTCTCATTAAAGGGTGATGCTAAGATATGGTTTAACTCTCTTGATCCTGGTTGTGTTCGTAGTCCACAGGATATGATTTATTACTTCTCTGCTAAATATTTCCCCGCTCATAAGAAACAAGCTGCTTTAAGGAAAATATATAATTTTGAGCAAATTGAAGAAGAGAGTCTCCCACAAGCTTGGGGAGGCTTCTCCAATTACTTAATGCTTTGCCTGATCATCCTCTTAAGAAAAATGAAATACTTGATATCTTTTATAATGGACTAACCGATGCTTCCAGAGATTACCTGGATAGTTGTGCTGGTTCTGTTTTCAGGGAAAGAACACCGGATGAAGCTGAAATTCTATTGAATAATATGTTGACTAATGAAAATAATTGGACACTTCCTGAGCCAATTCCTGAGCCTATTCCTAAACCAACTTCGAAGAAGAGGGGTGTTCTATTTCTCAGTCCTGAAGATATGCAAGAGGCAAAGAAATCTATGAAGGAAAAGGGTATTAAAGCTGAAGATGTTAAGAATTTACCTCCTATTGAAGAAATACATGGTCTTAATTTACCGCCTATTGAAGAAATATATGATTTTAATTCATCACCTATTGAAGAAGTACATAGTCTTGATAACCCGACACGGGTAGTAAAGGTAAATTCTCTCTATAGATATGACAAAGCTGAAATCCCTCTGTCGGTGTCAAAACCGGCGGATCTCGGGTAGGGGGTCCCAAACTGTGCGTCTAAGACGGATGGTAACAGGAGGCGGGGGACATGATGTTTACCCAGGTTCGGGCCCTCTCTATGGAGGTAATACCCTAATTCCTGCTTGATTGATCTTGATGATATGAGTGGTACAAGTGTTGATCTACCACGAGATCGTGGAGGCTAAACCCTAGAAGCTAGCCTATGGTATGATTGTTGTTTTCCTACGGACTAAACCCTCCGGTTTATATAGACACCGCAGGGGGCTAGGGTTACACAGAGTCGGTTACAATGGGAGGAGATCTACATATCCGTATCGCCAAGCTTGCCTTCCACGCCAAGGAGAGTCTCATCCGGACACGAGACGAAGTCTTCAATCTTGTATCTTCATAGTCCAACAGTCCGTCCAAAGGATATAGTCCGGCTGTTCGGATACCCCCTAATCCAGGACTCCCTCAGTAGCCCCTGAACCAGGCTTCAATGACGATGAGTCCGGCGCGCAGTTTGTCTTCGGCATTGCAAGGCGGATTCCTTTTCCGAATACTCCATAGAAGATTTTGAACACAAGGATAGTGTCCGGCTCTGCAAAACAAGTTCCACATACCACCGTAGATAGAATAATATTTCCACAAATCCGACCTGCTGACGCATTTGATATCATGACGTCATACCATGGCCCGGTTGTTATCGAACCGTTTTTCTCAACCAGCCTTGGCGCATATCGCGAGGCGGTTTCCTTGGCACGTCTTGTCGAAGCAAAGATCGAGTCCCCTTATCACGGGATTCTCATCAATACGTATGTGGGTAACCCAATCGTGCCCGTTGGTATGACTCCTCGATTATGGGCAAGTCCCAAACGGTCACGAGGAGGACGCTTGGTATTCACCCTCTTTATAAAGAGACCAAGGCCTATCCTTTTTTATTCCTCGAACTCAATCGAATCCCTCCCCTGCCTCGAGTTCCAACACCCAAAGCTCAGGTCAGGCGCTTCAGACCTTCAACCATGTCCGGATCCAACCTTCAAGGTCGGTGGATGCCTCCTCCGTCATGGAGGAAGATGTCAAAAAGTTAAGAGAGGCTAGGTTTCTGACCGGCGAGATCGCGCACCGGCTGCCTGCTTGAGGGCAGATCATTCCTACTCCCAAATCCGGCGAGAGCGTGGCGTTCATATCTCACTTCCTTCGAGGGCTAGGCCTTGCTCTGGATCCCTTCATGAGGGGGCTCATGTTCTATTACGGGCTGGATTTCCATGATCTGGCTCCGGATTCTATTCTCCACATCTCGTCTTTTACCGTCGTGTGCGAAGCTTTCCTCCGCATCACCCCTCACTTCGGCCTGTGGCTCAAGACCTTCCAAGTGGAGCCGAAGATGATTGAGGGGAGGCACGCGGAGTGCGGAGGTGCCGTAATAAGCAAAAGTGCCGATGCCCCATGGCCCGAGGGTTCTTTCCAGGAGGTGTCCAGCTTATGGCAAGAAGAGTGGTTTTATGTCACAGCTCCCAGGGGTACCAAATGGGTGGCTCCCCCTGCCTTTCGCTCGGCCTCCCCTCCACGAATAACATCATGGATCAACAAGGGGCTGGACTGGGGGCCAGTAAAGGATTTGCCCATGCTGCAGAGCCGCATCCGAGATCTCCTCGAAAGAGATATTGGTCTGGTCACAGTAACGCAAGTAATGTTACTTCGTCGAATCCTGCCCTGCAAACGTCGTCCCCTCCGCCTGTGGGAGTTCAACCCGGAGGGACCGCGAGCTATTCAGCACTTCCTCGGCATGACGCTCGAGGAGATGTACAAATTGTACTTCGGACCACAAGTAATGTGTTCAGATACCACCGAGGACGCGGGTCTGAGCTGCAATCGTCTAGATACCCAAGTAAGTCGCCTGTGGCCGAACACGTTGTATTTTTATTCATCACAACATTATTCTGAAAAGTCGCTCTTTGACCAGGACTGGATAGCAAAGGCGAAGATGATCAGGTGTCCGACCCCCCTCCCCGAGGTCTCACCGGATCTGGTACTAGCCAGGATGTTGGAGCTCGCGCCTTACCAAGCGCCCTCAGGGGAAGATAAAGGTGGGAAGAAAGAGGCTAACGCCTCCGTGAAGGAGGATAACCGGGAAGAAGAAGCCAAAGTTCCCTCTCCCCAAGGAAGGAAGAGGACCGCCTCTGAAGGCCCGGAGACAATAGTCTCCATACGGGGGAAGAAATCTTCGCCAGAGGGTCCTGCCCCAGGGGATACCCAGACCGCACAATGCCCGCAAGGGGGTCATCCCTCCATTGAGCTGTAAGTAAAAAAGGGTTTAATAGTAAAAAAACATCCTACTTTACCTCTAAGGAAAATAACCGAAACATTTATCTTGTAGTCCGGATCGTAGCCCTTCTCGGCAGAGTTCGTCTTCGGGGGATCTTCTTCCGGAGATGATGGAGAGCGAAACGCCTCCCCATACCATCCCGCCTTACGAGGCGGGTGACCCTGAGGTGTCATCACGGAGGGCTTCTCCCGATCCGGCAAGGACAGAGGGTAATCCTTTGGTCCCCCGAAGTCCTCGATGATCCGCTCTTGAAGAGAGCAATCGAAGAGTCCGCTCACTTTGTTATGCGATCGGACGCATTGAAGGATCTGCTAGAGCAGGCGGCTATCTCAGAAGCGCATCGTGCGCTAATGGGCGCGGTGGTTAAGAGGATTTCATCCGCCGAAAGCGGGTTGCATGAAGCCTTTATGAGTCTGCTGAGAGGTTTTGAGGAACGTGAAATAGTGTGTATTTTTTACAGTACCACACATGTTTTAGATGTGCCCTGTGCAGATAGTAGCCCCTGAGACTCTGGTTGCCGTCGAAAATGGCGGCAAATAGAGGATCGTAGTCCCTGGTAACAATCCGGCCGTCTTCATATGCAGGTGGCGGGAGGTCCGGTGGCTAGCCGGACTGGTGAGGTTTCCGAGCTAAAGCGGCAACTTGACGCGGTAGATGCCGAAATCGTGCTTGTCAACAAACGGCTTGACGAGGCGCAGGGTATGTAATTTCTCCGGCGATCATCATATAGTAAGAGGAGCGTGATGCCAGTATCTTTAACATGTTGTGACTGCAGATGGAGCTGGGGCAGTGGAGACACTTCGGGCGGAACTTGCCCGAGCCAAAGAACAAGCAGGGAAAAGCGATGTGGCCGCTCTAAAGGCGGTCGAAGAGCTGAGAGCTGAACATGCCGCTCATGGCCGAAGCAAGGAAGAAATAGCCAAGATGGTTGTGTATTTGAAGGACGCCGCCGACCGTTATGAGCTTCTCGAAAATGAAGATCGAGCGAAGATGACTGGCCTGGAAAAGGCCACTGCGGCGGCCAAGGACGCCCGCTCTACAATTAGAGCGATGAAGGAGGAGCTGGGTCACGCCGGGGACATCGCGGCTGGCAAGCCCTTTATGCTGCGGATGAAGTTCGTAGATCCTAAGTATGCTCCTCTTGATCGGATGTGGAGCTCTGCAGACGATTATCTCGGTTTGGCAGCGAGTGCCGCTGATGCGGCCGAATACTTCAAAGATCAAAAAGATCGCGAAGTGGAGAAGCTGTTCTGGTCATAATTTAATGCTCCAGCGCGTCCGCTCCCGTTGAATGAACGGATGGCCGAATGGGCCGACCTCCATAGGTTGTCCGGGCTCGCCATGAGGTCCGTTGTGGATCATTTGTGGCCGGAAGGGCCAAGGCCAAACAGTTATTTTAGTCTGGTGCATGCTACCTCTTGAGCACTGCGTTGGATTTCCCCGAAGAGGAGAGGATGATGCAGCAAAGTAGCGTAAGTATTTCCCTCAGTTTTTGAGAACCAAGGTATCAATCCAGTAGGAGGCCACGTGCAAGTCCCTCGTACCTACACAAAAACAATAGCTCAACGCAACCAACGCGATTAGGGGTTGTCAATCCCTTCACAGTTACTTACGGGAGTGAGATCTGATAGAGATGATAGATAATATTT
This sequence comes from Aegilops bicornis, assembly GCA_021605145.1. Classification (NCBI taxonomy): domain Eukaryota; kingdom Viridiplantae; phylum Streptophyta; class Magnoliopsida; order Poales; family Poaceae; genus Aegilops; species Aegilops bicornis. The sequence goes on along the minus strand of CM038671.1, from coordinate 271,664,164 downwards.
TTGGTATTTTTGATATAGAGATGCAAAGTGAACAGTAAAAGGCAAAGCAAAAAGCAAACCAAATATAAAAGTGATGGAGATTGATATGATGAGAATAGACCCGGGGGCCATAGGTTTCACTAGTGGCTTCTCTCCAGAGCATAAGTATTTTACGGTGGGTGAACAAATTACTGTTGAGCAATTGACAGAATTGAGCATAGTTATGAGAATATCTAGGTATGATCATGTATATAGGCATCACGTCCAAGACAAGTAGACCGACTCCTGCTGCATCTACTACTATTACTCCACTCATCGACCGCTATCCAGCATGCATCTAGAGTATTAAGTTAAAAAGAGTAACGCCTAAGCAAGATGACATGATGTAGAGGGATAAATTCATGCAATATGATAAAAACCCCATCTTGTTATCCTCGATGGCAACAATACAATACGTGCCTTGCTGCTTCTTACATCCTTTGGGAAAGGACACCACAAGATTGAACCCAAAGCTAAGCACTTCTCCCATGGCAAGAAAAACCAATCTAGTAGGCCAAACCAAACTGATAATTCGAAGAGACTTGCAAAGATAACCAATCATACATAAAATAATTCAGAGAAGATTCAAATATTATTCATACATAGACTTGATCATAAACCCACAATTCATCGGTCTCAACAAACACACCGCAAAAAGAAGATTATATCGAATAGATCTCCACAAGAGAGGGGGAGAACATTGTATTGAGATCCCAAAAGAGAGAAGAAGCCATCTAGCTAATAACTATGGACCCGAATGTCTGAGGTAAACTACTCACACTTCATCGGAGAGGCTATGATGATGTAGAAGCCCTCCGTGATGACAGCCCTCTCGTGAGCTCGAACAGGCCCCAAGATGGGATCTCGTGGATACAGAAATTTGCGGTGGTGGAATTAGGTTTTTGGCTCCATATCTGATCGTTCGAGGGTACGTAGGTATATATAGGAGGAAGAAGTACGTCGGTGGAGCACCGAGGGGACCACGAGGCAGGGGGCGCGCCCCAGGGGGGGCGCCCCCCACCCTCATGACCGCCTCTTTGACTCCTTGTAGTAGGGTCCAAGTCTCCTCGACTACGTTCGGTGAGAAAATCACGTTCCCGAAGGTTTCATTCCGTTTGGACTCCGTTTGATATTATGTTTCTCCGAAACACTGAAATAGGCAAAAACAACAGTGCATTTGGGCCTCCGGTTAATAGGTTAGTCCCAAAAATAATATAAAAGTGGAAAATAAAGCCCAATATAGTCCAAAACAGTAGATAATATAGCATGGAGCAATCAAAATTATAGATACGTTGGAGACGTATCAGGCATCCCCAAGCTTAATTCTTGCTCGTCCTCGAGTAGGTAAATGATAAAAAGAGAATTTTTGATGCGGAGTGCTACTTGGCATAATTTCAATGCAAATCTTCTTAATTGTGGTATGAATATTCATATTCGAAAGATTCAAGACAAAAGTTCATATTGACATAAAAATAATAATACTTCAAGCATACTAACTAAGCAATTATGTTTTTTCAAAATAACATGGCCAAAGAAAGTTTATCCCTACAAAATCATATAGTTTAGTCATGCTCCATTTTTGTCACACAAGAATGCTCTCATCATGCACAACCCCGATGACAAGCCAAGCAAATGTTTCATACTTTAGTAATCTCAAACTTATAAATCTTCACGCAATACATGAGCGTGAGCCATGGATATAGCATTATGGGTGGAATAGAATATAATGATGGGGGTTATGTGGAGAATACAAAAAAGGAGAAGATCTCACATCAACTAGGCTAATCAATGGGCTATGGAGATGCCCATCGATTGATGTTAATGCAAGGAGTAGGGATTTCCATGCAACAGATGCACTAGAGCTATAAATGTATGAAAGTTCAACAAAAGAAACTAAGTGGGTGTGCATCCAACTTGCTTGCTCACGAAGACCTAGGGCACTTGAGGAGGCCCATTGTTGGAATATACAAGCCAAGTTCTATAATGAAAGATTCCCACTAGTTTAGGAAAATACAAAACAAGAGACTCTCTATCATGAAGATTATGGTGCTACTTTGAAGCACAAGTGTGGAAAGAAGGATAGTAGTATTGCCCCTTTTTTTGGGCCTTCTTTTTTTGGCCTTTCTCTTTTTTTGGGACAATACTCTATTGAATGATGATCATCACACTTCTATTTATTTACAACTCAATGATTACAACTCGATACTAGAACAAAGATATGACTCTATATGAATGCCTCCGTGATGTACCGGGATATGCAATGAACCAAGAGTGACATGTATGAAAGAATTATGAACGGTGGCTTTGCCACAAATACTATGTCAACTACATGATCATGCTAAAGCAATATGACAATGATGGACGTGTCATGAGAAATGGAATGGTGGAAAGTTGCATGTCAATATATCTCGGAATGGTTATGGAAATGCCATAATAGGTAGGTATGGTGGCTGTTTTGAGGAAGATATAAGGAGGTTTATGTGTGAAAGAGCGTATCATATCACGGGGTTTGGATGCACCGGCGAAGTTTGCACCAACTCTCAATGCGAGAAAGGGCAATGCACGGTACCGAAGAGGCTAGCAATGATGGAAGGATGAGAGTGCGTATAATCCATGGACTCAACATTAGTCATAAAGAACTCATATACTTATTGAAAAAATGTACAAGCCATCAAAAACCAAAGTACTACGCGCATGCTCCTAGGGGGATAGATTGGTAGGAAAAGACCATCGCTCGTCCCCGACTGCCACTCATAAGGAGGACAATCAAATAACACCTCATGTTTCAATTTGTTACAGAACGTTTACCATACATGCATGCTACGGGACTTGCAAACTTCAACACAAGCATTTATCAAATTCACAACTACTCAACTAGCACGACTTTGGTATTATCACCTCCATATCTCAAAACAACTATCAAGCATCAAACTTTTCTTAGTATTCAACGCACTCAAAAGAAAGTTTCACAAATCTTGAATACCAAGCATATTATTGTTAAACAATTTACCATGCTATTTAAGACTCTCAAAATAATCTAAGTGAAGCATGAGAGATCAATAGTTTCTATAAAACGAATCCACCACCGTGCTCTAAAAGATCTAAGTGAAGCACATAGAGCAAAATTATAAAGCTCAAAAGATATAAGTGAAGCACATAGAGCAAAACTACATAGCTCAAAAGATATAAGTGAAGCACATAGAGTATTCTATCAAATTACAATTCATGTATGGCTCTCTCAAAAGGTGTGTACAGCAAGGATGATTGTGGCACACTAACAAACAAAGACACAAATAATACAAGACGCTCCAAGCAAAACACACATCATGTGGTGAATAAAAATATAGCTCCAAGTAAAATTACCGATGGAAGTAGATTTAAAGAGGGGATGCCTTCCGAGGCATCCCCAAGCTTTGACTTTTTGGTGTCCTTGGATTATCTTGGGGGTGCCATGGGCATCCCCAAGCTTATGATCTTGCCACTCCTTGTTCCATAATCCATCAAAAGATTTCACCCAAAACTTGAAAACTTCACAACACAAAACTCAATAGAAATCTCGTGAGCTCCGTTAGAGAAAGAAAACAAAAGACCACTTCAAGGTACTGTAATGAACTCATTCTTTATTTGTATTGGTGTTAAACCTACTTTGTTCCAACTTCTCTATGGATTATAAACTATTTTACTAGCCACAGATTCATCAAAATAAACAAACAACACACGAAAAACAGAATCTGTCAAAAACAGAACAGTCTGTAGCAATCTGTAACTAACGCAAACTTATAGAAGCCAAACAATTCTACCAAAATAGGACGACCTAGAAAAAAAATGTATTGATCAGAAGCAATTGGAATCAGTATTTTATCACGTTCTGGTGATTTTTAACAATTCGGGCACTGAGCGCAAAGTTTCTGGAAATTACAGCAAGATCAAATAACTATCGTCCAAGAAGATCCTATAGGTCTAACTTGGCACAAACACTAATTAAAACACAAAACCACATCCAAACAGAAGGTAGATGGATTATTTATTCCTAAACAAAAACAAAAACAAAAATCAAAAATAAAATTGGGTTGCCTCCCAACAAGCGCTATCGTTTAACGCCCCTAGCTAGGCATAAAACCGAGGATAGATCTAGGTATTGCCATCTTTGGTAGGCAATCCATAAGTGGCTCTCATGATAGTTTCATATGGCAATTTTAATTTCTTTCTAGGGAAGTGTTCCATGCCCTTTTTTAATTGAAATTTAAATCTAATATTCCCTTCCTTCATATCAATAATCGCACCAACCGTTCTAAGGAAAGGTCTACCAAGAATAATAGGGCAAGAAGGATTGCAATCTATATCAAGAACGATAAAATATACGGGCACATAATTCCTATTTGCAACAATAATAACATCACTAATTCTTCCAGTAGGTTTCTTAATAGTGCAATCCGCAAGATGCAAGTTTAGAGAGCAATCATCAAAATCACGGAAATCTAGCAAATCACACAAAATTTTGGGGATAGTGGAGACACTAGCACCCAAATCACACAAAGCATAAAACTCATGATCTTTAATTTTAATTTCAATAGTTGGTTCCCACTCATCATAGAGTTTTCTAGGAATAGAAACTTTCAACTCAAGTTTTTCTTCATAAGATTGCATCAAGGCATCAACGATATGTTCGGTAAAGGCTTTATTTTGACTATAAGCATGAGGAGAATTTAGCACGGATTGCAACAAGGAAATACAATCAATTAAAGAGCAACTTTCATAATTAAATTCCTTGAAATCCAATATAGTGGGTTTAGCAACATCTAGGGTTTTATTTCTTTCAATCCCACTTTTATCAATTTCACCATCAAGGTCTAAATACTCTGAATTTTTGGAACGCCTTCTAGGTAAAGGAAGATCATATTCAGTTTCATCAAGATTCATATTTCAAAACAAAGATTTAATAGGGGACACATCAATAACTTTTAGATCTTCATCTTGATTTTCATAGGAATTGGAAGAACGCGCTTTAATAAAGGCATCTTTTGTAGCACGCATCCTAGCGGTTCTTTCCTTGCACTCATCAATGGAAATTCTCATGGCTTTGAGAGACTCATTGATATCATGCTTATGTGGAATAGATCTAATCTTTAAAGAATCAATCTCAAGAGAAATTATATCAACGTTCCTAGCCAAATCATCAACTTTAAGCAATTTCTCTTCAACAAGGCATTAAAATTCTTTTGTGAATTCATAAACTATTTAACACTATTCTCAAATTCAGAGGGCATCTTATTAAAATTTCCATAAGAGTTGTTGTAGGAATTTCCATAATTATTAGAAGGATTACTAGGATAAGGCCTAGGATTAAAATTCCCTCTATACGCGTTGTTACCAAAAATATTCTTACCAACAAAATTCACATCCATAGATTTATTATTATTCTCAATCAAAGTAGACAAAGGCATATCATTAGGATCAGAAGAAACACTCTTAGTAGCAAATAATTTCATAAGTTCATCCATATTTCCACTCAAAACATCAATTTCTTCTATCGCATGCACTTTTTTATTAGTAGATCTTTCAGTATGCCATTGAGAATAATTAAACATAATATTATCTAGGAGTTTAGTAGCATCTCCTAAAGTGATTTCCAAAAAGGTGCCTCCCGCGGCCGAATCTAAAAGATTTCTAGAAGCAAAATTCAATCCGGCATAAATTTTTTGTATAATCATCCACAAATTCAAACCATGAGTAGGGCAATTACGTATCATTAATTTCATTCTCTCCCAAGATTGTGCAACATGTTCATGATCAAGTTGCTTAAAATTCATAATGTCGTTTCTAAGAGAGATGATCTTAGCGGGAGGAAAATACTTAGAGATAAAAGCATCTTTGCACTTGTTCCAAGAATCAATACTATTTTTAGGCGAAGACGAAAACCAAGCTTTAGCACGATCTCTAAGCGAAAAAGGAAATAGCTTCAATTTAACAACATCATTATCGACATCTTCTTCTTTTGCATATCACATAAATCAACGAAGCTATTCAGATGAGTAGCGCATCTTCACTAGGAAGGCTGGCGAATTGATCTTTCATAACAAGATTCAACAAAGCAGTATTGATTTCACAAGATTCAGTATTGGCAAGAGGAGCAACCGGAGTGCTAAGGAAATCATTATTATTAGTATTGGTGAAGTCACACAATTTGGTAGTATCTTGAGCCATCGCGACAAACAAGCAATCCAACACACGAGCAAACAAAAGGCAAGCGAGAAAAAGGCAAACGGAAAAAAGAGAAGGATATTGGGAGAGAGAGGGCAAATAAAACGGCAAGGGTGAAGTGGGGGAGAGGAAAACGAGAGGCAAATGTCAACTAATGTAATGCGAGAGATAGGGATTGTGATGGGTACTTGGTATGTTGACTTTTGCATAGACTCCCCGGCAACGACGCCAGAAATTCTTCTTGCTACCTCTTGAGCACTGCGTTGGATTTCCCCGAAGAGGAGAGGATGATGCAGCAAAGTAGCATAAGTATTTCCCTCAGTTTTTGAGAACCAAGGTATCAATCCAGTAGGAGGCCACGCGCAAGTCCCTCGTACCTACACAAAAACAATAGCTCAACGCAACCAACGCGATTAGGGGTTGTCAATCCCTTCACGGTTACTTAAGGGAGTGAGATCTGATAGAGATGATAGATAATATTTTTGGTATTTTTGATATAGATATGCAAAGTGAAAAGTAAAAGGCAAAGTAAAAAACAAAGCAAATATAAAGTGATGGAGATTGATATGATGAGAATAGACCCGGGGGCCATATGTTTCACTAGTGGCTTCTCTCAAGAGCATAAGTATTTTACGGTGGGTGAACAAATTACCGTTGAGCAACTGACAGAATTGAGCATAGTTATGAGAATATCTAGGTATGATCATGTATATAGGCATCACGTCCAAGACAAGTAAACCGACTCCTGCCTGCATCTACTACTATTACTCCACTCATCGACCGCTATCCAGCATGCATCTAGAGTATTAAGTTAAAAACAGAGTAACGCCTTAAGCAAGATGACATGATGTAGAGGGATAAATTCATGCAATATGATAAAAAAAACATCTTGTTATCCTCGACGACAACTGAGGGAGTCCTAGATTAGGGGGTGTCCGGATAGCCGAACTATCACTGTTGGCCGGACTCCCGTGTCCAGATGGCACTTTCCTTGGCGTGGAAGGCAAGCTTGGCGATACGGATATGTAGTTCTCCTACTATTGTAACCGACGTGTAACCCTAACTCTATCTGGTGTCTATATAAACCGGAGGGTTTTAGTCCGTAGGACGAACAACAATCATACCATAGGCTAGCTTCTAGGGTTTAGCCTCTCTGATCTCGTGGTAGATCCACTCTTGTACTACCCATATCATCAATATTAATCAAGCAGGAGTAGGGTTTTACCTCCATCAAGAGGGCCCGAACATGGGTAAAAACATCGTGTCCCTTGTCTCCTGTTACCATCCGCCTAGACGCACAGTTCGGGACCCCCTACCCGAGATCCGCCGGTTTTGACACCGACATTGGTGCTTTCATTGAGAGTTCCTCTGTGTCGTCGCTGTCAGGAAGGATGCCTCATCCCGTCTTTAAACACGGCATCGTTGCTAAAGGAGCTTTGGCCACCGGCCAAACTCTCCGGCTAGGCGGTTTTCTTATGACCGCCTTGTTCGGCCGTCGCGCCGACGATGACTTCTCGGGTCATCGAAAGCAATCTTCACGTTAACTCGGAACTCGCCGAGAAGTTAGATCCGATGGAGCTCTCTTCCTTGAACGAGCTCTTGGATCGCATCGCCGCCCTGGGAGTCGCTACAGACTACGATCAGATTGGTCCTAAAACCGATCTGAGAGAGATCAACTCTCCCCAGGCTACCCACCATGTTGCTGTGGTAGAGGAACAATACAGCGACTCTTCTCCTACCTTAAGGACTAGCTATGCCCGGATTCCTGACCCCTCCATGTCGGATTCCCGCGGAGGGGAGGACACCACTCCAGCCACGAACTTAAAGTCGAGGCAGCGGGCTAGATTCATTGGACAACCTCCAAGAACCCAAGCTTCCAAGTTCGGAAACTTCTTGGCCCCTGAATCTTAGATCGGACGGGGTTCGGAATTTAATTCCTCCCGCCCACCCAAACATAAGCGATCTATCCCAAATCCGGCAAGATCCCGGTGAAACAAAGACATCATTATCGGGCGATTCCTCCTGGTTATGGACAGGATAAAGGATTGCCGCGAGGAGGACGCTCTCATTCTTCTGCAATAATTGCACGGACAAGGGAATCCTAAACGCCATAAGTCGTCGTGAAATTACACGCTTCGCTGACTTGGCGTCCATAGTAAGAAAGTACTGCGCGATGGAGAGCGCCTGGAAAACCAAAATCAAATTTTGGGTTAATCCGGCCCCGAATACGACCCTAGTCCGAAATAAAAGGGTGCATCATCACCAGCCACCTGAGTTACATACCAAAAAGCAAAAACCCCCCAAAGGGCATGGAACCGTACTGGAGGGATGACTCAATGGACCCTGCAAAATTCATAGCACAGAGGGCGCCACTCCAACTCATAGCCTTAGAGCATGTTGGATACTACGACAGGTGGCCAATAGTGGCGAAGAGCTCTTAGCTCCAGAGCACCAGCCCAGCAATACCGATGCGGTATTAACAGTCTTGAGACTTTCGCATCAAATAATATGCGGAAGCGAACACTCCAGACCTTGCCGAAGTCTACCAGATAGCAACAATAAATCCATGGAGGACACGGCTATTACCTTTAACGCCAAAGGATTTAACCTAAATTCCGAACAGCCCGAGCACCGATCGCATTGGTCCTCGGTCCAATAGTGGGCGGCTTTCGCCTTACCAAGGTACTCATGGACGGGCGGCAGCAGATTAAACCTCATCTACGAGGAAACCCTTGAAAAATGGAAATAGACGGAGCCGCATTGAGCAAAGCAGCACAACCTTTAGAGGAATAATCCCTAGTCGGGAAGCATGCTTTGTCTGAAAGATCACACTAGATGTGGTGTTCGGCACACCAGACAATTATAGGTCCGAGGAGGTCACATTCCAAGTGGCCCCGTTCAGCAGCGGATACCACGCTCTATTAGGGCGAGAGGCATTCACAATTTTTCAAGCTATATCCCATTACGGGTACATGAAGCTCAAAATGCCCGGACCCAACGGAATTATCACTCTCGCTAGTGACCCGGACATAGCGTTCCGCGCCGAAAATAAAACAACCGCACTTGCCCTTGAGGCACTATCCGAAGCCCTAGCGGCAGAGGAACTCACTGCGCTGCGCTCCACGGTGAACATGGACGATGTGATACTCGATAAGAGATCCAAGTCCACCTCTTTTAAACCGGCAGACGAAATAGTCAAATTCCAAGTCCATCCAACGGACCCTACAAAAACGGCCTCCATCGGGGCACAATTAAACCCTGATGTGGACGCCGCATTACGAGAATTCCTATGCGAAAATTGGGACATTTTTGCCTGGCACCCTTTAGACATGCCAGGAATCCCACGCCGGCTGGCCGAGCACAGCCTAAATATCCTAAAAAGTTCAAGCTACCAAACAAGCTCTTCACGTTTCTCCGAACCTAAGAGACAAGCCATGGGAGAGGAGCTAGCCAAACTATTGGAGGCCGGATTCATCGAGACATTAAACATCCGGACTGGCTAGCAAACCTGGTAATGGTACCAAAGAAGGACAAATCCTGGCGCCCATGTGTCGATTTTAAGGACCTTAACAAGGCTTGCCCAAAGGATCCCTTCCCCCTCCCCCGCATCGATCAAATTATCGACGCTACCGAGGACACAATTCATTATGTTTCCTTGACGCATACTCTGGCTACCACCAAATTAAGATGGCAGAGCCAGACCAAGCCGCAACGGCATTCGTCACTCCATACGGCCCATTCTGCTTCAACACAAAGCCCTTCGGGCTCAAAAACGCCAGTGCAACATATCAGCGCATGATTCAGACATGTCTGGCAAACCAGATCGGCAAAACAGTGGAGGCATACGTAGACGATGTGGTCGTCAAATCCAAGCATGTCGAAACCCTAGTCAACGACTTGAGGCTCACATTCGATAATCTCCGAACATATGACATCAAGCTCAACCCGGAAAAATGCGTTTTCGGCGTACCAGCCGGAAAGCTCTTGGGCTTCATTGTATCCGGTAGAGGAATTGAAGCAAACCCAGCCAAGATCCGAGCTCTGTCACAATTGGATATCCCCAAAGACCTCAAACAAATACAAAAATTGACTGGATGCGTGGCGGCTCTAAGCCGCTTTATCTCCCACTTAGGAGAAAAGGCATTACCCCTTTATCGCCTCCTCCGGCGCACCGAACACTTCGAGTGGACGGATGCTGCCACGGTCGGACTCGAAGAAATCAAAGCCATATTGGCAACAAATCCGGTCCTGGCCGCGCCCAACATGGGCGAACCAATGCTATTATACATCGCAGCAACCCATCAAGTTGTAAGCGCGGTGCTCGTTGTCGAACGAGAAACGGACGAACACAAGTTCCCTCTCCAAAAACCAGTTTACTACGTGTCCACTGTCCTAACTCCATGCAAGTCACGGTACCCACATTATCAAAAGATAGCATACGCGGTGTTCATGGCATCCCGGAAGCTGCGACACTACTTTCAAGAGTGTTTGATAATAGTAGCCTCCGAAGTACCTCTTAATGACATTATAAACAACTGCGACGCTACGGGCCGGATCGCTAAATGGGCCATTGAGCTCCTCCCGTTCGACATAACCTACAAGCCACGACGAGCTATTAAGTCGCAAGTTTTGGCCGACTTCGTCGCCGAATGGATCAAGCCGAACTCCCTAAAGAGTACGGCGCATATTCCAACTGGATCATGCACTTCGATGGCTCCAAAATGTTGGCCGGCCTGGGGGCTGGCGTCGTTCTGACGTCCCCAACCGGAGATACAGTCCAATACGTACTTCAAATAATGTACACGGACTCCAACAACGCAGCCGAATACGAGGCCCTTCTACATGGTCTCCGGATGGCGGTCTCCATGGGCATTCAACGCCTAGAGGTCCGCGGGGATTCGAACCTCGCGATATCCCAAATAAATGGGGACTTTGATGCCAAGGATCCGAAAATGGCAGCTTATCACAATGCCGTCCTAAAAATGTCAGCTCGGTTTGAGGGGCTCGAATTTCACCATATAGCCCGGGATAACAACCAGGCAGCGGACGTGTTGGCACGCATTGGCGCAAAGCGCGATGCCGTCCCCCCCAACATCTTCCTAGAGAGGCTCTTCAAGCCATCCGTATTATGGGAGGGAGAGTCCGGAAATAACAACCCGGACCCAACCACACTGCCCCACACCGAACATTCCGACATAGTTGGTGGTTCCGCCAATGAAATAACACCGTCAGCCCACGCAATAATGGCAGTCATTGCCCCGTGGACAGAACCATTCCTAGCCTACCTAACTAGGCAGGAACTTCCCGAGGACCAAAACGAGGCCCGCTGCATAGTGCGGCGGTCTAAAGCCTATAAGGTCCATGAGGGGGAGCTTTATAAGAAAAGCACAACCGGAGTCCTTCAAAGGTGTATCTCCGAAGAGGAAGGGCGGAATCTCTGGCTGAAATTCATGCCGGACTCGATGGGCACCATGCCGCAGCCCGGGCCCTTGTAGGCAAGGCCTTCCGTACAGGATTTTATTGGCCGACAGCCCGGGCAGATGCTCAGGACTTAGTCCAACGATGCGTCGGTTGCCAGCTCTTTTGCTAATCAAAGCGACATGCCACCCACCGCCCTCAAAACTATACCCATCACCTGGCCCTTCACGGTCTGGGGGCTTGACATGGTTGGACCCCTTAAAGGAGGAACCCACAAGCAAAAATACCTATTGGTCATGGTGGATAAATTCACCAAATGGATAGAGGCCAAGCTCAGTAAAGACGGCCGTATCCGGACCGGTGATAGACTTTATATCGGGGTAGTACACCGTTACGGCGTCCCCCATAGCATCATCACTGATAACGGCACGAACTTCACGGCCGATGAGGTCAAACTCTGGTGCAAAACATGGGCATCAAGCTCGACTACGCTTCAGTCTATCACCCCCAAACTAACGGTCAAGTCGAGCGAGCAAACAGTCTAATCATGAGCGGCATTAAACCCGCACTAGTGTGGTCCCTCAAGGAATCTAACACGCCTTTGGGTTGAGAGCTCGACTCCGTACTCTGGGGGCTGCGGACCACGCCGAATCGCACTACCGGATTCACACCATTTTTTATGGTATACGGCGCAGAGGCAGTTTTGCCCTGCGACATAATTCATGACTCACCTCGCGTACGCATGTATGAAGAAAGAGAAGACGAGCTCGATCGGCACGACAGTTTGAACGCCTTGGAGGAGGAGCGCGACGTGGCAAAAGCTCGTTCCGCATTCTATCAACAGCAGGCTCGAAGATATCAAAGCAGGGAAGTACGGGCCAAAGCTTACAACGTTGGCGAACTAGTTCTACGCCTGCCGGACAAGAAAAAGGACAAACTAAAGCCCAAATGGGAGGCCCCCTTCATCATCGGCCAAGTCCTGACCGACGGAGCATACCGTCTGCGAAACACATCGGATAACCGACTCGAGCCGAACCCATGGAACGCAGCCCGTCTCCGAAGATTCTACGCCTAGCGCCAGATTCTGAGTTCATCTCCTTCCTCCGTCTATATTTTACACTTTAAGTTGTCTTTTATTTCTCTCATTCATCCTCCTTTTTTTCGAAGCCGTTAAAGGCTCGTTCACGCATTGTTCGCACACACTCGACGCCGCCATCTCGCGCCATTATACTGAGGGCTTCTCTAATGAAGCTTATTTATACGGGCTTTATGCCCAACACATGTGTCACACTTCCGCATGTACCTTTTATTCACCATTATATGCATCGATATGACTTAAGTTTTGGCCAAGCTGGGTTGCTTGGCTCTGTGCTACCCCTCGTTCCCGATTGTTCGGCTAGGTGGTAAAGGGAGCACCTCTGCGATTGTCACCGCCGGGTCAGCCGGACGTGTACCTCAGACTGGGTGAAGCCCAAAGCTAGCGTTCTTAAGGGAATAGTCGGTCGGTGAACTAAAAGACAATTTTTTTCATTTACCTGCCCCCAGATGCTTTTCTGCTTTTTTCTCAGTCCGGACATGCACTTTAGGGCATGCCTCCCACGGAAAGGAACCCCTCACGAAACTATTCTCCCTGGAAGACGTTTCTTGCTAACCATGTAATATAACATAACTAGTTGGGCACTTGTCTGATAAAGCACTCATGACCCCTACGCCTGGTCTCCACGCATGCCCTGGTTTTTACATAACCGTGAGGGTATTCAGACACACTCCGGACGATTGGGTCCCGAGGTTGAAGCGAAAAGGTCCGCTACGACAAATGATCTACAATCCGGCTAGAAGGCATTTTACATGTCATTTTGAATTACATAGTCAAATTGACTGATTGCATTCCTCTTCAATGCCATCTAATAGGCTGTCTAGTTTACAGTCTTGCTGGGAATACTTTATGCCAACTCTACATGGCCGTACACTAAGGTGACAGGATCTCCTTCCGTCGGGCCCCACAGTCCGACCTCGGCCATGTGGTTTGGGTCCGCCTTCGTGTACCGCGTCTTCACCATGGACCTTGCCTCCCTGGCGCCTTGACGACAGGCCGATATCTTCCATAGTCGGAAGCGCCGCCGTGCTCCCTGAAGCTTCTCTGCAAGCTCTCCAAGGCCTTCGGTCAGGGAGATAGATGGCCACAAGGCCTGTGTGATGCCTTTCCTCACCTGCCGAACTCGTTCGTGCAGCTGCAATAGCTCGGGAAGAAGGTCACCCGTAGAACCGGGCATTTCCTCTGTAGGACGACCCGTGAGCATACCTATAGGCATAACTCTGTTAGTTGACTTCCTCGCCGAACTCTTTTTCAAAGTTCGCTCAAGCACTTACTATAAATGCCGCGACGAAGTCGCCGATTCTCCTTCACGGAGTCGCACACCAAGCACAAACATCCTTTAGTTCCTCACCCAGCTGGGTGTTGGCATCCTGGAGATTATTTTTCTCTTGCCTCACCCTTGTAAGCACATTCTCGCTGCCTTCAACCGGCGCAAGAGTTGTTGCTTGTCCGGATCTAGTCCGGCGCCATCTGCAATATTATTGTCAGATTTACACACACGCTGCACTTCACAAACTACTTATCTTTTAAAGCATATATTACCAGAGGGGGTCTCTGTGGCTCCCAGAGCGGCTAGTGCGGCCTCAAGTTGGGCCTTGCATTCTTCAAGCTCCCGGGACAGTCAGTATTCTTTTTGTAAGATACTGCATAACAAATGATCCTTAAATCAGTAATTCTAAATATTTTAAGTATCGGGGTCTAATGGCATATATAAACGTCAAATTTCCTCACCAGTATGTACTTTAAATACTGCTCCATGGATCTGGCTAGTCCATCTTGGCGGCACGGAGGTGCACATCTCCCAATCGAAGGCATTCAATGCCTCTTGGGAGAAACATGTCGTCCACGAAGAACTGTCCGTGGCGCCTGTGATTCATGGCGCTCTCCACCTCGGAGTTGGTGGCGGACAATCTGTTGGCATCCTCTCGCCGGAGGAGCATCCGACGACGCCTCATGCTCGCCTCCGCTTCTGGACCCGGCTTTGGAGCCTGGCTGGCGGAGGCTCGATTGGCAACCTCTCCGGACACAGTCCGGCGAGCGCTCTTTTTCCTGAAAAGAGCAACAGCGTTAGTACACCTTCCAGGAATCAATCCTGGGAATATGGTGATGCGCCATACCGTTGCAGCGGCGTTTCGATCCGGACCGCACTTCTTTTTAGCCTGCGGGGCCGTGCTGCCCCTTGTTGGCTAGCCGCCGCGGGCTCGGCCTCCTGCCTCGAAGGCACCCTCTGCGGAACACCATTGGTATACGGTGATCAAAAATAAGCACGGATGGGTCATTATCAGAGTATTGGGACCTCTGTCTCAGTTACCTATGAGGCTGGAAGTTTTCCGGGGTAATCGGCCGTAATGGCAACCAAGGCATTATCGATGCTCAGTTGGTGAAATACCCCATCAATCAGCTCCACCAATATGTCCGGATCCTCTTGGGAGGCCGGATCAAGGAGCCGTTTTGGATCCTCGGGTTGTCGAGGCGGGCTGTTTATGTCTTTTACGGCCTGGCGCAGCTCCTGCGTCAAAATCACAAAATGAGATACCTAACCATGGGAATACGGATCGGATGTGCAAAAAAGAAATGTCCGCTTACCCAGCTTCAAGGATTGTTCATAGAAAATCCGTTCAATGGACTGACATGGAGAAAATCCTCCTATTCTCCCTTGTACAGCGCGGACAAGATCTTCACCAGATCGGTGACCGATCCCGGCCCCTTACGGCCATGACGGGTGGCATCGTCCTCCCCGTTGAAATCCACATGGGGTGGCCCCTATCTTTGGGCGGCTGCATCCCCGCATAATACATGTGGCCATGACACCGATCATGGTCAGTCCGAATGAGCTAACAATCTTATTCGACTCATGGGTAAAGGACGTCCTCGCTGCCTTCCCCGTGGGAGCTCATGGGCGCCAACTCTCAGCGTTTCTTCAAAGGAGCATTGCTGAATTCCGGAGACCAATCCGAACAGGATCCGGCGGTGGGGCGTCTTCTATATAAAACCATTACGAAGGCCGGTCTTGGGTCGCCTTCTTGAGGTTCGGATAGATATCTGGTCGGTGATGCGCCATAGCTCGGCTCCGCCCACTTGATATATTGACCCCTCATGAGAACGGGTACAAGGCAGAATAATCTCTTCCACAGTGCAAAATGAGCCTCGACGCCCAAGAACAGTTCGCAAAGGGCCACGAAGCCCGCAATGTGCAAAATGGAGGCAGGCGTAAGGTGGTGCAACTGGAGGCCGTAGAACTCCAAGAGCCCCCGGAGAAACGGATGAATTGGAAATCCGAGTCCTCTTACTAGATGAGAGACAAAGCATACCCGCTCTCCTTTGGAGGGATCGGGGACACTCTCCGCTTGCTTTCCGCCCTTATAGGTGGTGAGTCCGGCTTGAACCGGAACCATGAAGGCCGGGGGAAGAAATCCCTTGGTTTGGAGTGTCACTAGCTCGCTATGCGGAATGAGACATCTCTCCCAATTTCCAGGCCGAGGGCTGGGAGTGCGAGAGGAGGAGCCGCGTCGACTGTCCATGATGGAATGGATTTTTGTCAGAGGCGCTCCAATGAAAGCTCGCGGAGGGGGATGGTGTGACTCAGATCTAGATCCTCGTCCCTTTTATAGGCGGCTCATTTGCGCAGCTAGGGGGTTAAGTGTAAAAATACCCTGTGAGGGAGTCCTGGATTAGGGGGTGTCCGGATAGCCAAACTATCACCGTTGGCCGGACTCCTGGACTATGAAGATACAAGATTGAAGACTTCATCCCGTGTCCGGATGGGACTTTCCTTGGCGTGGAAGGCAAGCTTGGCGATACGGATATGTAGATCTCCTACCATTGTAACCGACTACTGTAAGCCTAACCCTATCCGGTGTCTATATAAACCGGAGGGTTTTAGTCCATAGGACAAACAACAATCATACCATAGGCTAGCTTCTAGGGTTTAGCCTCTCTGATCTTGTGGTAGATCCACTCTTGTACTACCCATATCATCAATATTAATCAAGCAGGAGTAGGGTATTACCTCCATCGAGAGGGCCCGAACCTTGGTAAAAACATTGTGTCCCTTGTCTCCTGTTACCATCCGCCTAGACGCACAGTTCCGGACCCCCTACCCGAGATCCGCCGGTTTTGACACCGACATAGGTGCTTTCATTGAGAGTTCCTTGTGTCGTCATCTTTAGGCCCGATGGCTCCTTCGATCATCAACAACGACGTGGTCCAGGGTGAGACTTTTCTCCCCGGACAGATCTTCGTATTCGGCAGCTTTGCACTGCGGGCCAATTCACTTGGCCATCTGGAGCAGATCGAAAGCTACGCCCCTGGCCATCAGGTCAGGTTTGGGAGTTTGAACTACACGGCCGACATCCGCGGAGACTTGATCTTCGACGGATTCGAGCCACAGCCAAGCGCGCCGCACTGTCTCGATGGGCACGATCTAGCTCTGCCACCGAACAGTGCCCTGGAGGCCGCACCAGCGTCCGCTCCGACCCTTAGCTCGGAGCCGACTCCGCCGATCGAGGACGAGTGGCTGGACACCGCCTCGGGGGCTACGATCTCTACGGCGATTGAGCTGAACACCATCCATGTCCTTTGCGAATCCCGTGACTCCAAGGTGCCGGACTCCTCTCCGGACTCCGAACCTCCCGCGCCTCGGCCAATCGAATCCGATTGGGCGCCGGTCATGGAGTTCACTGCCGCAGACATCTTTCAGCACTCGCCCTTTGGCGACATCCTGAATTCACTAAAGTCTCTCTCTTTATCAGGAGAGCCCTTGTCGGACTACGGTCAGGAAGGTTGGGATGCGGACGACGAAGAAATTAAACGCCCACCCACCACCCACTTTGTAGCCACTGTCGATGATTTAACCGGCATGCTCGACTTCGACTCCGAAGGCATCGATGGTATGGACGACGATGCTGGAGACGACCAAGAACCAGCGCCTACAGGGCACTGGAAGGCCACCTCGTCATACGACATATACATGGTGGACATCCCAAAAGATGGGAATGGCGATGGAACATCGGAGGATGACCCCTCCAAGAAACAGCCCAGCGCCCGGCGTCGGTGACGCCGCTCTAAATCCCGCCACGGCAAAAAGCGGTGATTCCGCACGGGATATAATAACACCCCTGGACAAGGTCAAAGACAACCCCTCCAAAGAAGATTCAGCACGGAGGAGGGAGAAGCCAGCCCTCATGATAGAGCGGCGGGGCGGGGGAGGTGGAGGACGATAATTATATGCCTCCCTCCGAAGATGTGGCAAGCCTCGACGACGACGAATTTGTCGTGCCTGAGGACCCCGCCCAACAGGAGTGTTTCAAACGCAGGCTTATGGCCACGGCAAGCAGCCTCAAGAAAAAGCAGCAGCAACTTAGAGCTGACCAAGACTTGCTAGTCGATGATGGACTCAAGTCCTTGCAGCCGAAGAGTACGAACTCGAACGCCCCTCCAAGAGATACCCAAAACGCAGGCTGCTACCCCAATTAGAGGAAGCAGCACCCAAACCCACATCACCAGTGCATGATGCGGCCGACCAGCCACCCCGTGGTCGCGACAGAGAGGCCTCTAGACCCTCAATTCAAGCCGCACTCCGGCGTCGCTCGAAAAGTACCAAGGCACAGGGAAACGCGCCAGACCTGCGAGACATATTGGATGACAAGGCAAGGCAAACAAGATCGATCTACGGATAGCGTGGGTGCCCCACGACGCGCGACGATAACCGTCATGCCGGATACAGCAATTCTGGCCGGGCCGAACACAGTAGACAAAGCTCATTTGAGCTGCGTCGTGATATAGCTCAATACAGAGGTGCCGCACACCCACTATGCTTCACAGACGAAGTGATGGATCATCAAATCCCCGAGGGTTTCAAACCCGTAAACATCGAATCATACGATGGCACAACAGATCCTGCGGTTTGGACCGAGGACTACCTCCTCCATATCCACATGGCCCGCGGTGATGATCTACACGCCATCAAATACCTCCCACTCAAGCTTAAAGGACCAGCTCGGCATTTGCTTAACAGCTTGCCGCGAGAATCAATTGGTTGTTCGAGGACACGGAAGCCGCATTCCTTGATAACATCCAGGGCACATATGTGCGACCACCAGATGCCGATGACCTCAGCCACATAATTCAGCATCCAGAAGAATCGGCCAGACAATTCTTGACACGGTTCCTAACCAAGAAAAATGAAATCGTTGACTGTCCAGATGCAGAGGCCCTTGCAGCCTTCAAACATAACATCTACGACGAGTGGCTTGCCCGGCACCTAGGACAGGAAAAGCCGAAATCCATGGCAGCCCTCACAACGCTCATGACCCGCTTTTGCGCGGGAGAGGACAGCTGGCTAGCTCGTAGTAACAACTTGACCAAAAACCCTGGTAGTTTGGATACCAAGGACATCAATGGCAGGTCGCATCGCAACAAGCACAAGCGCCGCATTAACGGCGATAATGCTGAAGATATGACAGTCAATGCCGGATTCAGAGGCTCTAAACCCGAACAGCGGAAAAAGCCGTTCAAAAGAAATACTCAGGGCCCGTCCAATCTGGAAAGAATACTCGATCGCTCGTGCCAAATACATGGCACCCCCGAAAAACCAGCCAACCACACCAACAGGGATTGTTGGGTCTTCAAACAGGCAGGCAAGTTAAATGCGAACTCAATGACAAGGGGCTGCATAGCGATGACGAGGAGGAGCCCGGCCGCTGAACAATAGAGGATGAAGGGCTTCCCCCACAAGTGCGTCTGGTGAACATGATATACGCAACCCACATACCCAAAAGGGAGCGAAGCATGCACTAAGGGACGTATATGCGATGGAGCGATCGCCTCAGTTCAACCCATGGTCCTCCTGCCCGATCACCTTTGATCGAAGGACCACCCCACTAGCTTCCGCCACGGCGGCTTCGCGCATTGGTTCTTGACCCAATCATCGACGGATTCCACCTCACTAGAGTCCTGATGGGCGGTGGTAGCAACTGAACCTGCTCTATCGGATACAATTGCACAAAATGGGCATAGACCCTCAAGGATTAAACCCACAAAGACGACCTTTTAAGGCATCATACCAGGTGTAGAGGCCAATTATGCAGGCTCAGTTACACTCGAAGTGGTCTTGAATCCCGGATAACTTCCGGCGAAGAGTTAATCTTCGACATAGTCCTGCTCCGCGGCGGCTATCACGCCTTTGCTTGGATGAACCGCATTTGCAAAGTTCAATGCGGTGCCGCACTATGCGTACCTCAAGCTCAAGATGTCAGGCCCTCGAGGAGTAATCACGGTCAATGGAAACACCGAACGCTCTCTCTGAGCGGAGGAGCACACGGCGGCCCTCGCGGCGGAGGTGCAAAGCAGCCTCTCACAGCAATTCTTGAGTCCGGCTATTCAACGTCCGGACACCGTCAAGCGCGCCCGGAGTAACCTACAACAAGACCGCCTGGCACGATCCGAGCACGCGTAGCAATCCGGCCCCAACCCCAGCCCTCACGAAATTGCGAAGCCAGTACTACGCGTACATAACTATGCTCTGGAGATACCATGGGCATAAGGGGAGGGGCATGACCACGACACGCCCAGAATGCGTCTCAACCGCACCAGGGGCTCCAGATCGTGTCATTCTTTTTCTTTCTTCTTTTCTCTTACTTTCAGGACTCCGTTTTCCAGAAGCCCTGTCCGGCACTAGAATTGCCGAACTCACGATGCAACAGCCAGGGAAGCAGAAAGCTACGTCAAGTGTCCAGGTGGTCTCTACTACGAGCATTATACCTGTTTTACATACCATCCCGCAGCTTACCCCTGGAGGGGGACATGTTAAATAGTCCCATCCCTTGCTTATCGCACTATTTTTATATCGTTCTGCTTTCATTGGAGTACCTTTTTGAATAAACAATACATAGCTTTTGCCTATTATTGCACTCCTTTCTTTATCTATATATATGTTCATTCATGACATGTTGCACCCGTACACTTTGGTACGGCCAATACACCAGGGGCATAAGTACCCCAAAAATATGGTGTGATAAGTCCGAACACTTTCATAAGTGCGGCCCTCGAACTTATAGCATTATATGCATCGGCTCCGAATCATGTCTTGGGTCAATAGTTGGGTTTGCCTGGCTCCCATGTTTTGGTACCTTACGTTCCGTTATATCGGCTAAGGTAGCGCTGGGAGAACCCCTGCGATTGTGCCCCGGTTGAGCTGGGTTGAGCACCTGAGTGGAAAGCTAAAACTGACCGTCATGATAGGGCGAGAGCCGATCGCTGTCCGAGAGGTTTTTCGGGTCCCTAAAGACTTATGCCGCTTAGGCGAGGAGTCGGCATTGTCCGGCCAAGGCGTCGATAAGCGCCCGAACTTCGGTCTTCGAATACTAGGGGCTTCGCCGAAATTTAAAATTATAGAATTCTATGGCTAAGTGAGAGTGTTCAAGCATTATAGTCCGGTTGCCTTGTTCGTTGCGTTGAGCGCCTCCCTCGATGGACCCAAGAATGGGAACAAGAGCGCTCAAGTTTATCCCGAACACCCCAAAGACTTCGTGGCATGGGGGCTGAAGCCAACGACTTGCCATCTCACAAATTTGATAAACGGCCGCACAAAAGGTAATATTTTAAATTCACAAGCGTTGTTTAGCGCATATGAACAAGTTTTCAGCATATAGGATAACAAATGCGAGTCTATTCAAAAATTACATCTTTGGAGCATTCACCCGCTATAAGGCGGGCACCCTTTAGGATGCCCTCATAGTACATTTCGGGCTTGCGATGCTCCTTGCCCTTCGGTGGCCCGTCCGTCACAAGCTTCTCAGCATCCAGCTTGCCCCAGTGCACTTTAGCACGGGCAAGGGCCCGACGGGCACCTTCAATGCAGACGGAGCGCTTGATGACTTCAATCCGTGGACAGGCGTCCACCAGCCGCCCTTACTAGCCCGGTAGCTCCTGTGCATGGCTTCCAATGGCCACAGCCGAATTATGAGGCCCTTCATGGCCTGTTCGGCGACCTTGTGGAGCTCGACCAGCTGCTTCAGCTGGTCGCTCAGGGGCACCGGATGTCCGGCCTCAGCATACTGAAACCATAACACCTTTTCCGTCGAGCTCCCCTCCTTGGCGCGGTAGAACGCAGCGACATCAGACACACTACGGGGCAGATCTGCGAATGCTCCTGGAGAGCTCCGGATTCGGGTAAGTAATAGATAATCCACTTTCACATGCTTGCTTTGCATAAAGAATGCCTTACCCGCCGCTATCTTCTTTAATGATTCAATTTCCTGGAGGGCTTTTTGGGCTTCGGCCTTAGCGGCTTTGGCATTCTCAAGAGCCGAGGCGAGCTCGGACTCTCGAGTCTTCGAGTCACGCTCCAAACTCTCGTGTTTTTCCACGAGAGCCTGGAGCTCTTGCCGCACCTCTGCCACCCGCGCCTCCTGCTTCTCTCGCTCGGTCCGCTCATGTGCCGCTTTGCTTTCGGCCGTGGACACCGCTTCCTTCAGGGTCGCCACCTTGTTCGTGGCCCCTACAATACCCACGTTAGTCCTGTCAGTTTTGCAACCAAATCCTTTCTATAAGGTATTACTTTAAGAAGGTATTACTTACCTTCCTTGTCCTCGAGCTGCTTCTTGGCAAGGCCGAGCTCGTTCTCGGACCGCTCGAGGCACTGCTTCAATGCATTGACCTCCGCAGTCGGTCAGCAGAGGTCGCCAGCAGCCTGAATTCCCATATTGACATACTTATGTTAGACTCCTCGTATATCTTTTTAGATCCTCAGTCCGGTTTTCTTTCCGAACACCGAACTAAGCATCGAGACTCTTGTCTGTCACGGTAATATTTTTACATATTCTAAACTTACCTCAAAGCACTGTTAGAAGGCTGAGTACGGGCTTCAGTCAGCCCGCTCTTGGCGGTGAACTTTCTGGATCACCACACTCATAACGAGGCGGTGCTCCTCGTCGGCAGGCGGCGTTAAGCGCCTCCGGCAAGCTATCCGGTGCCTCCGGATGGATGGAGGTCACCGGCGTCATGATCTTGCCCTTCTTACGAAGGGCCGCTTGCGGACTTGGAACCACTGAAGGTTCCGGTAAGGAGTCCGGCCGCAGTGCGGACTTAGAGCCCTCTGGGGTTTCGCCCCCTGCGCCCGGAGTGCAGGAGGTCGCCTTGCGGCGCCTCGGGACCACCACCTCCTCCTGGTGGGGCCCCTTTTGGGACTCCACCGCGGTGTCGTCTGCATCACGAGGAGAGGAGGCGGTCGGAAGTGAAGTGCTATTCACATCCGACGAATCCAGGGAGCCGCTCGACGAAGCGGCGAGCTCGTCCTTGGGCGGGCTACATGGTTATATTCGGCGTTAGAAGACACTATGCGACAAATAAAAAGTCATGAGCTATTCCAGTCCGGACACTTACGATCTCGCCAGGCTTGCCCTTGGTAGCCACTCCTCCTCGTCATTGTCGGCGTTGGTGGAGAAGTCCGGAGGAAGGGTCCTTCCTTTCTTGGACCCTCCGGCCTCCCCAGTCGGGGCGGCCTTCCTTTTCTTCTCTCCCCCCGCTGGGGGAGAGGCTTCTTTTTCCTCCTCAGAGTCATCGGACGATGAGTCTGACAGCACCTGGCGCCGGGAGCTCCTTCGAGTTCCCGCGGCCTTCTTCTTGGCCTTCTTCTCCGGCACCACGTGAGGTGCCGGAGCCAGCAGCCCTGTCAATCGGGCATCCGCTGGGTCTTCTGGCAAGGGGGCAGACAGTTAATCTGTCGGGGCGTCTTCAGCCGATCTGTCAAAAGGTTAGGGAGTTTTAGATCCCGCATAGATTCAAACTATGAAAAAAGAGTCCCATAAAGGGTAAAATAACTTACCTCGCTGGCTTGACGCTGTGAGCTGAATCCGCGATCTTCGGTAGAGGATGCGGGAGCTTCGGCGCCCTTGAACAACACCTTCTAGGCATCTTCGTACGTAGTGTCGAAGAGCCAGCTCAAGGTTCGGTCTTGTGCGGATAAAACTCCCACAAATTGAAGGCCCGTTCTTTGGCATGGGAGAATCTGGCGGATGAGCATCACTGGATTATGTTGACAAGCTTGAGATTCTTGTCCACCAGGTTTGGACGCGAGTTTGGAGTCCGGACAGCTCTTCGAATCACCCCACGTCAGTCCGTCTCTTTCCATGATGTGAGCCGTGTGGGGAAGCCGGATCGTGGTCGGGGCCGCCGCCCATTGAGAGTCGCGCCTCGGTGATGTAGAACCACCCCGATTGCCACCTTTATGGTCTCCACAAAGGAACCCTCGAGCCATAGGACTTTGGCCATCTTGCCAACCATGGCACCTCCGCACTCCGGTTGGCGGCCGCCCACTACCTTCGGCTTGACATTGAAGGTCTTCAGCCATAAGCCGAAGTGGGGCTGGATGCAGAGAAAGGCCTCGCACACGACGATAAACGCCGAGATGTTGAGGATGAAGTTCGGGGCCAGATCGTGCAAATCCAGGCAGTAGTAGAACATGAGCCCCCGGACAAATGGGTGAAGTGGAAAACCTAGTCCACGGAGGAAGTGGGTGAGGAACACCACCCTCTCATGGGGCCTGGGGGTGGGAATGGGATGCCCCTCGTCGGGGAGCCGGTCTTGCGATGTCATTTGGACAAGTATCCGCCTTCTGCAGCTTTTTGACTTGTCCCTCCGTGACGGAGGAGACCATCCACTTGCCTCCCGCTCCGGACATGGCTGGAGAAGGTTGAGGAGGATGTGCGGACTTGGGCGCCGGAGCTCGAAAAGTCTTGTGAAATGGATGAGCAAAGGAGGAAGAAGGCGTGGGTTAAAAGGTGGATCCTTATCCCTTTATATGGGCGGACGAAGCTATCGTCCCCGCCACTGGTAAAACTCGCTTATCTCCCAAAGCGCCGTAATCAATGGCGCGGTTGGGTTCTACGTCCGTATTGATGGGAATCCCGGAATAAGGGGCACGATCTCCGCTTTGATAAGGCGTGCTGTGGAAACCGCCTCGCTAAACGCTACCGAGGAGGAACAGTAAAATGTTTTGTATAAAGGCCTGGCGTGGTGTGATGTCACGCCGCGGAATACGTCGGCAGATCTGTGCAAAGGTTATTCTCTCTACGGTGGTATGTGGAACTTGTTTTGCGAGCGGACACAATCCTTGTGTTCAAAATCTTCTATGAAGTATTCGGAGGAGGAACCCGCCTTGCAATGCCGGAGACAATATCTTGCGCCCGGACTCGTCGTCATTGAAGCCTGGTTAGGGGGCTATTGAGGAGTCTGGATTGGGGGTGTCCGGATAGCGAACTATCACCGTTGGCGAACTCCTGGACCATGAAGATACAAGATTGAAGACTTCGTCCCGTGTCCGGATGGGACTTTCCTTGGCGTGGAAGGCAAGCTTGGCGTCTGGACATGTAGATCTCCTACCATTGTAACCGACTCTATGTAACCCTAACCCTATCCAGTGTCTATATAAACCGGAGGGTTTTAGTCCATAGGACGAACAACAATCATACCATAGTCTAGCTTCTAGGGTTTAGCCTCTCTGATCTCGTGGTAGATCCACTCTTGTACTACCCATATCATCAATATTAATCAAGCAGGAGTAGGGTATTACCTCCATCGAGAGGGCCCGAACCTGGGTAAAAACATCGTGTCCCTTGTCTCCTGTTACCATCCGCCTAGACGCACAGTTCGGGACCCCCTACCCGAGATCCGCCGGTTTTGACACCGACACCCTGGCTTTTTGCATTCATTCAAACACGTGGAAGATGGCTATTATTGGGCGTGGAAGCCAAGGAGCGCAGCATTTATTAGAAGCTGGACACTATTCGACAAGTATATGGAATTTGGAGAAGAACCCGCCTCGCAATGCCGAAGACAATCTACGCGTCGGACTCATCGCCATTGAAGCCTGGTTCGGGGCTCTTGAGGAGTCTGGATTAGGGGGTGTCCGGATAGCGAACTATCACCGTTGGCGGACTCCTAGACTATGAAGATACAAGATTGAAGACTTTGTCCCGTGTCCGGATGGGACTTTCCTTGGCGTGGAAGGCAAGCTTGGCGATCTGGATATGTAGATCTCCTACCATTGTAACCCGACTACGTGTAACCCTAACCCTATCTGGTGTCTATATAAACCGGAGGGTTTTAGTCCATAGGACGAACAACAATCATACCATAGGCTAGCTTCTAGGGTTTAGGCTCTACGATCTCGTGGTAGATCCACTCTTGGACTCCCCATATCATCAATATTAATCAAGCAGGAGTCGGGTTTTACCTCCATCGAGAGGGCCCGAACCTGGTAAAAACATCGCGTCCCTTGTCTCCTGTTACCATCCGCCTAGACGCACAGTTCGGGACCCCCTACCCGAGATTCGCCGGTTTTGACACCGACAGCAACAATACAATACGTGCCTTGCTGCCCCTTCTGTCACTGGGAAAGGACACCGCAAGATTGAACCCAAAGCTAAGCACTTCTCCCATGGCAAGAAAAACCAATCTAGTAGGCCAAACCAAACTGATAAGTTGAAGAGACTTGCAAAGATAACCAATCATACATAAAAGAATTCAGAGAAGATTCAAATATTATTCATAGATAGACTTGATCATAAACCCACAATTCATCGGTCTCAACAAACACACCGCAAAAAGAAGATTACATCAAATAGATCTCCACAAGACAGGGGGAGAACATTGTATTGAGATCCAAAAAGAGAGAAGAAGCCATCTAGCTAATAACTATGGACCCGAAGGTCTGAGGTAAACTACTCACACTTCATCGGAGAGACTATGATGATGTAGAAGCCCTCCGTGATGACGGCCCTCTCCGGTGGAGCTCTGGAACAGGCCCCAAGATGGGATCTCGTGGATACAGAAAGTTGCGGCGGTGGAATTAGGTTTTTGGCTCCGTATCTGATCGTTTGGGGGTACGTAGGTATATATAGGAGGAAGAATGCGTCGATTGGAGCACCGAGGGCCCACGAGTGAGGCGCGCATGGGCGCCCCACCTCGTGACCGCCTCTTTGACTCCTTGGAGTAGGGTCCAAGTCTCCTGGATCACGTTCGGTGAGAAAATCATGTTCATGAAGGTTTCATTCCGTTTGGACTCCGTTTGATATTCTGTTTCTCCGAAACACTGAAATAGGCAAAAAACATCAATTCTGGGCTGGGCCTCCGGTTAATAGGTTAGTCCCAAAAATAATATAAAAGTGGAAAAGCCCAATATAGTCCAAAACAGTAGATAATGTAGCATGGAGCAATCAAAAATTATAGATACGTTGGAGACGTATCAGTGCAACAGTTCCTTGGTGTTGTGTCACGCATCAACGCTATGAAGAAGTCGGCGTGCATCAAGGGTGCGCGGATGGCTCTTGCCCGTGTTAAGACATACTGGGCAGAGATGGAGGCCACCGCGATTGCAACCCCGAGTTCGACCATTGGCCGAGTGGCTGCCGAGCACTACTTTGATGAAGTCCTTGAAGGTGTTCGTTCAATAGAAGCTCAGTGCTCGAAGAATATAATGTTCTAATGACATGTATTCCCATTGAAAAAACAATGTTTTACTTAATTGTAAAGGCTATTTTTATACTTTTTCCTGAAAGTGTTATGATGCCTCATGTGCGGCCTTTTTATGTATATATGTATATAACCTGAAAGTTTGCAGTCATCGGCTTCAGCCCCCACGCATATAATGCGGGGGTGTTTGCAGAAGACGCGTGTTCACACTTGATCCAACGTCTTGGTCCATTAAGGAGGTGATAGCGCAGCGAACTAGGCAACCGGACTATATTGCTTTAACACTTTCACTTAGCCATAGGAGTTTGACAGTGGAGCTACTATATAGCCCCTGGTGGCTCCGCGCTCATCCAAATACGGTAGCGGTCATGCTGACCGGAAAGCGGCCCTTCGTTAATGCGGAGGAATCCCGAAGATTCCGATAGGTCATCGAGTGGTTGACCAGTCTCTCGCTTTATCATGACAGTCAGTTTTCGGCTTTTTCTACTGAGGTGCTCGTCCAGGCTAGCCAGGGCACAATCGCAGTAGTTCTCCTGGTGCCACCTTAGCCGATAGAGCGAAACGTAAGGCAGCAAAACAGGAGCCGGGCAAACCCAACATTTGACCAAAGACATGATTCGGAGCTGATGCATATAAGGCCAAACTCGCGACGCCGAACACTCCCTAAGGTATTCGGTCTTTGTAGTATATACCGGGCTAAACAATGCCCTTGGTAATGAGCCCCTAGTGTCCGGGTACGTGCAATATTCTGACGTGGCCACATGCCAAGAACGCCAGCATCCTTCTCGGTTATATTGAGAATCCGGAGGATGCGAACAACGAAAGATAGTAAAAAGGTTTACGCAGGGTCTTAATCTAAAGAGAAACCTATGAACGGGTCCCTGCTGCACGTCTGCGCCTGTGTCTCCATTGTGCCGTATCCTGGACGGGTGTAGCATGATTGTCATCTATAAAAGAGAGGAACTTAGTTGAAAGTCGTCGAGCAAAAAATTGGCTATTATAAATAAACCGTATTAAAAGTCAAGATGGGTAAAGTTGAGTCGTATTATCGCTGGGAATCCCCTGGTACTGCCTGGGAGGGTGTAACCATTAAACCAGTCTCAAGTATATCCAATGATTGTCCGGACCCGTCGAACCGTATCCTTGGTCTTAACGACCCGTCATCTGTTCTGGTTGGTGAGGCCGTCTAGTGTTCGGCTGTTAAAGCAGCCGTACGTTCTTCTGCGTGAAAGAAGCGCTCGACATTTCCATTTACTGTGATGATGCCATGTGGACCGGGCATCTTAAGCTTAAGAAAAGCGTAGTGCGGTATTGCATTAAAACAAGCGAAAGCCGCTCGTCCGAGTAGTGCTTGATAGCCACTTCGGAATGGAGCAATGTCGAAGGTTAGCTTTTCGCTTCGGAAGTTGTCGGGCGAGCCGAACACAACCTCTAGTATTAGAGAGCCCGTGTAGCGGGCCTCTATGCCTGGTATTACCCCCTTGAAGGTAGCATTACTGTGGCTGATTTTTGTTGGGTTTATTCCCATTTTGCGGACTGTGTGTTGATATATCAGGTTTAGACTACTGCCGCCGCCCATGAGGACTGGTGTGAAATGGTACCCGTTTATTATTGGGTCTAACACCAACGCAGCCAACCCTTCGGGCCGGATACTTGTAGCGTGATCCCTGTGATCAAAAGTGACCGGTCGGGACAGCCAAGGGCTGAACTTGGTGGTGATGGGTTCTAGGACGTGTATGTCTCGGAGTGCGGTTTTGCTTCTCCCCCTCATCTCTTGCGTCACGTTTACCGTTTTGACTTCCGGTGGGAATTTCTTCTGTTCCCCGGTTGAGGGAGTCCTGGATTAGGGGGTGTCCGGATAGCCGAACTATCACCGTTGGCCGGACTCCTAGACTATGAAGATACAAGATTGAAGACTTCGTCCCGTCTCCGGATGGGACTTTCCTTGGCGTGGAAGGCAAGCTTGGTGATATGGATATGTAGATCTCCTACCATTGTAATGGCTCTACGTGTAACCCTAACCCTATCCGGTGTCTATATAAACCGGAGGGTTTTAGTCCGTGGGACGAACAACAATCATACCATAGGCTAGCTTCTAGGGTTTAGCCTCTCGATCTCGTGGTAGATCTACTCTTGTACTACCCATATCATCAATATTAATCAAGCAGAGTAGGGTATTACCTCCATCGAGAGGGCCCGAACACAGGTAAAAATATCGTGTCCCTTGTCTCATGTTACCATCCGCCTAGGCATACGATTCGAGACCCCCTACCCGAGATCCGCCGGTTTGACACCGACATTGGTGCTTTCATTGAGAGTTCCTGCGTATGCGTCACCTATAGGCCCGATGGCTCCTTCAATCATCAACAATGACGTGGTCGGGGTGAGACTTTTCTCCCGGACAGATCTTCGTATTCGGCGGCTTTGCTGCGGGCAATTCGCAAAGGCCATCTGGAGCGGATCGAAGCTACGCCCCTGGCCATCAGGTCAGATTTGGAAGCTGAACTATATGGCCGATGTCCGCGGAGATTTGATCTTCGACGGATTGAACCACAACCAAGTGTGCGCCTTTGTTTTCGATGGGCACGATCTAGCTCTGCCGTCGAAGCAGTGTCTGGAGGCGCACCGAGTCCACTCCGACCCTTAGCTCGGGCCGACTCCCCGATCGAGGGCGAGTGGTTGGACACCGCCTCGGGGCTACCATCTCAACGGCGATTGAGCGAACTCCATCCCTGTCGCTGCGAAGACCGTGACTCCAGGGTGCCGGACTCCTCTCCGGACTCCGAACCCTCTACGCCTTTGCCAATCGAATCCGATTGGGTGCCGGTTATGGAGTTCACTGCCACGGACATCTTTCAGCACTCGCCCTTCGGCGACATCCTGAATTCAATAAAGTCTCTCTCTTTATCGGGAGAGCCTTGGCCGGACTACGGTCAGGAAGGTTGGGATGCGGACTACGAAGAAATTCAACGCCCACCCACCACCCACTTTGTAGCCACTGTCGATGATTTAACCGACATGATCGACTTCGACTCCGAAGACATCGACGGTATGGACGACGATGCGGGAGACGACCAGAACCAGCGCCCACGAGGGCCTTTGGAAGGCTACCTCGTCATATGACATATACATGGCGGACATCCCAAAAGATGGGAATGGCGATGGAGCGGCGGAGGATGACCCTCCAAGAAACAACCCAAGCGCCGGCGTCGTGACGCCGTTCTAAATCCCGCCACAAAAAAAGGTGATTCCGGCACGGAGACAATAACACCCAGACGGTGCGAAGGCGACCCCCTCGGCGGGACTCGGTAGCGGGGAGGAGGAGAAGCAAGACCGCACGACAGTCTGGCGGAAAAAGAGGTAGAGAACGATAATTATCGCCTCCCTCCGAAGATGAGGCAAGCCTCGGCAACAGCATTTAATTTGTCGTGCTGAGGATCCCGCCGAACAGGGCGTTTCAAACACAAAGCTTATAGCCACGGCAAGCAGCCTCAAGAAAAAGCAGCAACAACTTAGAGCTGACCAAGACACGCTGGTCGGCGGATGGACTGAAGTCCTTGCGGCCGAAGAGTATGAACTCGGCGCCCTCCAAGAAGATACCCCAAGCGCAGGCTGCTACCCCAATTAAAGGAAGCAGCACCCAAACCTACATCACCAGCGCATGATGCGGCCGACTAGCCACCCCGTGGTCGCGACAGAGAGGCCTCTAGACCCTCCATTCAAGCCGCACTCCGGCGTCGCTCGAAAAGTACCAAGGCACGGGGAAACGCGCCAGACCTGCGAGACATATTGGAGGACAAGGCAAGGCAAATAAGATCGATGTACGGATCGCGTGGGCGCCCCACAACACGTGATGATAACCGTCACGCCGGATACAGCAACTCCGGCCGCGCCCGAACCACGATGAACAAAGCTCATATGAGCTACGTCGTGATATAGCCCAATACGAGGCGCCGCACACCCACTATGCTTCCACGGATGAAGTAATGGATCATCAAATCCCGAGGGCTTCAAACCCGTGAACATCGAATCATACGATGGTACCACAGATCCCGTGGTGCGGATCGAGGACTATCTCCTCCATATCCACATGGCCCGGTGATGATCTACATGCCATCAAATACCTCCCACTCAAGCTTAAAGGACCAGCTCGGCATTGGCTCAACAGCTTGCCGGCAGAATCAATTGGTTGTTGGGATGACACGGAAGCCGCATTCCTTGATAACTTCCGGGGCACATATGTGCGACCACCGAGACGCCAATGACCTCGACCACATAATTCAGCAGCCGGAAGAATCGGCAAGACAATTACGGACACGGTTCCTAACCAAGAAAAATCAAATTGTTGATCGTCCGGATCACGAGAGGCCCTTGCAGCCTTCAAACATAACATCCGTGACGAGTGGCTAGCCCGGCACCTAGGACAGGAAAAGCCGAAATCCATGGCAGCCCTCACCACACTCATGACCCCCTTTTGCGCGGGAGAGGACAGCTGGCTAGCTCGAAGCAACAACTTGGCCAAACACCACGGTAGTTCGGATACCAAGGACAGCAATGGCAGGTCGCGTCGCAACAAGAACAAGCACCGCATTAACGGTGATAAT
The DNA here is from genome assembly GCA_021605145.1 of Aegilops bicornis. Taxonomy (NCBI): domain Eukaryota; kingdom Viridiplantae; phylum Streptophyta; class Magnoliopsida; order Poales; family Poaceae; genus Aegilops; species Aegilops bicornis. The sequence continues at coordinate 271,632,355 of CM038671.1, read as the reverse complement.
CTTTGAAGATCTGGCGATCAACGCCGGATTCAGAGGCTCTAAACCCGGTCAGCGGAAGAAGCCATTCAAAAGAAATACCCAGGGCCCGTCCAACTTGGACCGAATACTCGATCGGGTGTTCAAGCAAGCAGGCAAGCTAAGTGCCGAACTCAATGACAAGGGGCTGCATAGCGATGACGAGGAAGAGCCCCGGCCGTCGAACAACAGAGGACAGAAGGGCTTCCCCCCACAAGTGCGGACGGTGAACATGATATATGCAACCCACATACCCAAAAGGGAGCGGAGGCGTGCACTAAAGGGGCGTATATGCGATGGAGCCGGTCATACGAAGTTCAACCCATGGTCTTCCTGCCCGATCACCTTCGATCGAAGGGACCACCCCACTAGCATCCGTCATGGTGGTTTCGCCGCATTGGTTCTTGACCCAATTATCGACGGATTTCACCTCACTAGAGTCCTGATGGACGGCGGTAGCAGCCTGAACCTGCTTTATCAGGATACAGTGCGAAAAATGGGCATAGACCCCTCAAGGATTAAACCCACAAAGACGACCTTTAAAGGCGTAATACCAGGTGTAGAGGCCAATTATGCGAGCTCGATTACACTCGAAGTGGTCTTGGATCCCGGATAACTTCCGAAGTGAAGAGTTAATCTTCGACATAGTCCCGTTCAGCGATGGCTATCACGCCTTTGCTTGGACGAACCGCATTTGCAAAGTTCAATGCGGTGCCGCACTATGCATACCTCAAGCTCAAGATGCCAGGCCCTCGAGGAGTAATCACGGTCAATGGAAACACCGAACGCTCTCTCCGAACGGAAGAGCATACGGCGGCCCTCGAGGCGGAGGTGCAAAGCAGCCTCTCACAGCAATTCTCGAGTCCGGCCACTAAGCGTCCGGAGCATCAGCGGCGCCGGAGTAACCTACAACAAGACCGCTGGCATGATCCAAGCATCGCCAGCGTAGCAATCCATTAACCCCAGCCCTCGCGAAATTGTGAAGCCAGTACTACGCCTACATAACTACGCTCTGAAGATACCATGGGCATAAGGGGAGGGGCACGACCACGGCACGCCCAGAATACGGCTCAACCGCACCAGGGGCTCCCGATTGTGTCATTCTTTTTCTTTTTCTTTTACTTTCAGGACTCTTTTCTCCAGAAGCCCTGTCCGGCATTCGCGCCGAATACACGATGCAACAGCCAGGGAAGTAGAAAACTGCGTCGAGTGTCCAGGTGGTCTCTACTATGAGAATTATACCTGTTTTACATACCCTCTCTCAGCTTACCCACGGAGAGGACATATTAAATAGTCCCACCCCTTGCTTATCGCACAATTTGTATCGTTCTGCTTTTATTTGCAGTTTCTTTTTAATAACCAACATATAGCTATTGCCTATTATTGCATTCTTTACCATTATATATGTTCATTTATGACATTGTGCAACCGTACAATTTGGTACGGCCAATACACCAGGGGCTTAAGTACCCCAAAAGTATGGTGTGATAAGTCCGAACACTTTCACAAGTGCGGCACCACTAACTTATAGCATTATATGCATCGGCTCTGAATCATGTCTTGGGTCAATAGTTGGGTTTGCCCGGCTCCCATGTTTTGGTACCTTACGTTCCGTTATATCGGCTAAGGTAGCATCGGGAGAACCAACTGCGATTGTGCCCGGTTGAGCACCTCGATGGAGAAAGCTAAAACTGACCGTCATGATAAAGGCGAGAGCGATCATTGTTCGAGAGGTTTCTTCGAGTCCCTAAAGACTTATGCCGCTTAGAGCGAGGAACCGGCATTGTCCGGCCAAAGGCGTGGATAGCGCCCGAACTCGGTCTTCGAATACTAGGGGCTTCGCGAAATTTAAAATTATAGAATTCTATGGCTAAGTGAGAGTGTTCAAGCATTATAAGTCCGGTTGCCTTGTTACGTTGCGTTGAGCGCCTCCTCGATGGACCCAAGAATGGGAACAAGAGCGCTCAAGTTTATCCTGAACACCCCAAAGACTTTCGTGGCATGAAATTTGAAGCCAACGACTTGCCATCTCTCAAATTTGATAAACGGCCGCGCATAAGGTAATATTTTAAATTAACAAGCATTGCTTAGCGCATATGAACAAGTTTTCAACGTACAGGATAAAAAATGCGAGTCTATTCAAAAATTACATCCTTGGAGCGCTCATCCGCTATACGGCGGGCACCCTTCAGGACGCCCTCATAGTACATTTCGGGCGTGCGATGCTCCTTGCCCTTCGGTGGCCGTCCGTCACAAGCTTCTCCGCATCCAGCTTGCCCCAGTGCACTTTAGCACGGGCAAGGGCCCGACGGGCACCTTCAATGCAGGCAGGCGCTTGATGACTTCAATCCATGGACAGGCGTCCACCAGCCGCACTAGCCCAAAAGTAGCTCCCGAGGCATGGCTTCCAATAGCCACGGCCGAACTATGAGGCCCTTCATGGCCTGTTTGGCGACCTTGTGGAGCTCGACCAGCTGCTTCAGCTGGTCGCTTAGGGAAACACGGATGTCCGGCCTCGAGATAATGAGACCAAAACACCTTCTCCGTCAAGCTCCCTCCTTGGCGCGGTAGAATGCGACGACATCGGACACACTCTGAGGCAGATCTGCGAATGCTCTGGAGAGCTCGAATCGGGTAAGTAATAGGTAATTCACTTTCACATGCTTGCTTTGCATAAAGAATGCCTTACCGCCGCTATCTTTTTAATGATTCAATTTCTTGGAGGGCTTTTTGGGCTTCGGCCTTAGCGGCTTTGGCACTCTCAAGAGCCGAGGCGAGCTCGGACTCTCGAGTCTTTGAGTCACGCTCCAAACTCTCGTGTTTTTCCACGAGAGCCTGGAGCTCTTGCTGCACCTCCGCCACCCGCTCCTCCTGCCTCTGTCGCTCGGTGCACTCCGCGACCGCTTTGCTTTCGGCCGCGGACACCGCTTCCTTTAGGGTAGCCACCTCGTTCATGGCCCCTACAATACCCACGTTATTCCTGTCATTTTTTGCAACCGAATCCTTTCTATAAGGTATTTCTTTAATAAGGTATTACTCACCTTCCTTGTCCTCGAGCTGCTTCTTGGCAAGGCCGAGCTCGTTCTCGGACCGCTCGAGGCTCTGCTTCAATGCATTGACCTCCGCAGTCAGTGCGGCAGAGGTCAGCAGCGCAGCCTGCATTCCCATATTGACATAATTATGCTAGACTCCTGCGTATATCTTTTTAGATCCTTAGTCCGGCTTTTCTTTCCGAACACCGAACTAAGCATCAGGGGCTACTGTCTATGCCGTAATATTATTTTTACATATTCTAAACTTACCTCAAAGCCTGTTAGAAGGCTGAGTATGAACTTCAGTCGGCCCGCTCTTGGCGGATCGAACTTTCTGGATCACCACACTCATAATTGTGCGGTGCTCCTCCTTGATGGAGGCGCCTGTTAAGCGCCTCCGATGCTATCCGGTGCCTCCGGTTGGACGAAGGACACCGGCGTCTTACCCTTCCTATGAAGGGACCGCTTGCCGGACTCCGGAACCGCTGAAGGTTCCGGTATGGAGTCCGGACAAGGGTCGGGCTTAGAGCACCTGGGGGTCTCGCCCCCCACGCGCCTAGAGTCCGGGAGGTTGCGTTGCGGCGCCTCCTGCGCCACCTCCTCTTGACCAGGCCCCCCTTGGGGCCCCACCTCGGCGTCATCCGCAGCGTGAGGTGAGGAGGCGGCCGGAAGTAAAGTACTCTCCATTTCCGACGAACTTCGAGGACCCGCTCGGCCAAGCGGCGAGCTGCTTGGGCCGGCTGCATGATTGTTCGGCATTAGAGAACACTATGCAATGAAAAAAGCCATGGGGATCCGGACACTTACGATCTCGCCAGGGGCTTGGCCCTTGTTGGCCACTCCTCCTCGTCGCTTTCAGCGTTGGTGGAGAAGTCCGGAGGAAGGGTCCTTCCCTTCTTGGACCCTCTGGCCTCCCCAGTTGGGGCGGCTTTCCTTTTCTTCTCTTCGCCCGCTGGGGGAGAGGCTTCTTTTTCCTCCTCCTCTTCCTCAGAGGAGGATTCCGCCTCAGAGTTGTTGGGTGGTGAGTCCGACAGCACCTGGCGCCGGGAGCTCCTTCGAATTCCCGTGGCCTCCTTCTTGGCCTTCTTCTCCGGCACCACGTGAGGTGCCGGAGCCAGTCCGTCAATCGGGCGTCCGGCTGGTCTTCGGCAAAGGGCAGACAGTTAAGGCTGTCCGGGACGTCTTCAGACAGTTCTGTCAAAGGTTAGGGAGTTTTAGATCCCGCATAGAGTCAAACTATGAAAAAAGAGTCCTATAAAGGGTAAAATAACTTACCTCGCTGGCTTGACGCAGCGAGCTGAATCCGCGATCTTCGGTAGCGGATGCGGGAGCCTCGGCGCCCTTGAACAGCACCTTCCAGGCATCTTCGTACGTAGTATCGAAGAGCCTTTTCATAGTTGGGTGTTGTGTCGGATCGAACTCCCACAATTTGAAGGCACGTTGTTGGCATGGGAGAATCCGGCGGATGAGCATCACCTGGATAACGTTGACAAGCCTGAGATTCTTGTCCATTAGGTTTCGGACGCAGGTTTGGAGTCCGGATAGCTCGTCTGAATCCCCCCATGTCAGGCCCGTCTCCTTCCATGATGTGAGCCGTGTGGGGAAGCCAGATCGGAATTCGGGGGCCGCCGCCCATTTAGAATCACACGGCTCGGTGATATAGAACCACCCGATTGCCACCCCTTTATGGTCTCCACAAAGGAGCCCTCGAGCCATAGGACTTTGGCCATCTTGCCAACCATGGCACCTCCGCACTCTGCTTGGCGGCCGCCCACTACCTTCGGCCGGACATTGAAGATCTTCAGCCATAAGCCAAAGTGGGGCTGGATGCAGAGGAAGGCCTCGCACACGACAATGAACGCCGAGATGTTGAGGATGAAGTTCGGGGCCAGATCGTGGAAGTCCAGGCCGTAGTAGAACATGTGCCCCTGGACAAATGGGTGAAATGGAAAACCTAGTCCGTGGAGGAAGTGGGGGAGAAACACCACCCTCTCATGGGGCCTGGGGGTTGGAACGAGCTGCCCCTCGTTGGGTAGCCGGTCTTGCGATGTCATTTGGACAAGTATCCGGCCTCCCTTGATCTTGTGATGTGCCCCTCCGTGACGGAGGAGGCCATCCACACCTCCCGCTCCGGACATAGTTGGAGAAGGTTGAGGTGGGATGTGCGGACTTTGGCGCTGGAGCTCGAAAAGTCTTGTGAAATGGATGAGCAAAGGAGGAAGAAGGTGTAGGTGAAAAGGTGGATCCTTATCCCCTTATATGGACGGACGAAGCTATGCGTCCCCGCCCACTGGTAAAACTCGCTTATCTCCCAAGCGCCGTAATCAATGGCGCGGATGGGTTACCCACGTCCGTATTGATGAGAAACCCGGAATAAGGGGGCGCGATCTCCGCTTTGATAAGCCGTGCCAAAGAAACCGCCTCGCTAAACGCACTAAGGTGGAACAGTAAAAACGATTCATATAAAGGTCTGGCCGTGGTGTGATGTCATGCCGCGGAATACGTCAGCAGATCTGTGCAAAAATTATTCTCTCTATGGTGGTATGTGGAACTTGTTTTGCAGAGCCGGACACTATCCTTGTGTTCAAAACCTTCTATGAAGTATTCGGAGGAGGAACCCGCCTTGCAATGCCGAAGACAATATGCGCTACCGGACTAAATCGTCATTGAAGCCTGGTTCAGGGCTCTTGAGGAGTCCTGGATTAGGGGGTGTCCGGATAGCCGAACTATCACCGTTGGCCGGACTCCTAGACTATGAAGATACAAGATTGAAGACTTCGTCCCGTGTCTGGATGGGACTTTCCTTGGCGTGGAAGGCAAACTTGGTGATACGGATATGTAGATCTCCTACCATTGTAACCGACTCTGTGTAACCCTAACCCTATCCGGTGTCTATATAAACCGGAGGGTTTTAGTCCGTAGGACGAACAACAATCATACCATAGGCTAGCTTCTAGGGTTTAGCCTCTCCGATCTCGTGGTAGATCTACTCTTGTACTACCCATATCATCAATATTAATCAAGCAGGAGTAGGGTATTACCTCCATCGAGAGGGCCCGAACCTGGATAAAAACATCGTGTCCCTTGTCTCCTGTTACCATCCGCCTAGACGCACAGTTCAGGACCCCCTTCCCGAGATCCGCCGGTTTTGACACCGACACCGGTCCCTTGCTAGCGAGGCTCATCCTCGTCTTTGCTTGGTGTGTCCTCCCCCTTGTGTTCGGCATTTAGCTTGCCGGCCTGCTTGAAGACCCATCATTCTCTATGGGTATGATTTGCAGGTTTATCGGGGGTTCCGTGGATCTGACATAGTTTGTCTAGGATCTTGTTTAGGCTATTCGGACCATCTTTGTTGCCTTTGAAGGGTTTTTTCTGCTGACCCAGTCGGGAGCTCCTGAATCCGGCGTTTACCGCCGTGTTAGCTGGGTTGTCTTCTTTATTCCGGCGCTTATTTTTACTATGCCGCGGTTTTCCATTGCCGTCCCTGATTTCAGATGTGCTTGGGTCGCTGGTGCTACTTCGGGCTAACCAGTTGTCCTCGCCCGCGCAAAAGCGGGTCATGAGGCTTGTTAGAGCTGCCATTGTTCTCGGTTTTTCTTGGCCGAGGTGTCTGGCAAGCCATTCGTCTCGTACGCTGTGCTTGAAAGCTGCTAAGGCTTCAGCGTCCGAACAGTCGACAATTTGGTTCTTCTTAGTGAGAAACCTGTTCCAAAGCTTTCGGGCTGACTCTCCGGGCTGTTGAATTATATGACTTAAACCATCAGCATCCGGAGGTCGGACGTAAGTCCATTGAAAATTAGCCCGGAAAGCATCCTCGAGCTCCTCCAACTTCCAATGGAGTTTTCGGGGAGGCTTTTCAGCCAGTGCCGAGCTAGTCCTTTGAGCTTGAGGGGCAAGTATTTGATGGCATGGAGATCGTCTCTGCGAGCCATATGAATATGGAGGATGAAGTCCTCAATCCAGACCCCAGGGTCTTTCACTGGTTTGAACCCTTCTGGAAATTCATGGTCTAATACTTCGTCGGTGAAACATAGGGGGTGTGCGGCACCTCTGTACTTAGCTGTACCATGGCGTTCGGACGGTTGTGATATTTGGTTTTGGTTGGGTGCTGGAGCGTGTTTCCTTGATTCGTAGATGGATATGTTTGCACCGGTCTTTTGATGCGAGTCCTCGCGTGGGTCATGTACTAACTTATGTGCGTCCTCGTTGGCCGCTCTAACGCGGCCACGGGGTCGTCGATCCGGCTGGCCGGCAGTTTTATTTTTTAACTGTGGGGGCTCTAAGGCGTCGTCGTCGAATTCAGGCAGCAGCTTTCGCTTTGGGTAGCTCTTCGTGTGGCGACTGTCCCCATACTTTTCTGCCATATCGAGCACTTTGTTCCATCTACTGTTGAGTGTATTTTGTGTGGCTTTGAGCCTTTGCTTCTGCTTCTTCAAACTCCTTGCAGTGGTGATAAGCCTTCTGCGGAGGTTCTCTTGCTCCAGTTGCCTTTCCGGGATGATGTGTTCGTCATCTGGGCTGTTTTCTTCTCCGGAGACGGGTTGATTAGCTTGACGCTCGGCGTCGCCGTGTTCTGACAGCGGCTCCGTACTTTGTTCGTCCGTTGGCTCACCCTGCTCTGTCGTTGGGTCTATTTGGTCGTCGTTTCCTCCGGAGTCGACCGGGGTATTGTTTATTCTTGCGCTGTTATCGCTGTTTTTGCCGAGGCGGGATTTGGGGCGGCGCTTACGGCGCCGCTTTGATTGCTTCTCGAGGGAGCTATCTTTCTTCCGTTCCTCGTCATCATTTTCTTTGGGTGTATCCACCATGTAGATGTCATGTGATGAAGTGGTGGTCCAGCGCCCTGTTGGCGGTGGTTCCTGTTCGTCTCCTGCATCGCTGTCCATACCATCGATGTCTTCGGAGTCGAAGTCGAGCATGTCGGTTAAATCCGCGATAGTGGCTACTAAGTGGGTGGTGGGTGGGGAGTGAATTTCTTCCTCATCTGCATCCCATTCTAGCCGAGCGTAGTTCGGCCAAGGTTCTCCTGACAGGGAGAGAAACCTTAACGAGTTTAGCACATCGCCGATGGGCGAGTGCTGAAAGATATCCGCGGAGGTGAACTCCATGATCGGTGCCCAATCGGATTCGATAGGCATGGGCGCAGGTGGTTCGGAGTCCGTGGCCGGAGACGAGTCGGCTTCACGGCTCTCATGAAAGGTAAGGTCAGTATTCGGCTCTATCGCCACTAAGGGTGCGGCTTCCGAGGCGGGGTCCATCCGCCCGTCCTCGGGTGGCGCGACCTGTTCCGGATTAATGGCCGGGGTGGTTGCTGGCGTGATTTCCCGAACATTGTCCGACGGTAGTGCTATATCGTGCTCGTTGTGATCGTACGACACACCTGGCATGGGCTCGAATCCGTCGAAGATCAAGTCTCCAGGGATATCGGTAGTGTGATTCAAGTTTCCAAACCCGACCTGATGGCCAGGGGCGTAGCTATCGATCTGCTCCAGATGGCCAAACGAGTTGGCCCGCAGTGTGAAGCCGCCGAATACAAAGATCTGTCGGGGAGGAAGACCTCACCCTGGGCCGCATCGTTACCGATGATTGAAGGACCCATCAAGCCTTACGGTGAAGACACAGTGGAACTCTCAATGAAAGCACCAGTGTCGGTGTCAAAATCGGCGGATCTCGGGTAGGGGGTCCCGAACTATGCGTCTAAGGCGGATGGTAACAGGAGGCGGGGGACACGATGTTTACCCAGGTTCGGGCCCTCTCTATGGAGATGATACCCTACTTCCTGCTTGATTGATCTTGATGATATGAGCAGGACAAGAGTTGATCTACCACGAGATCATGGATGCTAAACCCTAGAAGCTAGCCTATGGTACGATTGTTGTTGTCCTACGGACTAATCCCTCCGGTTTATATAGACACCAGGGGGGCTAGGGTTACACAGAGTCGGTTACAATGGGAGGAGATCTACATACCCGTATCGCCAAGCATGCCCTCCACGCCAAGGAGAGTCCCATCCGGACACGAGACGAGGCCTTCAATCTTGTATCTTCATAGTCCAATAGTCCGGCCAAAGGATATAGTCCGGCTGTCCGGATACCCCCTAATCCAGGAGTCCCTCACCCTCCTACTAAGTTTGCTAGCCAATGCTTGGATGAGTTTGATAACTTTATGGTTAAGCAAGAAGGATTTAATGCTTATTTTGGTAGACAATTAGAACAAAATGCTTATATGATTGAACACTTGAGTGATTATATGTCTAGAGTTAAAGGTGAACTTAAGCTCATTAGTAAACATGCTTCTATGGTTATCACTCAAGTAGAACAAGTACTTAAAGCTCAGAATGATTTGCTCAATGAAATGAATAATAAGAATAATGACTATGCTGTTAGAGTGGCTACTAGAACTGGTAGAATGACTCAGGAGCCTTTGTATCCTGAAGGCCACCCTAAGAGAATTGAGCAGGACTCTCAAAGAAATAATATAGATACACCTAGTTCTTCTAAAAAGAAGAAAAATAAAAATGATAGGACTTTGTATACTGTCGGATTTCAAGTTCCGGCAGACCCTTGAGGTTCGAACACTGGGGTGCGCGCGGAGATCCAACCCTCCACCGTCTCGCACTTCGCCGAATCGCTGGGACCTAAACTACTAAACGGAACAGCACAAGAGACACGAGATTTATACTGGTTCAGGCCACCATTGTGGTGTAATACCCTACTCCAGTGTGTGGTGTGGTGGATTGCCTCTTGGGCTAATGAGGAACAATACAAGGAAGAACAGACTCGTGAGGGTCTGTTCTTGGTGGGTGCGATGAACTGCTAGGTGGTGTTCAGTCGCTCTAGCTACTGGTTTCTTGATGAGGATTCAGATCTCGATCCCTTTTGTCCTTCCCTCTCCTGGGGGTGGCTACTCCTATTTATAGGCGAAGGCCCTGGGCCTCTTCCCAAATATTGAGCGGGAAGGGCGCCAACAATTGGCCATTTTGAAGGGGACCAACGGGTACACTTATCCTGACTAAAGTTGGTCCTCGCCTGCCAAAGGCTCTGGTGGTGACGCCTGCTTGGGCTCCACGATGACTCCCTTCCAGCCGTTGGGCTGGTCTTGGTCTTGTTGCACCGAAACGGATGCCTTTGCTTGATGCTCTCGCATGCGTTTTCTCCCTTTGCACCAAAGAGGAAAGGAGGACACTGCGCGGGCTGGAGCCCGACTGGCGCCCTTGGTTGTCATGGCTTGCGTCATGGGCACCTCGCGAGGTACCCTGCCTTGAACTCTTCGCCTCCTCATGAGCCAGCCTGACGAGGCCGTGCCTGAGGAAGCTCCTTGTCGTCCGCCCCGTGAGGCTTGGCCCCTCACGAGGGTCTTGAGCTTGCGTTGATGAAGATGGGCCGTGATGGGCCTCCTTCGAGCCACGCCGCAGGCAGGAAAGTCTGGGGACCCTCGTTCCCAGAACGCCGACAGTAGCCCCCGGGCCCACGACGCACCCGAACTTGGCCGAGCAGAGAGGCGAAAGGGCAAGTGCGAAGCGTCACGGGCCCTAACAGCCTGCGGCCTTGGGCGCCGCGTGGTGGTTGATTGGATGCGTGCGCACTGCTTCCCCATGATGCCTCGGTAACCACCCGGATTCGACAAGTCCCTGCATGCAGAGTCGGTCATGATTATCGGTGATCGCGGAGGCCGACGGTTGGCCGTCGCCGGCTATAAGTACGGAACGGCGCGCGCCCTTCCAGTCTGTCCTTCTACTTCTCCTCCTCCTCGTTTTGTCTGGTTGCCATGGCTCCGATCCGCCGGTTCTCCACGGAAGAGAAAGGAAAGGCTCCTCAAGAGGACCCTGACCTTCTCCCCCCAAAGAAGCGGCTTGCCCTCTATTGTCAGGGCAAGAGCGCTCGCCAGGAGGCGCCCATGCCCTGGTGCGAGCGGCCGCCACCAGGGTTCCCTCTTCCCTTGTACGAGCACATTGGCGGCTCCGAAGGAGGCGACATCGGGCGCCACGAGCGGCGCCGCCGCCGACGCCGGCAGGTCACGAAGGTGTGCGTCTTCCCCCCTGGAGTCCATGCCGAGGGCTCCTGCCGAGAGTTCGTGCTTCACGTCGCCACGCCCCCTAAATCTTGGATTCGTCTTCCTTCTTTCTTCGCCTCCGTCGTCCGTGAAGGAACCCCACAGGACTCTGGCTGCAAAGACGCCGGCTGCAGCACCCTCGCGACAGGCGAGAGGCAGTGGTTGCCCAGGCGAGGTCTTCATGACTCGAGGCTGGGGCGAGGTCGCCCAGGTCTGCAGGGTGAGGGGCGCCCTCACGATCCACCTGGAGTACGATGGTGCTTCGGTGGTGTCCTTCAAGGTCTTCGACGCGGAGGGTCGTCAGCTGGAGTGCTGCCCAGGGAGAGGTGGTCGGGGTCCTGCTACGGTGAGACAGAGGCCGGCCGATCGCTCCCTTGGCCGCTCCTCGGGCGACGAAGGCGCCGGAGGATCCAGCGACTCCGCCGAGCTCTTCGCGGCGCCGGAGACGAGCGACGACAGCTACGAGCCTCCGAGCCTGCGCCACTCTCGGAGCAGAGCGGGCTCATCAGGTCATTGCCGCCCCTGATCTGGATGGGGTTGGCGCCGGACCGGGTGTCCCACTGTTGGTGATGGCATCTGCCGCGATGCCCCCTGTAGTTAAGGTTCCTTAAAATGCGCGCCTTTTGTTCCTGCGAGGGGCCAAGAATATACCCCACGGGGGCTTGTAAGATGTTTGCAGCTCCATCCGTCAATACAATCCTTTTTATGAAGCAGTGCGAGATGCTCATTCCGTTCTAGCTTCGATTTCCTCCTTTCAGTCCTCACGAGGGCACGATGCTCTGTGCCGACGTGTCCCAGTCCCAAAGCGGCTTCAGCCGTCAGCTGGTATGCTGTGTCGCGATGCCGTGGTCAAGGCCAGGAGGTGAGCGGCCCGAGGTCCGTAAGAGCCCCTGAGTCGCGATGCTCGGGGGTCCCCTTGGCGCTCAAGCAGCCATCATTCGGTGAGAAAGGAGAGCGGCGTTGCTAACACGGGGTTGCATTGAGTGTGGGGATGGTGTTGCGATAACTAGTGTGTCCGAGGGTGACTTATCTCGAGGGTCGTGACAATGCTTCCTGGTGCGGCGCTTAGGTCCGTGCCTTGGCGGCGAGAGATTGCGTGGCGAGGTCGTTTCGTGCTCCTTGGAGGGACCCTGCAGGTTCACCACAAAGGAACAAGAGCTCACGGGCGATCGTTAGTTCTGCCATTAGTTGCTTGGGAGAGGCGCGAGAGGCCTCGCGAGGTGTGTTGGGGCACCCGTGAGCCAGCGCAGGGCTCACGGGGCCCTACCTCAAGGCGGGTTGCGCCTGGCTCTGGGCCTTTTCTTCGAGTGTGTTCCTGCAAATTTGGCCAGATGCCGATGCTCTACGTCTTTGGGTCCCGGCTCTTGGGCTGGTCTCAGCCGTCGCTGGCAAGCCAGGTCGCGATGCCATGGACAAGACCAGAGGGTGAGGGCCGGTGAGCCGGTAGGAGCCCTGAGTCGCGATGCTCAGGCACCCCCCCCCTTTTAACGCGTAAGCTGGGTCAGACGCAGCAACTCTACGTCCTCGGGTCCCGGCTCTCGGGCTGGTCTCAGCCGTCGCTGGCAAGCCAGGTCGCGATGCCATGGACAAGACCAGAGGGTGAGGGCCGGAGAGCCGGTAGGAGCCCTGAGTCGCGATGCTCAGGCACCCCCCCTTTAACGCGCAAGCTGGGTTAGATGCAGCAAATCTACGTCCTCGGGTCCCGGCTCTTGGGCTGGTCTCAGCCGTCGCTGGCAAGCCAGGTCGCGATGCCATGGACAAGACCAGAGGGTGAGGGCCGGAGATCCGGTAGGAGCCCTGAGTCGCGATGCTCAGGCACCCCCTTTAACGCTGCAAGCTGGGTTAGATGATGAAACTCTCGTCCTCGGGTCCCGGCTCTCGGGCTGGTCTCACCGCCGGCAAGCTGTGTCGTGATGCCATGGCCAAGACCAGAGGGTGAGGGCCGAGAGCGGTAGGAGCCTGAGTCGCGATGCTCGTGCACCCCCTTTAACGTGCAAGATTCCGTCACCCGGGAAAAGGCACCAAATAACAAGCATGGTGGAGCGAGAGCGTAATCCTAAGGAAAACGTAAGAAGGATACATGTCACCGACAGGCCCGAGCGGCTTGGGGATGATGCAGCCCGAGGGGCGCCCCCAACAGGATAAGCTAATGACATGAAATAAAAGGGATACATGCCGCAGGGACGGACCCACGCGACCTTGGAATAATGCGGCCCTGAAGGCGCTCCCAGCCGGAAACAAAACTTGAAGATGTCACCTGGTGATGTTGGGGACGAAGGGGTGTTGGTGTAGCGGACTCGGTGGGCTGCGGGAGCTGATCCTCACGAGCCCCCAGGCCCGGGGGCCTCGGGAGGATCCAGAGGCGCTGGCGGCTCCTCGAGGGCCATCTCCATCTCCGCCAGGGCTGCGGCGTGCCGGACCTCTCGAGCCTCCAGGATGGCCCTCATGAGATGCTGGTGTGCAGCAACCACGTTTGGCAGGCCGTGGGGCATGCGCACGTAGCTGTGGGGCGGGCCCTCGCAACGTCCCACTCGCGAGGGCCAGAGGCGCTCTTGAGACGCGGTTCGGTTGAGCCCTAGTACGTCGATGCAGACGCGCAGCCCACCATCCTCGCCTGGATGGAGGGCCACAGCGGGTAGGCGGCGGCTGCCCCTCATGACCTTTGACTCCTGTAGCTCCTGAATGGCCTTGCTGACGAACTCCTGAGGGTTCGGCCCTCCTTGCCTTGCTCACCTTGCAGAAGCGTGCTTGGCACGCCTCCACGTGGTGCCCAAGCGCCTCCCTCGTGACCTTGGCGAGGTCGGCGGCCCTCCAGGGGAGAGCCCCCGGGCCCGGCCTGAGGAGGGCGCCGGGCATGCTTTCCTATGCGATGGAAGGAGGCTCCCCCTGGCCCGGTGCGGGCCCTGAGGGGCCTGCCTCTTGAGGAGCCGGGCCGGTCGATATCTTCTTCTTGGGTGCGGCCTCTGGAGGCCTCCTGCTGCTGTGGTCTAGGTCTTCTAACGATGCAGCCTGAAAGGCTCGCTCCAGGGAGCACACTGCGTCTGTCTCCTCACAGGGCACCGTGATGACCCCGCCGCTTCCTGGCATCTTGAGGACGTTGTAGCCGTGGTGGGTTACGGCCATGAATTTGGCCAGCGGGTACCCGAGGATGGCGTTATGGCAGGCGAATGTGGGCGACGTCGAAGTCGATGAGCTCGGTGTGGTAGTTGTCGCGAGCCCGAAGGTGACAGAAGCCGGACCTGCCCGATCGGGACCGTGGAGCCGTCGGTGACTCCGGAGAAAGGCTTGGTTGGTGAAGGTATTGTAAGGCACTTGAAGATTGTTGAATGTTTCCACAGACGGGGCGTTGAGTCCTGCCCCGCCCGTCGATGAGGGTCTTGGTGACCAGCACGCTGTTCGCGATGATTGGGGAACAAAGCATCGGGAGAACTCCGGTATGGCGCGCACTTGAGCTGATCCGCTGAGCTGAACGTGATGGCGCACGCCGACCACCTGAGAGGGCGCGTGGCCTCGAGCTTGGGGAGGACTGCATTCACTTCTCGGGCAAACTGCTTGAAGATGCGCTGAGAGGCTGGGGCTTGAGCTCCACCCAGGATGCACCGATCGCACGCGGTTCTGGAAGCCCCCAGCCCCCTCGTCCTGATGACGGTCCTCATTTCTCCTTGGCGGCAGTGGCAGCGGAGGGAGGCCTGCGTTCCCCTGCGGGCGATCCTCGCGAGGCTGATCCCTCCTGCCTCCCTCGCGAGGCGGATATTGCCAACGGTCCTCGCGAGGTTGGTCGCGCCACCCTTGGCGCGGGCCGCGGTCTTCCCAGCGTCCTGCATTCCTTCCTCCTCCTCGGCCATAGCCCCGGTCGCTGCGCTCGGGGCGTCTGCCGACCCTTCCTTCACGGACGGCCCGAAGCTCTTGACATTCATTGGTGTTGTGAGTGTGGAGGTCGTGGTACACGCAGCATCGACTGCCCTTGGAGGACTCGGGCTGATCTGCCTCGCTTGGTGTCTCGGTTACGGCCCGAAATGCGGCAGCCCTTTGCGCTTCACGTCCTTGGCCTTAGACTTCTTTTCTTGGGATCCATGCGGGCAGCTCGAGGAGGAGAGGCGCCTCCTCAGCCCTGGCGCACTTGGTCGCCAAGTTGAACAGCTCCAAGGAGGTGCACAGATCTTCATGCATCGCCGGATCCTCCTTCATCTTGACGTCGCGCCGCGCCCGTCGGAGAAGGCGTAGATGATGGCCTCCTCTGTTACCACAGGGATCTTGAGGCGTGCGTTGTTGAAACGCTGGATGTACTTTGCGGGGTTTCCCTGGCTGCTGCTTGATTCGGGCGCATGTCGCTCACGGCGGGTGGCGGTCGCGAGTACCACGGAAGTTGGCGATGAAGCGGGTACGCATCTCGGCCCAGAAGAGATCGTGCCCGGGGCGGATTCAGAGCAGTGCGGGCTCCGTCCTTGGCGCCATGGGAAACCAGTTCGCCATGACCTTTTCATCCCCGTTAGCAGCCTCGATGCCCAGCTCGTGAGCTGGAGGAACTCCGTAAGGGTCAGCTATGCCGTCGTGGCGAGGCGAGTGCGGCTTGAATTTGGCGGCCGCGGCCTGCGCAGCTTCCGGAGGTGAAAGCGCGGCAGCCCGCCGTGGCAGCTGGGGCCTCGGCGGCGAAGAGCTTGGTCTTGCGGGCCTTCTGCGCCCTTGGGCGCAGCAGGTCTGGACGTCTTTGGAGGGGGGAGCGCCGGGCAGCTTCGTGGGCGAGGAACTTCTTGACAGCTCTGCTCTTGCAGCGTCGGCGCTGGCGGAGCGGGTTCCGCCAGGCCGCACGCCTTGGGGCTGCGCCTTCTTGAGGAGAAGCGGTGGCGCCCGGGCTTCATCGCCCAGCGAAGCGGGTGCGGTCTGACAAAAGCGGACGATCGCGGGCGCCTCTGCAGCCTTGACGAGGCTCGGCGACTTCGGTCGAGCCATTCTTCGTAAACGTCGTTGGCGAAGCGGTAGCGCAGGAGCTTCGTTTACGCGATGAGTGCAGCTCGGGCCTCCATGGCGCCTTGGGCGCAGCGTGACAAAGTACCAGCGGGGTGAGCGAAAGCGTGGCGGTGCGGCCGTCCGCCTCATGGGCAGTGCTTTGGGGCGATGCTTGCTTTTCGTTCCCCGCCGGGCGGTGGCGGCGTTGACGGCGGTGACGGGAACGACGAGGGCGCCCGCCGACGGAGCTGTGCGGGCGACATGGGAGGCGAGCGACTCGGCGCTTCAGCGCGAGCCCGGCAGGCGTCGAACATGGTTCGCGGTGGTCGGGAAGAACGAGGCGACGAAAGGCGGATTCCGGTGCACCTACAGCGCGCCAAATGTCGGATTCGGGTTCGGCAGACCCTTGAGGTTCGAACATTAAAAGTGCGACGGAGATCCAACCCTCCACCGTCTCGCGCCGCCCGGAATTGCTGGGACCTAAACTACTAAACGGAACAACACAAGAGACACGATATTTATCTTTGGTTCAGGCCACCATTGTGGTGTAATACCCTACTCCAGTGTGTGGTGTGGTGGATTGCCTCTTGGGCTGATGAGGAACAATACAAGGAAGAACGGACTCGTGAGGGTCTGTTCTTGGTGGGTGCGATGAACTGCTAGGTGGTGTTCAGTCGCTCTAGCTACTGGTTTCTTGATGAGGATTCGGATCTCGATCCCTTTTGTCCTTCCCTCTCCTGGGGGTGGCTACTCCTATTTATAGGCGAAGGCCCTGGGCCTCTTCCCAAATATTGAGCGGGAAGGGCGCCAACAATTGGCCATTTTGAAGGGGAACAGCGGGTACACTTATCCTGACTAAAGTTGGTCCTCGCCTGCCAAAGGCTCTGGTGGTGACGCCTACTTGGGCTCCACGATGACTCCCTTCCAGCCGTTGGGCTGGTCTTGGTCTTGTTGCACCAAAACGGATGCCTTTGCTTGATGCTCTCGCCTGCGCTTGCTCCCTTTGCTCCAAATAGGAAAGGAGGACATCATGGGCTGGCGCCTGATCGCGCCCTTGGTCGTCATGGCTTGCGTCATGGGCACCTCATGAAGTTACCCTACCTTGAACTCTCCGCCTCCTCATGAGCCAGCCTGACGAGGCCGTGCACGAGGAAGCTCCTTGTCGTCCGCCCGCGAGGCTTGGCCCCTCGCGAGGGTCTTGAGCTTGCGTTGATGAAGATGGGCCGTGCTGGGCCTCCTTCGAGCCACGCCGCAGGCCGCAGGAAGGCAAGTCTGGGGACCCCGTTCCCAGAACGCCGACATATACTTCTAGTGAACCTATTGCTGAACCACCTAAGAATCCAAATGATATTTCTATTTCTGATGCTGAAACACAATCTGGTAATGAACAGGAACCTAATGAAAATGTTAATGATAATGTTCATGATGATGCTCAACCGAGTAATGATAATAATGTAGAAATTGAACCTATTGTTGATCTTGATAACCCACAATCAAAGAATCAATGTTATGATAAGAGAGACTTTGTTGCTAGGAAGCATGGTAAAGAAAGAGAACCATGGGTTCATAAACCCATGCCTTTTCCTCCCAAACCATCCAAGAAAAAGGATGATGAGGATTTTGAGCGCTTTGCTGAAATGATTAGACCTATCTTTTTGCGTATGTGTTTGACTAATATGCTTAAAATGAATCCTTATGCTAAGTATATGAAAGAAATTGTTACTAACAAAAGAAATATACCGGAAGCTGAAATTTCCACCATGCTTGCTAATTATACTTATAAGGGTGGAATACCAAAGAAACTTGGAGATCCAGGACTACCAACTATACCATGCTCCATTAAAAGAAACTATGTTAAAACTGCTTTATGTGATCTTGGAGCCGGTGTTAGTGTTATGCCTCTCTCTTTATATCGTAGACTTGATTTGAATAAGTTGACACCTTTGAAATATCTTTGCAAATGGCTGATAAATCAACTGCTATACACAGCCGGTATTTGTGAGGATGTGCCTGTTGTGGTTGCAAACGTTACTATTTTAACGGACTTTGTTATTCTTGATATTCCCGAGGACTATAGTATGTCTATTATTCTTGGAAGACCTTTTTGAATACTGCAGGGCTGCTATTGATTGCAACAAAGGCAATGTCACTTTTCATGTTAATGGCAATGAGCATACGGTACACTTTCCGAGGAAACAACCTCAAGTTCATAGTATCAATTCTATTGGAAAAATTCCATCGATTATTTTTGGAGGTTTTGAATTTCCTCTTCCTCTTGTCAAGAAGAAATATGATATTCTTATTATTGGGGATGTGCATATCCTTGTTGAGGTAACATAGTGTTATTCGAAATTTCTCCGGTTCCATGTTATTCGGAATGAGTTTGTTAACAAGACTTTATCAACCTTGTTAGTGGATTCCTTTTAATGAGCATGAGATGGATGAAACTAGAAGCACAACCTTCTGTACCCTATCTCTACTTTCTGTTATTTAGTTGAAATAAAGTAAAATTAGTATTTTCATGTCTGTTTTCTGAATTATCCGTGCAATATAAAAATACCCCGAAAATAAAAGTTCTCGAAATGCCCTGCCAATTTAATATGATTTTTTGGAATATTTGAGAATATATGGCATTGAGAACACAGCAGGGGGAGCAAGCACAGGCACGAGGGTCCGTGGCGCCCACCCCTCTGTATGCGCGCCTCTGTCTCGTGGGCCCATGGTGGCTCCCTCCACTTATTCCTGCACCCATACACTTCTTCTTCCTCCCATTTAAATCACCATCCAGCTCAAGCACGAGTTCTAGCTCATTTTGCTGCGATTTTCGATCTCCTTGCTCATAGCACCTCTCACAAAACTGCTTTGGGGGATTGTTCCTTGGTATGTGACTCCTCCATTGGTCCAATTAGTTTTTGTTCTAGTGCTTTATTCATTGCAAATTTGTACTGCCTAGGTGACCATGTTCTTGAGCTTGCATGTCAAATTTATATGGTTCCAAGTAGTTCTAATGCATGATATAGTCTCTAGGCACTTGAAGGAGTAGTTGCTATCAATTTTGTTGAGCTTAGTTCACTTTTATTTGAAGTTACTAAAAATTTTCAGAAATTTTTCAGAGGAAGAAATATGCTTAGGAAAATGTACCAAGGTGGTTCTTCAAGAAAGCAAGGACCCAGGCTTG
This sequence comes from Aegilops bicornis, assembly GCA_021605145.1. NCBI lineage: Eukaryota > Viridiplantae > Streptophyta > Magnoliopsida > Poales > Poaceae > Aegilops > Aegilops bicornis. Next base: position 271,613,131 of record CM038671.1, on the reverse strand, counting down.
CAATGCGTGATGCTGACGATGAGCCACCAAGGAACGCTCCAGTGCGGCCTTGTGAATGGCCTTCAGAGGACTTTATGGATCAAGCGGGAATCAAGGAAGAATTTAACGATATTTATGTAACGCTGATCTTGTGAGCTTCGAGGAGGAAAAGTGCCGCCAGTACCACTATCTCACTAGTTCCTTTGTGAGGAGGTTTGAATTTTCATCTTCACGCAATTCTCAAATTGTCCTGTTTGATCTTTACAAAAAAATCTTATACGATGGACTTAGAGGATTTTACCACTGCTTGCAAACTTCCACAATGGGGTAGTGCTAGTGAACCTCACAAATATGAATTTAGAGATTTTCTTGCTAGTATAACTGTGGGGGAATCTAGAGATATAGCACAAGCTACCATAGGGAGCATTCATTTTCCTGCTATACATTATTTTGCTCTCTTCATAGGTAGGTGCATAAATGGTAAAGATGAAGCATGTCATATCGATACGTCTCCAACGTATCTATAATTTATGAAGTATTCATGCTATTATATTATCTATTTTGGATGTTTATGGGCTTTATTAAACACTTTTATATTATTTTTGGGACTAACCCATTAACCCAGAGCCCAATGCCAGTTTCTGTTTTTCCCTTGTTTTAGTGTTTCGCAGAAAAGGAATATCAAACGGAGTCCAAAAGGAATGAAACCTTCGGGAAAGTTATTTTTGGAACGGAAGCAATCCAGGGGACTTGGAGTGCACGTCAGGGAATCAACGAAGAAGGCATGAGGCAGGGGGCGCGCCCACCCCTTGGGCGCGCCCTCCACCCTCGTGGGCCCCTCGTGGCTCCCCTGAAGTATTTCTTCCTCCTATATATACCAATATACCCTAAAACCATGGGGGAACAGAATAGATCGGGAGTTCCGCCGCAAGCCTCTCAGAGCCACCAAAACCAATCGGGACCCTATTTCGGCACCTCACGGAGGGGGGAACCCTCACCGTGGCCATCTTCATCATCCGGCGCTCTCCATGACGCGGAGGGAGTAGTTCACCCTCGGGGCTGAGGGTATGTACCGATAGCTATGTGTTTGATCTCTCTCTCTCTCGTGTTCTTGAGGTGATCTGATCTTGATGTATCGCGAGCTTTGCTATTATAGTTGGATCTTATGATGTTTCTACCCCTCTACTCTCTTGTAATGGATTGAGTTTTCCTTTGAAGTTATCTTATCGTGACCGAAGTCTTTAATGATTTGAGAACACTTGATGTATGTCTTGCATGGGATAACCGTGGTGACAATGGGTTATTCTATTGATTCACTTGATGTATGTTTTGGTGATCAACTTGCGGGTTCCGCCCATGAACCTATGCATAGGGGTTGGCACATGTTTTCGTCTTGACTCTCTGGTAGAAACTTTGGGGCACTCTTTGAGGTTCTATGTGTTGGTTGAATAGATGAATCTGAGATTGTGTGACGCATATCGTATAATCATACCCACAGATACTTGAGGTGACATTGGAGTATCTAGGTGACATTAGGGTTTTGGTTGATGTGTGTCTTAAGGTGTTATTTTACTACAAACTCTAGGGCTATTTGTGACACTTATAGGAATAGCCCAATGGATTGATCGGAAAGAATAACTTTGAGGTGGTTTCATACCCTACCATAATCTCTTCGTTTGTTCTCCGCTATTAGTGACTTTGGAGTGACTCTTTGTTGCATGTTGAGGGATAGTTATATGATCCAATTATGTTATTATTGTTGAGAGAACTTGCACTAGTGAAAGTATGAACCCTAGGCCTTGTTTCCTAGCATTGCAATACCGTTTACGCTCACTTCTATCATTAGTTACCTTGCTGTTTTTATATTTTCAGATTACAAAAACCTATATCTACCATCCATATTGCACTTGTATCACCATCTCTTCGTCGAACTAGTGCACCTATACAATTTACCATTGTATTGGGTGTGTTGGGGACACAAGAGACTCTTTGTTATTTGGTTGCAGGGTTGTTTGAGAGAGACCATCTTCATCCTACGCCTCCCACAGATTGATAAACCTTAGGTCATCCACTTGAGGGAAATTTTCTACTGTCCTACAAACCTCTACACTTGGAGGCCCAACAACGTCTACACGAAGAAGGTTGCGTAGTAGACATCACATATGTGTGTCCCTGACCTCAGTATTCTTAGGAGTGCTGTGTTAGGAGACAAATCTTATAATTTGGGAGCCATTGTTGCACGTAGGTTGCGTCATAATAGATTTAGTGGAGATTCCTTTGGTGGAATTTATGCAACCTGCTTAGCTGATTTTCTTGGTGTAACCATACGTGATGATGATATTGAATTGCCTCCTACTTATCTAGACTTTAATGCTATGGTTCACTGTAAGTGCATCTAGTGCCCCTTAGTGATTTTGGTGTATTGAAGACTTATAGGTTAAGTAACTGATGCGTTTGTAAGTGTACACAGGTCTATAAGTCTATGAGGAGTTTGATATTCTGAGAGAAAGTCGACCCTAAAAATGAATTTCTTCAATCAAGAATTTGATATTCAAGACTTTACGAAGACTTTGAAAGTGAAGAAATTGGTGTGATTCTCAAGACTTGGTATTCGCTTGAGGAATATGAAGCGTGAAGACTTTTGTTTTCGTAGTTTCATTTTCTCTTTCTTGAGTCATAGGAAACACCGTCTTTGTTAAAGGGGGTCGAGGAAATACTAAGGAAAAATTTCCATTTGATGCTCAACTCAAAATCCTCACCTACCAATCCCTTCGAGTGAAGCTTTTGGAAATCTCATACAGTTCAGTCAATTTCTTCAGTGACTGAGACGAAGCTCTTCTAGTCATTTGAGAATTTGTTCTGACTGAGGAGTTAGGAATTCGCCGGTCTTGAATTGCCTACACTGTGAGGAACATGATAGCCCTGAGGAATTTGAGAGTCAAATTCCGACCGTTGCTGTGCTGCGCGCCAGCTGTCCCCAAAATATCTCCACCTAACGCTCATATCTTTGAAGGGCATTTATGTCTTATCATGTCGGGCTGCTCCCTAGGCTATAAATAGCCTCCCCTACAACCACTAGTTGGTTGGCTGCTCGAGAGAACTTGACACTTGTCATTTGAGAGCAACCCATCCTCTCGAGGACTTTGAGCGAAAATCATCAAGTGAGGAAAAACCCAAAAGTGAGGAAAAACCCAAAAGTGAGGAAAAACCCAAAGTGAGGAAAACCCAAAAACCAAACCCCAACAAACCCAAAGTGATTGAGCATCATCAAGAAATTGATCCAGCGTGGATCCGACGCTTTTACCTTTGAAGACTGTGCTTCTTCCAGACGGTTAGGCGTCACGGTCTAGAGCATCCAAGAGGAATTGTGGATCGCCGAGTGACCAAGTATGTGAAGGTTTGGAAGTCGCCTGAAGACTTACCACGAGTTATTGGACGAGGTCTGTGTGACCTTAGTTCAAGGAGAATACTGGTGAGGACTTGGTGTCTGAGCTGCGTGCTTTCGATGTTGGTAGGTGTCCGGACTGTGTGTCCCTCGAGTTTAAATACTCGGCCGCTCCAACAGACGTACAAGCCCAGGGACAAAGATTGGAACTGGTCTACCAAATCATTGTCTTCACCAACCTAATCGGTTCTATTTCCTCAACCCTTTTATTTCCTCATAAGCATGTTGAGTGTTTGTCATATCTGTGTTTGAAGACTTTGGTAGAAGACTTTCTCAATTTCCTCAGTTCAATTTCTTGATCTGTTTGTCTTCATCTTGTGCTATCCTGTGATTACGCTTTTGTACTCTGTGATTGTCTTCATTTCATCATGATGACTATGCACGTAATCTGCTATGCTTACTTACGAGTACTTATTCCGCTGCATGTATTTCTTCGCTAAGGAATTTCCTCACCGCAAATTCCTCGATGAAGAATTTGTAAAATTCTCTAAAAATCGCCTATTCACCCCCCTCTAGTCGATATAACGCACTTTCAATTGGTATCGAGCAAGGTACTCCCTTGTTACGTGTGATTTTGGTTTAACCACCGGAGTTTTAGTTATGTCGACCGCAGGTATGATCAAGGTCTCGGCGGGGTGTCCTACCTTCGATGGGACGGACTACCCTCTTTGGAAGAACAAAATGCGAATGCATCTTGAAGCAATTGACAATGATCTACGGTATGTTGTGACAAAAGGTGTTTCCTCGGTCACACTTTCTCCGAATGATGCTGATGTGAAGAGATTCAAGCAACTCGATTCTCAAGCGAAGAATATCATATGTGGCCATCTGAGCAAAGGTCAATATGGAAGAGTGAGTGCTTTGGAATCTGCCAAACTCATCTGGGACAGGCTGTCCAAAGTAAATGAAGGAGTTTCAACTCAGCGTGACTCTCGAGTTGATGTTCTTCGGAATCTCTTCAACCGCTTCAAAAGACTCGACAATGAAAATGTTCAACAAACCTTCGATCGCCTCACTGACATCTCAAATGAGCTTCAAGCACTGGGTGCCACTGACATCACCGACCATGAGGTGGTGAAGAAATTGCTAAGATCGCTTGATTCCTCATTTGACACTCAATCGATGATACAAGAACGAGCTGACTACAAGTCTCTTGATCCTGGCGATATCCTCGAAAGGCTAAATACTCACGAGTTCCAGCTTCTTTGAAAGAGAGATCTCTATGGTTACGGCTATGGAAAAACACGTGCCACGAAGGCCAAGGCTGAATCTGAATCGAGAGTGAAGACTCGGTAGTAGCCTTGGAGACCACGAAGAATTTGGCGAGGAGCTAGCACTTTGCTAGTGAAGAAATTCCAGAAATTCTCAAGACGTGGTCGCTTTGGAAAATCCTCAAGAAGCGGTGATTCCTCATCTAGTGACTATAAGCGAAGACTTTGCCACAAATGCAAGAAACCTGGTCACTATATCCAAGATTGTCCTCGGTGGGAAAAGGAATTAAGAAAGAAGAAACACAAGGATTACAGTTCGATGGCGTGAAGAAGAAGAAGAAATCATCAAAATCTTCATCATCAAAATCCTCAAAACCTTCTTCTCACAAGAAGAGCAGCTCCAAAAGGGCTCGGGCATTCATTGGCAAGGAAATGGACTCTGAAGCTGAATCGAGGAAAATGATGAAGAGGAGGAGTCTGAAGAATCCGAATCTGGTGTGGCTAGTCTTGGTCTTGATAGTGCATATGTTAGCAAGTCCATCTTCATCACTGAAGTAACTGACTCCACCGACAAACCTGATGAGGAAAAGCGATGACTTCGCTCCCACCTATTGCTTCATGGCAAAAGGTGCCAAGGTACTCAATTTCACCTCCTCTCGAATCCGGTGAAAATGAATCGATGAGGATCTCAAGCCCAGCTATTCTAAACTTGCTAAGATTGCTATAAAACAACAAAGGGCTTTTGAAAAGGTTCAAAACATGCTAGATAAGAGTGATGATATGTTAGGTGAAGAAATGGATCGCACTCAAGCCCTCATTGAAAATCTTCAGAGACTTGGTCTAAGCTTGATAACCTTCAAGGTCATCATAACACTCTCTTATCTCGATCATGAGAAACTTTCTTATGAATTTCTTCAAAGAAAGCAAGATCTTGAGAAGCTAAGAGCGAGTTATGAAGATCTTGAAGGAGCGCGATTCATTACTTGCTCAACAAATCAGCGCTTCTGAAGAAGAATTTGTTCCTCAATGCTTATAGTGCTTTGAACGTGAATCTGCTAATTCTTCACCTGAATGTTCAAATGCTTCAACTGTTACAAATTCTTCACCTGCCTCTACAATCACTAATTCCTCATCTGAGGACATTGCTAGTATCACTGACGATGCAGGATTGAAGGAATTGTACATGACAGGCATGTACAAAAGCCTCAAAGGGCATCAGACTCTTTGTGATGTGCTTAAAAGCGAGATCCTCAATGTAAACCCTAGGAAAGAGGGTATCGCATTTGAGAGGAAATTAAATGCCGATGGAACATCTTTGGAAGCCTGAGCAGTACCTCAAAACCTCATGGGTTGCTGCAAAGGGATCTCCAGTTGATCCATCTACCTTATCTGGCTTTACATGTGAATTTCCTCATTCTGATGATGAGTCATTTGACTCAAACTATAAACTGTTCAAAAATCAGAATGGTGAAGTATTTGCTAGATATGTTGGCACTAAGCTGCGAGAACGGTCCCCCTATGAAGAAAATCTGGGTTCCCAAGCAATGTCTTGAAAGTCTTGGTGAATGTCCTCATGACACCACACGTGAAGAAAAGGAACCCCAGATCAAATTCTTCATATGGACCAAATTCTTCATATGGATCCAAGTCCTCATACGGACCAAATTCCTCACGTGGATCAAATTCCTCAAAAGGATCAAAGCCCTCATATGATTATCATCGTGCTAATAACTCTGTTTCGCAGGGTAGAGCTAAGGGCTATGAATATGTGCATTATTCTTCAAACCAATATGTTCATAAGTCCTCGAAGAATTTCTCTGCTTATTCATATACTTACCCTAACCCCTCTTATGTGAAAGCGAAATGGTTTGGCCTCTATGCCACCATTCTCATATGGTGCTTTCATGAGAATGATGAACTCTTTGCCACCCCTTGAGATGTGGGTGGTGAAGAAAAAGAACTAATCTCTTCTGCGAGTCAGGTCTCGAGGCGTGCCTCAACGTCTCAAGAATTTCTTGGGGGCACGACAAAATTGCACTGAAAGGGCCGAGGCTAATCATGATGAAATGAACTTTCATTTCACACGTCCTCCTCTTTGCTTATCTGAATTACGGTGATGAAATTCATCGATGAAATTGATATCATATTCTTCACCGATGAAGTATATGAGATCGTAAGTTGTACTAATTCATCTGCAGGATGATCAACCCAAAGCCACCGAGTGGGTTCTCGATAGTGGATGTACAAATCACATGACCGGTGACAAGAATCTATTGATGGATGCTCCCTTAACACCGTCACATCTCAAGCATATCATCTTTCTTGACAAAGGCAAAAGTCGTATTGGGACTCGTAAGGTTGCTATCTCTAAGGACATGCACATGGACAAAGTCATGCTTGTTGAGTCTTTAGGATATAACCTCATGTCGATCTCAATGCTTTGTGATCTTGATATGGTTGTTATCTTTGGCAAGTATCGTTGTGTTGTGATTATGGAAGGTGACAAATCCAAAGTCTTGAAGGCTTTAGGAGAGGAGACTTGTATATTGTTGATTTTTCCACGGGACCACAACCAGCCGTGTGTCTACTTGCAAAAGCTTGGAAAGGCTGGCTATGGCATCGACGACTTAGTCACGCAGGCATGAGGAATTTGCACACACTTGCGAAGAAGAAGCATGTCATTGGCATTGAGAATGTCAAATTCCTCAAGGATCACTTGTGCGAACTGTGAAGCTGGAAAAATGACCAAGGCCAAGCATCCAATGAAGACTATCATGACCACTACTCGTCCCTTCGAATTGCTTCACATGGACCTCTTTGGTCCCAATCATTACTCATTTGTCACTAATGATGCATCCCTTTATGGCTTTGTTATTGTTGATGATTACTCTCGTTACACTTGGGTACACATTGTTGCTTACAAAAATCAAGTGCAGGAAATCTTCAAACGATTTTCCTCGAGGGCTTCAACCAACTTTGGTGTGAAGATCAAGCACATCAGGAGTGACAATGGAACCGAGTTCAAGAATTCCGGTCTTGATGATTATCTTGATGAACTTGGTATTACTCATGAGTTATCTGCTCCCTACACTCCTCAGCAAAATGGCGTCGTGGAGCGCAAGAACAGAACTCTTGTTGAGATGGCTCGCACTATGCTTGATGAATACAAAACGCCTAGTCGTTTCTGGATTGAAGCAATTGACACTGCATGCCACATCATCAACAGAGTATATCTTCACAAATTCTTCAAGAAGACTGCCTATGAACTCCTCACAGACAAGAAACCCAATGTAAGTTATTTCAAAGTCTTCGGTGCTAAATGCTGGATTAGAGATCCTCACCACACCTCTAAATTTGCACCAAAAGCACATGAAGGTTTTATGCTTGGTTACGGAAAGGACTCGCACACCTACAAAGTCTTCAACATCGCCCTTCACAAGGTTGTTGAAACTGTAGATGTCTTGATTCGATGAAACTAATGGCTCGCAAAGAGAGCACCTACCTTCGTGTTAGACGAACCAAGACTTTGAGGATTCAATCAGGTTCAAGGCAACCGAGGATATTATTCCTCTTGAAGAAAGCTGAAGAATTCATTCCTGTCTGTGAAGAACGTCGAGCTGATGCACTGAAGAAAATCTTTGAAGAAAATGGTGCTGAGGAAAATGATCAAATTCCTCGAAGACAACCAGCTCATCCTCGCGTTGCAAAAGAAGTGCAAGTTGACAAGATCATCGATGACATTGAAGCGCTAGGTCCTCTCACACGCTCAAAAGCTTCACATTTATCTAACTTTTGTGGGCACTATGCTTTTGTCTCTATCACAGAGCCCACTAAGGTAGATGAAGCATTTACGGGCGGAGTGGATTCAGGCCATGCAAGAGGAATTACATCGATTCGAGCTCAACAACGTCAGGAACTGGTCAAACGTCCGAGATCCTCGCAAGCATAATATCATTGGCACAAAGTGGATCTATCGCAACAAGCAAGATGAAAATGGTCTTGTGGTGAGGAATAAGGCACGACTAGTAGCTCAAGGCTACACGCAGTTGAAGGAATTGATTTCGATGAAACTTTTGCACCTGTTGCTAGACTTGAGTCTATTCAACATATTACTACGCCTATGCTAACCATCACAATATCACTTTATATCAAATGGATGTGAAAAGTGCATTCCTCAATGGTAAGCTTGAGGAAGAAGTATATGTTGCTCAACCACCGTGTTTTGAAGATCCAAAGAATCGACAAAGTCTTCAGACTAAATAAGGCTCTCTATGGCCTCAAGCAAGCCCCTCGGGCGTGGTATGATACATTGAAGGAATTCTTCGTGAAGAATGGCTTCACACCCGGTTCACTCGACCCTACTCTCTTTACTAAATCATATGATGGTGAACTGTTTGTGTGCCAAATATATGTTGATGATATTATCTTTGGCTGTACTAACCAACGTTATAGTGATGAATTTGCCTATATGATGAGTGAAGAATATCAAATGTCTATGATGGGAGAGTTGAAATTCTTCTTAGGTCTTCAAATTAAATCAACAACACAATGGCATATTCATATCTCAGAGAAATACCTCAAAGATGTCACGAAGAAATTCGGCATGCAAGATTGCAAAGGTGTCAAAATTCCTATGCCCACAAATGGCCATCTATGCCTTGATGAAAATGGTATTGACTTCGATCACAAGGTATACCGCTCCATGATTGGTTCTTTATTGTATTTATGTGCATCTAGGCCAGATATAATGCTTAGTGTATGCATGTGTGCCCGATTTCAAGCTACACCAAGGAATCACACCATAAAATTTGTGAAGCATATTCTTCGATATCTAGCTCACACACCAACACTAGGATTATGGTACCCCAAGGGCTCTACTTTTGATCTCATTGGATATTACGACTCGACTATGCTTTGGTGATCGTGTGGACCGCAAGTCAACATCTGGTACTTGTCATTTCCTCGGACGATCTTTGGTCCATTGGTCCTCGAAGAAAGCGAACTGCGTATCAACATCCCCTTTGCGGAAGCTGAATACATTGCTCTTGGCTCGTGTTGTGCTCAATTGTTATGGATGAAGCAAACCCTCAAGGACTATGGCACCAACGTGAAGAATGTGCCTCTCTCGTGACAATGAGAGTGCCATCAAGATTGCTCACAACCCAGTTCAGCATTCAAGACAAAGCACATTCAAATTCGTCATCATTTTCTTCGTGATCATGTGTTGAAGGCGATATCTCCATCGAAAGCACGTGAAGGCGAAGAAACGACTAGCTGATATCTTCACTAAGCCCTTGGATGAGAAGAGATTTAGCAAGTTGCGGTGTGAGCTAAATATCTTAGAATCTTCGAATGTTCTTTGAAAAGGACACACATCCTAACACTTATGCAAAATTTGATGACTTAGATGTGCAACACATGAAGAAACGTTTTTCTTCAATCAATGAAGAATAACACTCTAAGTGTGAAGAAATTAATGAAGAAATTGATTCTCAGAACCCTACGACAATTGTACGCGGTGTCTGAAATCATCATTCTTATCTGATTGGGTCACGCCACCACCAAAGTTGAAAATCTTCAATTTGAGTTTTTCCTCAATTTTTGAAATTCCTCGATTTTTCAAATTCTTCAACTTTGCAAATTCTTCCTTTGTTTCCGTCGTCTTTCTTCATTGGCTATATAAATATTTGGATTTATGTCCTCTCGGCATTCACTTATGGCTATTTCTTCAAATCGCGTTTTACGCTAAGTGAATGTGATCGGACCCTTCCCCTCTATGCTATACTCAACCCAATCCATTCACAAATTCTTCATGTGCGTTCTACTTTGAAACTCGTTCAAATTCTTCACTTTGTGTCCTTGACAAATGAAGAAATTGCGACGGAACTTTAAAAGCGAATCTTATCCAAATTTCAATTTTACCGCTCAAACCGTTCCGCATCCCTCGATCGCTTTACGATCTCCACTACCTGATGCGTGTGTGACACATGTCGTGAGAAGGGAAGCGGTCAGAACGCGTTAAGTCCTAAATCTTGGACGATCCGTTTTTTCACCGTGGCTATAAATACCCTCTCTCCCTTCCTCACTCTTTTACTTCACGACTCCTCTCTCCCGCTCGAGCTCCTCGAAACCCTAAGCGCCGCGCTATTCCATCGTCAGCCGGTGAGGAAAAGCTTCCTTTGCCTTGACCTCTTCGCCCGACGTACTCGCGCCGACCGTGGAATTTCTTCACTCCGCCCGTCGCCGTAGCTGATTTCCTCTGCCAAGTTAGGGTGGAGAAGATCTGAGCAGACGAACTTCTAAACTGTTCATCTCGGTTAAATGCGTGTTCTTCACTTGAGTAAATTAAAAGTTACTTTTATTTACTCGCTTTGATTCTCAAATTTTCTTCAAAATCTTCAAAGGTGTTTATTTCAAATTCTTCACACATATGAACATCTCAAATCTCTTGACTCATTTCTCTAAGCAATGATTTTCTTTAAGATTCCTCAATTGTGTGGATCTTGATCTATACAACTCGAACCTAAGATAAAGAACGCTTATTGAAATTCTTCAAGGCTCATCTGGTCAAAATCCTCAAACTTGTTCTTTTGAAAAACCTTCCGAGAACGAGATATGACCTCTCCAAATTCCTCGCACCTATACTCTGTTCACGGTACAAATGTCCATTCTTTGAATCCCTAGGTTCTCATCAACTTAACTCATTTGCAGCGTTCCTCGAAGAAAAACTGCACACTTCTTGAGAACTCATTTGTTCAATTTCCTCAAGCCCGAAGAAAATGGCAGATGGTAAGAAGCCGCAGAAGGGAGGAAAGAAACCAGAGGTTATGACAGCGTTTGAAATCCCACGAGGATATATATGTGACTCGCACTCCGGATGAAGAAAGTAAAAATCAACGCAAGGTGCGTATTCGTAAGATTGAGCGGAGATGGGCACGGAATGGAGGGAATATAGATATGTAACTCCTAAGTACATGAAGAAATTCGCTTTAAATCCTCCATGCCCAAGAGCTCCTTTGGCACTGGCCAAATAGCTGATCCCACTAGCGTCCAAACGCGGTGAGGACTTTCCTAAGGAATGGGCTAAACGCCAAGCAAAATTGGCAAAGCAAGCAAAGGAAGCGATGAAGAAATTCAATGAGGATTCCGCCATTGCTATCGCCACGAAGGTCTCGGTCAAACCGAAGAAATCAATGCAAAAGAAGCCTGCTTATAAGCCAAGTGCTTCATCATCTCGCCCTCACGGCCAAGTTCCTCGACAGCACCTTCCAAGCAAATTCCTCAAGCTGCTGCTGCTCCATCAAAGTCCTCAATCGCTCCGTCAAAACCTTCGGGTTCACTGTGCACCTAGCTACATGTCAGCGGACTGCTGGATTTTCAATTGCCTCGAGCATCTCTGCAAGTTCCTCAAGCTCCCATTCCTTCAAGCGGCCCGACTCATTTGAAGACCAAAGCAACAATTGGCGAGGTCCTCGGCCTAGCCCGGCGAAGAAAATGGTTGCATTCCATGTGCCATCGAGGATGAGGCATCCGATGAAGAACTTCGTAGAAATCATCGAGACCGACAAGCAAGGGCCGCTAGAGCCAAAGGTACATCTGCCCTTTGCTATTGGACCGAAGATAGTCCTCGACTTTATTGATCTACAGCACGATGATCCCAATACCCCTCTGCTCGATCTTCACTTGACACCGGTCAAAGTCATATGTTGACTCACTTCATAGCTGAAGAAAAATGGAAGTATGAAAAGGCGAGGGAAATCAAAAAGGCTCAATACAGGAAGGAGAAGTTCCTGAAGAAAAACGTTGTCAAGATGACACCTGAGGAGCTTCTCCAAGTCCAGACTGAAATTCAAAACCTCAGCAAAAACTTCGATTCATTCAATGCTGATTGGCAAGGAGCCAAGGACAGATTAAATCAATCGGCGAAGAATCTCACAAGTGTTGCTACACACGCAACGTGAAAATCCTCGGTGAAGCATCGGTTCAGCCCTCTTGAAGAAAAATGTTGATTCGAGGCTGATGAAGAAATTCCAGCCGTGAAGAAGCTGCCAGGCACCCACTAGTGGTGCGCTGAAGAAATTGCTCTAGACAGAGAACTGCATCGGTTGCTCACGAAGAAAATGATCCAAATTCCTCGGCTCCTCCTGCACCAACTCCAACTCCAATTCTTCCATCTGCTTTTGAAGTGAAGAAAACCAAGGCTGCAGAGCAGAGCTGTGAAGAAAAGGAAAGCATCATTGCGTCGATTCTTGTTTGCGAAGAAAATGAAGCCAATGACCAGCTCTGTTGAAAACCCGATTGATGCTATTCCAATTTCCTCCATACCTTCAAAGGAAGTTGTTCCTTTTGGAGAAGAATACGAGATCGGTCGGATCCGATGAAGAACATCCGTCCGGCTTCGTCGAGCAGCTTGATGAAGAAATTGAAGTGGATGCCATCCCTTCAACCCCGATTATTCCCTCTTGAGACTATGAAATTCCTCGGGTTGGTGCCGAGGAAATTGAAGATGAAGATGTGGATATTGGATGCACCACACCAGTGTTCAATGATGATTTTTGGGAAAATCAGCATCCCAATACTCCTCTCTTCACTCCGCTCCAACAAGTTCCGCACTCCCCTGCACAAACTGTCCAAATAGACTCTGAAGAAAATCAACCAACTGGTTACATGCATGAAGAAATTCCAGCCACTAGTCTTTGAAGAAACTGCTGTCTTCTTTGATATTCCTCGACCACAAGTTGAGGAGCAAGTAATTCCTCGGGCTGAAGAAACTGAACTTGTGATTCCCGAGGTGGTGATGCAAATCACAGACACCCCTCTGCCCAAGCGTAAGAATCCGTTCTCAACCAAGCAAAAGTTCAAGGTGAAGATTTCTTTGCCGAGCACGTGTTCTTCATCGAATATAATCCTTATGATTACGCTCGAATTAGGAAGAGGCGCTTACGGACTGCCGGTCAAGCCAACTTCTATTCCTCGGTGCTTTTCAACAAGGACAAAATCTTCGATCATGCTCATATTCCTCATGTGGATATGGAGTCGCCGGAGCTTTGAGCCGATCCTCTGTGTTCTTCACGACGCAGGACTCCTAAGCTTCTGACCGATATTTGTGGATGGAACAAAGAGCTAATTCTTGATTCTATGCAACCACGCATATCACCGGAGATGTCAAGATATCAATTCATGGGTCTTAGATTGGATGACCGAAAACACTCACTACAAGGCTCCTGCAATTGAATTGCTTCGTGCACTTCCTCTCGATCCTCCGATTGATGGAGCTCGTCGGATCTATGAAGAAAAGGAACTTTCAAATCACTATATGCAAGTCTTGATGAAGCCATTGAAGCCAAGGCGAGCACCAAGAACCAAATTCCTCGTCAAGGAATTATTATATGTGCCTCGGACCGTCTATCGAATCTTGACGAAGACTATGAGTCCTATCAAAGGCCACGACTCAAGCGATGAAGAAGTCGTTGGCATCATGAAGAATATGCTTTTCAACATCATCCATGGCGTTCTGTCAATTTCCATGATTTCTTCATGAGGACTCGCTAACATTGCCATGTCACCATTTGAGCTGAAGCCTTATGCGCCTTGGATTATGAGATTCATCGGGACAAGGTCTTCACCGAATTACAAAGGCGATACTTTGAACCACTGCAGCTACACGCCCCGATTGAAGTCCTCAAACGGCCAATTGCCTCGGTGATGAAAAGGGCAAGGCTACTGCTTTGTGATAGATGAAGGTATTCGTCCATTGGATGGACAGTTTCATAAAGCGACATCGTACTCCACAAATGATGACTACGCCACACATGACTCAACAGAAATACCTCGATAAAGCAAAATCCTCAAGGAATCGCACCGAGGTGATGACTGATCGATCGTGAATTACTCCTCGGTCTTCATCGGAAGGTTGATCGCAATCATAAGTGGGTCAAACGTCGGTTTGGCACTCTTCTTTACAACATGACCTCAACTCACAATGCGGTGAAGAAAAACCACTACTATCTTCATGAAACCTTCAAGCGCTCTGGGCTGTTACGTCACATGTCTACAATGAAGAAGAACTGAAATCAATGGGACTCAAGGAAGAATTTGGTAGTCTGCACCTCCTCGAAGAAATTCAAGAAGGTCAAAGTTCCTTCCTTGGTGGCTAGCTCCTATTCTTCATCTCGCGACATCGATGAAAATGAAGATTTGGAAGACAACTTCTGCTGGTCCTACTTCAGCGAACAACCCGACAATCTTTGGCGCTCCGTCTTCAACTTGATGTTCCTCAAGAGCGTTAGTCCTCGGTTTGATCCTTTTGGTCATTCGATGACAAAGGGGAGAAATTTGAGTTAGTCTTCAAGCGGGTCTAGTTTTTGTCTATATACAGTATTTTATCAAGTTACAACTCTCGTTCTTCTGAAACCTTTTATTGGATCGAGTTGTAATCTTAATCCCTATGGTGCTTTGATACTTTTGATGCATTATGTTTTTACACTATGCTTCATAGCAAATCTACTTGTGCTCGATTACGATTGGTATTGATATGCTTTGATCCTTGTTAAGCTCGATCCTCATGAGCTCGATGAAGAGTTTCAAATTCCTCATACGCATTGGACTACGATACTCTTTATGCATTATTTTGCATGCTCGCATATCATCAAGCACCGTATTTCATCATGCATTTCAAATTCTTCATATTATATGTCAAATGCGTGTATGAATTACAAGATATAGGGGAGATCTCCATGATTCAATTCTTCAAGTGTGCATTGCCTCAAAAGCAAATTCCTCACTATGCACATCTTCGTGGGGAGTTCTTCTATATCTTGCAATCAAATTCCTCATTATCAGTATTTACAAGTCATATGTTTATCCTCGTTGAAAACTTAACCCATATTGTCATCAATCACCAAAAGGGGAGATTGTAAGTGCATCTAGTGCCCTTAGTGATTTTGGTGTATTGAAGACTTATAGGTTAAGTAATCGATGCGCTTGTAAGTGTACACAGGTCTATAAGTCTATGAGGAGTTTGATATTTACAGAGAAAGTCGACCCCTAAAATGAATTTCTTCAATCAAGAATTTGATATTCTAAGACTTTACGAAGACTTTGAAAGTGAAGAAATTGGTGTGATTACGAAGACTTGGTATTCGCTGAGGAATATGAAGCGTGAAGACTTTTGTTTTCGTAGTTTCATTTTCTCTTTCTTGAGTCATAGGAAACACCGTCTTTGTTAAAGGGGGTTAGGAAATACTAAGGAAAAATTTCCATTTGATGCTCAACTCAAAATCCTCACCTACCAATCCTTCGAGTGAAGCTTTTGGAAATCTCATACGATTCGGTCAATTTCTTCAAAGGATGAGACGAAGCTCTTCTAGTCACTGAGAATTTGTTCTCGACCGAGGAGTTAGGAATTCGCCATGCGAATTGCCTACACCGTGAGGAACATGATAATACGAGGAATTTGAGAGTCAAATTCCGACCGTTCTTGTCTTCTTGGCCTTGTTGTCCCCAAAATATCTCCACCTAACGCTCATATCTTTGAAGGGCATTTATGTCTTATCATGTCGGGCTGCTCCTAGGCTATAAATAGCCTCCCCTACAACCACTAGTTGGTTGGCTGCTCGAGAGAACTTGACACTTGTCATTTGAGAGCAACCCATCCTCCGAGGACTTTGAGCGAAAATCATCAAGTGAGGAAAAACCAAAAGTGAGGAAAAACCCAAAAGTGAGGAAAAACCCAAAGTGAGGAAAAACCCAAAACCAAACCCCAACAAACCCAAAGTGATTGAGCATCATCAAGAAATTGATCCCGCGTGGATCCGGCGCTTTTACCTTTGAAGACTGTGCTTCTTCCAGACGGTTAGGCGTCACGGTCTAGAGCATCCAAGAGGACTTGTGGATCGCCGAGTGACCAAGTATGTGAAGGTTTGGAAGTCGCCTGAAGACTTACCACGAGTGATTGGACGAGGTCTGTGTGACCTTAGTTCAAGGAGAATACGGTGAGGACTTGGTGTCTGAGCTGCGTGCTCGATGGTAGGTGTCCGGACTGTGTCCTCGAAGTTTAAATACTCGGCCGCTCCAACCAGACGTACAAGCTGAGACAGCGGTTGGAACTGGTCTACCAAATCATTGTCTTCACCAACCTAATCGGTTCTATTTCCTCAACCCTTTTATTTCCTCATAAGCGTGTTGAGTGTTTGTCATATCTGTGTTTGAAGACTTTGATCAAGACTTTCTCAATTTCCTCGGTTCAATTTCTTCACCGCTTTGTCTTCATCTTGTGCTATCCTGTGATTACGCTTTTTGTACTCTGTGATTGTCTTCATTTCATCATGATGACTATGCCTCGTAATCTGCTATGCTTACTTCTGAGTACTTATTCCGCTGCATGTATTTCTTCGCTAAGGAATTTCCTCACCGGCAAATTCCTCAGTGAAGAATTTGTAAAATTCTCTAAAAATCGCCTATTCACCCCCCCTCTAGTTGATATAACGCACTTTCATTCACCATCAGTTTGTCGAGAGGAATGAACCACCTCTCCAGTACCGATTAATCTTTGACAGGAGTCACCCTGTCAATATTGTTCTCCCTGCTCCTGCTCTCTTTGACTTTCAGGCAAAAGGAAGATATTTTATAACCAGAGGGGAGGCAAATGAGTACGAAAGGAGGACGAGGGCAGCTCGCCTCCAAGCTGCAGCCCACGATGCAATAGCCACTGCATCTCAGTACGACCCTAGCTATAACTTTGGATATCCGCCAGGCCATCCGTGGCAATAAACCAACTTAGGCCAAAAGCCTAAGCTTGGGGGAGTACGTATTTCCCACCGACATTAAATTTATGTTCACACACTCATTGCTAGATGTCAGTGCTCATACTTTTTCACTGTAATATCCATGCTAGTTTATTTTGTTTTCCCAGTTTTCTTCTACTGTGTTTAATAAACCTTACGAAAACCAAAAAATTAGTTGTAGCTTTTAGTTAGTTTACTTTTCTTGCTGTAGTAATAACTAAAAAGAAAACCCAAAAATATTTCCCGTCCTTCTTTTGCTTGTTGGGAGCTTTCCCGTGTAAATAGTTTTATTTCTTTTCTTTTCTTTGGGGGTCGATAGGAGAAGACCATGATGAAATTGTTGAAGTGGCTCTTATATGCATTATTGTTGAGTTAACCAAGAGCCCATATTGCCTTGTCTTCTCCTGTTTATTGAATGCTCGCAGATTCCAGCTTAGTCCAATGCACATGCACTCTTATTATTATTCACATCGTTCGGTCATGCAAGTGAAAGGCAACTATGGCGATATATGATGGACTGATTGAGATGAGAGAAGCTGGTATGAACTCGACCTCTCTTGTTTTTGTAAATATGATTAGTTCATCATTCCTGATTCAGCCTATTATGAATAAACATGTTTGCAATGACAATTAGAGATCATAGTTGCTCATGCCATGCTTAATTAGCTAGGAGTTTATAATGGTCTACCTTGCGTGCCAACATGCTATTAAAATGGTTGTGATGTGGTATAGTGGGGTGGTATCCTCCTTTGAATGATTTAAGTGACTCGACTTGACACATGTTCACACATGTAGTTGAAACAAATCAACGTAGCCTTCACGATATTTATGTTCATGGTGGATTATATCCTACTCATGCTTGCACTTAATGTTTATTAATTTTAATGCATGTTCATGACTCTTGTCGCTCTCTAGTTGGTCGCTTCCCAGTCTTTTGCTAGCCTTCACTTGTACTAAGAGGGAATACTGCTTGTGCATCCAATCACTTAAACCCCAAAGTTATGCCATATGAATCCACTATACCTTCCTATATGCGGTATCTACCCGCCGTTCCAAGTAAATTTGTATGTGCCAAACTCTAAACCTTCAAATGAAATTCTGTTTTGTATGCTTGAATAGCTCATGTATCAACTAGGGCTGTCCGTATCTTCCATGCTAGGCGGGTTATTCTCAAGAGGAGTGGACTCCGCTCCTCACTCACGAGAAAATGGCTGGTCACCGGGATGCCCAATCCCGTGCTTTATGCAAACTAAATCAAAATAATTGCAAACAAAACTCCCCACAGGACTGTTGTTGTTAGTTGGAGGCACTCGTTGTTTCGAGCAAGCCATGGATTGATGCTTGTTGGTGGAGGGGGAGTATAAACTTTACCATTCTGTTTGGGAACCGCCTATAATGTGTGTAGCATGTAAGATATCGCCATCTCTTGGTTGTTATGTTGACAATGAAAGTATGCCGCTCAAAATATTATCTATCTCTGCTTTAAAATCGAGCTCTGGCACCTCTACAAATACCTGCTTCCCTCTGCGAAGGGCCTATCTATTTACTTTCATTTGAGTCATCACCCTCTTATTAAAAAGCACTAGCTGGAGAGCACTACTGTCATTTCCATCCATTACTATTAATTTATATTGGGTATGACTATGACTGGATCTCTTTTACCATGAATTACAATGTCTAGTCAGTCCTTGATCTTTAGACGTGCTCTGCATTTATGTTTTGCGGTCTCAGAAAGGGCTAGCGAGATACCATCTTGTTATATCATATCATGATTGTTTTGAGAAAGTGTTGTCATCCGAGATTTATTATTATTGCTTGCTAGTTGATTATGCCATTGACATGAGTAAACATGAGACCTAAGAGTTATTGTGAATGTGGTTAGTCATAATCTTTGCTGAAAACTTGAATGCCGGCTTTACATATTTACAACAACAAGAGCAAACAGAGTTTGTAAAAGTTTTTCTTTATCACTTTCAGTTTATCAACTGAATTACTTGAGGACAAGCGAAGGTTTAAGCTTGGGGGAGTTGATATGTCTCCGTCGTATCTACTTTTCCAAACACTTTCGCCCTTATTTTGGACTCTAACTTGCATGATTTGGATGGAACTAACCCGGACTGACGCTGTTTTCAGCAGAATTGCCATGGTGTTTGTCGGTGTCAAAACCGGCGGATCTCGGGTAGGGGGTCCCGAACTGTGCGTCTAAGGCAGATGGTAACAGGAGGCAGGGGACACGATGTTTACCCAGGTTCGGGCCCTCTCTATGGAGGTAATACCCTACTTCCTGCTTGATTGATCTTGATGATATGAGTAGTACAAGAGTTGATCTACCACGAGATCGTAGAGGCTAAACCCTAGAAGCTAGCCTATGGTTTGATTGTTGTTGTCCTACGGATTAAACCCTCCGGTTTATATAGACACCGGAGGGGGCTAGGGTTACACATAGTCGGTTACAATGGGAGGAGATCTACATATCCGTATTGCCAAGCTTTCCTTCCACGCCAAGGAGAGTCCCATCCGGACACGAGACGAAGTCTTCAATCTTGTATCTTCATAGTCCAACAGTCCAGCCAAAGGATATAGTCCGGTTGTCCGGATACCCCCTAATCCAGGACTCCCTTAGTATCCCCTGAACCAGGCTTCAATGACGATGAGTCCGGCGCGCAAATTGTCTTCGGCATTGCAAGGCGGGTTCCTCCTCCGAATACTCCATAGAAGATCTTGAACACAAGGACAGTGTTCGGCTCTGCAAAACAAGTTCCACATACCACCGTATAGAGAATAATATTTCCACAAATCCAACCTGCTGACATATTTGATATCATACCACGGCCCGGTTATTATCGAACCGTTTTTCTCAACCAGCCTTGGCGCATATTGCGAGGTGGTTTCCTTGGCACGTCTTGTCAAAGCAGAGATCGTGTCCCCTTATCATGTGATTTTCATCAATACGGACGTGGGTAACCCAATCGTGCCCGTTGGTATGACTCCTCGATTATAGGCAAGTCCCAAACGGTCACGAGGAGGACGCTTGGTATTCACCTTCTTTATAAAGAGACCAAGGCCAATCTTTTTTTTATTCCTCAAACTCAATCGAATCCCTCCCACGCCTCGAGTTCCAACACCCAAAGCTCAGGTCAGGCGCTTCGGACCTTCAATCATGTCCGGATCCAACCTTCAAGGTAGGTGGATGCCCTCCTCCGTCACGGAGGAAGACGTCAAAAAGTTAAGAGAGGCCAGGTTTTTGACCGGCGAGATCGCGCACCGGCTGCCTGCTCGAGGGCAGGTCATTCTACTCCCAAATCCGGCGAGAGCGTCGTGTCCATATCTCACTTCCTTCGAGGGCTAGGCCTCGCTCTAGATCCCTTCGTGAGGGGGCTCATGTTCTATTACGGGCTGGATTTCCATGATTTGGCTCCGGATTCTATTCTCCACATCTCATCTTTTATCGTCGTGTGCGAAGCTTTCCTCCGCATCACCCCTCACTTCGGCCTGTGGCTCAAGATCTTCCAAGTGGAGCCGAAGATGATCAAGGGGAGGCACGCGGAGTGCGGAGGCGCCGTAATAAGCAAAAGTGTCGATGCCCCATGGCCCGAGGGTTCTTTCCAGGAGGTGTCCAGCTTATGGCAACAAGAGTGGTTTTATGTCACAGCTCCCAGGGGTACCAAATGGGTGGCTCCCCCTGCCTTTCGCTCGGGCTCCCCTCCATGACTAACGTCATGGATCAACAAGGGGCTAGACCGGGGGCCAGTAAAGGATGTACCCATGCTGCAGAGCCGCATCTGAGATCTCCTCGAAAGAGATATTAGTCTGGTTACGGTAACGCAAGTGATGTTACTTCATCGAATCCTGCCCTGCAAACATCGTCCCCTCCGCCTATGGGAGTTCAACCCGGAGGGACCGCGAGCTATTCAGCACTTCCTCGGCATGACGCTCGAGGAGATGTACAAATTGTACTTCGGACCACAAGTAATGTGTCCGGATACCACCGAGGACGCGGGTCTGAGCTGCAATCGTCCAGACACCCAAGTAAGTCGCCATGTGGCCGAACACGTTGTATTTTTATTCATCACAACATTATTCTGAAAAGTCGCTCTTTGACCAGGACTGGATAGCAAAGGCGAAGATGATCAGGTGTCCGGCCCCCCTCCCCGAGGTCTCACTGGATCCGGTACTAGCCAGGATGTTGGAGCTCGTGCCTTACCAAGCGCCCTCAGGGGAAGATAAAGGTGAGAAGAAAGAGGCTAACGCCTCCGCAAAGGAGGATAACCGGGGAGAAGAAGCCGAAGTTCCCTCTCCCCAAGGAAGGAAGAGGACCGCCTCTGAAGGCCCGAAGACAATAGTCTCCAAACGGGGGAAGAAATCTTTGCCAGAGGGTCCTGCCCCAGGGGATACCCCGGCCGCATGATGCCCGCAAGGGGATCATCCCTCCATCGAGCTGTAAGTAAAAAAGGGGTTTAACAGTAAAAAAACATCCTACTTTACCTCTGAGGAAAATAACCGAAACATTTGTCTTATAGTCCGGATCATAGCCCTTCTCGGCAGAGTTCGTCTTCGGGGGATCTTCTACTGGAGATGATGGAGAGTGAAACGCCTCCCCACGCCGTCCCGCCTTACAAGGCGGGCGACCTTGAGGTGTCGTCTCGGAGGGCTTCTCCCGATCCGGCAAGGCCAGAGGGTAATTCTTTGGCCACCCGAAGTCCTCAGTATCCGGCTCTTGAAGAGAGCAACCGGAAGAGTCCGGCTCCGCCTGTTATGCGGTCGGACGCACTGAAGGATCTGCTAGAGCAGGCGGCTGTCTCAGAAGCGCATCGAGCTGAAAGCGGGTTACATGAAGCCTTTATGAGTCTGCTGAGAGGTTTTGAGGTACGTGAAATAGTGTGTATTTTTGACAGTACCGCACTTGTTTTAGATGTGCCCTGTGCAGATAGTAGCCCCTGAGACTCTGGTTGCCGTCGGAAACGGCGGCAAACAGAGGAACATAGTCCCAGGTAACAATACGGCCGTCTTCATATGCAGGTGGCGGGAGGTCCGGTGGCTAGCAGGACTGGTGAGGTTGCCGAGCTAAAGCGGCAACTTGACGCGGCAGATGCCGACATCGTGCTTGTCAACAAGCGGCTTGACGAGGCGCAGGGTATGTAATTTCTCCGGTGATCAACATATAGTAAGAGGAGCCTGATGCCAGTATCTTTAACATGTTGTGACTGCAGATGGAGCTGCGGCAGTGGAGACCCTTCGGGCGGAACTTGCCCGAGCCAAAGAACAAGACAGGAAAAGCGATGCGGCCGCTCTAAAGGCGGTCAAAGAGCTGAGAGCCGAACATGCCGCTCATGGCCGAAGCAAGGAAGAAATAGCCAAGATGGCTGTGGATTTGAAGGACGCCGCCGACCGTTACAAGCTTCTCAAAAATGAAGATCAAGCGAAGATGACTGACCTGGAAAAGGCCATGGCGGCGGCCAAGGACGCCCGCTCTACAATTAGAGTGATGAAGGAGGAGCTGCGTCACCCTGAGGATATCGCGGCTGGCAAGCCCTTTATGCTGCGGATGAAGTTCGTAGATCCTAAGTACGCTCCTCTTGATCGGATGTGGAGCTCCGCAGACGATTATCTCGATTTGGTGGCGAGTGCCGCTGATGCGGCCGAATACTTCAAAGATAAAAAAGATCGCGAAGTGGAGAAGCTGTTCTGGTTACAATTTAATGCTCCAGCGCGTCCGCTCCCGTTGAATGAACGGATGGCCGAATGGGCCGAGCTCCACAGGTTGTCCAGGCTCGCCATGAGGTCTGTTGTGGATCATTTGTGGCCGGAAGGGCCAAGGACAAACAGTTATTTTAGTGTGGTGCAGCAATTCTGTGGTGTTGTGTCGCGCATCAACACTATGAAGAAGTCGGCGTGCATCGAGGGTGCGCGGATGGCGCGTGTCCGTGTTAAGACATACTGGGCAGAGATGGAGGCCACCGCGATTGCAACCCCGAGTTCGGCCATTGGCCGAGTGGCTGCCGAGCACTACTTTGACGAAGTCCTTGAAGGTGCTCGTTCAATAGAAGCTCAGTGCTCGAAGAATATTATGTTCTAATGACATGTATTCCCATTGAAAAACAATGTTTTACTTAATTGTAAAGGCTATTTTTATACTTTTGCCTGAAAGTGTTATGATGCCTCCTGTGCGGCCGTTTATGTATATATTACCTGAAAGTTTGCAGTCGTCGGCTTCATCCCCCATGCATATAATGCGGGGGTGTTCGCAGAAGACGCGTGTTCACACTTGATCCAACGTCTTGGTCCATTAAGGAGGTGATAGCGCAGCGAACTAGGCAATCAGACTATATTGCTTTAACACTTTCACTTAGCCATAGGAGTTTGATTGGGGCTACTATATAGCCTGGTGGCTCAGCGCTCATCCGACACGGGCGCGGTCATGCCTGACCGGAAACAGCCCTTTGTTAATGCGGAGGAATCCGAAGATTCCGATAAGTCATCGAGGTGGTTGACAAGCCTCTCGCTTTATCATGACGGTCGGTTTCGGCTTTCTCTCTTTGAGGTGCTCGTCAAGACTAGCTGTGGCACAATCACGATAGTTCTCCACGGTGCCGCCTTAGCCGATAGAGCGGAACGTAAGGTAGCAAAACTTCAGAGCCTGGCAAACCCAACATTTGACCAAAGACATGATTCAAGTTGATGCATATAAGGCCAAACTTCATGACGCCGAACACTCCCTAAGGTGTTCGGTCTTTGTAGTATATACCGGGCTAAACAATGACCTTGGTAATGAGCCCCTAGTGTCCGGGTACGTGCAATATTCTGACGTGGCCACATGCCAAGAACGCCAACATCCTTCTCGGTTATATTGAGAATCCGGAGGATGCGAACAACGAAAGATAGTAAAAAAGGTTTACGCAGGGTCTTAATCTAAAGAGAAACCTTTGAACGGGTCCCTGCTGCACGTCTGCGCCTGTGTCTCCGTTGTCGTATCACGGGCCGGGTGTAGCACGATTGTCATCTGTAACAGAGAGGAACTTAGTTGAAAGTCGTCGAGCAAAAAATTGGCTATTATAAATAAACCGTATTAAAAGTCAAGATGGGTAAAGTTGAGTCGTATTATCGCTGGGAAGCCCCTGGTACTGCCTGGGAGGGTGTAACCATTAAACCAGTCTCAAGTATATCCAATGATTGTCCGGACCCGTCGAATCAGATCCTTGGTCTTAACGTCCCGTCATCTGTTCTGGTTGGTGAGGCCGTCTAGTGTTCGGCTGTTAAAGCAGCCGTACGTTCTTCTGCGTGAAAGAAGCGCTCGACATTTCCATTTAATGTGATGATGCCATGTGGACCGAGCATCTTAAGCTTAAGAAAAGCGTAGTGCGGTATTGCATTAAAACGAGCGAAAGCCGCTCGTCCGAGTAGTGCTTGATAGCCACTTCGGAATGGAGCAATGTCGAAGGTTAGCTTTTCGCTTCGGAAGTTGTCAGGCGAGCCGAACACAACCTCTAGTATTAGAGAGCCCGTGCAGCGGGCCTCTGTGCCTGGTATTACCCCCTTGAAGGTAGCATTACTGTGGCTGATTTTTGTTGGGTTTATTCCCATTTTGCGGACTGTGTCCTGATATATCAGGTTTAGACTACTGCCGCCGTCCATGAGGACTCGTGTGAGATGGTACCCGTTTATTATTGGGTCTAACACCAACGCAGCCAATCTTCGGGCCGGATACTTGTAGCGTGATCCCTGTGATCAAAAGTGATCGGTCGGGACGGCCAAGGGTTGAACTTGGTGGTGATGGGTTCTAGGACGTGTATGTCTTGGAGTGCGGTTTTGCTTCTCCTCCTCATCACTTGCACCATGTTTACCGTTTTGACTTCCGGTGGGAATTTCTTCTGTTCCCCCGGTCCCTTGCTGGCGAGGCTCATCCTCGTCTTCGCTTGGTGTGTCCTCCCCCTTGTGTTCGGCGTTTAGCTTGCTGGCCTGCTTGAAGACCCAGCATTCTCTGTGGGTATGATTTGCAGGTTTATCGGGGGTGCCGTGGATCTGACATAGTTTGACTAGGATCTTGTTTAGGCTATTCGGACCACCTCTGTTGCCCTTGAAGGGCTTTTTTCACTGACCGGTCAGAGCCACGAATCCGGCGTTCTTCGCCGTGTTAGCTGGGCTGTCTTCTTTATTCCCACTTGTTTTTTCTTGCGTCGCGGTTTTCCATTGCCGTCCTCGACTTGGATGTGCTTGGGTCGCTGGTGCTACTTGGGCTAACCAATTTGTCCTCGCCTTGCATAGCGGGTCATGAGGCTTGTTAGAGCTGCCATTGTTCTCGGCTTTTCTTGGCCGAGGTGTCTGGCAAGCCATTTGTCTCGAACGCTGTGCTTGAAAGCTGCTAAGGCTTCAGCGTCCAGACAGTCGACAATTTGGTTCTTCTTAGTGAGAAACCTGTTCCAAAGCTTTCGGGCTGACTCTCCGGCTGTTGAATTATATGACTTAAATCGTCAGCGTCCGGAGGTCGGACATAAGTCCCTTGAAAATTAGCCCGAAAAGCGTTCTCGAGCTCCTCCCAACTTCCAATGGAGTTTTCGGGGAGGCTTTTCAGCCAGTGCCGAGCTAGTCCTTTGAGCTTGAGGGGCAAGTATTTGATGGCATGGAGATCGTCTCCGCGAGCCATATGAATATGGAGGATGAAGTCGTCAATCCAGACCCCAGGGTCTGTGGTCCCGTCGTACGCCTCTATGTTCACTGGTTTGAACCCTTCTGGAAATTCATGGTCTAATACTTCGTCGGTGAAACATAGGGGGTGTGCGGCACCTCTGTACTTAGCTGTGCCATGGCGTTCGGATGGTTGTGATATTTGGTTTTGGTTGAGTGCTGGAGCGTGTTTCCTTGATCCATAGATGGATCTGTTTGCGTCGGTCTTTTGATGCGAGTCCTTGCGTAGGTCATGTACTGACTTATGTGCGACCTCGTTGGCCGCTCTGACGCGGCCACGGGGTCGTCGATCCGACCGGTCGGCAGTTTTATTTTTTGACTATGGGGGCTCTAAGGCCTCGTCGTCGAATTCAGGCAGCAGCTTTCGCTTGGGGTAGCTCTTCGTGTGGCGACTGTCACCATACTTTTCTGCCGTATCAAGCACTTTATACCATCTACTGTTGAGTGTATTTTGTGCGGCCTTGAGCCTTTGCTTCTACTTCTTCAAACTTCTCGCAGTGGTGATAAGCCTTCTACGGAGGTTCTCTTGCTCTAGCTGCCTTTCCGGGATGATGTGTTCATCGTCATCCAGACTGGTTTGTTCTCCAGAGACGGGTTGATTAGCTTGACACTCGGCGTTGCCGTGTTCGGACAGCGGCTCCGTACTTTGTTTGTCTGCTGGCTCACTCTGCTCTGTCGCTGGGTCTATTTGCTTGTCGTTTCCTCCGGATTCGACCAGGGTATTATTTATTCTTGCGCTGTTATCGCTGTTTTTGCCGAGGCGGGATTTGGGGCGGCGCTTACGGCGCCACTTTGATTGCTTCTCGAGGAAGCTATCTTTCTTCCGTTCCTCGTCATCATTTTCTTTGGGTGTATCCACCATGTAGATGTCATGTGATGAAGTGGTGGTCCAGCGCCCTATTGGCGGTGGTTCCTGTTCGTCTCCTGCATCGCTGTCCATACCATCGATGTCTTCGGAATTGAAGTCTAGCATGTCGGTTAAATCCTCGACAGTGGCTACTAAGTGGGTGGTGGGTGGGGAGTGAATTTCTTCGTCATCCGCATCCCATTCTAGCCGAACGTAGTTCGGCCAAGGTTCTCCTGACAGGGAGAGAAACCTTAACGAGTTTAGCACATCGCCGAAGGGCGAGTGCTGAAAGATATCCGCGGAGGTGAACTCCATGATCGGAGCCCAATCGGATTCTATAGGCATGAGCGCAGGCGGTTCGGAGTCCGTGGCCAGAGACGAGTCGGCTTCACGGCTCTCGTGAAGGGTAAGGTTAGTATTCGGCTCTATCGCCACTGAGGGTGCGGCTTCCAAGGCGGGGTCCATCCGCCCGTCCTCGGGTGGCGCGACCTGTTCCGAATTAATGGCCGGAGAGGTTGCTGGCGTGATTTCCCGAACACTGCCCGACGTAGATCGTGCTCATTGTGATCGTGTGGCACACCTGGCATGGGATCGAATCCGTCGAAGATCAAGTCTCCGGGAATATCGGCAGTGTAATTCGAGTTTCCAAACCTGACCTGATGGCCAGGGGCGTAGCTGTCGATCTGCTCCAGATAGCCAATCGAGTTGGCTCGCAGTGCGAAGCCGCCGAATACAGAGATCTGCCCGGGAGGAAGACCTCACCCTGGACCGCATCGTTACCGATGATCGAAGGAGCCATCAAGCCTTATGGTGACGACACAGTGGAACTCTCAATGAAAGCACCAATGTCGGTGTCAAACCCGGCGGATCTCGGGTAGGGGGTCCTGAACTGTGCGTCTAAGGCGGATGGTAACAGGAGGCAGGGGACACGATGTTTACCTAGGTTCGGGCCCTCTCTATGGAGGTAATACCCTACTTCCTGCTTGATTGATCTTGATGATATGAGTAGTACAAGAGTTGATCTACCACGAGATCGTAGAGGCTAAACCCTAGAAGCTAGCCTATGGTATGATTGTTGTTGTCCTCTGGACTAAACCCTCCGGTTTATATAGACACCGGAGGGACTAGGGGTTACGTAGTCGGTTACAATGGGAGGAGATCTACATATCTGTATCGCCAAGCTTGCCTTCCACGCCAAGGAGAGTCCCATCCGGAAACGAGACGGAGTCTTCAATCTTGTATCTTCATAGTCCAACAGTCCGGCCAAAGGATATAGTCCGGCTGTCCGGATACCCCCTAATCCAGGACTCCCTTAGTGTTATTTATGTGCAGAAACAAAAGTTCTCGGAATGACCTGAAACTCCACGGAACTTATTTATGGAAAATATTAAAAATATTGGCGAAAGAATCAAGGCCAGGGGGCCCACCACCTGTCCACGAGGGTGGGGGGCGCGCCCCCTGCCTCGTGGGCCCCTTGGAGCTCCACCGACCTCAACTCCAACTCCATATATTCGTGTTCGGGGAGAAAAGAAATGAGAGAGAAGGATTCATCACGTTTTACGATACGGAGCCGCCGCCAAACCCTAAAACCTCTCGGGAGGGCTGATCTGTAGTTCGTTCGGGGCTCCGGAAAGGGGAATCCGTCACCATCGTCATCATCGCAACCATCCTCCATCACCAATTTCATGATGCTCACCGCCGTGCGTGAGTAATTCCATCATAGGCTTGCTGGACGGTGATCGGTTGGATGAGATTTATCATGTAATCGAGTTAGTTTTGTTAGGGTTTGATCCCTAGTAATCACTATGTTCTGAGATTGATGTTGCTATGACTTTGCTATGCTTAATGCTTGTCACTAGGACCCGAGTGCCATGATTTCAGATCTGAACCTATTATGTTTTCATGAATATATGTGAGTTCTTGGTCCTATCTTGCAAGTCTATAGTTACCTACTATGTGTTATGATCCGCAACCCGAAGTGACAATAATCGGGACCACTCCAGTGATGACCATAGTTTGAGGAGTTCATGTATTCACTATGTGTTAATGCTTTGGTCCGGTACTCTATTAAAAGGAGGCCTTAATATCCCTTAGTTTCCATTAGGACCCCGCTGCCACGGGAGGGTAGGACAAAAGATGTCATGCAAGTTCTTTTCCATAAGCACGTATGACTATATCGGAATACATGCCTACACTATATTGATGAATTGGAGCTAGTTCTGTGTCACCCTATGTTATGAATGTTACATGATGAACCGCATCTGGCATAATTCTCCATCACCGATCCAATGCCTACGAGCTTTTCACATATTGTTCTTAGCTTATTTACTTTTCGGTTGCTACTGTTACAATCACTACAAAACCCAAAAAATATTACTTCTGCTATCATTACCGTTACTTCCATACTACTTTGCTACTAAATACTTTACTACAGATATTAAGTTATCCATGTGCGGTTGAATTGACAACTCAACTGCTAATACTTGAGAATATGCTTTGGCTCCCCTTGTGTCGAATCAATAAATTTGGGTTGAATACTCTACCCTCGAAAACAGTTGCAATCCCCTATACTTGTAGATTATCACGCGCCTCGCTGCATACTTTAATATACCTATTAGGCATTATGAGAAGGAAGAAAAATTGTTGCCTACTGTTCTTGTAGATTACAAGAGTATGGTTGCACATGATTTCATTGTTAAGAACAGGAAAAAGGAGCTTAACTATAGACTGTTATTTGATAAAAATCACCCTGAGACTATTACCTTGCCTGCTCCTTCCTTGTTTGATTTATCTGCAGGTGCGTACCTTGTTCCGTTGGGGTCTGTTCACGCCTACCGGAACCCCACCTCAGCTACAGAGCCAGATCCGAAACCAAAATTTGTTCCTCCACGCCAATCTGTTTACCAGTGGAATCCAGAGGAGATGGCCAGCCAGTGGCAACCTGAGGCTTCATCTCAGTACGACCCCAACTACAACTTTGATCCACGGGCATAAACCAACTTAGGCCAAAAGCCTAAGCTTGGGGGAGTACGTATTTCACACCGACATTACATTCATGTCCACACACTCATTCTAGTTGTCGGTGCTCATACTTTTTCACTGTAATATCCATGCTAGTTTATTTTCCTTTTTATGCTTTTTTCTTGTGTGTTTGATAAACCTTAAGAAAACCAAAAAAATAGTTGTAGCTTTTAGTTAGTTTACTTTCTTGCTATAGTAGTAATAATTAAAAGAAAACCCAAAAATATTTCCTGTCCTTCTTTTGCTTGTTGGGAGCTTTCCCGTGTAAATACTTTTTATTTCTTTTCTTTCCTTTGGGGGTCGATATGAGAAGATCATAATGAAAATGTTTAAGTGGCTCTTATATGCATTATTGTTGATTTAACCAATAGCCCATATTGCCTTGTCTTCTCCTGATTATTGAATGCTCACAGATTCCAGCTTAGTCCAATGCACGTGCACTATTATTATTATTCACATCGTTCGGTCGTGCAAGTGAAAGGCAATAATGACGATATATGATGAATTGATTGAGATGATAGAAGCCGGTATGAACTCGACCTCTCTTGTTTTTGTAAATATGATTAGTTCATCGTTCCTGATTCAGCCTATTATGAATAAACATGTTTGCAATGACAATTAGAGATTATAGTTGCTTATGCCATGCTTAATTAGCTAGGAGTTTATAATGGTTTACCCTGTGTGCCAACATGCTATTAAAATGGTTGTGATGTGGTAGGATAGGGTGGTATCCTCCTTTGAATGATTCAAGTGACTGGACTTGGCACATGTTGACGCATGTAGTTGAAACAAAATCAACATAGCCTTCATGATATTTATGTTCATGGTGGATTATATCCTACTCATGCTTGCACTCAATGTTTATTAACTTTAATGCATGTTCATGACTATTGTCGCTCTCTAGTTGGTCGCTTCCCAGTCTTTTGCTAGCCTTCACTTGTACTAAGCGAGAATACTGCTTGTGCATCCAATCCCTTAAACCCCAAAGTTATTCCATATGAGTCCACTATACCTTCCTATATGTGGTATCTACCCGCCGTTCCTAAGTAAATTTGTATGTGCCAAACTCTAAACCTTCAAATGAAATTATGTTTTGCATGCTCGAATAGCTCATGTGTCAACTAGGGTTGTCTGTATCTTCCATGCTAGGCGGGTTATTCTCAAGAGAAGTGGACTCCGCTCCTCACTCACGAGAAAATGGCTGGTCACCGGGATGCCCGGTCCCATGCTTTATGCAAATCAAATCAAAATAATTGCAAACAAAACTCCCCCGGGACTCTAGTTAGTTGGAGGCACTCGTTGTTTCGAGCAAGCCATGGATTGATGCTTGTTGGTGGAGGGGGAGTATAAACTTTACCATTCTGTTTGGGAACCGCCTATAATGTGTGTAGCATGGAAGATATCGCCATCTCTCGGTTTTTATGTTGACAATGAAAGTATGCCGCTCAAAATATTATCTATCTCTGCTTTAAAATCGAGCTCTGGCACCTCTACAAATCCCTGCTCCCCTCTGCGAAGGGCCTATCTATTTACTTTTATGTTGAGTCATCACCCTCTTATTAAAAAGCACCAGCTGGAGAGCACCGCTGTCATTTGCATCCATTACTATTAATTTATATTGGGTATGACTAATCTCTTTTACCATGAATTACAGTGTCTAGTCAGTCCTTGATCTTTAAAGGTGCTCTGCATTTATGTTTTGCGGTCTCAGAAAGGGCTAGCGAGATACCATATTGTTATATCATATCATGATTGTTTTGAGAAAGTGTTGTCATCCGAGATTTATTATTATTGCGGTAGGACCTTGAAGTATGTCTAGAGGGGGGGGGGGTGATTAGACTACTTGACCAACTAAAAGCTATGCCTTTTCCCAATTTTAGACTTTGGCAGATTTTAGCTATCTTTAAGCAAGTCAAGCAATATTCACGCAATACAAGCAAGCATGCAAAGAGTAAATAGGCAGCGGAAAATAAAGCATGCAACTTGCAAGAATGTAAAGGGAAGGGTTTGGAGAATTCAAACGCAATTGGAGACACTGATGTTTTTGTCGTGGTTCCGATAGGTGGTGCTATCGTACCTCCACGTTGATGGAGACTTCAACCCACGAAGGGTAACGGTTGCGCGAACCCACGGAGGGCTCCACCCATGAAGGGTCCACGAAGTAACGGTTGCGCGAGCCCACGGAGGGCTCCACCCATGAAGGGTCCACGAAGAAGCAACCTTGTCTATCCCACCATGGCCGTCGCCCACGAAGGACTTGCCTCACTAGCGATGAGATCTTCACAGTAGGCGATCTCCTTGCCCTTACAAACTCCTTGGTTCAACTCCACAATCTTGTCGGAGGCTCCCAAGTGACACCTATCCAATCTAGGAGACACCACTCTCCAAGAAGTAACAAATGGTGTGTTGATGATGAACTCCTTGCTCTTGTGCTTCAAATGATAGTCTCCCCAACACTCAACTCTCTCTCACAGGATTTGGATTTGGTGGAAAGAAGATTTGAGTGGAAAGCAACTTGGGAAAGGCTAGAGATCAAGATTCATATGGTAGGAATGGAATATCTTGGCCTCAACACATGAGTAGGTTGTTCTCTCTCAGAACTGGTAAGTTAGAAGTGTAGGTTTGTTATGATGGCTCTCTCCATGAATGAAGAGGAGGTGGAGGGGTATATATAGCCTCCACACAAAATCTAACCGTTACACACAATTTACCAAACTCGGTGGGACCGAATCATCAAACTCGGTCGGACCGATTTAGTAAACCTAGTGACCGTTAGGGTTTTCTGGGGATCGACATGCAACTCGGTAGGACCGATATGGTTAGGGTTAGGGCATAACGTAATCTCGGTGAGACCAATTACACAAACTTGGTGAGACCGAAATTGGTAATTAGCTAACCAGAGAATTGGTCAGGTTAACTCGGTGGGACCGATTTGCTCTTTCGGTGAGACCGAAAAGTTACAAAAGGGAAACAGAGAGTTTACATTGTAATCTCAGTGGGGCAGACCGCTCACTTCGGTTAGACCGAAACGTTACGAAGGGAAACAGAGAGATTACAATCCCATCTCGGTGAGACCGAGATCCCTATCGGTGAGACCGATTTGCCTAGGGTTTGTGGCAGTGGCTATGACATCTGAACTCGGTGGCGCCGGATAGAAAGAACCGGTAGGGCCGAGTTTGACTTTAGGTTTAGGTCATATGTGGATGTGAGAAAGTAGTGGAGGGTTTTGGAGCATATCACTAAGCACATGAAGCAAAAGGCTCATTAAGAAACACCTCATCCCTCCTTGATAGTATTGGCTTTTCCTATAGACTCAATGTGATCTTGGATCACTAAAATGTAAAATGTAGAGTCTTGAGCTTTTGAGCTTGAGCCAATCCTTTGTCCTTGATATTTTGAGGGATCCACTTTCATCATCCATGCCATGCCATTCATTGAGCTTTCCTGAAATATTTGTCTTGGAATAGTATTAGCTCAATGAGCTATATGTTGTTATGAATTACCAAAACCACCTAGGGATAGTTGCACTTTCAATCTCCCCCTTTTTGGTAATTGATGACAACATATAGATGAAAGCTTCGACAAATGATAATAAAATTTGAAAAACATCGTCGCTTTGAGAAGTATGTGATAAGCAAGAGCTCCCCCTTAATTTGTGCATATTAAGATTTGCTTTGAATTTGCAAATGCACAAGGAATTAGGCTCATGGGTTACTCTTCCATGTCACATACATCTTGGTGGAGCGCTCAAAATAACAGAGATTGAATACATGCACTCATCACCAAGCAAAGTGAATGATCATATAAGGATAAGTAAGATAATATCATAACGAGCATAAGTGTAGCTTATGATCAAACACATGATCATCAATGTCTCACAGGTAATCGCATAGTATCTCAAACAATCAAAAGCAAATAAAGTTCAACCAAAAGGACAAGAGAGAACAAAAGCAAATCTCTCTCTCTCGAAAGCCTATGATCTATACATTTTTCTCCCCCTTTGGCAACAAGTTACCAAAAAGTTCCTAGAAAATGCATAGGACTATATCGTCTCTCAGGCTTGGTCTTCTGGTGGAGGTAGTGTCCAGAGAACTCCAAACGAAGGCTTCAACGATGTAGTAGTAGGAGCTGAAGGAGTTGATGCTTCTTTGGTGGTCTTTGGAGCTGTATTTGGAGCTGATGAAGTGACTCTGGTGTCTTGAATCGCTCAAGGCCTGATCTCGAGCTCGTGGCACTCTGGCAAATGCATCATTCGTTGTCCTGCCCTTTCTATCACGCATGTCATCCTGTAGCTGCTCCACGGTGGTGAATCTCGATTACCTTGACATCAAGATCAAAGAATTTGTTACATGATTCTTTCCGTGCTCTCTGGTTTTGAGTTAGGGTGGCCAACCCCTTCTCAATCCGCAGAGTTGATGCTATCAAGTAACCAAGCTGCTCCGCTTGTTCTTCGTAAAGTATTCAGATGCCTCTGCTTGAGTTGGCATCTTGGCAGCCTTCTCTTTCCTTGCCTTCTCCTTCTTCTCTTGCGCTTGAACAGATGATGGTTCATTCTCAGTCATGACAACTTGATTGTACTCAAAGTCAGGATAGAGAACCATGTGTTCCTTATCCAACAGATACGTTCCCGTGCCCATCTTTGAGTTAATCAATTCCTGAATCTATGGGGCATATCCACAGCTCCTCTTCTGGACTGCTGCAGTCCTCTTGATAGTTTCAACTATGAGGCTCATGACTGAATTTACGAGGCACATCAAAAATGTGAAGCAAATTGATTGCATGCCCTCACGATCATGTTGTGATCACCTGATTTGGGCAAAAGAGTGTGCCTTAGTATCCGATTAATTGTAGGTAGCCCCGAGAAGAAAATGAATTGATCCAAACTTGAAGGACTCAAGTGCATCATCGGTATCTCCTTGTACATGTGTGACATTGAGTTGTGTCCCATCTTCTTCTTGGCATAAATGTCCAAGTCATCTTCATCTTCCTTTGGGGCATTGATCAGACTTGCACATTCCTCTATGGTTGACTGGTATCTCGTTCCTTCTGACATCCAAACTATCACGCCATCTGGATAGAAATGTCTTTGTGGAGTAGAATTGCATAATGAGCTCGTCATTCCAATTTGTGAGCTTCGCCCAACAAAATCTGCAACTCCACAAGCACTGAAGTTGTCATACACTCCAGGATAGTGTTCTTCATTCTCCTGAATGTAGGTCCAGTCGACCCACCTCATATCACAAACTATGGGCTTCTTATCCAATAAGATGGTCGACCCACCTCAACTCCACAAGCACTTAATCAACTATGCCAGAGCCCATAATGGCTTGTGGCTGCACACGGAAGTTTCTAGTTTGAATAATCTCATGATCCCTTTGAGCCTGGGTGGCGGTCCGAAGAAATACAGGCAAATCCTGATAGAAACCAGGTGCCTCAATCCACCCGGATGTGTGTTTAAGTTGCCACCTTAGATAAACCATTAATTAACAATCTCACATCATCATGGATATTCACTCACCCAATCCACGTCTACTAGCATAGCATGGCATAATCAAGCAAACGTAGAAGTAACTCCCAAGGTTTCATAAGAAAAGCGGGTAATAGGTACTACCTCAATCTACTTCCCATCCCACAATTTGATTAGATCCTAATCATGCAAGTGTTTGGGGTTTGATCTAATGCATAAAAGCGGGTAGTAGAAAAAGTATGATCAAAGTGTTACTTGCCTTCTTGATGATCCGCGGGTCCTAGAGATTCGAAATAACAAGCGGCGCACTCGGGTGATCTAACGCAGACAAACAACAAGCATACAATAAGTACTCATCTAATGCACAGGAAATCTCGAATAAAAGATCTAACCAGATGGTTCAACTTAAGAACCCTGGTGGCAAAAGAATCGAATAAAGTATCGAAAGTCGGAACTCGAGAGAGAACGACTCGGTTTAGCAATCTGAAATTAGGTCAAAATCTCACAGTAGCAAAACTCTGTGAAAATAGGTTAGTCGGAACGGCGGTTTCGTTACGAAACTCCAGGCGCTTGAATCACCGATTCCGATAGAGCGAGCAAGAAATAAAACAGTTTTGAAAATCGGATCGTAAATCGAATCGAAAATAACGGATTAAATCCGATTTAAAAGAAAACGACGACGAACTAAATAACGGACGTTAGATTAATGTAATCTAATCCAACGAACGCGTTCATTGAAACGAGCGGGTCGGTGAGCGTTCACTAAATAAGAAAACCGAAAAAATAAAATCAATCTAGGTTTTTAAAAACCGAACATCTTTTTAAAAAACGGATCGGTTTTAGGGAAAACCGGATCGGTTGGCGCGTAGTGGCTACCTCCCATGGTCACCAGCGGCTCCGTGAGGTCTCCATGGTCGGGCGGGGTCGGTGGGTGGCGGCGGGTCGGCGAGGGGCTCCGGGCGGCGGCGGCGTGCTCGGCGACGAGGGCGACGGGCAGCGTTCGGCGACATGGCGGCTCGGCTTATGGGCGGCGCGACGGGCGAGGTGAGGAGAGGGGGGGCGTCGGGTTATAAAGGGGGCGGTTGCTTGGGAGGGGCACGGGTCTGCGCGAGCCGGACTCGGCGGGCGGCACAGGCGGCGGTGGCTGAGTCTGCCTTGAGGCGAGGAGGAGGAGGAGGGAGGTGGGCTGGGCCGGGCCTGGGTCTGGCTGGTGGGCTGGCCTCGGTCCAGAAGGGCGTTATTTTTTTTTAAATTAAAATTAAAACTAAACGAATTAAAAAAAGACCAAATGAATTCCAAATTAAATAAAACAAATTTACTCCGACTCCTAAAAATGAGTCGAACAAAATGAACTTTTAAAAACTGCAACATGCAAATAAATTTTAAAATGCTCATTTTTGCCTAAGCAAAATAAAGCAAAATAAATCTTCAAACCCAAATTTGATTTATTTAAAATATCTTCGTTTTTCCTAAATATTGGGAAAGTCATATTATTCCCTCTCTTGAGATTTTATAGGAAAACTTTGTGAAGATAATAAAATAAATCCAATGATCCTATTTCCAAAATTTGAGAAATCCCAAATATGAAAATAATGAAACTTCCAACTCTCTCAGGGTCCTTGAGTTGCGTGAAATTTTCTAGGATCGGAAAATGCGAGAAAATATGATATGCATGATGATCTAATGTATAACATTCCAAATTGAAAATTTGGGATGTTACAAACCTACCCCTTAAGATGAATCTAGCCCTCGAGATTCGGGTTGGCTAGAAAATAGGTGAGGTGGTCCTTGAGCAAAACTTCCTCTCTTTCCCAGGTGGCTTCATCCTCGGTGTGGTGGCTCCTTGAACTTTGCAAAACTTGATAACCTTGCTGCGGGTAACTCTGTGGCATAATCGAGAATCTTAACCGGTTTTTCCTCATATGTCAAATCATCCTTCAAATGAATTGCTTCCAATGGTACAAGTATCTCTTAACTTGGTACCTCTGCTATCTCGGGTGACATCTCTTCAATCGAGAAACATGGAATACATCATGAACTCCCGACAGTCCTTCCGAATAAGCAACTTCTCCCATGCGTTGCAAAATCTTATACGGTCCAACGAAGCGGGTGCTAACTTTCCTTTAACTCCAAAACGCTTAACTCCTCGAGCGGGGATACTCGAGATATACTGTCTCCAACTTCATACTCAATCGCTGCGCTTTGAATCGGCATAGCTCTTTTGTGCAGGTGGGCTACCTTGAGCACATCTCGAATCAACTTAACTTTCTGTTCGGACTCCTTAATCAAATCTGGTCCAAACAATCGACGATCTCCAGTTTCGTCCCATAACAATGGTGTCCTGCACCTTCTTCCATACAAAGCCTCGAAAGGTGCCATCTTCAACTGGTTTGGTAACTGTTGTTGTAGGAAAATTCTGCATACGGCAAATTGTCATCCCAGCTAGATCCATAATCTAGGGCACAAGCTTTCAGCATATCTTCCAAAATCTGGTTGACTCTCTCGGTGCATCCATCGGTCTATGGGTGGAAAGGCATCTTTGAATTCCAATCGGGTTCCCAATGTTTAGTGCAATCGGTTCCAAAATTTCGAGGTAAACCGGGTTCCTCTATCGTCGATGCTCCTCGGAACTCCGTGTAAGCACACAATTCTGGTCATGTATATCTTTGCCAACTTAGCACCGCTATAGGTAGTCTTGACCGAATAAAATGGGCTACCTTGGTCAAACGGTCGACTATAACCCAAATCGAGTCATATCCCTGAGCGAAGTCTTTGGCAATCCTGTGATAAAATCCATGCCTAGTTTATCCCACTTCCATTCGGTATCGGCAATGGTTGTAACAATCCTGGCTTCACGATGTTACGCCTTTACTTTCGACATACATCGCCAAACTGCTACGTACTCCATAATATCCTTCTTCATTCCGTCCACCGTAAAGTATTCTTCAAATCCAAATACATCTTGGTATTTCCTGGGTGAATCGAATAGGGTGAATCATGGGCTTCTTGTAAAATCAACCTCCGATCTCTACGGGTCATTGGGCACATAAACACGGTCTTCAAACCATAGGGTATCGTGCTCGTCCTCACGAAATCCTTTAGCCTTTCCTTTGCTCATTTTCTCCTTTATAGAGGCAACTTCCTTATCTGCCTTTTGGGCTTCTCGATTTTGTCCATCAGCGTTGTTGAATCTCCAATGCTGCTACATAGCCTCTCGGTACTATTTCCAAACATAGCTCTCGAAGGTCCTCGGCTAACTCATTGGGTATTCCTCCCATCATTAGGGTATTGGCGTGGCTCTTACGGCTCAATGCGTGCCTTTCGACATTAGCCTTCCCGGTGATCTTGCAATCTCATGTCATAATCCTTGATAAGCTCTAACCATCTCCTTTGTCCGAGATTCAATTCATACGTGTGAAAATGTACTTCAAACTCTTGTGATCCGTATATACTTCACAATGATTTCCAATGAGAAAATGTCTCCACGTCTTGGGGCATGCACTACGGCTGCTAACTCCAAATCGTGAGTGGCATAATTCAACTCATGGGGCTTAAGTTGTCGTGAAGCATACTGAAACAACTCTTCCTTCCTGCATAAGCACCTGCTCCAAGTCCTCGGCGTGAAGCGTCATAATATACCTCATAATCCTTAGTCCGATCCGCAATATCAAAACTGGTGAGGTAACCAATCTTTTCTTCAACTCTGAAAACTTGCCTCACAGTCCTCGGTCCATATGAATTTGTTTTCCTTCTTCAACAATTACATCATAGGCTTAGCAATCCTTGAGAAATTCTTAATGAATCTTGGTAGTATCCTGCGAGTCCAAGGAAACTCGAATCTCTCCAACTGTCGTTGGTGCTTCCCATTTGGTTCTGGTCTCAACTTTCGTGGGGTCAACTGCTATCCCTTCTCCGGATATAACATGTCCGAGAAATCCAACTTCCTTTAACCAAAACTCACATTTGCTGAACTTGGCATACAACTGGTGTTCCCTCAGTTTCTCCAAAACCAAACGCAAATGTTCCTTGTGTTCCTCTTCATTCTTCGAGAAATCAAAATGTCATCAATGAACACCACGACGAACTTATCCAAAAACTCCATAAACACTTTGTTCATCGTGTTCATGAAATAGGGCTGGTGCGTTAGTCAGTCAAATGACATAACGGTATACTCGTATAGTCCATATCTCGTGGTAAATGCTGTCTTGGGTATGTCCTGCTCCCGAATCTTCAATCGATGGTACCACGATCGCAAGTCGATCTTGGAAAACACCTTGGCTCCTTGCAAGCGATCAAACAGATCATTTATCATAGGTAGTGGGTACTTGTTCTTGATTGTTACTTCATTCAATCCACGATAATCAACAACCATTCTTAACGATCCATCCTTCTTCTCCACTAGCAAAACGGGTGATCCCCAAGGTGAAGAGCTTGGGCGTATAAAACCTTTATCCAAAAGTTCCTTAATCTGCTTCTTGATTTCCGCCAAATCCTGTCTTTGGCATCCTATACTTGGCCGCTTCGATATCGGGCCTGTTCACGGCAACAGCTCGATCAAAAACTCAATGTCTCTATCCGGTGGCATTCACAGCAATTCTTAGGAAATACATCAGAAAATCCTTCACCATCGGTACTTCTTCCTGTACCACTCACGATAAGCGATTAACTTGTGCTCTCCTCGGCTCGTGCGTGATACATACTTAATCCTTCTTCCTTCGTGTGGTGAGCAAAATTGATCTAGTGGAGCAATCAATGTTTCCTCCATACTTTGATAACCAATCCATACCTAATATCACATCCAATCCTTGGGATTCCGTAACTATTAGGTCCGAGGGAAAACATAGTGTCCAATCCTTAATGGCGGTCGATCACACCATTTACTAGCCATGTACTCTGCTCCGGTGAGGTTACTAGCATGGGTGACCTAAGGGCTTGGGTTGGTAACTTGTACTTATCCACAAATCCCCTTGATATGTATGAATGCGATGCACCGATGTCGAAAAGAACAAGCTGCAGAAATGACTTAACCAAAACTTACCGATTCTTTGCATCGGGCTGATCTTCAACCTCCTCCACTTCAATGTGGTTCACCTGTCCTCTATTGAAAGGGTTGGGCTTCTTTCGAGCTTCCATTGCCATTTCCATTCGCCTTCCGGGCGATCATTGACATAATGCCCGATCTTGCGGCACTTAAAGCAAGTAACATGACTCAGTCTACTTTGGATGGTGTTGACGGGTTGGTGCGATTACATCTGCTGCTTCCTCCATTCCGTTCCCATTCTTGGTGCTGTTATGGTTATGCGAATTTCCTCCTCCATGGGTATGCTTTGGAAACTGAATTCCTGATTTAGGGGTATAACGAGGTTTCTCGAGCTCCGAGTTATACTTCCCTTGTCCATACTTCCGCTTGCAGTTCTCAATTCTTCTTGCTTTCCTTCAATCATGAGGGCTCGGTCTACTAACTCCTGGTAGTTATTGAAACTGGCTACCATCAACGGCATCTTTGAACTCATCATTCAGTCCTTCTAGAAACTTCTCCGCTTAGCTGCATCCGTAGTAACGCTATCCGGGGCATAACGTGCTAATTTACTAAAGTCATCCACGTCTTGTGCCAACAGTCCTTCCTCCTTGGCGTAAGTTGAAACTCACGCTTCTTCATGGCCATAGCTCCTGTGAAACATGGGCGGTCTGAAAAGCTTGCTGAAATTGAACCCATGTGACAGTGTCTCTGAGGGGTAAGTGGGCGTGAAATTCTCCCACCATGCTTCTTTGCGGGTCCTTCAAGCCGATGTCTTGCAAACTTCACTCTTTCTCCATCCGTGCATCCTGCGATGGTCAGCTCCTTCCTATCTTGCGGAGCCGGTCATCTGCTACAATTGGCTCGGTGCTCTTGGAATACACCAGTGGGTTTAGTCTAAGGAAGCGAGTCGGATGATCCGCAGTGGTGGTGGCGGTGGGTTGTTGTTGTTGTCACAGTTACGCACGGTGTTTGAATCGGGGTATTCTGCTGGATCGGTTGGGTGATCTCTGGCGGGAAAAGCGAATCCGGGTCGCGTCTAGGAGGCATCGATGGGTTTAGAAAAGATGAGAATTTAGAATAGAATGAGGTCTAAGGGGAATCACTACCCAAATGCACATGAGCAAATACACACAAAATCACTTCATTCAATCAAACAAAGGCTTACAACGATCTAACTATCGCAAAAGGTGTGTGTACTATAATGTTTACATGGAGGAATACTACTAATATGTGGGGGACTTCTACTAATTTGAACCGTGGAAGACTCCATAATGTTCCGCTCGACTTCGTCTTCAAAGTCGGGTTCACTTGGATCCGAATCGGTGTCGTCGATGTTGATGTAGTCGCTTGGGCAATTGACATCTTGGTCTTCATTCTTGAGAGCCAACTTCTTCTTGATTTCTTCAATCTCGTACTTAAGATCGTTATTGTGTCTTGCTAGAGCTACGATCTCGTCCATATAGTCCTTGCGAGTTGTCTTTAGTTCTTCTTCAAGCTCGATGATCCTTCCCTTTGCATTCTCGCAACTCCAACATATCATTGCACATCTGGTTCTCCTGGCGTCGAATGTGCTTTGGTTTAACTCTGGATAAATGCTGCAATGGATCTATCCTTCTTAGTGTTGACGACTTCCCATTTGTCATCTCGGCGTCCGCAATCTGGTAGATTGTGTCCTTGAGGTCTTCTTGATAAACTTCTCCAATGCGTCCCATGGTGATGTGAGCTGCCATGCTCTTTCCCGGACTCCAAGTTGGTGCCTTGAAAACACTATCTATTGGCTTGGTGATTGGGGCGAATGTCCTTCTGGAACGTGAGCGTGAATCTTCCAAATAGCTCCTCTTCAGCAGAGTGGCGTTGAAAGTTCCGGTGAAACTTGGTAATCCAATGTTCGTGTACTTGGTAACTTCCTTCAAGTGAAATCCAAATGGTGTGCCTTCATCTGGTTGGGTGTACTTGATCTTTGCGTCCTTCATCCTAAAGAGAGTAGAAAAGAGGAGGAGTTAGAAAATGGGAAGAGAATAGTGATCTATGGCTTTATCTTAGTGGTCGTGTCCTACAGTCAGCGTGTGCTCTGATACCATTCTCTGTCGCGACCAGACCCGAATGGATCTAGCGCTCTGTGCTCAGTGTCATCCTGGATCAAGAATGTCGACACCACCACAGTACTTGAAGGATTTATAGCGAGTAGCAATCACACACTTATTACATCGTTGTCCACAAGGGAACTTAATACAATAATATGGCTTAAGGCCATCTAATAATAACAATGGAAGGCTTGGAAAGCGAGTGAGTCCATCAACTCCAACGGCATCACCGAGTATAGAACCACAACCTAACATCTTACTCGTAAATGCGAAAAGTCGCAACATGAAAAGTTGCAGCCGAAACGGGTCAAAGACATGGAATATCTTTGGCAATGTAACA
Source organism: Aegilops bicornis (assembly GCA_021605145.1). Classification (NCBI taxonomy): domain Eukaryota; kingdom Viridiplantae; phylum Streptophyta; class Magnoliopsida; order Poales; family Poaceae; genus Aegilops; species Aegilops bicornis. The sequence goes on along the minus strand of CM038671.1, from coordinate 271,570,250 downwards.
CATAGAGAACAATGAAACAATAAGCCTACACTACATGCATATTTGGCTGGTGGTAAGGCTCTCTGTTACATTTTTGCATAAAGCTGATTTTTCCCTACATCAAAGGAATAATTTTGTTTAACTATCATGGTGGTTGTTAAACATTGAGAATGGTTGATGACATCCTCAATCCCAATTAAAAGTACTCATTAAAAACCCAATAACTTTATTATTAGAAGTAACATGTCGAGATTCACATGATATTCAAGTACTAGATACTCAAAACGTCCATAACCGGGGACACGGCTAATCATGATTAGTTTTTTTTACACTCTGCAGAGGTTTGGACTTTTCCCCACAAGACTCGATCGCCTCCGCTTGGTTCTCGCACTACATGGTGTTTGAGAAGCGGATGACCGAGACATAGTCTTTCGTAAGCGCTAGCACCTTACATGTGGGTAGACCGTACCAACCTACATCCCCTACATCAGCTAGCCTACCCGTAAGAGTTCGCACAACTTAGTCAACTACGCCAGAGCCCATAATTGGCTTGTGGCTGCACACGGAAGTTTCTAGTTTGAATAATCTTATGATCCCTTAGAGCACAGGTGGCGGTCCGAAGAAATACAGGCAAATCCTGATAGAAACCAGTGCCTCAATCCACCCGGATGTGTGTTTAAGTTGCCACCTTAGATAAACCATTAATTAACAATCTCACATCCATCATGGATATTCACTCACCCAATCCACGTCTACTAGCATAGCATGGCATAATCAAGCAAGCGTGAAGTAACTCCCAAGGTTTCATAAGAAAAGCGGGTAATAGGTACTACCTCAATCTACTTCCCATCCCACAATTTGATTAGATCCTAATCATGCAAGTGTTTGGGGTTTGATCTAATGCATAAAACTGGGTAGTAGAAAAGTATGATCAAAGTGTTACTTGCCTTGGCGATGATCCATGGGTCCTAGAGATTCAAATAACAAGCGGCGCACTCCGGTGATCTAACGCAGACAAACAACAAGCATACAATAAGTACTCATCTAATGCACAGGAAATCTCGAATAAAAGATCTAACCAGATGGTTCAACTTAAGAACCACGGTGGCAAAAGAATCGAATAAAGTATCGAAAGTCGGAACTCGAGAGAGAACGACTCGGTTTAGCAATCTGAAATTAGGTCAAAATCTCACAGTAGCAAAACTCTGTGAAAATAGGTTAGTCGAACGGCGGTTTAATTCTGAAACTCCGGTAGCTTGAATCACCTGATTCCGATAAACGAGCAAGAAATAAAACAGTTTTGAAAATCGGATCGAAATCGAATCAAAAATAACGGATTAAATCCGATTTAAAAGAAAGCGACGAACGAACTAAATAACGGACGTTAGATTAACGTAATCTAATCCAACGAACGCTGTTCATTGAAGCGAGCGAATTCGGTGAACGTTCACTAAATAAGAAAACCGAAAAAAATAAAATCAATCTAGGTTTTTAAAAAAAAACCGAACATCTTTTTAAAAAAAAAACCGGATCGGTTTTTAGGGGAAAACCGGATCGGTTCGGGCGCGGGCGGTGGCTACCTCCGGCGGTCACCGTGAGCTCCGTGGGTCTCCCATGGTCGGGTCGGTGGGTGGCGGCGGGTCGGCGAGGGGCTCCGGGCGGCGGCGTGTTCGGCGACGAGGGCGACGGCGTTGAGCGACGGCGGCGGCTCGGCTTATGTCGGGCGGCGACGGGCGAGGTGAGGAGAGAGGGGGCGGGGTTATAAAGGGGCGGCTGTTGCTTGGGAGGGCACGGGTCCCGGGCGAGCCGGACTCGGGCGGCCACAGGCGGGCATAGAGTCCGCTGCGGCCGAGCCGAGGGAGGAGGGAGGTGGGCCGGGCTGGGCCCGGGCCTGGCTGGCTGGCCTACTGGGCCTCGGTCCAGGGGGCGTTTATTTTTTTTTAAATTAAAATTAAAACTAAACGAATTAAAAAAAATACCAAATGAATTCCAAATTAAATAAAACAAATTTTCTCCGACTCCTAAAAATGAGTCGAACAAAATGAACTTTTAAAAACTGCAACGTGCAAATAAATTTTAAAATGCTCATTTTTGCCTAAGCAAAATAAAGCAAAATAAATCTTCAAAACCCAAATTTGATTTATTTAAAATATCTTCGTTTTTCCTAAATATTGGGAAAGTCATATTATTCCCTCTCTTGAGATTTTATAGGAAAACTTTGTGAAGATAATAAAATAAATCCAATGATCCTATTTCCAAAATTTGAGAAATCCCAAATATGAAAATAATGAAACTTCCAACTCTCTCCGAGGGTCCTTGAGTTGCGTGAAATTTTCTAGGATCGGAAAATGCGAGAAAATATGATATGCATGATGATCTAATGTATAACATTCCAAATTGAAAATTTGGGATGTTACACCTTGACATCAAGATCAAAGAATTTGTTACATGATTCTTTCCATGCCCTCCTGGTTTTGAGTTAGGGTGGCCAACCCCTTCTCAATCCGCAGAGTTGATGCTATCAAGTAACCAAGCTGCTCCTGCTTGTTCTTCAGAAAGTATTCAGATGCCTCTGCTTGAGTTGGCATCTTGGCAGCCTTCTCTTTCCTTGCCTTCTCCTTCTTCTCTTGCGCTTGAACAGATGATGGTTCATTCTCAGTCATGACAACTTGATTGTACTCAAAGTCGGGATAGAGAACCATGTGTTCCTTATCCAACAGAATCGTTCCGTGCCCATCTTTGAGTTAATCAATTCCACGAATCTATGGGGCATATCCACGGCTCCTCTTACGGGCTGCTGCGGTCCTCTTGATAGTTTCAACTATGAGGCTCATGACTGAATTTACGAGGCACATCAAAAATGTGAAGCAAATTGATTGCATGCCCTCCGATCATGTTGTGATCACCTGATTTGGGCAAAAGAGTGTGCCTTAGTATCCGATTAATTGTAGGTAGCCACAGCGAGAAGAAAATGAATTGATCCAAACTTGAAGGACTCAAGTGCATCATCAGGTATCTCCTTGTACATGTGTGACATTGAGTTGTGTCCCGTCTTCTTCTTGGCATAAATGTCCAAGTCATCTTCATCTTCCTTTGGGGCATTGATCAGACTTGCACATTCCTCTATGGTTGACTGGTATCTCGTTCCTTCTGACATCCAAACTATCCTGCCATCTGGATAGAAATGTCTTTGTGGAGTAGAATTGCATAATGAGCTCGTCATTCCAATTTGTGAGCTTCGCCCAACAAAATCTGCAACTCCACAAGCACTTTGAAGGCATCATACACTCTAGGATAGTGTTCTTCATTCTCCTGAATGTAGGTCCGGTCGACCCACCTCATATCACAAACTATGGGCTTCTTATCCAATAAGATGGTCTCATAGAAGTCCTGTTGCTCCTTGGTGTGGAACACCTGTAATCTCTGACAGTCCTTCTCCTGGTGGCATATGGATCAGCCTCTCTCCATAGCATCAACCCTTGATCTCTCTTGATCTTCATGTTCTCAGCCACAGGATGAGCATCATTGTGGTCTGGGATCTTGGGTTTGAGCTTCCTTAGGACCTGCCCTTCTTCATCTTCCTCAGCATCAACCTCAGGCATTGGAGCCTTGTTCTTCTCTGTTGCTGGTATACTTCTGGTATTCCTCTTTGGTGCACTCTTGGGCTTGGGGCAGCTTTGGGCTTTGATGTTGCAGCCCACGACTTTATGGCATCACCCATCGGCTTTTGTGCCTTGGAGTGCAGGCTCAAGAACCTCTTCTTCTTCCTCTTCCTCCATCATAGAAGGCTTCCCAATCACTCCGGCCATGGTCTTCTTGACCCTTTCCTTCCTCTTCTTTCCTTCAAGAAGAGCAGGTTCTTTGGGTTGGGATTCCAAAGAAGCTTGAGTGGAGACTATGGCTTTGGACATTGGTTGTCTACTGCTGGCCTTTTGATCTTCATTCCGGGCTTAACTTGCCGTCAGCTGTACTCCTTCTTGAGCACTTTCTTCTTGGGCTGGCCTCATCCTCGGCTGCCACATAATCCTCATCCTCGGACTCTGAGCTCATCTTCTTCCTTGTCCTTGTGGCAGCCTTGGGCAAGTTGCTGGGAGTGCTTCTGCTCGCCTCATCTGAGCTGCTAGAGGGACTAGTGCCCTCACTCATGTGAATCTGCTCTTTTGACCTGTTTGTCACTTTGATGTCGACATCTTGCTCACACTGTGACCACATGAATAGTTATAGATGAGGTAGAGTGGATGAGCATCACAAAATGCAGAGATTTTTGCAAAAGAATGATTCAAAAAACTTAGTTTTAGTTTTCCACAGAAAGCATTTCAGATCTACTGATTTTTAAACTCGGTGATACCGAAGCAGTTTTTGGAACCTAAACTAGTGAACTCGGTCAGACCGAGTCACAGTTCGGTGGCACCGAGACAGCTAGGTTTCACAAAGTTCTAAAATCGATCACACCGATTTGTAATTCTCGGTCAGACCGAGACTTACAAGTGCAATGGCGTTAGCCAAATCGGCGGGACCAAGTTTTTCAACTCGGTGGGTCCGAGATGGTTTCGGCGGAAACCTAACCCTAAATTTTCAAATCATACCTATTCTAAGGATAGTTTTGACTGGATAGAAGTGTTTCAATCGTGGCAAGATGCATCACGAACACAATGTGCTGAGAATTGGACGAGGATAGCACAGTGATCGAGTTCATACCCTAGTTCGGCAGTGAACTTCATTGCCGGCAACGGCGGAGGAGAATTCCGTTGACAAGGCGGAGACCCGATGGCGAGGCGGTGGCGGCCGAAGTCGACGATCCGTGAACCTGGTAGGCAGAGGCGTGCTATCTTGTGAGCGATAAGTTTCAAGAAAGTTTTCCAAAAATTTGCCGTGTGCATATATAGCCCGACCTTTGTCGGTGTGACCGAAGTTGAACAACTCGGTGGCACCGAGATGCATAACTGATAAGATTCTGACAACTCGGTGTGACCGAAAGTTTAAATCGGTTGCACCGAGATTGAAAAACCTAGATCGACTTAGTAATCTCAAGATGACCGAAATGGAGGAATCGGTCGGACCGAAAATCACAAAGAAGTTTTGGAAGTTTAAGTCTATGACGAATCGGGGACTCAAAGTGCTCCTCACACGTAGTGGTTCGAATCGACTTGATCAAATTTTGTGATGTAGCATGAATAGAGTTTGAGACGAGAAAAGCATAGATAGCTAGAGAAGGTTCTTAGGCATTCTTGTCCATCCACTTGGCCAAAGAAAAGAAACCAACCAATCAAAACAACAAGTGGGTGTCCTCGAATGAGTAAAATATGCAACCAACATGCTCACACAATAAAATGACAAATGAAATATGTGCCAAAGCATGCACAACCTATTCTAGCATCTATCAAACAATTGGCGATGACTAGGTCATCTATATATGAGTATATTGACTTAGGAGTCAAATGAGAACATTTGATCATAGGTCATACTCATCGTTTAAGCTCAAGTGGGATTACCACTTTTAAATAAAGTATTTATGTGTTCACATCATTAGAGTAGCTTTGACTCAATTCTTAGAGTTAAGGTCCCCCTAGATGTGAGATCCCCCCTTAGAGGGATAAACTAACCTTGGGTTGTGTCAATGATGACTTCATGTAGGTGTTGAAGATGTGGATGCTCAATGTTGATGTAGATATTTTGGAGCAATCCTTTGGAGTGAGTTGCACTTTCAATACCTACACGGGTTAGTCCCACAAGGAACAAACAAGAATATCCATAGACATAGAGTTATGCACACACAAAATGATGTCCATGAAAACATTAGGTTACCTTGTCCCTTGCCTTACCAACATGAGGGTTTGTGACTCCTTGAACTAGTGCAAGATATGGAAGTTGATTGCACTTGTCCTTGCCATAATGATATGAGTGAAAACTGTTGGCGGAGTCACCCTCAAGAACTCTCTAGTTCTTATTCTTGGGATCCACATCACCTTGATGGGAATCCTTGGTGTAGTAGTTGTGCTTGATGAAGTAGAACTTGACGTAGTCTTGGGAACCCACTTGACCAAGGCCTTAGGTGCTTATTCAAATGCATCAATCTCTTCTTGAAGCTTGTCCTTGCCTTTGTTCTTGTGGTCTTGTGGTGGAAGATCATCTTATGCTTGTGTTCCCTTGAAGGAAGTAGGATCATACTTCACTTGTTGAGGAACAAACTTCGTCTTGGGGTATTTATCTTCTTCCCACTCAACTCCATTGGCATTGAACTTTCGTTCAAAACCAACACCTTGATTCTTCCGGTGCCTTCCTTGCTTGCGTACAATTTCCTCAAATTGCTTACTCCCGGCAAGGCTCTTGTATGCACCTTTCTCTATAATTCCCTTCAATAAGCTGTTCTCTTGCTCAAGAGTAACTTGGCTAAGAGAATCATTAGTGGAATCAAGAGAGCTACTAGAAGCAACAATATTGGGTTTAGCATTGTTATTGTTACTACTAGAAGAAGAATCTTTCTTGTTCTTGTTACTAGACTTGACTTGAGGCATGTAAGTAGATAAGAGTAAACGCGGCAGCAATGTAAGAAGAACTTTTTTTACGAAGATCATCATTGATTGCCTTTAAGAACTCATGCTCTTGCTCAAGATTGAGCTTTTCAAAGAGTAACTTCTCATGAGCCCTTAAAAATTCTCGATGATCTTCGAAGATAGTTTCATGAGCTAACTTAAGAGTGTTTAGTTCTTTAGTTAGACACTCAATTTTATCCTTATCATTGTCATTCGTTTCATCTTGATTAGCATGATTAATTGATGTTTCATCATAGTATTCATCACTAGAGTTGTCAACAAGTAAATCATCATCACCTAGCAGGTCATCTTCATCACTATTAAAATCAACATACTCGGGGTGTTACCTTAGGACCTTTGGCCATGAAGCATCTTCCAATTCCTTCATTTGGTGATTCAAATATGTCGTAGGAGTTGGTTGACACAAGTGCTAAACCGCAACACATTCATCTTGAGTGTGTTTGGAGTCGGAGTGATAGCTTCTCTCGGAGTGATTGTCGAGTCGGGCGGATACCCATTCACCAACATGAGCTTGATGTCTTTGTTTTGTGTAGCTCTTTGATGACTTGTCCTTCCTTTCCGAATCCTTGCTTCTCCGTGAGGATCTTTGTTCATAACGATCATCTCTACTCCTTCTCTCTCTTGGTGGTGATTCCTCTTTCTACTTCTTCTCTTGGGAGAATCTTCTCTTCTTTTGTAGGGTGCCGTACACTCATTGGAATAGTGTCCGGGTCTCCCACAATTGTAGCAATTGCGCTCTCGACTAGAAGATCTTTTGTCATTGTAGGACCTTGACTTGGAGCTTCTTTCTTTGCTTCTACACTTGTAGAATTTGTTGAAGTTCTTCACCATTAAGCTCAATTCTTCATTGAAGGTTTGTTTCTCACTTGATGATGTGGGGGCTTCACATGAGGCTTTGTAAGCACCACTGGACTTGTTGTGAAGTTCCTCCTTATCCTTGAGTGACATCTCATGAGCAACAATTCTTCCAATGACTTCCGTTGGCTGGAGATCTTTGTAATTTGGCATCATTTGGATCAATGTGCACACGGTATCATATTTTCCATCCAATGCTCTTAGGATCTTCTTGATGATAAATCTGTCGGTCATCTCTTCACTTCCTAAGCGGCAATCTCATTTGTGATAAGAGCAAGCCTAGAGTACATTTCAGCGACACCTTCACCATCCTTCATTTTGAACTTGTCAAGCTGACTTTGGAGCACATCCAACTTGGATTTCTTGACGGAGTCGGTACCTTCATGCATATCAATCAAAGTATCCCAAAATTCCTTTGCATTCTCAAGACGGCTGATTTTGTTGAATTCTTTGGGGCACAATCCATTGAAGAGGATATCACAAGCTTGAGCGTTGTATTGCAACATCTTCAACTCTTCCGCACTAGCTTCACGATTTGGTTCTCTCCAATCAAAGAATTCACCTTGCAAGCCAATACACACAATAGCCCAAGCGGCGGGGTTATGTCTGAGAATATGCATTTTCATCTTATGCTTCCAACTAGCAAAATTTGTGCCATCAAAGTAAGGACCTCTCTGGTGATAATTTCCCTCGCTAGGCGCCATAGTCTCCTAGGTTGTGAAACCAAGGCTATGACCACCAAAAGCTATGGAAATCAAAGCAAATGGAGACTAACGCTCTGATACCACTTGTAGGACCTTGAAGTATGTCTAGAGGGGGGTGATTGGACTACTTGACCAATTAAAAGCTATGCCTTTTCCCAATTTTAGACTTTGGCAGATTTTAGCTATCTTTAAGCAAGTCAAGCAATCTTCACGCATAATTCAAGCAAGCATGCAAAGTGTAAATAGGCAGCGGAAAATAAAGCATGCAACTTGCAAGAATGTAAAGTGAAGGGTTTGGAGAATTCAAAGCGCAATTGGAGACACGGATGTTTTTGTCGTGGTTCCGATAGGTGGTGCTATCATACCTCCACGTTGATGGAGACTTCAACCCCACGAAGAAGGGTAGCAGTTCTTGTGAGTCCACGGAGGGCTCCACCCACGAAGGGTCCACGAAGAAGCAACCTTGTCTATCCCACCATGGCCGTCGCCCACGAAGGACTTGCCTCACTAGCGGTAGATCTTCACGAAGTAGGCGATCTCCTTGCCCTTACAAACTCCTTGGTTCAACTCCGCAATCTTGTCGGAGGCTCCCAAGTGACAACAAGCCAATCTAGGAGACACCACTCTCCAAGAAGTAACAAATGGTGTGTTGATGATGAACTCCTTGCTCTTGTGCTTCAAATGATAGTCTCCCCAACACTCAACTCTCTCTCACAGGATTTGGGTCTGGTGGAAAGAAGATTTGAGTAGAAACCAACTTGGGAAAGGCTAGAGATCAAGATTCATATGGTAGGAATGGAATATCTTGGCCTCAACACATGAGTAGGTTGTTCTCTCTCAGAACTGGTAAGTTGGAAGTGTAGGTTTGTTCGATGGCTCTCTCCACGAATGAAGAGGAGGTGGAGGGGTATATATAGCCTCCACACAAAATCTAACTGCTACACACAATTTACCAAACTCGATGGGACCGAATCATCAAACTCGGTTGGACCGATTTAGTAAACCTAGTGACCGTTAGGGTTTTGATTGGGACCGACATGCAACTTGGTAGGACCGATATGGTTAGGGTTAGGGCATAACGTAATCTCGGTGAGACCAATTACACAAACTTCGGTGAGACCGAAATTGGTAATTAGCTAACCGAGAGAGTTGGTCGAGTTAACTCGGTGGGACCGATTTGCTCTTTCGGTGAGACCGAAAAGTTACAAAGGGAAGCAGAGAGTTTACATTGTAATCTCGATGGGGCAGACCGCTCACTTGGTTAGACCGAAGCGTTATGAAGGGAAACAGAGAGATTACAATCCCATCTCGGTGAGACCGAGATCCCTATCGGTGAGACCGATTTGCCTAGGGTTTGTGGCATTGGCTATGACATCCGAACTCGGTGGCGCCGGATAGAAAGAATCGGTAGGGCCGAGTTTGACTTTAGGTTTAGGTCATATGTGGATGTGAGAAAGTAGTGGAGGGTTTTGGAGCATATCACTAAGCACATGAAGCAAAAGGCTCATTAAGCAACACCTCATCCCTCCTTGATAGTATTGGCTTTTCCTATAGACTCAATGTGATCTTGGATCACTAAAATGTAAAATGTAGAGTCTTGAGCTTTTGAGCTTGAGCCAATCCTTTGTCCTTGATATTTTGAGGATCCACTTTCATCATCCATGCCATGCCATTCATTGAGCTTTCCTGAAATATTTGTCTTGGAATAGTATTAGCTCAATGAGCTATATGTTGTTATGAATTACCAAAACCACCTAGGGATAGTTGCACTTTCAATCTCCCCTTTTGGTAATTGATGACAACATATAGATAAGCTTCGACAAATGATAATAAAATTTGAAAAACATAAATCGCTTTGAGAAGTATGTGATAAGCAAGAGCTCCCCTTAATTTGTGCATATTAAGATTTGCTTTGGACTGCAAATGCACAAGGAATTAGGCTCATGGGTTACTCTTCCATGTCACATACATCTTGGTGGAGCGCTCAAAATAACAGAGATTGAATACATGCACTCATCACCAAGCAAAGTGAATGATCATATAAGGATAAGTAAGATAATATCATAACGAGCATAAGTGTAGCTTATGATCAAACACATGATCATCAATGTCTCACGAGTAATCGCATAGTATCTCAAACAATCAAAAGCAAATAAAGTTCAACCAAAAGGACAAGAGAGAACAAAAGCAAATCTCTCTCTCTCGAAAGCCTATGATCTATACATTTTTCTCCCCCTTTGGCAACAAGTTACCAAAAAGTTCCTAGAAAATGCATAGGACTATATCGTCTCTCAGGCTTGGTCTTCTGGTGGAGGTAGTGTCCAGAGAACTCCAAGAACGAAGGCTTCAGTCGATGTAGTAGGAGCTGAAGGAGTTGATGCTTCTTTGGTGGTCTTTGGAGGCTGTTTGGAGCCGATGAAGTGACTCTGGTGTCTTGAACTGGCTCAGTGGTGATCTCACGAGCTCGTGGCACTCTGGCAAATGCATCATTCGTTGTCCTGCCCTTTCTATCCTGCATGTCATCCTGTAGCTGCTCCACAGCTGACTGAATCTCAGTTACCTTGACATCAAGATCAAAGAATTTGTTACATGATTCTTTCCAGGCTCTCCTGGTTTTGAGTTAGGGTGGCCAACCCCTTCTCAATCCGCAGAGTTGATGCTATCAAGTAACCAAGCTGCTCCCGCTTGTTCTTCAGAAAGTATTCAGATGCCTCTGCTTGAGTTGGCATCTTGGCAGCCTTCTCTTTCCTTGCCTTCTCCTTCTTCTCTTGCGCTTGAACAGATGATGGTTCATTCTCAGTCATGACAACTTGATTGTACTCAAAGTCAGGATAGAGAACCATGTGTTCCTTATCCAACAGATACGTTCCCGTGCCCATCTTTGAGTTAATCAATTCCTGAATCTATGGGGCATATCCATAGCTCCTCTTCTGGACTGCTGCAGTCCTCTTGATAGTTTCAACTATGAGGCTCATGACTGAATTTCTGAGGCACATCAAAAATGTGAAGCAAATTGATTGCATGCCCTCTGATCATGTTGTGATCACCTGATTTGGGCAAAAGAGTGTGCCTTAGTATCCAGTTAATTGTAGGTAGCCCTGACAGAAGAAAATGAATTGATCCAAACTTGAAGGACTCAAGTGCATCATCAGGTATCTCCTTGTACATGTGTGACATTGAGTTGTGTCCCATCTTCTTCTTGGCATAAATGTCCAAGTCATCTTCATCTTCCTTTGGGGCATTGATCAGACTTGCACATTCCTCTATGGTTGACTGGTATCTCGTTCCTTCTGACATCCAAACTATCCTGCCATCTGGATAGAAATGTGCTGTGGAGTAGAATTGCATAATGAGCTCGTCATTCCAATTTGTGAGCTTCTGCCCAACAAAATCTGCAACTCCACAAGCACTGAAGTTGTCATACACTCCAGGATAGTGTTCTTCATTCTCCTGAATGTAGGTCCAGTCGACCCACCTCATATCACAAACTATGGGCTTCTTATCCAATAAGATGGTCTCATAGAAGTCCTGTTGCTCCTTGGTGTGGAACACCTGTAATCTCTGACAGTCCTTCTCACAGTGGCATATGGATCAGCCTCTCTCCATAGCATCAACCCTTGATCTCTCTTGATCTTCATGTTCTCAGCCACAGGATGAGCATCATTGTGGTGCAGGATCTTGGGTTTGAGCTTCCTTAGGACCTGCCCTTCTTCATCTTCCTCGGCATCAACCTCGAGGCATTGGAGCCTTGTTCTTCTCATTCTTTGGTATACTTACAGTATTCCTCTTTGGTGCACTCTTGGGCTTGGGGCAGCTTTGGGCTTTGATGTTGCAGCCCCTGACTTTATGGCATCACCCATCGCCTTTTGTGCCTTGGAGTGCAGGCTCGACAACCTCTTCTTCTTCCTCTTCCTCCATCATAGAAGGCTTCCCAATCACTCGCCATGGTCTTCTTGACCCTTTCCTTCCTCTTCTTTCCTTCAAGACAGCGGGTTCTTTGGGTTGGGATTCCAAAGAAGCTTGAGTGGAGACTATGGCTTTGGACATTGGTTGTCTACCTGTGGCCTTTTGATCTTCATTCCGGGCTTAAGCTGCCGTCAGCTGTACTCCTTCTTGAGCACTTTCTTCTTGGGCTGGCCTCATCCTCGGCTGCCACATAATCCTCATCCTCAGGACTCTGAGCTCTTCTTCTTCCTTGTCCTTGTGGCAGCCTTGGGCAAGTTCTTTGGGAGTGCTTCTCGCCTCATCTCGAGCTGCTAGAGGGACTAGTGCCCTCACTCATGTGAATCTGCTCTTTTGACACATTACAGGCTGTCACTTTGGTGCGACATGCTGCTCACCTTGTTCTTGACCACATGAATAGTTATAGATGAGGTAGAGTGGATGAGCATCACAAAATCTGAGATTTTTGCAAAGAATGATTCAAAAACTTAGTTTTAGTTTTCCACGTAAAGCATTTCAGATCTACCGATTTTTAAACTCGGTGATACGAAGCAGTTTTGGAACCTAAACTAGTGAACTCGGTCGAGACCGAGTCACGATTCGATGGCACCGAGACAGCTAGGTTTCACAAAGTTCTAAAATCGATCACACCGATTTGTAATTCTCGGTCGGCCGAGACTTACAAGTGCAATGGCGTTAGCCAAATCGGTGGGACCAAGTTTTCAACTCGGTGGAGTGCAGAGATGGTTTCATGAAACCTAACCCTAAATTTTCAAATCATACCTATTCTAAGGATAGTTTTGACTGGATAGAAGTGTTTCAATCGTGGCAAGATGCATCACGAACACAATGTGCTGAGAATTGGACGAGGATAGCACAGTGATCGAGTTCATACCCTAGTTCGGCAGTGAACTCGCTGCGGCGGCAACGGCGGAGGAGAATTCCGTTGACAGCGGCGGAGACCAGTGACAGGAGGCGGCTGGCGACGAAGTCGACGATCCGTAGACCTGGTAGGCAGAGCGTGCTATGCGCGGGCGATAAGTTTCGAAGAAAGTTTTCCAAAAATTTGCCCGTGTGCATATATAGCCCGACACTGTCGGTATGACCGAGTTGAACAACTCGGTGGCACCGAGATGCATAACTGTTAACAGTTACAGCAACTCGGTGTGACCGAAAAGTTTAAATCGGTTGCACCGAGATTGAAAACCTAGATCGACTTAGTAATCTCGGTATGACCGAAATGGAGGAATCGGTCAGACCGAAAATCACAAAGAAGTTTTGGAAGTTTAAGTCTATGACGAATCGGGGACTCGAAAGTGCTCCTCACAGTGGTTCGAATCGACTTGATCAAATTTTGTGATGTAGCATTAATAGAGTTTGAGACGAGAAAAGCATAGATAGCTAGAGAAGGTTCTTAGGCATTCTTGTCCATCCACTTGGCCAAAGAAAAAGAAACCAACCAATCAAAACAACAAGTGGGTGTCCTCGAATGAGTAAAATATGCAACCAACATGCTCACACAATAAAATGACAAATGAAATATGTGCCAAAGCATGCACAACCTATTCTAGCATCTATCAAAAAATTGGCGATGACTAGGTCATCTATATATGAGTATATTGACTTAGGAGTCAAATGAGAACATTTGATCATAGGTCATACTCATCGTTTAAGCTCAAGTGGGATTACCACTTTTACATAAAGCATTTATGTGTTCACATCATTAGAGTAGCTTTGACTCAATTCTTAGAGTTAAGGTCCCCCTAGATGTGAGATCCCCCCTTAGAGGGATAAACTAACCTTGGGTTGTGTCGATGATGACTTCATGTAGGTGTTGAAGATGTGGATGCTCAATGTTGATGTAGATATTTTGGAGCAATCCTTTGGAGTGAGTTGCACTTTCAATACCTACAGGTTAGTCCCACAAGGAACAAACAAGAATATCCATAGACATAGAGTTATGCACACACAAAATGATGTCCATGAAAACATTAGGTTACCTTGTCCCTTGCCTTACCAACATGAGGGTTTGTGACTCCTTGAACTAGTGCAAGATATGGAAGTTGATTGCACTTGTCCTTGCCATAATGATATGAGTGAAAACTGTTGGCGGAGTCACCCTCAAGAACTCTCTAGTTCTTATTCTTCGGGATCCACATCACCTTGATGGGAATCCTTGGTGTAGTAGTTGTGCTTGATGAAGTAGAACTTGACGTAGTCTTGGGAACCCACTTGACCAAGGCCTTAGGTGCTTATTCAAATGCATCAATCTCTTCTTGAAGCTTGTCCTTGCCTTTGTTCTTGTGGTCTTGTGGTGGAAGATCATCTTATGCTTGTGTTCCCTTGAAGGAAGTAGGATCATACTTCACTTGTTGAGGAACAAACTTCGTCTTGGGGTATTTATCTTCTTCCCACTCAACTCCATTGGCATTGAACTTTCGTTCAAAACCAACACCTTGATTCTTCCGGTGCCTTCCTTGCTTGCGTACAATTTCCTCAAATTGCTTACTCCCGGCAAGGCTCTTGTATGCACCTTTCTCTATAATTCCCTTCAATAAGCTGTTCTCTTGCTCAAGAGTAACTTGGCTAAGAGAATCATTAGTGGAATCAAGAGAGCTACTAGAAGCAACAATATTGGGTTTAGCATTGTTATTGTTACTACTAGAAGAAGAATCTTTCTTGTTCTTGTTATTAGACTTGACTTGAGGCATGTAAGTAGATAAGAGTAAACGCTTGGCAATGTAAGAAGAACTTTTTTTACGAAGATCATCATTGATTGCCTTTAAGAACTCATGCTCTTGCTCAAGATTGAGCTTTTCAAAGAGTAACTTCTCATGAGCCCTTAAAAATTCTCGATGATCTTCGAAGATAGTTTCATGAGCTAACTTAAGAGTGTTTAGTTCTTTAGTTAGACACTCAATTTTATCCTTATCATTGTCATTCGTTTCATCTTGATTAGCATGATTAATTGATGTTTCATCATAGTATTCATCACTAGAGTTGTCAACAAGTAAATCATCATCACCTAGCAGGTCATCTTCATCACTATTAAAATCAACATACTCGGGGTGTGTTACCTTAGGACCTTTGGCCATGAAGCATCTTCCAATTCCTTCATTTGGTGATTCAAATATGTCGTAGGAGTTGGTTGACACAAGTGCTAAACCGGCAACACATTCATCTTGAGTGTGTTTGGAGTCGGAGTGATAGCTTCTCTCGGAGTGATTGTCGGAGTCGGAGCCGGATACCCATTCACCAACATGAGCTTGATGTCTTTGTTTTGTGTAGCTCTTTGATGACTTGTCCTTCCTTTCCGAATCCTTGCTTCTCCGTGAGGATCTTTGTTCATAACGATCATCTCTACTCCTTCTCTCTCTTGGTGGTGATTCCTCTTTCTACTTCTTCTCTTGGGAGAATCTTCTCTTCTTTTGTAGGGTGCCGTACACTCATTGGAATAGTGTCCGGGTCTCCCACAATTGTAGCAATTACGCTCTCGACTAGAAGATCTTTTGTCATTGTAGGACCTTGACTTGGAGCTTCTTTCTTTGCTTCTACACTTGTAGAATTTGTTGAAGTTCTTCACCATTAAGCTCAATTCTTCATTGAAGGTTTGTTTCTCACTTGATGATGTGGGGGCTTCACATGAGGCTTTGTAAGCACCATCGACTTGTTGTGAAGTTCCTCCTTATCCTTGAGTGACATCTCATGAGCAACAATTCTTCCAATGACTTCCGTTATTTGAGATCTTTGTAATTTGGCATCATTTGGATCAATGTGCACACGGTATCATATTTTCCATCCAATGCTCTTAGGATCTTCTTGATGATAAATCTGTCGGTCATCTCTTCACTTCCTAAGCCGGCAATCTCATTTGTGATAAGAGCAAGCCTAGAGTACATTTCAGCGACACCTTCACCATCCTTCATTTTGAACTTGTCAAGCTGACTTTGGAGCACATCCAACTTGGATTTCTTGACAGTCGGTACCTTCATGCATATCAATCAAAGTATCCCAAAATTCCTTTGCATTCTCAAGACGGCTGATTTTGTTGAATTCTTTGGGGCACAATCCATTGAAGAGGATATCACAAGCTTGAGCGTTGTATTGCAACATCTTCAACTCTTCCGCACTAGCTTCACGATTTGGTTCTCTCCAATCAAAGAATTCACCTTGCAAGCCAATACACACAATAGCCCAAACGGCGGGGTTATGTCTGAGAATATGCATTTTCATCTTATGCTTCCAACTAGCAAAATTTGTGCCATCAAAGTAAGGACCTCTACGGTGATAATTTCCCTCGCTAGACGCCATAGTCTCCTAGGTTGTGAAACCAAGGCTATGACCACCAAAAGCTATGGAAATCAAAGCAAATGGAGACTAACGCTCTGATACCACTTGTAGGACCTTGAAGTATGTCTAGAGGGGGGTGATTGGACTACTTGACCAATTAAAAGCTATGCCTTTTCCCAATTTTAGACTTTGGCAGATTTTAGCTATCTTTAAGCAAGTCAAGCAATCTTCACGCAATTCAAGCAAGCATGCAAAGTGTAAATAGGCAGCGGAAAATAAAGCATGCAACTTGCAAGAATGTAAAGTGAAGGGTTTGGAGAATTCAAACGCAATTGGAGACACGGATGTTTTTGTCGTGGTTCCGATAGGTGGTGCTATCATACCTCCACGTTGATGGAGACTTCAACCCACGAAGGGTAACGGTTGCGCGAGTCCACGGAGGGCTCCACCCACAAAGGGTCCACGAAGAAGCAACCTTGTCTATCCCACCATGGCCGTCGCCCACGAAGGACTTGCCTCACTAGCGGTAGATCTTCACACAGTAAGCGATCTCCTTGCACTTACAAACTCCTTGGTTCAACTCCGCAATCTTGTCGGAGGCTCCCAAGTGACAACAAGCCAATCTAGGAGACACCACTCTCCAAGAAGTAACAAATGGTGTGTTGATGATGAACTCCTTGCTCTTGTGCTTCAAGTGATAGTCTCCCCAACACTCAACTCTCTCTCACAGGATTTGGGTGCGGTGGAAAGAAGATTTGAGTAGAAACCAACTTGGGAAAGGCTAGAGATCAAGATTCATATGGTAGGAATGGAATATCTTGGCCTCAACACATGAGTAGGTTGTTCTCTCTCAGAACTGGTAAGTTGGAAGTGTAGGTTTGTTCTGATGGCTCTCTCCACGAATGAAGAGGAGGTGGAGGGGTATATATAGCCTCCACACAAAATCTAACCGTTACACACAATTTACCAAACTCGATGGGACCGAATCATCAAACTCGGTTGGACCGATTTAGTAAACCTAGTGACCGTTAGGGTTTTCGGTGGGACTGACATGCAACTTGGTAGGACCGATATGGTTAGGGTTAGGGCATAACGTAATCTCGGTGAGACCAATTACACAAACTCGGTGAGACCGAAATTGGTAATTAGCTAACCAGAGAGTTGGTCAGGTTAACTCGGTGGGACCGATTTGCTCTTTCGGTGAGACCGAAAAGTTACAAAAGGGAAACAGAGAGTTTACATTGTAATCTCAGTGGGGCAGACCGCTCACTTGGTTAGACCGAAGCGTTCTGAAGGAAGCAGAGATTACAATCCCATCTCGGTGAGACCGAGATCCCTATCGGTGAGACCGATTTGCCTAGGGTTTGTGGCGGTGGCTATGACATCTGAACTCGGTGGCGCCCGGATAGAAAGAATCGGTAGGGCCGAGTTTGACTTTAGGTTTAGGTCATATGTGGATGTGAGAAAGTAGTGGAGGGTTTTGGAGCATATCACTAAGCACATGAAGCAAAAGGCTCATTAAGCAACACCTCATCCCTCCTTGATAGTATTGGCTTTTCCTATAGACTCAATGTGATCTTGGATCACTAAAATGTAAAATGTAGAGTCTTGAGCTTTTGAGCTTGAGCCAATCCTTTGTCCTTGATATTTTGAGGATCCACTTTCATCATCCATGCCATGCCATTCATTGAGCTTTCCTGAAATATTTGTCTTGGAATAGTATTAGCTCAATGAGCTATATGTTGTTATGAATTACCAAAACCACCTAGGGATAGTTGCACTTTCAATCTCCCCCTTTTTGGTAATTGATGACAACATATAGATGAAAGCTTCGACAAATGATAATAAAATTTGAAAAACATCGTCGCTTTGAGAAGTATGTGATAAGCAAGAGCTCCCCCTTAATTTGTGCATATTAAGATTTGCTTTGGACTGCAAATGCACAAGGAATTAGGCTCATGGGTTACTCTTCCATGTCACATACATCTTGGTGGAGCGCTCAAAATAACAGAGATTGAATACATGCACTCATCACCAAGCAAAGTGAATGATCATATAAGGATAAGTAAGATAATATCATAACGAGCATAAGTGTAGCTTATGATCAAACACATGATCATCAATGTCTCACAGGTAACTGCATAGTATCTCAAACAATCAAAAGCAAATAAAGTTCAACCAAAAGGACAAGAGAGAACAAAAGCAAATCTCTCTCTCTCGAAAGCCTATGATCTATACATTTTTCTCCCCCTTTGGCAACAAGTTACCAAAAAGTTCCTAGAAAATGCATAGGACTATATCGTCTCTCAGGCTTGGTCTTCTGGTGGAGGTAGTGTCCAGAGAACTCCAAGAACGAAGGCTTCAGTCGATGTAGTAGGAGCTGAAGGAGTTGATGCTGCTGGTGGTGCTGGAGCTGTAGCTGGAGCTGATGAAGTGACTCTGGTGTCTTGAACTGGCTCAGCAGCTGATCTCTGAGCTCGTGGCACTCTGGCAAATGCATCATTCGTTGTCCTGCCCTTTCTATCCTGCATGTCATCCTGTAGCTGCTCCACAGCTGACTGAATCTCAGTTACCTTGACATCAAGATCAAAGAATTTGTTACATGATTCTTTCCAGGCTCTCCTAGTTTTGAGTTAGGGTGGCCAACCCCTTCTCAATCCGCAGAGTTGATGCTATCAAGTAACCAAGCTGCTCCCGCTTGTTCTTCAGAAAGTATTCAGATGCCTCTGCTTGAGCTGGCATCTTGGCAGCCTTCTCTTTCCTTGCCTTCTCCTTCTTCTCTTGCGCTTGAACAGATGATGGTTCATTCTCAGTCATGACAACTTGATTGTACTCAAAGTCAGGATAGAGAACCATGTGTTCCTTATCCAACGAATCGTTCCGTGCCCATCTTTGAGTTAATCAATTCCACGAATCTATGGGGCATATCCACAGCTCCTCTTCTGGACTGCTGCAGTCCTCTTGATAGTTTCAACTATGAGGCTCATGACTGAATTTCTGAGGCACATCAAAAATGTGAAGCAAATTGATTGCATGCCCTCTGATCATGTTGTGATCACCTGATTTGGGCAAAAGAGTGTGCCTTAGTATCCGATTAATTGTAGGTATACAGCGGAAGAAAATGAATTGATCCAAACTTGAAGGACTCAAGTGCATCATCGGTATCTCCTTGTACATGTGTGACATTGAGTTGTGTCCCATCTTCTTCTTGGCATAAATGTCCAAGTCATCTTCATCTTCCTTTGGGGCATTGATCGGACTTGCACATTCCTCTATGGTTGGTGGTATCTCGTTCCTTCGACATCCAAACTATCCTCGCCATCTGGATAGAAATGTCTTTGTGGAGTAGAATTGCATAATGAGCTCGTCATTCCAATTTGTGAGCTTACGCCCAACAAAATCTGCAACTCCACAAGCACTTTGAAGCTGTCATACACTCCAGGATAGTGTTCTTCATTCTCCTGAATGTAGGTCCGGTCGACCCACCTCATATCACAAACTATGGGCTTCTTATCCAATAAGATGGTCTCATAGAAGTCCTGTTGCTCCTTGGTGTGGAACACCGTAATCTCTGACAGTCCTTCTCCTGGTGGCATATGGATCAGCTCTCTCCATAGCCTCAACCCTTGATCTCTCTTGATCTTCATGTTCTCAGCCACAGGATGAGCATCATTTGATGCAGGATCTTGGGTTTGAGCTTCCTTAGGACCTGCCCTTCTTCATCTTCCTCAGCATCAACCTCA
Source organism: Aegilops bicornis (assembly GCA_021605145.1). NCBI lineage: Eukaryota > Viridiplantae > Streptophyta > Magnoliopsida > Poales > Poaceae > Aegilops > Aegilops bicornis. The sequence goes on along the minus strand of CM038671.1, from coordinate 271,550,183 downwards.
GGCATTGGAGCCTTGTTCTTCTCTGTTGCTGGTATACTTCTGGTATTCCTCTTTGGTGCACTCTTGGGCTTGGGGCAGCTTTGGGCTTTGATGTTGCAGCCCCTGACTTTATGGCATCACCCATCAGCTTTTGTGCCTTGGGTGCAGGCTCAGCAACCTCTTCTTCTTCCTCTTCCTCCATCATAGAAGGCTTCCCAATCACTCTGGCCATGGTCTTCTTGACCCTTTCCTTCCTCTTCTTTCCTTGGCAGCGGGTTCTTTGGGTTGGGATTCCAAAGAAGCTTGAGTGGAGACTATGGCTTTGGACATTGGTTGTCTACCTGCTGGCCTTTTGATCTTCATTCCGGGCTTAAGCGCCGTCAGTGTACTCCTTCTTGAGCACTTTCTTCTTGGAACTGGCCTCATCCTCAGCTGCCACATAATCCTCATCCTCAGACTCTGAGCTCTTCTTCTTCCTTGTCCTTGTGGCAGCCTTGGGCAAGTTGCTGGGAGTGCTTCTGCTCGCCTCATCTGAGCTGCTAGAGGGACTAGTGCCCTCACTCATGTGAATCTGCTCTTTTGACCTGTTACATTTGTCACTTTGGTGCGACATGCCGCTCTGCTTTCTTGACCACTGTGAATAGTTATAGATGAGGTAGAGTGGATGAGCATCACAAAATCTGAGATTTTTGCAAAGAATGATTCAAAAACTTAGTTTTAGTTTTCCACGTAAAGCATTTCAGATCTACCGATTTTTAAACTCGGTGATACGAAGCAGTTTTGGAACCTAAACTAGTGAACTCGGTCGACCGAGTCACGCGATTCGGTAACACCGAGACTGCTAGGTTTCACAAAGTTCTAAAATCGATCACACCGATTTGTAATTCTCGGTCGACCGAGACTTACAAGTGCAATGGCGTTAGCCAAATCGGTGGGACCGAGTTTTTCAACTTCGGTGGGTCCGAGATGGTTTCATGAAACCTAACCCTAAATTTTCGAATCATACCTATTCTAAGGATAGTTTTGGTGGATAGAAGTGTTTCAATCGTGGCAAGATGCATCACGAACACAATGTCTTTGAGAATTGGGCGAGGATAGCACGGTGATCGAGTTCATACCCTAGTTCGGCAAATGAACTCGCTTCACGGCAACAAATGGAGGAGAATTATTGATGGCGGAGACCAGCGACAGGAGGCGGTGGCGGCGAAGTCGACGATCCGTGAACCTGGTAGGCGAGGCGTGCTATCTTGTGGCGATAAGTTTCAAGAAAGTTTTCCAAAAATTTGCCCGTGTGCATATATAGCCCGACATCGGTATGACCGAAGTTGAACAACTTCGGTGGCACCGAGATGCATAAGCGTATGATTCTGACAACTCGGTGTGACCGAAGTTTAAATCGGTTGCACCGAGATTGAAAACCTAGATCGACTTAGTAATCTCGGTATGACCGAAATGGAGAATCGGTCGGACCGAAAATCACAAAGAAGTTTTGGAAGTTTAAGTCTATGACGAATCGGGGACTCGAGTGCTCCTCACACGTAGTGGTTCGAATCGACTTGATCAAATTTTGTGATGTAGCATTAATAGAGTTTGAGACGAGAAAAGCATAGATAGCTAGAGAAGGTTCTTAGGCATTCTTGTCCATCCACTTGGCCAAAGAAAAAGAAACCAACCAATCAAAACAACAAGTGGGTGTCCTCGAATGAGTAAAATATGCAACCAACATGCTCACACAATAAAATGAAAAATGAAATATGTGCCAAAGCATGCACAACCTATTCTAGCATCTATCAAACAATTGGCGATGACTAGGTCATCTATATATGAGTATATTGACTTAGGAGTCAAATGAGAACATTTGATCATAGGTCATACTCATCGTTTAAGCTCAAGTGGGGTTACCACTTTTACATAAAGCATTTATGTGTTCACATCATTAGAGTAGCTTTGACTCAATTCTTAGAGTTAAGGTCCCCTAGATGTGAGATCCCCCTTAGAGGATAAACTAACCTTGGGTTGTGTCGATGATGACTTCATGTAGGTGTTGAAGATGTGGATGCTCAATGTTGATGTAGATATTTTGGAGCAATCCTTTGGAGTGAGTTGCACTTTCAATACCTACGGGTTAGTCCCACAAGGAACAAACAAGAATATCCATAGACATAGAGTTATGCACACACAAAATGATGTCCATGAAAACATTAGGTTACCTTGTCCCTTGCCTTACCAACATGAGGGTTTGTGACTCCTTGAACTAGTGCAAGATATGGAAGTTGATTGCACTTGTCCTTGCCATAATGATATGAGTGAAAACTGTTGGCGGAGTCACCCTCAAGAACTCTCTAGTTCTTATTCTTCGGGATCCACATCACCTTGATGGGAATCCTTGGTGTAGTAGTTGTGCTTGATGAAGTAGAACTTGACGTAGTCTTGGGAACCCACTTGACCAAGGCCTTAGGTGCTTATTCAAATGCATCAATCTCTTCTTGAAGCTTGTCCTTGCCTTTGTTCTTGTGGTCTTGTGGTGGAAGATCATCTTATGCTTGTGTTCCCTTGAAGGAAGTAGGATCATACTTCACTTGTTGAGGAACAAACTTCGTCTTGGGGTATTTATCTTCTTCCCACTCAACTCCATTGGCATTGAACTTTCGTTCAAAACCAACACCTTGATTCTTCCGGTGCCTTCCTTGCTTGCATGCAATTTCCTCAAATTGCTTACTCCCGGCAAGGCTCTTGTATGCACCTTTCTCTATAATTCCCTTCAATAAGATGTTCTCTTGCTCAAGAGTAACTCGGCTAAGAGAATCATTAGTGGAATCAAGAGAGCTACTAGAAGCAACAATATTGGGTTTAGCATTGTTGTTGTTACTACTAGAAGAAGAATCTTTCTTGTTCTTGTTACTAGACTTGACTTGAGGCATGTAAGTAGATAAGAGTAAACGCTTGGCAATGTAAGAAGAACTTTTTTACGAAGATCATCATTGATTGCCTTTAAGAACTCATGCTCTTGCTCAAGATTGAGCTTTTCAAAGAGTAACTTCTCATGAGCCCTTAAAAGTTCTCGATGATCTTCGAAGATAGTTTCATGAGCTAACTTAAGAGTGTTTAGTTCTTTAGTTAGACACTCAATTTTCTCCTTATCATTGTCATTCGTTTCATCTTGATTAGCATGATTAATTGATGTTTCATCATAGTATTCATCACTAGAGTTGTCAACAAGTAAATCATCATCACCTAGCAGGTCATCTTCATCACTATTAAAATCAACATACTCGGGGTGTGTCACCTTAGGACCTTTGGCCATGAAGCATCTTCCAATTCCTTCATTTGGTGATTCAAATATGTCGTAGGAGTTGGTTGACACAAGTGCTAAACCGGCAACACCTTCATCTTGAGTGTGTTCAGAGTCGGAGTGATAGCTTCTCTCGGAGTGATTGTCGGAGTCGGGCGGATACCCATTCACCAACATGAGCTTGATGTCTTTGTTTTGTGTAGCTCTTTGATGAATTGTCCTTCCTTTCCGAATCCTTGCTTCTCCGTGAGGATCTTTGTTCATAACGATCATCTCTACTCCTTCTCTCTCTTGGTGGTGATTCCTCTTTCTACTTCTTCTCTTGGGAGAATCTTCTCTTCTTTTGTAGGGTGCCGTACACTCATTGGAATAGTGTCCGGGTCTCCCACAATTGTAGCATTTGCGCTCTCGACTAGAAGATCTTTTGTCATTGTAGGACCTTGACTTGGAGCTTCTTTCTTTGCTTCTACTCTTGTAGAATTTGTTGAAGTTCTTCACCATTAAGCTCAATTCTTCATTGAAGGTTTGTTTCTCACTTGATGATGTGGGGGCTTCACATGAGGCTTTGTAAGCACCACTTGGACTTGTTGTGAAGTTCCTCCTTATCCTTGAGTGACATCTCATGAGCAACAATTCTTCCAATGACTTAGTTAACTTTGAGAACTTTGTAATTTGGCATCATTTGGATCAATGTGCTGCGGTATCATATTGTCCATCCAATGCTCTTAGGATCTTCTTGATGATAAATTTGTCGGTCATCTCTTCACTTCCTAAGCCGGCAATCTCATTTGTGATAAGAGCAAGCCTAGAGTACATTTCAGCGACACCTTCACCATCCTTCATTTTGAACTTGTCAAGCTGACTTTGGAGCACATCCAACTTGGATTTCTTGGAGTCGGTACCTTCATGCATATCAATCAAAGTATCCCAAATTTCCTTTGCATTCTCAAGACGGCTGATTTTGTTGAATTCTTCGGGGCACAATCCATTGAAGAGGATATCACAAGCTTGAGCGTTGTATTGCAACATCTTCAACTCTTCCGCACTAGCTTCACGATTTGGTTCTCTCCAATCAAAGAATTCACCTTGCAAGCCAATACACACAATAGCCCAAGCGGCGGGGTTATGTCTGAGAATATGCATTTTCATCTTATGCTTCCAACTAGCAAAATTTGTGCCATCAAAGTAAGGACCTCTCTGGTGATAATTTCCTCGCTAGACGCCATAGTCTCCTAGGTTGTGAAACCAAGGCTATGACCACCAAAAGCTATGGAAATCAAAGCAAATGGAGACTAGCATACGATACCACTTGCAGGACCTTGAAGTATGTCTAGAGGGGTGATTAGACTACTTGACCAATTAAAAGCTATGCCTTTTCCCAATTTTAGACTTTGGCGATTTTAGCTATCTTTAAGCAAGTCAAGCAATCTTCACATAATTCAAGCAAGCATGCAAAGCGTAAATAGGCAGCGGAAAATAAAGCATGCAACTTGCAAGAATGTAAAGTGAAGGGTTTGGAGAATTCAAGCGCAATTGGAGACACGGATGTTTTTTGTCGTGGTTCCGATAGGTGGTGCTATCATACCTCCACGTTGATGGAGACTTCAACCCACGAAGGGTAGCAGTTCTTGCGAGTCCACGGAGGGCTCCATCCACAAAGGGTCCACGAAGAAGCAACCTTGTCTATCCCACCATGGCCGTCGTCCTCGAAGGACTTGCCTCACTAGCGGTAGATCTTCACGAAGTAGGCGATCTCCTTGCCCTTACAAACTCCTTGGTTCAACTCCGCAATCTTGTCGGAGGCTCCCAAGTGACACCTAGCCAATCTAGGAGACACCACTCTCCAAGAAGTAACAAATGGTGTGTTGATGATGAACTCCTTGCTCTTGTGCTTCAAATGATAGTCTCCCCAACACTCAACTCTCTCTCACAGGATTTGGAGTGCAGTGGAAAGAAGATTTGAGTAGAAAGCAACTTGGGAAAGGCTAGAGATCAAGATTCATATGGTAGGAATGGAATATCTTGGCCTCAACACATGAGTAGGTTGTTCTCTCTCGAGGTAAGTTGGAAGTGTAGGTTTGTTACGATGGCTCTCTCCACGAATGAAGAGGAGGTGGAGGGGTATATATAGCCTCCACACAAAATCTAACCGTTACACACAATTTACCAAACTTCGGTGGGACCGAATCATCAAACTTCGGTTGGACCGATTTAGTAAACCTAGTGACCAGATTAGGGTTTTGATTGGGGCCGACATGCAACTCGGTAGGACCGATATGGTTAGGGTTAGGGCATAACGTAATCTCGGTGAGACCAATTACACAAACTCGGTGAGACCGAAATTGGTAATTAGCTAACCAGAGAGTTGGTCAGGTTAACTCGGTGGGACCGATTTGCTCTTTCGGTGAGACCGAAAAGTTACAAGAGGGAAACAGAGAGTGTACAGTGTAATCTCGATTAAGCAGACCGCTCACTTGGTTAGACCGAAGCGTTACGAAGGGAAAGCAGAGAGATTACAATCCCATCTCGGTGAGACCGAGATCCCTATCGGTGAGACCGATTTGCCTAGGGTTTGTGGCGGTGGCTATGACATCCCGAACTCGGTGGCGCCCGGATAGAAAGAATCGGTAGGGCCGAGTTTGACTTTAGGTTTAGGTCATATGTGGATGTGAGAAAGTAGTGGAGGGTTTTGGAGCATATCACTAAGCACATGAAGCAAAAGGCTCATTAAGCAACACCTCATCCCTCCTTGATAGTATTGGCTTTTCCTATAGACTCAATGTGATCTTGGATCACTAAAATGTAAAATGTAGAGTCTTGAGCTTTTGAGCTTGAGCCAATCCTTTGTCCTTGATATTTTGAGGATCCACTTTCATCATCCATGCCATGCCATTCATTGAGCTTTCCTGAAATATTTGTCTTGGAATAGTATTAGCTCAATGAGCTATATGTTGTTATGAATTACCAAACCACCTAGGGATAGTTGCACTTTCAATTGCTCGCTAGTTGATTATGCCATCGACATGAGTAAACATGAGACCTAAGAGTTATTGTGAATGTGGTTAGTCATAATCTTTGCTGAAAACTTGGATGCTGGCTTTACATATTTACAACAACAAGAGCGAACAGAGTTTGTAAAAGTTTTTTTTATCACTTTCAGTGTATCAACTGAATTGCTTGAGGACAAGCGAAGGTTTAAGCTTGGGGGGGTTGATACGTCTCCGTCGTATCTACTTTTCCAAACACTTTTGCCCTTATTTTGGACTCTAACTTGCATGATTTGAATGGAACTAACCCGGATGTGTTGTTTCAGCGAAATTGCCATGGTGTTATTTATGTGCGAAACAAAAGTTCTCGGAATGACCTGAAACTTCACGGAGATTATTTTCGGAAATAATAAAAAATATTGGTGAAAGAATCAAGGCCAGGGGGGCCACACCCTGTCCACGAGGGTGGGAGGTGCGCCTGCCCCCCCAGGGCGCGCCCCCTGCCTCGTGGGCCCCCTGGAGCTCCACCGACCTCAACTCCAACTCTATATATTCGTGTTCGGGGAGAAAAAAATCAGAGAGAAGGATTCATTGCGTTTTACGATACGGAGCCGCCACCAAGCCCTAAACTCTCTCGGGAGGGCTGATCTGGAGTCCGTTCGGGGCTCCGGAGAGGGGAATCTGTCGCCATCGTCATCATCAACCATCCTCCATCACCAATTTCATGATGCTCACCGCCGTCGTGAGTAATTCCATCATAGGCTTCTTTGGACGGTGATGGGTTGGATGAGACTTATTATGTAATCGAGTTAGTTTTGTTAGGGTTTGATCCCTAGTATCCACTATGTTACGAGATTGATGTTGCTATGACTTTGCTATGCTTAATGCTTGTCACTAGGGCCCGAGTGCCATGATTTCAGATCTGAACCTATTATGTTTTCATGAATATATGTGAGTTCTTGATCCTATCTTGCAAGTCTATAGTCACCTACTATGTGTTATGATCCGCAACCCCAGTGACAATAATCGGGACCACTCCGGTGATGACCGTAGTTTGAGGAGTTCATGTATTAACTATGTTTTAATGCTTTGGTCGGTACTCTATTAAAAGGAGGCCTTAATATCCCTTAGTTTCATGAGGACCCGCTGCCACGGGACGGTAGGACAAAAGATGCCATGCAAGTTCTTTTCCATAAGCACGTATGACTATATTGAATACATGCCTACATTACATTGATGAATTGGAGCTAGTTACATGTCACCCTATGTTATGATTGTTACATGATGAACCGCATCCGCATAATTCTCCATCACCGATCCAATGCCTCTGAGCTTTTCACATATTGATCTTTTCTTATTTACTTTTCCGTTTATCTTGTTACAATCACTACAAAACCCAAAAATATTACTTTTGCTACCGTTACCGTTCTTTGTCATACTACTTTGCTACTAAATACTTTGCTGCAGATACTAAGTTATCTGTGTAGTTTAATTGACAACTCAATTGCTAATACTTGAGAATATTCTTTGGCTCCCCTTGTGTCGAATCAATAAATTTGGGTTGAATACTCTACCCTCGAAAACTGTTGCGATCCCCTATACTTGTGGGTTATCACCTGTCCTTCCATCCCTCCCTCCACCGTCGCTTAAAGACACCGCCAGCCTATAGCCCGGGGGATGACGGTGGTGGCGGGTGCCTTCCCTCTCTCCTGCGCCATGGGGGCGGTGCGGAGCCCCGCGACGTGTGGTGGCACGGTCGGTCTGGCCTTGATGGCGTGGCAGGCCTGCCTTGACCGGCGGCGGCGCGGCGGCTGCCTCGGCCTAGGGCGGCGATGGTGGCGGGTGCGGGGGCCGACCCTGCTTCGGGCAGCGGTGCCAAGGCGGCGGCGGACGGGTCTGCCGCGACGGACCATCTGACCTCGGATCGGTGGTGGCGGCATGGAGGGCCTGGTGGTTCGGTCGGCGCCATGCGTGATTTGCCCTTCAGACAGATCTGATCTGGCCGGTGCGGCTTGCTCGATGTGCGGCGACTCAGATCGGCGGCGACCCGTGCACACGATACTTGATGGAGGTTCTTCAAGCGGATCCGGGTGAAACCTCGTTCTGGCTTGATGCCAAGACCGGCGTTGGCAACACTCTTTTGTGTCATTACCTTCTTGAAGACATCGCCGTGGAGAAGCTCCAGACCTCTATCCGCTACCTCCGGGGGAAACCCTAGATCAGTAGATCGGATGACGGCGGTGTGTTGGTGTCGTTTCCTCGCGTCATTCTTGGAGGCATACACGGGATCGAGGGACCAGTGGGCGGCTTTTTTGGTGGAGCGGTGCTTCATCCTACACATTGATGACGGCGGATCTCGGCGGTGTGGCACAGTGGAGACTCGGCGCCCGTCTTGTGATGATGGACTCATGCAGGAGGAGGTAGTTATGCGGCGTCATGGTGGCGTTGATGGCAGAGTGGCCTGACAATGTAGAAGCCTCAATATCTGCTCTGTAGACGGACATGTGGAAGATGGCGGCGACGACACATGTGAGTGCGTCAGACCAGTTTATGCCGCAGACCCGGTATGTGGCTTGGCTGAGGCTTTTGGCTTTTGATGATAGGCTTAGGTGAGTGGTCTGGGTATTTGGCCCAGCTCGCACCCCTTCATCATATGAATAGGAGTAGTGGCATATGTTGCCAAAATGGCGGATTCAGGCATATTGTTGTAATACTTTGTAAGGTCCTCGAGAATAATCAATAAAGTGGCCGCATTTTTTTGAAAAGGGATGCTTTATTACTTAAAAGATTTAAGCATTACACCCGGCCTCTGCATAACTAAGATGCACACAGCCAAATAAGATCCTCTCGCACAAAATAAAAATAAAAAGGCGAATTACAACGAAACATGTAGAGTCCGTATAACGCCTAATGTGGAGGGGGGGCCAATCCTTAGATCATGCTGCCACCCATGTTGGGTAAAAGTATCCCTCGCCGTAGCCTCCAATCGTGTACACACCTCCATAAACAGGCCTCGATTCTCCACGCATTGTAGAGATGACCATAAACGAAGAGTCCCGGTACATCTGTAGATAACCTGCAACAGAGAAGTACTTTTATCGTTAAAAACCTTATCATTTCTACATAGCCAAAGCGACCAAATAACGACAAGCGCTCCCACCACGAGAAGAGTTCTAAACTCATGATCAATCCCATGTAACGAGTTGCCAAATACATTAGCAACACTACATGGAGGATACAAGCCAGAAGCTATTTGGATGACTGACCCTATAGAACGAGCCAATTTGCATTGAAAGAACAAATGTTTTATTGTCTCCTCATGGTGACAAAATACACATTGCGGGCTTCCATGCCAATTCCTCTTAATAAGGTCATCTTTAGTAAGAATGACTCCGCGACGGAGATACCATGCAAAGATTTTATTCTTAAGAGGTATCTTCATCTTCCAGATCTTCTTGTTATTAACAAAGTGGCACATCGCACCGGATTAACGCTCTATACATAGAATCCACTGAGAATTGTCCATTCCCATGGAGGTTCCATCGAAATACATCAGATCCATGTGACAATTGCACCGTGGACAACCGTTGGAGCAGGATATTCCACGATTGGAGTCTGGGTCCAATTAAGTCTCTTCTGAACGTCACATTTGGCGGAAATGATTCAATTACCGTGGCGATAGTATCACCTTTGTGGCGCACAATGTTGTATAGAGCCGGATATTGTTCCCGGAGTGTGGCATTTCCTAGCCACTTGTCCTCCCAGAATCTAATTTCCGAGCCGTCCTTAATCGAGAAGGATCCATAGTAGAAGAAATATTTCTTCGTAGCCATTAGACCTGCCCAAAAGTGGGAATCCCGAGGCTTCCAATATACTTGGGATACCGCCTTGGAACCCACATATTTCCTCCTTAGGATGGTTTGCCATACACCATCTTCCGTTAGTAATTTAAGCAACCATTTGCCGAGGAGGGCCCTATTATTAACCTCAAGGTCATGAATGCCCAACCCGCCTTGGTCTTTGGGACGGCAAACCACACTCCATTTAGCCAGTCGATATTTCTTTCTCTCTCTATCTCCTTGCCAAAAGAATCTTGATCGGAAGTAATCCAATCTATGTAAAACTCCTTTCGTAATCGGAAGAAGGAAATCATATATAGTACCATATTACTAAATCTGAATTTATGAGGACCAATCTTCCACCTAGAGACAACAGTTTACCTTTCCAACTGCTAAGTCCTTTATGCAGTCTCTCCTCGACGTGTATCCATTCAGCATAAGTGAGTCTCCGATAATGTATCAGTATCCCAAAATATTTGATCGAAACTGACCCAACCCGCATCCGAACAATTCAGCGTCTGGTGGGCCTCGTCTTGAGCCTCGCCAAAGCAAAACAATTCACTTTTATGAAAATTGATCTTTAGACCCGAGAGTTGCTCGAATGCTGATAAAATCAGTTTCAGATTTCTCGCTTTCTCGAGGTCATGATCCATGAAGAGAATCGTATCATCGTCATATTGAAGTATAGAGAGACCACCATCAACTAGATGATTTACTACCCCATCAATTTGGCCATCAACCTTGGCACGCTCAATCATGACCGCTAGCATATCCGCCACTATATTGAATAGTATGGGTGATACCGAGTCACCTTGTCGCAATCCCTTCTTCCTTTGAAAATAGTGTCCAATGTCATCATTGACCTTAATGGCAACACTACCTCCAGAAATGAAGCTATGGATCATAGCGCGCCACTATGCAGAAAATCCTTTCATTCTGAGAGTCTGTTGAAGAAAAGGCCACTTGACTTTGTCATAAGCCTTTTCAAAGTCTATTTTGAGTACCACCCCATTTAACCTTTTCCGGTGTAATTCATGGACTGTTTCATGAAGGATAACAACTCCATCTAGGATGTATGCGCCTTGCATAAAAGCTGTATGCAGGAAGGCGAACCACATGTTCAAACAACGAATTTAGCCTAATAGTCGCAACCTTCGTGAATATTTTAAAACTAACATTAAGGAGGCAAATAGGTATATATTGTTGTATCCGTTCAGCCTCATTAACCTTAGGTAATAAAATAATCTCACCGAAGTTTAAGCGGAACAATTCTAGTTGGCCAGCATGTAGGTCGCTAAACAAAAGTAGGAGATCCGGTTTGATGACTTCCCAGAATTTCTGATAGAACTCAGCGGGAAAATCATCCGGACCCGGGGCTTTGTTATGCTCCAATAGGAAAACTGCCTTTCTAACTTCCTCCTCGAAGTATGGGGCTGTTAGAAGGTTGTTTCCCTCATCAGAGACCTGAGGGATGTCATCTGTTCGGGTCTCATCCATCGAGAAGTTTCCTTCCTCTGGGGCTCTGAACAAATTTTTATAATAACTAGTGATATAAGATTTAAGTTGCTCATGCCCCTCAATCACTCCCTCATCCTGTTGTAGGGAATGAATAATTTTCTTCCGATTATACGCCATTGGCGACTCCATGGAAATATCTAGTATTTGAATCACCTTTCAGGATAAATTGCGAGTTAGATGTTGGTACCATTTGAGTTCCTCTTCACGCAACATGTTAGCTATCTGGGCATTCGAATGATTCTTGATCTCGATTTCATGCTCAGATAGAGGTCTAACCTCTGCCAAAGCTTCTAATTCATCAATGATAGATGAAAGACGAAGCTTCTCCTTTTTGAGGATACCCACCAGATGCAGCCCAACCACCAAGGAATTTACGTAATGCACGCATTTTGTTATTCCATCTGTGTATTGGGGTAGGCCCGGTGACTGGTTTCTCCCACACCTCCTTGACCATGTCATGGAAGCCATCGCGAAGCAACCACCCAAGTTCGAACTTGAACTTGCGTCTATGTTGTGGTCATGGCAACCCAGTAGTTAGAAGAATGGGTGTGTGGTCTGATATAGCCTCGATACGAGGTAGAGCACGAACAGAAACCATAGGAAATTTTGATTCCCAGTCGGTATCCATTAAAACGCGATCTAGTTTCTCATATGTCGGTTCCGGAAGACTGTTCGCCCATGTGAATTATCTTCCAATCATAGAAACCTCTCGCAAATCTAGACTGTCGATGACAACATTGAAAAGGAAAGGCCAATGATTATCAAACCCACCACAACTTTTCTCATTTGGAAATCGAAGCAAGTTGAAATCCCCACCTATAAGAATGGGATAGGGATTATCTTTCGCCAGATTAACCAATTCATGAAGAAAATCGGCCTTGAACTCATCCTGGGCTGCCCCATACACGCATTTACTTCCAGGGTCCATGTGAAGTTGTCAGCCTTGTTGCGAATATGGAGTTTAACGTGAAACTCACCATTCAAACTAGCCAAAACATCCATAGTCCCTATATTTACGCCAAGTAAAATGCCCTCAGAACGACCTCTAGGCGGTCGCGAAACCCAAGTAAAGTCTATCCCGCCAGAAAGACGGTTAAGCAGACTTACTGAGAAATCACGTATCCCCGTTTAAGAGATAGCCAAAAAAATCTATATTGTATTCCCTATTACATTCTGCAATGAATAAATGTTTAGCCAAGTCACGAAGACCTCTGCTATTAAAAGACATGCCATTCATAATGAAACAATAGGATATTTAGAACACTTTGCTCTCTTATGGGACTTACTATCTTTTTTCGAACGTGCGTTCTTTGATTTACGTCTAGATGCTGTAAGCTCAATCAATGAACTAAGCCCGGGTTCATCTAGACCCACGTCCGAAACCGACCCTAATAAATGAGAGAGTAGCTGACCATCTGATGTGGCATGCAGCTCTTCCTCATCAATACGGGAGACATAAGACTTGCTAGAAACATGTGGAGTAACTTTTAATCGGTCATTCCAAATGTTTCAAAGCATTAGTCGAAATAGAAATATCCTTCTCATTCTTTTCAAGACTGACACCCACTTTATTTAACTTAGAAACGATGACAACATTAGAAAAATCTAAAAAAGATTTGGGTGACGATGTAATACCTTGGTTGTCGAGGTTTTGCGCTGCCTTACGCCGCATAGCCTTGGCCAAAAAGTCCTCATCTGTGTCCATAGAACCGTCGTTGGCAATTGTATGCCGACTACTCCGTCGTGTAGGTGTCATCCTCATCGGAGGTCGTGGCGCCTGCTCTACTGCCAGTGAAGAGGATGATGGTGGAGTAGCAACCCCCTTCCCGACAATCTCAACCACAAGCTCGAACGACGAGGTCATTGTCTGAAGAGGGGCCGGACCAGTCGTACCCGTGAATGCAGTAGAGATGGACGTAACCGGCTCCACCTGCAGCTGAAGGGCGTCCAACATCATAGAGTCAACTGTCGTTACAATCGGTACAACAGGAGTTTGCATGGCTGAGGCGGACACGTCCGCCATCACCTGGGGCTTAAGAGCAGCTCCGGTCCTACGGCACCATGCCCAGCCGCAGTACGCATGCATGGTTGTACACCAAAGGCCGGGCCTTCAAAGGCCCCACGCTCAGCCGGGGCTAGCTTGCCCAGCTCATCACGATGCAGAGGCCGCATGCATCTCCCAGATGCAAAGGCTGGGGATCATCCTTCTTCTCTAAAAAAAGACACACGTGGCTAGCCGAGAAAAACCTTTTTCCAATTTCAAGGAGCCACCGTCGTCTCGTCTTTCTAAATAGGACACAAATCCTAAACAAACACAAAAGAACACCCAGAGGCCCTCCCACCGGCAAGTACCACCTTTTAGGGCTTCTACTCTTATATAAAGCTCTTGTTGACGATTAAAAATTGAGGATCCACCGTATCTCCATAGTTCACATACAGTAGAAGACGAGGCCGATCTGCGGCGGCTCTGACGGGAGGCGCAAAATCTGTAATTGCCTCGCGTGAGAGACGCAAAGCGGAGGGCCGTTGGATTGTTTTGTTTATTTCTTTTTGATGATCTGGATATTAGTAAATGCTTGCTGTAAAAGATATGATTAGTAACCTTCCATCAAATAAAAAACTAGTACTAATCAAATCACAAGTCATTTTGTAAGTTAAAAGAGGCGGAAATATAGTGGCTCGCTTTAGATGGCTAGCTTTTGCATTTCTGTCCGGGCATCAGTTGGAACAAATACTGTGTCCGTTTGCAGAGATGCCCTTAATAAAGCAGCACTAGCAAAAATTCTCCGTTTCCTGCCTTACCCGCCCCGGTTGCCCCGCGTCCGTCCGCAGGAAGAACCAAAACTACAAAAGGCACCAAGCAAAGCAGGCAGCGCCGCGCAGCAAGATTCCTCGCCTCCTCAAGGTTGGGCCTTTCTCTTCTAGCCGTCACCGTCTGGTACCAGCGGGGGCGGGCGGGCCGACTGACGGGCGAGGGAGATGGGCGATTATGCCCGCGGCGGCGGCGGTGGCGGGGCGGCCGCTGAGCCGCTTCTGAAGAGGGCGCGGTACCGACCCAACTGCCCCGGGTGCAGGGTGGACAGGAGGAAGGAGGAGAGGGAGGGGCTCCCTGTCACGGAGCTCTGCTGCATGTGGCTCGTCACCATCTGCTCCTGTGCGTGATCGCCGCCCCTTCCCGTTCCTTCACGTCCCTTGTTTTCTTTACCTCGGCTGATTCCTGTTTTTTCTAAGAACTACTACTGCTAGATATCTATCATGCTCTTATAATACTAGTTACTACTCCCTCGGTCCCAAAATGTAAGATCATTTTTGACATATGGGACGGACGGAGTACAAGGGAACCCCGTTATTTTCTGTCCCCCCCTTTCGCTCGCTGGAAACGTTTTAATCAGATGGAGCATGTTGTTTAATTCTCGCGTTCACCGTGGCTCATTTGTCCAGCCAGCGTGTGGACCGTAGTTCTGAACTTCTGATATCGAACGTGTTAGTTGTTGCTCTCGTCGTTCTCCCTCTATTTAGCTTTTTTTTGCCTGAAGCACGCGGGCAGGTTTGCCTGAAGAATGCAGGTCTCGCTCTGTTCACTTCCACTTGCACTTGAGTTCCGATCAAACTTGCCTTCGCCGGTCCGTGCTTACCCAGTGCTTTTTCTTGGCTATCCGGATGTTTGTGTATTCGTCTCGGATTTCACCTACAAGCTTTAGATTCCGCGATCAAAGTCTGCCCAAAATTGCACGCGGGACACTAATAACGCACCCTTTCTCCCAGCTGTCTCTCTGCGCTTGTTTCTTGGAGTATTTTAAAACAGTTTTTGGATTTTGTTTGAGAAAATGGTTAAACCTCCTGTTAGTCCCGCTCTCTGCATCCGCGGCATACAACCACAATATTATTAAAGTTGATGCAAGTCAACGAGGCCAAAGTCGAACAACAATGGTAGAACCATTGACTGAAAAAACACCAATGATGAATTCACCTCCTTCTGCGGCAATGCCTTCGAGGAGGGAGAATGTGCTCGCGCTGACGTCGCCACATCCAGCCTGAGTTGGCTAGAAGAATGATTTCCATCCTGGATACTGGGCCGGTGGGCCCAACCAATCAAAGCCAGAACAACGGCACAGAGACAACACTTTCAACCAGGTAAGGACGCAAGTCCGTCGTTGTTGGGTCTGATCAACAAAGGCCAGATCATAGAGTTTCGTCCCAGTATATGAATCATTGTTTCATTCACCATCTTGATGACGGATCGCCCGAGAGTTACGCCATCTAGACTTTGCACAAACTCCGTGGTACCCACTAGAGTTAGCCGCAAAAGCATGGCACCACCGAAACTCCTAGTGCCGATGCATGAACACAGGTCCAAGTCAAAGACCAAGCTCGATTGGTAGTCCTTCGCTTCATGGGATGATCTTCACTCATAGCTTATTGAATTCATCTCTAGTCAGTTCTGTTGGAATATAATGTCTGGCCCTTTCCTATAATTTGGACTTTTGGATGAGTGGCTGGAGCATGAATTCAATATGGTATCCGAGCCAAGAGGTCTTGAGTTCAAGACCATGCCAACGCAGTATTAAATAAAACGATTCTGCGGCCTATATCGATCCCTGTCTAAGGACTAAAATAGCCTAGACGTGAGGGGGAGTGTTGAAATATATTGCCCACCTCCCTCCATCAGTTCGGACTGATGGGTGAACTGGTTAGGTGCATAAACTTACAACCAAGAGGTTCAGGGTTCAAAATCCAGTAAACGCAATAAATAATTGCGGCCTGCCCCTGCTTCCGCTGCCCACGTCATATAGCCCCCTCACGTCTAGGCTCCTTCAGGCCTTAGACGTGGGATCGATGTAAGTCATCACTATTTTAAAAGTCCAAACTGATGGAGAAGGACGTCGTCACTGTTAGATGTGTATAATCCCTTTTCGGTTTATCCCCATTGTATATGTATATGTATATGTATTAGCCTTTGGCCCTCCTTATAATGCAGTTGCTCATTATCCAACATGGTATCAGATGTTAGGTTAGCTTCTCTCCTGCATGCTGCAACTCCGTGCGTTCTCCGCCACCGCCACTGCTAGTTTCTGCCCGGATTCGTCCGCTGCTGCCTCGTCTGCCTGCAGCTTGGCTCGTCCCGGCCGGCTGCAGCTCGACCTGCCTGCACCTTTCCCTCGCCTGCGGCGGTTCCGGCCTGCCCAGTCCGGCTGCTCCGCCTGCCCGGCCCGCCGTCTCCGTCCTGCCGGCTCTGTCTGCCTGCCCTCCGCAGCCTCCCACGCCCAGGCTGGCCGCCCGCCGCCGCCGCTTAGCCCGCTCGTCCGCTGCCTCCTTGCCGGGCCTCGGTAGTTGCCGCCCGCCTTCTTCTGCGGTTTCTGCTTAGCATCGCGTTCGCTCGATCTAGATCGAGATCCAGCAGTTGACTTACCAAAAAAACAGAGAGCTCGTCATGTCTTCTTGGGGATATGTGGCTGTTCCTCGGTGCACGGCGGTCTTTGATTGCACCAACTATGCTGAGTTTCTGGGCTTCATGCGGATCCACATGCGTGGTCTTCTCCTGTGGGGCGTTCTCTCTGGCGAGGTCCCCTGTCCGCCATGCCCTGTTGCTCCTGTGGCTCCTATCCCGCCGGTCCCGCCTGTTCTTGCTGCTGATGCTTCTCAGGCTGATCGGGATACAACCAAGGCCCTTGATGATGCTGCGGTGGATGCTTATGATCAGCAGGTATCCGCTTACTCAGATGCTCTTTCTGTTTACCGGGATGATCTGTCTGCTTACACTCAGTGGTGCAATGATGATGCTCGGCTGTCATTTCTCATCGCGAGTGTCTTACCTCGGTTGTGTCTCGAGTTCATGGGTCTCGATCGTTGCTGCGATGTGGGCCTATCTTTGTCAGCGATATCAGCCATCTGGTGATGCTCTCTACTTATTTGTGGTGCGTCAGGAGCACACTCTTCAGCAGGGTGACTCTTCTATTGATGAGTTCCACTCACAGAGCTCTGCCATCTGGCGCCAGCTTGACTCTCTCAGGACCGTTGTTTGTGGTACTTGCCGCTGTTGCCAGACTGTGCGGTCAGACTTAGAGTTTCATCGCCTCCATGAGTTCTTATCTCGCCTTCTTCCAGAGTTTGAGCCTCGGCGTGCTCACCTGCTTGCTCGTGGTCGTGTTCCTATTTTGAAGGTGCTTGTAGAGCTTCGTGCTGAGGAGACACGCCTCGGCTCGGGTCCGCCAGGTTCCTCACTGTTCTTGCCGCCCGAGCTCACTGTGGTCGCCCGCTCACCTCACCACTCCACCGCCTCCCCGCCCACACCTCCAGTGGGGCGGGTCACCCTCCTTCTTCAGAGAGGGTCGGCCGCTCCAAGACACCTTCTCTCGTGGCTATCGCATGTGCCAGTCACCCAGAGTCGATTGTCACAAGAAGTGGAAAGTCCTGAAGCGCTCTTCTTCTAGTGGGACTCGTGCGCCTTCCTCGACTTCGTCACTCACTGACCAGGATATTGTGCGGCTCAAGCGCATGTTGGCTTCATCTGGTTCTTCCTCGACGGGTTCTGTTGCTGCTGTGACAGCCACCACCACTCCGCCCCCGCCGGAGCCTACTCAGTCAGGTACATCCTCGTGGGTTCTGGATTCTAGAGCTTCTTTTCATATGTCTTCTGATTCTTCTGCTTTATCTTCTCTTCGACCTCTTGATTTTCCTCTTAATGTTCTCACTGCCGATGGCACACCTCTTCCTGTTGCTAGTCGTGGCATCCTTTCCACTCCGTCTTTCTAGGTTCCTAGTGTTTCTCATGTTCCTCGTCTTACCATGAATCTATTTTCCGCTGCCCAACTTATTGATTCTGGCTGTCGTGTCATTCTTGATGCCGACTCTTGTTCATTCAGATAAATCGCCGCTTTCAGGCTCTGGTTGGCGCTGGCCCTCGGCACCGTGAGTCTGAGGGCCTTTGGGAGGTTGACTGGCTTCGTGTTCCTTCCGCTGCTACCACATACGCCAGCTCACATGCTCTTGCTGCCTCCTCTTTTGCGTCCTTCCAGCAGTGGCATCATTGACTTGGTCACATCTGTGGCTCTCACTTGTCCTCATTAGTACACCAAGGCGTCTTAGAGTCTGTCTCTGGTGATGTTTCGTTGCATTGTGATGGTTGTAGGCTTGTGGCAAATGACTGCCATTACCTTATCCTACCAAAGTGAGTCTCAGATCTCAGCCTTTTCGACTTAGTTCATTCTGATGTATGGGGTCCCGCTCCTTTTGACTCGAAAGGGGTCATCGCTACTATGTTCTATTTATTGATGATTTCTCTCGCTATACTTGGCTTTATTGTATGAAATCTCGCAATGAGGTTCTCCCCATATACAAGCGTTTTTGCTGCCATGGTTCGCACTCAATTTTCCACGCTTTGTCCGTATCTTCCATGCTGACTCAGCTGGACAGTATATCTCTCACATGTTGCGTGGTTTTCTTGCGGAGCAGGGTACTCTTGCCCAATTCTCTTGCCCTGGTGCTCATGCTCAGAATGGCGTTGTAGAACGCAAACATCGCCATTTGCTTGAGACGGCTCGGGCGATGATGATCGCCGCCTCTCTTCCACCTCATTTTTAGGCTGAGGCCGTTTCCGCATCCACACACCTCATCAACATTCAGCCATCGGCTGCCTTGAAGGGTGGTATTCCTATGGAGCGTCTCTCCGGTCGCTCTCCTGACTACTCCGCTCTTCGTATGTTTGGATGCGTGTGCTATGTTCTTCTTGCTCCGTGAGAACGAACCAAGTTGACTGCTCAATCTTGAGTGTGTTTTCCTTGGCTACAGTGATGAGCATAAGGGCTATCGCTGTTGGGATCCTGTTGGTCGCCGACTGCGCATTTCGCGTGATGTGACTTTTGATGAGCCTCGTTCTTACTATCCGCGTCCCTCCTCCTCGAGCTTTTCCGTGGAAGATATTTCCTTCCTTCTCCTTCCCGACAGATCTCCCTCTGTGCCTCCTGTTCTTCCCTCTCCCCCGATGAGTCTCCCTACACCACCGGTACCACCATCCCTCCTCCTCCTCTCCCTCGTCATCTCCCTCCCCACCCTCCTCCCCAGTCTTTTGCCCTCACTCCCCTTTTCCTCTTCACTACACTCGTCGTCCTCGTGCTGTGGATGATCCTACTGATGTGCCCTCTACTTCCTGTGACGCCCCCGATTCAATCGTACACTAATCATACACGCAAACGTGTACGATCAAGATCAGGGACTCACGGGAAGATATCACAACACAACTCTAAAAATAAAATAAGTCATACAAGCATCATAATACAAGCCAGGGCCTCGAGGGCTCGAATACAAGTGCTCAATCATAGACGAAGTCGTGGAAGCAACAATATCTGAAAGTACGACATAAGTTAAACAAGTTTGCCTTAAGAAGGCTAGCACAAACTGGGATACTGAGATCAAAGAGGCGCAGCCTCCTGCTGGGATCCTCCTAACTACTCACAGTCGTCGCCGCTGGCTGCACGTAGTAGTAGGCACCTCCGTGTAGTCGCTCATCAACGGTGGCGTCTGCTCTGGGTTCCATCATCCGTCGCAACAACCGGGTAAAGAAAGGGGAAAAGGGGAACAAGGCAACCGTGAGTACTCATCCAAAGTACTGCAAGCAAGGAGCTACACTACATATGCATGGATATATGTGTAAATGGCCATATCGATTGGACCGAATCGCAAAATGCCGTAATAAGAGGGGATAGCTAATCCTGTCAAGACTACGCTTCGCAGCCTCCGCCTTGCAACATGTAGAAGAGAGTAGATCAAGTCCTCCAAGTAGCATCGAATAGCATAATCCTACCCGGCGATCCCTCCTCGTCAGCCTGTTAGAGAGCGATCACCGGGTTGTATCTCGCACTTGGAAGGGTGTGTTTTATTAAGCATCCGGTTCTAGTTGTCATAAGGTCAAGGTACAACTCCAAGTCGCCCCACATCAAGATCACGGCTATTCAATAGATTAACTTCCTGCAGGGTGCACCACATAACCCAACACGCTTGATCCCATTTGGCGGACACACTTTCCCCGAGTCATGCCCGCCGCGGAAGATCAACACGCCGCAGCCCAACCTAGGCCAGCAGAGCGGTCGACGCTGGTCTAAACCTAAGCGCCAGGTCTGGGCCCATCGCCTGAGCACACCGCACATTGCGAACGCGCCGAAGCGCACCTAGCAACCTCCATTACAAAGGAAGTCACGTTACGCGGTCCAATCTGGCGCAGCGCCGCTTCGATCGGCCGACGTCCACGAAGGCTTCGGGTGATACCACGACGCCGGATACCCATAACTACTCCAGCGTGAGACGGTTAGTGCGTATAGACCAAATGGCCGGACTCGGATCAAATACCAAGAACTTCGTTAAGCGTGTTAAGTATCCATGAACGCCCGAGCAGGGCCAGGCCCACCTCTCTCCTAGGCGGTCTCAACTCGCCTGCCGCCGCCACAAAGATCCATCCAGAGGGCCGTCGGGACAAAGGTCCTTTCACCCCAATCCGTGAATCACTCGCGGGTGCTCCTCGAGCCGACCCGACTTTAAGCACCACATGTATCACGTATAAAGTATATAGTATATACCCGTGATCACCTCCCGAGTGATCACGGCCCGATAGTATAGCACAGCAGACGGACAAGAATGTAGGGCCACAGATGGAAATACTAGCATCCTATACTAAGCATGTAGGATTGCGGTAAAGGTAACAATGAGTAGCAAGGACAAAGCTATGCATCGTGACAGGTATAACGGAAAGCGATAACATGCTACACTACTCTAATGCAAGCGGTATAGAGTAGAATAGGCGATATCTGGTGATCAAGGAGGGCTTGCCTGGTTGCTCCGCAAGAGAGAGGGAACTCCGTAGTCGAACTGGGCAAAGCAGCTGGTCTCGGTGTCTAGCGAGAGAAGAGGGAAGAAACAATAAATATTTAAGCAAGCAGATGCATAGCGATGCATGACATGAAGTATCGGTGCTAGGGTGCCCTAATGCGGTATGAGGTGATACCGGTGAAGGGGAAGCATCCGGAAAGTATTCCGGTGTTTCGCGTTTTCAGACGAAGGAGCAGACGGGAAAGTTGCGAGTTCGATAGGTTAGGGGGTGTGGCAGACGAACGGGTTGCGTATCCGGAATCGTCTCGTCGTTCTGAGCAACTTTCATGTTAAAAATATTTTAATCCGAGTTACGGATTAAAAGATATGATTTTCTAAAGATTTTATTAATTTATGGAATTTAATTAATTATTTAATTTAATTCGAAATTAGATTTATGACATCAGCATTATGTCATGTCGACGCCGAGCCAATGTAGTTGATCGGTCAACTGACCAATGGGTCCCACCGGTCAAGGACACATTCTAGTTAAACAGGTTAATTAAACTAATCGCAATTAATTAGGGAATGGGCCCCACTGTCATACTAATTAATTAGCTAATTAACATTAGTTAATTAGGTTAATTAATCATCAGGTTAATTAATCTTAATTGGTTGATTTAATCAGAATTAGTTATGTTAATTAATTAGTTAATTATTTTTATTATTTATTCTTATATTTTATTTTTTAATTCCCTTTTTTTTAAACCGTTCTGGGGCGGGGCCTCCTAGTCAGTGGCCCGGGGGCCGAGCGGTTTTGGGCGCTGTTATGCATAGCCAACGGGCCACGGCATTAACTGGTGGGCGCTGGTCCATTGGGCACCGAAGCAACTGGCGCGCCATCTCCGTCGATGGAACGGAGGCGGGTTTCGGCAGAGGCGCCGCCATCGCGGAACATAAGCGGGCAGGGAAGGAAGCGACGGGCGCGTGAGCGCCCGTAGCAGCGCCGACGAGGTTTGGCTGGCGCCACTGGCCGAGAGAAGCGGCGGGGCTGGAGGCGAGCTGACGGTGGCGGTAACAGCGCAGTGGTACGAAGTTGCGACGGCGACGGATCCGGCGCGCGTCTGGCGCGGACGGCGAGGTCGTCGCGGCGACGGGAGAAGTCGCGCGATGGCCGGAAATGGGCGGCGCTGGCCGACCGCGAGGAGGCGGTGACCGTGGCGTCCCTAGGAAGAGGGAAGGCGTGAGCTCACTGGGCGGTAGGGTTTAGGCGGCTCGACGGAGGTCGTGAGGTCCGGACGGAGGGTCGAGGCGGCGTTCGGCGACGGCGGGTCGAGGCAGAGGAGCTCCGGTGGAAGCGGGATCCGGCGCCGGCGTCGAGGCGGCGAGGTCGGGCCGAGTCGGCGACGGAGAGGAGGGCGCGGAGGAGTCCAAGGGCGGTGTCGGCGCGAGGAACAAGGCCGGAGGCGGCGAGGACGAGGCGTTTGGCGAGGTCCGCGACGGGGCAGCGGCAAAGTGGCGGCGGAGGCGAGGCGCGGTTCAGTGAGCCGATCCAGATCGGCGAGAGGACGAGGGAGTTGGGGTCTCCTCGATCCAGATTGGATCGAGAGGGAGTGGCGACGGGGCTAGGGTTAGCGGGTGTGAGGGATAAGGGAGCGGGTGTGTCGGCTGGCCAGGGCTGGCTGGTTTAGGCCGGGCAGTTGGCCCATTGGGGGGGTCCCTTTTCTTTTGTTTTGTTTTTTTTATACCATTTTATTTATTTTACTTTTCTGTTTTAAATCATTTTAAATTACTTAGGCATTTTATAAAAATGGGTTTGTTGCACCATAATTAACTTTGTAATATTTAGTACAATCCAAACATTTTTGTTTTAATTTTTGAAAACTTTTATTGTTATCATTAATTTGAATTTTGAAATTTGGACCGGTTTTGTCCTAACGATAGATTAGCAGCAGTAACCGTGGTGACGTGGCACCATTAGCGTGGGATCACTGTAGCTTAATTATCCGGGCGTCACACTTCCGGTGCACCACCTCTCACGCCTACACCGGTCCATAACCTTCGTGTTAGGCCTTGTCCCCCACCTGATTGCTATTCTCCCGACCGGTATGGTCTTTCCGCCATTGCTGAGCCCACCACCTATCGGGCTGCCATGACTCAAATTTGAATGGCAGCTTGCGATGGCCGAGGAGCTTGCGGCGCTTGAGCACAATGGCATGTGGGATCTGGTTTCTCCTCCTTCTGGTGTTCGTCCCATCACGTGCAAGTGGGTCTATAAGATTAAGACTCGCTCCGATGGCTCTCTTAAGTGTTACAAAGTTCACCTTGTGGCTCGTGGCTTTCAGCAGGAACAGGGGCGTGATTATCACGAGACTTTCGCTCCTGTGGCCCACATGACCACTGTCCGCACTCTCCTTGTCAGGGCTTCGCTCACATTGGCCTGTGTCTCAGCTTGACGTTCAGAACGCATTTCTCAACGGCGAGTTGCTTGAGGAGGTCTATATGCAGCCCCCTCCGGGGTACTCTGTTCCCGATGGTATGGGTCTGCTACCGGGCGCTCCTTTATGGCCTTAAACAAGCCTCGCGCATGGTTCTCGCGGTTCGCCTCATGTTGACTGCGCTGGCTTCTTGCCTAGTGATCATGATCCAGCATTGTTTGTCCACATCTCTCCTCGTGGTCGGACTCTTCTCCTTCTATATGTGGATGACATGATCATCACTGGTGATGATTCTGAGTATATTGCCTCTGTTAAGGCCCGCCTCCGGGAACAATTCCTGATGTCTGATCTTGGTCCTCTTCGCTACTTTCTTGGGATTGAGATTTCTTCGACCTCTGAAGGCTTCTTCATCTCTCAAGAAAAGTATATTCAGGATCTTATCTCGCGGGCCGCTCTTAGTGATGATCGCACAGTTGTGACTCCTATGGAGCTCAATGCTCAGCTTCGTGCCACTGATGGTGATCCTCTGGCTGATCCCACACGGTATTGCCACCTCGTTGGGAGCCTTCTCTATCTCGCTGTTACTCGTCCTGATATATCCTGTCCTGTTCACATTCTCAATCAGTTCGTTTCAGCTCCCACCATTGTCCACTATGATCACCTTCTACGTGTTCTACGCTATCTTCGTGGCACGATTTCACACCGTCTTTTCTTTCCCCGCTCTAGCTCTCTCTAGCTCCAGGCCTACTCTGATGCTACATGGGCTAGTGATCCTATCGCTTGCTGCTCGCTGTCTGCTTACTGCGTCTTTCTTGGAGGCTCTCTCATTGCCTGGAAGACGAAGAAACAGACAGCTGTTTCTCGCTCGAGTACGGAGGCTGAGTTGTGAGCGATGGCTATGTTGACGGCTGAGGTGATCTGGTTACGATGGTTACTCGAGGATTTTGGTGTTTCTATTGCTGCACCGACTCTCCCGCCGATAGTACAAAGGTGCTATCAGCATTGCGCGTGACCCGGTCAAGCATGAGCTCACCAAGCACATCGGCATGGATGCCTCCTTTGTCCGTGCGGCTGTGCAAGATCAAGTTCTTGCTCTTCATTATGTGCCTTCTGAGTCACAGTTGGCGGATTTCTTCACGAAGGCACAGACTCGAGCGCAGCATGGGTTCTTTCTCTCCAAACTCAGTGTAGTTGATCCACCGTGAGTTTGAGGGGGGGTGTTAGATGTGTATAGTCCCTTTTCGGTTTATCCCCATTGTATAAGGGGTCTCTTGCACTTTACCACGCATGTATATGTATTGGCCTTTGGCCCTCCTGATAATGCAGTTGCTCATTATCCAACAGTCACCACCTGACCACGCATGACCAAGAGAGTCACCAAGCCCATGATGACATCACTACCATGGATACAACCACACTGTGACTACTTCCTCCACATTTGGTAAAGAAATGATGGTCAAGCAAAGGGACATGATTAGGTATTGTACAAGAAGTTCTCTCACGTCACTTTTTGCCTGAGAGATGCTAGAGATCAAGCCCCCCATGTCCTCGACTCAGATTCGGACTGCTGAGACAGACACAATTGAGAATTTTCTCAAACATTGAGATTTTTCTCACTCGAACTCCCAATTGGGTCATCTTGTTATTTTTTCGAAAGCTTATCTAGTGACTTTCCAGCAGTAGGATCCACTCCTCCAAATTCATTCCGAGCACAAGAAATCACTGAAACAGCCCGATTTTGTCACAGAAGTTGAGTCATAAGGTGCTCCTGCCACCTCCACTTGAGTCATGGGCCTTGTACGACATAGGGTTGAGTTTTCCCTGCCTTGGGATGTGCGTCCACCCTCTTAGCCACCGAAGGACCAAGTAAACAAATGGGCCTTGTACGACAATGGCTAACTTATGACTAACAAAACCTAGAGAGAAGGCAACGAGGTTGATCTACTAATTTTTTTACTTGAGACTTGGGTAGAATCTTTTGTTACTCTCATGCCCATTTAAAGATATTACTGATTAAGATGTTATTGATTATGTCTTAAGCAAATCATTCCTTCATTATTGATCAGGAATTGATATTCTCATATTTGCATTTTGCAGCGTTGCCTATACAGTACGTGTTTCCCTTCTTGTATTTTATGGTGAGCAACAGGATTCACAATATTTTTAAAACGTGCAATATGACTGCACATTTCTTCAATCATAACAGGAGAAGATTTATAAGTAGGAACAATTTCCATGTTCTATATATATTTTGAACCATGATAATGATACAAGCTTTGCATCAGATTATGACATTTTCGGTTCAAAATAAAAATAAGATTATAACATGTGGTGGAAATAAAGCTTTGCTCTTCTCACAGTTTTGTTGTTTTCTATTGTTTTCTTTTCTTTCACCACCCAACAGCATGAGTATTGGTAATGCCAACTATTTTTTGTAAATCTACTATCGATTGTCAACGCTGCATATTCGTTTGCAGATAAGAGACCTGAACATTGCTAAAGAAGAAGAGGATATTGGATTTTATGCTGGTTTTGTTGGTATGTTTTCTTCAAAATGTAGTTTCTCTTTTGTATCAATCTTCTGAAACACTTTAACTGAGCTGTGTAAGAATATTGTTATATGAGGGGTAGGCTTCAGCTTTATCTATCATGGTAAACTTATAATATCTGTTCTACAAATGAAGGTGCTTCATATATGCTTGGGAGAGCACTCACCTCTGTAATGTGGGGAGTTGTGGCTGATAAATATGGGAGGAAACCAGTTCTTGTAACTACCCTTTTTTCAGTGTAAGGATATACTTTAACAAGCTGCACTCTCAGATATGAGTTTTTCTTTGGTGTATTTGACAGACGCACCAAAATCTAAGCAGTTCTTCTCATCTATTTCAGAATTATCTTCAATACACTCTTTGGACTCAGCTCTAGTTACTGGATGGCATTAACCACAAGAGGTCTGCTTGGGCTGTTGTCTGGTATGCTCGGACCAATGAAGGTACTTACAAGTGCATGAGAGTGCTTTCCTCTCAGGTACTAGAACCGTCCATCGTGTTTTTGTAGCTTTGTGTTAGAATTCAACAGGCAAATAAACAATAGTAGATCAACTCGAGACGCTGAATTCTTATGTGGAAAACCCTTGCGGAAACCATAGATGCGCGGCAATGCTCACCTATATTGAGAGAGTGTTACAACCGCCAGACTAACAATGAGTCGTCAACACACACATCATGTGCGGCTTACAACAGGTGTACGGCGGCTAACCCGCTCCCCCCGTGTCGCCCCCGGTCGGGCGGGATCCCAACCCTAGCCGCCGGGGGCTCCCCGTCCTTCCATCCCTCCCTCCGCCGCCGCGAAGGGCGCCGCCCGCCTATAGCCCGGGCTGGCGGCGGTGGCGGGGCCTTCTCTCTCCACGCGGCATGGGGCGGTGCGGAGCCCGCGACGTGTGGTGGCACGGCCGATCTGGCCTTCGTGGCGTGGCGGGCCTGCCTTGACCGGCGGCGGCGGCGGCGGCCTCGCCTAGGGCGCGTGGTGGTGGCGGAGTGCGGCGGCGGCCTGCGGCGGGCAGCGGCCTTACTGCGTTCGGCGGCGGTGGGCGGATTCTGCGGCGGCGGACCATCCGACCTCGGATCGGCGGTGGCGGCATGGAGGCCTGGTGGTTGGGTCGGCGCCATGCGTGGTTTGCCCTCCGGACAGATCTGATCTGCCCGGTGCGGCTTGCTTTGCGATGTGCGGCGGCTCGGATCGGCGGCGACCCGTGCACATGATGCTTGATGGAGGTTCTTCGAGCGGATCGGTGAAAACCTTGTTCTCGGCTTGATGCCAAGACCGGCGCTGGCGGCACTCTTTTGTGTCATTACCTTCTTGAAGGCATCGCCGCGGAGAAGCTCCAGACCTCTATCTGCTACCTCCGGGGGAAACCCTAGATCAGTAGATCGGATGACGGCGGCGCGTTGGTGTCGTTTCCTCCTTGGGGGCGTCATTCTTGGAGGCGTACACGGGATCGAGGGACCAGTGGGCGGCTTTTTTGGTGGTGCGGTGCTTCATCCTACACATTGATGACGGCGGATCTCGGCGGCGTGGTGCAGTGGAGACTCGGCGCCCGATGCGTGGTGATGGACTCGCGCAGGAGGAGGTAGTTGTCTGGCGTCATGGTGGCGTCGATGACAGAGTGGCCTGACAAGGTAGAAGCCTCAATATCTGCTCTGAAGACGGACCTGTGGAGGATGGCGGCGGCGACACTTGTGAGTGCGTCAGACCAGTTTATGCCCCAGACCCGGTATGTGGCTCGGCTGGGGCTTCTGGCTTTTGATGATAGGCATAGGTGAGTGGTCTGGGTATTTGGCCCAGCTAGCACCCCTTCATCATATGGATATGAGTAGTGGCTTATGTAGCCAAGATGGTGGATTCGGGCATATTTTTGTAATACTTGTAAGGTCCTCGAGAATAATCAATAAAGTGGCCGCATGCATCTCCCAGATGCAGAGGCCGGGGGTCATCCTCCTTTTCTAAAAAAAAGGTGTACGGCGGCTATGCATGCAGCTCAAGTCAAAGCGGAAATCCAATCCGCTATGAAAAATCCATAACAATAATCTCAAACTCGTTCAGCAATTAAATATCCATCATGTGCCGAAAGTTTCTTGGACATAACATCACTAAGCATGAGTAGAGCTCAAACTTAGTAATAAGTACTGGCTTGTCATCATATCAGCATGATTATCGCGAGTGCTTATCTTGTATACCTTCACATTACCTGCTGGCCTCTGTTCCGGTAGACCCTGACCTCTCTCTTTCAATTTGAATTCATATATCAATATTTTCTTGACCAACTGCTAAGATAATCCCGGTTCCTACTCTTATATCATTAGACTTAATTTTGTGGTGTTCTTCCACAAGAGAACGAAGTTTCACAGATTCAGTTGTTCGTGATCCACATTGTGTTTAGCTTGTTAGCTTGTTCTGGATGAAGTTTGTTTTGTATTAGTAATCGAGGTCTTTGTAACTGGGATGGTTGCACACCAGATAAATTTCAGCCAACCAGCTAGTGTTGACATGGTGCACTATGTTTTCATTATCCAAAATAGTATAACTGCCCACTATGACGCCAAAATGAATTCACAAGCTGGAAGTCATGAGTGTGATGGTGATTATTAGTAGGGTATAAAAGTAAAATATATGACTGGATTACCTTGTGTTCGACTTATTTTTGTCTTCAGGCTTATGCTTCAGAAGTATGTCGGAAAGAACACAGTCACCTGGCATTATCACTCGTAAGATGATCAAGTTGTTATTTCGAATTCTTTCTTTTACTCACAGTCCCAACTTTATTGGGCCATGATACAAACTCACATATTGCTATGTGCTGGGTAATCCATCAGATGTCCTCCTCACGTGGCATAGGTCTTATTGTTGGACCAGCCATTGGTGGCTATCTTGCACAGGTAATACAGTCCATTTAATATTTGCAGAATACTTACTTATGTATTATATTATCATCTAAGTATGTTTGATCTATGATGTTCCATTACTTCTGATCATGAGATTTCTGAACTCACAATACAGTCCATTTAATATTTGCAGAATACTTACTTATGTACGTATTATATTATCATCTAAGTATGTTTGATCTATGATGTTCCATTACTTCTGATCATGAGGTTTTTGAACTCACATGCAAATTTAAAAATTATATACCTTATCAAGTATTTCCTGATTGTCCCTTCTCTAACTATCCTCATATAATTCATTTACCTGCTATGTACAGAGTTGGGTTCACTCTGATATCCATCAGTGGTTCACTCATGATAACCAACATATGGCAAAGTATTCCCCCATTTATACAAATTCTGCTAAAGGTTGATTATATTTGTCATTGTATTGCTACGCTATGTGCAAGCATGCACTAAAAGTAGTTATTTTGATTGATTCAAATTTCTTATGTCAACATGCAATCATGATTAAAAATGGTTAGAAGCCTTGTAAGCTAATTTTGCTTGTGAACTGCAGCCTGCAGATAAATATCCAGGCATATTCTCTGTCAACTCCATATTTGGAAGGCAAGCATTTACTTGTGAATCCTTCTTATATATTTTGTTTCTTTGCTTTATGCGTCCTTTTGATATTGCTTTCTTCTCAGATGCTAATTCAGTTTAAACATGCATTGTTTTAGGTTTCCGTACTTTCTCCCTTGTCTTTGTATATCACTCCTTGCCATTGCCGCTGTAATTGCTTGCTTCTGGCTTCCGGTGAGTTTATTGTTCCTAGATGCATACAATTAATGTTTCATTTGTATTGAAGCAAACATCATGTTGGGATAATAATAAACATTTTTGTCAATTAATGTTTACTGGAGCTGCATGCTCCCTGTAGGTCGTAAATGATACTAGTTTTTTTTTGAGGAATCATACTGGATTTTAATGGTGGCTGTAATCTTGTGTTCTGACGAACACTTGTTTGTCATGACGGAGAGTAAATCTTCCATTGTAGAAAACGTGCTGATAAACTGTGATATTATACTACGGTAGTGATAGCACATCTGTTCTATGTAGCAATATGTATTGTGCATCTTGACCTGAAACACAGCTAGAGCAACTAGTCAGTTTTGTAGGATCTGAAAGTAGATCATTGATGCTTCTACAAGTTTCTTAAGATGCAAAACAATACCAACAGTTTGATAACACTAGTGAAAGAAAATCTTTTTTGACACCGAAATCATTATATAGCCTCTACATGGAGCCCCACATAACACGTAGCACATGAACTCACCTGTACTTAACATGTCTGCAATGTTGCAGGAAACTTTGCATAAACACACTGAAGACACAATGTTAAATAGTTCGACTGAAGCTGTTGAAGAACCTTGTTCTGATTTAAATGCTGAACAAAGTGGTAGTGTCTGTCTCAGTTTATTCACAAACTGGCCATTGATGTCCACTATCACTGTATACTGCATTTTCTCTCTCCAGGACATGGCTTATGCAGAGGTAGCATGTGCTTTTTGTTGCTGAGATATATTTCCGTTGTTTTTTAGCATCTCATAGTTTTACTTACATTGCCATTATTATTATTGGATTTCATTCTGGAAGACGTAAATTGCAGGTATTTTCGCTTTGGGCTGTCAGTGACAGAAAATATGGTGGACTAAGCTTTTCTTCTCAAGATGTGGGTAGCGTCCTTTCAATCTCAGGTAGTATTCATTGACATTTTTATTTTTGAACATCGTGAGTCCCTTTTTTTTTACGGAACCTCGTCAGAGGGCGGGGAGCTCCCGCATTGCATTAAGAAGGAGAGAGTTGGTCCAGTTAATAAGGGGAACCGGACCCAAAAACCATACATGGCACGGTTAATTAAGGGAAACCGGCGACCCTGAGATAGGGATCCTAGGAAAGCTTGTGATATGACTATTCATACATCAATGAGGCACAATCTTTTTCGAAACAAGGCAAAAGATTTGCCATTTCATATGATATATCTAAACTTGCCTATAAATAAAACACATGTCGTGTCTGTGGCACAGATATGCAGCTTTATCTAGATTGACATGAGTGAAATATATGCTCAATTTTTAGATTGACATGAGTGAAATATATGCTCAATTTGAAGAAGTTATGCTAGAGCAATAATTTATATGCAAATATGTGACGACGGGAACTCACTAGTAAATCAGCATGTCATTTCTCAGGTGTTGTGCTCTGCTGTGTTTCACGTGCAAAGTTTGGTGTACTGACTGTACTTTTTGTCAGGTCTCTTACTCCTAATATATCAAATTTTGATCTATCCATTGGTTGCAAACTCTATAGACCCCATCACATTAGTCCGTGCAATTGCGGTAAGACTATTTATTGCTTGTTCGATCAGCTTAGTTATATTATAATGGTTAAACTTATTAGATATTCTGATGTGCAGCTATTGACAATACCACTTCTTTCGAGCTATCCATTCATGCCTGCATTATCAGGATCCATTCTTCAGTTGGCACTAAATTGTGCATCTTTTCTGAAGAACTCTTTCTCAGTGAGTGCAAAGATCTTAAATTTCTGTGTGAAACAAATCTTTAAGTTGGAGCATTCTACTAAGTATATTTCAAGTCTTGTCTATTTGTCTTAGTGTTGGCTAAGCATAAATGCAAGTATTGCCTCCCGAGACTCTTTCTTTGTTAGTAGAGAATAGCAGCAATACAAATACCAACAGGCTGCTAGTTATCATATCTTGACAAATACTTCAATTGTGAATCTGCTTATTGCACTGCTCACTAAGAATGTGCCGCTTATAGCCTTGCATATTTCAACTCAAGGGAGCCACTATTAATTGCTACCAAAGTTTACTCGTGCTCTCAAAACCATTTCAGGTAACTACCATGACTGTGTTCAACATTTTAATGAATGATGCTGTGGTAAGTTCACGAGATTCCTAACAATGGGTCAAATGAATAGCTATCTTCCATCCATTCCTACGAAAACTGGTAATATCATTTTGTTTTCTAACCTTGGGATGCACATAACAGAGTCAGGACCTAAGAGCCTCAGCCAATGGCCTTTCTGTAACACTAATGTCCATCTTTAAAACTATCGCTCCAGCTGTTGCAGGAGTTATGTAAGTATCCATGCTCCAGCTCATTACATACTATTGAGACCACATAAGCGAAATATAGCACTTGACAGTAATATCCAGATTAGTTCCAGAGTTGGCTTTTGAGCTGCTCTGCATTCATCCACTATTTTCTATTGCAAACAGCACCTATCTCAGTTCCCCCAAATAGTTGTATTTTTTCTTGCGAGTCAGTTTGTTGACAATGAAAAATTGAACAGAAGTTAGTATTTTTGGTTATTTTCTACTCTCAAGTTCTTCCTTCTCGACAACATTGTCAATAGCATAGCTCATCATTGTATGTTTGTATACACCTTGGTGTCACATTTGTATGCAATCGACTGTTTTTCCCCTATATTTTCAGGACAAAAAATGCTCTCCGCCTTTGTTAGAGTACGTAATGGGCCTAATGGTCCCATTAGTCTTAGGGTTAATTAGAGATAAGGGTCGCTTGCTTAGGGGTCAAGTAAGCCTTGCTTGGGAGTCAAGTAAACCTCTCTATATAAAGAGAGGAGATGTATCAATCTAATCAAGCAAGAATTAAGAAGGAAATCCCTTCCCTCTTGCCCGGCCGTGGGCAGAAAGGCCCCCGGCCGGCCCTCTCGCGCCCTCCTTCTAGCAGCGCCATAACAGCCTTATCATGTAAATTGCATTTTTCCTTGTAGATTCTCATGGGCTCAGAGGCGTCAAACAGCTCCATTTCTTCCAGGTATTTTATACTTGACTTTGTTTTAACTGCATGTACAAAATTTTCTATCACCCTGTCTATGCAAATCTTTAAATCCTCTAAATCGAAGGATTAAAATACAGAAGTAAATGTTTAACATTTCTGTTTAAAGGGCAACTGTAGATTGGTAGTGTCGAATCAATGGTAGTATGGTACATAGTGAAAGGTGTAATGGTTGTGAACGCAATCTCGTCATTTGCTCGACTCTAGACATTTAGGTTTGGTTAAGTTATGCTTTTCTGGTAAGATTAAGCTTGCGTTTGACATGGATACCTGCTGTGAATTATCCTTTGCAGGCGACCACTTGGTGTTCTTTATGCTGAATGTGTTCACGGTTATCGGTCTTATGCTCACCTTCAGACCGTTCTACGCTAGAAATGGCACGTCGAATCATTAATGTAGTGACACCATACATTAGGACCTGGACAAGGACCAAGATCTAACAGTTTGGCTCTTCGCTATTTTAGCGACACGATCTTCCATATTACGGGTTCTTTCTTGAAGTGCCTGCACTTCATTAGTTAATCCAACAATTTTCGTGGTCAGTTGACCAAGTAGGTTATCATGAGACTTTAAGATATTGGTAAAGGTTTTGCTCTACTCGGTTTGAGCAGTCATAAAAGCGTCGAGGGTTTCTTCAACTGAAGGTCTATTACCTGTGCTTGTCCTATAATTATTTGATGCTTCTTGGTTGGTTGGTTATGGTGGTTTAGGATAATTATTAGAAGCATAATTTTGGCTCCTGAAATTGTGGTTGTAATTATTATGAGCTATGAGGATAACATTCACCTCTTCTTTACCTTTGATCATGCCAATCAGTTCATCGATTTTTTGGCGGTTAGTGCTTCATTCTCCTCTTCAGAGATGGAGTTCACCTTTTTTGTGGTAGACCTTTCAAAGGGAAAGAAGAGGTAAGTGTTAACCTCATAGCTCATAATGGCATGGTTTTCTTGCATCGAGGTAAATGTTAACCTCATAGCTCATAATGGCATGGTTTTCGTGCATCTCAGGGAGCAACCTTTTTGTTTCCGTGATCGGTCTTCCCATGATGGTTTCTCCTGCAGCAGTGTCTAGCATACTTCTGGACATGGGGATACGAACATTATAAAATAAATGAAGAATCAGCCATTCTTCCATCCCATGATTCGGACAATTCTTATTGCCTCTTTCATCCTATCCCAAGCAAGCACTAGTGGCTCACGATCTTCTTGCTTAAAACCTATAATGTTAAGAGTGCAAATGCATAATCTTAGCATGTGGGAAAAACTTTGTCATAAACATGCTGCAACACAAGTTTCATGAGGTAAGGGTTCCTTTAGGCAAGGCTATAGAAGTCATTTCTTAGTGTTTACTCTTAAAGAAACAGGAAAAAGATGCAACTTCAATGTGTCAGGCTCATAATTTTTTATAGGTGTCATATCACATAATTCAGTGAAAGTATGTAAATGCATGCTGACATCTTCAGAAGCGGAGCCGCCGAATTGGTTCCATTGAACCATGGTGACCAAGTGTTGTTTAATCTCAAATTGCTCGACAACAATATCAGGTAAAGCGATAGGAGCGCACATAAATTTCTCATCGGGAGTAGCAAAGTCCCTAAGTTTCTTTGCCATGACAAATTTTGGGTTTAAGAAACATAAACAAAAGACAAAAACTAACTAAAACTGGAACAAAAAAACTGAAATAGTACCTTTAGCCATCTGGCTAGGGTAGCGATGGTGATTCTGGCAACGACACCAGAAAAAGGGTTAATTACCTTTGATCCGGCTATGGATGTAGATAGTGTTCACCTCTTTTCCCAAGGATGACCTTGGGTATCAAACCCACGAGGAGTTCTGCTATTAGACAAGGATTCAAGCAAGCTATCGTTCTTGAAAGAAATTTTTCTTAGACCAAAAAAAGAGTAGTTGTGATGTAAACAGAGAGCAAATAGATGAAAATAGGCAATGGGCATGCGGACTTTACGTACAACATTATAGTTGCACTTAGGATCTTATATTAATTTTCAACATAGTGATGTGCTCTCAACAATTAAATGTGGGGGATGCGTCCAAATAATATCACAACCGATCAGCAACCTGCATCGTGAGTCTATTATCCAAACAAGGCCCTTACCGTCGCATGGGGTTACCTCGATTATTATGAATTTCTCCAGGTCGCATGGGGTTACCTCGATTATTATGAATTTCTCCAGGTCAACGCAATAGGCGTTTAGTGACTACACCTCATGATCCCTTTAGGTCTTTTCGGCTACCGTACTATGAATCCTTACTTTCATAGGCGTTTGGTGCAACCTTCTACGTGTCCCTGTACTTTATCTCCTCCTATGTTTTTTGGATGCAACAGAAAAAAGTGCCCCGGTGGTTTTTTGGATGGATCGGGCATGACGGAGGTCCGGACGCCTGCAAACCTTTCCTACATTTGGTTTTCGGTTTGTGTGATTTTAGACTCCAGTGTGGTTTGGACAAATTTAGTGACCCACGTTGACAAAATATTTAGACCGTTCGGTCTAAACATTTAAAAGCAATTTGGTGAACCACATTGAAGTTGCCGTTACAAGGGTGAATCGTTTTGTTGGCTGCGTTATACCGTTCGCCAGCTAGGTAGGGTTGACATTTGTGAACCGCCTAGATTGCAGTTTAAGTGTGCTTGGGGACGACAGTTTTACAAAAGGCATGGCATTTTGTTATTTTAGTGCATTTTTCATCTTAAAAACTGCCACCATCAAATCTTGATCGTTTGGCGTGTGGAGGGGTTGCTGGAGGGATGTTCCTGGCGACTGTTCGCCAGCTAATAACATTGCCGAAAAGAAAAAAGCAGTAGAGCGTGATTTTGAGCCGCGGTACAAAGGTACCCGTACCCGTAGCAGGTTGCCCCTATCCGTATCCGGTCGCCTAAATATTTTCCTCCCTGTCGCCCTCCCTCCTTCCTTTCCTCCACTCGCGCTTCGCTCTCAGATCCCTTCTCCTCCGTCTCGCCCGCGTGTTGGGGTAGGAGCCATGGCGGACCAGCTCACCGACGACCAGATCGCCGAGTTCAAGGAGGCCTTCAGCCTCTTCGACAAGGACGGAGACGGTTCGATCCCCTCTCTGTTCTCCTCTTTCAACATGTACTACTATATGATTTGCACGACTCCATTCGATGTGCGCGCACTCGCTATAGTTGATGCGGTGCCTTGCACTGGCGCGTAGATGTGTTGGGTGGGAGATCTGATCGACGTAGCGTATATGCGTTTGCTGGTCCGAGTGGATCGCGGCGGGATTGGTTTGCGGGGTGCTCAAGATGCAGTAGATCTCGCACTCCTTTTCTCCATTCCTTGTGGATTCTGGCTCCATACATTCTTGTCTTGCCAGCGCTGTCAGCCCGTCGCCGTGCAGTGTTCTGGTATTGCTGCGCCTTATGCTCGTCCGTTCCGGCTGATCGCTGAGCTGTCTGTCATAGCGAAGGCTTCAGCCGGCTGTTTGGTCGTTCCTTCAGATCTCTTTAGTGGAGCAACTGATGACCTTGCAAAGTTCCAAAAAAAGAAGTTCTACTAGGAAGAAATTGAATTATGAGAGAAGGTGGCATCATGGGGCTGCTGCGGTTAGCATGGGTCTACCGCCTACACATCTAGTGGTGTCTGCAGCTTAAGAAAACCGAGGGTGCAGCATGGGTGATCACACAGCATGGCCGGTGGCACTGTTGCTGCTGAGTAGGTTGCTAGAGCATGGTGGGTCACTAGTCATCAGTCGCTACTCTCTAGATTTAGCTAGAACAGCAGTGGTGAGGTGCACTGCGAAGTGGTGTTAGGGTTATACGATCATGTAATATCCCATAATTCTGTACTTATATGTTAGTAATGCGGAACTACTACCGACTTGGAATTTATCTAGGCATCTGGGTGTTTTTCTATGGATGCCATGGGCATAGGAGTGTGATAGCATGATTAAATTTTGCATGGCTTAAACTGCACATTTTCTTATCAGTGAATGCAACATCGGAGTTTGTCTGGTTTTGCCTATCATGCTATGGTGGTGCTAGCGTAAGACTGATAACATGGAGAATGCAATTGATGGCTGGAATAGTTATTGGTATTAATGTTTACTGATTATGAAACATGTTGAAGTAACTTACATTTTGCCAGCTTAATGCTTGACAGAAAATATATCTGTAGTTAGTTGCTTGCTGTTTGAAGATTTCTAGCCAACGGTTGATGCTAGGGAAACAAGAGCCGTGATCATACTGGTTAAGATTGATTCACAAATTTACATTAATTGTACATGGTTTTCTTATATCTCTTCCATGAAAACATTGTCAAATTGCATTTTGGTTATGCAAAAGTACCTAGACAAGGACCAAAATGCTTGAAGGAACTAATCAGATGCATCAATGATGGTCCTTGATTCTTCAAAAACACCACCATTACTCTAGAGGCTGCGTACAAAAGACCCAAAGTGGTCGGGCCCTTCCCTGGACCCTGCACAAGCGGGAGCTACGTGCACTGGGCTGCCCGTGGCA
This sequence comes from Aegilops bicornis, assembly GCA_021605145.1. Taxonomy (NCBI): domain Eukaryota; kingdom Viridiplantae; phylum Streptophyta; class Magnoliopsida; order Poales; family Poaceae; genus Aegilops; species Aegilops bicornis. Next base: position 271,512,528 of record CM038671.1, on the reverse strand, counting down.
GTTTTGGTATCACTAGCTTGTTGAATGTGTTTGTTGGCATGTTTTATGAGGACTAATATATTTATTGTAGGAAAGGTCTAAAGAAATGTCCTCTGCAACTTTGTGTAGATTTGGATATTTGAAATATGAACTTATGATTTTCTTTTGTAAACTTGCTGATTATGTTAAAGGCATGACATTTGAACTTTCTAGGATCCATAGATCTTCTCTTGTATGATGAAAATCAAGACCTGTTGTAAATTTTAAGAGGATTCTCAAATATGTTTCCAATCTTGAAACTGTGAAAATGTTTTTTCTTGCTATAGAAAACTGTGGCATTGATTTGTGAAGTACTTGCAAGTCAAAACAAATCTTTTCTGTAATAGGTCACATGTCTTAATCTTCTATCCGTTTGGGCTTTGTTACTGATCAAGTCGATAGAATGTTTACCCAAATAATTTTCTGGATAGTTGTGTTTCAAATATTCAAGCCTTGAGTGTTCTTATGAAATTTCATCATTGTCCACTTAAACTGTATTTGTGTTTGTTTGCTACCCTTGAATGATTTCATGCACCCAAAATTCCAGATGAAGAAAGAGACTCTAAGATTTGTTCTGACGGACCCAATCATTGGTCCATTACTGTCTTTTGCATTAGCATAGCTGAAATGATTTCTAAAGGTTAAATAAATGTAAATAGTATTTGTGTCCATTAAGTACCCAAAAGTTAGTTATGTTCTTATACCGCACATGCATGTGCAAATGTGGCTTCATGATGTGTTCATTACTTCTGTAAATTTCTACAAGATCATTTTGAAGATTCGCCCATTATTAGCACATATGATATGATGATTTTATTGCACAATTTACTTGTGTTTTTCTGCATACTTGTGGGTTTTGTATTCCCATCTAATAGGCAGTGTTTCAAGTGGGCAAGTCGAATCAAGTTGCACCTGACTGTGGCCAGGTGACTAGTCTGACTACTCTAGATGCTGACTAGTCGGTGACTATTTGACAATCAGCCAGGCCTGCTAGTCAGGGCAGTTAGACAGTCTGGCAATAGGTTTTCAAGTCGTACTTGGTGTGTCTGGTACTCTGGTTTGAGCCCAAGCCAAACCCCACCAAATATTTGGCTTAGGTTTTGCCTGCCCATCTTTTGGACACTGTTGGCAAGAAAATTGAAAGTGGGCTAAGGAGCATGGTCATGCCAAATTTTTGTCAGCCATCCAAGCAAGAACCAAAACTTCAGTCATGACCAAAGCATTCCCATAGTCCATGTTAAGACCTCTTTTATTGCGCACAGAATTGAATTGCTGACATAAATCTCTGGGGCATTTCATTCTTGAACAGTATTACCATTGCATATATATTTGTAGAAGCAGTTTAAGTTATTAGACTAAAAAACTGCTGGCCTCCTGAACAGGCTGCATCACCACCAAGGAACTTGGAACTGTGATGCGCTCGCTGGGGCAGAACCCCACTGAGGCAGAGCTTCAGGATATGATCAATGAAGTGGATGCTGATGGCAATGGAACGATTGACTTTCCTGAGTTCCTTAACCTGATGGCACGTAAGATGAAAGACACTGACTCCGAGGAGGAGCTTAAGGAGGCTTTCCGTGTGTTTGACAAGGACCAGAATGGTTTCATCTCGGCAGCTGAACTCCGCCATGTCATGACCAACCTTGGTGAGAAGCTGACAGACGAGGAGGTGGATGAGATGATCCGTGAGGCTGATGTCGATGGTGACGGCCAGATCAATTACGAAGAGTTTGTGAAGGTGATGATGGCCAAGTGAGCTGCCATACTAAGCTAGTTCTATCTCGATGTTAGCAGCTAGTTTAGCCTTGAAAACTGACAGCACTTGGTACTACTGTTAAAGTCCAGTGAATGAACATATTGTGCGCTCTTCCTTTCTTCTCAGGGATGTTGAGAATTTCGTTTGGATTTTCCTGCAGTTGTATTACCTTTGTACAATGTAGTTTTTTTTGCAAATTGAGATCATGAATTTGCTGTAGCTTATGCCTTCATGGTATCAAGTTGCATGGATGTCTGATATTTTGTGTGTGCGTGTGTGGTATCAACTTCTTGGGGTGCAGGATTTCGTTGTGGTTTACCAGTAGTGATGTAGACAATGTAGTACATCTCACATAAATGCTCGGTCATGGAGTTTTTGTTTGAAAAGCTGACTGCAGATATCATGATTGCGCATTTCGTCGAAATTATGCCTTAGCCAGTCTTCTTCACATATACGGCTACTTTGCTTCTCTTGCCTTTCCTCTTTTGCAAAAGTCAATCTGTGCATTCTATTCTACATCTTCTCCAGCCATTTCGTATGGCTCTTCTGTCCCTGTTGCATCTCGCGATTTAAAATTCGGTCACCTGTATTAAATTGGAAAAGGTGGGAATAATGCTGGAATTCGCGTTGGTTCTCTTGTTTTCTAAAGAACAGTTGCTGGAAAACGACAGTCACTGATTTTTCCTCCGTATACAAAAAGAGCGCAAGAAATCTCAAGCAAGCATTATTCAACTAGGAATTTGTCAAATCAATTATGTCCTGCCGACCGAATCATCTACGGAGTTCCCGGCTTTATTTTTCTCCCCAGCAAATAAAATACTTTTCAAGCTTGGACAAAACAAATAATGGACAAACCAAATGAGTAGTAGATTATAGTATTATACTTCCTCCGTCCAAAAATACTTGTCATCAAAATGAATTAAAAAAATGTATCTCGAACTAAAATACGTCTAGATACATCTCCTTTTATCCATTTTGATGACAAGTATTTCCGGACGGAGGGAGTACCTATTAAACAAAACAAAATAAGATGCACCTGCACGGAAAGGCTTGCCAAATTTCTTTTCTAAGAGGAAATCCATTTTACACGCCCATTTGCAGTGTTTTTTCAATCACATCGAACCTAGTCATAAGTTTGATTCCCTGTAATTTATTCCATCTTATCTTGAACACTCATTTGTCCTCTGATCACAGACAAAAACAAGGAGTATAACTCTGATGGATTTAACATGATGTCCATTTACATTTCCTCAATGTCATTAGCTCCACCCTTAATCCAACAAGAAGAAATCATCCCATTTCTCACCGACAAACGGTGGCATGCATCTATCATTCTCGACTGGTATAATCTCTTGTCAGTTGCGTCTCCTCGACGGGACGTTTTGAGATAATAAACTCATTTTCATCGAGAAATGTAGCAGAAAATTGTAAGAAAGAGAAAGCAGATTGCATTAAGAAAAGCAGACCCTCAGCAGTATTATATATACTCCTACTACTTAATAGGCAAACTTTAACGGGTGGGCAGTGCCTCGATCAGACTAGATTAACTCCGGCGCGTCGTCCATCATCTTTGGGAGCGTGTCAGCCCAAGAACTGCATGCAGTCAGCTTTTGTAGTTACACATGTACAGTATGTGCACTATGCCTGCAGTTGGAGCAAAATAATGGCCATCTCATGGCCAAAGCAAAAGTCAACTAGCTGCTACTGCCCAACCCTGGGTTAACCTGAATCCATGAGCTTCCCGTGCCCAATTTCCTAGCTTCCAGCAGAACCTGCCCTAGTTTGACATGAGTACTAGGCAGGCCAGCTATCCAGATACTACTACCGTTATTTTGTCACACACAAAAATAATAAACTCTCTACCATCCAAAAAAAGTGTCGTGGTTTTAGTTTGAATTCAAACTAAAATCACGACACTTATTTTGGACCGGAGCCCGTTTCGATAGAGTTTATGCAAAGGGTTATTTTGACTTATGTGACACATACAGAGATGAAGAAATGTATGACCTTTTTGTTCAAGTCAAAACCAGGAGGCCCAGAGATTCAAACATGTGGGTAGGTTCTCCTTACAAGTTATCTCATCAGCAAATTCCAAGACAGTGTGTATGTACATGCCCAGTCAAACAGTCATACATTAACTAATCCAGTAGATCAGTAGATGAACAACTCCGGGAATAATTAACCTAACTAACAATAGCAATCCCAGTAAACTGATCACGCGAAACAATCCAAATCTTGCACGGTTTGTAGAAAAATATATTCTGGAACGGGCACCTAAAGCATTGAGTTTTGCTGGGTCAGCCTATCTGACTCGTATGCTGTTGGACCGCGATGGTGGATGGCACGAGTCCGCGCGGCTTGGTGCGCCGCCCCCCTCCGACGACCCCGACAGCTCGGTGCACTCGACCTTGCTCCTGCGCGTCGTCTTCACGCGCAGTTGTATCCCCCACGACACGACGCGCCTGCACACCCTGTCCACCACGTCCCTCCCGCGGCGGTGCCACCCGCCGCTCTCCAGGGCGCCGCGCAGCTCGGACGCCACCTCCGCCATCGCTGGCCGGCGCTCCGCGCTCTCCGACACGCACCGCGCGGCCACGGACAGGACCCGGGTGATCGCGGCCTCGGCGTTGGTGCCGGGAGCGGGCGCGGCCACCCGCCCGTCGAACACCTGGCGCGCCAGCCCGGCGCCGATCAGCGGCAGCGCCCACGCGACGATGGACGACGGGGAGGCGTTCACGTCCATCACCTTGCGCCCGCTGATGAGCTCCAGGAGCACCACTCCGAAGCTGAACACGTCGCTCTCGGGCCCCAGCCGGCCCGGCTCCGTGTAGCTCGGGTCCAGGTACCCCATCGTGCCCGCCGGTGCCGGCCTCGGCGAGCCCGCGGCGGCGACCCTGACCGCGAGGCTGAAGTCGGCGAGGCGGGCGCGGCCGTCGCGGCCGAGCAGGACGTTGGCCGTCTTGACGTCCCGGTGTATGACGCGGGGCGCGGCGCCGTGCAGCGCGCGCATGGCCCGCGCCACGTCGAGCGCGATCTCCACGCGGCGCGGCCACGGCGGCGGCCTCGGAGACCGGTGCAGCAGGTCGTGCAGCGAGCCGTTGGGCATGAACTCCATGACGAGAAGCGGCGACCGCCCCGCCGCCACCGCGCCGACGAGGGTCACGACGCCCGGGTGGTGGCGCGCGGCCGTGAGCACGGCGATCTCGTTGGCGAGCTTGGCCTCCCCCTGCGGGTGCGAGGCCTTCTTGACGGCGACGGTGACGAGCCTCCGGCCGTGGCCGGCGCCGCCCCTGAGCCTGGCCCTGTAGACGCAGCCGTGGCTGCCCTTGCCGACGACGTTCTTGGCCGCGAAGCCGCCGGTCGCCGCCTCGATCTCCTGGTAGGAGAACTCCTTCATGCTCTTGGCGTGTTGCTACCTGCTGCCTACTGACTGACCTACGGTCGGGTTCTTGGTGGTGCAATGGCAGTGCCGTGTGTGAGCGGAGTGTACGAGCAACAAAATGCTCGCTGCTCGCAAAGCAGTAGGAGTAGCAGTAGCAACTAGGCAGGGAATAAAGGGAAAAAGAAGAGGCGAGGAAAGGTAAAGGCAATGGATCAAAGGTGGTAAAGGTTGGTGATTACGTGTTTTTTAGAGGGAGGGAGGGGGCGGATTTTGGAGAGGGATGATGATGCTTTTGCTTGGTCTCCTAAAGGATGATGAAATTTGTCTTCGTAACAAGGAGAAAACAAAACAACAGACCAAGAAAGCAAATATGGATTACTTGCTGTCTCTGCCTCTTCCTCACCCTCCCCTCTTGTATCTACTGCACCATCTAAATAAATAGTAAAAGATAGGAAAAGGCGGTGACACGGCGGGTCGTGGTTCGGGTCGTCGAGGAGTGGTTGCGATGGGTACAAGATCCTCGCAGCAACACAACAAAATCAGCAGCAGAGGATGTCTATTGTCAGCGCCGAATGTGGGCGGGCGGGCGGGCGGTCCGGTTTTCATGGCACGGATACATATATATACCCTTGTTGAGGCGACGCCCCCACCTGATCACGATGTGACGGGGGGAGAGCTGATTGACTGACTAGCTTTAGGTTTGTTTGGTTGGTTGGTTGTTGTGATATTCTTCCTACGTAGCCACCCAAACCTCAATCACCATGTACTACGAACAGAGGACCAGACTGTTTTGTTCCAGGTCAAATAGTCGTGACATGTTGGCATCCCACAAAAAGATACGTGCTTAGAGCAACTTCAATGAGGCGACCCAAACGAACAGCGTATTTGTCCGCTTTTTATCCGTTTGGGTCGGCCACCCGCCCAGTTTTGCATTTGGGTTGGCAGTGCGCCCAACACGCCGACCCATTTTATGTCCGCATTCAACTTTTAAATAAAAAGGCCCGCGGCCATGTCTCATGCCGGCACCATACCAGCGCCGGCATACAATGCCGGCCGTAAAATACCACGATTCATCTTTGGCGCGCTTCAGCCGGGCACACATGCCGCCACACATGCAAGCACACAAAAAAGGGTGAGACTTGAGTTCGACCATGCCATCGCGGCTCCGGTGGTCATGCCGGCACACCTGCCGGCATACAAAAAGATGACCCTCGACGCCATAGATCACTCGTGTCGAACTTGAGCATGTCGGCCTGCATCTTCTCGAACCACGGCCTCTTCCTTGGCGACACGGTGTTGAGATCCACCTTCATGATCTCCATCCCGGTCATCATGCTTGCAAGAGCCGCTTCTTTCGCCTTTGTCTTGGCGTTGGCGGCCTCGATCTCTAGCATCTTGACTTGCTTCTCCGCCTCTAGCTCGAACATCTTGGCTTGCTTCTCGGCGTCAAGATCAAGCCTCCTCCTTTGGATCTCCATGAAAGCATCCATTTGCTCCGCCTTGAAACGCCGGCGCTCCTCCTCCCTTGAGTCTTTCTTATTAATCATGCCGTCCACGCTTGCGATCAAGGCGTTGGTGGCCGCATCTCGCTTGTCCTCCTTCTTGGAGTTGGTCTTCCCCCTCGGCCGTGCCGGCTCGCCCTCCCCAACATCCTCCACGGCTTTCTTCCCCTCCACCGCAAAACTTATTGCATTCTTGTTGGATCACCCTCCACCGCTTGGAAATGGAGACCCACCCGCGCGTGCTCACAAATTGCTAAGGTGGAAACTTCTTGCGCTCATGAAACTCGCGGTGCACACGAGTACAAAAGGTCGAATGCTTTTGCTCGGCGCCCGTCTTTGGGTCTTGTCCAATGTCTCGCCAACACTCGCAAAGAAGCTTGTCCTCGGCATGTGGTACGCCTTCGCGCTTGCTCTTGCGCTTGACTTAGGACCGGCGGATTGGTTGGCGAGCTCGTCCTCAAACAAACGCTCCACTTCGATGTCGCACTCGTCCTCTTCCTCTAGCCCATAGTCCTCCGGGAACTCGTGGTCGAGGGGGAAGCCGTCCAGGTCGATGCCGACCTGATCACACATGAAGGCCACCTGATCGGGATCATAGCCAGCGGCCGGCGTGAACGCCCCGCGGCTGTCCTGGCTTTGTGTCTCGTCGGGATCGTAGCCAGCGCCCGGCGCACCACCCTCGAAGATGAGGTTTTGCATGTAGTCCTCGTCGACGGCGGACGACATTTCCTAGAACAGGTTACGGGCGTCCGGGAGCCCGCCGGCCGGCGTCGTCAGCGTTCCTCGTGCCGCCGGACGACGAGCCACCGACCACCAGGATGGCGTTGAGGTCGATGGGCGCGGGCGTGGAAGGCGCGACCACGCTCACATCGGGTGAGCACTCCCCGGAGAGGCGGGAGGCCTGCGGGTAGACGTGGAAGCCGGGGACCGGGTTGCAAGCCGACGCGCGGGGTGAGTCGAGCATCACCATTCGAGGAAACGCCGACAATCCGGTGCTGGCCGTGGTGACGGCGGCTTGAGGATCGCCAGGTCTGGCTAGGGTTTACCCTCAGCATGTAGAGCGCCTCGCGTTGCCGCAGCGACGCGGCGTTAGTGAACTCTGCAGACGGCGGCGACGGCGGCCTTCGCGGTGGCCTCATCCCTTGCGCGTCGCGGCATGCCTCCGCCCTTCCTCTTGGCCGACTCCCTTGCCGCTGTTCGCGTCGGCCGCTTTCTTCGTCTTGGTCGCGACCGCGGTCTTGCGCGGGGCGCGAGGCTTGCCTTTACCGGAGGGGGCGACGGCGCCGGACGAGGCGAGGGAGGCGAGGCCGGCGGTGGCGTCGAGGTCGAGGTCGATGGCGTCCTCCTTGGTTGGTTGGGGGGGGGGGGGCGGGGGCGCGCGCGGGCGGGAGCGTTTTTGTGGAAAATGGGGGGAAATGATGGTGGCTGCCACCGACTGACGGGCCCGGGGAGAGGAGTAGGAGTGCGCGCGCGTCCGTCTTGTGTCCGCGCCGACGCAAATCCGGCTCAAAATTGGGCCTGGAATGGGTCGCCGGGGATTTAAAAAACGGACGTCCGTTTAGTCGGCCCGTTGGGCCGCCACTTTTGTCCGCGCCGACCCAAACGGACGCGGGCGGACGAAATGGGTCGCCCCATTGGAGTTGCTCTTAACACTCGTCCTTTAGGCTAGTCATAGTGGGAGTAACTTAAAGACGGGGCGTCGACCCGTTGGCTGGGCAGCTAAAGTTGCTGCCAGCCCACCCGAGTTCGAGTCCCGGCACGGATGCGCGGTGCTCACGGAGTTTCTCCTATAAAAAAGTGCCAACGAGGGTTAGCCCTTGGATTGGTCTCATTTTTTTATAGTGGGAGTAACTTAGCAAGTAAGATAGCGCACTCCCAGAAATTTTTGCTTATGTGGCATGTAGTTAATGAGAAGTGGTAACATAATATGTTACTGTAACATAACGCTTTCTAAGACAAGATGAGTCTACAAGCTAATTAATAAAGTCCTCTATGACACTACTACTATGTTACTTTGCACTATGAAGGTAATAACTTAGACTAGTGTGACACTAGTATAAGTTACTCCCCACTATGACTAGAGTTGGTCATAGTGGAAGTAACATAGGGCTAATTGAAAATGCAACATAAGTTACTCCAACTATGACCAGCCTTAGATTTAACATAAGGCTATATATACCCCCACCCCTTCTTCATTTGTGAGATAGCCATCATAACGTGTCTACACTTCCACCATACATTTTCTGAGAGAGAATCACCTACTCATGTGTTGAGATCAAGATATTCCAATGCTACCACAAGAATCTTGATTTCTAGCCTTCCCCAAGTTGCTTTCCACTCAAATCATCTTTTCAGCATAGCCAAATCTGAAAGAGAGGGTTGAGTGTTGGGGAGACTATCATTTGAAGCACAAGAGTAAGGAGTTCATCATCAACACAACATTTATTACCTTTTGGAGAGTGGTGTCTCCTAGATTGGTTAGGTGTCGCTTGGGAGCCTCCGTCAAGATGTGGAGTTGAACCAAAAAGTTTGTAAGGTCAAGGAGGTCGCCTACTTTGTGAAGATCTACCCGAGTGAGGCAATTCCTTCGTGGGCGATGGCCATGCTGGGATAGACAAGGTTGCTTCTTCGTGGACCCTTCATGGGCGGAGCCCTCCATGGACTCGCGCAGCCGTTACCCTTCTTCGGTTGAAGTCTCCATCAACATGGATGTACGATAGCACCACCTAACGGAACCACGCCAAAAATCTTCGTGTCTCCATTGCGTTTGCCTTCTCCAAACCCTTCCACTTATCTTCATTTGCAATGTTTTACTGTAACACCCTCAGTGTCATGCTACAGTAATCCCCTGTTAATGGTGCCAGGTCACCATGCTTACTGAGCTAATTATCACTTGATGAAAAATCAAAGTCAAATTCAAATTCAAATTATGAGGGGAATTCAAAATTTCTCAAACATGAATACAAAAATGTTCATCATGTGCCAAATATTCCACAACTAATATTGGTGGTGAACCAACATTTTTGCAAAGGGTTTAAGTGGCCTAAACTACTTAAAACAGTGACCTAAGCAATAAATTAAATGCCCTTTTTAATTTATAAAATTGGCAACTATTCCAAAAGCCTCCCAACCTTTTGAGGCAAAGGCACTTTAATTCTTTGAGGTTGTTTTGGCCAAGGCATAATTTTTGCAAAGTCAATTGTGGCTAAAAGAAAATGCAAAAGCTGCTGGAAAGAAAAAAGAAAAACAACAAAAGAAAAAAAGGAAAAGGAGAAGTAGAGGGAGAGAGAGGCCCTCGCTCACTCGAGCTTGACCCACCCGAGCCACCGGCCAACAGGCCGCCCACACCCCCTGGGCGTTGCTCTCCCCTTCCCCGTTCAAACCGACCAGAAGTGGCGCCCATGTCGCCGGACCACCTCGCCCGTCGGCAGGAGGGATAAGGCCGCCCACGCCTCGGCCCCCTCGCCTTCCACTTGCCCACTTGCCCCTTTCTCTCTCTCTTCTCGCCACGCTCGCTCCGCCCTCCTCTCCTCCAGATCCATGGCCCGGCCTTGCGCATGCCGCCCTCCATCGTTATCGCGGCCACCGCGGCCCTGCACCCGACCTTGAGGGTGAGCTACTGTCGTCCTCTCCATCGACCGGTGGCCTCGGTGGAGTTGGGGAGCACCGGCGACGGATCCCTTTCGCCCACGCCTCCGTCGCCGCCGCCCTTCTTCGCCTCCGGCGCGCCTCTGCTGCTACTAAGCCTCCGAGGGCCACCGTGCGTGCCGCAAGGTGAGCCCCTTTTCCTCCCTCTCTTTTGCTCCCGTGACGAGCCCAGCGGCGGACCCGCCATGGCCGAGCCGAAAGCTCCGCCCGACGCTCAGCTTCGTTGCTGCGTCGTTGCCGACACGCTCGCCTGAGCTCACAGTTGTGCTCCTGGGGTTCCCAGGAGCCCAACGCGCACATGCACGCTCCCTCCCGTGCCTCCTAGCATCGTCCCCGATGAGCTCCGGAATACATCGCCGCGGAGCTCGCTGCCGGCGAGGCTCCGGTGACCTTTTGGTCACGGGCTCAAGCCCGTTGGACTCGCCGCACCACGGGGATCCTCCCCAGCCTTTCCTTTCGTTCCGTAGCACGCTGCTTCGCCTTCGCCATCACACGCCCGGCTCGCCGCCGCTTTTCTCGCCGCCGCGATGTTCGGTCGCCCCGACGCCGGCCGTCGTCACCATCGTAGGCGCGCGGCGCCGCGCCGCTTTAGGTCCAAGCCGTAGGTCCGGAGGCCTCAGAGCGCTGCCCCGCCAACTCCGGCGAGGCGCCGCTGCCGCTTTGGTCGCCGGAGCCTCCTGCCAGCCCGCCAACATGGATGCGTGGGCCCCATCACCGAGTCAGCCATCGACGCCGGGCCCTGGTCCCAGCTGATCGGGTTGACCCAATCAGCCGATCGGGCAGCCCAGAGACGCTGACATACGGGCCCCACCGCGTAATTAGCTTAACCAACGTTTTATTAATTAAAACCTAATCAGCTGCATTTTAGAGACTGGCATGTGGGGCCCAACTGCTAACTAACACCTGTTCAGTTAAAATAACCCCACTGTTAGCCCTCTTTCTATGACATGTGGGACCCATCGTCGGTTTGACCCGGTCGGTAGGTCTGTTGACCTGCTGATGTCATCTTGACACTCTCTTTGGCGTCATTTTTTCATTTCCTGTTAATTTAAATAATTCCAGAAAATGGTTTAATCTTTGAAAATTCATAGAAAATAAACCGTAACTCGGATGAAAATGTTTTCTATATGAAAGTTGCTCAGAAAAATCCAACGAATCCGAATACGTGGTCCGTTCATCTGTCACATGCCCCTAGCATGCTGAACATGGAAATTTCCCCCTCTTTTCCTTTGTCCGGAGTCCACCTAAAGTCGGGAATTCGCCCTCGGATGTTTCCCCCTTAAATGCATAGCGTGTAGTACCGCTGTTAGAGCACGCTTAGCGCCACGTATCGTCATGTCATGCTTAGTGTTACCTCTGTTTGCTATGTATTTACCGCTTTCTTCCCCTCTTCTCTCCGGTAGACCCCGAGGCCGTTGATGCCCCGGTGATCGACTACGTCGTCGACAACGACCCCTCCTTGCCAGAGCAACCAGGCAAGCCCCCCTTTGATCATCCCGATATCGCCCATTCCATTCTCTCATGCTTGCATTAGATTTTGCTACTGTTATTGTTTGCTCCTATTCTGATGCATAGCCTGCTTTTGTATCTACTGTTGTACCTTACCTGCTTATCCTAAATCTGCTTAGTATAGGTTGGTTAGTGATCCATCGCTGACCCCGCCTTGTCCCGATCGCCTGCCGGATTATCGAAGACCCGATCAACGGGATCAAGACCAGGTCCCGCACCGCACATCCCTTTACCCTTAGTTGCTCGACTCTCACCGGGTTACTATCGAGTGCCGAGGGTGACACCTCTACATCACTTCAGATGTTAACCCCAGTAGTGTAGCTATTCGGTCGTGGTCATCGAGGGTGATTTCCTCTTTAACCACTTCGACACGACTGTCAGGCAACCCTCAAGTGTGGACCTCGAGGGTGAATCCTCTTACGTTCACCTTGATGATTACATCGAGTGGAATTCACCGGGGGTGATTCCTCGGGTTTTCCCCTTGATGTTGAGACACACCATTACTTTGATTACTATGAATTTACACTGAGCCATGTTACTAAAGACGGGTCGACCCTGAGGGGTGCCCGTGCGAGCTTAATTGCGAGTGATGTGGAGTCGGGTTGACCTGGAGGGTGCCCGCGAGATAATTACGAGGCGTGGCCGGGCATTCCTAGCCCTTGCCGCAAGTCCTCGAGACGGGGCAACGGGGTCACATCTTTCGTGAGTCTCTACTTGTTACCGCGCGTTCCTAATCCACTACGATTTGGATATTTGATCCGAGGGGCCTCTGGCCTGATAGCACTAACCATCTCGTGGGCATAGTATGGGCGTTCTGCGTCGTATACATCAGCCGAAGCTTAATAGACATCAGCGACTGAGTGGCGCGCGCCGGGTTGGACTGCGTAAGCGCCTGCCTTGTTGAAGGAGGTAGCTAGGTCTCCGCTCACCGGCAGCGTCGCATAGCGTGCAGGAGTTCGGGAGATGGCCCATGACCCCTCGGGGCATAGGTTTAGTCCGCGTCTTTGGCCTCTCTATTAAGCCTAGGTCGGGTTGCGGCGTATTGTTTGGCCGAGGCCGGGCATGACCCAGGAAAGTGTGTCCGGCCGAGTTAAGCGAGCGTGGTGGGTAAGTTGGTGCACCCCTGCAGGGAAGAAAACATCTATCGATAGCCTGTCCTACGGTAACAGACACTTGGAGTTGTATCTCGATCGATACAACTAGAACTGGATACTTAAGATGAGACATGGATATGAGCAATGCGATGAGAATTGGATTGTGATGATAACTGGATAGTATGGCTCTGGGATTTCTTTCTCGCAGGGAGTCGAGAAAGGATCTCCGGCCGAGGTTGATAACACTACTTCTACCTTACTTTGCGCTACTCTATTTCCTCCTATTTGCTGCAAGATGGTGGTTTCCAGAAGATGCTAGTCTTCGATAGGACTAGGCCTTCTCTCTATTCTGGCATTTCTGCAGCCCAGTCCATATATACAGCCTTCTTTTGATAATGTTGCATATGTAGTGTAGATCCTTGCTTGCGAGTACTTTGGATGAGTACTCATGGTTGCTTTGCTCCCCCTTTTCCCCCTTTCTTCTTCTTTCCGGTTGATGCAACCAGATGACGGAGCCCAGGAGCCATATGCCACCGCCGATGCTTACTACTACGTGGAGGCCGCCGATGACCAGGAGTAGTTAGGAGGCTCCTGTGCAGGAGGCCTTGCCTTTTCGATCGTTGTTGCTTTTGTGCTAGCCTTCTTAAGGCAAACTTGTCTAACTCATGTCTGTACTCAGATATTGTTGCTTCCGCTGACTCTTGTGTTTTCGAGCTTATGTATTCGAGCCCTCGAGGCCCTTGGCTTGTAACATAAAGCTTGTATTATTTTATTTTGTGTCTAGAGTTGTGTTGTGATATCTTCTCGTGAGTCCTTGATCTTGATCGTACACATTTGCATGTATGATTAGTGTACGATAGAATCGAGGGCGTCACATTTACTTTCCGCTGCTACACTCTTAGAATTGCATGTGTAGGTTGATTGTTTGACTTGTGCTAATTGCTAAAATCTGCCCATAACTAAAATTGGGAAAATAATTGATTTTTATTTGGTCAAGTAGTCTAATCACCCTCTAGACATACTTTCGATCCTACAAGTGGTATCAGAGCTTTGGTGATCATAGCCTTGGTTTTACAACCCAGGAGAGTATGGCGTCAAGCGGGGGAAATTACGACCATAGAGGTCCTTACTTTGATGGTATAAATTTTGCTAATTGGAAGCATAAGATGAAAATGCATATTCTTGGTCATAACCCCGTCGTTTGGGCTGTTGTGCGTATTGGCTTGCAAGGTGATTTCTTCGAGGATGGAAAAGAACCGGTTCATGAAGCAACAACGGAAGAAATAAAGATGTTGCAATACAGTACTCAAGCTTGCGATATTCTCTTCAATGGATTATGCCCTGAAGAATTCAACAAAACCAGCCGCCTTGAGAATGCAAAGGAAATTTGGGATAGTTTGGTTGATATGCACGAAGGTACCGAGTCCGTCAAGGAATCCAAGTTGGATGTGCTTCAAAGTCAACTTGACAAGTTCAAGATGAAGCATGGTGAAGGAGTCGCCGAAATGTACTCTAGGCTTGCTCTCATCACAAATGAGATTGCCGGCTTAGGAAGTGAAGAGATGACCAAAAAAATTCATCATCAAGAAGATACTAAGAGCCTTGGATGGAAAATACGACACCATGTGCACTTTGATCCAAATGATGCCCAACTACAAAGATCTCAAGCCCACGGAAGTCATTGGTAGAATTGTTGCTCATGAGATGTCACATAAGGATAAGGAAGAGCTCCACAACAAGTCAAGTGGCGCTTACAAAGCTTCAAAGTGATGCTCGTACAACATCAAGTGAGAAGCAAGTTTCTAATGAAGAATTGAGCTTAATGGTGAAGAACTTCAACAAGTTCTACAAAATAGAAGCAAAGAGAGAAGCTTTAAGTCAAGATCCTACAATGACAAAATATTTTCTAGTCGTGATCATAATAGACACAATTGTGGATTTAGTGTCCGGGTGATGATGATTTACTTGTTGACAACACTAGTGATTTAGTGTCCTTTTCTTGTAGGGAGCCGTACACTCATTGGAGTAGTGTCCGGGTGATGATGATTTTACTTGTTGACAACACTAGTGATGAAAACTATGATGAACTTGCTAGTAATCATGCTAATCAAGATGAAACGAATGGCAATGGTCAGAAGGAGATTGGGCGTCTAACTAAAGAACTAAACACTCTTAAATTAGCTCATGAAACAACTCTAGAGGATCATAGAGAGCTCCTAAAGACTCATGAGAAGCTAAGCTTCGAGAAGTTAAATTTAGAGCAAGAGCATGAGTTTCTAAAAGATATGAATGATTATCTTCGAAAGAAGAGTTCTTCTTATCTTGCCAAACGTCTCCTCTTGTCTACTTATTGTTGGGTAACGTAGTAATTTCAAAATTTTTCCTACGCACACGCAAGATCATGGTGATGCATAGCAACGAGAGGGGAGAGTGTTAGACCGAAGCGGAAGCGATCACAACGTAGAGGAAGTAGTCGTACGTTCTCCTCGCGATCCAACCGATCCCAGCGCCGTTACTCCGGCGCCTCCGAGTTCTTGGCACACGTTCAGCTCGGTGACGCTCCTTAGGCTCCGATCCAGCAAAGCTCCGGGGAGAGAGAGTTCCGTCAGCACGACGGCGTGGTGACGATCTTGATGTTCTACCGACGCAGAGCTTCGCCTAAGCACCGCTACGATATGACCGAGGTGGAATATGGTGGAGGGCACCGCACACGGCTAAGGAACGATCTCAAGGATCAACTTGTGTGTTCTAGGGTGCCCCCTGCCCCGTGATATAAAGGAGCAAGGGGAGGGCCGGCCCTAGGAGGCGCGCCAGGAGGGGGAGTCCTCCTCCTAGTGGGAGTAGGACTCCCTTTCCTAGTCCAACTAGGAAGGAGGAAGGAAGGAAAGAGAGGAGAGGAGGGGGAAAGGGGGCCGCCCCTCCTTGTCCAATTCGGACTCCCCATGGGCGCAAGGCCACCTCCTGGTGCGGCCCTCTCTCCCCTTTGGCCCAATAAGGCCCATTACTTCCCAGGGGTTCCGGTAACCCCTCCGCACTCCGATTTTCTCCGAAACTTCCGGAACCTTTTCGTGTCCGAATATAGCCGTCCAATATATCAATCTTTATGTCTCGATCATTTCGAGACTCCTCGTCATGTCCGTGATCACATCCGGGACTCCGAACTCATTCGGTACATCAAAATACACAAACTCATAATATACCCGTCATCGAAACCTTAAGCGTGCGGACCCTACGGTTCGAGAACAATGTAGACATGACCGAGACACATCTCCGGTCAATAACCAATAGCGGGAACTGGATGCCCATATTGGCTCCTACATATTCTACGAAGATCTTTATCGGTCAGACCGCATAACAACATACGTTGTTCCCTTTGTCATCGGTATGTTACTTGCCCGAGATTCGATCGTCGGTATCCAATACCTAGTTCAATCTCGTTATTGGCAAGTCTCTTTACTCGTTCCGTAATACATCATCTCACAGCTAACTCATTAGTTGTAATGCTTGCAAAGCTTAGTGATGTGCATTACCGAGAGGGCCCAGAGATACCTCTCCGACAATCGGAGTGACAAATCCTAATCTCGAAATACGCCAACCCAACATCTGCCTTTGGAGACACCTGTAGTACTCCTTTATAATCACCCGATTCGTTGTGACGTTTGGTAGTACCCAAAGTGTTCCTCCGTAAATGGGAGTTGCATAATCTCATAGTTATAGGAACATGTATAAGTCATGGATAAAAGCAATAGCAACATACTAAACGATCGGGTGCTAAGCTAATGGAATGGGTCATGTCAATCAGATCATTCAACCAATGATGTGACCTTGTTAATCAAATGACAACTCCTTTGTCCATGGTTAGGAAACTTAACCATCTTTGATTAACAAGCTAGTCTAGTAGAGGCATACTAGTGACACTCTGTTTGTCTATGTATTCACACATGTATTATGTTTCCGGTTAATACAATTCTAGCATGAACAATAAACATTTATCATGAAATAAGGAAATAAATAATAACTTTATTATTGCCTCTAGGGCATATTTCCTTCAGTCTCCCACTTGCACTAGAGTCAATAATCTAGATTACATAGTAATGATTCTAACACCCATGGAGTCTTGGTGCTGATCATGTTTTGCTCGTGGAAGAGGCTTAGTCAACGGTCTGCTACATTCAGATCCGTATGTATCTTGCAAATCTCTATGTCTCCCACCGGACTAAGTCCCGGATGGAATTGAAGCGTCTCTTGATGTGTTTGGTTCTCTTGTGAAATTTGGATTCCTTTGCTAAAGCAATTGCTCCAAAGATTGTCACAAAGATTTTCATTGGACCCGATGCACTAGGTATGACACCTAGATCGGATATGAACTCCTTCATCCGCACTCCTTCATTAGCTGCTTCCAAGCTGCTATGTATTCCGCTTCACATGTAGATCCCGCCACGACGCTTTGTTTAGAACTGCACCAACCGACAGCTCCTCCGTTTAGTGTAAATACGTATCCGGTTTGCGATTTAGAATCGCCCGGATCGGTGTCAAAGCTTGCATCAACGCAACTGCCACGATGAGCTCTTTGTCACCTCCATATACGAGAAACATATCCTTAGTCCTTTTCGGTATTTCGGGATGTTCTTGACCGCTGTCGATGATCCACTCTGGATTACTTTGGTACCTCCTGCTAAGCTTATAGCAAGGCACACATCAGTCCGTACACAACATTGCATACATGATAGAGCCTATGGCTGAGGCATAGGAACATCTTTCATTTTCTCTCTATCTTCTGCGGTGGTCGGGCATTGAGTCTTACTCAACTTCACACCTTGTAACACGTGCAAGAACCCTTTCTTTGCTTGATCCATTTTGAACTTCTTCAAAATTTTGTCAAGGTATGTGCTTTGTGAAAGTCCAATTAAGCGTCTTGATCTATCTCTATAGATTTTGATGCCCAATATGTAAGCAGCTTCACCGAGGTCCTTCATCGAAAAACTCTTATTCAAGTATCCCTTTATGCTATCCAGAATTCTATATCATTTCCGATTAGTAATATGTCATCTACATATAATATCGTAAATGCTACAGAGCTCCCACTCACTTTCTTGTAAATACAGGCTTCTCCAAAAGTCTCAGATAAACCCAAATGCTTTGATCACATTATCAAAGCGTTTATTCCAACTCCGAGATGCTTGCACCAGTCCATAAATGGATCACTGGAGCTTGCACACTTTGTTAGCTCCTTTGGATCGATAAAACCTTCTGGTTGCATCATATACAACTCTTCTTCCGTAAATCCATTCAGGAATGCAGTCTTTACATCCATTTGCCAAATTTCATAATCATAAAATGCGGCAATTGCTAACATGATTCGGACAGACTTAAGCATCGCTACGGGTGAGAAGGTCTCATCGTAGTCAATCCCTTGAACTTGTCGAAAACCCTTTGCGACAAGTCGAGCTTTGTAGACAGTAATATTACCGTCGGCGTCGGTCTTCTTCTTGAAGATCCACTTGTTTTCTATTGCTTGCCGACCCTCGGGCAAGTCAACCAAAGTCCACACTTTGTTTTCATACATGGATCCCATCTCAGATTTCATGGCCTCAAGCCATTTTATGGAATCTGGGCTCACCATCGCTTCTTCATAGTTCGTAGGTTCATCATGATCTAGTAGCATGACTTCCGAGCAGGATTACCGTACCACTCAGTGCGGATCTTACTCTGGTTGATCTACGAGGTTCAGAGTAACTTGATCTGAAGTTTCATGATCAACATCATCAACTTCCTCACTATTTGGTGTAGATGTCGCAGAAACCGGTTTACGTGATAAACTACTTTCAAATAAGGGAGAAGGTACGATTACCTCATCAAGTTCTACTTTCCTCCCACTCACTTCTTTCGAGAGAAACTCCTTCTCTAGAAAGGATCCATTCTTAGCAACAAATGTCTTGCCTTCGGATCTGTGATAGAAGGTGTACCCAACTGTCTCCTTTGGGTATCCTATGAAGACACATTTCTCCGATTTAGGTTCGAGCTTATCAGGTTGAAGCTTTTTCACATAAGCATCGCATCCCCAAACTTTAAGAAAGCGACAACTTTGGTTTCTTGCTAAACCATAGTTCATAAGGTGTCGCCTTAACGGATTTTGACGGTGTTCTATTCAGCGTGAATGCGGCCGTCTCAAGAGCATAACCCCAAAACGATAGCGGTAAATCTGTAGAGACATCATAGATCACACCATATCTAGCAAAGTGCGATTCTGACGTTCGGACACACCATTGCGCTGTGGTGTTCGGGTGGCGTGAGTTGCGAAACTATTCCGCATTGTTTCAAATGTAGACCAAACTCATAACTCAAATATTCGCCTCCACGATCAGATTGTAGAAACTTTATTTTCTTATTACGATGATTTTCAACTTCACTCTGAAATTCTTTGAACTTTTCAAATGTTTCAGACTTATGTTTCATTAAGTAGATATACCCATATCCGCTTAAATCATCTGTGAAGGTGAGAAAATAACGATATCCGCCATTTAGCCTCAACATTCATTGGACCACATACATCTCGTATGTATGATTTCCAACAAATCTGTTGCTCTCTCCATAGTAATCTGGGAGAACGGGGTTTTAGTCATCTTGCCCATGAGGCACGGTTCGCAAGTGCCAAGTGATTCATAATCAAGTGACTCCAAAAGTCCATCAAGATGGAGTTTCTTCATGCGCTTTATACCGATATGACCTAAACGGCGATTGCCACAAATAAGTCGCACTATCATTATCAACTCTGCATCTTTTGGTTTCAACATTATGAATATGTGTATCACTACTATCGAGATTCATTAAAATAGACCACTCTTCAAGGGTGCATGACCATAAAAGATATTATTCATATAAATAGAACAACCATTATTCTCTCGATTTAAATGAATAACCGTCTCGCATCAAACAAGATCCAGATATAATGTTCATGCTCAACGCCGGCACCAAATAACAATTATTTAGGTCTAAAACTAATCCGAAGGTAGATGTAGAGGTAGCGTGCCGACCGCGATCACATCGACTTTGGAACCATTTCCCACGCATCGTCACCTCGCCCTTTGCTAGTGTTCGCAATCCGTAGTCCTGTTTGAGTTGCAAATATTAGCAACAGAACCAAGATCAAATACCCAGTGCTACTGCGAGCTCTAGTAAGGTACACATCAATAACATGTATATCACATATACCTTTGTTCACCTTGCCATCCTTCTTATCCGCCAAATACTTGGGGCAGTTCCGCTTCCAAAGGACTACCGCTTGCGGTAGAAGCACTCAGTTTCAGGTTTAGGTCCAGACTTGGGTTTCTTCTCTGAGCAAAGCAACTTGTTTGTTGTTCTTCTTGAAGTTCCTTCTTCTTCCCTTTGCCTTTCTTCTTGAAACTAGTGATCTTATTGACCATCAACACTTGATGCTCCTTCTTGATTTCTACCTCCGCAGCCTTTAGCATTGCGAAGAGCTCGAGCATAGTCTTTACTAACCCTTGCATATTATAGTTCATCACGAAGCCTTTGTAGCTTGGTGGCGTTGATTGAAGAATTCTATCAATGACACAATCATCCGGAAGATCAACTCCCGGTTGAGTCAAGTGATTGTAATACCGGACATTACGAGTATGTGCTCAGCAGCAGACCCATTCTCTTCCATCTTGCAGCTATAGAACTTATTGGAGACTTCATATCTCTCAATCCGGGCATTCTGTTGAAATATCAACTTCAACTCCTGGAACATCTCATATGCTCCATGACGTTCAAAACGTCGTTGAAGACCCGGTTCTAAGCCGTAAAGCATGGCACATCGAACTATAGAGTAGTCATCAGCTTTGCTTTCGCCAGACGTTCTTAACGCCGGTTGCATCGGCCAGGCGGGCAGCACCTAGCGGTGCATCCAGACGTAACTCTTCCTGCAGGCAAAGAATGAGGATAATCCTCGGGTTATGGACCCAGTCCGTGTAATTGCTACCATCATCTTTCAACTTTGCTTTCTCAAGGAACGCATTAAAATTCAACGGAACAACAAAGACGAGCCATCTATCTATAAACAAACATAGACAAGCAAGATACTATCAGTACTAAGTTCATGATAAATTTAAGTTCAATTAATCATATTACTTAAGAACTCCCACTTAGACAGACATCTCTCTAGTCATCTAAGTGATCACGTGATCCAAATCAACTAAACCATAACCGATCATCACGTGAGATGGAGTAGTTTTCAATGGTGAACATCTTATGTTGATCATATCTACTATATGATTCACGCCGACCTTTCGGTCTCCGTGTTCCGAGGCCATATCTGCATATGCTAGGCTCGTCAAGTATAACTCGAGTATTCTGCGTGCAAAACTGGCTTGCACCCGTTGTAGATGGACGTAGAGCTTATCACACCCGATCATCACGTGGTGTCTCGACGCATTTAACTTTGGCAACGGTGCATACTCAGGAGAACACTACTTGATAATTTTAGTGAGAGATCATCTTAAAATGCTACCGTCAATCAAAGCAAAATAAGATGCATAAAGGATAAACATCACATGCAATCAATATAAGTGATATGATATGGCCATCATCATCTTGTGCTTATGATCTCCATCTCCGGCACCGTCGTGATCACCATCGCCACCGGGCGCGACACCTTGATCTCCATCGTAGCATCGTTGTCGTTTCGCCATCTATTGCTTCTACGACTATCGCTACCGCTTAGTGATAAAGTAAAGCAATTACAGATGCGTTGCATTTCATACAATAAAGCTACAACCATATGGCTCCAGCCGATTGCCGATAACTTCGGTTACAAAACATGATCATCTCATACAATAAAATATAGTATCACGTCTTGACCATATCACATCACAACATGCCCTGCAAAAACAAGTTAGACGTCCTCTACTTTGTTGTTGCAAATTTTACGTGGCTGCTATGGGCTTAAGTAAGAACCAATCTCACCTATGCATCAAGACCACAACGATACTTCGTCAATTAGACTCCGTTTAACCTTCTCAAGGACCGGGCGTAGCCACACTCAGTTCAACTAAAGTGAGAGAGACAGACACCGCCAGCCACCTTTAAGCACGAAAGTGCTCGTAGCAGTGAAACTAGTCTCGCGTAAGCGTCTGGCGTAATGTCGGTCCGGCCGCTTCATCTCACAATACCGCTGAACCAAAGTATGACATGCTGGTAGGCGGTATGACTTGTATCGCCCACAACTCACTTGTGTTCTACTCGTGCAAAACATCAAACCATAAAAACCTAGGCTCGGATGCCACTTTGTTGGGTAACGTAGTAATTTCAAAATTTTTCCCACGCATTACGCAAGATCATGGTGATGCATAGCAACGAGAGGGGAGAGTGTTGTCTACGCACTCAGAGACCGAAGCGGAAGCGATCACAACGTAGAGGAAGTAGTCGTCGTTCTCCTCGCGATCCAACCGATCCCAGCGTTACTCCGGCGCCTCCCGAGTTCTTGGCACACGTTCAGCTCGGTGGCGCTCCTCAGTTCGATCCAAGAAAGCTCCGGGAGAGAGAGTTCCACAAGACGACGGCGTGGTGACGATCTTGATGTTCTACCGACGCAGGGCTTCGCCTAAGCACCGCTACGATATGACCGAGGTGGAATATGGTGGAGGGGGGCACCGCACACGGTTAAGGAACGATCTCAAGGATCAACTTGTGTGTTCTAGGGTGCCCCCCTGCCCCCGTCTATAATGGAGCAAGGGGAGGGCCGGCCGCCCTAGGAGGCGCTGGGCCAGGAGGGGGAGTCCTCCTCCTAGTGGGAGTAGGACTCCCTTTCCTAGTCCAACTAGGAAGGAGGAAGGGGAAGGAAAGAGAGGAGAGGGAGAGGGAAGGGGCCGCCTCCTCCTTGTCCACCCGGACTCCCCATGGGGGCGCCACCTCTGGTGCGGCCCTCTCTCCCCCTTTGGCCCAATAAGGCCCATTACTTCCCGGGGGTTCCGGTAACCCCTCCGGCACTCGGTTTTCTCCGAAACTTCCTAACCTTTCCGTGTCCGAATATAGCCGTCAATATATCAATCTTTATGTCTCGATCATTTCAAGACTCCCGTCATGTCTGTGATCACATCCGGGACTCGAACTCCTTCGGTACATCAAAATACACAAACTCATAATATAACCGTCATCGAAACCTTAAGCGTGCGGACCCTACGGTTCGAGAATAATGTAGACATGACCGAGACACGTCTCCGGTCAATAACCAATAGCGGACCTGGATGCCCATATTGGCTCCTACATATTCTACGAAGATCTTTATCGGTCGAGACCGCATAACAACATACGTTGTTCCCTTTGTCATCGGTATGTTACTTGCCGAGATTCGATCGTCGGTATCCAATACCTAGTTCAATCTCGTTATTGGCAAGTCTCTTTACTCGTTCCGTAATACATCATCTCACAGCTAACTCATTAGTTGTAATGCTTGCAAAGCTTAGTGATGTGCATTACCGAGAGGGCCCAGAGATACCTCTCCGAGCAATCGGAGTGACAAATCCTAATCTCGAAATACGCCAACCCAACATCCGCCTTTGGAGACACACTGTAGTACTCCTTTATAATCACCCGATTCGTTGTGACGTTTGGTAGTACCCAAAGTGTTCCTCTGGTAAATGGGAGTTGCATAATCTCATAGTTATAGGAACATGTATAAGTCATGGATAAAAGCAATAGCAACATACTAAACGATCGGGTGCTAAGCTAATGGAATGGGTCATGTCAATCAGATCATTCAACCAATGATGTGACCTTGTTAATCAAATGACAACTCCTTTGTCCATGGTTAGGAAACTTAACCATCTTTGATTAACAAGCTAGTCTAGTAGAGGCATACTAGTGACACTGCTTGTCTATGTATTCACACATGTATTATGTTTCCGGTTAATACAATTCTAGCATGAACAATAAACATTTATCATGAAATAAGGAAATAAATAATAACTTTATTATTGCCTCTAGGGCATATTTCCTTCACTTATCTGCCACAAGTAAAATCTAGCAAAGAGTGCAAGAAAGAATCATCCTCTAGTAGTAACAATAACCATGTTAAATCCAATATTGTTAGTTTTAGCGGTTCTCTTGATTTCACTAATGATTCTCTTAACCAAGTTACACTTGAGCAAGAAAATAGTATATTGAAGGGAATTATAGAGAAATGTGTTTACAAGAGCCTTGTTGGGAGTAAATACTTTCAGAAAAATGTACGCACGCAAGGAAGGCACCGAAAGAATCAAGGTGTTGGTTTTGAACGGAAGTTCAATGCCAATGAAGTTGAGTGGGAAGAAGATCAATACCCCAAAACAAAGTTTGTTCCTCAACAAGAGAAGTATGGCCCCACTTCTTTCAAGGGAACACAAGCTCAAGATGAGCTTCCACCACAAGACCACAAGCCAAAAGATTAGGACAAGCTTCAAGAAGAGATTGACTCATTTGAAGAAGCTCCTAAGGCCATGGTCAAGTGGGTTCCCAAGACTACATAAACCTCAACATCATCAAGTTCGACTACAACTACAAGGATTCCCATCAAGTTGATGTGGGTCCCAAAGAAGAAGAACTAGAGTGTTCTTGAGGGTGACTCCGCCAACATAGTTCACTCATATTCATTTTGGCGAGGACTTGTGCAATCAACTTTCATATGTTGCACTAGTTAATGGAGCCACAAACCGTCTTGTTGGTAAGACAATGGACAAGGTAACCTAATGCTTTCATGGACATCATCATCCTACGTGTGTTTCACTCTATGCCTATGGATATCCTTGTGTGTTCCTTGTGGGACTAACCCATGTAGGTATTGAAAGTGCAACTCACTCCAATGGATTGCTCCATATAATCTACATCAACATTGAGCATCCACATCTTCAACACCTACATGAAGTCATCATCAACAAAACTCAAGGTTAGTTCATCACTCTTAAGGGGGATATCACATCTAGGGGGAGCTTTGCTCTTAAAATTAAGCTAGAGCAACTCTAATGGTGTGAACACATCAATGCTTTATGTAAAAGTGGTAACCCCATTTGTGCTTAAAGGATGAGTATGACCTATAATCAAATGTTCTCATTTGACTCCTAAGTCAATATACTCATATATAGATGGCCTAGTCATCACCAATTGCTTGATAGATGCTAGAATTGTTTGTGCATGCTTTGTCACATATTTCATTTGTTGTCTTATTGTGTGAGCATGTTGGTTGCATAATTTCTCCATTCGAGGACATCCATTTGTTGCTTTCGATTGTCCATGTTTTTATTGGCCCAGTGGATGGACAAGAATGTCTAAGAACCTTCTCTAGCTATCTATGCCTTTTCTCTTCTCAAACTCTATTCATGCTACATCAAAAAATTGAACAAGTCTTTTTCGGACCTTCCGGGTGAGGAGCACTCGGAGTCACCGGTCCGTAAGGGATGCTTTCCAAAACCTTCTTATGTATTTCGGTCAAACCAACCCACTCCTATTCGGTCCCACCAAAATTACCAGACTGATCTAGGTTTTCATCTCGGTGATACCGATTAGAGTGACTCGGTTCCATCGAGTTGCACTAACTGCACGTAGTTTTGCATCTCGACGCCACTGAACCATTCCATTCGGTGCCACCGACATCAACTGGGTATATATCATGTGAATCTGTATGGTTGAAAACTTCTTCAAACCACTTGTGCTCGCGCCCCAGTGCTGCCGCCCCTTGGTCTCCGGATCGTCACCGTCTCCTCCTGTGCATCTCCACCGCAGGACTCCGTCGTTGTCAATGGAAATCTTCACCGCCGTTGTCGCCGTAGCGAATCGTCACCAAGTTAGGGTACGGTTCGACCTCTTTGTGACATTCTCCTTTCCGATTCAATGCACAAAGATATTGCCCAACTTCTTGCCACGAATGAGAGCTTTCTATCCACAGAAAAACTTCTTTAGATTAGATTCGATGAAAAATTTTAGGGATAGGTTTCCACCGGGCTCATCTCGGACCAACCAAAATGAATCTTTTGGTCCCACCGATTGGCCATGGCCATTGCCCTAAGTACAACTCTGTGCCACCGAAGTGTACTGATTGGTGAGACCGAAAGCAAAACCTGAGTGAAACCCTAGCATCTCGGAGTCACCGAACCACAACTCGGTCTGGCTAATGTTGTGTGTTTAGACTCTGTTAATGCTTCGGTGTCACCGAGATTTTCATATCGGTGGCTCCGAAATGCTTTCTGCAGAAAACTACAACTGAAGTTTTGATTCAAACTTTTTGCAAAACAAGCTGCTTTTTGTGATGCTCATCCACTGTGACCATACCTATCTATTCACACGGTCTGTCTACAAGATGTCAGATGCAAGTGACAGCCAAAACAGGTAAGAGGAAGAGGAAAATCTCAGTGAGGGCACAAGCCCTAGTGGAAGCTATGATGAGGGTAGCAGAATCACTCCTAGCAATCTGCCCAAAGCTGCCACTAGACAAAGGAAGAAGAGAACCTCAGAAAAGCAAGGATGCGGATTTTGTTGTTGATGAGGAAGTAACCTCAGCAAAGAAAGTGCTAAGGAAAGAGTACGTCACTGCTGCTGCTACAAAGCGAGGTCTAAAGAAGAAGGCCCCTACAAGAAGAGTTCCTATGTCTAAAGCCAGAAAGTCTACACAAGAAACTATGACTTTCACTCTTGAACAATCAGATGATTATGATTCTGCTATTGGAAAGAAGAAGAAGAGAGCTAGAAAGACCAGTGCCACAGTTCTTGGAAAGCCTTCCATGAGGGAAGATGAAGAAGAGGAGGAAGAGGAACCAGATGCACCCCCTGCCAAGTCTCAGAAGTTAATGGCAGATGCCATTAAGACATGTGCACCCTCCAAGTCCAAGCCCAAGCTTGCACGTAAGGCTGCTGCTCCCAACAGATTCACAAGAAACATCCCTGCCGCTGAAAAGAACAAGGCCCTAGTGCCAGAGGTTCAGGAGGATGAAGAGCCACAAGTGCTTGGGAAATTGAGGCCCAAGATTCTAGACCATGATGATGGACATCCAGTGGCTGAAAACATGAAGCTCGGTAAGGATAGTGGACTAAGAGAATGGAGGAAAGTTGATCCATATTCTGCAAGGAGGAGAACATCATGTGACTATCGTTTTAGAGAACAACAAGATTTCTATGAGACAGTGCTGCTTGACAAGAAGCCCATCATAAGCAACATGAAGTGGGTGGATTGGAAGTATATAGATGCCAATGAAGATTACTTCCCCCATGTTCATGAGAGCTTCAGGCTGACAGGTGTTGATTCTTTTGTTGCACAAAAGCTCACGAAATGGAATGATGAGATGGTAATGCAGTTCTATTCCACATCACACTTTTGCCCAGATGGAAGAATTGTGTGGATGACTAAGGGCACTAGGTACCTGTCATCAATCTCTGAGTGGGCTGCTCTTATCAATGCCCTAGAAGAAGGAGAAAATGACATTGATGTTTATGTAAAACCCAAGATGGATCACAACACAATGGCACACATGTACAAGACCATTCCTGATGAAGCTTTGGATACACACAAGTTTGGCTCCATTTACTTTCTGCTTGCTGGTTTGGCCACCATAAACTATATCTTGAGGCATACTTTGTTTTCCAAATCTTGAGATGAGAGGATGATCTGTGGCCACTGATGACCCACAAGTATAGGGGATCTATCATAGTCCTTTCGATTAGTAAGAGTGTCGAACCCAATGAGGAGCAAAAGGAAATGACAAGCAATTTTTAGTAAGGTGTTCTCTGCAAGCACTGAAATTATTGGTAACAGATAGTTTTGTGATAAGGTAATTCGTAACGGGTAACAAGTAACAAAAGTAAACAAGGTGCAGCAAGGTGGCCCAATCCTTTTTGTAGCAAAGGACAAGCCTGGACAAACTCTTATATAAAGGAAAGTGCTCCCGAGGACACATGGGAATTATCGTCAAGCTAGTTTTCATCATGCTCATATGATTCGCGTTCGTTACTTTGATAATTTGATATGTGGGTGGACCGGTGCTTGGGTACTAACCTTGCTTGGACAAGCATCCCACTTATGATAAACCTCCCTCGCAAGCATCCACAACTATGAAAAAAGAATTAAGGTAAACCTAACCATATCATGACACATATGGATCCAAATCAGCCCCTTATGAAGCAACGCATAAACTAGGGTTTAAGCTTCTGTCACTCTAGCAACCCATCATCTACTTATTACTTCCCAATGCCTTCCCCTAGGCCCAAACAATGGTGAAGTGTCATGTAGTCGATGTTCACATAACACCACTAGAGGAAAGACAACATACATCTCATCAAAATATCAAACGAATACCAAATTCACATGACTACTGATAACAAGTCTTCTCCCATGTCCTCAGGAACAAACGTAACTACTCACAAATCATATTCATGTTCATAATCAGAGGGGTATTAATGTGCATAAAGGATCTGAACATATAATCTTCCACCGAATAAACCAACTAGCATCAACTACAAGGAGTAATCAACGCCACTAGCAAACCGTAGGTACCAATCTGAGGTTTTGAGACAAAGATCGGATATAAGAGATGAACTAGGGTTTGAGAGGAGATGGTGCTGGTGAAGATGTTGATGGAGATTGACCCCCTCCCGATGAGAGGATCGATGTGATGACGATGGTGACAATTTCCCCCTTAGGAGGATGTTTCCCAGTAACAGCTCCACCGGAGCCCTAGATTGGTTTTGCCAGGTTCCGCCTCGAGACGGCGGCGCTTCTTTCCGAAAGCTTCCTTCTTATTTTTTCCAGGGCGAAAGACACCTTATACCAGAAGATGGGCATCGGGGGGCTTCCTGGTGGCCCACGAGGCAGGGGGCGCGCCCAGGGGGGTAGGGCGCGCCTCCACCCTCGTGGACGGTGGGTGGCCCCCCTCTGGTGCTTTCTTTGCCCAATATTTTTAATATATTCCAAAACTGACTTTCGCGGAGTTTCGGGACTTTTGGAGTTGTGCAGAATAGGTCTCTAATATTTTCTCCTTTTCCAGCCCAGAATTCCAGCTGCCGGCATTCTCCCTCTTCATGTAAACCTTGTAAAATAAGAGAGAAAAGACATAAGTATTGTGCCATAATGTGTAATAACAGCCCATAATGCAATAAATATCGATATAAATCATGATGCAAAATGAACGTATCAGCCACTCCATCAACTTGCTCCACTTGTTTGATATACCACAGAAATTCAAAGTCATGAGCCCGATTGTAGATACAATCAAGCGGACTGCTGTTGATCAGAAGAGGTCATGTGGATATGCACCACACATTTAGATGCTTATCAACTCCAAGGTTGGTACATACACATATCTGCTTGACAGAGACCACATTCCTCTTCGGCCAGAGTTTGAAGATAATGAAGTGGCGATGGATGCTTCACATCCAACTTCAGTTGAGGCCCAAGAGAAGGCAGAAAAGGCAAACACTGGTGCGCGTCGGACCTAAACAAACGGGTTTTTACCCCTTTCCGCGATGGAATTTGGAACCGTTGCCAAATGAGTGTGGGCGATAGGGGGGTCCTTCCCACACGACCCAGAAACCGTCGGGGATATGCCCTCCTGGCACACACGTTCGGCAAAATGAGGTCGGGTGCTACCGGCGAGCACTCAAATACGGAAATACGTACAGTAGAGCTAAAAAAATACAATTATACAGTGAAATTGTTTCCGATCGCAAGTACATCCCACACAGTATGTTCCCCGCTAAACGTTTCTGTTCATATGCACATCCCACACAGTCGCTCCAAGGAAAACGTTTTCGTTCACAGGTACATCACACACAATTTTTCCCGTTAAATCGTTTGTGTTATTGAATGTAGCACAAATGGTCCGTAGAAGAAACTGTGTAGCAAAGGTTGTCCATCACACACAGTTTTTATGTGGTAAACGTTTGCGCAAGGTGGCCTAACGCAAACAGTTTTCAAGAGAAAGTCATGTGTGGTTGTTCATTGATCCAACACAGTTTATTCCTAGAAACTGTGTGCGTTGCCTGAGGTCATCGCCCACGGTATTTTTTCAACAACTGTTTGCAATATCAAACCCTAATTAGTAGGCTAATTCGCCATTAATAGGCTAATTGCCCTATTATTAATAATCCATTTATTAATCTAATTGACATTCATATTAAGCACACAATATATTTCATTTCCATATTAAGGAAGCATAATTTCATAATTGTAATACATCAGAGTACAACATGATATAGCTTAGACTCAGCTTCCCCATTACACAATCAGCACTAGACAAGTTCCACATGCAACATGTAGAACCTTTCAAATTAGCATCATAGATGGTATATAGACAGATGCATCTCATCCGGAAAACTTCTTTGAGCGGAAGGCGGATATTGAGCCTTCATTCATGTTGAAGGTCTTTGCAACTTTAGGCGGTGCTTGTGGATGATTGACCGCCAGTCCTTCGTCCTCTTCAGGAACACTTCAATATTGAACCGTGGGTGTTGTATGAAAACCTTCCTCGCCTCCTGACCATAGAGGTGGTTTGAGAGGTAATCATTAGTGAACTGCTTTGGAAAGGCCTGAAAAGAAGGATGTGCATAAATATCTTCTCTATATTGGAAATGGGGCAAAGGAATAAACAAAGGCATGGTATAATAGTTAGTACCATCTTGTAGTGAACTGATGTCTTCTTCATTGTGCAAACAAAGATCTTGTTGTTTTTTGTCGCTGATTTCTTTATCCTAACAATCTTTCTGAGTTTCTTGATTTGATTGATATTCATGGACAACTCACTTCCCCATATGCAAAAAGGGTCGAACAGTGAGTCAAAACCTCTGACGACACGACCTACATGTGCAAGACCAAATTGTTAAAAACCAAAATATTAGAATGGTTCCTGCAATTTCACAATAATGTGCTATTATGCAACGGACCATGCACGTGCTAACCTCGATTGTAAACCTAAGTGCTTCCCATTGTTTCCCTGCAACACATATAAGGTAGTTAGTCATCAGGTTAAGTAAGGGTTCGCATGCTATCAGTAAAATATGTTGATGAAAAATAAGCACATTGCAGATTCATCAGATTAACTGAAGCCACATGGAAAACCCATTTACCCAAACCAAGCATGATTAAGAACTAGGAAATATAGCACTTGTATATGTTTCTCATGTATTAAGTGCAGCCAAATTCGATTTATTCCTCACATGCACAACAATACAAAATTCTACCCACGACAATTGGGCATCGCATTGCAGAATTGAACCAAGCAGTTAACTAAACACCACAACAAATGAACCAAACATTAACTGAGCACCACATTGCACAATATAACATACTCCTAATAGAAGATTAGAGAGTTAACCAAACAGTTAACTACAGCCAATTGTAGCAATTGTATTTGTTTCTCATGTATTTACTACAGCCAAATTCAATTTACTCCTCACATGGTATACAATAACAGAATGCACCCACAATTTTTTAAAGATAAATTCGATTTATTTCTCACATGGAAGACAATACAAAATTGCAGCCTGAAGAATTGAACATCACATTTGTAGAATTGAACCAAACAGTTAACTAAAGACGACAACTAATTAACAAAACAATTAATAAGTGAGCACCACACTGCATGACATACAAAACATATACACTAGAGCAACAGATTGCATGGTGAAATTAGATAGCACAGTTCACTAGATTTTGTGAAGGAAAGGCAGGAGCAGCACACGCAACGGGTAAACCGAGCATGCTTAACCGACGTAGCTAGCAATTGGCAAGGTGCTCCCCCAAGATCTGGGGGTCGGCACGAATGGCAGCCATCGCGACCTCATCCGTAGCGTCTTGACTATAATTTGCTTCTCCATTGCCAAATGCTCCTTGAGGTCCTGGCTATCTGCGTGGACCATGGCTTAGGCAGTGCTTATTTGGTGGAGGGTCGGTGATTCGGGTGGAAGGTGTCGCACTTTTCATCGGTGATCGGGGCATGTGGGATGTGGAAGGAGGGGGGGATGGGGGTCGGGTGTGGATTACCTACCTGGATAGAGGAGGCCGAGCAGCGTGAAGGAGGGTCGCCGGCGAGGAGGCAGCGGCGTTGCAAGCAAGGAGTGAAGGTTTCAACTTGGAAAGGAAGGCGGAAAGAGGGGAAATGTGGCTTTTGGTAAGGGGGAGGGGGCGGGGAGGTAGATATTTCCGCGGAAGCTGAAAAATTGGAATCACTTCAGCCAAAAAACTGGCGCGCAAAGTGTCATTAGACACGGTCCCTTATTCAGAACTGTGTACTATATGTGGACATCACAAACGATTCAGATAGCTTAACCCGTGCATGATGAGTTTGAACGTCAAAAGTTTTGGTTCGAATTTTCATGGTTATAGTGGTCATCACGTCATTGCATAATTTGGGTACACAAAGGAGACTACAACACACCCACACTTCTTAATCGAGCAAGTTCAGCAATTAAACAGAGGTAGCTGACCTAAACATTACTCAAACAAATTAAAGACCGACACTCTTAATTAAACAAAACATAGAGTACTACTATGGCTGGTGCTCTTCGATCTCCGCCGCCGCCTCCATGTCCAGCTCGCACCCGACGGTCTCCTGGGGAAGGGGCTCCATGGCATCCATCGCACCATACTCGACAAGCATCTCACGATCCGCGTTCGCCATCTCTTTGGAAAAGGCCGCCACGAGCTGGGCGTGGGCGGACGCGATCTGGGCATCGCAAAGTATGCGACGAAGGAACGAACGGCTGCTCGAACACTCTCGGCGATTGCCAGCTCTTCGGCCGTGGGTTGCCGGCCGTTGTCGGAGAAGCTTCGTTTGATTTGTGCGGTGACCGCCAGGAGCTGGGCGTGGGCGGCCTCGACATGGTCTTGGGCAGCCTCCATCAGGGCTAAGGCCGCCCGCTCTGAACCGGCTGTTGTGCCGCTCTCGCCAGTTGCTATCCCCGAGGCAGATGTTGCTGCCGCCACCTGAGAAGCAACCGTGGCCGTTTGGGCTGCCTTTGCCGCCCGGTCTCAAATTGCGGCTGCGCTCATGCACCTTGTTTGCACGCGCATGGCGGCTGCGGCCGTGCTCTCGCCGGAGTGGGCCACCGAAGTTGCCCTCACGACGCGGGTCCACGTGCCTATCTTTCACCGGCGACGATTGAACAGTGAAATGATATTTGGGGAGCGAGCCAGTGTGCTTGACACGCCGGCTGTGGACTGTAGCCGACGCACCTTCTCGTGTAAGCCATAGGCGTACTATACACCGACAGTGCTCCAAGATATTTTGTACTACATCTCACATGGTTGCTGATAATAAACTGTGTGCGATCTACTTGATTTTTCATCTTGATTTGAATTACATAATGGGGTCACATCGGAAATAGACGGTGTTTGAATTGCTAGACCTTTTATCTGGAGTGAACATGCAACTATATGTGTGTCGTAAAAGAATTGGAATTATTCAGGGTTCGTTTGAACATTTTATACATTAAATTGGTTTGCTAGCCATTTCAGGTGAACAATTCAAATTTGAACTACATGCACATGCTCCAGTGCATATAAATTGGTTGAAAAATCAAATCTTTGTCCTTGGGTGCATGCTTAGGTCCCATGCAAGAAATGGGAATGAATTTCAAACACAAGGGCACCGTTGATTGCCGGCAAAACATTGAGATGCCTGGTTTTTAAATTCTAGTAAATTCAAAACTCGACTGAAATTCATGAAACTTACCATGCTATCATGGAGCAGCATCAACATGTTGTGGTACAATTTTTGTCCCATTTGGGGCAGGTTTGGGTATATGCTTCTCACAAACCGAAGCTTCTCACAACAAGCATGCTGGTTTTCGATAGGGAATGTCCCACCTTTGTGGACGAAACGATATCCATTGCCTCTTACTAGCACATATGCCCGTGCGTTGCAACACGAGAGATTTTTTTGCGAGAAGCATCGGGAGAGATAATTGAGTGTCCATCAAAACGGTCTCCACAATAGTGGGGCAACAACACAGAGAGTTGTAGTGTTCTCGCGGGTCATTTTGGCCGGCGAGATCTTAATAGTAGTGGGATTGATCGGAGTGGCGGCCACTACTGAACTCGTGCCTTTTTTTCCTCAGGTCCGCCTCCTTGTCGAGGTTGTGGTGACCTCCTAGTTTTTCTATCAAAATGCAAGCATATGTTTTTTGAAAAAATCGTTAATTTCTAGAAAAAGGCAAGCAAAATTTGGAATAGAAAGTTTTTTGAAATAAACAAACATTTTTTGAAAACAGGAACCATTTTTAAGGCGGAGAAACAATCATTTTTTGAATTTGTAACAATTTTTGAAAATGAAAACTTGTCTTGAACATTCAAAACCATTTTCAAAAATGTGTTTTTAATCACGAACATTTTTTGAATTTTTTAACATTTCAATAAGAAGGAGTACTTTAGAATTTCTGTTATTTAAAAAATGTGATTTATTTTATAATTCTAGAATAATTTATGATTGTTTTGAAGAAATGCAAACATTTTTTTGAATTTCAAACAAATTTGGAATGAGAATAAGAATTTAAAGTTCCAAATATTTTTGGGAATGGGAACAAATTTTGAAACTCTGAAGATTTGACGAAAATCTGTACCAAAAATGAAATTCTGAAAGAAGAAAAAAATAAATTTCTGGGAAAAAGGAAAATAAAAATTGGAAGGAAAAAAGAAAAATAAAAGTAGAAAAAGATCACAAAAAAATAGAAAATGAGACGGCCCAACGTTGGGCGACCTATGAAAAGCTCCAACTATATGCCGCACTGTGCGGCAAATAAGGTTTTCTTGCTGCGTGGGCAGGATATCAATGGGTGGCTTCTCTGGGCCTTAGCGCTTGCGGGCCCACATACGAAATTCTGGACAAAATTATTTTTTTCCCTTTTCTTGCAGATGGACCACAGAAATTTAGTACCACCTCGGATATAAATAAAATTCGGTGGTGAACGGATGAAAAAAATTGGAGAAATGCACCTTGCTTTATTAGTAGGTATAGATTGCTTTCAATTTTTTTTCTCGTGTCAACATAGAACAACAAGACTGTTTTGTGATTTTTCAGGGTTCGTTTGGACATTTTTATGTATTAACTGAGTTTTCAATGCATTTTATGTGCATAATTCAAATTTGAACTACATGCACATGCTCCAGTGCATATAAATTGGTTGAAGAATCAAATCTGTGTCCCTGGGTGCATGCTTAGGTCCCATGCAAGAAATGAGAATGAATTTCAAACACCTGGGCATCGTTGATTGCCGACAAAACATTGAGATGCCTGGTTTTTAAATTCTAGTAAATCCAAAACTTGTCTGAAATTCATGAAACTTGGCATGCTATCATGGAGCAGCATCAACATGCCGTGGTACAAATTTTTTCCCATTTGGGGCAGGTTTGGATATATGCTTCTCACAAACCGGAGCTTCTCACTACAAGCATGCTGGTTTTCGGTAGGGAATGTCCCACCTTTGTGGACGAAATGATATCCATTGCCTCTTATTGCTTTCATTTTTTTTTCTCGTGTCAACATAGAACAACATGATTGTTGTGTGATTTTTTGTGATTTTTCGGGGTTCGTTTGGACATTTTTATGCATTAACTGAGTTTTCAATGCA
Organism: Aegilops bicornis; assembly: GCA_021605145.1. Lineage (NCBI taxonomy): Eukaryota > Viridiplantae > Streptophyta > Magnoliopsida > Poales > Poaceae > Aegilops > Aegilops bicornis. The sequence goes on along the minus strand of CM038671.1, from coordinate 271,477,035 downwards.
TTTTATGTGCATAATTCAAATTTGAACTACATGCACATGCTCCAAAGGCATATAAATTGGTTGAAAAATCAAATCTGTGTCCACAGGTGCATGCTTAGGTCCCATGCAAGAAATGGGAATGAATTTCAAACACCAGGGCACTGTTGATTGCCGACAAAACATTGAGATGCCTGTTTTTTAAATTCTAGTAAATCCAAAACTCGTCTGAAATTCATGAAACTTGGCATGCTATCATGGAGCAGCATCAACATGCCGTGGTACAAATTTTGTCCCATTTGGGGTAGGTTTTGGTATATGCTTCTCACAAACCAGAGCTTCTCACAACAAGCATGATGGTTTTCGGTAGGGAACGTCCCACCTTTGTGGACGAAACAATATCCATTGCCTCTTATTGCTTTCAATTTTTTTCTCGTGTCTACATAAAACAACATGAGTGTTGTGTGATTTTTTGTGATTTTTCGGGGTTTGTTTGGACATTTTTATGCATTAACTGAGTTTTCAATGCATTTTATGCGCATAATTCAAATTTAAACTACATGTGCATGATCCAGTGCATATAAATTGGTTGAAAAAAATCAAATATGTGTCCTTGGGTGCATGCTTAGGTCCCATGCAAGAAATGGGAATGAATTTCAAACACCAGGGCACCGTTGATTGCCGACAAAACATTGAGATGCCTGGTTTTTAAATTATAGTAAATCCAAAATTCTGTTAACCATTCACGTGACGCCACGTGTCTTGGTTTTAATGGCTATAGGAGGTGCCGTGCGGACAATCGCTTGACCTTGATCGAGCAGGGCGTCGGCGCCATCCGGTCTGTGGTCGACCGAGAGGTGTGCAAGCTGTCCTTGAGTGTGCAGGCTCATCGGGAAGCGTGCGAGCTGTACGCTGCGCAGGTTCACTGGGAAGCGAGCCCTTTGACTTCCATGGCCGCCCGCCTTGCTCGCATCCTCTCCATTAATGGCGCCCAAGCCGCAGTTTAATTCGCTTTTTAAATATATAACACTCATCGTAAACGTTTTAGTTTAGAACACCCATATGCAAACCGACAGCTTCCCTAGGAAGCCAAGAGAAAATGTGCCGAGCAGGATTTCTGCAGCTCTTGATCGCAAACGTTTTAGATAGAACACCTGTATGCAAACTGAGAGCAGCGCAACATTTGTGCATCCCTTGAATGCAAACGGTTGTTTTGGATGACCCCTGTGCAACCACATACAAACAATTTGGTAAGATTTGTCAATCCTTGTGACACTACGATTTGTCAAAATATGAAGCTAAAAATCACTAGCAGTATCTAAAATTCAGTAATTAAGCATAGATTTCACTCATAGATTAAGCAGTCGTTATACAAACAGTTCAACTCGATAGCTGAACCAACCAAATTTTCCCCAATTGTTGCCAACCATGTACTGAAATAGCTAGTTCAACTATATATACTAGCTAATTTTAAATCGTTATGCGATTCCACCACATCTATAGTCAGATGAACTGAACAAAATAGCCCCTAAATACTACTACTACGGATGGGTTTTGTATTACTTCCGGCTGCCTCTCCTCTGCCGAGCACGCTCAGTAAGAGGCGGCGGAGGAGGAGCCTACCGACGAGCTGGGCACCCGCAATGCGGTGCCTGCCGCTAAAGCAGCTTCAGCGACACTCGCCTCGAACGCCCTCTGCCGCTCCAGACGACCCCTCTCGAAGCGGTGGTTCTCCTCATAGATCTCCTGATTCCTCGCCTCTGAGGCGGCGTGTGCCGCTGCCACTGCGGCGGTAAGTCTCTTTGCGTGCTCGACGAGGCGCTCCTCCTCCTCCTGTAGGAACTCGGTGTAGCGCGCAAGGTCGTTGTCGCACGTGCGAGCATCCACCTCTGCCTCCCGCCTTCGGGCGGCGGTGGCGGAGCGGGTGATGACCCCGGTGGTCGACGGTGGGTTGGCGGCCACGGCGGCCGACGACGGGGTGGCGGCCACGACCACCACCTCCCGCCTTCGGGCTGCAGCGCCGGAGCGGGTGATGGCCACGATGGCCGGCAGTGGGGTGGCGGCCACGACGACCATCTCCCGCCTTCGGGCCGCGACGGCGGAGCGTGCGATGGCCCTTGCTTTCGACAGTGGTGTGGCGGCAACGGCGGCCGGCAAAAGCTGCCGATGGGCACCGGCGGCGGAGCGTGTGGTGGGTGTTCCGCGCACACCTAACAGGGACGCCACACGCACTACACTACGCCGGGGACTGCACCGCCGCCACGGTGTAGCCTCCCAGCTGGAGCTGTCCTCTGATGACGACGGAGTGGCTGAGCGATGACAACGAACCAGTGCCATTGGCGAATGTGGGAAAAGCAGACGAGATAAGCTACAGGGATGGAGGGGAAAATGCGACGCAGGACTCGCCGGTCGTGAGGGTTTTTATAGCAGGCCGGTAAGCATTGGGATTTTGGGGGATTTCACCGAGTCGGGCGGGAAGCTTGCGCGGGAACCTGCGAGGTTGCACGGGAACGGGCTCACCGACGATTCATTGGCGCCACCATTTGGCAAAAAGAACGCCCCCGCGCATGCGCAAGGTTACGCTGTAAGCCGTCTGCGGCAGCGAGGCGACAAGATGTGCGAGAGGAGGACGAAAGGCCACGTACACATACGGTTAATAAAAAACATTTGCAATTTAATTACCTACTATACCACGTCCTGGTTTATAAGTATGATTTAACTAATAAAATACGAATGCATGTCGCCAAAGATTATATAGTTGGATTTGTATTTGAACATAGTTTCCAATTATATAATTTTTAAAACATGCATTAACATTTTGTTGGTTAAATTTGAGGGCAAAGTATGGCACGGAATATAAAGGAGACTATAGACTAGACGGAGGTGGTACCACACGGCTGCTCTCTATGCAGCGACGCAACTGTCGGCCGGCTTATAGGCGACCATTTTCTGCATGTTCAACTGTTGCATGCGTGTGGTTGCTTGCGGTTCAGGCGGCCGCGACGCGCTTTGCTCGCGTCCCGCCACGCGTGCTCTGCTCTCGCATCCCTCCGGGTGCTCTGCCCCCGTCCCTCCACGCGCTGCCAGTGTTTTGGCTGACACACGATCACGCACGTTCGTGTGCAAGCGGTTGCACCGGGCGCGGCGCAACGATGCAGTTACCCCCTGGAAAAACTGCCATGCGGACGCGCCGAGAATCCACGCCGCCCGGCCCCCTTTTATTCCTGCGGCCATTTACCTTCATTTCTTGTATCACACATCACAATAAGCACATCCAGTGGTTCCAATGGCGCTCCCCGTGGCTCCAATGGCTCTCCCAGCGGCCGACGACGACAACGGCAGGCAGTTCACCATGCATCATGTAGTGGACACCCACATGAGGGGGAAGGCCCTCTCGGTGGTGTACACGAATGATCCGGTCTCGGTGGAGAGCTCCATCCAAACTATGGAGCAGTTCCTTGCCAAGGACAAGTACCAAGTGGTCGGCTTCGACCTCGAGTACACCATCGGTCGTGCCGGGCACGATCAGAAGGTTGTCGTCACGCAGTTGTGCGTGCAACATGACGTCCTCGTCTACCACTTCCACCTTGCCACAAGGCCTTGCGAGCGTTTCTCCAGGTTTATCAAGAGCTCCGACTACAGTTTCGCTACGGTGGACACCACCAACGATCTAAAAGCGCTTAAGATTTTGGACTTGAAATGCCCGAATCTTGTCAACATCCAGCACCACTACAAGGTCTGGGGCACCGACAAAAGCAAACTGAACTCCCTGGTTGACCTCGCCTCGGCCATCATCGACCCCTACTATGCGAAGATGAAGCAAGAGAGCAATAAGGACAAGAACGCATGGCACAGTGTGTGGCATAAGACACTGGATGAAGAACATGTCAAGTACGTGGCCATGGACGCGTACACAAGCTACGAGATGTACAGGCGGATCGTTGACATGAGGAACTGTCTTCTTCCTGATCCAGACGAGGGATCGAGCCACATAGCAGTGGCGGGAGCTTCACAAGAACTAGATGACTAGACGATCGTTTCTCCTACTTTAGAATGCATGCAATTGTTTATTGAGGTGTGTGCGAATGATCTGTATAGTCACTTATGTAATTGGATGTTTATTTCAGTTATATATACATGTTATTCTATCAGAGACAGAGCAATTCACGGCTTATTAGCAACAATCATCTGTTATTATTGGTCTTCGCACACATTACAGATTACGGACCTGTTTGCCGCGTATCACACACATCTTGTTCAGTTGAACCATTTCCATTGTGTTGCCTAATCACACACACAGTTCATCCCAGTGAACCATATGCTGTATATCGCACACGCCTTCATCTGGCTGCCCGTTTCTTTTGTGCCTCCTCATCACAAACAGTTCATTGAGCTTAACCGTATGCCCTGCATCACACACACAACTAAATTCTGAACCGTGTTTGATGCATCTGTCATCGCAAACGTTTTGCACCTTTTTTGACGGTTTCTTACACCATCATTTGTGATTATGGCATCGCACATAGTTTGGTCGAAGGGTATCTAATCGTAGTGTCGCGTTTGGACCATCCTGCAGTAGTGAAAAGCAACCGAAGCAGCAACGATAGCTAGTGCACCCAATGCATCAATAGTGAATCTCAAGTCAAAGCAAGACCAACTGACATATCTGCTAGAAGTAACTCCGAGGATTGAGCAAAGTCTGGCCAACTTAGCCAAGAACCAGGAGAACCTAGAGCGAATAATTGAGGACAAAATGTATAATCTTGATGTCAAGGTCACAGAGATCCAATCTATTGTGGAGAATCTGAGAGATGATGCTGAGAGTGGAGATAATGGACGAACCGCTGACAGATTCCAGACAGTGCCTAGGGCACAAAGGCCATCAGTTCTGCCATATGCAGACACCAGGACTACACACTCTGCACTTGTCGCCACTGCCACACTACCACCGCCAATGTCAACCCCACCAGTTCAACAGACATCAACCGGGGAATTTGCAGAAGCAGTTCCCTCAATGTCGTCTACGCACATCGGAGCAACAAGCCAGAAGACCCCTTCAGGAGCTCCCAGAGATCGTGCCTAGAGTGTCGTATAGCACTATACCTTTTCAAGCTTTTTGGTAACTTGTTGCCAAAGGGGGAGAAAATGTATAGATCATTGGCTTCGAGAGAGAGTGTCTCGTTCTTTTGCTTTTTAGTTTTTATTGCCTTGCTACTTCGTTTGGTTGGTGCTACTTATTGTTTATGCTCATGAGATACTATGTTTGGTCGTGTATTTGATCATACTATGCTTAATGTGTGATATATGTCTATCTTTATAATTATTTGTGTATGATCATTCACTTATGTTTTTGGTGATGCGTGCATGTTATTTCACTCTTATCATTTTGTGCACTCCATCAAGATGTACGTGACATGGAAGAGTGACCCATGATCCTAATCGATTGTGCATTTGCATTCAAACACAAATTTTAAATAATGCACAAATTTAGGAGGAGCTCTTACTTATCACATACTTCTCAAAGCAACGGTGTATTTCATTCATTTTATCATTTGTCGAAGCTTTGATCTATATGTTGTCATCAATTACCAAAAAGGGGGAGATTGAAAGTGCAACTAACCCCCGGTGGTTTTGGTAATTCATAACAACATTTAGCTCATTGAACTAATATCCATTCAAGATAAATATTTCAGGAATTTCAGTGAATGGCATGGCATGGACTAGAGATGTGGACCCCTCAAAATGCTAAGGACATATTGTCGGCGTTCTGGGAATGGGGGTCCCCAGACTTGCGTGCTTGCAGCCTGCGGCGTGGCTCAAGTGGGGGCCCAGCGTGGCCCAGCTTCATCAGCTCAAGCTCAAGACCCTCGCGAGGGGCCAAGCCTCGCGGGGCGGACGACAGGAACCTTCCTCAGGAGCAGCCTCGTCAGGCAAGCTCGCGAGGAGGCGGAGAGATCAAGGCAGGGTACCTCACGAGGGTGCCCCGTGACGCGAGCCATGACGATCGAGACCAGGCGGGCGCCAGGCGGGCGCGGGCCTGCGCAGTGTCCTCGTTTCCCCTTTGGTGCAAAGGAGGCAAGCACAGGCCAAGGCATCAAGCAAAGGTTACCGCTTCGGTGCAACAAGACCAAGACCAGCAGAGCGGAAGAACGGAGGTCATTGTGGAGCCCAGGACGGCGTCACCGTCAGAGCCTTTGGCAGCCGAAGACCAACTTTAGTCAGGATAAGTGTACTAGATGTTCCCCTTCAAAATGGCCGATTGTTGGCGCCCTTCCCGCTCATTATTTGGGAAGAGGCCCAGGGCCTCCCTCTATAAATAGGACTAGCCACCACAAGCAGGAGGGACAAGTCGAGGACGGACTAGAGGGAGAGATATTCACAAGAGAGAGAGAGAAGCGACTGGACTCATCCAAGCAGTCCATCGCACCAGCTCAAGAATAGCCCCTCGCGAGGCTGTTCTTCCTTTGTACTGTTCATCATCAGCCCCTGAGGCAATCCACCACACCACACACTGGAGTAGGGTATTACACCACATCGGTGGCCCGAACCAGTATAAACCCTGCGTCCCTTGTGTTGTTTATCGTTCGTAGTTTAGATCCCTCGTTAACCATTCACGCATGAGCTAGTAGGGGAAAGATCTCCGCGCGCACCCCAGTGTTCGAACCTCAAGGGTCTGCCGAAACCCGAAATCTGACATTTGGCACGCCAGGTAGGGGTGCGCCGGAATCTTTCTTCCGCTAGTCGTGTGTGATCTTTCGTCGTGTCCATGGCTAACGCTCGTCGAGCTCGCGCTGAGCGCCGGGCTGCTTGCGCCGCTCGAGTCGCCCAGACGGCTCCCATCGGCGGACACCCCCGTCGTTCCCCGTCGCCTGCCGCCAACGCCGCCACCGGCCCGGCGGGGAACAAGCAGCAGGCCTCGTCCCTGCATCCATCGGTGAGGCGAGAAGGCCGCACCGCTACTCCTTCGCTCGCCCTGCTGGTTCTTCGTCCCGCGTGCACCGCGCTCCCATGGAGGCCCGAGCCGCACTCATCGCGGCGAACGAGCTCCTGCGCTACCGCCCCGTCGATGACGTCTACGAGGAGTGGCTCGACCGCGTCGCCGAGCTCATCCGCGCCACAGGGGGCTCCCCCGCACAGTCCCTCTCGCTGCCTCGCCCTTCACCCCGCGCGGGAGGCAGGGAGCCAGAGATGCCCCCGCCACCTCCTCCCCAAGAAGGCGCCCTGGCTCCAAGGCGCGTGGCTCCGGGCCGAGACCCTCCATGTCCGGCGCCCGCGCAAGAAGAAAGGAGCTGCAGGAGATCCCTCGTCCCCGAGAAGGTGCTCGCGTGCTCCCTGCACCGGAGCACCGCGACCACGCTCCAGCGCCACCGCGTTAAGACCCCGCGCTGCTCCAGGCAGCGATGCGGCGGGAATCCACAAGAGCAAACTCCGCATCAGCAGAGATCCCTGGTGGCAACTGCAGGCTGCCGCGCCTTCACCGCCGAGCTACGCAGCGTCGCATGGCCCGGCAAGTTCAAGCCGGACCTGCCTCCTCGCTACGACGGCACCGCCGACCCATGGAGTTCCTTCAGCTCTCTGAGCTGGGCATCAAGCCGCCAACGAGGGCGAAAAGGTCATGGCGAATTGGTTCCCCATGGCGCTCAGGGACGGAGCCCGAACTCGCTCTGAACCTAGCTCTGGCACGATCTCCTCCCCGACGAGATGCACACCCGCTTCATCGCCAACTTCCAAGGCACTTTCGCGACCGGCCCCGGCCGTGGCGACATGCGCCGCATCAAGCGGCAGCCGGAGAGACCACCTGAAGTACATCCGGCGCTTCAACAACGCCGCCTCAAAATCCCCAAGGTGACTGAGGAAGCCATCATCTCAGCCTTCTCCGATGGCGTGCGTGACGTCAAGATGAAGGAGGAGCTAGCAATGCATGAAGACATGTGCACATCCCTGGATCTGTTCCACTTGGCAACCAAGTGCGCTAGGGCTGAGGAAGGGCGCCTCTCCCTCCTCGAGCTTCTGGCTGCCGATCCAGAAGAGAAGAAGCCCAAGGCCAAGGACGTGAAGCGCAAGGGGGCTGCCATGCTCGTGGCAGAACCAGACACCAAGCAAGGTAGGGATCAGCCCGAGTCATCCAAGGGCAGCCGGTACTGCGTGTACCACGACCTCCACACCCACAACACCAACGAATGCCAGGAGCTCAGGGCCGTACGAGAAGGGCGTATCGGCCGATGCCCCGAGCGCAATGATCGGGCTACGGCCGAGGAGGAGGAAGAGGCGCAGGACGCTGGAAGACCGTGGCCCTCGCCAAGGATGGCGTGTGATGACCTCGCGAGGACCGCTGGTAGGACCAGCCTCGCGAGGGAGGTTGGAGGGACCAACCTCGTGAGGATCGCCCTCAGGGCAACGCAGGGCTCCCACCTCTGCCGCAGCCGCCAAGGAGGTACGAAGACAATCATCAGGACAAGGGGTTGGGGGCTTCCAGGAGCCGCGCGTGATCGCTTGCATCCTGGGTGGCGCTCAGGCGCCAGCCTCTCAGCGCATCTTCAAGCAGTTTGCTCACAAGGTGAATGCAGTCCTCCCCAAGCCTGAGGCCACACGCCCTCTCAGGTGGTCGTCGTGCGCTATCACGTTCAGCTCAGCTGATCATCTCAAGTGCGCGGCAACGGCAGGAGTCCTCCCCATGCTTTGCTCACCAGTCATCGGCAACGTGCAAGTCACCAGGACCCTCATCGACGGCTGAGCAGGACTCAACGTCCTATCTGTCGAAACATTCAACGATCTCCAAGTGCCATACGATCAACTTCAGCCGACCAAGCCTTTCTCAGGAGTCACCGACGGCTCCACCGTCCCGATAGGGCAAGTTCGCCTTCCCGTCACCTTCGGACAGCGCAACACCTACCGCACCGAGCTCATCGACTTTGACGTCGCCCACATTCGCCTGCCATACAATGCCATCCTCGGGTACCCAGCTTTGGCCAAGTTCATGGCAGTGACTCACCATGGGTACAATGTCCTCAAGATGCCAGGAAGCGGAGGAGTCATCACAGTGCCTTGTGAGGAAAGGGATGCGGTGTGCTCTCTTGAGCGCTCCTTCCAAGCCACAGCAATCGAAGACCCAGATCACAGGAGCGGGAGGCTTCCGGGGCGATCCCTAAGAAGAAGAAGGCTTCGCCAGGTCCAAGCCCTCATGGGGTAGGCACCTTTGGAGGTGTGGCAACAGGACCCGCGCCCGTTCAAGGGGCGCCACCCTCTGTCTCATAGGAAGGCGCGCCCGGCGCCCTCCTCAGGCAGGGCTCGGGGGCTCTTTCATGGCGAGCCACCGACCTAGCCGGGGTCACGAGGGAGGCGCTCGGGCACCGCTTGGAGGCGTGCTTCAAGGCACGTTTCCCTCAGGAAGGTATGAGGCAAGGAGGGCCAAACCCTCAGGAGTTCATCATGAGGAGCACCCAGGAGCTACAGGAGTCAAGAGTCATGCACGATCGTCACCGCTTGCCGCTGTGGCCCTCGCATCCGTGAGAGGATCTTTGGGCTGTGAATCTGCATCGACATACCAGGGCTCAACCGGGCCGCGTCTCAGGAGCTCCTCTGGCCCTCACGCGTGGGACGTTGCGAGGGTCTGCCTCACAGCTACGTTCGCATGCCTTTCGGCCTGCTGAATGTGGTCGCCGCCTGTCGGGGATATACCCCGCGATATGACCCGGTCGGAAGTATGACCCGGCCGGATTTGGAGACTCATCGGAGACCCGCCTGGAGCTGAGCTACTCACTGGCGATCCGCTGTGGCATGGCGGTTTATATGTAACCCGCCTAGACTTGTGACTCACTGGAGACCCGGCGGGCAGACGGGCAACAAGGCTCAAGGCCCAGCAGGCCGGCTTATACTCTGGTGGGCCGGCTTAAGAAGAAAGGGATGACGAATATTTCCTTTAAGAGGAAGCAAGACCCGGATTTGTATTCAACTTGTAAGAAAATATAGACTAGTCCTAGTCCTACTAGGACTCCACATGTAACCCGCCCCTCTAACTTATATAAAGAGGGGCAGGGCTCCCCAAAGAGGGACATGCAACAAGAAACAATATCTAGGGGTAGACACAAAGGCGGAGCCGGCTTATGCGGCGGCTTCCTCATGATCATAATGAGACCTAGCCACAAACATCATGTAGGGTTATTACCGGATGATGTTTCCCGGGGCCCGAAGCTGTCTAAATCCTTGTCATATGTTGCGTCTCTCGATTCCGCCCAACCCCTCTCAAGCTACTGCATAGATGTGTCGGCTTCGCGATTAAGTCCTCACACTAAGGACATCTGCCGTGACAAAACCACGACAGTTGGCGCCCACCGTGGGACTTGCGCACGGTGGTGTTGAGTTCTTGGAGGGATTTCTTCAGGGATTGAGAAGCTTGCAGTTCATCGGTTGAAGGAAAATTTGAGAAATTAGGATTGTGTCAGCTTGCGCACATTGGCAAGACCGACTGGTTTGTTTTTCATCAAGAGCCGCCACGGAAGTATCTTATCGTCTGACCTGACCAGGGCCCGATCACGAATTTGTTGCAAAGGATCTCATCAAAAATAATCTCGCCGGACAACACGGTGGAAAAACCGGGCGGAACAGGTCTCGAGGATAACCCGGCGGAGCACAAATCGCACGACGATCTCGCCAAATCCTTCCATCAGAGGACCCACAAATTGTGATTTCCATACATGTGGAATCAGAATCAAGGGAATAGGGGCGGTCCATTTTCTACACAATCACGTTGACCGATACGGTGTGATACAACTCCAACACAGCTGCCGCTGCGATGTCCGCGGCCTCAAACCGCCCGCTGCTGCGGGTCTGATTTCCTGTCCGAATCGTTCTCGGGCTTGCCACTGCTGAGTCGCCCCTGTCCAAACTGCCCTCGCTGACCGTGCCACAGGCCGCAGCCGCGGTGTCCACCTCGCGCCCACGCGCGCTGTTTTCCTCTGCCGCGCAAGGCGCCGGGTCACTGCAAGCCTGCAACCAACCGAGTGGCCTTGAGCCACTGCTTTTTATACTCCAAAGCTGCCAGATGCGGGGCCTATGAGCCGCCCCGGACTCTTTCCATCTACGGCGGCATCAATTTGTGACTTCTAGCGTGAAAGCCAAGAAAATAATTCATCTACTGGAACGAGACCTCCAAGGAAGCTCTCACGTGGTCACAAGGGACAAGCCATCACATCAAAAATCAAATGACAACCTGCGTCTAGGCGGTGCGATATCTTTGTTCAACGTTATCCACCATCGGTATCCATATTCATCCGATAAAAATACCAGGTGCTATTTAACCTATTTATTGTTCAAGCACATATTAATTCATTCGAGCACAACTACTCTGCTCTACAGTGTTTTTTATATGCAGCAAAGATGGTGCCATGTTGTGCCTATGAACTGTATGTCAGCATCATTACGCTCCGGCGTCTGTGCCTGCTCATTGATGGTACAAGTGTGCGCAAGTCTCCTCCCGTGCAGCTTAATCTACATCAACCCGCCGGAGCTGCGTTGAGCCGCCGGGGTTATATTAAGTCGCCGGTCTGCCATGAGCCGCCAGAACTATATTGACTTGCTGGTCTGCCTGAGCCACCTCTGTCGTGATAAACGGATCATCCGTCATCCAAACAAATCAGGTGATATCCATCCAAATTTACTTTATTAGCACATGTTGTTTTTGTCAAGGAACAAGTTTATCTTTGCCTTGGTATGCAATATTGTTTACGCAGGGCAATTATTTATTACAAAAGGTGATATTATACCGCGAAGATGGAGGCACGCCAACATCTTCTGGCACAGGTGGTCGTCGTTAACTCAACGGACTCCTGCATCGGCTTACAACACCATGGCCGTCTCTCGCGACCGTGCCGGCTTGCAACGCCGTAAGCCGGCTTACAACGCCACGGCCGGTTCATTTGTTTGTGCCGCTTCTGATGCTACGGTTGTCTTTACCGTCCGTCTCTCGCGGCCTGGTCTACATCAACACACCGGGCCGCACCTATTTGGATGAGCTTTTTATTGAGTATGAGCAAGTCACTGCTTGGGAAGCCCGGTTTTCTTCCAACAAATTGGAGGCAAATTATCATATATTATCAGTTGCCATCTGCACTGGATGGTTCAATGGGTGTGCACACAAGTTGCCGCCACTATAGTCTGGTTAACTTCAAAACAGCCAGTTGGGAGGAACCATTGGCCGAGTTGCTGACACGGCTCATACGGGATCATTTATAACTCGCCGCAGTCACCTCAACCTTCTGTGGATTCACATCGCGCTATCAACGCTTCTGCTCTGGTCAAATATGGAGAATCTCAAGCCAACTCTTTGAGTCGTCTTGAGACTCGGGGGATACAATGGTATGACTCGGCAAAATTAGCCGGTTTCAATGAATTTAAGAACTCCGGGTCATTGAAGGGAAAAATAACCCGGGCCCCGAAGATTACTGCTAGATCGATGAAAATATAAAAGCCGTCAGAAGATTTCTGGCTCAAAATAAGGACTCTGGTTTAAAATCCGGTTCAAGAGACATCTTTCAGATCCGGTTCAAATCCGGTTCAAAAGCCGGCCCAGGGTAAATTTGTCCCTCACAAATTTTTGAAGCTCTCAAATCCAGTTCAAAATCCGGCTCAAGGTAAATTTGTCCCTCACAAATTTTTGAAGCTTTCAAATCCGGTTTAAAGTTCCGGTTCAAAAGAATTAGTCTCTCACAAGTTCGAGATCTCAGACAAATTAATAGTTACCAAAGGGAACTTGCTGCCATGATGCACGGTTCAAAATATGGGTATCCTGCCTTACGGCTTATTTTATTATGATCACTCGGGGGCTTCCTGCTCATCGGGCAAAGCTATCAGTACCCTCTTGATCGGTGCAATGCCAAAACTTTTAAGGTCATTTGGGGGCTTCCTGTTCAAACATAGGTCGTATTCGAACCAAAGAGAACATAGCTGGCGATACCCTTTTGATTAGCAAACTTCTGAACCTACTTGGGGGCTTCTTGATCGTATTTGAATCATAGCTCAACCCCTTTGGGAATCGACGTGGATCGTATTCGAATCTGCGTCGTTAAACAACTTTTAAGGTCATTTGGGGGCTTCCTGTTCAAACATAGGTCGTATTTGAACCAAACAGAACATAGCTGTCGAAACCCACTTTGATCGGCAACGCCAATGCCACTGGGGGCTATAGATCGTATTCGAATCTTAGCTTAACCCCTTTGTGAAAGTGCAACTATCCCTAGGTGGTTTTGGTAATTCATAACAACATATAGCTCATTGAGCTAATGCTATTCCAAGACTATTATTTCAGGAAAGCTCAATGAATAGCATGGCATGGATGATGAAAGTGGATCCCTCAAAATACTAAGGACAAAGGATTGGCTCAAGCTCAAAAGCTCAAGACTCTTCATTTTACATTTTAGTGGTCCAAGATCACATTGAGTCTATAGGAAAAGCCAATACTATCAAGGAGGGATGAGGTGTTGCTTAATGAGCCTCTTGCTTCATGTGCTTAGTGATATCCTCCAAAACCCTCAGCTACTTTCTCACAACCCACAAATGACCTAAACCTAAAGCCAAAATCGGTCACACCGATTCTTCCTACCCGGCGCCACCGATTTCAAAAGTCATAGCCACTGCCACAAACCCTAGGCAAATCGGTCCTACCGATAGGGATCTCGGTCTCACCGAGATGGAATTGTAATCTCTCTGTTTCCCTTCGTAACGTTTCGATCTAACCGAAGTGAGCGATCGGTCCCACCGAGATTGCAATGTAAACTCTTTGTTTCCCTTTTGTAACATTTCGGTCTCACCGAAAAGAGCAAATCGTTCCCACCGAGTTTACCTGACAAACTCTCTGGAAAGCTTATTACCAAAATCGGTCTCACCGAGTTTCTGTAATCGGTCTCACCGAGATTACGTTATGCTCTAACCCTAACCGAATCAGTCTCACCGAGTTGCATGTCAGTCCCACCGAAAATCACGAACGGTCACTAGGTTTACTAAATCGGTCCGACCGAGTCTGTTGAATCAGTCCTACCGAGTTTGGTAAATTGTGTGTAACTGCTAGATTTTGTGTGGAGGCTATATATACCCCTCCACCTCCTCTTCATTCGTGTAGAGAGACTTCTGACTGAACCTACACTTCCAACTTACCATTTTTGATAAAGAACTACCTACTCATGTGTTGAGGCCAAGATATTCCATTCCTACCATATGAATCTTGATCTCTAGCCTTCCCCAAGTTGCTTTCCACTCAAACCCTCTTTCCACCAGATCCAAATCCTATGAGAGAGAGTTGAGTGTTGGGGAGACTATCATTTGAAGCACAAGAGCAAGGAGTTCATCATCAACGCACCATTTGTTACTTCTTGGAGAGTGGTGTCTCCTAGATTGGCTAGGTGTCACTTGGGAGCCTCCGACAAGATTGTGGAGTTGAACCAAGGAGTTTGTAAGGGCAAGGAGATCGCCTACTTCGTGAAGATCTACCGCTAGTGAGGCAAGTCCTTCGTGGGCGACGACCATGGTGGGATAGACAAGGTTGCTTCTTCGTGGACCTTTCGTGGGTGGAGCCCTCCGTGGACTCGCGCAACTGTTCCCCTTCATGGGTTGAAGTCTCCATCAACGTGGAGGTACGATAGCACCACCTATCGGAACCACGCCAAAAACATCCGTGTCCCCAATTGCGTTTGAATCCTCCAAACCCTTCCCTTTACTTTCTTGCAAGTTGCATGCTTTAATTTCCGCTGCCTATATACTCTTTGTATGCTTGCTTGATTTGTGTGATGATTGCTTGACTTGTCCTAAGATAGCTAAAATCTGTCAAACTCTAAAATTGGGAAAAGGTTAAGTTTTTAATTGGTCAAGTAGTCTAATCACCCCACTCTAGACATACTTCAAGGTCCTACAAGTGGTATCGAGCTTTGGTCTCCATTTGCTTTGATTTCCATAGCTTTTGGTGGTCATAGCCTTGGTTTCACAACCTAGGAGAGTATGGCGTCTAGCGAGGGAAATTATCACCGTAGAGGTCCTTACTTTGATGATACTAATTTTGCTAGTTGGAAGCATAAGATGAAAATGCATATTCTCGGACATAATCCCGTAGTTTGGGCAATTATTTGTATTGGCTTGCAAGGTGAATTCTTTGATGGGAGAGAGCCGAACCGTGAAGCTAATGCTGAAGAATTGAAGACGCTGCAATACAACGCTCAAGCTTGTGATATCATCTTCAACGGATTGTGCCCCGAAGAATTCAACAAAATCAGCCGTCTTGAGAATGCAAAAGAAATTTGGGATACTTTGATTGATATGCATGAGGGTACCGAATAAGTCAAGGAATCCAAGTTGGATGTGCTCCAAAGTCAGCTTGACAAGTTCAAAATGAAGGATGGTGAAGGTGTCGCTGAAATGTACTCTAGGCTTGCTCTTATTACAAATGAGATTGCCGGCTTAGGGAGTGAAGAGATGACCGACAGATTCATCATCAAGAAGATCCTAAGAGCATTGGATGGAAAGTATGATACCATGTGCACATTGATCCAAATGATTCCAAACTACAAAGATCTCAGGCCAACGGAAGTCATCAGAAGAATTGTTGCTCATGAGATGTCACTCAAGGATAAGGAGGAACTTCACAACAAGTCAAGTGGTGCTTACAAAGCCTCAAGTGAAGCCCCCACATCATCAAGTGAGAAACAAACCTTCAATGAAGAATTGAGCTTAATGGTGAAGAACTTCAACAAATTCTACAAGAGTAGAAGCAAAGAAAGAAGCTCCAAGTCAAGGACTTACCATGACAAAAGATCTTCTAGTCGAGAGCGCAATTGCTACAATTGTGGGAGGCACAGACACTATTCCAATGAGTGTACGGCACCCTACAAAAGAAGAGAAGATTCTCCAAAAAGAAGAAGAAAAAGAGAAGAATCACCACCAAGAGAGAGAAGGAGTAGAGATGATCGTTATGAACGAAGATCCTCACGGAGAAGCAAGGATTCGGAAAGGAAGGACAAGTCATCAAAGCGCTACACAAAACGAAAACATCAAGCTCATGTTGGTGAATGGGTATCCGGCTCTGATTCCGACAATCACTCCGAGAGAAGCTATCACTCCGACTCCGAATATACTCAAGATGAAGGTGTTGCCGGTCTAGCACTTGTGTCAACCAACTCCTACGACATATTTGATTCACCAAATGAAGGAATTAGAAGATGCTTCATGGCCAAAGGTCCAAAGGTAACACATCCTGAGTATGTTGATTTCAATAGTGATGAAGATGACTTGCTTGTGGATGATGATTTACTTGTTGACAACTCTAGTGATGAATACTATGATGAAAGGTCAATTAATCATGCTAATCGAGATAAAACGAATGACAATGATAAGGAGAAGATTGAGCTTCTAACTTAAGAACTAAACACTCTTAAGTTGGCTCATGAAACTATCTTCGAAGATCATCGAGAACTTTTAAGGGCTCATGAGAAGTTACGCTTTGAAAAGCTCAATCTTGAGCAAGAGCATGAGTTCTTAAAAGCAATCAATGATGATCTCCGTAAGAAAAGTTCTTCTTACATTGCCAAGCGTTTACTCCTATCTACTTACATGCCTCAAGTCAAGTCTAGTAACAAGTACAAGAAAGATACTTCCTCTAGTAGTAACAATAATAATGTCAAATCCAATATTGTTGCTTCTAGTAGTTCTCTTGATTCCACTAATGATTCTCTTACCCAAGTTACACTTGAGCAAGAAAATAGCTTATTGAAGGGAATTATAGAGAAAGGTGATTACAAGAGCCTTGCCGGGAGTAAGCAATTCGAGGAAATTGTACGCAAGCAAGGAAGACACGGAAGAATCAAGGTGTTGGTTTTGAACGAAAGTTCAATGCCAATGGAGTTGAGTGGGAAGAAGATCAATACCCCAAGGCGAAGTTTGTTCCTCAACAAGAGAAGTATGATCCTACTTCCTTCAAGGGAACACAAGCACAAGATGATCTTCCACCACAAGACCACAAGAACAAAAGGCAAGGACAAGCTTCAAGAAGAGATTGATGCAATTGAAGAAGCACCTAAGGCCTCATTCAAGTGGATTCCCAAGACTACTACAAGTTCTACTTCATCAAGTACAACTACAACTCCAAGGATTCCCATCAAGATGATGTGGATCCTGAAGAAGAAGAACTTGAGAGTTCTTGAGGGTGACTCCGCCAACATTCTTCACACATATCATTATGGCAAGGACAAGTGTAATCAACTTCCACATATTGCACTAGTTCAAGGAGTCACAAACCCTCATATTGGTAAGGCAAGGGACAAGGTAACCTAATGATTTCATGGACATCATCTTGTGTGTGCATCACTCTATGTCTATGGATATTCTTTCCTTGTGGGACTAACCCATGTAGGCAAGTTGAAAGTGCAACTCACTCCAAAGGATTGCTCCAATTGATCTACATCAACATTGAGCATCCACATCTTCAACACCTACATGAAGTTCATCCCTCTAAGGGGGGATCTCACATCTAGGGGGAGCTTAACTCTAAGAATTGAGTCAAAGCAACTCTAATGGTGTGAACTCATCAATGCATTATGTAAAAGTGGTAACCCCACTTGAGCTTAAACGATGAGTATGACCTATGATCAAATGTTTATCATTTGACTCCTAAGTCAATATATTCATATATAGATTACCTAGTCATTGCCAATTGTTTGATAGATGCTAGAATTGGTTGTGCATGCTTTGACACATATTTCATTTGCCATCTTTTTGTGTGAGCATGTTGGTGCATATTTTACTCATTCAAGGACATCCACTTGTTGTTTTGATTGTTTGGTTCTTTCTTCTTTTGGCCAAGTGGATGGACAAGAATGCCTAAGAACTTTCTCTAGCTATCTATGCTTTTCTCGTCTCAAACTCTATTCATGCTACATCACAAAATTTGATCAAGTCAGACTCGAACCACTCTCTGTGAGGAGCACTCGGAGTCCCCGATTCGTCATAGACTTAAACTTCCAAAACTTCTTTGTGATTCTCGGTCTGACCGATTCCTCCATTTCGGTCCTACCGAGATCACTAAGTCGATCTAGGTTTTCAATCTCGGTGCAACCGATTTGAACTTTCGGTCACACCGAGTTCTTTATGTATCAGCACGAGTTATGCATCTCGGTGCCACCGAAGTTGTTCCACTTTCGGTCACACACCGGCTGGTCGGGCTATATATAGTCACGGGCAAAATTTTGGAAATTTCTCCGAACCCCTTCGCCCATGAAATAGCTCGCTCTGCCTCCAAGGTCTCCGGATCGTCTCCTCGTCGCCCGGCCGCCTCCACATCATTTGGTCTCCGCCCGTCAGCGGAATTCAACCCCGCCCGTTGCCGCCAGTGGCGAGTTCATCGCCCGAGCTAGGGTATGGACTCGATCACAGTGCTATCCTCGTCCGATTCCTAGCACATTGTGTTCTTTCGATTCTTGCCACGATTGAAACACTCCTATCCGATCAATGCAATCCGTAGATTAGATGAGATTTGAAAATTTAGGGTTAGGTTTCCGCCGAAACCATCTTGGACCCACCGAGTTGAAAAACTCGGTCCCACCGATTTGGCTTATGCCATTGCACTAGTAACTCTCGGTCTAACCGAGAATTGCTAATCGGTGCGATCGATTTTAGGACTTTGTGAAACCCTAGCAGTCTCGGTGCCACCGAACTGTGACTCGGT
The DNA here is from genome assembly GCA_021605145.1 of Aegilops bicornis. Lineage (NCBI taxonomy): Eukaryota > Viridiplantae > Streptophyta > Magnoliopsida > Poales > Poaceae > Aegilops > Aegilops bicornis. Next base: position 271,458,359 of record CM038671.1, on the reverse strand, counting down.
CCAACCGAGTTCATCAGCTTAGGTTCCAAAACTGCTTCGGCATCACTGAGTTTGAAAATCGGTTGATCCGAAATGCTTTCTGTGGAAAACTAAAGCTGAATTTTTGAATCATTCTTTTGCAAAAATCTCTGCATTTTGTGATGCTCATCCACTCTATCTCATCTATAACTCTTCACAGGGTTAGCAGTCAGTGTTTGCACCATGTCAGACCAAAGTGACAGCCAGAACATGTCAGAAGAGCAGATAGACATGAGTGAGGGCACTAGTCCCTCCAACGCTTCAGATGAAGGCAGCAGGAGCACTCCTAGCAACCTGCCTAAGGCTGCTACCAGGAAAAGGAAGAAGAGAACTTCAGACTCTGAAGATGAGGATTATAGAGCAGAAGAAGATGAGGCTACCTCCAAGAAAGTAGTACTCCAAAAGGAGTATGGCTCAACAAAGCATACAAAGCCAGGCATGAAGTTTAAAAGGCCTGCAGGAAGACAACCAATGTCCAAAGCCAGAGACTCAACTAAACTGCCTGAGAAGCCTGATCCCAAAGAGCCACCGTTGAAGGAAAGAAAAGGAAGGAAAGGGTCAAGAAGACCATGGCGAGTTGTTGGTCAACCTTCCATGATGGAAGAGGAAGAAGAGCTTGCTGCACCAAAGCACCCAAGGCACCAAAGCTTATGGGTGATGCTATTAGATCGAGGCTGCAACATCTAAGCCCAAGGAAGCACCCAAAGCTGCCCCCAAGGCCAAGTCTGCACCAAAGAGGAATACCAGGAGTATTCCAATTCTTTGAAGAACAAGGCCCCAGTGCCTGAGGTTGCTAAGGAGGAAGATGAAGAAGGACAAGTTCTGAGGAAGCTCAAGCCCAAGATACCAGACCACAATGATGCCCATCCTGTGGCTAAGGTCATGAACATCAGAAAAGATTCAGGGTTGAGGCTATGGAGATTGGCAGATCCATATGCCACAAGGAGAAGGACTGCTGTTGATTACAGGTTCCATACAAAGGAACATCAGGACTTCTATGAGACAATCTTGTTGGACAAGAAGCCCATAGTTTGTGATATGAGGTGGGTCGACTGGACCTACATGAAGGAAAATGAAGAGCACTATCCTGGAGTGCAAGACAGTGTCGTGTCTGGGGGAGTTACCCAGTTTTCTTTGGCAAAAGCTCACCAACTGGAATGATGAACTTATCATGCAATTCTACTCCACACACTTCTATCCGGATGGGAGGATAGTTTGGATGTCCGAAGGTACAAGGTACCGATCAGCTGTTGAGGAGTGGGCAAAACTGATAAATGCCCCAAAGGAAAATGATGATGACACGGATGTATATGCCAAGAAGAAAATGGGACACAATACCATGGCACATATGTACAAGGAGATCCCAGACAAAGCCCTAGAGACTTTCTCTTTTGGATCAGTCCACGTTCTTCTATCAGGGCTGCCTACAATCAATTGGATCCTAAGGCACACTCTATTGCCTAAGTCAGGTGACCACACCATGATCAGAGGGCATGCAATCAATATGTTGCATTTATTTGATGTGCCTCGTAAATTCAAGGTCATGAGCCTTATAGTTGAAACCATTAAGAGGACTGCAGCAGATCATAAGAGGAGTTGTGGATATGCCCCTCAGATTCAGGAGTTGATTAACTCAAAGATGGGCACAGGCAAATATCTATTGGATAAGGAACATTTTCCACTTTATCCAGACTTTGAGGACAATGAGGTTGTCATGAATGAGAATGATCCATAATCTGTTCAAGCTCAAGAGAACAAGGAGAAGGCAAGGAAGGAGAAGGCTGCCAAGATGCCAACTCAAGAGGAGGTATCTGAGTATTTCTTGAAGAACAAGCAGGAGCAGCTTGGTTACTTGATAGCATCATCTCTGAGGATCGAGAAGGGATTGGCCACCCTCACTCAAAATCAGGAGAGCTTGGAAAGAATCATGGAACAAAAATTCTATGATCTAGATGTCAAAGTAATGGAGATTGATCGGTTGTGGAGCAACTGCAGGATGACATCTTGAGGAGAGGAAGGGCAAGACTACCACTAATGTATTTGCCAGAGTGCCTAGAGCTCAGAGATCGAGATGCGGTGCGATGCAGACACTAGAGCAACATCATCTGCACCAGCTACAGCTCCTACAGCTCCAAAGGCAACCAGCTCCAGACAACTCCTCCAGCTCCCTCTACATCAACTGAAGTCTTCGTCCAAGGAGCCATCTCTACACCACCACCTGAAGATCAAGCCTGAGAGTCGATCTAGCACTATGCATTTTCTATGAACTTTTTGGTAACTTATTGCCTAAGGGGGAGAAAAATGTATAGATCATAGGCTTCGAGAGAAAGAGTGTTGCTTTTGTTCTCTCTTGATTTGGTGGTTCAAACTTGTTTGCTTTTGATTGCTTGAGATACTATGCTATTCTTGTGAGACATTGATGATCATGTGTTTGATCATAAGCTACACTTATGCATGTTCGATGATATTATCTTATCTATCCTATGTGATCATTCACCTTGCTTGGTGATGAGTGCATGTATTCAATCTTTATCATTTTGAGCTCCACCAAGATGTATGTGACATGGAAGAGTAACCCATGAGCCTAATTCCTTGTGCATTTTTAGTCCAAAGCAAATCTTAAACTATGCACAAATTTAGGGGGAGCTCTTGCTTATTACATACTTCTCAAAGTGACGATGCTTTTCAATCTTATTATCATTTGTCGAAGCTTTGATCTATATGTTGTCATCAATTACCAAAAAGGGGGAGATTGAAAGTGCAACTATCCCTAGGTGGTTTTGGTAATTCAAAACAACATATAGCTCATTGAGCTAATGCTATTCCAAGACTATTATTTTAGGAAAGCTCAATGAATAGCATGGCATGGATGATGAAAGTGGATCCCTCAAAATACTAAGGACAAAGGATTGGCTCAAGCTCAAAAGCTCAAGACTCTTCATTTTACATTTTAGTGGTCCAAGATCACATTGAGTCTATAGGAAAAGCCAATACTATCAAGGAGGGATGAGGTGTTGCTTAATGAGCCTCTTGCTTCATGTGCTTAGTGATATCCTCCAAAACCCTCAGGTACTTTCTCACAATCCACAAATGACCTAAACCTAAAGCCAAAATCGGTCACAACGATTCTTCCTACCCGGCGCCACCGATTTCAAAAGTCATAGCCACTGCCACAAACCCTAGGCAAATCGGTCCTACCGATAGGGATCTCGGTCTCACCGAGATGGGATTGTAATCTCTCTGTTTCCCTTCGTAACGTTTCGATCTAACCGAAGTGAGCGATTGGTCCCACCGAGATTGCAATGTAAACTCTCTATTTCCCTTTTGTAACATTTCGGTCTCACCGAAAAGAGCAAATCGCTCCTAATCGAAGTTTACTCGACAAACTCTCGAAAGCTTATTACCAAAATCGGTCTCACCGAAGTTTGTGTATGTCGGTCTCACCGAGATTACGTTATGCCCTAACCCTAACGAATCGGTCTCACCGAGTTGCATGTCGATCCACGAAAATCACGAACGGTCACTAGGTTTACTAAATCGGTCCGACCGAGTCTGTTGAATCAGTCCTACCGAGTTTGGTAAATTGTGTGTAACTGCTAGATTTTGTGTGGAGGCTATATATACCCCTCCACCTCCTCTTCATTTGTGGAGAGAGCCATCAGACTGAACCTACACTTCCAACTTACCATTTCTGAGAAAGAACTACCTACTCATGTGTTGAGGCCAAGATATTCCATTCCTACCATATGAATCTTGATCTCTAGCCTTCCCCAAGTTGCTTTCCACTCAAACCCTCTTTCCACCAAATCCAAATCCTATGAGAGAGAGTTGAGTGTTGGGGAGAATATCATTTGAAGCACAAGAGCAAGGAGTTCATCATCAACGCACCATTTGTTACTTCTTGGAGAGCGGTGTCTCCTAGATTGGCTAGGTGTCACTTGGGAGCCTCCGACAAGATTGTGGAGTTGAACCAAGGAGTTTGTAAGGGCAAGGAGATCGCCTACTTCGTGAAGATCTACCGCTAGTGAGGCAAGTTCTTCGTGGGCGGCGGCCATGGTGGGATAGACAAGGTTTCTTCTTCGTGGACCCTTCGTGGGTGGAGCCCTCCGTGGACTCAGCATAACCGTTACCCTTCGTGGGTTGAAGTCTCCATCAACGTGGAGGTACGATAGCACCACCTATCGGAACCACGCCAAAAACATCCGTGTCTCCAATTGCGTTTGAATCCTCCAAACACTTCCCTTTACTTTCTTGCAAGTTGCATGCTTTAATTTCCGCTGCCTATATACTCTTTGCATGCTTGCTTGATTTGTGTGATGATTGCTTGACTTGTCCTAAGATAGTTAAAATCTGTCAAACTCTAAAATTGGGAAAAGGTTAAGTTTTTAATTGGTCAAGTAGTCTAATCACCCCCCTCTAGACATACTTCAAGGTCCTACACTTGGAACGGTTTGCTGATCGTATTCGAATCAGAAGCCTCAAAAAAATTATCTGTTTTTATACAATCGCAAGTATTTGAGTTGTCACAAATATCATATGTGCCAGCTCTTACAGAATCAACTTCACTGTCTGGGTAACATAAACCGGCGGTATCATTCAAAGGATCATAGGGATCTTGTAATCTAATTGTGTGCAAGATAAGACTACATTTGGGTGGTTACATACAGTTTTTGATGTTAAGTCGCCAGGCATATGTTGTTTAAACTTTGTGCAGGATTTGCGTAACTATGACTTATATAAATGCTTCAGTCCAAGCTCATCACTGAAATTGGTGTCTCAAAAGGGTTATCAATTATTGATTTTCTCAAGGGCTATAGGCCACCGGGTTACAATGAATGCGCATTAAGTCGTCATCGGCCAAGAGCCGCCAGGTATTTAAACTCCGGATTTACTTGTCAACCGATGAGGTATTCAAATCTTTAATAGCCAAAACTGGCTAGATTTTCATGATGATATTGAATGATTGAGGTTTTCATACCAGATTATATTATTCAAATCTTGAATAGCCAACATGGCTGGATTTCTATTGTGATTATCAATAACCAGTGTTATGATTGAGGTTTTCAAAGTCGCTTTAGCGCAACGGCTATTATCTTTATCAATGGGCATGCTTTATTTTACAATGGAGGAAATAGTCCCGAGTCGCTGCAGGCTTACGACCCGGTACTTGGGGGCTACATTGTTCAAATCGAGATTACATCGAATATACAAGTCCCATGTCACTGCCAGCATGCACCATAGCACTTGGGGGCTAATGCAAAGTCATTTTTTGTTCAACTTATTGAAGACCCGACTCATCACATTCTAAATGAGCCGGCCCTTGGGGGCTAACAATTGCTCCTGTCAACAGTTCAAGGTACACAAGTCTAAATCCATTATATTGAAGGATCCATTGCTCAGTTGATAAAGCACAAAGCTCTTAACCTTGTGGATGTGGGTTCAAGCCCCATGGTGGAGATTACATCATATGATGTTATTATCAATGAATTATATACAAAGTCCCAGCTCAGTAATATCTTACTTAGCCGGCTCTTGGGGGCTTCACATCACTGCTCAAATTTACATCATCATATTTACAAAGTCCCTGCTCATTATTACATAATGACCCGACACTTGGGGGATAATGCATATTGCTCTTTGCTGAAGACAATTCTAGGATGACCCGGCTACACTACTATGACTATAGCCGACTCATGGGGGCTACACAACTGGATTTTATTTAAAGCCATGGTGATAAGTCCCGGCTTATTCATGCTGATTAAACCGGCCCTTGGGGGCTACAGGTAATATGGATATAAGGGAGAAATATCTTCAAATTCTCAGTTTGAGTAAATCAGATTGACCCGGTGTCTGCAAAAATCATAAACTAGCGTCGGCGACAATTATGACTCGGCATCATCTATTATAACCCGACAATTTTGGCAATCATAAATCGGCAAGATCAACATCTCTAAGCTAGCTGAATATCAGATGAGTATTTCAAGACCAATATTTCTTAAGCCGGCGTTTTGGCAGCCGACTCAAGTAGATTATTCTTCACAATATTTCTCTAAAAGATACCAATGTCAGCAAATTAATTCTGAAACTGGCCTGTTTGACCCGGATTTTTCAAAAGAAGTATCTGGATTTTTTGCATTGACAAAGTTGAAGCATATATGTTAAAGAAGATTTTTCTATGAGGTTATGGACATATTTATATCAACAAGGAAATGACAAGGGCTTAAAGATGTTCAGGTGCCGGCTTACAAGAATATTTAACCCGGAGCGCAACTTGTCAAAGTTGTTCTTAAAGTTATTTTGCAGGATCAATTTAACATGGATAAATCCAAATTAAGCTGGGGGCTAATGTCGGGGATATACCCCGCGGTATGACCCGGCCGGATTTGGAGACTCACCGGAGACCCGGCTGGAGCTGAGCTACTCACTGGCGATCCGCCGTGGCATGGCGGTTTATATGTAACCCGCCTAGACTTGTGACTCACTGGAGACCCGACGGGCGGATCAGACGGGCGACAAGGCTCAAGTCCCAGCAGGCCGGCTTATACTCTGGTGGGCCGGCTTAAGAAGAAAGGGATGACGAATATTTCCTTTAAGAAGAAGCAAGACCCAGACTTGTATTCAACTTGTAAGAAAAGATAGACTAGTCCTAGTCCTACTAGGACTCCACATGTAACCCGCCCCTCTAACTTATATAAGGAGGGGCAGGGCTCCCCAAAGAGGGACATGCAACAAGAAACAATATCTAGGGCTAGACACAAAGGGGGAGCCGGCTTATGCGGCAGCTTCCTCATGATCATAATGAGACCTAGCCACAAACAACATGTAGGGTTATTACCGGATGATGTTTCCCGAGGCCTGAAGCTGTCTAAATCCTTGTCTTATGTTGCGTCTCTCGATTCCGCCCAACCCCTATCAAGCTACTGCATAGATGCGTCGGCCTCGCGATTAAGTCCTCACACTAAGGACATCTGCCGTGACAAAACCACGACACCGCCCATCAGCGCCTGCTGAGGTGCGCTCTGGAGGCTCAGGAGGTCAAGCAACGCGCGGTCCTGGCAGAGATGGAGATGGCTCTCGAGGAACCCCCGTGCCCCCGGAGCCTCCCGAGGCTCCAGGTCCGGAGGGCTCGTGAGGGCCAGCTTCCTCATCACGCGTCATCTGCTACCTCAACATCCCGTCATCTCCGACCATATCAGGTGACACCTTTCCAAGTTCTGCTTTCAGCTCGGAGCGCCCCTCGGGCTGCATCATTCCCAGGCCGTGTGGGTCCGTCCCTGCGGCATGTATCCGTTTTGCTTATGTTCTTTACTTACCTTGTTGGAGGCGCCCCTCGGGCTGCATTATCCCCAAGCTGCTCGGGCCAGACCCGGTGGCGTATGCTTTCTCCGCACCTATCTAGATGGATTTGCTCCTTCGTGCTTAACCTGATTCACGCAATTATTGCCTACTACCTGTCGCGGGCCTTTCCGCCCTAATGCAAAGCGCTTGCACATTAAAAGGGGGGTACCTGGGCATCGCGACTCATGGCTCTTCTTGGCTCTCGGCCCTCACCCCCGGCCTTGAACCACGGCATCGCGACCTGTCATACCAGTGGCGGCTGAGCTCGCTCGAGGCGGGACACGAGGGCGTGAGAGCATTTGCATTCTAACCTGCAGGAACACACCAATGATAAAGGCCCAGAGCCAGGCGCAACCCGCCTCGAGGTAGGGCCTCGTGAGTCCCGCGCTGGCTCACGGGTGCCCAGATACACCTCTCCTAGCCCTACCGTGCCGGCCACATGTCAGGGCGGGGCTGTACATGCCTCGGGGGCTCCTCCCGGAGGGGAGCCCCCTCCCACGAACTAGTGGAAGCACCATGCTCCACGCTGGCTGACGACACTGCCGAGGAGCGGCTATGCCCGTACACATACGGAAGCGCTATGCTCCGCGCTGGTGATAAACAACTGAGGGCGGCTCACAACCGTATCAACCTCAGGGAGCCCAGAGCTCAGTGTCTGGCGCCATCGCAACGCCTCCCCTCGGGAGTGCCGCGCGAGGGGGCTGGACACGGGGGCTGCGCCCGGGCCACACCCGAACGTACACCACCCAGCCAGGTCCCTCGAACCTGGTCATCGCGCGCCTCCCCGAGCGGAGCCAAGGTATGAAAATTCGTTTGAACGTCAAGGGGGACTCCTGAGCATCGCGAGTCAGGAGCCTAACTGTTCACATAGCCCCTCACTCCTTGGTCCCGTCCTGGTCTCTGGTCGGGGCTAACGGCGGTTGAGGTATGCGCGGGGCCGGGCCCTGCCGACGTAGAACGACCAATCCACTCCTATGCCTCCTGTCCCTACTTGTTGTTCGCGCGTCAAGGGGGACTCCTGAGCATCGCGACTCAGGAGCCTAACTTGCCACGTAGCCCCTCACTCCTTGGTCCCGTCCTAGGTCTCTGGTTGGGGCTAACGGCGGCCGAGGTATCTGTGAGGTCGGGCCTGCCGACGTAGAACACACGCAAGTAGGAGGGAAGAATACGAATTCAAAGCAAATATTACAAGCCATAAGTCGTTTCACAACGCCAAACACAAGTTTAAACGCCTCCACGAGGCATGGTCCATGTTGCAGGAATTAAAACAGAGCGGAAGCTGCAAAGGGATCACTCTCCTGTGGCGCCCCCACCTCCCGAGGCCGCGGAGCTGGCGGCACCACGCCCGGGCAAGGTGCTGAAGGCGCGGAACTTCCCCAGCAGGGCCTCGGCTCGACCCTTCATGGCCTCAGCAGCAACATCGGCAAGGTCGCCGCTCACAGGCTCCAGAAGGCTGTCAAGGTCGACGCTGGGGTCGTGAAGGTAGACGTGGCTGAGGCCGCAGCGTCGGCCTTCACGAGAAAACGAGGCATGCGCCTCGGCCTCGGCCGTGGGGCCAAGGCCGTCCGCGACATCTTCAAGTGCTCGGACCAAGAATGGAAGCAGCTCGGCGGGGCCGTCCTCTGCACCAGCCAACGGCTTCTCCAGGCCACCCTCATAGAGCATCTTCAACGTGGCGCGAGCCTTCTCCTCCAACTTGGCGAAGGCCACCCGATCCTCAGCCAGGATCTTTGCCTTCCTGTCGAGCTCGATCCTCTCCGCTTTCAGCGACTGTTCCAGCGTCTCCAACCGGCCACGGCAGCCATCAAGCTCGGCGTCCCGGTCCCTGACGGCGGCCTCCCGAGCCTCCATCTCCTTCTCCTTCTCCTGGCGGCCGCGGACCTCCTTGGCGAGCTCGTCGCGCAGGCCTTGCAGCTCGACCTCCAGCGCCTTGCAGCGGTCCCGGGCGTCCGCGACGCCATACAGGCAGCATCGCGAGCGGCCACAACTGTCGGCGGCTTGTTTCTCCCCATCGGAGGCGAGCAGCTTGGCTCGATGCCGCTTCGGACGGAGGCGAAGCAGGCCCGGCCGAGCCAGCTCGAGCACATCCACCAAAGCGAGATCGGCATTCGGAGATCCTCTTGCAGCCCGGCTCGATTCGGCAGCCTGGTCCCGAACGGCCGAGGATCGAAGGATTGAAGCCAATGGAGCAGGTGTAGAAAGGCGGCGGTGTGATCACGGCTTGGGAAGGAGGAGCCCCACAGGCCTTGGGCACCTCGGCGACAACGTCAGCGGGCACCTCCAGTCGGCGGGGCCACGAGGCTGACTTCGTCGCCAGAGTGCCCTGCCGGGCTCGCGAGGATGACCGGGCAGGGGAGGCGCGAAGCCAGCTGCCTCCTTTCCCCGCAGACGGAGCCGCAACCACGGAAGGCAAACCCGCCTCAAGCAGGGCCGCAGGAGCCCCCTTTGGCCTTTTTGCTGCAGGCGCCGACCTAGTCAAGAGAATACAGACGTCAAGCCCCGGCGGCAGAAGCAAAGCAAAACACGGATCGAACACTTACTGGTCGTTGTCCGCGGGCTCAAGCAGCCTCCAGCCGAACTTGAAGCCTGAAAGCCTGCAGCTAGGGTCAGCCTTGGGAGGCCCGGAAGCAGCGGGCACATCGGGAAGGCCGGACCTGCCCTTCCTCGGAACCAGGGGAGAATCCTCCCCTCCTTGCCTAGCACCGGCCTCGTCATCGTCCGACATGGAGCGAAGGGCGCGGGACCTGCGCCGAGGGAAGGAATCCCCCGACTCCTCGCCAGTCGCCTCGAAGTCAGACTCTTCTTTCTCCACCTCCTCTTCTTCCTCCTCACTCCCACTGGAGTTGCCGGAGGAAACATTCACCGTCGCCAACATCGTCAGATCCTCGGGAGCCCCGGTGGGCACCAGCCCCTCACCATTGAAGGTGGGCATGGCGCTCACCACTTGCTCCCAGTCGTCGCGAAGGAACAGGGGGACGGGAGCGCCCTCTAGCTTCGCTACGTCTCCCCCGACCAAGGAATGGAGAGCCGCGACCAGATCTTCGTCGGAGAGGGCCTCGGAGCTCAGGCGAAGGGCGTCACCTGCCTCCCCAAGCCTCCACAACGGGAGCGAATGCTCCCTAAGCGGAGCCACCCGGTGTTCCAGGAACTCCCTCGAGCGTGGCCCAGTCAACCGCCACCCCAAGCTACAGCCTCGGTCGCGTCTATCCTCTTGACACCATCTTAGCACGAGAGTCGGCGAGCTCCCGCGAGACCGAGCATCAACGGTCTCGGGCTGCCCCAGCAGCGGCCTTGGTGAGGTGGATCGCCCAACATCCACCATGACCCACTTGCTCCTGAAGCCTTGATCCTCTTCCGGGCTTGGAGATGGAGTTGGAGCTGGAATATGCGTGAAGCTTCATGCCGCGATAATGGAGCCACGAGAGACCCGGAGGTAAAAGTAATGGCGCAGCAAAGCCACCGAGGGCTTTATCCGAACGTGAGCCTCACAGTAGTAGGCGAAAATCGCCAGGAGAAGAACAGAGTTGGGGTGGAGATGCAGAGCTTGCAAGTTGTATTGGCGGAGAACAACAAAGAAGAACTCGGAAAAAGGAGGTACCAGACTGGCGATAATGGCGCTAACGAAGAACAGGTAGAAGGTGCTCCCCTTGCCCTCAGGCTGATCGGAGCCGGCCTTGAGCACAGTCGCTCCCTTGTTGCCCTGCGCCACCATCCTCCGACGCACAAGGACGAGATTCTTCGCCGACACAGTCGGAGGATCCAGAGCCGGGAGGTACCAGGCCTCGGATGGAGTCTTGCGAGGCGCCATGGCTTGCAGGATGGGAAGGATTGAGATAGATCTGGAGGATTTCGGAGGCAAGAAGGAGAAGGGCAAGAAAGGGGATCTGGAGCAAGGCGAGCAAGAACGAGCACCAAGTCTGGCCCGGGCCTCCTTTTTGTCAGAAGGACGGTTTCCGAGGCATCGAGGGGAGCGAAGACGCCCACGACCAATCAACCGCCACGCGGCGCCCAAGGCCGCAGGCTATTGGGGCCCGCGGCGCTTCGCACTTGCCCCTTCGCTTCTCTGCTAAGCCAAGTCCAGGCGCTCCTTGGGCCCGGGGGCTACTGTCGGTGTGCAGGAGCAGGGGTCCCCAGACTTGCACTGCTGCGGCCTATGGCGTGGCTCAAGTGGGGGCCAGCGTGGCCCAGCTTCATCGACTCAAGCTCAAGACCCTCGCGAGGCCAAGCCTCATGAGGCGGGCAGACAGGAACCTTCCTCGGGAGCAGCCTCGTCAGGCAAGCTCGCGAGGAGGCAGAGAGATCAAGGCAGGGTACCTCACGAGGGTGCCCTGTGACGTGAGCCATGACGATCGAGACTAGGCGGGCGCCAGGCGGGCGCCGGCCTGCGCAGTGTCCTCGTTTCCCCTTTGGTGCAAAGGAGGCAAGCACAGGCCAAGGCATCAGGCAAAGGTTACCATTTCGGTGCAACAAGAACAAGACCAGCAGAGCGGCAGGACGGAGGTCATCGTGGAGCCCAGGATGGCGTCACCGTCAGAGCCTTTGGCAGCCGAAGACCAATTTTAGTCAGGATAAGTGTACTAGATGTTCTCCTTCAAAATGGCCGATTGTTGGCGCCCTTCCCGCTCATTATTTGGGAAGAGGCCAGGCCTCCCTCTATAAATAGGACTAGCCACCACAAGCAGGAGGGACAAGTCGAGGACGGACTAGAGGGAGAGACATTCACAAGAGAGAGAGAGAAAATCGACTGGACTCACCCAAGCAGTCCATCGCACCAGCTCAAGAACAGCCCCTCGCAAGGCTGTTCTTCCTTTGTACTGTTCATCATCAGCCCCTGAGGCAATCCACCACGCCACACCTTTGGAGTAGGGTATTACACCACATCGGTGGCCCGAACCAGTATAAACCCTGCGTCCCTTGTGTTGTTCATCGTTCGTAGTTTAGATCCCTCGCTAACCATTCACGCATGAGCTGGTAGGGGAAAGATCTCCGCGCGCACCCCGGTGTTCGAACCTCAAGGGTCTGCTGGAACCCGAAATCCGACACATATATTAGCAAAAGTTCAATACTCTCCATCTATATTTTAGTGATCCAAGATCACATTGAGTCCATAGGAAATCCAATACTATTAAAAGGGGATGAGGTGTTGCTTAATGGCTTGCTTGCTCAAATGCTTAGTGATATTGCTCCAAAATCCTCAGCCACTTTCTCCATCCAAATATGTCAAAATCCTAAACTCTAACTTGGCCCCACCGATTCTTTCTATCCAACTCCAACTCAGCCTTATTGCTTAACTTCGGTCTCACCGAGTTGATGCAATCGGTGCCACCGAGATGATGCTTGCCCTAAGCCCTAGCACATTGGTCTCACTGAGTTGTTCCAGTCGGTCCCACCGAGATTCCTCACGTTCACATTTTTGAACATATCGGTCTCACTATTCGGTCCCACCGAGATGAGTCAAATGTGTGTAATGGTTGAATTTTGTGTGGAGGCTATATATACCCCTCCACCCCCTTATCCATTTGTGAGAGAGCCATTAGAACATGCCTACACTTCCACCATATATTTTCTGAGAGAGAACCACCTACTCATGTGTTGAGATCAAGATATTCCAATCCTACAAGAAGAATCTTGATTTCTAGCCTTCCCCAAGTTGCTTCCACTCAAATCATCTTTCCACCATAGCCAAATCTAAGAGAGAGGGTTGAGTGTTGGGGAGACTATCACTGGAAGCACAAGAGCTAGGAGTTCATCATCAATACACCATCTATTACCTTTTGGAGAGTGGTGTCTCCTAGATTGGTTAGGTGTCGCTTGGGAGCCTCCGTCAAGATGTGAATTTGAACCAAGAAGTTTGTAAGGGCAAGGAGATCGCCTACTTTGTGAAGATATACCCGAGTGAGGCAAGTTCTTCATGGGCGATGGCCATGGTGGGATAGACAAGGTTGCTTCTTCATGGACCCTTCGTGGGTGGAGCCCTCCGTGGACTCGCGCAACTTTTACCCTTCGTCGGTTGAAGTCTCCATCAACGTGGATGTACGATAGCACCACCTATCAGAACCACGCCAAAAATCTCTATGTCTCCATTGCGTTTGCCTTCTCCAAACCCTTCCCTTTACCTTCGTATGCAATGTTTTACTTTCCGCTGCTACACTCTTAGAATTGCATGTGTAGGTTGATTGCTTGACTTGTGCTATTTGCTAAAATCTGCCCACAACTAAAATTAGGAAAAAGATAGATTTTTATTTGGTCAAGTAGTCTAGTCACCCCGCCCCCTCTAGACATACTTTCGATGCTACACTAGTCATAGTGGAAGTAACTTAGCTAGTAACATAGCGCGGTTCAAGACAAATATGCTTATGTGGCACACATTTAATGAGGAGAGATGTGTTTCAAGTAACAACATAATATGTTACTGTAACATAGCGCTTCCCAAGAGATGATGAGTCCGCAACCTAATAAATGAAGTCATGTATGACACTAATAGTATGTTATTTTGCATTGTGAAGGTAGTAACTTAGACTAGTGTCATATGCATGACACTAGTATAAGTTACTCCCCACTATGACCAGCCTAATGCATGCCACATAAACAGAAAACATGATGTGGCAAGTAATTAAAGAGGAGAGAGCGCGTTAGAGTGACATAATATGTTACCATCACATAGTGCTTCCCAATGCAAATTGATTCTACAATGTAATAAATGAGGGTCTCTATGTTATCACACCTATGACACAACCCACTATGAAGGTAGTAACATAGACTAGTAACATATGGATGTTATTACTCTATGTTACCCCCACTACGACTTGCCTTATCACGAGAGGAGACACTTACTTCAGCTCATAGCCGATGTTGTCAATTTTCATACCGGAACCAAGATCACCTCGTTGATGACAACCAAAAATCTTCGTGCATATGCCCTTAAAGACCAGCGCCCAGAGACATATGTGTAGCCGTTAAAACCTTAAATTGATATGAAGGACCTGCGACACCAAATCTCATCATTGTATACACACGAGAAGAGACCGTAATCTCACTGCCCCGAGGAGCCGGTAACAATCTACGCCGAAGCTCTGTGTAATCCATCCCGACGGAGAAAGTTGAGGAGGATGGGAGTCCGGGAAACCGACTCGAAGATGAAGTGTCGTAATCCGCCCGAGCGACGCCTCTGTGAGGACTAAAACCCTAACTTATTATACTAGCCAGAGCTGGGGCACCAAGATTCCCGTCTTCGACATCTGCCATCAAAGTGGTAGGTAGAGAGGAGACAAATCCACAGGCTCACCGATAGAGGTAGAGTGGTGGAAGGCTTTGCCATAGTCATCTTGTGAGAAGGGAAAGAAACACACCAGCATTGGTAAATTAATGGTATTGCCAGCATGGTCGGGGCTCATACTGCAATTCTTCATAGGTATATATAGATAATGTATTGTCCTCGGGATCATTAATCTACATGATTTTTTTCACAAACACTCTGAGTCTCGATGTGAGGTTTCTCAAATAAAATTATCAATGAAGTCTCGAATCTATGTTAAAACCAACAATATAGAAACCCCTATAAAAATAAAAGAAAAATATATCAAGATCCATGCAGTCCAATTGCCTTCTTCCTCTCAAAAGAGTTGAAAGCACAAAGCCGTAGTTGCCTCTCCATAAAGGAATCTAGAGAGTCGTTCTGGTCATGGACGGGAAGTCATCCAGTCCATGGTCCCTCTGAGACCATCGCCCTAAAGAAGAAATCATCGAAGTTATCACCGTAAGAAGATTCATAGATCCAAGACCTCAGCCCCCCAAAAATCTTGCATGCCTCACACCAACACCGAAGCTGCACCGACATGACAAGAGGACGGCTATGATGATAGCATGCCTCCTATTTATGATGATTATAATGATGAAAGTGGGTTTGGAAGAGTGTCAACTCTAGAAAGTAATGATCCCACTATTTTGGAGGGTGTTGAATCTTATTGTAATAATTATGAAAGTCGATTTGGAGAGGTCATGACTTTATTTAATGACGATTCCACTATTTTGGAAGAGGTTTCAATTGATTATGACAACAAAGTTGCCATCTATGATGATTATGGTGATGACATGTATGCTATAAAGAATAATGATAACCATGAAACTTGTCATCATGATTTTAATGTTCAATTTTATTATGTCAATCAAGTATCTCATGATAGTTTTCTTTGTTGAGTTTGCTCCCACTACTATTGATGAGAATAAATTTGCATATGTGGAGAGAAATAAAATTTATATGCTTATGAATCATGAAAAGAATGATTTATGTGATAGCTATATTTTTGAATTCATTCATGATGCTACTGAAAATCATCATGAGAGAGGAACATATGCTTTTACATATCTCAATAATATCAGGTTTCCTCTCTATGTGTTGAAAATTTTGAAGTTATGTTTGTTTTGCCTTCCTATGCTAGTTGATTCCTACTCCCATAAATTGTTTGCTCACAAAATCCCTATGCATAGGAAGTGGGTTTGGCTTAAATGTGCTTTTCTTGTAATTCATGATGCTCCTGTTATGTTTCAATTCATTACTTCAATGTGAGCATCATTAAAATCATCATGCCTAGCAAAAAGGCATTAAAGAGAAGCGCTTGTTGGCAGACCATCCAACACTTATTTGCATTATTTTTGTGTGTTAACATTATTAGGCCATTGTAGTAATCATGTTTTATAGCTTTTGTTTCAATGAAGTGCCAAGTAAAGCCTTTGGGATAGTGTGGATGATAGTTTTTTTTGAGAGACCAGACAGTGGGAGAGGCTCCCACTGTGTTTGTATTACTCAAAATTAGGATACAATGTACATGGTGCAGTTACAGGGTGCTTATCCTCCACTTTGGGAGGGATTAGCAGCTACTTTTTATGGTGGAAGAGTCAAGGAGGTTCAAAGTTTTGTACAAAGGAGAGAATAAAGTCTCTCTTATCAGTCTTAGTTCTATGCTGGAGGAGGCTAAAATCATGCTTAAAACGCTCAAGCCAGGAGAGCCAAGTGGGGTGGTGCTTCTGAAGTGCTTGTTATTCCTCTCTTTCCAGATGCTCCAAGCTGCCTGTAGGAATATTTCCATGAACATAGGTTTGTTCCAATTTTTTGCTGCGTGACTAATCCATTGAAGTCTGGATCCAGAGTCTTGCCATGTGATCCCAAGGATGGACCAACATTGTTTACTGAAAAGGGCATTGGAAGACCATATGTTCCACGTCCTCTTCCATTTGTTGATCACATAAAAGGCAATTGTAGTCATCTCCAATGTTGTAGTGCCTCCTCTTGAGCATGTTGCGTGTGTTTAGGCGATCAGAGAGTAGTAGCCACCCAAACGCCTTGATTTTCAACGTCGTCTTCGCTTTCCATAGCCATTGGTATGATTGATGTGCATGCACATCCCTAAAGTAGAACTTGTAGTATCTGTTTGCTTTGTATTCCTTTGATCCCCAGCAGTATGTCCAGGTGTCATGGGGGACCGGGTCATCATTGTTACCAACACTGATCACGTTTTGTTGCAGCTCACGGACTTCTTGCAGTGCTTGAACTGAGAGTGGAATGTGAAACATTTCATGCAGTGACATGGAGCCCAGGAATGCTTTAACTGATATATCCTCATTTTTTGCGTAGGAGAACACGCGTGGGTATGTTTCATCCAATGTGTTGTCCAACCACAGATCCTTCCACATAAGTACTATGCTGCCATCATGTACATTTGCTTTGGATATACCTCTGTAAATCTGGGTAAGCTTGAGGACATCCCTCCACTAGAAAGATCCGGCTCCGTGGCATGGGGAATCTTGTTTGTGTAGTAAGTCGACCATATGAGCTCAACCCATGGCACATTGTGTCTGTTATAGAATTTATGTAAGTACTTGAGGAGGAGAGCTTCACTTTGTATACGCAGGTTTATGATTCCAAGACCACCACACTACTTTGGCTGGTAAACCATGCTCCAGGCCGCCAGCGAGTTACATTTGTCCCCTTCTTCTGTCTTTTTTGACCACATGCATTTCCTTCTTAGTTTGTCGAGAAGTTCTAAGATCTTTGGTGGCAGTTTGAGAGTGCACAGAGCAAAGATGGCTAGGGATGTGATCATTGTATTTAGGAGTGATAGTTTGGCTCCATAAGACATCAATGCGAGTGTGCTTGTCATCCGTCTTTCCATCGTGCAAACTAGTGGCATGAGATCTTGAACCGAGGGCTTGGTTGTCCCAAGAGGTAGCCCTAGGTATGTGAATGGCATGGATCCAACATTGCAACCAAAGATAGTGGAGAGCTCATTATAGCAGCTGGCATCACAATTGATTGGGATTAGTGTAGATTTGTGGAAGTTTATCTTCATCCCAATGGAGGCAGCATAGTCAGAAAGGATGTCTTTAATCGTTCTGGCTTGATCAGGGCAGGCGGGAAGAATGATGATTGTGTCATCCACGTATTGGATCACGGGATAATCATTTTGGTTCTGTCGTTGGAACGGAAGATGGATTCTTTGTTGTCAAGGCATCATTGATGGCAGCTTGTAGGAGGTCCGCCGCAAGCACAAAGATCAAAGGTGAGAAGGGATCTCCTTGGCGCACCCCACATTTATAGAGGAATTGTCTACCTGGGACACCATTTAACAGCACCCTGACTTGCCAGAGGAGAAGATGCATTTAACCCAGCGAAGCCGCCTATCATCAAAGCCCATGTGTTCCTTAATCGTAAGCATTGCATCATGTTCAATCGTGTCAAATGCTTTGGCGAAATCTAGTTTTAGGAGGATGATCTTTTCTTTGGACGCTTGTCACTGGTGGATATACTCGAACGCCCATGCTAAACAGTCCTGTATTGACCGGCCTTTGAGGAAGCCATATTGATTGCGGTGGACAATTTTGAGTATTAGTTTCTGGAGTCTATTTGCAAGTAGTTTGGTAAGAATCTTGAGACAACAATTGAGCAATGTGATGGGTCTGAAATCAGAGATAGTTTCCGGGGATCAAACTTTAGGAATGAGTGTAATAAACCCCTCATTAATACTTTCAAGATTGAGTCCCCCCTCATAGAACTGATTGCAAAGCTCATAAAAGTCCTCTTTAATAATATGCCAACATTTTTTGATGAAGATACCAGAGAATCCATCCGGACCTGGTGCACGATTGGCCGGCATTTCCTTGATGACAACATCAATCTCCTCCTTGGTGAAGGGAATAGTAAGTTGATCCAGTCCCTCCACTTTTTTGATGATGTTTTGTAGGTTAAATTTCATTTGGAACTCTCCTGACTTGCCCAATCTCTCTTTAAATGTTTGGTATATGATAACCTCCTTGCCGGCGTGGTCCTCTACCACCATACCATCTGATATTTTAAGTGTTGGTATTGTGTTCCGCCTGTATTGCTCTGAGGCCAAGGCTTTCAGAAATTCGGGGTCTTCATCACCAAATTTGACCCATTGAATAGTGCATCTCTTTTGCCAATATTGCCGTTGGTAACTCAATAGACGTAGGAGATGTTTCTTCAAAATTTTCCTGAAATTTTTCTCTGGAGTGGTAAGGGTTCTGAGGTTTTCAAGAGCATCAAGGTTGGCCAACGCAAGATTTGAGTTCTCAATTGCCACTGACAATTTAGAGATTCGTTTGCTCCAACGTTTTAATTCATATCGTAGGGCCTTGAACTTTCTGGCTAGTAACGTGGCGGCATTGGTGTTATTCTTAAATGTCCTTGACCAGACAGATTGCACCAATTCAAAAATCCAAGATGTTACATCGGTATGATTCAAACCTGAAAATTTTACTGCGACGAATGGAGGTTTCAATTTTAACAACACACGGGATATGATCTGAAACTGGTTTTCCCAAGGGCATGACAATAGTGTTTGGGTAAGAAGTTGTCCAGTTGTTGGAAGTAAGGAACCGGTCCAATTGCTCGAGGAGTGGGTCAATCTGCATGTTGCTCCATGTGTAGGCCCGGCCTTTAATTGGCAACTCAATTAACTGTTGAGAGCGTATGATGTCATTGAAAGCTATCATGTCATTCGGATTACCTCCAGGTTTGTTTCTGTTGTCGGGGCCACGTATGTAATTAAAATCTCCCAGTAGAAGCCAATCTTCATTAGATGGTATGTTAAGATTATGAAGCCACTCGGTATAAGTCACTCTGGAATCACCTTGACATGGGCCATATATATTTACTAGGGTCCATTACTGGGGGGGACTGTTTGGAGCGGAATTTAATGGCCAGTGCAAAATCTTCCTCCATGATCACTGTACCAGTAAAGATGGCATTGTTCCAAATGGTGATGATGCCTCCCGATGCACCATGAGATCGGATGTATGCAAATTTATCAAATCTCTTCGGGGAGCAAGACTTAATGAACATATTATCAATGGTAGGTTTTTTCGTTTCTTGCAGACAAATTATAGCGCAACCACTGGAAGATATAGCATTAGAGAGAGCCAAAAGCTTAGGTTCAAAGTTTAAGCCGCGTACATTCCAGCATAAAATATTCCAGTTCAACATAAACGACATGATAAGATATAGCAAAATATGAAAGCAGTGGTGCAGGCGCCTTCAGATACTTCAAGCACGAGACGGACCGTCTTCAGGTTCCGCCATGAGAGCTTCAGCAGTAACTTCTTCTATCGGAATGGCACATTTGTTGACTCCAATGTGTTGCAGCACCTGGACGGGAGTGGGTGGAGGGATGCAGTCCCCCTGTTTGATGGCCGGATCAACTGGATCCACTTGAGTAGCAGCAGTAGTTGGAACAATTCGGGGGTCAACTTTGGACACTTTGAACTTAGTATCAGAAACAGAGGGTATCTTGAAGCCATCATATTTGTTGGATCGATTGCTTCGACGAACCTCAACCACAGAAGCAGGAGCTTTGGCTTTCGCCTTCCTAGACACTGAAGTGCCCGAGCTCATAGTAGCAGCTTGAGAAGCAGTCAGAGAACAATCATTAGAGGGAACAGAAGGGTGTTGAGGAAGCACTGCATCATCACATACTGTCAGGCTCAGATCATTAGAGTTGACTGAGGGGGCCATATTGTTGCTAGGGATGATTGCATCCATAGGTGTTGCTTGATTGGGCTCATCCACTATTTCAGTAATTACTACACTGGAAGTAGGAGCCCTGGATCCATTGTCAGTGTCCACAAGTGGTAAAAGCTCTTCAGTCCCAGGATACAGGGACCAAGAAGTACATTCGGGATCGCAGACCGGTCTGAGGCCCGAATCAACCAAGTGTTGGACAGTTTTGGAAGCTGACAAAACAGAGAATTGTCCATTTATTTCAGCAATACTTACACTGAGCTGCACTGAGCTGTCACGGAAACCAAACCCTGAACGCCATGGACCATAAGCTGCAATGATGGGCTTGATAACAACTATGAGATAAGTGTTCAGCCTCAACATGGGCACACAGTCACTCAGAAGTAGAGAGGCATATGTGTCCTCATTGGATAGCATGGAGAATTGCAGATCAACATTGGATAAAGTGAGAGACAGTTCCATGGTATTTACCTCTTGTATAGCAGGCTCTGGTCCATGAATAGAGTCACTGGACTGAGGTGCATCCGCAGACATAACACCAATTGCAGTACCACTGGCAGAAAGAAGTTGGTTGAAAATATTCAGAGGAACCATAGCATATCCATCAGACAGTGTAGCACTGGAGTCCGAGCTGCTGAAGATGGAGATTGAGTCATTCCAGGCAGCAGTCGGGCTATCTTGTAGATTGTAGGGGGAAAGGATACCATGGTGCACCTGCAGCCCTTCTCCAGCAAGCCAGGCTTGGAAGTTAAACATTGCAGGCGGTGTATGCGGCGGGGAAGGGGGCCAGACCCCCCACTGTGGTTGGAAGTGAACCTCTGCATCTTGTTCCTGTTCAGCATTGTCATTACGTGGTTGCTCATGTGCATTGGCTGCCACATTTTAGGCAATCCAATTGTGTAGCTGCATTTGATATATCTGTTCAGCAGTTAGGTTGTCACCATGCAGGGGATGAGGAATTCCATCCTCTAGTGCTGGATCCTCTGTAGCCGGCGGCACATCTGGAATGTGGGCATTCCAACCGCTGCTACGCAGCATAGTTACGGCCACAGTCCAACTCTGGCGGGCGCCCCCAAGCTGACGCATAACCAGACTCTTAGGAACAAACTTGAGATGGATCACTCTGACCTTCAGAAGCACAAATCTATGATCCCCTCTAGGATTATGCCATTCAACCAACTGACCGAACTTATCAACAAATTTATGCATATAGTGATTTGTCTGATAGTCATATGGGAAACCAATGTAATGCAACCAGATCTCCGGCCCAAAATAAGTGACACGCATGTTCAAAGCAGCATCATGTGGAACAAAAGAAATCACAACATGCTCATCAAACTCATCTTCATCAAGCTCAAACGTGGTGCCAACTACTAAGTCTCTAGTTACCGTACGGGAAAAATCCAAAGATACCAACACCAAGTGGGTGGTCGCCTACTTCTGTGGGGAAAAACTCTGATTCATGGAGCAAACCTTCAATGATGTGACGGAGAGTCGCCTTACGGTGAAAGGGGATGACCCTGTTTGCTTCAGCAATGGCGAGGAAGTCGTGGGCGCTTGACGGAGGATCAGGCCGATCACCATGTCGTCGCGCACCCTTCGATCAGGCGTCCCAAGCTCGACGGTCATGCCCGACGGGAGGTAGGGGATGCCATTGATGGGAAAGTTGGCCATTGTTGTGGTGTTCTGCAGTGGAGCAGAGGATGGTGTGGAGGTCGAGGCGGAATGCGGAGCGGCGGCCTTTGGGAGAGACTTGGGGACCCAACGCCACCCCTTTCTCTCGCACCGGGTATAGCAGGATGAAGCCACGTGTCTGCCAAGTCCACAGTTGTTACATCGAAGGGTTCCGATCAGCCGCGCGTTCCCAAGCCAAGGTTGGTAGGTGCGGTAAATGGTAGTGGTAAATCAGTTTATTGATTATGTGGCTCTATATGATCTGCATGATATTTTCCTTGCCCAAATTATCAACCTGGACTGGGGCTGATTTGTGGCCATGTAAAGAGAGAGCATTTGTTTGCAAAGAGGCAGAAGATTCCTTAGTAGAGGAAATCAATCGAATATCGTGATTACTTTCCAAAGAGCCATATGAAACCTGTGAGAATTATCCAAAAGTCCATGTATTCCAGAGGGAGCAGAGGACTGATGGGCCTGACTGAATTTGGGCCTCCAATAGTAACGATCGGCCTTGTAATCTGAACAATTTGTAGAGGTGTGGCCCAATAAGGTGCAAGTGCTACAATGAAAAGCTCCTGGACAACAGAGACTGTAATGGGTGTGGGAGCCACAAATATAACATGTTGGGATGGTAGTTGGGCTTCGAGACTGGGCACACATCTGGTTTGGTGCATTGGAGTTTTCAGTGCGAAGCACCTTGTCACATGTACAAGGCGTGCTCTCACAAGTGTGCAATACATACCGGGGCAAGAATCTGTCAGGTGACCATTGGCCATGCACGAGGCACATAAGTTTAATCTCCTGTAAATATAATCTTGTGGGGGGATACTTGTTAGTTTCCAGACAGTGGCAATGTGCTCCTCCGAGTGACCGACGCGTCAAAAATACAGAATATGCAACAGAATGAAATTAGGGATAGATTGCCAAGTGTCCCATTTGTACCGACAGCCTTCAAATTTTGCATTATGTGCCATAACTCTGCCACAGTGAATAGATGGAAGGCTACCAAAAGTTATGTCGGCCATTAATGATGATGAACCCTGCTCTGTGGATGGCGCCTTACCAAAAGAATTTGAAATTGTCCCATTTGCAGAAAAGTCCGTCGCCGGCAATGAGGTTGATTCCGGCGCAGCCACCATGGTCACCGGCAAAACAAGATCAAACTTTTGGAGTTCCTCAAGTGCACTATTATCATTTGCATGTCCATTGGAAAGGAAGGATAGGTTTGATTTTATCGCAATCGGGGAACGAGAAGCAACCTTAGGGCTATGAACATCAGAGTGCCAAACATTGTCCAAACACCTTGATCTATTGTAACCAGGGCGATAAAGTTGAAAATGACAAACAAAGTCCGGCCAAACTCGATCCTTGAGGCCATAGATATAATGTCCCACACGATTGGACGCCACAGAAAAACGAAAAGATTGACCCTCAATATGTTGCACATTTAGACCAGAAGGTAGACCTCCGATGCAGCATTGTAGAGCAATGGCCACTGATTCTTCGGACAAAGAGAAGGAGGCCGATGAAAAGTACACAACCAAGAAAAACTCCTTGGTCGGTCCATCAGGGGAGAAATGCACAGAAGATCCAAAACGTCGATGCACCTGAGCCGCGACCGCGAGGCCGGGCGAGAAGTCCCAATGTAGAAGGCCCTCCATGAGTGTGGATGATAGTTGACTTGATTCTGTGCAAAAACAGAAACTTTTGCGCCCAGTTCTGGAATTAATGTGATTCACTGGAGCGTCTAAAAATTCTGAATTTTTCACACATGAGTGATATACAAATTGCCTACGTTCTCCTAATGTTTCAGATTTTCTGGATTTATAGAAGTATGGTTATTGTTCATATCATTACAGACTGTTCTGTTTTTGACGTATTCTGTTTTCAATGCATAGTTCGCTTGTTTTATAGTTTCTATGGTTATATTGGTCCATATAAATTGTGGAAATTATAGAGTACAGTAGGCATTATATGGAAACAATTATGAATCTTTTCTTTGATAGTACCAAAGTGAATGATTTCTCTTTATCATACTAACCTATCTCATGAAGAAGTTTTGTGTGATTGAAGTTTTCAAGTTTTGGGTGAGATATTGATATGAGGAGAACAAGGAGGGGCAAGACCCTAAGCTTGGGGATGCCCAAGGTACCCCAAGGTAATATTCAAGGAAGATCCAAGCTTCTGAGCTTGGGTATGCCCCGGAAGGCATCCCCTCTTCCGTCTTCAACATTATCGGTAACCGCACTTGGAGCTATATTTTTATTCGTCACATGATATGTGTTTTGCTTGGAGAGTCATTTTATATCTATGAACCACTACTGATGTCCAAATCTTCTTGAAAATAGGATGTGCCATGTCTCCTTGGATTAGGACTCTGTATAGTTTGGCAGTAGAAAATTTTGCGGAATTCCAACTATATTGCCATATATCCCCATTGGCTAAAAAGTTGGTTTGGGCCAGTGCCAATTGCACTTGCTGAAACTAGGCAAAAGCTTATATAGACAGAGGTATGTGGAGGATTTCTTCTAGGTTTTCAGTCTCGGCCACTTGTTGTACAGAGATAAAGTTGTTATGGCAAAGGAGAACAGCTATGGGTATCGAATTTTAAGGGGTGTAGAGCTCCACTTGTCATGGTAGAAAAGAGCAGTCTTTCCTGTCCCACAGAGCAAGATGCTAGAGATTTTAACTCAGGAAGCAGTATCAAAATAGCTTTCCACCATAAATAGCCCACTGGCCTATCGTTGTGGGGGGGGGGGGGTCAGAAGAGTAATGAGAGTTCCAAATCAGATTTACCCAGGGAAAGATTATGCCCATTGAGAAACTTCTGCATGTGTTTCATAAGAAAAACCTTATTGTGTTTGCCAATATCAAGCACACTAAGCCCCCCCCTGATATGTAGGTTTGCACACTTTCTTCCAAGCAATGAGTCGAGGCCCCTATTCTTCTGGGCCATAATTTCTTCAGAAGCAATGCTTGATATGTTTGTTGACTTGATCTATCACAGATGTAGGTAGGGCTAGGGAGCTCACAGAAAAGGTTGGCAGTCTTGAAAAGGCACTTTTAATTAGGTTAAGCTTTTCCCAAGGCCTTGTCGGTTACACCACTCCACAAGAGGATTGGAGGGGATTTGGTGTGTGTGTGGGGGGGGGGGGCTGACTTGTAGGGGATTAAATCCTCTTCAATCCCTGTCAAACCCCCTTCAAATCCCTCTCAACCGAACACATCCTAAGACAACAGTGTAGAGCAACCAGTTAGCCTCCTTTCTATTCTTTGTAGCATAGTAATGAAGTCCTCAATCTTTGGCTTACATGTACAAAGAGGAAGTCCAAGGCAAGTAAAAGGGAAGCTACCAACAACAATATCCAAAGTGTTAGCCAGCAACTGAGCTTTCTTTGCACTGACATTGATAGGGACTATAATAGACTTTGAATAGTTAACCCTGAGCCCAGTGTAGGTTGAGAAGTGCATCAACATATTTTGAGTTTGCTGGATCTGAAGTGGACATGCATGCAGTAGTAGGATTGTATGATCGGCATATTGGGAAGTCATTGGTTGTTTTGAGAGGAGAATCATAAGCTTTTGTTTCATTGCCTCATTGAAAATGGACTCCAAGATATCAGTAACAAGGACAAAAATGAGTGGATAATGGTTGTCTCTTGTCTTACCCCTCTTGTGCAAAGAAATTACTTCCTTGGAATTCCATTGAGGACGACATAGGAGTACCCAGAATGAAAGATCAAGTCCACCCATTACATCCATTTGGGGCCAAAATCTGTAGCAACCATGATTCGTCTCAAAGTTTGATGATCAATCATAGCAAAGGCATCTTCAAAATCAAGTTTTAGTATGATGATCGCTTTCCCTAACTAGTGGCATTGATGTTAATACTCATAAGACCAGGCCAGACAGTCTTGAATTGACCTAGATTTAAAAAAACATATTGATTCAGATGAACAAGTTCGAGAATCACTTTCTGAAGCTTATTAGCTAGCAACTTTGTGATGATATCAATGGAGCAGTTGAGCAAAGAGATAGGTCTAAAGTCACTTGCAGTCATTGGAAAATCATGCTTAGGAATGAGAGTGGTGTAGGAGGAGTTGATGCTCTAAATATTAACTCTGCTATAATAGAAATCTACAATGAGACTATAGAAGTCCTCAACAATATTGTCCCTGTATGTTTTGACAAAATTTGTGTTAAAACCATCAAGACCCGGGGCCTTATCAGGGGGCAGCTCAGGAACTACTGCATCTATTCAGCTTTGGTGAAGGGTTCCATGTTTCTCAATAAGATTGTCAAGGTTCAACAGATTTTATGTGGGGACAGTAGTTCCATGTCTTTGCTTAAAAGCTCTCCAGAGAATTGCTGCTTTACTATCATGATCAGACTGCTCCAGTCCTTGCTCATTGCGAAGCACAACTATATGGTTATTTGTGAACTTGATTGTGGCTTTTGCTTTTAAAAACTTTGCATTAGTTTCACCTCTAGATATCCACCTAATTGTTGCCCTTTGTTTTCAGTAGACTTGTTGAGAAGCTACCAGTTGCATCAAGTGCTCTTTAAGTACTAATCTAGCCTCCCTCTCATGAGATGCTAAATTTGTGAACTCTTCAATTGTGTCAAAAAAGAGGATTACTGAGTAGTGTCTTGGAGGGTTATTGCTAGCTGAGAAATACTTTTGGGCCAGATCCTACAATATTCATATTCAAAAGCGCTAATATGTTGTACAAACGGTGAGGGGAGTAATTTGGATGCAAAGGAATGGGAAAATATTCAGTAATGCCCCCCACGAATTCATGCCTGGAAGCAGGGTTTATACCAAGACCTTTCTCTAGTCAAATTTCGAACTAAGAGAAGAACGTTGCCACTCTTGAGCAATGGATGAGTTCCGTTCTTTCATAGGCTCTGATAGATAATAATTCGTTATGTTAGAAAAAAAACTAAAGTTGGATAGATGCCATCTATTTTCTCTTTATTTTGCTTGCACATATTTACTTTTTATTAAATGAAAATATACCGTAGAACTATTGTTTTACTGTTTCGGGGTAAAAAAAAAAGGGATCAAATCCCAGATTTCACAATCAATATCCTTTCGGCGGGTGCGGTGCTCCCGATCAGTTTTACAGCAGCCAGTTTGTCCTGACGAATAGAATATGGCAGCAGCGATGGTTTAGTCGACGCTGATCGCATCTTATAGAGAACACAGCTTCCCCAGATCGAAAGACGGCTGATTTGCGAATTAGCAAATTAGCCGTGATGAGTACGTAGCAATGATGATGATGCGTTGCATATATATACAGAAGAAAGCAAATTAGCAAAGCAACGAGCTGATGAGTACGTAGCACCTGGCATCTCGCACTAGTGGTACTAGTTGCCGTTTGATTACAACTCCTAGCGGTCGACGGTGTCATGATTGTGTCTTCCACGGCGGCACACGGTGTACGCTTGCGAGGCCGCGGGCGGACGGACGGACGGGGCATCATTGCATCCGCTTCGGAGCTTGGGTGGAGTTGGTTGGAACGAAATGGTCAGGTTGGCCTTTGGGGGCGGGTCATGGGTGCGCATGGCATGACGAGCTCCAAGAATTCCTCGGTGTCTTGCTGTTTGGCTAAGTGTGCATCATTCACGAAATGATCGCGCGTGCGTGCGTAATTACGCATGGCAGGCGGACGAGACGAGACGAGCAAGCGTCGTAACTTGTCCTGTTTTTAAGGCAAGATTGGCGGGATTAGGTACCGAACTGGATGGGCCTCTCGCTGATCTCCGACTGTTCTTCTCAAATCATGTTGTTTGAGGGGCTCCAGCTTGGGCCAGGACCGTATACAAGAGTGGGTGCACGTGTGATACAATCATTTGACCTCTCAAAAGCCGCCTTTTTTTCTTATAGATTAGAGAATCCTTTTTCATAAGGACCAAGGACCAACTTTGGTCCAACTTCATAGAGCAAAGCAGATGCGGGCATGAGTACGACAGCGTATACAGTAGAGCTACGAGATCTTACCAAACGCACGTAAGCACAGCACGTAGGTCAGCGCTCACACTCCAGGCCGTCAGGACCTCGTGCGTTTATTCCGCCTTCAACCTGTTCTACGCACACCCGAGACGCGGCTGTGGACCACTAGGAGCCTGTTTGGTAAACACTTGGCGAGGGAGTGGGAGTTTTCACAAGGGTGTTTATGAAAGGGTTAGGCATGGGAAATAAATTTTTACTCCCATTCCCTTATTTGATGTATGATGGGAATTAGCATGGGATAAAACTCTGCTAACAGATACCCTGGAAAGAAAATGGTCGGAATTGGCTTCCACAGCTCTTGTTCCCCTTCCCACTTAAACTTCCATTCCCTCTAATCAACCATGGACTTTTAATCTCCCCACCTCTCAACTCTCATTCCTCATCTCTAATTCCTCCGAAACAGACATGCTTCAAAATGATAAGTGCCACACGTGAGCCGGATCATACTTTGTTCCTTACGTTTTTTATGACAATTTCAGTCACGCAAGGATAATAAATTTCAATGATAAACTGAAGCACAAAAATTATCATACTTGCTAACTAAAGTTGTCATTTTTGTGTTACTAAACTTGCCATAAAAATGTTCTGAGTTGCATGTTTATGGCAATTCTCAGGATTCATTATTACACGCATGTCCACCGCCAATCATCAAACAGACCTCTGCATTTATTTGTGAATACTGACGCTGGCCAACAATCTTATATTAGTATAATAGATGTTCAACATCACATTTGCCATACAAATCTATATCTATACCTCTATATCTATACCTATTAATAAAGCAAGGTGCGTTTCTTCGATTTTTTCATCTGTTCACCATCGAAAAGATTTTTTTCCTATCCGAGGTGGTATTAAATTTTTTAGCGCCTATCCGCTAGAAAAGGAAACAGGTTTGTCCGGAATTCCGTAATTGGGCCTTGCGCGTTCCGGCCCAATGAGGCTAGCCCACTTATTATTGCATACGCAGTTGGGAAGACCTTATTTCTCGCAAGGAGCGATAAATAGTTGAAGCTTCCCACAGGGCGCCTAGGACTGGGCCTGGCCGTTTGTATTTGTTGTTCTATTTGTATTTGTATTTGTATTTTTCTGTTCCTTTCTCTTTCTCTTTTATAATCCTTTTTCCTTTTTTCCTTACTTATTTTATTTTTTTTTGAACTAAAAATTTACAAAATATTCTGAATTTTAATTTTTTTTAAATATTAAAAAATAGTCATAATTCCAAAATTATGTTCCTGTTTTAAAAAATATTCGAAACTTTTAAAAAAAATCCTGTTTCAAAATTATCTCAACATTCAAAAAACGGTCTCATTTTTAAAAAAATGTTTGTGTTTTTCAAAATTTCTTCGAGATTTCTTTTATAAAAATTTCATTTTATGAAATATTCCATATTTTAAAACATTCTTGTTTTGGTGAAATGCTCACAAATCCAAAAAAAATATTTGCATCTAAAACATCTCCTAATTGTTTTTTGAATGCTCCCTTTAAAAAATAAAAAATATTTGTCTTTTTGTAAAATTTACCTGTTTTCAAAATATTAGTTGTGAATTTCAAAAAATATTCATGTTTCTAATTTTGTTCGTGCTTTTCCAAAAATATAGGAATAAAAAAATGTTCGCATTTTTAAAGAAAATTTCGGGATTTAAAAAATTGTTCATGTTTCCAAAAATATTCGTCAATTCATATTTGTTGAATGTTAAAAAAAATCAAAAAATATTTCTGATGTGACACTATAGTATTTTCTTAAATATTCACGCTGGCCATTGGATAGCGGCGCACGTTCGTTCTATGCTGGTTGACTATAAATGAAAGAAATCGTGGGCACGTGCCAGTAAAAAAGAATATGTTCTTTGGCTTTAATTAGAACGAAAATATGGGCACTTGAGCACTAAAATAATCAAAGAGAATAAACCCTCATAAAAGAAGGGACATTCATGCCTGATTATGCCAATGAAACGGGATTTATGCGCTGCAATTAACAATCCACCCGGTTACGCCGTCGTATGATAGAGTGGTCGAAGCAACCGTGTCCTGAAGGTCGCCAGCGCCAACAAGCGAGGAGGCAGCTACAACCCGATATGGAGGTGGACCCGGAGGTAAAAGGCATGAGTTGGGTGCTCGCCACCACGCAAGCGAACCCCACCACTATCAAGATTTGGCGTGTCAAACATGTCCAAATGAGAAGACCATAACTACTTCCTCTGTCGCCTACTATTGTGGACACCCTGTGTTTGGATGACACATTAATTATTTTTTCTGTTGCTTCTCGCAAAAAAAAATCTCTTCCGTTGCAACGCACGGGCATATGTGCTAGTTTACTCCAAACTAACTACTCCTATATCACCGCGATTGGAGCCCTGGGAAATGCTTCCGGCCCAAACACATTGGAGTGGGCACCTTTAGAGCATCTACAGCCGGACTTACCAAATTCGGTCCCTCAAACGTTCGCGGATGCATCTATGGACAGTGACTGGTCATGCGTCAAACATTTCATTCTACAATTCATATTATTACATGCAACGTAAACCAATCTTTAAGCAGAGCTTGTCCGACTCCGTCGTGCCTATGTCCGGCGGCCAATTATGCTTTCCAGAGTGTTGGTCCGGTCACCGGCAAGGTAGAGTAAGGCATGGGACACGAGCCGGCCTACGAGACACAAGGCGACGTCGTCTCCCATGCCCTACTCTTCCTTGTCGGAGCCTGGAACCTAGACGGTGCCGGTGGACGTCAGATCGAGGATGGATCCGTCTTGGGACGACCGGCGATATCCACCACGACGTAGTTCCGACACCTGGAGTGGTGCACCATACGGGTCGCCGGAGAATGCGACTCCGCCTCGCCAACGTCCACCGCGGCGAGGGCTGCCGCCGCCTCCCGCGCCTGTTGCCTCGCATGGCGGGCAAGCCGCGCCATGTTTGCGTCCGACAACGCCCATGGTGCGTCCACGGTCTCGGCGCGCCAATGGAGTGGTTGCGTGTCTGCCACCGTGGTTGGACGCCAAACGGACCATGCCGCCTTCAGTAAGGCAGCGAAGGCACACCTAGCTTTGGATCTATGCGCCATTTTGGGCGGACACAATGTATTCCCGACGGAAGGAGTCCGAGCGCTGCCTCGCACGGGCCTCCTCTCGAGAGCGGAGGAGCGCAAGCTGATGACCGCGTGGGTCGAGCTCAGGGTCGACTGATCTAGAGGTGTAGCACTCAGATCCGCTTCCCGCCATGCCGGAGAAGGTCGGAGATCGCCAGACATAAGCTTGGGTGGTGGAAGGGAGTGGAGTGAAGTGGCTAGAGTTTGGTCCGGCAAGCGGATGGGGAGGAATATATGTGGGGTCTCGGGTGGGCCAGCATGGGTCAGGACCAATGTGGCGGACGAGCCCGGGCTGAAGGAAATATGCCCTAGAGGCAATAATAAAGTTGTTATTTATATTTCCTTATATCATGGTAAATGTTTATTATTCATGCTAAAATTGTATTAACCGGAAGCTTAGTATATGTGTGAATACAAAGACAAAACAGAGTATCCCTAGTATGCCTCTACTTGACTAGCTCGTTAATCAAAGATGGTTATGTTTCCTGACCATAGACATGTGTTGTCATTTGATAAACGGGATCACATCATTAGAGAATGATGTGATGGACAAGACCCATCCGTTAGCTTAGCATAATGATCATTAAGTTTTATTGCTTTTGCTTTCTTCATGACTTATACATATTCCTCTGACTACGAGATTATGCTACTCCACGAATACGGAGGAACACCTTGTGTGCTATCAAGCGTCACAACATAACCGGGTGATTATAAAGATGCTCTCTGGTGTCTCGAAGGTGTTTGTTGGGTTGGCATAAATCGAGACTAGGATTTGTCACTCCGAGTATCGGAGAGGTATCTCTGGGCCCTCTCGGTAATGCACATCACTATAAGCCTTGCAAGCAATGTGACTAATGAGTTAGTTGTGGGATGATGCATTACGAAACGAGTAAAGAGACTTGCCGGTAACGAGATTGAACTAGGTATGATGATACCGACGATCGAATCTCGGGCAAGTAACATACCGATGACAAAGGGAATAATGTATGTTGTTATTGCGGTTTGACGGATAAAGATCTTCATAGAATATGTAGGAACCAATATGAGCATCCAGGTTCTGCTGTTGGTTATTGACTAGAGATGTGTCTCGGTCATGTCTACATAGTTCTCGAAGCCGTAGGATCCGCACGCTTAACGTTCGATGAAGATTTGTATTATGAGTTATGTGTTTTGGTGACCAAAGTTTGTTCGGAGTCCCGGATGAGATCACGGACATGACGAGGAGTCTCGAAATGGTCGAGAGGTAAAGATTCATATATTGGAAGGTAGTATTCGGACATCGGAATGGTTTCGAGTGGTTCGGGTATTTTTCCGGAGTACCGAGGGGTTACCGGAACCCCCCGGGGAAGTCTTGGGCCTACATGGGCCTTATTGGAGAGAGAGGAGGGCCACAAGGGGTGGCCGCCCCCATGGTATTCCGAATTGGACTAGGGGAGGGGGTGGCGCCGCCGTTTCCCTCTCCCTCTTCCACTCCTTCCTTTTCCCCTCCTGTAAGAAAGGAAAAGGGGGGACCCTATTAGGAGTGGAGTCCTAGTAGGACTACCCCCCGTGGTGCGCGCCCTTGTGGCCGGCCTCCTCCTGCCCTCCTTTATTTACGGGGGCAGGGGGCACCCCATAGTACATCAATTGTTCTCTTAGCCGTGTGCGGTGCCCCCTCCACAGTTTACTCCTCCGGTCATAGCGTCGTAGTGCTTAGGCGAAGACCTGCACGGATCACATCACCATCAACGTCACCACGCCGTCATGCTGACGGAACTCTCCCTCGACCCTCTGCTAGATCAAGAGTTCGAGTGATGTCATCGAGCTGAACGTGTGCTGAACTCGGAGGTGCCTTACGTTCGGTACTAGATCGATTGGATCGCGTAGGCGTTCGACTACATTAACCGCATTAACATAACGCTTCCGCTTTTGGTCTACAAGGGTACGTGGACACACTCTCCCCCTCTCGTTGCTATGAATCTCCTAGATAGATCTTGCGTGATAGTAGGAATTTTTTTGAAATTGCATGCTACGTTCCCAATAGTGGCATCCGAGCCAGGTCTATGCGTAGATGATATGCACGAGTAGAACACAAAGAGTTGTGGGCGATAATAGTCATACTGCTTACCACCAATGTCTTATTTTGATTCGGCGGTATTGTTGGATGAAGCAGCCCAGACCAACATTACATGACCACGTTCATGAGATCGGTTCTACCGACGTGCTTTGCACACAGGTGGCTGGCGGGTGTCTGTTTCTCCAACTTTAGTTGAATCGAATTTGACTATGGTCGGTCCTTGTTGAAGGTTAAAACAGCACACTTGACGAAAAATCGTTGTGGTTTTGATGCATAGGTAAGAATGGTTCTTGCTAGAAGCCCGTAGCAGCCAAGTAAAATTTGCAACAACAAAGTAGAGGACGTCTAACTTGTTTTTGCAGGGCATGTTGTGATGTGATATGGTCAAGCCATGATGTGATATAAGTTATTGTATGAGATGATCATGTTTTGTAAAAGTTATCGGCAATCGGCGGGAGCCTTTTGGTTGTCGCTTTATTGTATGAAATGCAATCGCCATGTAATTGCTTTACTTTATCACTATGTAGTAGCGATAGCTGTAGAAGCAATAGTTGGCGAGACGAAAACGACACTACGATGGAGATCAAGGTTTTAAGCCAGTGACGATGGAGATCATGATAGTGCTCCGGAGATGGAGATCAAAGGCACAATATGATGGTGGACATACCATGTCACATATTTTGATTGCATCTGATGTTTATCTTATATGCATCTTATTTTGCTTAGTACGGTGGTAGCGTTACAAGATGACCCCTCACTAAATTTCAAGGTATTAGTGTTCTCCCTGAGTATGCACCGTTACTTTCTGATTAAATGCGTCTTAGAGACACCACGTGATGATCGGTGTAATAAGCTCTCGTTCACATACAACGGGTGCATGATAGTTTTGCACGTGAAGAATACTCGGGTTAAACTTGTGAGCCTAGCATATGCGAGATATGGCCTCGGAACCTTTGAGACTGAAAGGTCGAGCGTGAATCATATAGTAGATATGATCAAAATAGAGATGTTCACCATTGAAAACTACTCCATCTCACGTGATGATCGGACATGGTTTAGTTGATATGGATCACGTGATCATTTAGATGACTAGAGGGATGTCTATCTAAGTGGGAGTTCTTAAGTAATTTGACTAGTTGAACTTTAATTTATCATGAACTTAGTCCTGATAGTTTTTGCATATCTATGTTGTTGTAGATCAATGGCCCGTGCTACCATTCCCTTGAATTTTAATGCGTTCCTAGAGAAAGCTAAGTTGAAAGATGATGGTAGCAAC
Source organism: Aegilops bicornis (assembly GCA_021605145.1). Classification (NCBI taxonomy): domain Eukaryota; kingdom Viridiplantae; phylum Streptophyta; class Magnoliopsida; order Poales; family Poaceae; genus Aegilops; species Aegilops bicornis. The sequence goes on along the minus strand of CM038671.1, from coordinate 271,423,864 downwards.
TACACGGATCGGGTCCGTAACGAGATTATCCTCATTCTTTGCCGCGAATAATTACGTCTGGAAGCACCACTATGTGCAAGGACATTTGTAGGAGCAACTCCGTGCGTTATGAGCGTCGGCAAACTAAAGTTGATGACTACTCGATAGTTCGATTATGTGCCATGTTTCTGACTTAGAATCGGGACTTCAAAGGCGTTTTGAGCGTCATGGAGCATATGAGATGTTCCAGAGTTGAAGTTAATATTTCAAGCAAATGCCCGAGTTGAGAGGTATGAAGTCTCCAACAAGTTCTATAGCTGCAAGATGGAGGAGAATAGTTCTGTCAGTGAACACATACTCAGAATGTCTGGGTACCATAACCACTTGACTCAGTTGGGAGTTAAACTTTTTGATGATAGTGTTACTGACAGAGTTCTTCAATCACTGCCACCAAGCTATAAAGGCTTCGTGATGAACTATAACATGCAAGGGATGGAAAAGACAATTCCCGAGCTCTTCGCGATGCTAAAGGCTGTTGAGGTAGAAATCAAGAAGGAGCATCAAGTGTTGATGGTTAACACGACCACTAGGTTCAAGAAAAAGGGCAAAGGGAAGAAGGGGAATTTCAAGAAGAATATCAAGCAAGTTGCTGCTCCCGGGAAGAAGCCCAAGTCTGGACCTAAGCCGGCCGAGTGCTTCTCTTGCAAAGGGGTAGTCCTTTGGAAGCGGAACTGCCCCAAGTATTTGGCGGATAAGAAGGATGGCAAAGTGAAAGGTATATTTGATATACATGTTATTGATGTGTACCTTACTAATGCTCGTAGTAGCACCTGGGTATTTGATATCTTGGTTACATTGCTCATATTTGCAACTCGAAGCAGAGACTCTTGATTAAATGAAGATTAGCTAAGGACGAGGTGACGATGCGCGTCGGAAATGGTTCCAAGGTCGATATGATCGCCGTCGGCACGCTACCTCTACATCTACCTTCGGGATTAGTTTTAGAGCTGAATAATTTTTATTTGGTGCCAGCGTTGAGCATGAACATTATATTTGGATCTTGTTTGATGCAAGACGGTTATTCATTTAAATCAGAGAATAATGGTTGTTCTATTTATATGAGTAATATCTTTTATTGTCATGCACCCTTGATGAGTGGTCTATTTTGTTGAATCTCGATCATAGTGATACACATATTCATAATATTGAAGCCAAAAGATGCAAAGTTAATAATGATAGTACAAATTATTTACGCTTTGCCGTTTAGGTCATATTGGTATAAAGCGCATGAAGAAACTCCATGCTGATGGGCTTTTGGAATCACTTGATGCTTGCGAACCATGCCTCATGGTCAAGATGACTAAGACTCCGTTCTCCGGAACAATGGAGCGAGCAACTGACTTATTAGAAATAATGCATACTGATGTAAATGGTCCGATGAGTGTTGAGACTCGCGGCGGGTATCATTATTTTCTAACATTCACAGATGATTTGAGAAGATATGGGTATATCTACTTAATCAAACATAAGTCTGAAACATTTGAAAAGTTCAAAGAAATTCATAGTGAAGTGGAGAATCATCGTACCGAGAAAATAATGTTTCTACGATCTGATCACGGTGGCGAATATTTGAGTTACGAGTTTGGTCTTCATTTAAAACAATGTGGAATAGTTTCGCAACTCACGCCACCTAGAACACCACAACGTAATGGCGTGTCTGAACGTCGTAACCGTACTTTATTAGATATGGTACGATCTATGATGTCTCTTTCCGATTTGCCGCTATCGTTTTGTGGTTATGCTTTAGAGACCGCTGCATTCATGTTAAATAGGGAACCATCTAAATCCGTTGAGACGACACCATATGAACTGTGGTTTGGCAAGAAACCTAAGTTGTCGTTTCTTAAAGTTTGGGGCTGCGATGCTTATGTGAAAAAGCTTCAACCTGATAAGCTCGAACCCAAATCGGAGAAGTGTGTCTTCGGAGGATACCCAAAAGAAACAGTTGGGTGCACCTTCTATCACAGATCCGAAGGCAAGACATTTGTTGCTAAGAATGGATCCTTTATAGAGAAGGAGTTTCTCTCGAAAGAAGTGAGTAGGAGGAAAGTATAACTTGATGAGGTAGTTGTACCTTCTCTCGAATTGGAAAATGGTTCATCACAGAAATCAGTTCCAGTGATGCCTACACCAATTAATGAGGAAGTTAATGATGACGATCATGAAACTTCAGATCAAGTTACTACCGAACCTTGTAGGTCAACCAGAGTATGGTCCACACCATAGTGGTACGGTAATCATGTTCTAGAAGTCATGTTACTAGACCATGACGAACCTATGAACTATGAGGAAGCGATGATGAGCCCAGATTCCGCGAAATGGCCTGAGGCCATGAAATCTGAGATGGGATCATGTATGAGAACAAAGTGTGGACTTTGGTTGACTTGCCCGATTATCGGCAAGCCATAGAGAATAAATGGATCTTTAAGAAGAAGACTGACGCTGATGGTAATGATACTGTCTACAAAGCTCAACTTGTTGCAAACGGTTTTCGACAAGTTCAAGGAGTTGACTACGATGAGACCTTCTCACCTGTTGCGGCTTAAGTCTGTCCGAATCATGTTACCAATTACCGCATTTTATGATTATGAAATTTGGCAAATGGATGTCAAAACCGCATTCCTTAATGGATTTCTTAAACAAGAGTTGTATATGATGCAACCAGAAGGTTTTGTCGATCATAAGGTGCTAACAAAGTGTGCAAGCTCCAGCGATCCATTTATGGACTGGTGCAAGCATCTCGGAGTTGGAATATAAGCTTTGATAGTGTGATAAAAGCATATGGTTTTATACAGACTTTTGGTGAAGCCTGTATTTACAAGAAAGTGAGTGGGAGCTCTGTAGCATTTCTAATATTATATGTGGATGACATATTGTTGATTGGAAATAATACAAAATTTCTGGATAGCATAAAAGAATACTTGAATAAGAATTTTTCAATGAAAGACCTCGGTGAAGCTACTTATATATTGGGCATCAAGATCTATAGAGATAGATCAAGACGCTTAATTGGACTTTCACAAAGCACATACCTTGATAGAGTTTTGAAGAAGTTCAAAATGGATCAGTCCAAGAAAGGGTTCTTGCCTGTGTTACAAGGTGTGAAGTTGAGTCAGACTCAATGCCCGACCACTGCAGAAGATAGAGAGAAAATGAAATTCATTCCCTATGCCTCAGCCATAGGTTCTATCATGTATGCAATGTTGTGTACCGGACCTGATGTGTGCCTTGCTATAAGTTTAGCAGGGAGGTACCAAAGTAATCCAGTAGTGGATCACTAGACAACGGTCAAGAACATCCTGAAATACCTGAAGAGGACTAATTAAGGATATGTTTCTCGTTTATGGAGGTGACAAAGAGCTTGTCGTAAATGGTTACGTCGATGACTGCTTTGCACTGATCCAAATGACTCTAAGTCGCAAACCGGATAAGTATTTATATTGACTGGTGGAGCTGTCAGTTGGTGCTTCCAAGCAGAGCGTCATGGCGGGATCTACGTGTGAAGTGGAGTACATAGCTGCTTCGGAAGCAGCAAATGAAGGAGTCTGGATGAAGGAGTTCATCTCCGATCTAGGTGTAATACCTAGTGCATCGGGTACAATGAAAATCTTTTGTGACAATACTGGAGCAATTGCATTGGCGAAGGAATCTAGATTTCACAAAAGAACCAAACACATCAAGAGACGCTTCAATTCCATCCGCGATCAAGTCAAGGAGGGAGACATAGAGATTTGCAAAATACATACGGATCTGAATGTTGCAGACCCATTGACTAAGCCTCTTCCACAAGCAAAACATGATCATCACCAAGACTCCATGGGTGTTAGAATCATTAACTATGTAATCTAGATTATTGACTCTAGTGCAAGTGGGAGACTAAAGGATATATGCCCTAGAGGCAATAATATAGTTGTTATTTATATTTCCTCATAGCATGACAAATGTTTATTTTTCATGCTAGAATTGTATTAACCGGAAACTTAGTACATGTGTGAATACATAGACAAAACAGAGTATCCCTACTATGCCTCTACTTGACTAGCTCGTTAATCAAAGATGGTTATGTTTCCTGACCATAGACATGTGTTGTCATTTGATAAACGGGATCACATCATTATAGAATGATGTGATGGACAAGACCCATCCATTAGCTTAGCATAATGATCGTTAAGTTTTATTGGTATTGCTTTCTTCATGCCTTATACATATTTCTCTGACTATGAGATTATGCAACTCCTGAATACCGGAGGAACACCTTGTGTGCTATCAAATGTCACAACGTAACTGGGTGATTATAAAGATGCTCTAAAGGTGTCTCCGAAGGTGTTTGTTGGGTTGGCATAGATCGAGACTAGGATTTGTCACTCCGAGTATCGGAGAGGTGTCTCTGGGCCCTCTCGGTAATGCACATCACTATAAGCCTTGCAAGCAATGTGACTAATGAGTTAGTTGTGGGATGATGCATTACGGAACGAGTAAAGAGACTTGTCGGTAATGAGATTGAACTAGGTATGATGATACCAACGATCGAATCTCGGGCAAGTAACATACCGATGACAAAGGGAATAATGTATGTTGTTATTGCGGTTTGACCGATAAAGATCTTCGTAGAATATGTAGAAACCAATATGAGCATCCAGGTTCCATTGTTGGTTATTGACCAGAGATGTGTCTCGGTCATGTCTACATAGTTCTTGAACCCATAGGGCCCGCACGCTTAACGTTCGATGACGATTTGTATTAGGAGTTATGTGTTTTGGTGACCGAAGTTTGTTCGGAGTGCCGGATGAGATCACAAACATGACGAGGAGTCTCGAAATGGTCGAGAGGTAAAGATTCATATATTGGAAGGTAGTATTCGGACATCGGAATGGTTTTGAGTGGTTCGGGTATTTTTCCGGAGTACCGAGGAGTTACCGGAATCCTCCGGGGAAGTATTGGGCCTACATGGGCCTTAGTGGAGAGAGAGGAGTGCCGCAAGGGGTGGCCGCGCGCCCCCCATGGCTGTCCGAATTGGACTAGGGGAGGTGGCGGGCCCCCCTTTCCCTCTCCTTCCTTCTCCCCTCCGGTAAGAAAGGAAAGGGGGGGGGGGGCGAATCCTACTAGGAGTGGAGTCCTAGTAGGACTCCTCCCCATGGCGCGCCCCCTTGTGGCAGGGGGCACCCCGTAGGACATCAATTGTTCTCTTAGCCGTGTGTGGTGCCCCCCTCCACAGTTTACTCCTCCGATCATAGTGTCGTAGTGCTTAGGTGAAGCCCTGCGCGGATTACATCACCATCACCGTCACCACGCCGTCGTGCTGATGGAACTCTCCCTCGACCCTCTGCTGGATCAAGAGTTCGAGGGGTGTCATTGAGCTAAACGTGAGCTGAACTCGGAGATGTCGTATGTTCGGTACTAGATCGGTTGGATCGCGAAGACATTCGACTACATGAACCGCATTAACATAACTCTTCCGCTTTCGGTCTACGAGGGTATGTGGACACACTCTCCCCCTCTCGTTGCTATGCATCTCCTAGATAGATCTTGCGTGATCGTAGGATTTTTTTTGAAATCACATGCTACGTTCCCCAATATAGGCGCCCCATATCCGCCCCATATTTGGGCTGGATATGAAGGGTGACGGTCAGCCCGGGAATTTGAGGCCCGATTGGGGCGCCCGTGCGTGGGTCACATTTTCATGACCGGTCAGTTATAGGGTCGTCCGCCCGGGCGTTTGAGGCGAGTTTGGGGTGCCCGGTTGTAGATGCTCTTAGTGCCGGTTGCGGTGGATGGAATGGGTTCGATTGCTTGTGCAACTGGTGGTGTGGGAGCGGCAATGGCTTACTCCCTGCCGTCGACTCCAACGCAGGGACGCATTTCATCCGTTTGGGTTAGCGTGTACAAAAAACATGGCTCAATGCGCTGACGCAAACGGACGGGTGTCCATTTTTTGTCTGCCGCGTCCCATTTCTGGCCTAAATTCTGTCCAAGTTTGCGTCGTGGATGCCGCGACATCCTCCCCTTGTCCTCCCCCGGCTCGTTCGTTTGTGTCACACCCACGTCATTCCCTCCACTCTCTCCCAAAACCCTCACACCCTCCGGACATGGCCGACGTACCCAACCCCGCTGCCGTCCCCTTCCCGGACGCCATCGTCCCCGTCGTGGCCATGCATGCCATGGTCCTGGAGAAGCCGAAGAAGGTGCGTACCCCTGAGGAAACGGCCGTCGAGACGGTGAAGAGGGTTGCCCGAAGGAAGAAGTAGGTGAAGAAGAAAAAAGCCGCAGCCGCTCAGGCGCAGGTCGCCACTTCGGAAAGCAAGACCCTCATTGCCAAGGTTGTGCATCAGGACCTCCTCCTGCTAGGGTACCGTGAGCTGGCATGTTGCTATCTACTTGCTATATTTTAATTTTCTTTTTGAAATAGTTATGTTTGATTATGAAAATATAGAAAATGAAAATAAACGGCCGACAGCCAAATGGGCGGCACAGTGTTCAAATGGACCAAATGGGTCGACCGGTTAGGCACACTCTCCAGATTGACGCGATGGGTGTGGTTGCGGTTCACCTTAGCGACTTCCTTCTGATCAGTGGTTCGACAAGTCAAGGAAAACTAGGTCAGTCTAGGGGGGCAATCCTCTAGATCGATACTTCTCTTCCACAGACTAAACCAATTAATAAACAATTTACAGAGTATTCTTGCATTCCTATCTGGTCTGCAAGGGTTTCACATGCTTTGCACTTCACGATCCTGACTTGAGCCTTTATGCATGGTCAGTGTGATAGGCAGCGCACTCCTTCGCATAGGCTCACCTAGAGGAAGGAGCGACGCACACCTCCACCTCTTTGGCTTGGGCGGCGGCACAGATGGCCCATGCCTCCTCTTTCTTAGTAGCGGCGATGACTTGCTCAAAGCCGCAACATGACGAACACACCATTCGATAAACATCCTTGACTGGTGAGGGGAGGTGGGCAGCATCCAATTCTAAAAGGAGAGTTGATGGGGCAATAGGAGGAAGCTGCATTGGGAAGGCGAGATGATCGGCTCAAAATTTCAATGAAAGCCAATGCAGTCAAAATGATGGAGAGTCAGAGCATCTCCAACAGTCGCCCAATGCGCGGCGCACTAAAAAGTACTTTGCAGCGCGCCCATCGCCTGGAAAAGCGCGGCGGGCAGCGCTGGCTCCAGCAGCCGCGCTAAAATTTAGCGTGCACGCGTAGCTCCAGCAGCCGCGCTAAAATGCAGCGCGTGCTATCGCACGAACATTGCGTACAAATTTTTAATAAAAACGATACATAATAAAATTCATAGATAAAAACGATACATAGATATTTTACATAGTTCCATAGCATAGATAGATAAAACTACGGTGCAACGAAAAACGACTAGATAGTGCAACTACAACCTACTCCCAGTCGTCCTCCTCCTCCTCATCATCATCATCCTCGCTGGTCTGGGCCGAGGTCTCGAGCCACATGTCGTCCCAACGAGGATCATTAGACGTAAAGATCGACTCCCCACCTGCTTCAACGATATCGCACTGCGATATCGCCAGGGCCTTCCGCCGATGCCTGTCCAACTGATCCGCGAGGCGCTTTGTCGTCCTCTCCGCCCAGTAGGCTTGCTCGTTGGTGACGTCCTCCGGGTGGCGCCAGAGCCACTCCGCCATGCCTCGCTCGTCCTCCTCGGCGATAAGGAGGCGGCGCTGCCGCCGAGTGTGCTCCGCACGGTCCTGGTCCGTGATAAGAGCATCTCCAATAGCCGCCCAATGCGCCGTGCGCTAAAAACTAATTGTCGCACGCCCTTCGCCTGGTTTGGTACGAACGGCAGCGCAGGCTCCAACAGTCGCGCTAAAATGCAGCGCGCGTGCCGCTCCAGCAGCGCGCGCGACTCGCCGGGGCATTGCCATATATTGCATTTTGGACACAAAATGGATTTCAAACATTCAAAATGCAATGAACGTGGCGTATAAATTTCACACAAACAAGTTGATGAATAGAAGTTCTTGCCCACAAGTTCAAAATCATGCCCACAAGTTCATCCAACCAAGTTCAAAATTCAAACCAAGTTCATGACACAAACGAAAGACACATCAAGCCTCGTCCTCGTCTTCGTTCTCATCTTCCGAAGACGATTCTTCCTCCTCCGAAGATGATTCTGAAGGAAGTATGCCCTAGAGGCAATAATAAAGTTATTATTTATTTCCTTATATCATGATAAATGTTTATTATTCATGCTAGAATTGTATTAACCGGGAACATGATACATGCGTGAATACATAGATAATCAAAGTGTCACTAGTATGCCTCTACTTGACTAGCTCATTGATCAAAGATGGTTATGTTTCCTAACCATAGACATGAGTTGTCATTTGATAAATGGGATCACATCATTAGGAGAATGATGTGATTGACTTGACCCATTCCGTTAGCTTAGCACTTGATCATTTAGTATGTTGCTATTGCTTTCTTCATGACTTATACATGTTCCTATGACTATGAGATTATGCAACTCCCGAATACCGGAGGAACACTTTGTGTGCTACCAAACATCACAACGTAATCGGGTGATCATAAAGGTGCTCTCTGAGGTGTCTCCGAAGGTACTTGTTGAGTTGGCATATATCGAGATTAGGATTTGTCACTCCGTTTGTTGGAGAGGTATCTCTGGGCCCACTCGGTAATGCACATCACTATAAGCCTTGCAAGCATTGTAACTAATGAGTTAGTTGCGGGATGATGTATTACGGAACGAGTAAAGATACTTGCCGGTAATGAGATTGAACTAGGTATTGAGATACCGACGATCGAATCTCGGGCAAGTAACATACCGATGACAAAGGGAACAACGTATGTTGTTATGCGGTTTGACCGATATCTTCATAGAATATGTAGCAGCCAATATGAGCATCCAGGTTCCGCTATTGGTTATTGACCGGAGATGTGTCTCGGTCATGTCTACATTGTTCTCGAACCCGTAGGGTCCACACACTTAAAGTTCGGTGACGATCGATATTATGAGTTTTAGTGTTTTGATGTACCGAAGGTAGTTCAGAGTCCCGGATATGATCATGGACATGACGAGGAGTCTCAAAATGGTCGAGACGTAAAGATCAATATATTGGACGACTATGTTTGGACACCGAAAGGGATCCGGGAGGTTTCGGGCATATACCGGAGTACCGGGGGGTTACCGGAACCCCCCGGGGAGTTAATTGGGCCTCATGGGCCTTAGTGGGAGAAGAGGAGGGGCGGCCAGGGCAGCCCCCCTCCCCCTCTAGTCCGAATTGGACAAGGAGGGGGGGGGGGGCGCCCCCCTTTTTCCTTCTCTCCCTCTCTCCCTTCCTTCCCTTCTCCTTCTCCTACTTGGAAGGGGGGGGAGCCCTTCTCCCGGTGGGAGCAGGACTCCTCATGGGGCGCGCCTAGGGAGGCCGGCCTCCTCCCCCTCCTCCACTCCTTTATATACGTGGAGGGGCACCCCTTGGAGACACTACAATGATCATTGATCTCTTAGCCGTGTGCGGTGCCCCCCTCCACCATAATCCACCTCGATAATATCGTAGAGATGCTTAGGCGAAGCCCTGCGTCGGTAGCATCATCATCACCGTCATCACGCTGTCGTGCTGACGAAACTCTCCGGCGAAGAAATGCTGGATCGGAGCTCGCGGGACGTCATCGAGTTGAACGTGTGCTGAACTCGGAGGTGCCGTGCATTCGGTACTTGGATCGGTCGGATCATGAAGACGTACGACTACATCAACCGCGTTGTGCTAACGCATCTGCTTTCGGTCTACGAGGGTATGTGGACACACTCTCCCCTCTCGTTGCTATGCATCACCATGATCCTGTATGTGCATAGGATTTTTTTTTAAATTACTACGTTCCCCAATAGTGGCATCTGAGCAAGGTTTTATGCGTAGATGTGATATGCACGAGTAGAACACAAGTGAGTTGTGGGCGATACAAGTCATACTGCTTACCAGCATGTCACACTTTGGTTCGGCGGTATTGTTGGATGAAGCGCCCGGACCAACATTACGCCAGACGCTTACAGAGACTGGTTTTACCGCCGTGCTTTTTGCACACAGGTGACTAGCGGGTGTCAGTTTCTCCAACTTTAGTTGAATCGACTGTGGTTACGCCCGGTCCTTGAGAAGGTTAAAACAACACTAACTTGACAAACTATCGTTGTGGTTTTGATGCTTAGGTAAGAACGGTTCTTGCTCAGCCCATAGCAGCCACGTAAAACTTGCAACAACAAAGTAGAGGACGTCTAACTTGTTTTTGCAGGGCATGTTGTGATGTGATATGGTCAAGACATGATGCTAAATTTTATTGTATGAGATGATCATGTTTTGTAACCGAGTTATCGGCAATCGGCGAGAGCCATATGGTTGTCGCTTTATTGTATGCAATGCAATGCTTACTAATTGCTTTACTTTATCACTAAGCGGTAGCGATAGTCGTAAGAAGCAATAGTTGGCGAGACGACAATGATGCTACAATGGAGATCAAGGTGTCGGCGCGGTGGCGATGGTGATCATGTGATTAGCTTGGAGATGGAGATCACAAGCACAAGATGATGATGGCCATATCATATCGCTTATATTGATTGCATGTGATGTTTATCCTTTACGCATCTTATTTTGCTTAGATCGATGGTAGCATTATAAGATGATATCTCACTAAATTTCAAGGTACAAGTGTTCTCCCTGAGTATGCACCGTTGCGAAAGTTCGTCGTGCCGAGACACCACATGATGATCGGGTGTGATAAGCTCTACGTTCACATACAACGGGTGCAACCCAGTTTTGTGCATGCAGAATACTCAGGTTAAACTTGACGAGCCTAGCATATGCAGATAGCCCGGAACACTGGAGACGGAAAGGTCGAGCGTGAATCATATAGTAGATATGATCAACATAGTGATCTTCACCATTGAAAACTACTCCATCTCACATGATGATCGGATATGGTTTAGTTGATATGGATCACGTGGTCACTTAGAAGATTAGAGGGATGTCTATCTAAGTGGGAGTTCCTTAATAATTTGATTAACTGAACTTTAATTTATCATGAACTTAGTACCTGATAGTATTTTGCATGTCTATGTTGTTGTAGATAGATGGCTCATGTTGTTGTTCCGTTGAATTTTAATGCGTTCCTTGAGAAAGCAAAGTTGAAAGATGATGGTAGCAATTACACGAACTAGGTCCGTAACTTGAGGATTATCCTCATTGCTGCACGAAAAAATTACGTCCTGGATGCACCGCTAGGTGGTATAAACCTCTTCTTGAGGAGCAACACCGGATGTTATGAGCGTTTGGCGAGCAAAGCTCGATGACTACTCGATAGTTCGATGTGCCATGCTTTACGGCTTAGAACTGGGACTTCAAAGACGTTTTGAGCGTCATGGAGCATATGAGATGTTCCAGAGCTGAAGTTAATATTTCAAGCAAATGCCGGATTGAGAGATATGAAGTCTCAATAAGTTCTACTGTTTGCAAGATGGAGGAGAATAGTTCTGTCAGTGAACATATACTCAGAATGTCTGGGTATAACAATCACTTAATTCAACTGGGAGTTAATCTTCCGGATGATAGTGTTATTGACAGAATTCTTCAATCATTGTCACCAAGCTACAAGAGCTTCGTGATTAACTATAAGATGCAAGGGATGGATAAGACGATTCCCGAGCTCTTCGCAATGCTAAAGGCTGCGGAAGTAGAAATCAAGAAGGAGCATCAAGTGTTGATGGTCAATAAGACCACCAGTTTCAAGAAAAAGGGCAAAGGGAAGAAGAAGGGGAACTTCAAGAAGAACGGCAAGCAACTTGTTGTTCAGGAGAAGAAACCCAAGTCTGGACCCAAGCCTGAAACTGAGTGCTTCTACTGCAAGCAAACTGGTCACTGGAAGCGGAACTGCCCCAAGTATTTGGCGGATAAAAAGGATGGCAAGGTGAACAAAGGTATATGTGATATACATGTTATTGATGTGTACCTTACTAATTCTCGGAGTAGTGCCTCGGTATTTGATACTGGTTCTATTGCTAATATTTGCAACTCGCAATAGGGATTACGGATTAAGCGAAGATTAGCAAAGGACGAGGTGACGATGCGCGTGGGAAATGGTTCCAAAGTCGATGTGATCGCGGTCGGCACGCTACCTCTACATCTACCTTCGGGATTAGTATTAGACCTGAATAATTGTTATTTGGTGCCAGTGTTGAGCATGAACATTATATCTGGATCTTGTTTGATGCAGACGGTTATTCATTTAAATCAGAGAATAATGGTTGTTCTATTTATATGAGTAATATCTTTTATGGTCATGCACCCTTGAAGAGTGGTCTATTCTTTTTGAATCTCGATAGTGGAGATACACATATTCATAATATTGAAGCTAAAAGATACGGAGTTGATAATAATAGTGCAACTTATTTGTGGCACTGCCATTTAGGTCATATTGGTGTAAAGCGCATGAAGAAACTCCATTCTGATGGACTTTTGGAATCACTTGGTACTTGCGAACCATGCCTCATGGGCAAGATGACTAAAACGCCGTTCTCTAGAAGAATGGAACGAGCAACAGATTTGTTGGAGATCATACATACTGATGTATGTGGTCCGATGAATGTTGAGGCTCGCGGCGGCTATCGTTATTTTCTCACCTTCACAGATGATTTGAGCAGATATGGGTATATCTACTTTATGAAACATAAGTCTGAAACATTTGAAAAGTTCAAAGAATTTCAGAGTGAAGTGGAAAATCATCGTAACAAGAAAATAAAGTTTCTACGATCTGATCGTGGAGGAGAATGTTTGAGTTACGAGTTTAGTCTTCATTTGAAACAATGCAGAATAGTTTCGCAACTCACGCCACCTGGAACACCACAGCGTAATGGTGTGTCCGAACGTCGTAATCATACTTTACTAGATATGGTGCAATCTATGATATCTCTTACAGATTTACCGCTATTGTTTTGAGGTTATGCTTTAGAGACGGCTGCATTCACGTTAAATAGGGCACCATCTAAATCCGTTGAGACGACTCCTTATGAACTGTGGTTTGGGAAGAAACCAAAGTTGTCATTTCTTAAAGTTTGGGGCTGCGATGCATGTGAAAAAGCTTCAACCTGATAAGCTCGAACCCAAATCAGAGAAATGTGTCTTCATAGGATACCCAAAAGAGACAGTTGGGTACACCTTCTATCACAGATCCGAAGGCAAGACTTTTGTTGCTAAGAATAGATCCTTTCTAGAGAAGGAGTTTCTCTCGAAAGAAGTGAGTGGGAGGAAAGTAGAACTTGATGAGGTAACTATACCCGCTCCCTTATTGGAAAGTAGTTCATCATAGAAACCGGTTCCTATGACATTTACACCAATTAGTGAGGAAGCTAATGATGATGATCATGAAACTTCAGATCAAGTTACTACCGAACCTCGTAGGTCAACTAGAGTAAGATCCGCACCAGAGTGGTACGGTAATCCTGTTCTGGAGGTCATGTTACTAGACCATGACGAACCTGTGAACTATGAGGAAGCGATGATGAGCCCATATTCCGCAAAATGGCTTGAGGCCATGAAATGCGAGATGGGATCCATGTTAGAACAAAGTGTGGACTTTGGTTGACTTGCCTGATGATCGGCAAGCCATCGAGAATAAATGGATCTTCAAGAAGAAGACAGACGCTGATGGTAATGTTACTGTCTACAAAGCTCGACTTGTCGTGAAAGGTTTTCGACAAGTTCAAGGAGTTGACTACGATGAGACTTTCTCACCCGTAGCGATGCTTAAGTCTGTCCGAATCATGTTAGCTATTGCCGCATTTTATGATTATGAAATTTGGCAAATGGATGTAAAGACTGCATTCCTGAATGGATTTCTGGAAGAAGAGTTGTATATGATGCAACCTAAAGGTTTTATTGATCCAAAGGGTGCTAACAAAGTGTGCAAGCTCCAGCGATCCATTTATGGACTGGTGCAAGCCTCTCGGAGTTGGAATAAACGTTTTGATAATGTGATCAAAGCATATGGTTTATACAGACTTTTAGAGAAGCCTGTATTTACAAGAAAGTGAGTGGGAGCTCTGTAGCATTTCTAATCTTATATGTGGATGACATATTGGTGATTGGAAATGATATAGAATTTCTGGATAGCATAAAAGGATACCTGAATAAGAGTTTTTCAATGAAAGACCTCGGTGAAGCTCCTTACATATTGGGTATCATGATCTATAGAGATAGATCAAGACACTTAATTGGACTTTCACAAAGCACATACCTTGAGAAAGTTTTGAAGAAGTTCAAAATGGACCAGGCAAAGAAAGGGTTCTTGCCTGTATTACAAGGTGTGAAGTTCAGTAAGACTCAATGCCCGACCACTGCAGTAGATAGAGAGAAAATGAAAGATGTTCCCTATGCTTCAGCCATAGGCTCTATCATGTATGCAATGCTGTGTACCGGACTGATGTGTGCCTTGCTATTAGTTTAGCAGGGAGGTACCAAAGTAATCCAGGAGTGGATCACTGGACAACAGTCAAGAACATCCTGAAATACCTGAAAAGGACTAAGGATATGTTTCTTGTTTATGGAGGTGACAAAGATCTCGTCGTAAATGGTTACGTCGATGCAAGCTTTGACACTGATCCAGACGATTCTAAATCGCAAACTGGGTACGTGTTTATATTAAACCGTGGAGTTGTCAGTTGGAGCAGTTCTAAACAAAGCGGCATAGCGGGATCTACGTGTGAAGCAGAATACATAGCTGCTTCGGAAGCAGAAAATGAAGGAGTCTGGATGAAGGAGTTCATATCCAATCTAGCTGTCATACCTAGTGCATCGGGTCCAATGAAAATCTTTTGTGACAATACTGGTGCAATTGCCTTAGCAAAGGAATCCAGATTTCACAAGAGAACCAAGCACATCAAGAGATGCTTCAACTCCATTCGGGATCAAGTCCAGGTGGGAGACATAGAGATTTGCAAGATACATACGGATCTGAATGTTGCAGACCCATTGACTAAGCCCCTTCCACGAGCAAAACATGATCAGCACAAAGACTCCATGGGTGTTAGAATCATTACTATGTAATCTAGATTATTGACTCTAGTGCAAGTGGGAGACAGAAGGAAATATGCCCTAGAGGCAATAATAAAGTTATTATTTATTTCCTTATATCATGATAAATGTTTATTATTCATGCTAGAATTGTATTAACCGGGAACATGATACATGTGTGAATACATAGACAAACAAAGTGTCACTAGTATGCCTCTACTTGACTAGCTCGTTGATCAAAGATGGTTATGTGTCCTAACCATAGACATGAGTTGTCATTTGATAAGCGGGATCACATCATTAGGAGAATGATGTGATTGACTTGACCCATTCCGTTAGCTTAGCACTTGATCATTTAGTATGTTGCTATTGCTTTCTTCATGACTTATACATGTTCCTATGACTATGAGATTATGCAACTCCGAATACCGGAGGAACACTTTGTGTGCTACCAAACGTCCTGGCGTAACTGGGTGATCATAAAGGTGCTCTACAGGTGTCTCCGAAGGTACTTGTTGAGTTGGCATATATCGAGATTAGGATTTGTCACTCCGTTTGTCGGAGAGGTATCTCTGGGCCCACTCGGTAATGCACATCACTATAAGCCTTGCAAGCATTGTAACAAATGAGTTAGTTGCGGGATGATGTATTACGGAACGAGTAAAGAGACTTGCCGGTAACGAGATTGAACTAGGTATTGAGATACCGACGATCAAATCTCGGGAAAGTAACATACCGATGACAAAGGGAACAACGTATGTTGTTATGCGGTTTAATGATAAATATCTTCGTAGAATATGTAGGAGCCAATATGAGCATCTAGGTTCCGCTATTGGTTATTGACCGGAGACGTGTCTCGGTCATGTCTACATTGTTCTCGAACCCGTAGGGTCCACACGCTTAAAGTTCGGTGTCGATCGGTATTATGAGTTTTAGTGTTTTGATGTACCGAAGGTAGTTCGGAGTTCCGGATATGATCACGGACATGACGAGGAGTCTCGAAATGGTCGAGACATAAAGATCGATATATTTTACGACTATGTTTGGACACCGGAAGGGTTCCGGGAGGTTTCGGGCATATACCGGAGTACCGAGGGGGTTACCGGAACCCCCCGGGAGTTAATTGGTCCTCATGGGCCTTAGTGGGAGAAGAGGAGGGGCGGCCAGGGCAGCCGCGTGCCCCCTCGCCCTCTAGTCCGAATTGGACAAGGAGGGGGGCGGCGCCCCCCTTTTTCCTTCTGTTCCTCTCTCCCTTCCTTCCCTTCTCCTACTCCTACTTGGAAGGGGGGAGTCCTACTCCCGGTGGGAGTAGGACTCCTCATGGGGCGCGCCTAGGGAGGCCAGCCTCCTCCCCCTCCTCCACTCCTTTATATACGGGGATGGGGCACCCCTTGGATACACAACAATTGATCATTGATCTCCTTGTCGTGTGCGGTGCCCCCCTCCACCATAATCCACCTCGATAATATCGTAGCGGTGCTTAGGCGAAGCCCTGCGTCGGTAGCATCATCATCACCGTCATCACACCGTCGTGTCGACGAAACTCTCTGGTGAAGCTCTGCTGGATCGGAGCTCGCGGGACGTCATCGAGTTGAACGTGTGCTGAACTCGGAGGTGCCGTGCGTTCGGTACTTGGATCGGTCGGATCATGAAGACGTACGACTACATCAACCACGTTGTGCTTCCGCTTTTGGTCTACAGGGGTACGTGGACACACTCTCCCCTCTCGTTGCTATGCATCACCATGATCCTGTGTGTGCGTAGGAAATTTGTTGAAATTACTACGTTCCCCAACAGATTCTTCCTCCTCCTCCTCATCATTGTCGCGCACCGCATCACGTGAAGCTCGGACGTTGGTGGCAAGATCTTCAATGGCATCTTCATGGGAAGGTGTGTGAGGCACACCGGGAGACATTCCGCCCATGGCAGCCAGAGGTGAACCCATGCCTCCCGTGAGAGAATCAAAATTCATGCCTCCCATGGCGGCCATGGCACCGGGGGGTGCTCCAAGGCCACCCATGACTCCCATGGTCTCCATGGTAGCTCCAAAGCCACCCATGGCACCTAAGCCGCCCACGGTAGCTTCGAAGCCACCCATGCCTCCCATGGCGCCAAGGCCACCGCCACCCATTGCGCGAATCATGGCTCTATTTTGGATCAAGACTTCTTCACGGGCAAGATTGACATACTCCTTTTGCGCCTCATTAAGGATAGATGTGTCCAAGAAGAACAAGTGCTTCTCCCATTCCAACAATCTAGTTCGCTCCTCATTGCTCACCTTCCTCTCCTCCAAAGCCACCTTCCTCTCCTCGGCCGCCACTCTCCTCTCCTTTGGCCGCCAACCTCCTCTCCTAGGCCGCGTCATCTTGGTTCCTTGCCATTTTCCTCGCCTCGGCTTCTTTTCTTGCCTTCACAATAGCTTCCATAGCATTTTTGAGCTCATCATCTCCTTTCCTCTTCTTCTTTTCTTTTGCATCTTTCTTTCACCCATCCGGTCATTTTGGCTTCGAGTATGAAACCGAGTTGGGTGTGAGGCTTCTCTTGCCGTCATCACTTGATGCATCATCCTCCTCCTCCTCATCATCCAACTCAATTGTTCGCTTGCGTTTGTTGCTCAAATCCAAATCATCCAAATCATCACGCTTCTTCAGTTTCTCATCATCCTTCAACACGTCATAGCAATGAGCCAAGGTAAATGGTCTTCCTTTCTTGATCTTCCCCTTCTTGGTCCTCTTATCCTCTCCTTTGAACAAGTTTTGTGCAATGTTGAACTACATGAAAACAAAAAAGTTAGCACTTCAAACACCAACAACAAGTATGATGGACATGGATGAAATGGCACTTACTCTATCGTCCTCATTGGTGTCACTTGGGTTCAACTTGTCAATCGCCTTTTGTGCGGCCGCCCACTTTTGATAATCCTTGTTGATTGTCGACCACCGGGACCGAAGAGATCGCTCGCAGCGGTCAATTCCACTCACGTTGCGAACATCAAAGTGTTCCTTCATCCGGTTCCAATAAGCATCTCTACTTTTATCACCTCCAACGGATGGATCCCTCGACACTTGCAACCAAGTATTGCATAGTAAGATGTCTTCGACGTTGGTGTAATTGCCCGCTCTTCCTTTCGGTGCGTCGACAATACCCTCACCATCCTCGTCCACCTTGAACTCATGGTCATCAAAGTGCATGTCATTGGTTTGAGACCTATGCGAATTGTTGGAGCCAACACCCATAGTTGACATGTATGCATCATCGTTGAGACTACAAAATATATAGAACAATGCAAATAAGCTATCTATATGAATGCATTCAAAAAATAACAAGAAAAGAAAAATTGGAAAAAATTTCTACCTTTGGGGCATATCGTCGAACACATTGTGCGCGCCGGCCCCCGGCTCAACGAGTGAGCTTGCCGGCGCTTCAGTAGCCGCCGCGCCCGTCACACGCCCTGCAAGATTCTACCTCCTCGCCTTCGAGGTGCCGGAGCCGTCAGCCGCCTTGTTCTTCTTCGCAGATGTCTTGCCCTTCTTCGGCCGCGCCGCATTGGGGAGCTTCGAGGGGGGGGGGGGCACGGGGCGGCTGCCGGTGTCAAAACCGGCGGATTCAGGTAGGGGGTCCCGTACTATGCGTCTAAGGTCGATGGTAACAGGAGACAGGGGGCATGATGTTTACCCAGGTTCGGGCCATCTCTATGGAGGTAATACCCTACTTCCTGCTTGACTGATCTTGATGAATATGAGTTTTTGATGACCCACAAGTATAGGGGATCTATCGTAGTCCTTTCGATAAGTAAGAGTGTCGAACCCAACAAGGAGCAGAAGGAAATGACAAGCGATTTTCAGTAAGGTATTCTCTGCAAGCACTGAAATTATCGGTAATAGATAGTTTTGTGATAAGGTAATTTGTAACGGGTAACAAGTAATGAAAGTAAATAAGGTGCATCAAGATGGCCCAATCCTTTATGTAGCAAAGGACACGCCTGGACAAACTCTTATATGAAGGAAAACTCTCCCGAGGACACATGGGAATTATCGTCAAGCTAGTTTTCATCACGCTCATATGATCCGCGTTCGTTACTTTGATAATTTGGTATGTGGGTGGACCGGTGCTTGGGTACTGCCCTTTCTTGGACAAGTATCCCACTTATGATTAACCCCTATTGCAAGCATCCACAACTACAAAAGAAGTATTAAGGTAAACCTAACCATAGGATGAAACATATGGATCCAAATCAGCCCCTTATGAAGCAACTCATAAACTAGGGTTTAAGCTTACATCACTCTAGCAACCCATCATCTACTTATTACTTCCCAATGCCTTCCTCTAGGCCCAAACAATGGTGAAGTGTCATGTAGTCGACGTTCACATAACACCACTAGAGGAAAGACAACATAAATCTCATCAAAATATCAAATGAATACCAAATTCACATGACTACTTATAGCAAGACTTCTCCCATGTCCTCAGGAACAAACGTAACTACTCACAAATCATATTAATGTTCATAATTAGAGGGGTATTAATATGCATTAAGGATCTGAACATATGATCTTCCACCAAATAAACTACCTAGCATCAACTACAAGGAGTAATCAACACTACTAGCAACCCACATGTACCAATATGAGGCTTTGGGACAAAGATTTGATACAAGAGATGAACTAGGTTTGAGAGGAGATTGTGCTGGTGAAGATGTTGAAGGAGATTGACCCCATCCCGATGAGAGGATCGTTGGTGATGACGATGGCGATGATTTCCCCCTCCTTGAGGGATGTTTCCCCGGCAGAACAGCTCCGTCGGAGCCCTAGATTGGTTCCGCCAAGGTTCCGCCTCGTGGCGGCGGAGTTTCCTCCCGAAAGCTTTCTTATGATTTTTTCCAGGGTAAAAGACTTCATATAGTAGAAGATGGGCACTGGAGGCCTGCCGGGGGGCCCACGAGGCAGGGGGCATGCCCCCCACCCTCGTGGATGGTGGGTGGCCCCCTCTGGTACTTTCTTCGCTCAGTATTTTTTATTAATTCCAAAAATTAACTTCCGTGGAGTTTCAGGACTTTTGGAGTTGTGCAGAATAGGTCTCTAATATTTGCTCCTTTTCCAGCCCGGAATTCCAGCTGTTGGCATTCTCCCTCTTCATGTAAACCTTGTAAAATAAGAGAGAATAGGCATAAGTATTGTGACTAATGTACAATAACAACCCATAATGCAATAAATATCGATATAAAAGCATGATGCAAAATGGACGTATCAGTATTACAAGAGTTGATCTACCACGAGATCATAATGGCTAAAACCCTAGAAGTCTAGCCTGTATGATTGTGATTGCCTCTACGGACTAAACCCTTCGGTTTATATAGACACTGGAGGGGACTAGGGTTGTACAAAGTCGGTTCTGAGAGAAAGGAATCTTCATATCCGAATGCCAAGCTTGCCATCCACGCCAAGGAGAGTCCCATCCGGACACGGGAGAGAGTCTTTTGTCTTGTATCTTCATGCCCATCAGTCCGGCCCATGTCCAACAGGTCGGACGCCCGAGGACCCCTTAATCTAGGACTCCCTCAGTAGCCCCTGAACCAGGCTTCAATGATGAGGTGTCCGGCGCGCAGATTGTCTTCGGCATTGCAAGGCGGTTCCTCCACCAATTACTCCAAAGTATCCTTCGAACGTGTCCGGCTCTGCAAAACAAGTACCACACATAACCATAGAGAGTATAATATTTCACAAGTCCAATCTGCTGACAACTTTTGTAGCGTGACATCACGTCCCTGCCCGGTCATTTTTTCGAACCATTTTTTAGCCTCCCGCTCCATATTTTGAGATGCGGTTTTATTGGCACGTCTTGTCAAAGCAGAGATTGTGTCCCCTTATTGCGGGATTCTCATCAATACGGGCATGGGTAACCCAACCGTTCTGTTGGCATGATCCTTGAAAATAGGCAGGCTTTAAGGCCTATGAGGAGACGTTTGATATTCATCGCCTTTATAAAGGGGCACGGACCTGTCTTTCTCCTCTACGCCTACCTCTTCCTCAACCTTTCCAACCTCAAGTTCCAGCACCCAGGTTTCAACTTAATTGCTCCGTGCCTTTCAGCCATGTCCGGACCCAGCCCTCAAGGCCGGTGGGTGGCCTCCTCTGTCACAGAGGAGGATATCACAAAGCTCCGGGCAGCAAGATACGTGACTGCGGAAATCCTCCACAGGCTCCCTGCTAAAGGGCAGGTTATTCCTACTCCCAGATCTGGCGAGAGGGTCCTATTCATCTCCCACTTCCTCCGGGGGCTAGGGTTCGCCCTCCACCCCTTCGTTCGCGGACTCATGTTCTATTACGGGCTAGACTTCCATGATCTAGCTCCGGACTCCTTTCTTCATATCTCAGCATTCATTGTCATGTGCGAGGCCTTTCTCCGCATTCCCCCACACTTCGGCTTATGGCTCAAGACCTTTAATGTGAAGCCGAAGGTAATCGAGGGGAAGCAAGCGGAGTGTGGCGGTGCTACGGTGAGCAAGCTCACCAATACTCCTTGGCTTAAAGGTTCTTTCACGGAAACTTCCGACCTATGACAGCGGGAGTGGTTTTACATCACTGAACCCCGTGGAACCAAGTGGGCAGCTACACCTGCGTTCTGATCTGGCCCTCCACTACGGCTCGCATCATGGATTAATCAGGGGCTGGACTGGGGATCAATTGATGAAATGCGGATGCTACAAAGCCGCATCCGGAGCCTCCTCGGAAAGGAAACCGGCCTGATCAATGTAATCCAGGTAATGCTGGTCCGCCGGGTCCTGCCGTGCCACGGACGGCCCCTTCACATGTGGGAGTTCAATGCAGAAGGACCACAGACCCTTCAACACTTCTTCGGCATGACACACAGAGGAATGTGGAAGTTATTCTTCGGGACACGAAAACAGTGGCCAGATACCATCGAAGACATCAGCCTCGACTGCAACCATCCGGATACCACGGTAAGCACTCGACTCCTGAACACAGCCCTGTTATATATCCCGTAACAATAATGTACTGAGAAAACAATCTTTGAACAGGGCTGGATAAAGAAGGCGGAACGAATTAGGTGTTCGGCCCCTCCTCCCGAAGACTCAGCCGATCCTGTGTTAACAAGGATGCTGGCTCCAGCGCCGTATCAAGTGCCGGCGAAGGAGGACAAGGAGGAGAGCAAGAAGGCCAGAAGTGGCCTCCACTCTAAAGGTACACCAGACACTATGTTCGGGGAGATTGGAACTCCCTTTTCTGAAGACGAAAGAGAAGGAGAAGCTGACATCCCTTCTCCCCATGGGAAGAAAAGGAGCGCCTCCGAAGATTTGGAGGTGAAGGCTCCCAAGCGAGGGAATATGTCCCTCTCAGGCAGTTCGGGTTCGGAAGACGATGTCGTTGCACAGTTCCTTCGTAAGGACAAGCCTTTAGCCGAATCGTAAGCAAACAAGAGTGTCCTAAACATATCCCGTTCCTTTCAGGTTACAAGGGTAACATCTAATATATATTTCCAGTCCGGTGCGCAGTCTTCCTCAATAGTCCTCCTCCTCGGGGGATCTGCTTCCAGAGATGATGGAAAGCGAGACGCCTCCATAGGCCTCCTCGCCCAATAGATCGGATGACTTCCGAGGTGTCGTCCCGGAGGATCTCTCCCGATCAACAAGTGGTGCGGGGGACATTGAAGACAACACCCGAAGGTAAAACTTCGGTCTCCCAGGGTCCATGGTGTGCAGCCCCTACGAGGACCAACAATAAAGGCCCCGGACTATCCGCTTTACAGCCGGAGACGACTCTAGGGTCTAGTAAACATATCCCTTCAAAGGGAGCCCATACTCCCGCAGCCGCTTCCAGGAATCCGGAGGTGTCGGATACATTGATGGACATGTTGCAACATGCGTCCATCTAAGAGGAACATCGTACCTTAATGGGTACGGTAGTTGAGAGGATTCTATCCGCAAGAAGCGGATTAGATGAAGCCTTCACGTGCCTGCTAAGAGGCCTCGAGGTATGCAATGAGATATCTTCAATCGCACTCTACGTGCAAAATGCACCTGTGTATAGATAGTAGCCTCTGAGACTCTGGTTGGCGTCAAAAGGGAGGCGATCAGAGGATCAAAAAAGATATGCCCAGGAAATAACCTGATTAATTTTAACACAGGCTATTACATTCGTGGCGACTGCCCAAGCTACAGAAGTTGCAGACTTGAAGCAGGAACTTGAAGTGGTGGATGACGACATCACACTTATTAACAGGCAGCTCGACGAGGCACAAGGTATGCTTTAGGGCAGTCAGTATATGTATGTATAATAAAATGAGCATGAAGCGGAGAATTATATACTAAGATATGCATAAATGCAGATAGTGCTGCCGCGGTTGAGACCCTTCGGGTTGAACTCGCTTGGGCCAAGGAGCAAGCCAGGATGAGTAGTGCGGCTGCCGAGAAGGCAGCTGCTGAGTTAAAGGCCGAACAGGCTGCTTGGCGCCAGTGCGAGGAAAGAATAACTAGCATGGCACGCGAGCTAAAGGATGCCACTGTCTGATGCGAATTCCTCGATAAGGATAACAAAGCCAAAACGGCCGATCTCGACAAGGCCTTACAAGAGGCGAGAGAAGCACGGTCCGAGTCTAGAGCGGCTCGGGAGGAGATTCGGCAAGCTAGGGAGATAGCGGCCCGTAAGCCCTTCTTATTACAGACTTAATCCGGCAATCCGAAGTATGCCCCGCTTAATCAAATGTGGAGTTCTCCAGACGCATTCTTGGATGTGCCGAAGAGTGTCTCCGATGCGGTGCAGTTTTACCAAGCACAAGAAGGTCATGCAACGGAGAAGCTTTTCTGGTCGCAATTCAGCATGCCAAAGCGTCTGTTGTTGCTGAATGAACAGATGGCCCAATGGGCCGAGCTCCACAAGATATCCGGATCTGCCATGAAGGACGTCGTGGTCCAGCTATGGTCGACTGCGCCAATCCCAAATAGTTTTGGTGCAGCGACTTGTTGATGCGGTGCCGCATATCGACACTGTTAAGCGGTCAACGTGCATTGAAGGTGCATGGATGGCCCTTGCCCGCGTCAAGATGTACTGGGCGAAGAAGAAGGCCACTGATACTGCAGCAAAGAGCCCCCCGGGTGCAAGGACCATCACACGCCGGAGCATTATTTTGAAGATGTCCTAGAGGGTGCCCGCTTGATAGAGGGTCAGTGCTCGAAGGATATGATATTCGAGTGAATGTACCGAAATTGTAAAAACAATATTATGATATATGAAGGCTATGTTTTTTATACTTTTGCCTGAAAGTTTTGGTTCCTCCTGTGCGGTCATTTTTTTATAATCTGAAAGTTTACCAGTGGCCGCTCCGGCCCCTCGCATATAGTACGTGGGTGTTCGGAAAAGCACTTGATCACTCTTGACCCAACGTCTTGGTCCGTGAAGGTGTCAATGCGGCAAACTAGGCAATCAGACTATAGGGCTTTAACACTTTCACTTAGCCATAGGAGTTTGACGGTGGGTCCTTCCTGTAATACGGAGGGAATCTTGAAAGATTCTGATAAGTCATCAACTAGTTGACCACCTCTCGCCGCATCATGACAGTCAGTTTTCGGCTTTCTCTACTGAGGCGCTTGACCAGATGAACCGGAAACACAATCGCAGTAGTTCTCCCTTTACTACCATAGCCGATAGGACGGAACGTAAGGTAGTAAGCACAGGAGCCGGACAACCCAACTATTGACATAAGACATGATTCGGAGCTGATGCATATAAGGCCAAACTCGTGACGCCGAAGTGTGCTATAAAGTTGTTCGGACTTGTCGGCAACTCATATGTTGCCATATCGAGCCCCTGGCAATTTGTGCCGAGGTGCGTGCGTGAAACAACCGAAGAAGCAAAATTCAGTTATTAGAAAAAGCAAATACTAAATATGGACTATCCTCGCTGGAAACTGATTGACACGTCAAACGCGATCTTACAGATTATAACGCCGCTACCCGGGCTATTTAACATGCCGGGGGTCGGAGACTGAGGAAAATGGCACTTTACAGGTTTGAAATAAAGAGTGTGGTCTACAAAAAATCAGTTGGACCTCATGTCGCACGTCTGCGCTGCCTTGCCTCAGCGAAAGAATTCCTTGGCAAGAATAGCCTTTGGTTATCTATACGAAGCCGAACTCAGAAAGAGTCCGTAAGATGACCAGTCTTTGAGTCACCTATGGTAAAAGATATAAAAATAGTTAGAAAAAGGGGAAAAGGCTATGCGAGTGCGAACCACATTGTAGGCCTGTCCGTATTGTGCCTCCACCGATGACCAGGGTATTTTAAGTGCATAATTATGTATGCGCGGTACAAACTTCGCGGGTATATCAGGCGAATGACGGAGGCCGAACTGCTAATCCAGCTCTGAGATTGATCGGTCATGTTTAATAGAGACCGGCGGCTTGATGGCCGATGAGATACGTGGCTTGATGAGGCCGCTTTGTACTTCGGCTGCAGTAGCCGTAGTATGCTCCTCTGTACGAAGGGAGCATTCCATATTTCCGTTTATTGTGATGACGCCGCATGGACCGGGCATCTTAAGCTTCACATAGGCGTAGTGTGGGACCGCATTAAAACGAGCAAAAGCGGTACGCCCGAGCAGTGCATGGTAGCTACTGCAGAACGGGACAATATCGAAGGTCAAGCCCTTGCTTCGAAAGTTGTTCGGTGAACCGAAAACAACTTCCAATGTGATTGAGCCCGTGCAGTGAGCTTCTACGCCGGGTACTGCTCCCTTGAAGGTAGTTGTGGTGGGCTTGATTCTTGAAGGATCAATGCCCATTTTGAGTATAGTGTCTTGGTAGAGTAAATTGAGGCTACTGCCGTCGTCCATAAGGACTTTCGTGAGATGGAAACCATCGATAATTGGGTCAAGGACTAGAGCTGCCGAACCTTCATGACGGATACTGGCTGGGTGGTCCTTGCGATCAAAAGTGATCGGGCAGGCCGCCCATTGGTTAAATTTTGGGGCGACCGGCTCTATGGCGTAGGCGTCCCGTAGTGCGCGCTTGCGCTCCCCTGTAGGGATGTGCGTCACGTATACCATGTTTACTGTTTTTACTTCGGGGGGAAATTGCTTCTGACCCCCGGTGTTCAGTTGGCGAGTCTCTTCGTCATCGCTGTCACTGGGCGGCCCCTTCCCCTTGTGTTCGGCATTAAGCTTGCCGGCTTGTTTAAAGACCCAACAACTTCTGTTGGTATGATTGGCTGGTTTATCGGGGGTGCCATGAATCTGGCAGGGCCGATCCAGTATCTTGTCTAAATTGGATGGTCCGTCTCTATTTGCCTTCAATGGCTTTTTCCGTTGACCGGGTTTGGAGCCGCTGAATCCGGTGTTGACAGTCATGTCTTGCGTTCCTTTATTATTATTTCGACGCTTGTGTTTATTGCGCCGTGGCTTGCCGTTGCCGTCTCGAACTTTGAAAGTGCCCGGATCACTGGTGTTGTTGCTTCTACGAGCGAGCCAGCTGTCTTCTCCCATGAAAAAGCGGGTCATCAGAGTGGTAAGGGCTGCCATGGATTTTGGTTTTTCTTGACCGAGGTGGCGGGCGAGCCACTCATCCCGGAACCTGTGTTTGAAGGCCACAAGGGCTTCGGCTTCCGGACAATCGACAATTTGGTTCTTCTTAATTAAGAACCTAGTGTCGGTGTCAAAACCGGCGGATCTCGGGTAGGGGGTCCCAAACTGTGCGTCTAAGGCGGATGGTAACAGGAGGCGGGGGACACGATGTTTACCCAGGTTCAGGCCCTCTCGATGGAGGTAATACCCTACTTCCTGCTTGATTGATCTTGATGATATGAGTATTACAAGTGTTGATCTACCACGAGATCGTAGAGGATAAACCCTAGAAGCTAGCCTATGGTATGATTGTTGTTGTCCTACGTACTAAACACTCCGGTTTATATAGACACCGGAGGGGGCTAGGGTTACACAGAGTCGGTTACAAGGAAGGAGATCTACATATCCGTATTGCCAAGCTTGCCTTCCACGCTAAGGAGAGTCCCATCCGGACACAGGACGAAGTCTTGAATCTTGTATCTTCATAGTCCAACAATCCGGCCAAAAGATATAGTCCGGCTGTCCGGATACCCCCTAATCCAGGACTCCCTCAGTAGCCCCTGAACCAGGCTTCAACGATGATGAGTCCGGCGTGCAGTTTGTCTTCGGCATTGCAAGGCGGGTTCCTCCTCCGAATACTCCATACAAAATTTTGAACACAAGGATAGTGTCCGGCTCTGCAAAACAAGTTCCACGTACCACCGTAGAGAGAATAATACTTCCACAAATCTATCTGCTGACACACTCGATAGCATGACATCACACCATGGCCCGGTCATTATTCAAACCGTTTTTCTCAACCAGCCCCGGCGCATATTGCGAGGCGGTTTTCTTGGCACGTCTTGTCGAAGCAGAGATCGTGCCCTCTTATCACGGGATTCTCATCAATACGGACGTGGGTAACCCTACCGCGCCATCAATTACGGCGCTTGGGGAATAAGCGAGTTTACTAGGCAGGTGGGGCCGTACAGTTTCGTCCGCCTTTATAAAGGGATAAGGGTTCACCCTTTTCACCCACGCCTTCGTCCTCCTTGCTCATCCATTCTCGCGCGCTCGAGCTCCAACACCCAAGTCTGCGTCTTTCTCCTCAAACCGTTCCAAGCATGTCCGGAGCGCGAGGCAAGTGGATGAAATCCTCCGTCACGGAGGAGGACATCAAAAAGCTGCGGGGAGCCGGATACTTGGCCGCGGATATCGCGCATCGGCTGCCCAACGCGGGGCAGATCGTCCCTACCCCGGAATCTCATGAGAGGGTAGCTTTTTTCACCCACTTCGTCCGTGGACTGGGATTTCCCCGCCTCCCATTCGTCTGCGGCCTCATGTTCTACTACGTGCTGAATTTCCATGATTTGGCCCCAAACTTTATCCTCAACATCTCGGCGTTTATCGTCGTGTGCGAGGCCTTCCTTTGCATCCGGCCCCACTTCGGCCTGTGGCTGAAGACCTTCAATGTTAAACCGAAGGTAGTAGGCGGCCAGCAAGCGGAATGCGGAGGCGCCATGGTGGGTAAAATGCCCAACGTCACATGGCTCGAGGGCTCCTATGTGGAGACCATAAAGGGGTGGCAATCGGGGTGGTTCTACATCACCGAGCCGCACGACACCAACTGGGTGGCGGCCCCGAGTTCCGATCCGGAATCCCCATGCGGCTCACCTCCTAGAAAGAGAAGGGCCTGTCCTGGGGTTCCCCGATAGAGCTGACCGGACTCCAGACCTGCATCAAGAACATGATGATCAAGAAAATCAAGCTCGTCAACATGGTCCAGGTCATGCTCTTCCGCCGGATCCTCCCGTGTCAACAACGGGCATTCAATTTGTGGGAGTTCAACCCGGCCAAGCACCAGACGCTGCAAGAGCTCTTCGGCACGATGCACAAGGACGTCTAGAGGGTGCTGTTCAAGGGCGCCAAGGTACCTCCTCCCCTTACCGAAGACCGCGGACTCAGCGCAAAGGGCCATGCCAATCCGGTAAGTCTTTTATAAGATGTTCATTTTCCCCAGTTTGACCATGCGCGGGATCTAAACCCCTACGCCATTTTCCAGGACTGGGTCGAGGACAATGGAGCAGATTGACTCAGCCCCCTGCCCGAAGATCCAGCAGACGCTCTCCTAACGGAGATGCTGGCTCCGGCACCTTATGAGGTGCCGGAGAAGAAGACCAAGAAGAAGAACACGGGGACCCGAAAGGGTCTCCGACGCTCGGTTGTGTCAGACTCATCGTCCGAACTCTCCGAGGCGCACTCCTGCCACGAAAATGAGGAGGAGGAAGAAAGTCCCCCCCCCCCAACAGGGGGAGACAAGAAAAGGAAGGCTGCCCCAACCGGGGAGGCCGAAGGGTCCAAGAAGATAAGGACCCTCCTTCCGGATTGCTCCACGACCGCCGCCTACAGCGACGATGAGTGGCTGCCCAGGGACAAGCCCCTGGCGAAGTCGTAAGTATCCGGATACCATAGTAATTCACGATATGTTTCTATTGCACTGCTTCACCTTACGCTGAACATGATTATGCAGTCCGTCCCGAGCCCGTATCGACGTATCTTCGTCGGATGGTTCTTTGGACCCGTTAGATATGAATAGCTATACACTTCCGACCGCCTCCACCCCTTGCCCTTCGGAAAACGCCGAGGTGTTGTCTCAGAAGGCACCAGGACGAGGGGAGGTAGTCCTGGAGGCGCCTCAAGGCGACCTTCCGGACCCTGGGCGCATAGGGAGCAAGACTCCCACGGGCTCCAAGTTCGGACCCCAGCCGAACACTGCACCGGAACCTCCGGTGGTTTCGGCCTTCGGTAGGCGACCCCCTATTAAGAGGGGCAAGCCGCCCGTGCCGGTGACCTTTGTCCATCCAGAGGCACCGGACAACTTGCTGGAAGCGCTTCATGGCGCTTCCATCAACGAAGAGCACCGCACTATCATGACTGCGGTGATCGAGAAGGTTCAGTCCGCCAAAAGCAGACTAACTAAAGCTTGTGCCAGCATCCTAACAGGCTTTCAGGTATGTAATAGAAATATGGGAAAATATTACCGTATAGACAGTAGCCCACGATGCTCATTTGGCGTTCGCGAAGAAAAGCTGAATAGAGGATCGAATAATAATCACAGGAGTCTAGTCATAATATGTCTATGTGAATATGCAGGCTTCACTGCTGGCCGCTGCCGCATATACTACGGAGGTCGCTGCACTGAAGCAGGACCTTGAGCGGTCCGAGGAAGAGCTTGGCCTTGCCAAGAGGCAGCTCGAGGAGAGCAAAGGTAAGCAATACCTTGTCTATATGAAAAAAATATATTTGGTTGCAGAATAATAGGATCATCATGAATGTGCCAGGGGCCGCGACCGAAGTGGCGACCCTGAAGAAGGCGCTGTCTGAGACTGAAAACAAAGCGGCCCAGGAGCGCACCGAGCGAGAAAAACAAGAGACCCGAGTAGGTGATGTGCATCAAGAGCTCCAGGCTCTCGTCAAGAAGCACGAGGCCTTCGAGCTTGACTTTAAGACGCGAGAGTCTGAGCTTGCAAAGGCGCTCGATAGCGCAAAACATGCCAAGGCCGAAGCCCAAAAGGCCCTCCAGGAAATTGAGGCGGTTAAGAAGATAGCGGCGGGTAAGGCATTCATTATGCAAAGCAAGCACGTGAAAGAAAATTTCTTTTTACTTACCCGAGTTCGGAGCTCTCCAGGAGCGTTCGCAGATCTACCCCGCAGTGTGTCTGATGCCGCGGAGTTCTATCGGGGCGAGGAGGGGAGCTCGACGGAGAAGTTGTTCTGGTCTCAGTATACTGGGACCGAACACCCGATGACCTTGAGCGACCAGCTGAAGCAATTGGTCGAGCTTCACAAGGCCGCCGAACAGGCCATGAAGGGTCTCATAGTCCGGCTTTGGCCTGGTGAGCCCCTTCCTGAAAGTGCTAGTTATCGACTAGAGGGGGGGTGAATAGGCGATTTTTAGGAAAGTCTTCAAAACACGAATGTTTCGAAGACAAACAATAGAAATGACCTAATTGATATTCAATGAAGATAAACTACAACAAGCAAGCCATAGTCAAGTATGCAATAATGTGAACGGACAAGACTAATAGCAGCTATGTAGTAAGGATCAGGATGGAAGATAGTATGAAGCCAAACAACGATAGTAGTCAAGCAATGAAGTCAAACAAATAAGACATATAAGCAATGACTTCACGAAGACAAACTCAGGGTAAAGGAGGAAGGATAGAACCGATCACTTGTTGAAGACACAAGATTTGTTGGACCAGTTACAGTTTCTGTGACAAATGTACATCTGGTTAGGGAGGATGAGATTCAACTCATAAGACCGCATCTTCACCTTATTCCCCTTGAGCTAAGGACACACAGTCCTCACCCAATCACTCTGGTAAGTTTTCAAGGTAGACTTCGAACCTTCACAGATCGCGTTCACCGCAATCCACAATGACTCTTGGATGCTCGTAACGCGATGCCTAACCGGCCGGAGGATTCATAGTCCTCAAGTGTACTAAGTCTTCAGTCACACATGACGGAAAGACTTCAGTGATGCCTAACACTCTTTGGCTCGGTGTTTGGGCTTTGTCCTCGCAAGGATTCTCTCTCTCAAAGGCTTCGAGGTGGGTTGCTCTCAAACGACAAAAGCCGTGCACTAACTCGAGCAGCCACCAATTTATGGTGTAGGGGTGGGCTATTTATAGCCACTAGGCAACCCGACCTGTTATGTCCGAAATGACCTTGGGTCACTAAGGAACCGACACGTGTTCCAACGGTCGATTTCAAACACACATGGCAACTTTACTTGGGCTACAAGCAAAGTCGACTCATCCAGCTCTGGACAAGTTTTGCTCTCATTGTCTTCGTCGAAGATATAGGATTTGGGTTGAGCATCACTTGATCATTCTCGACTATGATCACTTGGACCCCACTTAACAAAGACGGTGGTTCCTACGACTCAACAAAGAAGAAAAGGAAACAACGAAGCGACACGATCTTCGCGCTCCATAGTCTTCACTCAATGTCTTCTCATGTCATAGTCTTCAATGTGAATATCTTCACATACCACCATTGTCGCCAATGTCTTCATACATTTTAGGGGTCGCCTCCGGTAGGTAAACCGAATCAATGAGGGACACTACCTGCGTTATCCTGCAATTCTCACAAACGCATTAGTCCCTCAACCACATTTGTCGTCAATACTCCAAAACCAACTAGGGGTGGCACTAGATGCACTTACAATCTCCCCCTTTTTGGTGATTGATGAAAAACTGGTTGAAGTTTTCAACGGGGATAAAATATGTGAAATTGTAAAGGATAGGGAATTGTCTTCATAAGTGGCAGAGGCTCCCCCTGAAGATGTGCATATAAGTAGTTTGCTTTTGGAATGCAAATGCACATGGCAGGTTGTACTTGTGGAGATCCTCTTCAACTCATGAAGATAATTCATCATGCATGAAATGATATAGCTAAGAGAATGACATGCATAATGAAAAATGGACGTCTGCAGAATGATCTAAGTGCGGAAGTTATAAATGCACATGCGGAATTTATCATCGCACCAGAGTAAAGCAAATAAGTAGCAGACGACCATCGAGTTTAAGTGTCACAACTCAAAGAACCAAATGTATCAAAAGCGAGAGTTGTAAACACTAAGAAAAATATTTATGCAACCGCCCTTATGAACCCGCTTGAAGACTATCAAACTCATATGCTTCTCCCACTTTTGTCAGTAAGGACCAAAAAGGTTTGAAGACATAGAGCATCTACTCGTCCTCTTCAGAAGTAGATGATGCAGCAGGGTTGCCGTTGTTGGTTGGCGGTGCAGAAGAGCTTGGTGCAGTGTCAATTCGATGCGTAAGTAGGGGCGGTGAAGTAGCATCATCTTCATCATCGATCACTCCGCATTGGCAGCTGTGCATGGAGGAAGAATAGTCGAGTCTTACGATGGAGTTCGTCGTGGGACTGCATTCCGTGGAGGAGTGGAGTCAAACTTGAAGCGTTCGGTGAAGCCATCATCTTGAAGATCTGCTTGACCGAAAGGTGGTCAAACTCTTCCATGAGCGCCGATGTGTCTCGTGAGTGACAAAAGCATTCTTGGTGGCAAGGTTTGAATGCGATTGGCGTCCACCAAGAGGCTTTGCATTTGGCGCTTGAGCCAGGAGTGATGCTTATCTTGCTTTTGATGCAGCGCCACAAGAAGTTCTCGATCATTGAGGACTCGAGAGCGCTTAGAGGCCTTTGGCCAATTGTGCTCTCGGTGGCTTCAAATCCGCACGATGAGGCAGACGTGTGTTCCCAGCCAGAGGATAGACACGAGATATTGCTGGGATGCCTTCCATGGGTTGAGAGAAGCTATGGTGATCTGCATTCTGAAGACTTAGTGGCGTTTTGGCAGGCTCAGGGTATATGGCTTCAACAGACATATCAACCTCTGGTAGAAAGATCAGATGATTGCGAGCAGAGGGTTGATAGTTGATAGCAGAGTGCATCTTGATGAGGCGCATGACCCATGGAGCATAAAACTTCAGACCAAACAGATCAGATTCAGACGCAGCCAATTGTCCGATGAAGAATTCTTGTGTGTTGAAGCTGATGCCATTGAGGATGTAGAAGACCAATGTCTTCATTGCTCCTTCAAGCTTTGCAGATGATGAATGCCCTTTGATAGGCCATAGAGTTCGCCTGATGATGTGATATATTGTGCGAGGCAGATACTTAAGGTCATCAACAAAGAAGTGATGAGGGTATTCAGCGTCATGTGGCAGTGGCTTCATCATGCTCAGCATCTGACTCATGTCGGGTTCTGGCTTATGAAATATGCTCTCCAGTGCATCGCGGTGGAGTTGACATCCAGGTTCAAACAGCTCTCCGGGAGTGGGTAGGCCTGTGAGCTCAATGAGGTCAAGAGCTTTGGCTTCATGATGAACATTTCCAGTCATCCACTCGAGAACCCATGTCTTTGTGTCTCTGTTGTAGCCGCGGATGTGGAGGGTAGCATAGAATTGAAGAACAAGTTCTTCATTCCAGTGCTCTTTATGCATGTGAAACCAAGCAGACCTGCATCATGAAAGCAATCAAGTGCTTCTTCTAAGCATGGCAGTCCGACAATGGCTTCAGTGTCGAGGCGCATATGAGGGAAAATGCGCCCTTGATCATACAGAACACATGAATAATAGATTCTTTGCTGATAGCTCCAGAACCGGTCAGATGAGATCCTTGGCCTTGTGTAGGGGTTCTTTGCACTGTCAAAGAAAGTGTTGTGGGCCTTGAAGCCATTTGCATTGAAAGAACTTGTTGAGGTGGCATTGCCTGGAAACCTTGGCAGTCTTGGCTTCGGCTTCTGGACCTGAGGCCTATGCTCAATATGATAGTCGAACTGAGGACCAGAGGCATGAGGCGGAGGGACCAGAACGGGCCATCTTATTGTGACTAGCTCGCCATAGTTGTATGCTTGCTCGATTGTGTAGGGCCTTGGTGGCGGAACTGGGCGATGGCGGCAGCAATCGAGGCTTCAGCTGCTCAGCAGATGCTTGGGAGCAGTGGCCTCATTGGCTTCAGGCACATTTCCTTGATGGCTTCAGGAGGCGGTTGTACAGGCTCCACATTGGCTTGACCATGACCACGTCATTGGCTTCATTGGTGTTGGAGGAGGCAGCCTCAATGTTTTCAACCTCCACTTGAGGAGCTGGAGGGTCGGGCACTGGCACGTTGATATCAGGTATAACTTCTTCAGTTACAGGGGGTGTAGAGACACGTTCTTCTTCTTCTTGGGTGTCTGCGGTGATGCAGCCAGTTGTCTTCAAGCAGCTTTAGCTTCGCACTCAGAGACATTCACAGTTGGAGTGGCTTCGAAAACACTTGTCGTGCAACAGGTTGGTGGTGCACTTCTCCTTCTGGAACGCTCGAAAGAGGTACTTGAGGCCTTTGACCTTTGCGAAGCCTGCGAAATGCTGGCGACGCCTTTGGAGAAGGGGTTGGCTGGGCCTCAAACTCTTCCTCTTCTTCTTGCTGTTGTTGTTGTGGAGTGACTTGTTGTTGGGGAGGGACTTGTTGTTGGGGAGTACTAGGGGAGTCTTGTTGTTGCGGGCGATCAGCCCATGAAGCATCCTGAGCAATTGGCGTCAGAGGACGACCAATGCTGATGAGTTCGCTGTTAAATTTAACAGGCAATGATACCACATTGTACTTGATTTGAGGAAGAACTTCATCATCTTCAACATTGTCATGGTGACCAATGTCTTGGCAGATGATGGGATCACCTTTGGAATCTCTTCGACTTGTGAGCCTCTGTGGAAGCAGGCTCATGAACAGTCATGCAAAGTTCTTGGGTTGCAGACGCGGGACGAACCACAGAAATGGGTTCAACAACCAAGGGCTCTGTGGGAGCAGCCCGATTCTTCTTGGTCTTAAGCTTCTTGGAGGGAGCATCATCAGAAGCGTCAAGATTTTCTCTTTTTCTGGCTTCAGCGTCGGCAGCCCTCGTCTTCTTCTGTTCAGAAGCGGTTGACCGGACCTTTGGCTTCGAGCCAGTCATGCTGCTTGGGAAGACTATGCGGGGTTCTTCCTGCCTTGAAGGTGCAGCTTGGTCAGTTGAAGACTTCTTTTTCTTTGCAGCCATCCTGGGGTCGATGCCAGGACGGCCAAGAGCCTTGCGCTTCTCAGCCTCATTGTAGGCAAGCACGCACTTGTCGGCCCGGAGCCTTCATGCGCTCACGAGAGCCTCCGGCTTCTTCACGCTTCTTGACAAAGGCTTCCTTGAGGTCATGCGCATGACCTTGAAGTTTTTGACGTCTTGCACGCTGAGTGCAGCCATATGCTTCTTGAACCGAGCCTTCTCATAGTCAATCTTGTGCTTGGTTCAACAATCCGCTGAGCAAGAGCTAGCTCAGAAGCAATGGCTCCATTGAAGGAGACGCTGAGGCCAATAGGAAGTTGCAGATCTTCAAAGCTGATGTTTGGTGTGTCAAACCACTCATCAATGAAGTGATGGATGATTGCCACATCAAAGAGAGGCAAGTTGTTGAAGATTTCTGCTTATTCTTTGCTCTTGATAAGTTGCTCAAGAGCATCATCTGCAAGATCATCATCACTTGACAGATCAATGTGCTCTTCACGCAGAATGGTAGCAGGAGTCAATGTCAGTTCAGTATTCTTGACAATTTTCTTTCTCTTCTCCGTCTTCTTGGAGATGCGGGATTGATCTTCAGACTGTGCACTGGCTTCAGGAGGTGCAGTGGCCAGTGGCTTCACATGTGAAGCTTTTGGAGGAGCAGCTGACTTTGGAGCCTTGACTTTCTTAAGCTTCTGCGGCTTTGGAGCAGGAGTAGGAGCTGGAGCTGGGGCTTCATCAGACTCGATGTCGCCATCGAGTGATCCACTTTGGCACCTTGGACCAGGTGTAGGTGATGAGGCCATCAAGGTTTGAAAAGGGACCGATGACATTGGGTTCAGCATCACGTGAGCCGTCAGCACGGGGAGCAGAGGGACCAGGGTTGAAGTCTAATCCCAATGACTTCTTGTTTTCCTTTGCAGAAGCCTTTGCATGCTGGAAGTTGTGCTCGTAGAGATTATCGTCACGACACCAGAGCAAAGACGTTGGGTCGGCATTCTCAGGCTGAGGTCCACGGACCATGCAAGGATAGAAACCTTGTGCAATAGCTTCAATCATGTTCTTGGGAGGAAGGCCTCGAAAGAGAATATCACCCCAAGGGCTTCTGATAGCATTCTTCTCGGCATATTCCTGTGTGACGAAATTGTACTTGAACCTTTATTCAGCCCAATATCGATTTAATCCATTGGATTCGCGTCTTGCGCTGATTGTAAGTCTCTTCGGATCTGTTTTGTACAGCTCTGCGAGGTCATCAGGCAGATCTTTTGAGGTTCCCTCACGACGCTGTCTGCCGCCCTTCCTGACTGATTTCTCTGAAGCCATGAATTTCAAACTGAATGGCTTCACGTTCAAAGGCTTCAAGGGCTTGCGTTTCTTTGAGCAGACGAGGCGGCTTGGGAGAGTTAGTTTGATCTTTGTAAGAATTCTCGCAAGCGAATGCGTACTATGAGAACCAAGGGATTCTCCCACGGACATGTACCTGTGATGTGATTAGAGATGCGAGGGAAGGGAAGAGGTCATATGCATTCTCAGAAGATTTTGAAGATAAATCGGTTTGAAGACATTGACCTCATGATGCGAAGACATTCACTTATATGCTGAGAGTTGGTTCCAGATTTGTACGAATCCGTGAATAAGTACAAGTGAGGAATCTAACCAGTTGTGAAGCTTAAGTGAATATACTAGGCAGTACGAGATGCAGACAGAATAGATCTAACATAGTATGGGCAGAAACCAATTTTGGCAAGTAGGATGAATCTTGAAGATCAAAAAGATGGTAAAAATAGAGTTATATTTACCGCTTCGAAGAACTACTAGACGGGAGGAAAGGAGGCCGAGCAGTTCAATCCACCGTGCCCTAACTTGGCGACCGAGGACACCTACGGCGGCGGCGGAGATGAAGATGTTTGCAGCCGGCGTGAAGACGGCGTCGGAGAGGTCGCGGCAGCTAAGCGCTTCATCGCCGACGTCGTCGAGAGCTAGCGGTGGCGCTAGGGTTTTGACGAGGTGGAGAGGTGGAAGAAGATTTTCTGTACCGCAGGGGACAGGTATTTATAAGGGGGTGTGCGGCATAGCGCAATTACGCAGGTGCCCCTGGCGGTTCACATCTGAGGGGCACGTGGCACGCATGCAACATACTCTGAGATGTCCCACGTTCCCACGCTCGCCAGGTTTGTCGGATGGTCGTTCCGGCTTCTCCGAATTCAACGATGAAGGATGAAACATTTAAAACAGACTTAAAGTTTGTCTCTGTGTCTTCTGGCGACAAGGGCCTTGAAGAATACATTCGACGATTTCAATAGAATGCATATGATTTGGACGAGATAGAGTTTGAGATAGAAAGCATAGAGAGATTAGGGTCCGATCACATTCACTTAGTTCAAAAGATTCAACTTGAAGACATAGCTATAAGTGAATGCTGTAGAGGACAGAACAATACATATATATATATCAGACAACAACCAAATCAACATAGTGAAGAAAATCATGAAGATAAGTTGAAGTTGAAGACAAATCAAATGCGAAGATATTGCAGAAATAACGCCATGAGTGAAACACTTCAAACAAAGAAATTTGATGGTGGCGTTACCCACCGTATAGGAAGTATTAGACCCAGACACGGCGCACAATTATCGTGGCGCTCTGAAGTCAAATTCCACGTTAATGTATTCACACTCAGAATGTAAGTCTTCATTGATTGAAGATATACGTTACTTCGTGTGTTGCACATCTAAGTCATCAACATGCATAAGTGTTAGGATGTGTGCTTGATCACGGGACATTTGAGGATTCCAAGATATTTAGCTCACACCGTAACTTGCAAAACCTTTTCTCATCCAAGGGCTCTGTGAAGATATCGCGATTGCTCTTCAAGGTTGACATGAATGATGTCAATATCTTTCTTCATGACATGATCCACGAGAAAATGATGACGAATTTCAATGTGCTTTGTCTTCGAGTGTTGGACTGGATTGTTGGCAATCTTGATGGCGCTTTCGTTGTCGCAGAAGAGAGGTACTTGTGTCGATTGATGCCATAGTCCTTGAGAGTTTGCTTCATCCATAGAAGCTGAGCACGACAAGATCCAAAGAAGAATGTATTCAGATTCAGCAGTTGAGAGTGATACACAGTTCTGCTTCTTTGAAGACCAACAGACAAGTGATCGTCCCAGAAAGTGACATGTGCCTGATGTAGACTTGCGATCCACCTTGTCACCAGCATAATCAGCATCCGAAAATCCAACCAAATCAAATTTTGAGCCCTTTGGATACCATAATCCGAGTGTTGGGGTGTGAGCCAAATATCGAAGAATTCGCTTCACGGCTAAGTGATGCGATTCCTTTGGTGCCGCTTGGAATCGAGCACACATGCAAACACTAAGCATAATATCTGGCCTAGATGCACATAGGTAAAGTAAGGAACCAATCATGGAGCGGTATACCTTTTGATCGAACTCTTTACCATTGTCGTCGGGACCCAAGTGGTGTTTGGCTGGCATTGGCGTCGTGTATCCTTTGCACTCTTGCATTCCAAACTTCTTCAGACAATCTTGGAGGTATTTTTCTTGAGATATAAAGATGCCATTCTTTCTTGTGAATTTGAAGACCAAGGAAGAACTTGAGCTCTCCCATCATGGACATCCGATATTGTTCTTGCATCATGTATCCAAATTCATCACTATACTTACGGTTGGTGCAGTAGAAGATAATGTCGTCCACATATATTTGGCATACAAACAGTTCACCATCATATGTCTTCGTGAAGAGTGTGGGATCAAGGGATCCAGGTTTGAAGCCTTTGCTCTTCGTGAAGTCTTTGATTGTATCATACCAGTAGCGAGGAGCTTGTTTGAGGCCATACGATTGCTTTATTTAGCTTGTACACCATACCGGGATGTGTTGGATCTTCAAAGCCGGTGGTTGAAGCGACATATACTTCTTCTTCAATCTTGCCGTTGAGAAATGCACTCTTCACATCCATTTGATAGAGCAAGATGTTGTGGTGGTTAGCATAGGCTAGTAGTATGCGAATGGCTTCAAGCCTAGCTACAGGAGCAAATGTTTCATCGAAGTCAATTCCTTCAACTTGAGTATATCCTTGAGCCACAAGCCGTGCTTTGTTTACGGCGACTTGACCATGCTCATCTTGCTTGTTTCGATATATCCATTTGGTGCCAATAATGTTATGCTTGCGAGGTCGTAGGCGCTTGACAAGTTCCCAAACATTATTCAGCTTGAACTGTTGAAGTTCTTCTTGCATAGCTTGAATCCATTCTGGTTCCATAAAAGCTTCAACAACTTTCTTGGGTTCTGATATTGACACAAATGAAAAGTGCCCACGAAATTTGCTAGTCTGTGTTGCTCTTGAGCGAGTAAGCGGACCAGGTGCATTGATGCTACCGATTATCTTCTCAATCTGTACTTCATTTTACCTTTCGAGGATGAATCGAAGACTTTGCTCTTGGCCGATCATTGTCATCATTGGGAGGATTGTCTTCGGTGAGCATTGTCTTCGTGGTGGTTAGGTGCGAAATGATAAGTTCCTCTTGATGTGCTTGAAGGCATGATTTCACCGGTTCCCATTAGCTTGATAGATTCGCTGGGTGGAGCTTCGTCAAGTGTACTTGGCAGGAACTCTCTTTGTGAACCATTGGTTTCATCAAATCGCACATCTACAGTTTCGACGATTTTGTAGAGATAGAGATTGAAGACTGTAAGAGTGTGAGTCCTTTCCGTATCCAAGCATGAAGCCTTCGTGAGCTTTGGGTTCAAATTTTGACTTGTGATGGGGATCCTTGATCCAGCACCTAGCCCCAAATACTCTGAAGTAGCTGACATTTGGCTTCTTGCCAGTAAGGAGCTCATAGGATGTTTTGTTCAGAAGCTTATGGATATAAACATGGTTGATGACATGACAAGCTGTATCAATGGCTTCAGGCCAGAACTTTCTTGGTGTCCTGTACTCATCGAGCATTGTTCGAGCCATCTCAATGAGGGTTCTGTTCTTGCATTCCACGATGCCATTTTGCTGAGGTGTGTATGGAGCTGAGAACTCATGAGTGATTCCCATGGTATCCAGATAAAGATCAAGACCGGTGTTCTTGAATTCGATTATCGTTATCACTTCGATATGCTTGATCTTGACGCCATAATTGTTCATTGCTCGATTGGTGAAGCGTCGAAGACATCTTGCACTTCGATCTTGTAGAGAATTATGTGCACCCATGTGTATCTTGAGTAGTCATCAACAATGGCCGAAGCCATAGAGACAAGCAGTTGTTGTGAGGGTAGAGTAATGAGTAGGACCAAACAAATCCATGTGTAACAGCTCGAAGGTTTGAGATGTCGTCATGATTGTCTTCGAGGGGTGCTTTGCCCTAGTCATATTTCCAGCTTTGCATGCACCACACAAATGATCCTTCTTGAACTTGACACCTTCGATGCCTATGACATGCTTCTTCTTGGCGAGTGTGTGTAAGTTCCTCATGCCAGCATGCCCCAGCCTTGATGCGAGCCAAGATTCTCAAGCTTTTGCAAGAAGACATACGGCAAGTTGTGGACCTCTTGAGAAATCTACCATGTATAGATCATCTTTCCTATACCCTTCAAGGACTAGAGACTTGTTAGATTCCATTAGTACAAGGCAACGATATTTTCCGAATATCACAATCATGTTAAAGTCACAAAGCATTGAGACAGACATCAAGTTGAAACCAAGGGAATCAACAAGCATCACTTTATCCATGTGTTGATCCTTTGAGATTGCAACTCTACCTAGACCCAATACCTTGCTTTTACCAGTGTCAGCAAATGTGATGTGACTCTTGTCTGATGGACGTAAGGTTGACTCCATGAGAAGACTTCGATCACCAGTCATATGATTAGTGCATCCACTGTCCATAATCCATTCTAAAGCATGAGGTGTCATACCCTTGGCACTGCGTGCCATGAAGCAGTAGGTGGGAGCAGGGTCGTCCTTGTCATCAGCTTCAGCGCCGGTGTAGAAGTCATTGTCTTGATGTTGAAGATGGACTTGGCAACATAGGTCATGGCTAAAGCCAGACTTACAACGCCGAGGTTGGACTCCTCTTCAGACTCCACCTCCACCTCCTCGAGCGGACTCCTCCTCTGAATCCATTTCCTTGCCAACAAAAGCACGAGCCTTGCCAGATGAGCTCTTCTTATGAGATGAAGACTTTGATGAGGACTTGGAAGAAGACTTTGAAGATTTCTTCTTCTTCTTGTCATCAGAATCATATTATTTGCTCTTCTTCTTCTTCTTCTCATTGTCCCACTGTGGACACTCAGAGATATAGTGTCCAGTTTTATTGCACTTGTGACAGGTTCTCTTCTTGTAGTCATGAGTGGAAGCTTCATCATTTCTTGAGCTGGATCGTGAAGACTTTCTGAAGCCTTTCTTCCTAGTGAACTTAGGAACTTCTTCACAAGCATAGCAAGTTCCTTTCCAATGTCTTCGTGGATCATCGTAACCATGATCAGATTCTTCTTGGATGAGGAAACAGCTTTTGCCTTCAAAGCGCGAGTTCAGCCATAGTTGGGACCATAGATATCTCTTTTCTCAGAAAGCTGGAACTCATGTGTGTTGAGCCTCTCAAGTATATCAGACGGATCGAGTGTCTTGAAGTCAGGGCGTTCTTGTATCATGAGGGCAAGGGTGTCAAAGGAGCTGTCAAGTGATCTCAGTAGTGTCTTGAGGATTTCATGCTTGGTGATCTCAGTGGCGCCGAGAGCATGAAGCTCATTTGTGATGTCAGTGAGGCGATCAAACGTGAGCTGGACATTTTCATTGTCGTTTCTCTTGAAGCGGTTGAAGAGGTTGCGAAGAACATTGATCCTTTGATCTCTCTGGGTTGAGACGCCGTTGACCTTGGATAGCCAGTCCCCGGACTAGCTTCGGCGTTTCAGAGCACTCACACGGCCATCTTGTCCTTTGGTCGGATGACCACAGATGATGTTCTTTGCGGTGGAGTCCAGTTGAATGAACTTCTTGACATCGGCCAGGGTGACACCTTCACGGTTAGGAACGCCGTTCTTGACGACATACCGTAGGTCGACATCAATGGCTTCAAGATGCATGCGCATCTTATTCTTCGATGAGGGATAGTCGGTTCCATCGAGCAGCGGGGCAAGCAGCGGAGACTTTGATTATCCCTGCGATCGACATAGCTAAAACTCCGGTGGTTAAACCGAATCACCACGAACCGGGGAGTACCTTGCTCGATACCAATTGAAAGTGCTAGTTATCGACTAGAGGGGGTGAATAGGCGATTTTAGGAAAGTCTTCAAAACACGAATGTTTCAAAGACAAACAATAGAAATGACCTAATTGATATGCAGCGGAAGATAAACTACAACAAGCAAGCCATAGTCAAGTATGCAATAATGTGAACGGACAAGACTAATAGCAGCTATGTAGTAAGGATCAGGATGGAAGATAGTATGAAGCCAAACAACGATAGTAGTCAAGCAATGAAGTCAAACAGATAAGACATATAAGCAATGACTTCACAAAGACAAACTCAGGGTAAAGGAGGGAAGGGATAGAACCAGTCACTTGTTAAAGACACAGGATTTGTTGGACCAGTTCCAGTTGCTGTGACAACTGTACATCTGGTTAGGAGGCTGAGATTCAACTCAGAAGACCGCGTCTTCACCTTATTCCCCTTGAGCTTAGGACACACAGTCCTCGCCCAATCACTCTGGTAAGTCTTCAAGGTAGACTTCCGAACCTTCACAGAGTGCGTTCACCGGCAATCCACAATGACTCTTGGATGCTCGAGAACGCGGCCTAACCGGGCCGAGAATTCACAGTCCTCAAGTGTAATAAGTCTTCAGTCACACAGACGGAAAGACTTGATGATGCCTAACACTCTTTGGCTCTGGGTGTTTGGGCTTTGTCCTCGCAAGGATTTCTCTCTCTCAAAGGCTTGAGGTGGGTTGCTCTCAAACAACAAAAGCCGTGCACTAACTCTGAGCAGCCACCAATTTATGGTGTAGGGGTGGGCTATTTATAGCCACTAGGCAATCCGACCTGTTATGTCCGAAATGACCACAGGTCACTAAAGGCCGACACATGTTCCAACGATCAGATTTCAAACACACGCCAACTTTACTTGGGCTACAAGCAAAGTGACTCATCCAGCTACGGACAAGTTTTGCTCTCATTGTCTTTGCTTTCGAAGACATAGGATTTGGGTTGAGCATCACTTGAGTCATTACGACTATGATCACTTGGACCCCACTTAACGATGCGGTGGTTCCTACGACTCAACAAAGAAGAAAAGGAAACAACGAAACGACACAATCTTCGCGCTCCATAGTCTTCACTCAATGTCTTCTCATGTCATAGTCTTCAATGTGAATATCTTCACATACCACCATTGTCGTCAATGTCTTCATACATTTTTAGGGGTCGTCTCCGGTAGGTAAACCGAATCAATGAGGGACACTACCTGCGTTATCCTGCAATTCTCACAAATGCATTAGTCCCT
This sequence comes from Aegilops bicornis, assembly GCA_021605145.1. Classification (NCBI taxonomy): domain Eukaryota; kingdom Viridiplantae; phylum Streptophyta; class Magnoliopsida; order Poales; family Poaceae; genus Aegilops; species Aegilops bicornis. The sequence goes on along the minus strand of CM038671.1, from coordinate 271,380,121 downwards.
CAACCACATTTGTCGTCAATACTCCAAAACCAACTAGGGGTGGCACTAGATGCACTTACACTTCCGAACAGCTACTTCAGCCTGGTGAGGCGACTTGTGGATGCCTGCCCACGGCTGGAAGTCATAAAGCGATCCGTCTGCATCGAAGGTGCACGTAGGGCTTTACCCGTCTTGGAAGTGCACGGTGAAAGCGAAGATGGGCCGAGAAAGCTGGTGAAGGAGGGGCCGCCCTTGAGGGCAAGGAGCATCGCCACCCGAAATGTATTATGACGGTGTCTGAAGGGTGCCCGCCTTGTGGCGGAGGAGTGTACCAAAGATGTAATTTTTGAATGAACTTGCTCATGCGATCCTGTAATATGAAAACTAGTTCATTTGCGCTATGCAACACTTTTTGAATTTAAAATATTACCTTCTGTGCGGCCGTTTATCAAATTTGAGAGTTGGCCGGTCGGCTTCTACCCCATGCAGCTAATCTTTGGGGTGTTCGGGATAAATATGAGCACTCTTTTTCCCATTTTGGGTCCTCCGAGGAGGTGCTCGGCCAACGAACTAGGCAATCGGACTATAATGCTTTATCACTCTCACTTAGCCATAGAAGTCTACAATTTTAAATTTTGGCGAAGCCCCTAGTATTCGGAAGGCCGAATTTGGGGCGCTATATACGCCTAAATCGAACAAGGCCGACTCCTCGCCTGAAGCGGAAAAAGTCTTTAAAGGCTTGAGACCTCTCAAACAGTGACCAGCTCTCGCCTCATCATGACAGTCAGTTTTGGCTTTCTCTATTGAGGTGCTCGTCCGGAAGAACCAGGACACAATCGCAGTAGTTCTCCCAGTGCTATCTTAGACGATATAGCGGAACGTAAGGTACCAAAACATGGGAGCCGGGCAAACCCAACTATTGACCCAAGACATGATTCGGAGTTGATGCATATAATGCTATAAGTTCGGGTGCCGCCTTTGTCGAAAGTGTTCGGACTTCTCACGCTGTATTATGGGGTATACGAAAGCCCCTGGCGTACTGGCCGTACCAGAATGTACGGGTGCTAATTGTCGTAAATACACATATATAAAAAAGAATAGATAATGCAATAATAGACTAGTGTTGTGCATTGTTATTCAAAGAATACGTCGAAGCGTACTGATACAAGTAGTGCAATAAGCAAAAAATAGGACTTTTGACATGTCCTATCCAAGGGCAAGTCATGGATTTGGTATTTAAAGCGGGTATTTTCGCTCGTTATCGGAGACCACAGGGATTCCATTCTATGATGTAGCTTCCTGCCTCCTTGGTTGTTGTATTATCGTCCGGCAATCGCCTTTGCCGGATAGGGCTTCCAGAGAGTAAGGTCCTGAAAGAGAGAAAATGATAAAGGTATTCAGCCCCTAGGGCGGTTGAGCCACACTATGGGACGTGGCATGGTCGTGCCCCCGCCTATGCCCACGGTATTTTCAATGCGTAATTATGTACGCGTGGCATTGATTTCACCGTTTGACTAGGACTAGGGCCGGGGCGGAATTGCTAGGCGAGCTCTGAACGTGCCAGGCGATCCTGTTGCGGGTTACTCCGAACTCGCTTGACGGTGTCCGGGGGCTTTATCGCCGAATTGGTGGATTGCCTTAAGAGGCTTCTTTGTGCTTCTACTGCGAGGGCCGTAGTGTGCTCCTCCGTGCGGAGCGAGCGCTCTGTGTTTCCATTGAGTGTTTTGACCACCCTAGGTCCTGGCATCTTGAGCTTGAGGTATGCATAGTGTGGTACCGCATTGAATTTTGCAAATGCGGTTCGCCCGAGCAGTGCGTGATAGCCGCTGCGGAACGGGACGATATCGAAGATTAACTCCTCGCTTCGGAAGTTGTCCGGAGATCCGAAGACCACTTCCAGTGTCATTGAGCCCGTGCAATGGGCCTCTACACCTGGGATGACGCCTTTAAAGGTCGTTTTTGTGGGTTTGATCCTCGAGGGGTCTATACCCATTTTGCGTACTGTATCCTGATAGAGCAGGTTCAGGCTGCTACCGTCGTCCATAAGGACTCGAGTGAGGTGAAATCCGTCAATGATGGGGTCTAAGACCAATGCGGCAGATCCGCCATGACGGATACTAGTGGGGTGGTCCCTGCGATCGAAGGTGATCGGACAAGAGGACCATGGGTTGAACTTTGGGGCGACGGGCTCCATCGCATATACGTCCCTTAGTGCACGCTTCCGTTCCTTCTTGGGGATGTGGGTTGCGTATATCATGTTCACCGTCCTCACTTGTGGGGGGAACCTCTTTTGTCCTCCTGTGTTCGGCGGCCGGGGCTCTTCCTCGTCGTCACTATGCAACCCCTTGTCCTTGTTTTCGGCATTTAACTTGCCGGCCTACTTGAACACCCAACATTCTCTGTTGGTGTGATTAGCTGGCTTATCGGGGGTGCCGTGTATTTGACACGAGCAATCGAGTATGCGGTCCAAACTGGACGGGCCCAGAGTACTTCCTTTAAATGGTTTTTTCCGCTGACCGAATTTAGAGCCATTGAATCCGGCATTGACTGCCGTATCCTCGGCATTATCGCCGTTGTTGCGGCGCTTGTGTTTGCTACGACGTGGTCTGCCGTTACTATCCTTGGTATCTGAAGTGCCAAGGTTCCTTGATATGTTGTTGCTGCGAGCCAGCCAGCTATCTTCTCCCACGCAAAAGCGGGTCGTGAGTGTCGTTAGGGCTGCCATAGACTTGACTTCTCTGGCGAGGTGCGGGCGAGCCACTCATCACGGATGTTATGCTTAAATGCCGCTAAGGCCTATGCATCCGGACGATCGACAATTTGATTTTTCTTGGTTAGGAACCGTGTCCAGAATTGCTGGCGATTCCCCATTTCTTTGAGTTATATAGCTCAAGTCATCGGCATCCGGTGGTCGCACATAAGTGCCCTGGAAGTTGTCAAGGAATGCTTCTTCCAGATCCTACCAACAGCCAACGGAGTCTGCTGGCAAGCTATTCAGCCAATGTCGAGCTGGTCCTTTGAGTTTTAGTGGGAGGTACTTGATGGCATGTAGATCATCACCACGGGCCATGTGGATGTGGAGGAGGAAATCCTCGATCCATACCACGGGATCTGTTGGTACCATCATATGATTCGATATTTACGGGTTTAAAACCCTCTGGGAATTCATGATCCATTACTTCGTCAGTGAAGCATAGGGGGTGTGCGATGCCTCTGTGCTGGGCTATATCACGATGCAGTTCATATGAGTCTTGCCTGCTGTGTTCGGCCCGGCCGGATTTACTTTTAGTGTATCCGGCGTGACGGTCATCATCCCGCGTAGGTGCGCATCCCCGTGATCCGTAGATCGATCTTGCGTGTTTTGCCCTGTTTTCCAATACGTCTCGCAGGTCCCGCGTGTTGCCACGGGCCTTGGTATTTTTGTTTGATTGGCGGCGGGGTGCAGGCTAAGCTTCAGGCTAAAATGCCTCTCTGCCCCGCCACGAGGTGGCTGATCAGCCGCATCGTACGCTGGTGATGTAGGTTTCAATGCTTCCTCCTCGAGTCGGGGTAGCAACCTGCGCTTTGGGCAACTCTTGGAGGGGCGTTCGAGTTCGTATTCCTCGGCCGCAAGGACTTCAGTCCATTTGTCTGCTAGCAAATCTTGATCAGCTCAAAGCTGTTGTTGCTTTTTCTTCAGGCTATTTGCCGTGGCAATAAGCCGGCGCTCGAAATGCTCCTGCTCGATGGGATCCTCAGGTAAGATAAATTCTTCATCGCCGAGGCTCACCTCGTCTTCGGAGAGGGGCATGTAATTGTCATCCTTCGTTTCTCCATCTGCTGCCTGTTCTGGAGGGCTAGCTTGTTCATCCTCTTGCTCTAAATCTAGCTGGAGGGGATTGTCATCGTCTTCAGCACTATCGGAGTGTTATTGTCTCTTGTGCCGGTATCATTGCTTTTGCTATGGCGGGACTTAGAGCGGCGCCGCTGAAGTCGGTGCCTGGGTTGCTTCTTGGAGGGGTCATCCCCCGCTGTCTTGTCGCCATTGCCTTCTTTGGCGGTATCCACCATATATATATCGTATGATGAGGTGGCGGTCCAGCGCCACAATGGCGGTGGTTCCTGTTAAATCGTCTCTGCATCGTCGTCCATACCGTCGATGTCTTTCGAGTCGAAATCGAGCATGTCGGTTAAATAAATCGGCGATGGCTACTAACTGGGTGGTGGGTGGGGAGCGAATTTCTTCGCCGTCCGCATCCCATTCTAGCCGGACATAGTTCAGCCAAGGTTCTCCTGACAAGGAGAGAGACCTTAATGAATTTAGCACATCGCCGAAAGGCGAGTGCTGAAAGATATCCGCGAAGGTGAACTCCATGATCGGCGCCCAATCGGATTCGATAGGCACGGACGCAGGCGGCTCGGAGTCCGTGGCCGGAGATGAATCCAGTGGTTCGGCATCACGGCTCTCGTGAGGGGTAAGGTCAGTATCCGGCTCTATCTCCACTGAGAGCACGACCTCCATGGCGGGGTCTATCCACCCATCCTTGGATGGCGCAGTTTGCTCCGGATTGAAGGCCAGAGCGGTTGCCGATGTGATCTCCCGAACACTGTCCGACGACAGAGCTATATCATGCTCGTCGTGATCGTGCGGCGCACCTGGCATGGGCTCGAATCCGTCAAAGATCAAGTCTCCACGGATGTCGGTGGTGTAGTTCAAGTTTCCGAACCTGACACGGTGGCGGGCGTAGCTCTCGATCTGCTCCGGATGGCCAAGCGAGTTGGCCCTTGCGGTGCCGAATACAAAGATCTGTCCGGGGAGGAAGACCTCACCCTGGACTGCATCATTACCAATGATCGAAGGAGCCATCAAGCCTTACGATGACGACACAGTGGAACTCTCAATGAAAGCACCAATTTTGGTGTCAAAACCGGCGGATCTCGGGTAGGGGTCCCCGAATCGTATGCGTCTAAGGCGGATGGTAACAGGAGGCGGGGGACACGATGTTTACCCAGGTTTGGGCCCTCTCCATGGAGGTAATACCCTACTTCCTGCTTGATTGATCTTGATGATATGAGTACTACAAGTGTTGATCTACCACGAGATCGTAGAGGCTAAACCCTAGAAGCTAGTCTATGGTATGGTTGTTGTTGTCCTACGGACTAAACCCTCCGGTTTATATAGACACCGGAGGGGGCTAGGGTTACACATAGTCGGTTACAAGGAAGGAGATCTACATATCCGTATTGCCAAGCTTGCCTTCCACGCCAAGGAGAGTCCCATCCGGACACGGGACGAAGTCTTCAATCTTGTGTCTTCATAGTCCAACAGTCCGGCCAAAGGATATAGTCCGGCTGTCCGGATACCCCCTAATCCAGGACTCCCTCACCTAGTCCAGAGCTTCCTGGCTGACTCTCCGGCCTCCTGGATGATGTGACTTAGGTCATTGGCGTCTGGTGGCCGGGCATATGCACCTTGGAAGTTATCGCGGAAGGCGTCTTCCAGGTCCTCCCAGCTGCCAACGGATTTTTCAGGCAGGCTATTCAACCAGTGCCGAGCTGGTCCCTTGAGTTTTAATGGGAGGTATTTGATGGCATGAAGATCATCACCGCGGGCCATATGAATATGGAGAAGGAAATATTCGATCCATACTGCGGGGTCCGTTGTCCCATCATATGATTCGATGTTCACGAGTTTAAACCCTTCTGAGAATTCGTGCTCCATTACTTCATTAGTGAAGCAAAGGGGGTGTGCGGCGCCTCTATATCGGGCCATGTCGCGACGTAGCTCGGATGGAGTCATTCTGCGGTTTTCGGCCCGTGCGTGATTATGCTTGTCACGTCCGACTAGGTAGCCATCGTCGCGTGTAGGGGCACGCCCCCGTGATCCGTAGTTTGATCCGGATGCATCTGCTCTATTGTCCGAGTCTGTCGCGGAGTCATATGTATATCCCCGAGCTGTTTTATCTCTGCCTTTACGGGCGAGGTAGTACGGGATGATGGTCGGCTTGAGTTGCCGCTTTGTCCCGGCCATGTGGTGGTCGGTCAGCCGCATTGTGCGCTGATGGTACGGGCTCCAGCGCCTCGTCATCGAATTGAGGTAGCAATTTGCACTTCGGGTAACTTTTGGTTGGGCGCTCGAGGCCGTATTCCTCGGCTGCCAGGACATTAGTCCATCTATCGTTGAGCAGGTCTTGATCAGCTTGAAGCTGCTGCTGCTTCTTTTTCAGGCTCCTTGCAGTGGCTATTAGCCGGCGCTTAAAGCGCTCCTGATCGAGAGGTTCCTCAGGCACGATGAAATTATCGTTGCCGAGGCTCACATCATCCTCGGAGAGCGGAAGGTAATTACTGTTCTCTAAGTCTTCATTTACGGCCTGCTCATCAGGGCTTACTCGCCCATCTTCCCGTTCGTCCTGTTCGGAAGTTGGCTCAACGGGGTCTTCATTGTCTTCGGCATCATCCAGAGTATTATATTCTCCTGTGCCGGTATTGTTGTCTTTTCCACGACGTGATTTAGAGCGGCGCCGCTGATGTCAGCGCTTTGGCTGTATCTTAGGAGGTTTATCCTCGACTGGATCTTCCTTGTCATCGCCGCTATTCTCTTTGAGTGTATCCACCATGTACACGTCATACGAAGAAGTGGCCGTCCACCGTCCGGTGAACGATGGGTTTTGTGCCATCTCTTCTCCGGCATCGTCGCCCATACCATCGATGTCTTCGGAGCGTTAATCGAGCATGTCGGTTAAGTTCTCGACAGTGGCTATAAAGTGGGTGGTGGGTGGGTCGTAAAATTCCATGCTCTCAGCCCCTATCCCGGGCTGGGCGTAGTTCGGACGTTGCTCCTCTGTAATGATAAGGGATCGCATTAAGTCCAATGCCTCGCTTAAAGGCGAGCTTTGGTCAGATAGAAGAGAGTCCGTGGAGTACGGCGGGAGGGAGACCCCCAGGCCGAACTCACACGATGCTGGTCCTGAGGATTCGGAGCCAGTATCCGGGGAAGAGTCCGGCTTCGCGATGGATGCCGGTGACACTACTTCCTCCGACTCTCCCGTACTGGGTTTAGTGGCCGCAGATGGTCCGACGAGCTCAGGGAGCTCGTCTTCGGATCTGGCGACACGCTCCGGATCTAAGGCCAGAGCAGAGGTTGGGGGCGCGAATCCTTGGAAAATCAAGTCTCCTCGGATATCAGCGACGTAGTCTAGATTTCCAAAATTAATCTGGTGGCCTTGGGCGTAGCTGTCGATCTGCTCTAGATGACCAATCGAGTTGGCCTGCAGTGCGAAGCCACCGAACAAAAAGATCTGGCCGGGGATGAAAACCTCCCCCAGGGCAGCATTGTTGTAGATGATTGATGGAGCCATCGAACCTTCTGGTGACGACGTAGCGGAACTCTCAATGAAAGCACCAATGTCGGTGTCAAAACCAGCGAATCTCGGGTAGGGGGTCCCGAACTGTGCGTCTAAGGTCGATGGTAACAGGAGACATGGGACACGATGTTTACCCAGGTTTGGGCCCTCTCTATGGAGATAATACCCTACTTCCTGCTTGATTGATCTTGATGAATATGAGTATTATAAGAGTTGATCTACCATGAGATCATAATGGCTAAAACCCTAGAAGTCTAGCCTGTATGATTGTGATTGCCTCTACGGACTAAACCCTTCGATTTATATAGACACCGGAGGGGACTAGAGTTGTACAAAGTCGGTTACAGAGAAAGGAATCTTCATATCCGAACGCCAAGCTTGCCATCCACGTCAAGGAGAGTCCCATCCGGACACGGGAGAGAGTTTTCTGTCTTGTATCTTCATGGCCTATCAGTCCGGCCCATGTTCAACAGGTCGGACGCCCGAGGACCCCTTAATCCAGGACTCCCTCAGCGGCGCCGGCGCGACGCCACCCGCCGCCGAGGTCATCCGCGGCGGCATGAAGAGGCCTTGTGAGCCGATGCTCGGAGGGGCTCCCGTGAGGCGAGGCCAACGCTCCCAGCTAGGGTTTGCAGTGTGGCGGCGGCGGTGGAGGGTCGCGGCTGTAGGATGGGGTGAGCGGGTGCCGGGCGTCGTCCATCGGGTCTAGTTCGCCGGCCAGTGCCTTGTGAGGCGAAAGGTGGCGAGGAGGAGAGAGTGCGGCGCGAGCGCTCATGTGTGCCGCGCGCGGAAGCGGGCGTCCCAAATACACAGCGTGAGTTGGCGATTCGGACCACGCGCCCAACTCCATATGCCGCGCGCGCGATTATTGCACGCCCGCTGGAGCCACTCTATCGGTTGCGCGCGCGCTAAAATGGTCAAATTTACGGCGTAACGCTTGTTTAGCGTGGCTGTTGGAGATGCTCTCAGTCTGTCAGATGGACATGATGAACGTCCAAACACACTCATTCAAACTAAACTAAGGATCCACGTTGAAGGTCTCAAAATGTTTGGACCGTTCAATCCAAATATTTAGGACTCAACTACAAATCTGGGGTCCCATTTTTCACCATAGCAAATCAAATGTTTTTGACAATTTACATTTACCGAGGATGACGAGTCTAGTTGACAAGCATGATAAATTCGTTTTGGCTCATCGTTTTGCCAGGAATTTGCCGTGCCTGCAAACTAAACTTGTCAAAAATACTTGATTTACCATGTTTAAAATTTGATGTCAGATGTTTAACATTACTTGAATATTTAAGGCCGGAACAGAGATCCGGGTCGAAGATGCGGTGCGGATGAAGCCGATAGGCACGGCTCTTGCCTCGTGCTTTATTTTTTTTAGTATCACAGCGCACTTTATTGCCTAAGTTCAATGTTTATAGGGATACATAAATGAGCAGGTGGTGCATTAAGCCACACATGCCTACCTATATCAAGGGACGTAGCCATACGTGCTAGTCTGTGAGGCTCCCCATTACATTCGCGCTGTTCATGACTAAAAAGACAAGCATTAAATAAATTGCTTCGTTCTTTGATCTCATGAAACACCATACAATGTACACCAAGGTTCTTTGGTGCTTCGATTTCCCGGACGACTTTCAGACAGTCAATAACAATATGTACTCTTTCCAGGGCCAGGTCCTCACTCAACGCTAGTGCTTCTCTACATGCAAGTGCTTCCAGGGTTTCTGCATCAGAGATGCCCTCAAACACCACTGCTGAGGCCCCTTGGAAACGCCCTTGTTCATCCCGGCATACGGCCCCAACAGCCCCTCTGCATTGCGTCTTCGCCACAGCTCCGTCGGCGTTGATCTTGCAATGTCCTGTGGCGGAGGAACCCATCGAGGCACCGCCGAGCTGCCCCATGCCGGGCTTGGTCTGCACATCTAACACCTTAAGCTCCTCCAAGTATCTGCTGATGAATAGATGCGTCGACAATGAACTTTGGAATTCATGCTCATGAATTGCTTTCCTCCGGGCATACCATATAGCCCACAAAGTGAATGACACCTCGATAAACTTATTCGGGATGAGCGAGACTCTGTCGAACAAGAAGCCTCGTGCTTCATTGGAGCACCCAGTGGGTCTTGCGTACTAATCTGCCCGCCTTAGTAGCTTCGTGGGGTTAGTGGTTCGGTCACTGCTTAAAGATGTATAGGTAGGCACGTGTATGACAGTGTGAAGTCTGACATTATGTAATTGACGGATCCGTGACATATGGAAACGGTAAAATAGTAGGAGTATTATATATGGGCTGACAGGATCAAGCGACGGCGCAAGACTTCTTTTTCCTGTTTGGTCGGCCCGGATCACTAATTGAGGAGCATTTCTTTTTCAAAGGCCGCGATAAATGGCATGTTGCATATGTGCCACTTGTTGCAACATGTGATTTTTTTTATAAATCTGTTTATTTAAAATGTTTTATTTCTTAAGCCATGTGTTCAAATGTAGAACCGTTTTGTCGTGGCTTTCGCGGAAGCAAAACCATGCCCTCACAGAAAAAAGAAAACGCGTTTTTTTCTTGTTTCCAAGAGACACGGCTATGCTTCTCGCGAAGCAAAACCATGACTCTCACAAAAGAAAAGAAAAAACACATATTTTTTCCATTTCGAGAGGCACGGTCGTACCTCTCGCCGAAGCAAAACCATTCCTCTCGCGAAAGTAAAACCATACCTCTCAAGGAAGGAAAAAAAAGAAACTGTGTTTTTTAATTTCCGAGAGACACGGCCGCACATCTCGTCGAAGCAAAACCGTACCTTTTATGAAAGGAAAAAGAAAGAAAACACTTTTTTCTTTTTGTTTCCAGAGGCAGGGCAGTGCCCCTCGCAGAAGCAAAAAAACAGGTATTTTTCTAACAGAAAATCAATTTTTTTCCGAAAAGCTAAGAAAGATCAGTGAAAAATCGGAAAGCCGAAAAAATCCAAATAAAAAGAAAAAATGCGTGCGAAAAAATAAAAAAATTTGAAGGGAGTGCCTAGAGGGCGACACGTGACGTGCTCTCGGCCCACCCCAAGTGACCCTTGGGAAGGCTCTAGAAAGAGCACTCCTCAATTAATTGCTCTCTCAGTCGACGGGTATCTCAGTTATCGATAAGATTTCAAGCGAGTGTTAATATTACATGAATAAGCACTCTAAATGTTATTTCTAATTTTCTTTTTGAGAAACTGTTATTTCTTGTTTATAACCTCAGGGATTTTCTCCTGTGCGTTATAACTGGGTCGGTCCATTTGTTCTCTCGTTGGCGCGCTCACTTGCTCGAGGTATCGGCCGTTGTACTACTTTGGCCCAGTTTCCTTTAGGTTATTTATTCATTTTCCTTTGCCTTTTGTTTTTTCTTGTTTTCCGCTTCTTTATTTTTCTTATCTGTTTTCTTTGTTTCTTTGTCAGTCTTCATTTTTTTTTGCCTTTTTATTCGTTTTCTTTATTTTCTTTGTTTCATTCTTGGTTTTCATCGATCTTCTACTTTCACTTTTTATCTCTACGTTACATTGTTTTCATTTTTGCACTGATTTTCTTTTCTTGTTCTCCAGTTTCTTTGTTCCTTTTTTGGTTTTCAATGGTTCTTGGTTTTATTTGTTTCTTTGTCAGTTACACTGTTTTAACACTTTTTACATTGGTTTTCTTTCATTTTTACTTTTTCTTTCTTGGCTTTCTTTGTTTCTTTGTTGATTTACATTGTTTTACTTTGTCTTTCTTTGTTTTTTTTTCTCTTTAGAACATGTACAATTTTATACATGTTTAATGCTTATCAAGTACATGAAATATTTGTTGTGTAAGTTTAATTTTTTTTGATAGATGTTGAATATTTTTCAGATACATGGTTAATATTTTCGCCAAATATATAGTTTTGATGTTTACTTTTTTTACATCTACATTGTACATTTTTTGTATACATAGGAACACTTTTGTATACATGTTTAACATCTTTTACATAATGAACATTTTTTCTCATGTATATGTTTTATGCCTAATATTTATAGGCATTTTACATTATTTGTACACATTTCAACCATTAAAATACACGATTAACATTTTTCCTAATATATGTTATTGATGTCTATTTTTTTATACATTCTTAAGAAGTTCATCTCCACTACTATCAATTCTTTTAACATGCACACTGTCCACATCAATACCATGACACGTCATTATTCAGTTTGCAATGAGCAGCCAATCGGTCTGACCTACATCCACGGTGGTGGAAAAAGATTTTTTTTATTCCCATGTAAAGATAGCTGGACAATCTATAGAAAAGAAAACTACTCCCTCCATCCCAACGTTCTTATATTATGGGACGGAGGGAGTACTTTGTAACTGACGATGAGGGCATGTGAGGCCCCTTCATGCACGGTTCCGTTGGTAGCCTTACGCGTGGTTCCACCTTATTACATACTCCCTCCTTAAAGAAATATAAAAATGTTTAGATCACTACTAATCTCTTCAATTAATCTTTTGCTACAAACAAAATTCCTGAGGCATTATCTTTCGAGCCTTTGTCTCATGGACCGTCTCTCCGTTTTCAGTTCCAATCGTAATCCGCGCCGCCTCTCTCTCCCTAGGGGAAAAATCACAAAACGATCGACTCTCTCTCCCCGAAAATAACACCAGTTTTCTCAGTGGCTACGACGTCTGGGAGCCGATCTCTGCTTCAGGGCGCTCCTCCGGCTTGATCGTCGGTGTTGCTCGCCTCTGTAGCTCTCTGGGATTCTCTAGGTTATGTTACCTTACCGGTTTAGTGCCATGCGTACCCTGATTCTCCCTTCCCGTGCCTGTCTCCGTTCCGAATAAGGTAACTACGCTGCCGCTGGGAGATCGGTTCCGGCCGGTTCCAGTAGAACCGATTGATGAATTTCTATTCCAAAGTTGGCTTTCTTTTCCTCCTAAAAGAAACGCATCCGCCTGGCACGGCATCAACCATGGCGTGGAGGGATTTTTTTTTGCCTCGAAGGAGTCCATCGGATGACCATGCCATTTAATTTTCAATATATTTTCTTTTCATCCTGGAAGAAATGCATTGATAAGATGTTGGGCAGGGCCTCAACCATGGTATGGAGTTAATTTTGGGCCTGGAAGAACTCTTGGTGTATAGAAGTCATTTCCTCTGAATTTAGAACTATAATGTTTCTGTTGGGGAACGTTACATGGAAAACAAAAAAAAATCTACGCAGACGCAAGATCTATCCATGAAGATGCATAGCTACGAGACAGGGGAGTGTGTCTACGTACCCTCGTAGACTGTTAAGCGAAAGTGTTTATCAACGCGGTTGATATAGTCATACACCTTCACGATCCGCTCGATCAAGTACCGAATGTACGACATCTCCGCGTTCAGCACACGTTTAGCTCGATGACGTCCTCGCTTTCTTGATCCAGCAAGACGGGCGAAGTAGTAGATGAGTTCTGGCGGCACGACGGTGTGGTGATGGTGGTGATGCAACTATCTCCGCAGGGCTTCGCCGAGCACTACAAAAAAATGACCGAGGATGAACTAGAGGGAGAGGGGCGCCGCACACAGCTTGGGGATCGTGGTGTCTGTTGCCCCTCTCCCTCCTCACATATATATAGGTGGGGGGAGGTGGGGAGGCAGCCTAGGGCTCCCCCAAGGGGCCGGCGGCCGCCTTGGGCTCCTGCCCTTGGCCGCCCCCTTCCTTCTTGGGCGCGGGGGGGGGGGGGGGGAGGCAGGAGGGTGTGCCCCCCTTTCCTTTCTCTCATGAGGAGGGGACGGAAGGAGGGGCTAGCCCTCCCCCCTTTCCTCTCTTAGGGCCAGCGGCCTATAGGTGGGGCGCGCCAGCCCCTTGTGGCTGGTGTGCTCCCCTCGTTTGGCCCATATGGCCCAATAACCTCCCGGAGCCTCCCAGAAGGGGAGGAACCCCTTCCGGTGATCCGATGACTACTCGATACATTCTGAAACCTTTCCGGTGACCAAATAGCATTGTCCTATATATCAATCTTTACCTCCAGACCATTCTGGAGCTCCTCATCATGTCCGTGATCTAATCTAGGACTCCGAACAACATTTGGTCATAAACTCACATAACTCATATAATACTATATCGTCAAGGAACGTTAAGCGTGCAGACCCTATGGGTTCGAGGATGATGTAGACATGACCGAGATGCCTCTCCGGTCAATAACCAATAGCAGGACCTGGATGCCCATATTGATTCCTACATATTCTACGAAGATCTTTATCATTCAAACCTTTATGACAACATACGTAATTCCCTGTGTCTGTCGGTATGTTACTTGCCCGAGATTCGATCGTTGGTATATTCATACCTAGTTCAATCTCGTTACCGGCAAGTCTCTTTACTTGTTCCGTAATACATAATCCTGTAACTAACTCCTTAGTCACTTTGCTTGTGAGCTTCTTGTGATGTTGTATTACCGAGAGGGCCTAGAGATACCTCTCCATCATACGGAGTGGCAAATCCCAGTCTCGATCAATGCCAACTCAACACACACCTTCGGAGATACCTGTAGAGCATCTTTATGATCACCCGGTTATGTTGTGACGTTTGATAGCACACAAGATATTCCTCCGGTATCCGGGAGTTTCATGATCTCATGGTCGAAGGAATATGTATTTGACATTAAGAAAGCAATAGCAATAAACTGAACGATCATATGCTATGGTAACGGTTGGGTCTTGTCCATAACATCATTCTCCTAATGATGATATCCGTTAAAATGAAAACTCATGTCTATGGTTAGGAAACCTTAACCATCTTTAGATCAATGAGCTAGTCTAGTAGAGGCTCACTAGGGACACATATTTGTTTATGTATCCACACATGTATTTAAGTTTCTGCTCCATACAATCCTAGCATGAATAATAAACCTTTATAATGAATAAGGAAATATAATAATAACAACTTTATTATCGCCTCTAGGGCATATTTCCATCAGTCTCCCACTTGCACTATAGTCAATAATCTGGATTACATTGTAATGAATGTAACACCCATGGAGTCTTGGTGTTGATCATGTTTTGCTCGTGGAAGAGGCTTAGTTAACGGGTCTGCTACATTCATATCCATATGCACTTTACAAATTTCTATGTCTCCATCCTCAACATATTCGTGAATGGAGTTGAAGCGTCGCTTGATGTGTTTGGTTCTCTTGTGAAACTTGTATTCCTTCGCTAAGGATATTGTTCCAGTGCTGTCACAAAAGATTGTCATTGGACCCGATGCACTGGGTATTACCCCTAGATCGGACACGAACTCCTTCATGCACTGCTTCCGGAGCATCTATGTACTCCGCTTCTGATGTCGCTTGAAGCTACGACGGTATTTCCCCAAAGAGGGAGGGATGATGCACCACATCGGCGGTAGGTATTCCCTCAGATATGAAACCAAGGTTATCGAACCAGTAGGAGAACCAAGCAACACAACCTAAACAGCCCCTGCGCACAAATAACAACTACTCGCAACCCGACGTGTTAAAGGGGTTGTCAATCCCTTTCGGGTAACGGTGCCAGAAACGGCGTGCGGACGGGAATAAATTGTAGTAGATTGGTAGATCCAACGCCAAATAAAATAAATATAAATAAAACACAGCAAGGTACTTTTGTATTTTTGGTTTAATACATCTGAATAAAAATGCTAGGAAAAAGTAGATCGCAAAGGCAAATATATAAGAAAGAGACCCAGGGGCCGTAGGTTTCACTAGTGGCTTCTCTCGAGAAAAATAGCAAACGGTGGGTAAACAAATTACTGTTGGGCAATTGATAGAACTTCAAATACTCATGACGATATCCATGCAATGATCATTATATAGGCATCACGTCCAAGATTACTAGACCGACTCCTGCCTGCATCTACTACTATTACTCCATACATCAACCGCTATCCAGCATGCGTCTAGTGTATTAATTTCTTGGAAAATGGAGTAATGCAATAAGAACGATGGCATGATGTAGACAAGATCTATCTATGTAGAGATAGACCCCCATCGTTTTATCCTTAGTAGCAACGATACATACGTGTCGTTTCCCTTTACATCCTTTGGGATCAAGCACCATAAGATCGAACCCACTACAAAGCACCTCTTCCCATTGCAAGGTAAATAGATCAAGTTGGCCAAACAAAACCCAAATATCGGAGAAGAAATACGAGGCTATAAGAGATCAAAGAAACTCAAATAACTTTCATGGATATAAAAAGATATAACTGATCATAAACTCGAAGTTCATCAGATCCTCACAAACACACCACAAAGAGTTACATCATATGGATCTCCAAGAGACCATTGTATTGAGAATTCAAAGAGAGGATGAAGCCATCTAGCTACTAACTACGGACCCGAAGGTCTACAAAGAACTACTCAGACATCATCGGAGAGGCACCAATGGAGGTGGTGAACCCCATCTGAGATGGTGTCTAGATTGGATCTGAGTGGTTACGGACTCTGCGGTAATTTGGATGAATATTTCGTCAACTCCCCTAGGGTTTCTAGAATATTGGGGTATTTATAGACCAAAGAGGTGGTCCGGGAGCACCCGGGGTGGGCACAACCCACCAGGGCGCGTCTGGGCCTCCTGCGCGCCCTGGTGGGTTGTCCCCTCCTCGGGACTACCCCCAGGTGCAACCAGGGCCCAATAGCTTCCTTCTGGTTCATAAAAAATCTCCGTGGAGTTTCGTGGCATTTGGACTCCGTCTGATATTGATTTTCTGCCATGTAAAAAACATGAAAAAAAAACAACTGCCACTGGGCACTATGTCAATAGGTTAGTACCAAAAAATGATATAAAATGACTATAAATGATTATAAAACATGCAAGATTGATTAAAACAGTATGGAACAATCAAAAATTATAGATACGTTGGAGAGATATCAGCTCCACACGTAGATCCTGCCACGACGCTCTGCTTAGAACTGCACCAGCTGACAGCTCCACCATTTAATATAAACACCTATGCGGTTTGTGACTTAGAGTTATCTGGATCTGTGCTGAAGCTAGCATCGACATAACCCTTTACGACGAGCTCCTCATCACCTCCATAAACGAGAAACATATCCTTGGTTCTTTTCAGGTACCACAGAATATTCTTGACCGTTGTCCAGTGATCCACTCCTGGATTACTTTGGTACCACCCTGCCAAACTTATGGCAAGGCACACATGAGGTCTGGTACACGTACAACATGGCATACATTATAGAACCTATGGCTGAGGCATAGGGAATGCCTTTCATTCTCTCTCTATCTTCTGTCATGGTCGGGCTTTGAGTCCTACTCAATTTCACACCTTGCAACATAGGCAAGAACCCTTTCTTTGACTGGTCCATCTTGAACTTCTTCAGAACTTTGTAAAGATATGTGCTTTGTGAAATTCCTATTAAGCGTCTCGATCTATCCCCATAGATCCTTGATACCCAATATGTAAGCAGCTTCACCGAGGTCTTTCATTGAAAAATTCTTATTCAAAAATTCTTTTATGCTATCCAGAAATTCTATATCATTTCCAATCAGCAATATGTCATCCACATATAATATTAGAAATTCCACAGAGCTCCCACTCACTTTTTTTGTAAATACAGGCTTCACCATAAGTCAGTATAAAACCAAATGCTTTGATCACCTCATCAAAGCATTTATTCCAACTCCGAGATGCTTGCACCAGTCCATAGATGGATCGCTGGAGCTTGCACACTTTGTTAGCACCTTTAGGATCGACAAAAACTTCTGGTTGCATCATATACAACTCTTCTTTAAGAAACCCATTAGGAAAGCAGTTTTGATGTCCATTTGCCAAATTTCATAATCATGAAGTGCAACAATTGCTAACATGATTCAGATGGACTTCAACATCGTTACGGGTGAGAAAGTCTCATCGTAGTCAACCCCTTGAACTTGTTGAAAACCTTTTGCGACAAGTCGAGCTTTGTAGACAATGATATTACCATCAGCGTCTGTCTTCTTCTTGAAGATCCAGTTATTCTCAATGGCTTACCGATCATCGGGCAAGTCCACCAAATTCCACACTTTATTCGCATACATGGATCCTATCTCAGATTTCATGGTCTCGAGCCATTTGTCGGAATCTGGGCTTATCATAGCTTCTTCATAGTTTGTAGGATCGCCGTTGTCCAACAACATGACTTCCAGGATAGGCCACTCTGGTTAGGAACATGTTCTGGTTGACCTACGAAGTTAAGTAGTAACTTGATCTGAAGTTTCATGATCATTATCATTTGCTTCCTCTCTGGTTGGTGTAGACATCACGGGAACAATTTTCTCTGATGTGCTACTTTCCAACTCGAGAGAAGGTACAACTACCTCCTCAAGTTCTAGTTTCCTACCACTGACTTCTTTCGAGAGAAACTCCTTCTCTAGAAAGGACCCACTCTTAGCAACAACGATTTTGCCTTCAGATCTATGGTAGAAGGTATACCCAATAGTTTTTTTGGGTATCCTATGAAGACACACTTCTCCGCTTTGGGTTCGACCTTATCAGGCTGAAGCCTTTTGACATAAGCGTCGCATCCCCAAACTTTAAGAAACGACAACTTTGGTTTCTTGCCAAACCACAGTTCATATTGTGTCGTCTCTGAAGGAAATATGCCCTAGAGGCAATAATAAAGTTATTATTTATTTCCTTATATCATGACAAATGTTTATTATTCATGCTAGAATTGTATTAACTGAAAACATAATACTTGTGTGAAATACATAGACAAACAGAGTGTCACTAGTATGCCTCTACTTGACTAGCTCGTTGATCAAAGATGGTTATGTTTCCTAGCCATTGACATGAGTTGTCATTTGATTAACGGGATCACATCATTAGGAGAATGATGTGATTGACTTGAACCATTCCGTTAGCTTAGCACTCGATCGTTTAGTATGTTGCTATTGCTTTCTTCATGACTTATACATGTTCCTATGACTATGAGATTATGCAACTCCGTTTACGGAGGAACACTTTGTGTGCTACCAAACATCATAGCGTGGCGGGTGATTATAAAGGTGCTCTCTGGTGTCTCCGAAGGTACTTGTTGGGTTGGCGTATTTCGAGATTAGGATTTGTCACTCCGATCATCGGAGAGGTATCTCTGGGCCCACTCGGTAATGCACATCACTTAAGCCTTGCAAGCATTGCAACTAATGAGTTAGTTGCAAAATGATGTATTACGGAACGAGTAAAGAGACTTGCCGATAGCAGATTGAACTAGGTATTGAGATACCGACGATCGAATCTCGGGCAAGTAACATACCGATGACAAAGGGAACAACATATGTTGTTATGCGGTTTGACCAATAAAGATCTTCGTAGAATATGTGGGAGACAATATGAGCATCCAGGTTCCACTATTGGTTATTAACCGAAGACGTGTCTCGGTCATGTCTACATAGTTCTCGAACCCGTAGGGTCCGGACGCTTAAAGTTTCGATGACGGTTATATTATAACTTTACGAGTTTTGATGTACCGAAGGTTGTTCGGAGTCCTAGATGTGATCACGGACATGACGGGGAGTCTCGAAATGGTCGATACATGAAGATTGATATATTGGAAGCCTATATTTGGATATCGGAAGTGTTCCGGGTGAAATCGGGATTTTACCGAGATCTGAGGGGTTAGGAACACCACAGGGCTTAATGGGCCATAGTGGGCCTTAGTGCAAGAGGAGAGGCTGCTTGGGCAGGGCCGCGTGCCCCTCCCCCTCTAGTCCGAATAGGACAAGGAGAGGGGGGCGGCGCCCCCCTTTCTTTCCTCTCTCCCTCCTCTTTCCCCCTTCTCCTAATCCAACAAGGAAGGGAGGGAGTCCTACTCCCGGTGGGAGTAGGACTCCTCCTGGCGCGCCTCCTCCTGGCCGGCCGCACCTCCCCCCTTGCTCCTTTATATACGGGGGCAGGGGGGCACCCCAAAGAGACAACAATTGATTTGATCTTTTAGCCGTGTGCGGTGCCCCCCTCCACCATAGTCCACCTCGATAATACTGTTGCGGTGCTTAGGAGAAGCCCTGCGTTGGTAGAACATCATCATCGTCACCACGCCCGTCGTCGACAAAACTCTCCCTCAACACTCGGCTGGATCGGAGTTCGAGGGCGTCATCGGGCTGAGCGTGTGCTGAACTCGGAGGTGCCGTGCGTTCGGTACTTGATCGGTCGGATCGTGAAGGCGTCTGAATACATCAACCACGTTGTGCTAACGCTTCGCTTTCGGTCTCACGAGTGCGTGGACGCACTCTCCCCTCTCGTTGCTATGCATCACCATGATCTTGCGTGTGCGTAGGATTTTTTTGAAATTACTACGTACCCCAACAGTGGCATCCGAGTCTGGTTTTATGTGTAGATGTCATATGCACGAGTAGAACACAAATGAGTTGTGGGCGATAGAAGTCATACTGCTTACCAACATGTCATACTTTGGTTCGGCGGTATTGTTGGATGAAGCGGCCCGGACCGACATTACGCGTACGCTTACGCGAGACTGGTTCTACCGATGTGCTTTGCACACAGGTGGCTCAAGGTGTCGGTTCTCCAACTTTAGTTGAGCAGTGTGGCTACGCTCGATCCTTGCGAAGGTTAAAACAGCACCAACTTGACAAACTATCATTGTGGTTTTGATGCGTAGGTAAGAACGGTTCTTGCTCAGCCCGTAGCAGCCACGTAAAACTTGCAACAACAAAGTAGAGGACGTCTAACTTGTTTTTGCAGGGCATGTTGTGATGTGATATGGTCAAAACATGATGCTAAATTTATTGTATGAGATGATCATGTTTTGTAACCGAGTTATCAGCAACTAAGCGGTAGCGATAGTCATAGAAGCAATAGTTGGCGAGACGACAACGATGTTACGATGGAGATCAAGGTGTCGCACCGGTGACGATGGTGATCATGACGGTGCTTCAGATATGGAGATCACAAGCACAAGATGATGATGGCCATATCATATCACTTATATTGATTGCATGTGATGTTTATCTTTTATGCATCTTATCTTGCTTTGATTGACGGTAGCATTATAAGATGATCTCTCACTAAATTTCAAGATAAAAGTGTTCTCCACGAGTATGCACCGTTGCCAAAGTTAAATGCGTGCCCGGACACCACGTGATGATCGGGTGTGATAAGCTCAGCGTCCATCTACAACGGGTGCAAGCCAGTTTTGCACACGCAGAATACTCGAGTTAAACTTGACGAGCCTAGCATATGCAGATATGGCCTCGGAACCTTTGAGACCGAAAGGTCGAGCATGAATCATATAGTAGATATGATCAACATAGTGATGTTCACCATTGAAAGCTACTCCATTTCACGTGATGATCGGTTATGGTTTAGTTGATTTGGATCACGGGATCACTTAGAGGATTAGATGGATGTCTATCTAAGTGGGAGTTCTTAAGTAATATGATTAATTGAACTTAAATTTATCATGAACTTAGTACCTGATAGTATCTTGCTTGTCTATGTTGATTGTAGATAGATGGCTTTGTCTTTGTTGTTCCGTTGAATTTTAATGCGTTCCTTGAGAAAGCAAAGTTGAAAGATGATGGTAGCAATTACACGGACTGGGTCCGTAACTTGAGGATTATCCTCATTGCTTTGCCGTAAGAATTACATCATGGAAGCACCGCTAGGTGCCAAACCTGCTTCAGAGCAACACCGGATGTTATGAGCGTGCAGCGAGCAAAGTCGATGACTACTCGATAGTTTAGTGTGCCATGCTTTACGGCTTAGAACCGGGACTTCAACGACGTTTTGAGCGTCATGGAGCATATGAGATGTTCCAGGAGTTGAAGTTAATATTTCAAGCAAATGCCGGATTGAGAGATATGAAGTCTCCAATAAGTTCTACACTTCAAGATGGAGGAGAATAGTTCTATCGGTGAGCATATACTCAAAATGTGCAGGTATAACAATCACTTGATTCAACTGGAGTTAATCTTCCGGATGATAAGCGTCATTGACGAAATTCTCCAATCACCGCCACCAAGCTACAAGAGCTTCGTGATGAACTATAACATGCAAGGGGTGGATAAGACGATTCCCGAGCTCTTCGCAATGCTAAAGGCTGCGGAGGTAGAAATCAAGAAGGAGCATCGAGTGTTGATGGTCAATAAGACTACCAGTTTCATGAAAAAGGGCAAAGGGAAGAAGAAGGGGAACTTCAAGAAGAACAGCAAACAAGTTGCTGCTCAAGAGAAGAAACCCAAGTCCGGACCTAAGCACGAGATCGAGTGCTTCTCTGCGAAAGCGGACTGGTCACTAGAAGCGGAACTGCCCCAAGTATTTGGCGGATAAGAAGGATGGAAAGGTGAACAAAGGTATATGTGATATACATGTTATTGATGTGTACCTTACCGAGCTCATGATAGCACTGGTATTTGATAATCGGTTCTATTGCTAATATTTGCAACTCGAAGCAGGGGACTACGGATTAAGCGAACAACGGCAAAGGGCGAGGTGACGATGCGCGTGGGAAACGGTTCCAAAGTCGATGTGATCGCGGTCGGCACGCTACCTCGACATCTACCTTCGGGATTAGTATTAGACCTGAATAATTGTTATTTGTTGCCAGCGTTGAGCATGAACATTATATCTGGATCTTGTTTGATGCGAGACGGTTATTCATTTAATCAGAGAATAATGTTGTTCTATTTATATGAGTAATATCTTTTATGGTCATGCACCCTTGAAGAGTGGTCTATTTTTGATGAATGTCGATAGTAGCAATACACATATTCATAATGTTGAAGCCAAAAGATGCAGAGTTGATAATGATAGTGCAACTTATTTGTGGCACTGCCGTTTAGGTCATATCGGTGTAAAGCGCATGAAGAAACTCCATACTGATGGAATTTTGGAACCACTTGATTATGAATCACTTCGTACTTGCGAACCGTGCCTCATGGGCAAGATGACTAAAAACGTCGTTCTCCGGAACTATGGAACGAGCAACAGATTTGTTGGAAATCATACATACAGATGTATGTGGTCCGATGAATGTTGAGGCTCGCGGCGGGTATCGTTATTTTCTCACCTTCACAGATGATTTAAGCAGATATGGGTATATCTACTTAATGAAACATAAGTCTGAAACATTTGAAAAGTTCAAAGAATTTCAGAGTGAAGTTGAAAATCATCGTAACAAGAAAATAAAGTTTCTACGATCTGATTGTGGAGGAGAATATTTGAGTTACAAGTTTGGTCTACATTTGAAACAATGCGGAATAGTTTCGCAACTCACGCCACCCGGAACACCACAGCGTAATGGTGTGTCCGAACGTCGTAATCCTACTTTACTAGATATGGTGCGATCTATGATGTCTCTTACTGATTTACCGATATGGGTTATGCTTTAGAGACGGTCGCATTCATGTTAAATAGGGCACCATTGGAATCCGTTGAGACGACGCCTTATGAACTATGGTTTGGCAAGAAACCAAAGTTGTCGTTTCTTAAAGTTTGGGGCTGCGATGCTTATGTGAAAAAGCTTCAACCTGATAAGCTCGAACCCAAATCGGAGAAATGTGTCTTCATAGGATACCCAAAGGAGATCAAGGTACACCTTCTATCACAGATCCGAAGGCAAGACATTCGTTGCTAAGAATGGATCCTTTCTAGAGAAGGAGTTTCTCTTGAAAGAAGTGAGTGGGAGGAAAGTAGAACTTGATGAGGTAACCGTACCTGCTCCCTTATTGGAAAGTAGTTCATCACAGAAACCGGTTCCTGTGACGTCCATACCAATAAGTGAGGAAGTTAATGATGATGAATATGGAACTTCAGATCAAGTTGTTACTTAACCTCGTAGGACAACCAGAGTAAGATCCGCACCAGAGTGGTACGGAAATCCTATTCTGGAGGTTATGTTACTAGACCATGACGAACCTACGAACTATGAAGAAGCGATGGTGAGCCCAGATTCCGCAAAATGGCTTGAGGTCATGAAATCTGAGATGGGTTCCATGTATGAGAACAAAGTGTGGACTTTGGTTGACTTTCCCGATAATCGGCAAGCAATTGAGAATAAGTGGATCTTCAAGAAGGAGACTGATGCTGACGGTAATGTTACTGTCTATAAATCTCGACTTGTTGCGAAAGGTTTTCGAGAAGTTCAAGGGTTTGACTACGATGAGACTTTCTCACACGTAGCGATGCTTAAGTCTGTCCGAATCATGTGAGCAATTGCCGCATTTTATGATTATGAAATTTGGCAAATGGACGTAAAAACTGCATTCCTGAATGGATTTCTGGAAGAAGAGTTGTATATGATGCAACCGGAAGGTTTTGTCGATCCAAAGGGAGCTAACAAAGTGTGCAAGCTCCAAATGATCCATTTATGGACTGGTGCAAGCCTCTCGGAGTTGGAATAAACGCTTTGATAGTGTGATCAAAGCATTTGGTTTTGTCTGCACTTTTGGAGAAGCCTGTATTTACAAGAAAGTGAGTGGGAGCTCTGTAGCATTTCTGATATTATATGTGGATGACATATTGCTGATTGGAAATGATATAGAATTTCTGGCTAGCGTAAAGGGATACTTGAATAAGAGTTTTACAATGAAAGACCTCGGTGAAGCTGCTTATATATTGGGCATCAAGATCTATAGAGATAGATCAAGACGCTTAATTGGACTTTCACAAAGCACATACCTTGGCAAAGTTTTGTAGAAGTTCAAAATGGATCAATCAAAGAAAGGGTTCTTGCCTGTGTTACAAGGTGTGAAGTTGAGTAAGACTCAATGCCCGACCACTACAGAAGATAGAGAGAAGATGAAAGATGTTCCTTCAGCCATAGGCCCTATCATGTATGCAATGCTGTGTACCAGACCTGATGTGTGCCTTGCTATAAGTCTAGCAGGGAGGTACCAAAGTAATCCAGGAGTGGATCACTGGACAGCGGTCAAGAACATCATAAAATACCTGAAAAGGACTAAGGATATGTTTATCGTTTATGGAGATGACAAAGAGCTAGTCGTAAATGGTTATGTCGATGCAAGCTTTGACACTGATCCGAACGATTCTAAATCGCAAAACGGATACGTGTTTACATTAAACGGTGGAGATGTCAGTTGGTGCAGTTCTAAACAAAGCGTCATGGCGGGATCTACGGGTGAAGCGGAGTACATAGCTGCTTGAAGCAAGAAATGAAGGAGTCTGGATGAAGGAGTTCATATCCGATCTAGGTGTCATACCTAGTGCATTGGGTCCAATGAAAATCTTTTGTGACAATACTGGTGCAATTGCCTTGGCGAAGGAATCCAGATTTCACAAGAGAACAAAGCCTCTTCCACGAGCAAAACATGATCAGCACCAAGACTCCATGGGTGTTAGAATCATTACTGTGTAATCTAGATTATTGACTCTAGTGCAAGTGGGAGACTGAAGGAAATATGCCCTAGAGGCAATAATAAAGTTATTATTTATTTCCTTATATCATGATAAATGTTTAATATTCATGCTAGAATTGTATTAACCGGAAACATAATACTTGTGTGAATACATAGACAAAGCAGTGTCACTAGTATGCCTCTACTTGACTAGCTCGTTGATCAAAGATGGTTATGTTTCCTAGCCATTGACATGAGTTGTCATTTGATTAACGGGATCACATCATTAGGAGAATGATGTGATTGACTTGACCCATTCCGTTAGCTTAGCACTCGATCGTTTAGTATGTTGCTATTGCTTTCTTCAGGACTTATACATGTTCCTATGACTATGAGATTATGCAACTCCCGTTTACCGGAGGAACACTTTGTGTGCTACCAAATGTTACAATGTAACTGGGTGATTATAAAGGTGCTCTACAGGTGTCTCCGAAGGTACTTGTTGGGTTGGCGTATTTCGAGATTAGGATTTGTCACTCTGATCGTCGGAGAGGTATCTCTGGGCCCACTCGGTAATGCACATCACTTAAACCTTGCAGGCATTGCAACTAATGAGTTAGTTGTGGAATGATGTATTACGGAACGAGTAAAGAGACTTGCTGGTAACGAGATTGAACTAGGTATTGAGATACCGACGATCGAATCTAGGGCAAGTAACATACCGATGACAAAGGGAACAACGTATGTTGTTATGCGGTTTGACGGATAAAGATCTTCGTAGAATATGTGGGAGACAATATGAGCATCCAGGTTCCGCTATTGGTTATTGACCGGAGACGTGTCTCGGTCATGTCTACATAGTTCTCGAACCCGTAGGGTCTGCACGCTTAAAGTTTTGATGACGGTTATATTATGAGTTTATGAGTTTTGATGTACCTAAGGTTGTTCGGAGTCCCGGATGTGATCACGGACATGACGAGGAGTCTCGAAATGGTCGATACATGAAGATTGATATATTGGAAGCCTATATTTGGATATCGAAAGTTTTCGGGGTGAAATCGCGATTTTATCGGAGTACCGAGGGGTTACCGGAACCCCCCGGGGGCTTAATGGGCCATAGTGGGCCTTAGTGGAGAAGAGGAGTGGCGGCTAGGGCAGGGCCGCGCGCCCCTCCCCCTCTAGTCCGAATAGGACAAGGAGAGGGGGGCGGCGCCCCCCCTTTCCTTCCTCTCTCCCTCCTCTTTCCCCCATTCTCCTAATCCAACAAGGAAGGGAGGGAGTCCTACTCCCGGTGGGAGTAGGACTCCTCCTGGCGCGCCTCCTCCTGGCCGGGCGCACCTTCCTGTAACATCCCAAATTTTCAATTTGGCATGTTATACATAGGTCATCCATGCATATCATATTTTATTGCATATTCATTTGCTATCCTCGAAATCCTAAGCAACTCAAGGACCCTCGGAGAGAGTTGGGGATTTTTTGATTTTCATATTTGAATTTTATCAAATAATGAAAGACGAGGATATTGGATTTTATTATTTTTCTCTCCGGAAAAATATTTCAAGTCTAAAATAAACGAGAGGAGATAATATGACTTCTCCAAAACTAATTGAAATACCTGAGGAAAAATGTTAAAATCATTTTTGGGGATTTTATTTTACTTATTTGGAATTTTATTTGCCCTAGAAAAATTTGCATATGTTTAAAAAATTGCATTTTAGGGGCCAAGAAAAGTTCCTCTAGTTCTAAATATTTTATTTAGACGGAGAAAACTTGTTTTGGAATTTTTAGATTTTTATTTATTTTTCTATGATTTTATTAAGTTCATGGAATGTTAAAAAAGGACCCGCTCCCGGGCCAAAGGCCCGGCTGAGCCAGCCGGCCAGCCGAGCCAGCCGGCCCGCCCATGCCGCCTTCCCGTCTTGGCCGTGCTTGACGCCGAGGGCGAGTCCGAGACGGACTCCACCCGGCGCCTTCCCCAAGCCGCCCGCCCGCCCTCCTATATATACCGCCGCCCGCCGCACACCACCACCCCGCCACCACCCAAGCCACGGAGCCGGAGTCAAAACCGCCCGGAGCCCGATCCGCCGCCGCCTTGTCATCGCCGCCTCAGCGCCGTCGCCGTCGCCTCGCCGCCCGCCCGCCCTCCCGCCCCACCCGGAACCGCCCGCCCAGCCGGGACGCGCCTCGCCGGAGGTACCCGACCCGCCGTTTTTTAGAAAACCCTTGGTTTTATAAAACCCTAGATCGCTTTATATATAGATCGGTTTATTTTGTCGGTTTATTTACTTAGCGAACGTCTGTTCGTCCGTTCATTCTAACGAACGCGTACACTGTTTAGTTTCTGTTAACGAACGTTCGTTCGTTTAGCAGTTCGTCGCTTTTCTTTTATTAGATTTATTCCGCGATTATTCTGATCGCGATTTCTGATCCGATTTTCAAACCTGTTTATCTTTTTTCTCGTTTATCGGAATCAGGCGATTCAAGCGCCTGGAGTTTCATCTCGAAACCCTCTTTCCGAATAATCAACTCAAACAAGTTTTTATCTTTGTAAAATCTGACTCTAGTTCAGATTAGTAAACGGACCATGTTTTTCTCGCCGTTTGAGTTTCGTTGTTCCGTTTGGTTGGATTCTTTTTGCAAACCGGAGTTCTTAAGTTGAACTCTCCGGTCAATCTCTTTCAAGTTGAAGTTTCGTTGTGCATCTTTGTTGTTGCTTATGTATGTATTGTTTGCTTGCGATAGAATTCCCGGAGTGCGAAGCGTGTTACTACGAGTCTCTAGGATTCACGGATCGTCAGCAAGGCAAGTAACATTTGATCATATCTTTTCATACCCAGTTTTATGCATTAGCTCAACCCTCCAACATTGCATGATTAGGATGGCATTAATTTGTGGGTTGGCAAGTAGACGATGAGGTAGGAACCTATTGCCCTGTTACTTTCAAACCCTTGGGAGTTACTTCTACGTTATGCTTATATTGCCATGCTATGCTCGTAGACGTGGTTTGGGTTTGAGAGATATTCACGACAGATGTAAGGTTGTTAAATAATGGTTTACTTTAAGGTGGCAACTTAAATACACATCTGGGTGGATTGAGGCACCTGGGGAACCCAGTGTTGTCTGTTTTTTTTTTTGAAATACCGGGGTACCGTGTGATCTTCCTATGGACCGCCACCAGCTCAAATGGGCCGAGATTATTCATGCTAGAAACTTCCGTGTGCAGCCACAAGCTATTATGGGCTCTAGCATAGTTGAGTAAGTTACGTGAAGCTCTCGAAGAGGTAGGTCACAGGTAGTGGGTTTTATAGGTTTGGTATGATCTATCCGAGTAGAGAGTTAATGTTTCCGAAAAGGCGTGTCTCGGTCATCCGTTTCTCAAATACCATGCGTCACGAGAAATCAACGGAGGCGATCGAGTCTTGTGGGGAAAAGTGCGCAAACCTCTGCAGAGTGTACAATCTAATCATGGTTAGCCGTGTCCCCGGTTAGGTACAATTCTGAGTATCTAGTACCTGAGTATTCACATGTATCTCATCACTCTAAAATTAATATTGTTGGGATGTTAATCACTTTAATTGGGATTGAGTTGGGGTTATACCTTCTCAATGATGTTTCAACCACCATGATAGTTAAAGTACAATTTATTCCTTTGATGTAGGGAAAAAATTGGCTTTTCGCAAAACTGTAAACATAGAGCTTTCCACCAGCCATATATGCATGTAGAATAGCTTATTCTTTCATTACTCTCTATGTGTTACATTGCCAGCATATTCCATGTCTTGACCCGTTCTCGAGCTGCAACGCGTATTATGTTGCGAGACTTTTGAACGAGGAGTAAGGATTGTAGGTCGTTGCCGTGCACCTCGGTTATGCCGTTGGAGTTGATGGACTCACGTTGTCTTGCAAGCCTTCCGCTGTTATCACATTAGATGGCCTTCACCATATTATTGTAATAAGTTCTCTTTGAGACATTCGATGTAATAAGTGTGTGATTGCTACTCTGTTATAAATCCTTCGAGTCTTGTGTGTGTCGGCATTACCGATCCAGGATGACACGAAGCACGAGGACTTGACCATCTGAGGTCGGTCGCTACAAGATGGTATCGAGCACCGCCGAGTGTAGGACACGACCACTAAGATAAACCATAGGTCACTCCTCTCTACTCATTTCGACTCCTCTCCATTTTTCCACTCTTTAGGATGACGGAGATGAAGTACAAGTTTGCCCAACGGATGAAGACACACCTTTGGACGCCACTTGAAGGAAGTCACTAGGTACCTGAATATTGGAATACCAAGCTTCACCGGACGCATAACGCCACCTTACCGTAAGAAGAATGCTGGAAGATTCAAGCCTTAGTTCCGGAAGGACGTTTGCACCAAGCACGGAGCCCATAGTATGTGTTTTCGATTGCACCAACATGGAGTTTGGGAAAGAGTATGGCAGCTCACATTACCATGGGACGCATCGGAGAAGTCTACAACAAGGAGCTTAAAGACACCATATACCAAATATGTGGGTGCCGAGACGAGCAATGGGAATTAATTAGCACCAAGAAAGATAGATCCATTGCAGCTTACATCCGGGAGCTAAACCAGCACATTCGACGTCATGAGAACCGGATGTGTTGACATGCTGGATTTGAAGAAGGCGAAAACTAAGATCATCGAATTGGAGGAAGAACTCAAGTCTACACACGATGGATATGAGGAAGAAATCAAGATACTACTGGAGAAGAACGACGACCTAGTCAAGAAGATTGGAGTCTTCATGGGAGGACCAGCACCCAAGGAAGAGGAGCAAGAAGAGGAAGAAGACCCGCTTGTCCAGGACAACTACATCATCATTGGCGACACCGATTCAGATCCAAGTGATGATGACTATGAAGACGAAGGCTGGAAGCGGACATCATGGAGTCTTCCACCGATCAAAATTTCTAGATGACCACCAAATATTAGTAGTATTTTCCCCATGTAACTAGTAGTAGTTGAGCACGTGTCACGATAGTCCTAGATCGTTTTGTATGCCCTTGCTTGCTTGATTGAATGAATGTGTGTTTTGCCTCATGTGCATATGGGTAGTGTTTTCTCACTAGACCTCTTTCTATTTCTAATCTCTCCCCTCTAAACCCTCAGATGCTCCGAGATGTGACCCCGGTTTTGTTTTCCCACCGGAGCTCACTCGATTGATCCAACGGCGAGAATGCCTTGATGCAATTGCTAGTTCGTAACTGTGGCAATGCCAAGAACAACAACAACAACAACCCGCCACCGGTGGACAATTTAGCCCGTTTTACGAGGTTACAACCGCGGTGTTTTCCAAAGAGCACCGAGCCAATAGTTGCAGATGACCGTTACGCTGTATTGAAGGGAGTTAACCACCGCAGGATGCACGGATCTTTGAAAGAGTGCGTTTTGCCGCACATCAATTGGATGGACCAGCAGCCGCATGGTGGGAGAATTACACGGCTACTTTTCCTATAGCCAATGTCACTTGGGACCAGTTCCAAAAAGCTTTCCGCACGGCCCATGTTTCAACTGGAGCCATGCAGATAAAGAAGCGTGAGTTCCGCAACTTGCGCCAGGGAATCGTCTTGTGGCTCGATGCGGATGAGTTTAGCAAGTTATCACGCTATGCTCGATGATGTGGCCACGGATGCCACGCGAAGCAAGAGAAGTTTATGGAAGGACTGAATGATGAGATGAGTATGCAGGTGATGGTGGCAACTTTCAACAACTACCAGGAGTTGGTAGATAAGGCCCTAATGATTGAGGGAAAGCAGCAGCAAATTGAGAGTCGTAAGAGGAAGTATGTACAAGGGAAGTATAACTCAGGAGCTCACCAGAAACCTCGCTAACCCCGAACTCGGAGGACTAGTTCATAACCATGGAGGACATAACCATCTTTGGAGGAGGATCGCATAATGGTGCGAAGAATGGGAATGGAAATGCAGCCAACAATAATCGTAATCGCTCTAACCCAGCTACACCCGCTAAGAGAGACTTGAGCCAAGTTATTTGCTTTAAGTGCGGGAAGACAGGGCACTATGCCAATGACTGCCCTGAAGGAAAGAATGGAAACGGAAATGGGAGCGCTGGGAAGAAGCCCAATCCATTCAACAAAGGACAAGTGAACCACGTTAACGTGGAGGAAGTTGAAGAGCGGTGGATGCGGTAATAGGTAAGTTTTGGTTCACCATTTACCGCTATTGTTCTTTTCGATATTGGTGCATCGCATTCATATATATCAAGGGATTTGTGGATAAGTTTAAGTTACCAACCTGCACCCTTAGAACCCCTCTTTTAGTGAGCTACTTTGGAGGCGAGTACATGGCTAGCGAGATGGTGCACCCAGATACCCCTAACCATTGGCACGCATGTTTTTCCGTCTGACCTAATTATCTTGGAGTCGCAAGGATTGGATGTGATATTAGGTATGGATTGGATGTCGAAGTTTGGAGGAAGTATCGACTGTGCTAGCAAGTCAATTTATCTTACCACCCCAGAGAGAAAAAGGATTAAGTATGTATCTAGGCATGTGCCTAGGAGGAGCCAAGTGAATACCCTCACGGTAGTTGTACAAGAAGAAGTACCTGTAGTGAAGGATTATCCAGATGTTTTTCGGAAGAGTTACCGGGCATGCCACGGATCGAGACATCGAGTTTACGATAGAACTAATACCAGTGCAGGGCCAATCTCAAAGAGACCCTATCGGATGCCCGCAAATGATCTGGAGGAAATTAAGAAACAGATCAAGGAGCTATTGGAGAAAGGTTACATTCGTAGAAGTTCATCACCTTGGGGAGCTCCAGTACTTTTGGTGGAGAAGAAGGATAAATCCCAAAGGATGGTTGTTGATTACCGAGCTCTGAATGAAGTAACGATAAAGAACAAGTATCCCTTACCGATGATTAATGATCTGTTTGATCGCTTGCAAGGAGCTAAGGTGTTTTCTAAAATTGATCTACGATCGGGATACCATCAATTGAAGATCCGAGAGAAGGATATACCAAAGATAGCATTCACCACCCGATATGGATTATATGAGTATACGGTCATGTCGTTTGGACTGACTAACGCCCCTGCCTATTTCATGAGTATGATGAACAAAGTGTTCATGGAGTATTTGGACAAGTTTGTTGTGGTGTTTATCGATGATATTATGGTTTACTCGAAGAACGAAAAGGAGCACGCAGAACACCTACGTTTGGTTCTTGACAAACTCAGGGAACACCAGTTATACGCCAAATTCAGCAAGTCACGAGTTTTGGTTGAAGGAAGTTGGATTTCTTGGGCATGTTATATCGGGAGAGGGTATAGCAAGAGATCCCAAAGAAAATTCAGTCGATCCTTTGAATGGTTGGCACCCACTTCATCGGCGAGATTCGCAGCTTCCTTGGACTAGCGAGGGTATTATCGGAGATTCATTGAGAATTTTTCCAAGATTGCTAAACCAATGATGTAATTGCTAAAGAAGGATACCAAGTTCAAATGGACAGAGGATTGTGAGACAAGTTTCCAAGAGTTGAAGAAAGCGGTTGACTACAGCCCCAAAGGTTGACATTGCGGATATACATAAGGAGTTTCAAGTGTATTGTGACGCCTCTCGCTTGGGACTTGGATGCGTTCTTATGCAGGAAGGAAAAGTTGTTTCGTATGCCTCACAACAACTGAAGCCACATGAGTTGAACTACGCCACTCATGATTTGGAGTTAGCAGCCGTAGTACATGCGTTAAAGACCTGGAGACATTATCTCATGGGAAACCGTTGTGATGTGTACACGGATCATAAGAGTTTAAAGTACATTTTCACACGTATGAGTTAAACCTCGCACGGAGGAGATGGATGGAACTTATAAAAGATTACGACATGAAGCTACACTATCATCCAGGAAAAGCCAACGTCAGAAAGGCATTTATTTGAGTCGAAAGAGTTATGCCAATATCCTTAAAGTAGAGGACTGCCAAAGGAGTTAGCGAGAGGATGTTATGGAACTTCAGTTGGAGATTGTTCCAAGAGGTTTTCTTGCAACAATGGAGGTTCATCGACCTTGTTAGACAAGATTCGAGACGCTCAAAAGGAGGATAAAGAGATTGCTGAGATAAAGGAAAAGATGGGCAAAGGAAAAGCCAAAGGTTTTCGCGAGGATGAGCACGATACCTTGTGGTTTGAGGACCGGATTAATGTGCCCCACAATTCGGAGATCAGGAAGTTAATACTTCAAGAGGCCCATGACTCACCATACTCGATTCACCCGGAAACACCAAGATGTATTTGGACTTGAAGGAACGTTTACGGTGGACTGGTATGAAGAAGGATATTGCCGAGTATGTAGCCGTATGTGATGTATGTCGAGAGTGAAGGCGAGCATCAAAAGCCAGCAGGACTGTTGCAGCCTATGCCAACACCCGAATGGAAGTGGGACAAACTTGGCATGGATTTTATCACCGGATTACCCAGAATCGAAGCAGGATATGATTCAATATGGGTAGTAGTGGATCGGTTGACCAAAGTAGCTCACTTTATCCCAGTGAAAACAACTTATACAAGTGCAAAGATGGCCAAGATATATATGACCAGGATCGTATGTTTGCATGGAGTTCCGAGGAGTATCGTATCGGATAGAGGAACAGTTTACTTCAAAGTTTTGGCATCAACTACACCGGACTTTGGGTACCAGTTGGAGTTTAGTACCGCGTTCCACCCATAGGCGGATGGATGCATGGAGAGAGTCAATCAGATTTTGGAGGACATGTTGAGAGCCTATGCGCTAGATTATGGATCTAGTTGGGATGATAATTTGCCGTACACAGAGTTCTCATACAACAACAGCTACCAGGCCAGTTTGAAGATGGCACCGTTCGAAGCTCTGTTTGGACGCAGATGTAGAACACCATTGATGTGGGATGAGGTTGGAGACCGTCAGTTGTTTGGACCAGACTTGATCAAGGAATCGAGAGGAGAAGGTTAAACTAATCGAGAGGCAGATTAAAGATTGCTCACCAGACGAAGAGTTACGCTGGATTCAAAACGCAAGGAAATAACCTATGAAGTAGGAGACAGAGCCTATCTGCGAGTATCACCCCTGAGGGGAGTGAAACGTTTTGGAGTAAAGGAAAGTTAGCCCCAAGATTTGTAGGACCGTATCGTGTTTTGGAACGAATGGGAGAAGTTGCCTACAAACTGGAGTTACCCGAAGGATTGTCAGGAGTTCACGATGTGTTTCACGTGTCACAACTGAAGAAGTGGCACGCTGAGATGGCCGACATACCATTAAAGGA
This sequence comes from Aegilops bicornis, assembly GCA_021605145.1. Lineage (NCBI taxonomy): Eukaryota > Viridiplantae > Streptophyta > Magnoliopsida > Poales > Poaceae > Aegilops > Aegilops bicornis. The sequence continues at coordinate 271,346,194 of CM038671.1, read as the reverse complement.
TACAGTGCCCCTCGAGGCGATACAATTGGATAATAATTTGACTTATGAGGAGAAACCAGTAAAGATTTTGGAGTTTGATAGCCGAGTCACTCGCAACCAGGTGATCAAGTTTTGTAAAGTTCAGTGGAGCCACCATACCGAGGAGGAAGCCACAGGGAGCGAGAAGATGATATTCGCAAGGACCATCCGCACCTATTTTCTAGCCAACCCGAATCTCGAGGGCGAGATTCATCTTAAGGGGGGTAGGTTTGTAACATCCCAAATTTTCAATTTGGCATGTTATACATAGGTCATCCATGCATATCATATTTTATTGCATATTCATTTGCTATCCTTGAAATCCTAAGCAACTCAAGGACCCTCGGAGAGAGTTGGGGATTTTTCGATTTTCATATTTGAATTTTATCAAATAATGAAAGACGAGGATATTGGATTTTATTATTTTTCTCTCCGGAAAAATATTTCAAGTTTAAAATAAACGAGAGGAGACAATATGACTTCTCCAAAACTAATTGAAATACCGAAGGAAAATGTTAAAATCATTTTTGGGGATTTTATTTTACTTATTTGGAATTTTATTTGCCCTAGAAAAATTTGCATATGTTTAAAAATTTGCATTTTAGGGGCCAAGAAAAGTTCCTCTAGTTCTAAATATTTTATTTAGACGGAGAAAACTTGTTTTGGAATTTTTAGATTTTTATTTATTTTTCTATGATTTTATTAAGTTCGGCGGAATGTTTTTTTTTAAATGGACCCTTACCGATCGGGCCAAAGGCCCAGTAGAGCCAGCCTACCCGCCGCCGCCTTCCCTCAGGCGCGCCGTGCTTGGCACGGAAGCCAAGGGCGAGTCCGAGCCGGACTCCACCCCGGCGCCCTTCCCAAGCCGCCCGCCTCCTCCTATATACCGCCGCCCGCCGCCCACCACCACCACCGCCGCCACCCAAGCATGGGAGCCGAGCCCGAGCCGGGCCCGATCCGCCGCCGCCGCCTTGGTCGCCGTCGCCGCCTCCAGCCGTCGCCCGTCGCCCCCTCGCCGAGCCGCCCGCCCGCCCTCCCGCCCCACCCGGAACCCGCGAAGCCCGCCCGTCGAACGCGCCTCGCCGGAGGTACCCGACCCCGCCGCCGGTTTTTTTAGAAAACCCTTCGATTTTTTTATAAAACCCTAGATCGTTTTTTTATATATAGATCGGTTTATTTCGTTGGTTTATTTACTTAGCGAACGTCCGTTCGTTCTAACGAACGCGTACATCGCTTAGTTTACATTATGAGCGTTCATTCGTTTAGCGATTCGTCGCTTTTCTTTTATCAGATTTATTCGCGATTATTACGATCGCGATTTATGATCCGATTTTCAAACCTGTTTATCTTTTGCTCGTTTATCTAATCGGCGATTCAAGCACCTGGAGTTTCATCTCGAAACCCTCTTTCCGAATAATCAACTCAAGCAAGTTTTTATCTTTGTAAAATTTGACTCTAGTTCAGATTAGTAAACGGACCATGTTTTTCTCGCCGTTTGAGTTTCGTTGTTTCGTTTGGTTGGATTATTTTTGCAAACCGGAGTTCTTAAGTTGAACTCTCCGGTCAATCTCTTTCAAGTTGAAGTTTTGTTGTGCATCTTTGTTGTTGCTTATGTATGTATTGTTTGCTTGCGATAGAATTCCCGGAGTGCGAAGCGTGTTACTACGAGTCTCTAGGATTCACGGATCGTCGGCCAAGGCAAGTAATATTTGATCATATCTTTTCATACCCAGTTTTATGCATTAGCTCAACCTCCAACATTGCATGATTAGGATGGCATTAATTTGTGGGTTGGGAAGTAGATGATGAGGTAGGAACCTATTGCCTGTTACTTTCAAACCCTTGGGAGTTACTTCTACGTTATGCTTATCTTGCCATGCTATGCTCGTGAAGCGTGGTTTGGGTTTGAGAGATATTCACGACAGATGTGAGGTTGTTAAATAATGGTTTACTTTAAGGTGGCAACTTAAATACACATCTGGGTGGATTGAGGCACCTGGGGAACCCAAGGTGTTGTCTGCTTTATTTTGGAAATCCCGGGTACCCGTGTGATCTTCCTATGGACCGCCACCCAGGCTCAAAGGGAACTGAGATTATTCATGCTAGAAACTTCCGTGTGCAGCCACAAGCTATTATGGGCTCTTGCATAGTTGAGTAAGTTACGTGAAGCTCTCGAAGAGGTAGGTCAGCAGGTAGTGGGTTTTATAGGTTTGGTATGATCTATCCGGAGTAGAGAGTTAATGTTTCGAAGAGGCGTGTCTCGGTCATCCGTTTCTCAAACACCATGCGGTCACGAGAAATCAACGGAGGCGATCGAGTCTTGTGGGGAAAAATCATGAAACCTCTGCAGAGTGTACAATCTAATCATGGTTAGCCGTGTCCCGGTTAGGGACAATTACGAGTATCTAGTACCTGAGTATTCACATGTATCTCATCACTCTAAAATTAATATTTTTGGGATGTTAATCACTTTAATTGGGATTGAGTTGGGGTTATACCTTCTCAATGATGTTTCAACCACCATGATAGTTAAAGTAAAATTTATTCCTTTGATGTAGGGAAAAAAATTGGCTTTTCGCAAAACTGTAAACATAGAGCTTTCCACCAGCCATATATGCATGTAGAATAGCTTATTCTTTCATTACTCTCTATGTGTTACATTGCCAAGATATTCCATGTCTTGACCCGTTCTCGGGCTGCAACGTATTATGTTGCGAGACTTTTCGAACGAGGAGTAAGGATTGTAGGTCGTTGTCGTGCAGCTCGGTTATGCCGTTGGAGTTGATGGACTCACTTTGTATTCCAAGCCTTCCGCTTTTATCACATTATATGGCCTTCAGCCATATTATTGTAATAAGTTCTCTTTTGAGACATTCGATGTAATAAGTGTGTGATTGCTACTCTGTTATAAATCCTTCGAGTACTGTGTGTGTCAGCATTACCGATCCAGGGATGACACAAAAGCACAGAGACTTGACCATCTGAGGTCGGGTCACTACACTTCCCCCTTGCTCCTTTATATACGCGGGTAGGGGGGCACCCCAAAGAGACAACAATTGATTTGATCTTTTAGCCGTATGCGGTGCCCCCCTCCACCATAGTCCACCTCGATAATACTGTAGCGGTGCTTAGGCGAAGCCCTGCATCGGTAGAACATCATCATCGTCACCACGCCGTCGTCTTGTGAAACTCTCCCTCAACACTCGGCTGGATCAGAGTTCGAGGGACGTCATCGGGCTGAACATGTGCTGAACTCGGAGGTGCCATGCGTTCGGTACTTGATCGATTGGCTCGTGAAGACGTACGACTACATCAACCACGTTGTGCTAACGCTTCCGCTTTCGGTTTACGAGGGTACGTGGACATACTCTCCCCTCTCGTTGCTATGCATCACCATCACCTTGCGTGTGCGTAGGAATTTTTTGGAAATTACTACGTTCCCCAACAGTCTCAACGGATTTAGATGGTGCCCTATTTAACGTGATTGCGGTTGTCTCTAATGCATAACCCCAAAACGATGAAGGCAAATCGGTAAGAGACATCATAGAACGCACCATATCTTATAAAGATGGTTACGATGTTCGGACACACCGTTACGCTGTGGTGTTCCAGGTGGCGTGAGTTGTGAAACAATTCCACATTGTTTTAAATGAAGGCCAAACTCGTAACTCAAATATTCGTCTCCGCGATCAGATCGTAGAAAGTTTAATTTCTTGTTACGATGATTCTCCACTTCACTCGAAATTGTTTGAACTTTTCAAATGTTTCAGACCTGTGTTCCATCAAATAGATATAACCATACCTATTCAAATCATCTGTGAAGGTCAGAAAATAACGATACCCGCCGCGTGCCTCAACACTCATCAAACCACATACATCGGTATGTATTATTTTCAATAAGTCATTAGGTCGCTCCATTGTTGTAACATCCCAAATTTTGAATTTGGAATGTTATACATAGAGCATCATTGCATATCATTTTTTTTCGTTGCATTTTTGCTCGATCCTAGAAATTCTAGACAACTCAAGGACCCTCGGAGAGAGTTGGGGATTTTTGTTATTTTCATATTTGAGTTTTCTTAAATTTTGAAAATAGGATCATTTGATTTTAATTATTTTATCTTCAATTATTTCTGTTACAAAAATATGAGAGAGGGAATAAAATGGCTTTCCCAAAATAAAGAAATAATGAAGATTTAATAATAAAATCAAATAAGATTTTATTTTGGAGTTTTTCGCCCTTTTATTTGAATTTAGGAAAAATGCGCGTTTTTCAAAATTGCATTTAGGCCCCAAATAAATGTTCAATAAATTCGGCTTGATTTTAGAAGCCGGGGAAAATTTATTTCGGAATTTTTGGAGTCCGTTTAGTACTTCTTTAGATTTTTTTTCTGCGCGTAATTATTAAAAAAACGCGCACCGCCATACCCGGCCGTACCCGAGCGGGACTCCGCTCGGGGGCGCCTATATAAGCACGGCCACCAGGCGCCTCAGCCCACCCAAGCCGGCCCGCACCCGCGCCCAAACCCCTAGCGCCGCCGCCGCCAGCCGTGACGCCGCCCGAGGTTCGCCGCCTTGATTTCCGTGCGGTTTTTTTTAAAAAAATCGAGCGGTTTTCTTCGGGGTTTTTTCGGTTTTTTTATTATTTATTTTATTTTATTTGGTTTTGGTTAATTAACGAACGTCCGTTCGTTAACCCGTTCGTCGTTTTTCTTTTTCTTGGATTTAATCCGCGATTTTTCTGATCGTGATTCTAGATCCGATTTTCGTTTTAGTATAACTTTTCGCTCGTTTATCGGAATCAGGCGATTCAAGCGCCTGGAGTTTCGTCTCGAAACCCTCTTTACGAATAATCTACTTAAACAAGTTTTTGCTTCTGTAAAATTTGACTTAGATCCAGATTAGTAAAACGAAGCTGTTTTCTTCCGCCGTTTGACTTTCGTTGCTTCGTTTGATTTGATTCTTTTTGCAAACCGGAGTTCTTAAGTTGAACTATCTGGTTAGATCTATTTGAGTTTTACCTGTGAATTAGATGAGTATTTATTGTATGCTTGTTTGTTTGTCTGCGATAGATTACCCGGAGTGCACTTTGTTACTTCGAGTCTCTAGGTTTCGCGGATCATCAGCAAGGCAAGTAACACTTTGATCATACTTCTTATAATACCCATTTTTTATGCATTAGATCTATCCTCAAACATTGCATGATTAGGATCTAATTAAATTGAGGGATAGGAAGTAGATGAGGTAGTACCTATTACCTGTTTTATTATCAAACCCTTGGGAGTTACTTCTACGTTTGCTTATTATGCCATGCTATGCTAGTAGACGTGGATTGGGTGAGTGTATCCATGACAGATGTGAGATTGTTATTTAATTGTTTATTTAAGGTGGCAACTTAAACACACATCTGGGTGGATTGAGGCACCTGGTTTCTATCAGGACTTGCCTGTATTTCTTCGGACCGCCACCCAGGCTCAAAGGGATCATGAGATTATTCAAACTAGAAACTTACGTGTGCAGCCACAAGCCATTATGGGCTCTGGCATAGTTGATTAAGTTGTGCGAACTCTTACGGGTAGACTAGCAGATGTAGGGGAAAGTAGGTGCACCGGTCTACCCACAAGTAATGTGCTAGTGCTTCTGAAAGACTATGTCTCGGTCATCCGTTTCTCAAACACCATGTAGTGCGAGAAAACAAACGGAGGCGATCGAGTCTTGTGGGGAAAAGTGCGCAAACCTCTGCAGAGTGTATAAACTAATCATGGTTAGCCGTGTCCCCGGTTATGGACATCTTGAGTATCTAGTACCTGGATATCATGTGAATCTCATCATGTTACTTCTAATTAATATTGTTGGGTTTGTTAATGAGTATTTTTAATTGGGATTGAGAATGCATCAACCATTCTCAATGTTTCACAACCACCATGATAGTTAAATAAATTTATTCCTTTGCGGTAGGGAAAAATTGGCTTTATGCAAAAGCTGTAACCATAGAGCTTTCCACCAGCCATATATGCATGTAGTATAGGCTATTCATTCCATTATTCTCTATGTGTTACATTGCCAAAGATATTCCATGTCTTTGACCCATTTTCGGCTGCAACGTTTCATGTTGCAGACTTTTCGCAACGACAGTAAGGTGCATAGGTCGTGGTTCTATACTCGGTGATGCCGTTGGAGTTGATGGACTCGCTTATTCTTCCAAGCCTTCCAATGTTATCGTTATTAGATGGCCTTAAGCCATATTTATTTTATTAATATCTCTCTTGAGACATTCGATTGTAATAAGTGTGTGAATGCTACTATGTTATAAATCCTTCAAGTAATCTGTGTGGTGTCGGCATTCTTGATCCAGGATGACATCGAGCACGAGATCGACTGTTTGAGGTCCTGGTCGCTACAAAGATGGTATCGAGCACACGACCGTAGGACACGACCATTAAGCTAAAGCCCTAGATCACTACTCTCTCTTCTCATTTCTAACTCCTCATCTTTTCTACTCTTTAGGATAACGGAAGCGAGGATCAAGTTCACTCAGCCGGATGAAGATACACCCTTTGGACGACACCTGAAGGAAGTCACTAAGTACCTAAACATAGGGTTACCAAGCTTCACCGGGACTTACAATTCCACTTTACCCAAAGAAGAGCGCTGGAAGATTCAAGCTCAAGTTCCCGGAAGGACGTTTGCGCCAATCACGGAGCCCATAGAGTGTGTTTTCAATGCACCAACACAGAGTGCAGGAAAGAGCATGGCAGCTCACATAACCATGGGACGCATTGGAGAAGTTTACAAAGAAGACCTCAAGGATACTATATACTAGATTTGTGGGCGCCGAGATGAACAATGGGAGATAGTTGGCACTAAGAAGGATAGATCCATTGCAGCTTTCATCCAGGAGTTAAACCAGCACATTCGACGCCAGGAGAACCAGATGTGTGCAGACATGATGAGGTTGAAGACAGCAAAAGCCAAGATTGTCGAACTAGAAGGAGAACTGAAGGCCACTCGCAAGGACTACATGGAGGAGATTGTAGCGCTAGTGGGACAAAATGGCGATCTTAAGGAGAAGATTGAAGAACTCATGGGAAATTCAGCACCCGGAGGAGAAGATGAAGATAGCACCTGTCCGGAGAACTACATCATCATCGACGACACCGATTCCGACCCTAGTGATGATGATTACGAAGATGGAGCTGGAGCACATATCATGGAGTCTTCATCGGAGCAGTTTTTCTAGTTGACCACCATAACAATAGTAGATTACCCCCATGTTATTTTAGTTTTAGTTTCAGCACTTTGTAACGACAGATAGACAGTTGTATGCCCTTGTTTGAATTGATTGGAGTGATATTGTGTGATTTGTCTCATGTGCATATGGGTAGTGTTTCTCTCTAGACCTCATTCTATTCTACATTCTCGTCTTTTCTTAAACCCCTCGGATGCCTCCGAGACGACCACTGGATTTGTTTTCCCGCCAGAGATCACTCGGTTGATTCAGCAGCAGAATGCCTTGATTCAAACATTGGTACAGAACCAAGGCAACAACAACAACAACAACCCACCGCCACCACCACCACATTGACCATCGACCCGTTTCTTAAGGCTGAATCCACGGTGTATTCCGGTAGCACCGAGCCGATTGTTGCAGATGATTGGCTCCGTAAGATAGGGAGGGAGTTGACCACCTGCGGGATGTACGGATGGAGAAAGGGTGAAGTTTGCGCACATCAGCTTGAAGGAACCGCAGCGGCATGGTGGGAGAATTTCTGACCACTTACCATGTAGACACTGCCCCATGGGATCGGTTTCAACAAGCTTTCCGTCTTGCCCATGTTTCAGCAGGAGCTATGGCCATGAAGAAGCGTGAGTTTAGTAACTTGCACCAAGGAGGGCCAGACGGTTGGCGGTATGTAGATGATTTCAGTAAGCTAGCACGTTATGCCCCAGATGACGTTGCTATAGACGCAGCTAAGCAGGAGAAGTTTCTAGAAGGACTGAATGATGGGCTGAGCATGCAGTTGATGGTAGCCACCTTCAATAAATACCAGGAGTTAGTAGACCGTGCTCTCATGATTGAAGGGAAGCAGCAGCAGATTGAAAATCGCAAGAGGACGTATGGACAGGGGAAGAATAACTCTGGAGCTCGGTGAAACTTCGCTTTACCACTGAAGCCGGGAGGACAGTTTGCATACCCATGGAGGAGGTAGCTCGCACAACCATAATGGCACCAAGAATGGGAACGGGAATGGAGGAAGCAATGGACAAAACTGCACCAACCCGTCAACACCATCCAAGGTAGACCTGAGCCACATAACTTGCTTTAAGTGCCGCAAGACTGGGCATTATGCAAACGAATGTCCAGAAGGCCAGAATGGAAATGGCAATGGAAGCTCAGGAAAGAAGCCGAACCCTTTCAACAAAGGACAAGTGAACCACGTTACCGTGGAGGAGGTTGAAGCTCAGCCGGATGCGATAATAGGTAAGTTTACGGTTAAGTCATTTCTTTGCGGTTGTTCTTTTTGATACTGGTGCATCGCATTCATTCATATCAATGGGATTTGCGGATAAGTTTAGCCTACTCACTAAAACTCTTAAGACACCCATGTTAGTAAGCTCACCGGGAGCGGAGTATATGGCAAGTCAAGGATGTTTTCAAGTGCCATTAAGTATAGGGAGGCATGTTTTCCCAACGGATTTAATTATATTGGAATCCCAAGGATTAGATGTAATTCTTGGTATGGATTGGTTGTCGATGTATGGAGGAAACATCGATTGCAACAGCAAGACAATTTTGCTTACCAGCCCAGAAGGAAGGAGAATCAAGTATGTATCACGGCATGAGCCGAGGAGAGCACATGTAAATGCATTATCAGGAGTTGTGTAGGAGGAAGTACCAGTGGTAAGGGATTTCCCGGACGTGTTTCCGGTAGAGTTGCCAGGCATGCCACCGGATAGAGACATTGAGTTTGATTGAACTCTTGCCGAGCCTTTGGGCCAATATCTAAGAGACCATATAGGATGCCACCAAGATTTGGAGGAAATTAAGAAGTAGATTAAGGAGTTCTTTGTATAAAGGTTTTATTCGCCCAAGTTCTTCGCCTTGGGGATCACCAAGATACTTCTAGTGGAGAAGAAGGATGGATCATTAAGAATGGTTGTTGATTATCGAGGATTGAATGAAGTGACCATTAAGAACAAGTACCCACCGCCGATGATCAATGACTTGTTTGACCAGTTGCAAGGAGCTAAGGTGTTTTCCAAGATCGATTTGCGATCGTGGTACCATCGATCGAAGATTCGAGCAGGATATACCTAAGACGGCTTTTACCACCAGTGCAGGCTGTATGAGTACACCGTTATGTCATTTGGTCCGACTAACTTTTGCCTATTTTATGAACATGATGAACAAAGTGTTTATGGAGTTTTTGGATAAGTTAAATCGTGGTGTTCATTGATGATATTTTGGTTTACTCGAAGAATGAAGAGGAACATAAGGAGCATTTGCGTTTGGTACTCGAGAAGCTCAGAGAAAACTAGTTATATGCCAAGTTCAGCAAGTGTGATTTTTCGTTGAAGGAAGTTGGATTTCTTGGACATGTTATATCCGGAGAAGGTATAGCAGTAGAACCCACTAAAGTTGTCACCGTAACAAACTGGGAAGCGCCAACAACAGTTGGAGAGATCCAGAGTTTCCTTGGACTAGCAGGGTACTACCGGAGATTCATTGAGAATTTCTCAAGGATTGCGAAGCCTATGACTGAATTGTTAAAGAAGGATACCAAGTTCATTTGGACCGAGGAGTGTGAAGCTAGTTTCCAAGAGTTGAAGAAACATTTGGTTACCTCCCCAGTGTTAATTCTGCCAGATCAAACCAAGGATAACGAGGTGTATTGCGACGCTTCACGTCGAGGACTTGGAGCAGTGCTTATGCAGGAGGGAAGAGTTGTTTCGTATGCTTCACGACAGCTTAAGCCTCATGAGCTAAACTATGCCACGCATGATTTGGAGTTAGCAGCCGTTGTGCATGCGTTGAAAACATGGAGACATTTCCTCATTGGAAATCATTGTGAGGTGTATACGGATCACAAGAGTTTGAAGTACATCTTCACGCAGAAGGAGCTAAATCTCGAGCGAGAGGAGATGGTTGGAACTCATCAAAGATTACGATATGAGATTACATTATCACCCCGTAAAGGCTAACGTTGTAGCAGACGCGTTGAGCCGTAAGAGTCACGCCAACACATTAATGACGGGAGAAATACCAAAGGAGTTAGCCGAGGATCTTGAGAGCTATGTTTGGAAATAGTTTCGAGAGGCTATGTAGCAGCATTGGAGATTCAATCAACTTTGATGGACAAGATCGAGGAAGCTCGGAAGGCGACAAAGAGATTGCCTCTATAAAGGAGAGAATGAGCAAAGGAAAGGCTAAGGGATTTCGTGAGGATGAGCACGATACCCTATGGTTTGAAGACCGTGTTTATGTGCCCAATGACCCGGAGATCAGGAAGTTGATTCTACAAGAGGCACATGATTCACCATATTCGATTCACCCAGGAAATACCAAGATGTATTTGGATTTGAAGAATACTTTATGGTGGACCGGAATGAAGAAGGATATTGCAGAGTACGTAGCAGTTTGTGATGTATGTCAGAGGGTGAAGGCAGAACATCAGAAGCCAGCAGGATTGTTACAGCCACTGCCTATACCTGAATGGAAGTGGGATAAACTAGGTATGGATTTGATCACGGGATTGCCCAGGACTCGTTCAGGCTATGACTCGATTTGGGTTATAGTCGATCATTTGACGAAGGTAGCTCATTTCATTCCAGTAAATACTACTTACAGCAGTGCCAAATTGGCTAAGATATACATGACCAGGATCGTATGCTTGCATGGAGTTCCTAGGAGTATCGTATCAGATAGAGGAACCCAATTCACCTCAAAGTTACAAGCAGCTTGCACGAAACTTTGGGAACCAGGCTGGAATTTAGCACGACTTTTCATCCACGCAGACGGATGGACAAACCGAGAGAGTCAACCAGATTTTGGAGGATATGCTTAGAGCTTGTCTTTGTGGATTATGGATCAAGTTGGGATGACAACTTGCCATATGTGGAGTTTTCTTATAACAACAGATTACCAAACCGATCTCAAGATGGCCCTTTCGAAGCCTTATGCGGAAGGAGGTGCAGGACCCGTTGTTATGGGATGAAGTTGGAGACCGCCAGCTTGTTTGGACCGGATTTGATTAAGGAGTCTGAGCGGAAAGTAAAGTTGATTCGCGATAGGCTCAAGGTAGCCCGGTCAAGATGTAAAAGCTATGCGGATTCAAAAGCAAGGAGGCGAGAATCTGAAGTCGGGAGCGAGTTTATCTTGATATCGCCACTTGAGGAGTTAAGCGTTTTGTAGTTAAGGGAAAACTAGCACCTCGATTTGTAGGACCTTATCGTGTTTTGGAACGCATGGGAGAAGTTGCGTACAAGTTGGAATTACCCGAAGGATTGTCAGGAGTTCATGATGTGTTTCATGTTTCACAGTTGAAGAAGTGTCACACAGAGATGGCCGATATACCACTTTGAGAGATACCGTACCTTTGAAGCGATTCGGTTGAATGATGATTTGACTTATGAGGAGAAACCGTTAAGATTCTCGAGTATGCCGCAGAGTCACCCGCAAAGAAGGTCATTAAGATTTGCAAAGTTCGATTGGAGCCACCACACCGAGGATGAAGCCACACAGGAGCGAGAGGAAGATTTTCTTAAGGACCACCCTCACCTATTTTCTAGCCAACCCGAATCTCGAGGGCGAGATTCATCTTAAGGGGGTAGGTTTGTAACATCCCAAATTTTCAATTTGGAATGTTATACATAGAGCAACATTGCATATCATTTTTTTTCGTTGCATTTTTGCTCGATCCTAGAAATTCTACACAACTCAAGGACCCTCGGAGAGAGTTGGGGATTTTTGTTATTTTCATATTTGAGTTTTCTCAAATTTTGAAAATAGGATCATTTGATTTTAATTATTTTATCTTCAATTATTTCTATTACAAAAATATGAGAGAGGGAATAAAATGACTTTCCCAAAATAAAGAAATAATGAAGATTTAATAATAAAATCAAATAAGATTTTATTTTGGAGTTTTTCGCCCTTTTATTTGAATTTAGGAAAAATGCGCGTTTTTCAAAATTGCATTTAGGCTCCAAATAAATGTTCATTAAATCCGGCTTGATTTTAGAAGCTGGGGAAAATTTATTTCGGGATTTCTAGAGTCCGTTTAGTACTTCTTTAGATTTTATTTCTGCGCGTAATTATTAAAAAAAACGCGCACCGCCTTACCGGGCCGTACCCGAGCGGGACTCCGCTCGGGGGCGCCTATATAAGCACGGCCACCCGGCGCCTCAGCCCACCCGAGCCGGCCCGCCAAACCCTAAGCGCCCGCCGCCCATGCCGAGCCGCCGCCGAGTCTTGTGGGGAAAAGTCGCAAACCTCTGCAGAGTGTATAAACTAATCATGGTTAGCCGTGTCCCGGTTATGGACATCTTGAGTATCTAGTACACGGATATCATGTGAATCTCATCATGTTACTTCTAATTAATATTGTTGGGTTTGTTAATGAGTATTTTTAATTGGGATTGAGAATGCTGTCAACCATTCTCAATGTTTCACAACCACCATGATAGTTAAATAAATTTATTCCTTTGCAGTAGGGAAAAATTGGCTTTATGGAAAACTGTAACCACAGAGCTTTCCACCAGCCATATATGCATGTAGTATAGGCTATTCATTCCATTATTCTCTATGTGTTACATTGCCAGCATATTCCATGTCTTTGGCCCGTTTCGAGCTGCAACGTTTCATGTTGCGAGACTTTTGAAACGACGAGTAAGGTGCATAGGTCGTGGTTCTATACCGGTGATGTCGTTGGAGTTGATGGACTCGCTTATTCTTCCAAGCCTTCCGCCGTTATCGTTATTAGATGGCCTTAAGCCATATTTATTTTATTAAGTTCTCTCTTGAGACATTCGATTGTAATAAGTGTGTGATTGCTACTCTATTATAAATCCTTCGAGTACTGTGTGGTGTCAGCATTACTGATCCAGGGATGACACTGAGCACAGAGATCAGACTGTTTGAGGTCTGGTTGCTACAATTGTTCTGGAAAACGGAGTTTTAGTCATCTTACCCATGAGGCATGGTTCGCAAGTATCAAATGATTCATAATCAAGTGATTCCAAAAGTACACCCGCATGGAGTTTCTTCATGGGCTTTACACCAATATAACCTAAACGGCATTGCCACAAGTATGTTGCACTATCATCACCAACTTTGCATATTTTGGCATCAGTATTATGAATATATGTATCACTACTGTCGGTGTACTAGAGTAGGGGTACCCTAGTATCCCGAACTTGTGCACGGGCGATTCTGACCCTCATGGCGAGGCTTACGGGTGACCGCCAAGGTCCTCCGTGGTTCCTTTGGAGCCATTCAAGAACAAAGTATTCAAGCCCGGAGACAAGACCCGGCAAGAGGAGCTTGCAGAAAGTCACCAAGGCACTTAGTAGACAAGGCCCGGCAAGAGGAGCTTGCCGGAAGGCCACCCTCGAGCACCTACAAGACAAGACCCGGCGAGAGGAGCTTGCGGGAAGGCCGATGAGCGACAAGCTTCCGGCGCGACAAGACAACAATCATGCAAGGCGCTTGCCATGAAGACCACCTCTCCAGTACCTACGCTCCAAATAAGCATCCACTAACGTAGTCGCCTGGGCCTTTCGAGCAGCGTGGCGGAGGTCTGTGCAGCCCGGTGCGAGGTGGCAAGCGGCGCGACAAGTTTGCCATCGTGGCGGACGGTGGCGCCCCGACGGTCCCTGTTTGCCTTTATTAGAGGCGACAAGATGGGCATTTAATGCCTTTGTCCCCGCCATCGTGGTTAGGTATATTACATCGTACATTGTACAAGTAGGTGTACCAACCATCGTTTTTCCATTTGTACCCCCATCTACGTTGCCACTGCCGGAGCCCCTTTGTGCATATAAAAGGAGGCCCATGTGCAACGTGAGAGGGTTCGAACACTCTCACGCTAGGTCTCGTTAGCAGCTGGAGTATCTTTGTAGCTCTCGCGCTCCCTAGCAAGAACACAATACAAATCATACATGCAGAGTAGGAGTGTTATCTCTCCGGAGAGCTCGAAGCTGGGTAAACCTCTCGTGTGCTTCGCCTCGATCTGCTCTTCGTGCGACCTCCGCTCCCACTTGAACCGAAAGGGGCTCGGTCCATGACCCCATAGGTGTTCGTGGGCGAGATCTGCCTGCCCGACATCTTTGGCGCCCAGTAGAAGCGTCGAGGTTGTGTGAACCTGATCCGGCGTCCACGCGAGCTAGATCTTCATCACCTTCGTCAACATGCCACCGAAGAAGAAAGCTTCGGCGGCAGAAGCCCCGTCCGCGTCGAACACACCGCCACCGAAGCAAACAAGTGGTAGGGTAGACGCCGGCGGGAGAACGGACGGCGACGGGGGCGCTCACGCTGCTGCCAAGGCCAAGGACAAGGCTGCGCAGACCTTGGCATCCGTACATGCACCGCGCCCGTCTCGAGAAGCGGGACCGACAAAGCGTCATGGCACTCACAATGCCATACGCTCGTTGGACCGAATCGAGCTGAGGATCCGGGACGTTCAAGACCAGCATGCACGCCAACATCTTTGGCGCTTGGCGAAACGCAGTCGCTTTCGGACGGGATCTTGCTCCTTCTAACATAGATAGAAGTCCGAGCATATCCGCTCCTCGCGCCGTTCGGCTCTACCACCCACCACTCCAGCCAGAAGCTCTGGCGAGAGCTCAAGCGCTCTGGATTACCCTCCAACGGCCGACAAGGTCGGCGAGTGGAGCCACCATCTGAAGTCTCATCGGCTTCGCCAATGGCGGCCTTCTGCGGCAACCGAGTGCATCGCTGCCCGCGGCAAGAATGCCAAACACGAGCGGTGGCGGCAGAGACGGTGGGGTGCAACCACCATGCACTCTCCGCCACGAAGGCCAAGATCACCGACTCGCCGGATCCACCTCGACAAGCGACTCCATGCGTCATCAGATCCACGAGCTCATCGCGATCGGCGCCAAGTGCTACGATCGGCGGCAAGAGGGCCTTCGAACTTCGCATCGGCGCCCGAAGAAGAAGCACGACGTCAATCCGACAAAGCGCCGGGCCCTCTGTTGACATGCACGCCCGGAGGAACCAAGCGACTTGCCGTCAGACGGTGGGTTGCCCTGCGTTCACTTTCGTGAGCTGCGGCAAGTCCAAAGGGTGACAAGAAAAAATTCAAGCCAGACGTCTGGGAGAAATCACGACGGCAAGACGCATCCGTCGAGTTCCTCAGCATCTACACCATCGCGGTGCAGGCTGCGGGGCGAGACGACAAGATCCTTGCCAACTACTTCCGCTGGTACTCAAGCCCAACGTCGAGTCCTGGCTCATGCACTTGCCGGACAACTCCATATCTTCTTGGGCAGATCTATGCCATCGGTTTGTCGGCGCCTTCTGGTGACCACAAACCCCATGGTCAAGAAAGCGACCTTCATCTGCTTGCCCAGAAGGAAGGAGAATCCCTGCGCAAGTATATTCAAAGATTCAGCCGTGTACAGCACAACATCCCAGATGTCCACCCGCGGTGATCAGCGCGTTCCATCAGAACGTGCGAAACCGCAGGATGCGGGAGGAGATGGCGATGTGCAAAATCGAAGGACGTCGATGAGCTATACTCGCCTGTCCGACAAGTGTGCACGCGTCTTTGAGGAGGAGAAGACTCCGGAGAGAATACCGAGGCGGGAGGATCTCGACAAGTGAAGAAACCGCCCCGGCAAAGAAGAGCCGGCGGCGGGGCAACAGGAAAAAGAAAGGCAGAGATGTGCTAGTTGTTGAGCAGTTCGGCAACGGAGGTGGCGACAAGAACGCCAAGGCTGGTAGCTCCAGCAAGGAGGTTGCACTGGCACCAACCACCAACTGTGGCGGCCGCCGACAAGCGGGGCGGCTCCGGCAGCGATCTTGCAAGATCCACCGCACCAAGGGCCATGACCTCCGTGAGCTGCAAGAAGGTAGAGCAGCTTGTCGAGCAATGTAAAGCTGAATACGGCGACACGACAAGGAGAAGGCCCGGGAAGGTGCCGGAGGAGCCAACAAGAAAGCGTCCGGCCGGGAGGCGCGCGGCAAGGCCAAGCAGCGGCAAGGAGACAGGCCTCCAGCGGCGCGACAAGGATGAAGACGAAGATGACGATGAAGACATGGATGATGACGACGCCCGATGAGCAGGAGTTCCGAGAAAGCCACGGAGGTCACTGTGCGTTGTGGCGGTGCTTCTGCACACCTCCCACCGCCAGCTCAAGCGGTGGATGCGGGAGGTCAATGCAGAGAACCATCCATCGAGTCACGCAAGCCTACGAAATGGTCCGGACGCCTATCATCTTTGATATTGAGGACCACCACGATCGCGTAAGCTGCGGTCGGTGCTTGCCGATGTTGGTTTCACCAACTATCCGCAACCTCAAGGTCACCAAGATGTTAGTTGACGGCGGGGCGGCTTGAATCTGATCTCCTCCGCGGTGCTCCGAAACTCCGGACCCACGATGGCGAGCTCGAAGAGACCGGCACTTTTCAAGGAATCAATCCGGGAAGGAGCAAACCGAAGGGAAAGATCACGTTGCGGTGACATTTGGCGTGAGCTGAACTTCGGGGACTGAGAGGGTCACTTTCGGCGTTGCTGATTTTCCATTGCCTTACAATGGAATACTTGGCCGTCCAAAGACTCGCCAAGTTCATGGCGGCCTCTCACTATGCCTATAACCTCCACGAAGATGCCAGGCCCGATAAGCGTCATCTCTGTCCTGGCGACAAGAAGGATGCTCTTATCTGCGCCGACAAGATCTACCGGAAGCGGCAGCGCGACAGATTGCAAGCCACTTGCCGGAAGCTCCACAGGGGAAGAAGAAGACCAAGTCCGGCAAGACCTCGATGCCCACTCCGGCAAGCGCACCTCCTCGAGTGCTGCGCTACCGTCGAGGACGCACCATCGAGCTCCACCGGCAAGTATAAGAAGGCGATGACAGCTCCACGAGAGACCAAGAAGGTGTCCGCCAAGGAGGCGGCACTGGTGGTACCTTCACCATCGGTGCCTCTCTCGACCCCAAATAGGAAGCGGCGCTCGTTACTTTCCTGCTGCGAACATCGGCGTGTTTGCGTGGCAACCATCGACATCCCGGTGTTCCCGGAAAGTAATTGAGCACCGTCTTGCCGTTTGTCCTCATCTTGCGCCCGTCAAGCGTAAAGTCGAGGAAGCAAGCGGTGGGCGTCAAGAGTTCATCGCGGAAGAAATCAAGAAGCTGGAAGCAGCGAGGCCTTGTCGGAGGAGTGCTCCATCCTACGTGGTTGGCCAATCATGTAGTTGTGCGCCAAGGCTAACGGAAATGGAGGCTTTGTATCGACTTTACGAGATGTCAATAAATCTCGTCCCATAGATCCATTTCCCTTGCCGCGCATCGACCAGATTGTTGACTCCACGGCCGGATGTGATTTGCTTTCATTTCTGGATGCATATTCAGGATATCATCAGATCTTCATGGCAAAACAGGACGAGGAGAAGACCGCATTCATCACCCCATGTGGCACATACTGCTTTGTGCGGATGCCCTTCGGGTTAAAGAATGCTAGTTCAACGTTTGCAAGAGTAGTTCATGATGCTTTTGAGCCGCAAATGCACGCGAAATGTGGAAGCATACATGGATGACATAGTGGTCAAAAGCAAGGACAAAGCGACCACTGGTTCAAGATTTAGATGAAACCTTTGCAAATCTGCGCAAGATCAACCTCAAGCTCAACCCGAGAAGTGCGTGTTTGGAGTCCCTTCCGCAAGCTTCTCGGGTTCTTCGTGTCTCAATGAGGAATTGAAGCCAATCCCGACAAAATCAAGGCCATTGAGCAGATTGAAGCACCAAAGCGTGTCAAGGATGTCACGAAGACTTGCCGGTTATGTAGCTGCTCTCGGCGAGTTTATCTCTAGATCTCTGGCGCATACCGCCGTTTTCAAAATTTTAAAGAAGGCAGGTCCGATACAATGGACTCCGGAAGCGGAGGCAGCGCTGCAGGACTTGAAGAGATACCTGTTCTCCACTCCAACACTTGTCGCACCTAGACCACAAGAGAAGTTGCTGCTATATATAGCGGCAACCAATCAAGTGGTTAGTGCTGCGTTAGTAGCAAAGAGGGAGGCGTATGATGAGCTAGCAACCACGACAGACACATCCAGCGACAAGCAGGGCGCTTCCCCGGCAAGCTCTGGTCCCGACAAGGACGAATCTGCGCAGACGCATGAGCAGATGCAGAAAAGGATGGTGCAGCGCCCAGTTTACTTTGTCAGTTCCCTTCTGCAGGGGGCTAGATCAAGGTACTCTGGTGTGCGTAAATTGATTTTCGGCCTCCTCATGGCCTCGAGAAAGCTGCGCCATTACTTTCAGCACATGAAATCACAGTTGTCACTCGCTTTCCGGCGAAGAGGATCTGCTGCAGAATCCGGAGGCAACAGGCGAGGATTGTCGAGTGGGCACCTTTGGAACTGCTCAAGCTTTGGCCTCAAGTTTGAGAGCACTTCAACTATCCAAAAGCGAGCATTGGCGGAGTTCATAGCAGAATGGGCGCCGACACCGGATGAAGAAATTCGAGACGAGCATTCCCGTCGAGGAAGCAAGCAAAGAGTGGGCTGATGTACTTTGATGGTGCCTTCTCGCTGCAAAGGCGCCGGTGCGGCGTCTTTGCTTGTCGCACCACGGAGAGCACCTCAAGTACGTAGTCCTGATGCACTTTCCCAAGGAGCAAGCAACAAACAATACAACAGAGTATGAAGGTTTGCTTGCCGGTCTCAGGATCGCAGTGGACCTTGGGATCAAGAAGCTCATTGTCAGGGGTGACTCACAACTTGTTATCCGCCAAGTGAACAAGAATATCAGAGTCCGTTGATGGAAGCTTATGTTGATGAAGTGAGGAAGCTGGAAGAGCACTTTGACGGCCTGCAGATGGAATATATTCCAAGAGCCCAGAACGACATTGCCGATGGCTGTCAAAGTGCGCCAGACTTAAGCTACCAGGAACCAGGGATTTTCGTGCTCAAGCTGACTCAAGCTGTCAGAACACCGCCAATCGGACAGAGCAAGAAGAGGAAGTTGATCTATGGTGACTACTTTCCGGTAGAGCTTCTCGAAGCCGCCGCCAAGAAGGTCCCCAAGATCGACACCAACAGAGCTGAGGCGATCTGCTCCGACAAGCCCCGAGGTTTGTTTCGTTGAAGCGAGGCGCTCCCGACAAGTTTTGTTCCGGCAAGCTTGCCGGGAACGCGTCAAGCTCGGCTGAGCCGCGAGTTCTTGCCGTGGAAGCTGATGCTCCCGCAGCAGCAGATGTGCCTTTAGTCCTTGTTGTCGAGCCGCAAGCTCCAAAGACGCGGCGCAGCAGATTGTCCATTTCCTTGACGGAGAACTTCCCAAGAGCAAGAAGAAGCGGAAAGAGTAGCCCGGCAATCAGTATGTACCAGTTTGTCGACAAGACACCTGCATGTAAGAAGACTCAACGGGTGAAATTGAAGTGTATTCATCGTGAAGACGGACAAAAGCTGTTGGCGAGAGATACATGGAGGCATATGTGGTCACCACATTGGCGCCAGAGCACTTGCCGACAAAGCGTTAAAGCAAGGTTTCTTTGGCCGACAGCCCTCCGGGATGCAACTGCACAAGTAACCAAGTGTGAAGCGTGCAGTTCCATTCCAAGCAAACACACCAGCCAGCTCAAGCTCTCCAGACGATCCCTTTATCCTGGCCATTTTTGGTGCAGGGCTCGACATCCTCGGCCCCTTCCCGAGCTGTCGGGGCTTTGAGTACTTATGCGTTGCCATCGGCAAGTTCACAAAGTGGCGGAAGTGGAAGCGATGAGGAAGGTGACAGACAACGGTCAAGTCAAGTTCTTGGTCGATTGTTTACCGTTTGGAATCCCTAACAAGATCATCACCGACAACGGCACCACAGTTCACAAGCCGCACCTTCATGCGATGCGTCCAAGATCTTGGCGCCAAGGTCTGCCGCTTACATTGCTCATCCGAGAAG
The DNA here is from genome assembly GCA_021605145.1 of Aegilops bicornis. NCBI lineage: Eukaryota > Viridiplantae > Streptophyta > Magnoliopsida > Poales > Poaceae > Aegilops > Aegilops bicornis. The sequence continues at coordinate 271,326,037 of CM038671.1, read as the reverse complement.
CAGCGGTCAAGCGGAGAGGGCAAATCTTTGAAGTGCTGCGGGCTCAAGACCAGAACTTTCGACAGGCTGCACAAGTGCGGAAGAAACTGGATTGAGGAGCTGCCGGTGGTTCTTTGGTCGATCAGGACGACGCCAAATCGAGCCACTGGCCAGACACCTTTCGCTCTAGTCTATGGAGTAGAGGCAGTTCTCCCCACGGAACTCGTATACGGATCGCCTCGAGTGCTCGCTTATGATGAGCTTGAGCAAGAGCAGCTGCGACAAGATGACGCACTGCTCCTTGAGGAAGATCGTCTTCAGCTCTTTGTCTGAGCTGCTCGGTACCGAGAAGCTTTGCGCCGCTACCATAGCCGCAAAGTCAATGCCGAAGTCTCGAGGAAGGCGACCTTGTTCTTGGTAGCGTTGCTCAGTCCGCCAAGAATTCCAACAAGTTGACGCCAAAGTGGGAAGGCCCTTATCGGGTGAAGCGAGTCACTAGGCTGGCGCTGTCCGCTTTGAGACCGAAGATGGCATTCCGATGAGCAACTCCTGGAATATTGAGCATCTTCGTAAGTTTTACTCAGAGGGCGCGGTTGCCGGAACCTGTTCCGACAACCACCTTTTGTACAAGTCTTGCCGCTGATGCATGTAATCCTTTGTACAAAGCCGGGCGCAGACCCCGTGCATCAATAAAGCTAGCGTGCTTCGCGCACCTTGTCGATTTCATGCTTTTTCACTTCTATTTTGCATGCATTATCTGACACTTTGTGCAGCACCTACTCCTGGTAAGTAATAATGAGCCACAAGGCTCCATATCTTTATTTTCTCTTCTTTCTCTTTCTCAAAGAAAGGAAGGTTCCCTCGCACACAAGTTTGCGGGGAGGAGAAGATAATGGCGTGGACCAAACGTCGCTCAAGGAAATCTAGCCTTACCGGGAAGCAAACGATGAAAAGCTAAGTTGCCAAAGTTTGAGCAATCAGTTTTAAAATTTTTAAGTTATTTTCCTTGAACGACCGAACTTTGTATGGAAAACACATGCTTGTGAGGAACCAATTAAGTAGCTAGTTGCGCCTTACTTTGTTTCGAGTCCGCTCAACAACTTAAGTGAGCTGCGACTAGTTGCGACAAGGTTGCTTGTCGGAAGCGGCACCGCCGACAGGCTCTTGGACGTTCACTTTTCGGCCTTCATGGCTCGAGTGCCCGCCCGACAAGTCCCCTAAAAGCGTAAGGCAAAAAACATACAAAGGAAGGAATCAAGTAAAGGAAATAGCATAGCAATTGATATCCAAAATAAAGTTATATTACAAGATAGCTTGCCGCAGCTCTAATGGATTGTTCCTATGACATGATTAGCAGCGGCGAGAGCAAGAAAAAAAACGGGCGGCCTAATCTACGCGGCCACCCTCAACCCTCTTGATTCCGCTCACCCTGTCCACAATGGGTGCGACAAGGGCCTTGAGCGCCTCCACATTGGCATCCGGCGGCAGAGACTTGAGGACGTTGGTGAAGTTCAGGCCCGGATTGTGGAAGGCCACCTTCATTAGCAACTTTTGGAGGGCTCCCGCGCAGATCTGGCGCGACTCCTCGGCCAGCTGTTTTGGGACCTCTTCCCGGAGTCGCTGGAGGCCCGTCGCCACGCCCTTGAAGAATAAGCTAAGCTTGGCGCTGGGTTGGAGGTGCTCGTCGGAGGAGTATCCGAGATCCACCATCCCCAGCTCCATCAGCTCGTTGTGGATGGCGGCAGCAGTATCCACGAGACATTCGGTCCATGCTCCACACTCTCCCTCAAGGCGCCCTGGGCGGCAACAGCATTCGCCAATAGCTCCTCGTCGGCCTTGATCTTCTCCTTCAAGGCCGCCTCCCGCTCCTTGGCGCCGTCCGGCCCCGAGTCAAAGTAGTCAGCTTCAACTCGAGATCTGCATTGGAGTCCCTGGCGGCGCTGAGCTCCTTGCTCCTCTCGGCGAGACGACCCTGCAGCTCGCCAAGAGTGTAGGCGTCCTTCTCGCGCTCGTGCTTGAGTGCGGCGAGCTCCTCGCCGCTCTTCTTGAGGCTGGCCTCCAATTGCGCCACTTTTGTCTCCAGCTCCTTCTTGGCGGCCTCGGCAGCCGCGGCGGCATCCCTTGCCTCCTTGAGAGCCCCGCCAAATGTTTCCTCGCGCATGGCGAGATCCTCCTCGTGGCTGTCCAGGTTAACCTTCCGCTGCGCCAGCTCGCTTTCCTGCGCGGACAGCTTCTCGGCGGCAAGCCGCTGTTCCTCCTTAGTTGCAGCCTTCTCGAGGATGAAGGCCGTGCGCTCCTCGGCGAGTTGCTCCCGCTCCTCCGCCAAGGACCGGAGAGCTTCCTGGTTGCGGCCCCGGAGCTCCTCCACGCGCTTCTCAATATCTGCTCCTGCCTTGGCGATAAGGGCCTCCCGGGATGCCAGTTTGGCTTGTCGGGCGCGGTAGAGCGACAGCAGCTTCCGCAGCAGCTGCTCCTCCTCAGGCTCGCCGCTGTTGCTGCTTGGCGCGTCAACTAGCGTCAGCCGGCGAGGCGAGCAGCTCTTCGTCGAAGGTTTCTCCTTGGCCGGCGCCTGAGCTCGACTCCCATGGGAGCTTGATGAAGACGCCGCCCGCCGGCCTTCAAGTAGGCGCTGGCTGGGGCTCTTGAACTGGCCTTAGCGGCCAGCGGGGAATCGGCGGTCGATCGGTGTAGCGCTGGCGCTCCTGCAGCCTCGGGCCGTCACTGCCAATCGCACCGGACCCTCGCCCGGCTTCTGCGGCGGCAACCTCGATGGCCTCTTCGCCAGAGCTCGTCGGCCGGCTTCTTCTCCCACGGCGCGGCTTAATCGGTGTTGCCTTGGCGCGTCCTCCTCGCCGGCGACCTCGGTCTCCATTGGCTCTGTGGCGGACGGATGAAGAAAGTCAAGCAAATATCCAAAGATAGAATCAGAAGAAGAAAAACACAAGGGAAATACTCAGGCAAGAAGGTTACCTGCGCCAGGGGCTGCGGTCATGGTCTCCACCGCCAAGGGATCGCTGGTGCCGTCCCTTGCCGGAGAAGGCTCCCTTGCCGGAGAAGGTTCCCTTGCCGAAGAAGGCTCCCTTGCCGGGGAGCGCTCCCTTGCCGGGGAATCCACCCTTGGCGGCGTAGTCGAAGCAGAAGGAGGCTGCTGCTTCTACACAAGTCAACAAATGATATCAACAAAGGAAAAAGCACCCATGCACGCCGAACAGCGAGAAATAGACCATATACTTACGCTGGGGCTGCGGCTGAGGCTGCTTTGAAGGAGAGTTGCCTCACCGGCAAGGTTGTCTCAGACGCAGCGCCTCCTGCCCGTCGCAATGGGTTAAATCCTCGGCGACAATCACCGGGTCTTGGCCCTCTTCGACATCCTCTCGGGCCAAGATCCTGAAAGGAATGGATTGAGTAAAGCGGATCGAGATACAAGACGAGGCAACAAATCGAAGAATTACAAGTACAACAAGGAATCTTACTCTTCCTCTTCTTCGCCGGAGCCGAGCGCGGAGAGGTCGACTCTGGCCCGCCTCCGATGCAGCCGAGGCGGAGGAGTGGCTCCCTTGGGCGCTTGGCGGGAGCGGGACCGGTGGCCTCTGAGGCCCCGCCCGGTTGCCGCAGCGGTGTGAGGTGCTCCCAGCGGCAGTGCTTGCAGCGGTGGAGCGCGTCTCGCGCGGCTGTTGCCCGTCTGCCGCCTCGCTGCGTCTCGCCCTGAAAGACGCCTTCTTGGTGGAGCCGGTGGCTCCGCCATGACAAGCTGCTTGGAGGTGGAGAGGATGCGCCCTCGGCGGGCTCGCTCGACTTCGGCCTCGAGGCTCGGCAAGCTCTTCCTCGCCCGGCGAACTCCTTTCGCTCGACAAGGCTTGCCGCCTCGGCTGCCTCTGCCTCCTCCACAGTAAAAGCCAAATTACGCCCAGCGGCAGCGCTGCCGCTTCTTCTAACTTTGGTGGCGTCGCTGCATCTAAATGCGTCGATGGTGTCGCGGTGAGGCCCCTCTGCTCATTGGGGCGGACCGGCATCTCCACTAGATTGTCGAAGAACTACCGCCGCGGCGTCGTCGCGGCTCTTGCCAAGTGGGGACAATTCCGTGGGAGTCGCTGCGGCATCATTGCACGGATGCGGTCAAGCGGCGAGTTGTTGCACTGATGGAGCAGCCCCTCGGCAACCTAAACATCTCCGGATGGTCGGGATCAGGCTTGAACAGCTCTAAGAGCATTGCGTCAAGCTCCAAGGCGGTGAAGTTGAAGTTGAGGCCTGGGCGCAGCCTCATGATGTCTGCTGCGTTCGAATTCCCAGGCGGTCTCCTCCTCTCCTGCAAAGAAGCGTCTGCGGCGAAGAAAGTCTGCGCCAACAGTCCTCTGATGAGTCCGGCAAGTCTGAGGCGGAGGATTCGTAATCGCGATCTTCAACCTAGCATCCTCCGGGGCCAGATTGCTCCAGTCATTGCCAGCATTACTCATCGGGGTTTGGCCGAGCGGTAAAAGGCTGCGGGTTCTCCTCAACGATCCAGCACCAATCTGCCTCCACTCCTCCCATTTGCTCTGAAGCTCTCCTCCAGATAGGCCTCCTTCTTGCCGACCCTAGAGACCCAAGCAATTCCTCCGGCAAGGGCTCTCCTCTCTCGGCTCGGGGCAAAAAGAAGTGACGGAAAAGAGCTACATTTGGGTGGACTCCGACAAAGTTTTCGCAGAGATGTGCGAAAACTGCCATGGTCAGAACGGCGTTGGGGTGAAATCAAGGAGGCGGAACCCGTAGGTGTTCATAATGTCGCAAAAGAACTCAGAGAAGGGCGGGCAGAGCCCGCAGTAGAAGAAGAGCGCCGAAGAAGGATACCACCGCCTGGGCCGCTTCTGCAGCAACGGCGGGAGTACCTTCGTCGCGGATGCGCCGCGCTCCTCCTTCGACTGCAAGAGGTAGTAGTTCTCCCTCAGCTCCCTCGCGGCGAAATGAGGAGGGAAGACGGCCCGCTCCTTCCGCAGCGCCGCGAGCATAGCGCCTCGGCCGACTTCACGGTCTTCCCTTGTCGGCTTCGGGCCCATGGCGGAGGCGGTGGAGGAGGTCGACGGCGTTGAGGTCTTTGGTGGCGATGAAGCGGAGCGCTGCTCTCTTTTCGGCCTCGAGAAGAAGGGGGGGGGGCAGTGGTGGTTTTTCAATGGGACAGCGATTGGCAAGGTAGGTGAAGTGCCCCTGCTTCCCCTGCTTATAAAGGGGGAGGGGGCGGACGTTCCGATTTCCCGAATAAAGAAACCCCCACGACCTCGCCCACGATCTCTCACACGACGCCACGTTCGGTGCGTGCCGTTCGTGGGGGACGTGGTGGGTCGAGGTGAGTTACGGTGTGACCTGGGCGCGTGTGCCCGTGCCTGTTTTGGGCCTGGCCCAACAGCTTCGGCTGCACCGTGTGTGGCCCAGGCCCGGGGGCTCCTGTCGGTGTACTAGAGTAGGGGTGCCCTAGTATCCTGAACTTGTGCACGGGCAGTTGCAGCCCTCCGCGGCGAGGCTTACCGGGTGACCGCCAAGGTCCTCCATGGTTCCTTTGGAGCCATTCAAGAACAAAGTATTCAAGCCAGGGAGACAAGACCCCGGCAAGAGGAGCTTGCCGGGAAGGTCGCCCAAGGCACTTAGTAGACAAGCCCCCGGCAAGAGGAGCTTGCCGGAAGGCCACCTCGAGCACCTACAAGACAAGACCCGGCGAGAGGAGCTTGCGGGAAGGCCCGTGAGCGACAAGCTTCCGGGCGACAAGACAACAACGCGGCAAAGGCGCTTGCCGCAGACCACCTCTCCGTACCCTCGCTCCAGTAGCATCCACTAACGTGTCGCCACAGGGCCTTTCCAGTCTTGGCGTGGCGGAGGCTGTGCAGCCAGCGGTGCGAGGTGGTAGCGTGGCGGCCGACAAGTTTGCCATCGTGGCGGACGGTGGCGCCCCCTGACGGTACCTGTTTGCCTTTATTAGAGGCGACAAGATGGGCATTTAATGCCTTTGTCCCCTGCCGTCGTGGTTAGGTATATTACACTGCATACCTTTGTACAAGCACGTGTACCAACCACTTTGTTTTCCATTTGTACCCCATCTACGTTGCCACCGCCGGAGCCCCTTTGTGCATATAAAAGGAGGCCCATGCGCAACGTAGAGAGGGGTTCAAACACTCTCACGCTAGGCCTCGTTAGCAGCTGGAGTATACTGTAGCTCTCAGCGCTCCCTAGCAAGAACACAATACAAATCATACATGCAGCAGTAGGAGTGTTATCTCTCCGGAGAGCTCCGAAGCTGGGTAAACCTCTCGCGTGCTTCGCCTTGATCTGCTCTTCGTGCGACCTCCGCTCCCCGCCGAACCGAAAGGGGCTCGGTCCGCCGGTCCCATAGGTGTTCGTGGGCCAGATCAGCCTGCCCCGACAACTACGATTGAGATTCAACAAGAATAGACCATTCATCAAAGGTGCATGACCATAAAAGATATTACTCATATAAATAGAACAACCATTATTCTCTGACTTAAATGAATAACCGTCTCACAATAAACAAGATCCATATATAATGTTCATGCTCAATGCTGGCACCAAATAACAATTGTTGAGGTCCAAAACTAATCCCAAAGGTAGATGTAGAGGTAGCATGCTGACGAAGATCACATCGACATTGGAACCATTCCCGACGCGCATCATCACCTCGTCCTTAGCCAATCTTCAATTATTCCGCAGCTCCTGTTTCAAGTTACAAATATGAGCAGCCGAACCAGTATCAAATACCCAGGCGCTGCTACAAGCATTAGTAAGGAAAAAAAATAACATGTATATCAAATATACCTTTGTTCACTTTGCCATCCTTCTTATCCACAAATATTTGGGGCTGTTCCGCTTCCAGTGACCATTACCCTTGAAGTAGAAGCACCCAGTCTCAGGCTTGGGTCCAATTTTAGGCTTCTCCACCGGAGCGGCAACTTGCTTGTCATTCTTCTTGAAGTTCCATTTGTTTCCCTTGCCCTTTTTCTTAAAACTGGTGGTCTTGTTAACCATCAACACTTGATGCTCCTTCTTGATTCCTACCTCCACCAGTTTCAGCATCGCGAAGAGCTCGGGAATCGTTTTCATCATCCCTTGCATATTATAGTTCATCACGAAGCCTTTATAGCTTGGTGGTAGTGATTGAATAATTCTATCAATAACACACTCATCTGGGAGCTCAATTCCCAGCCGAGTCAAGTGGTTATGGTACCCAAACAGTCTGAGTATGTCTTCACTGACAAAACTATTCTCCTCCATCTTACAACTATAGAACTTGTTGGAGACTTCATTTCTCTCAACCCGGACATTTGCTTGAAATATCATTTTCAGCTCTTGGAACATCTCATATGCTCCTTGGTGTTCAAAACACTTTTGGAGCCCCGTTTCTAAGCCGTAAAGCATGGCACACTGAACTACTGAGTAGTCATCATTCCGCGTCTGCCAGGCGTTCACAATGTCTAGATTAGCGGGAGCGGGTTTGTCACCTAGCGGTGCATCAAGGACTTAATTCTTCTGCGCAACAATGAGGATAATCCTCAAGTGACGGACCCAGTCCGTGTAGTTGCTACCATCATCTTTCAACTTAGCTTTCTCTAGGAACGCGTTAAAATTCAAGGGAAAGGTAGCACGGACCATTGATCTACAACATAGATATGCAAAAACTATTAAGACTAAGTTTCATGATAAATTAAGTTGAATTAATCAAATTACTAATGAACTCCCACTTAAATTAACATCCCTCAAGTTATCTAAGTGATACATGATCCAAATCAACTAACCCATGTCCGATCATCACGTGAGATGGGGTAGTCATCAATGGTGAACATCTCTATGTTGATCATATCTACTATATGACTCACGTTCGACCTTTCGGTCTCCAGTGTTCCGAGACCATGTCTGTACATGCTAGGCTCGTCAAGTTTAACCCAAGTATTCTGCATGTGCAAAACTATCTTACACCCGTTGTATGTGAATGTAGAGTTTATCACACCTGATTATCACGAGGTGCTTCGAAACGACGAACTTTTGCAACGGTGCATACTCAGGGAGAACACTTTTAGCTTGAAATTAAGTGAAGGGATCATCTTATAATGTTATCATCGTTCTAAGCAAAATAAGATGCATAACAGATAAACATCACGTGCAATCAAAATATGTGACATGATATGGCCACCATTATCTTGTGCTTTTGATCTCCATCTCCAAAGCATTGTCATGATCTCCATCATCACCGGCTCGACACCTTGCTCTCCACCGTAGCGTCGGGGTCGTCTCGCCAACTATTGGTTCTACAACTATTGCTAATGCACAGGGATAAAGTAAAGCAATTACATGGTGCTTAGTGATTGACACGCAGGTCATACAATAATTAAAGACACCCCTAAGGCTCCTACCAGTTGTCGTACTCATCGACATGCAAGTCATGAACTTATTACAAAACATATCATATGTTGATTATATCACATCACAACACGCCCTGCAAAAACAAGTTAGATGTCCTTAACTTTGTTGTTGCAAGTTTTACATGGCTGCTACGGGCAACTAGCAAGAACCGTTCTTAACTACGCAAAACCACAAGGTGATTATCAAGGTTAATGTTTTAATCTTCTTCAAGGACCGGCTGTAGCCAAATTCGATCCAACTAAAGTAAGAGAAACAAACACCCGCCATCCACCTTTATGCAAAACAAGTTGCATGTTAGTAGGTGGAACTGGTCTCATGTGCGTGGACATGTAAGGTTGGTCCTGGCCGCTTCATCGCACAATACCACTGAATCAATATAAGACGTTGGTGGTAAGCAGTATGACCATCACCGCCCACAACTATTTTGTGTTCTACTCGTGCATATCATCTACGCATAGACCTGGCTCATGATGCCACTTTGGGGAACGTTGCATGGAATACAAAAAAAAATTCTATGCACATGCAAGATCTACCCATGGAGATGCATAGCTACTAGAGAGGAGAGTGTGTCTACGTACCCTCGTAGACCGTTAAGCAGAAGCGTTTATGAACGCGGTTGATGTAGTCATACACCTTCACAATCAGCCCGATCAAGTACCGAACGTATGGCACCTCCGGGTCCAACACACGTTCAGCTCAATGACGTCCTCACCTTCTTGATCCAGCAAGATGGGTGAAGTAGTAGATGAGTTCCGGCAGCATGACGGTGTGGTGACGGTGGTAATGGAACAACTCCACAGGGCTTCACCGAGTACTACGAAAATTTGACCGTGGGTGAACTAGACGGAGAGGGGTGCCACACACGAGTTGGGGATCGTGGTGTCTGTTGCCCTCTCCCTCCTCACATATATATAGGTGGGAGAGGGGAGGCAGCCTAGGGCTCACCCAAGGGGTCGTTGGCCGCGCCCCTCCCTTCTTGGGCGCGCGGGGGGAAGGCAGGAGGGGTTGCCCCCCTTTCCTTTCTCTCATGAGGAGGGGAAGGCAGGAGGGGCTAGCCCTTCCCCTTTCCTACCTTAGGGCCGGTGGCCTAGAGGTGGGGCGTGTCATCCCCTTGTGGGCTGGTGTGCTCCCCTTGTTTGGCCCGTATGGCCCAATAACCTCCCGGGGTCTCCCGGAACCCCTTCCGGTGATCCGATGACTACTCGATACATTCTGAAACCTTTCCGGTGACCAAATATCATCGTCCTATATATCAATATTTACCTCCGGACCATTCTGGAGCTCCTCGTCATGTCCTTGATCTCATCTGGGACTCCGAACAATATTCGGTCATCAACTTACATAACTTATATAATATTATATCGTCAATGAACGTTAAGCGTGCGGACCCTACGGGTTCGAGAATGATGTATACAAGACAGAGACGCCTCTCCGGTTAATAACCAATAGCGGGACCTGGATGCCCATATTGATTCCTACATGTTCTACAAAGATCTTTATCAGTCGAACCATTATGACAACATAAGTAATTCCCTTTGTCTGTCGGTATGTTTCTTGCCCGAGATTCGATTGTCAGTATCTTCATACCTAGTTAAATCTCATTACCGACAAGTCTTTTTACTCATTCTCTGATGTCTACTACACAACCTTCTTCTTGTAGACTCGTGTTGGGCCTCCAAGCGTAGAGTTTTGTAGGACAGTAGCAAATTTCCCTCAAGTGGATGACCTAAAGTTTATCAATCCGTGGGAGGCATAGGATGAAGATGGTCTCTCTCAAACAACCATGCAACCAAATAACAAAGAGTCTCTTGTGTCCCCAACACACCCAATACAATGGTAAATTGTATAGGTGCACTAGTTTGGCGAAGAGATGGTGATACAAGTGCAATATGGATGATAGATAAAGGTTTTTGTAATCTGAAAATATAAAAACAGCAAGGTAGCATGTAACAAAAGTGAGCAAAAAATGGTATTGCAATGCTTGGAAACAAGTCCTAGGGTTCATACTTTTACTAAGTTCTCTCAACAATGATAACATAGACCATATGGCAATCCCTCAACATGCAACAAAAGTCACTACAAAGTTTCTATCGGAGAATGTAGGACGAAAATGTGCATCAACCCCTATGCATAGGTTACCCCAATGTCACCTCGGGAATCCGCGAGTTGAGTGCCAAAACATACATCAGGTGAATCAACAGAACATCCCATTGTCACCACAGATATCCCATCGCAAGACATATATCAAGTGTTCTCAAATCCAATACTCAATCCAACATACAGGAACCTCAAAGAGCAAGACTCAATTCATCACAAGAAGGTAGAGGGGGAGAAACACCATATGATTAACCTGTAATAACAAAGCTCGTGGTACATCAAGATCGTGCCAAATACAGAACATGAGAGAGAGATCAAACATATAGCTACTAGTACATACCCTCAGCCCCGAGGGTGAACTACTCCCTCCTCGTCATGGAGACAACCGAGATGATGAAGATGGCCACTGGTGATGGTTTCCCCCTCCGGCAGTGTCGGTGTGCAAAAGTAGGGGCCCCTTTTTGTACCCCTTTACTCGTGCGCGGGCAGTCGCAGCCCCACGCCCGTGTCCACGCTTGGCGGGGCAGAAGAAGCAAAGGTTACTAGAGCCGTGCTCAAGACTAGAAGCATGAAGAGGTGAGGGGCGAGGTGAAACTCCCCCGGAAAGGTCCTTGCTGGGGTGGCCTTCACGGCCCCGGCAAGAGCCTTGCTGGGGAAACTTGCCCAACACCAGCGGGGCCGCCACCCTTGAGCCTGAGAGTTTCGACGTCCTCAACCACATTTGAACCAAGGCTAGGAGGCGCCACCATGGTGGCATGCAGATCTTTGTGAAGACCAAGAACATACGATGCTAGATGAGGACCAGAAGACAGAGACCCCAGGCAAGATCCTTGCTGGGGACACCTAGGAGCCCCCGGCAAGACCCTTGCCGGGGACATCTGCGGGGCCGCAGCTAGGCCCCCACCTGCCAAGGCTCCACCACCGTTCCAACACAGGGATCAACCCACCAACAAGGCAAGCGCCTACGTGGTGACGTGGAGCTTCCAGGCCAACTCAGCAAACACCTGCGTTGTGGCATGCAGATCTTCATGAAGACTCTGCCACCGCGCCAACTCAGCAGCCAGCCAGCCAGCATGGCGATGTGCGCCTAGTCAGCCTAGACACGCGTCGGAGCAAGGCGAAGCGGCGACGGATGGGACGGGCTTTGTTACCGCCCCCGATAAAGCAAGAGGACACCTAAGTAGCGCATGGCGATGTGCGCCTAGTCAGCCTAGACACGCGTCGGAGCAAGGCGAAGCGGCGACGGATGGGACGGGCTTTGTTACCGCCCCCGATAAAGCAAGAGGACACCTAAGTAGCGCATTTAATGTGTTTTGTCCTGTGAAGTCAGGCGATAAACTCGACCACTGTACAACTTTCCATCTCCTGTGTGCCACTATGGCAGCCCCTTTTGATTATAAAAGGAGGCCCGCGGCGTACTGAGAGAGGATTTGGACTTTTTGGACCCGACATGCTTTGTAGCTAGTCCAAGAACACAAGATAAACACAAGCTAGTAGGACTAGGGTATTACGCATCGCTTGCGGCCCGAACCTGGATAAATATCCCGTGTTGATCCCTCAAACCCGCTCTTTCCACAGCCCCGCGCCCGCCAACCGTAGTAGGGATTCCCAGTGATCCCACAGGTGTCGTTTCCACTGACATCTTTGGTGCGCCAGGTAGGGGGCGCAAGCTGTGAAAATCAGGTTTGAAGGTCAGCGCATCGACTTCTTCATGGGGATGGCTCGAGAGGAGAAGGCGACGTGGCTCAGCCACCCTCTGGTGCCATCCGCAGCCGCAACAGCTATCCGCGTGGCGACGAAAAGCTAAGTCGCGCAAAATTTTGAGTAATTTCTTTTATATAAGTCAGTCTTCCTCGAAAGATCTCGTTCCTTGTATGGGAAACCTGCACGCAATGGGACCCTTCCGCTATTGGCAACGCCCTTGCTCTGTTTCGAGTCTGCTCAACAGTTCAAGCGGCCGCGTTGAGAACGGCAAGGTGGCCTACCCACTACTAGCAGCGCTCTTGTCCTGTTTCGAGTCCGCTCGATAGTTCAAGCAACCGCGTTGGGAGCGACAAGGTGGCTTGCCCGGCAGCAAGCGCCCCCCGACAGGCTGCTAAGGATCTGTCCTCAAAGCACCCCGGCATGGGTTTACGCGGTGGCAGCCTTATCCAACCAAGCGTAGGGTGCGAACATACAAAGAAAGATCTAACATGAAGATAGCATGCTTGATCTTAAAGTACTGCAAAGTTATATTACATCAAGTAATCGCCGCGGTTCTAACTTAAGATAAAATTGTCTTGGTCTTGAACTCGCAGTGGTGACGAGAAACGGGGTGCCTAGTCCCGGCGCTGGCCCTCCACACCCTCTGGACTCCGTCAACGCAGTCGATGATGGGCTTGATATGCTCCTTGAGCGCCGCGAGGTCCGCTTCCTCCGGCAAGCTCTCCAATGCGTCCAAATCCTCCGGGCCTCGTTGACGGTGGGGTTCCAGAATGCCACCTTGGTGAGCACTTTGGTAAGGGCACCCCGGCAGAGCCTCCGGGCCTCGTTGGCCAGATATGCAGCCCGGTTGGAGCGGAGCTGTTCCAGTGCATCGAGGATGCGCTCGAAGAACAAGGTCAACCTGACGTTGGGGCTTGTGTTCCTATCCTTGGAGAGCCTGACGTCCGGCATGCCCATGATGGCTAGCTGGGCGGTGAGCTCCCCTGCAACGGGCGACTGATCCAGAAGTTCACGCCCATCACATACTCCTCGTACTCAGCGGCACTGTCCCCCCGCAGCCGTTTCTCCTCCTTTGGGTCCTTGTTCAGGGTCTCCTCGTGGGCCCTGGCCTCCAAAAGCTTCCCCTCCAAGCCCTCCAGCTTCAGCCTCAGGTCATTGATGGAGTCGTTGGCCTTGGAGAGTAGCTCGGCCTTGCCGTGGACTGTGGCATGCACCTCCGCCAAAGCGTTGTTGGCCACATCCTTCTCCTCCGTCAGCTCCAAGACATGTTTCTTCAGCCCATCCCGCTCCACCTCCAGCTCCTTCACCTTGTCGGCATGGACCAGGGCTTGAGTATTGAGTGCCTCCTTGTGCCTCTGCTCCAGCTCACAGGTCTGGCTGTCTTGACGAGCTTCTCGACCTCCTCATCCTTGCCGCGGAGTGTGGCGGCGAGCGCCTCCTCACGGGCGGCAAGGTCCTCCTCCTGGGAATTCAGCTGAGCCTAGTGCTAGTGCCGAGCAGCCTCGTCCTTGGCGGTATGTTCCTTTGCCACCTCCTGGGCCTTCTCGATGTCAGCATGCTTCAGGATAAGCTCCTGTTTGCGCTCAACCAGCAAATCCTGGGCAACCTTCAGTTCTTCGTGGGCCTTGCGGAACCAGGCCTGCGTCTCGGCGACGTGCTCCTCAAGATCCGCCTCCGCCTTGTCCGCCACCGCCATCCTAGATTTCGCCTTCTCCAGGCGGGCACGGTGGAGCGCCTGGAGCTTCTGGAAGTTGACGCTCATGGCCCGAAGAAGCTGCACCTCTTGGGAACTGCCACCACCGGCGCTCGGTTCATCAACAACCTGAAGCCCGGCGGAGACGAGCGCCTAGTCGTCAAACACCTCCCCCTCGGTTGGCACCCTGGTGCTCGCCGTTCCTCGGAGGTGGATGAATAGGTCGTCGCTCACCTTCAAGTACTTGCCCGAGCCAGAGGCAGCAGAGGAGGAAGGCTGGTTGTCAACCACCCCCTCCTCGGCAGCGGCCTTGTTGGCCTCCCCGGCAGGCCCCTTGGTGGCATCCTCAGCAGCGGCCTTGGCGGCTTCCTTGGTGGAGATCTTGTCGGCCTCGGCCTCGGCGTCCCTGGCAACCTCCTCGATGACGGTGTCAATGTCGTCCCGGTCAGCCGAGGAAGGTTCTGGATACCAAGAAGAGGAATGAGCCGGGGCCACGATCAAGGTTCAAAAAGAAGAAAAAAGAACAGGGACGAGAAGTGAATAACCTACCCGCACCAGGCTGGGAAGAAGTGGCGCCCTCCCCACCAGCATTCGTTGCCAGGGCAGAGCCACCGGCACCCAGGCTCGCCTCCTCCTCCTCCATATGCATGGGCTCGGTGGTGGATGCCCTTGCCGGGGACGCCCCTCGGGGCGGTGTGGTCGAGGGGGGCGGCGTGTTGGGATTGGCCCTTGGCAGGTCCTCCTGCTGCCGTTCTCCTCCTGCAAACCCAGCAAGGTCAGCATCAAGAATTCACACCCCAATGCTCATCAGTGAAGGAGTGAGTGATGGACTCGCACTGGAGGCTGAAGCAGGGGCTACATCGGGGGCTGCTGTCTGGGCTGCACTCCACCAGCAACGGCGTATGCGAAGTACCAACTGTGGGCTTGTCGCCCGTTGAGGCCTAGGCCCTCTTCACCACCCTCTGGGCCAGCATCTCCGTGTCCCTGTGAAGATAACATCAAATCAAAGGAGGATAACACAGGAGTAAGGTCAGGAGATGATGTGGGGTGCGAAATACTTACTCGTCCTCCACTAGCTTCGTCTTCCTCGCCGGGCTAAAAGATTCGAGGTCAAACTCGGCCTCCAAGTGCTGTTCGAAGGAGGAGGAGAAGGGGATGGGGTCCGGTGCTGCTTGGACGAGGAGGAAGCAGTCGCTGTCCTCTTCACCACCGCGGCCTTCACCGCCTTCTTCGCTGCTGCGGCCTTCATCGCCCTCGTCTGGCGCACGAGCTGCTCCTGGGCCGGCTGCCACAGCGTGGTCCTGCCGGGTCGAACCGGCTCGCCAGAGCTGGCCCGCCGTAGGACGCGCTGCCTCCCCATGGCTGGGGGGTCGTTTGCCTCGACCTCCTCTTCGGACGACTCGTCGCCCGCATCTTCAACAAGGGGGGTCTCGGCGCCGGCGCCGCTGGCCTCCCCAGCAAACTCCGCCCACTGGGCAAGCTCCTTATCCTCCATGGCCGCGCCGGCCTCGTCCTCCATGGCGCCAATGCTGCCGGCCTCCCTGGTGAGCGCCACCTCCGCCGCCCTGGCGGCGATGTAGTCCAGCTCCGCCTTGGTGGTGTCCTGGATGAGCAGCGGCTCGTCACGGACATAGCTCTTCGACAAAGTGTCGAAAAATTCCTGCACTTTCTCCGCTGGCGGCTCGGCCCAGGCCGGGTCAAGGCCATGCACATTGAAGTCCGGCATCATGGCGATGATGGTGGACTGGCGAGAGTTGTTGCTCAGCGGGAGCACTCCCGCCAGCAACTCAAACAGGGGCCCCTTGACGGCCTTGCCGGCCTTCACGACCTTGCCGGTCCTCTCAGCCCTGCCATCGCCGTCCAGTCGAGCTGAAAGAGCCTTTGACAGAAATGGGCGTGCCCCATCACCGTGAAGTTGTGCTTCAGGCCAGGGTGGAGCCTCATGATGTCGTCCGCGTTCCTGAAATCCCAGGCCGGCCCCCCCTTGTTGTGCAGCGGGGCGATTCAGAAACGGATGAAGTCGGCCCCAATCATCTCGAGGGTGAGCCCGACCATGGTGAGGCGATGGATCCTGGTGGTGGAGACCGTGAGTTTCTCGTTGTTGGCATTGAGGTCACTCTAGTCCCTGCGGCAGGTCGGCGGGCTCTGATGAACTCAGCAGAACTCCCACGGATCCTTCTCCTCGATCCAGCACCACTGTCTCTACCACTCCTCCCACCTCTCCTTCTGGGCACCCTCCGGATACGTGCCCTTCTCCTGGGTCCTCGGGATCCTGGTGATGCAGCCAGAGATGGCGCCCCCTGGCTGGAGGCGAGGGGAGAAGTAGTGGCGAAAGAGCGTCGTGCTAGGGAGCACCCCGGCAAAGCCCTCGCAGAGATGGGCAAAGAAAGCCATGCACGCCACGGCATTCGGCGTAAGATCCAGAAGATGGAAGCCGTAGGTGTGCATGTCGTCGTTGAAGAAGT
This sequence comes from Aegilops bicornis, assembly GCA_021605145.1. Lineage (NCBI taxonomy): Eukaryota > Viridiplantae > Streptophyta > Magnoliopsida > Poales > Poaceae > Aegilops > Aegilops bicornis. The sequence continues at coordinate 271,309,699 of CM038671.1, read as the reverse complement.
CAGAGAAAGGGGGGCAGAGCCCGCAGGAGAAGAAATCGATGAAGAAGGGTATCGATTTGGGCCAACCTTGGCGAAATCGGCGGGGACGACGCGCGAGGCAGAGTGCCCCGTCGTCTTCCTCCCCCACAGGGGCAAGAAGTAGTTCCTAAGGTGGACCACATTGACCATCGAAGGGAAGTAGGTGAGCTGCATCCGCTGCACCGCCATCTCGCTCTCCGGTGCCTCCTTCTCCCCGGTGTCCTTGGCCGCTCCCTTGCCCTTGCTTGTTTTGGGTGACATGGCGGCTGGGAGAGGGCAAAGGATCAAGAGCAATGGGGACGTGGCGGCGGTGAGTAGAGGCGAGAGCTTTGAATCTTTCGCCCGAGGAAGAAGAGGGGAACGGCGGTTCCGAGACTGAAAAAGGCACAAAGGGTAAATGGCAGCGCGCCTGCGGTTTTTCCTTTTTATGGGGAAGGCGCGAGCCGCCTCTTTACCACGATGTGATGCATGCGTGCAGCAACCGCCCCATGCACGACCCCCACATCACGCATTCAACGCGGGTCGTGGGGAAGCGCAACGAGCGAGGGAGTTCCTACAGAAAAACTCCGCCGCGTGCGCTCCCGCGCACCGTTGTGGGCCTGGCCCAATAACGCCCCGTGTTTATATGTGGCCCAGGCCCAGGGCTCCTGTCGGTGTACAAAAGTAGGGGCCCCTTTTGTACCCCTTTACTCGTGCAAGGGCAGTCGCAACCCCACGCCCGTGGCCACGCTTGGCGGGGCAGAAGAAGCAAAGATTACCAGAGCCGTACTCAGACCAGAAGCATGAAGAGCTGAGGGGCGAGGTGAAACTCCCCCGGCAAGGTCCTTGCCGGGGCGGCCTCTTGCCGGGGCAACATGCCCAACACCAGCGTAGCCGCCACCCTTGAGCCTGAGAGTTCCAACGTCGTCAACCACATTGGAACCAAGGCTCGGGAGGCACCTCCATGGTGGCATGCATATCTTTGTGAAGACCAAGAACATACGATGCTAGATGAGGACCAGAAGACGGAGACCCCTGGCAAGAACCTTGTCGGGGACACCTACGAGGCCTCGGCAAGGCCCTTGCCAGGGACATCTACGGGGCTGCAGCCAGGCCCCCACGTGCCAAGGCTCCATCACCGTTCCAACATAGCGATCAACCCGCCAACAAGGCAAGCGCCTACGTGGCAACATGCAACTTCCAGGCGAACTCAGCAAGCACCTGCGTGGTGGCATGCAGATCTTCGTGAAGACTCTGCCACCGCGCCAACTCAGCAGCCAGCCAGCCAGCATGGCGCTGCGCGCCTAGTCAGCCTGGACGCGCGTTGGAGCGAGGCGAAGCGGCGACGGATCGGACGGGCTTCGTTACCGCCCCCGATAAAGAAAGAGGACACCTAAGTAGAGCATTTAATGCGTTTTCTCCTGTGATGTCAGGCAATAAACTCGACCACTGTACAACTTTCCACCTCTTGTGTGCCACTGTGACAGCCCCTTTTGACTAAAAAAGGAGGCCCGCGGCGTACTGAGAGAGGATTTAGACTTTTTGAACCCGGCACGCTTTGTAGCTAGTCCAAGAACACCAGATAAACACAAGCTAGCAGGAGTACAGTATTACACATCGCTTGCGGCCTGAACCTTGATAAATCTCTCGTGTTGATCCCTCAAACCCGCTCTTTCCACAGCCCCGCGCCCGCCGACCGTAGAAGGGATTCCTCATGATCCCGTAGGTGTCGTTTCCACCGACAGACGGGGTGCCGGAATGGGATCTCAATTGGTTTTTCGTGGCTACAGAGGCTTGTGGCGGCGGAACTCCCGGTATATGTTTATTTCTGGGGTTTCCTATATTTATAGGAATTTTTGGCATCGGGAACAAGTCAGGGGGGTCCACGAGGCGACGACAAGTTAGGGGGCGCACCCTAGGGGGGCAACCTCCACCCTTGTGGAGGCCCCGTGGCTCTTCTAGCCCAACTCTTTTGCTTCGAGGGCTTCTTCTGGTCCCTAAAAAATCACTGTAAATTTTCATCTCATTTGGACTCCGTTTGATATTCCTTTTCTACGAAACTCAAAAATAAGGAAAAACAGAAACTGGCACTGGGCTCTAGGTTAATAGGTTAGTCCCGAAAATCATATAAAATAGCATAGAAAGGCATATAAAACATCCAAGATAGATAATATAATATCAAGGAATAATCAAATATTATAGATATGTTGGAGACGTATAATTCCGTAATATATCATCATGTAACTAACTCCTTAGTCACTTTGCTTGCAAGCTTCTTGTGATGTTTTATGACCGGGAGGGCCCAGAGATACCTCTCTGTCATACGGAGTGAAAAATACCAGTCTCGATCAATGCCGACTCAACAGACACCTTCAGAGATACCTGTAGAGCATCTTTATGATCACCCAGTTACGTTGTGATGTTTGATAGCACACAAGGTATTCCTCCGGTATCCGGGAGTTGCATGATCTCATGGTCGAAGGAATATGTATTTGACATTAAGAAGCAGTAGCAATAAACTGAACGATCATATGCTATGCTAACAGTTGGGTCTTTTCCATCACATCATTGTCCTAATGATGAGATCCCGTTATCAAATGACAACTCATGTCTATGATTAGGAAACCTTAACCATCTTTTGATCAACGAGCTAGTCTATAAGTGGCTCACTAGGGACATAGTATTTGTTTATGTATCCACACATGTATTTAAGTTTCTGGTCGATACAATTCTAGCATGAATAATAAACCTTATCATGAATAAGGAAATCTAATAATAACAACTCTATTATTGCCTCTAGGGCATATTTCGATCAGTTTCTGTAATAGTATACAAGTTTGTAAACTACTTCATTGAACAGGTCAATATACATGTGTTCTTCCCAACTAATTATCATGTAAGAGCTGCAACACCAATGCATCGATTGACATGCCTATGCAAAGTTTATGATAAATACAGAAGCATCGAAATTCGAATTCTACACATGTTAGGATTTTTACCTCACATTTTCTTCACCAATGTGGCCAAGTAAGTTATCTCATGCAGTACATATATGTGTTTCTTTTTCTCTGTTAAGTTTGACATATTGATGCTAATTGCCGCAAGTTTATCATTTGTACATATTTTTTCCTTCCTGCTGCATCTTGCCCATTTGGAGAAGGTATAATAAATTATTATAATGCCTTTTTATTTTGTGACTATTCAACTATGCGACCTTATTTTCTTCTTTTGATACATAGATTTGCAAAATGCACCCTATTCCCCCTTAGGAATTTTTTCTTGCAATTATTTATGGACTTGGATAGGCAGCGCCCAGACGCCAGATGGAGTGCTCGAGCATACCCTCTATATTAGGAAACCTATGTGCCATGTCATTCTACTCTGTCAAAAAGGAAAGTACATGAGGCTCCAACCTCATGCTGCCTCAGTCAAGAGCCCACGTGCATCTATTTTCGGGTTTCAAAAAAGAACCTCGCAGCTTTAGTGCAACAAGCTGATCGAAAGCACTCATCTTTATCGACGAAATGCTTTTTTGTCTCTACCTCACTAAACGCCCACGTGATCTGCTGCGCCGCCATGGCACCAGGTAGAAGCAATTGGGAGAGGAAGCAAAGGGGGTGAAACGGCTGAAAGGCAATGCAATCTACGGGAAGGCGGAGGGAGCCAGCCGAGGAGCGGGGAATCTTTTTGTTTTCACCATGGGAAAACACCAGTCGGTGACTTCTCACATTAGGGAGCAGTGGGTTTTATAGGCGGAGTCATTGTGACAAATTACTGCCGCGCCTGCTCCCGTCAATCAAAAATTAAAAATCCTATCGCACCTGCCACACCCAAAGACTAGAGCAACACCGCGGTGGATATTTAAATTTACCTGTCGGCAAGGAGATAAAAAAGGGGTGAAAAAACAAATGTGGCAACGGCCTAGCTAATCGGTCGCACTAGCCCAACTAGCTAGCCACCGTGCTTCACTGATGTACTCGACGAGAAAGATGGTGTTTCATGATTTGACGACTCATTTACTTGCTTCGGCGCTACGACCGAGGAGGACCCAGAAAACGCGTGGTAGGGCGTCCCACATCTCGGCAAGGAAGAATATATGCGTGCACCACCCGGGAGGACCCCGAAACCGCGCGGTAGGGTGTGCCACGTCTCGGCACGGAGGAAAAATGTGCGTGTAAAAATATAGTGTATTAGAAGTAGTAGTACCTATGGTTTGACCTCGGGACCCAGCCAGTCGGTCGAAAACACCCCACTAGACACACAGCTTCATCATGCTAACGTGGCATAGAGGATAGGTGTGGTTAGCTCCGTCTCGACCAGCCACAACGTCTCTTATTCTAGGCGATTCTTCTATTTTCCAAGCTTTTTTTAGTTATAATAACACCACAGCAAGCTAGCGCCGCTCTTCGTGTGTGCCCGTGCGTCTAAAAGTTAGATGATGGAGAGGAGAGAGAGATCGCAGACCTGGGACCCACCAGTAAGTGAGTCAATGGTCATGCACGTGTTGACGAGGCACTTCCTCTACTCTACTCAACGTAATACTGTATAAAATCAAGTTATGGGACAAAGCCAACAACCGTTGTTGTTTTGTGCTATCAACTTATGCTTTGTAGTCCAGGTTGCCAGTTCGAATCTCGTCTTTCATATTTGTTGGTTTTAGGTCCAAATTTGATCAATGACAAGTGGGAAACCCGTGTGTTGTTCCGATATTTCAGTGTAATATGGTTTTTTTGAACAAACACTTTGCGCAGTTAGACAAGTAACGGCACGAGTTACATGTATTTTGCAAGTTTATGAACAAAAATGACAGCGACATAGAATATCACATCCACCCCGCAGCTTAGATGCTATGGTTATACGAGTTTTTACATCGTTGGAACTGAGATCCAGTGGTTTGGGAGTAGTCTTTGTAATTATGCGCAATTTCCAAACTCTCCAAGGTTTTTTTTGCAAATAAAACATTCAGGCCTCGTGTGTGCCGCTGCATCTTGGATCCAACGGCTCCCCGTTGCTCATATTAGGTGCTCCCCGTAGCTTAATTAGCCGCTACAGTGATACGAGCATCTAGGTCGTATGATCTATGATCAGATGCCACATGCATATTACTTGTACTTTCTGCGCAATTCCCAAACTCTCTCAGGCGTATATTGCAAAAACATTCAAACCTCCTACTGTGAGCCGTCAGATCTCCGTGAACTCGTATCACCATAGATTCTACGATGCAGGAGCACCTCATATTCTCCCATGTGAGAAAACATCAGGTGCTCTCGCAGCTTGGATGGTACGGCGATACGAGCTTCGAGGTCGTTTGATCTGAGATCCAATGGCATCTGAGCAGTCTTTGTGCTTATGGCGATGGCGAACTCTTTGGGGGCTTTTCTGCAAAAAAATATTCGAACCACCGAAGAGTTGTTGGGTCACAAATCCAACGGCTCTGAAGAGCTTGTATCACCAAAGCTTCTAAGGTGTGGTAGCACATGCTATTCTTACATATAGGAGAATATGATGTTCTCCTTCATTTTAGATGCTACGGTGATACGAGCTTCGAGGTTGTTGGATATGGGATCCAAGGGCATCTGAGTAGTTTTTGTACAAATTTTGTGCAATTCTCAAACTCATTAAGGTTTCTTGTAAAAATATTAAGACATTCTGTGAGCTGCTATATCTCAGATCAACAAGCTCCAAGCAACTTGTATCAGCATATAGCATCTAAGGTGTGGGGGCACATGATATTCTACCGGGGAGGAGGGGGGGTGCACAACCAATCGGTGTTTGGTAGGGTGGGACAAATATAATCTAAACAATCCTAAACAGAGCTTCACAATTTTATCTAGGGTCGAGGGGTTAACTCCCGACAATCTACATAGCTCCGCCTAAACACAACATTTGCATGTACTATAATACTAGACTTATTATTCATGTTTCAGTTTCCTGTTCATTTTAAATATTGAATTGAGGACCATGCATGTCTTACATTTTACTCTCTTCGTCCCTAAATATTAGTCTTTTTAGAGATTTCAAATGGACTGCCACATACGGATGTATATAGACATATTTTAGAGTTTAGATTCACTCATTTTTCTCTGTATGTAGTCACCTGTTGAAATCTCTAAAAGATTAATATTTAGGAACAGAAGGAGTATTTCTAAATTCGTGTCATACATGCATGGTTTCGAAAAATAGATGCACTATACTTATTGGACTGCTGTTGTGTTCATGTGTGTTCGTGTGTGTGTGTGTGTGTGTGTGTGGTCGTATGCTTGATACATACAAAGTTTTCTCACCACCATACGGTTCATCTTTTAAATTTGAATTTGCAATTAAAAACTTACTAGGGATACCATGAAATGTGAAATCCACGTTGAGATCACTATATCACAAACTCACTCTAATTCAAGAACTCGTCATAATTCAATTACCACGTTGAGATTACTATTTGCAAGGAAAATACGGGCATTGTAATACACATAGATTCATTCGACACTTTAAAAGATTCCTTTCGTATTCTTTTTTTTGAGGGATCCTTTCGTATTCTCTAATGGTAGGACCCAACGGCGTACCAGCCAGACCTTGGCTCGTGTTGGTCCTAAAAAAACGGGCTCGTGTCCTTCTGGTGGCGTGCGTGGTACGCACATTAAGCCAACCCCAACCAGTCGAGCCTCTGCGCTTCGAGTCAAAATATCTGGCGGCCAGAATTCCAGCCCTAGGAAATTCTCCTCATGTCCCCGGTCCATAATGACTACCGATGAATGCTACCTCTTGAGCACTGCGTTGGATTTCCCTTGAAGAGGAAAGGGTGATGCAGCAAAGTAGCATAAGTATTTCCCTCAGTTTTTGAGAACCAAGGTATCAATCCAGTAGGAGACCACGCACGAGTCCCTTGCACCTACACAAACAAATAAATCCTCGCAACCAACACAATAAAGGGGTTGTCAATCCCTTCACGGTCACTTACGAGAGTGAGATCTGATAGATATGATAGGATAATATTTTTGGTATTTTTATGATAAAGATGCAAAGTAAAATAAAAGGAAATAAAAATAGCTAAGTGTTGGAAGATTAATATGATAGAAAATAGACCCGGGGGCCATAGGTTTCACTAGAAGCTTCTCTCGAGAGCATAAGTATTACGGTGGGTGAACAAATTACTGTTGAGCAATTGACAGAATTGAGCATAGTTATGAGAATATCTAGGTATGATCACGTACATAGGCATCACGTCCGTGACAAGTAGACCGACTCCTGCCTGCATCTACTACTATTACTCCACACATCGACCGCTATCCAGCTGTGACACCCGGATATTTAAGCTACAGTGAACCTCTGCTAATGATGCCACGTCACCTCGATTATTGTTATTAATCTCGAGTTAGTTCGAAACCGGTTCAAATTCAAGTTTGAATTATAGATAAACGACAAAAGTTTTCAAACGTTAAAACTAAAATGTTCATCATGGGGAAAATATTCATTTGTTAACATTGGTGGTGAACCAACACTTTTAAGTAAATGTTTAGATGCCCTCAACTATCCGAAATATTGGCAAACAACCCCAAATTTTATCATTTCTATTGAAACAAAATTCCAAATGAATTCAAATATCTCTCAAACTTTTTGTGGCAGTGCCTAAAAATGTAACACCAATTTTGGACCAAGTTCCATATTTTGCAAAAATAATTTGATGGCTTAGTTAAATACAAAGAGTGCATATTAAAAGAAAAAACATAAAGTAGAAAAGTTTAAGAAAGGAAAAGAGGTTGAGGAACTGCTACTGCTGCACTGGGCCCTAGTGGCCTAAGTGCAGACCCAGCCCACCAGGAGCCATCCTCCTCCTCCCTGTTCACAGGGGGTGGTGGCACACATCCGAACCACCATGGCCGCGGCTGTGGATGCGTTGCGACCATCCCGTGATTCCCCGTCGCGCATAAGGGCAGCCCCCTGCCCCTCTCTCCCTCCCCGGAACCCTAGACCACCCCACTCTTCCTCTCGCCCGCTCTCTCCCTTGATTTCGACGGCGCCCGAAACCTCGGACGCCATGGCCGACCCCGTCCACGCGACCACCCTCGCCCCCGCCTGCTTGGAGGTTGACCAGGAGCTTTGTTCGCCTCCACTGCATCGTCCACAAGTACGATCCTGAGCCAGGACTCCTCCAAGCCTCGCCATCATCTTCTTCTTCCCGTCTACATCGCCACGGACCTCACCTCGATTCGCCGCCTCCCGAGCTTCGCCGGGTTCCCCGACGCGCCCACAAGCTCCACTATGAGGCCCTCCTCCGATTCCCCTTTTTTCCCCTCGTTTCCATCGCCGTAGTCGCCCGTACCTGCCGAGGCCGCCCTGCTTGGAGCTCTGCCTCCGAGCTCCGCTCGTTGTACCCCTGGTCGCGCTTACCGCGTCTCCCCGTGTCCCGCCTCACGCTCGCGCCCTCGCCCCACTGCCCGCTGCGTTCGCGCGCCTCCTCCCCTGTTTGCTGCTCGCGTTGCCATGTTTCCCTCGCTGCTCGCCGCCCCGCCTCCGCCCTCTCCTCCTCCCGCCCGCTCACGCGCCACTGGCCGCGTCGGCGCCGCCCCCTCGCCTCCACCCGCCGTGGTCTCGGCTGGCCGTGCGGCTTGCCCGCCGCCATCGGTGCCCGGCCCCTCGTCCGCCAATGGCGAGTAGTACCCTTCAGTGCACCTCGCGCACCGCGCCCATGAGGCCAACACCCGCTAAGGCCCTGGGCCACTGCCCAATGGGGCCCCAACGCCCTGGCTTAAAAAAAGAGAAATAAAAAAGGGGTTTTAAAAATAATAATTTAATTAATTAAGTAATTAATTAAATTACCTAGGATTAATTATCCTAATCACCGGATTAGTTGAACTAGAATTAATTAGCTAGACCTAGTCAATGACCGGAGGGCCCCACCCCCTGTTGACCAGTCAACGTTGAATGGTCAATTGGGTCCCCCTGGCCCACATGTCATCCTCTGTGTACACTTTTGTATACACAGAGCTGGGTACACGTAGCAATTTATATTTTATTTTCGAATTAAAATAATTCCAGAATATTGGTCAAATCTTTAAAAACATAGAAAATAATCCGTAACTTGGATGAAAAAGTTTTATATATGAAAGTTGCTCAGAATGACGAGACGAATCCGAATACGCAGTCCGTTCGTCCGTCACACATCCCTAGCATAGCGAACACGCAACTTTCCCCCTCCGGTTCATCTACCCGAAATCACGAAACACCGGGGATACATTCCCGGATGTTTTCCCCCTTCCCCGGTAACACCTCCTACTGCGTTAGGTCACCTCCAGCACCACGTATTGCCATGTTACGCTTTGTGATGCTTTGATTGCTCTGTTATTTATTGTGTTCCCCCTCTGTTACTTATTTCCGATAGACCCCGATGGCTGCCGGTGAACCCCTGTTCGACTACGGTGTTGACGACCCGTCCTTCTTGCCAGAGCAACCAGGCAAGCCCCCCCTTTGATCACCAGATATCGCCTATTCTTCTCTATACTGCTTGCATTAGAAGAGTGTAGCATGTTACTGCTTTCGGTTAATCCTATTCTGCTGCATAGCCTGTCATTGTTGCTACAGTTGTTACCCTTACACCGCTATCCCATCGCTTAGTATAGGATGCTAGTATTCCATCTGTGGCCCTACATTCTTGTCCGTCTTCTGTGCTATACTATCGGGCCGTGATCACTTGGGAGGTGATCACGGGTATATACTATATACTTTATACATGATACATGTGGTGACTAAAGTCGGGTCGGCTCGTGGAGCACCCGCGAGTGATTCACGGATTGGGGGCTGAAAGGACCTTTGTCCCAACGGCCCTCTGTGTGGATCTTTGTGGCGGAGCGACAGGGCAGGTTGAGACCACCTAGGCGAGAGGTGGGCCTGGCCCTGGTCGGCATTCCCGGTTGCTTTGAAGTAACACGCTTAACGAGTTCTTGGTATTTGATCTGAGTCTGGACATTTGGTCTATACGCACTAACCAACTACGTGGGAAAGATATGGGCACTCGGCGTCGTGGTATCAGCCGAAGCCTTCGTGACATCGGTATCGAGCGGCCACGCGGATTGGACTGGAACGCACTGCTAGGCTAGGTCTGCCTTCGGTCGCGTTCTCACAACGTCTTGAGTGTGCTAAGGGTGATGGGCCCGGACCACTGTGCACTTAGGTTTAGACCAGCGTCTTTGACCTCTCTCTGGCCTAGGTGGGGCTGCGGCGTGTTGATCTTCCGAGGCGGACATGACCCGTAAAAGTGTGTCCAGCCAAATGGGATCAAGCATGTTGGGTTATGTGGTGCACCCTGCAGTGGAAGTTTATCTATTCGAATAGCCGTGATCTTGATGAATGACGACTTGGAGTTGTACCTTGACCTTATGACACCTAGAACCGGATACTTAATAAAACACACCCTTCCAAGTGCTAGATATAACCCGGTGATTGCTCTCACAAAGGGCGACGAGGGGAGGATAGCCGGGTAGGATTATGCTATACGAAGCTACTTGGTGAACTTACCATCTACTCTCTTCTACATGCTGCAAGATGGAGGTGGCCAGAAGCGTAGTCTTTGACAGGATTAGCTATCCCCCTCTTATTCTGGCATTCTGCAGTTCAATCCACTGATATGGCCCTTTACACATATACCCATGCATACATAGTGTAGCTCCTTGCTTGCGAGTACTTTGGATGAGTACTCACGGTTGCTTTTCTCCCTATTTTCCCCTTTCCCTTCTACCTGGTTGTCGCAACCAGATGCCGGAGCCAGGAGCGGACGCCACCGGCCAATCCATTTACTCCTACTACACCGGAGGTGCCTACTACTACGTGCAGGCCGCTGACGACGACCAGGAGTAGTTTAGGAGGATCCCAGGCAGGAGGCCTGCGCCTCTTTCGATCTGTATCCTAGTTTGTGCTAGCCATCTTATGGCAACTTGTTTAACTTATGTCTGTACTCAAATATTTTAGCTTCCGCTGACTCGTCTATGATCGAGCACTTGTATTCGAGCCCTCGAGGCCCCTGGCTTGTATTATGATGCTTGTATGACTTATTTTATTTTTAGAGTTGTGTTGTGATATCTTCTCGTGAGTACCTGATCTTGATCGTACATATTTGCGTGTATGATTAGTGTATGATTGAATCGGGGGCATGACAAGTTGGTATCAGAGCCGACTGCCTCTAGGAATCCCCCTTCCACACTCCTTGGCCGAAGTCGAGTCTAGAAATTACAAAACTTTTACTAACATGGTTGTGTGCCCATGGGCCCACGTCGCCATTGGGTGGTATTAGGATCTTTTATTCCTTGACCTATACTCTGGGACTCTGATCCCTCTTCTATTCGGGTTAAACGATTTTACTAACTCCAACTCTAGGTTCTCGTAAATACTTTCCCCCGGAGAGTCCCTCGGTCCGAACGATCGCTTGTTTCACCAGAAGATTCCGAAGACACCCTACAATGTTCTCTTGAGACTATGTGCCATCACTTTTACAATTCCCTACCATCGATGTATCCTTATGGATAACTACCTACATTTGTCGTTCATACATTCATCCCCAGTTGATCTTGTTATTACAAGGTACACCGAAATTCTCTCTATTGTTCCGAGAATACTTTGTGCCTACTACCTTGCAGTTCTTTGTTACCTGAATACCCCTACGGATAATTCCTTGCTCTTACCGAGTATCTGCTCATCCCCAGTTGTTCATGTGTTCCATAAATTCTTCAAAATACTATCCGATCTTTCAAGAATCCTCATTAGCCTATGGCTCTTGAAATGCTTGTCTGCCTGCATTTTGGTTAATTCCAAATGACTAGCAATATTCATGGATGTCCTTTGCCTTTATCATCTTGGATCCCTTGATTAAATATGTTGCGAATGTTGCAATCCTTAATCAGATCCTAGAATTCATCCTTTCGGCTCAGACGTCATTTTAAAAATGAGCTGGATCTCGACCAATCAAATTGCCATCGATTGTACCCCTAAGCCTACTCAACTTATCCAACCTTGATCAGAGCGTTGCTTCTGATCCCTTGATTTGGAAATCATAATTCTTTTGCATTTGAGCTTTGAATTAGTCAGTTGTTTCTATAATCAGATCTCCTTGCATTCTTCTTCCTCTGGTTGAGTACCGATGCTCACATCAGATCCCTTGAGGACCATGGGTTCCTTTGTTGGATTTTATCCGATAGTGTCCATATTGAATAACCTTGTGAGCCTTTCCTTGGGTATATAATGCCTTTGGTAACTTGTATCCTCTGCTTTGTGAACCATGCTCTACTTTCGAGCTTGTATTATTTACTCCGAAGTTTGTGGTATATGTTCCTAAGATGCCCTGATGGGTTGAACCTACGCCTTCCCTAATCCATGTGAACCCGAAAGATTTCATGGGTCATACTTATTTGGTATTGCACCAGTTAAAAACTTTCAACAACTAATGTCATTTTCAAAATACGAGAGGTGAATGAAAGGTTATGCGTTGAACAAGTGGGAGTCGACCTTGAACCCTGCGTTCATGCCCATGGACACGATGCTGATCTTATCATGGATGCTTCTCTTAAACCCTCTTTCATATAAGTTCATCTTATATATGGGAATTGGTCTTTTGCAACCATGGTTCCGACCATATTTTCTTCTTGATTCCATTTCTCGGACATGTTAGAGTACTTGCCTTCTGCAGATTAATAGCCCAGTCCAACCTCTACTTTGAATTGTCGTCGAGTATTACCCCCTGGTATCTCAAGATTATCACGGAACTGCATAACTTCTTATGAGTTCTTCATCAAGTGCTACATTCTCATTGATTCCAATTTTTCATGGGCCCTGAGTTATTAAACACTCAAAGACACCGATAACTGACTCGAGTCCGCATCGCGATTAAGCAACTCTTGGTAACCTTCATTACTTACGAGTTTGAACTCAATCACGTAATTCCTAGCCTGATCGGCTACATCATTATCGTGCTAATTTTAATTGTGCTACCCGGTCCTTAATTCTGGAGCACAACTTTCGATGATGAGTTAAGCTTATGTCGATTTCCTTGTCTTATCGTTCCACCTTGAACGACAAGCTTGAATTCGAGTTTGTGTCCTACTCATGGTCCCAAGATCATTTCGCTTCATCATTCCTTTGACTTGATGTCATCGCCAATTGATTACATATCCATGAAACCTCTCGATAGAATTTGTCATGACCATCATCAACATTCCGAGCTCCTCAAGGATATCAATTGAATTCCTGATGAGAAATACCATCCTTTCCCTCGATGATTGTGTTATCATCGACCACTCGATTGCCTTCCGTTCAACACAAACTTGTTCCTGTTTTGTGTTATACCTTGAGTTCCTTGCTATCCAACTTATGTTATGTTCTACCGTGGAGTATTACCATCTTTGATGTCAAAAATGTTGTGAGGATTGCTCCACCTCTTAAGAATTCTTGGTATAGTGATACTTCTCACCATCACTATTCTTTCTTGGTCCGCGTGTTGATTCCAACAAGTGAACGGTGTTGTTTGGATTCTTTCCTTCTAGCAACCCTATTGCTTTGAAGTTAATGATCGACATTTCATTCTTAGAACATTGGTTATGAAATCACCATTATAGCATCGGTCATGCTACCTAAGCCCATATTTCAGGTGCACCTTTCAACCAATGTTTAATTGGGTATATTTTCCTCGAGCATATCTCTTATATCAATTGATCTGACAAATGTTATCTCTTTGTTCACATGATTGTGGAAATCCATCTTTTGGAGATCTCGATAAATTGTCGTTTAGCTCCTCAGCCACCCCCTCATCCTCTCCTTGGTTTAATGATGAACTCTTATTTCAGAACTCGTTTCCCTAGATCATTTCCGAGGATCTCACAATGTCATCTCGTCAAATTGTGTTGCACCTTTTCTTCTCAGGCATCCTGATGTCTGAGGTATTCTGACACCAATCAGATCTGAATCTCGGTCCGATCGATGGTTGGGACATATTTCCAAGAGTTATAACATTGGTCTCTACATGACCCGGTAAGGTGATGTCGTGCCTAGCACACCTGGCCGGTTGGCCCTATTGTTATAGATTCCTTTTCAGCAAGGTTATCCATTCTTCCATGTGGAAATTGTAAGACTTATTATACAAGTTATTCCTGATGGATCCTTTGTGTTTCCAAAGTCTGATCTTCACCTGATGACCATGTCAATGCTATCTCGAAGCATGTCTATGGTACTCCGATTTTCAACAAGACCATTTTAAGCCCAATGCTAAATGTTTCCTGCTCAGTTATCCAAACATCATTGTATGGGTAATGTCATGAAATTTCTCTCCCCTACCTAAAGAGTTTTTCTACATTATATCCTGTCATGGATATCATACTCTGCTTGTCCTTGGGAAGGATATACCCTTGAAATACGTGTTTAAACACATTTTCCTTTCCATTGTTATGTTTAATCTGATAATCATATTTTCCTTTCCATTGGTTGGTTTAGCGTTTCTTGTGATCTATATGATCTAAGCAGTAGCATCCTCCTGCTTATGTAAATACGTTGGTGTACAACCGTGTCAGTAAGACCCTGTTGCATTTGTCGATAGCATTCCGGTAACCACCGATGGACGAGAACTTTGCCTATTGGTCTGCCTCGTTCAACGATCAGGAAAATGGTTCTCGTCATCCCTCGCCCTTGGTATTGATGTTGTTGCCAACATAACTGACAGGCTACCCTCTGACAGGCCTTGCTATCGCCACTGTGCAAGATGTCAGCCCCCTTTCTACTTTAAACCACATGGTGGGCCCATAACCAACAGTTCCACAGGATCGAAACCTGACTCTCGTATACACCCCCAGTTTCCAGAGTTAATTCCTCGCACTTGGCCTCGTATGTGATTCACGAGCCACCTTCCGAGAGATCATCAATTCTGGTATCAGACACAATACTTATTACCATTGCTTTGAACCCCTTTTCACGCCCTGTTTCAGGCATCGAACGATTGCCTGCCCACTCGAAACTTCCCATGATACCTCCTTACCTTGCTCTCGATATTTTCATAATTTTCAATTCGAGAGTTACTTCCGCCACCTTCCTTGATGTTATCGACCAGATAGTCGACCTTGCAGAGGTTTGTTCTCCCGGAATGTCCACCCTTTATTCTTTCGTAAGTACGATGGAGATCCTGAAGAAAGGACACCAGCTTCATCATGATGACTGAAGCATAGGAATGAAGACATCAATGTAATGGATCGACCTCTTCGAGAAGAGCAACCAAGACCAAGAAGATTCGTTAGAATTTCGTAACCAAGAACCTTCCCCCTTTACTCCGCCTCTTAAATCTCGGGACGAGATTTCTTGTAGTGGAGGAGAATTGTGACGCCAGGATATTTTAGCTACAGTGAACCTCTGCTAATGATGCCACGTCACCTCGATTATTGTTGTTAATCTCGAGTTAGTTTGAAACCGGTTCAAATTCAAGTTAGAATTAAAGTTAAACTATAAAAGTTTTCAAACGTTAAAACTAAAATGTTCATCATGGGGAAAATATTCATTTGTTAATTTTGGTGGTGAACCAAAAAATTTAAGTAAATGTTTAGATGCCCTCAACTATCCGAAATATTGGCAGACAACCCCAAATTTTATCATTTCTATTGAAACAAAATTCCAAATGAATTCTAATATCTCTCAAACTTTTTGTGGCAGTGCCTAAAAATGTAACACCAATTTTGGACCAAGTTCCATATTTTGCAAAAATCATTTGATGGCTTAGTTAAATACAAAGAGTGATTAAAAGAAAAAACATAAAATAGAAAAGTTTAAGAAAGGAAATGAGGTTGAGGAACTGCTACTGCTGCACTGGGCCCTAGTGGCCTCACTGCAGACCCAGCCCACCAGGAGCCATCCTCCTCCTCCCTGTTCACAGGGGGTGGTGGCACGCATCCGAACCACCATGGCCGCGGATGTGGATGCGTGGCGACCATCCCGCGGTTCCCCGTCGCGCATAAGGGCAGCCCCTGCCCCTCTCTCCCTCCCTGGAACCCTAGACCACCCCACTCTTCCTCTCGCCCGCTCTCTCTCTCTCTCTTGATTTCGACGGCGCCTGAAACCTCCGACTTCATGGCCGACCCCGTCCACGCAACCACCGTCGCCCCCGCGTGCTTGGAGCTTGAACAGGAGCTTCGTTCGCCTCCACTGCATCGTCCACGAGTACGGTCCCGAGCCAGGACTCCTCCAAGCCTCGCCATCATCTTCTTCTTCCTGTCTGCACCGCCACAGACCTCGCCTCGATTCGCTGCCTCCCGAGCTTCGCCGGCTTCCCCGACGCGCCCACAAGCTCCACTATGAGGCCCTCCTCCGATTCCCCTTTTTCCCCCTCGTTTCCGTCGCCCGTACTTGCCGAGGCCGCCGTGCTTGGAGCTCTGCCTCCGAGCTCCGCTCGTTGTAACCCTGGTCGCGCTCACCGCGTCTCCCCGTGCCCCGCCTCACGCTCGCGCCCTCGCCCCACTGTTCGCTGCGTTCGCACGCCTTCTCCCTTGCCTGCTGCTCACGCTGCCCTGTTTCCCTCGCTGCTGCGCTGCTGCTCGCCGCCCCGCCTCCTCTGTTTCCGCCGCGTGCCTCGCCTCCGCCCTCTCCTCCTCCCGCGGCCGGGCCACCGCGCCCGCTCGTGCGCCACTGGCCATGCCGGCGCCACCCCCTCGCCTCCACCCGCCGTGGTCTCGGCTGACCGCGCCGGCTTGCCCCGGTGGCCTCGTCCCGCCCAGCGGGCGAGTACCCACTCGGGTGCGCCTACGCCCACACCCGCACCCATGAGGCCAACGCCCACTAAGGCCCTGGGCCACTGCCCAGTGGGGCCCCAGCGCCCTGGCTTAAAAAAAAGAGAAATAAAAAAAGGGGTTTTAAAAATAATAATTAATTAATTAATTAATTAATTAAATTAACTAGGATTAATTAGCCTAATCACCGGATTAGTTGAACTGGAATTAATTAGCTAGACCTAGTCACGACACGAGGCGAACCCTGTTGACCGATCAATGTTGGATCGTCAACTGGTCCCCCAACCCACATGTCATCCTCTGTGTACACTTTTGTGTACACAGAGCTGGGTACACGTAGCAATCTATATTTTATTTTCGAATTAAAATAATTCCATATTATTGTTCAAATCTTTAAAAATCATAGAAAATAATCCGTAACTTGGATGAAAAAGTTTTATATATGAAAGTTGCTCAGAACAACGAGACGAATCCGAATATGCAGTCCGTTCGTCCGTCACACATCCCTACCATAGCGAACACGCAACTTTCCCCCTCCGGTTCATCTGCCCGAAATCACGAAACACCGGGGATACATTCCCGGATGTTTTCCCCCTTCGCCGGTAACACCTCCTACTGCGTTAGGTCACCTCCAGCACCATGTATTGCCATGTTACGCTTTGTGATGCTTTGATTGCTCTCTTATTTATTGTGTTCCCCCTCCGTTACTTCTTTCCGGTAGACCCTGATGGCTGCCGGTGAACCCCTGTTCGACTACGGTGTTGACGACCCGTCCTTCTTGCCAGAGCAACCAGGCAAGCCCCCCCCCCTTGATCACCAGCTATCACCTATTCTTCTCTATACTGCTTGCATTAGAAGAGTGTAGCATGTTACTACTTTTGGTTAATTCTATTCTGCTGCATAGCCTGTCATTGTTGCTAAAGTTGTTACCCTTACCTGCTATCCTACTGCTTAGTATAGGATGCTAGTATTCCATCTGTGGCCCTACATTCTTGTCCGTCTGGTGTGCTATATTATCGGGCCATGATCACTCGGGAGGTGATCACGGGTATATACTATATACTTTATACATGATACATGTGGTGACTAAAGTCGGGTCGGCTCGTGGAGCACCATGAGTGATTCACGGATTGGGGCTGAACGGACCTTTGTCCCAACGGCCCTCTGTGTGGATCTTTGTGGCGGGCGGCAGGCGAGTTGAGACCACCTAGGCGAGAGGTGGGCCTGCCTGGTCGGCGTCATAGCTTGCTTTGAAGTAACACGCTTAACGAGTTCTTGGTATTTGATCCGAGTCTGGCCATTTGGTCTATACGCACTAACCAACTACGTGGGAAAGATATGGGCACTTTCGGCGTCGTGGTATCGACCGAAGCCTTCGTGACGTCGGCCGATCGAAGCGGCGTCGCCGGATTGACTGGAACACCTGCTAGGCTAGGTCTGCTTCCGGCCGTTCATAGAACGTCTTGGTGTGCTAAGGGTGATGGGCCCGCACTGCGGCGCTTAGGTTTAGACCGTCGGTCAACCTCTCTGTTGGCCTAGGTGGGGCTGCGGCGTGTTGATCTTAGAGGCTGGGCATGACCCGTAAAAAGTGTGTCGAGCCAAATGGGATCAAGCGTGTTGGGTTATGTGGTGCACCCTGCAGGGAAGTTTATCTATTCGAATAGCCGTGATCTTGTAATGTGGACGACTTGGAGTTGTACCTTGACCTTATGACAACTAGAACCGGATACTTAATAAAATGCACCCTTCCAAGTGCCAGATATAACGCGGTGATCGCTCTCACAAAGGGCGACGAGGGGAGGATCGCCGGGTAGGATTATGCTATACGAAGCTACTTGGTGAACTTACCATCTACTCTCTTCTACATGCTGCAAGATGGAGGTGGCCAGAAGCGTAGTCTTTGACAGGATTAGCTATGCCCCTCTTATTCTGGCATTCTGCAGTTCAGTCCACTGATATGGCCCTTTACACATATACCCATGCATACCTAGTGTAGCTCCTTGCTTGTGAGTACTTTGGATGAGTACTCACGGTTGCTTTTATCCCTCTTTTCCCCTTTCCCTTCTACCTGGTTGTCGCAACCAGATGCCGGAGCCCAGGAGCCAGACGCCACCGTTGATTTATTTAATCCTACTACACCGTGAGGTGCCTACTACTACGCAAGGGCGGCGGCGGCGACCGGGAGTAGTTTAGGAGGATCCCGTGCAGGAGGCATGCGCCTCTTCGATCTGTATCCCGGTTTGTGCTAGCCATCTTATGGCAACTTGTTTAACTTATGTCTGTACTCAGATATTGTTGCTTCCGTGACTCGTCTATGATCGAAAGCACTTGTATTCGAGCCCTCGAGGCCCCTGGCTTGTATTATGATGCTTGTTGACTTATTTTATTTTTAGAGTTGTGTTGTGATATCTTCCCGTGAGTCCCTGATCTTGATCGTACACGTTTGCGTGTATGATTAGTGTATGATTGAATTGGGGGCATGACACCAGCATGCATCTAGAGTATTAAGTTCATAAGAACAGAGTAACGCTTTAAGCAAGATGACATGATGTTGAGGGATAAAATCATGCAATATGATATAAACCACATCTTGTTATCCTCGATGGCAATAATACAATACGTGCCTTGCTGCCCCTACTGTCACTGGGAAAGGACAACGCAAGATTGAACCCAAAGCTAAGCACTTCTCCCATTGCAAGAAAGATCAATCTTGTAGGCCAAACCAAACTGATAATTCGAAGAGACTTTCAAAGATAACCAATCATACATAAAAGAATTCAGAGAAGATTCAAATATTGTTCATAGATAAACTTGATCATAAACCCACAATTCATCGGTCTCAACAAACACGCCGTAAAAGAAGGTTACATCGAATAGATCTCCACAAGAGAGGGGGAGAACATTGTATTGAGATCCAAAAAGAGAGAAGAAGCCATCTAGCTAATAACTATGGACCCGAAGGTCTGAGGTAAACTCACATCATCGGAGAGGCTATGGTGTTGATGTAGAAGCCCTCCGTGATCGATGCCCCCTCCGGCGGAGCTCCGAAAAAGGCCCCAAGATGGGATCTCATGGGCACAGAAGGTGGCGGCGGTGGAATTAGGTTTTTTGCTCCGTATCTGGTAGTTTGGGGGTACGTAGGTATATATAGGAGGAAGAAGTACGCCGGTGGAGAAACATGGGGCCCATGAGGGTGGAGGGCGCGCCTGGGGGTAGGCGCGCCCCCCTACCTCGTGCCCTCCTGGTTGATGTCTTGACGTAGGGTCCAAGTCCTCTGGATCACGTTCGTTCCGAAAATCACGTTCCCGAAGGTTTCATTCCGTTTGGACTCCGTTTGATATTCTTTTTCTGCGAAACTCTGAAATAGGCAAAAAACAGCAATTCTGGGCTTGGCCTCCGGTTAATAGATTAGTCCCAAATATAATATAAAAGTGTATAATAAAGCCCAATAATGTCCAAAACAGAATATAATATAGCATGGAACAATCAAAGATTATAGATACGTTGGAGATGTATCAATGAACAATGGAGGGATGCTTCAGTAACTAGACAACGTTACCTACCGTGCCGAGCACGGTTCAATTCCCTTGGTCGCCGCCACCAAGGTCACCAGTCAACTGCATTGCCTATTACTACTACTACACCAGGATGAGCACATAATTGAGCCCGTTAGTTCGCGCCTACTAGTACTTGAGTTAATATATTAGGCAATGCACTGGTACGGAGGGATTATCCTTTTACTATGCATATATAACTTGTCTGAAGTCTAACTAAGCAAAATGTTTGACCAAATCCTTTCTTAAGAAATACAACAGGAAAGATGTATCGCTTGAAAATTTATTGCATGATGCAGGTTATGATATTGTTTCGAATCCTGGATTTTAAATTTCAGAAAATCCAAAAGTGACCAGAAATTCGTGAAACTGAGCATGGTCACGTAATATGGCACAAGTATTCCTACGTAATTATTTTTTGAATTTGGGACAAGCTGCTTATGAGAAGTTGCACAAATGAAGAGCCAAGGTATTTTGGAACAAAGACCTATCACGTTAAGGCTAACGCTTTCACTATTGAAACCGTGGGCGTTTACGTGCCTCCACGAGTCCCGCTTCTCATCGGCAGGTGTCGTCCGAGCAAGTGTGTGAGTCGACGGGAGGCGTCTTGAAGGCACCACTGCAGCCGGGTGAGGTGGAGGCGGCGAAAGCTATCAAGAAGCTCACCGGGAGGCGAGCCCTTTGACCAGGCTCCGCCGCCCAACTTCGTCCCAACCGCTCCCACTTTTAATGTTGCCGGTGCCGCAGTTTAAAATCAACCCCGCACTACCCGATATCGCTACAATCTTCTGTCTTCCCCTCCGATTCTCCCATTGACGAATCCCCCTCTCCGCAGCCCTGAACAGACTCCAGATCAGCCCTCCTGAGAGAGATTAGGGCTTGGCGGCGGCTCCGTATCGTAAAACGCGATGAAACTTTCTCTCTGGTTTTTTTCTCCCCGAAAGCCAATATACGGAGTTGGAGTTGGCGTCGGAGGGCATCCAGGGGGCCCACGAGGTAGGGGGCGCGCACCCCACCCTCGTGGACAGGGTGTGGGCCCCCTGGTCTTCATCTTTGGTGAGCATTTTTTTATTATTTATTATAAGATATTCCGTGGAGTTTCAGGTCATTCCGAGAACTTTTGTTTTTTGCACATAAAACAACATCATGGCAATTCTGCTGAAAACAGCGTCGATGGGTTAGTTCCATTCAAATCATACAAGTTAGAGTCCAAAACAAGGGCAAAAGTGTTTGGAAAAGTAGATCTGACGGAGACGTATCAACTCCCCCAAACTTAAACCCTTGCTTGTCCTCAAGCAATTCAGTTGACAAACTGAAAGAGAAAAAGAAAAACTTTTACAAACTCTGTTTGCTCTTGTTGTTGTAAACATGAAAAGCTAGCATTCAAGTTTCAGCAATTATTATGAACTGACCATACTCACAATAACACGTAGGTCTCACAATTACTCATATCAATAATATAATCAGCTAGCGAGCCATAATAATAAAACTCGGATGACAACACTTTCTCAAAATAATCATAACATGATATAACGAAATGGTATCTCGCTAGCCCTTTTCTTAGACTGAAAAAAATAAATGCAGAGCACATTTAAAGATCAAGGACTGAATAAACATTCTAATTCCTGTTAAAAGAGATCCAGTCAAGTCATACCAAAAATAAACCAATTATAATGAATGCAAACGACAGTGTGCTCTCCAGTGGGTGCTTTTTTTTTAAAAGAAGGGTGATGACTCAACATAAAAGTAAATAGATAGGCCCTTCGCAGAGGGAAGCAGGGATTTTTAGAGGTGCTAGAGCTCGATTTTGAAATATAGATAAATTATATTTTGAGCGGCACACTTTCACTGTCAACGCGAAAACTATGAGATGGCTGTATCTTCCATACTACATGCATTATAGGAAGTTCCCAAACAGAATGGTAAAGGTTTATACTCCCCCTCCTCCACAAGCATCAATCCATGGCTTGCTCGAAACAACGAGTGCCTCCAACATTCAACGGGTCCCAGGGGGAGTTTTGTTTAATTATTTTGATTTGATTTGATCTTTTTCGATCATGGGACTGGGCATCCCGCATACCGGCCCTTTCTCGTGAATGAGGAGCGGAGTCCACTCCTCTTGAGAATAACCCACCTAGCATGGAAGATATAGGCAGCCCTAGTTGCACATGAGCTGCTCGAGCATACAAAACAGAATTTCATTTGAAGGTTTGGAGTTTGGCACATAGAAATTTACTTGGAACGGCAGGTAGATACCGCATATAGGAAGGTATAGTGGACTCATATGGAACAACTTTGGGGTTTAAGGAGTTTGGATGCACAAGCAGTATTCCCGCTTAGTACAGGTGAAGGCTAGCAAAAGACTGGGAAGCGACCAACCGAGAGAGCGACAACAGTCGTAAACTTGCATTAAAATTAATTTACACTGAATATAAGCATGAATAGGATATAATCCACCATGAACATAAATATCATGAAGGCTATGTTGATTTGATTCAACTACATGCCTGAACATGTGCCAAGTCGAGTCACTCAATTCATTCAAAGGAGGATACCATCCGTCATACAACATCATAATCATTCTAATAGCATGTTGGCATGCAAGGTAAACCATTATAACTCATAGCTAATCAAGCATGGCACAAGCAACTACAATCTCTAAATGTCATTGCAAATATGTTTACTTCATAATAGCTGAATCAGGAACGATGAATCATCATATTTACAAAAACAAGAGAGGTCGAGTTCATACCAGCCTTTCTCATCCCAATAAGTCCATCATATATCATCATTTGCCTTTCACTTGCACGACCGAACGGTGTGTACAATAATAAGAGTGCACGTGCATTGGACTAAGCTGGAATCTGCAAGCATTCAAGTCAAGAGAGAAGACAAGTAATATGGGCTCTAAGTTAGATAAACAATAATGCATATAAGAGCCACTAAGCATTTTCAATATAGTCTTCTCAACCCCCAAAGAAAGGAAAAGAAATAAAAACTATTTACACGGAAAGCTCCCAACAAGCAAAAGAAGAACGGGAAATATTTTTGGGTTTCTTTTTAATTCTACTACAAGCAAGGAAAGTAGACTAACTAATTTTTTGTTTTTCTAAGGTTTATTAAACACACAAGAAGAAAGCAGAAAAGAAAATAAACTAGCATGGATATTACAATGAAAGAGTATGAGCACCAACATCTAGCAATGAGTGTGTGTGAACATAAATGTAATGTCGGTGAGAAATACGTACTCCCCAAGCTTAGGCTTTTGGCCTAAGTTGGTCTATTGCCGAGGATAGCCCTGGCGATACCCGTAGGTGTAGTTGGGGTTAAATCGCGATGCAGCTGCTATCGCCTCCTGAATTGCAGCGTGGCGTCAGGCTGCCTCCGCTCTCCTCTCATATTCATCTGCCTCCTCTCTGGTAATAATATATTTTCCTCTCGACTAAAAATCAAAGAAGGTAGGAGCAGGAAGAGCAACACGGACCACATACCGTTTGTTAAAGATTAGTCGACACTGGAAAGGTGGTCCAGTCCTCTCAATGAACTGGTGAGAAAACATAGAATCAAGATCTAAATAAGAAGGGGGTAACTCCATATCACCCTCACGAATGTCTACATCAAGAAAATTAGCTAAGCGGGTTGTATAAATTCCTCCAAAGAAATCTCCGTTCGTCTATTAAGATGCAACCTACGAGCTACAATGGCTCCCATATGATAAGCTTGGTCCCCTAACACGGTGCTTCCGAGAATGCGGGATCGAGGGCACACATGTGACATGCTTCATCCTTAGCATTTATGCATCTACCAATGAAGAGAGCAAAATAATGTATAGGAGGAAAGTGAATGCTCCCTATAGTGGCCTGCGCTATATCTCTAGATTCCCCCACATTTATTCTAGCAAGAAAGTCTCTATATTCAGATTTAGGGGGATCCCTGATACTACCCCAAGATGGAAGTTTGCATGCAAGAGTGAAATCTTCTAAGTCCATGGTATAAGATTTGTCATAAAGGTCAAACATGACTGAAGGAGAATTACGCGAAGATGAAAAATCAAACCTCCCCACAAATGAACTTGTGAGGTAACGATACTGGGGGCATTTATCAGCTTCAAAGTCCTCAAGACCGGCATTACGCAAATATGCATAGAATTCTTCTTTAATTCCCACTTGATTCATAAAATTTTCGAAGGCCATTCACGAGGGCCTCACGGGAGGCGTCTCTTAGTGGTTCCTCGTCACCATCACGCATTGCAAGCCTAGGACCTTGCTTCCTTGAAGAACCACCTTGGAACATCCTCCTAAGCATATTGTTTCCTCTGAAAAATAATTCTGAAATTTTTAGTAACTTCAAACAAAAGTGAACCAACTTCAATAAAACTGATAGCAACTACTCATACAAGTGCCTAGAGCATATATCAAGCATTATAACTACTTGGAACCATATAAATTTGACATGCAAGCTCAAGAACATGGTCACCTATGCAGCACAAATTTGCAATGAATAAAGCACTAGAACAAAAACTAATTGGACCAATGGAGGAGTCACATACCAAGGAACAATCTCCCCAAGCAGTTTTGGAGAGCTGCTTTGAGCAAGGAGATTGAAAATCGCAGCAAAAGTTCTTTGGAACACGAGCTTGAGTTGGTTTTTCGGGTTTGTGTGAGACAGAGGAAGAAGATGGGTGCAGGGATAAGTGGAGGAGGGCCACCGTGGGCCCACGAGGCAGGGGGCGCGCCCTCCACCCTCGTGGCTAGGTGGCAGCTCCCCCCGCGGTAATTTTTGCACTAAAAATCCTTAAATATTCCCGAAAAAATCATATTAAATTGGCATGGCATTCTGAGGACTTTTATTTTCAGGATATTTTTATATTGCACGGATAAGTCGGAGACGTATGAAAAATACTATTTCACTTTATTTCTACTAAGTAACAGAAAATATAAAGAGGGTACAGAAGGTTGTGCTTCTAGTTTCATCCATCTCATGCTCATCAAAAGGAATCCACTAACAAGGTTGATCAAGTCTTGTTAACAAACTCATTCCGATTAACATGAAATCGGAGAAATTTCGAATGACACTATGTTACCTTAACGGGGATATGGACATCCCCAATAATAAGTATATCATATTTCTTCTTGACATTAGGAAGAGGAAATTCAAAACCTCCAAATATAATCGATGGAATTTTTCCAATAGAGTTGATACTATAAACTTGAGGTTGTTTCCTCGGAAAGTGTGCCGTATGCTCATTACCATTAACATGAAAAGTGACATTGCCTTTGTTGCAATCAATAACAGCCCCTGCAGTATTAAGGAAAGGTCTTCCAAGAATAATAGACATACTATCATCCTCGGGAATATCAAGAATAACAAAGTCCGTTAAAATAGTAACGTTTGCAACCACAACAGGCACATCCTCACAAATACCGGCAGTATAGCAGTTGATTTATCAGCCATTTGCAAATATATTTCAGTAGGTGTCAACTTATTCAAGTCAAGTCTACGATATAAAGAAAGAGGCATAACACTAACACCGGCTCCAAGATCACATAAAGCAGTTTTAACATAATTTCTTTTAATGGAGCATGGTATAGTAGGTACTCCTGGATCTCCAAGTTTCTTTGGTGTTCCACCCATAAAAGTATAATTAGCAAGCATGGTGCAAATTTCAGCTTCCGGTATCTTTCTTTTATTTGTAACAATATCTTTCATATATTTAGCATAAGGATTTGTTTTGAGCACATCGCTTAGTCGTGACACGCATAAAGATAGGTCTAATCATTTCAAAGAAGGCGCTCAAAATCCTCATCATCCTTTTTCTTGGATGGTTTGGGAGGAAAAGGCATGGGTTTCGAACCCATGGTTCTCTTTCTTTACCATGTTTCCTAGCAACGAAGTCTCTTTTATCATAACGTTGATTCTTTGATTGTGGGTTATCAAGATCAACAGCAGGTTCCACTTCTACATCATTATCATTGCTAGGTTGAGCATCATCATGAACATCATCATTAACATTTTTATTGGGTTCATGTTCATTACCAGATTGTGTTTCAAAGATCGTACATAGAGATATCATTTGGATTATCAGGTGGTTCAGCAATAGGTTCACTAGACGTTTGCACAGTTCTATCATTTTTCTTTTTCTTCCTCTTAGAAGAACTAGGCATATCAATATTATTTCTCTGAGAATCTTGCTCGATTCTCTTAGGGTGGCCTTCAGGATACAAAGGTTCCTGAGTCATTCTACCAGTTCTAGTAGCCACTCTAACGGCATAATCATTTTTCTTACTATTCATTTCATTAAGCACTTCTTTCCGAGCTTTAAGTACTTGTTCTACTTGAGTGGTAACCATAGAAGCATGTTTGCTAACAAGTTTAAGTTCACCTCTAATATTAGCCATATAATCACTCAAGCATTTAATCATAAAGGTATTCTGTTTTAATTGTCTACCAAAATAAGCATTAAAGTCATCTTGCTTAAACATAAAGTCATCAAACTCATCCAAGCACTGACTAGCAATTTTAGTAGGAGGGACTTCAGTTTTATCATATCTATAGAGAGAATTTACCTTTACTACCTATGTCGGGATATCGGGGGGTTCTTCAAGAATAAGTAATTGAGATCATATACTTCTTCAACAAAGTGTGAATTAAGACCATTTATTTCTTCAATAGGAGGTAAATTCTTAACATCTTCAGCTTTAATACCTTTTTCTTTCATAGATTTCTTTGCTTCTTGCATATCTTCGGGACTAAGAAATAGAACACCTCTCTTCTTCGGAGTTGGTTTAGGAATAGGCTCGATGGTGGCTCGGGAGTTGGCTCAGAGGTGCCCAATTATTTTCATTTGTCAACATATTATTCAATAAAATTTCAGCTTCATCCGGTGTTCTTTCCCTGAAAAGAGAACCAGCACAACTATCCAGGTAATCTCAGCATCAGTTAGTCCATTATAAAAGATATTAATATTTCAGGTTTCTTAAGAGGATGATCAGGCAAAGCATTAAGTAACTTGAGAAGCCTCCCCCAAGCTTGTGGGAGACTTTCTTCTTCAATTTGCACAAAGTTATATATATCCCTCAAAGCAGCTTGTTTCTTATGAGCAGGAAATATTTAGCAGAGAAGTAATAAATCATATCACAGGGACTTTGCACACAACCAGGATCAAGAGAATTGAACCATATCTTAGCATCACCCTTTAATGAGAACGGAAATATTTTAAGTAAATAAAGGTAGCACGATCTCTCATTATTAGTAAACAGGACAGCTATATCATCTAACTTACGAAGATGTGCCACAATAGTTTCAGATTCGTAGCCATAAAAAGGATCAGATTCAACCAAAGTTATTATATCTGGATCAACAGAAAAATCATAATAATCCTGATCAGGAACACAGATAGGTGAAGTAGCAAAAGCAGGGTCGGGTCTCATCCTACCTCTAAAATATTCTTTACTCCATTTAACTAGCAACCTATTACGTTCAAGACTATCCTGGCAAGCAAGAATAGCTTCAGTAGATTAAGCATTAAAAAGGTAACCCTCAGGAATAGCAGGCCTATTTTCATCATCACTAACATCATCGTGTTCAGTTTCAATAATTTCTCTTTCTCTAGACCTAGAAATTTGTTCATCTAGAAATTCACCAAGAGGCACAGTAGTATCAAGCATAGAAGTAGTTTCATCATAAGTATCATGCATAGCAGAAGTAGCATCATCAATAACATGCGACATATCGGAACGAATAGCAGAAGCAGGTTTAGGTGTCGCTAGCTTACTCATAACAGAAGGTGAATCAAGTGCAGAGCTAGATGGCAGTTCCTTACCTCCCCTCGTAGTTGAGGGATAAATTGTTGTCTTAGCGTCTTCCACGTTCTTCATAGTGTCCAGCAGATATAAATCCCAAGTGACTCAAAGAATAGAGCTATGCTCCCTGACAACAAATACCAAAAAAGGTCTTGATAACCCACAAGTATAGGGGATCGCAACAGTTTTCGAGGGTAGAGTATTCAACCCAAATTTGTTGATTCGACACAAGGGGAGCCAAAGAATATTCTCAAGTATTAGCAGCTGAGTTGTCAATTCAACCACACCTGGAAACTTAGTATCTGCAGCAAAGTGTTTAGTAGCAAAGTAATATGATAGTGGTGGTAACGGTAACAAAAGTAAAGACATCAAAAGTAATGTTTTTGGTATTTTGTAGTGATTGTAACAATAGCAAGGGAAAAGTAAATAAGCGTAAACCAGTATATGGAAAACTCGTAGGCACCAGATTAGTGATGGATAATTATGTCGGATGTGGTTCATCATGTAACAGTCATAACATAGGGTGACACAGAACTAGCTCCAATTCATCAATGTAATGTAGGCATGTATTCCGTAAATAGTCATACGTGCTTATGGAAAAGAACTTGCATGACATCTTTTGTCCTACCCTCCCGTGGCAGCGGGTCCTATTGGAAACTAAGGGATATTAAGGCCTCCTTTTAATAGAGAACCGAAACAAAGCATTAGCACATAGTGAATACATGAACTCCTCAAACTATGGTCATCACCGAGTGGTCCCGATTATTGTCACTTGAGGTTGCCGGATCATAACACATAGTAGGTGACTATAGACTTGCAAGATAGGATCAAGAACACACATATATTCATGAAAACATAATAGGTTCAGATCTGAAATCATGGCACTCGGGCCCTAGTGGCGAACATTAGGCATAGCAAAGTCATAGCAACATCAATCTCAGAACATAGTGGATACTAGGGATCAAACCCTAACAAAACTAACTCGATTACATGATAAATCTCATCCAACCCATCACCGCCCAAAGAAGCCCTACGATGCAATTACTCACGCATGGCGGTGAGCATCATGAAATTGGTGATGGAGGATGGTTGATGATGACGACGGCGACGAATCCCCTCTCCGAAGCCCGAACGGACTCCGGATCAGCCCTCGAGAGAGATTAGGGCTTGGCGGCGGCTCCGTGTCGTAAAAGCGATGAAACTTTCTCTCTGATTTTTTCTTCCCGAAAGCCAATATATGGAGTTGGAGTTGGCGTCGGAGGGCATCGAGGGCCCACGAGGTAGAGGCGCGCCCGAGGGGCGCCCCACCCTCATGGACAGGTGTGGGCCCCTGGTCTTCATCTTTGGCGAGGATTTTTATTATTTATTATAAGATATTCCGTGGAGTTTCAGGTCATTCCGAGAACTTACATTTTACGCACATAAAACAACATCATGGCAATTCTGCTGAAAACAACATCAGTCCGGGTTAGTTCCATTCAAATCATACAAGTTAGAGTCCAAAACAAGGGCAAAAGTGTTTGGAAAAGGAGATACGGCAGAGACGTATCAGGGTTCCACGAGGTCCCCGCCGACTTTCACGCGCCCGTGCACCTGCCAGCACATGCACTTGTGCGTGCACTAACGCCAAGACGCCCGTGCATGCCGTGCACCTGCCAGATGCGCTTCGCGGTGTGCAGCGTCTGGCGCCCATGCCGGTGCCCGTGCACACGAATGTCTCCGCCATGCCGTTGCCAGCGCTTGTCCCCGCGCGGGTGCCAGTGCCCCCCTCAGCAGGATGGGTGGCCGTCGTCGACCGCTTCCTTGCACCAACGCCAGTCGCCTCCTCGCGCCAGTTGACTCGCTCATGGAGACCAAAGTCCAGAACATTGTGATCTTCCTTGAAGCTAGGGCCAATGTCCAGGAGTACGCCAACAACAGCGCAAGACGCCGTCGGCGTTGGTCAGTGGCCCGATGACACACAGAGCACGACAGAGGAGCCGCTTCCCAGCGTAAGACGCCCCCGCCGCCGCCACGTAATCTAAATTTGCCATGAAAAACGTTCTTATTGCCATGCTTAAAATCCGAACGTTTATCATTTCCATTTATTTTAGATCGATCGTCGTATGAATGTAAAGTAGGAGTCAGACTGAATGAAATCTATGGTTTGATCGATTGAATGTTCTGCTAGAGCCGTATCAAATTAAATATAAAACGTCATCAAGCCACATGTATTCCTTCTCATCCAACGACCTAGACTGCTTCAATGTCGAGCGCTCAACACGTTTAGCGTGCAGTTAATTTCATGCCAAAAATAGTGCTAATCACATAATAACACGTAAATAATATCCTACTTAATATCTGCATGCACTTAATATACTTCCAAATTAACGTGCATTGCACGTACACATTGACTAGTACTACTATTATGTGAAACGGGTGCCGTAACTTGTGAACGCGTCCATATATAGTCAACGACAACATCGCCCGCGAGTTCTTCGTGTTTGCGCGTGCGTCTAAACGCAGAAGTGGAGGAGAGAGAGAGCACACATGGAACCCACCAGTAAGTGAAGGCGAATAGTACGTGCTAATGAGCCGGTCCCACTAATGTACTAAAAATAATATTACATGTTATCCATTAAATAGGCTATGGTAATATAAAAACATTATATGAACAAGGGGGGGGGGTACAACAAACATTGTTGTTCTACGTATATTGCCTATTGACGTGCGACTTGAAGGCCCTGGTCGCATGTTCGATCCCCGTCCTTTATTTTTTTAATTTGTATATGGGTCCAAATTTGTTTCATGACAGGTGGGCCCCTCGGTGTGTAGTTTGTAGCACTTTAATTTGTGGGTCGAAATTTGTTCCATTCCAGGTGGATTATCGGTGTGTAGTTTTGTAGCTTATTTGTAATAATTACAGAGAACAATAGAGTTTTTTGCAATAATACCATGGTGCGACGTTGAAGGCGAGAAAGGACGTGCGAGAGAGCGATGACCGAGGCAGAGGGAAATCAATTGGGGGAGGTGTGGGGCTTGCAACTGTGTTTGGATTAGTTGTGGGCCGGATGCTACGAAAATATAATCTAAACCCACCGGAATAAATCCCTACACAAGTTAATCCAAGGTTGGAGTCCGCCTCGCAATGTAAATAGCTCCGGCTTTGCGAGGGATGGAGAGGTAGCTTCAATGTGTGGAAGATACGGCGTGAGAAAGTGAGGTCAATCGAGAGACATATAGATAGAGAGACAAAGTGAGTGTGGTCCGACATTCATTGAAAAGATATATATGCTCTGGAGAGATATTGTCCGACTGAGCTTTTGGGAAGGGTGAGTGCTGTAAGATAGAGCTTGAGAGATGATCCAGTCACAGACATGTAGATATATTTTGTGCGTGGGAGGAAGCAAGGTCAATCGATTACATATATAAAGGGAGAGAGATTGAGCGAGTGTGGGCCGTCGTGCGATCAAAAGAGTGAGACGGGTTGGAGAGAGTGACCTAGATAGACAATGTGAGTGAGAGAGTATACAATATGAATATGTTGAATTGGCTCAAACATGGAGATATATCGTTTGTGTCCGAGAAAGAGCGAGGTCAGTCGAGACATACAAAGAGAGAGAGAGAGAGATTGAGCGAGCGTGGCTCGCCATGAGGTCAAAAGAGCGGGGGCGGCTTGGATGGACTGACCTAGATAGACAATCTGCGTGAGAAAGTATAGAGTGTGTCAATCGAGGCCCGAACGGGGAGATATATCATTTGTGTGTGAAAGAAAACAAGGTTAATCGAGACTCACATAAAGAGAGCGAGATTGAGCGAGTGTGGCCCGCCGTGCAGAAGAAAGAGTGAGACAGTCTCGAGGGAGTGACCTAGATAGACAACATGCGTGCGTGTGCACGAGAGGTTGGGGGGCTAGGCAGGCAATGCATGTATCTAGCGAGAGAGAGTGGGAGGGAGGGAGAGATAGAGAGAGAGAGAGAGAGATCGGCATGGGGTGCAATGGCGGGTGTGTGAGGTAAATACATTTGGTAACAGAGTGTAAAAAAGGGGGGTTGTGTAGTTGCGAGAGTTAGAGATCGAAACATGGAGAGAAAGAATGAACGTGTGTTGGAAACCGATAGCTTCCTAATGTGGTTAGGAGAGGAAGATTGACCGATACATGAAGTATGTAGCGTGTGTACCGAGGAGGGAGGGGTGGGGCTAAAAACAACATTTGAATGTAGATAGTACGAGACTTAATATCGATGTTTCAATTCGGTGTACATTGTAAGATTTGAACTAAGGACCTTGCATATGGGTAATTATTTTGAATTCGTGTCATACTAGGTTTGGAAAAGTTGACATTGACTCGATTGTTGTGCTATTATTAGGTCATATGTCTGAATCCATCCAAAGTTTTTTCACTACCATGGTGTTCAACATATACATATGAATTTCTATTAAAAAAGTAGTGTGTATACCGTGAAATGGGAAATCCGCGTTAGAATTGGAGATCGCTATGTGACACACACTCTAATTCAAATAACTAATTATTTGACACACACTCTAATCCATGTTATCGTGGATACCATGGATATTGTTTCAATTTTTTCAAATAACTTGTCGGTGTCCTGGGAACGGGGGTCCCCAGATTTGCCTGCCTGCGGCCCACGACGCGGCTCCACCAGTGGCCTGGTACGGCCCATCTTCAGCAACAACCACTCAAGACCTTCGCGAGAGGCCAAGCCTCGCGAGGCGGACGACGCAAGACCTCCCTAGGGGCAGCCTCACTAGGCTGGCTCCCGAGGAGCGGAGATATCTATGCAAGGGGCACCTCGCGAGGTGCGCGTGACGCGAGCCATGACGACCAAGGCCAGGCGGGCGCCAGCGGGCGTAGTGTACCAGTTTGCTCTTTGGTGCTAAAGAGGCAAGCGCGGGCGAGGAGTCCTGTGGCATCATGCAAAGGTTTCCATATCGGTGCAACGAGACCAAGACCAGTAGGATGGCAAGATGGAGGTCACGACGGAGCCCACGACGGCGTCACCACCAGAGCCTTTGGGAGGTGAAGACCTCCTTTTGTCAGGATAGGTTGTACTAGTTGTCTCCCTTCAAACTTGGCCGTTGTGGGATCCCTTCCAGCCTAATATTTGGGAAGAGGACCAGGGCCTCTATAAATAGGACTAGGCATCTCATCTCAGATCGGATCCACTCCACCAAGGCCATCTCACCAGCTCATCGAGCGCAAGAGCACCTCTCCTCGGGAGGTTGTTCCTACCTTGTACTGTTCATCCTCAGCCCACGAGGTAATCCACCACACCACACTGGAGTACGGTATTACACCACAATGGTGGCCCGAACCAGTATAAACTCTTGTGTCTCTTGTTCCTTGGGTTTGGCGATCTAGGCCTTGAGATCGTTGCGAGAACGAGCGGGAAGAGAGAGTTCTTCGTGCGCACCCTAGTGTTCGAACCTCAAGGGTTTGCCGGAACCCAGAATCCGACATTTGGCGCGCCAGGTAGGGGTGCGCTGAAGCCTTTCTTCCGTTGATCCACGCTCCACCGCTCCACTGTATCCGTGGCTGACACTCGCCGAGCCCACGCTGAGCGCCGGGCCGCCCTTGCTGCCCGCGTCGCTCAGACGACGCCCGTTGGCGGACCTCCCCGCCATTCTCCATCGCCCGCTGCCAACGCTGCCACCGGACCGGCTGTAAATGAGAAGCAAGCTTCATCGCTGCACCCCTCCGTGTGGCGGGACGGACGCGCAGGCCACGCTGCTCATGGCACAGGAACTCCTGCGCTAGCGTCCAGTCGACGACCTCTATGACGATTGGCTGGACCACATCACCGAGCTCGTCTGCGCCGCTGGGGGTTCTCCTGCACCATCCCTCTCGCAACCTCGCCCACCCCCAGCTGCAGGTGACGTAGCCCACGGAGCACCTCCACCACCTCCGCATCAGGACACCGCTCTCGCACCAAGACGCGTGGCCCCACGGCGTGACCCACCACGCAGGGCACCCGCGCATGAAGAAGGAAGCTGCCAAGAAGTCCGTCGGCCGCAAGAAAACGCCCCTGCACTCCCAGCACCGCCGCGTCAAGACCGCGTGCCACCTGTGGCGGCGGCGCGTGGATATCAGGACCAGGTTGTGCCTCCGCGACGGGCTCCGGTGACCACAACAGGTTGCCGTGCCTTCACCCCCGAGCTGCGCAACATCGTCTGGCCCGGCAAGTTCAAGCCCAACCTGCCGCCGCGCTTCGATGGCACCCCCGACCCTGCTGAGTTCCTGCAACTCTATGAGCTGAGCATCGAGGCGGCCAACGGCGACGAGAAGGTCATGGCGAACTGGTTCCCCATGGCCCTCAAGGATGGTGCACACTCGTGGCTCTTGAACCTGCCCGCGGGGTCGATCTC
The DNA here is from genome assembly GCA_021605145.1 of Aegilops bicornis. Taxonomy (NCBI): domain Eukaryota; kingdom Viridiplantae; phylum Streptophyta; class Magnoliopsida; order Poales; family Poaceae; genus Aegilops; species Aegilops bicornis. Next base: position 271,275,241 of record CM038671.1, on the reverse strand, counting down.
CTCTTGGGGCGAAATGCGCGAGCATTTCATCACCAACTTCAAGGGCACTCGGGACCGTCCGCCGGCCGCAGGCGACCTGCGGTGCATCAAGTAACATCCAGCGCTTCAACAACGTCCGCCTCAAGATCCCCAAGGTGATGGACGAGGCCATCATCTCCGCATTTTCCGATGGCGCCCGCGACGTCAATATGAAGGAGGAGCTCGCCATCCACGAGGAACTATGCACGGCCCTGGAAATGTTCAACATGGCAACCAAGTGCGCAAGGGCTAAGGAATGGCGCCTTTCCCTCCTCGAGCTCCCAGCTGCCGACCAGGAGGAGAAGAAGGCCAAGATCAAGGACGTGAAGCACAAGGGGGCAGCCATGCTCGCAGTGGAGCCGGAGATGAAGCGCGGCCGCGACCACCCCGAGTCGTCCAAGGCCAACCGCCCGTTCTGCGCCTTCCACAACGTTCACAGCCACAACACCAGCGACTGTCAGGAGCTCAGGGCCATCTGTGATGGGCGCTTCGATCGATGCCCCGAGCACAGTGACCGGGGCTACGACCGAGGAGGAGGACGAAGTGGAGGACGCTGGGACGACCGTGTTCCCCGACAGGAGTGGCGCGACCGGCCTCGTGAGGACCACTGGCAAGACCCGCCTCGCAAGGGCGCCTGGAGAGACCAGCCTCGTGAGGACCGTCCTCAGGGCAATGCAGGCCTCCCTCCGCTGCCACCACCACCAAGGAGGAATGACAACCATCATCAGGACGAGGGGGCTGGGGGCTTCCAGGAGCCACGCGCCATCGCCTGCATCTTGGGTGGCGCTCAAGCCCCAGCCTCTCAGCGTATCTTTAAGCAGTTCGCCCGCGAGGTGAACGCGGCCCTCCCCAGGCTCGAGGCCGCGCGCCCACTTAGGTGGTCCAATTGTGCCATCACCTTCAGCTCGTCAGACCAGCTCAAGTGCGCGGTGATGTAGCACAACGACGGTAGAGTATTTCCCTCAGTTATGAAACCAATGTATCGAACCAGTAGGAGAACCAAGCAACAAAACGCAAACAACACCTGCACACAAACAACAACACCTCGCAACCCGACAAGTTAAAGGGGTTGTCAATCCCTTCCAGGGTATGGCGCCTCAAGATAGGCAAGTGGACGTGATATAAATTGTAATAGATTGATAGATCGAATGCCAAATAAAATAAATAAAGATAAAATGCAGCAAGGTATTTTTTGGTTTAATAGATCTGGATAAAAATGAAAAGGAAAAGTAGGTCGCAAGGCAAATATGTGAGAAGAAAGACCCGGGGGCCGTAGGTTTCACTAGTGGCTTCTCTCGAGAAAAATAGCAAACGGTGGGTAAACAAATTACTGTTGGGCAATTGATAGAACTTCAAATATTCATGACGATATCAAGGCAATGATCATTACATAGGCATCACGTCCAAGATTAGTAGACCGACTCCTGCCTGCATCTACTACTATTACTCCACACATCGACCGCTAGTCCAGCATGCATCTAGTGTATTAAGTTCATGGAAAAACGGAGTAATGCAATAAGAACAATGACATGATGTAGACAAGACCCGTTTATCTATATGGCGGTAGATATAGATCCCGTCTTTTTATCCTTAGTAGCAACGATACATACGTGTCATTTCCCCTTCTGTCACTGGGATCGATCACCGTAAGATCGAACCCACTACCGGGCACCTCTTCCCATTGCAAGACAAATAGATCAAGTTGGCCAAACAAAACCCAAATATCGGAGAAGAAATACGAGGCTATAAGAGATCATTCATATAAGAGATCAAAGAAACTCAAATAACTTTCATGGATATAAAATTATATGAACATTGCATTGTATAGAAAGCAAGTGTCATTTCCAACTTTTACATAGACTACAATCTTTTACATGGAATACAATCTGCCTACTTGCTATGTGTCGCCCTACCAACACTCCACCCTTGAAGCTAAACATTATGCCACTCATAATTCCTTAGTTTATTTGTTCAAATATGAATTTGATATGATTCTAATGTTCCTACTTCAGTTTTGAAATGTGTATGCACTGTTATAGAGACATAAGAGGTTTGTATTTTTGTGTGGTCCGTCAAGACGGTTGGGGGTGAACTTTGCATATGCAGGGGTTTATAGGGAGACACTCTTCGAGTTGAATCCGCAACGCATTCCATAGATAATCTGACTACTTTTTATGTTGTCATGAATCTCAGATTTTGAACAGCATCATAATGATTATGAGCTTGCGCGCATGAAAAGAATAAAACAGAACAATGTCATGGCTCTCAAACTTGGCATTAAGGGACTGAAATCAAGTCTGGATGCAATGCAATGCAAACGCTCTCCACCTACAGATTCATGCTCAGAATATGATCCTAACAGTGATTCTGAGCTAGAGGGAGATCTAAGTCAATGTAGCTCCCTAGTGGAGGAGTCAAAGGCAGATGCCCTACCTTATTTACCCATCAAGGTGCTTGCTCTATTGGTTGCACATATCTTGCAACTGATGCGTTGCATTGCTTCTACTTTGTTGCACTGCCATTAGCTTAGTTTACACATCGTGTATGTGAATACGCCCTGCCTATCCATTTTCAGTACATATTCCATCTGTCATCATACCATATTTATCCATTGAAATGTTGTTCTTGTGTATCAGACGTTCAAAAGGAAGAGGGTGATTGTTGATCGCGGAGGAGCACGAGCAAAGCATTTGGAAAAGGTAATGACACCTGATATATCAAATAGCCCATTAGGTCTAGTTGCAATATCACCTGACCCACAAAACACCCCAACTCTAGCAGACTCTAGCCCTACTACACTGGTCATTTCTGATGCCCCAACTCAGCAGACCCCAACTGTATCAAACAGTATGATGACGCCAGTTGACATAGCACCAGCTCTACGATGCAAAACCCCAATTCCAGCAAAGAACACCAAATCTAGTTGCCAAATCCCTTTTCGAACCAGAGAGAGCCCCAATTGCAGCAAATAGGACCCCTGTTCCATTTCTTCCCAGTTTAGAAGATGAAGCTTATATTGTTGTCAGGAACTTTGTGTGCATCTTTCCATCATGGAAAGATTATACTGCAGACACAGAACAATTTCCTGTCTTCCTCCGCAACTTACGTGTAAGTAATGTACTAATGTTATTCATGGTAATTACTACATATGTTTCTGCTGACAAAAGACACAAGATTTCATTCTTTTAAATAGGCGAGGACCAAACTGGATTGTCAAGACGAGCAAGGGTTGGTTGCGCTTATCAAGCACTCGTTGATGAAGTATCGTTCCTAACTGAGGCAAGTGCACTTCGATGGCAAGCCTCTAAACAAAATTTCTGTAAAGTCTCAGGTGCTACATTTATCAGACAGTGACTGGAATAATCTTGTTACACACTGGTCTCGTCTGCAGCGTAAGGTACTGTCTATGATATCACATCACAATTTGAACTACATTTCTGCATTTTCCTTAACGTCTCACTTGTACGAAAACTGTTAGCAGAAGAACACTCATTCACAAGGGACCACCGAATCTCGCAACTATATTGCACACTTTCATAGTTGTATGACCATACTTACTTTCATAGCTGTTTGATTATGTAGCATCACTGCACATGTTAGCCTCGTTATCGTCCATTTGGTGGACATTATAAGATCCGTATGGACTCTTACATAAATTTGGAATCAACCCAATGCTTTTGAAGAGGTTTAGCTACGCAGTCCTCTTGTAAGGATTGAACATCATCTATCACTGTACTTACATTAAGAGCTACTCCCTCCGTCCCATAATATAAGAACATTTTGTATAGTACACCAGTGTTCAAAACACTCTTGTATTACGGGAAGATGGATTGGTTCATTGTGTAGCATTCTGAATCTTATCTCCCTCGCCCACCATTTACTAAAAAATATCAGATCTATATTTAATCTTACCAAAAAGTTGAATACGAGACAATGCCGGTCAAGGAAGTGTAGCCCATTGCTCTTGTCAGTACATTTTGTCCTGTAACGCTTGTACTTCCAGGGATTGGTAGTTGATTATGTAGCATCAATCTACATCTTATCTTCATTATCCTCTATCCCTTCCAGTATTAGCATATCTATAATTACTCTCTACAAAATGTAGAGTACAGGCTGTCGGATTTCGGGTTCCGGCAAAACCCTTGAGGTTCGAACACTGGGGTGCGCACGAAGATCTGTCCCTACGTAATTACACCCGCAGCCTCACCGCGATCTCAAAGCTAAACTCGACGAACCTTCAACACAAGAGACACGAGATTTATACTGGTTTGGGCCACCGTTGTGGTGTAATACCCTACTCCAGTGTGGTGTGGTGGATTGCCTCTTGGGCTGAGGATGAACAGTACAAGGGAAGAACAACCTCCTGAGGAGAGGTGTTCTTGTGCTTGGTGTGTGTGAGTATCGAATGGATATAGTCCAAGATGAGTTGCATCCAATGGTGGTGGCTAGCCCTATTTATAGAGACCCTGGTCCTCTCCCCAAATATTGAGCGGGAAGGGAGCCAACAACGGCCAAACTCGAACGGAGACAACTAGTACAAGTTATCCTGACTAAAGGTGGTCTTCGCCTGCCAAAGGCTCTGGTGGTGACGCCGTCTTGGACTCCATGGTGACCTCCGTCCTGCCGTTCTATTGGTCTTGGTCTCGTTGCACCGACATGGAAACCTTTTCCTGATGCCTCGGTACTCCGTGCCTGTGCTTGCCCCTTTATCACCAAGGAGGAAACGAGGACACTGCGCGCACTGGCGCCCGCCTGGCTCCAGTCGTCATGGCTTGCGTCACAGGAACCTCGCGAGGTGTCCCTTGCCTTGATCTCTCCGCCCCTCGCGAGCCAGCCTGGTGAGGCCGCTCCTGAGGAGGTCTTGTGTCGTCCGCCTCGCGAGGCTTGGCCCCTCGCGAGGGTCTTGAGTGTTTGTTGGTGAAGATGGGCCATATGAGGCTGCTGGTTGAGCCACGCCGTGGGCCGCAGGCAGGAAAGACTGGGGACCCCCATTCCCAGGACACCGACAGTAGCCCCCAGGCCCAAGGCGCGCTCGGACTTGGCTTCGAGCCGAAGCCAAAGGCAAGTGCGGAACACCATGGGCCCCAACAGCTTGCAGCCTTGGTCGACGTGTGGCGATTGATTGGATGTGGGCGTCTCCGCTTCCCCATGCTGCCTCGGCAACTGCCCCACTTGACGAGTCCTTGCTGCATGCAGAGAAATATCATCATTACCTACGATCGTGGGGATCGCCGGTTGGCCTTCTCCTGCTTTAAATGAGGAGGGGGGCGGAGCCCCCGTTGCTCATATCTTCCTGCTCGCTTCTCCTTCCATGCTCTATTGCTAGTAGCAACCCCCATGGCGCCCATCCGAAGGTTCTCGGCTGCAGAGAAGGGAAAAAACCCCCGTGACAAGCCCCGGCCACTTCCGTCGAAGAAGAGGCTGAGCCACCGCCGCGACATGGTCGTGAGGCCAGAGGTGTCAAGGCCTTGGTACGACCGACCTCCTCCCGGGTACCCATTGCCTCTGTACGCCCTAGTTGAGGGCTCTGGAGGGAGAAGCAACAAGCGCCGCCACCCGCGCCGGGGCCGTGGGAGCCGCACTGTGGTGACGCACGTCGTCGCCCCAGGAGTCCACACCGCGGACTCCTCGCACGAACTCGTGATGTGGGCGGCGATGCCTCCGTGCACCTGGATCCGCTTCCCGCAGTTCTTCTCCGCCAAGATGCCGCCGAGGGCCCCCTGGAGCTTTGGTTACAACACACCGATTGCAACGCCCCAGCGACTGGAGCGGAGGTCGAAACTGTCTTCCCTGGCAAGATCTTCATGACCCGCGGCTGGGGCGAGGTTGCCCGGGTCTGCCACGCAGAAGGTGCCCTCGCCATCCACTTCAGGTACGATGGTGCTTCCACGATGTTCTTCAAGGTCTTCAACACTGAAGGCCGCCGCTTGGAGTGCTTCCCCGGAGGGGGACGTCGGGACGGGGCAGCGGCCAGCACCGAGCTTGTCGCCGGCTCCGCCAGCGGCTCCTCCAGCAGCAGCGGTGGCTCGTGGGAGTCCAGCAGCTCTCCCGAGCCTTACGAGACCTCAGAGACAAGCGACGACAGCTACGTGCCATCGAGCTCTTGCCGGGCCCGGAGCAAGGTCGCGATGTCCGGCCATCACCGTCGCTGATCTGGATGGGGTTGGCGCCGGCCTCCGGTGGCCCACAGTTGATGATGGCGTCGGCCGCGCTGGCGCGTTTAGATAGGGCTCCTAGGAGGTCCCCTCTTTTGTTCCCTGTGAGGAATCAAAACGAACCCCGTGGGGCGTGTAAAGGATCTGTAATGTCTTTTGTTCATATTATCCTTATTGTGAAAATTGGCGAGCGCATGTCTTTCTTCAGCTCAGTCCCCCCTTTCCAACCCCACGGCAGTTTGGTGCTCTACGCCGACAGGCCCCGGTCCCCATGCAGGCTGCAGCCGTCGTTGGTATGCCAGGTCGCAATGTCGTGGTCAAGGCCAGGAGGTGAGCGGCCCGAGGTCCAGTAACAGCTCCTGAGGCGCGATGCTCAAGAGGTCCCCTTTAGCGCTCAAGCAACTACCGAGAAGCAGGAAAGGGTGGTGACGTTGCCGTAACAAGGCTGCCACAGGTGAGGGTCCGATGCCGTAATGCTGGGTTGATCTAGTCGTGAGACTTATCTTGTCATTCATGAGCTGGCTCCTTGTGTCACGCCAGACTTGTGCGTTGACTGTTGTAGGGTAGCTAGGTTAGGCCCGTGCGAGCCTCCCCCTCTTCTCCATGCTCTTCTGTGCGCTCTGCGTCCTTAGGTCCTGGCCCTTGAGCGAGCTCAGCCAGCACTGGTATGCCAGGTCGCGATGCCTTGGTCAAAGCCAGGGGGTGAGGGCTGGAGAGCCAGTAAGAGCTCCTGAGTCGCGATGGTCAGGAGCCCCCCTTTTAACGCGCAAGCGAATCGCATGGGAGAAGAAGGAGGAGCCCGTGGTACCGCCCGCTGTCGTTCTCGGGAAGTTCCTGCAGGTCAGCACGAGGGAAAAAGCAGATTGCCATGACGATTGCTGGTCCGCCGCAGGTCGCTCTGCAAGAAGATGAAGGCACTGAGGGCCTGGTGAGGTGACATGCGCGGGACATGCCGCGAGCCAGAGCTCAACCACTCAGATTTGTCGGTGTTGTAGGGACGGAACCGAGCACAGGAGCCGTGCCAGAGTGTGTAGCTCCCGTGGTGGGTGACAATCAAGCAGGTGATAACCATAGATAGATTACGCATGGAAAGCGAACTAGCTCAGATAAATGCAAGAGCGATACATGCCACTGGGCTGGACCCGAGCGGCTTGGGGATGATGCAGCCTGAGGGGCGCCCCCAGCAGAGTAAGCTAAAGGTATAAAAGGATACATGCCGCAGGGACAGACCCACGCGGCCTGGGAATGATGCAGCCCGAGGGGCGCTCCCAGCTAAATAAACTTGGAAAATGTCACCTGGTTTCGTTGTCGAAGGGGTGTTGGGGCAGCTGAAGACGCGTGGTGAAAGGCTTGCTCCTCACGAGACACCGGGGCCCTGAGCCTCGGGAGGCTCGAGGGGTCCAGGTGGTTCCTTGAGGACCGTCTCCATCTCCGCCAGGACTACGTGATGCCTAACCTCCTAAGCCGCCAAGATGCTCCGCAGGCTGCGCTAGAAGGCGGATGCCACCCTCAGCAGGCCGAATGGCATGCGAACATAGCTGTGAGGTGGGCCCTCACCGCGTCCCACGCGCGAACGCCAGAAGAGCTCCTGAAATGCGGCCCAGTTGAGCCCTGGGATGTCGACGCAGACACGCAGCCCACCATCCTCGCCTTGATGGGGAGCCGCGCCAGGTGAGCGGTGGTCGCCTGATGTCTACTACGCAACCTTCTCCTTGTAGACGTTGTTGGGCCTCCAAGTGCAGAGGTTTGTAGGACAGTAGCAAATTTCCCTCAAGTGGATGACCTAAGGTTTATCAATCAGTGGGAGGCGTAGTATGAAGATGGTCTCTCTCAAACAACCGTGCAACCAAATAACAAAGAGTCTCTTGTGTCCGCAACACACCCAATACAATGGTAAATTGTATAGGTGCACTAGTTCGGAGAAGTGATGGTGATACAAGTGCAATATGGATGGTAGATATAGGTTTTTGTAATCTGAAAATATAAAAACAGCAAGGTAACTAATGATAAAAGTGAGCACAAACGGTATTGCAATGATAGGAAACAAGGCCTAGGGTTCATACTTTCACTAGTGCAAGTTCTCTCAACAATAATAACATAATTGGATCATATAACTACCCTCAACATGCGACAAGGAGTCACTCCAAAGTCACTAATAGTGGAGAACAAGCGAAGAGATTATGGTAGGGTACGAAACCACCTCAAAGTTATTCTTTCGGATCGATCTATTCAAGAGTTCGTACTAGAATAACACCTTGAGACACAAATCAACCAAAACCATAATGTCACTCAGATACTCCAATGTCACCTCAAGTATCCGTGGGTATGATTATACGATATGCATCACACAATCTCAGATTCATCTATTCAACCAACACAAAGTACTTCAAAGAGTGCCCCAAAGTTTCTACCGGAGAGTCAAGACGAAAATGTGTGCCAACCCCTATGCATAGGTTCATGGGCGGAACCCGCAAGTTGATCACCAAAACATACATCAAGTGGATCAATAGAATACCCCATTGTCACCACGGGTATCCCACGCAAGACATACATCAAGTGTTCTCAAATCCTTAAAGAATCAATCCAATAAGATAACTTCAAAGGGAAAACTCAATCCATTACAAGAGAGTAGAGGGGGAGAAACATCATAAGATCCAACTATAATAGCAAAGCTCGTGACACATCAAGATCGTGCCAAATCAAGAACACGAGAGAGAGAGAGAGAGAGAGAGAGAGAGAGAGAGATCAAACACATAGCTACTGGTAAATACCCTTAGCCCCGAGGGTGAACTACTCCCTCCTTGTCATGGAGAGCGTCGGGGTGATGAAGATGGCCACGGTGAGGGATCCCCCCTCTGGCAGGGTGCCGGAACAGGGTCCTGATTGGGTTTTGGTGGCTACGGAGGCTTGCGGCGGCGGAACTCCCGATCTATTCTGTTCATGGTTTTAGGGTATATGGGTATATATAGGCGAAAGAAGTCGGTCAGGGGAGCCACGAGGGGCCCACGAGGGTGGAGGGCGCGCCCAGGGGTGAAGGCGCGCCCCCCTGCCTTGTGCTCTCCTCGTTGATTCCCTGACGTGTACTCCAAGTCTCCTGGATTGCTTCCGTTCCAAAAATAACTCTCCCGAAGGTTTCATTCTGTTTGGACTCCGTTTGATATTCCTTTTCTGCGAAACATCAAACAAGGGAAAAAAAGCGAAACTGAACTGGGCTCTGGGTTAATAGGTTAGTCCCAAAAATAATATAAAAGTGCTTAGTAAAGCCCATTAAACATCCAAAAGAGATAATATAATAGCATGGAACAATCAAAAATTATAGATACATTGGAGACGTATCATCGCCTCACATGGCTCTTGCATCCTGTAGTTCCTGAGTGGTCTTGGCAATGAACTCCTGAGCGCTGGGCGCTCCTCGCCTGGTGTCCTCCTGAGAGAAACGTGCTGCGAAGCACGCCTCCATGTGGTGCCCAAGCGCCTCCCTCGCAATGTTGGCAAGGTCCGAGGCCCTCCAAAAGAGAGCCCCCGAGCCATACCCAAGGAGGGCGCCGGGCGCGCCTTCCTATGCGAAGGAGGGAGGCGCCCCAGGCACGGGCACTGATCCTGACGAGGCACCACTTGTGGCGTCGTTCCCTCGAGGACCTGTGCGGAGTAGCTGCTTCTTCTTCTTGGGATGACCTCAGGAGGGTATTGCGTTGCATTATTGTTGGGGTCTTCGATTGATGCTGCTTGGAAGGCACGCTTGAGGGAGCACACCACATCTCTTTCTTCGCAGGGGATTGTGATGATCCCGCCGCTTCTTGGCATCTTGAGGACGTTGTAGCCGTGGTGTGTCACTGCCATGAACTTGGCCAGGGCCGAGTACCCAAGGATGGCGTTGTACGGCAGACGGATGTGGGCGACGTCGAAGTCGATGAGCTCGGTGCGGTAGTTGTCACGCTGCCCGAAGGTGACAGGGAGGCGGACCTGCCCCATCAGGGTGGTGGAACCGTCGGTTACTCCTGAGAAAGGCTTGGTAGGCTGGAGCTGATCGTATGGCACTTGAAGGCTGTCGAACGTCTCGACGGACAGGATGTTGAGCCCTGCGCCGTCGTCGATGAGGGTCTTGGTGACTTGCACGTTGCTGATGACGGGTGAGCAAAGCATCGGGAGGGCGCCAGCGGTGGCCGCGCACTTGAGTTGGTCTGCTGAGCTGAAAGTGATGGCGCACTTGGACCACCTAAGCGGGCGTGTGGCCTCGAGCCTGGGGAGGACTGCGTTCACCTCGCGAGCAAACTGCTTGAAGATACGCTGAGAGGCTGGGGCCTGAGCTCCGCCCAAGATGCAAGCGATAGCACGCGGCTCCTGGAAGCCCCCAGCCCCCTCGTCTTGATGGTGGTCGTCGTTCCTTCTTGGCGGTGGCGGCAGCAGAGGAAGGCTAGTGTTGCCCTGGGGGCGGTCCTCGCGAGGCTGATCCCTCCATGCGCCCTCGCGAGGCTGGTCCTGCCAGTGATCGTCGCGAGGCCGGCCGCGCCACTCCTGGCGAGGGCCACGATCGTCCCAGCGTCCACCGCCACATCCTCCTCCTCGGCCGTAGCCCGGTCGTTGCGCTCGGGGCGCGACCGAGGCGTCCATCTCGAATGGCCTTGAGCTCTTGACAATCATTAGTGTTGTTGCTGTGGACGTTGTGGAAGGCACAGAACGGGCGGCTGCTCTTGGATGACTCGGGAAGGTCCCAGTCGCGCTTCGTCTCCGGCTCCGCTGCAAGCATGGCCACCCCCTTGCGCTTCACGTCCTTGGCCTTGGCCTTCTTCTCCTCGAGGTCAGCAGCTGGGAGCTCGAGGAGGGAAAGGCGTCCTTCCTCAGCTCTTGCGCACTTGGTCGCCAGGTTGAACAACTCCAAGGTTGTGCACAGCTCCCCGTGGATGGCGAGCTCCTCCTTCATCTTGACGTCACGGACGCCATCAGAGAACGCGGAGATGATGGCCTCGTCCGTCACCTTGGGGATCTTGAGGCGAACGTTGTAGAAACGCTAGATGTACTTTTGCAGGGTCTCTCCTGGCTGCTGCTTGATGTGGCACAGGTCACCCGCGGCCGGAGGGAGGTCACGCGTGCCCTGGAAGTTGGCGACGAAGCGGTCGCGCATCTCGTTCCAGGAGGAGATCGAGCCCGGGGGCAGGTTCAGGAGCCACGAGCGAGCGCCATCCTTGAGAGCCATAGGGAACCAGTTCGCCATGACTTTTTCGCCGCAATTGGCCGCCTCGATGCTCAGCTCGTAGAGCTGCAGGAACTCCGCGGGGTCGGGGGTGCCGTCTTAGCGAGCAGGCAGGTCTGGCTTAAACTTTCCCTGCTAGGCGACGCTACGCAGCTCGGGAGTGAAGGTGCGGTGATACGTCCATTTTGCAACATGCTTTTATATCAATATTTAGTGCATTATGGGCTGTTATTACACATTATGTCACAAAGTATTTATGCCTATTCTCTCTTATCTTACAAGGTTTACATAAAGAGGGAGAATGCGGCAAATTTGGAATTCGGGCCGAAAAGGAGCAAATATTAGAGACCTATTCTGCACAACTCCAAAAGTCCTGAAACTCCACGGAAGTTATTTTTGGAAATAATAAAAAATATTGAGCGAAGAAAATACCAAAGGGGACCCACACCCTGGGCACGAGTATGGGGGGGCGCGCCCTACCCCCTGGGTGCGCCCCCTGCCTCGTGGGCCCCCTGGTGGCCCTCCGGTGCCCATCTTCTGCTATATGAAGTCTTTCGTCCGAAGAAAAATCATAAGCAAGCTTTTGGGACGAGACTCCGCCGCCACGAGGCGGAACCAATCTAGGGCTCTGGCGGAGCTGTTCTGCCGGGGACACTTCCTTCGGGAGGGGGGAAATCATCGCCATCGTCATCACCAACGCTCCTCTCATCGGGAGGGGGCCAATCTCCATCAACATCTTCACCAACACCATCTCCTCTCAAACCCTAGTTCATCTCTTGTATCCGATTCTTGTCTCTAAGTCTGAGATTGGTACCTGTAGGTTGCTAGTAGTGTTGATTACTCCTTGTAGTTGATGCTAGTTGGTTTATTTGGTGGAAGATCATATGTTCAGATCCTTTATGCATATTAACACCCCTCTAATTATGAACATGAATATGCTTTGTGAGTAGTTACGTTTGTTCCTTGGGACATGGGAGAAGTCTTGCTAGTAGTAGTCATGTGAATTTGGTATTCGTTCGATATTTTGATGAGATGTATGTTGTCTCTCCTCTAGTGGTGTTATGTGAACGTCGACTACATGACACTTCACCATTATTTGGGCCTATGAATGTCAAATAATTGGTAATATTAGTAGATGTCAAGAAATGCCTATGAATTATTCACTTGTTATTGAACCATTTGATGTTTGGGGCTTTGATTATATGGGACCGTTTCCTGCCTCTAATGGGTATACTCATATTTTAGTTGCTCTTGATTATGTTACTAAGTGGGTAGAAGATACTCCAACTAGTAGTGCTGATCATAACACTTCTATTAAGATGCTTAAAGAATTTATTTTTCCGAGGTTTGGAGTCCCTAGATATTTAATGACTGATGGGGGTTCACATTTATTCATGGTGCTTTTCGTAAAATGCTTGCCAAGTATGACATCAATCATAGAATTGCATCTCCTTATCACCCATAGTCTAGTGGTCAAGTAGAATTGAGTAATAGAGAGCTCAAATTAATTTTGCAAAAGACTGTTAATAGATCTAGAAAGGATTGGTCCAAGAAACTTGATGATGCATTATGGGCCTATAGAACTGCATATAAAAATCCTATGGGTATGTCTCCGTATAAAATGGTTTATGGAAAAGCATGTCACTTACCTCTCAAACTAGAACATAAGGCATATTGGGCCATTAAAGAGCTCAATTATGATTTCAAACTTGCCGGTGAGAAGAGGTTATTTGACATTAGCTCACTTGATCAATGGAGAACCCAAGCCTATGAGAATGCCAAGTTGTTTAAAGAAAAATTTAAAAGATGGCATGACAAAAGAATACAAAAGCGTGAGTTTAATGTAGGTGATTATGTATTGCTATACAACTCTCGTTAAGATTTTTTGCAGGAAAACTTCTCTCTAAATGAGAAAGTCCTTACGTTATCGAGGAGGTCTACCGTTCCGGTGCCATAAAAATCAACAACTTCGAAGGCACAAATCCGAAGGTGGTGAACGTTCAAAGAATCAAACATTATATCTCGGGTAATCCTATAAATGATGAAACTAACGTTATCGAAACCGTAACACCGGAGGAATACATAAGAGACACTTTCCGGAACGTTTCAGACTCCGAAAAGGAATAGATATGTGGTACGGTAAGTAAACCGACTCCAAAACAGTTCCAATGGCAATTTTTCTCCGTTTTGGAATATTAAAAAAAATAGAAAAATAAGAAGCAGTCCGGGAAGGACACGAGGCCTCCACGAGGGTGGAGGGTGCGCCCTACCCCCCTGGGCGCGCCCCCTGCCTCGTGGGCACCTCGTGCGCTCTCCGGACTCCGTTTTCTTGCACAATAAGTATTTTGGTCGGTAAAAATTCATTATATAATCTCCCGAAGGTTTTGACTCCTGTATCACGCAAATATCCTCTGTTTTCGTTTCAAGCTGTTTTTCTGACAGATCTAGATCACCACGACGTCTCCAAGCGCCCCAAGGACAAGTTCTTCGAGAAGGTCATCAACCCATACCTCGCGGAAGTGCTGCAACACCCTCAAACCATTGAGATGAGTGATGGGTTGCTGCACATCCGCGATGTTGAGGGACCAAGGAGGACCGGAAGCGTGGAGACGAGACTCGAAGCAATGGAGCAGCAAGTTTTCAAGTGCCAGGGGATGGTGGAACGCGGACTCAACGCCAACAATATGATGATCGTGGAGTCCACCAACAACCACAAGCTGGATGCCAAGAACATTGGGGAGACCATCTTCAAGCTGCACGAGAAGATCGAGCACCTCCAAGCCCAAATCTATGACCTGCAAAACCAAAACTGTGAGTATGAATATAGATTCAAAAGGATGAGGTTGGCTGCAGATTTGAGGATCCCGGAGACTCGATCATCCTTCTATGATGGTGAGCCTATGCCTTGGAAGATGGACGACAAGCCCACACCATCAACAACTCCACCACCCTCTTCACCGGCAAAAGAGACATAATCATATGGGTATGGGCACTCCCCTTGGCAACTGCCAAGCTTGGGGGAGGTGCCCCGGTATCGTATCACCATCACACTCCTATCTTTACCGTTTTTCTTAGTTCAATCCTTTTAATAATATCTTGATCTAGTAGAATAAAGTTTTTAGTATGATCTAGTTTTGAGTTTTGACTTATGATCCTTTATGTAATAAAGTCCTTGAGCTATATAATAAATATTAGTGTTGAGTCAAGGGCTTGATTATCTTGCTGTGATCTTAAGGGAATAAAAGAAAAGAGAAGAGAATAAAAAGAAACAAAGAGATCATATTGATCTTATGGAGAGTAATGACTTCACATAGAAAGAGTATGATGATTAAAAGTTGTTGAGAGTTGGCAAGCATAGCTTTGGTTATCGTTGCAATTAATAGGAAGTAATAAAGAAAGAGAGGTTTCACATATAAATATACTATCTTGGACATCTTTTATGATTGTGAGCACTCATTAAAATATGACATGCTAAAGAGTTGATGTTGGACAAGGAAGACAACGTAATGGGTTATGTTTCTTATATCTGAGATAAAGTATATTGTCATGGATCATCCAACATGTTGAGCTTGCCTTTCTCCCTCATGCTAGCCAAATTCTTTGCACCAAGTAGAGATACTACTTGTGCTTCCAAATCCCTTAAACCCAGTTTTGCCATGAGAGTCCACCATATCTACCTATGGATTGAGTAAGACCTTCAAGTAAGTTGTCATCGGTGCAAGCAATAAAAAAATTGCACTCTAAATATGTATGACTTATTAGTGTGGGAGAAAATAAGCTTTATACGATCTTGTGATGTGGAAGAAATAAAAGCGACAGACTGCATAATAAAGGTCCACATCACAAGTGGCAATATAAAGTGACGTTCTTTCGCATTAAGATTTTGTGCATCCAACCTTGAAAACGCATGACAACCTCTGCTTCCCTCTGCGAAGGGCCTATTGTTTACTTTTATCTTCTACCTTATGCAAGAGTCATGGTGATTTTCACCTTTCCTTTTTACATTTTATCCTTTGGCAAGCACCTTGTGTTGGAAAGATCCTGATATATATATATATATATATATATATATATATATATATATATATATATATATATATATCTAATTGGATGTAAGTTAGCATGAACTATTATTGTTGACATTACCCTTGAGGTAAAAGGTTGGGAGGCGAAACTATAAGCCCCTATCTTTCTCTGTGTCCGATTAAAACTCCGTAACCACAAGTATTGCGTGAGTGTTAGCAATTGTGAAAGACTAAATGATAGTTGAGTATGTGGGCTTGCTGAAAAGCTCTAACATAGACTCTTTCCGATGTTATGATAAATTGCAATTGCTTCAATGACTAAGATTATAGTTTGTTAGTTCTCAATAAAGTTTCTGATTCATACTTGACACTGTGAATAGATTATTACTTGAGCATAAGATCATATGACAATATCCATATATGTTGCTGTTATAAGAATGATCATGATGCCCTCATGTCCGTATTTTATTTAATCGACACTTCTACCTCTAAACAAGTGGACATATTTATCGTTATCGGCTTTCGCTTGAGGACCAGCGAGGTCTAAGCTTGAGGGAGTTGATACGTCCATTTTGCATCATGTTTTTATATCGATATTTATTGCATTATGGGCTGTTAGTACACATTATGTCATAATACTTATGCCTATTCTCTCTTATTTTACAAGGTTTACATAAAGAGGGAGAATGCCTTGCACTGGAATTCGGGAATTTGGAAAAGGAGCAAATATTAGAGACCTATTCTCGCACAACTCAAAAGTCCTGACACTCCACGGAAGTTATTTTTGGAAATAATAAAAAATACTGAGCGAAGAAAATACCAGAGGGGACCCACACCCTAGGCACGAGGGTGGGGGCGCGCGCTACCCCCCTGGGCGCGCCCCCTGCCTCGTGGGCCCTCTGGTGGCCCTTCGATGCCCATCTTCTGCTATATGAAGTCTTTCGTCCGAAGAAAAATCATAAGCAAGCTTTCGGGACGAGACTCCGCCGCCACGAGGCGGAACCTTGGCGGAACCAATTTAGGGCTTTGGCGGAGCTGTTCTGCCGGGGACATTTCCCTCCGGGAGGGGGAAATCATCGCCATCGTCATCACGAACGCTCCTCTCATCGGGAGGGGGCCAATCTCCATCAACATCTTCGCCAGCACCATCTCCTCTCAAACCCTAGTTCATCTCTTGTATCCAATACTTGTCTCTAAGTCTAAGATTGGTACCTGTAGGTTGCTAGTAGTGTTGATTATTCCTTGTAGTTTATGCTAGTTGGTTTATCTGGTGGAAGATCATATGTTCAGATCCTTTATGCATATTAATACCCCTCTGATTATGAACATGAATATGCTTTGTGAGTAGTTACGTTTGTTCCTGAGGACATGGGAGAAGTCTTGCCATTAGTAGTCATGTGAATTTGGTATTCGTTCGATATTTTGATGAGATGTATGTTGTCTCTCCTCAAGTGGTGTTATGTGAACGTCGACTACACGACACTACACCATTATTTGGGCCTAGAGGAAGGCATTGGGAAGTAATACGTAGATGATGGGTTGCTAGAGTGACAGAAGCTTAAACCCTAGTTTATGCGTTGCTTCGTAAGGGCTGATTTGGATCCATATGTTTCATGCTATGGTTAGGTTTACCTTAATACTTATTTTGTAGTTGCGGATGCTTGAGATAGGGGTTAATCATAAGTGGGATGCTTGTCCAAGTAAGGACAACACCCAAGCACCGGTCCACCCACATATCAAATTATCAAAGTACCGAACGCGAATCATATGAACGCGATGCAGACTAGCTTGACGATAATTCCCATGTGTCCTCGGGAGCGCTTTTCTCTATATAAGAGTTTGTCCAGGCTTGTCCTTTGCTACAAAAGGATTGGTACACCTTGCTGCACTTTATTTACTTTTCTTACTTGTTGCTCGTTACAAATTATCTTATCACAAAACTATCTGTTACCTATAATTTCAAAGGCTTTGCAGAGAATACCTTGCTGAAAACCGCTTATCATTTCCTTCTGCTCCTTGTTGGGTTCAACACTCTTACTTATCGAAAGGACTACGATAGATCCTCTACACTTGTGGGTCATCACGTGGCAGCCCGCGGTGGCCACCGGGGCCCTTTGCTGTTGCGGAGCCTGCCCTTGATGTCCGTGCACCGCCACCGCGGGTGGCACACGGTCTTGTCATAGTGGTGCTGGGAGCGCGGGAGTGTTCTCCTGCGTCCGAGGAACTTCTTGGAAGCTTCCTTCTTCTCGCGTAGGCGTCCGGCACGGTGGGTCACGCCGAGGGGCCGCACGGCTTGGCGCCAGGACGCCGTCTTGGTGCAAAGACGGTGGAGACGCCCGTATGCCATGTTGCCCGCAGTTGGCGGACGGCGAGGTAGCGAGAAAGACGGCGCAGGAGAGCCCCCTGCGGTGCTGATGAGCTCGGCGATGCGGTCCAGCCGGCCCTCGTAGAGGTCGTCGATGGGGCGGTAGCACAGGAGCTCGCATGCCATGAGCAGCACAGCCTACGCGTCCGTGGGACGTGGGAGCACGACGAGCGTGAGACGACGAGCCGGCCGGGGTCAGCAACGGAGTGGCGGTGCGGCCATTCCACCGCACCGAGGGGTGCAGCGAGGACGCTTGCTGCTCGTTTCCCGCCGGGCCGGTGGCGGTGTTGGCGGCGGGTGACGGAGAACGACGGGGAGGCCTGCCGACAGGAGCGGTCTGAGCGACGCGGGTGGCGAGGGCGGCCCGACGCTCAGTGCGGGCTCGACGAGTGTCCACCATGGATGCGACGAAGCGACGGGACGTGGATCGGCGGAAAGAAAGCTCCGGTGCACCCCCACCTAGCGCGCCAAATGTCGGATTTCGGGTTCCGGCAAAACCCTTGAGGTTCGATCACTGGCGTGCGCACGAAGATCTCTCCCTACCTAATTACGCCCTCAGCCTCACCGCTATCTCAAAGCTAAACTCGACGAACCCGCAACACAAGAGACACGAGATTTATACTGGTTCAGGACACCGTTGTGGTGTAATACCCTACTCCAGTGTGGTGTGGTGGATTGCCTCTTGGGATAAGGATGAACAGTACAAGGGAAGAACAGCCTCCTGAGGACAGGTGTTCTTATGCTTGGTGTGTGTGAGGATCGAATGGATATAGTCCAAGATGAGTTGCCTCCTATGGTGGTGGATAGCCCTATTTATAGAGGCCCTGGTCCTCTCCCCAAATATTTAGTGGGAAGGGAGCCAACAACGGCCAAATTCGAAGGGAGACAACTAGTACAAGTTATCCTGACTAAAGGTGGTCTTCGCCTGCCAAAGGCTCTGGTGGTGACGATGTCTTGGGCTTCATGGTGACCTCCGTCCTGCCGTCCTGCTAGTCTTGGTCTCGTTGCACCGATATGGAAACCTTTGCCTGATGCCTCGGGACTCCTCGCCTGCACTTGCCCCTTTAGCACCAAAGAGGAAACGAGGACACTGTGCGCACAGGCGCCCGCCTGGCACCCGCCTAGCTCCAGTCGTCATGGCTTGCGTCACAGGAACCTCACGAGGTGTCCCTTGCCTTGATCTCTCCGCCCCTCGTGAGCCAGCCTGGTGAGGCCACTCCCGAGGAGGTCTTGTGTCGTCCGCCTCGCGAAGGTCTTGAGTTTTTGCTAGTGAAGATGGGCCGTTTGGGGCCGCTGGTGGAGCCATGCCGTGGGCCGCAGGCAAGCAAGTCTCGAGACCCCCGTTCCCAGGACGCCGACACAGGCAATGCTTATGAAGAAGATTCTGTGATGAAATTCTTGAGTTATCCTTCCCTTGACATGGAAAGGGCATTATAAAGCCGGTGTTAACTGTTAATGTAAGTCAGTCCTTCTAAAGTCTTTATCCTCAACTGCTGTTTAATTTGCTCATACTCCCTATTGTTTACTACTGTTTAGTTTTCTATTTCTATCAAAATGCATGTTCGCAAGAACCGTAAGTTCCAAGTTTTACTTGTAAAACCAAATTCCTTATTCATACCATGCACATTACTCAATACTCCTATATGTATGCTTGTTTTTGTGGATCAATAATCCAGTGTGTGGTGAAGCAGACCACATTTGCAACTTGTCATCTCCTGTTTTATCTTACTGATGTGGCTGATGATATGGACAACATGCCATGCACATTAACAAAAATAGATACAATGATTGTATTTGCCCTTCATCTATGCTTGTTATGTTGACATGGTAATCCAGTAGTGTGGTGAAGCTCCCCGCATTATGAACAATGCCAAATGATGCTATTGATATTTTGAACTTATTCTTTATTTTCTAATTTGAAATTGGATGGAATTGACAACACAGTTATCATCTTTGTTTATACATGTGCAAAACCTGTCATCTCTCTGCTTGTTTTAGGGTGATATGCCTGATGGCATGCACAAGTCTGCTGAAGGCTGTGAGACAAACCCAACATATATTGCAGCAAAGAAGGCAAACAATCTTGAAGATAGCGAGACAACCCCAAAGTCTAGTCTTGATGCAATGTTCAAGTTACTTGAGACTAGCGATGACAAGCTCACGAGAATTATTTATGCGAATCAATTCGACTTCTTCAGTCCCAAGTTCTAGCAGAAAGGCATTCTGCAACTCAACTTCGACTTGAAGTCCTATCTCTAAGAAAGATTGCGGAGAACACTAATGAGAACCTCATTGCTAAATAGCTACTCTTGGAAGCTATGACCGACATGCTACGCCGGTCTCACAGCCTTGCTCAGCAGCTTGCGCAGTGCTACGTCTTGAGCTTGCGTTGGTTTTCCCTGAAGAGGAGACGATGATGCAGCAGAGTAGCGTAAGTATTTCCCTCAGTTTTTGAGAACCAAGGTATCAATCCAGTAGGAGGCCACGCGCAAGTCCCTCGTACCTACACAAAGCAAATAGCTCCTCGCAACCAACGCGAATAGGGGTTGTCAATCCCTTCACGGTCACTTACGAGAGTGAGATCTGATAGAGATGATAGATAATATTTTTGGTATTTTTGGTATAAAGATGCAAAGTAAAAATAAAAGGGAAAGTAAAAAAGCAAAGCAATAATAAAGCGTAGGAAGATTAATATGATGAAAATAGACCCGGGGGCCATAGATTTCACTAGTGGCTTCTCTCAAGAGCATAAGTATTTTAAGGCGGGTGAACGAATTCTTTGTTGAGCAATTCACGAATTGAGCATAGTTATGAGAGTATCTAGGTATGATCATGTATATAGGCATCACGTCCGAGACAAGTAGACCGACTCACCGCATCTACTACTATTACTCCACTCATCGACCGCTATGCAAAGATGCATCTAGAGTTTTAAGTTAATGAAAACAGAGTAACGCCTTAAGCAAGATGACATGATGTAGAGGAATAAATTCATGCAATATGATAAATACCCCATCTTGTTATCCTCGATGGCAACAATACAATACGTGCCTTGCAACCCTTTCTGTCACTTGGTAAGGACACCGCAAGATTGAACCCAAAGCCAAGCACTTATCCCATTACAAGAACTACCAATCTAGTTGGCCAAACCAAACGGATAATTTGAAGAGACTTGCAAAGATAACTCAATCATACATAAAAGAATTCAGAGAAGATTCAAATATTACTCATAGATAATCTTTATCATAAACTCACAATTCATCAGTCTCAAGAAACACACCGCAAAAAGAAGATTACATCGAATAGATCTCCATGAGAGAGGGGGAGAACATTGTATTGAGATCCAAAAAGAGAGAAGAAGCCATCTAGCTACTAAGTATGGACCCGAAGGTCTGAGATAAACTACTCACACTTCATCGGAGAGGCTATGATGATGATGTAGAAGCCCTCCATGGTGGAATCCCCTTCCGGCGGAGCTCCAGAACAGGCCCCAAGATGGGATCTCGTGGATACAGAAAGTTGCGGCGGTGGAATTAGGTTTTTGGCTCCGTATCTGATCTGTTGGGGGTACGTAGGTATATATAGGAGGAAGGAGTACATCGGTGGAGCTTCGGGGGGCCCACGAGGTAGGGGGCACGCCCTAGGGGGGGCGCCCTCCACCCTCGTGGCTGCCTCGTCGCTTTCTTGACGGAGGTTCCAAGACTCCTGGGTCTTATCTGATGAGAAAATCACGTTTCCGAAGATTTTATTCTGTTTGGACTCCGTTTGATATTCCGTTTCTTCGAAACACTGAAATAGGCAAAAAACAGCAATTCTGGGTTGGGCCTCCGGTTAATAGGTTAGTCCCAAAAGTAATATAAAAGTGGAAAATAAAGCCCAATATAGTCCCTACAAAATCATATAGTCTGGCTATGCTCTATCTTCACCACACAAAGTATTTAAATCATGCACAACCCCGATGACAAGCCAAGCAATTGTTTCATACTATTGATATTTTCAAAACCTTTTCAATCTTCATGCAATACATGAGCGTGAGCCATGGATATAGCACTATATGTGGAATAGAATGGTGGTTGTGGATAATACAAAAAGAGGGAAGATAGTCTCACATCAAATAGGCGTATCAACGGGCTATGGAGATGCCCATCAATATATATCAATGTGAGTGAGTAGGGATTGCCATGCAAGGGATGCACTAGAGCTATAAGCATATGAAAGCTCAACAAATGAAACTAAGTGGGTGTGCATCCAACTCGCTTGCTCACGAAGACCTAGGGAAATTTGAGGAAGCCCATCATTGGAATATACAAGCCAAGTTCTATAATGAAAAATTCCCACTAGTATATAAAAGTGACAAAACGAGAGACTCTCTATTATGAAGATCATGGTGCTACTTTGAAGCACAAGTGTGGTAAAAGGATAGTAACATTGTCCCTTCTCTATTTTTCTCTCATTTTTTTATCGGGCCTTTTCTCTTTTTTTATGGCCTCTTTATTATTATTATTATTTTTCATCCGGAGTCTCATCCCGACTTATGGGGGAATCACAGTCTCCATCATCCTTTCCTCACTTGGGACAATGCTCTAAAAATGATGATCATCACACTTTTATTTTTCTTACAACTCAACAATTACAACTCGATACTTAGAACAAAATATGACTCTATATGAATGCCTCCGGTGATGTCTTTGGGATATGCAATGATTCATAAGTGACATGTATGAAAGAATTATGAACGGTGGCTTTGCCACAAATACGATGTCAACTAAATGATCATGCTAAGCAATATGACAATGATGGAGCGCGTCATAATAGACGGAACGGTGGAAAGTTGCATGGCAATATATCTCGGAATGGCTATGGAAATTCCATGATAGGTAGGTATGGTGGCTGTTTTGAGGAAGGTATATGGTGGGTGTATGATACCGGCGAAAAGTGCGCGGTATTAGAAAGGCTAGCAATGGTGGAAGGGTGAGAAAAAGTGCGTATAATCCATGGACTCAACATTAGTCATAAAGAACTCATATACTTATTGCAAAAATCTACAAGTTATCAAAGCAAAGTATTACGTGCATGCTCCTAGGGGGATAGATTGGTAGGAAAAGACCATCGCTCGTCCCCGACCGCCACTAATAAGGAAGGCAATCAATAAATAAATCATGCTCCGACTTCATCACACAACGGTTCACCATACGTGCATGCTACGGGAATCACAAACTTTAACACAAGTATTCCTCAAATTCACAATTACTCAACTAGCATGACTCTAACATTATCACCTCCATATCTCAAAACAATTATCAAGCATCAAACTTTTCTTAGTATTCAACGCACTCAAAAGAAAGTTTTACAAATCTTGAATACCAAGCATATTATTATTAAGAAAATTACCATGCTATTTAAGACTCTCAAAATAATCTAAGTGAAGCATGAGAGATCAATAGTTTCTTTAAAACAAATCCACCACCGTGCTCTAAAAGATATAAGTGAAGTACTAGAGCAAACTATAAAGCTCGAAAGATATAAGTGAAGCACATAGAGTATTCTAACAAATTCCAATTCATGTATGGTTCTCTCAAAAGGTGTGTACAGAAAGGATGATTGTGGTAAACTAACAAACAAATATGCAAATAATACAAGATGCTCCAAGCAAAACACATATCATGTGGTGAATAAAAATATAGCTCCAAGTAAAGTTACCGATGGAAGTGGACGAAAGAGGGGATGCCTTCCGGGGCATCCCCAAGCTTTGACTTTTGGTGTCCTTGGATTATCTTGGGGTGCCATGGGCATACCCAAGCTTAGGCTCTTGCCACTCCTTGTTCCATAATCCATCAAAAAATTCACCCAAAACTTGAAAACTTCACAACACAAAACTCAACAGAAATCTCGTGAGCTCCGTTAGCGAAAGAAAACAAAAGACCACTTCAAGGTACTGTAATGAACTCATTATTTATTTATATTGGTGTTAAACCTACTGTATTCCAACTTCTCTATGGATTATAAACTATTTTACTAGCCATAGATTCATCAAAATAAGCAAACAACACACGAAAAACAGAATCTGTCAAAAACAGAACAGTCTGTAGTAATCTGTAAGTAACGCAAACTTCTGGAACTCCAAAAATTCAGAAAAAATAGGAAGACCTAGGAAATTGTCTTCTTGATCAGCATCAATTGGAAGCACTATTTTATCACGTTCTGGTAAGTTTTAACAATTGTTTTCGTGAACCGAAAGTTTCTGGAAGTTACAGCAAGATCAAATAACTATTATCCAAGAAGATCATATAGGTTTAACTTGGCACAAACACTAATTAAAGAGAAAACCACATCTAAAAAAAGGTAGACGGATTATTTATTCCTAAACAGAAACAAAAACAAAAAACTAAAAATAAAATTGGGTTGCCTCCCAACAAGCGCTATCGTTTAACACCCCTAGCTAGGCATTGGTAATTCTAACAATGCTCACATCAAAGACAAGAATTGAAGCGCAAAAAGAGCATCATAAAACACATGACAAACACATCTAAGTTTAACATACTTCCTATGCATAGGCATATTATAGGCAAACAAATTATCAAGGCAAGCAAAAACTAGCATATGCAAGGAAGCAGGAAGAAACAATAGCAATCTCATCAAAAAGAGAGGTAATTTATTATCATGAAAATTTCTACGGCCATATTTTACTCTCTCATAATAATTACATGTGGGATCATAAGCAAATTCAACAAAATATCTATCGCATAAAATATTTTCAACACGATCCACATGCATGCAAAGTTGACACTCTTCAGAAATAGTGGGATTAACATTAACTAAAGTCATGACCTCTCCAAACCCACTTTTATCAAAAATTTCATAAGATTGAATATTCTCCAAATATGTGGGATCTAAAGTTGACACTCTTCCAAACCCACTTTCAAAATTATTGCAAACAATATTATCAATCTCATATTCATCATGGGGCTTAAATAAATTTTCAAGATCATAAGAAGAATCACCCCAATCATGATCATTGCAACAAGTAGTAGACATAGCAAAACTAGCATCCCCAAGCTTAGGGTCTTGCATATTATTAGCACAATTGACATCAAGAGAATTTATAGTAAAATCATTGAAATCATGCTTTTCATCGAGGGAACTATCAAGCATGGGTGCAATAGCAACAATCTCATTTTTAACATAAGGAACTATAGCAAATTTGTCTTCAAAAATATTGGCATCATGGCCACAAGAATAGCAAGCATCATGTTCATCAAGGGATATTTCAACCAAATCATCGGAATCATCATTATCTATAGATTCATGCATATTTATTTTCTTCCAAAGCAACGGTCATTCTTTCAATAAATTCTTGGACATAGGCATTGTGAGCAAGGTTTTCATTGCAATATTTAAGTATGACGGAATTTTTGGATTTGTTGAGAGTAAAATCATACTTTTCAATCAAAGAAGAAACCTCATGAGCACCCTTAAAAACGACAAATTTTTCAATTTGTTCGATATCATAGTAACTATAAACACCCTTTGCATAAGAAGATAAGATTTCATTATCATTGAACTCACATAGGTAGGGAAGGTGTTTTTAGGGTTCTTAGAGCAACAAGTAAAATCACACATTTCACAAAGATTCCAAGCATAGCATAGCAAACTATTTATATGATACCATAAGAGCTTCCCTTTTTCGCACAAACAATGACGCACAAAATGAGCATGCTCATCTAAAGATTTCCCATCAACTAGGCTAGTTGGGGTTTCAAAGATGAGCGCATAAGGATCGAAGATGATCCAAATAGAACACTTTAAGTGGATCCATATCAATAGATTTTCAGCAAGCGAAGATGCAAGCATATAGAAGGCATAAGGAAACACAAACAAAGATACATACGGGAAGAAGGTGAACGAAAAAGAGAGGAGGAGATTGGGAAAGAGAGGGCGAATAAAATGGCAAGGGTGAAGTGGGGGAGAGGAAAACGAGAGGCAAATGGCAAATAATGTAATGCGAGAGATAAGGGATTGTGATGGGTACTTGGTATGTTGACTTTTGCGTAGACTCCCGACAGAACGGCGCCAGAAATCCTTCTTGCTACGTCTTGAGCTTGCGTTGGTTTTCCCGAAGAGGAGAGGATGATGCAAAAGAGTAGCATAAGTATTTCCCTCAGCTTTTGAGAACCAAGGTATCAATCCAAAGAGGAGGCCACGCGCAAGTCCCTCGTACCTACACAAAGCAAATAGCTCCTCACAATCAACGTGAATAGGGGTTGTCAATCCCTTCACGGTCACTTACGAGAGTGAGATCTGATAGAGATGATAGATAATATTTTTGGTATTTTTGGTATAAAGATGCAAAGTAAAAATAAAAAGGCAAAGTAAAAAGCAAAGCAATAATAAAGCGTGGGAAGATTAATATGATGAAAATAGACCCAGGGCCATAGATTTCACTAGTGGCTTCTCTCAAGAGCATAAGTATTTTACAGTCGGGTGAACGAATTCTTGTTGAGCAATTGTGAGAATTGAGCATAGTTATGAGAGCATCTAGGTATGATCATGTATATAGGCATCATGTCCGAGACAAGTAGATCGACTCACCTGCATCTACTACTATTAATCCACTCATCGACCGCTATCCAAAGATGCATCTAGAGTATTAAGTTGATGAAAACAGAGTAACGCCTTAAGCAAGATGACATGATGTAGAGTAATAAATTCATGCAATATGATAAATACCCCATCTTGTTATCCTCGATGGCAACAATACAATATGTGCCTTGCAACCCTTTACATTCTTTGGGTAAGGACACCGCAAGATTGAACACAAAGCCAAGCACTTCTCCCATTGCAAGAACTACCAATCTAGTTGGCCAAACCAAACGGATAATTCGAAGAGACTTGCAAAGATAACTCAATCATACATAAAAGAATTCAGAGAAGATTGAAATATTGCTCATAGATAATCTTTATCATAAACCCACAATTCATCGGTCTCAACAAACACACCGTAAAAAGAAGATTACATCGAATAGATCTCCATGAGAGAGGGGGAGAACATTGTATTGAGATCCAAAAAGAGAGAAGAAGCCATCTAGCTACTAACTATGGTTCCAAAGGTCTGAGGTAAACTACTCACACTTCATCAGAGAGGCTATGATGATGATGTAGAAGCCCTCCATGGTGGAATCCCCTTCCGATGGAGCTCCGGAACAGGGCCCAAGATGGGATCTCGTGGATACAGAAAGTTGCGGCGGTGGAATTAGGTTTTTGGCTCCGTATCTAATCTGTTGGGGGTACGTAGGTATATATAGGAGGAAGGAGTACGTCGGTGGAGCTTCAGGGGGCCCACGAGGTAGGGGGCACGCCCTAGGGGGGGCGCCCTCCACCCTCGTGGCCGCCTCGTCGCTTTCTTGACGGAGGGTCCAAGTCTCTTGGGTCTTATCTGATGAGAAAATCATGTTTCCGAAGATTTTATTCCGTTTGGACTCCGTTTGATATTCCGTTTCTTCGAAACACTGAAATAGGCAAAAACAGCAATTCTTGGCTGGGCCTCCGGTTAATAGGTTAGTCCCAAAAGTAATATAAAAGTGGAAAATAAAGCCCAATATAGTCCAAAACAATAGATAATATAGCA
The DNA here is from genome assembly GCA_021605145.1 of Aegilops bicornis. Taxonomy (NCBI): domain Eukaryota; kingdom Viridiplantae; phylum Streptophyta; class Magnoliopsida; order Poales; family Poaceae; genus Aegilops; species Aegilops bicornis. The sequence continues at coordinate 271,247,862 of CM038671.1, read as the reverse complement.
TGGAGCAATCCAAAACTATAGATACGTTGGAGACGTATCACGCAGCAGTTACCGCGCAAGCCTAACCTTTCTTGAATTGTCTTGGAAGTGGTCTCGGTTTAGTATTATTTTGTTACGCTGCAATGGTGCCCAGTTTTTGTAATCTGCTTCTTCGTTGCGCTTTATAATCACTGGTGGCAAACTTCGATGCCGAGTAGATGTAATATACCATAAATCCTTTATTGTATAGTGTAGGTTTATTCTAAGTTACTATGCCGTAATTTCTTTATAGTAGGTTTGTTCTTAATTCCTACTAGTTACTGCCATCACTCGCTATCTGAAAAAAAATCAGATGTAGTCGAGCGGGCCGAAACATTCGCCTCTAACGGGCCTGGTTTTTATCGGGCCACAATTGGGCCGGCCTGCATCTTTCTTGGGCCCGAATGGCCATTGGGGCCGTCACACTTTACGCCAGGCCCACAACTTACTCCGGCCTATATTCACCCAAATTTTAGTTGGGTCTTTTGTGGACCCAGCACTTAGTTTGGCCCATGTAGCGTTGGGCCATTAACAGGCTGAATATTCTGCCGGCCTGTTATGACCCAGAAGAAACCATGGGCCTTTAGCAGGCCGAAATGCACTTTGGGCCTCAATTTTCACTAGTCGTCGACGGGCCTTCAGCAGGCTGAAATGTAGACCTGGCCTTTTTTGGCCCAGTTATATGACGGGCCGTTACCCGGCCGAAACATATCTCAGGCCTTAGTTGGCCCACTGATATCATGGGCCTTTAACAGGCCAAAAGCTTAGTACAGGCATCAATGGGCCGAATTATACGATAGGCCTTTAACATGCCCAAAGTCACGTCGGGCTGAACTGTTGCCACCTTTATCACAGGCCGTTAGTGGGCCGGATGTTGCGTCGGGCCATATACGGCCCATGGGCAGCACGGGCCATTCCCAGGCCAAAAGACACACCAGCCTGAAAAGGGCCCATGTCTACATCGGGCCTCTAACAGGCCAAAAGTCACTGGGCCGTAATTGGGCCCAAATATTCGGCGAACAATTAACGGGCCAGATCTAGCTTTAGGCCGTAAATGGGCCTTTATTAAACAGGCCGTTATTGGGTTGGCCCATTAGTACCTGATTAAGTACTACGGGCCTTTGACTGGGCCAGCCTTTTTAATCTATATGGGCCTCTGTTGGGCCCTGCCACGTGTTGACGTATCATAGGCGCGTCCTGTCCAATGAATGGATGACATTTGTCCCAACGGTGAGCCAACACGTGTTTCCTCCGGCCAATGAGAATTTTACACGTGGAAAATCCTCATTGCTCCGGGCTATTAGCGGGTTATCGGATCCAAAGCAGGACCCGATAGCTTAACGACGACCCGTTACGGTGGATGCCACGTGTCGGTCACCCTTGACGAAAGCACTTCCATGACGCGGCATTTATCGTCATGGAAGTGGACACTTCCGTGATGATAATTTTGGTAATGTCATGGAACACTTCTATGACAGCACAGATATAACTATCTTGATTCTGTCATAAAATCTTCATGGATGTACATGCATGACAGAAAACTTGACCTACTGTGACAAACACGTATAATCACGGAAGTGTATTTTTTTGTAGTGCTACAGTTCGTTTCTTGCAATCTATCTTAGCATTAACGGTGTTCAAGAAAGGTCCACCAATGATAATGGGACAAAAGTTATCTTGCGGGGAACCAACAACAAGAAAATCAGTAGGGTATTTTATTTTCCCACACAAGACTTCAACATCTCTAACAATCCCAATTGGTGAAATGGTGTCTCTATTAGCAAGTTTAATAGTAACATCTATTTCTCCTATCTCTGCAGGTGCTATGTCATTCATAATTTCTTGATACAAGGTGTAAGGAATAGCACTCACATTAGCACCTATGTCACATAAACCATGATAACAGTGATCTCCTATTTTAAATGAGATGACAGGTCTATGTTTATCCTTTTTATCAGGTTTGGCAATTCTAGCAGCTTCTTCACAGAAGTAAATAACATGCTCATCTATATCTTCGTCTAAGAGATCTTTAACCATAGCAATGCTAGGTTCTACTTTAGTTTGTTCATCAAGTTTAGGTGTTCTAATATAGCTTTTGTTAACCACAGTTGAAACTTTAGCATGTTCCTTTATCGTAACAGGGAAAGGTGGTTTCTCAATATAAGTAGAAGGAACAACTGGATTAACATTATAAAGTATAGTTTCTTCTTTAACTGGTACCGGTTCTTTAATTTCTTCCTTAATAGGTGGGTGGTATTTAAACCACTTCTCTTTAGGGAGTTCAACATGAGTAGCAAATGATTCACAAAAGGAGGCTACTATCTCTGAGTCAAGTCCATATTTAGTGCTAAACTTTTGAAAAGCATCGGTATCCATAAAAGATTTAACACAATCATACTTAAGTTTAATAGCTTACTCTTTACCTTTGTCGAGTTCCCAATCTTCAGAGTTGCGTTTAATTCCTTCCAAAAGATCCCATCAGAATTCAATAGTCTTCTTCATAAAAGAACCATCACAAGAAGTATCAAGCATGGTTTGATCATTACGAGAAAGCCGAGCATAAAAATTCTGGAAAATAATTTCTCTTGAAAGCTCATGATTAGGGCACGAATATAACATTGACTTAAGCGTCCCCCAAGCTAGAGCGATACTTTCTCCTTCACGAGGCCAAAATTATATATATAATTCCGATCATGATGAACTAGATGCATAGGATAATTTTTTGGTGGAACTCCAATTTGAAACGATTCCAATTCCATGATCCAATATCATCGCATAGCCTATACCATGCTAATGCTTTTCCCTTGAAAGATAAAGGGAAAAACTTTTTCATAACTTCATCCCCGGGTAAACCTGGAAGCTTAAACAATCCACAAATTTGTTCCACATATATCAAGTGCATATCAGGATGTTCAGTTCCATCTCATGCATAAGGATTAGCTAGCAGTTGTTCTATCATACCTGAAGGGATTTCATATTCAATATTTTCAGTTGATGCATTAGATTGAGGGGTAGCTAATTGTGGTTCCGGACGAGGTGAAGATACCCCGAACAAACCCCTCAAAGGATTGTTTTCCATAGTAACAAGTGACAATAAATTTCAGCACACTATATAAATGTTCCCTTACCAAATTCCACTTACCAAAGGCGCTTCACTCCCCGGCAACGCCGCTAGAAAATAGCCTTGATGACCCACAAGTATAGGGTATCAATTGTAGCTCTTTTTCGATAAGTAAGTGTGTCGAACCCAACGAGGAGCGAAGGAAATGACAAGTAGTTTTCGATGGGTAATGTCTGCAAGTGCTGAAATTGTAAGTAGCGGAGTAGTTTGATAGCAAGATAATTTGTAATGAGCAAGTAACAATAGTAGTAACAAAAGTGCAGCAAAGTAGCCCAATCCTTTTGAGGCAAAGGACAGGCTAAAACGGTCTCTTACGATAAGCCAAGCGTTCTTGAGGGTACACGGGAATTTCATCTAGTCACTTTCATCACGTTGTTTCGATTTGTGTTCGCTACTTTGATAATTTGATATGTGGGTGGGCCGGTGCTTAGGTGTTGTTCTTACTTGAACAAACCTCTTACTTATGATTAACCCTCCCGCAAGCATCCGCAACTACGAGAACATTATTAAGAAGAAATTCTAACCATAGCATTAAACTTTTGGATCCAATCGGTCCCTTATGGAATAGCGCATAAACTGGGGTTTAAGCTTCTGTCACTCTCGCAACCCATCATCTAATTGCTACTGCACAATGCATTCCCTTAGGCCCAAAATATGGTGAACTGTCATGTAGTCAACGTTCACATGACACCACTAAGGGAATCACAACATACATACTATCAAAATATCGAACACATATCAAATTCACATGATTACTTGCAACATGACTTCTCCGTGACCTCAAGAACAGAAGTAACTACTCACAAATGATAAACATGCTCATGATCAGAGGAGTATTAAATAGCATATTGGATCTTAACATATAATCTTCCACCAAATAAACCATATAGTAATCAACTACAAGATGTAATCAACACTACTAGTCACCCACAAGCACCAATCTATAGTTTCAGTAACAAGATTGAACACAAGAGATGAACTAGGGTTTGAGATGAGATGGTGCTATTGAAGATGTTGATGGAGATTGCCATCCCCAAGATGGGAGAGTTGTTGGTGATGATGAGGATGATGATTTCCCCCTCCGGGAGGGAAGTTCCCCCGGCGAAATCGCTCCACCGGAGGGCAAAAGTGCTCCTGCCCAAGTTCCACCTTAAGACGGCAGCGCTCCGCCCCGAAAGTCCTATCCTTATTTTTTTTTTCTAGGTCAAAATGACCTATATACCAGAAAATGGGCACCAGAGGTGGGCCTGGGTGAGCACAACCCACCAGGGCGCGCATGCGCACCCTAGCACGCCCAGGTGGGTTGTGCCCACCTGGTGGGCCCCCTCTGGTAGTAATTTGCTCCAATAATTCTTAAATATTCCATAGAATCTCCATGGAGTTTCAGCTTGTTTGGAGTTGTGCAGAATCGTGGCTTTGGCGTAGCTTTTCCAGTCCGTATTTCCATTTAATTCTCCCTCTTTGTGTGTACCTTGCAAATTATGAGAGAAAAGGCATTAGAATTACTCCTGAAAGCATTATTATGGATAAAAAATCATAAATAACAGTAAGAAAACATGATGCAAAATGGACGTATCACAACTCAACGGGGGATCCCAACCCTCCGGGGGCCATCGCCTTGCCAGGGAAATACTGCTTCTCAACGGTGACTATCTCCTCAAATTGGGCCTTGAGCCTCTCATAGGTGGCCATTAGAGTTTCTGGGGTAGGCACGGTGGGGCCCTTGCTGTTCTTCCAGCTTTCTTTGAGGAGTTCGTTCGCCAACATCGTCAACTCTTTGGCCAGTGCTTGTTTCTTGGAGTTCTTCGGCTCCATGGGTTGGCCCGCCAACATGGTCAACTCGTTGGTCGGTGCTTGCTTCCTGTAGATCTCTGTCTCGAGTGGGTTGTCCGCCGACAACTCTTTGCCTAGTGCTCCAGGATCCATCAATGAACTAACAAACAAAAATCAATTGAAAGGAAACCACAATCGCAATGAAAACGGGAAAAGAATAGGCTGTGAGAATCGGTCGGTGCTTCACAAAAACAAGATTCTTGGAATGAAAATATAGTAGCATCACTGATTCGCCCACCTTTCCTTCATTGGTACAGAAGAAAAATGGCAGAAGTGAGTAGCCTGGACTGAGGTTTTCTTCAAGAAAGGGGAGAAAGGGCTTCAACGAGCGTTCCAGTGAAATGATGGTTGCTTCGTCCAGTCCAACTTCGAGGCCACTTCGAGGCCACTTTACCACTGCTGGTAAAGGTGTGGGTTTGTGATATGACGGGTCATGACGGACACACGGGGGTGACCGATGAGTCTCGACTGTAGCACCTCGCTGTGATTTGGTGGATGGCACGTGGGCCCGGTGAGTCTGGTACAGTAGTAGTTTGGACAGGAGACGAGGACCTCCGTCCTGGTTTATTGGTCCCTATGATAATATGTGCCAAATTTTAACTATAAATTTAACTAACCAAATGTTCATGTATGTCACAAAAAATTACATCATTGAAAACTATGTTCAAATACGAATCAAAGGATATAATTTTTGTTAACATGCACTAACATTTTGTCAGTTAAATCTTTGGTCAAAATTTAGCACAAATTAAAAAGGGGCCTAATAAATATTGTACTCTCACATTTTGTTTGTAGGATACTCCCACATAGAAAATATAAATAATAATGCATTTTGGGGCAGCCCACATTTCCGATAATTTTAGCTGTGTGCTTGTTCACAAACGGCGACCTGGCATATATATATATATATAGGCCGGAGCCTGCGCGCTTGCTTGCTAGGGTTTCTCTATTCACACACTCTCATCCTCTCCAGATCTAAACAAGATAGCGGTGGTAAAACTGCCTTTATATCCTCACCGATGGTTACAGATCCGGACGTATCCCCCTCCGTCGGTGAAGGGGAGGAGGGGCAGCGTTTAGGCCATCGTCGACAGCGAGGGAGGAGACCCACTGCCGGCCGCACCGTTATCTCTGGCCGAGCGCCGACACGGGAGTTCCTCTCATCCCTTCGTCGTTGCCCTAGTGTGGGCGGATCCGGCCTCCCTCCGCCCACCTATCCACATCCCGACAAACTTCAGGTATATCTTCCTTTGAAACTGGCCTAGCTCTACTCCCCCAGCTCGCTACGTCGCTGCATGTGCATCATTTTCTACCTCTCAGCCCCTCTCGATCGGATGGTCAAAAGTCACCTATTTTTTTCTATTGTTAGAGGTAAAGCTACTTCATGGAGTCGAATCTTGTATTTGGTTCGAACAATAAAAAAGGGGGGTGGGGTTTAGTTTGTACATCGGACTTGGTACAAACAGGAAGGGAAGGGGGTGAAAGTAGTACAGACTGGTCATCCAACCGATCTCTTGGTCGAAAAGGGAAATATAGGGGAAACATTGTACACAGTGGTATGACCAGGACTAGAGTTGCTATCCACACATAGGAGTAGGTGGCTAGAGTGAACAAAAATGGGACCAACCCAAATATGTTTCTTGGATGTTTGTTTCTCGGGGCAACAAACTCTGAATCACCACTTTACGCCTCGGTTTAGGTACATGGTGCTGGACTGCTAGTGCACCCACTGTCCCATGCCCTTATACCAAATATTTAGCTGTTCTTAATCTAATGCCCCTGGTAAAATGAAGCCATGCCACTGGTATAAGCCATGACAAGTTTAGCCAATTGTTTTTGCTAGTAATTGTTTGAGACTCTGATTGTTTCCTTTGTAGCTTTTTGTGCAAACAGGGATATCCATTTCACCTCGTTGCTATTGTGGCCTTTTGGTGCACTGCACAAAACACTTCTTAAAAGAAGTGACTTTTGTGCTATTTAACTGGAATGTCAGAATGGAACCGTTGACTCATTTCGGTGGACCCGCACAAAGGGAGATATGTGTTCCAATCCGCATCATCCATATTGGCACCATAACCTTCCTTTAGGTAAGAATGATATTTAATGCATGTGTTCATCTCTATTTTTCGACTGCCATGAGAAAATAATGCTACTGTTTACTAGTACACTTTTACTCCCTCACTGACAAAACCAATTTTGAAATAGAAGGCCAATCTTGTACTTGGTTTCACCAACTGGTGAGCAAAAAGAGAAATAGAGCATGAAGAGGAAGAAGAAGAAGAAGAAGAAGAAGAAGAAGAAGAAGAAGAAGAAGAAGAAGAAGAAAGAGGAAATGGAGATCACACGATGGTACCATCCTATGTTATCCTGGCATCTTGCTAGTGGTATTGTATTGTTGTGTTTCTACTAGTATTAATTTACTTGGAAGATTAGAAAGATGCCCGTCTGTTGCACGTAACATCAAGATGCATTTTTATGAGTAGTTTATCTTGTGAGAGAAAAGGATGAATGAGGTAAGGCCTTATTTGCAAATGTGGAGAGGGGTGTGGTACCTTTTTGCAAAATTGTCATAGTTTCCTTCCTATCCGTCAGATATAAATCGGACAGCCTATATTGCAGGATGGCAGGCACACCATCATCACCAACTCTATTTTTTATAAGAGTAGAGTAGAGATAGATAGAGAAATGCAGCAGAGTAGTACTTGGGTTGACGACACATCATACTAATTAACTGGATTCTGGATGCATCTGTGACCCAAATTTCTACACGATCAACAAGGCTAAGGTGATCTTCTTTGAGCCGAGGCCTCAGTCGAGGCCATTCAAGGGCTCCGGTAACGTCTACCTTACATGTGAGACGATCCTCTATGGAGCCCTTCCACTTTTGTTGTCTCTCCTGCAAGGTCACTTAATTAATTAGGAGTACTTAAGTAGAAATAATTTATTGCTGCCTAATTTTCCTGTCGGAGTTAAACAAATCTTTAGTAGCACCCTATGCTGAATCATGTACGTGTGTATGTGTGTCTGTGGAGGTGAATCATGTGGTGGAGCAGGGAGGGAATCTTGGTAGTGTCGTGACATAATAGTGCTATTGTTTTGCATGTCAATTTATTGCCATTGGTTCAATGAGGCAATGTTTTTGCGTATTGTCCATCATGAATTTGATGTCTTTGTTAGAGTAATATGCTAATGTCTTTCTATCCTTTCTCACTAAGCTAATGAAGGTTTCACCTTGTTCCTACTTGTGCAAACAGGGATCATGTTGTGCCAATCATACATTTTAGTGGAACTACACAAGACAATACAATGAACGGTATCCCAGCCAGTGCTTTAACTCTGCTAGAAGTTCTTGATAATCTTTCGATATAATCTCACCACTGGTAAAAAAGAGTGATTCCAACCATACATTGAAGTGCACAAAAATATATACTATTGAGTGATTCTAGTGAGTGTTTTATCATCTCTTCTGGGACTACATGTATAAGCTTTCTTGCTCAGTTTGGTACCGGCCTAAGGCCTTCATCCATATTAGTTTGCTATCATCTCTGTTTGTATCGTGCTAATGTGTTGGTACTGTCACGAGAAACTCCTTTATCTTTCCATGTTAAAGTTTTTCAACCTATGATACCTGGCAATGCTTTGAGTGTTGAGCCAATTAGCACTGATTACATAAACTAATACCTCTCTTTAAGAAAGACTACTATGTTGCTAACTTTACCCATTAAGATAATGAGGGTGCTTCTATTTGTTAGTGTATGTTTCATCAACTAGTCCCACTATTACAGTAATCTCACTCTCTCAATATATGTGCCAACAGGGATGCTCGATTTTGGTGGAACTGCACAAAAACTTTGGGTCTTCATTGCCTCGACTGCTTCCTTCCTTTCATGTCAGTCACTTATCTCGGCTTGCTTCCTTCCTTTCCTGTTAGTAGCTTCGCTTATCTCGGCTTCCAGTCAAAGGAGTAATTGATATGCTACCTCACACAGGTTGGTACCGGTCTTTATCCAGATTATTGTGTTTGTCATATGTATTGGTAATTTGGTATTGTGCTACTGTTTGCCGATTTCATAAAGGTGTAACTTGGAGCCTGAACTCGCAGGCAAATCATTACATTGGGCAATTTCAGTAGAACTACACAAAAAGATCAGATGGACAGATACTTATGCTGCTGCTATGTACTCCAAAGTTCACTCAGACAAGCATCGATGTTGACAAGAAGAAGTGCCTATATTAATTCGAGTATCAACCGGCGTCAACCAGTTATCAACATGCTCAACAAACCAGAGGAATCCGGAGAGGAATGTACACCGAGAGACTGATAGTAGGGACCCACCAGGTCCAAGCCGTACGCAAGCAAGTGCGCCATTGGAAAAAAAAGCTTCCTCCTAATTGTATACTGACGTTGGGGCCCACGGGTTTGTCAACCTTAGTCAATAAACAAAATAAATTTCCAACCATGACTGTCATCTGGGAGCTTTTTTTCAGGGGTATCGGGGATCTTTGTTGTTGTTGTTGTTGTTGCGGGAAAGGGGTATCGGGGATCTAGCTCGTATCATTTTTTCCAGAGGGCGAACAAGTATCAGCTATGCCTAGGTTTTGTTTTTTAACATGCGTAGCCCACAACATACCGAGACAGTGCTTTCAACTTATTTTTTGAGGTCCATCATGTATGTACCGACCTATGGGCCTCCCAGCGTAGGTCTTACTTTTTCTTAAAGATCGGCAGCCCAATGTATTTTTTTAATAAAATGCAGATCTCTATTTTGTTTATCTATATATAAGAATAATAATGTTGTGTCCAATTTATGTTTTCCCTTCTAACTACATTATATATATATTTATATTATTACTATTATCGTATATTTAATAGAGACTTATATATACATTATAAAAACATCCCACGTATTATTAACTTATAAAAGTAAATGTTTAACAGAAGTTGGCAAGGAAAATCCAGGTTGTTTTTGACTCACAGGCAAGGAAAATCCTGGTGATTGCGTACAAAAGCTTGCGAAGATTTTAAGGACCAATGTAATAATAATGCGCTCATTTTTGTTTTGAGAAATAACTCGCTAATTTGTTAATTTTATATAAAAAATGTGTCGCTCTGGTTTATTTTTTATATTAATTGCTCCTTCTAACCTAACATTATATATAGAACAAGCCCAACTAATTCGTGTATTTCAAGAAAGTGCAAATGGGCTGGGATTTCTTAGAAAATATTAAATGGGCCGCATTGATGCGAAATTATTTGTTCACCCAGCCCAACAAATGGACTATAAATTCTAGAAAACATGGATTAAATATATGCCACATTTTTGCAGGCTGACATGTGGGCCAATAGGTCGAAGCCTACGCAAGGCATTGTCAACTTGGTCAACAAATGATTATGACATCCATAGCCATTGGATTTATATCCAATGGTCGGCATGCACCTTCAATCTCTTGTCTTCTTCCTTCATCGTCGCCAAGACCGCCTGCCCCAGCCTCCGGCGGCTAGCGGCTCTGCTTAGCACGCATCACTGTGAAGCGCTACCACACCGCCAGCCAGGCTATCCCTCCAACCCTCAACACCTCATGTTATTCTCCACCGACTGCAGCCCCACGCCGCACCAGAACATGTTATAACCCTTGTACTCCTCTCAATTCGCGACTCCACTTCCGCGTCTTCGCACCTCCAGGTCATTCCCGTCCGAGGCCTCGGTGTCATCCACCGCCTCGCTGCGCTCGGCGTGGCGTGTCAACAAAAGAGAGTCATCGGAAGAGGACTGTACGTGGAGAGCCTGGCGGCTGGGACCCATGAGGTCCATGGTCGCACGCAAGGAAAGTTACTCCTTATTAGCTGAAAAAAAATGTTTCCTCCCCCTGACAGCTGGGATCCACCGGCTGTATCGTCGCACGGAAGGAAGTGCCTCCTTGTTATGCGAAAAAACTATTCCTCCCGATGACAGCTGGGACCCGGCAGATTTGGTGACTGACTTGTGGGCGTACTAAGATGACGTGTATGCAAGGCTTTGTCAACTTAATCAACAAATGATTCTAGCAGCTGGACCATTGGATGTTAATTCAACAGCCATGTTCCTTCTTCAACCTTTGTTCTTGTTCCTGTCTCCCGTGGGCGGCAGTGCTGCTGCGCACCCGAACCAGTCAACTTTCCCACTCCTCTCCATCTGCCACTCCAGTGCTGCGTCTTCCCCATCTCCGGGTCGTTCCATTCTGGGGCCTCGCTGTCGTCCACTGGCCTTGGTGCGCTCGGCACGGTGTTGTCAACATGGTCAACAGACGAGAGTCATCAGAAGATGACTCGTGAGAGGCTGAGAGTGGGGACGCACCACGCCCATGGACGCATGCATGCAACTGCATCCTTTTTTACCCTGAAAAACAATGTTTTCTCTCCCTGACAGCTGGGACCCACCAGCTACATCTTCGCACGCAAGGAAGCGCGTCCTTATTATGAAAAAAAAATGATTCCCCCCAACAGCTGGGACCCAGCAGCTATATATTTGCTCGCAAGGAAGTGCGTCCTCATCCTCCCTGAGAGCTGGGACCCACGCGGTCGAAGTGTACGTACCGTTGTCTGTCTGGTCGCGAACGTGTACGTACATACTGGTCGATCGGACGCTCTGCAACGATGAACCGTGGCCGAGTAAGTAGCTGCTAAACCGTGTACACGTAGCAGTTTAGGATGTCCCGTCTAAACCGTGTACACATACATACAGCCACACACCAAAAAATACGGCCACATACGTACATACGGGCGGGGTCTTGAATGCCTACTCGCGCATACATACGACCAGGGCTTGTGTACATGGTGAGGCAGCGACGGTGTCCTGTTAATCGGCAGCCAACCAGCTAGGTTAGAATGGAGAAACTGCATTGTCGTGTTCATCGGGAGGCAACGGAATGCATCGTGTTCATCGAGAGCCAATCGGCTTGGACGGAACAACCGATTGAAACGAGGCCCGCGTACTGCAGAATGAAGGAAACGACCTTTTGTTCGACCGACTACGGTCGAAACGGGATCCTGTTCACCGGGAGGGGTGTGGCGTACCGCAAAATGGAGGAAATGGACTTCTCTTCGACCTCCTACGGTCGAAACGGGGTCCTGTTGATCAGGAGGGGTGTGGCGTACTGCAAAACGGAGGAAACGGACTTGTGTTGGAGAGCTATGGTTGAAACAGGGTCCTGTTCATCGGGAGGGGTGTGGCGTACCGCAAAACGGGACTCCACGGGCTACTGTTCATCCACTGTCGACGTCCTCCAGCCTCCATATGTGACTGTTCATCCACGGTGTTTCCCTCCTGCCTCCACCAGCTACTCTTCATCCATGGTCTCCTGTTCATCCAGCCTCCACCGCTACTCCACCGGGTACTGTTCAACCAGCCCTCTCCACGGGGTCCTGTTCAACCATCGCTCCACGGGCTACTGTTCATCCAGCCCTCCACCGACTATTGTTCAACCAGCCCTCCACGGGTCCTGTTCATCTAGCCCTCCATGGGGTCCTATTCATCCACCCCCAACCGGCTCGATCGATCGGGGTCCTGTTCATCCAGCGGAAATGACCTCTACTACCACGGGGTCCTGTTCATTTAACCCCCACCGGGAACTATTCATCCAAGCCCCCAACAATGCTCACTGTTCATCAAGAGGCAGCAGGTTCGATCGGCTTCAGTTAGAAGCAGTAGTGAAGGAATCGCTCGATCGGGTTCAGTTAATAGCCAGATCGATCGATCGCTCGGGTTCGATGAACGCGTAACTGCAGCGGTAATCGCCGAAGTTCGATGAGGTGAACGCCTCACTCGGGTTCAGTTAGAGCCCAACACCTCGCACCCATGCGCGTACGTGTACGAGAGAAACGCGCATCGCTCAGCCCCGACCACCCACCGTAACCGGGAACTCCCCAATATTTTCCCGCCCTTGCTTCTACCACGGTTTTTTTCCGTCGTGGACGACCCAAATAATGTCATGCAGCTGCGTCTCTGGCTCGCCCAGGACGAAAAGCCCATTTTCTGTCATAGATGTAGGAGCCCACCACATCTGTGATAATACCGGGTTTTGTCACAATTATCGTCATAGAAGTGTCATAAGCATGACAGAAAAAATATTCATTCGGCCCAAAATGTCACGGATGTGTTTTTTTCGTAGAGCTCCCCGGCAACCCGGAGGCCGGTGATGATGGTGCAGGGGAGGGAGGGAAGAGCGGAAAGACGAGGTGGCAGGTCGCCAATAGGAGACGAAGGTGTCAGTGTCATCGTACTCCGACCTGACGCCCTGCCACCCGCCTTCTCCGTCTTCCCTAGTTCTTTATTCATCACCACCACTCCAGGAGGACGCCGGCCCCTCGGGTCGTCACCTCCCCCGGAGAAGCAGCATGCGATGATGGCATCCGAGCGCGTGAGGGGCATGGCTCCTCCCCTCAGGTGGCAGGGAGATGCCGCCATCTTCAATGTTCGCCCCAACGTCACCAAAGTGAGTAGTATGGGGATTACCACGATTCCTGAGGACTGCACCTCAAACGGGCATCGAGAACCCCATGGGCTCCGACACTGGAGCACCAAGCCGCAACGGCTCATAGCAAGCTCCAGCACTCCCCACCGGGTGGCTGGCCCGAGCGGAGGAGACAGGCATTCCACCATAATGGGAAAGCTTGATATCTCCTACACTACGAGCAACCCGCCCGCGGCGTCTTCCCGGGGCCCGGACCAAACTCACTCCGCAAGCGTCGACACGAGTATTCGACATCACCAACCCCAAGCTAGGGCCCGGGGCCTGGCCCCGGGCTCCCCCTTTTGGCATAACTAGAAGAAAGCAGAGAATGGAGGAGGAGGGGTGTGTGGATGAATACTCCCACTCCTCCCTCGCCCCTCCTTTTATAGACGGACCGGGGCTAGGAGCCGATCCCTCGGTGGGTAACCGCCATCCTCCTCCACCAATCCATGAATACCGAGCCCCCGCCTTAATGCTCTCCCGCATCAAGCGCCTCCGTTACCTACCCCACTCAATGCAAGCAACATACGTGGCCAAGGATAAGAGCGTGGTGGGAACAGTAAATTGGCAGTTACTCACTCGTGCGTTAAAGTCATTCACGGACCATTACATAGGTGGCCCCACTGCAGCTGGCATTACGCGACACATGGGAGAATCAGAAACTGACCTGGGCTCAGGTTAATGAAGAAGCAAAGAAAATATCAAGGGACGAGCAACTACTACCGTCTCGCCTGTGCACTAGTTAGGGCCTACCCCGACAACGCCCGGCAATGCGTTCGGGCTAGGCTCGGGGGCTCCTGTCCGTGCAACAAACCCTGGGTCTATTGACCAGACCATGCACAGGCCTAAGATCAAGATTACAACATCCAAGACCAGACCAGGCACCAGAGATCAACTCCTTGAAGAATCAGAGTGCGGATCAAGAAGACCAAGTCAAGCTAAAAGTGCAAGACACCACTAAGGGAAAAACCTCCCTTGCCGGGGCAGGAGAGCCTAGTGAGGTCAAGGTTACCCCGGAAGCAAACTTCAAGACCGTCTCGGCAGGCCTGCCGGGGCCTACGAAGGCAAGCTACCCCACTAAGGCTCCACCGCACCACCTCACAGCGATGCAAGTCATCGATCGATGCGGTGTCAAGCCCCCAAGTGACTAAGTGGTTGTTTCTTGCCACATGGCAGCCACTTCCTATGGAATCACCTCCAAATGACACCCGTCAAGCAACGTATCATGCAGACAGGAGAGAAGGTGGTCGAGCAGCCCGGCAAGGCTTGCCAGACAGGCCATGATGTGACACTAAGCGGCGTATTTAATGCGCTCTGCCCTGTCTGCAGAGTTAGGTATGATAGCACTGTTTGCTATCTAATCAATGCACAATGACTGATTTGCCACTGTGGTGACCCCTTGATCTATAAAAGAAGGCTCGTGGCAACCATAGAAAGGATTCGGACCCTTGTACACTCATACGCGCATAGCTGCTCTCGCCCCGAGGCAACACTGCTGGGCTAGAGCATTGCGTTTCCACTACAATCCACCAAAGCGTGAGTAGGGTTTACGTCTTGCGGCAGCCGAACCTGGGTAACATTGCCCTGAGATCTCTGTTGTGCTGCGCAACGCTCTCCGCTCTTTGTGCAATATGCTCATCCCCCTACCGAACCACAAGGATCTCATGGCCCCATAGGTGGCCGTGGTTTCTAACGACATCATCGCATATTCAGACTGATTTCCGGGTGTAGCATGTTTTCAAATCTTACTCATAGTAGGATCAAACCTGGTATATAAACCATACCTTTGACTTGAAATGTACGGTTGGTGTTTTACCCAATTTGTCCTCCTACTGGTTTAATCATTGTTGTTGTGAAAATGGCTTACTGATGTAGACTTGAGGCTGGTAGTCAGATCTGGATATAATTTTTATTTAGACCGGATGTTTGCAATACGATGTTGTCGACTGAAAATTTCATTGTGTTTACTGAGCTCCATGGTATATATATTGTTCTCACGGATTCTTGTGGTCCGATGTCGGTTGATGAGCAACTTCCAGAAGGGGAAAATGAGGTAACACCAAAGATTCACTTGAAGAAGCACAAGAATCGATCGATTGCAAGAAAGCACACAACATACAAGTTACATAACTACTCCACACAACCACATACAAACATGGTACTACAACAGATGCACATGCACTACACATATGCCTACACCTTGCTCTTGGACAAACGCTCAGGAGTTGATGAAGAAGCTAAAGGAGTAGCGAGTGGAGTAGCTGACTCCGAAATTCTGATGGAATTAGGGAGAGGGGTCGGTGGAGAAGCCGACAGAGATTGAGTTAGAGTATCACCAAGCAATCTCCTGGCTCTGGTAGCGTCTTAGAGTAACTCAGAAATAAGAAGACACTCGGCCATCATGTAACGGGACATGGCGAAGATGGCCGCATCATCCTGAGGACTGATACATGGGAACCTGGTCCGCTTAGGATTCTCGACAATGATAGGGTTGTATTGATAAGCAAGGTTCTCTTGCATCATACTCTCATGATGACGAAGACCCGTGACTCATGCCATTGCGGCTAGCTGAACTGCATGTTCTGGAGTGGCACCATAACCACCATGGAAACTGTAGGTGCGCCTTCCAACAGGGATCGCGGCTCACAGATGAACATGAGCAACATATTCCAGGATTCTTCCTCCAGTTTGAAACTGGAAGACTTGATAATTGGGTGGATCTCCACTTGGATAGAGAATATGCCACATGTCGCCAAGGAGGGTGGCAAAGCTGAGAGGTGTAGGGGCAACACTGAACACGATAGGAACATCACTGGATTCACCGGGGATGGCATTGAACTCACTGGAGACAACAGCCATCTATACGCATGGAATAAAGGGTTAGGAATAAAAAAATAAACTACATGCATGCTATGCGGCAGACAAATGCGACAACCAAATGTAGCAGTGAAAGACAACAAACAACTAGGCCCTATATTACCGTTTCCTAATGTTCGCGTGGACTAGGACGTTCTACAGCGAGACCTGCTCTGGTACCAAGCGTTGTGGCACTCGGGCTCAGAGGTAGGGTCGGGCATCCAGTAGAAACCAAAATTTTGGTTTATACCATTCGGTTTTTTTTCCAACTTCGGTTAGCAAAACCAAAAACCAAAAATGGCAGTCCAAAACAACTAACTTGTAATTCGGTTAACCGATCAATTCGGTTCGGTTTTTAGTTTATACTGATTGATTGCGTCGTCGCTGAGACGTTACAATGAACGCTACTTCTGGGCGCACCCCAGCCTTTTATATAGCTGACCACCTTGTCCCTTGAAGCTAACTGAGCGATGTGGGACTAAACAAGATCCTCGCCGTATACACTCCTCACCAATGTATAGTACTAGTTATCCTATTTGGGCCTTTGGTGGACGGGCCCTATCACACCAGGTCTAGCAAGCTGGGATCTTCGTACTCTATGTTCCTGCACACACGTGCGCGACCATGAACGGTTGGCTTTTGGCGCTGTCGGGACGTGCGGAACCCCTCAGAAAAATCTGGCGAGCCATGGGTTCATGGAGTTGCGTGGACGACGGGCTAGGCGCTTGGAATTGCGTGAACTTTGGTTTTTTCTTCGGTTATCGGTTAAATAATGAATATGTTGATTTCAATTTGGTTATTAAACATAAAACCGAATTTTAATATGTCAGCAGCAAAAACCAAAAATTCGGTTTTTCCGGTTTTAGCATCGGTTCGGTATTCGGTTGGTCGGTTTTTGTGCCCGCCCCTACTCAGAGGAACCAGAACACCCCGTATCCCAGCCTAGAGTTAAAGTCTTCTTGAATACGACACTGCTTGGTATAGAACAAATCAACTCTTATTACAAATGATATGGATACAACGGTTCCAATGTCACAATGGATTACATCGGCATGGCGACACTACGCCTAACAGGTTGCTCTATGCTAGCATCAGAACAACTCGTAGCAGTGGAAGAACTTCTAGCAGCGGAATAACAACGACAGTGATGGACTCCACTCCACAGGGACTCTGGCTAGAATGCTTGTCCTAGCTCACAAACTCGGGATCCTCGGCAATCAACCAAACACGGCATGACCTGCAAACTGGCATGACACGCCAGCTGAGTACTTTGAATGTACCCGCAAGCTCACAGCAACCAAAGCAATCAAACCAAACAACAATATGGCATTTACAAGCAATGAAGAACATGATTCCACTAGAACAATATGATCATGGTATAAACATATGAACATGATATCAACAGCATGCAGCATGATTAAACTATCATGATTCACTTACTCTGTTCGGGGTTACCTCGTAACAACCACATGCATAAACTTACCATCATGGGCATCACACGATCATCTCAGGACCAACCAAGCTTGGTATTAACAATACCATAGTGACCACATAATCACAAGGAGCTTGATCTTTACCCGGGATCATCGCATGACACCATAAATATCAACTAACCTCGGTATCCATGATACCACTTTGATCCTCTCATGATCACATAAAGATCACCCAACTTCTTTCATCATCGAACATGGGTTGGTATTAATCAGGTTATCATTATTACTGTTGACTCATAGTGTGACCTAGTACGAACCTGGCCCATATCCGTGGGTGCGTTTATCGATAGATTATACACTCTTCAGAGGTTAGTACACTATACCCACACCATAGAACCCATGGCCTCGTACTCCCATTTGGGTGGACCAACGGCATTTTGACAAAACCAATCTATTGCATGACACTCCCCCGACCACTCCGACCAACTCCCCTTTCGGGCTCAGTCCTGGGTGGCCCCGATGTCACCTTATGGCATACAAGGGCCACCATCGTGTTAAAACAAAAATGGTCCCAAACAGGGACAAGGGGCCCTAACAACTACGGGCACAGAAGGCTTACGACCACCCACCTGATGAGGGTAGCGCACGCACATAACCTTCCCTAGTTGGAGGCACCAGTGAGAGGCATGACAATAGACCACATTAGGGCCTTCCATATAGGCAAGTGAGGCTGCACTGGTCAGCTCGACTCGATGGCACTATGACTCAACCAACAAGTGTTCAAGTTCAATTAATATCTGGTGAAACTTGTAGAGTAATGAGCTGAGCCACAATAAAATAACATGATGCAATAACGATGTTTATGAGCATGATATCGACATGAACATGGATGGGAAGCATAATCATTATACATGTCAACAACAATAAATCATTTACCCTACTAGCTGCAAATGAGTATGACGTACCGATGATCATGAACAGCACAAGTAAAACAAATAGTAACAGTTCACATGAGCATGGCATGACCACTAGCATCAGAAATAAGTAGTAGACAAGAGCATGGAAATAATATTAGCACTTAAACAATTAACCAACTAGATGCAAAGGACCATAGCGTAAGGATGAACATGGGTTCACGAGCATGTATGAATCATTCACAAAATATTAACAAGCACAAAGCATTTAAATATTCAAGTTGGAAACCATTTCTACTGCAAGGCTCCAATGCAAGTGGCTCTCGTGGCTTGCCTAGGGATGAAGAATACACCAGGAAGAAGTGTGAGGAACTCGCGGAAAGATTTGCCGGAAATACTTCTCTCTCTAAGGGGGCTGATTAAAGCAAGGGCATAATGGTCATTTCCAGTAGGTGGCAACAAAGTGAAAATGGTACCAACAGAAAGGGCTTGATGAGACGAAGACGTGGGCTTTGGAATCACCTGATTTGGAGTTACGGTTGCGAAGATACGAGTGTTTGAAGTCTAGGGACTATTTTGTAAAAAGTATATTCATATACAGGCCCCTGGCTAAAAAAACAGAAACGCCTTCGGGAGAAATGTGCTTTCTGCATAGAGAAACGTATTTTTAGACTAAGTAGAACAAGAATCCGCTTTTAGAATAGGAAAACATATTCCGGGGAATACATGTCCACTTAAGCTGACTGGATAAGGTTGGAGAGGCTGACGTGTGGAGTCGGGGTGACGCAGGGCCCACCTGGCCCTGTCTTCTTCCTCCTGCTATTCCCCCGAAAGAACTAGAGGAAGTAGGGGAGGGCGCGACACCGGCGACGTCCCCTGGTGGCTCCGGCCACCTCCGGCAGAGCGAAGCCACCTGCGGGCTCGGGAGGAGGCGCCACTCCCGCCTGGAGCAGCATGCACACCGGGGAGGGGCAGATCAACTACGGCTCATGGTGTCTGTGGGCAGCGGCGGTGGTCAACCTTGGGAGCCGTGGCCACAGTAGCTCCGGCGATGAAACGAGGGGCTGGGGAGGATCACTGGGGCTCGGGGAAGAGGGTGGCGAGCTCAGAGGGTGGAGAAGAGGCTCGGTTGGCTTGAATTTGAGCTGTGCTTCACCACGGCCATGGCGGACGGAGGACAAGAAGAGGAGCTCCGGTGGGCTAGGAGGGAGGTGGAGGGGGCAATGAGCTGCGAAATAGGTTCGGGAGGCTATTTATAGCCATGGAAGTGATCGAGAGAGCTCGAGAGCTCGCCTGACAGAGAGAGAGCAGAGAGGTTTGTGTCATGGGCGCGACCGATGGCGACTCAATGACGGTGAAAGAGGAGGGGCCAGAGCACAGGATGAAGCAGAGGATCACGGGGGAGCTCCAGGACACAGCGATGGCTCGATAAGAGGAGGAAACAGACGGGAACAGGGCCGCGGTTTGCCAGAGCGTGCTTGTGTGCATGCCAGCCACGCAGTCACCGCGTGAACAGACGCACGCGTGCACTCTGGCTGGCCTAATCATGTCAGGGGGATTGGTCATTCAAAGGAGAGAGGCTAGGAGGAAGGAACCAAGGGAAGGGGCAAAGAAGAGATTTGCACACGACTCCAAAGCAAATCAACAACAAGGTGTTGGATGTGAAGTGAGAGAGATTGAGCAGGATATAGACTATTCTTTGGCTGAGAGTGATCACATACAAAGATGATCATATATGCAAATTCTCAGCTCATTTGGATGAAGATACATAGCACTTGCTGTAGAATGTACCCCACTGGTCAGAATTGCAAAGTATGAATTATCACTCTCATGACAAATGGTTTTGAGCTGAATTTTGGAGGAGGTGAGTTATATTAGCATATGAATGCACTGTAAAAGTTTCATACCATTTGGACATACCAAAACGGTACTTGCTTCACAATGCAACTCTTTGGACAAAATTTTGGGAAACTTATAGAGCGAAAATGGATTGATGAAATGTTCCCAAATTTTATGGAAAGGGTTAATATGAGTAGGAGCATGTCCTGGCAAATTTTCATAAATAATGAAGCAATATAAAATATAGTTGCTTCACAACCTGAAAATTTGACCAGGAACCAAGATTTGAAAGTGTGCTCACATAGATAATGTAAATAAGATGCAATTTCATGGAGAGTCATGATTTGGGTATATGAAGGACCTTGCAAAATTCCAACTCATTTGGATTACCCTAACTAGTACTTACTTTACAAAGGCTTCCCTTAGACAGAAACTTTGGAAATTTGATGAGGAAGATTCACTAGGCAAATAGAGTTGAATTTTGACAGGAGGCAATGATATGGATGGGAAAGAGTGCCCAAAAAGTTTGGGGGAAAACAAGCAAAGATAAGTACCAATTTCTTCTTAAAAATCCACTTAGGGCAGAATAAGAAAAGGAATATTTGTGAATTATTTTTAAACTACGCGAGGACTAATTTTGACATATCTTTGAAATATATGTCCCATTTGATTTAGGAGAATTTTGTGGGAGTCAATGGCAAAGCAGAAAGTTAGGTTGCTTCACAACCTAGGGCAAACTGGGTTATTCCTTGTAACATCCCAAATTTTTAATTTGGAATGTTATATATTAAGTCATCATGCATATCATATTTTCATGCATTTTCCGATCCTAGAAAATTTCGCGCAACTCAAGGACCCTCGGAGAGAGTTGGAGATTTCATTATTTTCATATTTGAGCTTTCTCAAATTTTGAAAATAGGATCATTTGGATTTATTTATTTTATCTTCAATTATTTTTCCAATAAAAAATAAGAGAGGGAATAATATGACTTTCCCAAAATTTAGGAAAATGAAGATTTAATAAATAAATCAAATTTTGGATTTTTGAGTTTATTTGCTTTAGGGAAAAAATGAGTATTTTAAAAATATGCATTTTGGCCCCGTATTAAAGTTCATTTTGTTCGACTCATTTTTAGGAGTCGGGGAAAATTTATTTTATTAAATTTGGGGTTCGTTTAGATTTTATTTTATTCGTTTTTCTGCGCGAGATTTAAATTTTAAAAAAAATGTCACGCCCCGCCCGAGCCAAGGGCCCAGGGCCAGGCCGCCACTGACCAGCCTCCCCTTGGGAGACCTCACCGCCATGAACCATGCCACGCCGCCCGTGGCCTTCCCCAAGGCACCCCCTTCCTCCTTAAAGCCGCCACCGACTCCACCCTCACGCCACCCGAGCCTCACTGACGCTCGACGCCGCCGACGCCACTGGCCGCCGTCGCCGACACCACGCCGACCCGACCACGACCCGAGCCCGTTCGCCCGGCGACCTCGCCGGAGGTAGCCGCCGCGCCGCCCCTCCCCTGTCCGGGTTTGTTTTAAAAAAAACCTTCCGGTTTTCTTTTGATGTTCGGTTTTTTTAAAAAAAACCCTACATCGGTTTATTTTTTTTGGTTTAGTTATTTAGTGAACGTTCACCGATACGTTCGTTTTAACGAACGCGTTCACCGGTTAGTTTCTGTTAACGAACGTCCGTTCGTTTAACCGTTCGTCGTTTTTCTTTTAACCGGATTTAATCCGATTATTTTCCGATCTCGATTTCAGATCCAATCTTCAATCTAGTTTATTTTCTCGCTCGTTTATCGGAATCAGGTGATTCAAACGCCTGGAGTTTCGTTTCGAAACCGCCGTTCCGACTAATCAACTTAAACAAAGTTTTGCTACTGTAAAATTTTGACCTAGATTCAAATTGCTAGAACCGAGTCGTTTTTTTTCGACGTTTGACTTTCGTTGCTTTATTTGATTCGATTCTTTTTGCAACCAGGGTTCTTAAGTTGAACTTTCTGGTCAGATCTTCTATTCGAGATTTACCTGTGCATTAGATGAGTACTTATTGTATGCTTGTTGTTTGTCTGCGATAGATCACCCGAGTCGCCGCTTGTTACCTCGAGTCTCTAGGTTTCATGGATCGTCGACAAGGCAAGTAACACTTGATCATACCTTTTCTACTACCCAGTTTTTATGCATTAGATCAATCCTCAAACACTTGCATGATTAGGATCTAATTAAATTGTGGGATGGGAAGTAGATTGAGGTAGTACCTATTACACTGCTTTACTTATGAAACCTTGGGAGTTACTTCTACGTTGCTTATTATGCCATGCTATGCTCAGAGACGTGGATTGGGTGAGTGATATCCATGACAGATGTGAGATTGTTAATTTAATGGTTTATCTAAGGTGGCAACTTAAACACACATCCGGGTGGATTGAGGCACTGGTTTCTATCGAGGACTTGCCTGCTTTTTATTCGGACCGCCACCTGTGCTCAAAGGGATCATAAGATTATTCAAACTAGAAACTTCCGTGCAGCCACAAGCCATTATGGGCTGGCATAGTTGAGTAAGTCGTGCAAACTCTTATAGTGGTGGACTAGCAGATGTAGGGGATGTAGGTGTATCGGTCCACCCATCGTAAGGTGCTAGCGCCTCTGAAAGACTGTGTCTCAGTCATCCGTCTCTCAAACACCGTGTAGTGCAAGAACCAAACGGAGGCAATCGAGTCTTGTGGGGAAAAGTGCGCAAACCTCTGCAGAGTGTATAAACTAATCATGATTAGCCGTGTCCCCGGTTATGGACATCTTGAGTATCTAGTACTTGAATATCATGGGAATCTCAACATGTTACTCTAATTAATATTATTGGGTTTTAATGAGTACTTTTTAATTGGGATTGAGGATGCTGTCAACCATTCTCAATGTGTAACAACCACCATGATAGTTAAACAAATTTATTCCTATGTAGTAGGGAAAAACTGGCTTTATGCAAAAAGCAGAATCAGAGAGCTTTTCCACCAGCCATATATGCATGTAGTATAGGCTTATTCCTTCATTACTCTCTATGTGTTACATTGCCAGATATTCCATGTGTCGACCCATTTTCGGCTGCAACTTTCATGTTGCGCACTTTTCGCAACGACAGTAAGGTGTTTTAGGTCGTGGTTCTATACTCAAGTGATGCCGATGGAGTTGATGGACTCACTTTTCTTCCAAGTCTTCATTGTTATCGTTATTAGATGGCCTTAAGCCATATTTATTGTAATAAGTCCTCTCTTGGACAACGCTGTAATAAGTGTGTGATTGCTACTCTGTTATAAATCCTTCAAGTACTTGTGTGGTGTCGGCATTCTTGATCCGGGGATGACGCCGAGCACGTAGACTTGATCCATTCGGTCGGGTCGCTACAGAGATGTTATCAGAGCACACGATCACAGTAGGACACGACCACTAAGTTAAAGCCATAGAACACTACTCTCTTCTCAATTTCTAACTCCTCATCTTTTCCACTCTTTTAGGATGAAGGACGCCAAGATCAAGTACACCCAACCGGATGAAGGCACACCTTTTGGATTTCACTTGAAGGAAGTCACTAAGTACTGAACATTGGACTACCAAGTTTCACCGGACGTTCAACGCCACTCGCTCAAGAGGAGCGCCGAAGATTCAAGCTCATGTACCAGAAGGACGTTCGCACCAATCACCAAGCCTATAGATAGTGTTTTCAAAGGCACCAACCCGAGTCTGGGAAAGAGCATGGCAGCTCATATCACCATGGGACGCATTGGAGAAGTTTATCAAGAAGACCTCAAGGACACCATCTATCAGATTTGTGGACGGCGAGATGAACAATGGGAGATAGTCAGCACCAAGAAGGATAGATCCATTCCAGCTTTCATCCAGGAGTTAAACCAACACATTCGACGCCAGGAAAACCAGATGTGCAATGATATGCTCGAATTAAAGGAGGCGAAGGGAAGGATCAACGAACTTGAAGGAGAACTAAGGTCAACACGTAAGGACTACATGGACGAGATCGTAGCGTTAGCAAGACACAATAACGATCTTAAGTATGAGATTGGAGAACTCAAGAAGAAATTGGCACTCAAGAATGAAGACCAAGACGTCGGTTGTCCAAGCGACTACATCAACATCGACGACAATGATTCGGATCCAAGTGAACCCGACTTTGAAGATGAAGTGGAGCGGACATCATGGAGTCTTCCACCGGTTCAAATTAATAGATGACCCCCACATATTAGTAGTATTTCCCCCATGTAACCTTTTTAGTTCACGCACTTTTGCGTTAGTTAGACCGTTGTAAGCCCTTTGTTTGAATTGAATGAAGTTATTTTGTGTGCATTTGCTCATGTGCATTTGGGTAGTGTTTCTCCTTAGACCCCACTCTATTCTTAAATTCTCATCTTTTCTAAACCCATCAGATGCCTCCGAGACGCGACCCCGGATTTGTTTTCCTGCCAGAGATCACCCAGTTGATTCAAAGCAGCGTAACACTTTGATCCAAACATTGGTGCGTAATCAAGGCAACAACAACAACAACCCACCGCCACCACCACCACCTGCGGATCACTTGACACGCTTTCTTAAGACCGAATCCGCCAAGATTTTCCAAAGAGCACCGAGCCGATAGTAGCGGATGAGTGGCTCGTAAGGTAGGAAGGAGTTGACCACTGCAGGTGTACAGATGGAGAGAAGGTGAAGTTTGTCGCACACCAACTTGAAGGACCAGCAGCAGCATGGTGGGAGAATTTTACAGCCACTTACCCCGTAGACACGGTCACATGGGATCAGTTTCAGCAAGCTTTCCGCACTGCCCATGTCTCAGCAGGAGCTATGGCCATGAAGAAGCGTGAGTTTCGCAACTTACGCCAAGGAGGAAGGACTGGCACAAGATGTGGATGATTTTAGTAAGTTAGCACGTTATGCCCCGGATGACATTGCTACAGATGCAACTAAGCAGGAGAAGTTTCTGGAAGGACTGAATGATGAGTTAAGCATGCAGTTGATGGTAGCAAGTTTCAATAACTACCAGGAGTTGGTAGACCGAGCCCTCATGATTGAAGGAAAGCAGCGAGAAATTGAGAATCGCAAGAGGAAGTATGGACAGGGAAGTATAACTCGAGCCCAAAGCAGAAGCCCCGTTATACCCCTAAACAGGGAGTTCAGTTTCACCATACCCGCGGAGGAAGTAATTCGCACAACCATAATGGCACCAAGAATGGGAACGGGAATGGAGGAAGCAATGGACAAAACCGCACCACGCCGTCAACCCCAACCAAGAAAGACCTAAGCCATGTCACCTATTTCAAGTGTTCCAAGACCGGACATTATGCAAATGATCATTCCCAAGGCCAAGGTGGCAATGGAAGCTCGAAAGAAGCCAAACCCTTTCAATAGGGGACAAGTGAACCACATTGATGTGGAGGAGGTTGAAGATCAGCCCGATGCAGTAATCGGTAAGTTTTTGGTTAAGTCATTTACTGCACTAGTTCTTTTTGACACCCGTGCATCGCATTCATACATATCAAGGGGATTTGTAGAGAAGTATAGTCTACCTACTCGGATTCTTAAAACCCCTTTGCTAGTAAGCTCACCAGGAGCGGAGTATATGGCCAGACAAGGATGTTTTCAAATGCCATTAAGAATAGGAAGGCATGTGTTCCCGACGGATTTGATCATTCTGGAATCCCAAGGATTTGATGTGATATTAGGCATGGATTGGCTGTCGATGTATGGAGGAAACATCGATTGCGCAAGTAAGACGATTCTGCTCACAACACCAGAAGGAAGGAGGATTAAGTATGTATCACGGCATCAGCCGAGGAGAGCTCATGTAAATTGCTTATTAGGAGTGGTGCAGGAAGAAGTACCAGTAGTGAAGGATTACCCTGATGTATTTCCTGAAGAATTGCCAGGAATGCCACCGGATAGAGACATTGAGTTTTTGATTGAGTTGTTGCCAGGAACAGTCCCAATATCGGGTTTACCCTACAGGATGCCCGCATGTGATTTGGCGGAAATCAAGAAGCGGAGTTAAGGAGTTATTGGATAAAGGTTTTATACGCCCAAGTTCTTCGCCTTGGGGATCACCCGTCTTGTTAGTGGAGAAGAAGGATGGATCGTTAAGGATGGTTGTTGATTATCGTGGATTGAATGAAGTAACAATCAAGAACAAGTACCCACTACCAATGATAAATGATCTGCTTGATCGCTTGCAAGGAGCTAAAGTGTTTTCCAAGATCGATTTGCGATCGTGGTACCATCGATTGAAGATTCGAGAGCGGGACATACCTAAGACAGCATTTACCACGAGATATGGATCAATGAGTACACCGTTATGTCATTTGGACCCACTAACGCTACCGCCTATTTCATGAACCCGATGAACAAAGTGTTTATGGAGTTTTTGGATAAGTTCGTCGTGGTGTTCATAGATGATATTTTGATTTTCTCGAAGAATGAAGAGGAACATAAGGAACATTTGCGATTGGTTTTGGAGAAACTAAGGGAACATCGCTTATATGCCAAGTTCAAGAAATGTGAGTTTTGGCTAAAGGAAGTTGGATTTCTTGGACATGTTATATCCGGAGAAGGGATAGCAGTTGACCCCACAAAGGTTGAGACCGTAACCAATTGGGAAGCCCCAATGACAGTTGGAGAGATCCGGAGTTTCCTTGGACTCGCAGGATACTACCGAAGATTCATTGAGAATTTCTCAAGGATTGCAAAGCCTATGACAGAATAGCTGAAAAAGGATACCAAGTTCATATGGACTGAGGATTATGAGGTGTATTGCGACGCTTCACGTCGAGGACTTGGAGCAGTGCTTATGCAAGAAGGAAGAGTTGTTTCGTATGCTTCACGACAACTTAAGCCTCATGAGTTGAATTATGCCACCCATGATTTGGAATTAGCAAATGTTGTGCATGCATTGAAGACACGAGACATTTTCTCATTGGAAATCATTGTGAGGTGTATACGGATCACAAGAGTTTGAAGTACATCTTCACAGAAGGAATTAAACCTTAGACAGAGGAGATGGTTGGAGCTAATAAAGGATTATGATATGAGATTGCATTATCACCCGGAAAGGCTAACGTTGTAGCAGACACGTTGAGCCGTAAGAGCCACGCCAATACATTAATAATGGGAGGAATACCCAAGGAGTTAGCCGAGGATCTTCGAGAGCTATGTTTAGAAATAGTTCCGAGAGGCTTTGTGGCAGCATTGGAGATTCAGTCTACATTGATGGACAAAATCAGAGAAGCTCAAAAGGCAGATAAGGAAGTTGCCTCTATAAAGGAGAAAATGAGCGAAGGAAAAGCTAAGGGATTTCGTGAGGATGAGCACGATACCCTATGGTTTGAGGACCGTGTTTATGTGCCAAATGACCCGGAGATCAGGAAGTTGATTTTGCACGAGGCACATGATTCACCATATTCGATTCACCCAGGAAATACCAAGATGTATTTGGATTTGAAGGAAACGTTCTGGTGGACCGGAATGAAGAAGGATATTGCGGAGTATGTAGCAGTTTGCGATGTATGTCAGAGAGTGCAGGCAGAACATCAGAAGCCAGCATGATTGTTACAACCATTGCCAATACCCGAATGGAAGTGGGATAAACTAGGCATGGATTTCATCACAGGTTTGCCAAAGACTCGTTCTGGCTATGAATCGATTTGGGTTATAATCGACCGCTTGACGAAGGTAGCTCATTTCATTCCACTAAGACTACCTATAGCAAAGGTTAAGTTGGCAAAGATATACATGACCAGAATTGTGTGTTTACACGGAGTTCCGAGGAGTATCGTATCGTATAGAGGAACCCAATTTACCTCAAAGTTTTGGAATCAGTTGCACGAAACATTGGGAACCAGGCTGGAATTCAAGATGTTTTCCACCCACGCACCGATGGACAGACTGAGAGAGTCAATCAGATTTTGGAGGATATGCTGAGAGCTTGTGCACTTGATAATGGATCTAGTTGGGATGATAATTTGCCGTATGCAGAATTTTCTTATAACAACAGTTACCAAACCAGCTTGAAGATGAAACCTTTTGAGGCTTTGTATGCGGAAGGAGGTGCAGGACACCGTTATCATGGGACGAAGCCGAGACCGTCGATTGTTTGGACCAGATTTGATTAAGGAGTCTGAATGAAGGTTAAATTGATTCGCGATAGGCTCAAGGTAGCCCAGTCCGCATGTAAAAGCTATATGCGGACTCAAAACGCAAGGCGATAGAATATGAAGTTGGAGACAGAGTATATCTTAGAGTATCCCGCTTGAGGATTTAAGCGTTTTGGAGTTAAAGGAAAATTAGCACCACGTTTCGTTGGACCGTGATAGGATTTTGCAACGCAGGGAGAAGTTGCTTATAAGCTGGAATTGCGGAGGGACTGTCAGGAGTTCATGATGTATTCCATGTTTCTCACCAAGAAATGTCACGCCGAGATGGCGAGAGGTACCGTTAAGAGATACAAAGGCCACTTGAAGCGATTCATTGAAGGATGATTTGACATATGAGGAGAAACCAGTCAAGATTCTCGATTATGCCACGCAGAGTTACTCGCAAAGCAAGGTTACCAAGTTTTGTAAAGTTCATTGGAGCCACCACACCGAGGATGAAGCCACCTAGGAAAGAGAAGAAGATTTACTCAAGGATCACCTCACCTATTTTCTAGTTAACCCGAATCTCGAGGGCTAGATTCATCTTAAGGGGTAGGTTTGTAACATCCCAAATTTTTAATTTGGAATGTTATATATTAAGTCATCATGCATATCATATTTTCATGCATTTTCCGATCCTAGAAAATTTCACAAGAACTCAAGGACCCTCGGAGAGAGTTGGAGATTTCATTATTTTCATATTTGAGCTTTCTCAAATTTTGAAAATAGGATCATTTGATTTATTTATTTTATCTTCAATTATTTTTCCAATAAAAATTAAGAGAGGGAATAATATGACTTTCCCAAAATTTAGGAAAATGAAGATTTAATAAATAAATCAAATTTTGAATTTTTCAGAGTTTATTTGCTTTAGGGAAAAATGAGTATTTTAAAATATGCATTTTGGCCCGTATTAAAGTTCATTTTGTTCGACTCATTTTTAGGAGTCGGGGAAAATTTATTTTATTAAATTTGGGGTTCGTTTAGATTTTATTTTGTTCGTTTTATGAGATTTAAATTAAAAAATGTCGCGCCCACTGGGCCAAGGGCCCAATCGCCAACCCACCGCCTCCCTCGCCGGAGTCCTCGTCGCCCGCCGCCGCCGAAGTCCGTCTCGCCACGCCACGCCGCCCGTGGCTCCCTTCCCCAAGGGACCCCTCCTCCTTAAAAGCCGCCCCTCGACCCACCCGCCGCCGCCACACCCGAGCCCCGCCGACGCCACGACTCACGCCGCTGACGCGCCGACGCCACCCAGACGCCGTCTTGCCACGCTTCGACGCCTGGCGACCCACGACACTGAGCCCTGCTCGCCCGGCGACCTCGCCGGAGGTAGCCGCCGCGCCGCCCCTCCCCGGTCCGGTTTTGTTAAAAAAAAACCTTCCGGTTTTCTTTTGATGTTCGGTTAAAAAAAACCCTAGATCGGTTTATTTTTTTTGGTTTAGTTATTTAGTGAACGTTCACCGATCCGTTCGTTTTAACGAACGCGTTCATCGTTAGTTTTCGCTAACGAACGTCCGTTCGTTTAACCGTTCATCATTTTTCTTTTAACCGGATTTAATCCGATTATTTTTCGATCTCGATTTCAGATCCAATCTTCAATCTAGTTTATTTTCTCGCTCGTTTATCGGAATCAGGTGATTCAAACGCCTAGAGTTTAGTTTCGAAACCGCCGTTCCGACTAATCAACTTAAACAAAGTTTTGCTACTGTAAAATTTTGACCTAGATTCAAATTGCTAGAACCGAGTCGTTTTTTTTCGACGTTTGACTTTCGTTGCTTTATTCGATTCTTTTTGCAACCAGGGTTCTTAAGTTGAACTTTCTGGTTAGATCTTCTATTCGAGATTTACCTGTGCATTAGATGAGTACTTATTGTATGCTTGTTGTTTGTCTGCGATAGATCACCCGGAGTGCGCCGCTTGTTACCTCGAGTCTCTAGGTTTCGCGGATCGTCAGCAAGGCAAGTAATACTTGATCATACCTTTCCTACTACCCAGTTTTATGCATTAGATCAATCCTCAAACACTTGCATGATTAGGATCTAATTAAATTGTGGGATGGGAAGTAGATTGAGGTAGTACCTATTACCTGCTTTTACTTATGAAACCTTGGGAGTTACTTCTACGTTTGCTTATCATGCCATGCTATGCTCAGAGACGTGGATTGGGTGAGTGATATCCATGATGATGTGAGATTGTTAATTTAATGGTTTATCTAAGGTGGCAACTTAAACACACATCTGGGTGGATTGAGGCACCTGGTTTCTATCAGGACTTGCCTGTTTTTATTCGGACCGCCAGCCAGGCTCAAAGGGATCATAAGATTATTCAAACTAGAAACTTCCGTGTGCAGCCACAAGCCATTATGGGCTGTGGCATAGTTGAGTAAGTCGTGCGAACTCTTATAGTGGTGGACTAGCAGATGTAGGGGATGTAGGTGTACCGGTCCACCCATCGTAAGGTGCTAGCGCCTTTGAAAGACTGTGTCTCGGTCATCCGTCTCTCAAACACCTTGTAGTGCGAGAACCAAACGGAGGCGATCGAGTCTTGTGGGGAAAAGTGCGCAAACCTCTGCAGAGTGTATAAACTAATCATGATTAGCCGTGTCCCCGGTTATGGACATCTTGAGTATCTAGTACTTGAATATCATGTGAATCTCAACATGTTACTCTAATTAATATTATTGGGTTTTAATGAGTACTTTTTAATTGGGATTGAGGATGCTGTCAACCATTCTCAATGTTTAACTACCACCATGATAGTTAAACAAATTTATTCCTTTGCAGTAGGGAAAAACTGGCTTTATGCAAAAACTGTAACCGTAGAGCTTTTCCACCAGCCATATATGCATGTAGTATAGGCTTATTCCTTCATTACTCTCTATGTGTTACATTGCCAGCATATTCCATGTGCTGACCCGTTTTCGGGCTGCAACTTTCATGTTGCATACTTTTCAGACGACGAGTAAGGTGTTTTAGGTCGTGGTCCTATACTCAGTGATGCCGATGGAGTTGATGGACTCACTTTTCTTCCAAGTCTTCCGCTGTTATCGTTATTAGATGGCCTTCAGCCATATTTATTGTAATAAGTCCTCTCTTGGACAACGCTGTAATAAGTGTGTGATTGCTACACTGTTATAAATCCTTCGAAGTACTGTGGTGTCAACATTACTGATCCAGGGATGACGCCTAAGCACAGAGGCTTGATCCATTCGGGTCGGGTCGCTACATTCCTTTAATAGAAAAAGAAATCTTCCCAATAAAAAGAATATTGGAAATTCAGCTATGATGAAAATGATATGATCTTGGGATGGAGTTGAGGATGAAAAGCCACTTCGGAGCCTAGGAAGATATGATCTTCCCAAGTTTCCAGACCACTTAGCCACAGAAAAAGAAATCAAAGCAATAATCCAAATAAATCCATAAGAAAAAGAAAAGGCCAAAATCCAGGGTGTTACACTTGTCAAGGCCGAGGCCACAAGACATTCGAGTGCCCCACTTGGCACACCATGATCGCCAACGATGACGGCACCAATGACTCGATGAGTGAGGAAGAAATCGAAGCACTTGAGCACGTGGCCATGCACCGGCGCGTGAATGAAGATGAAGATGACCAAGTCTTTTGTGACAATGATTTGAGCCCCGTTCTCGTTGTCTTCAAGGTCTTGACCCTTCAACATAATTAACAAAAATACTAACGATGCCATATCTTCCACACCAAGGCGGGCATCAAGGGACATTCCGTGAAGGTCATCATTGACGGAGGAAGTTGCCACAATTTGGCAAGTGAGGAGGTATGTTCCAAGCCACAATTGGTCAAGATGAAGCATCCTCGTCCCTACAAGGTCCAATGGCTTAGTGAAAGTGCAACTAATTCCTGGGTGGTTTTGGTAATTCATAACAACATATACCTCATTGAACTAATATCCTTTCAAGATGATTATTTCAGAAAGTTCAATGATTGGCATGGCATGGACTAGAGATGTGGACCCCTCAAAATGCTAAGGACAAATATTGGCAAAAGCTCAAGACTCTTCATTTCTATTTTAGTGATCCAAGATCACATTGAGTCCATAGGAAAGCCAATACTATTTAAAGGGGATGAGGTGTTGCTCAATGGTCTACTTTCTAAAAATGCTTAGTGATATACTCCAAACCCCTCAACCATCTTCTCAAATCCAAATATGTCCTAAACCTAAAAGTCAAACACGGCCCCACCGGTCTGATTCATCCGGCGCCACCGAGTTCACTTGACATAGCCATAGCCAGAAACCCTAATCAGTTTGGTCTCACCGATAGGGAACTCGGTCTCACCGAGATGGGACTGCAAACTCTCTGTTTCCCTTCGTAATGTTTTGGTCTCACCGAAATGAGCGATTGGTTCCACCGAGTTCGCAGTGCAAACTCTCTGTTTCTCTTTTGTAACGTTTCGGTATCACCAAAAGGAGCGATCGGTTCCACCGAGTTTGCCTGACCAACTCTCTATTTGCTTATTACTGAAATCGGTCTCACCGAGTTGAAGTAATCGGTCAAACTGAGATCAAGTTTTGCCCTAACCCTAGCTCATCGGTCCTACTAAGTTGATCATGTCAGTCCCACGTAAAATCCTAACGTTCACATTTTGAACTAAATCGGTCTCACCGAGTTCATACATTCGGTCTGACCGAGTTGGCTCTTTTGTGTGTAACGGTTAGATTTTGTGTGGAGGATATATATACCCCTCCACCCTCCTCTCCATTTGTGAGAGAGCCATCAAAACGTGCCTACACTTCCATCATTCATTTTTTGAGAGAGAACGACTACTCATGTGTTGAGACCAAGACATTCCAATCCAACCACAAGAATCTTGATCTCTAGCGTTCCCCAAGTTGCTTTCCACTCAAATCATCTTTCCACCATAGCCAAATATGTGTGAGAGAGTTGAGTGTTGGAGAGACTATCATTTGAAGCACAAGAGCAAGGATTTCATCATCAACACACCATCTATTAGCTTTTGGAAAGTGGTGTCTCCTAGATTGGTTAGGTGTCACTTGGGAGCCTCCGTCAAGATTGTGGAGTTGAACCAAGGAGTTTGTAAGGGCAAGGTGATCGCCTACCTCGTGAAGATCTACCCAAGTGAGGCAAGTCCTTCGTGGCGATGGCCATGGTGGGATAGACAAGGTTGCTTCTCCATGGACCCTTCATGGGTGGAGCCCTCTGTGGACTCGCGCAACCGTTACCATGGAAGGGAACCGAATCGTGAAGCTACCATGGAAGAATTGAAGATGTTGCAATACAATGCTCAAGCTTGCGATATCCTCTTCAACGGATTATTCCCCGATGAATTCAACAAAATCAGTCATCTTGAGAATGCAAAGGAAATTTGGGATACTTTGATTGATATGCACGAAGGTACCGAGTCCGTCAAGGAATCCAAATTGGATGTGCTTCAAAGTCAACTTGACAAGTTCAAATTAAAGGATGGTGAAGGTGTCGCTGAAATGTACTCTAGGCTTACTCTCATCACAAATGAGATTGCCGACTTAGAAAGTGAAGAGATGACCGACAGATTATCATCATAGAAGATCCTAAGAGCCTTGGATGGAAAATATGATACTGTGTTCACATTGATCCAAATGATGCCCAATTACAAATATCTCAAGCCAACGGAAGTCAATTGTAGAATTGTTGCTCATGAGATATCACTCAAGGATAAAGAAGAGCTTCACAACAAGTCTAGTGGTGCTTACAAAGCTTCATGTGATGCTCCTACATCATCAAGTGAGAAACAAGTCTTCAATTAAGAATTGAGCCTAATGGTGAAGAATTGCAACAAGTTCTACAAGAATAGAAGCAAAGAAAGAAGTTCCAAGTCAAGGTCCTACAATGACAAAAGATCTTCTAGTCGTGATTGCAATTGCTACAATTGTGGAAGACCTAGACACTACTCAAGTGAGTGTACGGCTCCCTACAAAAGAACAGAAGACTCGCCTAAAAGGAGAAGCAAAAGAGAAGAATCACCTCCAAGAGAAAGGAGTAGAGATGATCATTATGAACGAAGATCCTCTCGCAGAAGCAAGCATTCGGAAAGGAAGGACAAGTCATCAAAGAGCTACACTAGACGCAGACATCAAGCTCATGTTGGTGAATGGGTATCTGGTTCCGACTCCGATAACCACTCCGAGAGAAGCTATCACTCCGACTCTAAATATACTCAAGATGAAGGTGTTGCCGATCTCGCACTTGTGTCATCCAACTCCTACGACATATTTGATTCACCAAATGAAGGGATTATAAGATGCTTCATGGCTAAAGGCCCAAAGGTATCACACCCCTAGTATGTTGATTTCAATAGTGATGAGGATGATTTGCTAGGTGATGATGTTTTACTTGTTGACAACTCTAGTGATGAAAACTATGATAAACTTGCTATTAATCATGCTAATCAAGATAAAAGCTCAATCTAGAGCAAGAGCATGGGTTCTTAAAAGAAATCAATGATGATCTTCGTAAGAAAAGTTCTTCTTACATTGCCAACGTTTACTCTTGTCTACTAACATGCCACAAGTAAAATCTAGCAACAAGAGTAAGAACGATTCTTCTTCTAGTAGTAACAACAATCAGGTTAAATCCAATATCTTTTGCTTCTAGTAGTTCTCTTGATTCCACCAATGATTCTCTTAGCCAAGTTACACTTGAGCAAGAAAATAGCTTATTGAAGGGAATTATAAATAACGGTGTTTACAAGAGCCTTTCCGGGAGTAAACAATTTGATGAAATTGTACGCAAGCTAGGAAGGCGCCGGAAGAATCAAGGTGTTGGTTTTGAACGCAAGTTCAATGCCAATGGAGTTGAGTGAGAAGAAGATTAATACCCCAAGACGGAGTTTGTTCCTCAACAACAGAAGTATGATCCCACTTCTTTCAAAGGAACACAAGCTCAAGATGATCTTCCACCACAAGACCACAAGCTAAAAGGCAAGGGAAAGCTTCAAGAGGAGATTGACGCATTTGAAGAAGCTCCTAAGGCCTTGGTCAAGTGGGTTCCCAAGACTACATCAGGTTCTACTTCATCAAGTACGACTACAACTCCAAGGATCCCCATCAAGATGATATGGATCCCGAAGAATAAGAACTAGAAAGTTCTTAAGGGTGACTCCGCCAACATACTTCACTCATATTCATTTGGCAAAGACAAGTGCAATCAACTTTCACATCTTGCACAAGTTCAAGGATTCAAAAACCCTCTTGTTGGTAAGACAAGGGACAAGGTAACCTAATGCTTTCATGGACAACGTCGTGTGTGATTTTCACTCTATGTCTATGAATATCCTTGTATGCTCCTTGTGGGACTAACCCATGTAGGTATTGAAAGTGCAACTCACTCCAACGGATTACACCCAATGATCTACATCAACATTAAGCATCTACATCTTCAACACCTACATGAAGTCATCCTCGACAAAACCCAAGGTTAGTTCATCCCTCTTAGGGGGGATATAACATCTAGGGGAGCTTTGCTCTAAAAATTGAGCTAAAGCAACTCTAATGGTGTGAACACAATAATGCTTTATGTAAAAGTGGTAACCCCACTTGTGCTTAAGCGATGAGTACGACCTACGATCAAATGTTCTTATTTGACTCCTCAGTCAATATACTCATATATAGATGACCTAGTCATCGCCAATTTCTTGATAGATGCTAGAGTGTTTGTGCATGCTTTGTCACATATTTTATTTGTTATCTTATTGTGTGAGCATGTTGATTGCATATTTTTCTCATTCGAGGACATCCATTTGTTGCTTTGGTTGTTTGGCTTTATCTTTTTGCCAAATGGATGGACAAGAATGCCTAAGAACCCCCTCTAGCTATCTATGCTTTTCTCATCTCAAACTCTATTCATGCTACATCACAAAGTTTGAACAAGTTGAATTCTGACCCTCCGGGTGAGGAGCACTCGGAGTCACTGGTCCGTCAAGGGCTTAACTTCCAAAACCTCCTAGTGCATTTCGGTCTGACTGAGCCATTTCATTCGGTCATACCGAGTTCACTAAGTTGATTTAGGTTTTAATCTTGGTGCAACCGATTTGAACCCTTCGGTCATACCGAGTTGCAGCAACCGCTTGCGATTCTGCATCTCGGTGCCACCGATTTGTTCCACTCGGTCAGACCGACAGTGTCTTGATATATATACCCGGGTTGAAAATTTGGAAATTTCTCCAAACACTTCGCCCGCGCCTGTCTAGCTCTGCTGACTCATGGTCTCCGAATCGTCTCCTTGTATCCTGGGACCTCCTGCCGCTGGTGTCCTCTGCCGTCAACGGAAATCTTCACCGCCGTTGTCACCGTAGCGGGTTCATCACCAAGCTAGGGTATGAACTCGACCCTTTGTGCTTTCTCACTCCGATTCTTAGCACAAAGACAATGCCATGATTCTTGCCACGATTGAAACGGTCTTATCCAATTAAAACTTCCTTTAGATTACTTTTGATCCAAAAACTTAGGGTTAGGTTTCCGCCGAACTCATCTCGGACCGACCGATTTGAAAGATTCGGTCTCACCGATTTGGCCCAGGCCATTGCACATGTACTACTCGGTCTCACCGAATTGTATGAACCGGTGTGACCAAGTTTACTTTCTCACTGAAACCCTAGCATATCGGAGTCACCGAACAGTGTCTTGGTCTGACCGATTTCACATGTTTAGACTCTAAAGTTGCTTCGGTGTCACCATGTTTATCTAATCGGTAGCTCCGAAATGGCTTCTGCAAAACACTAAAATTAAGTTTTTGAGTCATTCTTTTTGCCAAAACAGCTGCACTTTGTGATGCTCATCTACTCTACCTATACCCATCTATTCACAGGGTCAATTTCAGCAATGTCAGACCAAAGTGACAACCATAATAGGTTAGAGGAGCACCAGAACCTCAGTGAGAGCACTAGTCCCTCAAGCAGCTCAGATGATGGAAGCAGAAGCACACCCAGCAATCTACCTAAGGCTGCTACTAGGCACAGGAAGAAGAGAACCTCAGAATCTGAAGATGAGGATTATATTGCTGATAAGGAGGTTACTTCCAAGAAGAAGATGATCAAGAAAGAGCAAGTTGTTGTTGCTGCTACTGGCATTAAGCTAGGCATGAAGAAGAAGGCTCCTGCTCAGAGGAAGCCTATGTCTAAAGCCAGAGCTTCAACTCAGGAAACCATGGAGTTCACTCTTGAACCAAGATAAGAAGAAGCTGTTGGAGGCAAGAAGAGAAATGAAAGGGTCAAGAAGACCATTGCTAAGGTGATTGGCAGATCCTCAATGATGAAAGACCCAGATGAAGATGAGGAAGAGGATGAAGAAGAAGATGCTGCACCAGGTCCCAAGACTCGGAAATTGATGGGAGATGCAATCAAGTCTGGGGCTGCAACATCCAAGCCCAAGACTGCTCCCAAGACAGCTCCTAAGCAGACTGCACCCAAGATAAGTACAAGAAACATCCATGCGGTAGTGAAGAACAAGGCCCAAGTGCCTTAGGTTCAGGAAGATGAAGAGGCTCAAGTGCTCAAAAGGCTCAAGCCCAAGATACCTGATCATGATGACAACCATCCTATTGCAGAGAACATGAAGTTAAGGAAAGATGCAGGTCTCAGATTGTAGAGGCAAACTGATGCTTATGCTACAAGGAGAAGGACTGTTGTAGATTCAGGTTCCACACCAAGGAACAGCAAGACTTCTATGAGACAGTCCTCCTGGACAAGAAGCCCATTGTGAGTGACATGAGATGGGTTGATTGGTCATACATTGATGATAATGAAGATCACTTTCCTGGAGTTCATGAGAGCTTCAGAATGAATGGAGTTGATGCTTTTGTGGGTCAGAAACTAACCAAATGGAGTGATGAGATGGTGATGTAGTTCTGCCCAATAGCTCATTTCTACCCAGATGGCAAGATTGTCTGGATGACAGAGGGTACAAGGTAACGATCTTCTATAGCCGAGTGGGCTGAGCTGATCCATGCTCCTGAAGAGGCTGATGATGACACTGATGTCTATGCCAAGCCCAGGAAAGACCACAACTCCATGGCACACATGTACAAGGAAATTCCAGATGATGCCCTGGAAACTCATAAGTTTGGCTCTGTGTACTATCTTCTGTCAGGGCTGCCAACAATCAACACAATCCTGAGGCACACATTGTTGCCCAAGTCTGGAGATGACAGGATGATCGGAGGGCATTCAATTAACTTGCTGCATATGTTTGATGTGCCATAGAAGTTCAAGGTGATGACCTTGATGGTGGGAACTGTTAAGAGGAATGCAGCTGATCAGAAAAGATCATGTGGCTATGCTCCACATATTCAGATGCTCATTAATTCCAAGGTGGGCACATGCACATACTTGCTACACAGAGAGCATCTTCCCTTGGGGGCAGATTTTGAGGATAACACGGTTGTTATGGATGCTTCACATCCCACTTCTGTTGAGGCTCAAGAGAAGAGAGAGAAGGCTAAGGCAGAAAAACTTCAAAGATTCCAGACCCCTCAGCTGCAAATCTCAAGACCAAGCAGGACCAGCTCAGCTATCTGCTTGAAGCTACAGTGAGGATTGAGAAAGGACTAACCACCCTGACTCAAAACCAAGAGAGTCTTGAGAGAATCATTGAGACTAAGTTTTATGATATAGACTTGAAGGTCACAGAGATTCAGACTGCAGTTGAGCAACTCCAAGAAGAAGCAGAGGAGAGGGGAGAAAGATCTACTACAGATGCTTATTAGAGGGTGCCTAGAGCACAAAGGTCTGCGGCAGTGCCAGTCAGTGACACAAGGGCCACAACTCCAGCTCCTGCAGCCACAGCCTCAGTTGCCCCTCAAGTGGTGACCCCTCCAGTTCCTCAGACATCAGCCGAAGTCTTTGCAGATGTTGTTCTCTCCACGCCATCTTCGCACTCCGGAGTTTCCAGAGATCATGCTTAGAGTGCCGTATAGCACTATGCGTTTTCGAGCCTTTTGGTAACTTGTTGCCAAAGGGGGAGAAAGTGTATAGATCATAGGCTTCGAGAGAGTGTGTGTTTTGCTTCTTATTTGTCTCTCTTGCTACTTATTTGCTTGTGTTTGCTACAATATTTCTGCCTGAGTGTGAGATACTTTTATGATCATGTGGTTGATCATATTATGCTTTATTATATATGCTTGAAAGATGCTATCCTATTACTTGTGTATGATAAATCATATTTGTGTTGGTGATGAGTGCATGTTATTTTATTCTGTCATTTTGAGCGCTCCGCCAAGATGTATGTGACATGGAAGAGTAACCCATGAGCCTAATCAATTGTGCATTTGCATTCAAAAGCAAATCATAAATAATGCACAAATTTAGGGGGAGCTCTTGCTTATCACATACTTCTCAAAGCGATGATATATTTCATTCTTATTATCATTTGTCGAAGCTTTGATCTATATGTTGTCATCAGTTACAAAAAGGGGGAGATTGAAAGTGCAACTAATCCATGGGTGGTTTTGGTAATTCATAACAACATATAGCTCATTGAACTAACATCCTTTCATGATGATTATTTCAGAAAGTTCAGTGAT
Source organism: Aegilops bicornis (assembly GCA_021605145.1). NCBI lineage: Eukaryota > Viridiplantae > Streptophyta > Magnoliopsida > Poales > Poaceae > Aegilops > Aegilops bicornis. Next base: position 271,207,629 of record CM038671.1, on the reverse strand, counting down.
TGGCATGGCATGGACTAGAGATGTGGACCCCTCAAAATGCTAAGGACAAATATTGGCAAAAGTTCAAGACTCTTCATTTCTATTTTAGTGATCCAAGATCACATTGAGTCCATAGGAAATCCAATACAATTAAAAGGGGATGAGGTGTTGCTTAATGGTCTACTTGCTCAAAATGCTTAGTGATATGCTCCAAAGCCCTCAACCATCTTCTCAAATCCAAATATGTCCTAAACCTAAAAGTCAAACTCGGCCCCACCGATTTGATTCATCCTGCGCCACCGAGTTCACTTGACATAGCCATAGCCAGAAACCCTAATCAGTCGGTCTCACTGATAGGGATCTCAGTCTCACCGAGATGGGACTGCAAACTCTCTGTTTGCCTTCGTAACATTCCGGTCTCACCGAAATGAGCGATCGGCTGCACTGAGTTCGTAGTGCAAAATCTCTGTTCCTCTTTCGTAACGTTTCGGTATCACCAAAAGGAGCGATCGGTCCCACCGAGTTTGCCTGACCAACTCTCTGTTTGCTTATTACCGAAATCGGTCTCCGAGTTGAAGTAATCGGTCAAACCGAGATCAAGTTTCGCCCTAACCCTAGCTCATCGGTCCCACCGACTTGATCATGTCGATCCCACAGAAAATCCTAACGTTCACATTTTGAACTGAATCGGTCGCACCGAGTTCATACATTCGGTCTAACCGAGTTGGCTCTTTTGTGTGCAACAGTTAGATTTCGTGTGGAGGCTATATATACCCCTCCACCCTCCTCTCCATCTACGAGAGAGCCATCAGAACGTGCCTACACTTCCAGCATTCATTTTCTGAGAGGGAACCACCTACTCATCTATTGAGACCAAGACATGCCAATCCAACCACAAGAATCTTGATGTCTGGCCTTCCCCAAGTTGCTTTCCACTCAAATCATCTTTCCACCATAGCCAAATCTGTGAGGGAGAGTTGAGTGTTGGGGAGACTATCATTTGAAGCACAAGAGCAAGGATTTCATCATCAACACACCATCTATTACCTTTTGGAGAGTGGTGTCTCCTAGATTGGTTAGGTGTCACTTGGGAGCCTCCGTCAAGATTGTGGAGTTGAACCAACACTACAAAAAAAGGACACATCCATGACATTTTGGGCCAAATGAAATTTTTTTCTGTCATGCTTATGACACTTCTATGACGATAATTGTGACAAAACCCGGTATCATCATAGATGTGGTGGGATCCTACTTCTATGACAAAAAATCATGACACAAAATGGGCTTTTCGTCTTGGGAGGGCCGGAGACGCAGCTGCATGACATTCTTTGGGCCGTCCATGACAGAAAAAACCGTGGTAGAAGCGAGGGCGAGGAAAATATCAGGGGAGTTCCTGGTTACTGTGGGTGGTCGGGGGCCGAGCGATGCGTGTTTCTCTCAGACGACGCTGCTGTAAAAGTAGGTATTGCACTCTAACTAAACCCGAAAGCGAGGCGTTGGGCTCTAATCAACTCGAAGCGATTGCACCGCAGTTACCCGTTATCGAACCCGAGCGATCGAAAGCGATCCCTTGCCGTTAATCAACTCGAAAGTGATTCCTTCGCTACTGCTGCTAAATGAAGCCGATCGAACCTGCTGCCTCTTGATTAACAGTGAGCGTTGTTGGGGGTTTGGATGAAAGTTCCCGGTGGGGGTTGGATGAACATGAACCCGTGGTAGTAGAGGTCGTCGCCGTTGGATGAACATGACCCCGGTCGATTGAGCCGGTGGATGAATAGGACCCCATGGAGGGCTGGATGAACAGGACCCCGTGGAGGGCTAGATGAAGAGGACCCCGTGGAGGGCTGGTTGAACAGTAGCCGGTGGAGGGATGGATGAACAGTAGCCCGTGGAGGGGTGGTTGAACAGGACCCCGTGGAGAGGGCTGGTTGAACAGTAGCCGGTGGAGGAGCGGTGGAGGCTGGATGAAGAGGAGCCCGTGGATGAACAGTCGCAGGTGGAAGCTGGAGGAGGTCGACGGTGGATGAACAGTAGCCCATGGAGGCTGGAGGAGGTCGGCGGTGGAGATGAACAGTATCCCGTGGAGCCCCGTTTTGCGGTACGCCACACCCCTCTCGATGAACAGGACCCCCGTTTCGACCGTAGCGCTCCAACACAAGTCCGTTTCTGGTTTTGCGGTACGCCACACCCCTCCCGATCAAAAGGACCCCGTTTCGACCGTAGGAGGTCCGTTTCCTCTATTTTGCGGTACACCAGACCCCTCCTATTGAACAGGATCCTGTTTCGACCATGGCCGGTCGAACACAAGGTCGTTTCCTCCGTTCTGCGGTACGCGAGGCCATGTTTCCATCGACTATTCCATCGAAGCTGGTTGGCTCCCGATGAACAGCACGCGTTCCGTTGCCTCCCGATGAACACGACACATTTCGTTGCCTCCCCATGAACACGATGACGACGCAGTTTATCCGTTCCGACCCAGCCATGTACACGAGCCCTGGCCGTACGTATGCGCGAGTAGGCGTTCGAGACCCCACCCGTATGTACGTATGTGGCCGTATTTACTTTTTTGCACCCTGGCCGCTGTACGTACGTGTACATGCTACGTGTGCGCCTCTACTACGACACGTTCCCTTCCTTACACGGCCACGGTTCATCGCTGCAGCCTGCAGACAGACCAATCATATGTTGTACACGTTTGCGACCAGAATGACAACGCTACTATGCTTCGACCAGGTGGGTCCCGACTGTTAGGCACTTCCTTGCGTGCGAATATGTAGCTGGTGGGTCCCAGCAGTCAGGGGGCGAATCAATTTTTTCCTGTAATATGGACGCACTTCCTTGCGTGCGAAGATGTAGTTGGTGGGTCCCAGCAGTCAGGGGGGAAACTTTTTTTCGTGAAATATGGTGGCCCGTCTAGTGGGTCCCTACTGTCAGGTGGAGGAATAATTATTTTGCGCGTAATAAGGAGGCACTTCCTTGTTGCGGCCATGTACCCAGCTGTCAGCCTCTCCACATACAGTACTCTTCTGATGGAAGTCATTTGTTGACCACATTGACCATGCCGCACCGAGAGCACCAGGGCGGTGGACGATGGCGAGGCCTAGAAAGGGGACGACAAGGAGCCGGGAAGACGCGGCAGTGGATGCCCACGCGGAGGGGAGTACATGGGTTGACTGCTTCGGTTGCGGTGTGAGGCTGCCGTCGCCGGAGAATAACAGGAGGTGTGGGTGAGTATAGAGGGATGGCATGGCCATCGCTGGCAGCACAACCAGACACGGGAGGCAGGAGCAAGCGGCATGGCCGACGCTTGTTTGGGTGGCTGGAGCAAGAAGACCAGAGGTTGAAGAAGCACTACGGCCGTTGGATGGACATCGTAAGGGCACTCGAGCTAGAATCGTTCATATTGACTAAGTTGACAAAGCCCTCCGTCCCCGTCATCTTAGTAGGCCCACAAGTCAGCCTCCCACTATGCTGGGTCCTAGCTAGCAGGGGGTATTCATTTTTTGTGCGTAATAAGGAGGAACTTCCTTGCGTGCAAAGATATAGCTGGTGAGTCCGACCTGTCAGCGGGGGAACATTTTTTTCACAAAATACAGAGGCCCTTCCAGTGGGTCCCGGCTGTTAGGTGGAGGAATCATTATTTTGCGCGTAATAAGGAGGCATTTCCTTGCGTGCGGCCGTGGACCCAGCTATTAGCCTCTCCACTTACTGTCCATTCCGATGCATGTTGTTTGTTGACCACGTTGACCACGCTGTGCCGAGAGCACCAGGGCGGTGGACGACGGCGTGGCCTAGGAAGGTAACGACACAGATCCAGGGAAGACTGGACAGTTGTTTCCCACGCGGAGGGGAGTACGAGGGTTTACTAGTTCGTCTGCCATCGCAGAAGAATAACAACAGGTGTGTGTGAGTAGAGGGATGGCTAGGCCAACAATGGGAGAACGATGGGGCGGTGAGGCTCAAGGCAAAGATAGCCGTCAGCGGAGGAGGGAGCAGCGGTCCCGCCGCACTTGTTTGAGCGGGCCGAGCAGAAGAGCAGAGATTGAAGAAGACGATGGCCGTTGGATGGACATCCAACAAATAACGCTCTCGTCGTTGACTAAGTTGACACGGTGTTGCGTAAAGGCCAACCTTTTTAGGAAAGCATACGCGTAAACCTGTAGTAGGTGCACAAGTCAGCCTCAAATCTGTGGAAAACAGCATACAACCCATCTGCCATTATTTCTAATAATTTACATCCCATTTGCCAATTCTTAAGAATTTTTTTGGAGCCCATCTTGTTTTTGTTAGCATTACACCCCATATTGTGGCCACGGTTAAAAATTATACGAAATTTTGCATATTTCGGTGCGGTCAACTGTTTTTAATCCTGAAATATCGAGTCACATTCAAACTATTTTGAAAAATAATTTATATAAATATAAAATCCAAATAATTGTCCACGCACAAAAATCAATGGAATTTAAAATCTTGTAATGAAAAAAATTGAAACTAATTCCCGGTTTGATGTGTTTTAAAAATGTACAGCCCATTTCTGGGCAAACCGAATGAAACTCTCCTCATCTTGAAAGATTTGCAGCCCAGCAGGGCTGATAAAGCACATAGGCCTCGTTTGGGTTTTTGTTTTTGAAAAATAGAACTGGGCTAGCCATTTTCAGCAAGAAAAAAACACAACTGGGCTCATGATGTGGTAAAGATAAATAAAACCTCGGCTAGATGGGCCCACGGCCCGCACAGCCCCGTTGTTACCCTGATCTGTCGCTAAAACTAGTATAAATAACAACTGCTTGTTCCTAAAAAAGTAAATAACAACTGTGTGACCTGCTGGGTCCCTCGCGTCAGCCGCTCGTTGTGTAATTCTCTCGTTTATTAACTACGTTGACAATGACGTGAGCCCCAGATGTCCAACCATCAGGAGGAACCATTTTTTGGGCTTGTAATAACAAGGCACTTGTTTGCGTACTGCCATGACGCTGGTGGGTCCCTACTGTCATCCTCTCCACGTACAGTCATCTCCTTGTTCCTCTCGGTTATTGATGATGTTGACGACGCAAGAGGGCGGCGCATCGAGCACGGCAAGCGAACCAAGGCCGAGTACGACAACGAGAACTCGGACGGACCAAACAGGAACTGTGGAATATGCGCCGGCCCAGTCGCAGGCGGAGGGGAGTACGAGGGTTGACTGGTTCGGGTGCCGGTGCGTGTTGGGGCTGACGTCGCCGGAGAATAACGGGATGTGTGGGGGAATAGAGGGAGGGCTGTCCAACATTGGAGGGTATGGTAGGGTGACGGAGGAGCAGGCGGAGCCGACAGGGTGGTTTGGTTTGGGCGGCTGGAGCACGACAGATGTTGGATGTCAATCCAACGGCTGGTAGGCAGAATCATTTGTTGACTAGCTAGTAAGTTGACACCACCTTGGATAGGCTATTTCCTCGTGGGTCCCAAATGTCAGAATCCAAATCTTTCACGGTCATGCAGCCTTTCCTATGAAAATTTATAGCCCATTTGGTGTGCTAGTTTGAAATAAGTTTGTGGGTGCTGGTGGGGGCTAATCACTTGGCTTCTATAATGCACAGTGAGCTCAAGCAGCCGCGAGAGTGATGTTATTTCCCTTGGTTGGGATTTGTTACAATATTTCACTCTAAATTAAACGAATGGCAAGCCATTTTCCTTATTTCAAAGAAAATATGACAGTCATAGCCGAGTTGAGAAGGGCAAGAACATCTAAGTCCAGCTTACAAACTGTACAAAAGCACGAGGGTTAATTGTTCATTAGGTTTAGACAAAACCCAGGTTGAAAAGGGCAACAACATCTAACTCCAGCACTATTTTCGGCAGTCACAGTCAAATGGATCGATCAGGTCCATGGAATGAACATCCTGGGTCATAAAATATACTGGATTATGACCACAATATGTTCTAAATAGAAGCCCGACACATTCAGAAGCTCTTTTGCCCACCTGAAACTCCTTTTTTTCTCTTTGACATACCCATCCGTCAAAACCATGTTGCTGATAAACTTAAGCCTGATGGACAATAGTAAGCTCGCATTCAGTAGGAAGAATGTGACAAATCTAGTGTTTGCATGGTTGGCTACATATCGTTCTAGCGTTATTGTCTTCAATCGAATGTCATGACAAATGACAAAATCCCGGTGCTTACGAATCCACCGATTGGTTATAACTTTCTTACCCCGTCCTGTTGCCTAAATAGACATGAAGATTGAAAATAGTTAAGGTCTAAAAAAAGAGTGTGGAACGAGCAACAACTGAACGGTTAATTCTAGTACACTATATGTGGGCTTCCAATGTGCGTGAAATTATCGCCTTTATATACAACTTCTCCAGACATGGAAAGCATTGCAGCAAGCCAATAATCTTGTTCAGATCAAAACTATTCATTTGGATATACAAGATCTTGACAGAATCCAGTACCATTGATAGGCTATCCATGGAGAAACACTTCATTGAGCATAGAACATAATATTAGTACAAAATGTGTACTCCGAGATGATATATAACTTATGCGCAGCAATTTAAAATGCAGCTTATGGTTACAAGTGTAGATGATAATATAAAGTACCTGAAGAACTGTGGAGCTAAACAACATATTGAAATGAGCACAAAGATCATGTATTACACCCAAGGTCTCCAGTTTAGGCGCAGAGAGGACAGTTATTTGCGACGGTGAATAACTAGAATCAAGGATCAACCTTTGAAGTGAAGGGGCATCTTGGATGATGAGCTGCCTTTTGTCAAAATAAATTCCAATTCTTACAAGGTTAGGCAACTTTATTTGGAGACAAACGATTCTAACTGTGAAAACAAGCACCAAGCACTCTGTAATGTGGCAACTGGAGTGGATGATGTTGTGCAATGAGGCCTCCGATATACGAACCTGCACAAGTGAAAGTTTCTTGAGGAATGGGATTCGAAGGTTTAGTACCAGATTGTCTGGTAGGTAGCACATCACAAAGGTGGCGGTGTGGAGAGAGGAGGAAAACCGCGAGATGGACATCAGTGCTAAGGGCACAGGTAGATGGTGTTCGGTATCTGGTAGGTGATTTCCATGGGAATATTAGAACTCAAGTAGCTGTAGTTCTGTGAATTCAGGGGATTTCAGCCAGGCGTCCACTGTGCAGGGCAGGGTATGCTTGCTCAGGTAGCATGACGGGATGCAGAGGCTTTGAACGGAGCCCTGGTGGGAGGAGATGATGGCTCTCAGGATTTCAAAATCATTGAAGAGAGATAGCTGACGATAGTCGAGATTAAGGGGCACGACGCGCCATAGAGGGCACCACTGAATTGAGAGGACTTGGGTGCGGCAGCAATCTCTGGGGGGAGAAGCGAGATGATCTCCCCAAGGACGGCGTCCGGGAGATCACTGATGAGGTCCACCCGAGATTCTACGGGTTCCTGGGATCCGGTGGGGGCGGGGTCTCGCCGCTTCCCCCCGCGCTGCCGGGTGCAGGATCTACAACAGGCGTCACCGCTGGAGGGAGCCTCATCTTCTTGGGGCTGGGGTTAGCCGACTCCATTTTCCTCGAGGGCGTCACATCGTGCTCACAGATTTGAATAGACTAACGAATAACGAGCCTAGTTGTAGTGTGAGTGAAGAAGAAGGGGAGCTGGGGTTTTCTGTAGTAGTGAGGAAGAAGGGGAGCTGGGGTGTTCTGTAGGAGTGAGGTGAGGAATTTGGGGGTACGAGTGGAGCGAGCTGACGTGAGGTGGGTGGGAGTGAGGAGGAAGAAGAGCACCTGTGTTTTTGGGGGCGGTGTCTTTGGGTGTGGGTAGCGCCTCTCATTAAGTAAATATATGGGCTTTTTAATTGATTTTATTATTTACTAGGGTGGATGGGCTATTTTGTCTTGGGACCAGAGAAACAATTACTACTAGTACAGTGGAGACACTCTACAGCTACTAGAAAAACAATTACTACTAGTACAGTGGATACACTACCGCTTCTCGCTCCTCCTAGGTCATCAAACGTCTCCCTCTATTGAATGTCGCTTTACTTTTGTTCACCGACATGCGGGCCATACGCTGCTGGCCCAAATGCCATCCACCAAATTAGAAGGCAGTATGCAGCGGAGAGTCACCTCGGTCAGAAGGCGTGGCGATGTCGAGCCGTCGTATCACAAAACCCCACCTGCCCGCAGTCTAAGTTTGACGGACGATGCAACCATCATTTCACTCTTCGCCGAATCCCCTTCTCCCTCACCATCTTCAAGAAAGCCGACACTACATCTGCCACTGTTCTTCTCTCCCAACGAAGGGAAGGTAAGCAGATCCGTGATATTGGTATATTTTCGTTCAGAGAAAAAAAAAGAACTTTTGCAAAGCAGTAACCGATCCTCACTCTCTTTTTTGTTTCATTGTCATTGCGATTGTGTTTTCCTTTTGGTAGTCTCCTAGTATTCGCTGGGTTCATGATGGACCAAGGAGAACCAGGCAAAGATCTGCCGATATTGGAGCAGACGCGGAGGCTGATCCCCACGAGATGTAGAGCTCCAAGAAGATGGAGGCAGCCACCGAGCCGACCCCAAATACGCTCACGGCCACTACTGAGATGGTCAACGCCCCGTTTGAGGTTACAGCCCCCGTGGTACTGCAGGAGCAGTTTTCCCCCTTCGAGGATGTGTCCCCCCCCCCCCCCGTGCTGAGCTGCCCAAGGTGATTTTCTTCTTTACCAATCTCGATTGTGGTTTTTCATCTAAGTGTGTGGTAATGAATAATGCAAAATTTTATTAGCTTCGATGCCATGCTATACATAGTGGTTTAAATAACTTGTGTTTCTTATACTGGAAACTAATTCAGAATTTGTTTCTGTTTTAGTTAGAGCCCTGATGCAGACAAGGATTGTGTGGTTGTACATGTCACTCGCTATGAGGCGGATGACCTGAATATACGCACTGGGAAAACAGAGTTCTTAGGCTGTTGGATCCTAGAAGCCATTTGCGCTTATACCGATTTCGAGTTGTATTCCAGCCTCACTGTTGTCAGGCGTGTTGTCCAGGGTGTACTGAAGCACAAGAAGTGCAAAGCTACTCCTTCGCTTGTGACGATATCGTTTCTTGTCAAGCTTACGCAGGAAGATGACGTGACATGCCTCCACAAACAAGTTTATGAGTGGCAAGGCCACAAGGTTATCTTCATGAAGGTTCACAGGATTGAGCTGCTGCCGGACGTCCTTGATGATGTTCATGGCAAGGTCCGTCTTGTGTGCAGCCCAAATTAGATCGAGGCATGAAATAGTTGCCCCATCTAGTGTTTAATACTAGTTTGGATTGTGCCTACTTATCCAAACCTTGCCTATTATCGAGCCCTCTAGGGCTAGTACTCTATTTGAATCCATCTATGGGAACTGTTGCTACTTTTGTGTGCCCGTGAATCATGTGAGAACCATTGTAATTGTTGCCAAAATAGATGCGTCCTCACTAGTTTTTCATGAATATGTCATGGTAAGACATAAGTTGTCACGATTTATCATATAAGCAGTGTGTGTTTCATGAAATGGAGTACTCGTTCGAGAACTGTGCGCCCACATATACGTAAGTACTTGTAAATACTGTCGGTGCTACCCCACTTGTAAGCAGTTGTGCAAAACACGGCACATTGGCTCAGCTCTCTTCAATACTAGGCTATCAACCAGCTAACAATCAATAATCTTCTATCTGACATATAAGCAACTGCGTATCTTGTTACAGTGGTTCATGCATTTAACTGAGGCCACAATGTAAATCCCAAACGTTCAAACGCTAGTCCAGCGTTCATGTGGAACACTCACATTAAACTCGGCTTCATAAAAACTTTAAAAGCATAAGTTAAGCAATTTTATACATCTTGGTGATTCATAGAACATAACAAACATATACTAGTTCACAGCAAAAGACAAAGTTGTGAGAAGGTTTACTGTCGGGGCAGGCCGATCTGGCCCACGAACACCTATGGGACCGGCGGACCGAGCCCCTTTCGGTTCGGCGGGGAGCGGAGGTCGCACGAAGAGCAGATCGAGGCGGTTAATACGAGAGGTTTACCCAGCTTGAGCTCTCCGGAGAGAAAACACTCCCACCGCTGCATGTCTAGGTGTATTATGCGTTCTTGCTCAAAAGGCTGAGTGCTACAAGACACACGAAATGCTAGCGAGACTCAATGGTGGAACTGACCGACCCTCTCTACGTTGCGCATGGGCCTCCTTTTGTATGCTCAAGGGGTCTCCGACAGGTAGCAACGTAGACAAGGGTACAAGTGGAAATGGAGTGGTTGGTACACCTACTTGTACAGTGTACAGTGTACAGTGCATCATACCTAACCCTGACGGCAGGGGACAAAGGCATTAAATGCCCGTCTAGTCGCCCTAACAGTGCAAACAGGGACCGTCAGGGACGCCACCGTTCGCCACGATGGCAAACTTGTCACGCCGCTTGCCACCTCGCACGCTGGCTGCACAACCTCTCGCCACGCGCTACCGGAAAGGCCCTGTATGCGACACGTTAGTGGATGTCTTTGGAGCGTAGAGTGCAGTGGTGGCCTGCCGCGGCAAGCGCCTTGCCGCGGTTGTTGTCTTGTCGCGTCCGGAAGCTTGTCGCTCACCGGGCCTTCCCGGCAAGCTCCTCTTGCCGGGGCCTTGTCTTCTAGGTGCCTTGGGTGGCCTTCCCGGCAAGCTCCTCTTGCCGGGGCCTTGTCTCCTTGTCTTAAATACTTTGTTCTTGAATGGCTCCAAAGGAACCACGGAGGACCTTGGCGGTCACCCGGTAAGCTTTGCCGCGGAGGGATGCAACTGCCCGTGCACAAGTTCGGGATACCAGGGTACCCCTACTCTAGTACACCGACAGGAGCCCCCAGGCCTGGGCCACACACGGTGCCGAGCGCTGTTGGGCCAGGCCCATAACAGGGCACGGGCACGCTGCCCGGGTCACACCATAACTCACCCGGACCCACCACGCCCATTTAACGGCACGCATCGAACGTGGCGTCGTGCGAGAGATCGTGGGTGAGATCGTGGGGTTCTTTATTCGAATAACGGAACGCCCGCCTCCCTCTTTATAAGCAGGGAAACAGGGAAGGTCGCTCACCTTGCCGATTCTTGCTGTCCAATCTCGAGAAAACCACCGCTGCTCCCCCCTTCTCCTCAAGGCTGAAGAGAGCGGCGCTCCGCCCCCCATCGCCATCAGCATCATCAACGCCGTCGACCTCCTCCACCGCCTCCGCCATGGGCCCGAAAGCCGATAAGGGGAAGGCCGTGAAGTCGGCCGAGGCGCAGCGGCTTGCGGCACTGCGGAAGGAGCGGGCCATCTTCCCCTCACCGCGAGGGAGCCGAGGAGAACTACTACCTCTTCGTCGACGGAGACGCGAGCGCATCCGCGCACGAAGGTACTTCCCCGCCATCGCTTCGTAATTGGCCCGACCGGGTATCCTTCTTCGCGCTCTTCTTCTATCGGGCTCTGCCCGCTTTCTCTCAATTCTTCGTGACATCATGAACACCTACGGGTTTCGCCTCCTTGATTTCACCCCAACGCTGTTCTGACCATGGCAGTTTTCGCACATCTCTGCGAAAACTTTGTCGGAGTCCACCCAAATGTAGCCCTTTTCCGCCACTTCTTTTTACCCCGAGTTGAGAGAGGGGAGCCCCTTGCCGGAGGAATTGCTTGGATCTCGAGAGTCGGCAAGAAGGAAGCCTATCTGGAGGGAGAGCTCTGTAGCAAATGGGAGGAATGGAGGGCAGATTGGTGCTGGATTGTAGAGGAGAACCCGCAACCATTTACCGCCCAGCGCCAAACCCCAGTAGTGCGCGGCAACGATTGGAGCAATCTGGCCCCAGAAGACGCTAGGCTGAAGATCGCAGTCACTCGAATCCTTCGCCTCAGACTTGCCGAACTCACCGTAGGCACTGTTATGGCAGACTTTCTTCGCCGCCAGACGCTTCCCTTGCGGAGAGGGGGAGACCTGCCTGGGAATTTCAAAACGCAGCAGATATCATGAGGCTGCGCCCAAGCCTCAACTTCAACTTCACCGTCTTGGAGCTTGACGCGATGCTCTTAGAGCTGTTCAAGCCCGATCCTGATCATCCAGAGATGTTTAGGTTGCCGAGGGCGTCGTTCATTGTGCAACAATTCCGCGCTTGACCGCATCCGCGGTAATGATGCCGTCGTGCGACTCACATGGAATTGTCCCAACTTGGCAAGAGCTGGCAGATGACGTCGTGCGGCAGTTTTTTGACAATCTGGTGGAAATGCCGGTCCGCCCCGATGAGCAGAGGGGCCTCACCCGCGACACCACCGATGATGAGATGCAGCGCATCGCCACCAGGCTGGAAGAGGCGGCAGCAGCCGCCGTCGCGGGCGAGTTTGGCTTCAGCAGAGGCAGCGAGCCTTGTCGAGCGAAAGGAGTTTGCCGGCGAGGAAGAGCTTGCCGAGCCTGAAGCCGAGTCGAGCGAGCCCGCCGAGGGCGCATCCTTCCCACCTCCAAGTAGCTTGCCGCGAGCGGAGCCCCCGGCTCCACCAAGAAGGCGTCTTCGGAAGGCCGGCGACGTGGCGGGGCGGCAGGCAGACCAACAACAGCCAGCGCTGACGCCTGGCTCAACGCGGCAAGCACTGCATTGCCGCGGGAGCACCTCACGCCGCTGCGGCAACTGGAGCGGGGCCTTCGCAGACCACCAGTTCCGCTCCCGCCAAGCGTCCAAGGGAACCCACTCCTCCGCCTCGTCGTACTGGAGGTGGGCCAGAATTTGACCTCTCCGCGCTCAGCTCCGACGAGGAAGAAGAAGAGTAAGATTCCTTGCTGTACTTGTAATTCTTTGATTTGTTGCTTTGTCTTGTATCTGATTTGCTTCATTCTGAACCCAATCTTTTTCAGGACGCTGGCCCAGAGAATGTCGAAGAGGGCCAAGACCCCGGTGATCGTCGTTGAGGACGAACCCACTGCGACAGCAGGAGGCGCGTCCGAGACCACCCTGCCGGATGCGGCAACTCTTCTTCAAAGCAGCCCCCAGCGCAGCCCCCAGCGTAAGTATATGGTCTACTTCTTGTTGTTCGGCGTGCGTGGGTGCTCTTTCTTTGCCGATATCTCGATCGTTGATTTGTGTAGGAGAAGAGCAGCCTCCTTCTGGTTCGACTACGCCGCCAAGGGTCGATTCCCCGGCAAGGGAGCGTTCTCCGGCAAGGGAGACTTCTCCGGCAAGGGGCAGTTCTCCGGCAAGGGACGGCACCAGCGATCCCTTGGCGGCGGAGGCCATGACCGCAGACCCCGGCACAGGTAATCTTCTTGCCTGAGAACTTTCCTTGTGTTCTTCTTCTTCTGATTTTCTTTTTAAATATTTGCTTGAGTTTCTTCATCCATCCACCACAGAACCAATGGAGACCGAGGTCGCCGGCGAGGAGGACGTGCGCGACGACACTGATGAAGCCGCCGCCATGGAAGAAGGAGCCGGCGCTGACGAGCCCGCCGGCGAAGAGGTCAGCTGGTTGCCGCCGCAGAAGCCGGGCGAGGGTCTGGCGATCGTGACCGACGACCGAGGTCACAGGAACGCCAGCGCCACGCCGACCGCCAATCCCTCCGCCGCTGCCGCAGCTGTCGAGTTCGAGGAGCCCCAGCCCAGCGCCTACTTGAAGGCGGCGATGGCGTCTTCATCAAGCTCCCATGGGAGTCGAGCCTGTGGCGCCGGCGAAGGAGAATCTTCGATGAAGAGCTGCTCGCCTCATTGGATCGACGCTAGTCGACACGCCAAGCAGCAGCGTGGCGAGCCCGAGGAGGAGCAAGCTGCGGAGGGCTGTCGCCTACCGCGCCCGACAAGCCAAACTGGAATCCCGGAGGCGCTTTTGCTGGCGGAGCAGACATCAAGAAAGCAGCGGAGGAGCTCCGGGGTCAAGAATCAGAAGCTCTCCGTCCTCGGCAGAGGAACGGGAGCAACTCGCCGAGGAGCGCAAGGCCTTCATCCTCGAGAAGGCTGGCCGAGGAGGAACAGCGCTTGCCGCCCGAGAAGCTGTTTATGCAGAAGGTGAGTTGGCGCAGCGGAAGGTTAACCTTGACAGCCACGAGGAGGATCTTGCCATGCGCGAGCAAACATTTGGTGGGGCTCTCAAGGAAGCAAAGGATGCTGCCGCAGCTGCCGAGGCCGCCAAGAAGGAGCTGGAGACGAAGGTGGCGCAGTTGGAGGCCAGTCTCAAGGAGAGCGGCGAAGAGCTTGCTGCACTCAAGCACGAAGCGCCAGAAGGACGCCTACACTCTTGGCGAGCTGCAGGGCCGTCTCGCCGAGAGGAGCAAGGAGCTCAGCGCCGCCAAGGACTCCAATGCAGATCTTGAGTTGAAGCTAACTACTTTGACTCAGACGCTGGACGGCGCCAAGGAGCAGGAGGTGTCCTTGAAGGAGAAGATCAAGGCCGACGAAATGCTGCTGGCGAGTGTTGATGCCGCCCAGAACGCCTTGAGGGAGAATGTGGAGCACTGGACCGAGGGTCTCGTGGATACTGCTGCAGCCATCAACAGGGAGCTGATGGAGCTGGGGATGGTGGATCTTGGATATTCCTCCGACGAGCATCTCCAACCCAGCGCCAAGCTCAGCTTGTTCTTCAAGGGCGTGGTGACGGCCCTCCAGCGACTCCGGGAAGAAGTCCCAAAACAGCTGGCCGAGGAGTCGCGCCAGATCTGCGCGGGAGCTCTCCAAAAGGTGCTGATGAAGGTGGCCTTCCGCAATCCAGGCCTTAACCTCACCAACGTCCTCAAGTCCCCGCCACGGATGTCGATGTGGAGGCGCTCAAGACCCTTGTCGCACCCATCGTGGACAGGGTGAGCGGAATCAAGAGGGTTGAGGGCGATCGCGTAGATTAGGCCACCCGTTTTCTCTTTCTCTTGCCGCTGCTAGTCATGTCATAGGAGCAATCCATTAGAGCCGCGGCAAGCTATCTTGTAATATAACTCTAGTTTGGGTATCAATTGCTATTTCCTTTACTTGATTCCTTCCTTTGTATGTTTTTGCCCTACGCTTTTTGGGGAACTTGTCGGCGCGGGCACCTGAGCCATGGCCGAGTGCGGACGTCGGCGCCAGCCTTTGGCGGTGCCGCTTCCGACAAGCAACCTTGTCGCAACTAGTCGCAGCTCACTTAAGTTGTTGAGCGGACTCGAAACAAAGTAAGGGCGCAACTAGCTACGAGTTGGTTCCTCTGCGCACATGTTTTCCATACAAGGTACGGTCGTTCAAGGAAGATAACTTAAATTTTTTAAAACTGATTGCTCAAACTTTGGCAACTTAGCTTTTCTGTCGTTTGCTTCCCGGTAAGGCTAGACTTCCTTGAGCGACGCTTGGTCCACATCATTATCTTCTCCTTCCCCCCGACAAACTTGTGTGCAAGGGAACCTTCCTTTCTTTGAGAAAGAGAAAGAAGAGAAAATAAAGATATGGAGCCTTATGGCTCGTTGTTACTTACCAGGGGTAGGTGCTGCACAAAGTGTCAGATAACGCATGCAAATAGAAGTAAAAAGCATGAAATTGACAAGATGTGCGAAGCACGCTAGCTTTACTCATGCACGGGTCTCTGCGCTTGCTTTGTACAAAGGATTACATGCAACAATGGCAAGACTTGTACAAAAGGTGGTTGTCAAACAGGTTCCGCAACCGCGCCTCACGGGTAAAACTTACGAAGATGTGAATGTTCCAGAGTTGCTCACCGGAATGCATCTTCGGTCTCAAGGCGGACAGCGCCAGGCCTAGTGACTCGTTTCACCCGGTAAGGGCCTTCCCACTTTGGCGTCAACTTGTTGGAATTCTTGGCGGACTGAACTCGCCGAAGAACAAGGTCGCCTTCCTCGAGACTTCTGGCATTGACTTTGCGGCTATGGTAGCGGCGCAAAGCTTGCTGGTACCGAGCAGCTCAGACAAGCAGCTCAAGACGATCCTCCTCAAGGAGCAGCGTCATCTTGTCGCAGATGCTCTTGCTCAAGCTCATCATAAGTGAGCACTCGAGGCGATCCAGATACGAGTTCCGTGGGGAGAACTGCCTCTGCTCCATAGACTAGAGCGAAAGGTGTCTCGCCGATGGCTCGATTTGGCGTCGTCTGATCGACCAAGAACCACCGCAGCTCCTCAATCCAGCTTTCTTCCGCACTTGTGCAGCTTCGTCGAAAGTTCTGGTCTTGAGCCCGCGCAACACTTCAGCATTTGCCCTCTCCGCTTGACCGCTGCTTCTCGGATGAGCAATGTAAGCAAAAGCAGACCTTGGCGCCAAGATCTTGGACGTCTTGCATGAAGGTGCGGTTTCGTGAATTGTGTGCCGTTGTCGGTGATGATCCTGTTAGGGATTCCAAACGGCAAACAATCGACCAAGAACTTGAGTCTTGTTGTCGTCACCTTCCTCATCGCTTCCACTTCCGCCACTTTGTGAACTTGTCGATTGCAACGTAAAAGTACTCAAAGCCCCGACAGCTTCGGGAAAGGGGCCGAGGATGTCGAGCCCCGCATCAAAATGGCCAGGATAAAGGGATTGTCTGGAGAGCTTGAGCTGGCTGGTGTATCTGCTTGGAATGGAACTGGCACGCTTCACACTTGGTTACTTGTGCAGTTGCATCCTGGAGGGCTGTCGGCCAGAAGAAACCTTGCCGGAATGCTTTTCCGGCAAGTGCTCTGGCGCCAATGTGGTGACCACATATGCCTCCATGTATCTCTGCCAACAGCTTTTGTCCGTCTTCCCGGTGAATACACTTCAATTTCACACCGTTGAGTCTTCTTACATGCAGTGTGCTATCGACAAACTGGTACATACTTGACTGCCGGGCTACTCTTTCCGCTTCTTCTTGATCTTCGGGAAGTTCTCCTGTCTGAAGGAAATGGACAATCTGCTGTGCCCATGCTGGAGCTTGCGGCTCGTCAACAAGGACTAAAGGCACATCCGCTTCTACGGCGAGAACCTGCGGCTCAGCCGGAGCTTGACGTTCCCCGACAAGCTTGCCGGAGCAAAACTTGTCGGGGGCGTCTGCTTCAAGAAACAAACCCTGGGGCTTGTCGGAGTAGATCGCCTCAAAGATCAAGCAGTGTCGATCTTGGGGACCTTCTTGGCGGCGGCTTCGGAAGCTCACGGAAAATAGTCACCAGAGATCAACTTCCTCTTCTTGCTCTGTCCAGTTGATGGTGTTACAGACGGTTGAGTCAGCTTGAGCACAAAAATCCCTGGTTCCACAGGTAACTTAAGTGCGGCGACTTTGACAAAGCCATCGGCAATGTCGTTCGAGCTCTTGGAATATATTCCATCTCAGAGGCCGTCAAAGTGCTCTTCTAGCTTTCTCACTTCATCAACATAAGCTTCCATCAATGGACTCGATAATTCTTGTTCACTTGGCGGATGACAAGCTGTGAGTCACCCCGACAATGAGCTTCTTGATCCCAAGGTCTCATCATGATCTCGAGACCGCAAGCAAACCTTCATACTGCGGTATTGTTTGTTGCTTGCTCCTTGGGAAAGTGCATCTGGACCACGACTTGAGGTGCCCTCCGGTGGGTGCAACAAGTAGCACGCCCATTCAAATACTTTGCAGCGAGAAGGCACCATCAAAGTACATCAGCCACTCTTTGCTTGTTTCCTTGACGGGGATGCTCGTTTCTGGAATTTCTTCATCTGGTGTTGGCGTCCATTCTGCTATGAACTCCGCCAATGCTCTACTTTGGATAGTGGAAGTGCTCTCAAACTTGAGGCCAAAGCTTGAAAGTTCCAGTGCCCACTCGACAATCCTGCCTGTTGCCTCTGGATTTTGCAGTATCCTCTTCAGCGGAAAGCGAGTGAAGACTGTGATCTAGTGAGCAAGGAAGTAAAGCCCCAGCTTTCTCGAGGCCATGAGGAGGCCGAAAAGCAATTTCTGCACACCAGAGTACCTTGACCTAGCCCCTGCAGAAGGGAACTGACAAAGTAAACCGGGCGCTGCACCATTCTTTTCTGCATCTTCTCATGTGTCTCAAGCAGATCCATCCTTGTCGGGACCAGAGCTTGCCGGTGAAGCCCTCTGCTTGTCGCTGGATGCATCTGCCATGGTTGCTAGCTCATCATCCGCCTCCCTCTCCGCTACTAACGCAGCACTAACCACTTGATTGGTTGCCGCTATATATAGCAGCAACTTCTCTTGTGGCCTAGGTGCGACAAGTGTTGGAGTGGAGGACATGTATCTCTTCAAGTCCTGCAGCGCAGCCTCCGCTTCCGGAGTCCATTGCATCGGACCTGCCTTTTTCAAAACTTTGAAAAATGGCAGGGCGCGCTCAGCAGACCTAGAGATAAACCTGCTGAGAGCAGCTACGCAACCGGCAAGCCTTCGTACATCCTTGACGCGCTTTGGTGCTTCAATCTGCTCAATGGCCTTGATCTTGTCGGGATTGGCCTCAATTCCCCGCTGAGACACGAAGAACCCGAGAAGCTTGCCGGAAGGGACTCCAAACACACACTTCTCGTGGTTGAGCTTGAGGTTGATCTTGGCGCAGATTTGCAAAGGTTTCGTCTAAATCTTGAATCGAGTTTCCTTGTCCTTGCTTTTGACCACTATGTCATCCATGTAGGCTTCCACATTTACATGCATTTGCGGCTCAAAAGCGTCATGAACTACTCTTGCAGATGTTGAACCAGCATTCTTTAACCCGAAGGGCATCCGTACAAAACAGTATGTGCCACATGGGGTGATGAATGCGGTCTTCTCCTCATCTTCTTCAGCCATGAAGATCTGATGATATCCACGTAGGATGGAGCACTCCTCTGACAAGGCCTGCTGCTTCCAGTTTCTTGATTTCTTCTGCGATGAACTCTTGGCGCTCCATTGCTTGCTTCCTGACTTTCTGCTTGACGGGCCGCGCATGAGGACAAACGGCAAGATGGTGCTCAATTACTTTCCTGGGAACACCGGGGATGTCAGACGGTCGCCATGCAAACACGTCGACGTTCGCCCGCAGGAAAGCAACGAGCGCGCTTTCCTATTTAGGGTCGAGAGAGGCACTGATGGTGAAGGTACCACCAGTGCCGTCCTCCTTGGCGGACACCTTCTTGGTCTCTGGTGGAGCTGCCATCGTCTTCTTACACTTGCCGGTGGAGCTCGATGGTGCGTCCTCGACGGTAGCGCAGCACTCCGAGGAGGTGCGCTTGCCGGAGTGGGCATCAGAGCTCTTGCCGGACTTGGTCTTCTTCTTCCCCCCGGGAGCTTCAGCGGCAAGTGGCTTGCAATCTGTTGCAGCTGCTGCTTCCCGGTAGATAAGAGGATCCTTCTTGTCGCCAGGGACAGAGATGACACTTATCGGGCCTGGCATCTTCAGCATGTTGTAGGCATAATGAGAGGCCGCCATGAACTTGGCAAGTGCTGGACGACCAAGTATTCCATTGTAAGGCAATGGAAAGTCAGCAACGTCAAAGGTGACCCTCTCAGTTCTGAAGTTCAACTCGCTGCCAAATGTCATTGGCAACGTGATCTTTCCCTTTGGCTTGCTCCTTCCCGAATTGATTCCTTGGAAAGTGCCGGTCTCTTCGAGCTCGCTATCAGGGATCTGGAGTTTCTGGAGCACCGCGGAGGAGATCAGATTCAAGCCGGCCCCGCCGTCCACTAACATCTTGGTGACTTTGAGGTTGCGGATAGTTGGTGAAACCAACATCGGCAAGCACCCGACCGCAGTTACACGATCGTGGTGGTCCTCAATATCAAAGATGATAGGCGTCTTTGGACCATTTCAGAGGCTGCGTGACTCGACGGATGGTTCTGCCGCATTGACTTCCCGCATCCACTGCTTGAGTTGGCGGTGTGAAGTATGCAGAGAAGCACCGCCGTCAACGCACAAGACCTCTGTGGCTTTCTAGAACTCCTGCTCATCGGCCTCGTCATCATCCATGTCTTCATCATCGTCGTCGTATTCATCCTTGTCGCGGCCGCGGGGAGGCCTGTCTCCTTGCCGCTGCTTGGCCTTGCCGCGGCGTCCTCCCCGCCGGACGTTTCTTGCTAGCTCCTCCGGCACCTTCCTGGCCTTCTCCTTGTCGCGTCGTTCAGATTCAGCCTTCTGCTGCTCGACAAGCTGCTCAACCTTCTTGCAGCTCACGAGGTCATGGCCCTTAGTGCGGTGGATCTTGCAAGATCGCTTGCCGGAGCTGGCCCCGCTTGTCGGCGACCGCCACAGACCGGCAAGGTGCCAGCGGCAACCTCCTTGCCGGAGCTACCAGCCTTGGCCTTCTTGGCGCCACCTCCGTTGCCGGACTGCTCAACAACTAGTACATCTTTGCCTTTCTTTTTCCTGTTGCCCCGCCGCCGGCTCTTCTTTGCCGGGACGGTCTCCTCACTATCAGATCCTCCTGTTTCAGTATTCTCTCCGGGGAGTCTCCTCCCTTCCTCAAAGACGCACACTTGTCGCCAGTATGATAGTTCATCGACATCCCCGATCTTGCACATCGCCATCTCCTCCCGCATCCCTACGGTTTCACACGCTCGATGAACGCTACCGATTACCGCGATGTGGTGGACATCCGGGATGTTGTGTCATACACGGCTGAATCTTTGAATATACTTGCTAGGGCTCTCCTTCCTTCCGGGCGGCAGATGAAGGTCGCTTTCTTGGCCATGGGGCTTGTGGCGCTGTAAAGGCGCCGACAAACTGATGGCATAGATCTGCCCAAGAGGATATGGAGTTGTCCGGCAAGTGCATGAGCCAGATCTCGACATTGGGCTTGAGCACCGCCGGGAAGTAGTTGGCAAGGATCTTGTCGTCTCGCCCGCAGCTTGCACCGCGATGGTGTAGATGCTGAGGAACTCCGACGGATGCGTCTTGCCGTCGTACTTCTCTGGTACGTCCGGCTTGAAATTCTTCTTGCTGGGCCACTGGACTTGCCGCAGCTCACGAGTGAACGCAGGGCAACCTACCGCGTACGCCAAATTGCCTGGTTCCTCTGGCGCATGCATGTCGACAGAGGGCCCAGCGCGCTTGTCGGATTGACGCCGCGCATCTCTTTGGCGCTCGATGTGAGTTTGAGCGTCTTCTTGTTGTCGTTCGTGAAGAACTTGGCGCTGATCGCGACGAGCTCGTGGATCCGATGACGCGGTGGAGTCGCTGTCGAGGTGGATCCGGCGAGTCGGTGATCTTGGCCTTCGGGGTGGAGAGTGCATGGTGGTTGCACCCCACCGGTCTCGTCGCCACCGGCTCGTGTTTGGCAGTCCTGCCGCGGCAGCGATGCACTCGGTTGCGGGGCGTCGCCGTTAAGCGAAGCCAATGAGACTCTGAATGGTGGCCCTCCATTCATCGAACTTGTCGGCTGTTGGAGGGTAATCCAGGAGCAGTTGAGCTCTCGCTAAAGCTTCTGCTGGAGTGGTGGGTGGCAGTGGCGAACGGCGCGAGGAGCGGGATATGCTCGGACTTCTAACTATGTTAGAAGGAGCAGTATCCCGTCCAGGCGACCGTGCCTCGCTCGCGCCAACACGTTGGTGTGCTTGCTGGTCTTGAGCATCCCGAGATCCTCCAGCTCGATCTTGGTCCAACGAGCGTATGGCATTGTGAATACCATGACGCTGTCGGTCCCGCGCCTCCTGAGGCGGGCGCTGTGCATGTACGAACGCCGAGGTCTGCGCAACCTTCTCCTTGGACTTGGCAGCACCATGAGCTCCCCCGTCGTCGTCCATTCTTCCGCCGGCGTCTACCCCACCACCTGTTTGCTCCGGTGGCGGCGGGTTCGATGCGGACGGAGCTTCTGCCGTCGAAGCCTTCTTCTTCGGTGGCATGTTGACGAAGATGATGAAGATCTAGCTCGCGTGGACGCCGGATCAAGTTCACACAACCTCGACAACCCCTACCTGGCGCGCCAAAGATGTCGGGGCAGGCTGATCTGGCCCACGAACACCTATGGGACCGGCAGACCGAGCCCCTTTCGGTTCGGCGGGGAGCGGAGGTCGCACGAAGAGCAGATCGAGGCGGCTAAGCACGAGAGGTTTACCCAGCAGAGCTCTCCCAGAGATAACACTCCTACTGCTACATGTCTAGGTGTATTGCATTCTTGCTCAGGAGCGCTGAGTGCTACAGTACACACGGGCTGCTAGCGAGACTCAGCGTGGTGGAACTGACGGACCCTCTCTACGTTGCGCATGGGCCTCCTTTTGTATGCTCAAGGGGTCTCCGACAGGTGGCAACGTAGACAAGGGTACAAGTGGAAATGGAGTGGTTGGTACACCTACTTGTACAGTGTACAATGTACAATGCATCATACCTAACCCTGACGGCAGGGGACAAAGGCATTAAATGCCCGTCTAGTCACCCTAACAGTGCAAACATGGACCGTCAGGGACGCCACCGTTCGCCACGATGGCAAACTTGTCAGCGCCGCTTGCCACCTCGCACCGCTGGCTGCACAGCCTCTCGCCACGCGCGCCTGGAAAGGTCCCAGGGCGACACGTTAGTGGATGTGCTGGAGCGTAGGTACAGAGTGGTGGTCTGCTATGCAAGCGCCTTGCCGCGGTTGTTGTCTTGTCGCGCCCGGAAGCTTGTCGCTCACCGGGCCTTCCCGGCAAGCTCCTCTTGCTGGGGCCTTGTCTTCTATGTGCCTTGGGTGGCCTTCCTGGCAAGCTCCTCTTGCCGGGGCCTTGTCTCCTTGTCTTAAATACTTTGTTCTTGAATGGCTCCAAAGGAACCACGGAGGACCTTGGCGGTCACCCAGTAAGCTTTGCCGCGGAGGGCTGCAACTGCCCGTGCACAAGTTCGGGATACCAGGGTACCCCTACTCTAGTACACCGACATTTACAAATCAGGAAAAAACAAGCAAGGCTTCTCTGAGCAAAGGGCCTCCCGGCTGGCTTAAATTTCCTGGAGTTCACTCTGGTTTTTTCTTGTTGCCAAAGATCCGAGTTAGGTTCTCTCATTCCGAATAACCAATTATAATTGTGTTCTCACCGAATGCTGAATCTGAACCATGTAGTGTAATCGACAAGGTGAAATTCTTGTGCATTCCACTAAATTTAAGCACCGCTATTTGCAGAAATAAGCAGACCACAATGCCTCTTGTCCACAAGACTGTCCCAAAAACCTCCGCAGGCATTACCAGCTAGTCCTCGGTCCATGGATCAACTCTTAGAAAGTGCATTTCGGACTAGGATGCAGTTGTTTTCGCTCGTCCCTACACTGCAATCAGGAAGTAAAATGTACGAATCAGCTTCTTTTAGATTGCGTTGGTCATTCTACCAATGTAGGAATACCTGGAACACTGGAGGTTAGAGGACGGCAGGTAGGAATAGCCATCTCATTTTGTGCAGTTGTACTAAAACTGAGGTGTGTACTTTTGATTGCGCAGATAGAAACGATATGGAGACAGTACATCCCTGCTTATGCAAATATGAAATACGGTTATTTAAATAGTGATAGATATTTGCAGTGGCGTACGATTAACAACATCATCTATTTTGTTATAATTGGCACTAGATTGACAATATGAAAGCGCCCTTAAGTAAGTAGCATCACATCACATCAACACTGCCACTAGATTAACATGCAGAACAATAGCATTAGTATTACTGTCATGAGAGTAGCACATGGTCAGTAAATGTGCAATCAAATTTGTGCAGTTCATGTGCAATCAAATGTGCAATGTTAGCGGTGTGAGATTTAAGTGTAACTGCAAAAACACAATTCATGGGAAATAAAGCAAGACGGAAGCACTTCATAAAATGGTGGTGGCATTGCTTCAATTTATCGACGGCACTAGACCACTACTTATAGTGACATTAGGTGGCATTGCTTAATGCTTCATGTGATTTTACATTAACGATAGAGATATGGGCATAGGGACAGCAGGGGCATAAAGTGGTGAGGCAGATGTGGTTGCCGAGAGCGGCAAACACTCAGGCAGCATGTCTGCATTTGTCCCATTTTTTATCTCCTCGGTGACATTTTCCTATGTGAGCACAGGAAATCTAGACCTGCTCATTCTCATTTGCGTTGTCCCCGAACACCCCTCACTTTCTTTCCTTTTTCAACCAAGAGACAGGTCCACTTCCCCCACCCTTTGCCATCCACCATGCTTTATTCGTCTTTTCAACCAGGAGACCGGTTGGGTAGCCAGTATCTACTTACCCCCGTTTCCTCTTAGAACCAAGTCCTAGATTCATGCTACAGCTTTCCCACTTTCTTCCCTATTTGAACTAACTTTACCTCTAATAATAGTAAAAGTGAGGTGGCTTTGGAATAGTCGACGGAAGAAAAAAAAGATCCACACGCAGCCACGTGGGGAGCTGGGGCAGTAGAGCAAGGCAGGTTTCGAATGAATATATACCTGAGGGTCGTCGGCATGTGGCAAAGACGGCGTCAGGAGGCCGCATCTTGGCCACAATACCGCAGGGAGGAAGAAGGGGTCAGAGGCCCTCCCGAGACGGCGCTCTCTCGGAGAGAACGGCACGGCCGCCGATCGAGGCGCGCGGGCAGCCATTGTTCTCCTCCCTAGCCGCCGACGACAGCGTGAATGATGCACCTACACCCCTGCCCCGGTCGAGGTGGTCCGGCCGGATTTGTGACCAGCTGTGTGCAGAGAGAGAGTGTGGCCACCTATGTCTTGCTTAGATCTGGAGAGTGTGAGAGAGTGAAAGAGAGGAACCCTAGTAAATCAAGTGCTAAGGCTCCTGCTTATATATATAGTGGAGTGATTTTGTTGTACCAGCTTCAAAAAATGCGCTCCTACATGTACCTGCGAGTGGGTGTGAGAGAACTAGTGCGTGCGTGCACAGCTTCTCTTCATGAGAGTACAATATACTATGCCCAAAGAATGTTCGCCACAAGAGTAATAGTATAAGTGTGTGACGCGTGAGCTAAAATAAAAGGTGCGCGACGTCTTTTGTTTTTTAGAAGTTCTGAGGGTAGGGTGTGAAGAGCACATATGTGTGTGACGTCTACCTGCAGATAGATGGTGGGTGCGAGAGGACTCAGGAGAGTCGTGACTCGTGAGGGTGCGTGTGTGAGTGAGAGAGAGGGGGCACGTATCAAGCATCTGTCCGTAAATCATTATCCGACAAACATTCGCCACAAGCCGTTTCCTGACGAACGCCGTAAGAACCGTTAGATCGGCATCCGACAGTGTCAGTTTTGTTATGCCACTTAAACAAACAACCACCCCTCCTACACACAAATCTTCCACGTGAGTGTTAGCAACTCATGTATGCTCCTCCCTCCGTTCCAAAATGCAGTGCATATAGCTTTATTGAAAATCCGAACCTCGCAAACTTTTACCGAGTTTTCGTGTACCAAAATGCACATATAGAATACCCAGTATATATCATTTCATTCATCTTCGAGATGTAACTATAAAGATGGGGAGGAGTCTACAAAGAAAGACCGTCAGATCACCTGCAGCAATTTCAACCATCCTTTGGTGTGGAGGAATATCGTAGGAACTCCATATGATATGATTTTTATAGGATTTTTTCCTTTAGAGCCAATTGGTTCATAGGAATAGATTCATAAACTCCATATTTCAAAGGAAATAAACATGATATAATTTTTATAGCTTTAGGGCCACTTGGTTCATATGAATGGATTCGTATACTCCCATAATTTCACAGGAAAATAAACATTAGCGTATATTCAATAGAAAAGTTCCTATGATGTGAACCAAATGACATCTCTTTTCTAATCCCTCCTCATAGGAATTGAGATACATGTCATCTCTAGATTCAATAGAAAAGTTCTTATGATGTGAAACAAATGACATCTCTTTTCCAATCCCTACTCATAGGAATTGAGATACATGTCGTCTCTTTCCCTACAAATTCCATGTATACATATTCTATTCCTAAATAGCTAGTACAACCCACTAGTAGATTTTTTTCCTAGACATGCAACTATGGCACAAGAACACGTCATGCATGCAAGTCATAAATCACATCGTTTTTCTACTCTATGCATGCAAGCACCACATCATCAATTCGAGCATGTTACACATAAGTTATTTCTTGCATGAAATTTTGTATTGACAATGTATGTGCTGGTCACGTGCACACATATGTAGTTCACATTCACATTTTTGTTAGAAATGTCATTCTTTTAACTGCAATTCATTTTTTTCTCATTGTACTCCCTCCGTCTAGGTGTGTAAGTCATCTTCTGAAAACCAAATAATCTCAAAACACTTTGGCACGGTACATTAACTCCCTCCTCATTTCTTGTTTCGTGACATATCAACCAATAAGAGATGTGGGCCGTGCATGCTTTCAATGGCTTGAGACTCTCAAACATGACATGCAGTGCTTAATTCATTGCACGGAATGCTATTAACTAGCAAAAAAACCTAAGATGACCTATACACCTAGACAGAGGGAGTATTACATTTTTTTCATTTTAAGCATACATTAACTTCCCATTAGTTATAGATGTTTTTGGAGGAACTTTTATGCATTATCTATACCTATACCTCTATATAGTGTGTGAATAACTTTGAAAGATGGTCGTTGGATGAAGCTAATCCGACAGTCCAGAGACGGCAAATCCGAGCACTACTGGCCGTTGGATATCATCAACATTCCACCAGATTCTGCCACATGTACAATCTACAAGACTCCATGATTGAACTTAAGCATAATGAGCAAAACATCAAAACACAAGCACTTCTCCTTTGTTCCAGAATCTTCCGTATCATAATTGCCCAAACCTTTTTCTAAATGAATTGCCATTGTTTTTTACTTTATGCTTTACAATGCACAATCCCATGAATCTTAACCTTTTTATAAAACTAATTGATTTTGAATGAGATGAACTATAAGAACTAAACGAACATCTACATCATGCATATATGACTCAAAGCTTTACATGCTATAGTTTGTATTTATTCATAATTTGGTTTCCAAATCTCATGCGTTCAATGAATGTGTACCTTACTAGTTTTGAGTAGGGTAGCAAATTTCACGTGGCCGCGGGTATGTCAAAATGCAGGGCCCATGCATCATTGCCTTTCGGTCGAACATACATCCACAATTTGTTGTACGTATATCTCCACTGGTCCCCGAACCCAAAATGCTGCCTCATTCCCGTAAGACCAAGAGGCCCACACATATTAAGGCGTCGAGTCGAACTCAATCCCTCTCCCATTTACTATGATGTGGCCTCGCATGTCGTAGTACTCCTACAAACCCTACCGCCGCACGCATCATCAGTTTTCTTCAAGAAGACGAGGGAGAAGCGGATTTGTAGTGGAGGCGCTTTCAAAAAAATGGATTTGTAGTGGAGGCCCCTACCCTAGGGTGCCCTAGGTAGCTTTCGCACACATCATTGGTTTGCTCTTTTCTTTATGCTCTTGCGCCCTAGAGTGAAATGATGGTTGCTTCGTCCATCCAGCTTAATGCGGGAAAGGTGGGGTTATGTGATTTGACCCCTCATCGCTCATTTACTACTACTGCGGCGCTACGGCCGGGGTGCCTCCAAGTCCAACCGCTACTCCGAACAGTAATTTGGTGCATAGCACATGGAACAAGACGGTGGATGAGCCACATGTCGACCAAAGGGGTCCTGTTAAGTGTGTCACCATTTCGCGCGGATCGACCTCGCTTGAGTTGCTACGCCAACACGACAGGAGCAGCCTACCACTTGGTTTTGCTCCTTGGTGAATCCCAACTATATTGATCTAAAAAGATACGTACTGTACTACCCTCTCCGTCTCGGTTTATAGGGTGCGCACATAGTTCTCGGTCATCCATTCGACTAAATAAATACTCCCTCCATCCCAAAATTGTTGTCTTATACTGTATTTGTCTAGATACGGATGTATCTAATACTAGAACGTGACTTGACACATCCATACCTAGACAAATTTAAGACAAGAATTTTGGGACGGAGGGAGTATGAGTTACTATGTCACAAAAAGTATATCATTGGATTCTTAAGCGGATGTAGTTTCTAAACATATACTGGTCATCACATATATAGCCAGTTAAATTCTCAACCTAGAACGACGTGCATGCCATGTAAACCGATACGGGGGAAGTAGTAAAAATGAGGTGATTTTACTGAGCGATGGGCGGGGGAGCATGGCCTGTCATGCGGTCCCGCGTGTGATGATGTACCAAGGCGATGTGCGTGTCCCTCTTGAGGCAGAACAATGGCAGAAGCAATACTACATGGTTTTCTTGAAGGACATGATGGTGAAGCGAAGTGTGAAATAATGGTTGCTTCGTCCGTCTGGGAAGGTGCGGCATTGTGATTTGACGTCTCATTGCTCATTACTACTACTTGGGCGGTACGACTAGGGTGCGCCCCCCTGCTGTTCTGCACTGTTATTTGGTGCATGACATGTCGACCCGGTTGCTATATGTCCCACATGTCGGCGAGAGGAAGTACAGAATTCATGAAAGCGAGCGTCAACGAAGGAGTACAAGACACGACTTGGTTTTTGCTGCTTCGCGCGATCCATCGATACAAACCCGGACTAAAAAAAGGCGAGGGTGGGTCTTTTTCATGTGCAGTGTGGGAGTTTGGCATAGTCTGTTCGAGGCAACGAGGCAGGAAGGGAAACAAGCAAATAAAGGTTGAGCGACTTAGTTTTGGGAAAATCTGATTTTACGGAGTACGTACCTACTATGGAGGTAGTACACTACTTACTACTCCCTCCTTTCCGGTTTATAGGGCTCGTCTAAAAAAATTTTGTTTTTCCGTTTTATAAGTCTTAGTTCTACTAGTAGTAGTAGTACCATCACATGTTGGATTTCGAGGTGCGTTAAATCACCCGATGCAAGCATTGTCAAGAGAAAACTCACCAATGCATGTAGAAGTTCATGGAAATTTAGTGGCCATGCATGCATTCATTCTAATTAATGCCTCGGTAAACATTACTTCTTGAGAAAAACGAGCGTACATTACTTGTGCAAACTATGAAATTAATTCCACCACTCACCGTCTACCTTGGTTGGAGAGATTTTGAAATTGAGCCATAAACTGGAATGGAGGGAGTAGTAACATAGCCTAGGGTAGCTTGTTGCACCACGGACTCCAAGGAAATTGTTGTAGTAGTACTACTCCTATATACCACTGTACTATTCCTACTACTACTAAAAGACATATATTCCAAACAATATGATAATCTCTCTAACCAAGGTAGGGACGACGAGTAAACGGAGGGAGTAGTAAAATTTTCTCCTCATCCTGCGAGCCACCGCGTGCGTGGCCGAGGGAGCGGGCGTAAGGCGTAGTACTACTACCTCTGTCCTGGTTTATAGGTCACCTTTGTAGTTCGTGCCAAATTTTGACCAAATATTTAGCTAACAAAATGTTAATGCATGTCAACAAAAATAATATCGTTGGATTCGTATTTCAACATAGTTTTCAATGATATAATTTCTGGTAACATGCACGAACGTTTTGTTAGTTTAATCTATAGTCAAAAGTTGACACAATATACAATGGGGACCAATAAACCAGGACGGAGGTAGTACTAGTAAGCAAGCTTCACCTCGTCCTGCGAGCCATCGCGCCCGTGGGAGGGGGAGACGGTGTAGTAAGCAAGCTTCTCCTTGTTCTGCGAGTTGATGGGTCACATCAAAAGTAATACGTACAGAGCATCTCGAGTGTATAGAGCCTTGCCTCTAAGGTAGGCCCCACATGGTTTGCCTCTTTTTTAACATAACGTGTCAAGTCACAATTTGTTTGTTCACCCGTGGTAGACGATGCTCCATCAAGTGGACAACCAGTACTCGTGTCAAATTACCATGTGGGCTGCCTTTTTGTACAGAAATGAGCTCCACTGTGTACCCGCGCGGGTGTGGTTTGGAAAGAGACGGGAGTATGATAACCCACAAGTATAGGGGATCTATCGTAGTCCTTTCGATAAGTAAGAGTGTCGAACCCAACGAGGAGCAGAAGGAAATGATAAGCGGTTTTGAGCAAGGTATTCTCTACAAGCACTGAAATTATAGGTAACAGATAGTTTTGTGATAAGATAATTTGTAACGAGCAACAAGTAACAAAAGTAAATAAAGTGCAGCAAGGTGGCCCAATCCTTTTTCTAGCAAAGGACAAGCCTGGACAAACTCTTATATAGATAAAAGCGCTCCCGAGGACACATGGGAATTATCGTCAAGCTAGTTTTCATCACGTTCATATGATTCGCGTTCGGTACTTTGATAATTTGATATGTGGGTGGACCGGTGCTTGGGTGCTATCCTTACTTGGACAAGCATCCCACTTATGATTAACCCTATTGCAAGCATCCGCAACTACAAAAGAAGTATTAAGGTAAACCTAACCATAGCATGAAACAAGTGGATCCAAATCAGCCCCTTACGAAGCAACACATAAACTAGGGTTTAAGCTTCTGTCACTCTAGCAACACATCATCTACTTATTACTTCACAATGCCTTCCTCTAGGCCCAAATAATGGTGAAGTGTCATGTAATCGACGTTCACATAACCACTAGAGGAGAGACAACATACATCTCATCAAAATATCGAACGAATACCAAATTCACATGACTACTAATAGCAAGACTTCTCCCATGTCCTCAGGAACAAACGTAACTAATCACAAAGCATATTCATGTTCATAATCAGAGGAGTATTAATATGCATACAGGATCTAAACATATGATCTTCCACCAAATAAACCAACTAGCATCAACTACAAGGAGTAATCAACACTACTAGCAACCTACAAGTACCAATCCTAGACTTTGAGACAAGAATTGGATACAAGAGATGAACTAGGGTTTTAGATGAGATGGTGCTGGTGAAGATGTTGATCGAGATTGGCCCTCTCTCGATGAGAGGAGCGTTGGTGATTGATGTCTACTATGCAGCCTTCTTCTTGTAGACGTTGTTGGGCCTGCAAGTGCACAGGTTTGTAGGACAGTAGCAAATTTCCCTCAAGTGGATGACCTAAGGTTTATCAATCCGTGGGAGGCGTAGGATGAAGATGGTCTCTCTCAAGCAACCCTGCAACCAAATAACAAAGAGTCTCTTGTGTCCCCAACACACCCAATACAATGGTAAATTGTATAGGTGCACTAGTTCGGCGAAGAGATGGTGATACAAGTGCAATATGGATGGTAGATATAGGTATTTGTAATCTGAAATAATAAAAACAGCAAGGTAACAAGTGGTAAACGTGAGCGTAAACGGTATTTCAATGATAGGAAACAAGGCCTAGGGTTCATACTTTCACTAGTGCAAGTTCTCTCAACAATAATAACATAGATAGATCATATAACAATCCCTCAACATGCAACAAAGAGTCACTCCAAAGCCACTAATAGCGGAGAACAAACGTAGAGATTATGGTAGGGTATGAAACCACCTCAAAGTTATTCTTTCCAATCAATCCGGTGGGCTATTCCTATAAGTGTCACAAACAACCCTAGAGTTCATACTAGAATAACACCTTAAGATACAAATCAACCAAAACCCTAATGTCACCTAGATACTCCATTGTCACCTCAAGTATCCGTGGGCATGATTATAAGATATGCATCACACAATCTCAGATTTATCCAACCAACATAAAAGTACTTCAAAGAGTGCCCCAAAGTTTCTACCGGAGAATCAAGAACGTGCCAACCCCTATGCATAGGTTCATGGGCGGAACCCATAAGTTGGTCACCAAAACATACATCAAGTGGCACATGAAATCCCATTGTCACCATAGATAATCACGGCAAGACATACATCAAGTGTTCTCATAAAGACTCAATCCGATAAGATAACTTCAAAGGGGAAACTCAATTCATCATAAGAGAGTAGAGGGGGATAAACATCATGAGATCCAACTACAATAGCAAAGCTCAGGATACATCAAGATCGTATCACCTCAAGAACACGAGAGAGAGAGAGATCAAACACATAGCTACTGGTACATACCCTCAGCCCCGAGGGTGAACTACTCCCTCCTCGTCATGGATAGCACCGGGATGATGAAGATGGCCACCGGTGATGGGATATCCCCCTCCGGCAGGGTGCCGGAACAGGGTCCCGATTGGTTTTTGGTGGCTACAAAGGCTTGCGGCGGCGGAACTCATGATCTATCTTCCGTTTTGGAAGTTTTAGGGTACGACGGTATATATGGGTGAAAGGAGTACGTCGGTGGAGCTACGGGGGCCCCACGAGACAGGGGCATGCCGGGGAAGGGGGTGGGCGCGCCCCCACCCTCGTGAACACCTCCGTATCTTCGGCGTGGAGTCCAAGTCCATCGGTGGGTTTCCTTCCAAAAATAACTTCTCCAGTTGATTTCGTTCCGTTTGACTCCTCCGATATTCCTTTTCCTCGAAATAATGAAATAGGCATAAAGCAAGAAATCAGGCTGGGCCTCCGGTTAATAGGTTAGTCCCAAAAGTAATATAAAAGTGGAAAATAAAGCTCAATATAGTCCAAAACAGTAGATAAAGTAGCATGGAGCAATCAAAAATTATAGATACGTTGGAGGCGTGCGGGCATCCCCAAGCTTAATTCCTGCTCGTCCTCGAGTAGGTAAATGATAAAAAAATAATTTTTGATGCGGAGTGATACTTTGGCATAATTTCAATGTAATTCTTCTTACTTGTGATATGAATATTCAGATCCAAAAGATTCAAGACAAAAGTTCATATTGACATAAAAATAATAATACTTCAAGCATACTAATCAAAGTAATCATGTCTTCTCAAAATATCATGGTAAAAGAAAGTTCATCCCTACAAAATCATATAGTTAGGCTATGCTTCATTTTCGTCACACAAAGATGTTCCCAACTTCTATACCCCCGATGACAAGCCAAGCAATTGTTTCATACTCAAATAATCTCAAACTTTTTCAACCTTCACGCAATACATGAGCCTTGAGCCATGGATATAGCACTATGGGTGGAATAGAATATGATGATGGGATTGTGTGGAGAAGACAAAAAAGGAGAAAGTCTCACATTGACGAGGCTAATCAACGGGCTATGGGGATGCCCATCAATTGATGTCAACATGAGGAGTAGGGATTGCCATACAACGAATGCACTAGAGCTATAAGTATATGAAAGCTCTACAAAAGAAACTAAGTGGGTGTGCATCCAACTTGCTTGCTCACGAAGACCTAGGGCATTTTGAGGAAGCCCATCATTGGAATATACAAGCCAAGTTATGAAAAATTCCCACTAGTATATGAAAGTGACAAAATGAGAGACTCTCTATCATGAAGATCTTGGTGCTACTTTGAAACACAAGTGTGGTAAAAGGATAGTAGCATTGTCGCTTCTCTCTTTTCTCTCATTTTTTGGGCCTTTTTTGACCTTGCTTTTTTTCTTCTTTTTTATTTTTTCGTCCGAGTCTCATCCCGACTTATGGGGAATCATAGTCTCCATCATCCTTTCCTCACTTGGGACAATGCTCTAATAATGATGATCATCACACTTTTATTTTTCTTACAACTCAACAATTACAACTCGGAACTTAGAACAAAATATGACTCTATATGAATGCCTCCGTGATGTGCAGGATGGTGCAATGAATCAAGAGTGACATGTATGGAAAATAATGCATGGTGGCTTTGCCACGAATATGATGTCAACTACATGATCATGCAATGGCAATATGACAAAAGTAATGTATGTCATAATAATGATGATGGAAGTTGCATGGCAATATATCTCGGAATGGCTATGGAAATGCCATGATAGGTAGGTATGGTGGCTGTTTTGAGGAAGATATAAGGAGGTTTATGTGTGATAGAGCGTATCGTATCACGGGGTTTTGATGCACCAGCGAAGGTTGCACCAACTCTCAAGGTGAGAAAGGGCAATGCACGGCATCAAGAGGCTAGCAAAGGCGGAAAGGTAAAAGTGCGTATAATCCATGGACTCAACATTAGTCAAAAGAACTCACATACTTATTGCAAAAATTTAGAAGCCATCAAAAATCAAGTACTACGCGCATGCTCCTAGGGGGATAGATTGGTAGGAAAAGACCATTGCTCGTCCCCGGCCGCCACTCATAAGGATGCACAAGCCAGGTACACTTCATGTTTCCAATTTGTTACACAACTTTAACCATATGTGCATGCTACGGTACTTGCAAACTTCAACACAAGTATTTCTCAAATTCACAATTATCAACTAGTACGACTTTGATATTATCACCTCCATATCTCAAAACAATTATCAAGCATCAAACTTATCTTAGTATTCAATTCACTCGAAAAAGAAAGTTTCACATATCTTGAACACTAAGTATATTAACATTAAGCAAATTACCATGCTATTAACGACTCTCAAAATAATATAAGTGAAGCATGAGAGTTCAATAGTTTCTATAAAACAAATCCACTACCATGCTCTAAAAGATATAAGTGAAGCACTAGAGCAAACAACAAACTACTCCGAAAGATATAAGTGAAGATCAATGAGTAGTCGAATAATTATACAACTATGTGAAGACTCTCCCATTTAATAATTTCAGATCTTGATACTTTATTCAAACAGCAAGCAAAGCTAAAGAAAATAAAATGACGCTCCAAGCAAAACACATATCATGTGGTGAATAAAAATATAGTTCCAAGTAAAGTTACTGATGAACAAAGACGAAGGAGGGGATGCCATCCGGGGCATCCCCAAGCTTAGGCTCTTGGTTATCCTTGAATATTACCTTGGGGTGCCTTGGGCATCCCCAAGCTTAGGCTCTTTCCACTCCTTATTCCATAGTCAATCGAATCTTTACCCAAAACTTGAAAACTTCACAACACAAAACTTAACAGAAAACTCGTGAGCTCTGTTAGCGAAAGAAAACAAAACACCACTTCAAGGTAATGTAATGAACTCATTCTTTATTTATATTGGTGTTAAACCTACTGTATTACAACTTCTCTATGGTTTATAAATTATTTTACTAGCCATAGAGTCATCAAAATAAGCAAACAGCACACGAAAAACAGAATCTGTCAAAACCAGAACAGTCTGTAGTAATCTGTAACTAACGCAAACTTCTGGAACTCCACAAATTCTAAAATAAATTGGTGGACCTGAGGAATTTGTCTAGTAATCCTATTCAAAAAGAATCAACTAAATATCACTCTCCAGTAAAAAGTTATAGCTAATCTCGTGAGCACTAAAGTTTCTGTTTTTTACAACATGATCATAAAGACTTCACCCAAGTCTTCCCAAAGGTTCTACTTGGCACAAACACTAATTAAAACATAAAACCACATCTAAAAAGAAGATAGATGGATTATTCATTCCTAAACAGAACCAAAAAGCAATAAACTAAAATAAAATTGGGTTGCCTCCCAACAAGCGCTAACGTTTAACGCCCCTAGCTAGGCATTATGATTTCAATGATGCTAACATAAAGAGAGCATCATGAAGAATATGACTAGCACATTTAAGTCTAACCCACTTCCTATGCATAGGGATTTTGTGAGAAAACAACTTATGGGAACAAGAATCAACTTGCATAGGAAGGTAAAACAAGCATAACTTCAAGATTTTAAGCACATAGAGAGGAAA
Organism: Aegilops bicornis; assembly: GCA_021605145.1. Classification (NCBI taxonomy): domain Eukaryota; kingdom Viridiplantae; phylum Streptophyta; class Magnoliopsida; order Poales; family Poaceae; genus Aegilops; species Aegilops bicornis. The sequence continues at coordinate 271,172,248 of CM038671.1, read as the reverse complement.
CTTGATATTATTGCAATTCCTACAAGCATATGTTCATCCCTCATAATAATTTTCAGTAGCATCATGAATAAATTCAACAATATAACCAGCACCTAAAGCATTCTTTTCATGATCTACAAGCATAGAATTTTCACTACTCTCCACATAAGCAAATCTATTCTCATCAATAGTAGTGGGAGCAAACTCAACAAAATGACTATCATGTGATTGAAAATTAAGATCAAGATGACAATTTTCATGGTTATCATTATTCTTTATAGCATACGTGTCATCACAATAATCATCATAGCTAGGAGGCATTCTTTCATCATAGTAAATTTGCTCATCAAAGCTTGGGGGACAAAAAATATCATCTTCATCAAACATAGCTTCCCCAAGCTTGTGGCTTTGCATATCATTAGCATCATTGATATTCAAGGAATTCATACTAACAACATTGCAATCATGATCATCATTCACATATTTTATGCCAAGCATTCTATGTAATTCTTCTTCTAGCACTTTGGCACAATTTTCTTTTCCATCATACTCACGAAAGATATTAAAAAGGTGAAGCGTGTGAGACAAACTCAATTCCATTTTTTTGTAGTTTTCTTTTATAAACTAACTAGTGCTAAAACAAGAAACAAAAAGATTCGATTGCAAGATCTAAAGATATACCTTCACTTACCTAGCCTCCCCGGCAGCAGCGCCGGAAAAGAGCTTGATGTCTACTACGCAACCTTCTTCTTGTAGACGTTGTTGGGCCTGCAAGTGCTGCAGGTTTGTAGGACAGTAGCAAATTTCCCTCAAGTGGATGACCTAAGGTTTATCAATCCTTGGGAGGCGTAGGATGAAGATGGTCTCTCTCAAGCAACCCTGCAACCAAATAACAAAGAGTCTCTTGTGTCCCCAACACACCCAATATAATGGTAAATTGTATAGGTGCACTAGTTCGGCGAAGAGATGGTGATACAAGTGCAATATGGATGGTAGATATAGGTATTTATAATCTGAAATAATAAAAACAGCAAGGTAACAAGTGGTAAACGTGAGCGTAAACGGTATTGCAATGATAGGAAACAAGGCCTAGGGTTCGTACTTTCACTAGTGCAAGTTCTCTCAACAATAATAACATAGATAGATCATATAACAATCCCTCAACATGCAACAAAGAGTCACTCCAAAGCCACTAATAGCGGAGAACAAACGTAGAGATTATGGTAGGGTAGGAAATCACCTCAAAGTTATTCTTTCCAATCAATCCGGTGGGCTATTCCTATAAGTGTCACAAACAGCCCTAGAGTTCGTACTAGAATAACACCTTAAGATACAAATCAACCAAAACCCTAATGTCACCTAGATACTCCATTGTCACCTCAAGTATCCGTGGGCATGATTATACGGTATGCATCACACATTCTCAGATTTATCCAACCAACATAAAAGTACTTCAAAGAGTGCCCCAAAGTTTCTACCGGAGAATCAAGAACGTGTGTGCATAGGTTCATGGGCGGAACCCGCAAGTTGGTCACCAAAACATACATCAAGTGGCACATGAAATCCCATTGTCACCACAGATAATCACGGCAAGACATACATCAAGTGTTTTCATAAAGACTCAATCCGATAAGATAACTTCAAAGGGCAAACTCAATTCATCACAAGAGAGTATAGGGGGAGAAACATCATAAGATCCAACTACAATAGCAAAGCTTGGGATACATCAAGATCGTATCACCTCAAGAACACGAGAGAGAGAGAGATCAAACACATAGCTCTGGTACATACCCTCAGCCCGAGGGTGAACTACTCCCTCCTCGTCATGGATATCGCCGGGATGATGAAGATGGCCACCGGTGATGGGATCCCCTCGGCAGGTGCGGAGCAGGTCCCGATTGGTTTTGGTGGCTACAGAGGCTTGCGTGGCGGAACTCCCGATCTATCTTACATTACGGAAGTTTTAGGGGCAATGGTATATATGGGTGAAGCAGATGCGTCGGTGGAGCTACGGGCCCCACGAGGCGAGGGGCACGCTCGGGGGCGCCCCACCCTCGTGAGCACCTCCCATATCTTTTGGCGTGGAGTCCAAGTCCATCGGTGGGTTTCCTTCCAAAAATAACTTCTCCGATTGATTTCGTTCCGTTTGACTCCGTCGATATTCCTTTTCCTCGAAATCTGAAATAGGCATAAAAGCAACAAATCTGAAATTTGGGCCTCCGGTTAATAGGTTAGTCCCAAAAGTAATATAGAAGTGGAAAATAAAGCCCAATATAGTCCAAAACAGTAGATAAAGTAGCATGGAGCAATCAAAAATTATAGATATGTTGGAGACATATCAGTGATGACGATGGCGATGATTTCCCCCTCCCGGAGGGAAGTGTCCCCGGCAGAACAGCTCCGCCGGAGCCCTAGATTGGTTCCGCCTCATGGCGGCAGAGTCTCGTCCCGACAGCTTGCTTCTGATTTTTCTTCGGACGAAAGACTTCATATAGCAGAAGATGGCCACCGGAGGGCCAACAGGGTGCCCACGAGGCAGGGGGGAGCGCCCAGGGGGTAGGGTGCGCCCCCCACCCTCGTGGACAGGTGAAGGCCCCCCTGACGTAGATTCTTCTTCCAGTATTTTTTTTTATTTCCAAAAATAACTTTCGTGGAGTTTCAGGACTTTTGGAGTTCTGCAGAATAGGTCTCTAATATTTGCTCCTTTTCTAGCCCAGAATTCCAGCTGCCGGCATTCTCCCTCCTTATGTAAACCTTGTAAATAAGAGAGAATATGCATAAGTATTGTGACATAATGTGTAATAACAGCCCAAAATGCAATAAATATTGATATAAAAGCATGATGCAAAATGGACGTATCAACTCCCCCAAGCTTAGACCTTGCTTGTCCTAAAGCGGAAGCCGATAACGATAAATATGTCCACATGTTTAGAGGTAGAGGTGTCGATAAAATAAAATACGGACATGAGGGCATCATGTTTATTCTCATAACAGCAACATATATGGATAATGTCATATGATTTCTTATGCTCAAGTAATAATCTATTCACAATGCAAAGTATGAATCAGAGACTTTATTGAAAATCAACAAACTATAATCTCAGTCATTGAAGCAATTGCAATTTATCATAACATCGTAAAGAGTCTATGTCAGAGCTTTCTAGCAAGTCCACATACTCAACTATCATTTAGTCTTTCATAATGGCTAACACTCACGCAATACTTGTGGTTACAGAGTTTTAATCGGACACGGAGAAAGATAGGGGCTTATAGTTTCGCCACCCAACCTTTTACCTCAAGGGTAATGTCAACAATAATAATTCATGCTAACCCACATCAGATTAGATATATATATATATATATATATCAGGATCTTTCCAACATCCTGTGCTTGCCAAAGGATAAAATGTAAAAAGGAAAGGTTAAGATCACCATGACTCTTGCATAAGGTAGAAGATAATAATAAAAGATAGGCCCTTCGCAGAGGGAAGCAGAGGTTGCCATGCGCTTTCAGGGTTGGATGCACAAAATCTTAATGCGAAAGAACGTCACTTTATATTGCCACTTGTGATATAGACCTTTATTATGCAGTCCGTCGCTTTTATTTCTTCTACATCACAAGATCGTATAAAGCTTATTTCCTCCACACCAATCAATCATACATATTTAGAGAGCAATTTTGATTGATTGCACCGATGACAACTTACTTGAAGGATCTTACTCAATCCATAGGTAGGTATGGTTGACTCTCATGGCAAAACTGGTTTAAGGGTATTTGGAGGCACAAGTAGTATTTCTACTTGGTGCAAAGAATTTGGCTAGCATGAGGGGGAAAGGCAAGATCAACATGTTGGATGATCCATGACAATATACTTTATCTCAGATATAAGAAAACATAACCCATTACGTTGTCTTCCTTGTCCAACATCAACTCTTTAGCATGTCATATTTTAATGAGTGCTCCAATCATAAAAGATGTCCAAGATAGTATATTTATATGTGAAACCTCTCTTTCTTTATTACTTCCTAATTATTGCAACGATGACCAAAGCTATGTTTGCTAACTCTCAACAACTTTTAATCATCATACTCTTTCTGTGTGAAGTCATTACTCTTAATAAGATCAATATGATCTCTTTATTTCTTTTTATTCTTTTCTCTTTTCTTTTATTCACTCAAGATCATAGCAAGATAATCAAGCCCTTGAATCAACACTAATCTTTATTATATAACTCACGGACTCGATTACAAAGAGAGATCATAAAGCAAAACTCAAAACTAGATCATACTAAAACTTTATTCTACTAGATCAAGGTAATTCTAATAGGATCGAACTAAGAAAAACGGTAAAGATAGGAGTGTGGTGGTGATACGATACTGGGGCACCTCCCCCAAGCTTGGCAGTTGCTAAGGGAAGTGCCCATACCCATATGATTATGTCTCCTTTGTCGGTGAAGGGATTGTTGATGATGTAGGCTTGTCGTCCATCTTCCAAGGCATAGGCTCACCATCATAGAAGGATGATCGAGTCTCCGGGATCCTTAAATCTGCAGCCAAACTCATCCTTTTGAATCTATATTCATACTCATAGTTTTGGTTTTGCAGGTCATAGATTTGGGCTTGAAGGTGCTCGATCTTATCGTGAAGCTTGAAGATGGTCTCCCCAATGTTCTTGGCATCCAGCTTGTGGTTGTTGGTGAACTCCGCGATCATCATGTGGTTGGAGTTGAGTCCATGTTCCACCATCCCCTGGAACTTGAAAACTTGTTGCTCCATTGCTTCGAGCCTCGTCTCCACGCTTCCGGTCCCCTTCGGTCCCTCAGCATCACGGATGTGTAGCAACCCATCACGTATCTCAATGGTTTGAGGATGTTGCAACACCTCCGCGAGGTAGGGATTGATGACCTTCTCGAAGAACTTGTCCTTGGGGGCACTTGGAGACGTCATGATGATCTAGATCTGTTAGAAAAACAGCTCGAAACAAGAACAAAGGATATTTGCGTGATACAGGAATCAAAACCTTCGGGAGATTATATGATGAATTTTTACCGACCAAAATACGTATCGTGCAAGAAAACGGAGTGCGGAGAGCACACAAGGTGCCCACGAGGTAGGGGGCGTGCCCAGGGGGGTAGGGCGCGCCCTCCACCCTCGTGGAGCCCTCGTGTCCTTCCTGGACTGCTTCTTATTTTTCTATTTTTCTAAATATTCCAAAACGGAGAAAAATTGCCATTAGAACTGTTTTGGCGTCGGTTTACTTACCGTACCACATACCTATTCCTTTCCGGAGTCTGAAACGTTCCGAAAAGTGTCTCTTATGTATTCCTCTGGGGTTACGTTTTCAATAACATTAGTTTCAACATTTATAGGATTACCTGAGATATAATGTTTAATTCTTTGACCATTCACCACCTTCGGGTTTGTGCCTTCGAAGTTGTTGATTTTTATGGCACCGGAACGATAGAACTCCTCGATAATGTAAGGACCTTCCCATTTAGAAAGAAGTTTTCCTGTAAAAAATCTTAAACAAGAGTTGTATAGGAATACATAATCACCTACATTAAGCTCACGCTTTTGTATTCTTTTGTCATGCCATCTTTTGAGTTTTTCTTTAAACAATTTAGCATTCTCATAGGCTTAGGTTCTCCATTCATCAAGTGAGCTAATGTCAAATAACCTCTTCTCACCGGCAAGTTTGAAATCGTAGTTGAGCTCTTTAATAGCCCAATATGCCTTATGTTCTAGTTCGAGAGGTAAGTGACATGCTTTTCCATAAACCATTTTATACGGAGACATACCCATAGGATTTTTATATGCAGTTCTATAGGCCCATAATGCATCATCAAGTTTCTTGGACCAATTCTTTATAGATCTATTAACAGTCTTTTGCAAAATTAATTTGAGCTCTCTATTACTTAATTCTACTTGACCACTAGACCGTGGGTGATATGGGGATGCAATTCTATGATTAACATCATACTTAGCAAGCATTTTACAGAAAGCACCATGAATAAAATGTGAACCACCATCAGTCATTAAATATCTAGGGACTCCAAACCTCAGAAAAACAACTTCCTTAAGCATCTTAATATATGTGTTATGATCAGCACTACTTGTTGGAATAGCTTCTACCCACTTAGTAACGTAATCAACAGCAACTAAAATATGTGTATATCCATTAGAGGCAGGAAAAGGTCCCATATAATCAAAGCCCCAAATATCAAATGGTTCAATAACAAGTGAATAATTCATAGGCATTTCTTGACGTCTACTAATATTATCAATTCTTTGACATTCATCACAAGATAAGACGAACTTATGGGCATCCTTGAAGAGAGTAGGCCAATAAAAACCGGATTGCAACACCTTATGTGCGGTTCTATCTCCAGCGTGGTGTCCTCTGTAAGCTTGAATGACACTTGCGTGAGATCATTCCTGTTCATCTTTGAGGTACACAACGTCTAATAACACCATCTACTCCTTCTTTATAAAGATGTGGGTCATCCCAGAAGTAATGTCTTAAATCATAGAAAACCTTTTTCTTTGGCTGGTATGTGAAATTAGGTGGTATAAATTTAGCAACAATGTAATTAGCATAATCAGCATACCATGGAGTAGTTCGAGAAGCGTTTATGACATTTAATTGTTCATCAGGAAAGCTATCATCAATAGGTAGTGGGTCATCAAGAACATTCGCTAACCTAGACAAGTTGTCTGCAACGGGTTTCTCAGCTCCCTTTCTATCAATAATACGTAAATCAAATTCTTGTATCAGGAGAACCCATCTAATAAGTCTAGGTTTAGCATCTTTCTTTTCCATAAGATATTTAATAGCAGCATGATCAGTGTGAATAGTACTTTAGAGTCAACCATATAAGGTCTGAACTTATCACAAGCAAATACAACTGCTAAGAATTCTTTTTTAGTAGTAGCATAATTTCTCTGGGAATTGTCTAGAGTTTTACTAGCATATTGAATAACATTTAATTTCTTATCAACTCTTTGCCCTAGAACAGCACCTACACCATAATCACTAGCATCACACATAATTTCAAAAGGTAAATTCCAATCAGGTGGCTGAACGATAGGTGCAGAGATCAATGCTTTCTTAAGTATTTCAAATGCTTCTACACGCTCATCATCAAAGACAAATGGTATATCTTTTTGTGATAAATTAGTCAGAGGCCGAGAAATTTTTGAGAAGTCCTTAATGAACCACCTATAAAAACTGGCGTGACCAAGGAAACTTCTTATACCTTTGATGTCCTTGGGACATGGCATCTTTTCAATAGCATCAACCTTGGCTTTATCAACTTCAATACCTCTTTCAAACTTTACGCCCCAAGACAATACCTTCATTAACCATAAAGTGGCACTTTTCCCAATTCAAGACAAGATTAGTTTCTTCACATCTCTGCAAAACTTCGATCAAGGTTGCTCAAGCAATCATCAAAGAGGATCCATAAGCGGAAACCGTCCATGAAAAACTCACAAATCTTTTCACAAAAATCAGAGAATATAGCCATCATGCATCTTTGAAAGGTAGCAGGTGCATTACATAAACCAAAAGGCATACATCTACAAGCAAAAGTACCAATATGGGCAAGTAAAAGTGGTCTTTGATTGATCATCGGCTGACACGGGTATTTGAGAGAAACTAGAATAACCATCTAGAAAGCAAAAATGTGTATGTTTGGACAATCTTTCTAGCATTTGATCGATAAAAGGTAAGGGGTAATGATCCTTTTTAGTAGCTTTATTTAGTTTGCGGAAATCAATTACCATCCTATAACATGTAATAATTCTTTGCGGAATCAATTCATCTTTATCATTAGGAACGACAATAATACCTCCCTTCTTAGGGACACAATGGACATGACTTACCCACTGACTATCAGCAACGGGATAAATTATACCTGCCTCAAGAAGCTTTAGTATTTCCTTTCTTACCACTTCTTTCACCTTAGAATTCAGCCGTCGTTGGTGATCGCGAACGGGTTTGCAATCTTTCTCCAAATTTATTTTGTGTTGACATAGAGTGGGACTAATGCCCTTAAGATCATCAACAGTATATCCAATAGCAGTGCGGTGCTTCTTCAGAGTTTTCAATAATCTCTCTTCTTCATGCTCTGAAAGGTTAGCACTAATAATAACAGGATATATCTTTTTCTCATCAAGATAAGCATATTTAAGAGTATCGGAGTAGCAGTTTAAGCTCAAACACGGGATCACCCTTGGGTGGAGGGGGACCCCCTAGGATTTCAACAGGCAAATTGTGTTTCAGGATGGGTTCCTGTGTAAAGAATACTTCATCTATTTCCCTTCTTTCATTCATAAACATATCATTTTCATGGTCTAGCAAATATTGTTCTAAAGGATCACTAGGAGAATGCAGCGGTAGAAGCCGGACCAATAATTTCATCTTTACTAGGCAATTCCTCTTCACGGTGTTGTCTACGAAATTTAGAAAAGTTAAACTCATGAGACATATCACCTAGACCAATAGTAACAACGTCCTTTTCGCAATCTATCCTAGCATTAACTGTGTTCAAGAAGGGTCTACCAAATATAATGGGACAAAAGCTATCTTGTGGGGAACCAAGAACAAGAAAATCAGTAGGATATTTAGTTTTCCCACACAAGACTTCAACATCTCTAACAATTCCAATGGGTGATATGGTATCTCTATTGGCAAGCTTAATGGTAACATCAATATCTTGTATCTCATCAGGTGCAATATCATGCATAATTTCTTTGTATAAGTCATGAGGTATAGCACTAGGACTAGCACCCGTATCACATAAGCCATGGTAACAATGATCTCCTATTTTAACAGAAATAACAGGCATGCCTACCACAGGTCTATGTTTATCTTTAGCACAAGGTTTAGCAATTCTAGCAGTTTCATCACAACAATAAATAACATGCCCATCAATATTATCAGCCAAGAGATCTTTAACAATAGCAATATTAGGTTCAACTTTAACCTGATCAGGAGGTGTATAGGTTCTAATATTGCTTTTACGAACCTGATTGAAGCTTTAGCATGATCTTTGATCCTAACGAGGGAAAGGTGGTTTTTCAACATAAGCGATAGGAACAATAGGATCATTATAAGTGATAGTATTTTCTTCAACTTTAATAGGTGCAGCTACTTTTACTTCTATGGGAGGATGATATTTAAACCACTTCTCCTTAGGGAGATCAATATGAGCAGCAAAAAGATTCACAGAAAGAAGCTACTATCTCAGAGTCAAGTCCATATTTAGTGCTAAATTTACGAAAAACATCGGTATCCATAAAAGATTTAACACAATCAAACTTAGGTGTCATACCTGACTCCTTACCTTCGTTGAGGTCCCAATCTTCAGAGTTGCATTTAATTCTTTCCAATAAATCCCATTTGAATTCAATAGTCTTCATAGTAAAAGAGCCAGCACAAGAAGTGTCGAGCATGGTGTGATTGTTATCAGAAAGCCGAGCATAAAAACTTTGAATAATTATTTCTCTTGGGAGCTCATGGTTGGGGCATGAATATAACATTGATTTAAGCCTCCCCCAAGCTTGAGCGATGCTTTCTCCTTCGCGAGGCCAAAAATTATATATGTAAATGCGATCACGATGAACAAGATGCATAGGATAAAATTTCTGATGAAATTCCAATTTCAATCGTTTGTAGTTCCATGATCCCATATCATCACATAGCCTATACCATGTCAATGCATCTCCCTTCAAAGATAAAGGGAAGACCTTCTTCTTAATAACATCACCGGGCACACCTGCAAGCTTAAATAATCCACAAACTTCATCCACATATATTAGGTGCTCATCAGGATGCTTTGTTCCGTCTCCTGCAAAAGGATTAGCTAGCAGTTTTTCTATCATACCCGAAGGAATCTCAAAGTAGACATTTTCATCTTCAGTAGGTTCAGTAGGTTGAGGAGCAACTCTTTGCTCTACTGGTCGGGGTGAAGATACCCCGAACAAGCCCCTCAGAGGATTACTTTCCATAGTAACAAGTGACAGTAAATTTCAGCACACTATATAAATTTTTCCTTACCAAAATTCCACCTACCAAAGGCGCTTCACTCCTCGGCAACGGCGCCAGAAAAGAGTCTTGATGACCCACAAGTATACGGGATCTATTGTAGTCCTTTCGATAAGTAAGAGTGTCGAACCCAACGAGGAGCAAAAGGAAATGATAAGCGGTTTTCAACAAGGTGTTCTCTGCAAGCACTGAAATTATAGGTAACAGATAGTTTTGTGATAAGATAATTTGTAGCGAGCAACAAGTAACAAAAGTAAATAAAGTGCAGCAAGGTGGCCCAATCCTTTTTCTATCAAAGGACAAGCCTGGACAAACTCTTATATAGATAAAAGCGCTCCCGAGGACACATGGGAATTATCGTCAAGCTAGTTTTCATCACGTTCATATGATTCGCGTTCGGTACTTTGATAATTTGATATGTCGGTGGACCGGTGCTTGGGTGCTGTCCTTACTTGGACAAGCATCCCACTTATGATTAACCCCTATTGCAAGCATCCGCAACTACAAAAGAAGTATTAAGGTAAACCTAACCATAGCATGAAACAAGTGGATCCAAATCAGCCCCTTACGAAGCAACACATAAACTAGGGTTTAAGCTTCTGTCACTCTAGCAACACATCATCTACTTATTACTTCCCAATGCCTTCCTCTCGGCCCAAATAATGGTGAAGTTTCATGTAGTCGACGTTCACATAACACCACTAGAGAATAGACAACACACATCTCATATAAATATCGAACGAATACCAAATTCACATGACTACTAATAGCAAGACTTCTCCCATGTCCTCAGGAACAAACATAACTACTCACGAAGCATATTCATGTTCATAATCAGAGGAGTATTAATATGCATAAAGGATCTGAACATATGATCTTCCACCAAATAAACCAACTAGCATCAACTACAAGGAGTAATCAACACTACTAGCAACCTACAGGTACCAAACCCAGACTATGAGACAAGAATTGGATACAAGAGATGAACTAGGGTTTTAGATGAGATGGTGCTGGTGAAGATGTTGATGGAGATTGGCCCTCTCCCGATTAGAGGAGTGTTGGTGATGACGATGGCGATGATTTCCCCCTCCCGGAGGGAAGTGTCCCCGGCATAACAGCTCCGCCAGAGCCCTAGATTGGTTCCGCCAAGGTTCCGCCTCGTGGCGTGAGTCTCATCCCAGCTTGCTTATGATTTTTCTTCGGACGAAAGACTTCATATAGCAGAAGATGGCCACCGGAGGGCCAACAGGGGGCCCACGAGGCAGGGGGCGCGCCCAGGGGGGTAGGGCGCGCCCCCACCCTCGTGGACAGGTGGAGGCCCCCCTGACGTAGATTCTTCTTCCAGTATTTTTTATTATTTCCAAAAATAACTTTCGTGGAGTTTCAGGACTTTTGGAGTTGTGCAGAGTAGGTCTCTAATATTTGCTCCTTTTCCAGCCCAGAATTCCAGCTTCTGGCATTCTCCCTCCTTATGTAAACCTTGTAAAATAAGAGAGAATAGGCATAAGTATTATGACATAATGTGTAATAACAACCCATAATGCAATAAATATTGATATAAAAGCATGATGCAAAATGCACGTATCAGAGTAAGTGCGCCATGCGTGCACCTCTTCTCTTCGTGCACGTCCCCCACCTACATGGGTGTGTGTGAGAGAGATACAAACATAGACATAATGCGGCGTCCATCCCCATGCCTCCGCCCACCGACCACCACCACCACCACGCCCCACTCCTCCTCACCTTATCTCTCATCTTTCTCGAGATATCATTTTTCGATGAAATTCTCGAGATACCATTTTTCCGATAAAATTCTCAAGACATCATTAGTTTTTACACATGGGATTACTCCTGCATGGGTCAATCACAACAGGTGTTTTGTAAAAAAAATGCATCTTGATGTTCCGTGCAATGCACGCGCATTTTGCTAGTCCATGAAAACAACACATGGCAAAATTTCACGGCGAAGGAGGGATTTGAATCTGCTGGGAGGGGCTGTTCGGACCTTGCCTGGGGTAGCCAAAATATTGGCGACCCTTTTGTCCACCGGTGCCTTTGCCACCGATGAACGAGGAATGGCTCGAGTGCTCATGCATCCTCCCGCGCGCACGTTGGAGACGAGCTCACACGGGTTGTGCATTTTTTGTCCCACCACGCCACCGGAGCCAGCCGCAGATAAACCGGCGACCCGCATATTACGCCATCCAACTGTAGTCGCACACATTCTGACAGCAACTCAACAAACCGGACGAAATTCATGCAAACACGGTGATATTTCATATAAACAATTACGGAATTCATATAAAGTACCAGATTTTCATACAAACATGACGGATTTATTACATTCAAATCAAGTAAGCGGTGCTAGTTCTGGACAACACAGGTATATAATACCTGGCCTAAATGGTCGCCCACGATCCATTTGTGTTTCTCATGTCCGGCAGCACGATCATCGGACTGCCTGGAGCCCCCGAGGTATATGCTTCAGCGCAAAGGACGGCTCGCTTCCCCATTGCCCAACTGATATGGTTGGCTGATGCCCAAGATGATGGTGGAAGGGGGCTTCTCCGCTTTCGTGGAGCCCATGCGAGGTCGATGAAGGTCCTCGCAACAAAAGGATCCGGCAAGACACCTGTTGTGTACGCCGACGTCGCCTCCGCGGTGGCCTTCATGGGACCCAAGCGGCGGCGGCCTCCCGTGTTCTACTTCTCCTTGATGATGGCGGCAGACGCGGAGGCGCTGGCCACCGACTCGTCGCCCTCCGCGCATACGGCCTCTGTCTCTGCTTGCATGGCGCGGCCGCCGGCATGGGAGTCTCGGCCATAGAAACGGGAGACGCAGTCGTAGACACGGGAGGCGCGATACGAGGCAGCGGCATGGATGGCAGCAACGACGCCCATGCGCTGCTCCTCGTCGAGCTGGCCTAGAGCAGCGAGTTGCTGAACCGGGTGCCAGCTTGGGGTGGCAACTGGCTCCGTCGGGCGAGGGGAGGGAGGTGGATCAGCGAGCTGCATAGCTCGTATCCGGCGTGCTCGGCGGGCCACCCAGCCGGCTTTGATGCGGGATAACTACACTTTGTAAGCCGTTGTAAGAGTGGACAAAATGGTGAAGGAGGAGATAGGGGAGCGACGGAGGTGTGCGATTCTTGGCCGGCGTTTGGCCTCGTTTAAATAGGAGATTAAATATACCGCGGACAGGAGGAGCTCGGACGGCATTGCGTTTAATGCCGGCCCGGTCATGAACGGACATGTGTCCAGAGTGGGTTTATAGGCTTCCACACAGGTTTCATGGAGGCGTTTGAATGCGGCAAGGAGGCGTGTTCAGCCGGGCGTGCATCGAGTGGCACCCTCAACTCTGACGTACGACACCGCGCCGTTCTTCCACTAACGTGTGGGCTTTTTGGGTACATGGCATGCATGTCAGTGACCCAACGTAGGTAGCGCACGACAGAGGAACTTTTGCTGGGCCAGGGCGGTCAGAAGCAGGCATTTCATAAACCAATGATTGTTCATTGAGAGTGACGTCATATTTTTCATCTAGATAAGCCTACTATATAATGTAAGAGAATTTTAAAATTTTCATATATACGTTGATAGCCGTTCGATACATTGTGATTCATAAAGACCACTGCAAACATCATTGTTCTGCTTATCACAGGTAAGATTGATTAATACCCGTAACAATCCATGTCCTTAACAAAGGGTGCATGCACGTATAGGTTGAGAGTGTGTCTTGCGTCGTGTGTTGTGTGCATGCAGGCATGCGAGTGTTGCGTGCGTGCATGCGTACGTTTCAGTGTTGCATGCATGTGTGCGTACGTGCGTGTGTTCATGAGTGCATGTGTACGTGTCAGTGTTGCAAGCCTGCATGCGCGTGTGTGTTCGTGAGTGCATGTGTATGTGTCAGTGTTGCATGCCTGCATGCATGCGTGTGTTTGTTATGTGTATGTATCAGTGTTGCACGCATGCATGCGTGCGTGTGTTCGTGTGAGTGTTGGTGCGTGCATGTGTACGTGCGGGGTGAGGCTACACGTCAGTCAACTGACTTTTTCATCTCTGGTCAGTAGATTTTCGAGCCATTGGATACGAAATCAAGGGCCTGCAGTTTATCTTCAACCTCCACCACCTTGAGCCGCTAGCCACCACTGGCTGAACCGCCAGCCGCCGCCACATGGCCAGCCCGCCACGCCAAACCACTCCCCACCGCCGTCCACCGCCGCCCGACCATCCTCTAGCCCCCGCCCGCATCGAGCTTTTTCTCCGGCGATCCCCCCACGCCACCGCCCAATCACCCCCCCACCGCTGGCGATTGCCAACCAGAGGTCTCACGACTTCGAATCCCCACCGACCACTAATTTATTACCATTTATGTCCTTCATATACGCGCTGACGGGTGAGCCCTATGGTAATGTGCGATGTTGAATGTGGACCGTTTAACTAGTCAATTGATCATGTCATCAACAAATTACGGAGCTGTATGGTGAGCCAGTGATCGTATGATCACCCTAAAATGTATTTTATTAACACAGTACATACTCAAACTACCATTTCTTTCTTTCATATACGCGCTGACATGTGGGCCCCATGGTTACGCGCCCCGATGGTGCATCACTAGTTCCGCCACGTGGAACGTTTGACTGGTCAATTGATTGTGTCATCAAGAAAATACCGAGTTGTACGGGTGAGCCACTGACCGTATAATCACGACATGTATTTTCTTAACATGGTACAGACGCAAGCGCTCACATATACGCGCAAGCACTCACCGCTATAAGCGCACACACGCAGACTCTACCCCTATGAGCACCTTCGAGAGAGTGAGCCAGCATATGATCTGGAGATTTTACGAAGTCGCCATAGGTGCCTCTTAGTCGAGTGGAACATCTCCTCCCACTGAATGCACATCACCGGAAACATACTGAAATTAACCCAGGATAAATGGGAGCACCATGACTTTAACCCTGGTGGGCTCAAGAAACCACTGTCCTCCTAACCATCCAACCATAGGTTGGTTAGCACCACAAAATGTATGTGGTGACCGTGATGAGCTTATTCTGAAGTCCATTGACCATATCGTGCTTTCACTTCAAATACAATGACTGTAAGTGTCGTCAACAAAATACGGTGCACGCATCAAATACAATGTCCATCAGTGTCATCAACAAAATACAGAGACGTATCATGATCTAGATACCGTATGATCACCACGAGAATGTATACTGTGACCGTAATGAGCATATTCTGAAGTCCAGTGACCGTATAGTGCTTTCGCTTGAAATACAAAGGACCGTCCACGCGTGAATGTGTCATGGGCATGCATACTTTTAGAGGGCCGAGAGATAGTTTGTGTGCGTCACGTGAAAGTGGTGTAGAAAGAGGGGTGTCCGGTGGAGACAAGGAGTGATATGCCCTTCGTTTCTCTTTCCCGTGACTAATATTTTAGGAGAAAATATAAACATTCACAATGCAGAACAAATATTCTTGGATGCACCATGCAATTAACTTTCATGTATAACATTGTACTATTGTATATGCTTATTTTCATAGTGGCCGATTGTGTGTGTGGTGTGGTGGGCACATCATTTCTATTTGGGGTGGGCACATCATTTCTAGTCGTGGTGGGTCAACATGAGGACTCATGAGTCGGTTCCATCCTGCGCCACATAGGTTGGACCGAGACGCATTATACGAAGACCCATGTGGAGGACCCGGCGTACAACACGAAGCTACCAGAGTCGTGGAGGACTCTATCCCCACTGGTGATAAACCGACTATATATGATTTGTAACCCTAGGCCCCGAGTATGTTATAGAAGCCTGGGGGCTAGTTCGTCGATAGTATACACACACGCACAACGCATGGTATTCACGTGTACTTTGTACACACCCCTATCACTAATATACAGTACGAGGAGTAGGCTTTTTCCTCAACAACAAGGGTTCGAACTTGGGTAAAACTTTGCCTCGTATTACCATCTAGCCTAACAGTCACGGATATCCTACTGAATGATCTGATGGAATCATATCTGCCAACTACTAAGAGAGAGGTGTGTGCAGGGGGGGCAATGTGTGCGAGAGAGGCCTAAAGATAATGTGCGTGCGGGAGACATAGGCACATATATGTGCGTATAGAGGGCTAGTAGAGACCGTGCGTGTGTATATATGCATGTGAGGGAAATAGTGTTTTCCAACTAAGATTAGTGAAAAGAGTGGTACATAGTAGTCAGAAAGAGAGAGAGATATATCGAGAGAGTGTGTGCGTGAGACACCCCGATACCCCGGGAGATATTCTGAGCATGTCTGAAAGAGAAATGTCGATGTATATGAAGTGTGTGCACTTATGCGTTAGATAGAGAGATATATAGCGCGTTTGTGAGAACAGGCCGAGGCATAGTGCATCTACGTGTAAAAGGCGGTTAACACATTAAATTAAAATAAAAATGGCATTATTATTTTTGGATGAGATCAAGAATTTTGCAATTTGGGTATGAACGAAAATCGTTCTATCAGACACCCACACTCTATTGAATTCTAGCATGTGCATGTGTTTATTTCATATTATCGATCCATAGAGTGAGAGCGGTTTGAAATACAGGAAATGCATTGCTTTTGCAATTCATATATAAACATTAATTAGTGCAATCCATGTTGTTAGTGTGAAGCACTTTATACATTTGTCATTTACATGGATACATTCCGAATTGCTAGCTATGAAATAGAATACATGTTGAATTCAACATAAAGGTCGTTTCGAAGATTCTAATTTATAGGAAGTGCATTCATCTATTTGAACCCGAGATAATGGCATTTGTAAATCAGATCTAAAAGGGGGCATCAATCTTTGTTGTGCATTTGAACATGCTATATATTCATACGCATGTCTAACTATTTTCTTGCAACCAAGGAGATTATATCTAGAACCATGCATAAACTGAGGTAAGTTGCATATTTTTAATATATACTCGTGTACAATGTATATTCAAATGTACCCCCTCCATTCCAAAATAATCGTAGTTTTAGGATTTTCAAGAGTAAAGATTTGTGAAGTTTGACAAATCATGAAAGTTCAATTCAAGAGAACCGAAAACATTAATGCTTCTACTCCCAAATATTGAACGAAGCGCCAAATAAGCCTCTGGTCACCCGAAACCGCGCGAGACTAATGTTTGGTGGTAGGAAATTACTGTCCTGACTCTAGCACGTGTAGCCTATCGGCCCGATGTCCAAAGCTCTAAACCAGGGTAGGTTTGTAACTTCAACAAGACGCCAGCCTCAACCGCCTCCGAGAAGCATTCATACGCTGTGGGCACCTAAACACCCATGCGCTTGGCTGAAATCTATCCCGCCCACCATTTAGGACACCTGAGATTATTGTCCTACCCCCAACCTGCAATATGTCTGAAATTTTAGATGGGGGCAAAGTTTGTAACTTTCCCCAAATTTCGAACAAGCGCGTCCCAAACCGAAACATTGTTCACCCTTAGTTCCCCCTCCCTCCGTTTCCCCATACACACTCCATGGGCGCCAATACGCCCTCTCCACCAGCCGCGAAACCCCAGCCTCCTCCGTCCTCCACCCCATCGCACCCCGCCGCCCTCCTCCATCACGCCGGAGCCGGTACCCGACGTCGTCGTCCAACGCAACCGCAACCACAATGCCCTCGAGGACTTAGCAGCTGAAGTCGAGGCAAAGCTGCCTCCACGACGCCGACGCCGACGTGCGCCATACCAGAACCACTTCGACCACGCCGTCCTACGCCTCACCGCTGCCGCTCCACTGTCGCAACCGTCCACCGCACCGGAGTTGTTCCCCCTACGCCTCGTTCGCCGCCTCGGATCTGGTTCCCCGCCGCTGACAGACGGCCACCGCACCACACTCAACAACTTGGCCATGGGTTCGTCCAAGGCTCCATCGTCCTCCACAACTTCTCGTTTCCAGCGAACCACAAGAAGATCGTTGGAAAACAGAAGGAGGACACAACACTGCCAGCAGAAAGAGGTACTCCTCTTCCCTTATTCGTGCAAATCTTACGTCTCTGCTCACAACGTATTCATCCCATGAAAGAAACTAGTTGAGCGCTTCGTACTGCATCTTCTTCGTGATACTAAATGCACAAGGTTTCCTCCCATTTACTATTTCACCTTTGCTAAAGGTCAGTAGCCCACCTGGATTTCAATTCAGGGTCAGTCGAATCGCAATTAAAAGAAGCAGCACCCGCTTAGGCGCACGGAGCACCTAGCCCGCCTGTTCGCCGGGGAAGCTGCGCATCGGTGTCTATCATAGGGGTGTGGGCCACAGGAGCTGCTTCAGCCCGATATGGAGGTCGGCGGGGCTTGAAGGGATGGCCGGGGGAGGTGCCAAGCACGACGGTACGGTGAGGTCGAGGGGAGGGCGGAGGCGGGGATCTGGCCGGTGGTCGCCGGGCGTTCGAGGAAGATCGTAATAATCGACCGGGCGGGAGGTAGATGAAGGCGATCTGCACGTTCTTTGTACATCGGACGGTGCAGAAAAAATGGACTGACCTATTTGTTTGCCGTCGACTATTATTTTCATAGGACCACACCGTGTGGTGTGCTGGAGGAGCTTCTGCATTTCCCAGCCATCCATGTGCTCATATTTCAAAATCCTAGAATCTAGTAATTTTGTGTGCCATGCATGTTGTAGAGCTACCATATGTCTCCCGTCATTTATTTCTCACTGACCTGCTATCTGCTACCTTTACACTGTACTACTTGTGCACACACTTCACCCATACTCACACTATTTTTTTATGCATGGGTATTTCAGACTCTGACGCAGTGTTGATGAATACAAAAAAGAAAAGACAGAAGTCACTCCAGTGTAATTCGAAGATAAGCACTAAGCGTCTCAGCGCTCTAAAGGGTGTAGTGATAGCAGATGGAGACAGTAAACGTAGCTCTGCAGTTGATGATCTCAATTGCCACACACAACCATCCCAGGTGCTTGCTTTAACTTCGCGATGTCAAATGTGGTTGCATGTTGCATATGGTGTCTAGCTTGTATTGCTTCCAATTTGGTTAAATTGCATCACCACTTTACACATTATACCTTTGATAATGACATGCCTTCTTGTTTTTGATACATACTACATATGTCTATTAACCATGTTCGTACATCAAACCAATGCTCTTTTGTATCCCTCATCAATCACTTATGATGAGACAGTCACCCCAGTGGGTTACTGTGAGACGAGCTACTCGTTTAAAGAGTGCAGTGTCATCCTCCCCACATGATTCTCAAGAAACAACAAGGCTAAATGAAGGTAGTCAACGTAGCTCTCTAGTTGATGACCGCAATTTCCCCACACCACCATCGCAGGTGCTTGCTCTTACTTGGCAGTGTGATATGTGGTTGCATGTTGCATATGGTGTCTACCTTGTAATGCTTCTAATTAGGGTAAATTGCATCTGCTTAGTTAACACATTATACCTGTGAATATGACATGCCTTCCTGTTTTTGGTACATATTACGTCTTTCTATTAACCATGTTCTTACATCAAACTACTTTTCTTGTGTATCCCTCATCAATCACTTCTGATGAGACACCTTCAAGTTGACAGTGTAATATTGGTTGCATCTTGCATATCATTTCAAACATGTATTGCCTCTAATTTGTTGAAGCGCCACTTGTAATGAGACACATCTAACTTGGTAGATTGATTTTGGTTGGATCTTTCATATGGTGTCTATATTGCATTGCTTCCAATTTGTTGAAGTACCTTTTTCTTAGCGTTTTTTGTACATATTCCATCCTCCTACAATGTGGTTGCCATACATAAAAGTTGTGTTCGTAACTATCATGCATCAACGAATTTGGAAGTGCGAATTTCATTCCTTTTTCTTGTGTGTTTACTTGACAAGGCAAAACCTAAAAGGACAAAGGCACGGAACGATGGTGGTCCTCTGGAGCAATCGAAACAGTTGATCTCTGCAGATTCTCCTGCTACTCCTACTGCAGTGCAAGTTCCAAATCCCATCTGCCCTACTCCACAACCCCAGGTGCTTGCTCTAACATGGCAGTGTGATATCTGGTTGCATGTTGCATATGGTGCCTAGCTTGTATTGCTCTTAATTTGTTAAATTGCATCTCCTTAGCTTACACATTATACATGTGAATATGACACGCCTTCCTGTTTTTGGTACATACTACATTTTCCTATCACACCATGTTCTTACATCAAACTACTGTTCTCGTGTATCCTGCATCTATCGCTTATGATGAGACAGTCACGCCCGTGGGTTAGTATGAGACGTGCTACTCTTATAAAGAGTGTAGTTTCATCCTCTCCACATGATTCTCAAGAAATAGCAAGTCTAAATGAAGATATTGAACGTAGCTTTGTACTTGAAGACCGCACTGCCCCTACACCACCATCGCACGTGCTTGCTCTAACTTCCCAGTGTGATATGTGGTTGCATGTTGCATATGGTGTCTAGCTTGTAATGCTTCTAATTAGGGTAAATTGCATCAGCTTAGTTTACACATTATACCTGTGAATATGACATGCCTTCCTATTTTTGGTACACACCTCATCTATGTGTTAACCATGTTCTTACATGAAACTACCTCTCTTCTGTATCCTGCATCCATCAATTATGATGAGACACCTTTATTCTTTGCATATTGCATATTATTTCTAGCATGTTGCTATGTATTGCTTCTAATTTGGTCAAATACATTTGTTAGGCCACGCTTTTAATTTGGCAGAGTGATATTGGTTTCATCTTTCAGATGGTTTCTAGCTTGCATTGCTTCTAACTAGTTCAAACACCTTGTGCTTAGTTTACACTTTATACATCATACATGTGAATATGTCATGCCGTCCTGTTTTTCATACATATTCCATCCTCCTATCACGTGGCTGTCTTACATGAAAGTAGTGTTCGTCAGTATCATGCATAAATGAGTTCTGAAGAGCAAATTTATTCCTTTTTCTTGTGGGTTTGACTTGATAAGGCAAAATCAAAAAAGAGGAAGGAAAAGAGTAAGGAAGGCGACGATGGTGGTCCTCTGTAGCAACGTAAACGGAGCATCTATACAGATTCTCCTTGTACTGCTAGTGCATTACAAGTTCCAAGTTTCACTACAGGAATCAGCTACTTTGCCATCTGCCACAGCGGACGGCAAAGCCAGGGACGGCGGACGGCAAAGAGCTTTGCCGTCAGCGGCGGATGGCAAACAGTGACGGCAAAGACAGGGTCGGCAAACAGGCCCTTTGCCATCTGCTTTTTATGGCGGACGACAAAGAGTGCTTTTCCTACAGCGGCGGACGGCAAAGAGGAGTGACGGCAAAATGCTGGACGTCTGCCAGCGTTAGTCCGTTAGGCGGCTAACGGCGGCCTTTGCCGTCAGCCAGCGGACGGCCAATTTAAGCGCCTCTTTGCCGTCCGCCAGTTGACGTCAGCAATGCGTCAGCGCCCGCTGTGTTTTGCCGTCAGCCACGGCGGACGGCAAACGCAAAGTCTTTGCCATCAGCTTAACTTTGCCGTCCGCCACGGTAGGCAAATTTGCCAAATGGCTCATCTCTGAGGAAGCACATGTGGCCGCCACGTGTCCCCTTTGCCGTCTGCAACCGACGGCAAAGGGGTCTTTGCCGTCTGCCGTGGACGGCAAAGAGCCTGTACTGCCTCTTTTTTATTCTGTTTTTCTTATATCCAACAATTATCACAGCAAATATATCACAGCACATATATATCCAGCACATAAATATCCAGCACATATATATCCAACATAATAAATATCCAGCACATATATATCCATCCATACATACATAGTAGGTTGCACATAGTCCCATCAATCCATACATATTACAATATGCAAAGTTTCATCATAGCAATCTAGTTTCATCATAGCAAGTGAAGCGAGAATACAAGAAGTGCATCAAAGGAAAAAACAAGCAATCCATCATAGGATGCTGGCTTCCGTGAAGTGAATGAAACCTACAAAATGACAAGTAAGAAAGTTAGAAAAAGAATAGAAGAAGAATAAGAAGACTAGGAGAAGAAGTATATGCCATCTATTAGCTAACTTAGGTGAACTGGATCATTTATGAGCTAAATTAGTTGAAATGGATCATTTATGAGCTAAGTTAGGTGAAATGGATCGTTTATGAGCTAAGTTAGGTGAAATGGATCGTTTATGAGCTAACCTAGGTGAAATGGGTCATTTATGAGCTAACCTAGGTGAAATAGGTCGTTTATGAGCTAACCTAGGTGAAATGGGTCGTTTATGAGCTAACCTAGGTGAAATGGGTCGTTTATGAGCTAACCTAGGTGAAATGGGTCGTTTATGAGCTAACCTAGGTGAAATAGGTCATTTATGAGCTAACCTAGGTGAAATGGGTCATTTATGAGCTAACCTAGGTGAAATGGGTCGTTTATGAGCTAACGTAGGTGAAATGGGTCGTTTATGAGCTAACCTAGGTCAAATGCATAAATATGAGCTAACCTAGGTGAAATGGATCATTTTGGAGCTAACTTAGTTGAAATGGGTCGTTTATGAGCTAACTAAGGTGAAATGCCACGTTTTTGAGCTAACTAAGGTGAAATGGATCGTTTTTTAGCTAACTTAGGTGAAATGGGTCATTTTGGAGCTAACCTAGGTGAAATGAGTCATTTTGGAGCTAACCTAGGTGAAATGGGTCATTTTAAAGCTAACGAGGTAAAATGGATCATTTAGGAGCTAATCTACGTAAAATGGGTCATTTTAGAGCTAACTTGGATAAATTGGATCACTTGTAAGCTAACTAAGGTAAAATGAGTCATTTTAGAGCTAACTTAGGTAAAATGGATCGTTTATGAGCTAATTATGCAATTTTTGACATAAGTAAGCTTATTAAGTCATTTTGAAGGAAAAGAAGCTAACTCTAGGTCATTATGGTAAGCATATTGGAGGAAATAAAGCTAAGTCTAAGTCTAGAGAAACTTACCGTGATCAGGGAGGTGTAGGAGCGGGCTGGCTCGTGCCGGTAGCTGGAGAAGGATCGTGCGATGCGTTTCTGGAGTTAAGCTGCATCAAAGATCATTTCCAATGTCTCGTTAGCATTATGACACTCAAATGTTAAGACTAGCAAGTAATGTCCATTCAAATTAAACTCACCGTGCTCCCGTGAGCAATCACTGCATCGGCGGAGCGGTCTGACCGGACTTCTCGCACACGCATCGCACATTTGGTTTTCACAACAAAGTCATACTAGTTAGTAATGAGACTCAAATGTTAAGACTAGCAAGTAATCTGCAGAAGAAACTTACCACAAGGAGCTCGTACATGGCCCTTGCACGCATGTCATTCCGTGCCCTCTCCTCCTCCAACATATTTGTCGTCCTCTCAACCAACTCCCGCTGCCTCTCCGCCGCCTCCGCCATAATAGATAAAATAATTAAGGGGGGAGTAGTACATGTCATTTGTGCTCACCCACTAACGAAGGGGCTGAGCTCACAAACGCATGGCGAGGTCGTCGAACACCAAACCTCTTTTTTCCTTTTCGGAGGTGTCGGGGTCGGGGTGTCGTGTGTCGGTGTCGGGGTCGGGGTCGGGTCGGGGTCTCGGGGTCGGGGTGTCGGGTCGGGGTCGGGGTGCCGTGTCGGTGTCGGGGTGTCGGGTCAGGCTCGGGGTCGGGGTGTCGGTGTCGGGGTCGGGGTCGGGGTCGGGGTCGGGGTCTCGGGGTCGGGGTGTCGGGTCGGGGTGCCGGGTCGGGGTGCCGTGTCGGTGTCGGGGTCGGGGTGTCGGGTCAGGCTCGGGGTCGGGGTGTCGGTGTCGGGGTCGGGGTCGGGGTCGGGGTCGGGGTGTCGGGGTCGGGGTCTCGGGGTCGGGGTGTCGTGTCGGGGTCGGGGTGCCGTGTCGGGTCGGGTTTTTTTCCTCTTTTTTCCTTTTCTTCTTCTTCCTCTTCTTCCTTTTCTTCCTTTTTTTCCTTCTTCTTCTTCTTCCTCCTTTCCTTTTCCTCTTCTTCTTCTCCTCCTCTCCTCTTTTTCTTCTTCTTCTTCCTCTTCTTCTTTTTCTTCTCCTCCTCCTCTTTTTCTTCTTCCTTTCTTTTTTCCTCTTCTTCTTCTCCTCCTCTCCTGTTTTTTCTTCTTCTTCTTCTTTCCTAAAACTGAACTAAACCTAAAACTAAACCTAAATCTAAAACTAAAACTAAAACTAAAACCAAATCTAAACTAAACATAAAGCTAAAACTAAAAAAACAGGAAAAAAGGAAAAATACTAAATCTAAACCTAAAACTAAACTAAAACTAAACCTAAACATAAAAGCAGGCGGGGCGGTGGGGCGGCAGGCGGCATATGACAGGCGGGGGCAGTGGAGGAGGGGGCGGCAGCCTGGGCGCGGGAGGGGGGCCGGGCCGAGGGCAGGCGGCGCCGAGACAAGGCGGCGACGGAGCGGGGCGGTGGCGACGGGCGGGGGCGTGGCGGCGGCGGGCGGTGGATCAAGGCGGCGAGTGGTGGGGCGGCGTGTGGGAGCAGGGAGAGAAACAGAGAGAGGGGCGGGGTCGGGCGCGCCGTTAGATATGTTAAATGTTTGTCGTCCGCCCACTTTGTCGTCCTCTTTTTTGCTCTTTGCCGTCTGCTAGCAGACGGCAAAGAGGGGGGCCGTTAAGTATTTTTTTTAAGCAGCTCCTCAGTGGGGCCCCCTCCCTGGCTGATGGCAAATACTTTCTTTGCCATCAGCCAGTTCTTTGTCGTCTGCTTTTGGGTAGTTGATGGAAAAGAGCTTCTTTGCCGTCTGCTAGCAGACGGCAAAGAGCTGGCAGATGGCAAAGTAGCTTATTCCAGTAGTGTCTCCACTCCCCTACTCCACCATCCCAGGTGCTTTCTCTAACTTGGCAGTGTGATATCTGGTTGCATGTTGCATATGGTGTCTATCTTGTATTGCTCCTAATTAGTGTAAACTGATCTGCTTAGCTTACACATGATACGTGTGAATATGACAGGCTTTCCTGTTTTTGGTACATACTATATCTGTCTATCACATCATGTTCTTACATGAAACTACTCTTCTTGTGTATCCTGCATCAGTCACATATGATGGGACACCTTTAAGTTGGCAGTATGATTTGCGTCTTGAATATGATTTCTAGCATGTAGTGCTTCTAGTTTGATGAACGCCACCTATGACGAGACTGTTTTAACTTGGTAGAGTGATATTGATTGCACCTTCCATATGGTGTCTAGCTTGCAGTGCTTCTAATTTGTTGAAGTGCCTTTTGCTTAGTTACCACATCATAGGTGTGAATATGTCAAGCCGTCCAGTTTTTCGTACATATTCCATCCTCGTATCATGACTTTTCCTTTCATTAGAGTAGTGTTCGTCAGTATCATGCATGAATGAGTTCTGAAGAGCGAATTTTATTCCTTTTTCTTGTTGGTTTGACCTCACAATGCAAAATCAATAAAGCAGAAGGAAATTGGTAAGGCATTGGATGATGGTGGTCCTTCTCAGGAACTGAAACGGAGGGTCTCTACAGATTCTACTCTGCCATCCTCCCAACAAGATTCGCAAGACAATGCAAGGCTAGACAGTCAACATAGCTGTGTAGATGATGAGCACATCTCCCATACTCCACCATCACAGGTGCTTGCTCTAACTTGACACTATTATATGTGGTTGCATGTTGCGTATGATGTCTAGCTTGTATTGCTTCTAACTTTGTTGAATTGCATCTGCTTACTTTACACATAATGCCTGTGAATATGACACGTGTTCCTATTTCTAGGACATACTATCTGATCACAGCATGTTCTTACATTAGACTACTGTTCTTGCATATCCCGCATAAGTCACTTATGATAAGGCACCTTTAAGTCGCCACTGTGATATTGGTTGTGTCTTGCATATGATTTATAGCATGTACCGCTTGTAATTTGTTGAAACGCTGCATGCTTTGAACTTGGCAGAGTGATATTGGTTGCACCTTTCATATGGTGTCTAGATTGCAGTGCTTCTAATTTGTTGAAATGCCTTTTGCTTAGTTACCACATCATAGGTGTGAATATGTCATGTCGTCCTGTTTTTCGTACATATTCCATCCTCGTATCAGGTGTTTGCCTTTCATCCGAGTAGTGTTCGTCGGTATCATGCATGAATGAGTTCTGAAGAGCGAATTTTATTCCTTTTTCTTATCGGTTTGACTTCACAATGCAAAATCAATACAGCTGAAGGAAATTAGTCCGATAGTGGATGATGGTGGTCCTTCGGAGCAACTCAAATAGAGGGTCTCTACAGATTCTACTCTGCCATCGTACCAACAAGATTCGCAAGATAACACAAGGCTGGACAGTCAACGTAAGCTGTGTAGATGATGATCACATCTCCCCTACTCCACCATCACAGGTGCTTTCTCTAACTTGGCACTATTATATGTGGTTGCATGTTGCGTATGATGTCTAGCTTGTATTGCTTCTAACTATGTTGAATTGCATCTGCTTACTTTACACATAATGCATGTGAATATGACACATGTTCCTGTTTCTAGAACATACGTGTAGATGATGAGCACATCTCCCCTACTCCATCATCACAGGTGCTTGCTCTAACTTGGAACTTTTATATATGGTTGTGTGTTCCGTATGATGCCTAGTTTGTATTGCTTCTGATTTTGTTGAATTGCATCTTCATAGCTTACAACTTATACCTGCAACGATCACTTACCCATAAGACACATTTAACTTGAGAGTGTGATGTAGGTTGCATCTTGCATTGTCTTCTAGCTTGTACTGCTTCTAATTTCTCGAAATGGCACTTACAACGAGACACTTTTTACCTGATAGAGTGATATTGGTTGCATGTTCATATGGTGCCTAGCTTTCATTTCTTCTAATTTTGTTGAAATGCCTTCTGCTTACTGTTTTTCATATATATTCCATCCTCCTATCGTATGTTTGAAATGCAATGTTGTCTTTTTTTGTATATATTCCATCCTCCTATCCTGTGCTTGCCTTACATCAAAGTAGTGTTCGTCTGTATCATGCATCAACCAGTTATGCAGAGCTAATTTTATTCATCTTCTTTTGGTTTTGACTTCATAAGGCAATATCATAAAATAGGAAGGAAAAGAGTAAGTTAGGGGATGTTGGTGGTCCTCCGGACCGACACAAACAGAGACTCTCTAGATTTGCCATCGCTATCGCTAATGAAGTTGAAGTCCCAAGTCTACATGATGAGTTCATCTCCAGACTCCACCATCGCAGTGCTTGCTCTAAGTTGACAAAGGTGATAATTGGTTTCATGTTGCATATGTTGTCTAGCCTGTATTTCTTCTATTTTGATTAAATTGCACCTCCTGAGTTTATACGTTATACATGTGCATATGACATGCCTTTATGTGTCTAGAATACACTGCATCTATCAATCATACCATATTCTTACATCAAAGTACTATTGTTGTGTATCCCGCATCAGTCACTCATGATTGAACGCTTTTAACATGGTAGTTTGATAGTGGTTGCATCTTGCATTGATTTCTACGTTGTATTGCTTCTAATTTTTTGAAATGCCACTTATGACAAGACACTTTTAACTAGGCAGAGTGATATTGGTTGCATCTTTCATATGGTGTCTAGCTTGCATTACTTCTATTTTCTTGAAAATCCTTCTGCTTAGTTTACACATCGTAGTTGTGAATATGTCATGCCATCCTGTTTTTCTTACATAGCATCCTCATACGGTTGTCTTACATCAAAATATTGCTTGTCTCTGTCATGCATCAATGAGTTCTGAAGAGCGATTTTATTGTTTTGTGTTGTGGGTACGTCTTGACATGGCAAAGTCAAAAAGAAGCAAGGAAAAGAATATAGTAGGGAATGGTGTTACTCGTCAGGTGAAACGGAAAAGGATCTGCCCTCGAGATTCTGCTGGTACTTATAGTGCACTACAAAGTCCAAGTCCACCGGCTAAATCTACAAACACAGTATCACCTGCTCCACCAGCTGTAGCATCCACTTCAACTGTACCAACATCTCAACGAGTTACTCGTTCGCTTGCTCCGAACCGCCAGTTCCCAAGCTGCCTTCACACCTAACACTACTTCCGAAGCACTGCTGACACAACAGGACTTGGCAAGATCAGATGAACCTCATGAGCATCAACACCAAGACGGTACCTGGCCGAGTCAAGTTGTAGTTGCATGCGCCTTTATATGTACTCTCACAGTTTGATGTGCACTAACACTTTCATATTCGTTGTTGAACTAGCACCACGGGCCAAGCGGAAACAGACATCGGAGATAATGCTTGACAGATTAACAAAATCTAAAGGACGAAGAATGGAGATCCATTTTGGGGCAGGTTTAAAAAGGCCACGTGATGCTACAGAGTCAGCCAAGTTAGTATCAGAGGCAGCCATTGCCGTTAGGTGTCATGCACGTATCCTCCCAACGTGGATCCAGTACAGGAATGAGAAAGACAATACCCAGTTTAACACCTTTCTTGACCATTTATCCGTAAGTAATGTTATTCATCGCAATTTTTAATATTGTCTTGCTTTGTGCCATACTTTCTAGCTTCCTCCTAATAAGACTCACATTCGTTTTTCAACAGATGAGGTTCAAGTTGGATCCGAAAGATGATGCAACTAAACAAGCATGCACTCATGTTTTTTAGTCTGCTCTGCGATAGTATCGGTACCACCTTAGAAAATCTCACTTTGGAGGCAAGGCTAACAATGAAATCGCCCAAACATCTCCAGTGGAATATATTACAGATGGCGACTGGACAGACTTTGTTAAACACTGGTCTGATCCAAAGTATCAGGTAGGGTATATGTATTTGATCGGACCACATATTGAACTTGTATTTATGTATGTGCCTTACAAGTGTATCTTCTTCTAGGCTAACTGTTTGGAGAACAAGACCAACCGTTCTAAAGTGAAATTCCAACTGACAACATGATCTCATAGCTATATTGCACACTGCGAGGCTCTTGTAAATAGCTGCTAGTTCCTTCTTTTTTCTGTGCCATATTATCGTATCTATATTGACTTGTTCCAAATACAGAGGAAAACCCATGCGGACCAAAAAGAACCTGAACCGAATGCAGTGCAAATCTTCAAGGATTGCCACACCAGCAAGATGAAGGGCATGAGCACACAAGTTCAGGTCACTGTTGTAAGTCCTTACTCCTCTTACCTTTGAACTGATTGGTACTGTGATGTGTTCATTTAACTGCTTGGTTTGCAGCCAATGTCAGTTACTCTGCTCACTTTTATTCACAATTGTCTTAACATATCATTTCACCTTACATGGTTTAAAAGAGATGAAGGATATTCTTTTGGTCTTGATCTGTAATCTAGTTGTGATGTTCATGTGCGCACACAATAATACAATAGCATGTTTGTTTTATATCTGTTTGCCCATGATAAGAATGATGTCATACTATGTTCATCCTACTTTAAACCATGTCTATTTATCCTTAGATGTCAATGAATGTGAGGAAATAGACAATACAGTAGGCATGCAACATGGACATATGTTCTGGAAGTGATTTTATTATGTACTTCGCACTACAATACATGCTAATGTATTACAGTAGTTCACCAAAAGAAGTTATGTATAAACATGAAACCTACTTTGTTTGTTTTTGTCTCATTAGTAACTTATCTGGTACACTAATCTACAAGTTCAAACTTTTGGCAAGCTATGGAACAAATGATTGAACAGTCACAACCACCTGAAGGTGACGAGGCTACCACAGGCACAATGTCACCTCTTGCTGCAGCGCGTCAGTATCTCTCCACTAACAGTGCAAAAAGCACCTTCCTGCGTAATTCTAGGTTGGTTGTCAAGGTAACCTCGTCCAAATCGCCTACTAAACAAAATCTTATGGCTAGATAGAGTGATATATCTGTGCCCCAGACACAAGTCCAATCCCTAATGGACGTTGTGTCGGAAACAAGAATAGTGGTTGACAAATGTCGTGAAGATATGAATGGTTTTGAAACCAGACTATCAGACATTTGCTTTGTTGTTCAAGAGCAATGGCGGAGAAAAGGGGAAGATCGTGCTGCTCCATCAGATTCTACGGCCTGAAACATTAGCACTCAGGTCAAATGAGATGTGCTTCTATACATCTGATGGTGCTTTTATCTGCAAGGACTGCAAACTTTATGCCAACATGCCTTTTGTTGTATGGTTGGAATTTATTTTGTTGTGATACAACAGTTATGATGTTGCCAAAGGCTGCAGTAATTACGACGCTATTTTTGTACAGTGTATGTTTATCTTAGTAATGTATTCGGTCGAAAGCTTCGTAGGAGCCGAACACGCCAACATTCGTCGGGCCCTTTCCAATTGGGCTAAAAACAATTCTGGGCCGAAATTTGCATGTAGCCCACTAAAAATATCTGGGCCTAAATCAGCATAAGCTTTCGTATTTTTCTGGTAGGCATGTGCCCATAGTGGGCCTTTAATAGGCCTAAACATAATTTGGGCCCTCGGTGATAATAGGTCGTTTACAGGTGTAAATATCTCGAGCCCATAAAAAACATGGGCCTTTAATAGGCCGAAAGTAAGATTGGGCCCTGATTGTGCCAAATAACCCACTGGTCTTAGCAGGCCGAAATGGTGGCCGATCACTGGTACGCGTCGATGCTATACAAACGGTTTTTGACCCCTTTCCGCGATGGCGTTCGGAACCGTCACCTAGTGAGTGTGGGCGATAGGGGGATCCTTCCCACACGACCCAGAGATCGTCGAGGATATGCCCTCCTGGCACACATGCTCGGCAAAATGAGGTCACAGGCGTCGTGAGCACTCAAATACGTAAATACGCATGAGTGCTCAAAAAATACAATTATACAAAGTAAATCATTTCCAATCGTAAGTACATCCCACACAATCACCGCTAAACGCTTCCGTCAGATATACATCCCACACAGTCACTCCAAGGAAAACGTTTGCGCAAGGTGGCGTAACGCAAACAATTTTCAAGATAATGGCGTGTGTGATTGTTCATTGATCCGACACGGTTTATTCCTAGAAACTGTGTGCGTTGCCTGAGGTCATCGCCCATGGTGTTTTCTCAATAACCATTCTCAATAGGAAAACCGCTAATTGGCCAATTAGCAGTCTAATTGCCCTATTATTAATAATCCATTTACTAATCTAATTGACATTCATATTAAGCACATAATATATTCCATTTCCATATTAAGGAAGCAGGATTTCATAATTGAAATACATCGGAGTACAACATGATATAGCTTCAGCACTCAGCTAGCCCATTACACAACTGCACCAGTAGCAAGTTTCACATGCAACATCTAGAACCTTTCGAAATTAGCATCATAGACGGTACATAGAGAGATGCATCTCATCAGGAAAACTGCTGATGTGGAAGGCGAATATTGAGCCTTCATTCATGTTGATGGTCTTTGCAACTTTAGGCCAGTGCCTGTGGATGATTGACCGTCCATACTTCGACCTCTTCAGGAACACTTCAATATTGAACCGTGGGTGTTGTATGAAAACTTTCCTCGCCTCCTGACCACAGAGGTGGTTTGAGAGGTAATCATTAGTGAAGCCTGAAAACAAGGATGTGCGTAAATATCTTCTCTATATTGGAAATGGGGCAAAGGGATAAAAAAGGCAAGGTATAATAGTTAGTACCATCTTGTAAACCTCAGTGCTTTCCATTGTTTCCCTGCAACACATATAAGGTAGTTAGTCATCAGGTTAAGTAAGGGTTCGCATGCTATCAGTAAAGTATGTTGATGATAAATAAGCACATTGCATATTCATCAGATTAATTCAAGCCACATGGAAAACCCATTTATCCAAACCAAGCATGATTAAGAACTAGGAAATATAGCACTTGTATATGTTTCTCATGTATTAAGTGCAGCCAAATTCGATTTATTCCTCACATGGTACACAATAATGTAATGCAGCCACAACAATTGAACATCGCATTGCAGAATTGAACCAAGCAGTTAACTAAACACCACAACAAATGAACCAAACGTTAATCGAGCACCACATTGCACAATATAACATACTCCTAATAGAAGATCGACAGTTAACCAAACCAAGCATGCTTAACAACTTGGAAATATAGCAATTGTATTTGTTTCTCATGTATTTAGTACAGTCAAATTCGATTTATTCCTCACATGGTATACAATAACAGAATGTAGCCACAACAATTGAACATCACATTGCAGAATTGAACCAAGCAGTTAACTAAACACCACAACAAATGAACCAAACGTTAACTGAGCACCACATTGCACAATATAACATACTCGTAATAGAAGATCGGACAGTTAACCAAACCAAGCTGTCGGGGCAGGCTGATCTGGCCCACGAACACCTATGGGACCGGCGGACCGAGCCCCTTTCGGTTCGGCGGGGGGCGGAGGTCGCACGAAGAGCAGATCGAGGCGAAGCACACGAGCGGTTTACCCAGCTTCGGAGCTCTCCGGAGAGATAACACTCCTACTGCTGCATGTCTGAGTGTATTGAGTTCTTGCTCAGGAGCGTTGAGTGCTACAGTACACACAAGCTGCTAACGAGACTGAGCGTGGGGAACCGACCCTTTCTACGTTGCGTATGGGCCTCCTTTTATATGCTAAAGGGGCTCAGGCAGGTGGCAACGTAGACAAGGGTAAAATGGAAAAGGAGTGGTTGGTACAGCTACTTGTACGATGTATCGTACCTAACCACGACGGCAGGGGACAAAGGCATTAAATGCCCGCTCACGCCGCCTCTAACGGCGTAAAGGGACCGTCAGGGGCGCCACCGCTTGCCAGATGGCAATCTTGTCAATGCCGCTTGCCACCGCGCTCCGCTGGCCGCACGGCCTCTTGCCACGCGCGTCTGGAAAGGTCCCAGGGCGACACCTTAGTGGATGTGCTAGAGCGCAGGTACAGAGTGGTGCTCTGCCGCGGCAAGCGCCTTTGCATGATTGTTGTCTTGTCGCGTCCGGAAGCTTGTCGCTCACGGGCCTTCCCGCAAGCTCCTCTTGCCGGGCCTTGTCTTCTAGGTGCCTTGGGTGGCCTTCCCGGCAAGCTCCTCTTGCCGGGGCCTTGTCTCCTTGGCTTGAATACTTTGTTCTTGAATGGCTCCAAAGGAACCACGGAGGACCTTGGCGGTCAACCGGTAAGCCCTGCCGCGGAGGGCTGCAATCGCTGGTGCACAAGTTCGGGATACTAGGGTACCCTACTCTAGTACACCGACAGAGCCCCGGCCTGGGCCACACACGCAAGCCGAGCGCTGTTGGGCCAGCCCAAAACAGGCACGGGCACGCGCCTGGGTCACACCATAACTCACCCCGACCCACCACACCCTCCACGAACGGCACGCAGCGTCGAATGCGGCGTCGTGTGAGAGATCGTGGGGCGAGATCGTGGGTGGTTTCTTTATTCGTAAAACGGAACGTCCGCCTCCCTCTTTATAAGCAGGGAAATAGGGCAATCCGCCCATCTCGCCGATTCTTTGTCCAATCTCGAAAATCTCCGCTGCTTCCCCCTTCTTCCCAAGGTCAAGAGAGAGGTTCGCCCCTTCATCGCCACCGGCATCACCAACGCCGTCGATCTCCTCACCACCTCCGCCATGGCTCCGAAGCCGACAAGGGAAGGCCGTGAAGTCGGCCGAGGCGCAGCGGCTTATGCGGCGCCGGAAGGAGCGGCAATCTTCCCCACTTCAGCTCGCCGCGAGGGAGCCGAGGGAGCACTACTACCTCTTCGGTCGACGGAGACGCGAGCGCATCCGCGCCGCGAAGGTACTTCCATTGCTGCCGGAACTAGCTCGAACGGATATCCCTTCTTCAAGCTCTTCTTCTCTGCGGGCTCTGCCCGCCTTTCTCTGAATTTTTCTGCGATATCATGAACACCTACGGGTTCGCCTCCTTGACTTCACCCCCAATGCTGTTCTGACCATGGCAGTTTTCGCACATCTCTGCAAAAACTTTGTCGGAGTCCATCCAAACGTAGCCCTTTTCCGCCACTTCTTTATGCCCCGAGTTGAGAGAGGGGAGCCTCTTGCTGGCGGAATCGCTTGGATCTCAAGGATTGGCAAGAAGGAAGCTTATCTGGAGGGAGAGCTCCGCAGCAAGTGGGAGGAGTGGAAGGCAGATTGGTGCTCGATTGTCGAGGAGAACCCGCAGCCATTTACCGCCCAGCGCCAAACCCCAATAGTGCGCGGCAACGATTGGAGCAACGTGGCACCGGAAGACGCTAGACTGAAGATTGCCGTCACCCGGATCTCGCGCCTCGGGCTTGCTGGCTCATCAGAGGCACCGCTGGCGCAGACTTTCTTCGCCGCCAGACGCTTCTTTGCGAGAGAGGAGGAGACCCTACCGGGAGCTCCGGAACGCGGCGGATATCATGAGGCTGCGCCCGGGCCTCAACTTCAATTTCACTGTCCTGGAACTGGATGCGATGCTCTTGGAGCTGTTCAAGCCCGATCCTGATCATCCCGAAATGTTCAGGTTGCCGAAGGGTGTCGTTCCGCTGTGCAACAATTCCTCGCTCGACCGCATCCGTGCAATGATGTCATTGTGCGACTCGCATGGAATCGTTCCAACCTGGCAAGAGCCTGCAGATGACGTCGTGCGAGTGTTCTTTGACAGCCTGGTAGAAGTGCCGGTCCGCCCCGATGAACAGAGGAGCCTCACCCGTTGAAAGGATCGAGATGGACCTAGAGGGGGGGGGGGTGAATAGGTACAATTACAAATTTTAATTATTACTTAGCAATTTTAGGCAATAGTGCGGAATATGAAAGTGAGCCTAACAATTGCTAGTAGGTACAAAGTACTAGGTAAGTAACACAAGCATATAAGTGAGCAAGCACAATATGATGTAAGTAAGTGCAAACCAAAACAAGTAACCACAAGTATAGAGTTAGGGTTAGGAATAACCGCAACTCCGGGAGACAAGGATGTATGCCGATGTTCACTTCCTTGGAGGGAAGCTAGTCACCGTTAGAGAGGTGGATGTTACCACGAAGGCACACCAACGCCACGAAGGCTCACCCTATTCTCCCTTTGAGACAACACCACGAAGATGTTTCTCAACCACTAGTGGTAGACCTTGGGGTGGTCTCCAAACCCTCACAAACTTATCCGGGGGTAATCACAAAAGTCGATTCCTCTCCGAAGACTCCTACCGCCTAGGAGTCTCCAACCTCCAAGAGTAATAAGATCAATGGGGATTTGCTCAAGACTTGCTCAAATCATGAATTCCTTGGAGTGCAGAGAAGGAGGAGAAGTGGATCTATCACTTGATCGGACAACTTCTTTTCAAAGCTCTCAAATCCCTTGGGGATCTAAGATTTGGTGTGGAGAGATGAGAGAGAGTGAGTGAAGTGTTATAGGATTTGTTCAAAGTGAATGGTTACCACAAACCCGTGGAAGGGGAAGGAGTATATATATGTGGTGGGAAAAGGTGACCGTTTGGGGTACAGGATGGCCGGACGTCCGGAGAACGTCGGTCGTCCGGAGGCCCAAATGGGTCCGGACGTCCGAATACCATCGGACGACCGATCACCGCTGTGAAAAGTGTGACCCACAAACCAATGTACAGGATACGGTCGTCCGAACAGGCCCGACATCCGTAAGAATGCTTCGATGTGAAAGTGTCGGACGTCCGGAGAGTTCCGACATCCGCAAAATGTTTCGCCGCCGTGAAAAGTGTGACTCACAAACCAGTGTACAGGATACGGTCGTCTGAAAGGGCCGGACATCCGTAAGAAAGTTTCGATGCGAAAGTGTCGGACGTCCGGAGGGTTCCTACATCCGCAAAAATGTTTCTGTTAGGAAGTGTCGGACGACCGTAAGTGTCCGGACGTCCGGGCAATCAGGAAGGACCGGACGTCCGTAGAACGCCGGACGTCCGAAGGTAAGGTATATAGATACCAGCTTTGAGCAAGTTTTTCACAGATCCATCGATCCCCTCTTAATAGTGCGGGATCCCTATACTCAAGAACAAACCATAAATGAAGTTAACACCTTGTATCTCCATTCTTGAGTTATATGCTTTTGTCCCTAGTCATGATCCATGCATACGGTCTTTGGAACACAATCCTGAGATATACTTGATATACATGATTAGTCCCGAGCATATGTGTTGTCATCAACATCAAAATATGATTTAAGGGCATGATTGCACTTTCAATCTCCCCTTTTGGTAGTTGATGACAACTCATATGCATACTCATAATAGTAATCGGAAGTATTTGTTGTGGAGCTCAATAACCATAATAACCATAATAAGAATAGGTAGCGAGTAGCGAGAGAGCTCCCCCTCAAACTGATGCCACAATAGTTGGATCACTTCATATAGATCAATTCATATAGATTCACCAAACTCATAACCAACAAACTGATCAATTCATATATCATATAGATTCATAACTAACAAACTCATAACATAGTTCAACAACCCATAACATAGTTGAACAAACTACTCCTAACATAGGTTCGATTACATAATGAGCTAGAGTAATGCATATGGAGCCTACTCCCCTTTGGCATCAAGTATCCAA
The DNA here is from genome assembly GCA_021605145.1 of Aegilops bicornis. Lineage (NCBI taxonomy): Eukaryota > Viridiplantae > Streptophyta > Magnoliopsida > Poales > Poaceae > Aegilops > Aegilops bicornis. The sequence continues at coordinate 271,135,732 of CM038671.1, read as the reverse complement.
AAAACAAAGAGGGAATGATATGATAGTATTAAAGCTCATCCTCATCATCATCATCATGAACACCACCGCCACCAGTCTCGTCAAAGAAATCAGCCCACTCGGGACCGGAGGGAAAACCAAAATCAGAAGGGGTTCTGCAGAAGACGCCATCGTCACTCACATCATATACGCGAGTCTCGCAGACGAGCCTTCAGAGCGTTCTTGGAAGTGACCATGCGGTGACCACATCGTGGTGTTGGGAGCAATGGAAGGTGAACATCTTCATCATGGCTGAATGAGCCTTCCCAAGAAAACGAGCAATGCGCCAAAAGGAGGCATCACGGAATGAGGATGGTTAGCGTCGAGGAAAACTAGCGGCAAGGCGACTAGCGATGGCGGGAGAAGGAGGAACATGGTCACCGCCATGTGAGGTGGGATGACCCATCTCTCATGTATATGAGTGCGTGCAATGGGAAAGGGAGCTGCACTCTCGATAAATGCCTCAAGAAAAGGTGCATGAGGAAAAGCCCGCTTGTGCTTTGGAAGCTAGCAAGGCGAATCTCATGCCATAGAAAGTGTGGAACATTTATCTTCCCTTTAGGAGATGTGTAAAGGCGATGCATGAGATCAATGCAAGAGCTGCTACAGAACCCTTGTCACCCATCTTGGGATAAATGGTGCGGATGACACGATAAATGATGTTGAATGGAAAACGCCAAATAGAGACTTGGTTTAGACCCTTTTGTTTTTCAAGATTAGACAAAGATGATATGGGTCTAAGGAGATCCGCATGCACCGCAATGCCTTTGGGCTTATGGTTGGGGTCATCCTTGTGGATTTTGAACCCAAAGGTCGGAAATCCAAGTGCGGTGACAAACTCAAAGATAAGATGCTTTGTGAGAGCAGTGTCGGAGGTCATCCATGTGACAGTGTTATCAGTAGCAAAGTAACAAGTGGCATAAAACTGATGGATGGCAGCCTGGTTAAAATCGTGTTGAAAGGCTAATGGGGCAGCTAGGTTTGACGACTCAATGAGCTCAATGGCTCCCGGATATTTCTCCGGATGAGTGCGAATGTGCTCAAGATCAATGCAAACATGAAGTGACAAGCCTTTAGGAATGACAATCGTGGTGAAGATGTCGGCTTGGACATTCGTGCAACGACTATCCCGAGAATCCCTAGCAACGAAGAATTGATCTACATCACGACGCAATTTGAGATATGAAGATTTGGGGACTTCATTGAAACGCTTAACATGACGGCCTGGTGATAGTGGAGGCTCAATGGAGATGTGACGGGCATCACCGTGGGGTTGCACCGAGGAGGAGGAGGTTGAAATGTTGGACGACGAGTGCCGGGCTTGGGGGCAGCGACGCGGGCGCCAATCATCGGGATGGATCCACCTCTTCAAGCTCATCCTCAAAATCGACCCCTCCGAAGAGGAATCACCGGACGAGCCTGGGAGGACGAGCGTCACGCTTCCGAGGGCGATCTTCCTCCTCGGAGTCGTTGGAACCACCACGATGAGACGGACGCGCTTGCCCTCCGCGACTTGCTTGCGTCGCGGAGTGCTTGGACCGAGGCATCGGGACCGGAGCAGGGGATCAATGGATGGACGGGAGAGAAGCCCAGCGTAACGGCCGGACGGGCGGACGGCAAGTCGAGATCCGCGGCGGGAGACACCCCGGCGAGGGGTACGGCGGCGGGCGGTTGCGAGGAGGGGCCGCACGACAGAAACGGCGGCGGCGGCGAACTGACTGGAGAGGATGGGTTGGTTGACTAAAAAACCTAGGGCGCAGTATATATAGACCCTCGTAGAAACGTACGGACGTCCGGGGCCTTCGGACGACCGGAGTTATATATGCGACCGCACATCCGGAAACAGACGGACGACCGGAGTCAGGACCATCAGCAAAGAAGGATAACAGAGATGCTTTTACGGACGTCCGATGGCATCGGACGACCGGGCCTATTGTAACAGAACGGTTCTTACGGACGTCCGGAGTCTTCCGGACGTCCAAGCTTCATTTGCTAGGCCAAACTTGAGTGAACCAGAATGGTTTTACGGACGTCCGCGAGGCCGGACGACCGTCGAAAATAACCAGTAGAATATACGGACGTCCGGAGTTTTGCGGACGTCCGGCGATCAAATACCACTCGGACGTCCGGAACCCTCCTGGACGTCCGAGCTAGAAGTTTGGACAGAGGGCTGATAATGATGATGAGGAAAACATTTTCTCATAGTAAAACTTATTTATGTAGGAAATCAGATCCCACCTTACTCAATCATAGGCATAGACTACTCCATCATATTAAACTATGATAACTTTGAGAGTATTTGTTCAATTTATGCATTATGTAAGGTGAGAGAACTCATGAATTGAGTGTCTCCCCCTAAATATATGCCTACGTCACGACAAGACATTAAGTTTAAGCATGGATGAGTACTAGATTTCACATAATGTTGTCAAGCTCCAAGATACCAAGTTCACGCCTAAGTCGATGTAACCTTGCTTCATCCAATGGTTTCGTGAAAATATCTCGCCAGCTTGCAAATCTGTCCCAATGTGATCAATGTGAATATCGCCTTTCTCAACATGATCTCTCAAGAAGTGATATCTAATATCAATGTGTTTGGTGCGGAGATGATCCTTGGGGTTCTCGGAATGTTGATAGCACTTTCATTATCACATAAAAGAGGCACATGTCTATAGGTGATACCATAATCCTTCAAAGTTTGCCTCATCCATAATAACTGAGTTGCACAACCGGCGGCAAGAATGTATTCAACTTCTGCGGTAGAGAGGGCAATACAATTTTGTTTCTTCGATGACCAACTTACCAAAGAGCGCCCAAGAAATTGACATGCACCGGAGGTGGACTTACGATCCACTTTGTCTCCGCCCAATCCGCATCCGTGTATCCAATGAGATCAAACTTAGCATCCTTGGGATACCATAGACCCAACTTTGGGGTGTGAACAAGGTATCTAAGAATATGCTTAACCGCCTTATGATGACTTTCCCTAGGGGAAGCTTGAAATCTAGCACACATGCATACACTAAACATGATGCCTGGTCTAGATGCACAAAGATAAAGCAATGAACCAATCATAGAGCGGTATTTAGATGGGTCAAGGGGATACCGTCTGTGTCTTCAAGTGAGTGTTATTTTCGTTGGCATTGGTGTCTTACATGGACTAGCATCGACATACCAAACTTCTCTAGGATATCCTTGAGGTACTTTGCTTGAGACAAGAAAATTCCTTCTTGAAATTGTTGAATTTGAAAACCAAGGAAGAACTTCAAATCCGCATTGAGTGACATTTCAAAATTCTTGGTCATTGAAGCCGCAAACTTCTTGCACAAATGAATGTTAGGAGAACCAAAAATGATATCATCTACATAGATTTGGCATAAGATCAAATCACCCTTATCCCTCTTAGTAAAAAGAGTAGGATCGATCACCCCTCTCACAAAACCATCATCGGTAAAAACTTCTTAAGATGATCATACCAAGCACGAGGTGCTTGTTTGAGGCCATACAAAGCCTTATGAAGTTTATACACATAGTCTTTGTGATCGGGATCAACGAACCCAAGTGGTTGTGATACATATACTTCTTCTTGTAGAGGACCATTAAGAAAAGCACTCTTCACATCCATTTGATGTAATGTAAAACCATTGAAAGCAGCATAAGCAAGTAAGATGCGAATGGATTCAAGACGGGCAACGGGGGCAAAGGTCTCACCAAAGTCCAAACCCTCAACTTGTGAGTACCCTTGTGCCACTAACCTTGCCTTGTTCCGGATGATTACACCATTCTCATCTTGTTTGTTCTTGAAAATCCATTTTGTTCCAATGACGTTGTGTTCGGTAGGTGGCCTCTTGACTAACGACCACACTTGGTTGCGCTCAAAACTGTTCAACTCTTCTTGCATAGCAACTAGCCAATCGTTGTCTATCATTGCATCTTGTACCTTGATGGGTTCAAAACTAGACACAAAAGAGAAGTGAGCACAAAAGTTGGTCAAGTGTTTACGAAAGTGACTCTACCTTCCGATATGCCGGTGAGTATTTTGTCAACATCAACACGACCGCCACTCGTGGCATGATAGAGGTAAGGGTTTCACGAGGTTCAACTTCATGTCCATCATCCACATCCTCAACATATGGATCATTAATGTGTGGAGGAAGATCTTCTTGTTCATATTGCATTTGTTGAGGTTCATCATCAATGATTGGACTTTCTTGTTCTTGTTCTTGAAGATTGTCATGAGGAGGAGCTTGATCATCCTCTTCAACTTGGGCTAAAGGTATCGGTTGAGCAATAGGGGCTTGTGGTGTTATGAATGTTGAAGTAGTTTGATGATGTGGGAGACTTCTATCTTCTTCTTCATCATCATGAGGTTCTTGTTCCATAGGAAGAAGTGCACCAACGCCCATGGTCAAAATGTCTTGAGAAGAATCTTCTTCACCTACATCACTTAGATCAACTTGCTCCCCATGGGAGCCATTAAATTCATCAAACACCACGTCACAAGTTTCTACAACACATCCATTGGATTTGTTGTAGACTCTATATGCGTGAGAGTTTGATCCATAGCCAACAAATATACCGTCAATTGTTTTGGATTGAAATTTTCCTAACCTTTCTCTTTTGTTGAGGATGAAACATTTGCACCCAAATACATGAAAGTACTTGACATTTGGCTTGTTTCCAGTTAGAAGCTCATATGGAGTCTTTTCCAATATAGTGCGTAGGAAAAGCCGGTTTGATGCATGACATGCGGTGTTGACAAATTTTGGCCCGTAAACTATGTGGTGACTTGTATTCATCCAACATGGACCTTGCCATCTCCACAAGTGTGCGGTTCTTCCTTTCGGCTACACCATTTTGCTGAGGAATGTATGGAGCTGAATATTGATGCTCAATCCCTTCATCACTAAGGAATTCTTCCAAGGTATAGTTTTTGAACTCAGATCCATTGTCACTTCTTATTGCCAAGATTTCTTTGTCAAACTTATGCGTTGTGCTTGCTTGGCAAAGTCAATGAAAGTGATCTTCGTTTAGATCCTTGGACTTGAGGAAAAACAACCATGTATATCTTGAGTAATCATCAACAATGACAAGTCCATACTTTTTCCCACCAAGACTATCCCATGAAGGAGGCCCAAAGAGATCCACATGAAGGAGCTCCAAAGGCCTTGAAGTAGACACAATATTCTTGGGTGGGTGCTTTGATTGATGTTGCTTCTCGGCTATACATGCACCGCACACACGATCTTTCTCAAAAGAGACATTTGTTAGTCCAAGGATGTGATTCCCTTTAAGAGATCTGGGAGATTTCTCATGCCGACATGGGCTAGCCGGCGATGCCATAGCCACCCCTTGTCGGCCTTGGCCATTAGACAAGGTGCATGGAATGTGCTCTCTTTCGAGAAATCAACCGCGTAAAGGTTGCCATCCAACTCTCCAACAAAGGCCACTTCGAGAGTATCTCTCTTAAAGACTTTCACATCCGTTAGTCCAAATAGTGTATCATAACCAATGTAAGCCAATTGGCGGACGAGAAAGCAAATGATATTTAAGGGATTGGACAAGCATGACATTTGCAAGAGACATGTCATTTGTGATAGCCACCTTACCCAACCCAAGTACCTGTCCTTTTGATCCTCCACCAAACATAATGCTCATAAATGGTTGAATAGCTTCCATGAAATCAGAGAGCAATTTGCTATCTCCGGTCATATGATTTGTACATCCACTATCAATCACCCATTTTACTCCACCGAAGAAAGCTACCTACACACAATTTTTACTTGGTTAGAGGCACCCATTTTACAATGGGACCTCTCAAGTTAGTCACAAGGGTCTTAGGGACCCAAATAGCATAAAAACGAAATGCCTTTTGGGGGCCAACAATCTTTGCATAAACTTCTCCATCCTTAGTCTTACGCAGTACATAGGATGGAGGCATGAACTCTTTTGGCTTGTTGAGAATGGGCATGCCCCTTGTGGCCTTCCCACTAACAACCTTACCTTTCTCCTTGTGTCCTTCTCGTACAAAGGTTTCTTTTAAAGGGGTGGTGCAATTTTGGGAGGACGTCTTCTTCTTGCTTGTGCTTGGGTCAAACCCGAGTCCCTCTTTGGTGAACGCTTCATTTTGTTGGCTCAACACCTCATTAAGGTTCTTTTGCCCTTGAGCACATGTCATGAGCCCTTTCTCGATTTGAGCTTTGAGAAACCGATTCTCCTCAAGGATGGATGCTAGATCACTACTAGAGTTAGTAGAACATGCATCAACATTGATAATAGGAGATGAGTAAGCCTTGGCTAGAGTTTCAAGATAATTAAGTTTGAGTGTCTCAAAACTCTTTGTAAGAAGGGTGAGCTCTTCTTCCTTAGTCTTGAGAGACATGGATAGAAGCTCACAATCCTTAGTGAGAGAGGCATGAGACTTTGCAAGCTTACTTTTATCATTCATCAACTCTTCACAAGAGCCAATAGCCTTTTTCAAGGAGGCAAGATCTTTAGTATGAACATCAATATTTGTACCAATTTTTAAACATAGTTCATCATTTCGTGCTTCCTCATATTTGACTTTCCGCTCAAGGATTTCATATTTTCCTTTTCCTCGATGACGAGGGTTTCGAGTTCCTTAATGGAGATGGTGTACTTACTCACCATCTCCATAAGCATACTGAAACATAGTGAGCTTCCTTCCTTTGAGGGAGCACATGAACTTATTAAGTTTAGCAAGCATAGGATCAGTTAGATCATCATCCTCATGACTATCCTCCGCATCAAGATACTCATCACTAGAAGTAGAAGGCGTGAAAAGAGGAGGATTTGATCGTGGAGTTACCTTGACCTTGTCAGAAGAGCTTTGGTCCTCTTCTTCTTCAACCATGTCCTTTGCCATTAGGCATTTGTGAGCGTTGCCCTTGTAATCTTTCATGTAGTTGTAGGTGACCACATCACCACTCTTGTTTACTAACCTCAAGGTGTTTTGAGAGTCTTGAGCAACTCCGGCAACCCCACTAACATCATCCGGATCAGATTCTTCTTGAGCAACCATTGCCTTTCCATCTCTCTTCTTGAGCTTGGAGTTCAAAGGATTTGGCAACTTCTTCTTGGGAAAGGTCTTGGGAAACCTTGGTTTATCTTCTCTCTTCTCATAAGGGCACCTCGTTGGAGAAGTGATTGGTTTCTTCACAGTTGTAGCATTTTCTTACTTTCTTCTTTTGGAATCTTCCCTTGAACTTACCCGCTTAAACTTCTTGACAAAAAGAGCCATGTCTTCATATGTAGGGCCCTCGTCAGATTCAATCTCATCACCATCTTCGTCATCCTCTTCTTCTTCTTCACTTTGTTCATCTTCACATACATGCTTGGCCTTCAATGCAAGATTGATCTTTGATGATGGAGAACCATGCATGGCAAGATGTTTTGTGGCATTAGTCTTTGACTCTTCATATAGTTGAAAGGTGGATACGATGTCGTCGTCTGTAGTCATTTCCTTGAAGGTATGGTGTTGTCTTATGTCCCACACCATTTGATGGTGAAATGGAGCAAGAGCATGGAGTAACTTATCCACAAGGAACCTCTTAGTCATGTTGAATCCATCTTGTGTCTTGTCACACTCACATGACTCAATATCGGCAAGTGAGTGTCATGAGACGCTCATGGAGTTGATTGGGGTTTCACCTTTCTCCATACAAAGTTTTGCAATTGCCCTTGGCAATTTCATATTGAGCACTCCGGAGGGTAGAGGTGCCAGCTTTGGATCGCATAACAGTTTCCCATAGTTCCTTGGCACTTGTGATGTGTATGAACGGTCTCCTTTGCTTTTCATCCAAGCCTCTCCTTATCCACATGATTGCAGTGTCATTGAGGTTCTTGTCATATATTTCTCTTGGAGTGGGGTTCTTTGGATCAACCACATGATAGCCATACTCCAAGATCTCCAACATCTCATCGCTTCCATGTCGAAGATGGTCCTGCATAGCAACTCTCCACAAAGGAAAATCGGAAGTGGCACTAAGCAAAGGAGGACTGCCTTGAGGATTATATCTTGGTTTCTCAACCTGAGGTCTTGCATAAAGCCAAGGAACACCGGGCGTGTTCATTGTTAGGAGGTTGTTGACCAAGTGATGGAGTAGGCACAGTTGGCCTTGAGGCGGCACCACCCGAGAGTGGTGCAAGCACCGAGGACAACGTGGCTAATCTCATTTGGACTAAGGCCTCAAGAGAAGCATCATGCTCCTCTTTTTGCTTAGCAAGGGTTCCGTTCTAGATCCTCCGACGTAAAGGACTTGACTTCAAGAAGCCCCGCCTTTATCCTTAGGATCTACAACAAGGGGAGTCCCATCTGGGTTCATCTCGCCTAGGGCGGTTAAGCCACAAGAATAGAGCACGAGGCTCGATACCAATTGAAAGGATCGAGATGGACCTAGAGGGGGGTGAATAGGGACAATTACAAATTTTAATTATTACTTAGCAATTTTAGGCAATAGTGCGGAATATGAAAGTGAGCCTAACAATTGCTAGTAGGTACGGTACTAGGTAAGTAACACAAGCATATAAGTGAGCAAGCACAATATGATGTAAGTAAGTGCAAACCAAAACAAGTAACCACAAGTATAGAGTTAGGGTTAGGAATAACCGCAACTCCGGGAGACAAGGATGTATGCCGATGTTCACTTCCTTGGAGGGAAGCTAGTCACCGTTAGAGAGGTGGATGTTACCACGAAGGCACACCAACGCCACGAAGGCTCACCCTATTCTCCCTTTGAGACAACACCACGAAGATGTTTCTCAACCACTAGTGGTAGACCTTGGGGTGGTCTCCAAACCCTCACAAACTTATCCGGGGGTAATCACAAAAGTCGATTCCTCTCCGAAAGACTCCTACCGCCTAGGAGTCTCCAACCTCCAAGAGTAATAAGATCAATGGGGATTTGCTCAAGACTTGCTCAAATCATGAATTCCTTGGGTGCGAGAGAAGGAGGAGAAGTGGATCTATCACTTGATCGGACAACTTCTTTTCAAAGCTCTCAAATCCCTTTGGGGATCTAAGATTTGGTGTGGAGAGATGAGAGAGAGTGAGTGAAGTGTTCTAGGATTTGTTCAAAGTGAATGGTCAAGACAAACCCGTGGAAGGGAAGGAGTATATATATGTGGTGGGAAAAGGTGACCGCTTGGGGTACAGGATGGCCGGACGTCCGGAGAACGCCGGTCGTCCGAGGCCCAAATGGGTCCGGACGTCCGGCGATCATCGGACGACCGACCGCTGTGAAAAGTGTGACCCACAAACCAATGTACGAGGATACGGTCGTCGAACAGGCCCGGACATCCGTAAGAATGCTTCGATGTGAAAGTGTCGGACGTCCGAGAGTTCCGGATATCCGCAAAATATTTCGCCGCCGTGAAAAGTGTGACTCACAAACCAGTGTATAGATACGGCCGTCGAAAGGGCCGGACATCCGTAAGAAAGTTTCGATGCGAAAGTGTTTGACGTCCGGAGGGTTCCGGACATCCGCAAAATGTTTCTGTTAGGAAGTGTCGGACGTCCGTAAGCGCCCCGGACGTCCGCAATCAGAAGGACCGGACGTCCGTAGAACGCCGGACGTCCAAGGTAAGGTATATAGATACCAGCTTTGAGCAAGTTTTTCACGGATCCATCGATCCCTCTTAATAGTGCGGGATCCCTATACTCAAGAACAAACCATAAATGAAGTTAACACCTTGTATCTCCATTCTTGAGTTATATGCTTTTTGTCCCTAGTCATGATCCATGCATACGGTCTTTGGAACACAATCCTGAGATATACTTGATAAACATGATTAGTCCCGAGCATATGTGTTGTCATCAACATCAAAATATGATTTAAGGGCATGATTGCACTTTCACCCGTGACACCACCGATGATGAGATGCAGCGCATCGCCACCAGGCTGGAAGAAGCGGCAGCAGCCGCTGCCGCGGGTGAGTTCGGATTCACCGTGGAGGAGGCAGAGGCAGCAGAGGCGGCAAGCCTTGTCGAGCGAAGGGAGTTTGCCGGGCGGAGGAGCTTGCCGAGCCTCAAGCCGAAGTCGGCGAGCCAGCCGAGGGCGCCTCCTCCCCACCTTCAAATAGCTTGCATGGCGAGCCCAGCTCCACCAAGAAGGCGTCTTTCAAGGCCGGAGACGTGGCGGGCGGCGGGCAGACCAACAGCCGCGCCCAGCCGACGCTTCCACCGCAGCAAGCACTGTTGCAGCTGGAGCACCTCACGCCCGCTGCGGCAATCGGAGCGGGCCTCGCAGACCACCGGTTCTGCTCCCGCCAAGCGGCCAAGGGAACCTACTCCTCCGCCTGTCAGATCGAGGCGGGCCAGAACTTGATCTCTCCGCGCTCAGCTCCCATGAGGAAGAAGAAGAGTAAGATTCTTTGCAGCATTTGTAGTTCTTCGGCTCGTTGCTTTGACTTGTATCTGATTTGCTTTACTCTGAACCCATTCCTTTTCAGGACGCTGGCCCAGAGAGCGTCGAAGAGATCCAAGGCCCCGGTGATTGTCGTCGAGGATGAACCCACCGCGACAGCAGGAGGCGCGTCCGAGACCACCTTGCCGGACGCGGCAACTCTTCCTCAAAGCAGCCCCCAGCGTAAGTATATGGTTTACTTCCCGCTGTTTGGCGTGCATGGGTGCCCTTTCTTTGCTGATATCTGACTGCTGATTTGTGTAGGAGCAGCAGCCTTACCAGAGTGCCTCAAGCCGCCTCGACATGCCTTCTGCTTCGACTACACCGCCAAGGGAGGATTCCCCAGCAAGGGAGCGTTCTCCGGCAAGGGATAGCTCTCCGGCAGGGGACAGCATCAGCGATCCCTTGGCGGCGGAGACCATGACTGCAGAAGGTAATCCTCTTGCTTGAAAACTTTCCTTGTGTTCTTCTTCTTCTGATTTTGTTTTTGAATATTTGCTTGACTTTTCTTCATTTTCCGGTCGTCAGATCCATTCGCCACAGAGCCAATGGAGACCGAGGCCGCCGGCGAGGAGGACGCGCGCGGCAATACTGACGACGCCACTCCCATCGGAGAAGGAGCTGGCACCGACGAGCCCGCCGACGAAGAGGACGCCAAAGCTGCTGCCGCAGAAGCTGGTGAGGGGTCCGGCGATCATACTGACGGCCCTGAGGCCGCAGGAGCACCAGGCGCTACGCCGACCGCCGATCCCTCCGCCAGCCGCAGCTGTCGAGTTCAAGAGCCCCAGCCCGGCGCCTATTTGAAGGTCGGCGATGGCGTCTTCATCAAGCTCCCATGGGCATCGAGCTCCAAGGCGCCGGCCGAAGGAGAAACTTTGATGAAGAGCTGCTCGCCTCCGCTGGACTGACGCTGGTCGACGCACCAAACAAGAGAGCGGCGAAGTCCGAGGAGGAGCAATTGCGAAATCGCTGTCGCTCTACCGCGCCCGACAAGCCAAGCTGGAATCCCGGGAAGCGCTTGTCGCGAAGGCGGGAGCAGACATCGAGAAGCGTGCGGAGGAGCTCCGGGGCCTCAACCAGGAAGCTCTCCGGTCTTTGGCAGAGGAGCGGGAGCGACTCGCAGAGGAGCAACAGCGGCTTGCCGCTGAGAAGCTATCTGCGCAGGAAGGCGAGTTGGTGCAGAGGAAGGTTAATCTTGACAGCCATGAGGAGGATCTAGCCACGCGCGAGCAAACATTTGGCGGGGCTCTCAAGGAAGCAAAGGATGCTGCCGCAGCTGCCGAGGCTGCCAAGAAGGAGCTGGAGACGAAGGTGTTGCAGCTGGAGGCCAATCTCAAGGAGAGCGGCGAGGAGCTTGCTGCACTCAAGCATGAGCGCGAGAAGGACGCCTACACTCTTGGCGAGCTGCAGGGCCGTCTCGCCGAGAGGAGCAAGGAGCTCAGCGCTGCCAAGGACTCCAACGCAGATCTTGAGTTGAAGTTGACCACCTTGACTCGGGATTTGGGCCAGGCGCCCAGGAGCAGGAGGTGGCCTTGAAGGAGAAGATCAAGGCCGACGAGGCGCTGGGCGAAATCTTCTTTGCCGCCTGTAATACCTTTAGGGAAAATGTGGAGCACTGGACCGAGGGTCTCGTGGATGTTGCTGCAGCCATCGACAGGAGCCGGGCGCTGGGATGGAGGATCTTGGATATTCCTCCGATGAGCACCTCCAACCCAGCGCCAAGCTCAGCTTGTTCTTCAAGGGCGTGGTGACGGCCCTCCAGCGACTCGGGAAGAAATCCCAAAGCGGTGACCGAGGAGTCGCGCGGATCTGCTGGAGCTCTTCAAAAGGTGCCGATGAAGGTGGCCTTCCGCAATCCAGGCCTCAACCTCACCAACGTTCTCAAGTCCTTGCCGCAGATGTCGATGTGGTGGCGCTCAAGACCCTTGTCGCACCCATCGTGGACAAGGTGAGCGGGATCAAGAGGGTTGAGGGCGATCGCGTAGATTAGGCCGCCCGCTTTCTCTTTTTCTTGCCGCTGCTGGTCATGTTATGAGAACCATCTATTAGAGCTGCGACAAGCTATCTTGTAATATAACTCTATTTCGGTAGCAATTGCTATGTTATTTCCTTTACTTGATTCCTTCCTTTGTATGTTTTTGCCCTACGCTTTTAGGGAACTTGTCGGGCGCAGGCACCGGGCCACGAAGCGCCGAAAAGGGACGTCGAGTTCTTCAAGCGGTGTTGCTACCGACAAGAAACCTTGTCGCAACTAGTCGCAGCTCACTTAAGTTGTTGAGCGGACTCGAAACAAAGTAAGGCGCCAACTAGCTACGGGTTGGTTCCTCCATGGACAGGTTTTCCATACAAAGTACGGTCGTTCGAGGAAGATAACTTAAAAATTTTAAAACTGATTGCTCAAACTTTAGCAACTTAGCTTTTTTCGTTTGCTTCCCGGTAAGGCTAGACTTCCTTGAGCGACGCTTGGTCCACACTATTATCTTCTCCTTTCCCCCCGGCAAACTTGTGGGCGAGGGAACCTTCCTTTCTTTGAGAAAGAGAAAGAAGAGAAAATAAAGATATGGAGCCTTATGGCTCGTTATTGCTTACCGGGGGTAGGTGTTGCACAAAGTGTCGATAACGCATGCAAAATAGAAGTAAAAAGCATGAAATTGACAAGATGTGCGAAGCACATTAGCTTTACTTATGCACGGGGTCTGCGCCCGGCTTTGTACAAAGGATTACATGCAACATCGGCAAGACTTGTACAAAAGGTGGTTGCCGTAACGGGTTCCGGCAACCGCGCCCTACGGGTAAAACTTACGAAGATGCTAAATGTTCCAGGAGTTGCTCACCGGAATGCCATCTTCGGTCTCAAGGCGGACAGCGCCAGGCCTAGTGACTCGTTTCACCCGGTAAGGGCCTTCCCACTTCGGCGTCAACTTGTTGGAATTCTTGACGGACTGAACGTGCCAAGAACAAGGTCGCCTTCCTCGAGACTTCCGCATTAACTTTGCGGCTATGGTAGCGGCGCAAAGCTTGCTGGTATCGAGCAGCTCGTCACAAAGACTCAAGACGATCCTCCTCAAGGAGCAAAGACGTCATCTTGTCGCAATCGCTCTTGCTCAAGCTCATCATAAGCGAGCACTCGAGGTGATCCGTATACGAAGTTCCGTGGGGAGAACTGCCTCTGCTCCATAGACTAGAGCGAAGGTGTCCGCCGGTGGCTCGATTTGGCGTCGTCTGATCGACCAAAGAACCACCGGCAGCTCCTCAATCCAGCTTCTTTCCGCACTTGTGCAGCCTGTCGAAAGTTCTGGTCTTGAGCCCGCCGCCGCTTCAAAGATTCGCCTCTCCGCTTGACCGCTTCTTCTCGGATGAGCAATGGGTTAAGCGAACCTTGGCGCCAAGATCTTGGACGATCGCATGAAGGTGCGGCTCGTGGAATTGCGTGCCGTTGTCGGTGATGATCCTGTTAGGGATTCAAACGGCAAACAATCGACCTAAAGAACTTGACTCGATCAGCCGCCACCTTCCTCATCGCTTCCACTTCCGGCCACTTTGTGAACTTGTCGATTGCAACGCATAAGTACTCAAAGCCCCGACATCTCGGGAAAGGGGCCGAGGATGTCGAGCCCCGCATCGAAAATGGCCAGGATAAAGGGATCGCCCGGAGAGCTTGAGTCGGCTGGTGTATCTGCTTGGAATGGAACCGCACGCTTCACACTTGGTTACTTGTGCGCTTGCATCCTCGGAGGGCTGTCGGCCAAAAGAAACCTTGCCGGAACGCTTTGCGGCAAGTGCTCGCGCCAATGTGGTGACCACATATACCTCCATATATCTCTCGCCAACAGTTTTTGTCCGTCTTCCCGGTGAATACACTTCAATTTCACACCGTTGAGTCTTCTTCCATGCAGTGTGTTGTCGACAAACCGTACATACTTGACCGCCGGGCTACTCTTTCCGCTTCTTCTTGCTCTTCGAGAAGTTCTCTGTCAAGGAAAAGGACAATCTGATGTGCCCATCTTTGGAGCTTGCGGCTCGACAACAAGGACTAAAGCCACATCTGCCGCTGGGAACATCTGCTTCTACGGCGAGAACTCGCGGCTCACCGAGCTTGACGTTCCCGGCAAGCTTGACGGAGCAAAACTTGTCGGGAGCGCTCGCTTCAACGAAACAAACCTCGGCGCTTTGTCGGAGCAGATCGCTCCTCAAAGATCAGCTGGTGTTGATCTTGAGGACCTTCTTGATGGCGACTTCAGGAAGCTTTGCCGGAAAGTAGTCACCAGAGATCAACTTCCTCTTCTTGCCCTGTCCGGTTGATGGCGTTATAGACGGTTGAGTCAGCTTGAGCACAAAAATCCCTGGTTCCATAGGTAACTTAAGTGCAGCGCACTTCGACAGGCCATCGGCAATGTCGTTCTGAGCTCTTGGAACATGTTCCTTTTGTAGTCCGTCAAAGTGCTCTTCTAGCTTTCTCACCTCATCAACATAAGCTTCCATCAACGGACTCGATAACTCTTGTTCACTTGGCGGATGACAAGGCTGTGAGTCACCCCGACAATGAGCTTCTTGATCCCAAGGTCTCTGCGATCTGAGACCGCAAGCAAACCTTCATACTCTGCAGATTGTTTGTTGCTTGCTCCTTGGGAAAGTGCATCTGGACTACGTGCTTGAGGTGCTCTCCGGTGGGTGCAACAAGTAGCACGCCCAAGACCGCCGCCTTTGCAGCCGAGAAGGCACCATCAAAGTACATCAGCCACTCTTTGCTTGCTTCCTTGACGGGATGCTCGTTTACGGAATTTCTTCATCTTGTGTTGGCGTCCATTCTTCTATGAACTCCGCCAATGCTCGCTTTGGATAGTTGAAGTGCTCTCAAACTTGAGGCCAAAGCTTGGATGTTCAGGCCCACTCGATAATCCTGCCTGTTGCCTCTGGATTTTGCAAGATCCTCTTGATGGAAAACGAAAGTGACGATCGTGATCTCATGTGCCCGGAAGTAATGGCGCAGCTTTCTCAAGGCCATGAGGAGGCCGAAGCAATTTCTGCACACCGTAGTACCTTGACCTAGCCCTCAGAGAAGGGAACCGACAAAGTAAACCGGGCGCTGCACCATTCTTTTTTTCTCGCATCTTCTCATGTATCTGCGTAGATCCGCCCTTGTCGGGACCAGAGCTTGCCGGTGAAGCCCCCGCCGTCATTTGGATGCATCCGCCATGGTTGCTAGCTCATCATCTGCCTCCCTCTCCGCTACTAACGCAGCACTAACCACTTGATTGGTTGCCGCTATATATAGCGCAACTTCTCTTGTGGCTTAGGTGCGACAAGTGTTGGAGTGGAGGATGTATCTCTTCAAGTCCTGCAGCCGCAGCCTCCGCTTCGAGTCCATTTCATCGGACCTGCCTTTTTCAAAATTTTGAAAATGGCAGGCGCTTAGCGAACCTAGAGATAAACCTCCGCCGAGAGCAGCTACATAACCGGCAAGTCTTCGTACATCCTTGACGCGCTTTGGTGCTTCAATCGCTCAATGGCCTTGATCTTGTCGGGATTGGCTTCAATTCCCCGAGAGACGAAGAACCCGAGAAGCTTGCGGAAGGGACTCCAAACACACACTTCTCGTGGTTGAGCTTGAGGTTGATCTTGCGCAAATTTGCAAAGGTTTCATCTAAATCTTGAATCAGTCGCCTTGTCCTTGCTTTTGACCACTATGTCATCCATGTAGGCTTCTACATTTACGTGCATTTGCGGCTCAAAAGCGTCATGGACTACTCTTGCAAATGTTGAACCAAAGCATTCTTTAATCCGAAAGGCATCCGTCACGAAACAGTATGTGCCACATGGGGTGATGAATGCGGTCTTCTCCTCATCCTCTTACGCCATGAAGATCCGATGATATCCTGAGTATGCATCCGTAAATGAAAGCAAATCACATCCGGCCGTGGAGTCAACAATCTGGTCGATGCGCGGTAAGGGAAATGGGTCTTTGGGACAAGCTTTATTGACATCTCGTAAAGTCGATACAAAGCCTCCATTTCCGCTTGCCTTGGCGCACAACTACAGGATTGGCCAACCACGTAGGATGGAGCACTCCTCCGACAAGGCCTGCCGCTTCCAATTTCTTGATTTCTTCTGCGATGAATTCTTGGCGCCCAACGCACGCTGCTTGACTTTCTGCTTGACGGGCCGCGATGAGGACAAACGGCAAGATGGTGCTCAATTACATTCCCGGGAACACCGGGATGTCAGACGGTTGCCACGCAAACACGTCGATGTTCGCCCGCAGGAAAGCAACGAGCGCCTTCCTATTTAGGGTCGAGAGTGGCACTGATGGTGAAGGTACCACCAGTGCCGTCCTCCTTGGCGGACACCTTCTTGGTCTCTGGTGGAGCTGCCATCGTCTTCTTACACTTGCCGGTGGAGCGCGATGGTGCGTCCTCGACGGTAGCGCAGCACTCCGAAGAGGTGCGCTTGCCGGAGTGGGCATCAGAGCTCTTGCCGGACTTGGTCTTCTTCTTCGCCCCGGAGCTTCAGGGCAAGTGGCTTGCAATCTGCCGCAGCTGCCGCTTCCGGTAGATCTTGTCGGCGAGATAAGAGCATCCTTCTTGTCGCCAGGACGTAGATGACACTTATCGGGCTGGCATCTTCAAAGATGTTGTATGCATAGTGAGAGGCTGCCATGAATTTGGCGAGTCTTTGGACGGCCAAGTATCCCATTGTAAGGCAATGGAAAGTCGACAACGTCAAAAGTGACCCTCTCGATCCCGAAGTTCAACTTCGCTGCCAAATGTCACCGCAACGTGATCTTTCCTTCGCCTTGCTCCTTCCCGGATTGATTCCTTGAATGTGCCGGTCTCTTCGAGCTTCGCCATCGTGGATCCGGAGTTTCGGAGCACCGCGGAGGAGATCAGGTTCAAGCCGCCCCACCGTCAACTAGCATCTTGGTGACCTTGAGGTTGCGGATAGTTGGTGAAACCAACATCGGCAAGCACCCGACCGCAGCTACGTGATCGTGGTGGTCCTCAATATCGAAGATGATAGGCGTCTTTGGACCATTTCAGAGGCTTGCGTGACTCGACGGACGGTTCTGCCGCATTGACTTCCCGCATCCACTGCTTGAGCTGGCGGTGTGAAGTATGCAGAGAAGCACCGCGTCAACACACAGGACCTCTGTGGCTTTCTGGAACTCCTGCTCATCAGTCTCGTCATCATCCATGTCTTCATCATCGCTGCCGTCTTCATCCTTGTCGCGGCCGCTGGGAGGTCGGTCTCCTTGCCGCTGCTTGGCCTTGCCAAGGCGTCCTCCTCGGCCGGACGGTTCTTGCTAGCTCCTCCAAAGCACCTTCCCGGCCTTCTCCTTGTTGCGTCGTTCAGATTCAGCCTTCGCTGCCGACAAGCTGCTCGGCCTTTTGCAGCTCGAGGTCATGGCCCTTGGTGCGGTGGATCTTGCAAGATCGCTTTGTTGGAGCCGTCACGCTTGTCGGCGACCACCACAGCTGGCGGTTGGTGCCAGGGCAACCTCCTTGCCGGAGCTACCAGCTTTGGCTTTCTTGGCGCCACCTCCGTTGCGGACTGCTCAACAACTAGCACATCTTTGCCTTTCTTCTTCCCGTTGTTCCGCCGCTGGTTTTTCTTGCCGGGCGGTCTCCTCACTATCGATCCTCCTACTTGAGTATTCTCTCCGGAGTCTCCTCCCTTCCTCAAGACGCGTGCACACTTGTCGGCCAGGCATATAGCTCACCGACGCGTCTCGATCTTGCACACGACATCTCCTCCCGCATCTCGCGGTTTCGCACGCTCGATGGAACGCGCTGATTACCGCGCAGGGTGGACATCTGGGATGTTGTCTTTGACGCTGCTGAATCTCTGAATGTACTTTTGCTAGGGCTCTCCTTCCTTCCGGGCGGCAGATGAAGGTCGCTTTCTTGGCCATGGGGCTTGTGGTCGCTGTAAAGGCGCCGACAAACTGATGGCATAGATCTGCCCAATAGGATATGGAGTTGTCCGGCAAGTGCATGAGCCAGGATCGACATTGGGCTTGAGCACCGGTGAAGTAGTTGGCGAGGATCTTGCCGTCTCGCCCCGGCGGCTTGCACCGCGATGGTGTAGATGCCGAGGAACTCCGACGGATGCGTCTTGCCGTCGTACTTCTCTGATGCGTCTGGTTTGAAATTCTTCTTCTTTGGGCCATCGACTTGCCGCAGCTCACGAGTGAACGCAGGGCAACCTACAGCGTCTGACAAGTCGCTGGTTCCCCTGGCGCATGCATGTCGACAGAGGGCCCAGCGCGCTGGTCGGATTGACGCCGCGCTTCTCTTCTGCGCTCGATGCGAGTTCGAGCGTCTTCTTGTTGTCGTTCGTGAAGAACTTGGCGCTGATCGCGACGAGCTCGTGGATCCGATGATGCGGTGGAGTCGTTGTCGAGGTGGATCCGGCGAGTCGGCGATCTTGGCCTTCGGGGCGGAGAGTGCATGGTGGTTGCACCCCCACCGGTTTCGTCGCCACCGGCTCATGTTTGGCAGTCCTGCCGTGGCAAGGATGCACTCGGTTGCCGCGGAGCGTCGCCGTTGGCAAAGCCGATGAGACTCTGAATGGTGGCCCTCCATTCATCGACCTTGTCGGCCGTTGGAGGGTAATCCAAGAGCAGTTGAGCTCTCGCCAAAGCTTCTGCTGGAGTGGTGGGTAGCGATGGCGACGGCGAGGCCGGATATGCTCGGACTTCTAACTATGTTAGAAGGAGCAGCATCCCGTCCAGGCGACCGTGCCTCGCTCGCACCTGCATGTTGGCGTGCATGCTGGTCTTGAGCATCCCGAGATCCACCAGCTCGATCTTGGTCCAACGAGCATATGGCGTTGTGGATACCATGACGTTGTCGGTCCCGCGCCTCCTGAGACGGGCGCGGTGCATGTACGGACGCCGAGGTCTGCGCAGCCTTGTCCTTGGACTTGGCAGCACCGTGGGCTCCCCCGTCGACGTCCATTCTTCCGCCGGCGTCTACCCCACCACCCGTTTGCTCCGGCGGTGGTGGGTTCGACGCGGACGGAACATCTGCCGCCGAAGCCTTCTTCTTCGGTGGCATGTCGATGAAGATGATGAAGATCTAGCTCGTGTGGACGCCGGATCAGGTTCACACAATCTCGACGCCCTACAGCGCGCCAAAGATGTCGGGGCAGGCTGATCTGCCCACGAACACCTATGGGACCGCGGACCGAGCCCCTTTCGGTTCGGCAGGGGCGGAGGTCGCACGAAGAGCAGATCGAGGCGGCTAAGCACGAGCGGTTTACCCAGCTTCGAGCTCTCCCGGAGAGATAACACTCCTACCGCTGCTTGTCTGAGTGTATTGAGTTCTTGCTCAGGAGCGCTGAGTGCTACAGTACACACAAGCTGCTAACGAGACTGAGCGTGGGGAACCGACCCTTTCTACGTTGCGTATGGGCCTCCTTTTATATGCTAAAGGGGGCTCCGACAGGTGGCAACGTAGACAAGGGTAAAAATGGAAAAGGAGTGGTTGGTACAGCTACTTGTACAGTGTATCGTACCTAACCCTGACGGCAGGGGACAAAGGCATTAAATGCCCGTCACGTCGCCCTAACGGTCTGAAAAGGGACCGTCAGGGGCGCCACCGCTTGCCAGATGGCAATCTTGTCAGCGCCGCTTGCCACCGCGCTCCGCTGGCCGCACGGCCTCTTGGCAGGCGCGCCTAGAAAGGTCCCATGGCGACACGTTAGTGGATGTGCTGGAGCGCAGGTACAGAGTGGTGGTCTGCCGCGGCAAGCGCCTTGCCGCGATTGTTGTCTTTTCGCGTCCGGAAGCTTGTCGCTCACCGGGCCTTCCCGGCAAGCTCCTCTTGCCGGGGCCTTGTCTTGTAGGTGCCTTGGGTGGCCTTCCCGGCAAGCTCCTCTTGCCGGGGCCTTGTCTCCTTGGCTTGAATACTTTGTTCTTGAATGGCTCCAAAGGAACCACGGAGGACCTTGGCGGTCAACCGGTAAGCCTTGCCGCGGAGGGCTGCAACTGCCCGTGCACAAGTTCGGGATACTAGGGTACCCCTACTCTAGTACACCGACACAAGCATGCTTAACAACTTGGAAATATTGCACCCTGAAAAATTGAACATCATATTTGCAGAATTGAACCAAGCAGTTAACTGAACACCACATTGCATGACATATAGAACATATACACTATAGCAGAAGATTGTATGGTAAAAGTAGATAGCACAATTCACTAGAATTTGTTAAGGAAAGGCAGTAGCTAGCAAACTGAACATCGGTCCTTATAGTGAGCTAATAAGACAAGCTACTCCTCATTGTGGGAGATATCAATGACGATTAGCTCCTTGGACATGGAAGAGGGCGAGGCCTCCGCATCGTGGGTGCCCTCATTGTAGTGGTTAGTTGCCTGAGCCGCTCCGGGCACCAATCTACTGGCTCTCGAGATGAGGTAAGCACGTGCACGTTGAGAAAACACCTCATAGTCTTCGTCGAAGGCACTGATGGTGGCCTCTAGAAAACGCCACGAACTATCGTTTAAAGCAGCCAACCGCATCGCGGCATCGGCGCGCGAGGCGTCAACGGTGGCCTCGAGGGTGAGGTGCTCCTCCAATATCTGGGGGTCGGCATGAATGGCAGCCATTGCGACCTCATCCGCGCGTGCGGCCGCAATTTGCTTCTCCGCTGCCAAATGCTCCTTGAGATCCTAGCTATACTGCATGCACCATGGCTTAGGGCGGCGCTTATTTGGTGGAGGGGTCGGTGATTTGGGTGGAAGGTGTTGCACTTGCGCCGGCGGTCGGGGCATGTGGGATGTGGAAGGAGGAGGAGGATGGGGTCGGGTGTGGATTACCTGCCTGGATAGGCGAGGCCGAGCAGCGTGAAGGAGGGTCGCTGGCGATGAGGCAACGTTGCAAGCAAGGAGTGAAGGTTTCAACTTTGAAAGGAAGGCGCAAACAGGGGAAATGTGGCTTTTGGTAAGGAGGAGGGGGCGGGGAGGTAGATATTTCCGCGGAAGTCAAAAATTTGGAATTGCTTCAGCGAAAAAACTGGCGCGCAAAGTGTCATCAGTCACAGTCCCTTATTCAGAGCGGGCTGTGGGCTGTAGCCGTTGCACCTTCTCACGTAATCCGTATGCGTACTATACTCTGATGGTGCTCCAAGATATTTTGTGCTGCATCTCACACGGTTGGTTATAATAAACTATGTGGGATCCACTTGATTTTTCGTCTTGATTTGAATTACATAATGGGGTCACAGCGGCCATGGACGGTGTTTGAATTGCTAGACCTTTTATCTGCAGTGAACATGCAACTATATGTGTGTCATAAAAGAATTGGAATTATTCAGGGTTCGTTTGGACATTTTTATGCATTAACTGAGTTTTCAATGCATTTATGTGCATAATTCATATTTGAACTACATGCACATGCTCCAGTGCATATAAATTGGTTGAAAAATCAAATCTTTGAAGTTCATGCACATGCTCAGGTCCCATGCAAGAAAAGGGAATGAATGTCAAACACCCTGCCACGGTCACTCGGCCGCAAACATTGAGATACCTGGTTTTTAAATTCTAGTAAATCCAAATCTCGTCTGAAATTCATGAAACTTGGCATGCCATCATGGAGCGGCATCAACATGTCGTGGTAATATTTTTGTCCCATTTGGGGCAGGTTTGGTGATATGCTTCTCACAAACCAGAGCTTCTCACAACAAGCCAGATGGTTTCGGTAGGGAACGTCCCACCTTTGGGGACGAGACGATATCCATTGCCTCTTATTGCTTTCAATTTTTTTTTCTCGTGTCAACATAGAACAACAGGAGTGTTGTGTCGATTTTTGGGATTTTTGGGGGTTCGTTTGGACATTTTTATGAATTAATTGAGTTTTTAATGCATTTATGTGCATAATTCAAATTTGAACTACATGCACATGCTCTAATACATATAAATTGGTTGAAAAATCAAATTTGTGTCCATGGGTGCATGCTTAGGTCCCATGCAAGAAAAGGGAATGAATGTCATACACCAGGGCACGGTCACTCGGCCGCAAACATTGAGATACCTGGTTTTTAAGTTCTAGTAAATCCAAAACTCATCCGAAATTCATGAAACTTGGCATGCTATCATGGGGCGGCATCAACATGCCGTGGTAAAAATTTTGTCCCATTTGGGGCAGGTTTGGGGATATGCTTCTCACAAACCAGAGATTCTTACAACAAGCGTGATGGTTTCGGTAGGGAACGTCCCACCTTTGGGGACGAAATGATATCCATTGCCTCTTATTGCTTTCAAATTTTTTCTCGTGTCAACATAGAACAACCGGAGTGTTGTGTCAATTTTTGGGATTCAAGGTCCGTTTGGACATTTTTATGCATTAATCGAGTTTTCAATGCATTTATGTGCATAATTAAAATTTTAACTACATGTACATGCTCTAATGCATATAAATTGGTTGAAAAATTCAAATATGTGTCCTTGGGTGCATGCCTAGGTCCCATGCAAGATATTGGAATGAATTTCAAACACCAGGGCAACGTTGATTGCCGGCAAAACGTTGAGATACTTTGTTTTTAAATTCTAGTAAATGCAAAATTTGTCTGAAATTCATGAAACTTGGCATGCTTTCATGGAATGGCATCAACATGCCGTGGTAAATTTTTTGTCCCATTTGTGGTAGGTTTGGGTATATGCTTCTCACAAACCAGAGCTTCCCACAACAAGCATGATGGTTTCGGTAGGGAACTCCCCACCTTTGGGGACGAAACAATATCCATTGCCTCTTATTGCTTTCAAAAAAATTCTCGTGTCAACATAGAACAACAGGAGTGTTGTGTTATTTTTTGTGATTTTTCGGGGTTCGTTTGGACATTTTTATGCATTAAGTGAGTTTTCAATGCATCTATGTGCATAATTCATATTTGAACTACATGCACATGCTCCAGTGCGTATAAATTGGTTGAAAAATCAAATTTTTGTACTTGGGTGCATGCTTAGGTCCCATGCAAGAAATGGGAATGAATGTCAAACACCCTGCCACCGTCACTTGGCCGCAAACCTGGTTTTTAAATTCTAGTAAATACAAAACTCATTTGAAATTCATGAAACTTGGCATGCTATAATGGAGCGGCATCAACATGTCGTGGTAAATTTTTTGTCCCATTTATGGCAGGTTTGGATATATGCTTCTCAGAAACCAGAGCTTCTCACAACAAGCATGATGGTTTCGGTAGGGAACGCCCCACCTTTGCGAACGAAACGATATCCATTGCCTCTTATTGCTTTCGTAAAATTTCTCGTGTCAACATAGAACAACAGAGTGTTGTGTTATTTTTGTGATTTTTCGGGGTTCGTTTGGACATTTTTATGCATTAAGTGAGTTTTCAATGCATTTATGTGCATAATCCAAATTTGAACTACATGCACATGCTCCAGTGCATATAAATTGGTTGAAAAATCACATCTTTGTCCTTGGGTGCATGCTTAGGTCCCATGCAAGAAATGGGAATGAATGTCAAACACCCTGCCACCGTCACTCGGCCGCAAACATTGAGATACCTGGTTTTTAAATTCTAGTAAATCCAAAAATCGTCTAAAATTCATGGAACTTGGAATGCTATCATGGAGCGGCATCAAAATGTCGTGGTAAATTTTTTGTCCCATTTGGGGCAGGTTTGGGTGTATGCTTCTCACAAACCAGAGCTTCTCACAACAAGCATGATGGTTTCAGTAGGGAACGCCCCACCTTGGGGACGAAACGATATCCATTGCCTCTTATTGCTTTCAAAAAATTTCTCGTGTCAACATAGAACAACAGGAGTGTTGTGTTATTTTTTGTGATTTTTCGGGGTTCGTTTGGACAATTTTATGCATTAACTGAGTTCTCAATGCATTTGTGTCCATAATTCAAATTTGAACTACATGCACATGCTCCAGTGCATATAAATTGGTTGAAAATCTAATCTTTGTCCTTGGGTGCATGCTTAGGTCCAATGCAAGAAATGGGAATGAATTTCAAACACCAGGGCACCGTTGATTGCCAGCAAAACATTGAGATACTTTTTTTTTAAATTCTAGTAAATTCAAAACTCGTCTGAAATTCATGAAACTTGGCATGCTATAATGGAATGGCACCCGACATGCTGTGGTATTTTTCATGTCCATTTTGAGAGAAGGCACACTCGAATAACAGCCAACAAAGGCATTTTGAAAAAATAGCTGCCACTTTAATATCTCCAACGTTTGTATAACTCAAACCGTGTGCATTATGTTAACCATTCACGTGACGCCACGTGTCTTGGTTTTAATGGCTATAGGTTTTAATGGCTCTTGATCGCAAACATTTTAGATAGAACACCCGTATGCAAAGTGAGAGCAGGATTTGTGCATCTCTTGAACACAAACGGTTCTTTTGGATTAATTTGGTGCGATTTGCATATGTCATATTGGATATGTTGCCATTTGTCAAACTAGAAAGATTGACATTTGTTGATCTAGTAACATTGCCATTTTCCAACCTTGTAACACTGCGATTTGTCAAAATATGAAGCTAAAAATCACTAGCAGTATCTAATTTTTGCAACTAAATTTCAGTAATTAAGCATAGATGGAGGCGGGGAGGCGTGTTCAGCCAGGCGTGCAGCGGGTGGCGCAGTACTATTCGATTTGACAGCGGGCAGCACAGTTCCCGATACGGCTTTAATGTAGACGAGGGAAAGGGTAGCGGTTCCCGAAATTTTGAACGGCCAATGATGCATCCTCCTTCAATTAGCATCGTGTGAACGCATGAGGGAAGTAATGGGAGGAGGACCGGGAAAAGAGGCAGCACGATGTGAATGCAACGCAGTTTGCACTCATATAAAGGAGCCCCTCCATTCCAATGCATCTACCACATCGTACGCACCTAAACATTTGCCTAAGCACCTACACTAATAAGTGCAAAAGTGATCACTCCAGATCCATGGCGGCGATGCACGCGAGCGGCCAGCGGCTATGCCAGAAGGTCCACGACATCGGCCTGCGGCATGGCACCGTGGATCATCTCCACACGGTGTTGGCGACCGGCTGGTGGATCGTTGCCGTCGACGCCAGCTATGACTCTCATTACGACCAGATGATCGTTCACACCAGCAATAGGTTCACCATCGTCAAGAAGCTCGCAGACGACATCACCGTACTCCCCCAGCCCGTGCGCCTGGGCTCCTCATTGCCTGCCACCCTAATCAGCCTCCATGGTCGGAACCTCTTTCATGCACTGGTGGCCCTGCGACTGCCCGCCGACGCCACGAAGAATGTCCACCTGGAGGTCGCGCTCGCGGCGAGGTGCCTCGCCCTGCAAGAAACCGTAGACCAACACATCCATGTGTACGAGCAAATCATGTACATAGCTATCTACAAGGCCAGTGCGGACGCTACAACATTGGCCTTCTTCAACCGGCTAGAAGCCTTGGATGCCTTAGCTAAGAAGCACCTTGACCTCGCCACAAAAGACGACGCTCCTTAGCCGCCGGATGGTGGCCCGGCGCACTGAGTTGAGGAGGAGGAGGTCGTACGTTGATGGATGCATCTTTCTTCTTGTCTCCCATAACCATGATACGTCTCCAACGTATCTATAATTTTTGATTGTTCCATGCTATTATATTATCGGTTTTGAATGTTTAATGGGCTTTAAAATGCTCTTTTATATTATTTTTTGGGACTAACCTATTAACCAGAGGCCCAGTGCCAGTTTCTGTTTTTTTGCCTATTTTAGAGTTTCGCAGAAAAGGAATATCAAACAGAGTCCAAACGGAATGAAACCTTCGCGATGATCTTTCTTGGACCGAAAGCAATCCAGAAGACTTGGAGTTGAAGTCTGGAACGCCAGGAGGCGGCCACGAGGCAGGAGGGCGCACCCAGGGGGTAGGCGCGCCCCCACCATCATGGTCCCCTCGTAGCTCCACCGATGTACTTCTTTCGCCTATATATACTCTTATACCCTTGAAACATCAGGGGGAGCCACGAAACCACTTTTCCACCGCCGCAACCTTCTGTACCCGTGAGATCCCATCTTGGGGCCTTTTCTGGCGATCTTCCGGTGGGGGAATCGATCACGGAGGGCTTCTACATCAAAACCATAGCCTCTCTGATGAAGCGTGAGTAGTTTATCACAGACCTTCGGGTCCATAGTTATTATCTAGATGGCTTCTTCTCTCTCTTTGATTCTCAATACAAAATTCTCCTTGATGTTCTTGGAGATCTATTCGATGTAATACTCTTTTGCGGTGTGTTTGCCGAGATCCGATGAATTGTGGATTTATGAACAAGATTATCTATGAATATTATTTGGTTCTTCTCTGAATTCTTATATGCATGATTTGATATCTTTGCAAGTCTCTTGAATTATCGGTTTAGTTTGGCCTACTAGATTGATCTTTCTTGCAATGGGAGAAGTGCTTAGCTTTGGGTTCAATCTTGTGGTGTCCTTTCCCGATGATGAGGGGCAGCAAGGCACGTATTGTATTGTTGCCATCGAGGATAAAAAGATGGGGTTTATATCATATTGCTTGAGTTTATTCCTCTACATCATGTCATCTTGCTTAATGCGTTACTCTGGTCTTATGAACTTAATACTCTAGATGCATGCTGGATAGCGATCGATGGAGTAATAGTAGTAGATTTAGAATCGTTTTGGTCTACTTGACACGGACATGATGCCTATATTCATGATCATTGCCTAGATATTCTCATAATTATGCGCTTTTCTATCAATTGCTCGGCAGTAATTTGTTCACCCACCGTAATACATGCTATCTTGAGAGAAGCCACTAGTGAAACCTATGGCCCCCGGGTCTCTTTCTTATTGTATTGCATCTCTTTTATTTACATCGCATCTCGTTTACTATTTTGCAATCTTTACTATCCAATCTATACAACAAAAATACCAAAAATATTTACTTTACTATCTTTATTAGATCTCACTTTTGCGAGTGACCGTGAAGGGATTGACAACCCCTTTATC
Organism: Aegilops bicornis; assembly: GCA_021605145.1. Classification (NCBI taxonomy): domain Eukaryota; kingdom Viridiplantae; phylum Streptophyta; class Magnoliopsida; order Poales; family Poaceae; genus Aegilops; species Aegilops bicornis. The sequence continues at coordinate 271,108,323 of CM038671.1, read as the reverse complement.
GCGTTGATTGCAAGGTTATTGATTGTTTGTGCAGGTACTAGGTGACTTGTGCATTGTCTCCTACTGGGTTGATACCGTTGTTCTCAAAAACTGAGGGAAATACTTACGCTACTTTGCTGCATCACCCTTTCCTCTTCAAGGGAAAACCAACGCATGCTCAAGAGGTAGCAAGAAGGATTTCTGGCGCCATTGCTGGGGAGATCTACGCCAAGTCAAGACATACCATGTACCCATCATAAACTCTTCTCCCTCACACTACATTATTTGCCATTCGCCTCTCTTTTTCCTCTCCCCCACTTCTAAAACAATTTTCGAAAACCTTTGCCTTTTCTTCGCCCCTCTTCCGTTCGTCTCTTTTCATTTGCTTCTTGTGTGCTTGTGTGTTGGATTGATTGTTTGTCACTATGGCTCAAGATAATCCCATATTGTGTGACTTTCCCAATACCAACAACAATGATTTTATTAGCACTCCGATTGCTCCTACTACCGATGCTGAATCTTGTGAAATTAATACCGCTTTGCTGAATCTTGTTATGAAAGATTAATTTTCTGTCCTTCCTAGCGAAGATGCCGCTACCCATCTTAACAACCTCGTTGATTTGTGTGATATGAAAAATAAGAAAGATGTGGATAATGATATTGTTAAATTGAAGCTATTTCCGTTTTTGCTTAGAGATCGTGCTAAAACTTGGTTCTCTTCTTGGCCTAAAAATAGTATTGATTCATGGAATAAGTGCAAAGATGCTTTTATCTCTAAGTATTTTCCTCCCGCTAAGATCATCTCTCTTAGGAACGATATTATGAATTTTAAGCAACTTGATCATGAGCATGTTTCACGAGCTTGGGAGAGGATGAAATTAATGATACGTAATTGCCCTACACATGGTTTGAATTTGTGGATGATTATACAAAAAAATTATGCCGGATTGAATTTTGCTTCTAAAAATCTTTTAGATTCGGCCGCGGGAGGCACTTTTATGGAAATCACTTTAGGAAAAGCTACTAAACTCCTAGACAATATTATGGTTAATTATTCTCAATGTCACACCGAAAGATCCAGTAGTAAAAAGGTTCATGCGATTGAAGAGATTAATGTTTTGAGTGGAAAGATGGATGAACTTATAAAATTGTTTGCTAATAAAAGTGTTTCTTCTGATCCTAATGATATGTCGTTCTCCACTTTGATTGAGAATAATAATGAATCTATGGATGTGAATTTTGTTGGTACGAACAATTTTGGTAACAACGTGTATAGAGGAAACTTTAATTCTAGGACGTTTCCTAATAATTCCTCTAATAATTATGGTAATTCCTACAACAACTCTTATGGAAATTTTAATAAGATGACCTCTGATTTTGAGACTAGTGTTAAAGAATTTATGAATTCACAAAAGAATTTCAATGCTTTGATTGAAGGAAAATTGCTTAAGATTGATGCGTGGGCTAGGAACGTGGATAGAATTTCTCTTGATGTTGATTCTTTGAAACTTAGATCTATTCCACCTAAGCATGACATCAATGAGTCTCTCAAAGCCATGAGAATTTCCATTGATGAGTGCAAAGAAAGAACCGCTAGGCTGCGTGCTAAAAAATGTTGCTTTATGAAGGCGTGTTCTTCTAGTTTCCATGATAATAATGATGAAGATCTAAAAGTGATTGATGTGACTCCTATTAAATCTTTGTTTTCCAATATGAATCTTGATAAATATGGGTCTGGAGAAGAGTCAACTTTAGTTAAAAGGCATCCCAATGATTCGGAGTTTTTAGATCTTGACGCAAAAATTAATAAAAGTGGGATTGAAGAGGTCAAAACTTTACATAGCAACGAATCCACTATTTTGGATTTTAAGGAATTTAATTATGATAATTCCTCTTTGATAGATTGTATTTCCTTATTGCAATCCGTGTTAAATTCTCCTCATGCTTATAATCAAAATAAAGCTTTTACTAAACATATCGTTGATGCTTTAGTGCAATCTTATGAACAAAAGCTTGAACTATAATTTTCTATCCCTAGAAAACTTTATGTTGAGTGGGAACTTAATACTAAAATTAAAATTAAAGATTATGAATGCTATGCTTTATGTGATTTGGGTGCTGGTGTTTCCCCGATTCCAAAAACTTTGTGTGATGTGCTAGGTTTCCGTGAATTTGATGATTGTTCTTTATATTTGCATCTTGCGGATTCCACCATTAAGAAACCTATGGGAAGAATTAATGATGTTCGTATTATTGCAAATAGGAATTATGTGCCCATAGATTTCATTGTTCTTGATATAGATTGCAATCCTACATGTCCTATTATTCTTGGTAGACCGATGTCTACTACGCAACCTTCTTCTTGTAGACGTTGTTGGGCCTCCAAGTGCAGAGGTTTGTAGGACAGTAGCAAATTTCCCTCAAGTGGATGACCTAAGGTTTATCAATCCGTGGGAGGCGTAGGATGAAGATGGTCTCTCTCAAACAACCCTGCAACCAAATAACAAAGAGTCTCTTGTGTCCCCAACACACCCAATACAATGGTAAATTGTATAGGTGCACTAGTTCGGCAAAGAGATGGTGATACAAGTGCAATATGGATAGTAGATATAGGTTTTTGTAATCTGAAAATATAAACACAGCAAGGTAACTAATGATAAAAGTGAGCGTAAACGGTATTGCAATGCTAGGAAACAAGGCCTAGGGTTCATACTTTCACTAGTGCAAGTTCTTTCAACAATAATAACATAATTGGATCATATAACAATCCCTCAACATGCAACAAAGAGTCACTCCAAAGTCACTAATAGCGGAGAAAAAACGAAGAGATTGTTGTACGGTACGAAACCACCTCAAAGTTATTCTTTCGGATCGATCTATCATAGAGTTCGTACTAGAATAACACCTTAAGACACAAATCAACCAAAACCCTAATGTCACCTAGATACTCCAATGTCACCTCAAGTATCCTTGGGTATGTTTATACGATATGCATCAAACAATCTCAGATTCATCTATTCAACCAACACATAGAACTTCAAAGAGTGCCCCAAAGTTTCTACCGGAGAATCAAGACGAAAATGTGTGCCAACCCCTATGCATAAGTTCACGAGCGGAACCCGCAAGTTGATCACCAAAACATACATCAAGTGGATCACGTGAATATCCCATTGTCACCATAGATAAGCACATGCAAGACATACATCAAGTGTTCTCAAATCTTTAAAGAGTCAATCCAATAAGATAACTTCAAAGGGAAAACTCAATCCATCACAAGAGAGTAGAGGGGGAGAAACATCATAAGATCCAACTATAATAGCAAAGCTCGCGGTACATCAAGATCGTACCATCTCAAGAACACGAGAGAGATAGATCAAACACATAGCTACTGGTACATACCCTCAGCCCCGAGGGTGAACTACTCCCTCCTCGTCATGGAGAGTGCCGGGATGATGAAGATGGCCACCGATGAGGGATCCCCCCTCCGGCAGGTGTCAAAGCAGGTCCCGATTGGTTTTTGGTGGCTGCAGAGGCTTGCTGCGGCGGAACTCCCGATCTATTCTGTTCCTCGATGTTTTTAGGGTATATGGACATATATAGGCGAAAGAAGTCGGTCAGGGGAGCCACAAGGGGCCCACGAGGGTGGGGGAGTGCCCAGGGGGGTAGGGCGCGCCTCCAGGCCTCGTGGCTTCCTCGAAGCTTCCCTGACGTCTACTCCAAGTCCTGGATTGCTTCCGTTCCAAAAATAACTCTCCCGAAGGTTTCATTCCGTTTGGACTCCGTTTGATATTCCTTTTCTTCGAAACACTAAAATAGGCAAGAAAATAGCAATTTGGGTTGGGCCTCCGGTTAATAGGTTAGTCCCAAAAATAATATAGAAGTGTTTAGTAAAGCCCATAAACATCCAAAACAGATAATATAATAGCATGAATACTTCATAAATTATAGATACATTGGAGACATAACAGCATCCCCAAGCTTAATTCATGCTCGTCCTCGAGTAGGTAAATGATAATAGAAACAATTTATGAAGTGTGAATGCTAGCAGGTGCACAAGTTTGATCAATGATAATTTCAATCACCTTTTCTAGCATCATCATATGTCATAACAGTAGCTCATCTCATAAAATTTTCATGATCAAGTAACAAACTATTCACAGGATAAAGTATAGATCATTAAATTTCTTGAAAACTAACAAACCGTGTTATTAGTTATCAAACAATTACAATTCATCTTATTTTTAGGAAGAGTCTATGTCAGAGCTTTAATTCAGCAAACTTCACATACTCAACTATCGTTTAGTCTGTCACAATTGCTAACACTCACGCGATATTTATGGGTTCAAAGTTTTAATCGCATACGTAGAAAGATAGGGGCTTATAGATTCACCTCCCAACCTTTTACCTCAAGGGTAATGTCAACAATAATAGTTCATGATGCCTTACATCCAATTGGATATATATATCAGGATCTTTCCGGACAATGTGCTTGCCAAAGGATAAAATGTAAAAAGGAAAGGTGAAGATCACCATGACTCTTGCATAAGGTATAAGACAAGAATAAAAGATAGGCCCATCACAGAGGGAAGCAGAGGTTGTCATGCGCTTTTATAGTTGGATGCACAAAATCTTAATGCGAAAGAACGCCACTTTATATTGCCACTTGTGATAGGGACCTTTATTATACAGTTCGTCGTTTTTATTGCTTCCACATCACAAGATCGTATAAAGCTTATTTTCTCCACACTAATGGATCATACATATTTAGAGAGCAATTTTTATTGCATGCACCGATGACAACTTACTTGAAGGATCTTACTCAATCCATAGGTAGGTATGGTGGACTCTCATGGCAATCTTGGTTTAAGGGATGTTTGGAAGCACAAGTAGTATTTCTACTTGGTGCAAAGAATTTGGCTAGCATGAGGGGGAAAGGCAAGCTCAGCATGTTGAATGATCGATGACAATATACTTTATTTCAGATATAAGAAAACATAACCCATTACGTTTTCTTCCTTGTCCAACATCAACCTTTTAACATGTCATATTTTAACGAGTGCTCACAATTACAAAAGATGTCCAAGATAGTATATTTATATGTGAAATCTCTCTTCCCTCAATATTCTTTCATCAATTGTTCAAGTGACCAATACAATGTTTGCTAACCTTCAATAAATTTACCACCTCTACTTCTTATATGTGAAGTCATTACTCCCCATGGGATATGCATAAGAAACATATATAATTTCAGATTTATGATTGTCGACATTCTGGGAACGGGGGTCCCCAGACTGGCCTGTCTGCGGCCCACGGCACGGCTGAGCTAGCAGGCCTGTACGGCCCATCTTCATCAACAAGGCATTCAAGACCCTCGCGAGGGGCCAAGCCTCGCGAGGCGGATGTAGGATCGAAAGTATGTCTAGTGGGGGCTGATTAGACTACTTGACCAAATAAAAATCTAGCCTTTTCCCAATTTTAGTTCTTGGCAGATTTTAGCAACTTTAGAACAAGTCAAGCAATCTTAACGCAATTCAAGCAAGCATGCAAAGAGTATATGAGCAGCGGAAAGTAAAGCATGAAACTTGCAAGAATGTAAAGGGAAGGGTTTGGAGGATTCAAACGCAATTGGAGACACGAATGTTTTTGTCGTGGTTCCGATAGTTGGTGCTATCGTACATCCACGTTGATGGAGCCTTCAACCCACAAAGGGTAACGGTTGCGCGAGTCCACGGAGGGCTCCACCCACGAAGGGTCCACGAAGAAGCAACCTTTTCTATCCCACCATGGCCGTCGCCCACGAAGGTCTCCTTGGTTCAACTCCACAATCTTGTCGGAGGCTCCCAAGTGACACCTAGTAGGCGATCTCCTTGCCCTTACAAACTCCTTGGTTCAACTCCACAATCTTGTCGGAGGCTCCCAACTGACACCTAGCCAATCTAGGAGACACCACTCTCCAAGAAGTAACAAATGGTGTGTTGATGATGAACTCCTTGCTCTTGTGCTTCAAATGATAGTCTCCCCAACACTCAACTCTCTCTCACAGGATTTGGATTTAGTGGAAAGAAAATTTGAGTGGAAAGCAACTTGGGGAAGGCTAGAGATCAAGATTCATATGGTAGGAATGGAATATCTTGGCCTCAACACAAGTGTAGGTTGTTCTTTCTCAGAAAATGTGTATTGGAAGTGTAGGTTCGTTCTGATGGCTCTCTCCACGAATGAAGAGGAGGTGGAGGGGTATATATAGCCTCCACACAAAATCTAACCGTTACACATAACTTACCAATCTCGGTGGGACCGAATTGAGAAACTCGGTCGGACTGATTCAGCAAATCTAGTGACCGTTAGGATTCTTGGTGGGACTGACATGCAACTCGGTAGGACCGATATGGTTAGGGTTAGGGCATAACGTAATCTCGGTGAGACCGATTACTCAAACTCGGTGAGACCGATTTTGGTAATAAGCCAACCAGAGAGTTGGTCAGGTAAACTCGGTGGGACCGACTCGCTCATTTCGGTGAGACTGAAATGTTACAAAAGGGAAACAGAGAGTTTACATTGCAATCTTGGTGGGACCGATCGCTCATCTCGGTAGGACCGAAACGTTACGAAGGGAAACAGAGAGATTACAATCCCATCTCGGTGAGACCGAGATCCCTATCGGTGAGACCTATTTGCCTACGGTTTGTGGCAGTGGCTATGACATCTGAACTCGGTGGCACCGGATGGAAAGAATCGGTGGGGCCGAGTTTGATTTTTGGTTTAGGTCATATGTGGATGTGAGAAAGTAGTTCAGGGCTTTGGAGCATATCACTAAGCATTGTGAGCAAGTAATCCATTAAGCAACACCTCATCCCTCCTTGATAGTATTGGCTTTTCCTATAGACTCAATGTGATCTTGGATCACTAAAATACAAAATGTACAGTCTTGAGCTTGAGCCAATCCCTTTGTCCTTAGCATTTTGAGGGGTCCACTTTTCTCATCCATGCCATGCCAATCATTGAGCTTTCTTGAAATATTAGTCTTGAAATAGTGTTAGCTCAATGAGCTATATGTTGTTAGGAATTACCAAAACCACCTAGGGATAGTTGCACTTTCAATCTCCCCCATTTTGGTAATTGATGACAACATATAGATCAAAGCTTCGACAAATGATAATAAGAGTTAACAACATTGTCGCTTTGAGAAGTATGTGAAAAGCAAGAGCTCCCCCTAAATTTGTGCATAGTTTAAGATTTGCTTTGGACTGCAAATGTACAATGAGTTAGGATCATGGGTTACTCTTCCATGTGACATACATCTTGGTGGAGTGCTAAAAATGATAATAAATAAATACATGCACTCATCACCAAACAAAGTGAATGATCATATGGGGAATAAAAGGATAAAACCATCCAACAAGCATTAAGGTAGCATATGATCAAACACATGATCATCCAAGTATCTCACAAACTCATAAACTATCTCAAACAAGCAAATAAAGTTCAACCACCAAAACAAGAGAGAGCAAAAGCAACACACTCTCTCGAAGCCTATGATCTATACATTTTTCTCCCCCTTTGGCAACAAGTTACCAAAAAGTTCATAGAAAATTCATAGCACTAAATTGACTCTCAGGCTTGGTCTTCAGGTGGTGGTGTAGATGGTGCTGGAGGAGTAGGTGCCGGAGCTGGTTGCACAGAACCTGTAGTTGGTGCAGATGTAGTGGCTCTCGTGTCTGTAACAGGTACTGCAGCTAATCTCTGGCTCCTGGGCACTCTGGCAAAAGCATCAATAGTAGTCTTGACCTTCCTCTCCTGCATATCATCCTGAAGTTGCTCAACGACTGACTGTATCTCAGTGACCTTCACATCCATGTCATAGAACTTCTGCTCCATGATCCTCTCTAGGCTCTCCTGGTTTTGAGTCAGGGTGGCCAGTCCCTTCTCAATCCTCAGAGTGGAGGCAATCAAGTAGCCAAGTTGATCCTGCTTGCTCTTCAAGAAGTACTGAGATGCCTCATCCATGGTTGGCATCTTTGCAGCCTTTTCAGTCCTTGCCTTCTCCCTTTTTGCTTGTGCTTGCACAGAAGATGGTTCATCTTCATCCATCACCACCGTGTTGTCCTCAAAATATGGATAGATGGGCATGTGTTCCTGAAGGAAATATGCCCTAGAGGCAATAATAAAAGTTATTATTTATTTCCTTATATCATGATAAATGTTTATTATTCATGCTAGAATTGTATTAACAGGAAACATAATACATGTGTGAATACATAAACCTACAGAGTGTCACTAGTATGCCTCTACTTGACTAGCTCGTTAATCAAAGATGGTTGTGTTTCCTAAACCATGAACAAGGAGTTGTTATTTGATTAACGGGATCACATCATTGGTTGAATGATCGATTGACATGACCCATTCCATTAGCATAGCACCTGATCGTATAGTTTGTTGCTAGTGCTTTTCTTCATGACTTATACATGTTCCTATGACTATGAGATTATGCAACTCCCGTTTGCACGAGGAACACTTTGGGTGCTACCAAACGTCACAACGTAATCGGGTGATTATAAAGGTACATTACAGGTGTCTCCGAAGGTACATGTTGGGTTGGCATATTTCGAGATTAGGATTTGTCACTCCGATTGTCGGAGAGGTATCTCTGGGCCCTCTCGGTAATGCACATCACATAAGCCTTGCAAGCATTGCAACTAATGAGTTAGTTGTGAGATGATGTATTACGGAACGAGTAAAGAGACTTGCCGGTAACGAGATTGAACTAGGTATTGGATACCGACGATCGAATCTCGGGCAAGTAACATACCGATGACAAAGGGAACAACGTATGTTGTTATGCGGTCTGACCGATAAAGATCTTCGTAGAATATGTAGGAGCCAATATGGGCATCCAGGTCCCGCTATTGGTTATTGACGGAGAGGGGTCTCGGTCATGTCTACATAGTTCTCGAACCCGTAGGGTCCGCACGCTTAACGCTTCGATGGCGGTTACTATGAGTTGTTATGATGTTTCTGTACCGAAGGTTGTTCGAGTCCCGGATGAGATCACCGGACGTGACGAGGAGTCTCGAAATGGTCGAGACATAAAGATTCATATATTGGAAGTCTATGTTTGGACATCGGAAGTGTTCCGTGAAATTGGGAATTTTACCAAGTACCGGAGGTTACCGAACCCCGAAATACTAATGGGCCAACATGGGCCTTAGTGGAAAGGAGAAAGGGGGCCCAAGTGCTGGCGCACCTTCCCCCTTCCCTAGTCCTATTAGGACTAGGAGAGAAGGCGCCCCCCTCTCTTTCCCTTCCCACTTGGGGAAACCTAGTTGGACTAGGATTGGGGGAATCCTACTCCTAGTAGGAGTAGGACACCTGGCGCACCTCCCTTGGCCGGCCAGCCCTCCCTTCCCTCCTTTATATACAGGGCAGGGGCACCCCATGACACACAAGTTGATCATTGAGATCGTTCCTTAGCCGTGTGCGGTGCCCCTTCCACCATATTACACCTCGAGAAAACCGTGGCGGAGCTTAGGCGAAGCCTCGCGCCGTGGAACATCATCATCGTCACCACGCCGTCGTCTTGTGAAACTCTCCCTCAACACTCGGCTGGATCGGAGTTCGAGGGACGTCATCGAGCTGAGCGTGTGCGTAACTCGGAGGTGCCGTGCGTTCGGTACTTGGATCGGTTGGATCGTGAAGAAGTACGACTACTTCCTCTACGCTATGTCAACGCTTCCGTTGCTGGTCTCACGAGGGCACGTAGACAACACTCTCATCTCGTTGCTAAGCATCACCATGATCTTGCGTGATCGTAGGAAAATTTTTGAAATTACTACGTTCCCCAACAAAGTGGCATCCGAGCCTAGGTTTTTATGGTTTGATGATATGCACGAGTAGAACACAAGTGAGTTGTGGACGATACAAGTCATCGCCTACCAGCATGTCATACTTTGGTTCAGCGGTATTGTTGGACGACGATCCGGACCAACCTTACAGCGTACTCTTCACGCGAGACCGGTTCCCCCGCCGTGCTTTGCACATAGATGGCTTGTGGAAGACTGTCTCTCCAACTTTAGTTGAACCGAGTGTGGCTACGCCCGGTCCTTGAGAAGGTTAAAACGGAGTCTATTTGACGAAGTATCGTTGTGGTTTTGATGCGTCGGTGAGATTGGTTCTTGCTTAAGCCCGTAGCAGCCACGTAAAACTTGCAACAACAAAGTAGAGGACGTCTAACTTGTTTTTGCAGGGCATGTTGTGATGTGATATGGTCAAGACGTGATGCTATATTTTATTGTATGAGATGATCATGTTTTGTAACCGAAGTTATCGGCAACTGGCAGGAGCCATATGGTTGTCGCTTTATTGTATGCAATGCAATCGCCTGTAATGCTTTACTTTATCACTAAGCGGTAGCGATAGTCGTAGAAGCATAAGTTTGGCGAGACGACAACGATGCTACGATGGAGATCAAGGTGTCGCGCCGGTGACGATGGTGATCATGACGGTGCTTCGGAGATGGAGATCACAAGCACAAAGATGATGATGGCCATATCATATCACTTATATTGATTGCATGTGATGTTAATCCTTTATGCATCTTATCTTGCTTTGATTGACGGTAGCATTATAAGATGATCCCTTACTAAATTATCAAGAAGTGTTCTCCCTGAGTATGCACCGTTGCGAAAGTTCTTCGTCTTTGAGACACCACGTGATGATCGGGTGTGATAGGCTCTACGTTCAAATACAACGGGTGCAAAACAGTTGCACACGCAGAATACTCAGGTTATACTTGACGAGCTATGCATATAAGATATGACCTCGAACACGGAGACCGAAAGGTCGAAAGCGTGAATCATATAGTAGATATGATCAACATATTGATGTTCACCATTAAAACTACTCCATCACACGTGATGATCGGTCATGGTGTAGTTGATATGGATCACGCAATCACTTAGAGAATTGGAGGATGTTTTTCTAAGTGGGAGTTCTTAAGTAATATGATTAATTGAACTTAAATTTATCATGAACTTATTACTGATAGTATCATGCTTGTCTATGATGTGTAGATAGATGGCTCGTCTTTGTTGTTCCGTTGAATTTTAATGCGTTCCTTGAGAAAGCAAAGTTGAAAGATGATGGCAGCAATTACACGGACTGGGTCCGTAATTTGAGGATTATCCTTATTGCTGCACGGAAGAATTACGTCCTGGAAGCACCGTTAGGTGCCGGGCCTGGTGCAAGGGCTGCGCCCGAGAAGTTGTGAACGTCACGGCAAAGCAAAGGCGATGACTACTCTATAGTTCGGTGTGCCATGCTACGGCTTAGAACCGGGACTTCAACGTCGTTTTGAACACCATGGAGCATATGAGATGTTCCAGGAGTTGAAGTTAATATTCCAAGCGAATGCCGGATTGAGAGATATGAAGTCTCCAATAAGTTCTATAGGCTGTAAGATGGAGGAGAAGCAGTTACGTCGGTGAGCATATACTCGAATATGTCTGGATATAACAATCACTTGATTCAACTGGGAGTTAATCTTCCGGATGATTGCGTCATTGATGAAATTCTCCAATCAACGCCACCAAGCTACAAGAGCTTCGTGATGAACTATAATATGCAAGGGATGACCAAAACAATGCCCGAGCTATTCGCAATGCTTTGAAAGCCATGGAGGTAGAAATCAAAAGGAGCATCAAGTGTTGATGGTTAACAAAACCACTAGTTTCAAGAAAAAGGGCAAAGGAAAGAAAAGGAAACTTCAAAAAGAACGGCAAGCAAGTTGCTGATCAAGAGAAGAAACCCAAGTCTGGTCCTAAGCACGAATCGAGTGCTTCTATTGCAAGCGTGCTGGTCCTTTGGAAGCGGAACTGCCCCAAGTATTTGGCGGATAAGAAGGATGGCAAAGTTAACAAAGGTATATGTGATATACATGTTATTGATGTGTACCTTACTAATACTCGCGATAGCACTTTTGGGTATTTGATAATGGTTACATTGCTAATATTTGCAACTCGAAACAGGGGCTACGGATTAGCGAAGATTGGCTAAGGGCGAGGAGGTGACGATCTTGGCGTGGGAAATGGTTCCAAAGTCGATGTGATCGCAATCGACACGCTACCTCTACATCTACCTTGAGATTAGTTTTATACCTTAATAATTGTTATTTAGTACCAGCGTTGAGCATGAACATTATATCTGGATCTTGTTTGATGCGAGACGTTTATTCATTTTAATCAGAGTTTAATGGTTGTTCTATTTATATGAATAATATCTTTTATGGTCATGCACCATTGAAGAATGGTTTGTTTTTACTTAATCTCGATAGTAGTGATACACATATTCATAATGTTGAAGCCAAAAGATGTAGAGTTGATAATGATAGTGCAACTTATTTGTGGCACCGCCGTTTAGGTCATATCGGTGTAAAGCGCATGAAGAAACTCCATCTTGATGGACTTTTTGGAGTCACTTGATTATGAATCACTTGGCACTTGCGAACCATGCCTTATGGGCAAGATGACTAAAACACCGTTCTCCGGAACTATGGAGAGAGCAAAAGATTTATTGGAAATCATACATACTGATGTATGTGGTCCAATGAATGTTGAGGCTCAAATGGCGGATATCGTTATTTTCTCACCTTCACAGATGATTTGAGCAGATATGGGTATATCTACTTAATGAAACACAAATCTGAAACATTTGAAAAGTTCAAAGAATTTCAGAGTGAAGTGGAAAATCATCGTAACAAGAAAATAAAGTTTCTACGATCCGATCGTGGAGGAGAATATTTGAGTTACGAGTTTGGCCTACATTTGAAACAATGCGGAATAGTTTCGCAACTCACGCCACTCGGAACACCACAACGTAATGGTGTGTCCGAACGTCGTAATCGTACTTTATTAGATATGGTGCGATCTATGATGTCTCTTACTGATTTACCGCTATCGTTTTGGGGTTATGCTTTAGAGACGGCTACATTCACTTTAAATAGAGCACCATCTAAATCCGTTGAGGCGACGCCTTATGAACTGTGGTTTGGCAAGAAACCAAAGTTGTCGTTCTGAAAGTTTGGGGCTGCGATGCTTATGTGAAAAAGCTTCAACCTGATAAGCTCGAACCCAAATCGGAGAAATGTGTCTTCATAGGATACCCAAAGGAGATCTGTTGGGTACACCTTCTATCACAGATCCGAAGGCAAGATTTTTGTTGCTAAATTCGGAAACTTTTTGGAGAAGGAGTTTCTCTCGAAAGAAGTGAGTGGGAGGAAAGTAGAACTTGATGAGATAATCGTATCTACTCCCTTATTGAGAAGTAGAATATCACTGAAAACAGTTTACGTGACACCTACACCAAATAGGGAAGAAGCTAATGATGATGATCATGAAACTTGAGATCAAGTTTCTACAGAACCGTAGATCAACCAGAGCAAGATCCGCACTGCAGTGGTACGGTAATCCTATTCTGGAAGTCATATTCTTTGGAACATGATGAACCTACAAACTATGAAGAAGCGATGGTGAGCCCAGATTCCACAAAATGGCTTGAGGCCATGAAATCTGAGATGGGATCCATGTATGAGAACAAAGTGTGGACTTTGGTTGACTTGCCCGATGATCGGCGAGCAATTGAGAATAAATGGATCTTCAAGAAGAAGACTGACGCTGATGGTAATGTTACTGTCTATAAAGCTCGACTTGTTGCAAAAGGTTTTCGACAAGTTCAAGGGATTGACTACGATGAGACCTTCTCACCCGTAGCGATGCTGAAGTCCGTCCGAATCATGTTAGCAATTGCCGCATTTTATGATTATGAAATTTGGCAAATGGATGTTAAAACTGCATTCCTGAATGGATTTACGGAAGAAGAGTTGTATATGATGCAACCAGAAGGTTTTGTCGATCCAAAGGGAGCTAACAAAGTGTGCAAGCTCCAGCGATCCATTTATGGACTGGTGCAAGCCTCTCGGAGTTGGAATAAACGTTTTGATAGTGTGATCAAAGCATTTGGTTTTATACTGACTTTTGGAGAAGCCTGTATTTACAAGAAAGTGAGTGGGAGCTCAGTAGCATTTACGATATTATATGTGGATGACATATTACTGATCGGAAATGATATAGAATTTCTGGATAGCATAAAGGATACTTGAATAAGAGTTTTTCAATGAAAGACCTCGGTGAAGCTGCTTACATATTGGGCATTAAGATCTATAGAGATAGATCAAGACGGCTTAATAGGACTTTCACAGAGCACATACCTTGATAAAGTTTTGAAAAAGTTCAAAATGGATCGAGGCAAAGAAAGGGTTCTTGCCGGTGTTACAAGGTGTGAAGTTGAGTAAGACTCAATGCCCGACCACCGCAGAAGATAGAGAGAAAATGAAAGATGTTCCCTATGCTTCAGCCATAGGCTCTATCATGTATGCAATGCGTGTACCAGACCGATGTGTGCCTTCTTTGTAAGTTTAGCGGCAGGTACCAAAGTAATCCAGAGTGGATCCATCGGACAGCGGTCAAAACATCCTTAAGTACTTGAGAAGGACTAAGGATATGTTTCTCATTTATGGCGGTGACAAAGAACTCGTCGTAAATGGTTACGTCGACGTATAGCTTTGACACCGATCCCACGATTCTAAATCGCAAACCGGATACGTGTTACATTAAAGCGGAGGAGGCTGTCGGTTGGTGCAGTTCCAAACAAAGCGTCGTGGCGGGATCTACATGTGAAGTTGAGTACATAGCTGCTTCGGAAGCAGCTAATGAAGGAGTCTGGATGAAGGAGTTCATAACCGATCTAGGTGTTGTACCTAGTGTATCGGGTCCAATGAAAATCTTTTGTGACAATCTTTGGTGCAATTGCCTTGGCAAAGGAATCCAGATTTCACAAGAGAACCAAGCACATCAAAAGACGCCTTCAACTCCATCCGGATTTGGTCCGGTGGGAGACATAGAGATATGCAAGATACATACGGATCTGAATGTTGCAGACCGTTGACTAAGCCTCTTCCACGAGCAAAACATGATCAGCACCAAGACTCCATGGGTGTTAGAATCATTCTTGTGTAATCTAGATTATTGACTCTAGTGCAAGTGGGAGACTCAAGGAAATATGCCCTAGAGGCAATAATAAAAGTTATTATTTATTTCCTTATATCATGATAAATGTTTATTATTCATGCTAGAATTGTATTAACAGGAAACATAATACATGTGTGAATACATAAACCTACAGAGTGTCACTAGTATGCCTCTACTTGACTAGCTCGTTAATCAAAGATGGTTGTGTTTCCTAAACCATGAACAAGGAGTTGTTATTTGATTAACGGGATCACATCATTGGTTGAATGATCTGATTGACATGACCCATTCCATTAGCATAGCACCTGATCGTATAGTTTGTTGCTAGTGCTTTTCTTCATGACTTATACATGTTCCTATGACTATGAGATTATGCAACTCCCGTTTACCTGAGGAACACTTTGGGTGCTACCAAACGTCACAACATAACTGGGTGATTATAAAGGTACATTACGGTGTCTCCGAAGGTACATGTTGGGTTGGCATATTTCGAGATTAGGATTTGTCACTCCGATTGTCGGAGAGGTATCTCTGGGCCCTCTCGGTAATGCACATCACATAAGCCTTGCAAGCATTGCAACTAATGAGTTAGTTGTGAGATGATGTATTACGAAACGAGTAAAGAGACTTGCCGGTAGCGAGATTGAACTAGGTATTGGATACCGACGATCGAATCTCGGGCAAGTAACATACCGATGACAAAGGGAACAACGTATGTTGTTATGCGGTCTCGACCGATAAAGATCTTCGTAGAATATGTAGGAGCCAATATGGGCATCCAGGTCCCGCTATTGGTTATTGACGGAGAGGGTCTCGGTCATGTCTACATAGTTCTCGAACCCGTAGGGTCCGCACGCTTAACGCTTCGATGGCGGTTACTATGAGTTGTTATGATGTTTCTGTACCGAAGGTTGTTCGAGTCCCGGATGAGATCACGGACGTGACGAGGAGTCTCGAAATGGTCGAGACATAAAGATTCATATATTGGAAGTCTATGTTTGGACATCGGAAGTGTTCCGGTGAAATTGGGAATTTTACCAAGTACCGGAGGTTACCTAACCCCGGAATACTAATGGGCCAACATGGGCCTTAGTGGAAAGGAGAAAGAGGGGCCCAAGTGCTGGCCGCACCTTCCCCCCTTCCCTAGTCCTATTAGGACTAGGAGAAGGGGGCGCCCCCCCTCTCTCTCCCTTCCCACTTGGGGAAACCTAGTTGGACTAGGATTGGGGGGGGAATCCTACTCCTAGTAGGAGTAGGACACCCCTGGCGCACCTCCCTTGGCCGGCCAGCCCCTCCCCTTCCCTCCTTTATATACAGGGGCAGGGGGCACCCCATGACACACAAGTTGATCATTGAGATCGTTCCTTAGCCGTGTGCGGTGCCCCTTCCACCATATTACACCTCGAGAAAACCGTGGCGGAGCTTAGGCGAAGCCTGCGCCGGTGGAACATCATCATCGTCACCACGCCGTCGTCTTGTGAAACTCTCCCTCAACACTCGGCTGGATCGGAGTTCGAGGGACGTCATCGAGCTGAGCGTGTGCAGAACTTCCGGAGGTGCCGTACGTTCGGTACTTGGATCGGTTGGATCGTGAAGAAGTACGACTACTTCCTCTACGTTGCGTCAACGCTTCCGTTGCTGGTCTACGAGGGTACGTAGACAACACTCTCATCTCGTTGCTAAGCATCACCATGATCTTGCGTGATCGTAGGAAAATTTTTGAAATTACTACGTTCCCCAACAGTTCCTTGTCGAAGAGGTATGTGCATGTGCCCATCTTGGAGTTGATGAGCTCCTGGATCTGTGGGGCATACCCACAACTTCTCTTCTGATCTGCAGCAGTCCTCTTGATAGTTTCCACTATGAGGCTCATGACCTTGAACTTTTGAGGCACAACAAATATATGAAGTAGGTTGATGTCATGGCCTCTGATCATCTTGTGATCTCCAGATTTAGGCTAAAGAGTGTGCCTGAGGATCCAGTTGATTGTTGGCAGTCCTGACAGAAGATAATGTACTGAGCCAAACTTGTGTGTCTCAATAGCAGCATCTGGGATCTCTCTGTACATGTGTGCCATGGAGTTGTGATCCTTCTTCTTCTTGGCATAGACATCCAAGTCATCCTCATTCTCCTCAAGAGCATTGATCAAATTTTCCCATTCTTCAACTGATGATTGGTACCTAGTACCTTCAGACATCCAGACAATCCTTCCATCTGGGTAGAAGTGAGGCGTGGAGTAGAAGCGCATAATAAGCTCATCATTCCACTTTGTGAGTTTCGCCCAACAAAGTCATCCACTCCACAAGCATTGAAACTGTCATACACTCCTGGATAATGCTCTTCATTCTTCCTGATGTACTCCCAGTCTACCCATCTCATATCACAGACAATTGGCTTCTTGTCAAGAAGCACTGTCTCATAGAAGTCTTGTTGTTCTTTTGTATGGAACCTGTAGTCCACGCAGTTCTTCTCCGGCTGCATAGGGATCACCAATCTCCTTTGTTTGAGTCCTGCATCCCTCCCAAGCTTCATGTCCTCAGCTACTGGATGAGCATCATTGTGATCTGGAATTTTGGGCTTCAACTTTCTCAAGACATGTTCCTCATCATCTTATTCTTCAACAGCAGCTTCTGGCATTGGGGCCTTGTTCTTCTCTGCAGCTGGAATACTCCTGGTGTTCCTCTTGGGTGCAGATTTGGGCTTTGGAGCAGCTGGCTTAGGAGCTTCTTTGGGCTTTCATGAAGCAGCCCCTGACCTGATGGTATCACCCATAAGCTTTTGAGCTTTGGGTGCTGGTGCATCAACATCTTCCTCTTCTTCTTCTTCCATCATGGAAGGCCTTACAACAACCCTGGCCATGGTCTTCTTGACCCTTTCCTTCCTCTTCTTCCCTTCTGCAGCAGCCTCTTTGGGTTCAGATTCCAAAGATGCTTGAGTGGAGGCTCTAGCTTTAGACATGGGAATCCTTTTGGCAGGTGCTTTGGTCTTCATACCAGGCTTAGTGGCAGCTGCTGCGCCATACTCCTTCTTGAGCACCTTCTTCTTGGAAATGGCCTCATCCTCAACAGCCACATAGTATTCATCCTCAGAATCTGAAGTTCTCTTCTTTCAGGTCTTGGTGGCTGCCTTGGGTAAGTTGTTGGGTGTGCTCCTGCTTCCATCATCTGAGCTGCTAGAGGGACTAGTGCCCTCACTCATGTGAACCTGCTCCTCTGACTTCTTCTGATTGTCACTCTGATGAGACATGATGCAAACACTGACAGCTGACCCTGTGAATAGTTTATAGATGAGGTAGTGTGGATGAGCATCACAAAATATAGAGGTTTTTGCAAAAGAATGACTCAAAAACTTAGTTTTAGTTTTCCACAGAAAGCATTTCGGATCTACCGATTTGTAAACTCGGTGATACCGAAGCAGCTTTTGGAACCTAAACTGGTGAACTCGGTCGAGACCGAGTCACGGTTGATGGCACCGAGACTGCTAGGGTTTCACAAAGTCCTGAACTCGGTCACACCGATTTGCAATTCTCAGACAGGCCGAGAATTACATGTGCAATGGCCTTAGCCGAATCGGTGGTACCGAGTTCTACAACTCGGTTGGTCCGAGATGGTTTCGGCGGAAACCTAACCCTAAATTCTCAATTCATATCTAATCTACAGAGTGTTTTCGGTGGATAAGATGATCTCAATCGTGGCAAGATTAATGGCAAAACAATGTGCTAGGGATCCGGAGTTTGGAATAGCACAATGATCAAGTCCATACCCTAGTTCGGCGATGGACTTGCTACGGCGTCAACAGTGGAGAAGATTCCCATTGATGCCGGTGGAGACTAGCGGCAGGAGACAACTGGCGACGAGGAGGACGATCCGTTGACCCAGGGAGGCAGAGCAGGCTGAGCGCGGGCGAAAGAGTTCGGAGAAATATCCAAAATTTGACCCGTGGATATATATAGCTCGACTGCTTGGTGTGACCGAGTGGAACAACTCAGTGGCACCGAGATGCATAACTGCAAGCAGTTACAGCAACTCGGTGTGACCGAAAAGTTCAAATCGGTTGCACCGAGATTGAAAACCTAGATCGACTTAGTGATCTCGGTATGACCGAAATGGAAGAATCGGTTAGACCAAAACGCACAAAGATGTTTTGGAAGTTTAAGTCTATGACGAATCGGGGACACCAAGTGCTCCTCACATAGAGTGGTTCGAATCTGACTTGATCAAATTTTGTGATGTAGCATGAATAGAGTTTGAGACGAGAAGAGCATAGATAGCTAGAGAAGGTTCTTAAGCATTCTTGTCCATCCACTTGGCAAAAGAAAAAGAAACCAAACAATCAAAACAACAAGTGGATGTCCTCGAATGAGTAAATTATGCAACCAACATGCTCACATAATAAAATGGCAAATGAAATATGTGGCAAAGCATGCACAACCAATTCTAGCATCTATCAAGCAATTGGCTATATATGAGTATATTGACTTAGGAGTCAAATGAGAACATTTGATCATAGGTCATACTCACCGTTTAAGCACAAGTGGGGTTACCACTTTTACATAAAGCGTTGTTGTGTTCACACCATTAGAGTTGCTTTAGCTCAGTTCTTAGAGTAAAGCTCCCCCTAGATGTGAGATCCCCCCCTTAGAGGGATGAACTAACCTTGGGTTTTGTCGACGATGACTTCATGTAGGTGTTGAAGATGTGGGTGCTCAATGTTGATGTAGATCATTTGAAGCAATCCTTTGGAGTGAGTTGCACTTTAAATACCTACACGGGTTAGTCCCACAAGGAACAAACAAGGATATCCATAGACATAGAGTGATGCACACACAAGATGATATCTATGAAGGCATTAGGTTACCTTGTCCCTTGTCTTACCAACAAGAGGGTTTGTGACTCCTTGAACTAGTGCAAGATGTGGAAGTTGATTGCACTTGTTCTTGCCAAAATGATAGGAGTGAAATATGTTGGCGGAGTCACCCTCAAGACTCTCTAGTTCTTATTCTTCGGGATCCACATCATCTTGATGGGAATCCTTGGAGTTGTAGTCGTACTTGATGAACTAGAACTTGATGTAGTCTTGGGAACCCACTTGACCAAGGCCTTAGGAGCTTCTTCAAATGCATCAATTTCTTCTTGAAGCTTGTCCTTGCCTTTTTCCTTGTGGTCTTGTGGTGGAAGATCATCTTGAGCTTGTGTCCCTTTGAAAGAAGTAGGATCATACCTCTCCTATTGAGGAACAAACTTCGTCTTGGGGTATTGATCTTCTTCCCACTCAACTCCATTGGCATTGAACTTTCGTTCAAAACCAACACCTTGGTTCTTCCGGTGCCTTCCTTGCTTGCATACAATTTCCTCGAATTGCTTACTCCTGGCAAGGCTCTTGTAAACACCTTTCTCTATAATTCCCTTCAATAAGCTATTTTCTTGCTCAAATGTAACTTGGCTAAGAGAATCATTAGGGGAATCAAGAGAACTACTAGAAGTAACAACATTGGATTTAGCATGATTATTGTTACTACTAGAGGAAGAATCTTTCTTGTTACTAGACTTGACTTGAGGCATGTAAGTGGATAAGAATAAACGCTTGGCAATGTAATAAAAACTTTTCTTACGAAGATCATCATTGGTTGCCTTTAAGAACTCATGCTGTTGCTCAAGGTTGAGCTTTTCAAAACGTAATTTCTCATGAGTCCTTAAAAGTTCTCGATGATCTCCTAAGATAGTTTCATGAGCTAACTTAAGAGTGTTTAGTTCTTTAATTAGAGACTCAGTCTTCTCCTTATCATTGTCATTCGTTTTATCTTGATTATCATGATTAATTGACGTTTCATCATAGTATTCATCACTAGAGTTGTCAACAAGTAAATCATCATCACCTAGCAAGTCATCTTCATCACTATTGAAATCAACATATTCGGGGTGTGATACCTTTGGGCCTTTACCCAAGAAGCATCTTCCAATTCCTTCATTTGGTGAATCAAATATGTCGTAGGAGTTGGTTGACACAAGTGCTAGACCGGCAACACCTTCATCTTGAGTATATTCGGAGTCGAAGTGATAGCTTCTCTCGGAGTGATTGTCGGGGTCGCAGCCGGATACCCATTCACCAACATGAGCTTGATGTCTTCGTTTTGTGTAGCTCCTTGATGACTTGTCCTTCCTTTCCGAATCCTTGCTTCTCCGTGAGGGTCTTCGTTCATAACGATCATCGCTACTCCTTCTCTCTCTTGATGGTGATTCTTCTCTTCTACTTCTTCTTTTGGGATAATCTTCTCTTCTTTTGTAGGGGGCCGTACACTCATTTGAATAGTGTCCGGGTCTTCCACAATTGTAGCAATTATGCTCTCGACTAGAAGATCTTTTGTCATTGTAGGACCTTGACTTGGAGCTTCTCTCTTTGCTTCTACTCTTGTAGAATTTGTTGAAGTTCTTCACCATTAGGCTCAATTCTTCATTGAAGGTTTGTTTCTCACTTGATGATGTGGGGGCTTCACATGAGGCTTTGTAAGCACCACTTGACTTGTTGTGAAGTTCCTCCTTATCCTTGAGTGACATCTCATGAGCAACAATTCTTCCAATGACTTCCGTTGGCTTGAGATCTTTGTAATTTGGCATCATTTGGATCAATGTGCACACGGTGTCATATTTTCCGTCAAAAGCTCTTAGGATCTTCTAGATGATGAATTTTTCGGTCATCTCTTCACTTCCTAAGCCGGCAATCTCATTTGTGATAAGAGCAAGCCTAGAGTACATTTCAGAGACACCTTCACCTTCCTTCATTTTGAACTTGTCAAGCTGACTTTGAAGCACATCCAATTTGGATTCCTTGACGGAGTCGGCGGTACCTTCGTGCATATCAATCAAAGTATCCCAAATTTCCTTTGCATTCTCAAGAAGGTTGATTTTGTTGAATTCTTCGGGGCACAATCCGTTGAAGAGGATATCACAAGCTTGAGCATTGTATTGCAGCATCTTCAACTCTTCCGCGGTAGCTTCATGGTTCGGTTCTCTCCCATCTAAGAATTCACCTTGCAAGCCAATGCACACAATAGCCGAAACGGCGGGGTTATGTCCAAGAATATGCATTTTCATCTTATGCTTACAACTAGCAAAATTAGTACCATAAAGTAAGGACCTCTAGGGTGATAATTTCCCTCGCTAGACGCCATACTCTCCTAGGTTGTGAAACCAAGGCTATGACCACCAAAAGCTATGGAAATCAAAGCAAATGGAGACTAGAGCTCTGATACCACTTGTAGGATCAAAAGTATGTCTAGAGGGGGGTGATTAGACTACTTGACCAAATAAAAATCTAGCCTTTTCCCAATTTTAGTTCTTGGCAGATTTTAGCAACTTTAGAACAAGTCAAGCAATCTTAACACAATTCAAGCAAGCATGCAAAAAGTATATGAGCAGCGGAAAGTAAAGCATGCAACTTGCAAGAATGTAAAGGGAAGGGTTTGGAGGATTCAAACGCAATTGGAGACACAGATGTTTTTGTCGTGGTTCCGATAGGTGGTGCTATCGTACATCCACATTGATGGAGACTTCAACCCACGAAGGGTAACAGTTGCGCGAGTCGGCTCCACCCATGAAGGGTCCACGAAGAAGCAACCTTGTCTATCCCACCATGGTCGTCGCCCACGAAGGACTTGCCTCACTAGCAGTAGATCTTCACGAAGTAGGCGATCTCCTTACCCTTACAAACTCCTTTGTTCAAATCCACAATCTTGTCGGAGGCTCCCAAGTGACACCTAGCCAATCTAGGGGACACCACTCTCCAAGAAGTAACAAATGGTGTGGTGATGATGAACTCCTTGCTCTTGTGCTTAAAATGATAGTATCCCCAACACTCAACTCTCTCTCACAGGATTTGGATTTGGTGGAAAGAATATTTGAGTGGCAAGCAACTTGGGGAAGGCTAGAGATCAAGATTCATATGGTAGGAATGGAATATCTTTGCCTCAACTCAAGTGTAGGTGGTTCTTTCTCAGAAAATGTGTATTGGAAGTGTAGGTTCGTTCTGATGGCTCTCTCCACGAATGAAGAGGAGGTGGAGGGGTATATATAGCCTCCACATAAAATCTAACCATTACACACAACTTACCAATCTCGGTGGGACCAAATTTAGAAACTCGGTCGGACTGATTCAGAATATCTAGTGACCGTTAGGATTTTCGGTGGGCCCGACATGCAACTCGGTAGGACCGATATGGTTAGGGTTAGGGCATAATGTAATCTCGATGAGACCGATTTTGGTAATAAGCTAACCAGAGAGTTGGTCAGGTAAACTCGGTGGGACCGATTCGCTCATTTCGGTGAGACCGAAATGTTACAAAAGGGAAACAGAGAGTTTACATTCCAATCTCGGTGGGACCGGTCGCTCATCTCGGTAGGACCGAAACGTTACGAAGGGAAACAGAGATATTACAATCCCATCTCAGTGAGACAGAGATCCCTATCGGTGAGACCGATTTGCCTAGGGTTTGTGCAGTGGCTATGACATCTGAACTCGGGCGTCGGATGGAAAGAATCGGTGGGGCCGAGTTTGATTTTTGGTTTAGGTCATATGTGGATGTGAGAAAGTAGTGGAGGGCTTTGGAGCATATCACTAAGCATTTCGAGCAAGTAAGCCATTAAGCAACACCTCATCCCTCCTTGATAGTATTGGCTTTTCCTATAGACTCAATGTGATCTTGGATCACTAAAATATAAAATGTAGAGTCTTGAGCTTGAACCAATCCCTTTGTCCTTAGAATTTTGAGGGGTCCACTTTTCTCATCCATGCCATGCCAATCATTGAGCTTTCCTGAAATATTAGTCTTGAAATAGTGTTAGCTCAATGAGCTATATGTTGTTAGGAATTACCAAAACCACCTAGGGATAGTTGCACTTTTAGCGGACGACACAAGACCTCCTCAGGAGTGGCCTCGCCAGGCAGGCTCACGAGGGGCGGAGAGATCAAGGCAAGGCAAACCTCGCGAGGTCCTCGTGACGTGAGCCATGACGATCGAGACCAGGCGGGTGCCAGCGCGCGCATTGTCCTTGTTTCCTCTTTGGTGCCAAGGGGGCAAGCGCAGGCGCGGAGTACCGAGGCATCAGACAAACGTTTCCATATCGGTGCAACGAGACCAAAACCAGCAGGACGGCAAGACGGAGGTCACCATGGAGCCCAAGACGGCGTCACCTCCAGAGCCTTTTGCAGGCGAAGACCGCTTTTGTCAGGATAAGCTGTACTAGATGTCCCCTTTGAAATTGGTCGTTGTTGGCTCCCTTCCCGCTCAATATTTGGGAAGAGGACCTGGGCCTCTATAAATAGGACTAGCCACCACAGTGGGAGGCAACTCATTCAAAGGCAAACTAGACCTAGAGCCAACCCCTAGCCACACACCGAGCACAAGAACACCTCAACCTCAGGAGGCTATTCTTCTCCTTGTACTGTTCATCATCAGCCCAAGAGGCAATCCACCACCACACTAGATTAGGGTATTACACCACAACGGTGGCCCCAACCAGTATAAATCTTGTGCCTTTCTGTGTTGCGAGTTCACCGAGTTCGTCCGCGAGATCTTAGAGAGCTAGGGCGTGAATCGGTAGGGAGGAAACCTTTGCGCGCACCCCAGTGTTTGAACCTTGAGGGTTTTGCCGGAACCCGTGATCCGACATTTGGCGCGCCAGGTAGGGGGTGCGCCGGAGCTTCTTCCCCGCCAATCGACCTGCCGACGCTCCACGGCCCCGATGTCCGACGACCCAAGGGCCGACTCCGACCGCTGGGCAGCCTGGCTAGCCCGGGCGGCGCCACCTGCCCATGAAGACCCCAATCCCGTGCTCCAGGCGGCACGAGCGCCGCCTAACGTTGCGGGGCGTGGGCGGCGCAGCCAGGCGCCGTCCACCCTCACTCCACGACAAGCGCGAGCCGCTGCAAGGGCCGCAAGCCACGCCGCAGCGATGGCGCCACACACCCGGCGGGAGCAGGCAAACATGCGGGCCGCGCTCACGGTGGCGCGGGAGTTGCTGCGGTGCCGACTGATGGAGAGCGGCCGGGATGCACTGCTGGAACGTGTCGTTGAGCTGCTGGATGCGGAGGCGGAAGGAGCGCTGCCCTTCTGCTATCTGCTCCCTTCATGGGTGTAGGATTGAAAGTATGTCTAGAGGGGGGTGATTAGACTACTTGACCAAATAAAAATCTAGCATTTTCCCAATTTTAGTTCTTGGCAGATTTTAGCAACTTTAGAACAAGTCAAGCAATCTTAACACAATTCAAGCAAGCATGTAAAGAGTATATGAGCAGCGGAAAGTAAAGCATGCAACTTGCAAGAATGTAAAGGGAAGAGTTTGGAGGATTCAAACGCAATTGGAGACATGGATGTTTTTGTCGTGGTTCCGATAGGTGGTGCTATCATACATCCACGTTGATGGAGACTTCAACCCACAAAGGGTAACGGTTGCGCGAGTCCATGGAGGGCTCCACCCACGAAGGGTCCATGAAGAAGCAACCTTGTCTATCCCACCATGGTCGTCGCCCACGAAGGACTTGCCACACTAGCGGCATATCTTCACGAAGTAGGCGATCTTGCCCTTACAAACTCCTTTGTTCAAATCCACAATCTTGTCGGAGGCTCCCAAGTGACACCTAGCCAATCTAGGGGACACCACTCTCCAAGAAGTAACAAATGGTGTGTTGATGATGAACTCCTTGCTCTTGTGCTTAAAATGATAGTCTCCCCAACACTCAACTCTCTCTCACAGGATTTGGATTTGGTGGAAAGAAAATTTGAGTGGAAAGCAACTTGGGGAAGGCTAGAGATCAAGATTTATGTGGTTGGAATGGAATATCTTGACCTCAACACAAGTGTAGGTGGTTCTCTCTCAGAAAATGTAGGTTGGAAGTGTAGGTTCATTCTGCTGACTCTCTCCATGAATTAACAGGAGGTGGAGGGGTATATATAGCCTCCACATAAAATATAACCGTTACACACAACTTGCCAAACTCGGTGGGACCGAATTGTTAAACTCGGTCGGACCGACTCAGCAAATCTAGTGACCGTTAGGATTTTCGGTGGGACCGACATGCAACTCGGTAGGACCGATATGGTTAGGGTTAGGGCATAACGTAATCTCGGTGAGGCTGATTACACAAACTCGGTGAGACCGATTTTGTTAATAAGCTAACCAGAGAGTTGGTCAGGTAAACTCGGTGGGACTGATTCGCTCATTTCGGTTAGACCGAAATGTTACAAAAGGGAAACAGAGAGTTTACATTGCAATCTCGGTGGGACCGATCGCTCATCTCGGTGGGACCCGAAGCGTTCTGAAGGGAAAGCGAGAGATTACAATCCCATCTCGGTGAGACCGAGATCCCTATCGGTGAGACCGATTTGCCTAGGGTTTGTGGCAGTGGCTATGACATCTGAACTCGGTGGCGCCGGATAGAAAGAATCGGTGGGGCCTAGTTTGACTTTTGGTTTAGGTCATATGTGGAAGTGAGAAAGTGGTTGAGGGCTTTGGAGCATATCACTAAGCACTTTGAGCAAGCAAGCCATTAAGCAACACCTCATCCCTCCTTGATAGTATTGGCTTTTCCTATAGACTCAATGTGATCTTGGATCACTAAAATAGAAAATGTAGAGTCTTGAGCTTTGAGCTTGAGCCAATCCTTTTGTCTTTAGCATTTTGAGGGGTCCACTTTTCTCATCCATGCCATGCCAATCATTGAGCTTTCCTAAAATATTAGTCTTGAAATAGTGTTAGCTCAATGAGCTATATGTTGTTAGGAATAACCAAAACCACCTAGGGATAGTTGCACTTTCAACGGGCCACTACTTGACCTCATGGCAGGCCATGCCGCAACCACGCGCCCTCGAGTGCGCCTGGGGGCTTCATCGACACCAGGGCGGCTGGCGGCGCCGGGGGCCCCGTTGCCCCCACGCCGCCTCCGATAAGCATGGGCACGAGCGTTGCCCCCCATGGCCCAGCGAGGCGTCGCACTATCATCCTCAGGACGCCGCGCTGGGTCGGGCAACGTGGAGTGTGGGGCACTACGGTGAGGTGTTTGGGGTGACAGCCCCGGAAGCCTATGTGCCCCGCATGATGGACCAGGAGTACACGCCGGAGGACGACCCTGGCTCGTTCCTCGGGCCAGGTTGGGAGGAGGAGGCATTAGGAGCTGAAGCCTTCCAGGAGCCGTCGAAGAGCCCCGCTAACCGCACCATCGACAACAGATATAGGGTACCACTAATCCCTCAGGAGCAAGCTTACGCTAACCATGGGTCACAGGGGAATCAGGTCACCACAGCGGCTGGCGGCCCCAGCTTGGCGACCTCCCTCCCGCCAGGAGGGTGACGCTGGGGGCAGCAGGAGAGAAGCCGGGAGCCAGATCCCTCGCCGCGTCGCACGGAGCAAGGTCCCCCCCGGAGGTAGGCCCTCTGCTGGGGAGGTGCTGAAAAGCCTACCCCCGGCAGAGGACCCGTGGTCGCCGAGGGCGCCGCTGGCGTCCCCTTTCCCCCCTTTGTGTCGTCCTGGTCGCCGGTCGGCTCAAAGGTGGTCGAGGGCGGCACAAGCGTGCCCTCGCCTGGCGATATGAAGCAAGGCCGGTACCTGTGAAGAAGGCCCATTGCCTGTGAAGATCGCCGCCCGTGACACTCTCACGTAATAATGAGTGGGGTTGTACACGCCCCGGAGTCTCTGGAGAGCCGCCCTCGGGCCTCGGGGGATCCCTCCCATGCCTAGTGGCAGCACTTAGCTCCGCGCTGGTGAGAAGACTTGGAAGACAAGAAGACTAGATTAGGTGCCGGACGCAGCCATTTGATTTGAATCTCTTTTCTGTAACCTTGCCTTCTGGATTTCGATTAAAGATGAAGTTGAGTTTTTATCGATGCGCGCGGGGGGGGGGGGTGCCTTTTCTCGTTCAAGCGATTTCTTACCATTCGGTTTTCGCCTTGTTCTGAAGCTCGTGCACGCTGCCTCCCCTTCGTGGGCCCCTCGCGAGCGGGGCTGGCGCGGCACACGCACCGAGCGCGCCGGTTGGCGCTAGATCCTCGCGAGGGCCGCTCGGGCGGATCTGCAAGCCTTTTGGGAGCTCCGCGGCAACTCTCAATCTCGCAAAACGATTCGGAGCCCACCCCAGCTAAGGTAAGTCGCGGCAGCAAAACTTGCCCCCAGGCTCATGGATCCATGAAGGTGCACGCTTGGCTTGGCATAAAAGAGTAAAAATTGCGATTTGTTTACATGAGGGGCTCCCCCTCTCAAAATGCTCTCACGATCTTTAAGGGCCACGCCCAAGTTTTTGCAAATAGGATGAAATAGTAAAGGGACAAGGGATCAGCCGGATATGTCGCTCGCCGCGTCCTCCACGTCGTCTTCAGACGCATCGCTGGCGTCGCTGTTGTCGTCATTGGCATCGCCGCCACCTCCGCCAACGCCGGCGTCACCATCGTCAACCACGTCGCCTTCGTCTACAGCGACCACGACCGCGTCGTCTTCAGAAGCGAAGGCCCTGACCAGCGCATCCACGTTGTCCTCCACCCACCGCGCCAGATCGCCACGGATGGCTTGCGGTACGGGGGCAATGCCAGCATCGAAGTCAAAGTCGGGGAAGGTGTTCCGAAGATGGCTGAAGACACGGGAGAATGCGTGCCTGAGCAAGCCTCGGCTTCTCTCTTCCACGAGCTGGCGAGCTCTGTCGGACCGAGCTTCCAAGCGCGTCACCACATCACCAAAGAAGCGCAGATGGCTGGCGTAGTCATTTGAGTGTGGATATGGAGCATTCTCGCCGTGGACATGGCCCAACGCCGTGTTGGCCCTGACCCTGAGGTCCTGAAGCATGGGGGCGTGCTCACGCTCCAGTGTCCGCTGCTGAATCACCTCCTCCTTATTTTGCCACGCGTCTGCCTCGGCTTCATCAACCCATTTCTGAAGTGAGAGCAGCTCGGCGCGGGCGGAAGCCAGTTCTGCATGCGCCGTAACCAGGGTGGCTACCGTGGCCTCCTCGCGCCTCTCCACTTCGGCCAGCTTGGGCCTGAGGGCGGCGGCCCTACCCGCATCCTCCGTTCCCACAAGCTTCAACCTCAAATCATACCTACCCTCAAGATCTGCACGAGCCTCGGCCACCCGGCGATCAACCTCCTCCTGAGCCTTGGCCTCGCGCACGCCAATGGTGTCTTCCGCTTGGGCAACTTGACGCTCCCTCGTCTCCAGCTGCTCAAGCTCGAGGCTACGCTCCACGGCCTCCAGAGCGAGCGCCTCCTCACGCCTCCGGATCTCTTCTTCCTTGGTGGGCGTCCCCCTCAGCGATGCAAGGGCAGCCTTGCGCACCTCCACCTGCCGCTCTAGGGATGCGCTCCAGGCCTGGAGCTCCCATGCGCACTTCTCCGCAGCCTCGCAGCAGCGGTCGGCCTCGCGAGCCTCCTCCAGAGCTCGGGAGCAAGCTTCTTGGGAAACCTTGAGGGACGCCTCGGCCTTCGCGTTATCAAGACCGTGTTGGTAGCGGCCAAGGTTGATGGCCACCTTCAGCTTGCGCCGTTCCTCCACCAGCCGGACACCCTCAGCCTCAAGGCGCGCGTCGACACCCGCGAGTTCCTCGCCAATCCGGCTCATCGCGCCCATCGCCTCCTGGAAGAGCTCATGACGAACGACGCTCCGCCCGTGCTCGAACTCCAGCACACGGCCCACCTCGTCCTCCGCCATGGGGGCTGTAGGTGGGACGTGAAGTGGTGCACCCCCACTCAGCAGGGGGCTGGTGCCACCCAGGCGCCAGCCCAGCCTCGCGAGGGGCCCTGGCCGGTTGGGGCCCGCTGCTTTAAGAGGAACTGAAGACCGAGGCCAACCAACTATTGTCCATGACCAAAGGAGGGGTCCTGGGTACGCCCGCCAAGCTCCAAGCCAGGCCGTGGAGGAAGGACAATGGGGTCGCAGGATCGAAGCGCAATGAGGGCGAGCGCACCTCCACGGCCGGCCCTGCCCCGGGCGTGGCAAGCAGGCCCGGGACGCTCAAGGCTAGCGCAGGAGTCGAGAAAGGCGAAGGTTGCTCCTCGGGGGACCCGACGGCCCTGGCGGAAGGGGTCCTGAAGGGCCAGCGTCAGGGAAGGAAGCAGCAATCAGGAAATCACGAGGTGCAGTACTTACTCGTCAATGGCGATGTACTTTCGTCGGTTCAACGGCCCGAAGATACCGCTGCCGCTCAGGGATCCTTTCCTCTTGCGGAGCTCCTCGAAGTCCATGCAAAGCCGCCCGAAGCACTAGACGTGACAGCCGGCACGGGGTGCAGCCGGAGAAGTGCTCGAGAGGAAAACTTTAGGGGTGCTTGGCTGCGGGGAACAGTCGGGCGCCGTCTCACTGCGACCTCCTGAGGCCTCCCGAGCTTCGGCCTCAGGAGCCGCGTGCTGCATCGTCTCAACAACCGACGTCCCAGAGGAAGAATCATGAGTCCCTGGGGACGACGGCCCAGGAGACCCAGGCGGCATCCGCACATCAGCACTCGTGCCGCCAGCCTCCGGTGGCGCTCGCCCCCCTGCACCCACATTTGGGATGAGCTCGGCGCCAGCGACGAAGAGGGGAGCCATGTTGACAGGGTTCTCTCGATACCCCACTAGGTCGTCCGGGCGCAACCCCCAGTCATCAAAGGAAGGCATGCTCGCTGCAAATCCAGCCTTGTTCGTGCATCGGTACAGCAGACAGCTCTTCCTAGGCATGTCGTCCGGTGAAGGAACACCCATCAATACATTGAGCACCGTTTGCCGCGTCTCAAGAGGGAGCCCGGACTCCTGAAACCACATATGGTCCTGACTGCTGAGCAGGGTCCACATTGGGCGAGAATGGCACTGAAGCGGAGCGACTCGGCGCCTGACGAACTCCTTCACCACCATAGGCGCGGTCACGCCGCTGTCTTTCAGCCTCCTCATCCTGAGCCAAATAGGGACAAGACGGGGGCTCGCGAGCCTCTCGTGGCCCCAAACGGAGTTGGGAACAACAGGCGCTGACGGGGAGTGGAGCAGAGGGTTGAGCACACCGGCGTCGACAAACACCCACCGTGTCTGAAACTCGCTCGTGGATGGAGGAAGCTCGAAGTTGATCCTCGCGCCCGCCGTCGCAGCGACGGCCTGGAAGCTCACGCATCCCGAGCTTTGTCGGGGATCAATCAGATGCAATGAGAAGAAATGACGGAGAAGGGCCACAGAAGGAGCAATGTCCACCATGGCTTCACACACAAAGGCGAAGACGGCAAGGAGAGTCACGGTTGGGGGTCGAGATGCAGCATATGGATCTGGTAATGTTCAAGCACCGCATTGAAGAAGGCGGAGAAAGGGGGAATCAGGCCTGCCCAAAGGGCATCGATGAAGATTGGGACCTCGGTGGCCGCCCGAGCAATGCGAGCACGAGACGCAGGCCAAGCCACTGTCTTCCCCCACTCGTTGAAGCTGGTGGTGAGCATGGGGCACACCTTGTCCCTGGCCTCGTCTTTGAGCACCAAGGATCGGCCGACTGCAGGCTCAGCGGCTGGAGGCGCACTTGGCGGATACAGGGGCTTCTTCCCCTTGTCTACTTGTTTCGGCGCCATGGCGATGAAGCGGGCAAAGTGCAGGTCGGATTGGAGAGGAGGAGCAGAGTTTCACGGAAGCAGAGAGATTGGGGGAACAAGACGCGGTCGATTGAAGAATAACTGTGTAGGTAGCGGGGGCCGCATATACAGGCGGATTCCAAGGCAGCATGGGGAAGCGAAGACGCCCACGTCCAATCAACCGCCATGCGTCAACCGAGGCTGCAGGCTTTTGGGGCCCGCGTTGCTCCGCACTTGACCTTTGGCTTCGCCTCGAAGCCAAGACCAAGCACGCCTTGGGCCCGGGGGCTACTGTCGGCGTTCTAGGAACGGGGGTCCCCAGACTTGCCTGCCTGCGGCCCACCGCGTGGCTGAGCTAGCAGGCCCGTACGGCCCATCTTCATCAACAAGGCATTCAAGACCCTCACGAGGGGCCAAGCCTCGCGAGGCGGACGACACAAGACCTCCTCAGGAGCGGCCTCGCCAGGCAGGCTCACGAGGGGCGGAGAGATCAAGGCAAGGCAAACCTCGCGAGGTCCTCGTGACGTGAGCCATCACGATCGAGACCAGGGGGCGCCAACGCGCGCCGTGTCCTTGTTTCCTCTTTGGTGCCAATAGGGCAAACATAGACGCGGAGTACCGAGGCATCAGGCAAAGGTTTCCATATCGGTGCAACGACACCAAGACCAGTAGGACGGCAAGACGGAGGTCACCATGGAGCCCAAGACGGCATCACCTGGAGAGCCTTTTGCAGGCAAAGATCGCTTTTGTCAGGATAAGCTGTACTAGCTGTCCCCTTTCAAATTGGCAGTTGTTGGCTCCCTTCCCGCTCAATATTTGGGAAGAGGACCAGGGCGGACTAGCCACCACAGTAGGAGGCAACTCATTCAGAGGAAAACTCGACCTAGAGCCAACCCCTAGCCACACACCGAGCACAAGCACACCTCAACCTCAGGAGGCTGTTCTTCTCCTTGTACTGTTCATCATCAGCCCAAGAGGCAATCCACCACCACCACACTGGAGTAGGGTATTACACCACAACGGTGGCCTGAACCAGTATAAATCTTGTGTCTTTCTATGTTGCGAGTTCATCGAGTTCGTCCGCGAGATCTTAGAGAGCTAGGGCGTGGATTGATAGGGAGGAAACCTTTGCACGCACCCCAGTGTTTGAACCTTGAGGGTTTTGCCGGAACCCGTGATCCGACAATGATATTCAATTCATTCAACTATTTACTCATAGGATATAAGTGAAGATCGATGAGTAGTTAAATAATTATTTAGCTATGTGAAGACTCTCCCATTTAATAATTTCAGATCTTGATATTTTATTCAAACAGTAAGCAAAACAAAATAAAATGACATTCTAAGAATAGCAAACATCACGTGAAGAAGCAAAAACTTAGGATCAACCGATACTAACCGATAGTTGTCGAAGAAGAAAGGTGGGATACCAACCGGGGCATCCCCAAGCTTAGATGCTTGAGACTTCTTGAAATATTATCTTGGGATGCCTTGGGCATCCCCAACCTTGAACTTTTGTGTCTCCTTAATTCCTCTCATATCACGGTCTCCCTAAATCTCAAAAGCTTCATCCACACAAAACTCAACGAGGACTCGTGATATACGTTAGTATAAACCAATGCAGAAACCTTATCATACTCTACTGTAGCAAATCACTAAAATTATTATTCAACATTGCATACTAAATGCCTCTGCATATTTAATAGTCCTACCCTCTAATAGAATCATTAAGCAAGCAAACATATGCAAACAATGCAAACATAACAGCAAACTGCCTAAACAGGACAGTCTGTAAAGAATGCAACAAGATCCATACTTCCCTAGCTCCAAAAATTATGAAAGAAAATTCCCACTGTAGTAAATTTATCAGAGCTTATTATTCAAAAGGTTTCAACATTTTATCACATTCTGACTTTTCTAGGGAATTTTTGCAACAGCGGTAAACTTTCTGTTTTCAAACAGCAACTTGTGGACTCTTAAAATAGGCATAGTAAAGGCTATCAATGCCACTTTTATTGAAATAAAAGATGCAAAACATTGTTCTAAATAAAAGCAAGCAAATCCTAACAATATAAATTGACACTCCAAGCAAAACACATATCATGTGGTGAATAAAAATATAGCTCCAAGTAAAGTTACCGATGAACGAAGACGAAAGAGGGGATGC
Organism: Aegilops bicornis; assembly: GCA_021605145.1. Lineage (NCBI taxonomy): Eukaryota > Viridiplantae > Streptophyta > Magnoliopsida > Poales > Poaceae > Aegilops > Aegilops bicornis. The sequence continues at coordinate 271,074,546 of CM038671.1, read as the reverse complement.
CTTCCGGGGCATCCCCGAGCTTAGGATATTGGTTTTCCTTGAATATTGCCTTGGGGTGCCTTGGGCATCCCCAATATTAGGATCTTTCCACTCCTTATTTCATAGTCCATCGAATCTTTACCCAAAACTTGAAAACTTCACAACACAAAACTCAACAGAAAACTCGTAAGCTCCGTTAGTATAAGAAAATAAAACCACCACTTAGGTACTATTGTGAACTCATTATAAATTAATATTGGTGTAATATCTACTGTATTTCAACTTCTCTATGGTTCATACCTTCCGATACTACTCATAGATTCATCAAAATAAGTAAACAACACAATGAAAACAGAATCTGTCAAAAACAGAACAGTCTGTAGTAATCTGTATCAAACGTATACTTATGGAACTCCAAAAATTCTGAAATAAATTGGTGGACCTGAGGAATTTATCTATTAATCATCTTAAAAAAGAATCAACCTAAAATCACTCTCTAGTAAAAAATTGCAGCTAATCTCGTGAGCGCTAAAGTTTCTGTTTTTTACAGCACGATCATAAAGACTTCACCCAAGTCTTCCCGAAGGTTCTACTTGGCACTTTATTGAAAAAAAGCTATAAAACATGATTAATACAGTAGCTTAATCATGTGAACACACAAAAACAGTAGGGGTAAATATTGGGTTGTCTCCCAACAAGCGCTAACGTTTAACGCCCCTAGCTAGGCATGATGATTTCAATGATGCTCACATAAAAGATAAGAATTGAAACATAAAGAGAGCATCATGAAGAATATGACTAGCACATTTAAGTATAACCCACTTCCTATGCATAGGGATTTTGTGAGCAAACAACTTATGGGAACAATAATCAACTAGCATAGGAAGGCAAAACAAGCATAACTTTAAAACTTTAAGCACATAGAGAGGAAACTTGATATTATTGCAACTCCTAGAAGCATATGGTCCTCCCTCATAATAATTTTCAGTAGCATCATGAATGAATTCAACAATATAACCAGCACCTAAAGCATTCTTTTCATGATCTACAAGCATAGAAATTTTATTACTCTCCACATAAGCAAAATTATTCTCATTCGGAATAGTGGGAGTATCATAAGAGACTCGAATACTATAAATTGTTTCCACATTAAAAGAGTAATGTTCAGAGAAAGGGTAATCATAATCATGACAAGTTTTATAAATATAATCATCACTACTCTGTTGCTTTCCCTAATAGCAAACAGATCATCGTAGTGAACCATTTGCCGTATATCGCACACGCATTAATATGGCTGCCCGTTTCTGTTGTTCTATCTAATCGCAAACAGTTCATGTGGATCAACCGTATGCCCTGCTTCGCACACGCAACTAAAATCTGAACCGTGTTTGATGCATCCGTCATCACAAATGTTTCGCACCTTTTTTGACGGGTTTTTTACACCACCGTTTGTGATTATGGCATAGCACACAGTTTCGTCGAAGGGTCTCTGATCGTAGTGTCGTGTTAGCAGCATCCTGCAGTAGTGCATTTATAATGTGGATCGTCCACAGGCCGAAATCAGACGGGCCGTAAATGCGCCGACCTACTACACGGGCTTTTAACAGGCCGGAACTTCGGTCGGGCTTTATTAGTGTCATTTTTATATGGGCCGTTAGTAGGTCCGATGTGGCATTGGGCAACATATGGCCCATGGATTTCGTCCGACGTTAATAGGCCGAAAGTCATAATAGGCTGAAAGTGGCCCAAATCTATAGTGGGCCTCTAACAGGCCGAATGTCAGACATGGCCGAATATGACCCATATCGTTCACGGTCGTTTATGGGCCGAAAGTTTCAATGGCCTATAAACGGGCCCAAATGAATCAGGACCTTTAATAGGCCGGAAACACATCGGGCCGTAATTCGGCCCAAATACTTAGCGGACTCTTAATGGGCCAGAAGTGACCATGGGCCGCGATGATGACAAGTTTAGGACGGGCCGTTGACGGGCCGATTTGACACTAGCCGTACGGGCCTTAACTAAGAATGTTAGGCCTTTAGCTGGGCTGGCCCATTATGGTCTGCAAAATCTTGTGGGCCTTTAGCTGGGTCGGCCCCTTATGGTCCGCTAAATCTTGTGGGCCTTTAGTTGGGCCGGCCCATTTAATCTTTATGGGCCACTTTTGGGCCGGTCCATGTGTAAACGTATCATAGGCGCATCTCGCCCATTGGATGAGTGACACCTATGCCAACGCGGAGCTGACACGTAGTTCCGTCAGCCAATGAGAATTTTACACGTGGAAAATCTGCATTGGTCGTGGCTGTTAGCGGGTTATCAGATCCAAAACCAGACCAATTAGCTTAACGGTGACCCGTTACGGTCGATGCCACATGTCGGTCACCCTTGACGAAAGCACTTCTATGACGCGTGATTTATCGCCATGGAAGTGGACACTTCCATGATGATAATTTTGGTAATGTCACGGAACACTTCTACGACAATACAGGTATGACTATCTTGATTCTGTCATAAAATTTTCATGGATGTACATGCATGACAGAAAACGTGACCTACTGTGACAAACACGTATCATCATGGAAGTGTATTTTTTTGTAGTGCAAGGATTTTGTAAGGGCAAGGAGATCGCCTACTTCATGAAGATCTACCCAAGTGAGGCAAGTCCTTCATGGGCGATGGCCATGGTGGGATAGAAAAGGTTGCTTCTTCGTGGACTCTTCGTGGGTGGAGCCCTCGGTGGACTCGCGCAACCATTACCCTTCGTGGGTTGAAGTCTCCATCAACGTGGATGTACGATAGCACCACTGAGGGAGTCCTGGATTAGGGGGTGTCCGGATAGCCGAACTATCACCGTTGGCCGGACTCCTGGACTATGAAGATACAAGATTGAAGACTTCGTCCCGTGTCCGGATGGGACTTTCCTTGGCGTGGAAGGCAAGCTTGGCGATATGGATATGTAGATCTCCTACCATTGTAACTGACTCTGTGTAACCCTAACCTATTCGGTGTCTATATAAACTAGAGGGTTTTAGTCCGTAGGACCAACAACAATCATACCATAGGCTAGCTTCTAGGGTTTAGCCTCCTTGATCTCGTGGTAGATCTACTCTTGTACTACCCATACCATCAATATTAATCAAGCAGGAGTAGGGTATTACCTCCATCGGGAGGGCCCGAACACAGGTAAAAACATCGTGTCCCTTGTCTCCTGTTACCATCCGCCTAGGCGCATAGTTCGGGACCCCCTACCGAGATCCACCAGTTTTGACACCGACACTTTGGTGCTTTCATTGAGAGTTCCTACGTGTCGCCGCCATCGGTAGGATGTCTCATCTCGTCTTTAAATCGATACTATCGCCAAAGGAGCCTTGGCGCTGGCGAACTCTTGACTAGGCGGTTTTCTTATGACCGCCATCCGGCCACAGCAACGATGACCTCTTGAGTCATCGAAACCAATCTCCATGTCAATTGAACTAGTCGAGCAGTTAGATCCGATCGAGCTCTCCTCCGTAAGCGAGCTCTTGGATCGCGCATCGCCCGCTCTGGAGTCGCCACAGACTACGACCGGATCGGCCCTAAAACCGATCTGAGAGAGATCAACTCTCCCCAGGCTACCCATCATATTGCTGTGATAGAGGAGCAATGCGGCGATTCTTCTTCTATCTTAAGGACTAGCTACGTCCGTATTCCCGATCCTCCATGCGGATTCCGCAGAAGGGCGGATGTCGATCAAGCCACGAACTTAAAGTCGGTAGCGGGTTGGACTCATTGGATAACACTCAAAAATCCAAACTTCCGAGTTCGAAACTTCTCGGCCCCTAAGTCCTAAATTGGGCGGGGTTCGGATCGAGTTCCACCCGCCCACCCAAACATTAGCGATCTCTCGAATTCGGCAAGAGCCCGCTGAAGCGATTACATCATTCTTTGGGCGATTCCTCCTGGTTATGAACAGGATAAAGGACTGCCGAGAGGAGGGCCTTAATCCCAATTTTCTGCAATAATTATGCGGACAAGGGAATCCTAAACGCCATAAGTCATCGCGAAATTACACGCTTTGCTGACTTGGTGACCATAGTACAAAAGTACTTTGCGATGGAGAGCACACGGAAAACCGAAAGTAAATTTTGGGATAATCCATTTGAATACATCCCTAGTCCGAAATAAAAGGGTGCATCATTATCAAGCACCTGGGTTAAATACCAAAAACCAAAACCCTTAAAGTGCGGAACCGTCTTGGAGGGTTGGCTAAGCGGACCTGCAAAATTCATAGCATAGAGGGCGCCACTCCAACTCATAGCCTTGAGCATGTTGGATACTACGGCAGGTAGCCAAAAGTGGCGAGGAGCTTCTAGCTTCGTAATCCCAGCCCAGAACACCAGACGGGTGTTAATAGTCTTTGAGACTTTCGCATCAAATAACATGCACACGAACACTCCATAACCTTGCGAAGTCTACCAAGTAGCAACAATAAATCCATGGAGTGACACGGCTATTACTATTAATGCCGGTGGCGAACCTAAATTCGAACAGCCCGAGCACCGGCCGCATTGGTCCTCGATGCGATAGTGGGCGGCTTTCGCCTTACTAAGTTACTCATGGATGGCGGCAGCGGACTAAACCTCATCTATGAGGAAACCCTCGAAAAATGGAAATAGATCGAACCGCATTGAGCGAAGCAGCACAACCTTTCGAGGAATAATCCCTAGCAGGAAGCATTACGCACAGGAAAAATCACCTTTGGGCGTAGTGTTACTCGCCCGGACAATTACAGTCCGAGGAGGTCACATTTCAAGTGGCCCCGTTCAACAGCGGATATCATGCTTTGTTAGGGCGAGATGCATTCACAATTTTTCAAGCTATACCCCATTATGGGTACATGAAGCTTAAAATGCCGGACCTAACGGAATCATCACTCTCGCTAGTGATCCGAACAAAGCACTCCGCCGAAAACAAGACAGCCGCACTAGCCCTCGAGGCACTATCCAAGCCCTAGCGGCCGAGGAACTCACCGTGATGCGCTCCACGGTGAACAGGGACGATGTGATACTTGATAAAAGATCCAAGTCCACCTCTTTTAAACCAACGGATGAAATAGTCAAATTCCAAGTCCACCCAACGGACCCCGCAAAGACGGCCTCCATTGGGGCACAACTAAACCCTGATGTAGACGCCGCACTACGAGAATTTCTACGAGAAAACTGGGACATCTTTGCCTGGCACCCTTCAGACATGCCAGGAATCCCACGTCGGCTGGCCGAGCACAACCTAAATATCCTAAAAGTTCAAGCCGATCAAACAGGCTCTTGGTGCTTTTACGAACCCAAGAGACAGGCCATGGGAGAGGAGCTAGCCAAACTTTTGGAAGCCGGATTCATCAGAGATATAAAACATCCGGACTGGCTAGCAAACCTGGTGATGGTACCAAAGAAGGATAAATCCTGACGCCTATGTGTTGATTTTAAAGACCTTAATAAGGCTTGCCCAAAGGATCCCTTCCCCCTCCCTTGAATTGATCAAATTATTGATGCTACAGCAGGACACGACTCACTGTGCTTCCTCGACGCGTACTCAGGCTACCACCAAATCAAGATGGCGGAGCCAGACCAAGCTGCAACAGCATTCATCACTCCATACGGCCCGTTCTGCTTCAACACAATGCCCTTTGGGCTCAAAAGCGCCCGGTGCAACATATCGGTACATGATTCGGACATGTCCGCAAACCAGATCGGCAAAAGCGGTGGAAGCATATGTAGATGGCGTGGTCGTCAAAACCAAGCACGTCGAAACTCTAGTAGAGACTTGAGTCTCACATTCGACAATCTTGAAAATATGACATCAAGCTCAATCCGGAAAAATGCGTCTTGACATTCCGGTCGGAAAGCTCTGGGCTTCATTGTGTCCGTAGAGGAATTGAAGCAAACCCAGCCAAAATACAAGCTCTGTCACAATTGGACATTCCAAAAGACCTCAAACAAATACAAAAATTGGCCAGGATGCGTGGCGGCTCTAAGTCGCTTTATTTCCGTTTGGGAGAAAAGGCGTTACCCTTTACCGCCTCCTCGCCGCACCGAACACTTCGAGTGGGCCGGATGCCGCCCATGACGGACTCGAAGAAATAAAGGCCATTTTGGCAACAAATCCGGTCCTGGCCACGTAGCGTGGGCAAACCAATGCTATTATATATCGCCGCAACACATCAAGTTGTCGGTAGCGGTGCTCGTTGTCGAGCGAAAGCGGACGGACACCGGTTCCCTCTTCAAAAACCGGTTTACTATGTGTCCACGGTCCTAACTCCATGCAAGTCCCGGTACCCACACTATCAAAACATAGCATACGCGGTGTTCATGGCATCTCGGAAGCCGCGACACTACTTTCAAGAGTGCTCGATAACGGTAGCCTCCGAAGTACCTCTTAACGACATTATAAATAACCGCAACGCGACGGGCCGGATCGCTAAATGGGCCATAGAGCTCCTTCCATTCGACATAACTTATAAGCCACGACGAGCTATTTAGTCGCAGGTTTTGGCCGACTTCGTGGCCGAATGGACTGAAGCCGAACTCCCTAAAGAGTACGGCGCATACTCCAATTGGATCATGCACTTTGATGGCTCCAAAATGTTGGCGGCACGAAATTTGGCGTCGTCTGGCGTCCCCAACCGAGGACACAGTCCAACTCGTCCTTGAGATAATGTATACGGACTCCAACAACGCGGCGAATCTGAGGCCCTTCGCACGGCCTCCGGATGGCGATCTCCATGGGCATTCAACGCCTAGAGGTGCGCGAGATTCAAACCTTGCAATATCTCAAATAAGCGGGGACTTTGATGCCAAAGATCCGAAAATGGCAACATACCGCAATGCGGTCCTAAAAATGTCGGCCGGTTCGAAGGGCTCGAATTTCATCATATAGCCGGGATAACAACCAGGCGACGGATATATTGGCACGCGTCGGTGCAAAACGCGATGCCGTCCCACCCAATATCTTTCTGGAACAGCTGTTCAAGCCATCCGTACTATGGGAAGGGGAGCCCGGCAAAAACAATCTGGACCCAACTGCACTGCCAGACGCCGAACACTCTGACACAACCGGAGGCTCTGCCCCCGAGATAACACCCTCCGCTCACGAAATAATGGCGGTTATCGCCCCATGGACGGAGCCATTCCTAGCCTACCTAACTAGGCAGGAACTCCCCGAAGACCAAAATGAGGCTTGCTGCATAGTACGACGATCTAAAGCCTACAAAGTCCATGAGGGAGAGCTTTATAAGAAAAGCACTACTGGAGTCCTTCAAAGGTGTATTTTCGAAGAGGAAGGGCGAAACCTCCTGGCTGAAATTCATGCCGGACTGGGTGGGCACCACGCCGCAGCCCGGGCCCTTATAGGCAAGGCCTTCCGTACAGGATTTTATTGGCCGACGGCCCGGGCAGATGCGTGGGACTTAGTCCAACGATGCGTCGGTTGCCAGCTTTTTGCTAACCAAAGCCACATGCCACCCACCGCCCTTAAAACTATACCCATCACCTGGCCGTTCGCGGTCTGGGGGCTTGACATGGTTGGACCCCTTAAGGGAGGAACCCACAAGCAAAAATACCTATTGGTCATGGTGGATAAATTCACCAAATGGATAGAGGCCAAGCACATTAAAGCGGCGAATCCGGACCGGTGATAGACTTCATATCGGGGTAGTGCACCGTTACGGTGTCCCCACAGTATCATCGATATAACGGCACCAACTTCACGGCCGATGAGGTCAAATTATGGTGCAAAAACATGGCCATCAAGCTCGATTACGCCTCAGTCTATCACCCTCAAACCAACGGCCAAGTCGAACGAGGAAACGGTCTAATCATGAGCGGCATTAAACCCAGACTAGTGCGGTCCCTCAAGGAATCTAACACGCACTAGGTTGAGGAGCTTGACTCCGTACTCTGGGGGCTGCGGACCACGCCGAATCGTACTACCGGATTCATACCATTCTTTATGGTGTACGGCGCAGAGGCAGTCCTGCCCTGCGACATAATACATGACTCACCTCGCGTGCGCATGTATGAAGAAAGAGAAGCCGAGCTTCGATCGGCGGGACAGTTGGACGCATTGGAGGAGGAGCGCGGCGTGGCAAAGGCTCGTTCCGCATTCTATCAACAATGAGCTCGAAGATATCAAAGCGAGGAAATGCGGGCCAAGGCTTATAACGTCGGCGAACTAGTTCTCGCTGCCGGACAAGAAAAAGGACAAACTCAAGCCCAAATGGGAAGGTCCCTTCATCATCGACCAGGCCCCGACCGGCGGAGCATACCGTCTGCGAAACGCATCGGATAACCGACTCGAGCCGAACCCATGGAACGCAGCCCGTCTACGAAGATTCTACGCCTAAGCGCCGGACTCCAAGTTCGTATCCTTCCTCCGTCCACATTTGCTATTTTTGCTGTCTTTTATTTCTCTCCTTCCTCCTTCTTCTTCTTGAAGCCTCTAGAGGCTCGTTTGCGCATTTTTCGCACATACTTGACGCCTTGCCGCGCTCATTATACACTGGGGCTTCTTTAATGAAGCTTATCTATCTGAGCTTCATGCCCAACCCATGCGTTAAACTTCCGCATGTACCTTTTATTCACCATTATATGCATCGATATGACTTAAGTTTTGGCCAAGCTGGGTTGCACGGCTCACATGCTTACCCCTACGTTCCCGATTGTTCGGCTAGGTGGTAAAGGGAGCACCTCTGTGATTATTCTTGCCGGGTCGGCGGATGTGTACCTCGGTAGGTGAAGCCGAAAGCTAAGCGTTCTTAAGGGAATATTGATTTGGTGAACTGAAAGATGATTTTTAATTATTTACCCATCTGCCCCGGATGATTTTACGCTTTCATAGCAGCTTTGACATGCACTTTAGGGCATGCATCCCAGCGAAAGGAACCCTTAACGGAACTATTCTCCCTGGTAGATGTTTCTTACTACCCATGTAATATAACATAACTAGTTGGGCACTTGTCTGATACAGCAACAATGACCCCTAAGCCTTGTCTCCATGCATACCCCGGTTTTTATATAACCACGCAGGTATTCGGACACACTCCGGACTATTGGGTCCTGAGGTCGAAGCGAAAAGGTCCGCTATGACAAACGATCTACAATTCGGCTAGAAGACATTTCTTTCATGTCATATTTTTACATAGTCAACTCGACTCATTGTATTCCTCCGCAATGCCATCTAATAGGCTATCTAATTTACAATCTTGCTGGGAATACTTGGTGGCCAATTCTACTTGGTCGTACACTAAGCTTACAGGGATCTCCATCCCTTGGGCCCCTGAGATCCGACCTCGGCCATGTGGTTTGGGTCACGTGTACCGCGTCTTTACCATGGCCCGAGCCTCCACTGGCGCCTTGACGGCAGGCCGATATATTCCATAGCGGAAGTGCCGCCGTGCTCCTTGAAGCAGCTCTGCCAGCTCCCCAATGCCTTGAGCGGGGAGATAGATAGCCACAAGGCACAGCCGATGCCTTTCATCACTGTCGGACTCGTTCGTGCGGTAGCGCAGTCGGGAAGAAGATCACCCGAAGAATCGGGCATCTCCTCCTCGGGGCGACACTGTGAGCAAACCTACATACATGTTTATGTTAGTCGCCTTCCTCGCCGAACTCTTTCAAAGTTCGCTCAAGCACTTACTAAAAATGCCGCAACGAAGCCGCCGATTCTCCTTTACTGAGTCAGACAACTGGCCACGAACATCCTTTAGTTCCTCGCCCAGCTTGGTGTTGGCATCTTGGAGGTTATTTTTCTCCTGCCGCACCCTTGTCAGCACGCTCTCACCGGCCTTTAGCTGGCGCAAGACCTGTTGCTTGTCCGGATCTAGTCCGGCGCCATCTGCAATGTTTTTATCAGATTTACACACCCGCCGCACTTCATAAACTATTTATCTTTTGAAGCGTATATTACCAGAGGGGGTCTCTGTGGCTTCCCCTGTAGCGGCTAGTGCGGCCTCAAGTTGGGCCTGGCACTCTTCAAGCTCCTGGGACAGTTGGGTATTCTTTTTTGTAAGATCCTGCATAACAAATTATCCTTAAATCAGTTATTCTAACTATTTTAAGTCTCGGGGCTCTTGGCATATATAATCACAAATTTCCTTACCCGTATGTCCTTTACATACTGCTCTGTGGCTCTGGCTAGACCATCTTGAGCGGCACGGAGGTGCGCATCTCCCGAATTGAAGGCATTCAAGGCCTCTTGGGAGAAACATGCGTCACGAAGAACTGTCCAGCGGCACCTATCATTCAAGGCGCTCTCCACCTCGGAGTTGGTGGCGGACAATCTGTCGGCATCCTCTTTCGGAGGAGCGTCCGACGTACGCCTCATGTTTGCCTCTGCTTCTGGACCCGGCTTTGGAGCCTGGCAGGTGGAGGTTCGATTGGCAACCTCTCCGGACTCAGTCCGGCGAGCGCTCTTTTTCCTGAAAAGAGCCTCAGCGTTAGTACGCCTTCTAGGAATCAATCCGAGGAACATGGTGACACGCCATACCGTTGCGGTGGAGTTTCGATCCGGACCGCACTCCTTTCTAGCCTGCGGGGCCGTACTGCCCCTTGTTGGCCGGCCGCCGCGGGCTCGGCTTCCTGCCTCGAAGGTACCCCCTGCGAACCACCATTGGTATACGGTGATCAAGAAATAAGCACGGATGGGTCATTATCCGAATATTGGGACCTTGGTCTCGATTACTGTGAGGCTGGAAGTATTCCGGGGTAATCGGCCGTGATGGCAACCAAAGCATTGTCGAAGCTAAGTTGGTGGAATACCCCGTCGACCAGCTCCACCTTTATATCCGGATCCTCTTCGGAGGTCGGATCGAGGGACCGTTCTGGATCCTCGGGTTGTGGGGGTGGGCTGTGTATCTTCCCCACAGTCCGGCGTAGTTCCTGCGCAGAAACCACAAAATGAGATATTTAACCATGGGAACATGGATCGGACAGGTCACAAAGATGTTTGCTTACCTAGCTTCGAGGATTATTCGAAGAAAACTCCTTCAACGGATTGACGCGGAGGAAGTCCTCCTCCTCCCCTTTATACATGGCAGACAAGATCTTCACCAGTTCGGTGGTGATCCCGACCCTTCTTGGCCATGGCGGGTGGCATCGTCCTCCCGTTGAAATCCCACATGGGGTGGCCCCTATATTGGAGCGGCTGCACTCCTCATAATACAGATTGCCATGACTCCAATCATGGTCAATCCGGCATGAAACCAAGAACCTTATTCGGCTCATCAAATAGAGGACATCCGGTCATTTTCCCTCAAGCTCCGAGGGCGCCCAGCTTAGGCGCTTCTTCGGTGGAGCATTGCCGAACTCCGGAAGGCCGATCCGAGCAGGATCCGGCAGCAGGACATCCTCCATGTAAAACCATTAGAAGGCCAGTCTTGGACGCCTTCTTTGGGGTTCCGGATAGGTATCCGGTCCGGCGATCTTGCCATAGCTCGGCTCCGCCCACTTCATATATTGACCCCTCATGAGAGCAGGGTACTAGGCGGAAGAATCTCTTCCACAGCCCAAAATGAGCCTCGGCGCCCAAGAACAGTTCGCAAAGGGCCACGAAGCCCATGATGTGCAAGATAGAGGCAGGAGTAAGGTGGTGCAACCGAGGCTGTAGAACTCCAAGAGCCCCGGAGAAAGCGGATGGATTGGAAATCCGAGTCCTCTTACTAGATAAGAGATGAAGCATACCCACTCTCCTTTAGAGGGATCGGGGACACTCTCCGCTTGCTTTCCGCCCTTGTAGGTGGCAAGTCCGGCTCGAACCGGGACCATGAAGGCCGGGAAGAAATCCCTTGGCTTGGAGTATAACTAGCTCGCTATGCGGGTGAGCATCTCTCCCAATTTCCAGGCTGAGGGCTGGGAGCGCGAGAGGAGGAGCCGCGTCGACTATCCATGATGGAATGGGCTTTGGTCAGAGGCGCTCCGATGAAAGCTCGCGAAGGAGGGTTGGTATGACTCGGATCTAGATCCTCGCCCCTTTTATAGACGGCTCATTTGCGCAGCTAGGTGGGTAAGTGTAAAAATACCCTGGCTCTTCGCATTCATTCAAACACGTGGAAGATGGCCATTATTGGGCGTAGAAGCCAAGGAGCGCAGCATTTATCGAAGCGGACACTATTCGACAAGTATATGGAATTTGGAGAAGAACCCGCCGCAATGCCGAAGACAATCAACGCAGCCGGACTCACGTCATTGAAGCCTGGTTCGGGGCTCTTGAGGGAGTCCGGATTAGGGGTGTCCGGATAGCGAACTATCACCGTTGGCGGACTCTGGACTATGAAGATACAAGATTGAAGACTTCGTCCCGTGTCCGGATGGGACTTTCCTTGGCGTGGAAGGCAAGCTTGGCGATCTGGATATGTAGATCTCCTACCATTGTAACCGACTACGTGTAACCCTAACCTATCCGGTGTCTATATAAACCGGAGGGTTTTAGTCCGTAGGACCAACAACAATCATACCATAGGCTAGCTTCTAGGGTTTAGCCTCCTTGATCTCGTGGTAGATCTACTCTTGTACTACCCATATCATCAATATTAATCAAGCAGAGTAGGGTATTACCTCCATCGAGAGGGCCCGAACCTGGGTAAAAACATCGTGTCCCTTGTCTCCTGTTACCATCCGCCTAGACGCACAGTTCGGGACCCCCTACCCGAGATCCGCCGGTTTTGACACCGACAACCACCTATTGGAACCACGCCAAAAATCTCCGTGTCTACATTGCGTTTGCCCTTCCAAACCCCTCCCTTTACCTTCATATGCAATGTTTTACATTCCACTGCTATACTCTTAGAATTGCATGTGTAGGTTGATTGCTTGACTTGTGTTAAGTTGTTAACATCTGCCAAGACTTAAAATTGGGAAAAGGCTAGATTTTTATTTGGTCAAGTAGTGTAATCACCCCCTCTAGACCTACTTTCGGTCCTACACTTAGAGACTCCGGCACCATTCAAGTGGAGCGCACCATTCAAGTCTCCTTCAAGATTCGAGCATACGAAGACACCTTGGAGTGTGATGTGGTTCCCATGTCCGTTTGCCATCTCCTACTTGGACGGCCACGGAAATTCGACCGCGGTGTCATCCACAATGGGCGAACCAATCACTATAGCTTCAAGATGAAGGAAAGGAGTATGTGCTACGACCTATGTCACCGAGCCAAGTGATCGTCGACAAGCAAGCTACCACCCACCATGGAGAGAATAGTGAGAGAGTGAACCACCAAAAAGAGAGTGAACGCCACAAGCCCAAATTGAGCGCCCCCATGATGAGCGACAAGAAAAACTTAGTCCTCTTAGCTACCACAAGAGAGATGAGAGAAGTGTGCGTGAACCCATCAAGTGTTATGCACTATGTCCTAGTGTGCAAGGACGAGGCAACAAGGACTAACACCTCTCACAATTTACCTTTATTGTTGTCTTCTCTATTACAAGAATTCAAGGACGTCTTCCCCAATGAGCTACCTCTGGGACTACCTCCACTGAGAGGCATCGAACACCGCATCGACCTCATCCCAGCGCATCGTTGCCAAACAAGGCACCCTACCGCGTCAACCCCAAAGTACAACAACTCATTGACAATGGACATGTGCGTGAAAGCTTAAGTCCTTGTGTCGTACCGGTAATTCTTGTGCCTAAGAAAGATGGTAGTTTTTGCATGTGTTCCGATTGTTGTCCCATCAACGCTATCACCATTCATTATCAATATCCTATTCCTCGCCTTGACGATATGCTAGATGAGCTTAGCGGAGCCACCATTTTCTCTAAAATTGATCTTAAAAGTGGCTATTACCAAATCCACATTCAAGAAGGTGATGAATGGAAAACCGCTTTCAAAACCAAGTTTGGCTTGTATGAATGGCTAGTTATGCCTATGGGGTTATTCGAAGCACCTGGTACTTTTATGAGTGTGATGCATTATGTTCTTCGCCCCTACATTGGAATTTTTGTTCTGGTCTACTTTGATGATATTCTTGTGTTTAGCATATCTCTAGAAGATCATGTCACCCATCTTAGAACCGTTTTGCAAACTCTAAGAAAAGAGTGCCTTTATGCTAATATGGACAAATGCATTTTTGGTGTTGACAAGCTTGTTTTCTTGGGTTTTGTTGTGTCATCTACGGGTGTTCATGTAGATGAAGCTGAAATTGATGCTATTAAAACTTGGCCACAACCAATCAACTTGCAACAAATTCGAAGTTTCCTTGTCTTATTCGGTTTCTATCGTAGATTTGTTAAGGACTTTAGCACTATTGCATCCCCTTTGCATGCCTTGAGTAAGAAGAATGCACCCTTTGTTTGGGGAACATCCCAACATACCCATTTCATGAGCTTAAGAATTTGCTTACGCATGCTCCTTTGCTTGCCTTGCCAAATTTTGAAAAAACTTTTGAAGTTCATTGCGATGCTAGTGACAATGGTATAGGAGGTGTGTTGATGCAAGAGAAGCGCTGAATTAATTATTTTAGTGAAAAACTTTCCTGCGCGCATCTCAACTACCCCATCTATGACAAAGAGTTGTATGCTTTGGTTCGAGGGTTTCATGTGTGGGAGCATTATCTCTGTCCTCATGAATTTGTCATTCATGCAGACCATGGAACTCTCAAGTATGTTAAGGGTCAAACCAAGTTGAATAGACACTACTACAGGATGCTGCTAACGCGACACTATGATCAGAGACCCTTCGATGAAACTGTGTGCGATGCAATAATCGCAAATGGTGGTGTAAAAGAACCGTCAAAAAAGGTGAAAAACGTTTGCGATGGTGGAGCCATCAAACACGGTTCGGATTTTAGTTGCGTGTGCAATGCAGGGCATACGGTTCAGTTCAATGAACTGTTTGCGATGAGGCGGAACAAAAGAAATAGGCAGCCAGATGAAGGTGTGTGCGATATACAGCATACGCTTCACTCGGATTGTCGGCGTCCTGGGAACGGGGGTCCCCAGACTTGCCTGCCTGCGGCCCACGGTGTGGCTCCGCTAGCGGCCCTGTACGGCCCATCTTCACCAGCAAGCACTCAAGACCCTCACGAGGGGCCAAGCCTCACGAGGCGGCCAAAGCAAGACCCCCTTGTGGGGCAGCCTCACCAGGCTGGCTCGCGAGGGGCGGAGAGATCAAGGCAAGGGGAACCTCGCGAGGTTCCTATGACGTAAGCCATGATGACCAAGGCCAGGCAGGCGCCAGCACGCACAGTGTCCTCGTTTCCTCTTTGGTGCTAAAGAGCCAGACACAGGCGAGGAGTTCCGAGGCATCAGGAAAAGGTTTCCATATCGGTGCAACGAGACGACCAGCAGGACGGTAGGACGGAGGCCACCGTGGAGCCCAAGATGGCGTCACCACCAAAGCCTTTGGTAGGCGAAGACCACCTTTAGTCAGGACAGCTTGTACTAGTTGTCCCCCTTCAAATTGACCGTTGTGGCATCCCTTCCTGCTCAATATTTGGGGAGAGGACCAGGGCCTCTATAAATAGGGCTACCCACCACCATAGGAGGCAACTCATCTTGGACTGGATCCATTCCATCCTCACACTCACCAAGCACAAGAACACCTCTCCTCAGGAGGTTGTTCTTCCCTTGTACTGTTCATCCCCAGCCCAAGAGGCAATCCACCACACTGGAGTAGGGTATTACACCGCATCGGTGGCCCGAACCAGTATAAATCTCGGGTCTCTTGTGTTGCGGGTTCGTCGAGCTAGGCTTTGAGATCGCGGTGAGGGCGAGGGCATGATTAGGTAAAGGGGGGATCTTCGTGCGCACCCCAGTGTTCGAACCTCAAGGGTTTTGCCGGAACCCGAAATCCAACATTTGGCGCGCCAGGTAGGGGTGCGCCGAAGCTTTCCTTCCACTGATCCGCGTCCCATCGCTTCATCACATCCATGGCGTACGCTCGTCCAACCCGCGCTGAGCACCGGGCCGCCCTCGCCGCCCGCGTCGCTCAGACAGCTCCTGTCGGCGGGCCTCCCCGTCATTCTCCATCGCCCGCCGCCGACGCCACCACCGGCCCGGCGGGAAACGAGTAGCAAGCGTCCTCGCTGCACCCCTCGGTGCGGCGGGACGACCGCACCGCCACTCCGTCGCTGACCCCGGCCGGCTCGTTGTCTCACGCTCGTCGCGCTCCCACGGACACACAGGCCGCGCTGCTCATGGCACACGAGCTCCTATGCTACCGCCCTGTCGACGACCTCTATGAGGACTGGCTGAACCGGATCGCCGAGCTCGTCAGTGCCGCACGGGGCTCCCCCGCACCATCCCTCTCGCTGCCTCGCCCTACGCCAGCTGTGGGCGACGTGGCTCATGGAGCGCCACCACCACCTCCGCACCAAGACGGCGTTCTGGCGCCAAGGCGTGCGGGCCCCCAGCGAGACCCACAGCGTCGGGCGCCCGTGCGACAAGAAGGGAGCTGCCAAGAAGTTCCCCGGGCCCAAGAGAACGCTCCCGCGCTCCCAGCGCCACCGCGACAGGACTGCGTGCTGCCAGCAGTGGCGGTGCGCGGGCATCAAGGGCAGGCTCCGCACCAGCAAAGGGCCCCGGTGGCCATAGCAGGCTATCGTGCCTTCACCCCTGAGCTGCGTAGCGTCGCTTGGCCGGGCAAGTTCAAGCGGGACTTGCCTCCTCGCTACGACGGCACCCCCAACCCCGCGGAGTTCTTGCAGCTCTACGAGCTGAGCATCAAGGCAGCCAACGGCGACGAAAAAGTCATGGCGAACTGGTTCCCCATGGCTCTCAAGGATGGTGCCCACTCGTGGCTCCTGAACCTGCCACTTCTGGGACGAGATGTGCGACCGCTTCGTCGCCAACTCCCAGGGCACTTGCGACCGCCCTCCTACCGCGGGCGACCTACGACGCATCAAGTAGCAGCCAGGAGAGACCCTGCAAAAGTACATCCAGCGCTTCAACAGCGTTCGCCTCAGAATCCCCAAGGTGACGGACGAGGCCATCATTTCGACGTTTTCTGATGGCGTCCGTGATGTCAAGATGAAGGAGGAGCTCACCATCCACGAGGAGCTGTGCACGGCTCTGGAGTTGTTCAACCTAGCGACCAAGTGCGCAAGAGCTGAGGAGGGGCTCCTTTCCCTCCTCGAGCTCCCAGCTACCGACCTGGAGGAGAAGAAAGCCAAGGTCAAGGACGTTAAGCGCAAGGGGGTGGTCGTGCCCGCGGCAGAGCGGGACAAGAAACGCGGCCGGGACCATCCCGAGTCATCCAAAAGCAGTCGACCGTTCTGCGCCTTCCACAATGTACACAGCCACAACACTAACGATTGTCAAGAGCTCAGGGCCATTCAAGATAGACGCGTCGGTCGACGCCCCGAGCGCAACGACCGGGGCTACGGCCGAGGAGGAGGACGTTGGGACGACCGTGGCCCCCGCCAGGAGTGGCGCGGACCGACCTCGTGAGGACCTGGCAGGACCAGCCTCGTGAGGGCGCCTGGAGGGATCAGCCTAGCGAGGACCGCTCTCAGGGCAACGCTGGTCTTCCTCCGCTGCCGCCACCACCCAAGAGAAACGACGACCACCATCAGGACGAGGGGGCTGGGGGCTTCCACGAACCGCGTGCTATCGCCTGCATCTTGGACGGAGCTCAAGCCCCATCATCTCAACGTATCTTCAAGCAGTTTGCTCGTGAGGTGAACGCAGTCCTCCGCAGGCTCGAGGCCACACGCCCGCTTAGGTGGTCCAAGTGCGCCACCACCTTCGGCTTGGCAGATCAGCTCAAGTGCGCAGCCACCACTGGCACCCTCCCGATGCTCTGCTCAACCATCATCAGCAACGTACAAGTCACCAAGACCCTCATCGACGGTGGCGCGGGGCTTAACGTCCTGTCTGTTGAAACGTTCGATAGCCTTCAAGTGCCATATGATCAGCTTCAGCCTACCAAGCCCTTCTCAGGAGTGACTGATGGCTCCACCACCCCGATAGGGCTGGTCCGCCTCTCTGTCACCTTCGGACAACACGACAACTACCGCACCGAGCTTATCGACTTTGATGTCGCCCACATCCGACTGCCGTACAATGCCATCCTCGGGTATCCAGCCCTGACCAAGTTCATGGCGGTAACTCACCATGGCTACAACGTCCTCAAGATGCCAGGAAGCGGCGGGATCTTCACGGTCCCCTGCGAGGAAAGTGATGCGGTGTGCTCCCTCGAGCGCGCCTTCCAAGTTGCAGCAATCAAAGACTCTGACAGCAAGGGTGAGTACCCTCCTGAGGCCATCCCCAAGAAGAAGAAACAGCTACTCCGCACAGGGCCTCAGGGGAGCGGCGCCACGAGCGGTGCCACGTCAGGATCGGCGCCCGCGCCTGGGGCGCCTCCCTCCCTTGCATTGGAAGGCGTGCCCGGCGCCCTCCTCGGGAAGGGCTCGGGGGCTCTCTTCTGGAGGGCCTCAGACCTCACCAACATCACGAGGGAGGCGCTCGGGCACCACATGGAGGCGTGCTTTGCGGCACGTTTCCCTCAGGAGGACGCCGGACGAGGAGCGCCCACCGCTCAGGAGTTCATTGCCAAGACCACTTAGGAGCTGCAGGATGCAAGGGCCATGCGCGGCGATCGCCGCTCACCAAGCGCGGCTCCCCATCCAGGCAAGGATGGTGGGCTGCGTGTCTGCATCGACATCCCAAGGCTCAACAGGGCCGCATCTCAGGAGCTTTTCTGGCGTTCGCGTGTGGAACGTTGTGAGGGCCCACCTCACAGCTACATTCGCATGCCATTTGGCCTGCCGAGTGTGGCATCTGCCTTCCAGCGCAATCTGTAGAGCGTCCTGGTGGCTCAGGAGGCCAGGCATCACGCAGTCCTGGCGGAGATGGAGACGATCCTCGAGGAACCGCCTGGACCCCCAGAGCCACTCGAGGCTCAGGGCCCCGGTAGCTCGTGAGGAGCAACCCCTTTGTCACGTGTCTTCAGCTACCCCGACAGCCCTTCGACAACGGAACCAGGTGACATATTCCAAGTTTATTTAGCTGGGAGCGCCCTCTGGGCCGCATCATTCCCAGGCCGCGTCGGTCCGTCCCTGCGGCATGTGTCCTTTTTATGTCTTAAGCTTACTCTGCAGGGGGCGCCCCTCGGGCTGCATCATCCCCAAGCCGCTCGGTTTGACCTAGTGGCATGTATCGTTCTTGCATTTACCTAAGCTAGTTTGCTTTCCATGCGTAATCTATCTATGGTTATCACCTGCTTGATTGTCACCCACCATGGGAGCCACACGCTGATCGTATTTCTTCAGGACCCTTCACATAAGAAGGCGAGGCACGGCGTCTGTGCTCGGGCCCGTCCCTGCAGCGTCGAAAAATCCAACGGCTGAGCTCTGTCTGGCGGGCCGGTCTCGTTCATGTCACCTCCTGGGGTCGTTGGTGCTTGGCCTTCTCGTGTGATAACCTCAGGAGATTCGTTCGGCGCAGGTTGTCTAACCATCTCACAGGACAACCACAGTCAATAAGAACCAAGACCAGGCGCAACCCGCATTGAGGTAGGGCCTCGTGAGTCCTGCGCTGGCTCACGAGTGCCTAGACACACCTCGTCCAGCCCTGCCGTGCAATCCACATGTCAGGGCGGGGCTGTACACGCCCCGAGGGCTCCACTCAGAGGGAGCCCTCACCCACGCACCAGTGGAAGCACCATGCTCCGCTACCGGCAATGACACTACCGAGGAGCCGGTTATGCCCATGCAAGTCTTGAGCGCTACGCTCCGCGCTGGTGATAAACAACTGAGGGCGGCCCCTTGGCCGTATCAACCTCAGGGAGCCCTTGAGCTCAGTGTCTAGCCTCATCGCAACACCTCCCCTCGAGAGAGTCGCGCGAGGGGCTGGGCACGGGGGCTGCGCTAGGGTCACG
Organism: Aegilops bicornis; assembly: GCA_021605145.1. Taxonomy (NCBI): domain Eukaryota; kingdom Viridiplantae; phylum Streptophyta; class Magnoliopsida; order Poales; family Poaceae; genus Aegilops; species Aegilops bicornis. Next base: position 271,054,723 of record CM038671.1, on the reverse strand, counting down.
CCCAAGCATACGCCGCCCTGCCAGGTCCCCCGGACTTGGTCGTCGCACGCCCTCCCGAGCGGAGCCTCGGTGAGGAAAAAGGTATGAAGGTTGTTTGAGCGTCAAGGGGGACTCCTGAGCATCGCGACTCAGGAGCCTAACTGGCCACGTAGCCCCTCACTCTTTGGTCTCGTCCTGGTGATCCGGACAACCCAACGGCAGTTGAGGTATGCGCGGGGCCGGGCCCTGCCGACGTAGAACACTAGACCTATTCCTGCATCTCCTTCCTGTAAGTTGTTTACACGTCAAGGGGGATCCTGAGCATCGCGACTCAGGAGCCTAACTGGCACGTAGCCCCTCACCCCTTGGTATCGTCCTGGTGATCCGGACGACCCAACGGCGGTTGAGGTATGCGCGGGGTCGGGCCCTGCCGACGTAGAAGGAAAAGCAGATGGGAAGGAAATTGCAAAATCTCAAACAAATATTACAAGACATATTGTTCTCCCAATACCAAACGCAAGTTTAAATGCCTCCACGAGGCATGGTGCATGTTGCAGGAGTTAAACAGGAAAGGAGCCGCATGCAAGTCATTTCGTCATCCCAGGACACCGCCGCCGCCCGCAAGGGATGCTTCTTCCTTGGTGGCGTCACCTTCACCTGCACCACCTACCGGAGTTGCAGGATCAGTAGTACCGCCGGTCGAGGGCGCGGGAGCGAAGGCACGGAACTTCTTCAGCAGGGCCTCCACCTGACCCTTCACGGCGGCGGCAACGGCTGCGCAATGCTCGTCATCCACAGGCTCCAGCAGCTCATTAAGGCGGACGGCGGGATCACAAAGATGGAGGTGGCTGAAGACGCGCGTCAACACAGCTGAGGAAAGAACTCGGGCTTCTTCCTCTGCCATGGGGCCGATACCGCTCATGACTTCCTAAAGCGCCTCGACCAGATAGGGAAGCAGCTGGGAGGGGCCGTCCTCGTTGGTGTCAGCGGCTCCTCCAAGCCCTTCTCGTAGAGGGCCCGCAGAGCCACGCAGGACCTCTCCTCGAGAAGTTCGAAGTCCGCGCAGTCCTCGGCCAGGACCTTCGCCTTGGCGTCAAGTTCGGCTTTCTCTGCCTCCACCTCCTGCTCCAGCTTCTCCAGCCGGCTGCGTTCCGCGGCCTGCGCCTTTGCCAACTGCTCCAGCTCGGCGTCGCGACCCTTGATGGCGTCCTCCCGGGCCTTCATCTTCTCCTCCTCCGCCTTGTGGCCACGAGCTTCTTCCGCATGCTCATTGCACAGAGTCTTCAGTTCGGCCTCCAGCACCCGGCAGCGCTCCTGGGCGGCCTCGACATCTTTCAGCGCCGCCTCGCGAGCGGCTGAGGCCTGTGCAGCGACCTGCTTGTCCTTCTCGGAGGTGGTTGCCGCCTGGTTCAGCGCTGCCCGAACGGATACGTCTGAGTGAAGCCAGCCAGAGACCAGCTCCAGGCGCCCGGCTACCAGGCGGGGGTCGGCACCCTGAAGATCTTCTCGCAGCAGGGTCATCGCAGAAAGAGCGCGCTCCAGGACGTCAGGAAAGGCGGAAGGACCCGGAGATGGAAATGCGGCAGAAGGAGGAGGAGGCGACATCGTCACCATAGCCTGGGAGACTGGGGGCTCCTGAGCTTTGGGGACCTCAGTAGCCGAGCCAGACACCGGCGCCTTCGGAGCCAGCGGGGCCACGGGGCCTGACTCCTCCCGAGGATGCTCCCCCAGGCCTCGCGAGGACGACCGATTCAGGGAGGTGCGAGCGCCGTCGCTGCCCTTCTCCACGGAGGGAGGTGCGGCTGCCACAGGTGGTTTGGTCCCGGGTAGTCTCGTTGTATCCTCCTTCCTCTTCTTCGCCGCAGGCGTCGGCCTAGCCAATCAGCAGCGAGCGTCAAGAATCAGCAGAAGGAGCAGGAACAAGGCGAGACAAGAATAATTACTGGTCCACCAAGGTGTAGTCCCTCTGCTTGTTAAGCTTGAAGCCTGAGAGCCTCGCAGCCTTAGGCGCACGGGCTCCAGGAGCAGAAGAAGGGGCAGCAGATGGGCCGGAAGCAGCTCTAGGCGGTGTCGGAGCAGAAGCATCACCTCGGGAGATCAGCACCGACCTGCCCCTCATCGGAACCTTGGCTGGTGGCCTCCTCTGAGGGCTGGTCTTGGGCCTCGAGGAGCCCCCGACCACGGGCGGCTCCTCCCTCTCCAGAAGGACATCAGCTTCGTCGTCGTCATCAGGAAGGGTGCGGAGGATTTCTGCCTTGCGCAAGGGGGAGGTCTCCCCCATCCCCTCGGGGGTCGCCTCCGAGTCGCGCTCCTCGTCCTCCTCCTTTTCCTCCCCGTGGGAATCACCAGAAGACATGACCAGTGGCGCCGTCGCCACCGGGACCCCAGTGGGCGCCGGCAGCACCAGCCCGCGCCCGTCAAAGGTGGGCATGGCGGCCACAACCTGCGCCCCATCCTTATGAAGGAACAAGGAACGAAGGCACTCGGCGGATACTCTTGGTCGTCCCCGACCAAGAGGTGGAGAGCCACAACCATCTCTTCTTCAGACAAGGCCTTCGGACTCAGGCGAAGCTTGTCTTCTTCGCCCCCAAGCGTCCGCAGGGGGCGCGAGCGCGCCTGGAGCGGAGCCACCCGCAGCATCAGAAATTCTCTCCAGAGCATGGCCCCAGTCAGCTTCGTCGCCTACGCGTTGCCCGGCTTCAGGTCGGTGGTCATATTCTCTAGCACTAACTTCGCCCGGTCGTCAGTAAGCTTCACGCGCGACCACCCCTCATCAGACTGGGGCATCTCCGTCGGCAGCCTCAACTGTGGGTGGACACACTTGGCATCCATCATGACCCACTTGCTCCTGAAGCCATCGGCCTTCTTTCCGGCCTTCTAGATCGTGTTGGCCTTGCCGGCTGCGACGAAGTTGGCGCACCCAGAGGTGTGACCATCATTGATTCGGCGGAAGAAGAAGTGGCGCAGCAGAGCCACAGACGGCATCACCCCGACATACGCCTCACAGTAGAAGGCAAAGATTGACAAGAGAAGAACGGAGTTGGGATGGAGATGAAGGGCCTGCAACCTGTAATGGCGGAGGACGACATAGAAGAAGTCGGAGAAGGGGGGAACCAGGCCCGCGACGACGCTGCTCATGAAGAAGGGGTAGAAGGTGATCTTTGAAGCTTACGGCATGGCGGAGCCAGCCCGAAGCTCAGTCTTCCCCTTCTCGTTGTTCTCCCCCGCCATCAGCTGGCGCGTGGCGGCGAGGTTCTTCTCCGAGACATTGGGTGCGTCCAGAGCCGGCTCGTACCAGGCAAGCGGCGAAGCAGCCTTGACCTTTCGGGGCGCCATTGGTCGGAGGCTCGGAAGGGGATTGAAGCAGATCTGGAGATTTCAGAAGCAAGGAGCGAGAAAGGGGATTTGGAGCAAGGCGAAGGAAAGCGTTGCCCGCGCCAGTCTTTTCTCAGTCTGGCAGTTGCCGAGGCAGCGTGGGGAAGCGGAGACGCCCCACGTCCAATCAATCGCCATGCGTCGACCAAGGCTGCAGGCTGTTGGGCCCCGCGGCGCTCCGCACTTGCCCTTTGGCTTCGCCTCGAAGCCAAGTCTGAGCATGCCTTGGGCCCGGGGGCTACTGTCAGCATCCTGGGCATGGGGGTCCCCAGACTTGCCTTCTTGCGGCCCACGGCGTGGCTCCGCTAGCGGCCCTGTACGGCCCATCTTCACCAGCAAGCACTCAAGACCCTCGCGAGAGGCCAAGCCTCGCGAGGCGGACGACGCAAGACCCCCTTGGGGGGCAGCATCACTAGGCTGGCTCGCAAGGGGCGGAGAGATCAAGGCAAAGGGAACCTCGCGAGGTTCCTATGACGTAAGCCATGACGACCAAGGCGGTGAGCGCCAGCAGCGCCTGATGTCCTCGTTTCCTCTTTGGTGCTAAAGAGGCAAGCGCAGGCGCGGAGTCCAGAGGCATCAGGCAAAGGTTTCCATATCGGTGTAACGATACCAAGACCAGCAGGACGGAGGTCACCGTGGAGCCCAAGACGGCGTCACCACCAGAGCCTTTGGTAGGCGAAGACCACCTTTAGTCAGGAGAGCTTGTACTAGTTGTCCCCCTTCAAATTGGCCGTTGTGGCATCCTTTCCCACTCAATATTTGGGGAGAGGACCAGGGCCTCTATAAATAGGGCTAGCCACCACCATAGGAGGCAACTCATCTTGGACTGGATCCATTCCATCCTCACACTCACCAAGCACAAGAACACCTCTCCTCAGGAGGCTGTTCTTCCCTTGTACTGTTCATCCCTGGCCCAAGAGGCAATCCACCACACCACACTGGAGTAGGGTATTACACCGCATCGGTGGCCCGAACTAATATAAATCTTGTGTCTCTTGTGTTGCGGGTTTGTCGAGCTAGGCTTTGAGATCGCGGTGAGGGTGAGGGCGTGATTAGGTAGAGGGGGTTCTTCGTGCGCACCCCGGTGTTCGAACCTCAAGGGTTTTGCCGGAACCCGAAATTTGACATGGATGAACTATTTGTGATGAGGAACAATAGAAACGGGCATCTAGATAAAGGTGTTGCGATTGAGGGCATACGCTTAAGAAGGATTAACTATTTGCGATTAGGCAACAGAATGTAAATGGGTCACCGGATCAAAGTGTTCATGCGATTCTTTGGCATACACTTCACACGGATGAACTGTTTGCGATTAGCCACAACAAACTAAACCAGTTAGATAGATCAACATGTGTGCACTAGACGGGCACGCACATTCTAATTAAAAAAAGCGTGTGCGATGGTAATGACGAGCACGCACGGTTGTTGGAACAAGACATGTGCTGACATTGCCTATTGTGGTGCACCCTATGGTGCAAATTCCACGTACGCGGCCGAGAAGGCGTCCTCACATTGCGCCTTCCAGGAATAGTGCCGCACTTATAACCATCAATAAATTTTGAGCCTGCGTCCCGTCACATTCCAAATTGCAAACCTGTTCACACCGATCAAAACCTAAACGGTTTCCCACTTAGGAGCGTATTAGTACTCGGTTATAAATACTACTACTCCAAGATGACTACACATTCCTCCTCAACTCCTCATCCACAAAAACAAACAAGTCATTCATCATCGTTCCCTTGCGTGAGCCATGGCCAGCATGAGTTCTGGGTCGAGAGATTGCCACCAGGGAGATGCGAGCATGGAAGCGAAAGCACGAGAGATTTTCCGCCTCACCGCAAATGCGGCCGGCATGTCCCGCCGTGCGGCCGTAGCAGCGCAGAGGTCCCGTCGCGTTGTCGAAGCAGCACGGAGGTCCCGCCGCGCCGTCGATGCAGCAGACTGGTCCAGTCGCACCGCGAAAGCAGAAGAGATGTCCTGCCGCACCACGAATGCAGCAGAGATGTCCTCCCGCGCCGCGGCGGCCTGGGAACATGTCTCGCGGGCAGGCGAGGACTTTTACATGCGCATGCATGTGATCGTCCATAGCTAGGTGGATCAGATCTCCAGCTGGGCGAGGTTGCAGGACGACATGAAAGCCTCTTTTGAACAGGCTACCAGCGTCATCCGGCAACTAAATCAGAGCAATGCGAAGCTCCTAGCCGAGCGCGACCTGCTGAGGGTGAAGATCGTCAGAAGTGCGGAGCAGCAGGAGGAGACCACTGCCTTGTTGAAGAGGACCGACGACATCGTCGAGAAACTGATGGACGAGAATGCCATGCTGCGCATCAAGCACAGAAGGCTGGTGGAGGAATCCGTGGATGTTCTCAAGCAACAACTTGAGGACAAGAAAGAGCTCATCGCCGCTTGCCGCGGAGACTAGTTCCCGCGGCCTGCAGCAAGGCATCAAGAAAGTAGAGATTAGCGAGCCAGATCATTGTCTTCCTTCTTCTTTTGCCCTTGTGCATTTCGGGCATTGCCGCATGTGGCTTTTTTTAATTATATTCCTAAATATGTACGATAATTATTATCCACTATCATCGTCCTTATATTCATCATGCTTGCTATAAGTCGCAGTCGATGCTATATAGGTCCGTAGGATCTTACATCAAGATCCGTGCAAAACTTTCTTTTCAGATTTTCATTTTTCTCTCTTAAATCTCAGTATAGTGAGACATATAGCCACGCCGTAGAACAGGGGCTCGGGCGCCATTAATGGAGACGTTGGGAGGGAGGTGCGCGGCGGGTAGATGATACGTCTCCAATGTAACTATAATTTTTTATTGTTCCAATATTATCAATCTTGGATGCTTTATAATTATTTTATAATCAATTTATATCATTTTTTGGTACTAACCTATTGACATAGTGCCAAGTGCCAGTTGTTGTTTTAGGCATCTTCTTTACATCCCAGTAAATCAATATCAGACGTTGTCCAAACGGAACGAAACTTCACGGAGATTTTTTTGGACCAGAAGGAACATAATGGCCCCTGGCTACGCCTGGGGGTGCCCTGAGGACGGGACAACCCACCAGGGCGTGCTAGGAGGCCCAGGCGTGCCATGGTGGGTTATGCCCACCTCGGGTGCCCCCTGGACCGCCTCTTTGCTCTATAAATACCCCAATATTCCCAAAACCCTAGGGGAGTCGACGAAATATTCATCCAGCCGCCGCAGAGTCCAGAACCACCAGATCCAATCTAGACACCATCTCGGATGGGGTTCACCACCTCCATTGGCGCCTCTCCGATGATGCGTGAGTAGTTCTTTGTAGACCTTCGAGTCCGTAGTTAGTAGCTAGATGGCTCTCTCTCCCTCTCTCTCTCCCTCTTTGAATTCTCAATACAATGGTCTCTTGGAGATCCATATGATGTAACTCTTTTGCAGTGTGTTTGTTGGGATCCATGAACTTTGAGTTTATCATCAGATCTATCTTTTTATATCCATGAAAGTTATTTGAGTTTCTTTGATCTCTTATATGCATGGTCTCTTATAGCCTCATATTTCTTCTCCGATATTTGGGTTTTGTTTGGCCAACTTGATCTATTTATCTTGCAATGGGAAGAGGTGCTTTGTAGTGGGTTCGATCTTACGATCCTTGATCCCAGTGATAGAAAGGGAACCGACACGTATGTATTTTGCTACTAAGGATAAAAAGATGGGGTCTATCTGTACATAGATAGATCTTGTCTACATCATGTCATCGTTCTTATTGCATTACTCCGTTTTTCCATGAACTTAATACACTAGATGCATGCTGGATAGCGGACGATGTGTGGATTAATAGTAGTAGATGCAGGCAAGAGTCGGTCTACTAATCTTGGACGTGATGCCTATATAATTATCATTGCCGGGATATCATCATGAGTATTTGAACTTCTATCAATTGCCCAACAGTAATTTGTTCACCCATCGTTTCCTATTTTTATCGAGAGAAGCCACTAGTGAAACCTACGGCCCCCGGGTCTCCTCATATATTTGCCTTTGCGATCTAATTTTTCCTTGCATTTATTTTCAGATCTATTAAAACAAAAATACATAAACACTTTGCTTCACTTTATTTTATTTGGCGTTCAATCTATCAATCTACTACAGTTTTATCTCACGTCCGTTTGCCTATCTTGAGGTGTCGTACCCCGGAAGGGATTGACAGCCCCTTTAACACGTCGGGTTGCGAGGATTTGTTATCTGTGTGCAGGGGCTGTTTACGTTGTGTTGCTTGGTTCTCCTACTGGTTCGATAACCTTGGTTTCATATATGAGGGAAATATCTACCGCCGCAATGCTGCATCATCCCTTCCTCTTTGGGGAAATACCGACGTAGCTTCAAGCGACATCAAAAGGAATTGCTAGCGCCATTGCCGGGGAGGATATTCAACATATACCGGGTTCCTAATCTTAAATCTCATCTCCTCACAATTTACATTATTTTCCATTTGCCTCTCGTTTTCCTCTCCCCCACTTCACAAAAATTTGCCATTTTATTCGCCTCTCTTTTTCCGTTCACCGTTTTCTTGTCGGATCTGTTTTTGTGTGCAATCTTTTTTGTAGTTATTATTATTATGGACAGTTCTTCCTCTATTGCTTGCACTCCCTAGAACGAGGTTCTCAACTTTAAACAAAGGGGAGGAGAAAATTTAAAGGATGCTTGGTATATAATTTGCAATGCTCATAATAGATCCATCCGTAAGCAATCAACCGTTGTTGTTCTTCGTTGTTTTTATGTTGGCATCACCACTTGGTATAGATTCATCCTTGATATGATTACCGGTGGAAATTTCTTAATGTGTCCTTCTCTTGATGGCTTTAATGCTATGGAAAATTTAGTGGGCTCACCACCTCTCATGGTTAATGAAACAAATTTGACTCTTGAGCATGTTATGGAAAGACTATATGCTATTGAAAAGAAAATGCTCACCAGAGATCATATGGAAATGATAGATAAAAACATGCATAATTTTGCCACCAATATTGGGTCAAAAGCGGGTGATATTTTTAAGTTGTTAAAAGAAAAGGGCACCGTAATCCATGAAAGAATAGAAGAAAGCCCATCTCGGATCGATAAATTAGAAGAAATTTTTAGTAATCTAAGCATGGCTCTCACTTCCGCTAAAACTATCAAAAAAACTCCCGTAAAGATTGGCAAAGTTACTAAGAACAAGGGTGTGCCTTCTAGTAATAAAGAAGATCTTAAGATGATTGGTATTCACCCGGATTTTGTTGAAGTGATAAGAGATCTTTTTTGCAAGGATAAAACTTTTGAATTTATTCCTAGGAGTGTTGTTATTGAAGATCTTTATGCTAAATCTTTGAAGGATTCTAAGTGTTTGATTGAAGAGATGGACAAATATGACAAAACTTAGATCCTTGCTTTATGCCTAGCTAAGGGCGTAAAACTATAGCGCTTGTTGGGAGGCAACCCAATGAATAAAATTTATTTTTGCTTTTTGCTTTTTAGCACAATTTTCCTACTATTATGATTGTGTTTTTTGTGTTTTAATTAGTGTTTGTCCCAAGTAGAACCGATAGGATCTTTTTGGGTGATAGTTGTTTGATCTTGCTGGAAAAAACAGAAACTTTTGCACTCACGAAAACAATTCTCATTTTTTTACCAGAAAGTGCTTTTGCCATGATTCTTTTTTCAGAAGATTAATATACAAATTACTCAGGTCGTCCTAGTTTTTCATAACTTTTGGAGTTCCATAAGATTTCGAAATAGTCAGATTGCTACAGACTGTTCTGTTTTGACAGATTCTGTTTTCTTTGCGTTGTGTGCTTATTTTGATGGCTCTATGGTTTTCTTTGATGAGTTTTTGCCATAGAAAAGTTGTTATACAGTAGATATAATGCAAAAATAAAATATGAATTGGTTTGACACAGTACTTATAGTAGTGATTTGCTTTCTTTTACTAACGGATCTCACAAAGGTTTTGTTAAGTTTTGTGTGATTGATGTTTTCAAGTTTTGGGTTATTTTACGATGGATGAAGGAATAAAGGATAGAAGAGCATAAGCTTGGGGATGCCCCGGCATCCCAAGCTATTATCCAAAAATGAGCAACCAACTAAGCTTGGGGATGCCCCCGAGTGGCATCCCCTCTTTCTTCTAACGACCATCGGTATTTTACTCGAAGCTATATTTTTATTCGTCACATACTATGTGTTTTGCTTGGAGCGTCTTGTATGATATGAGTCTTTGCTTGTTTTATTTTGGGTTTTAAGTCGTTATCCCTTGCTCGACACACCGATTTTAGAGAGCCAAAATTATGTCATGACTTGTTAGAATTGCTCTCTATGCTTCACTTAAATTTTTATGAGCTATGGACTTGCTCTAATTCTTCACTTATATCTTTTTGAGCATGGCGTGCTTAGTATTTTTGAAGAAATGCTCTCTTACTTCACTTAGATTTATTTGAGAGTTAGTAAAATTTTCAAGAAATTCTTTCTTGCTTCACTTAAATTATTTTGAGAGAAAGAAAAAAAATTATGCTCATGATCTTCACTTATATTTGTTTGAGCTTATGACAAGCAACACATGAACAGTCCCAAAGTGATAGATATCCAAGAAGGATATAATAAAAACTTTCATGAAGATCATTGGACAAAATAAACTTGATTCTTAGTAATAGTTTTGAGATATGATGATGTGATATGTGAGTTATGTTGATGAGTAATTATGATTTAGTAAGAATATTGGTGCTAAGGTTTGTGCTTCCCTATGCAAGCATGAAAGTCAATAGTCATGCAGTGAAATTATATCCTACTTGTGGTGCATTATTCGGTATTATTTATGCTTAATGCTTGCTTATGAGATTATCCGTTTCTTGGTTGGTCGCTTCTCAATCTTTTGCTAGCCTTCATTTTGCACCAAGTATGATCTCTACTTGTGCATCCAAAATCCTTTAAACAAGTTTTGCCACATGAGTCGACTATATCTACGTATTTGCGGTATTATTTTGCCATTCTAAGAAAATTTACATGTGCCATCTCTAATTTTCAAAATAAACTTCTCTTTTGTGTGTTCGTTTCGCTTGCGGAGCGGTGAGGGGTGGCTAATATTTTCCATGCTAGATGTGTTATTCTCACGATGAGTGTTTATTCACTTGTCATTGCACGAGAGTAAGGGAAAGGTATTAGGGATTCCCAGTCCTGAAATGAAAAATGAATTTACTTTATGTTGTCAAATAATATATTCCTTGGAAAGTGTTGGTATGGAGGGCAACCGTGGATACCGCTAGCCATGGAAAGTGAAAGTATGGTGGAAAAAGGAATAAACTTTATTTTCTGTTTGGGAACCGCCTATGATATATCTAGCATGGAAAGTGTTGGGAACTCTAAGTCGTTTTCGTTGGTGGGAAGGATGCACCTCCCAGAATGTTTTTATCTCTAAGTTTTTTGCTTTGAGCTCTGGCACCTCTACAAATCCCTACTTCCCTCTGCGAAGGGCCTTTATTTTAATTTATGCAATTTTTATTTTGAATTTGAGTCTCCATCTTCTCTTATAAAAGCACCAACTAGGAGGCAATATGATCGTACTTAAGTATTGGGTGTAACTAATATGCGAGTGTGTTTCATGAATGGATCAATGGTTGAGCATGATGGGCTAAGGATAACTTATTTTAGTGTTGATATTTTGAAAAACATGGTTGCTTGTTGACATGCTTGAGTATTTAAATTATCATGTCAAAACTAGACTATTGCTTTGAATCACATAAAAGTCTGAATGTCCATGCTATAAAGAAAAGAATAGGATATGACATGTTAGGCAGCATTCCGCATCAAAAATTATGTTTTTATTAGTTACCTACTCGAGGACGAGTAGGAGTTAAGCTTGGGGATGCTGATACGTCTCCAATATATCTATAATTTTTGATTGTTCCATGCTGTAATATTATCAATCTTGGATGTTTTATAATCATTTTATGTCATTTTTTGGTACAAACCTATTGACATAGTGCCACATGCCAGTAAACAGGGTGGCTATATCATTCAACTTGGTAAACAGGGTGGCTATATCATTCAACTTGGTAAGATGTGCCACAACAGTTTCAGATTCAAGGCCATAAAAAGGATCAGATTCAACTAAAGTAATAATATCAGGATCAACAGAGAATTCATAATCCCTATCAGTAACACATATAGGTGAAGTAGCAAAAGCAGGATCGGGTTTCATTCTAGCATTAATAGACTGCTGCTTCCATTTAGCTAATAATTTCTTAAGATCATTTCTATCATTGCAAGCAAGAATTTCCATAGCAGCTGCTTCATTCATAACATAACCCTTAGGAACAACAGTAATACATAATCATTGGGGAACCTTCATCATCACAATTATCAATAATAGGTTCTTCAATATATTCATTCCCCTAACTCTAGCAAGTTGTTCAGATAGAAATTCACCTAATGGCAAAAGTAGTATCACGCATGTGAGTAATTTCATCATGCATAGCGTAAGTGGCATCATCAATAACATGCGACATATCAGAATTCATAGCAGTAGCAGGTTTAGGTGTCGCAAGCTTACTAATAACGAAAGGAGAATCTAGTGCAGAGCTAGATGGCAGTTCCTTACCTCCCCTCGTAGTTGAGGGCAAAATCTTGGTTTTAGCGTCTTTCAAGTTCTTCATAGTGATCAACAGATATAAACCCAAGTGACTCAGAGAATAGAGTTATGCTCCCGACAGCGGCGCCGTAAATAAGTCTTGATAACCCACAAGTATAGGGATTGCAACAGCTTTTCGAGGGTAGAGTATTCAACCCAAATTTATTGATTCGACACAAGGGGAGCCAAAGAATATTCTTGAGTATTAGCAGTTGAGTTGTAAATTCAACCACACCTGGATAACTTAGTATCTGCAGCAAAGTGTTTAGTAGCAAAAGTGGTATGATAATAATAGTAACGGTAGCAAAAGTAAAGATAAATGTTTTTGGGTTTTGTAGTAGTTGTAACAGTAAAGCGGAAAAGTAAATAAGCGAAGAACAATATATGAAAAGCTCGTAGGCAATGGATCTGTGTTGGTTAATTATGCCAGATGCGATTCCTCATGCAATAGTTTTAACATAGGGTGATATAGAACTAGCTCCAATTCATCAATGTAATGTAGGCATGTATTCCGTAAATAATCATACGTGCTTATGGAAAAGAACTTGTATGACGTCTTTTGTCCTACCCTCCCGTTGAAGCGGGGTCCTAGCGGAAACTAAGGGATATTAAGGCCTCCTTTTAATAGAGAACCGGACCAAAGCATTAACACATAGTGAATACATGAACTCCTCAAACTACGGTCATCACCGAGAAGTGTCCCGATTATTGTCACTTCGGGGTTGTCGGATCATAACACATAATAGGTGACTATAGACTTGCAAGATAGGATCAAGAACACACATATATTCGTGAAAACATAATAGGTTCAGATATGAAATCATGGCACTCGGGCCCTAGTGACAAGCATTAAGCATAGCAAAGTCATAGCAACATCAATCTCAGAACATAGTGGATACTAGAGGTCAAACCCTAACAAAACTAACTTGATTACATGGTAAATCTCATCCAACCCATCACCGTCCAGCAAGCCTACGAATTACTCACACACGGCGGTGAGCATCATGAAATTGGTGATGGAGGATGGTTGATGATGACGATGGCGACGAATCCCCCTCTCTGGAGCCCCGAACGGACTCCAGATCAGCCCTCCCGAGAGAGATTAGGGCTTGGAAGCGGCTCCGTGTCGTAAAACACGATGAAACTTTTTCTCTGATTTTTTTCTCCCCGAGACGGAATATATGGAGTTGGAGTTGAGTTCGGAGGAGGTCCAGGGGGCCCACGAGATAGGAGGCCGCACCCTAGGAGGGGCGCGCCCCCCTGTCTCGTGGACAGTCAGGCCCCTGGCATTAATTCTTTCGCCAAAATTCTTATAAATTCGAAAAAGTGCCTCCGTGGATTTCGAGGACATTCCGAGAACATTTCTTTTCTACACATAAAACAACATCATGGTAGTTCTGCTGAAAACAACAGCGTCCCAAGTTAGTTTAATTCAAATCATGCAAATTAGAGTCCAAAACAAGGGCAAAAGTGTTTGGAAAAGTAGATACGTTGGAGACGTATCAACTCCCCCAAGCTTAAACCTTTGCTTGTCCTCAAGCAATTCAGTTGATAAACTGAAAGTGATAAAGAAAAACTTTTACAAACTTTGTTTGCTCTTGTTGATGTAAACATGAAAAGCCAGCATTCAAGTTTTAGCAAATATTATGAACTAACCATACTCACAATAACACATAGGTCTCACAATTACTCATATCAATAACATAATCAGCTAACGAGCCATAATAATAAAACTCGGATGACAACACTTTCTCAAAATAATCATAACATGATATAACAAAATGGTATCTCGCTAGCCCTTTCTGAGACCAAGAAACATAAATGCAGAGCACCTTTAAAGATCAAGGACTGAATAAACATTGTAATTCATGGTAAAGAGATCCAGTCAAGTCATACCCAATATAAACCAATAATAATGAATGCAAATGACAAAGGTGCTCTCCAACGGTTGCTTTCAATAAGAAGGGTGATGACTCAACATAAAAGTAAATAGATAGGCCCTTCGCAGAGGGAAGCAGGGATTTGTAGAGGTGCTAGAGCTCGATTTTAAAATAGAGATTGAATAACATTTTGAGCGGCATACTTTCGCTGTCAACGCAACAACTATGAGATGTCTGTATCTTCCATACTACATGCATTATAGGCAGTTCCCAAACAGAATGGTAAAGGTTTATACTCCCCAACCACCAACAAGCATCAATCCATGGCTTGCTCGAAAAACGAAAGTGCCTCCAACATACAACAGCCCTGGGGAGTTTTGTTTGATTATTTTGATTTGCTTTGATCTTTTTGGATCATGGGACTGGGCATCCTGCCACTGGCCCTTTCTCGTGAATGAGGAGCGGAGTCCACTCCTCTTGAGAATAACCCACCTAGCATGGAAGATATAGGCAGCCCTAGTTGAAACATGAGCTGCTCAAGCATACAAAACAGAATTTCATTTGAAGGTTTGGAGTTTGGCACATACAAATTTACTTGGAACGGCAGGTAAATACCGCATATAGGAAGGTATAGTGGACTCATATGGAACAACTTTGGGGTTTAAGGAGTTTGGATGCACAAGCAGTATTCCCGCTTAGTATAGGTGAAGGCTAGCAAAAGACCTGGAAGCGACAATCGAGAGAGCGACAACAGTCGTAAACATGCATTAAAATTAATTCACACTGAGTACAAGCATGAGTAGGATATAATCTACCATGAACATAAATATCGTGAAGGCTATGTTGATTTGATTCAACTACATGTGTGAACATGTGTCAAGTCGAGTCACTCAATTCATTCAAAGGAGGATACCATCCCATCATATCACATCATAATCATTCTAATAGCATGTTGGCATGCAAGGTAAACCATTATAACTCATAGCTAATCAAGCATGGCACAAGCAACTATAATCTCTAAATGTCATTGCAAATATGTTTACTTCATAATAGTTGACTCAGGAACGATGAACTCATCATATTTACAAAAACAAGAGAGGTCGAGTTCATACCAGCTTTTCTCATCTCAATAAGTCCATCATATATCGTCATTATTGCCTTTCACTGCATCGACCGAACGATGTGTATAATAATAAGAGTGCACGTGCATTGGACTAAGCTGGAATCTGCAAGCATTCAACTCAAGAGGGAAGACAAGTAATATGGGCTCTAAATTAAATAAACAATCATGCATATAAGAGCCACTAAGCATTTTCAATACGGTCTTCTCGACCCCCAAAGGAAAGAAAAGAAAATAAAACTATTTACACGGGAAAGCTCCCAACAAGTATAAGAAGAATGAGAAATCTTTTTGGGTTTTCATTTTAATTTCTACTACAAGCATGGAAATTAAACTAACTATTTTTTTTGTTTTTCTTAAGGTTTATCAAACACACAAGAAGAAAACTAGAAAAAGAAATTTAAACTAACATGGATAATACAATGAAAGAGTATGAGCACCGACGACTAGTGTGTGAACATGAATGTAAAGTCGGTGAGAAATACATACTCCCCAAGCTTAGGCTTTTGGCCTAAGTTGGTCTAGTACCAAGGACCGCCGCTACTCTCCCGGTGTAATGGGAGGTGTAATCAGATACCATCGGGCTGGTCATCTCCAGATCCCACCGGATGATGATGCACGATAAGGGTCCATTCAGGTTCGGCTCGAGTTCAGGTTCTGGAGTAAAAGCTTGAGATCGATGATTGTTCACCGCTTCCGGTGTGACAAGAAAATTTTCTGCAAGCAAATCAAACAACAAAGGCGCAGGCAAAATAATAATCTCAAAGTGTTTCTTATTGAATCTAAGTTTATACAAGAGCATCTTCTCTTCGTTGTCAACAATAAACTTGTGTGCTACCATGCTCTTGTAATCTAAAATGTGAGGAGGTAATTTTGTCTCCTCCTCCTCATGGTGCCTAATGGGTATGTGAAAATGTTCAGCAAGACGTGCAGCATAGATACCTCCAAATATGGGGCCTTTTGTACGATTCAGGGCAAGCCGTTTAGCAACGACGTCATCCATACTAAAAGTATTGTCTCCTAGCAAAGCATGTTGAAGAATAATAATATCTGGAACGCTCAAATTTCCACTATTTCCACGACCAATCAAGCATCTACTAGTAAATATGGCAAAGTAGAGTAAAACAGGAAAGTGTATGCTAGAGACCTTCGCCTCGGAGCCATTCTTTGGCTCCTCTACAGCAATAGTATTAACAAAGCCACCCACATCTTCACGATTGGGTTAATCTAATTCTCCCTCATAAGGTATCCTACATACCGCACAAAAGTGACGTAAAGACATTTCTTTGAATTCATCATATAAATGAAATGATACCGCATGCGGTGATTTCTTAGGATAATAATAAAAGTTTTGCACGAAAGTATTGGTGAGTAAGAGATACTGATCGATTCGGTCGTTCATGAAACCGGTGAGGTCTGCAGTCTTGATTAAAGCATAAAAGTCTTCATGAATTCCGGCTTCTTTCAAGAAATCCTCACATGGCCATTCGCATGACCGTACTTCCGCTAAGCGAGGAAGATTATACTTGGCCTTTTCCTTCTCTTTGGCTTGTTTTCCCTGAGAGCTTTGGCTAGAAGAGCCTTTAAAGAGCCTCCCTAACATTTTCTGAAAATTTCTGAAATTTTAGTAACTTCAAAATAAAAGTGAATAAAACTAAACACGATTGATAGCAACTACTCCTACAAGTGCCTAAAGCCTATATCATGCATTGGAATTGCTAGGGACCTCAAAAATTTATCATGCAAGCTCAAGAACATGGTCACCTATGCAGCAAAAATTTGCAATGAATAAAGCACTAGAACAAAAACAAATTGGACCAATGGAGGAGTCACATACCAAGAAACAATCTCCCAAAGCAGTTTTGCGAATGGAGCTTTGAGCTAAGAGATCGAAAATCGCAGCAAAATGAGCTAGAACTCGTGCTTGAGCTGGATGGGGATTTTTTTTGGGTAGAAGATGAAGTGTGTGAGTGTTGGCATAAGTGGAGGGGAGCCACCAGGGGCCCACGAGACAGGGGGCGCGCCCTACAGGGGGGCCGCCCTCCTCTCTCATGGCCTGGTGCTTGGCCCTCCTGCAGTGTTTTCAGTGCCTAAAATCCTCAAATATTCCAGAAAAAATCATACTGAATTTGCAGGGCATTTGGAGAAATTTTATTTTTGGACTATTTTTTTAGTGCACGGATAATTCACAAAACAGACGGATAATACTAATTTTGCTTTATTTATTCTAAATAACAGAAAGTAAAAAGAGGGTACAGAAGGTTGTGCCTTCTAGTTTCATCCATCTCGTGATCATCAAAATGAATCCACTAACAAGGTTGATCAAGTCTTGTTAACAAACTCATTCCGAGTAACATGGAATCGGAGAAATTTCGAATAACACTAAGTTACCTCAACAGGGATATGAAAATCCCCAACAATAATAATATCATACTTTTTCTTGACAGTAGGGAGAGGAAATTCAAAACCTCCAAAAATGATAGTTGGAACTTTTTCAATAGAATTGATGCTATGAACTTGAGATTGTTTCCTCGGAAAGTGTACCGTATGCTCATTACCATTAACATGAAAAGTAACATTGCCTTTGTTGCAATCAATAACAGCCCCTGCAGTATTAAGGAAAGGTCTACCAAGGATAATAGACATACTATCGTCCTCAGGAATATCAAGAATAACAAAGTTCGTTAATAGTGACATTTGCAACCACAACAGGCACATCCTCACAAATGTCGACAGGTATAGCAGTTGATTTATCAGCCATTTGCAAAGATATTTCAGTAGGTGTCAACTTATTCAATTCAAGTCTACGATATAAAGAGAGAGGCATAACACTAACACCGGCTCCAAGATCACATAAAGCAGTTCTAACATAATTTCTTTTAATAGAGCATGGTATAGTTGGAACACCCGGATCTCCAAGTTTCTTTGGTATTCCACCTTTAAAGTTGTAATTAGCAAGCATGGTGGAAATCTCAGCTTCCGGTATCTTTCTTTTATTTGTGATGATGTCCTTCATATACTTAGCATAAGGATTTACTTTAAGCATATCAGTTAAGCACATACGTAAGAAAATAGGTCTAATCATTTCAGTAAAGCGCTCAAAATCCTCATCATCCTTTGACTTGGATGGTTTAGGAGGAAAGGGCATGGGTTTCGAACCCATGGTTCTCTTTTTTACCGTGCTTCCTAGCAACAAAATCTCTCTTATCATAACGTTGATTCTTTGATTGTGGGTTATCAAGATCAACAAAGAGGTTCAATCTCTACATCATTGTCTTTGCTAGGTTGAGCATCAACATGAACATTATCATTAACATTATCACTAGGTTCATGTTCATCACTGATTGAGTTTCAAGATCGTAAATAGAAATATCATTGGGATTCTCAGGTATGTCTACAGTAGGTTCACTAGAAGCATGCAAAGTCCTATCATTTTTCTTTTTTATTCTTTTAGAAGAACTAGGTGCCTCTAAATTATTTCTCGAGAATCTTGCTCGATTCTCTTAGGGTGGCCTTCGTGATACAAAGGTTCCTGAGTCATTCTACCAGTTCTAGTAGCCACTCTAACAAAGAAAGTCATTTTTATTATTTAATTCATCAAGCAAATCATTCTGAGCTTTGAGTACTTGCTTAGCTTGAGTAGCAACCATAGAAGCATATTTGCTAACGCGGTGAAGTTCATCTTTAACTCTAGCCAGATTATCACCTACGCGTTATATCTCGAAAGCATTATTCTTTAACTCTCTACCAACATAAGCATTAAAACTTTCTTGTCTAGCCATAAAGTCATCAAATTCATCTAAGCATGTATTATGAAATTTAGTAGAGGGTATTTCAACTTTATCATATCTATAGAGAGAACTTACCTTTACTACCTGTGTCGGGTTATCAAGACAATGTGGTTCTTCAGGCGGTAAATTAAGACCATGTATTTCTTCAATAGGAGGTAAATTCTTAACATCTTCAGCTTTAATACCTTTTTCTTTCATTGATTTCTTTGCCTCTTGCATATCTTCAGATCGAGAAATAAAACACCTCTCTTCTTGAATTGGGTTTAGGAATAGGCTTAGGACTTGGCTCAATTGGTTCAGGAATTACTTCAGGAACTGGCTCAGGAAGAGTCCAATTATTTTCATTAGTCAACATTTTATTCAATAGTATTTCAGCTTCGTCGACTGTTCTTTCCCTGAAAACACAACCAGCACAACTATCCAAGTAGTCCTTGGAAGCATCGGTTAGTCCATTATAAAAGACATCAAGTATTTCATTTTTCTTAAGAGGATGATCAGCAAAGCATTATAATCGGAGAAGCCTCCCCAAGCTTGTGGGAGACTCTCTTCTTTGATTTGCACAAAATTATATATTTCCATAAGGCAGCTTGTTTCTTATGAGCAGGGAAATATTTAGCCGAGAAGTAATAAATCATATCCTGGGGACTACGCACACAACCTGGAGCAAGAGAATTATACCAAGTCTTAGCATCACCCTTTAATGAGAACGGAAATATCTTAAGGATATATAAATAGAGAGACTTCTCGTCATGAGTAAACAGGGTGGCTATATCATTAAACTTGGTAAGATGTGCCACAACAGTTTCAAATTCAAGGCCATAAAAAGGATCAGATTCAACTAAAGTAATAATATCAGGATCAACAGAGAATTCATAATCCTTATCAAGAATACGTATAGGTGAAGTAGCAAAAGCAGGATCGGGTTTCATTCTAGCATTAAGAGACTGCCGCTTCCATTTAGCTAATAATTTCTTAAGATCATTTCTATCATTGCAAGCAAGAATTTCCGTAGCATTTGCTTCATTCATAACATAACCCTTAGGAACAACAGGTAATACATAATCATTGGGGGAACCTTCATCATCACTATCATCAATAATAGGTTCTTCAATATTTTCATTCCCCCTAACTCTAGCAAGTTGTTCATATAGAAATTCACCTAATGGCAAAGTAGTATCACGCACAGGAGTAGTTTCATCATGCATAGCAGAAGTGGCATCATCAATAACATGCGACATATCAGAATTCATAGCAGTAGCAGGTTTAGGTGTCGCAAGCTTACTAATAACGAAAGGAGAATCTAGTGCAGAGCTAGATGGCGCTTCCTTACCTCCCCTCGTAGTTGAGGGCAAAATCTTGGTTTTAGCGTCTTTCAAGTTCTTCATAGTGATCAACAGATATAAATCCCAAGTGACTCGAGAGAATAGAGTTATGCTCCCCGATGCAACGGCGCCGTAAATTAGTCTTGATAACCCACAAGTATAGGGGATCGCAATAGCTTTTCGAGGGTAGAGTATTCAACCCAAATTTATTGATTCGACACAAGGGGAGCCAAAGAATATTCTTGAGTATTAGCAGTTGAGTTGTCAATTCAACCACACTGGATAACTTAGTATCTGCAGCAAAGTGTTTAGTAGCAAAAGTGGTATGATAATAATAGTAACGGTAGCAAAAGTAAAGATAAATGTTTTGGGTTTTTGTAGTAGTTGTAATGAGAGTAACGGAAAAGTAAATAAGCGAAGAACAATATATGAAAAGCTCGTAGGCAATGGATCGATGATGGATAATTATGCGGATGCGATTCCTCATGCAATAGTTATAACATAGGGTGATATAGAACTAGCTCCAATTCATCAATGTAATATAGGCATGTATTCCGTAAATAGTCATATGTGCTTATGGAAAAGAACTTGTGTGACGTCTTTTGTCC
Organism: Aegilops bicornis; assembly: GCA_021605145.1. NCBI lineage: Eukaryota > Viridiplantae > Streptophyta > Magnoliopsida > Poales > Poaceae > Aegilops > Aegilops bicornis. Next base: position 271,034,011 of record CM038671.1, on the reverse strand, counting down.
TACCCTCCCGTTGAAGCGGGGTCCTAGCGGAAACTAAGGGATATTAAGGCCTCCTTTTAATAGAGAACCGGACCAAAGCATTAACACATAGTGAATACATGAACTCCTCAAACTACGGTCATCACCGAGAAGTGTCCCGATTATTGTCACTTCGGGGTTGTCGGATCATAACACATAATAGGTGACTATAGACTTGCAAGATAGGATCAAGAACACACATATATTCGTGAAAACATTCAAATCTGAAATCATGGCACTCGGGCCCCACTGACAAGCATTAAGCATAGCAAAGTCATAGCAACATTAATCTCAGAACATAGTGGATACTAGGGATCAAACCCTAACAAAACTAACTTGATTACATGGTAAATCTCATCCAACCCATCACCTTCCGCAAGCCTCACGATGAAATTACTCACGCATCGGCGGTGAGCATCATGAAATTGGTGATGGAGGATGGTTGATGATGATGACGGCGATGAATCCCCTCTCCGTAGGCCCCGAACGGACTCCGGATCAGCCCTCCCGAGAGATTAGGGCTTGGCGGCGGCTCCGTGTCGTAAACGCGATGAAACTTTTTCTCTGATTTTTTCTCCCGAGACGGAATATATGGAGTTGGAGTTGAGGTCGGAGGAGGTCCAGGGCCCACTTGATAGGAGGTCGCGCCTAGGCGGGCGCCCCAGCCTCGTGGACAAGGCTATGGGCCCCGGCATTAATTCTTCGCCAAAAATTCTTATAAATTCCAAAATGTGCCTTCGTGGATTTCCGTGACATTCGAGAACTTCTCTTTTCTACACATAAAACAACATCATGGTAGTTCTGCTGAAAACAGCGTCAGTCCGGGTTAGTTTCATTCAAATCATGCAAGTTAGAGTCCAAAACAAGGGCAAAAGTGTTTGGAAATGTAGATACGTTGGAGACGTATCACCGGTCTACTAATATTGGACGTGATGCCTATATAATGATCATTGCCTGGATATCGTCATGAGGATTTGAAGTTCTATCAATTGCCCAACAGTAATTTGTTCACCCACCGTTTGCTATTTTTATCGAGAGAAGCCACTAGTGAAACCTACGGCCCCCGGATCTCCTTCTCATATATTTGCCTTTGCGATCTACTTTTTCCTTGCATTTATTTTCAGATCTATTAAACCAAAAATACAAAAATACTTTGCTGCACTTTATTTTATTTGGCGTTTGATCTATTAATTTACTACAATTTTATCTCACGTCCGTTTGCCTATCTTGAGGCGCCGTACTGGAAGGGATTGGCAACCCCTTTAACACATCAGGTTGCGAGGATTTGTTATCCGTGTGCAGGGGTTGTTTACGTTGTGTTGCTTGGTTCTCCTACTGGTTCGATAACCTTGGTTTCATATTTGAGGGAAATACCTACCGCCGTTGTGCTGCATCATCCCTTCCTCTTTGGGGAAATACTGACGTAGCTTCAAGCGACATCAGCAGAGGTCAAAGGGCTCTCCTCCCGACGAGCACATGCAGGGGTCCGATCGCACGCCTCCCGTACTCAAATAGCTACCCCGCACGACACCTCCTAACCAATAAAAAAAGGGATGCGTGGCGACACGTAATTGGTAAGTACAACGCTCACGGTTTCAATAATACTTTTGTTTCCGATTTGTAACATGACAGCACTTGTTCCAAAACGACTTTGTTGATTGTTAATGTGTGCCTTCGCAAATCGGACAGAAAAATTACCACAACATGTTGGTGCTATGTCATGACACCATGCCAAGTTTCATGATTTTCAGGCATGTTTTGGATTTAGAGGAATTAAAAAACCAAGTTTCTCAATCTTTTCGGCCGAGCCACGATACCCAAATGTTTGAATTTCATTCCCATTTCTTGAATGGGACCTAGAAATTCACCCAAGGACACACATCTGATTTTTTTAACCAACTTTGGTGCACCGGAGCATGTGCTTGTAGTTCAAATTTGAATTATGCACATTAAATGCCCAGAAACTCAATTAATGTATAAAAAAGGCCAAACGAACCTGGAATAATTCCAAAATTTAGCGCGATACTTCTATTTGGTCTAATCTGCCTATGTAAAAAAATTAAGGCGGGAGAAGGCAGTGTACGTATGTCGTTTCGCACAAGGAGGTGACACGTTCCCTCTCGGAACCACGAGCCTTCTTGAGGGAAGCTCTGGTTTGCAAGAAGCTTACACCAAAGCTTGTCCCAATTCGGCCAAAAAAATACCGCAGCATGTTGGTGCCATGTCATGACACGGTGCCAAGTTTCATGATTTTCAGGCGTGTTTTGGATTTATAGGAATTAAAAAACCAAGTTTCTCAATCTTTACGGCTGAGGCACGACGCCCGGATGTTTGAATTTCATTCCCATTTGCCGGGGATATCTAGCGACATAGCCAGGGGGTGGCTTATCATGGAGGGGGACAAAAGTGCGTCGCCGGTGCCTAGAAGCGGGAGTGAGCGAGATCGCCTGCGTCGTCGGAGATAACACCCCTAGTCCTGCTCTGCGGGGTCTCCGCATGGTCACTATCTCAACATAGTAGCTACAAGCTTGCTCCTTGAGCTGTTCGGGCAAGAGGAGGAAGAAGAACAAGGCTAGCCCTTACTTCACTCTCTCTATGTGTGTGTGTGGTGTCTATGGTGCTGAATCCTTTGCATGGGTGGCCTGGGGGGTTTATATGGGCCTACCCCCCAGGGGTACAATGGTAATCCGGCCGGGTGTATGACCCGGCCGTCATTGTCTCTGGCCGCCGGCTTCTTCGCCGGCTGCTGGGTCCCGCCGGCTGCCGTGCCCTCGGCCAACAGGTAGGGCCCGCCGCATGCGGGTCCTGTCGGCTGCTCTATACTGTAGCCTCACCCCTGATGACGGAGGCCTTGTCGGGGGAGCATGGCTAAGTCCCGCCGCCTGGCGAGTGCTCACTATAGCCACATCCCATCTAATCTGGTTAATGGCGCATAGACTCCAACGGAGGGGGAGGGACGCCTGCTAGGAGTCGGCCCACTCCGACGCTGCCTGGTCAGGGTTGGCCGCCTTCTGGTATCTCATGGACAGGTAGGACCCGCCGTCTGCGGGCCGTACTGACAGCCCGTTGTGGGAGCATGGCTCCCTCTGCCATAGATGATGCCATGGGTTGTGTGCCAATAGTGCCGCACCGGGCAAGGGGTGTCTGCATGGTATGCTGCATTGTAGCCATGTTCTGCCCTAGATTCTAGGGTGGCAGGTTGCACTATAGCCACGTCCCGTCTCGTTGTTGTAATGAGGTGCTAACTTCAAGGGAACGAGGGGCCGCCTGCTAGGAGTCGGCCTCCCTGGTGGCCGCCTGCTAGGAGTCGGCCTCCCTGGTGTCCACCTGCTAGGAGTCGGCCTCCCTGGTGTCCGCCTACTAGGAGTCAGCCTACCTCATGGCCGCCTTCTGGGTCATGCCGCCCTTTAGCAGCCGGCCACTTGGACCCGTCGGCCCCAAGAAGGCGGTCCTTTGTCTTTGATGCTTGAGGGGCGCAGCCAGCCCCGATGTCTTGAAATACCATGGGGGGCTGATGAGGCTACCCGTGGTCATTTACTCCGACAGTAGTCCCCGAAGCTAGTGGGGCACCACGGCTGAAAAGGCGAGGAGCCTCAGCAGCTTCCTACTCCGAGTGGACTGGTAGTTTTGCTTCATCCGTCTTCTGAGGTGCCGGCAGCTAGGAGCCTGCCGCATCCAGGCAGGCCGCCTGGTGAATTCGTAACATCATGGTGAGGGCCAGGTGGCACGCCAGCTGGACGTCAGGCTTGCCGCCCGTTGCCCGCCTGCCACGTGGCGCCAGCCGGCCAGGCCAGCCTGCCAGCCCACGCGCGCGACGAGACGTCGCCGCAGGCCGGGTCCCGCCACTACAGGGCCTCGGCACGCGCGTGGATCCCTTGCGGCCAAGGTGGGTGGTTGGGCTTCTACGGCAGTTAATACACGCCTTTATTGGCGCAGTAAACATGGGATCATGGGGGGAGTGGGCGCAGTTAATCCCACGACCACCCACGTCTCGCCCCTCGGCTCCGCCGCCTGGGGCTATAAGTAGGGGGAGGATGGGGCGGAAGGCGCACGTGCGCCCTCCTCTCCCATTGCCTTCGTCATTCTTCTTCTCCTTCTCTCTGCCGCCACAGCACCCCTTCCTCTCGCCGAGGCACTGCCGCGGCCCACCGTCGCAGGGCTTCTCCTCACTGCAGCTTCCTTGCTCCGCCGCAGATTCGCCCGTTCGTCGCCGCGTCGCGCCTCCGTCGAGCACCCAAGTCCATGGCGCGCGAACGGTCCAACGACTGGGATGGCTCCAACATCCATGAAGATCATCTCTCCTTCCTTCACCAGACGCGGCGGCTGCCCCGCGAGATGCACGTGAAGGTGCGTGTCCCCCCCCCCCCCCGAGGCAGAAATCTCGCCGGCGCCGGAGGACAGCGAACGCGTCGTCTTCCGGTCCAATTTTCTTCTAGGCTTCGGCCTTCCCGTGAGCGGCTTCTTCCGCTCCTTCCTCACCTTCTATCGAGTCCAGCCGCACCACCTCACGCCAAACACAATCGTGCTGCTGTCCGCCTTCGTCACCCTCTGCAAAGGCTACCTCGGCACTCTCCCCACCCTCGAGCTCTGGGGAGAGTGCTTCTACCTCAAGCTTGGCACCGCCGCCAAGGGCCACGCGGCTCAATGTGGAGCCTGTGTGGCGGTGCGTTGTCCGGGTTTCGGGAACTGCTTCCCGTCCATCGCCCTGCTGCAGTCGGCCAAACTGTGGTAGAAATCCTACTTCTACGCCAAGAACATCCATCCGATGATGGACTACATCAACCTGCCGGCTTATGTAGCCGGTCCACCTGTTGAGTCGCGCACCAACTGGCAATTTCTGCCAAAGAACCTATCGGTCGCCTCCTCCGCTGCTCTCGCCCGACTTCAGGTGATGACGGAGTCGCAGAGCCTCAAGGCCTCGGATCTGCTGGCCGCCTTCGTGGCACGCTGAGTGCTCCCCCTCCAAGCTCGGCCTCACATCATGAGCCGCATGAGTGGGCATCGGGACCCCTGCCGGTTGAGCACCAAGGAGCTGCCGGACGTGGAGGTGGTCCGACTGGTCAATTACATCTCGAACTGTAAGCTCTCGGAGAAGGAGTGGCAGTTCGGCAAGCGGTCGTACAGCCGCGCACACCCGCCGCCTGCGGTGAGTTCTTAGTTCTTTTTTCTCTTCATTCGTCCGGGTTCTTCTTTGCCGCCTGATCAGTTTGCCATGGTGCAGATCTTCTCGACCCAGTCGGTTGCCGACGCTCTGGAGCCAGGTCATCAGTACCTGCCGGATCGGTCGGTGAGCGACCTGGACGACCCTGTTTTGGGGGCGGCCGCCATGGAAGAGGACAACACCACGGGTGGCGGAGGTGGAGCAGGCGGCTCCTTAGGAGGTGGCCTTGAGGACTGGCCGGATGATGAGGAGGAGGAAAACGAGCCGCGCCGCGCTCACGGTGCCGACAAGGCGGACGCGAGCTCTTCAGTTGCTCCGACTGCACCGGGCCGACGCCGGGTTGTTCAGCAGCCGGCCGAAGTAGCCCGAGAACATGGCCGTCACGACCAGGCGGCAGGAGGCCCAATTCCAGAAGGCCCCAAAGCAGCGCCCTACAATGTCTTCGTAAGTGCTTTGGTTTTTTCCATTGTCGCTTTGCGTTGCTCCTCTACTTTTCTCGCAAAACTCTTTCTTAGTTCTTCTTGTTTTGCTCGAACAAGGCCCCACTCTCTCTTGAGCGGGACCCGTATGCCTCAGTGATTGGGGTAGCAGGCGGCCCCGCAGAACCCCGCCATGTGGACCCGCTCGCCGACCTCTAGGAGGCAACAGAGAGGAACGCGCGGGAGGCGCGGGAGGCGCATGAGGAGCGGGAGAAGGCAGAGGCGGCCAAGGCAGCACAAGCAAAGGCTGATGCAGTGGCCAAGACCCAAGCCAACGTGGCGACCAAGGCGCAGGCGGACGGGGCCGCCAAGGCACAGGCGAAGAAGGTGTCCCGCGGCCGAGCACCAGAGCTCGTCATCCCGCTGCGCGCGGAGCCACCGGTGCCTGAGGGCCAGGCGCCGACTGGAGGGATTGGAGGTGACCAGCCGGCCCTGGAGAGGGAGGGCGGAGGCCTCGTCATCTTGGAGGCGGAGGTGGTTCCCCGCACGCTGACTGCTGACGTGTAGAGCAGACGGCCCGAAATGTTGCTGGTGCCGCCATCTGGCAGCAAGCTGGTGGTGGGTCCGATTCCCACCGTCTGTGTTCCGGTGCGCCAGCGCGCGGAGAAGGCGGCCTCAGCGCCGCGGCCGTTGGAGGTTGGGGGCGCGAGCTCATCGGCCCCCGATGCCGAGGCTACCAGTGCCGCCCCACCGGAGTGGACGCCTAGGGGCGGAACAAGTGTTCTGAATAGGGTCGTGCAGGACGTCCAGGCCCGGTTCCAGGCTCAAGGCGCCGCCCTTCAGCAGTACACGCAGGCGTTCTTAGCGACGCGGATGGCTGTCCAGGTATGCTTCTTGCACTTTGCTTATGATTCTTGTAATCTTTCGTGGGGGCGCGCCAGCGCATCCACTGGGTGTAGCCCCCAAGTTCTGGGCCGGCTGCTAAGCAGACGGCTCAGAACTTAAAGGTAAATTCTGAGTGCTGACTTATTTTCTCTTCTACTGTCTTTGTTGTAGGATTACCACAACATCCGCGCAGCCACCTTCAACTCTGACGTCCAGGAGCTGGCCAAGCGGGCCACTGATTTGGCTGAGAGCCGGAGTAAGCACTCCGTCTTCTCTCTCACGGGGGCGCGTCAGCGCACCCGCTGGGTGTAGCCCCCGAGATTCGGGCCGACTGCTGAGCAGTCGGTCCGGATCTCCCGGCAACCACTTGTCTTCTCTGCTGATTGTTGATGTCTTTTCTTTCTTATCTTTGCAGAGGTAGCCGCCGAACTGCAGCAGCGCCTGGGTGAGGCCCAAACCGAGCTATGCACCAAGGAGGAGGAGCGCAACAAGGCAGTTCAGGAGTGCGACCGCCTGGCCAAGGAGTTGGTGGACCAGGCGGAGAGGCACAAGGTGGAGCTCCAAAAGCTGAAGGAGGCGGAAGACTCCCTCATGGCCGAGTTCGAGACTCAACGCTCGAACAGGGTCGAGAAGGAGAAAATCCTCACCGACGGCTATCACGAGATCGAGGACATGATCGATGGTAAGTCCCTTCTTTCCTTTGAACAGCTGTCGACTGCAGCAGGAGTCGGCTTCCGGCTTCTAATTTTTATTTTCTTCTTGCGCAGAGTTCTTCCCCGGCTACGTTGTCGCCGTGAGCCAAGCCATCAAAGCACGGCGCGAGCGGCGTAGCAGGGTTGGAGTGGAGATTCCGCCCAACGCGCCTCGGAACCTCAACGAGCAGCTTCTGGCCGTTAGGACACGTCTGCAGCCGGCCCACCGCCTGCTCCGTCGCCTTCAGCGCGCCGGGTCCCAGGTCCTGAGCGCCTCTAGCTGAACACCCAGGTGCCGTGCACCCCAGTCGGACTGCCGACTGGCTGGAGGTAGCAATCGGCCGCTTCGCGGCTTGGAAGGGCGCCGCAATTCGGGCGGGTGCGCGGACGGCCTTGGAGTTTGCCAAGGCGTGGTATCCGAGCCTGAACCTGGCCCAGCTGGCCACTTTCCGAGCCAAGGCTGGTCCGGAAGTGGCCACGGTGGACCGCGTGCTCCCTCAACGCGCGGTGGCGCTTGCTGAGTACGCCAACACCAATGTCTTCATCCCCGAACTGGACGAGCGGGGCACCGAGATGCCGCCGACTGGTTCAGGCAAAACCCGGACGACGAGGACGACTCGACGGATGAGATCGCCTCCAGCGACGAGGGCGAGTACGAAGAGGGTGAGGATGGTGAAGATGACGCACCGGAAGACGGAGCGGACGGCCAGCCTCAGCCCGACCGAGCCTCAAGCAATGAGTCGCGTGTGGCTGCGCCGACTGTTGCTGACCAAGCTGAGACTCATCAGTCGGCCGCTCCACCAACCGGTGCCGCTCCCTCCACCAACCTGCCGGACTCGCCTGCTGCTCCTCTGGCCTAGGCGGCTAGTTTCATCTTATCCTTCCCTTCTCTTGTAATCTCGAACAAGTTTGTTAAAATTTGCGCAATTCCACACGCCGGGGGTGTATTCAAACCTTGTTGAATTCTGGCTATGAGCCATGCTATGTAAATTAATTCTCGCACAAGTGTGCTTTGCTGGTTTCTACTTTGCCTTGCTCTTCTGTTCTATTTTGGCTTTTCCCTTTGCCGCTTTCCTTTGGTTGCCGCCCTGTCAGCCGGACAGCCGCTCTGTGTTCTGTGGCTAGATCAGGGACTTAACAATTTTTTGGAAGACAAGTACTTTGGCCGCTTAAAACGTAGCAAGTCAAATGAGAAGTCGGTCGGCCGGCCAGCTGCTCAGCAGTCGGACAGTGAGGCGAGGAGCCGGCTTAGCCTATGTAGATGCTTTTTCCTTAGCCATTTTTTGTGTGGATACCATTTCCTGCCTTTAGCTCTTGCCAGTCGGACAGTCGCTGTGTGAGCTGCGGCTTAAGGCAAGAGAGGGCTTAGATGTCGGCACACTACTTGACCGACTGAAGGCGGCATCAATATAGAACAAGGCGGCAAGCCCCCGGGCCGACTGGTCGGACCCGGTGCCTGGCGAAGGAATGAAATAACAAATTCACAGGCATTTAAACTTATCATATAGATAAAAAGGGTAGCCCTTGAGTGCTCCTCGAGGGACCCGATGTCTTAGCTTCTTAATACAAAAGGTAGCGCGGTACATGCTGCATTAATTGTAAAATCTTTAGAGGAGGTTTGCATTCCATGGGTGCTCTGTTTCCTTGCCGGAATCGTCCCTCTTGCGTGCCCTGGGCTTCTGTGCGTCTATGAGGTAGTAGGAGTCGTTGCCCAAGGCTTTGCTGATGATGAAGGGCCCTTCCCAAGGGGCTGAGAGCTTCTGCTGGCCGGCTGTTCACTGGATCAGTCGGAGCACAAGGTCCTCCTCTTGGAAGGAGCGAGGTCTGACCTTCCGATTGTGATAGCGGTGCAGGCCCTGCTGGTAGATGGCGGACCGGCTGAGTGCCAACAGCCGGCCTTCTTCCAGCAAGTCGACGTTGTCTTCTCGCGCCTCCTTTGCTTCCGCCTCCGTGTACATGGTGACGCGAGGTGAGTCGAACTCAATGTTAGTTGGAATGACAGCCTCGGCCCCGTAGACGAGGAAGAATGGAGTGAAGCCGATTGATTTGTTCGGTGTGGTGCGAAGACTCCAGAGGACGGCCGGCAGCTCGTCGATCCAACAGCCGGCCGAGCGCTCCAGTGGCTCAATTAGTCGGGGCTCGATGCCGGACAAGATGAGGACGTTCGCTCGCTCGACTTGGCCGTTTGACTATGGATGGGCAATGTACGCTAAGTCCAATCGGATGCCATGCGTCGCGCAGAAACGGGCCAAGGCGCCTTTGGTGAAGTTTGTGCCATTTTCAGTGATGATGATGTGTGGTACACCGTACCGAACGGTGATATCTGCGATGAAGGTCACAGCAGTCGGACCATTCAACTTCTTGATTGGCTTCGCTTCAATCCACTTGGTGTATTTGTCCACGGCGACCAGCAGATGGGTCATGCCGCCACGTGCTGTCTTGAATGGGCCCACAATGTCCAGCCCCCAGACGGCAAATGGCCAAGTAAGGGGGATGGTCTTGAGTGCAGAAGCCGGCAAATGTTGCTTGGAGCTAAATTTTTGGCATCCCTTGCACTTCTTGACCAAATCCTTGGCGTCCTCCAAAGCAGTCGTCGAGAAGAAGCCGTGGCGGAAGGCTTTGGCGACAAGGGATCTGGAGGCCGCGTGGTGGCGGCACTCGCCTTGGTGGATGTCTCTGAGGATTGCTTTGCCCTTCTCTGGCTCTAAGCAGCACTGGAATGCACCAGTGACGCTGCGCCTAACAAGTTCTCCGTTCACGATGGTGTATGCTGTTGCCCGACGTTGCACCTGTCGGGCCAAGATCTCGTCGGCTGGTAGCTCGCCGCTCACCAAGAAGTTGAGGATGGGCTGCGCCCATGATGGTGCTTCGACTTCGTCCACTGTCATCATGGCCACTGGTACTAGGGAGGTTGGGTTGGGAGGCAGCAGAGGGGAGTCTCGGCTGCAACTTGTTGCATTGTTGAAGTCCCCGGGCCGACTGCTGCAGCCCCCGGGCTGGGTACGGCTATTGCAGTCCCCGAGCCACCTGCTGAAGTCCCCGGGCTGACTGTCGCAGCCCTCGGGCCGGGTTTTGAAGTCCCTGGCCTGCTGAAGTCCTCGGGCCGACTGTTGCAGCCCCGAGTCAGATCCGACTACTCCGGGGGCGGCCGACACAAAGATAGACTCTGATTCTGGCGAAGGCTTGATAGACGGCTTGCGGAGGCACTGAAGGGAGACGCCAGCTGGTATGGCTTGCCGGGTGGAGCCAACCTGTGCCAGGGCATCTGCTTGCTCGTTGTCGGCCCATGGCACGTGAAGGAACTCGCACCCGTCAAAATATCCACTGATTTGTTGGACGAGGAAGCAGTAGCTCGCCATGTTTGCATCCTTGGCGTCCCAGTCACCAGATGACTGATGGACCACCAAGTTCGAGTCGTCGTAGCAGAGGATCCGGCGGATACCAATCTCTTTGACCAGCCGGAGTCCCTGTACTAGCGCCTCATACTCGGCCATGTTGTTGGAGGCGGCGAAGTGAATTTGCGGTGTGTATCTGAGCTTGTCGCCTTTGGGAGAGGTGAGGATGATGCCGGCTCCTAAACCGGTGCCCATCTTCGAGTCATCAAAGTGCATCCGCCAATGAGTAGAGTCCGGAGCTGGCGACAGGTACTGGGTCTCGGCCCAGTCGGCCAGTGCTTGGGACTTGATGGCGGTGCGTGGCTGGTAGAAGATGGTGTAGGGGGCCAACTCGATGGCCCATTTGGCCACTCGGCCTGATGCATCTCTGTTGCCCATGATCTCAGCAAGCGGGGCGGTGCAAACGACCATGATGGGGTGCTCTTGAAAGTATGGCTTGAGCTTTTTGGCGGCAAAGTGCACGCCGTAGCACATCTTCTGGTAGTGGGGGTAATTCTGCTTAGAGGCCGACAGCACCTCACTCAAGTAGTACACGGGCCTTTTGACCGGCTGTGCTCTGTCGTCTTCTGGACGCTCTACCACAATGACAGTGTTGACCACCTGGCTGGTGGCGGCGACGTAGAGGAACATGGGCTCCTTAGCAGCCGGAGCAGCCAAGACAGGCGGCGTAGTCAGTATTTTCTTGAGCTGGAGGAAGGCCTCATCTGCCTTGTCGTTCCACTCGAAGTGAGTGGTTTTCTTCATGAGCTGGTATAGGGGAAGAGCCTTCTCACCCAGCCGACTGATGAAGCGGCTGATGGATGCCAAGTAGTCGGTGAACTTCTGGACGTCTCACAGTCGGATGGGTCTCTCCATCCGCTCAATGGCCTTGATCTTCACAGGGTTGCACTCGTTGCCGCGTTCTGATACAAGGAAGCCAAGGAGCTGGTCGGCTGGTACTCCGAAGACACACTTCTGTGGGTTGAGCTTGATTTGAAAATGGCGCAGATTATCAAAAGTTTCCTTGAGATCTTCCAAGAGGGTGTCGCGCTTCTCCGTCTTCACCATAATATCGTCTACATAGACATGGGCATTTATGCCAAGTTGCTTGAGGAGGCACTTATGCATGCAACGCTGAAATGTGGCACCGCCATTTCTCAAGCCGAATGTCACGGTCAGGTAGCAGAAGGCTCCCGAATGGTGTGATGAAGGCGGTCTTCAGGCGGTCGGCCGGGTTCAACTTGAACTGGTGATACCCATAGTAGGCATCCAAAAAACTCGACAACTCGCATCCGGCTGTGGAGTCAATCACTTGGTCTATCTGAGGCAAAGCAAACGGATCCTTGGGGCAGGCTTTGCTGAGGCTGGTGTAGTCAATACACATGCGCCACTTGTTGTTCTTCTCAGCACGAGTACTGGTTTGGCAAGCCATTCTGGAAAAATACTTCCATGATGAAGACGGCTGCCAGCAGGCGGGCGATCTCTTCACCAACAATTCTTCTCTTCTCTTCTGACAGGCAGCGGAGGGGTTGCTTGACTGGTTTTGCATCTGACCTGACATGTAGCTTGTGCTCGGCGAAATCCGTCGGAACACCCGGCATGTCTTTAGGAGACCATGCGATGATGTCCCGATTCTCATGGAGGAAATCGACGAGCTCGCTTTCCTATTTGCTGTCAAGGTTGGCCCCTATGACAGCGTGCCTCTCCGGGTGGTCCGGGTCCAAGGGGGATCTTCTTTGTTTCTTTGGCCAGCTGGAAGGAGCCCTGGGTCTCTGACTCCTTGGGATCTGGTGACAGGTCCGACTGCTTGCTGGCCATGGCCAAAACCCGGTCGAGGAGCTTCTTCTCGGCAGCGATCACAAGGGACTCAGCCAGCCAGCTGCTAGCTGCAGCACAGGCGGTCGACTTCTCGTAGTCGCCGGCTATGGTGATAATGCCCTTGGTACCCGGCATCTTCATCTTGAGGTAGGCATAGTGTGGTACCACCATGAACTTGGCTAGAGCTGGCCGGCCTAGGAGCGCGTGGTAGGGGCTCTCCAGGTCAACCACCTCAAACCAAATTGCCTCGCGGCGGAAGTGATCTTTGTCTCTGAAGAGGACATCTATCTTGATCTTGCTGATTGGTGAACAAGAAAGACCGGGTACAATGCCATGGAAGACAGTCCGACTGGGCTGGAGTTGCCTCTCTTTGATGCCCAGCTTCTCCATGGTATCGCGGTAGAGGATGTTGATACTGTTACCACCGTCTATCAGAACTCGGGAGAAGCGAGCAGCTCGCCTCTCTGTTGAAAAGGTGGCATCCAGCACCATGGCGTAGGAACCCGGAGAAGGCATCACTTCCGGGTGGTCTGCACGGCTCCAGCTGATGGGCCTCTTGGACCAGTGCATGAACTTTGGGACTTCTCAAGCAATGGCGTTCACCTCATGGTGCTACTGACGCCGGCTGTGCCTGTCGTCGGCCACACTGGTGAAGACGACGTAGGCTCCGTGTTCTTTGGGGAACTCATCTTGGATGGCGGTGAACGGGCAGGCCGCCGGCTGCGGAGGAGGCGGAGCCGACGGGCCAGCAGGCAGAGGCGGCAGTCCTTCACCCTTGGCTACGCGGAGAAGCCAGTGGCACTTCCAGGTTGAGTGGTTGGATGGCTTCGCGCCGCTGTGGAACTTGCAGGGAGCGTCAAGGGTTTGCTCAAAGGAGAAGGCGGGCAACCAAGTGGGCTTGCCGCCTTTCTAACGCTTGGGACCGGGTTGTCCCTCTGGCTGCTGGTCTTCAACCGTTGCCACCTGCCGGCTGGTGGAAGCCGGCTGTGGGGCTTTGCGCTTGTTGTCATTCTGCTGCTGCCGCCGACTCTTGTCACCAGCCGGCGTCTGAGGAGCCGGAGGGAGCACTTTTCTAGACGCGTCTACTCAAAGCTCCGACTTCATGGAGGAGTCGGTAGTGGCATACTTGTCTGCGATGAACAACAGCTCGTCGAGTGTGGCCGGCTCGTCGCAGAGGAGTCGGTGCTTGAGTATGGTGCCCTTTCGGCACCCGGGAGTGAAGTACTCTATGGCTTGCACCTCGTGCACCCCTTCGCAGGAGTTGTGTAGTTCGGCCCACCACATTAAGTAGTCGCGGGTGGACTCCGTCGGACCTTGGACGCACAGAGAGAGCTGGCGAGGCATGGGCGGCCACTTGTAGGTGCTGGTGAAGTTGCAGATGAAGACATCAGTGAAGTCCAGCCAGTTGTTGACGTTGTAGGGCTTGAGGTTGTTCAGCCATGTCCAGGTCGTGCCCTGAAGCATGAGCGGGACGTGCTTCATGGCAACGCGCTTGCTGCCTTTTGCTATACTGACTGCGGTGGAGTAGTCAACCAGCCAGTCCTCCAGCTTCACGGAGCCATTGTACTTGGGAGTGTCTCGAGGTAGCAAGAACCCTTTGGGGAAGGGCTCGTCGTGAATACGGGGGCCGAAATAGGGTGGGCCAATTGCATCTTCTTCTTCTACTGACAGGGATCGGGCCAGGCGGTCGACCTGGTGGCGGCATCGTTCTCTCGGACTCCTTCACGGCGGCCTAGCCGGTCTCCGAGAGTCGGGTGCTCAACAGGCGGCGGGGAGGCGTGCCTCTCCCTATGCGGGGGAGGCGGGCGATCGCTCCGTTGTTCCACCCCTCGCGGGCGGCCGTCTTGGTCGCGCTCGATGGTGATGCATGTGCGGCTGTGGCTAGCAGCCGGCTCTCGGTCTCTTCGGTCGCGGGCGCCGCCTTCCGGTGACCAGGAGGTTGCACCGTGTTCTTGGCGAGGGGGAGGTTCTCGGCTTGCTGGCGGGTTCTACCACGCGGCGGCCAACTTCCTGTTGCGCGGCGGCCGCGTCGATGAGCTGTTGGACGCGCTCCGTCATGTAGCGACGGCCCCCCAACTGGTCCAACTCATCTGTCGTCGCCTGGGCGGCACGCAGGAATGGGCGTGGCGTAGACAGGGCGGTCCACCCCCAGCATGCTGGCGACGACCGCACCGCGTTGTCGGACGGGGCCCATGTGGCTGGGTTCACCAGCAGCCGGCGTGCCGCAGACAGAGCGGTCAATCTCGCGTTGGTAGGCCTCGGTGAGGCGTCTCATGGTGGCCAATTTTTTGGCGCTCTCAACAAATGCGATGCGGCCAGGGACGGAGCCAGAAAATAGAGATAGGGGGCAAGAACTAGAAGTGTAAAATCATAGGATAGATAAAGATACATAATATAGTACATATTGGAAGATATAGGGTCGATTTCATATGTGTTGTGTTCAGTGTTCATCCAGCTAACCAACAGCACGCCAAAATTTTGGTGAAGGACCACCAACACCTCGTTAAAAAAAATTGGTTTTGTAAACAGGATATGGTAATGAAGATGGGGAGACTCAAATAATTCGATCGCTACCAAACAGTGGCTATCGCACTCATCAACGCCAAACATTTGTCAGGCACTTTGGGGCTCTGATTTAAACCGGCCCTAGATAATCAAAGATTACGTAGCTATTATTTCAAAATTCGATTTATGAGACAATATCAAAGTTCGAAATTTTCTAGCTAGTTGTTAATGTCTGCAGTTCTACGACTACACTTCTACGATCTGATTTGAAAGACGCGAACGAACCTGATGCTAAAAGTAAACTAACTGTTTTTATCATTTGGTCGAGCTCATCCGTGCGGCCGGCCGGCCAGAATGCACCGTAGATCAAGCGATCAACATAAGGTTTGAATATCAAGTGAACAAGTGATCTAGCAGGCGGTCGCGGCCGGCGGCAGCCTCGAACAGGAGTAGATTGGAAACAAAGCGATTAGATGAGATCTTTTTTCAAGGGGTGATTAGAGGAGATCTTTTTTTTAGCTAAGACTAGAGGAGATCTTAGGCGTATTGTTTCCGCTATGGGTTGCTTTCCTTTTTTATTTCCTGGAATATGGGCCTTTTGCGTGCAATTGCATGGAAAAAGTAAACGGGCCCTAGCTAAGGGAGCCCATAGGGGGGCGAAAGCAAAGCTACGTGCAGTTATAGCAAGAAAAATTAGCGAACGAACTGATCACTAACGGGGCGACGCGAACGTTTTGGGGGTCTCGCCCCCCCCCCGCGTCCCCCCTTGAATCCGTCCCTCGATGCGGCAGGCCTCGAGCGTCTCGCCGTTGGCATCTGCCGCTATGGGCGCGGACAGTTCCCGCATAACCGCCTGCAGCGGGTCCTGGCCGGGCCCGCCAGAAGCTTCATTGTGGCTGATGACCAGCACCTCTGTGACGGTGCTTCCGCTGGTGTCCGCGCGAGGGAGAGGGTCATCGAAGGTCACCACGTTGGTGGGGAAAGCATCGAGGGATGCCGCGTTGGAGTCGACGAGCATCGGGTCGGTGGAGCCAACTGACTCTAGGTCGGAGGCCGACTCGTTGGCGATGTGGAGCTTGCCAAGGGGGTCGACGAGGCAGCTCTCAGTGCTGGCTGCACCCATGTCGGATGCGGGCTCGTTGGAGAGGCAGATCCCGCCAATGAGGTCAGCGAGGCAGCTCACCATGCAAGCGACTTCTGTGTCATGCAGCGCGTCAGCGCAAACACCATCGGGCGTGCCGGGCTGGCAGCGCTCGCAAGGAAGGAAAAGGGTTCCCGTCCAGAACATATCTCCGGACGACGGTGCACCTCGCCCCATGGTGGGTGCCAAATGCCGGGGATATATAGCGACATATGTCAGCGGGTGGCTTATCATGGAAGGGGACAATGTTGGAGAATGTAGTAATTTCAAAAAAAATCCTACGCACACACAGGATCATGGTGATGCATAGCAACGAGAGGGGAGAGTGTTGTCCACGTACCCTCGTAGACCGAAAGCGGAAGCGTTAGCACAACACGGTTGATGTAGTCGTACGTCTTCACGATCCGACCGATCAAGTACCGAACGCACGACACCTCCGAGTTCAGCATATGTTCAGCTCGATGACGTCCCTCGAACTCCAATCCAGCCGAGTGTTGAGGGAGAGTTTAAATCATCTGTGGCGTGGTGACGATGATGATGTTCTACCGACGCAGGCTTCGCCTAAGCACCGCTACGATATTATCGAGGTGGATTATGGTGAAGGGGGCACCGCACACGGCTAAGAGATCAAGAGATCAATTGTTGAGTCTATGGGGTGCCCCCCTCCTCCGTATATAAAGGGGGGAAGGAGGAGAGGGCCGGCCAAGGGGGTGGCACGCCCTAGGAGGGGGAAACCTACTCCAAGTAGGTTTGCCCCTCCCTTTCCTAGTCCAAGGAGGAGGGGAAGGAAGGAGTGGGAAAGGGGAAAGGCAAGGGGGTGCCCCCCCCTTCCTTGTCCTATTCGGACTCAAGGGGAGGGGGCGCGCCTCTTGCTCTGGCGGCCTCTCTCTCTCCACTAGGTCCCAACAAGGCCCATTAGTTCCCGGGGGGTTCCGGTAACCCCCGGTACTCGGATAAATGTCTGAAACCTTCCGGAACTTTTCCAGTGTCCAAACATAGTCGTCCAATATAGCGATCTTTACGTCTCGACCATTTCGAGACTCCTCGTCATGTTCGTGATCACATCTGGGACTCTGAACTATCTTCGGTACATCAAAACACATAAACTCGTAATATAACCGTCATCAAACTTTAAGCGTGCGGACCCTACGGGTTCGAGAACTATGTAGACATGACCGAGACACGTCTCCGGTCAATAACCAATAGCGGAACCTGGATGCTCATATTGGCTCCCACATATACTACGAAGATCTTTATCGATCAAACCGCATAACAACATACGTTGTTCCCTTTGTCATCCGTATGTTACTTGCCCGAGATTCGATCGTCGGTATCTCAATACCTAGTTCAATCTCGTTACCGTCAAGTCTCTTTACTCGTTCCGTAATACATCATCCCGCAACTAACTCATTAGTTACAATGCTTGCAAGGCTTATAGTGATGTGCATTACCGAGTGGGCCCAGAGATACCTCTCCGACAATCGGAGTGACAAATCCTAATCTCGAAATACGCCAACCCAAAAAGTACATATGGAGACACCTGTAGATCACCTCTAAAATCACCCGATTACGTTGTGACGTTTGGTAGCACACAAAGTGTTCCTCACAGTAAGCAGAGTTGCATAATCTCATAGTCATAGGAACATGTATCAGTCATGAAGAAAGCAATAGCAGAATACTAAACAATCATGTGCTAAGCTAATGGAATGGGTCAAGTCAATCACATCATTCTTCTAATGATGTGATCCCGTTAATCAAATGACAACTCATGTCAATGGCTAGGAAACATAACCATCTTTGATCAACGAGCTACTCAAGTAGAGGCATACTAGTGACACTCTGTTTGTCTATGTATTCACACAAGTATTATGTTTCCGGTTAATACAATTCTAGCATGAATAATAAACATTTATCATGATATAAGGAAATAAATAATAACTTTATTATTGCCTCTAGGGCATATTTCCTTGATCTCCCACTTGCACTAGAGTCAATAATCTAGATTACACAAGAATGATTCTAACACCCATGGAGCCTTGGTGCTGATCATGTTTTGCTCGTGGAAGAGGCTTAGTCAACGGGCCTGCAACATTCAGATCTGTATGTATCTTGCAAATTTCTATGTCTCCCACCTGGACTAGATCCCGGATGGAGTTGAAGCATCTCTTCATGTGCTTGGTTCTCTTGTGAAATCTGGATTCCTTTGCCAAGGCAATTGCACCAGTATTGTCACCAAAGATTTTCATTGGACCCGATGCACTAGGTATGACACCTAGATCGGATATGAACTCCTTCATCCAGACTCCTTCGTTTCTTTGCTTCCGAAGCAGCTATGTACTCTCTGCTTCACATGTAGATCCCGCCATAATGCTTTGTTTAGAACTGCACCAACTTACAGCTCCATTGCTCAATGTAAATACGTATCCGGGTTTGCGATTTAGAATCGTCCGGATCGATTGTCAAAGCTTGCATCAACGTAACCATTTATGACTAGCTCTTTGTCACCTCCATAAGCGAGAAACATATCCTTAGTCCTTTTCAGGAATTTCAGGATGTTCTTGACCGCTGTCCGATGATCCACTCTGGATTACTTTGGTACCTCCCTGCTAAACTTATAGCAAGGCACACATCAGGTCTGGTACACAGCATTGCATACATGATAGAGCCTATGGCTGAAGCATAGGGAACATCTTTAATCTTCTCTCTATCTTTTGCAGTGGTCCTGCATTGAGTCTTACTCAACTTCACACCTTGTAACACAGGCAAGAACCCTTTCTTTGCTTGATCCATTTTCAACTTCTTCAAAACTTTGTCAAGGTATGTGCTTTGTGAAAGTCCAATTAAGCGTCTTGATCTATCTCTATAGATCTTGATGCCCAATATATAAGCAGCTTCACCGAGGTCTTTCGTTGAAAAACTCTTATTCAAGTATCCATTTATGCTATCCGGAAATTCTATATCATTTCCAATCAGCAATATGTCATCCACATATAATATCGAAATGCTACAGAGCTCCCACTCACTTTCTTGTAAATACAGGCTTCTCCAAAAGTCTCATATAAAACCAAATGCTTTGATCACACTATCAAAGCGTTTATTCCAACTCCGAGAGGCTTGCACCAGTCCATAAATGGACCACTTTGGAGCTTTCACACTTTGTTAGCTCCTTTGGATCGACAAAACCTTCTAGTTGCATCATATACAACTCTTCTTCCGTAAATCCATTCAGAATGCAGTTTTGACATCCATTTGCCAAATTTCATAATCATAAAATGCAGCAATTGCTAACATGATTCAGACGGACTTAAGCATCGCTACGGGTGAGAAAGTCTCATCGTAGTCAATCCCTTGAACTTGTCGAAAACCTTTTGCAACAAGTCGAGCTTTATAGACAGTAACATTACCGTCGGCGTCAGCCTTCGTCTTGAAGATCCATTTATTCTCAATGGCTTGCCGACCATTGGGAAAGTCAACCAAAGTCCACACTTTGTTCTCAGACATGGATCCCATCTCAGATTTCATGGCCTCAAGCCATTTTGCGGAATCTGGGCTCACCATCGCTTCTTCATAGTTCATAGGTTCATCATGGTCTAGTAACATAACCTCCAGAACCGGATTACCGTACCACTCTGGTTTGGATCTTACTCTGGTTGATCTACGAGGTTCAGTAACAACATGATCTAAAGATTCATGATCATCATCATTAACTTCCTCACTAATTGGTGTAGGTGTCACAGGAACCGGTTTCTGTGATGAACTACTTTCCAATAAGGGAGCAGGTATAGTTACCTCATCAAGTTCTACTTTCCTCCCACTCACTTGTTTTGAGAGAAACTCCTTCTCTAGAAAGGATCCAAATTTAGCAACAAAAGTCTTGCCTTCAGATCTGTGATAGAAGGTGTACCCAACAGTTTCCTTTGGGTATCCTATGAAGACACATTTCTCCGATTTAGGTTCGAGCTCATCAGGTTGAAGCTTTTTCACATAAGCACCGCAACCCCAAACTTTAAGAAACGACAACTTTGGTTTCTTGCCAAATCACAGTTCATAAGGCGTCGTCTCAACGGATTTCGATGGTGCCCTATTTAACGTGAATGCAGCCATCTCTAAAGCATAACCCCAAAATGATAGCGGTAAATCAGTAAGAGACATCATAGATCGCACCATATCTAGTAAAGTATGATTACGACATTCGGACACACCATTACGTTGTGGTGTTCCAGGTGGCGTGAAGTTCTCGAAAACTATTCCGCATTGTTTCAAATGAAGACCAAACTCGTAACTCAAATATTCTCCTCCACGATCAGATCGTAGAAACTTTATTTTCTTGTTACGATGATTTTCAGCTTCACTCTGAAATTCTTTGAACTTTTCAAATGTTTCATACATATGTTTCATTAAGTAGATATACCCATATCTGCTTAAATCATCTGTGAAGGAGAGAAAATAATGATACCCGCCGCGAGCCTCAATATTCATCGGACCACACACATCTGTATGTATGATTTCCAACAAATCTGTTGCTCACTCCATAGTTCCGGAGAACGGCGTTTTAGTCATCTTGCCCATGAGGCATGGTTCGCAAGTACCAAGTGATTCATAATCAAGTGGTTCCAAAAGTCCATAAGTATGGAGTTTCTTCATGCTTTTTACACCAATACGACCTAAACGGCAGTGCCACAAATAAGTTGCACTATCATTATCAACTCTGCATCTTTTGGCTTCAATATTATGAATATGTGTATCACTACTATCAAGATTCAACAAAAATAGACCACTCTTCAAGGGTGCAAGACCATAAAAGATATTACTCATATAAATAGAACAACCATTATTCTCTCATTTAAATGAATAACCATCTCGCATGAAACAAGATCCAGATATAATGTTCATGCTCAACACTGGCACCAAATAACAATTATTCAGGTCTAAAACTAATCCCGAAGGTAGATGTAGAGGTAGCGTGCCGACCGCGATCACATCGACTTTGGAACCATTTCCCATGCGCATCGTCACCTCGTCCTTAGCCAATCTTCGCTCAATCTGTAGTCCCTGTTTCGAGTTGCAAATATTAGCAACAGAACCAGTATCAAATACCCAGGTGCTCCTGCGAGCATTAGTAAGGTACACATCAATAACATGTATATCACATATACCTTTGTACACCTTGCCATCCTTCTTATCCGCCAAATACTTGGGGCAGTTCCGCTTCCAAAGGATGACCGCTTGCGGTAGAAGCACTCGATCTCGGGCTTAGGTCCGGACTTGGGTTTCTTCTCTGAGCGACAACTTGCTTGTCATTCTTCTTGAAGTTCCCCTTCTTCTTCCCTTTGCCCTTTTTCTTGAAACTGGTGGTCTTGTTGACCATCAACACTTGATGCTCCTTCTTGATTTCTACCTCTGTAGCCTTTAGCATTGCGAAGAGCTTGGGAATTGTATTATCCATCCCTTGCATGTTATAGTTCAGCACGAAGCTCTTGTAGCTTGGTGGCAGTGATTGAAGAATTATGTCAATGACGCTATCATCCGAAAGATTAATTCCCAGTTGAATCAAGTGATTGTTATACCCAGACATTCTAAGTATATGCTCACTGGCGGAACTATTCTCCTCCATCTTGCGACTATAGAACTTATTGGAGACTTCATATCTCTCAATCCGAGCATTTGCTTGAAATATTAACTTCAACTCCTGGAACATCTCATATGCTCCATGATGTTCAAAACATCGTTGAAGACCCGGTTCTAAGCCGTAAAGCATGGCACACTGAACTATTGAGTAGTCATCAGCTTTGCTCTGCCAGACGTTCATAACATCTGGTGTTGCTCCTGCAGCAGGTCTGGCACCTAGAGGTGCTTCCAGGACGTAATTCCTCTGTGCAGCAATGAGGATAATCCTCAAGTTACAGACCCAGTCCCTGTAATTGCTACCATCATCTTTCAACTTTGCTTTCTCAAGGAACGCATTAAAATTCAATGGAACAACAGCACGGGCCATCTATCTACAATCAACATAGACAAGCAAAATACTATCAGGTACTGAGTTCATGATAAATTTAAGTTAAATTAATCATATTATTAAAGAACTCCCATTTAGATAGACATCCCTCTAATCCTCTAAGTGATCACGTGATCCAAATCAACTAAACCATGTCCGATCATCACGTGAGTTGGAGTAGTTTCAATGGTGAACATCAATATGTTGATCATATCTACTATATGATTCACGCTCGACCTTTCGGTCTCCGTGTTCCGAGGCCATATCTCATTATATGCTAGGCTCGTCAAGTTTAACCTGAGTATTCCGCGTGTGCAACTGTTTTGCACCTGTTGTATTTGAGCGTAGAGCCTATCACACCCGATCATCACGTGGTGTCTCAAAGACGAAGAACTTTCATAGCGGTGCATACTCGGGAGAACACTTATACTTTGATAATTTAGTGAGGGATCATCTTATAATGCTACCGTCAATCAAAGCAAGATAAGATGCATAAAAGATAAACATCACATGCAAACAATATAAGTGATATGATATGGCCATCAACAACTTGTGCTTGTGATCTCCATCTACGAAGCACCGACATGATCACCATCGTCACCGGTAGCGACACCTTGATCTCCATCTTAGCATCGTTGTCGTCTCACCAATCTTATGCTTCTCGACTATCACTACCGCTTAGTGATAAAGTAAAGCATTACGTAGCGATTGCATTGCATACAATAAAGCGACAACCATATGGCTCTGCCGATTGCCGATAACTCGGTTACAAAACATGATCATCTCATACAATAAAGTATAGCATCATGCCTTGACCATATCACATCACAACATGCCCTGCAAAAACAAGTTAGACGTCCTCTACTTTGTTGTTGCAAGTCTTACGTGGCTGCTACGGGCTGAGCAAGAACCGATCTTACCTACGCATCAAAACCACAACGATAGTTCGTCAAGTTAGTGTTTTTTTAACCTTCTCAAGGACCGGGCGTAGACACACTCAGTTCAACAAAAGTTAGATAAACTGACACCCGCCAGCCACATGTGCAAAAGCACGTCGGTAGAACCAGGTCTCGCGTAAGCATCTGGCGTAATGTCGGTCCGGGCCGCTTCATCCAACAATCTTCTTTGAACCAAAGTATGACATGCTGGTAAGCAGTATGACTTGTATCGCCCACAACTCACTTGTGTTCTACTCGTGCAAATAACATCTACGCATAAAACCTGGCTAGGATGCCACTGTTGGGGAACGTAGTAATTTCAAAAAAAATCCTACGCACACAAAGGATCATGGTGATGCATAGCAACGAGAGGGGAGAGTGTTGTCCACGTACCCTCGTAAACCGAAAGAGGAAGCGTTAGCTCAACGCGGTTGATGTAGTCATACGTCTCCACGATCCGACCGATCAAGTACCGAACGCACGGCACCTCCGAGTTCAGCACACGTTCAGCTCGAGGACGTCCCTTGAACTCCAATCCAGCCGAGTGTTGAGGGAGAGTTTCGTCAGCACGATGGCGTGGTGACGATGATGATGTTCTACCGACGCAGGGCTTCGCCTAAGCATCGCTATGATTTTATGGATTATAGTGGAGGGGGGCACCACACATGGCTAAGAGATCAATTGTTGTGTCTATGGGGTGCCCCCCTCCTCCGTATATAAAGGGGGGAGGAGGAGAGGGCCGGCCAAGGGGGTGGCGCGCCCTAGGAGGGGGAAACCTACTCCAAGTAGGTTTGCCCCTCCCTTTCCTAGTCCAAGGAGGAGGGGGAAGGAAGGAGTGGGAGAGGGGAAAGGCAAGGGGGCGCCGCCCACCCCTTCCTTGTCCTATTCAGACTCAAGGGGAGGGGGCGCGCCTCTTGCCCTGGCCGGCCCCTCTCTCTCTCTCCACTAGGTCCCAACAAGGCCCATTAGTTCCCGGGGGGGTTCCGGTAACCCCCGGTACTCCGATAAATGTCTGAAACCTTCCGGAACTTTTCCAGTGTCCAAACATAGTCGTCCAATATAGCGATCTTGACGTCTCGACCATTTCGAGACTCCTCGTCATGTTCGTGATCACATCTGGGACTCTGAACTATCTTCGGTACATCAAAACACATAAACTCGTAATATAACCGTCATCAAACTTTAAGCGTGCGGACCCTACGGGTTCGAGAACTATGTAGACATGACCGAGACACGTCTCCGATCAATGACCAATAGCGGAACCTGGATGCTCATATTGGCTCCCACATATTCTACGAAGATCTTTATCGGTCAAACCGCATAACAACATACGTTGTTCCCTTTGTCATCGGTATGTTACTTGCCCGAGATTCGATCGTCGGTATCTCAATACCTAGTTCAATCTCGTTACCGTCAAGTATCTTTACTCGTTCCGTAATACATCATCCCGCAACTAACTCATTAGTTGCAATGCTTGCAAGGCTTATAGTGATGTGCATTACCGAGTGGGCCCAGAGATACCTCTCCGACAATCGGAGTGACAAATCCTAATCTCGAAATACGCCAACCCAACAAGTACCTTTGGAGACACACCTGTAGAGCACCTTTATAATCGTCCGGTTATGTTGTGACGTTTGGTAGCACACAAAGTGTTCCTCCGTAAGCAGGAGTTGCATCATCTCATAGTCATAGGAACATGTATAAGTCATGAAGAAAGCAATAGCAGAATACTAAATGATCGTGTGCTAAGCTAACGGAATGGGTCAAGTCAATCACATCATTCTTCTAATGATGTGATCATGTTAATCAAATGACAACTCATGTCAATGGCTAGGAAACATAACCATCTTTGATCAACGAGCTAGTCAAGTAGAGGCATACTAGTGACACTCTGTTTGTCTATGTGTTCATACAAGTATTATGTTTCCGGTTAATACAATTCTAGCATGAATAATAAACATTTATCATGATATAAGGAAATAAATAATAACTTTATTATTGCCTCTAGGGCATATTTCCTTCAGACAAAAGTACGTCGCCGGTGCCTAGAAGCGGGAGTGAGCGAGATCACCTGCGTCGGCGAGTCTTACCCAGGTTCGGGGCTCTCCTAGGAGATAACACCCCTAGTCTTGCTCTGCAGGGTCTCCGCATGATCACTATATCAACAAAGTAGCTACAAGCTTGCTCCTTGAGCTGTTCAGGCTAGAGGAGGAAGAAGAACAAGGCTAGCACTTACTTCACTCTCTCTATGTGTGTGTGTGTGGTGTCTATGGTGCTGAACCCTTTGCATGGGTGGCCTGGGGGGTTTATATAGGCCTACCCCTAGGGGTACAATGGTAATCCGGCCAGGTGTATGACCCGGCCGTCAGTGTCTCTGGCCGCCGGCTGCTGGGACCCGCTGCCTGATGGGTCCCGTCGGCTGCCGTGCTCTCGGCCGACAGGTAGGGCCCGCCGCCCGCGGGTCCTGTCGGCTGCTCTATATTGTATCCTCGCCCCTGATGACGGAGGCCTTGTCAGGGGGAGCGTGGCTACTGTCCTGCCGCCTGGCGAGTGCTCACTGTAGCCACATCCCGTCTAATCTAGTTAATGGCACACAAACTCCAACGAAGGGGGAGGGCCGCCTGCTAGGAGTCGGCCCACTCCGGCGCCGCCTGGTCAGGGCTCGCCGCCTTCTGGTATCTCACAGACAGGTAGGACCCGCCGCCTGCGGGTCGTACCGACAGATGATGTCATGGGTTGTGTGGCAACAGTGTCGCACCGGGCAAGGGGTGTCCGCCTGGTACGCTGCACTGTGGCCACGTTCTGCCCTAGATTCGAGGGTGGCAGGATGCACTGTGGCCATGCTCCATCTCATCGTTGTAATGAGGTGCTAACTTCAAGGGAACGAGGGGCCGCATGCTAGGAGTCGGCCTCCCTGGTGGCCGCCTGCTAGGAGTCAGCCTACCTCGTGGCATATACAGGTCCCGCCGCCCTTTAGCAGCCGGCCGCTTGGACCAGCTGGCACCAAGAAGGCGGTCCTTTGTCTTTGATGCTTGAGGGGTGCAGTCAGCCCCGATGTCTTGAAAGACCATGGGGGCTGATGAGGCTATCTGTGGTCATTTACTCCGACACCATTTCTTGCATGGGACCTAGAAATTCACCCCCAAGGACACACATGTGATTTTTCAACCAACTTTGGTGCACTGGAGCATGTGCTTGTAGTTCAAATTTTAATTATGCACATTAAATGCCCAGAAACTCAATTAATGTATAAAAGGCCAAACGAACCCGCAATAATTTCAAATTTTAGCATGATACTTCTATTTGGTCTAATCATGCGTAAAAAATTAAAGGCGGGAGAAAGGCGATTATGCGTATGGTGTTTCAGACACGGAGGTGACACGTTCCCTCTCGGAACCACGAGCCTTCTTGAGGGAAGCTCCGGTTTGCAAGAAGCTTACACCAAAGCTTGTCCCAATTCGGCCAAAAAAATTACCACAACATGTTGGTGCCATGTCATGACACCGTGCCAAGTTTCATGATTTTTAGGCGTGTTTTGAATTTATAGGAATTAAAAAACCAAGTTTCTCAATCTTTATGGTCGAGCCACGACGCCCAGATGTTTGAATTTCATTCTCATTTCTTGCATGGGACCTAAAAATTCACCCCAAGGACATGCATGTGATTTTTCAACCAACTTTGGTGCACTGGAGCATGTGCTTGTAGTTCAAATTTGAATTATGCACATTAAATGCCCAGAAACTCAATTAATGTATAAAAAAGCCAAACGAACCCGGAATAATTCCAAAATTTAGCACGATACTTCTATTTGGTCTAATCTAACTGTGTAAAAAAAATTAAGGCGGGAGGAGACAGTGTATGTATGTCGTTTCGCACACGGAGGTGACACGTTCCCTGTCGCAACCACAAGCCTTCTTGAGGGAAGCTCCGGTTGGCAAGAAGCTTACACCAAAGCTTGTCCAATTCTGCCAAAAAAATTACCGTGGCATGTTGGTGCCATGTCATGACACCATGCCAAGTTTCATGATTTTCAGACGTGTTTTGGATTTACAGGAATTAAAAAACCAAGTTTCTCAATCTTTCCGGCCGAGCCACGATGCCCAGATGTTTGAATTTCATTCCCATTTCTTGCATGGGACCTAGAAATTCACCCAAGGACACACATGTGATTTTTCAACCAACTTTGGTGCATTGGAGCATGTGCTTGTAGTTAAAATTTGAATTATGCACATTAAAGGCCCAGAAACTCAATCAATGTATAAAAAACGCCAAACGAACCCGGAATAATTCCAAAATTTAGCACGATACTTCTATTTGGTCTAATCTGCCTGTGTAAAAAAATTAAAGGCGGGAGAAAGGCGATTGTCGTATAATCGTTTACGCACACGGAGGTGACACGTTCCCTTTCGGAACCACGAGCCTTCTTGAGGGAAGCTCTGGTTTGCAAGAAGCTTACAACAAAGCTTGTCCCAATTCGGCCAAAAAAACTATCGCAACATGTTGGTGTCATGTATATGTTTAGGAGCAGTTTCTAAAGGATATTAGTTTGTTCATGCAGGAAAATTTACCCAAAACACACTGTCGGTGTCAAAACCGGCGGATCTCGGGTAGGGGATCCCGAACTGTGCGTCTAAGGCGGATGGTAACAGGAGGCAGGGGACACGATGTTTACCCAGGTTCGAGCCCTCTCGATGGAGGTAATACCCTACTTCCTGCTTGATTGATCTTGATGATATGAGTAGTACAAGAGTTGATCTACCACGAGATCGTAAAGGCTAAACCTTAGAAGCTAGCCTATGGTATGATTGTTATTGGTCCTATGGACTAAACCCTCCAGTTTATATAGACACCGGAGGGGGCTAGGGTTACATAGAGTCGGTTACAATGGGAGGAGATCTACATATCCGTATCGCCAAGCTTGCCTTCCAAGCCAAGGAGGGTCCCATCCGGACACGAGATGAAGTCTTCAATCTTGTATCTTCATAGTCCAACAGTCCGGCCAAAGGATATAGTCCGGCTATCCGGATACCCCCCCCCCCCCAATCCAGGACTCCCTCAGTAGCCCCTGAACCAGGCTTCAATGAAGATGAGTCCGGCACACAGATTGTCTTCGGCATTGCAAGGCGGGTTCCTTCCTCCGAACACTCTGTAGAAGATTTTGAACACAAGGATACTGTCTGGCTCTGCAAAACAAGTCCCACATACCACCGTAGAGAGAATAATATTACTACAAATCTAATCTACTGACGCACTTGATATCATGACATCATATCATGGCCCGGTCATTATTTGAACCGTTTTTCTCAACCAGCCTTGGCGCATATTGCTAGGAGGTTTCCTTGGCACGTCTTGTCGAAGCAGAGATTGTGTCCCCTTATCGTGGGTTTCTCATCAACACGGGCGTGGGTAACCCAGCTGCGCCATCAATCACGGTGCTTGGGGAGTAAGCGAGTTTACCAGGCTAGTGGGGGCGTATAGTTTTGTCCGCCTTTATAAAGGGATAAGGGTTCACCTTTTTTCACCCACACCTTATCCCTCCTCGCTCGTCCATTCTTGCGCACTCGAGCTCCAACACCCAAGTTCGCATCTTTCTCCTCACACCGCTGCAATCATGTCCGGAGCGGGAGGCAAGTGGATGAAATCCTCCATCAAGGAGGAGGACATTAAGAAGCTGCGGGGAGCCGGATACTTGGCCACGGATATCGCGCACCGGCTGCCCAACGAGGGGCAGATCGTCCCTACCCCGGAGCCTTACGAGAGGGTAGTCTTTCTCACCCACTTCGTTTGCGGACTGGGGTTCCCCTTCACCCGTTCGTCCGCGGCCTCGTGTTCGTCTATGGGCTGGACTTCCATGATCTAGCCCCGAACTTTATTCTCAACATCTCGGTGTTTATCGTTGTGTGCGAGGCCTTCCTCCGCGTCCAGCCCCACTTCGGCCTGTGGTTGAAGACCTTTAATCTCAAGCCGAAGGTTGTAGGCGGCCAGCAAGCAGAATGCGGAGGCGCCATGGTGGGCAAAATGCCCAACATCACATGGCTCGAGGGCTCCTATGTGGAGACCATAAAGGGGTGGCAGTCGGGGTGGTTCTACATCACCGAGCCGCGCGACACCAACTGGGTGGCGGCCCCCGAAATTTGATCCGGAATCCCCATGCGGCTTACCTCCTGGAAAGAGAAGGGCTTGTCCTGGGTTTCATCGGTGGAGCTGACCGGACTCCAGAAGTGTCTCCGGAACATGATAAGCAAGAAACTCAAGCTTGTCAACGTGGTCCAGGTCATGCTCTTCCGCCGGATCCTCCCGTGTCAACAACGGGCGTTTAATTTGGGAGTTCGACTCGGTCCAGCACCAGACTCTGCGCGAGCTCTTTGGCACGACGCACAAGGACGTCTGGAGGGTGCTGTTCAAGGGCGCCGAGGTCCCCCCCTTCCCTTACCGAGGACCGCGGACTTAGCGTAAAGCGCCCTGCGAATCCGGTAAGTTCTCTACACCTTATAGGGTATTTACTTTCCCCGGTTTAATCATGTGTGGGATCTGAGCTCCCATGTCTTTGACAGGACTGGGTGGAAACATCGGAGCAGATCGACTGCCCGGCCCCCTGCCCGAAGATCCGGCCAACGCTCTCCTGGCGGAGATGCCGACTCCGGCACCTTATGAGGTGCCGGAGAAGAAGACCACGGGGACCCGAAAGAGTTCCAGCGTCATGTGGTATCGGACTCATCGTCCGATAACTCCGAGACGCACTCCTCTCGTGAAAACGAGGAGGAGGAAGATGAAGGTTCTCCCCCTCCAGCCGGGGGAGACAAGAAAAGGAAGGCCGCCCCAACCGGGAGGCCGAAGCGTCCAAGAAGGGAAGGACTCTCCTTGGGACTGTTCTCTGACTGCCGCGCATAGCGAGCAGTGGTTGCCCGAGGACAAGCCCCTGGCGAAGTCGTAAGTATTCGGATACCAGAGTAATTCATGGTATGCTTTTATTGCACTGCTTCTCCTTACGCCGAATATGATTATGTAGTCTGTCCCGAGCCCGCATCGACGTATCTTTGTTGGACGGTTCTTTGGACTCGTCGGATATGAATAGTGATTCACTTCTGACCGCCTCCTCCCCTCGCCCTACGAACAACGTCGAGGCGTTGTCTCAAAGGGCACCAAGCCGAGGGGAGGTTGTCCTGGAGGCACCTCAAAGGCGACCTTGGGACCTTGGGCGCAAAGGAGCAAGACTCCCACGGGCTCCAAGTTCGGCCCTCACCGAACACCGCACGGAACCACCAATGGTCCGGACTCCGTGACCCCCTGTTAAGAGGGGCAAGCCGCCCGTGCAGGTGACCTCTGTCCACCCAGAGGCCCCGGACAACTTGCTGGAAGTGCTTCGTAGCGCTTCCATCGACGAAGAGCACCGCACTATCATGAGTGCGGTGATCAAAAAGTTTCAGTCCGCCAAGAGCGGACTGATTGAAGCCTGTGCCAGCCTCCTAACAGGTTTTGAGGTGAGTAATCGAAGTATAGGAAAATATTACCACATAGACAGTAGCCCCTGATGCTCTGTTCAGCGTTCACGAAGAAAAGCTGAATAGAGGATCATATAGTAACTGCAGGAGTCTAATCCAAATATTACTGTATGCGTGTCTGAGCTTCACTTGGCATTGCCGCACGCGTCTTGGAGGTCGCCGCAATGAAGTAGGACCTCGAGCGGTCCGAGGAAGAACTCGGCCTTGCCAAGAAGCAGCTCGAGGAGAACAAAGGTAAGCAATACCTTGTCTATATAAAAAAAAGTTTTGGTTGCAAGATAATAGGATCATCATGAATGTGCCAGGGACCATGACCGAAGTGGCGACCCTGAAGCAGGCGATGTCCGAGGCCGAGAACAAAGTGGCCAAGGAGCGCATTGAGCGAGAAAGACACGAAGCCCGAGTAGGCGAGGTGCAGCAAGAGCTCCAGGCGCTCGTGAAGAAGCACGAGTCCTTGGAGCTTGACTTGAAGACGCGAGAGTCCGAGCTTGCCAAGGCCCTCGAAAGCACAAAACCTGCCAAGGCCGAAGCCCAAAAGGCCCTCCAGGAGATTGAGGCGGTGAAGAAGATAGCGGCGGGTAAGGCATTCATTATGCAAAGCAAGCATGTGAAAGAAAATTTCTATTTACTTACCCGAGTTCGGAGCTCTCCAGGGGCGTTCCCAGATCTGCTAGCAGTGTGTCTGATGCCGCGGAGTTATACTGGGCTGAGGAGGGGAGCTCGACGGAGAAGGTGTTCTGGTCTCAGTATACTGGGGCCGAACACCCGATGTCCTTGAGCGACCAATTTGAAGCAATGTGTCGAGCTCCACAAAGGCGGCCGAACAGGCCATGAAGGGCCTTATAGTCCGGATGTGGCTGGCGATGCCCTTCCCAACAGCTACTTCGATCACGGTGAGGCGGCTTGTGGATGCACCTTACGGTGGAAGTCATAAAGCGGTCTGTCTGCATCGAAGGTGCACGGGGCTTTTGCCCGTCTTGAAGGTGCACTCGGCCAAGATGGACGCCGAGAAGCTGGTGAAGGAGGGGCCGCCCTTGAGAACAGGAGCATCACCACCACAGGAAATGTATTATGAGGGTGTCCTGAAGGGTGCCCGTCTTGTGGCGGACGAGTGTTCCAAATATGTAATTTTTGAATGAACTTGCTCATGTGATCCTGTATTATGAAAACTAGTTCATGTGTGCTATGCAACGCTTTTGTATTGAAAATATTACCTTCTGTGCGGCCGTTTATAAAATCTGAGAGTTGGCTAGTCATCAGCTTCTGTCCCCATGCAACTAGTGCTGGGGTGTTTGGGATAAATCTGAGCACTCCTTTTCCCGTTTTTGGGTCCTTCGAGGGAGGTGCTCAGCGCAACGAACCAGGCAATCGGACTATAATGCTTTATCACTCTCACTTAGCCATAGAAGTCTACAATTTTAAATTTTGGCGAAGCCCCTAGTATTCGGAGGGCCGAATTTGGGGCGCTATACACGCCTAAGTCGGACAAAGCCGACTCCTCGCCCGAAGCGTAAAAAGTCTTTAGGGACATGAGACCTCTCGAACAGCGACCAACTCTCGCCTTATCATGACAGTTAGTTTTAGCTTTCTCTACTGAGGTGCTCGTCCGGAAGAACCGGGACACAATCGCAGTAGTTCTCCCAGTGCTACCTTAGCCAATGTAGCGGAACGTAAGGTACCAAAACATGGGAGTCAGGCAAACCCAACTGTTGACCCAAGACATGATTCAGAGCTGATGCATATAATGCTATAAGTTCAGGGTGCCGCACTGTCAAGAGTGTTCGGACTTCTCACGCCGTGTTATGGGGTATGCGGAAGCCCCTGTCATACTGGCCGTACCAGTGTCTGGTGCTAAGCATCATGAATGAACATATATATAAAAAGAATATAGAATGCGATAATAGACTAGTGCTATGCATTGTTTATTCGAAATGCGTCAAAGCATCTTGATACAAGTAGTGCGGTAAGCAAAAAATAGGACTATTTGACATGTCCCATCTAGGGGCAAGCTGCGGACTGGTATCTTAAAGAAGGTATTTCACTCGTTATCAGAGACCACCTGGGGATTCCATTGTAAGACATAGCTTCCTGCCTCCTTGGATGTTGTATCATGTGTCCGGCAATCGTACTGCCGGATAGGGCTTCCAGAGAGTAAAGTCCTGAAAGAAAGAGAATGATTAAGATAGTAAGCCCCTAGTGCGGTTGAGCCGCATTGTGGGACGTGCCTTGATTGTGCCCCCGCCGACGCCTATGGTATTTTCAATGCGTAATTATATGCAGCGTGCTTGCAATTTTGTCGTTCGACTAAGGCTAGGGCGGGGCGAATTGCTAAGCGAGCTACAGGCGTGCCAGGCGATCCTGTTGCAGGTTGCTCCGGACGCGCTTGACGGTGTTCGTGGGCTTTATCGCCGAACTGGTGGATTGCCTTAAGAGGCTGCTTTGTGCCTCCGCTGCGAGGGCTGCAGTGTGCTCCTCCATACGGAACGAGCGCTCTGTGTTTCCATTGACTGTGATGACCCCCCTAGGTCCTGGCATCTTGAGCTTAAGGTATGCATAATGTGGTACTGTGTTGAATCTTGCAAACGCGGTTCGCCCGAGCAGTGTGTGATAGCCGCTGCGGAATTGGGCGATATCAAAGATTAACTCCTCGCTTCGGAAGTTGTCCGGAGATCCAAAGACCACTTCCAGTGTGATTGAGCCCGTACAATGGGCCTCTACACCTGGGATGACGCCTTTAAAGGTCGTTTTTGTGGGTTTGATCCTCGAGGGGTCTATACCCATTTTGCGCATTGTATCCTAATAGAGCAGGTTCAGGCTGCTGCCGCCGTCCATAAGGACTCGAGTGAGGTGAAATCCGTCAATGATGGGGTCTAAGACCAATGCGGCAGATCCGCCATGACGGATACTAGTGGGGTGGTCCCTGCGGTCGAAGGTGATCGGACAAGAGGACCATGGGTTGAACTTTGGGGCAACGGGCTCCGTCGCATATACGTCCCTTAGTGCACGCTTCCGTTCCCTCTTGGGGATGTGGGTTGCGTATATCATGTTCACCGTCCTCACTTGTGGGGGGAACCTCTTCTGTCCTCCCGTGTTCGGCGGCCGTGGCTCCTCCTCGTCATCGTTGTGCGGCCCCTTGTCCTTGTTTTTGGCGTTTAACTTGCCGGCCTGCTTGAACACCCAGCATTCTCTGTTGGTGTGATTGGCTGGCTTATCGGGGGTGTAGTGTATTTGACACGAGCGATCGAGTATGCGGTCCAAACTGGACGGGCCCGAAGTGCTTCTTTTGAATGGCTTTTTCCGCTGACCGGGTTTAGAGCCTCTGAATCCGGCATTGACTGCCGTATCCCCGGTGTTATCGCCGTTGTTGCGGCGCTTGTGTTTGCTGCGACGTGGCCTGCCGTTACTGTCCTTGGTATCTGAAGTACCAAGGTTTCTTGATATGTTATTGCTGCGAGCCAGCCAACTATCCTCTCCCGCGCAAAAGCGGGTCATTAGTGTCGTGAGGGCTGCCATAGACTTTGGCTTTTCCTGGCCGAGGTGCCGGGCGAGCCACTCGTCACGGATGTTGTGCTTAAATGCCGCTAAGGCCTCTACATCCGGACAGTCGAAAATTTTATTTTTCTTGGTTAGGAACCGTGTCCAGAATTGCCTGGCGGATTCCCCTGGCTACTGAATTATGTGGCTCAAGTCATCGGCATCTGGTGGTCGCACATAAGTGCCCTGGAAGTTGTCGAGGAATGCGTCTTCCAGATCCTCCCAACAGCCAGCAGTCTCTGGCGGCAAGCTATTCACCCAATGCCAAGCTGGTCCTTTAAGTTTTAACGGAGGTACTTGATGGCATGTAGATCATCACCGCGGGCCATGTGGATGTGGAGGAGGAAGTCCTCGATCCATACCAAGGATCTGTTGTGCCATCATATGATTCGATATTTACGGGTTTAAAACCCTCTGGGAATTCATGCTCCATTACTTCGTCAGTGAAGCATAGGGGGTGTGTCGTGCCTCTGTGCTCGGCTATATCACGGCGCATCTCATATGAGTCTTGCCTGCTGTATTCGGCCCGGACGGATTTGCTTTTACTGTATCCAGCGTGGTGGTCACCGTCCCGCGTAGGGGCGTGCCTTCGTGATCCGTAGATCGATCTTGCGTGTTTTTCTCTGTCTTCCAATACATCTTGCATGTCTCGCGTGTTTCCCAGTGCCTTGGTATTTTTGTTTGAGTGGCGGCGGGGTGCAGGCTGAGCTTCTGGCTGAAATGCCTCTCTGTCTCGGCCACGAGGTGGCCGATCAGCCGTGTCATATGCTGGTGATGTAGGTTTCAATGCTTCCTCCTCAAGTCGGGGTAGCATCATGTGCTTTGGGTGACCCTTGGAGGGGCGTTCGAGTTCGTATTCCTCGGCCGCAAGGACTTGATCCATCATGTCATTAGCAAATCGATCAGCTCGAAGTTGTTGCTGTTTTTTCTTGAGCTATTTCTTTGTGGCTATAAGCCGGCGCTTAAAGCGCTCCTGCTCAACGGGATCCTCGGGTACGACAAATTCTTCGTCGTCGAGGCTCACTTCGTCTTCGGAGAGAGGCATGTAATTGTCATCCTCCGCTGTCTTGTCGCCATTGCCTTCTTTGGGTGTATCCACCATATATATATATATATATATATATATATATATATATATATATATATATATATATATATATATATATCAAATGATGAGGTGGCGGTCCGATTGCCCCGTGGGCGATGGTTCCTGTTAAATCTCCTTCATCGTTGTCCATACCATCGATGTCTTGGTCAAGTCGAGCATGTCAGTTAAATCATCGACAATGGCTACTAAGTGGGTGGTGGGTGGGGAGTGAATTTCTTCGTCATCCACATCCCATTCTAGCCGGACATAGTTCGGCCAAGGTTCTCCTGACAGGGAGAGAGACCTTAACGAGTTTAGTACATCGCCGAAGGGCGAAGTCTTTGAAAAGATATCCGCGGAGGTGAACTCCATGATCGACGCCCAATCGGATTCGATAGGCATGGGCGCAGGCGGTTCGGAGTCCGTGGCCGGAGACGAGTCCAGCGGTTCGGCGTCATGATTCTCGTGAGGGGTAAGGTCAGTATTCGGCTCTATCGCCACTGAGGGTCCAGCCTCCAAGGCGGGGTCTATCCACCCGTCTTCGGATGGTGCAGTCCGTTCCGGATTGAAGGCCGGAGTGGTTGCTGGCGTGATTTCCTGAACACTGTCCGACGGCAGAGCTACATCGTGCTCATCGTGATCGTGCGGCACACCTAGCATGGGCTCAAATCCGTCGAAGATTAAGTCTCCGCGTACATCGGCAGTGTAATTCAAGTTTCCAAACCTGACCTGGTGGCCAGGGGCGTAGCTCTCGATCTGCTCCAGATGGCCAAGCGAGTAGGCCCGCAGTGCGAAGCCGCCGAATATGAAGATCTGTCCGGGGAGGAAAACCTCACCCTGGACTGCATCGTTATCGATGATCGGAAGAGCCATCCAGCTTTACGGCGACGACACAGTGGAACTCTCAATGAAAGCACCAATGTCGGTGTCAAAACCGGCGGATCTCTGGTAGAGGGTCCCGAATCATGCGCCTAAAGGCGGATGGTAACAGGAGGCGGTGAGGGAGTCCTGGATTAGGGGTGTCCGGATGGCGGACTATGACCTTTGGCGGACTCCTTGGCTATGAAGATACAAGATTGAAGACTTCGTCCCGTGTCCGGATGGGACTTTCCTTGGCGTGGAAGGCAAGCTTGGCGATACGGATATGTAGATCTCCTTCCATTGTAAACGACTCTGTGTAACCCTAACCCTCTCCGTGTCTATATAAACCGGAGGGTTTTAGTTCGTAGGACGAACAACAATCATACCATAGGATAGCTTCTAGGGTTTAGCCTCTCTGATCTCGTGGTAGATCTACTCTTGTACTACCCATATCATCAATATTAATCAAGCAGGAGTAGGGTTTTACCTCCATCGAGAGGGCCCGAACCTGGGTAAAAACATCGTGTCCCTTGTCTCCTGTTACCATCCACTTAGACGCACAGTTCGGGACCCCCTACCCGAGATCCACCGGTTTTGACACCGACATTGGTGCTTTCATTGAGAGTTCCTCTGTGTCGTCACCCTTAGGCCCGATGGCTCCTTCGATCATCAACAACGACGCGGTCCGGTGAGACCTTTCTCCCGGACAGATCTTACGTATTCGGCGGCTTTGCTGCGGGCCAATTAAGCAGCCATCTGGAGCAGATTGAAAGCTACGCCCCAGCCATCGTGTCGATTTGGAAGTTTGAACTTCACGGCCGACGTCCGCGGAGACTTGATCTTCGACTGGTTCGAGCCACAGCCAAGCGCGCCGCACTGTTACGATGGGCATGATCTAGCTCTGCCACCGAACAGTGTCCTCGAGGCCGCACCAGTGTCCGCTCCACCCTTAGCTCGGAGCCGACTGCGCCTATCGAGGGCGGGTGGCTGGACACCGCCTCGGGGGCTGCAATCTCTACGACGATCGAGCCGAACACCATACCTGTCCTTCGCGAAGCTCGTGACTCCAAGGTTCCGAACTCCTCTCCGGACTCTGAACCTTCCGTGCCCCGGCCAATCGAATCCGATTGGGCGCCGATCATGGGGTTCACCGTTGCGGACATCTTTCAGCACTCGCCCTTTGGTGACATTCTGAATTCACTAAAGTCTATCTCTTTATCAGAGAGCCACGGCGGACTATGGTCGGCAAGGTTGGGATGCGGATGACGAAGAAATTCAAAGCCCACCCACCACCCACTTCGTAGCCACTGTCGATGATTTAACCGACATGCTCGACTTCGACTCAGAAGACATCGACGGTTTGGATAACGATGCAGGAGACGAACAAGACCCAGCGCCTACAGGGCACTGGAAGGCCACGTCGTCATATGACATATACATGGTGGACACCCCAAAAGAAGGGAACGACGACGGAACAACGGAGGATGACCCCTCCAGGAAACAGCCTAAGCGCCGACGTCAGCAGCGCCGCTCTAAATCCCGCCACAGCAAAGACGGCGATTCCGGCACCGGAGACAATAATACCCAGGACAGTGCCGAAGACAACCCCCTCTGGCAGGATTCTGCACAGGAGGATGGAGAAGCCAGCCCTCATGAGAGAGCGGCAGACAGAGAGGTAGAGGATGATAATTACATGCCTCCCTCCGAAGACGAGGCAAGCCTCGACGATGATGAATTTGTCGTGCCTGAGGATCCCGTCGAACAAGAGCGTTTCAAAGCAGGCTCATGGCCACGGCGAGCAGCCTCAAGAAAAAACAGCAACAGCTTAGAGCTAACCAAGACTTGCTAGCCGACAGATGGACTGATGTCCTTGCGGCCGAAGAGTACGAACTCGAACGCCCCTCCAAGAGCTACCCAAAATGCAGGCTGCTACCTCGATTAGAGGAGGAAGCACCTAGACCTACATCACCAGCGCATGATACGGCCGACCGGCCACCTCGTGGCCACGACAGAGAGGCCTCTCGGCCCTCCACTCAAGCCGCACCCCGGCGCCCGCTCAAAAGAATCTGAAGGCACAGGAATGCGCCGGACTGCGAGATATATTGGAGGACAGGGCAAGGCAAACAAGATCGATCTATAGATCGCGTGGCGCCACGACACATGACGATAACCGTCATGCCGGATATGGTAAATCGCCGGGCCGTCACAGCAGACAAAGCTCATTTGAGCTACGTCGTGATATAGCCCAATATCTGAGGCGCCAAGCACACCCACTATGCTTCACGGATGAAGTAATGGATCATCAAATCCCGAGGGTTTCAAACCCGTAAACATCGAATCATACGATGGCACAACAGACCACTGCGGTATGGATCGAGGACTATCTCCTTCATATCCACATGGCCCTTGGTGATGATCTACACGCCATCAAATACCTCCCACTCAAGCTTAAAGGACCAGCTCGGCATTGGCTTAACAGCTTGCCAGCAGAATCAATTGGTTGTTGGAAGGACCTGGAAGCCGCATTCCTCGACAACTTCCAGGGCACCTATGTGCGACCACCAGACGCCGATGACCTAAGCCACATAATCCAAAGCGGAGGAATCGGCCAGGCAATTCTGGACATGGTTCCTAACAAAGAAAAATCAAATAGTCGACTGTCCGGACACAGAGGCCCTTGCAGCCTTCAAGCATAACATCCGTGACGAGTGGCTTGCCCGGCACCTAGGACAGGAAAAGCCGAAATTCATGGCAGCCCTCACGACACTCATGACCCGCTTTTGCGCGGGAGAAGACAGCTGGCTAGCTCGTAGTAACAACATGACCAAGATGCCTGGTAATTCGGATACCAAGGATAGCATGGGTAGGTCGCGTCGCAACAAGCAAAAGCGCCGCATTAACGGCGACAATGCTGAGGATACGGCAGTCAATGCCGGATTCAGAGGCTCTAAACCGGTCGTGGAAAAAGCCTTTCAAAAGAAATACTCCGGGCCCGTCAATTTGGACCGAATACTGATCGCTCATGCGGATCTGGGGCACCCCGAAAAACCAGCCAACCACACCAACGAGGGATTGCTGGGTGTTCAAGCGGCAGGCAAGTTAAACGCCGAAAACAATGACAAGGGCTGCATAGCAATGACGAGGAGGAGCCCGACCGCCGAACAATAGGGGACAAAGGGTTCCCCCACAAGTGCGGACGGTGAACATGATATACGCAACCCACATACCCAAAAGGGAGCGAAGCGTGCACTAAAGGGACGATATGCGTTGGAGCGGTCGCCCCAAAGTTCAACCCATGGTCCTCCCTGCCCGATCACTTTTGATCAAGGGACCACCCACTAGCATCCGCCATGGCGGATTCGCGCATTGGTTTTAGACCCAATCATTGATGGATTTCACCTCACTAGAGTCCTTATGGACGGCGGCAAAGCAGCTGAACCTCGCTTTATCGTGATACGGTCGAAAAATGGGCATAGATCCCTCAAGGATTAAACCCACAAACACGACCTTTAAAGGCGTCATACCAGGTGTAGAGGCCAATCATGCAGGCTCGATTACACTTGAGGTGGTCTTGGATCCCGGATAATTTTCAAGCGAGGAGTTAATCTTCGACATAGTCCCGTTCATGATGGCTATCACGCGCCTTTGCTTTCGGACGAACCGCATTTGCAAAGTTCAATGCGGTGCCGCATTACGCATACCTCAAGCTCAAGATGCCAGGCCCTTGAGGAGTCATTACGGTCAATGGAAACACCGAACGCTCTCTCCGGACGGAGGAGCATCTGGCGCCTTTTGGCGGAAGTACAAAGCAGCCTGTCAAGGCAATTCTCCAGTCCGGCCATTAAACGTCCGGGCACCGTCAAGCGCGCCCGAAGTAACCTACAACAAGACCGCTGGCACGTTCCGAGCATGCGTAGCAATGCGGCCCTAACCCCAGCCCTCGCGAAATTGCGAAACCAGTACTGCGCGTACATAACTACGCTCTGGAAATACCATGGGCATAGGGGGAGGGGCACGACCACGGCACGCCCAAAATACGGCTCAACCGCACAAGGGGCTCCCGATTTTGTCATTCTTTTTTTTCTTACTTTCAGGACTCCACTTTCCGAAAGGCCTGTCCGTAAAGATAATCGCCCGAACAAACGATGCAACAGCCGAGGAGCCGTAGTTACGTCGAGTGTCCAGGTGGTCTCTATAACGAGCAGTATACTTGTTTCACGTATAATCCCGTAGCTCGCCCCTGGAGGGGGGACATGTTAAATAGTCCCATCTCTTGCTTATCGCACTATTTGTATCGTCCTGCTTTTACCGCAGACTTTTCGAATAAACAATGCATAGCTTTTGTCTATTATTGCATTACCTTTTTATATATATACAAATATGTTCAGTTATGACATTATGCAACCGTACATTTTGGTACGGCCAATACACCGAGGGCTTACGCACCCTGCAATATGGTGTGAGAAGTCCGAACACTCTCATGAGTGCGGCACCCGAACTTATAGCATTATATGCATCGGCTCCGAATCATGTCTTGGGTCAATAGTTGGGTTTGCCCGGCTCCCATGTTTTGGTACCTTACGTTCCGTTATATCGGCTAAGGTAGCACTGGGAGAACCACTGCAATTGTGCCCCGGTTGAGCCGGGCTGAGCACCTCAGTGGAGAAAGCTAAAACTGACCGTCATGATAGGGCGAGAGCTGGTCGCTGTTCGAGAGGTTTTCGAGTCCCTAAAGACTTATGCCGCTTAGAGCGAGGAGTCGGCTTTGTCCGGCCTAGGCGTGGATAGCGCCCTGAACTCGGTCTTTTCGAATACTAGGGGCTTCATGAAATTTAAAATTATAGAATTCTATGGCTAAGTGAGAGTGTTCAAGCATTATAGTCCGATTGCCTTGTTCGTTGTGTTGAACGCCTCCCTCGAAGGACCCAATAATGGGAAAAACAGCGCTCAAGTTTATCCCGAACACCCCAGCACTCGCGGCATGGGGGCAGAAGCCGACAACTCGCCATCTCTCAACTTTGATAAACGGCCGCATAGAAGGTAATATTTTAAACTCAAAAGCGTTGCTTAGCGCATATGAAACAACTTTTCAGCGTACAGGATTACAAATGCGAGTTTACTCAAAAATTACATCTTTGGAGCACTCATCCGCTATACGGCGGGCACCCTTCAGGGCGCCCTCATAATACATCTCGAGCTTGCGATGCTCCTTGCCCGGCGGTGGTCCGTCCGTCACAAGCTTCTCAGTGTCCATCTTGCCCTAGTGCACTTTAGCACGGGCAAGGGCCCTATGGGCACCTTCGATGCATACGGAGCGCTTGATGACTTCAAGCCTTGGACAGGCATCCACCAGCCGCCTTACCAGCCCGAAGTAGCTTCGAGCATGGCTTCCCCGAGCCACACCGGATCATGCGAGACCCTTCATGGCCTGTTCGGCCACCTTATGGAGCTCGACCAGCTGCTTCAATTTGGTCGCTCAAAAAACACTGGGGGTCCGGCCTCGATCTTGAGACCGAACACCTTCTTCGTCGAGCTTCCCTCCTCGGCTCGGTAGAATGCGGCCGTCGGACACACTCCGGGGAAGATCTGCGAATGCTCCTGGAGAGCTCCGGACTCGGGTAAGTAACAAGTAATTCACTTTCGCGTGCTTGCTTTGCATAAAGAATGCCTTACCCGCCGCTATCTTCTTCATTGCCTCAATCTCCTGGAGGGCTTTTTGGGCTTCAGCCTTGGCAGAGTTGGCGCTCTCAAGCGCCGAGGCGAGCTCGGACTCTCGAGTCTTCGAGTCACGCTCCAAACTCTCGTGTTTTTCCACGAGAGCCTGGAGCTCTTGCTGCACCACCGCCACCCACGCCTCCCGCTTCTCTCGCTCGGTGCGCTCCACGGCCGCATTGTTTTCGACCTTGGACAGCGCTTCCTTCAGGGTCACCACCTCGTTCGTGGCCCCTGCATACCCACGTTGATCCTGTCATTTTCTTTGCAACCACATCTTTTTTTATATATATACTTACATAAGGTATTACTTACCTTCCTTGTCCTCGAGCTGCTTCTTGGCAAGGCCGAGCTCGTCCTCGGACCGCTCGAGGCTCTGCTTCAATACATTGACCTCCCACGATCCCGGTCTGGCAAAGGTCAGACACAGCCTGCATTCCCATATTGACACACTTATGTTAGACTCCTGCGTATATCTTTTTGATCCTCGGTTTGTCTTTTCTTTCCGAACACCAAACCGAGCATCGAGAACTCTTGTCTATGCGGTAATATCTTTACATATCTTAAACACGTACCTCAAAGCCTGTTAGGAGGCTGGCACAGGCTTCGGTCAGCCCGCTCTTGGCGGACTGAACCTTCTGGATCACCGCACTCATAATAGTGTGGTGCTCCTCGTCGATGGAGGCGCCGTAGAGCACCTCCAGCAGATTATCCGGTGCCTCCGGTTGGACGGAGGTCACCGGCGTCGTAGGCTTGCCCTTCTTAGTAGGGGGGCGCCTGCCGGATGCCGGAAACGTTGAAGGTTCCGGTGCGGTGTCCGGCCTATGGCTGGACTTAGAGCCCTTAGGGGTTTTATCCCCTTTTACTTTGAGTCCGGAGGTCGCCTTGCGGCGCCTCGAGACCACCTCCTCTGGCTTGGCCTTTTGGGACGCCACCTCGGCATCATCCGCGGCGCGAGGAGAGGAGGCGGTCGGAAGTGAAGTGTTGTTCACATCCGACGAACCCAGGGAACCGCTCGACTAAGCGTCGAGCCCGGCCTTGGGCGGACTGCATGATTATACCCGACGTCAGAAGGTACTGTGCAACAAAGGAACGCCATGAGTTATTACGGTATCCGGAGACTTACGATTTTGCCAGGCTTGGCCTGGTGGCCACTCTTCTTCGCCGTCGTCGGCGTTGGTGGAAATAGTCTGGAGGGAGGGTCCTTCCCTTCTTGGACCCTCTGGCCTCCCCAGTTGGGGCGGCCTTCCTTTTCTTCTCTCCCCCCGCTGGGGGAGAGACCTCTCTTTCCTCCTCCTCGTCTTCACGGGAGGAGTCCGCCTCGGAGTCATCGGACGATGAGTCCGACACCACCTGGCGCCGGGAACTCTTTCGAGTTCCCGTGGCCTGCTTCTTGACCTTCTTCTCCGGCACCACATAAGGTGCCGGGGCCAGCAGCCCCGTCAAGTGGGCGTCTGCTGGATCTTCGGGCAAAGGAGCCGACAATCGATCTGTCCGGTCTTCTTGTGCCATTCTGTCAAAGGAACGGGAGCTTAGACCCGCATAGAGTTAAACTATGAAAAACAAGTATCCCGTAAAGGGTAAAATAAGCTTACTACTGGCTTGTCATTTCGCGCGGAATCCGCGATCCTCGGTGATGGGAGGGAACCTCGGCGCCTTGAATAGCACCTTCCGGGCATCTTCGCAATGCGTTGTGTCAAAGAGCACAGTCGAGTTTGGTCTTTGGGCGGGTCGAACTCCCATAAGTTAAAGGCCCGTCGTTGACACGGGAGGATCCGGCGGATGAGCATGACCTGGACTAGGTTAACGAGTTTAACCTCTTTGTTCACCAGGCCTTGGATGCAGGATTGGAGTCCGGTCCGCTCTTCTGAATTACCCCACGACAGGCCCGTCTCCTTCCAGGAGGTGAGCCTTGTAGGGAAGCTAGATCAGAATTCAGGGGCCGCTGCCCATTTAGAGTCACGCGGCTCGATGATGTAGAACCACCCCGATTGCCACCCCTTTATGGTCTCCACGAAGGAGCCCTCGAGCCATATAACGTTGGGCATCTTGCCCACCATGGCGCCTCCGCACTCCGCTTGTCGGCCGCCCACAACCTTCGGCTTGACATTGAAGGTCTTCATCCATAAGCCGAAGTGGGGCTTGATGCGGAGGAAAGCCTCGCACACGACGATAAACGCCGAGACGTTGAGGACGAAGTTCGGGGCCAGATCGTGGAAATCCAGGCCATAGTAGAACATGAGCCCCCGGACAAATGGGTGAAGTGGAAAACCTAGTCCAGCGGAGGAAGTGGGTGAGGAACACCACCCTCTCATGGGGCACAGGGGTGGGGAGGAGCTGCCCTTGTCCGGGAGCCGGTGCGCGATGTCGTCAGACAAGTATCCGGCCTCCCTCAACTTCTTGATGTGTCCCTCCATGATGGAGGAAACCATCCACTTGCCTCCCGCTCCGGACATGGCTGGAGAAGGTTGAGGTGGGATGTGCGGACTTGGGCGCTGGAGCTCGAGTCTTGAAAATGGATAAGCAAAGGAGGAAGAAGGTGTAGATGGAAAAGGTGGATCCTTATCCCCTTATATGGGCGGACGAAACTATGCGTCCCCACCCGCCTGGTAAAACTCGCTTATCTCCCAAGCGTCGTAAATTAATGGCACAGTTGGGTTACCCACGTCCGTATTGATGAGAATCCCGGAATAAGGGGACACGATCTCTGCTTTAACAAGACATGCCAAGGAAACTGCCTCGCTAAGTGCGCTGAGGTGGGACAGTAAAAATGATTTGAATAAACGATGCAAATCATACCACATGGGCAAGATGACTGAAAAGCCTCGTTTTCAGTAAGATGGAACAAAATAGCAACTTGTTGGAAATAACACATTTTGATGTGTGCAGTCCAATGAGTGCTGAGGCATGCAAATGAATATCGTTATGTTCTTACTTCACAGATGATTCGAGTAGATGTTGAGTATATTTACTTGATGAAACACAAGTCTGAATTATTAAATGGTTCAAGTAATTTCAGAGTGAAGTTGAAGATCATTGTGACAAGAGGATAAAATGTCTATGATATGATCATAGAGATGAGTATCTGAGTTACGA
Source organism: Aegilops bicornis (assembly GCA_021605145.1). NCBI lineage: Eukaryota > Viridiplantae > Streptophyta > Magnoliopsida > Poales > Poaceae > Aegilops > Aegilops bicornis. The sequence continues at coordinate 270,989,273 of CM038671.1, read as the reverse complement.
GCTTTGGCACACAATTAAGACATTGTGGAAATTGTTTCACAATTAATACCGCCTGGAACACCATAGTGTGATGGTGTGTCCGAACATCATAGTTGCATCCTATTGGATATGATGCGTACCATGATGTCTCTTATCAAATTACCACTATCGTTCATGGGTTAGGCATTTAGACAACCGCACTCACTTTAATAGGGCACCATGTAATTCCGTTGAGATGACACCGTGAGAACTATGGTTTAGAGAAACCTAAGCTGTTGTTTCTTGAAAGTTTGGGGTTGCGACGCTTATGTGAAAAAGTTTCATCGTGATAAGCTCGAACCCAAAACGGATAAATGCATCTTCATAGGATACCCAAAATGGTTGGGTATACCTCCTAATTCAGATCCGGAAGCAAAAGTGATTGTTTCTAGAAACGGGTCCTTTCTCGAGGAAAAGTTTCTCTCGAAAGAAATGAGTGGGAGGATGGTGGAGACTTGATGAGGTTATTGAACCGTCACTTCAACAAGTGTGTAGCAGGACACATGAAGTTGTTCATGTGGCGCCTACACCAATTGAAGTAGAAGCTTATGATAGTGATCATGAAGTTTTGGATCAATTCACTACCGTACCTCGTAAGGGGACAAGGATGCGTACTACTTCAAAGTGGTACATTAATCCTGTCTTGAAGGTCATGTTGCTAGACAACAATGAACCTATGAGCTGTGGGGAAGCGATGGTGGGCTCATATTCCGACAAATGGTTAGAAGCCATGAAATCTGAGATAGGATCCATGTATCGTAACAAAGCATGGACTTTGGTGGACTTGCCCGATGATCGGCAAGCCATTGAGATAAATGGATCTTTAAGAAGAAGACGGACGTGGGACGGTAATGTCACCGTCTATGAAGCTCGACTTGTGGCGAAGAGTTTTTCACAAGTTAAAGGAGTTGATTGCGATGAGATTTTCTCATCCGTAGCGATGCTTAAGTCCGTCGAATCATGTTAGCATTAGCTGCATTTATGAAATCTGGCGGATGGATGTCAAAACGAGTTTCCTTACCGGTCTTCGTAAGGAAAGGTTGGATGTGATACAATCGAGAAAGTTTTGTCGATCCTAAGGATGCTAAAGGTATGTTGGCTCCAGCGATCCTTCTAAGGACCGGAGTAAGCATCTCGGAGTTGGAATGTGCGCTTTGATGAGATGATCAAAGATTTTGGGTTTATACAAAGTTTATGAGAAACTTGTATTTCCAAAGAAGTGAATGGGAGCACTATAGAATTTCGATGAGTATATGTTGTTGACATATTGTTGATCAAAATGATGTAGAATTTCGAAAGCATATAGGGTTGTTTGAAAAGTGTTTTTCAATGGAAAACCTAGATTAGGCTACTTGAACAATAAGCATCAAGATCTATAAGATAGATCAAAATGTTTAATAATACTTTCAAATGAGCACATACCTTGACATAATCTTGAAGGTGTTCAAGATGGATCAGTCAAAGAAGGAGTTCTTGCCTGAGTTGTAAGGTATGAAGTTAAGAGTTAAAACTCGACCACAGCAGAAAAGAGAGAAAGGACGAAGGTCGTCCCCTATGCCTTAGACGTAGTCTCTATAGTATGCTATGTCTTTGTGTACACTTTTGATGTGTGCCTTGCTACATATCTGGTAAGAGGGTACAAAGGTGATCAAGGAGTGGATCACCAGATAGCGGTCAAAATTATCCTTAGAGGAATAAGGATATGTTTCTCGGTTATGGAGGTGATAAAGAGTTCGACGTAAAGAGTTGCGTCGATGCAAGCTTAACACCTATCCGGATAGCTCGAGTAGAGATACAGGATACGTATAATGGAGCAACAATTTGGAATAGCTCCAAGTGGAACGTGGTAGCAGCATCTACGATATGACATAAAGTTTTGCGAAATACATAGGATCTGAATATTGCGCACCCGTTGACTACAACCTCTCTCACAAGCATAAACATGATCAAACCCAGAACTCATTGAGTGTTAATCACATAGTGATGTGAACTGGATTATTGATTCTAGTAAACTCTTTGGATGTTGGTCACATGGCGATGTGACCTGTGAGTGTTAATCACATGGCGATGTGAACTAGATTATTGACTCTAGTGCAAGTGGGAGACTGTTGGAAATATGCCCTAGAGGCAACAATAAATTAGTTATTATTATATTTCCTTGTTCATGATAATCGTTTATTATCCATGCTATAATTGTATTGATAGGAAACTCAGATACATGTGTGGGTACATAGACAACACCATGTCCCTAGTAAGCCTCTAGTTGACTAGCTCGTTGATCAATAGATGGTTACAGCTTCACGACCATGGACATTGGATGTCGTTGATAACGGGATCACATCATTAGCGTAATGATGTGATGGACAAGACCCAATCCTAAGCCTAGCACCAAGATCGTGTAGTTCGTGTGCTAAAGCTTTTCTAATGTCAAGTATCTTTTCCGTAGACCATGAGATTGTGCACCTCCCGGATACCGTCCGAATGCTTTGGGTGTACCAAACGGCACAACGTGAATCGGGTGGCTATAAAGGTGCATTACGGTATCTCGAAAGTGTCTGCATTGGGTTGGCATGAATCGAGATCGATTTGTCACTCCGTGTGACGGAGAGGTATCTCTGGGCCCACTCGGTAGGACATCATCATAATGTGCACAATGTGACCAAGGGGTTGATCACGGGATGATGTGTTACGGAACGAGTAAAGAGACTTGCCGGTAACGAGATTGAACAAGGTATCGGCATACCGACGATCGAATCTCGGGCAAGTACAATACCGCTAGACAAAGGGAATTGTATACGGGATTGATTGAGTCCTTGACATCGTGGTTCATCCGATGAGATCATCGTGGAACATGTAGAGCCAACATGGGTATCCGAGATCCCGGCTGTTGGTTATTGACCGAGAACGCCTCAGTCATGTCTCCATGGTTCCCGAACCCGTAGGGTCTACACACTTAAGGTTCGATGACGCTAGGGTTATAAAGGAAGTTTGTATGTGGTTACCGAATGATTGTTCGGAGTCCCGGATGAGATCCCGGACGTCACGAGGAGTTCCGGAATGGTCCGAAGGTAAAGATTTATATATGGAAGTCCTATTTTGGCCACCGGAAAATGTTCGGGATTTTTCGGTATTGTACCGGGAAGGTTCTAGAAGGTTCCGAGTGGGGCCCACCTGCATGGGGGACCCACATGAACGTGGTAGTGGGGGCAAGGCCCCACACCCCTGGTCAAGCGCACCAAGATCCCCCTTAGAAGGAATAAGATCATATCCCAAAGGGATAAGATCAAGATCCCTAAAAAGGGGGGATAACAATCGGTGGGAAAGGAAATGATGGGATTTCTTTCCTCCCACCTTTGCCAACGCCCCAATGGACTTGGAGGGCAAGAAACCAGCCCCTTCCACCCCTATATATAGTGGGGAGGCGCATGGGAGCTTCACACAAAGTTCTTCTCCTGTTGGCGCAGCCCTACCTCTCTTTCTCCTCCTCTCCCGCGGTGCTTGGCGAAGCCCTGCAGGATTGCCACGCTCCTCCACCACCACCACGCCGTTGTCTTTGCTGCTGGATGGAGTCTTCCCCAACCTCTCCCTCTCTCCTTGCTGGATCAAGGCATGGGAAGCGTCACCGGGCTGTCGTGTGTTGAACGCGGAGGTGTCGTCTGCTCAAGACTAGGATCTCCGGTGATTTGGATCACGACGAGTACGACTCCTTCAACCCCCGTTCTCTTGAACGCTTCGCTTAGCGATCTACAAGGGTATGTAGATGCACTCTCCTTCCCCTCGTTGCTGGTTTCTCCTTAGATAGATCTTGGTGACACGTAGGAAAATTTTGAATTTCTGCTACGTTCCCCAACACGAGCAACTAAGGCTTGAGATGAATATTCTACATGACAAAATTGTGGAATTAGAGCTAGCGAATAATAAGCAAGGATCCATCGTTAACCCAACACATTACACTGCAAAGGTGCCAAAGGGATATACTTTCTTTGAAAAATTCAGTAGGGATAAAATATATGTAGATTTCAAAGAAATCTTTTATATGTTCAGATTCTATAGTCTTGAAACTTGCCTGATGAGGCTATGGGTGTTTTTTCAAGCCATCGAGGTAAGAAGCAAGAATATTTTCGATATCGCCATAACCGATCCTTATCTCATGAATGAAGAAAACCTCAAAAAATGAGGAAGGGAGGTGGTGGATGAAGAGTTACCTTCTGAATTTCATGCAACAAAACAAGCTTAAAAACTTCCTCCTCGTGCCGTACCGACCCATGTACATCCTTCTCTGGATTTACGCTTTCGCTTTTGTACCTTTATTTCTTCATATATGTTTTCACGTCTCAAAATTTGTAACTTTGTCATGATCGCGGTATGTTTATTCTGTTTTGCGCAACAACCATTGGGTTCTCCTAGTGCTAAGACCGCAAAGGTGCAACTGTTACTTGCTGGATTCCACGAAGAGCCCGGGAAAAGACTGGTCCCTCCTGAAGGACCTTCTCGATGATTGTCTTTTTGATTGAAATACTACAGGAGGCCACACGATTGGAAAAAACTCCAAAGGAAGTGGAAAGAAAATGATTGCCTTCAGATGGAACACTCTATCTTGTATGCAACAACCGCCGACTAGCTTGACCTGTGACTTCTACGCCCGCATTCAGATGAAAAAATTCATATGGTCCATGAAAATGTTAAATCAGCATGATAAAATCCTCAAATGGGGTCAAGTACAAAACAATTCGGCCGAAGATGGCTTACTGCTCCAAGAACTACAAGTTAAGTTTGCGACTATCATAAACAAGGAGGTCCGCTCGTCGTTCGGCCTATTCTATAATAAAAATTTCAAAGAAGACGAGTCCAACCAACAAAAGAGCCAAACCTAGCTTATTGCAGCAGGCAAATATGAAACCGTGACTAAACATTTTTGACGTCATGCACTATATTTAATGACCATGCATGTATTTTGTGTAACTCATTTATTCTTAATGTACTTCTCATTCTTTATTTCAGTTATTATCACTAGTTTTATTTCTAATTTGCTTGCATTTAATTGATATCTGTCCCCTATTTGCATCCTAACGCTGCTGTGGCAGCATAATATATGTTGTCATGGTAGCGTTTTTCATTCTAGCCTGGTGCAACAATCAATGGCGGGCGCTGCATGAAGGCTGTCACTGCTTAAACTGTAAGCACTGGCGGGCGCGTCTCCCTGCCCTCCACTGCAGTAACCTCAGTACTAGCGGGCAGTCCTGCGCGCCAGCCACTGATATCGTTATAGCAGTGACGGGAGGTAAGTGACATGCGCGACTGGGATCCTAGCCCGCCATTGCTGGATTTTTCCCGCCCGCCACTACTAGGCATTAGTGGCCGTGTAACGAGTTCATTAGAAAGAAAAGTACATACAATATGATATTAATCTTACAAATCAGCATCGGCATATTCTTTTTCTGGTATAGGAAACACACGCATAGATTCTTCAAAGGGATTCTAATTAAAAATTCGAACAAAAGAGTCGATGAAACGTGTGTTTTTTTAAGTTAATGAAACGAGCTTTATTAGAAGTCATCCTACGGTCTCCTCTCTACTATACTTCCGAACAAATTCACGGACAGTTCCTCACAAAACCATCGAAACTGATTCGAGCCGACGTCGTAGGCGTGTGGATATGTGGAAGTGTTGTTCCTGGCCCGCGTCCCCACCCGTCGGTGACCACAGGAACAAGGACCGTCGTTTCAACTTTTCTTCCTGAGCAGCGTATGCGTGCCTGCCACGCTGTTGCTTTCCCTCTCTTCACTCCATTCGATTCGATGCCCACCCTATTCAATTTCCCCAGAATTCCCCACCGATTTGCCCCCAAAGTCGACTCCACCCAACCGCCTCCCCCTCGAACCCGATTCCCCCCACCCATGGCGTCCCCTTCCATCTCCGCCGCTGCGGTGGCCAGCCCCGTCACCCCGGTGGCCCTAGACCCCAGCCCCGTCGCATCCCGCCCCCCCGCCGCCACCGCCCCGGTGCGCAAGCGGCCGGTCCTCCTCCTCGACCAGCGCCCGCACCCCTCCACCCCGACGTCGCGCACCGCTGCCGCTGCCGCCGCCGCCGCAGCGCCCCTGTCCCAGGCGCGGCGGAAGAGGGGGTTGTCGTCCTCCGGTCGGCCGAGGTGGCAGACCGCGCTAAGCGTCGCCGCCAAGAACGCAGCCCTCCTAGCCGTGCTCCTTTACCTGGGGACCAGGCCTGGCGCTGGGCGCACCCAGCCCCTCTCGCGCAGCCCGACGACGCTGCGCTCGCGGGTTACACTGCTCGTATCAACGACGTCGAGGCCTCCCTCGCCCGCGCCTTCGGGGCGCTGAAGGTGCAGCTCGAGGCCGTGGACCGCAAGATCGACGGCGAGGTTGGGGCCGCTCGGGGCGAGCTCGCGGCGCTTCTGGAGGAGAAGAGGCTTGCCATCGAGGGACAGCTCAACCTGCTGGACGCCAGGACCGACGAGCTGAACGACGCGCTGGGCGGGCTCAGGCGGATGGAGCTCCTCAGGAAGGACCAGTTTGAAGCATTCCTGGATGAGTTCAAGGAGAGCCTAGGCTCCAACTCTGGCGCTGAGGTCGATCTGGATCAGGTCCGCGCGTTGGCCAGGGAGATCGTCATGAGGGAAATAGAGAAGCATGCCGCCGATGGGGTTGGCAGGGTGGACTATGCCGTGGGGTCTGCCGGGGGAAGAGTTGTCCGCTACTCGGAGGCATATGATGCTGGGAAACGTGGTGGTCTTCTTTCTGCATTACCATTTGGTGGTGGAGACAATGGTGACCAGTCACAGAAGATACTTCAGCCAAGCTTTGGGGAGCCCGGGCAGTGTTTTCCCTTGAAGGGGAGTAGTGGGTTTGTGGAGATCCAACTGAGGAAGGGGATAATCCCTGAGGCAATCACACTGGAGCATGTGTCCAAGGTAATATTTCCTGACACCCATTTACTATAGTATTCTCTGTTCACTTTGCATTCAGTTATTCGGTGCCCTAATATATTTCAAGCTCATTCATGAAATAGATAGTTTGACCAAAATGTAGGGAGTATGGTTAGTCGGCTGCTTGTGAATGCAAATTGTTCATGTTTGTCGTGTGGCACAGATCCTTAAGGGGCTTAAAGTATAATTTTCTGTGGCCGCTGAGTGATTTTGCTTAAGGGTTTTGATGCATATTCCCTTGTAGCATTTGGGTACTATCATGGTATGTTGGGAGGTCAATTCTAGATCATTTTATACGAATTACTAACTACATCTGTTTGGTTGTTAGTATTCTTAAGCCTTTATGTCTAGTCACAAGTACTATCAGTACACTCTATTTTCTCTGAATAATCGTTCTTAAAAACTCTGTGAATGCTATTTTTTTGACACAGAACATTCTGATGCAGCACTTTCTGATTTGTTTCTCAAACATTAAGCTTTTGTTTAATACCACATCCTATATATACCTAAATAGTTGATCCCCATTACATATATTTATCTCAACATGCACACATGCCATCTCGTCAAAGGCCCACTCCACATGCATGGGAATAAGTTTTCATTATTATTTGATCCCCATACTTGTATTTATCTCAACATGACGCATCCCACCTCACCACACATGCCACCTCAACATTTACGGGAAAAAGTTTTCCATTATATTATGCTACTTGTATTCAATAAATATTTTTGGACTATACAATAAGCAAATATAATATATAATATGTACCACCAAACCACATTGGAATACATTGCAACCGATTCCTGCAGCAATGCGCGGGCTATCATCTAGTTTTATTCAATAAGTATACTAATATATTTCCAGCAAACTCATCACAATTCTGAGCCAGTGAACTATACTAAACCATTTCAGAATTTGGCATATGATTGATCTTAGTTGAAGCCAATGATACCTCTGTTTTCTTTTGTTCCTATTAAATTTGAACTTCTAAAGTAGAATTCAAGTTTTTTTTTACTGTTATTTTTATTGTTTGCTGGAGGCTCAACTTTGTTGTGTAGTCTTGTGACTCTTGTCTCATTTTGTTCTCATCCTTGTAACAAATAACTTAATTGTTGCGTCATTTCCTGCTATAGGCAACCTGCCTAAAAGAATAGAAGGTAAATGTGATATTCTTTCTGTCTAGGTTTACAAGTCCTTGTTTTTTCTTAGTCAAACTTAAGTTGATCCAAAAAAATCAATAAAATAAATTTACGAAAACATAGTTCATCATAGATCTAGTGATATTGATTGGATAGTGTAGACGCTGCTATTATTTTCTATAAAATCGGTCAGGTTTAAAATGGTTTGACTTGAGACAAGTTAATAGGCCTTGTAAACCCGGACCGAGGGAGTACTGATTTAGCACATACTTGTATCAGGTTATGGCCTTTTGATGCTTATTGGAAATGTAATAGTAAAGGGCTTTTATTGTTTCAAACCTGGTTATTCTTGATGGTTAACAGTGTTTACTCTATCAGTAATTATTTTGGGGAAAAATATGTCAGGTTAGTCATCGTTGAAGCGAAGTGGGCAACCATAAACTCTGGCATTAGTATGCTTATCCTTGCAATACGCTTCCATTTTGGCCCTCTTCATTTTGACTTGTGGTCTCATGATTTATTTGTCTGTTCCAAAGGATCTTATTGGTTTTCTTTTTCTGACCCTGGTCTTTTTTTATATATATTAGGGACAATATTCTTGCAAGACACATTATACTGTAAAAAGGGGCTTGCCGTTTCTTTCTTTTTATGGTCATGCTTAATCTAAAGTTCCTGCTGATAAATTCATGGTGTTGGGATACTGGTTATCTTACCATAAAGAAGAAGAAAAAACTGTAATTAAAATGGTGGAAATTAGCACCATATATCAAGTTTCTTTTTGCAAATTCGATACATTTGTTTGAGCACACATATTGAGTATCTATTTCAACCACAAAGAAAATTAAAATAGTTGGTTTTGAAACCTTTGTCAATATATTTATATCTTAGCTGTTTCATCTGACTCCCATATGTCCTCTACAGTCTGCAAGTCTGTGCACCCGGTTACGAAATTACACAGCTGTGAATATCAACCTAGTCATTTATTTCCATGTTTGCACACAATTTATTCATATTCAAGTTCCATTTGAGAGTTTTACTGATGAAATATTTCTTACTCATTACGTGTTCAATTCACTGCCCTGGGTTAAATACGTAATTTGGTCTTGGAAATTTTTCACTCTGTTCAAAGCTATTATACTTACAATGTTGTATGGCATGCAGGATGTGGCGTATGACATGTCCACTGCTCCAAAGGACTGCCGGCTATCCGGATGGTACCAAGGAACACATACCGAGACCCCTCCAAACCATGCTGCAGAGATGTACGCCTTGACTGAGTTCACTTACGACCTAGCCAAGAACAATATCCAGACATTCGATATAACTGCCCCAGATGTCGGTGTCGTCAACATGGTTAGGCTGGACTTCACTTCAAACCATGGAAGCTCCGCGCTGACGTGCATTTACCGCATCCGGGTGCATGGGCATGAGCCTGTCACGCCAGTTATCGCTAGTCCACTGCCCTGATGAGATGGAGAATCCTTCCACCTCTTTTGTATCTGTTTTGCTTTAGGGCCATTTCTCTGGGCGTTTGCTAGTTTCAGTCTAGGATTATGTCATGCACACTCTGTAAAAAGTTAAATGACTGTTTGCTGCACATTTTCTAGTGATTTAGTCCAGATGTTCAGTTTTTGCCATGCGCGAACGGCCGGTAACTCTTTGGCGCATCAGTGTTGGCTGTTGATTGAACTTGGTAAGCTTGAAAAGGCAAGGTCAGGCAAAAGAAAAATGCTTCTACCCTGTTCGACTCCTGTTAGAGTTGCCTATCTTTTTCCTTTTTTTTTATCTACTTTCTTTTCCATACGACCAAACAGAAGGTCGGGTTCCACTGCCGAATCCAGACTTGGAATTTTGGTGCAAATTAGAGAGATCTACTCCCAATATTCTTAAATCTTGGTTGGAATTTTTTGGCATCTTAGGTTTTGTTTGTGAGATCTTAGTTGGCAGGGCACAGCACTCCTCGGTTCTTGCTTTAGGCCCGGAACTCAGATGAAATTTTTTACCTTTTGGATGTGGAAAAGGAGAGCTTACAAGTTGAAATAATCGTGCTTCTAAAAAAAAGGTTGAAATAAATCGTAAACTTTTTCATGTGTAGATGAGAGAGTAGTACGTCATAGACAAGAAAATTTTCATAGAAAAAATAGTTTTTATTTGAGGCCTGCAACAAAATACTTATGATCTTCTGGATTGTAAATTATGTTGCCATTTTAGATCACCATAAAATGTTAATATTTTTCCATTTAATTACAAACACACCTATTGATTATTTGGAAACTCAATTGATCTTTGTGGCAAAGTGCTCTACTATAGAGGTCGCAAGAAGTCCGGCTTTACATTAATAAAGCCCGAGAGCAAGAAAGTGGCATAACATATAATATAGTCTTAGATCCAGATCGAACAAAGTGACATAAGAGCATCTGGACCAAATGCCCAAAACAAGTCATCGTCCCAAAATACTGTCACTTCAGACACTTTGGGCAAAAAAAAAAAAACTACTTCAGGAGGCACACTTTCTGTATATGGTGTCTAAACAAAATTGCAACTGCCCTAAAATTTTGCTACAAGTGTTGCAAATTTGCAGCACCTTTAGCGACTGCCCTAAAACCAAAAGACTCTGTAGCGGAAACCCAATTGCTATGGTGAAACTTCCCCGCAGCTAACCATCGCCATCCCACGCGGATTTCGGCTGATTCTCACCGCCGTTGCGACTCCGTCAGCCGCCCTCAGCCCCGCTGCCACCCTGCCACTCGAGACGTCCGTTGCGACACCCACGGTCGCCGCCGAATCTCGGGGCGCCGCCGCCGCCAAATTTCAGCCATTTCACGCCCTGTCGCCGCCTGATATGGTTGCCACAACACCATCGCCGCCACCGAGGTCACTTAGTAGCTGTTGCTCCTTGTCGAGCTCACGACGCTTGTTCGGTGCGTTGCCGATGGATTTGTCCGCATCCCTCGGCTCCCCTCCAGCCCCTTCCATGCCATTGATGCCTCCTTGGCCTCTGGCGACCTTCTCAGGCCAAATTCGAGCTTGGCACCTCATGACCGTCAGATCCGCATCCTTTCCCCCGCACAATCGGTTCTTGTGTTTCAGTTGCTTCCCAAATTTTAGGGATCATATAGTAGATATGATCAACATAGTGATGTTCATCATTGAAAACTACCCCATCTCACGTGATGATCGGACATGGTTTAGTTGATATGGATCACGTGATCATTTAGATGACTAGAGGGATGTCTATATAAGTGGGAGTTCTTAAGTAATATGATTAATTGAACTTATATTTATCATGAACTTAGTCCTGATAGTATTTGCATATCTATGTTGTAGATCAATTGCTCGCGTATAGCTTCCCCGTTTTATTTATGATATGTTCCTAGAGAAAACTAAGTTGAAAGTTGATAGTAGCAATGATGCGGACTAGGTCCCGATCTGAGGATTATCCTCATTGCTTCACAGAAGAATTATGTCCTTAATGCACCGCTAGGTGACAGAACTATTGCAGGAGCAAATGCAGACGTTATGAACGTTTGACAAACTCGGTATGATGACTATTTGATAGTTTAGTGCACCATGCTTTACGGCTTAGAACCGGGACTTCAAAAATGTTTTGAAACGCCATGGAGCATATGAGATGTTCCAAGAGTTAAAATTGGTATTTCAGACTCATGCCCGAGTTGAGAGGTATGAGACCTCTGACAAGTATTTTTGCCTACAAGATGGAGGACAATAGCTCAACCAGTGAGCATGTGCTCAGAATGTCTGAGTACTACAATCGCTTGAATCAATTGGGAGTTAATCTTCCAGATAAGATAGTGATTGACATAGTTCTCTAGTCACTATCACCAAGTTACTAGAACTTCGTGATGAACTATAATATGCAATGGATGAAGAAAACGATTCCCCGAGCTCTTCACGATCTTTGAAGTCGTGAAGGTAGAAATCAAGAAAAGCATCAAGTGTTGATGGTTGACAAGACCACTAGTTTCAAGTAAAAGGGCAAGGGAAAGAAAGGGAACTTCAAGAAGAATGACAAGCAAGTTGCCACTCCCATGAAGAAGCCCAAAGCTAGACCCAAGCCTGAAACTGAGTGCTTCTACTGCAAAGGAAATGGTCACTGGAAGCGGAACTGCCCCAAATACTTAGCGGATAAGAAGGATAGCAAAGTGAACAAAAGTATATATGATATACATGTTATTGATGTGTACTTTATTAGTATTCATAGTAGCCCCTGGGTATTTGATACTGTTTCAGTTGCTATGATTAGTAACTTGAAACAGGAGTTATAAAATGACCAGAGACTAGTTGAGGGCAAGGTGATGATGTGTTGGAAGTGATTCCAAGGTTGATAAGATCACCATCGCACACTCCCTTTACCTTCGGGATTAGTGTTGAACCTAAAATAAATGTTGAGTATAATATGATTGGATCATGTTTATTGCAATATAGTTATTCATTTAAGTCAAAGAATAATTGTTATTTTGTTTACATAAATAAAACCTTCTGTGGTCATACACCCAAGGTGAATGGTTTATTGAATCTCGATTGTAGTGATACACATATTCATAATATTGAAGCCAAAAGATGCAAGGTTAATAATGATAGTGCAACTTATTTGTGGCATCTTTGTTTAGGTCATATTGGTGTAAAGCGCATGAAGAAACTCCATGCTGGTGGGCTTTTGGAATCACTTGATTATGAATCACTTGATGCTTGCGAACCGTGCCTCATGGGAAAGATGACTAAGACTCCATTCTCCGGAACAATGGAGCGAGCCACTGACTTATTGGAAATAATACATACCGATGTATGCGGTCCGATGAGTGTTGAGGCTCGCGGCGGGTATCATTATTTTCTGACCTTCACAGATGATTTGAGCAGATATGGGTATATCTACTTAATGAAACACAAGTCTGAAACATTTGAAAAGTTCAAAGAATTTCAGAGTGAAGTTGAGAATCATCGTAACAAGAAAATAAAGTTTCTACGATCTGATTGCCGAGGCGAATATTTGAGTTACGAGTTTGTCCTTCATTTGAAACAATGTGGAATAGTTTCGCAACTCACGCCACCTGGAACACCACAGCATAATGGTGTGTACGAACGTCGTAACCGTACTTTATTAGATATGGTGCGATCTATGATGTCTCTTACCGATTTACCACTGTCGTTTTGGGGTTATGCATTAGAGACATTTGCATTCACGTTAAATAGGGCACCGTCTAAAAATCCGTTGAGACGACACCGTATGAACTGTTGTTTAGCAAGAAACCTAAGTTGTCGTTTCTTAAAGTTTGGGGTTGCGATGCTTATGTAAAAAAGTTTCAGCCTGATAAGCTCAAACCCAAATCAGAGAAGTGTGTCTTCATAGGATACCCAAAAGAAACTGTTGGGTACACCTTCTATCAAAGATCTGAAGGCAAGATCTTTGTTGTTAAGAGTGGATCCTTTCTAGAGAAGGAGTTTCTCTCGAAAGAAGTGAGTGGGAGGAAAGTAGAACTTGATGAGGTAATTGTACCTTCTCTCGAATTGGAAAGTAGCTCACCACTAAAATCAGTTCCAGTGATGCCTACACCAATTAGTGAGGAAGTTAATGATGATGATCATGAAACTTCTGATCAAGTTACTAGGTCAAACAGAGTACGATCCGCACCAGAGTGGTACGGTAATCCTGTTCTGGAAGTCATGTTGCTAGATCATGATGAACCTACGAACTATGAGGAAGCGATGATGAGGCCAGATTCCAACATATGGCTTGAGGCCATGAAATCTGAGATAGAATCCATGTATAAAAAAAAGTGTGGACTTTGGTGGACTTGCCCGATGATCGGCAAGCCATTGAGAATAAATGCATCTTCAAGAGGAAGACGGACGCTGATAGTAGTGTTACTATCTACAAAGCTCGACTTGTCGAAAAGGGTTTTTGACAAATTCAAGATGTTGACTACGATGAGATTTTCTCACTCATATTGATGCTTAAAGTCTGTCTGAATCATGTTAGCAATTGCCACATTTTATGAAATCTGACAAATGGATATCAAAACTGCATTCCTTAATGGATTTATTAAAGAAGAGTCGTATATGATACAACAAGAAGTTTTTGTCAATCCTAAAGGTGCTAACAAAATGTGCAAGCTCCAGCGATCCATTATGGACTGGTGCAAGCATCTCGGAGTTGGAATATATGCTTTTATAAGTTGATCAAAGCATATAGTTTCATACAGACTTGCGGTGAAGCCTGTATTTACAAGAAAGTGAGTGGGAGCACTACAACCTTTCTGATAAGTATATGTGAATGACATATTGTTGATCGAAAATGATGTAGAATTTTCTGGAAAGCATAAAGGAGTGTTTGAAAGGAGTTTTTCAAAGAAAGACCTTGGTGAAGCTACTTACATATTGGGCATCAAGATCTATAGAGATAGATCAAGACGCTTGGTAAGATTTTTCAATGAGTACATACCTTGACAAGATTTTTGAAGTAGTTCAAAATGGAACAATCAAAGAAGGAGTTCTTGCCTGTATTGCAAGGTGTAAAGTTGAGTAAGACTCAAAACACGACCACGACAGAAAATAGAAAGAGAATGAAACTCATTCCCTCTGACTCAACGGTTCTATAAAGTTTGCTATGCAGTGTACCAAACCTATTGTGTACCTTGCCATGAGTTTGGCAAGGGGGTACGATATTGATCCAGGAGTGGATCACTTGACAGTGGTCAAAATTATCCTTAGAAGACTAAGGAGATATTTCTCGGTTATGGAGGTGATAAAGAGTTCGTCGTAAAGAGTTACGCAAATGCAATCTTTTACACTGATCCAGATGACTCTGAGTCTCAATCTGGATACATATTGAAAGTGGGAGCAATTAGCTAGAGTAGCTCCATGCAGAGCATTGTAGACATAGAAAATTTGCAAAATACATACGACTCTGAATGTGACAGACCCATTGACTAAGCTTCTCTCACAAGCAAAACATGATCACACCTTAGTACTCTTTGGGTGTTAATAATAGCGATGTGAACTAGATTATTGACTCTAGTAAAACCCTTTGGGTATTAGTCACATGGCGATGTGAACTAATCACATGGTGATGTGAACTATTGGTGTTAAATCACATGGCGATGTGAACTAGATTATTGACTCTAGTGCAAGTGTGAGACTGAAGGAAATATGCCCTAGAGGCAATAATAAAGTTGTTATTTATATTTCCTTATATCATGATAAATTTTTATTATTCATGCTAGAATTGTATTAACCGGAAACTTAGTACATGTGTGAATACATAGACAAAACAGAGTGTCCCTAGTATGCCTCTACTTGACTAGCTCGTTAATCAAAGATGGTTATGTTTCCTGACCATAGACATGTGTTGTCATTTGATGAACAGGATCATATCATTAGAGAATGATGTGGTGGACAAGACCCATCCGTTAGCTTATCATAATGATCATTTAGTTTCATTGCTATTGCTTTCATCATGACTTATACATGTTCCTCTGACTATGAGATTACGCAACTCCCGAATATCGCAGGAACACCTTGTGTGCTATCAAACGTCACAACGTAACTAGGTGATTATAAAGATGATCTAGAGATGTCTCTGAAGGTGTTTGTTGGGTTGGCATAGATCGAGATTAGGATTTGTCACTCCGTGTATCGGAGAGGTATCTTTGGGACCTCTCGGTAATGCACATCACTATAAGCCTTGCAAGCAATGTGATTAATGAGTTAGTCATGGGATGATGCATTACGGAACGAGTAAAGAGACTTGCCGGTAACGAGATTGAACTAGGTTGATGATACTGACTGTTGGGGGTATTACTACTGGGCGTAAACCGGCCAGGAGAGGCCGGATTAACTTGAAGCCCATGAAGACAGACGGTGACGCTGAGCAAAGGCCCAAGGCCCATAACCGGTTTAAGGCCTGTAGCTATAAACCGGTATTAACATGTAACTTGCATTGTAAGGTAGAAAGAGCGGAGACCGAGCCAGACACGTTTATGACCCGGCCTCGGGACTCTGTAAACCGACGGGCGTCAACCCATGTATATAAGGGGACGACCCGACGGCGGTCCAGGACAGCAGACAACAACTCGAGACTCAGGCAAAGCGTATTCGCTACCTGGTCATCAAAACCCCATCAATTCCATCACAACTAGACGTAGGCTTTTACCTTCATCGTAAGGGGCCGAACTATTATAAAACTCTCTTGCGTCCCTTGTCCGCTTTAACCCTTTTAAGCTAACCCATAGCGATGGCTCCACGACTAAGTCCTTTCACGAGGACATCTGCCGTGACAAAACCATTTACGCTTGGCGCCACCGTGGGGCTATCGCACGATGGTTTCAAGTTCTTGGAGGGCAGCTTCGAAGGACTCAAGGTTTACGCTGTAGGCCAGATGACCAAAAGTCATCGCGGCAAGCTCTACATCGACGATGCAGGGTGGGGCCCCGAGGCCGGCTCAATCGAGTACGGGTACCAGGTCCCCTTTGGTGGCATACACGTTTTCATTGGCAAGATCGGCGAGCCGGGCCCTGAGCCGGACATCTACACCGACCTCGTCGAAACGGCTCAGCGTGCGCGATCTGCCCGGGACAAGCCTGCCATGAAGCGTGCCTTCGTGGGAGTCATCCATGGAGGGGAGTACGAGGACAGATCGGAATCTGGTGGTGAGACTGTCGTTTATTCCGGCGATGAGTCATCGACCGGAGAGACCGAGTCGTTATATGAGCTACAAGATGGCCGGATTGGAGGCTGTTCCGATGGCGGCAATATTCCAGACCTCTCTGATCTGCCAAACCGGGTTGGAATCTTCATGGCCGGTACACAGCCGGCGCTCCACTCTTCGACCGCAGCAGTAACGGCGGCCGGGGCAGGAGGCCCTGTGCGGCCGCCGGATCAGGTTTTATTTGATCTATTTGATGCGTTGGCAATACTAATGGCGGAGGCTAACCCGGCGGATCAGGATGCGCACAATGCGGAAGTCGCGAAAGTAAGGGATCAGATTACTCAGGCCAAGGCCGATTTGGCCGCTGAGGATGCCAGGATGGCCGCAGAGCGGGCCGCTTTGGATGCACAGGCTTACCGGCTGATGCTGGATCAGAATGCATCGCATGAAGTCCTAAAGAGAAGACACCGGTCTCGCCTGCCTCCGGTTTATGATGCTAGGAACCTCTTTAACACCCCAGGTGCAGGGACCAGTAACCCGCCGGTAGTAAACCGGGCGGAGGCACCTGGAGCGGGGGCGCCGGTTCAGCCCCGTTTGATGGGTCCGCCTCGACAGAACAACAACGTGACGCAGATTGTTCCAACACCACCGGGTCATTACTCTACTCCAATAGACAATCTTGTTGCTGCCGCTTCACGGCTGGAAGCTATCCTAATTGAAGGCGATTCTCCGGCGGCGATCGAGACGCGTCGGGTTAAAGAACTTCTTCGGACAACCTTGGAGCAACAGGAGGCTTATTCATACAGTCGTGATCGGATTCATTCCACCCCCCGTCCAAGCCGGAGTTATAACAGGCGTATGGATGAACCGGCCGTGTCAAGCAATGCAGGGAACCGCGAACCGCCCCGTGGCCACAACCCGGCAGGGGGTGCCGGTGATGCTCAGGAAGTGGTGTATCGGGCTCGCGCACGCAGGGAGGCCGAGTTAGCAGCGTAGTATGAAGCCCGTCAGCTTACTCCGGTTCGTCAAACACGTTGAGAGAGCCAGGAGTTACCTCTAGCTCTTTGGGGGTACCGTGTCTCGTCCCGACGTTACGCAATGTACGCCTGCCCAAGGATTTCAAGGGCCTGCACAAGGTGCCAAATTACATTGCCGATTTACCCCCAGAGACATGGGTTGAAAGCTATGAGATGGCCATGGAGATACTGGATGTGGATGATGCAGCCTGTGCGAAGTACTTCACCATGATGCTAGAAGGGACGGCTCGTACTTGGTTAAAAAGTCTACCTGCTAATTCTATCAGATCATGGGCCGAGTTGAGAACCCGATTTATCCAGAATTTTAAAGATACATGCAAGCAGCCCATGTCGATTGTGGATTTAGCTGCCTATGTACAGGAGGAAGGAGAATCAACAACCCAGTGGGTGCGCCGGGTCTCGGAAATTTTGCATTCATCGGACCGCATCAATGCTGACACCGCAGTTCTAAGTTTGGAAGATAATTGCCGGTTTAAGCCTCTGAAGTTGAAATGGGACGGATGAAACACCATTGCACTGACATGGGAACCCTCATGGCCGCTTTAGTAAAGTATGCTAACTCTGATAGTACCAAGGATCTCGAGTCGGATGATGATAAGGCAGGGAAGGGAAAGAAGAGCAGCAACGCCAAGGGGCAGCACCACAACCCGGCGGGTCATGGAAACGGCGGTAAACGTAAAGCGGACCACAGCATGGACTTTGTGGCCGATGCCAGTGCGCAGGATAAGGGCCAACGGCGCAAGGGTAAACTGCCCCGGTGCAATGGGGCACCTAACCCTAACCCGGACCGTTTGTCTTACCTATTGAACCAGCCCTGCCCGAAACATGGGACGAAGGAGATGCCGGCCACACACCTCTGGAAGGACTGCTATATCATGCAAGAGTTCAAAAATTCTAATGACTTCCGGTATGATCACGGACCGGGTGACGGTTCAGGCCCCGGGTCTCATGGGCCGGGTTATGGCGGAGGAAATTCCGTTTCAGGCTTCCTGGTAATCAGGGCGGACATACAAATCAAGGAAATCAGGGCAACAAAGGTGGCTACAATAATCAGCAGCAGCAGCAGTTGGGTTACCAGAGCAATCCAAAGCAGTTAAATAGTGGGCAATATCATGTCTTCACCACTAGCTTGGACAAGCGTGACCAAAAGCTTCATAGGAGGGCGAAGCTACATTGAGCGGCGGTGCCCGTTACTTATCTTGGCCCGAGCAACCGATTGTGTGGAGCAGGGAGGATCATCCACCCCGGGTTGACAATCCGGGTCATCCGGGCGTTAGTAGTGGCATCTCTAGGAGGTTATAAGTTCACAAAGGTACTCATGGACGGAGGGAGCAGCATCAATATCCTGTATTATGAAACTTTCCGTCGCATGGGGTTAACAGATAAAAATCTTAGACCATCCAGTACGGTGTTCCATGGTGTGGTGCCTGGTAAATCGGCGTATCCTGTTGGCAAGATAGCTCTGGAGGTGGCTTTTGGGGACGAGCATGACTCAAGATCAGAAACTTTGACCTTTGAAGTGGTGAAGATCAGAAGTCCGTAGCACGCCCTGTTTGGACGGCCGGCTTATGCTAAGTTTATGGCACGGCCTTGTTATGTTTATCGTCAGCTCAAGATGTCGGGTCACAAGGGAACTATAGCTGTCCATGGGAGCCGCAAGATCGCTCTGGAACGTGAAGAAGGTGATGCGGCCTATGCTGAGTCGGTTTGTGCCACAGAAGAGTTGAAGTATTACAAGGACAACGTTGATCTGGCAGATATGACTCCATTAAAGAAGCCAACTACCGAGCATGATCCGCCTTGAAGTTTAAATCGGCCGATGAGACTAAGCTTGTTGACTTCGTGCCTGGCGATTCGTCCAAGCAGTTCAGCATCAGCGCTAACTTGGATCCGAAATAGGAAAGCGCGCTCATCGAGTTCAACCGTGAGAATCGGGACATCTTTGCGTGGAAGCCTTCTGACATGCTTGGTGTACCGAGAGAACTCGCTGAGCACACACTTAATGTTGATCCTAAGTATAAACCGGTCAAACAGTTTCTCCGCCGGTTCAATGAAGAAAGACGCAAAGCTATTGGAGAAGAAGTGGCCAGGCTTTTAGCGGCTGGACTTATCGTTGAAGTCTTCCATCCTGAGTGGTTGGCTAATCCGGTGCTGGTCCTCAAGAAAAACGACACTTGGCGGATGTGTGTGGATTACACAGATCTCAACAAAGCTTGCCCAGCAGATCCTTTTGCCCTTCCCCGTATTGATCAAATTATTGATGCTACGGTGGGTTGTGAGCGTTTAAGCTTTCTGGATGCGTATTCTGGTTATCATCAGATCAAGATGGCAGTTAAGGACCAGGAGAAGACGACCTTTATAACCCCCTTTGGAGCCTTCTGCTATGTATCTATGACCTTTGGGCTCAAGAGTGCCCATGCGACTTATCAACGGTGTGTGCAGAACTGTCTCCATACACAAATCGGCCATAATGTTCATGCCGATGTGGATGATATTGTGGTCAAATCAAGGAAGAAGGAAACATTGATTGATGATTTAAAGGAAACCTTTGATAACCTGCGGGTTTACAAGATGATGCTTAATCCGGCTAAGTGCGTTTTTGGTGTCCCGAATAAGCTCTTGGGCTTTACGGTGTCTAACAGGGGCATTGAGGCTAATTCGGAAAAGATCAAGGCCATCACCTCCTTGGCTAAACCGAAGTGTATCAATGACGTTCAACGCCTGGCAGGCCGGATTGCCGCGTTGAGCCGGTTTATCAGCCGCCTCGGCGAGAAGGCTATTCCTTTGTATCAGATGCTGAAGAAAACGGATAACTTCGTCTGGAGTGACGCCGCGAATGAAGCGTTTGAGGATTTAAAGCGGCAGCTGGCTAATCCGCCGGTTCTTGCTGCCCCAGTTGACAAAGAGCCATTGTTGCTATATATGGCAGCTAATGCTCGGACTGTCAGTGTGGCTATTGTGGTGGAGCGCAAGGAGGCAGGAAAGGAGTATCCGGTTCAGCGTCCGGTTTATTATATCAGCGAGGTTCTTATTGAGTCCAAGCAGAGGTACCCGTGACCGCGTAAGCTGGTATATGGGGTTTTCATGGCAAGCCGGAAGCTCAAGCAGTATTTCCAAGGTCATCCCATCACAGTGGTCAGCTCTGCTCCTTTGGGAGACATAATCCAGGAGAGGGAAGCAACTGTCCGGATTGCCAAGTGGGCTATAGAGCTCGGGCCTCACGGGTTGAAGTATATACCCCGAACGGCGATCAAGTCTCAAGCACTTGTGGATTTCATCAACGACTGGACAGAACTACAAGCGCCTGAAGAGAAGCCGGATCATACTTATTGGACTATTCACTTTGATGGGTCCAGGCAGTTGGAGGGCTCGGGGTCGAGTCGTATTAACTTCCCCACGAGGTGATAAGTTTTGTTATGTTCTCCGCTTAATGTTCCTTGCACTAACAATGCAGCTGAGTATGAAGCTTTACTCCATGGTCTTCGGATGGCTAAGGAGATGAACTTAAGCCGAGTTAAGTGCTTCGGTGACTCGGACCTGGTGGCTCAACAGGTATCTGGCACTTGGGATTCCAAGGACCCACTCATGGCAGCGTATCATCATGAGGTGGACATTGTTGCAGCTCACTTTAAAGGTTATCAGGTGGATCATGTGGACCGGCGGAAGAACGAAGCGGCGGATGCTTTAAGTCGCCTGGGTTCTCAACGTAAACCGGTCCCGCCTAATGTCTTCTTGGACATTCTGCATAATCCGTCTGTCAAGCTCCTTGGTGAAGAGGATTTGGCTATTCCTGATCCGGAAGCTCAGTTGGTGGCGGCTCTACATGTTATCCCGGATTGGACGGTTCCCTATCTTGCATACATGAACCGGGGCGAGTTACCAGAGGATGGGACACTGGCCAGGCAGATAATCCGGCGGTCCAAGTCTATGACTATTGTCAACGGAGAACTGCATCATTGCAGTGTTACAGGGGTGTTTCAGCGTTGTGTGTCTCCTGAACAAGGCTGTGAAATTTTACGTGAGATCCATGAAGGATATTGTGGTCACCACGCCGGTTCAAAATCTTTGGTGGCTAAGGCGTTTCGTCACGGTTTCTATTGGTTAACAGCTCATGCCGATGCCGAGGACTTGGTCAGACGATGTGATGGTATCGAGGAAGTTTTCAAAAGGCGCTCATGTACCGCTCAAGAATTGAGGATGATTCCAATTACTTGGCCGCTTATGCGACTTGGGGGCTGGATATGGTTGGGCCTTTCAAGAGGTCCAAAGATAAGAAGACCCACCTTTTGGTGGCGGTTGATAAATTCACAAAGTGGGTGGAGGCAGAACCAGTTAGCAAGTGTGACGCGACCACGGCGGTTCAGTTCATCAAAAAGGTGATTTTCTGGTTTGGCATTCCACATAGCATTATCACTGACAATGGTACCAATCTGTCAAAGGGTGCCATGAAGGAATTCTGTCAATGTGAGCATATACGGCTTGATATATCATCAGTGGCTCACCCACAGTCCAATGGTCAAGCGGAGAGGGCCAATCAAGAAATTTTGAGAGGCATCAAACCTCGGCTTATGGTTCCCTTGCAGCGGACGCCGGGTTGTTGGGTTGAGGAGCTACCTTCAGATATGGAGCATCAACACCACGCCCAATAGGTCGACAGGATACACACCGTTCTTCATGGTTTATGGAGCGGAGGCGGTTCTTCCTAGTGACATCCGTCATGACTCGCCTTGGGTGGCGGCATATGTTGAAGCGGACAACGAGAAGGCACGGCAAGAAGCTCTCGACCTGTTAGATGAGGAGCGTGACATAGCGGCCGCCCTTTCGGCGATTTATCAGCAAGATCCGCGTCGCTATCAAAGCCGCCGGGTTAGGACCAGAACCTTTCAAGAAGGAGATTTGGTGCTTCGGCTCATCCAGGATCAGACGGATATGCACAAGTTATCCCCACCTTGGGAAGGACCTTTTGTGGTTAGCAAGAATCTGCACAACGGGTCATACTACTTAATCGATGTTCAAGAGCGCAGGGACTCACGTAAATAGGAGGAGGAGACCAACCGGCCGTGGAATATTGCTCATCTTCGGCCTTACTATACTTGAGCTATAGGCTCTGCTTATGTATATATTATGCCTATGTATATATTATGATTAATATAATAAACCGAAACCTCATTAAAGCGGGGTATCTGTTGTTTTCTTACATCATGTGTGGTTACATGGAGCTTCTGTTGATAAAGCGGCGTCCGGTTTACCCCTTGGTTTTGGCCTCTCAAAGGCTTTATATTATATCACTTGGGGGCTTGGTCGTATACGAACCATAACCACACCTTTTGATAGGCGTAATGCCATAGCATCACTTGGGGGCTTGGTCGTATACGAACCATAGCCACGCCTCTTGATTGGCGCAATGCCATAGCATCACTTGGGAGCTTGGTCGTATCCGAACCATAGCTACGCCTCTTGATCGGCGCAATGCCACAGCATCACTTGGGGGCTTTGGTCGAACCCAAACCATAGCTACACCTCTTGATCGGCGTAATGCCACAAAGATCATTTGGGGGCCTGATCGAACCCGAACCATAGCTACGCCTTCTTGGGGGCTTGGTCGTGTCCGAAACATGGTTATGCCTCTTGATCGGCTCAAAGCCTTGCCTACAATGGTTTTTATTTGCCTTTGTTTGGGTTTTGTTTCCTTTTTTAATAAAGACTTTTTGTTGCTTTTTTAGACCGGCGTTAAATAACCCGGTCCGACTGTCGATTATAAATTGACGGTACATCATAGGCCGGAGACTATTTGCCAAGTCTGATTTTTCAAAATACAATTCTATTATGGGGTGAACCGGTGTTTATCATAAACCGGCTTTATCTCAACAGGAGTAGTTTTTCTCCTAAAATGATTGGGGTTATAAGCCCCGCTACGAGGTTGGCCAGCCAACATCATGCATAAAAGTTGCAGGTATTATATATTTCCATTTTTGGTTATATGTTACAACCTAAGTTATCATCTTTGGTTATATATATATATATATATATATATATATATATGTATATATATATATATGGGTATCATGACCCGCCCGGCGGTAAACCGCCCGGGCGCTTTAAGCTTCTTGTTTGCAGAAACAGCTTGGACAAATAAATATATGGATCATATCTTATGTATGACGAATCAAGCCGGTGCCAATTGCAGATAAGTATGCACAAAGGCATATCAGAACAAATATTTTAACTAAGCCTATTACAAGGCTTTCCAGTGCCCAACAGGATCATTGTTTTCTCAAAATACATGTCGCAGCATGTAGAAGGCTAAACCGGCCTCCGGTTCATGCTTGGTCACCAGCTTGGCCTGACGGTTGCGGGTCATCTCGCTCCAGATCAGCTTCTTCTTCTCTACCCAGTGGCTGGAAATCAATAGTTGCCCAATCGATTCCAGTTAGGGCTTGGAATACAGCTTCATCACTTATCAGCGTCGACGGTTCAATGTCAGGGGCATAAGTGTGCTTATGAATTGGCGGGATGAGATTATGAGCTTCGGGGATTGGTGCAGCAACCCGCTTGTTCTTGTCATCATAGTTTGCTTGATAGTATGACAGGTCCGCTTCTTCAACTAGTTGACAAGCCAATGGGTGTGCCTCCCGGTTTATGATCCGGAGATCATCTTTGCCGAATTATGTCCCGTCTTCCTTCAAACTGGGATAGCCTTGAGCCGCTTCAATTGGATCAAAGTCAGGCACCCATGCCTTTGCCCGGGTCAGTGCAGCCAAAGCACCCGTCCTAGCAGCAGACTTTTTCAGTTCATCAACCCGGGCAGGTAGCATGGATAACCTTTCTAAAGTATCTTTAATCAAGGTGGGAGGAGGATTGTTGTGAGAAGCAGTATATATGATCCTGCATTTGCGGCGCGGTATAGAGCTGCTCTATCAGATTATAGGCTGCTTTTAACTTCTTCTGAATGTCAGATCCCAAGTGGCCAATACGAGTTCCTATATCATTGCAAGGGTTAGTAAACCGGCAGATACATGAAAGAATATGGTAAAATCGGGAGTTACAGATGCTTACCAAACACGGCTGCGGTCATGGCATGAACCTGCCACTTTATGCTGGTCAGTTCATCAACCACTGGTTTAAGAGTAGCTTCTGCTTTCTCAGCCCTTTTGATCAAATCAGATTTTTCATTTTCCCAAGCCGACCGTTCCTTGTTGAAGCCTTCTTTCAGTTTCTCCATAGCGCCTAAAGCGCTGGTCAGCTCTGCCTTTGCCTTGGAGGTTTCATCTTGTTGCAATTTAAGGTTTTCTTGAAGGTCAGCGGTTTGGCTCTCCTTTTTGCTCAGCTCAGCCTACAAAGGGACAGTCATATGGTCAGGTAACAGTAAATACTTGAAGTACCAAGCCCATAACAAGTTATGCCCTTGGCACTTGGGGGCTAATGCTTATTTGCTCTACCAGACAATTTTCAAAGTCCCAAAGCACAATACAAGTATTAAGCTTGGCACTTGGGGGCTAATGTGTATTTGCTCGTAACTTTCTAAAAAGGGAATTCTTCTATAAAGTCCCGCTTCATCTCTATACAGTTAAACCGGCCTTTGGAGACTACATCGGTGAAGCTAAAATACATTGTTGCAAGCCCGAAGATTGCTATCAAAGTCCCGGTTTAAGTTGCTATCTTAAACCGTCACTTGGGGGCTACTATAGTTGATAAACTGCAAACACAATCAGCAAGAGAAGTATGAATAAAGTTACCTCATATTTTTCCTTCATCATATTGACCAGACCGGATTCATAGTCACGGCTCGTGAACAGACGGTTCAGATAGCCGGAATGAAGGTCTTGAGCGTTCAGATGGGTATAGGTGGACAGATCGGCATTCCACTTGCCTTTACCAATTACAGAAAATTCCTCCTTGGCGGTATGCTTCGACAAAGCGACATGATTCCTTGGATCTGTATAGCCAACTCCAGTAATCAGAACGTCATCATCCTTTTCAGCAGCAGCTCGTACTGGGGTCGCCAGTTTGTTGATATTCTTTGCTGGACTTGCCATTTTGTCAGTACGAGGAGAACGGGCCGGTTCGTCAGCATGGCCTGTGGTGTCAATGTCTGCCGGTTTAGTAACAAAGTCATCGTCTTGAGGCGGTGGATCATTCAGCATATCATCAAGGTGGGCTTTTACATGATCTGGAGTTTTCTCCGGTTCAGCAGCAGTATCTTCTTCTGACGGTTTGTTCAGGCGAGCTTTCTTGCTTGGTCTGGGCTTAGCGCTGACAAAGTAAAAACACAAAGGTTAGTATAGCATATAAAATGCATATCAAGAATAAGGCAAGTGAACAGCTTACCCAATAACCGTTTTGAGAGGTGGAAGTTTGGTGGCTGACGACTCGCCAGAGGAGGAATGAGAAGTGCCCTGATAATTGGAGTCAGACGGATTAAGAGGTTGACGAAAACAGCCTACTTTGGGGCATGACATGTCAAGGGAATTAGAGACCTCTGATAGTCGTTTCCGAACCGGGCTGTTCGGTAAACCGGTGGAGGTAACTACCTGGCCGCTATGCCGGGTTGTGCGGCGAGCCTCGTGTTGTTGTGTCTTCATAAGAAAGTTTGGATCCAAATAAGCAAGATGATGTGAAAATTTAATTTTCCGGTTTGCTCGAAGGGTTTTTAGTGAAGGCAAAGGGTTTGAATAGGAGGAAAGGATGATTACCTCTACAACATCGGCATGACTGACTTCAGCGTCGTCCTGGCAATAATCATCATCAATAAGGCGTATGAAAAATGAACCAAGTGAGTCAAGTTCTACCTCAAAATCCGAGTTACCCACATCATCATCAACCGGTGGATCGGAGGATGCAGTGGTTCTCTTCCGGTTAGCTGGTCTTTTCACAGCTTTGGTCTTTTGGCGGGTTGGCTTCGCTGGTTTGTCTTGCGGAGGTTTCTTGTTCCAGAACGGATCATTGTCCTGCCAAAAAGCCATCACATTTTCAGAACACATCAGGACAGAAGCAATTTCAGATAAAACGAATAGTATGAATCTTAAGGCTGGCAGTTTGTTGATGGTGCGTAAAGGGGAGTCCGGTTTGAGCACAGGCAGCCTCCGGTTCATTCAGCATCTTTTTTACAGCCTCAGTGACTTCGTCATCTGTCAGCTAAATATCAATGTGCCGCTGAGCATCATTCAATTCTCCTGTATACTCACACATCAAACCGGGGCATTGGCTCAAAGGCAAAACGCTCCAACTTATCCAGCAGCGTGCAAAGTCAACTCCTGTTAAACCGTTGGCCATAAAGGCCCTAAGCTTGGATAGTTGAGGAGCATATTTGCTTCTTTCTTTAGCAGTCAACCTTTGAGGAAAAGGGTGTGTGTTCCTCAGACGTTCAGGACGGTAACCCGGCAGGGGTTTTTCATCAATTGGAGACGTGTCCTTGCAGTAAAACCAGGTCTGGTTCCAATCTTTGGGGTGACTGTGGAGATTGGCATGAGGAAATGTGACTTCTTTCCTTTTCTGAATCGCCATCCCACCCAGTTCTGTGTTAGGCCCATCTTTGAACTCTATGCGCCGGTTCAGATGAAAGAAGTCCCTGAATAGCTCTACCGAAGGTTCCTCTTGAAGGTAAACCTCACAAAACACTTGAAAGTGGCAGATGTTGGTTATAGAGTTAGGGCCAATATCTCGTGGGCGCAGTTGGAAGTTGGCCAGTACATCCCAGAAGAATTTTGAACCGGGAGGGTTGAAACCCCGGCTTAGGTGATCAGCAAAAACAACAACTTCTCCGTCTTTGGGAGTAGGAGGACATTCCGGGCCAGGGACCCTCCAGTGAATGACATCTTTCTTGTTTAAGGCACCCGTTTTGACAAGATTGTCTAACTGTTCCTTTGTTACTCGAGAAGGGACCCAATTGCATTCATACACTTGTTTGGCCATGGCAATGAAGATCTACAATATAATGATTTCCGGTTTAAGATTTAGGTTGGACAGCTATACAGTGATACAAGACGAAAGTATATTGTTAAACCGGAGTCAGCTATTTACAAACCGGAGTTCAACAGTAAAGCAGTACACCAGTGGAGGTTATAAGTGGAAATATATTGGCGGTTCAACAAGGGGACTAATGGTATATACCGGGTTGTTATTTTTTCTACAAAGTTAAACCGCCTAGTCTAAACATTCAAGAGTCAAGACTGCAGATGTATAAGTGAAGGAAAACAGATTTCACAAGCTCAGACATAATTTTGGATCTGTGGCATGTCAGAAAAGGAAAATATATTCAGATTTAAGAAGCGGTGCCGAAACAGTGGAGGAAGGTTCAGATGGGATCTTCTATCTTAGCAAGGCGCGTTAGATGGGAAAAGAGCTACGTCTATGATTGGATAGGATAACTATCAAGGTCTAGGATCAAAACCCTATTATGCAGGTAATGGACTCTGATGAACACCGAAGAACAACGACGAACACCAAAACCCTAGAACAAATCTATGGCGGAAAGAGCAGAAGCTTACGTGTGCTGATGAGGAAGCGGAGGGGCGCCGCAGTTTTCTGGTACGTTCAGGGTGATGCAGCGGCAAGAGTCGAGGAAGAGGCGACGGTCGACGGTGGCGGCGGAGCTCCAAGAGTTGAGCGGCGCAAGGAAGTCGACGATGCGAAGAGGCACGAGGGGGAAAGGTGAAAATGACCCCTCGGCCGTATTTATAAAGGCAAGGGATAAGTGTCAGGCGCAAAAATTGAGGAGCCAAAAATTTGGAAAGCGGAGCTGTCGCCTCGATTGTCGGAGACCCATTAATGAAGATGTGTCATGCACAGTTTAACAGATGACGTCAAGGCAGTTTACCATGATTTGGGAAGATGATGTCACGGCGGTTTACAAAATTATATGAAAATGTTGAAGACGAAGTTTTCTTAAGGACTGACATGAACAGACGAAGTTTTCTTAAGGACTGACATGAACCAGTTCAAATCAGTCTGGGGCCTAATGTTGGGGATATTACTACTGGGCGTAAACCGGCCAGGAGAGGCCGGATTAACTTGAAGCCCATGAAGACAGACGGTGACGCTGAGCAAAGGCCCAAGGCCCAGAACCGGTTTAAGGCATGTAGCTATAAACCGGCATTAACATGTAACTTGCATTGTAAGGTAGAAAGAGCGGAGACCGAGCCGGACACGTTTATGAGCCGGCCTCGGGACTCTGTAAACCGACGGGCGTCAACCCATGTATATAAGGGGACGACCCGGCGGCGGTTCAGGACAACAGACAACAACTCGAGACTCAGGCAAAGCGTATTCGCTCCCTGGTCATCGAAACCCCATCAATTCCATCACAACTAGACGTAGGCTTTTACCTTCATCGTAAGGGGCCGAACTAGTATAAAACACTCTTGCGTTCCTTGTCCGCTTTAACCCCTTTAAGCTAACCCGTAGCGATGGATCCACGACTAAGTCCTTTCACGAGGACATCTGCCGTGACAAAACCACGACACCGACGATCGAATCTCGGGCAAGTAACATACCGATGACAAAGGGAACAACGTATGTTGTTATGCGGTTTGACCGATAAAGATCTTCGTAGAATATGTAGGAGCCAATATGAGCATCCAGGTTCCGCTATTGGTTATTGATCGGAGATGTGTCTTGGTCATGTCTACATAGTTCTCGAACCCGTAGGGTCCGCACGCTTAACGTTCGATGACGATTTGTATTATGAGTTATGTGATTTGATCACCGAAGTTTATTCGGAGTCCCGGATGAGATCACGGACATGACGAGGAGTCTTGAAATGGTTGAGAGGCAAATATTCGTATATAGGACAATGGTATTTGGACACCGGAAGTGTTCCGAGTGATACCGGGTCATCGGAAGGGGTTCCGGGCAACCCCTGGCAAAGATATGGGCTTAATGGGCCAAGTAAAGGAGCACACCAGCCCACAAGGGGCTGGTGTGCCCCCTATAGTGCCAGCCACGTGGGGAGAAAGGGAAAGGAGAGGAGGAAAAGGAAAGTATGAAGTAGGACTCCTACTTCCTTCCCCTCCCCCTCCTTCCTTTCCCCCTTGTTCAAATATGGTAGGGGGCGGATTGGACTAGGGGCCCAAGTAGGATTCCTCCTACTTGGGCGCGCCCTAGGCTGCCTCCTTCCCTCTCCCTCCTTTATATACGTGGGGAGGGCACCCCTAGAACACACATCAATTGTTCCTAGACGTGTGCGGCGCCCCCTCCACAGTTAACACCTCGGTCATATCGTCGTAGTGCTTAGGCGAAGACCTGCGCTGGTAACTTCATCATCACCGTCGCCACGCCGTCGTGCTGACGGAACTCTCCCTCGCCCTCAACTGGATCAAGAGCTCGAGGGACGTCATCGTTCTGAATGTGTGCTGAACACGTAGGTGTCGTACGTTCGGTACTTGGATTGGTTGGATCGTGAAGACGTTCGACTACATCAACCACGTTACTAAATGCTTCTGCTTTCGGTCTACGAGGGTACGTGGACACACTCTCCCCGCTCGTTGCTATGCTTTTCCTAGACAGATCTTGAGTGATCGTAGGAAATTTTTGAAATACTACGTTCCCCAACAATCCCTCGCTCTAGAAAATCGTACTAGAGCCCATGATGGCTTCGTGGATTTCAGCTTCACGAAGCTATTCCATTCGGGCTGGCTTCGGGCCAATT
Source organism: Aegilops bicornis (assembly GCA_021605145.1). NCBI lineage: Eukaryota > Viridiplantae > Streptophyta > Magnoliopsida > Poales > Poaceae > Aegilops > Aegilops bicornis. Next base: position 270,958,824 of record CM038671.1, on the reverse strand, counting down.
TTTTCAGAAGTTTGGAGTGGGAGGAGATCAGAAGAGGCCCGAAGTTGGTCAACTATGATCAAATTGTTGATCATTATTTTTTGGTATTGTGGTTAAAATTTGATCACAAGGATATCGACTAGATTGCATATTGTTGCGAATTTTTGCAAGATACTACAACGGCCTAAATGACCAACAAATAAATAGGTTTTAGAGTTTGTAAAAGTTATAGTACTTCCCATCAACATATTACCTCTGTGTTTATTGTTATAATTCATTTTAGAGTTTTGTACACTCTAGTCCATTGCATAAAAGTTGCAAGAGAACAACAGTTGTCCGATGTTATGAACAAAAGGCCATACTCGTATTATGAATAGAAACACCGATGCTAAATGTCGTAAGACTAGAAGGATACCACATATGTGTGGCACTGCATTTAGTCACATTGGAGAAACTAGCATGAAGAAATTCCATAGTGATGGATTTTGAAGTCATGTGATTATGAATCATATGATACTTGCAACTTTCATCCAATTAGTAAAGTAAACTAAAATACCGTTCATAGGACATGAAGAACGAGCAACAAAATAATTGGAAATATGCATATTGATGTGTGTAGTCCAATAAATGTCGTTGCAAGCAGTGGATTTATCTAGCTTCAAGGATTACTCAAGTAGATATTGAAGGAAATATGCCCTAGAGGCAATAATAAAGTTTTTATTTATATTTCCTTATATCATGATAAATTTTTATTATTCATGCTAGAATTGTATTAACCGGACACTTAGTACATGTGTGAATACATAGACAAAATGAGTGTCACTAGCATGCCTCTACTTGACTAGCTCGTTAATCAAAGATGGTTATGTTTCCTAGCCATGGAAATGAGTTGTTATTTGGTTAACGGGATCACATCATTAGAGAATGATGTGATTGACTTGACCCATCTGTTAGCTTAGCACGATGATCGTTTAGTTTGTTGCTATTGCTTTGTTCATAACTTATACATGTTCCTATGACTATGAGATTATGCAACTCCCGAATACCGGAGGAACACCTAGTGTACTATCAAACATCACAACGTAACTGGGTGATTATAAAGATGCTCTACAGGTGTCTCCGATGGTGTTTTTTGAGTTGGCATAGATCGAGATTAAGATTTTTCACTCCGATTGTCAGAGAGGTATCTTTGGGCCCTCTCGGTAATGCACATCACTATAAGCCTTGCAAGCAATGTGACTAATGATTTAGTTACGGGATGATGCATTATGGAACGAGTAAAGAGACTTGCTAGTAACGAGATTGAACTAGGTATTAAGATATCGACGATCGAACCTCGGGCAAGTAACATACCGATGACAAAGGGAACAATGTATATTGTTATGCGGTTTGACCGATAAAGATCTTTGTAGAATATGTAGGAACCAATATGAGCATCCAGGTTCCGCTATTGGTTATTGACCGGAAGTGAGTCTCGGTCATGTCTACATAGCTCTCGAACCCGTAGGGTCCGCACGCTTAACGTTCGGTGACGATCGGTATTATGAGTTTATGTGTTTTGATGTACCGAAGTTAGTCCGGAGTCCCAGATATGATCACGGGCATGACGAGGAGTCTCGAAATGGTCGAGAAATAAAGATTGATATATTGGAAGGCTATGTTTGGACATCGGAAGGGTTCCGGATGAGTTCAGGCATTTACCGGAGTACCGGGGGGTTACCGGAACCCCCCAGGGAGTCAATGGGCCTTATTGGGCCTTAGTGGGAGAGAGGAGGAGGCGGCCAAGGTGGGGGCGCGCCCCCAAGCCCAATCCAAATTGGGTGGGGGCCCTTTCCTTCTCTCCTTCTCCCCCTTCCTTCTTCTCCTACTCCAACTAGGGAAGGGGGAATCCTACTCCCACCGGGAGTAGGACTCCCCCCTTGGGCGCGCCATGAGAGGGCCGGCCCTCCCCTCCTCCACTCCTTTATATACGGGGGAGGGGGCACCCCATAGACACACAAGTCGATTGTTTAGCCGTGTGCGGTGCCCCCCTTCCACATATTTCCAACTCGGCCATATCGTTGCAGTGCTTAGGCGAAGCCCTGCGCCGGTAGCTTCATCATCACCGTCATCACGCCGTCGTGCTAACGAAACTCTCTCTCGACCTCAGCTGGATCTAAAGTTCGTGGGGCGTCACCGAGCTGAACGTGTGCAGATCACGGAGGTGCCATACCTTCGGTGCTAGGATCAGTCGGATCGTGAAGACGTACGACTACATCAACCGCGTTGTCATAACGCTTCCGCTTTCGATCTACGAGGGTACATGGACATAACTCTCCCCTCTCGTTGCTATGCATCACCTAGATGGATCTTGTGTGTGCGTAGGATTTTTTTTGAAATTACTGCGTTCCCCAACAGTGGCATCCGAGCCAGGTCTATGCGTAGATGTTATATGCACGAGTAGAACACAAAGAGTTGTGGGCGATAATAGTCATACTGCTTACCAGCATGTCATACTTCGATTCGGCAGTATTGTTGGATGAAGCGGCTCAGACCAACATTACGCGTACACTTACGCGAGACTGGTTCTACCGATGTGCTTCGCACACAGGTGGCTAGTGGGTGTCTGTTTCTCCAACTTTAGTTGAATCGAGTGTGACTACACCCGGTCCTTGTTGAAGGTTAAAACAACACACTTGACGAAAAATCTTTGTGGTTTTGATGCGTAGGTAAGAACGGTTCTTGCTCAGCCCGTAGCAGCCACGTAAAACTTGCAACAACAAAGTAGAGGACGTCTAACTTGTTTTTGTAGGGCATGTTGTGATGTGATATGGTGAAGACATGATGCTAAATTTATTGTATGAGACGATCATGTTTTGTAACACAGTTATCGGCAACTGGCAGGAGCCATATGGTTGTCGCTTTATTGTATGAAATGCAATCGCCATGTAATCTTTACTTTATCACTAAGCGATAGCGATAGTCGTAGAAGAAATAGTTGGCGAGACGACAACGATGCTACGATGGAGATCAAGGTGTCGCGCCGGTGACGATGGTGATCATGACGGTGCTTTGGAGATGGATATCAAAGGAACAAGATGATGATGGCCATATCATATCACTTATATTGATTGCATGTGATGTTTATCCTTTATGCATCTTATTTTGCTTAGTTCAGCGGTAGCATTATAAGATGATCTCTCACTAAATTTCAAGGTATAAGTGTTCTCCCTGAGTATGCACCATTGCTACAGTTCGTCATGCCGAGACACCACGTGATGATCGGGTGTGATAAGCTCTACATTCACATACAACAGGTGCAAGCCAATTTTGCACACGCGGAATACTCGGGTTAAACTTGATGAGCCTAGCATATGCATATATGACCTCAGAACACTGAGACCGAAAGGTCGAGCATGAATCATATAGTTGATATGATCAACATAGTGATGTTCACCATTGAAAACCACTCCATCTCACATGATGATCGGACATGGTTTAGTTGATATGGATCACGTGATCACTTAGATGATTAGAGGTATGCCTATCAAAGTGGAGTTCTGATGTCTACTACGCAACCTTCTTCTTGTAGACGTTGGGCCTCCAAGTGCAGAGGTTTGTAGGACAGTAGCAAATTTCCCTCAAGTGGATGACCTAAGGTTTATCAATCCGTGGGAGGCATAGGATGAAGATGGTATCTCTCAAGCAACCCTGCAACCAAATAACAAAGAGTCTCTTGTGTCCCCAACACACCCAATATAATGGTAAATTGTATAGGTGCACTAGTTCGGCGAAGAGATGGTGATACAAGTACAATATGGATGGTAGATATAGGTTTTTGTGGTCTGAAAATATAAAAACAGCAAGGTAACTAATGACAAAAGTGAGCACAAACGGTATTGCAATGCTAGGAAACAAGGCCTAGGGTTCATACTTTCACTAGTGCAAGTTCTCTCAACAATAATAAAATAATTGGATCATATAACTATCCCTCAACATGCAACAAAGAGTCACCCCAAAGTCACTAATAGCGGAGAACAAACAAAGAGATTATTGTAGGGTACGAAACCACCTCAAAGTTATTCTTTCGGATCGATCTATCATAGAGTTCGTACTAAAATAACACCTTAAGACACAAAATCAACCAAAACCCTAATGTCACCTAGATACTCCAATGTCACCTCAAGTATCCGTGGGTATGATTATAAGATATGCATCAAACAATCTCAGATTCATCTATTCAACCAACACATAGAACTTCAAAGAGTGCCCCAAAGTTTCTACCGGAGAGTCAAGACGAAAACGTGTGCCAACCCCTATGCATAAGTTCACGAGCGGAACCCGCAAGTTGATCACCAAAACATACATCAAGTGGATCACATGAATATCCCATTGTCACCACAGATAAGCACATGCAAGACATACATCAAGTGTTCTCAAATCCTCGAAGATTCAACCCGATAAGATAACTTCAAAGGGAAAACTCAATCCATTACAAGAGAGTAGAGGGGGAGAAACATCATAAGATCCAACTATAATAGCAAAGCTCGCGATACACCAAGATCGTATCAGCTCAAGAACACGAGAGAGAGAGAGAGAGATCAAATACATAGCTACTGGTACATACCCTCAGCCCCGAGGGTGAACTACTCCCTCCTCGTCATGGAGAGCACCGGGATGATGAAGATGGCCGCCGGTGAGGGATTCCCCCTCCGGCAGGGTGCCAGAACAGGGTCCCGATTGGTTTTTGGTGGCTATAGAGGCTTACGACGGCGGAACTCCCGATCTATTGTGTTCCCCGATGTTTCTAGGGTATATGGATATATATAGGCGAAAGAAGTCGGTCAGGGGAGCCACGAGGGGCCCAGGGGGGTAGGGCGCGCCTCCCTGCCTTGTGGCTTCCTCGAAGATTCCCTGACGTCTACTCCAAGTCTCCTGGATTGCTTCCATTCCAAAAATAACTCTCCCGAAGGTTTCATTCCATTTGGACTCCGTTTGATATTCCTTTTCTTCGAAACACTGAAATAGGAAAGAAAACATCAATTTGGGCTGGGCCTCCGGTTAATAGGTTAGTCCCAAAAATAATATAAAAGTGTTTAGTAAAGCCCATAATCATGCAAAACAGATAATATAATAGCATGAATACTTCATAAATTATAGATACGTTGGAGACGTATCGGCATCTAAGCTTAATTCCTGCTTGTCCTCGAGTAGGTAAATGATAAAAGAAAGAATTTATGAAGTGTGAATGCTAGCGAGGTGCACAAGTTTGATCAATGATAATTTCAATCACCTTTTCTAGCATCATTATATATCATAACAGTAGCTCAACTCATAGGACTTCTCATGATCAAGTAACAAGCTATTCACATGTTAAAGTATAGATCATAAACTTTCTTGAAAACTAACAAACCGTGTTATTAGTCATCAAACAATTACAATTCATCTTATTTTCAGGAAGGGTCTATGTCAGAGCTTTGATTCAGCAAACTTCACATACTCAACTATCATTTAGTCTTTCACAATTGTTAACACTCATGTGATATTTATGGGTTCAAAGTTTTAATCGGACGCAGAGAAAGGTAGGGCCTTATAGATTCGCCTCCCAACCTTTTACCTCAACGGTAATGTCAACAATAATAGTTCATGATGCCTTACATCCAATTATATATATATCAGGATCTTTCCAACACAATGTGCTTGCCAAAGGATAAAATGTAAAAAGGAAAGATGAAGATCACCATGACTCTTGCATAAGGTATAAGACAAGAATAAAAGATAGGCCCTTCGCAGAGGGAAGCAGAGGTTGTCATGCGCTTTTATAGTTGGATGCACAAAATCTTAATGCGAAAGAACGTCATTTTATATTGCCACTTGTGATAGGGACCTTTATTATGCACTCCGTCGCTTTTATTGCTTCCACATCACAAGATCGTATAAAGCTTATGTTCTCCACACTAATAGATCATACATATTTAGAGAGCAATTTTTATTGCATGCACAGATGACAACTTACTTGAAGTATCTTACTCAATCCATAGGTAGGTATGGTGGACTCTCATGGCAATACTGGTTTAAGGGATGTTTGGAAGCACAAGTAGTATCTCTACTTGGTGCAAAGAATTTGGCTAGCATGAGGGGGAAAGACAAGCTCAGCATGTTGAATGATCCATGACAATATACTTTATTTCATGTATAAGAAAACATAACCCATTACGTTGTCTTCCTTGTCTAACATCAACCTGTTAACATGTCATATTTTAATGAGTGCTCACAATTACAAAATATGTCCAAGATAGTATATTTATATGTGAAATCTCTCTTCCCTCAATATTCTTTCATGAATTGTTCAAGTGACCAATACAATGTTTGCTAACCTTCAATAAATTTATCACCTCTACTTCTTATATGTGAAGTCATTACTCCCCATGGGATAAGCATATAAAACATATATAATTTCAGATTTATGATATTCAAATCATTCAACTATTTACTCATAGGATATAAGTGAAGCACATGAGTAAATGACAAACTACTCCAAAAAGATATAAGTGAAGATCAATGAGTAGTTAAATAATTATGTAACTATGTGAAGACTCTCCCATTTAATAATTTCAGATATTGATATTTTATTAAAACAGAAAGCAAAACAAAATAAAATGACATTCTAAGCAAAACACATATCATGTGGTGAATAAAAATATAGCTCCAACTAAAGTTACCGATGAACGAAGACGAAAGAGGGGATGCCTTTCGGGTTATCCCCAAACTTAGGCTCTTGGTTGTCCTTGAATATTACCTTGGCGTGCCTTGGGCATCCCCAAGCTTAGGCTCTTGCAACTCCTTATTCCATAGTCCATCGAATCTTTACCCAAAACTTGAAAACTTCACAACACAAAACTCAACAGAAAACTCGTAAGCTCCGTTAGTATAAGAAAATAAATCACCACTTAGGTACTGTTGTGAAATCATTCTAAATTCATATTGGTGTAATATATAATTTATTCCAACTTCTCTATGGTTCATACCCTCTGATACTACTCATAGATTCATCAAAATAAGCAAACAACACATAGAAAACAGAATCTGTCAAAAACAGAATAGTCTGTAGTAATATGTATCAAACGTATACTTCAGGAACTCCACGAATTCTGAAATAAATTGGTGGACATTAGGAATTTATCTATTAATCATCTTCAAAGAGAATCAACCTAAAAGCACTCTCCAGTAAAAAATGGCAGCTAATCTCGTGAGCGCTAAAGTTTCTGTTTTTTACAGCATGATCATAAAGACTTCACCCAAGTCTTCCCAAAGGTTCTACTTGGCACAAACACTAATTAAAACATAAAACCACATCTAACCAGTGGCTAGATGAATTATTTATTTATTACTAAACAGGAGTAAAAGGCAAAGAACAAAAATAAAATTGGGTTGCCTCCCAATCAAGCGTTATCGTTTAACGCCCCTAGCTAGGCATGATGATTTCAATGATGCTCACATAAGACACAAGAATTGAAACATAAAGAGAGCATCATGAAGAATATGACTAGCATATTTAAGTCTAACCCACTTCCTATGCATAGGGATTTTGTGATCAAACAATTTATGGGAACAATAATCAACTAGCACAGGAAGGCAAACAAGCATAACTTCAAAACTTTAAGCACATAGAGAGGAAACTTGATATTATTGCAATTCCTACAAGCATATATTCCTCCCTCATAATAATTTTCAGTAGCATCATGAATGAATTCAACAATATAACCAGCTCCTAAAGCATTCTTTTCATGATCTACAAACATATAAATTTTATTACTCTCCACATAAGCAAAATTCTTCTCATTCGGAATAGTGGGAGTATCATAAGAAACTCGAATACTATAAATTGTTTCCACATTAAAGGAGTAATGTTCAGAAAAAGGGTAATCACAATCATGACAAGTTTTATAAATATAATCATCACTACTTTTTATAGCATAAGTGTCATCACAATAATCATCATAAGTAGCAACTTTGGTCTCATAATAATCGATTGAAACCTCTTCCAAGATAGTGGAATCATTACTAAATAAAGTCATGACCTCTCCAAATCCACTTTCATAATTATCACAATAAGACTCAACATCCTCCAAAATAGTGGGATCATTACTTCCTAAAGTTCACACTCTTCCAAACCCACTTTCATCAATATAATCATCATAAGTAGGAGGCATGCTATCATCATAACAAATATGCATATCAAAACTTGGGAGGCTAAAATATCATCTTCATTAAACATAACATCCCCAAGCTTGGGAAAAACATTAATTGCAGCAAATATATTCTCAAACATGTCATTCTCATCAAACATAGCATCCCCAAGCTTGGGCGTTTTCATATCATAAGCATAATCACACTCGTCATTAATAGTATGGATAGCACCAATAGTATAGCAATTATCTTCATCCCAATGAGTAATAGGAGCAACATCACTTGGGAGGGATACCTTTCTACCTTTGCTCCTCCGTCTTTTCTTTTTCTTCTTCACATCATGTGTGGGTTTAACCCTCTTTTTTGAGCTCCTTATTGATGAGATTGGTTGGATAGAAGGCTCCACCTCGTTACCTGATTCATCATAAGAAATAATAGGAGGATATTGGGAAGCCTATTTCCTTTCATTAGTATTCTCTTCATCCTCTATTTGTTTTCTTTTCTTTATGTAATTGGAAATATAAGCATTTTCAATGCAATTCACCGCACAATACATAAAAATTTCTTCTAGATCAATATCGAGGAATTTCTCAAGGTTATATTCTAGAATATGCTTATTTATACGTTTCATTTATTCATAACCCAAAAGCAAACTAAGTTCATTATTATGTGCAAGGGAAATCAAATCATCACAATTTTTGGACACGATACGATCATGAAACAATTTGCATTGGAGATTTAAATGACCATGTTCATTGCAAAGTTCACAAGTATGGCGAAGAAATTTTAAATTTTCAGCACAAACATCTAGCCTCTCTTGCAACCATTTAGTTTCCAAATACTTATGCCTCTTGCAAATCAATTTTCCCTAATTGGTGTGTACTTGCAAACTCTATGCACTCCACAAAAGTTGACATGCTTATAAGAGACATTTTCAACATGACTAGTGCAATCATCATTAGTACTATGGATATTTAAGGAGTTCATACTAACAACATTGTAATCATGCTCATCATTCAAAGATTTAGTGCCAAACATTTTATAGACTTCTTCTTCTAACACTTGAGCACAATTTTCCTTTCCATCATTCTCACGAAAGATATTAAAAAGATGAAGCGTATGAGGCAAACTCAATTCCATATTTTTTGTGATTTTCTTTTATAAACTAAACTAGTGATAAAATAAGAAACTAAAAGATTCGATTGCAAGATCTAAAGATATACCTTCAACACTACAAAAAAAATACACTTCCGTGATGATACGTGTTTGTCACAGTAGGTCGCGTTTTTTGTCATGCATGTACATCCATGACAAATTTATGACAGAATCAAGATAGTCATACACTGCTGTCGTAGAAGTGTTCCATGACATTACCAAAATTATCATCACGGAAGTGTCAACTTCCATGACGATAAATCCCGTGTCACAGAAGTTCTTTCGTCAAGGGTGACCGACACGTGGCGTCCACCGTAACGGAACGCCGTTAAGCTATCGGGTCAGATTTTGGATCCGATAACCCGTTAACAGCCACGACCAATGCCGGTTTTCCACGTGTAAAATTCTCATTGGCTGACGGATCCACGCGTCGACTCGGCGTTAACACGGTGTCACTCATCCAGCGGTCGAGATGGGCCTATGATATGTTGACACGTGGACCGCCAACAGAGGCCCACAATGTTTAAATGGGCCGCCCAAGAAAAGGCCCATAAGATTTAGCGGACCATAATGGGCCGGCCCAGCTAAAGGCCCACTAAATTTAGCGGAACTCAATGGGCCGGCCCAGCTAAAGGACCACAAGATTTTGCAGACCATAATGGGCCGGCCCAGCTAAAGGCCCACAAGATTTTGCGGACCACAATGGGCCGGCCCAGCTAAAGGCCCACAAGATTCTGCAGACCATAATGGGCCGGCCCAGCTAAAGGCCCAACATTCTCTGTCAAATCGTCCTGTCAACGGCCTGTCCTAAACTTGTCATCAACGCGCCCCATGGTCACTTGCCCGTTAACGATCCGCTAAGTAATTGGGCGAATCACGGCCGGTGTATTCCGGCCTATTAAAGGTCCGACTTCATTTGGGCCCATTTACGAGCCATCAAAACTTTCGGCTGTTAGAGGCCCACTATAGATTTGGGCCACTTTCTTCTGTTGTCATTTTCGGCTGTTAACGTCGGACGTAAACCATGGGCCATATGTGGCCCAACGTCATATCGGGCCCATTAACGGCCCATATAAAAATGACGATAATCTAGCCCGACCAAGTTCCGGCTGTTAAAGGCCCGTGTATTAGGTCGGCGCATTTCTGACCCGTCCAATTTCGACTGTCAAAGATCCGCGTCGTAAATGGGCCACCATTTCGGCCTGCTAAGTCCAGTGGGTTATTTGGCACAATCAGGGCCCAATCTCACTTTCGGTCTATTAAAGGCCCATGTTTTTTATGGGCTCAAGATATTTACACCTGTAAACGGCCTATTTTTACTGAGGGCCCAAAATATGTTTAGGCCTGTTAAAGGCCCACTATGGGCACAGGCCTACCAGAAAAATATGAAAGCTTATGCTGATTTAGGCCTAGATATTTTTAGTGGGCTACTTGTCAATTTCGGCCCGTAACCGTTTTTAGCCCAATTGGAATGGGCCCGACGAATGTTGACATGTTGGGCTCCTGCCAAGCTTTCGGCCGAATACATTACTAAGATAAACCTGCACTATACAAAATAGCGTCGTTATTACTGCAGCCTGGGGCAACATCATAAATGTTGTATCACAACAAAATAAATTCCAACCATACAACAAAAGGCCTGTTGGCATAAAGTTTACAGTCCTTCCAGATAAAAGCACCATCAGATGTATAGAAGCACATATCATTTGACTTGAGTGCTAATGTTTGTTGTAGAATCGATGGAGCAACCACGATCTCCACCTTTTTTCCGCCATTGCTCTTCAACAACGAAGCGAATGTCTGATAGTCTGGTTTCAAAACCATTAATATCTTGACGACATTTCTCAACCACTATTCTTGTTTACGAAACAACGTCCATTAGGGATTGGACTTGTGTCTGGAGCACAGATATATCACTCTGTCTAGCAGGAAGATTTTGTTCAGTAGGCGATTTGGACCAGGTTACCTTGACAACCAACCCCAATTACGCAGAAGGTGCTTTTTGCCTTTGTTAGTGGAGAGATCTTGACGCCTTTGCAGCAAGAGGTGACATTGTGCCTGTAGTAGCCTCGTCACCTTCGGTGGTTGTGGCTGTTCAATCATTTGTTCCATAGCTTCACGAAAGTTCGAACTTGTAGATTAGTGTACCGGATAAGTTGCTAATGAGATAAAACAAACAAAGTAGGTTAAAGTTTATACATAACTTATTTTGGTGAACTCTTGTAATACATTAGCATGTATTGTAGTGCCAACTACATAATAAAATCACTTTCGGAACATATGTCCATGTAGCATGCCTACTGTATTGTCTATTTCCTCACATTCGTTGATATCTAAGGATAAAGAGACATGGTTTAAAGTAGGATGAACATAGTATGACATAATTCATATCATGGGCAAACAGATATAAAACAAACAGCCTATTTTATCATTGTGTGCGCACGTGAACATAACAACTAGATTACAGATCAAGACCAAAAGAATATCCTTCATCTCTTTTAAACCATGTAAGGTGATATGCTACGTTAAGACAACTGTGTATAAAAGTGAACAGAGTAACTGACATTGGCTGCAAACCAAGTAGTTAAATGAACACATCACAGTACCAATCAGTTCAAAGCGGGAGGAGTAAGGACTTACAACAATGGCTTGAACTGGTGTGCTCATGCCCTTCATCTTGTTGGTGTGGCAATCCTTGAAGATTTGCACGCATTCGATTCGAGTTCTTTTTGGTCCATACGGGCTTTCCTCTATATTTGGAACAAGTCAATATAGATACGATAATATGGCACAAAAAAAGAAGGAAGTAGCAGCTATTTACAAAAGCCTCGCATTGTGCAATATAGCTACGAGATCATGTTGTCTGTTGGAATTTCACTTTAGAACGGTTGGTTTTGTTCTTCAAACAGTTAGCCTAGAAGAAGATACACTTGTAAGGCACATACATAAATACAAGTACAATATGTGGTCTGATCAAATGCATATAGCCTACCTGATACTTTGGATCAGACCAGTGTTTAACGAGGGCCGTCTAGTTTTCATCTGTAATATATTCCACTGGAGATGTTTGGGCGATTTCATTGTTAGCCTTGCCTTCAAAGTGAGATTTTCTAAGGTGGTACCGATCTTTGTCATGAGAGCGGTGAAAAACATGAGTGCATGCCTGTTTAGTTGCATCATCTTTCGGATCCAACTTGAATCTCATCATTGAAAAAGAATGTGAGTCTTATTAGGAGGAAGCTAGAAAGTATGGGATGAGCAAGACAATATTACTAATTGCGATGAATAACATTATTTACGGATAAATGGTTAAGGAAGGTGTTAAACTGGGTATTGTCTTTCTCATTCCTGTACTGGATCCACGTTGGGAGGATACGTGCATGACACCTAATAGCAACGGCTGCCTCTGATACTAACTTGGCTGACTCTGTAGCATCACGTGGCCTTTTTAAACTTGCCTCAAAATGGATCTCCATTCTTCCTCCTTTAGATTTTGTTAATCTGTCAAGCATTATCCCTGATGTCTGTTTCCGCTTGCACCGTGGTGCTAGTTCAACAATGAATATGTAAACTGTTAGTGTACATCAAACTGTGAGAGTACATATAAAGGAGCATGCAATTGCAACTTGACTCGGTCAGGTACCGTCTTGGTGTTGATGCTCATGAGGTTCATCTGATCTTGCCAAGTCCTGTTGTGTCGGCGATTAGCTTGAAGTAGTGTTAGGTGTGAAGGCAGCTTGGGAACCGCGATTCGAGACAAACAAACGAGTAACTGGTTGAGATCTTTGAACAGTTGAAGCGGATGCTGCAGCTGGTGGAGCAGGTGATACTGTGTTTGTAGATTTAGCTGGTGGACATGGACCTTCTACTGCACCATAAGTACCAGCAGAATCTCGACGGCAGAACCTTTTCCGTTTCACCCAACGAGTAAAGCACTCCCTACTATATTATTTTCCTTGCTCTTTTTTGACTTTGCCATGTCAAGCTGTACCCACAACACAAAAGAATAAAATCACTCTTGAGAACTCATTGATGCATGATACAAACAAGCTATACTTTGATGTAAGACAACCGTATGAGGATGGAATATGTAAGAAAAACAGGACGGCATGACATATTCACAGCTATGATGTGCAAACTAAGCAGAATGATTTTCAAGAAAATAGAAGTAATGCAAGCTAGACACCATATGAAAGATGCAACCAATATTACTCTGCCAAGTTAAAAGTGTCTTGTCATAAGTGGCAATTCAAAAAATTAGAAAGCGTTACAACGTAGAAATCAATGCAAGATGCAACCACTATCAAACTGCCATGTTAAAAGCGTCCAATCATGAGTGGTGATGCGGGATACACAACAGCGATACTTTGATGTAAGAACATGGTAAGATAGATAGATGCGATTGTATTCTAGACACGAGAAAGCCATGTCATATGCACACGTATAATGTATAAACTCAGCAGGTGCAATTTAATCAAAATAGAAGAAATACAGGCTAGACAACATATGCAACATGAAACCAATTATCACACTGTCAACTTAGAGCAAGCACCTGCGATGGTGGAGTACATGAGATGAACTCATCATGTAGACTTGGGACTTCAACTTCATTAGCAGTAGCAGGGGCACATCTAGAGAGTCTCTGTTTGCGTCGATGCGGAGGACCACCAACATCCCCTAACTTACTCTTTTCCTTCCTATTTTCTGATATTGCCTTATGAAGTCAAAACCACAAGAAGATGAATAAAATTAGCTCTGCATAACTGGTTGATGCATGATACAGATGAACACTACTTTGGTGTAAGGCAAGCGCGGGATAGGAGGATGGAATATATACAAAAAAGACAGCGTTTCATATTCACACGTACGATAGGAGGATGGAATATGTATGAAAAAATAGTAAGCGGAAGGCATTTCAACAAAATTAGAAGAAATGAAAGCTAGGCACCATATGAACATGCAACCAATATCACTCTATCGGGTAAAAAGTGTTTACGTCGTAAGTGCCATTTCAAGAAATTAGAAGCGATACAAGCTAGAAGACAATACAAGATGCAACCTACATCACAGTCCCAAGTTAAATGTGTCTTATGGGTAAGTGATCGTTGCAGGTATAAATTGTAAGCTACGCAGATGCAATTCAACATAATCAGAAGCAATACAAACTAGACATCATACGGAAAACGCAACCACGTATAACAGTTCCAAGTAAGAGCAAGCACCTGTGATGGTGGAGTAGGGGAGATGTGCTCATCATGTACACGCATGTTCTAGAAACAGGAACACGTGTCATATTCACATGCATTATGTGTAAAGTAAGCAGATGCAATTCAAATTAGAAGCAATACAAGCTAGACATCATACGCAACATGCAACCACATATAATAGTGTCAAGTTAGAGCAAGCACCTGTGATGGTGGAGTAAGGGAGATGTGCTCATCATCTACACAGCTACGTTGATTTGTCCAGCCTTGTGCTGTCTTGCGAATCTTGTTGGGAGGATGGCGGAGTAGAATCAGAGAGGCCCCTGTTTGAGTTGCTCAGAGGACCACCATCATCCATCTTGGGACTAATTTCCTTCAGCTGTAATGATTTTGCATTGTGAAGTCAAACCGATAAGAAAAAGGAATAAAATTCGCTCTTCAGAACTCATTCATGCATGATACTGACAATCACTACTTGGATGAAAGGCGAACACATGATGCGAGGATGGAATATGTATGAAAAACAGGATGGTGTGACATATTCACACCTATGATGTGGCAACTAAGCAGAAGGCATTTCAACAAATTAGAAGCACTGCAAGCTAGACACCATATGAAAGATGCAACCAATATCACTCTGCCAAGTTCAAACTGTATGGCGTTTCAACAAATTAGAAGTAGTACATGCTAGAAATCATATGCAAGACACAACCAATATCACAGTGGCGACTTAAAGGTGCCTTATCATAAGTGACTGATGCGGGATATGCAAGAATAGTAGTCTGAGCAGGAACACATGTCATATTCACAGGCATTATGTGTAAAGTAAGCAGATGCAATTCAACAAAGTTAGAAGCAATACAAGCTAGACATCATACGCAACATGCAACCACATATAATAGTGCTAAGTTAGAGCAAGCACCTGTGATGGTGGAGTAGGGGAGATGTGCTCATCATCTACACAGCTACGTTGACTGTCTAGCCTTATGCGTTGTCTTGAATCTTGTTGGGAGGATGGCGGAGTAGAATCTGTAGAGAACCTCCATTTCAGTTGCTTGGAAGGACCACCATCATCCAATGCCTTGCCAATTTCCTTCAGCTTTATTGATTTTGCATTGTGAGGTCATACCGACAAGAAAAAGGAATATCATTTGCTCTTCAGAACTCATTCATGCATGATACTGACGAACACTACTCTGATGAAAGGCAAAGTCATGATACGTGGATGGAATATGTACAAAAAAATGGACGGCTTGACATATTCACACCTATGATGTAGTAACTAAGCAGAAGGCACTTCAGCAAATTAGAAACACTGCAAGACACCATATGGAAGGTGCAATCAATATCACTCTGCCAAGTTAAAACTGTCTCGTCATAGGTGGCGTTATCAAACTAGAAGCAATACATGCTAGAAATCATATTCAAGACGCAAACCAATATCACACTGCCAACTTAAAGGTGTCCCATCATAAGTGGTGATGTAGGATACACAAGAAGAGTAGTTTCATGTAAGAACATGGTGTGATAGACAGATATAGTATGTACCAAAAACAGGAAAGCGTGTCATATTCACATATATCATGTGTAAGCTAAGCAGATGCAGTTTACACTAATTAGGAGCAATATGAGCTAGACACCGTATGCAACATGCAACCAGATATCACTCTGCCAAGTTAGAGCAAGCACCTTGGATGGTGGAGTAGGGGAGCGGAGACTTGGACCTTGTAATGCACTATCAGTACAAGGAGAATCGGTACTGATGCAGAGGACCACCATCATCGCCTTCCTTACTCTTTTCCTTCCTCTTTCTTGATTTTGCCTTGTCAAGTCAAACCCACAAGAAAAAGGAATAAGATTTGCTCTTCAGAACTCATTGACGCATGATACTGACGAACACTACTTTCATGTAAGGCAGCCGCATGATAAGATGGAATATGTATGAAAAACAGGACGGCGTGACATATTGACATGTATGATGTATAAAATGTAAACTAAGCACAAGGTGCTTGAACTTGTTAGAATCGTTGCAAGCTAGAAACCATATGAAAGATGAAACCAATATCACTCTGCCAAATTAAAAGGGTGCCCTAACAAATGTATTTGACCAAATTAGAACTAATACATGGCAACATGCTAGAAATAATATGCAATATGCAATGAATAAAGGTGACTCATCGTAAGTGATTGATGCAGGATACAGAAGAGAGGTAGTTTCATGTAAGAACAAGGTTAACACATAGATGTAGTGTGTACCAAAAATAGGAAGGCATGTCATATTCACAGGTATAGTGTGTAAACTAAGCATATGCAATTTACCCTAATTAGAAGCATTACAAGCTAGACACCGTATGCAACATGCAACCACATATCACACTCATGGGTTAGAGCAAGCACACTGTGATGGTAGTGTAGGGGAAGTGCGGTCTTCAGGTACAGAGCTACGTTCAATGTCTTCATTTAGGCTTGCTGTTTCTTGAGAATCATGTGGAGAGGATGAAATTGCATTCTTTATAAGAGTATTGCGTCTCATATTAACCCACGTGCGTGACTGTCTCATCACAAGCGATAGACGCATGATACACAAGAACAGTAGTTTGATGTGAGAACATGGTGTGATAGGCAGATGTAGTATGTACCAAAAACAGGAAGGCGTGTCATATTCACATGTATAATGTGTAAGCTAAGGAGATGCAATTTAACAAATTAAGAGCATTGATGAGGGATACACAAGAAAAGTAGTTTGATGTAAGAACATGGTTAATAGAAAGACGTAGTATGTTCCAAAAACAGGAAGGCATGTCATATTCACAGGTATAATGTGTTAACTAAGCAGCTGCAATTTACCCTAATTAGAAGCATTACAAGGCAGACACCATATGCAACATGCAACCACATATCACACTGCCATGTAAGAGCAAGCACCTGCGATGGTGGTGTGGGGGAATTACGGTGATCAACTAGAGAGCTACGTTGACTATCTTCATTTAGCCTTGCTGTTTCTTGAGAATCATGTGGGGAGGATGACACTGCACTCTTTAAACGAGTAGGGCGTCTCACAGTAACCCACACGGGTGACTGTCTAATCATAAGTGATTGACGAGGGATATAAAAGAGCATTAGTTTGATGTACGAACATGGTTAATAGACATATGTAGTATGTATCAAAAAACAGGAAGGCATGTCATCATCGAAGGTATAATGTGTAAAGTAAGAAGATGCAATTTAACCAAATTGGAAGAAATACAAGCTAGACACCATATGCAACATGCAACCACATTTGGACAGCGAAGTTAAAGCAAGCACACAGGATGGTTGTGTGTGGCAATTGAGATCATCAACTACAAAGCTACGTTCTTGTCTCCAAGCTAACGACCTTTGCACCCATTAGAGCTGAAACGCTTAGTGCTTGTCTTGAATTACACTGAGCGACTTACATCTTTTCTTTTACGCATTCATCAACACTGCGTCAGAGTCTGAAATACCCATGCATAAAAAACAATAGTGTGAGTATGGGTGAAGTGTGTGCACAATTAGTATAGAGTAAAGGTAGCAGATAGCAGGTCGGTGAGAAATAAATGACGGAAGACATATGATAGCTCTACAACATGTATGGCACACTAAATTACTACAGGATTCTATGAAAATAACGATCATTTGAAAGCAAATAGGTCGATCCATTTTTTACGCAGTCCGATGTACAAAGAAAGGCGGATCGCCTTCATCTACCTCCGGCCGATCGGTGTTGACGATCTTCCTCGAACGCCACGACCACCTGCCCAAGATTCCTCCCCTGCTGTGCCCTCCTCGACCTCACCGCACCATCGTGCTTGGCACCGCCCGCCATCCATTCAAGCCTGCCGACCTCCGGATCGGCGCCAAGCAGCTCCTGCGCCCCACACCCCTATGATAGACACCGATGCGCCGCTTCCCGGGGTACATGCGGACTAGGTGCTCCAGCAGCGCCTAAGCGGTGTCGCTTCTTTTAATTGCGGTTCGACCCTAAATTGAAATCCAGGTGGGCTAATGACCTCTAGCAAAGATGAAATAGTAAAAGGAGGAAACCTTGTGCATTTAGTATCACGAAGAAGATGCGATGAAAGCGCTCAACTAGTTTCCTTCGTGGGATGAATACGGTGTGGCGGAGACGTAAGATTTGCACGAATAAGGGAAGAGGAGTACCTCTTTCTGCTGGCGATGTTGTGTCCTCCTTCTTTTTCCGACGATCTTCTTGTTGTTCGCGAAACCGAGAAGTTGTGGAGGACGGTGCAGCCTTGGAAGAACCCATGGCCAAGTTGTTGAGTGTGGTGCGGCGGCAAATGCAGCCGGCAGCGGGGAAGCAGATCCAAAGGCGGCGAACGACGGCGTAAGGGAACAGCTCCGGTGCGGTGGGACGGTTGCGGCAGTGGAGCCGCAGCGTGAGGCGCAGGGCGGCGTGGTCGGAGTGGTTACGATGCGGCGCCGCGTCGGCGTTGGCGTCGTGGAGGCAGCTCTGCCTCGGCTTCAACTGCTAAGTCCTTGAGGGCGTTGCGGTTGTGGTTGCGTTGGACGACGACGTTGGGGTACCGGCTCCGGCGTGATGGAGGAGGGCGGCGGTGGATTGGCCGCTATGGGCTGGAGGACGGACCGACGGAGGAGGCTGGGGTTTCGCGGCTGGTGGAGAGGGCGTTTTCGCGCCCACGGAGTATGAATGGGGAAACAGAGGGAGGCGGGGAACTAAGGGGGAACAATGTTCGGTTTGAGACGCGCTTGTTTGAAATTTGGGGAAAGTTACAAACTTTGCCCCCATCTAAAATTTCAGACATATTGCGAGTTGCGGGTAGGACAGTCATGTCAGGTGTCCCAAATGTGGGCGGGATAGATTTCGGCCGAGCGCATGGGTGTTTAGGCGCCCATGGCGTATGAATGCTTCTCGGAGGCGGTTGAGACTGGCGTCTTGGTGAAGTTACAAACCTACCCCGGTTTAGACCTTTGGACATTGGGCCGATAGGCTACACGGGCCAGAGTCAGGACAAGAATTTCCTACCACCAAAACATTAGTCTCGCGCGGTTTCGGGTGACCAGAGGCCTATTTGGCGCTTCGTTCAATATTTGGGAGCAGAAGCATTAACGTTTTCGGTTCTCTTGAATTGAACTTTCAGGATTTGTCAAACTTCACAAATCTTTACTCTTGAAAATCCTAAAGCCACGATTATTTTGGAGTGGAGGGGGTACATTTGAATATACATTGTACACGAGTATATAATAAAAAATATGCAACTTACCTCAGTTCATGCATGGTTCCAGATATAATCTCCTTAGTTGCAAAAAAGAAAAGTTAGATATGCGTATGAATATATATAGCATGTTCAAACTCACAGCAAAGATTGATGCCCCCTTTTACATCTGATTTACAAATGCCATTATCTCGGGTTCAAATAGATGAATGCACTTCCTATGAATTGAATCTTGAAACCCCTTTATGTTGAATTAGAGCATGTATTCTATTTCGTAGCTAGCAATTTGGAATGTATCCATGCAAGTGACAAATGTATAAAGTGCTTCACACTAACAACATGGAGTGCACTAATTAATGTTTATATATGAATTGCAAAAGCATCCATTGCCTGTATTTCAAACCGCTCTCACTCTATTGGTCGATAATATGACATAAACACATGCACATGCTAGAATTCAATAGAGTATGGGTGTCTGATAGACTGATTTTCGTCCATACGCAATTTTCAAAATTCATGATCTCATCCAAAAATAATAATGCCATTTATATTTTAATTTAATGCGTAGAACCGCCTTTTACACGTAGATGCACTATGCCTCGCCCCGTTCTCACAGACGCATTATATATCTCTCTATCTAACGCATAAGTGCACACACTTTATATGCATCGGCATTTCTCTTTCACACATGCTCACAATCTCTCTCGGGGTGTCTCACGCACATGCTCTCTCTGTTTCTCTCTCTCTCTCTCTCTCTCTCTCTTTACACTACTATGTACCACTCTTTTCACTAATCTCAGTTGGAAAACACTATTTCTCTCACATGCATATATACACATGCACGGTCTCTACTAGCCCTCTATACGCACATATATGTGCCTACGTGTCTCTCGCACGCACATTATCTTTAGGCCTCTCTCGCACACATTGCCCCCGACACACCTCTCTCTTAGTAGTTGGCAGATATGATTTCATCATATCGTCATTTGGTAGGATATCCACAGTTGTTAGGCTGGATGGTAATCTGAGGCAAAGTTTTACCCTAGTTCGGATCGGACCCTTGCAGTTGAAGAAAGGGCCTACTCACTGCATCAGTATATTAGGGATAGGGGTGTGTACAAAGTACACGTGAATACCATGCGTTGTGCGTGTGTGTATACTATCGACGAACTAGCCCCCAAGCTTGTATAACATACTAAGGGCCTAGGGTTACAAATCATATATAGTCGGCTTTTCACCAGTGGGGATAGAGTCCTCCGCGACTCTAGTAGCTTCGTGTTGTACGCCGAGTCCTCCACATGGGTCTTCGTATAAAACATCTCGGTCCAACCTATATGTGGCGCAGGATGGAACCGACCCATGAGTCTTGATGTTGACCCACCACAACTAGAAATGATGTGCCCACCACACCACACACGCAATGGGCCACTTATAAAATAAGCATATACAATAGTACAACGGTATATAGCTCACGATACGTGTCCATATTTTGTTGATGACACTGACGGACTTTGCATTTGATGCGTGCTCCGTATTTTGTTGATGACACTTACGGTCATTGTATTCGAAGCGAAAGCACGATATGGTCACTGGACTTCAGAATAAGCTCATCACGGTCACCACATACAGTTTTTCGTGCTAACCAACATGTGGTTGGATGGTTAGAGGACAGTGGTTTCTCGAGCCCACTAAGGTTAAAGTCCCGGTGCTCGCATTTATCTTGTGTTAATTTCAGTATTTTTCGGCGATGTACGTTCGATTGGGAGGAGACGTTCCACTCGACTTCGAGGCACCTATGGTGACTTCATAAAATCTCAAGATCATATATGCTGGCCCACTCTCTCGAAGGTGCTCATAGGGGTAGGGTTCGCGTGCGTGCTCTTATAGCGGTGAGTGCTTGCGCGTATATATGAGCACTTGCGTCTGTACCGTGTTAAACAAATACATGTCATGATTATACGGTCACTGGCTCACTCGTACAACTCCGTATTATGTTGATGACACAATCAATTGACCAGTCAAACGTTCCATGCGGCGCAACTAGTGTTGCACCATCGGTAGCGTAACCGTGGGGCCCACCTGTCAGCCCGTATATGAAAGAAAGAAATGGTAGTTTGAGTCTGTACTGTGTTAATAAAATAGGAGTACATTTTAGGGTGATCATACGGTCACGGGCTCACCATATAGCTCCGTAATTTGTTGATAACACGATCAATTGACCAGTCAAACGGTCCACATCAGCAGCGCACATTACCATACGGCCCACCCATCAGTGCATATATGAAGGACAAAAATGGTAATAAATTAGTGGTCGGTGGGTATTCGAAGTCGTGAGACCTCTGGTTGGAAGTCACCGGCGGTTGGGAGGCGTTCATTGGGCGGTGGGGTGGGGATCCTGGAGAAAAGCTCGGCGCTGGGGCTAGAGGATAGCGGTGCACCGCGGACCGTGATGGGGAGTGGTTTCGGGGAGGGCGGGTCGGCTGCGGGCAGCGGGGGCTGGCGGTTCGGCCGGTGGTGGCTGGCGGCTTAGGGGGGGGGAGTTTGATGATAAACTGGAGGCCCTTGATTTCGTATCCAACGGCAAGAAAATCTAATGACCAGAGATGAAAAAGTCAGTCGACTGACGTGTAGCCTCACCCCGCACGTACACATGCACGCATGCAAGACACGCACGCATGTAGGCGTGCAACACTGACACATACACATAACGTACACACGCACGCATGCTGGCGTGCAACACTGACACGTACGCATGCACTCACGAACACACGCGCGCACGCACCCATGCATGCAACAACTGAAACGCACTTTGCACGCACGCAACACTTTCATGCGCTGCATGCACACAGCACCACGGCGTAAGACACACGCTCAACCTATACGTGCATGCACCCTTTGTTAAGGACATGGATTGTTATGGGTATTAATCAATCTTATCTGTGATAAGCGTAACATTGATGTTTGCAGCGGTCTTTATGAATCTGGCGTATCGAACGGGCTATCAACATAGTAGGCTTATCTACATGAAAAAGATGATGTCACACTCAATGAACAATCATCGGTTTATGAAATGCCCGCTTCTGATCGCCCTGGCCCACCAAAGGTTCTTCTGCTGTGCGCTGCTTGGCGTTGCGTCACTGGCATGCAGGCCATGCACCCAAAGAGCCCACACGTCAGCGGAAGAACGGCGTAGTGTCCTAGGTCAGAGTCGAGGGCGCCACTCGCGGCATGCCCGGCTGAACACGCCTCCGTGCCGCATTCAAACGCCTCCATGAAACCCGCTCGTGTGGAAGCCGGGAAACCCACTCTGGACACACGTCCATTCATGACCTGGCCGGCGTTAAACGCAACGCCGGCCGAGCTCCTCCCGTCCGTCGTCTATTTAATCTCCTATTTAAACGAGGCCAAACACCGGCCAAGAATCGCACACCTCCGCCGCTCCCCTATCTCCTCCACCATTTTGTCCACTCTTACAATGGCTTACGAAGAGTAGTTATTCTGCATCCAAGCCGGCTGGGTAGCCCGCCGGATACGAGCTATGCAGCTCGCTGATCCACCTCCCTCCCCTCGCCCGACGGAGCTAGTTGCCGCCCCAAGCCGGCGCGCGGTTCAGCAACTCGCCGCTCCAGGCCAGCTCGACGAGGAGCGGCGCACGGGCGTCGTTGCTGCCGTCCACGCCGCCGCCTCGTACCGCGTCTCCCGTTTCTGTGGCCGAGACTCCCATGCCGGGCGGCGCCGCCATGCAAGCAGCGACAGAGGCCGGGTGCACAGAGAGCGACAAGTCGGTGGCCAGCGCCTCCGCGTCCGTCGCCATCATCGAGGAGAAGTAGAACACGGGAGGCCGCCACCACTTGGGTCCCATGAAGGCCACCACGGAGGCGACGCCAGCGTACACAGCATGTGTCTTGCCGGATCCTTTTGTTGCGAGGACCTTCGTCGACCCCGCATGGGCTCCACGGAAGAGGTCAATGTTAGGATGAACTTCGAGCGGTGCCGCCATGGCGAAGTAGTGGCGGTGATGAACTCGAACGGTGCCGCCACCATCATCTTACGGCACCAGCCAATGATATCGGTTAGGCGGTGGGGAAGCGAGCCGTCGCTTTGCTGAAGCATATATCTCCGGGGCTCCGGCAGTCCGGTGATCGTCTTTGCCGGACATGAGGAACACAAATCGTCGATCGGTAGGCGACCATTTAGGCCAGGTATTATATACCTGTGTTGTCCAGAACTAGCACCGCGTAGTTCATTTGAATGTAATGAAATCTGTCATGTTTGTATGAAAATCTGATATTTTATATGATTTCCGTCGTTGTTTATATGAAATATCAGTTTGTCTACGTGTTTGCGTGAATTTCGTCCGGTTGGTTGAGTTGTTGTCATAATGTGTGCGGCTACGGTTGGATGGCGTAATTTGCGGGTCGCCGGTCGGTCTGCAGGCGGCTCGGGCGGCGTTGTGGGACAAAAAAACACAGCTCGTGCGAGCTCGTCTCCAACATGCGCGCTGGAGGATGCATGACAGCATGAGCACCCGAGACATTCCTCGCTCATCGGTGGCAAAGGCACCGGTGGACAAAAAGTCGCCAATATTTTGGCTACCCCTGCAAGATCCAAACAGCCCTCCCAACAGATACAAATCCCTCGTTCGCCGTGGAATTTTGCCATGTGTTGTTTTCATGGACTAACAAGATGCCCGTGCATTGCACGGAACATCAAGATGCATTTTTACAAACACCCCGCATGCATGCAAGGGATAATTAATGTCCTCCTTTGCTAGTACCACGAGGCAAACACCATTAATATTGCATTGATTAGTGTTAGTGGCCTTGTATATCTGCAAATTGTAATTTTGATAGTGGCCCCCTGTATATAAAAATGGTTGGAGAAAGATGAGAGATAAGGTGAGGAGGAGTGGGGCGTGGTGGTGACTGGTGGTCGGATCAAGCGGAGGCATGGGGATGGACGGTGCATTATGTCTAGGTTTGTACGTATCTCTCTCACACACACCCACGTAGGTGGGGGACGTGCCTGAAGAGAAGAGGTGCACGCACGGGCGCACGCATTCTGCCTCTTTCCCAACCACACCCACGGGTACACGGTGGAGCTCATTTCAGACGAAAAAGGTAGCCCACGTGGTAATTTGGCACGTGTACTGGTTGTCCACTTGGTGGAGGGAGGATCATCTACCACGGGTGAACAAACAAATTGCGAGTTGACGCGTTATGTTAAATTTAAAAAAGAGGCAAACCATGTGGGGCCTACCTTAGAGGCAAGGCTCTATACACTGAAGTACTTTTGATGTGTCCTGTCAACTCTCAGAACGAGGAGAAGCTTGCTTAGTACGCCGTCTCCCCCGCCCACGGGCGCGATGGCTCGCGGGATGAGGTGAAGCTTGCTTACGAGTAGTAGTAGTAGTAGTAGTAGTAGTAGTAGTAGTAGTAGTAGTAGTAGTAGTAGTAGTAGTAGTAGTAGTAGTAGTAGTAGTAGTAGTAGTAGTAGTAATCTTTATGCGCCTTCATCGCTCCCTCGCATGCCTGATGGCTTTCATGACCACGAGGAGAAAATTTTACTACTCCCTCCGTTTACTCCTCGTCCCTACTACGTATACTTTGGTTAGTACTCCCTCCATTTACTTATACAAGGCCACTATAAAAAATACATTCTGCATCTATACAAGGCCACAAATAGTAATCAAGACAAAAGTTACTACTCCCTCCTTGCCAGTTTATGGCTCAATTTCAGAATCTCTCCAACCAAGGTAGACAGTGAGTGGTCGAATTAATTTCGTAGTTTGCACAAGTAATTAGTACGCTCGTTTTTCTCAAGAAGTTATGTTTACTGAGGCATTAATTAGAACGAATGCATGAATGACCACTAAATTTCCATGAACTTGTACATGCATCGGTAAGTACAATAGTGCGCTTTACTACATGGCATTTTTGCATATGTGGAGGAAAGAGAGGCAAGGAAAAAGTGGAGAAGTGGGCTCTCATGTAAGAGCCAGCCCCTACTACATGGTGGAGCACTGGGAGAGGCACATGGAGGTGGTCAGGAATCGGGAGACTCACGCCGGTCATAGCATCGTAGTTAAAATGATAATGGCAAGTCAAATCACGGGCCTCACACATCCAAAGAAGAACTTCGTTGTCAAATCACACAGCCCCTACGCTTGCAGCAGCCTACTCCCTTGTCTTCTCGCGTCTCTGTCGAACCGACTAGGCGGAACTGCCCCGCCGCCTACCCAAGCATAAAAAGCCCCTTCTCGACTTTTAAATACAACTACATCCGCTTAAGAATCCAATGATATACTTTTTGTGACATAGAACTACGTGCAGGCCCTATAAACCGAGACGCCTAAAAATAAAAAAACCGATACGGAGAGGATAGTTCAGCAGGTATCTTTTTAGATCAATATAGTCGGAATTCACCAAGGAGCAAAACCAAGTGGTAGGCTGCTCCTGTCGTGTTGGCGTAGCAACTCAAGCAGGGTCAGTCACATTACCTAAATGGCGACACACTTAACAGGACCCCTTTGGCCGACATGTAGCTCATCGACCGTCTTGTTCCACGTGCGATGCACCAAATTACAGTTCGGAGCAGCGGTTGGAATTGGAGGCACCCCGGTCGTAGAAGATGTATACTATATAGTTCTTGTGTCATAGCTGCATGTTTTGGAAAAAAACTACTAGTGGGTTGTACTATTTATTTAGGAATAGAAGATGTATACATGGAAGTTGTAGGGAAAGAGATGAAATGGAGCATCTCAATTCCTATGAGTAGGGATTGGAAAAGAGATTTCATTTGGTTCACATCATAGGAACTTTTCTATTGAATCTAGAGATGACATGTATCTCAATTCCTATGAGGAGGGATTTGAAATTAAGGGAGTATAGGAATCCATTCATATGAACCAAGTGGCTCTAAAGCTATAGAAATGATATCATGTTTATTTCCTTTGAAATGTGGAGTATATGAATCTATTCCTATGAATCAGTTGGCTCTGAAGGAAAAAATCCTATAAAAATCATATCATATAGAGTTCCTATGATATTCCTCAACACTAAAGGATGCTTGAAATTGCTGCGGGTGATACGATGGTCTTTCTTTGTAGACTCCTCAACCATCTTTATAGTTACCTCTAGAAGATGAATGAAATGATATATACAGGGTATTCTACATGTGCAATTTAGTACACGAAAACTCGGTAAAAGTTTGCGAGGTTCGAATTTTCAATAAAGCTATATCCTATATGCACTGCATTTCGGAACGGAGGGAGCATAAGGCAGTTGCTAACACTCACATAGAAGATTTGTGTGTAGGAGGAGTGGTTGTTCTGTTAAATGACATGGCAAAACTGACACTGTCGGATGCCAATCTAACGGTTCTTACGACGTTCGTCACGAAAAGGCTTGTGGCGAACATTTGTCGGATAATGATTTACGGACACATGCATTGCATTGATACGTGCCCCCTCTCTCTCACGCACACTCACCATAACGAGTCACGACTCTCCCGAGTCCTCTCGCAGACTCGCACGTCGCACCCACCGTCTATCTGCAGGTAGACGTCATGCACATATGTGCTCTTCACACCCTACCCTCAGAACTTCTAAAAAACAAAAGACGGCGCGCACATTTTATTTTAGCTCACACATTACACACTTATACTATTACTCTTGCGGTGAATGTTCTTTGGGCATAGTATATTGTACTCTCACGAAGAGAAGCGGTGCACGCACGCACTAGTTCTCTCACACCCACTCGCGGGTACACGTAGGAGCACATTTTTTTGAAGCTGGTACAACAAAATCACTCCACTATATATAAAAGCAGGAGCCTTAGCGCTTGCTTTACTAGGGTTCCTCTCGTTCACTCTCTCATGCTCCCCAGATCTAAGCAAGACATAGGTGGCCACACTCTCTCTCAGCTCATGGCTGGTCACAAATCCGGCCACACAACCTCCACCGGGGCAGGGGTGTAGGTGCATCGTTCACGCTATCGTCGGCGGCGAGGGAGGAGACCAACGGCTGCCCGCACGTCTCGATCGACGGTCGTGCCATTCTCTCCGACAGAGCGCCGGCTCGGGAGGGCCTCCGACCCCTTCTTCCTCCATGCGGTATTGTGGCCAAGATGCGGCCTCCTGACGCCGTCTTTGCCACATGCCGACGACCCTCAGGTATATATTCCTTCGAAACCTGCCTTGCTCTACTGCCCCAGCTCCCTTTGTGTGGATCATTTTCTACTTCTGCCCGCTGTTCCAAAGCCACCTAGACTTCTACTATCATTAGAAGTAAAGCTAGTTCATACAGTCGACTCTAAGCGTTGGTTCAAACAGGAAGAAAGTGGGAAAGTCAGTAGCATGAATCTAGGACTTGGTTCTAAGAGGAAACGGGGAAAGTAGTTATATCATCCTTTGTTTAAATAACCGTATTTCGTATTTGCGCAAACAGGGATGTCTGTCTCCATATCATTTCGGGATGTCTGTCTCCGTATCGTTTCTATCCACGCAATCAAAAGCACACACCTCAGTTTTAGTACAATGCGCAAAATGAGATGGCTATCCCTCGTTGCTGTCGTCTAACCTCCCGTCTTCAAGGTATCCCTACATTGGTAGTAACGAAGGTAGAATGACCAACGCAATCTAAAATAAGCTGATTCGTATGTTTTACTTCCGACATTACGGTCTGGACGAATGAAAAACAACTGCATCCTAGTCCGGAATGCACTTTCTACCATTTCATCCATGGACCGAGGACTAGGCTGCACTGCACGGGCGGTTTTTTGGACAGGTGCACGCATAAGAGGCATTGTGGTCTGCTTATTTCGCAAATAGCGGTGCTTAAATTTAGTGGAATGCACAAAAATTTCACCTGGTCAAGACATCGCATGGTTCGATTCAGCATTCCAAATTGAGACCACAATTATAATCGGGTTATTCGGAATGAGAGAACCTAACCCTGAATGGTGGCAACAAGAAAAACCAGAGTGACCTCCAGAAATTTAAGCCTGCCGGGAGGCCCTTTTGCTCGTGAGAAGCCTTTTGCTTGTTTTTTCCTGATTTGTAAACCTTCTCACAAATTTGTCTTTTGCTGTGAACTAGTATATGTTTGTTATGTTCTATGAATCATTGAGATGTATAAAATTGCTTAACTTATGCTTTTCAAGTTTTTTATGAAGACGAGTTTAATGTGAGTGTTCCACATGAGCGCCGGACTAGCGTGTGAACATTTCGAATTTATTACATTGTGGCCTCAATTAACTGCATGAACCACTGTAACAAGATACATAGTTGCTTATATGTCAGACAGTAGATTGTTTATTGTTAGCTGGTCGATAGCCTAGTGTTGAAGCGAGCTGAGCCAATGTGCCGTGTTTTGCACAACTGCTTACAAGTGGGGTAGCGCCAACAGTGTTTACAAGTACTTATGTATACGTCAGCGCACGGTTCTTGAATGAGTGCTCTATTTCATCAAAACACACACTGCTCGTATGATAAACCATGACAACTTATGTATGACCATGCCATATTCATGAAAAAACTAGTGAGGACGCACCTGTTTCGGCAACAATTATGATGGTTCTCACATGATTCACGGGCACACAAAAGTAGCAGCAGTTCCCATAGACGGATTCAAACATAGTACTAGCCCCAGAGGGGTCGATAACAGGCAAGGTTAGGATAATTAGACACAATCCAAACTACTATTAAACACTAGCTTGGGCAACTATTTCATGCCTCGATCTAATTTGGGCTGGACACAAGACGGACCTTGCCATGAACATCATCGAGGATGTCCCGCAGCAGCTCAATCCTGTGAACCTTCATGAAGACAACCTTGTGGCCTTGCCACGGATAACCTTGTTTGTGGAGGCATGCCACGTCACCTTCCTGCGTAAGCTTGACAAGAACAGTATGCCTCACAAACAAAGGAGTAGCTTTGAACTTCTTGTGCTTCAGTACACCCTGGACAACACGCCTAACAATAGTGAGGCTGGAATACAACTCTTCATTGGTATAACCGCAAATGGCTTCCAGGATCCAACAGCCTAAGAACTCTGTTTTCCCAGTGCGTATATTCAGGTCGTCTGCCTCATAGCGAGTGACATGTACAACCACACAATCCTTGTCTGCATCATGGCTCTAATTGAAACAAAAACAAATTCTGAATTACTTTCAGTATAAGAAACACAAGTTATCTAAACCACTATGTATAGCATGGAATCGAAGGAAATAAAATATTGCATTATTAATCACCACAAACTTCCTATTCTAAAAAAATCACCAAATACTTAGATGAAATACAACAATCGAGAGCGGCAACGAAGGAACTCACCTTGGTTAGCTCAATGGGGGACACATCCTCGAAGGGGAAAACTGCTCTGCGTTGGCTGTGGTTTGTAACCTCAAATGGGGCGTTGACCATCTCAAGAGTGACCGTGGAGCGATCTGGGTCAGCTCGATGGTTGCCTCCATCTTCTTGGAGCTCTTCGTCTCGTGGGGATCAGCCTCCGCAGATCTCTGCTCCAATATCGCCAGATCTTTGCTGGTTCTCCTTGGTCCATCATGAAACCGATTTAATACTAGGAGACCATTGAAAGGAAAACACAATCGCAATGACAATGAAACAAAAAAGAGAGTGAGGATCGGTTACTGCTTTGCAAAAGTTCTTTTTTTTCTCTGAACGAAAATATACCAACATCACGGATCCGCTTACCTTCCCTCCGTTCGGAGAGAAGAACAGTGGCAGATGCGAGTGTTTCCTTTCTTGAAGACGGTGAGGGAGAAGGAGATTCAGCGAAGAGTGAAATGATGGTTGCTTCGTCCACAAACTTAGATCATGGGAGGTGGGGTGTTGTGATACGACGGCTCACATCGCCAGCGCTATGACCGGGTGACTCTCACCGCATACTACCTTCTAATTTGGTGGATGGCATTTGGGCCCTACACTGCATGGCCCGCATGTCGGTGAACAAAAGTATAACGGTATTCAGTGGAGGGAGACGTTTCAATGACCTAGGAGGAGCCAAGCGGTAGAGTGTCTCCACCGCATACTAGTAGTAATTGTTTTTCCTGGTAGTCAGAGAGTGTCTCCACTGTACTAGTAGTAATTGTTTCTCCGGGCCCAAGACAAAACAGCCAATCCACACTAGTAAATAGTAAAATCAATTCAAAAGCCCACATATTTATCAATGAGAGGCGCTACCCACACCCAAAGACACCCCGCCCCAAAAAAAACCTGGGTGCTCTTCTTCCTCCTCGCTCCCACCCACCTCATGTCAGCTCTCTCCACTCGTACCCCCAAATTCCTCACCTCAGTCCTACAGAAAACCCCAGCTCCGCTTCTTCCTCATTCCCACAGAAAACCCCAGCTCCCCTTCTTCTTCGCTCGCACTACAACTAGGCTCGTCATTCGTACTCTGCTCAATCCGTGAGCGCGACGCGACGCCCTCGAGGAAAATGGAGTCGGCTGACCCCAGCGCCAAGAAGATGAGGCTCCCGCCAGCAGCGACGCCTGTTGTAGATCCCAGACCCGGCAACAGCTGGGAGAAGCGGCGACCCGCCCCCACCGGATCCTGTGAACTCAGAGAATCTCGGTGGACCGTGATCAGCGATCTCCCGGACGCCGCCCTGGGGAGATCATCTCGCTTCTCCCCACTCAAGGATTGCTGCCGCACACAAGTCCTCTCAATTTGGTGGCGCCCTCTATGGCGCGCCGTGCCCTTAATCTCGATCGTCCACCTATCTTTCTTCAATGATTTTGAAATCCCCAGAGCCATCATCTCCTCCCACCGTGGCTCCGTTCAAAGCCTCTCAGATCCCGTCATGCTACCCGACATGCCCTGCACAAGGACGCCTAGCTGAAATCCCTCAATTCACAGAACTACAGCTGCTTGAGTTCTACTATTCCCCCTGAAATCACATACCACATAAAAACACCATGAACTTGTGCCCTCAAAGACCGATGTCCATCTCATGTTTTCCTCCTCTCCACACCGCCACCTTTATACCAGCTACCTACCGCATAACTGGTACTAAACCTTCGACTCCCATTTCTCAAGAAACTTTCACTTGGGTGGGTTCGTATATCGGAGGCCTCATTGCACAACATCATCCACTCCAGTTGCCCTGCCCTGGAGTGCTTGGTGCTTGTTTTCACAGTTAGAATCGGTTGTCTCCAAATAAAGTTGCCTAACCTTGTAAGAATTGGAATTTATTTTGACGAAAGGCAGCTCATCATCCAAGACGCCCCTTCACTTCAAAGGTTGATCCTTGATTCTAGTTATTCACCGTTGCAAATAACCGTCCTCTCTCATACTTAAATCAAGACCATGGGTGTAATACATGATCTTTGTGCTCATTTCAATATGGTGTTTGGCTCCACAGTTCTTCAGGTACTTTATATTATCATCTACACTTGTAACCATAAGCTGCATTTTAAATTTCTACACATTTTGTACTAATATTATGTTCTATGCTCAATGAAGAGTTTCTCCATGGATGGCCTATCAATGGTGCTGGATTCTGTCAAGATCTTATATATCCAAATGAATAGTTTTGATCTGAACAAGATTATTGGCTTGCTGCAATGCTTTCCATGTCTGGAGAAGTTGTATATAAAGGTGATAATTTCACGCACATTGGAAGCCCGCATATAGTGTACTAGAATTAACCGTTCAGCTGTTGCTCTTTCGACACTCTTCTTTTAGACCTTAATTGTTTTCAATCTTCATGTATATTTAGGCAACAGGACGGGGTAAGAAAGTTATAACCAATCGGTGGATTCGTAAGCATCAGGATTTTCTCACTTCTCATGAGATTCGATTGAAGACAATAACGCTTAGAACGATATGTAGCCAACCGTGCAAACACAAGATTTGTAACATTCTTTTCTCAATGAATGCGAGGTTACTATTGTCCATCGTGCTTAAGTTTATCAGCAGCATGGTTTTGACGGATGGGCATGTCGAAGAGCAAAAAAGGAGTTTCGTGGGCAAAAGAGCTTACGAACATGCCGGGCTTCTATTTACAACATATTGTGGTCATAATCCAAGAAATGTTACGACCTCAGATGTTCATTCTATGGACCTGACCGATCCATTTGACCGTGATCGCCGAAAACAAAGGCTGGAGTTAGATGTTGTTGCCCTTTTCAATCTGGGTTTTTTGTAAACCTGATGAATAATTAACCTCGTGCTTTTGTACAGTTTGTAAGCTGGAGTTAGATGTTCCTGCCCTTTTCAACTCGGGTCAGGACTGTCATATTTTCTTTGAAACAAGGCAAATGGCTTGCCATTCATTTAATTTATAGTGAAATGTTGTAACAAATCCAACCAAGGGAAATAACATCACTCTCGCCGGCTTCTTGAGCTCACTGTGCATTACAGAAGCCAAGTGATTAGCCCCCACCAGCACCCACAAACTTATTTCGAACTAGCACATCAAATGGGCTGTAAATTTTCATAGGAAAGGCTGCATGACCGTGACAGATTTGGATTCTGACAGTTGGTGATGGGGAACGTAGTAATTTCAAAAAATTTCCTACGCACACGCAAGATCATGGTGATGTATAGCAACGAGAGGGGAGAGTGTGTCCACGTACCCTCGTAGACCGAAAGCGGTTGATGTAGTCGTACGTCTTCACGATCCGACGGATCCAAGTACCGAACGTACGGCACCTCCGTGTTCTGCACACGTTCAGCTCGATGACGATCCCCGGACTCCGATCCAGCGGGGTGTCGGGGATGAGTTCCACAAGACGACGTGGCAGGACGATGATGATGCTCTCATCGCGCAGGCTGCGCTTAAACTCCGCGACGATATGACCGAGGGGGAATATGGTGGAGGGGGCCACCGCACACGGCTACGGAACGATCCGTAGTTCACCTGGGGGGTTCTAGGGTGCCCCCGCCTCAGATATAAAGGAGCAAGGGGTGCGGCCGGCCCTAGGAGGAGGCGCGGCGAGGAGTCCTACTCCCACCGAGTAGGACTCCCCTTCCTAGTTGGATTAGGACTTGGGGGAGGAAAGAGGAAAGGCGCCTTCCTTGTCCTATTCGGACTAAGGGGAGGGGGCGCGGCCTGCCCCGGCCGGCCCTCCTCTTCTCCCTCATGGCCCACTAAGGCCCATTAACCCCGGGAGGGTTCCAGTAACCCCGGTGTTCCTAAGAAAATCCCGATTTCACCTTTAACTATTCAAGTCCAAACATAGGCTTCCAATATATCAATCTTTATGTCTCGACCATTTCGAGACTCCTTGTCATGTCCGTGATCACATCCGGGACTCGAACAAACTTCGTACATCAAAACTCATAAATCATCATCGTAACGTTGTTGCAAGCGGACCCTACGGGTTCGAGAACTATGTAGACATGACCTAGAACTATTCTCATCAATAACCAATAGTGGAACCTGGATGTTCATATTGGTTCCTACATTTTCTACGAAGATCTTTATCGGTCAAACCGCATAACAACATATGTTGTTCCCTTTGTCATCGGTATGTTACTTACCCGAGATTCGATCGTCGGTATCCAATACCTAGTTCAATCTCGTTACCGGAAAGTCTCTTTACTCGTTCCGTAACACATCATTTCATAACTAACTCATTAGTTATAATGCTTGCAAGGCTTAGGTGATGAGTATTACCGAGAAGGCCCAGAGATACCTCTCCGACAATCGGAGTGACAAAACCTAATCTCGAATTATGCCAACTCAACATGTACCTTTGGAGACACTCATAGAGCACCTTTATAATCACCCAGTTACGTTGTGACGTTTGGTAGCACACAAAGTGTTCCTCCGGTAAACGGGAGTTGCATAATCTCATAGTCATAGGAACATGTATAAGTCATGAAGAAAGCAATAGCAACATACTAAACGATCGGGTGCTAAGCTAACGGAATGGGTCATGTCAATCAGATCATTCAACTAATGATGTGATCCCGTTAATCAAATAACAACTCTTTTGTCTATGGTTAGGAAACATAACCATCTTTGATTAACAAGCTAGTCAAGTAGAGGCATACTAGTGACACTGCTTGTCTATATATTCACACATGTATTATGTTTCCGGTTAATACAATTCTAGCATGAATAATAAACATTTATCATGATATAAGTAAATAAATAATAACTTTATTATTGCCTCTAGGGCATATTTCCTTCAGTCTCCCACTTGCACTAGAGTCAATAATCTAGATCACATCACCATGTGATTAACATCGATAGTTCACATCATCATGTGATTAACACCCATAGTTCACATCGCCATGTGACCAACACCCAAAGGGTTTACTAGATTCAGTAATCTAGTTCACATCGCTATGTGATTAACACCCAAAGAGTACTAAGGTGTGATCATGTTTTGCTTGTGAGAGAATCTTAGTCAACGGGTCTTTCACATTCAGATCCGTTATGTATTTTGCAATTTTCTATGTCTACAATGCTCTGCACGGAGCTACTCTAGCTAATTGCTCCCACTTTCAATATGTATCTAGATCAAGACTTAGAGTCATCTAGATCGGTGTCAAAACTTGCATCGACGTAACCCTTTACGCATTTAACCTTTTGTCACTTCCATAATCGAGAAACATATCCTTATTCCACTAAGGGTAATTTTGACCGCTGTCCAAAGGATCTACTCCTAGATCACTATTGTACTCCTTGCCAAACTCAAAGGTAGGGTATACAATAGATCTGGTACACAAAGCATGGCATACTTTATAGAACCTATGGCCAAGGCATAGGAATGACTTTCATTCTCTTTCTATCTTCTGTCGTGGTCGTGCTTTGAGTCTTACTCAATTTCACACCTTGTAACACAGGCAAGAACTCTTTCTTTGACTGTTCCATTTTGAACTACTTCAAAATCTTATCAAGGTATGTACTCATTGAAAAAACTTATCAAGTGTCTTGATCTATCTCTATAGATCTTGAAGCTCAATATGTAAGCAGCTTCACCGAGGTCTTTCTTTGAAAAACTCCTTTCAAACACTCCTTTATGCTTTGCGTAATAATTCTACATTATTTCCGATCTACAATATGTCATTCACATATACTTATCGTAAATGCTGTAGTGCTCCCACTCACTTTCTAGTAAATACAGGCTTCACCGCAAGTCTCAGATAAAACTATATGCTTTGATCAACTTATCAAAGCGTATATTCCAACTCCGAGATGCTTGCACCAGTCCATAGATGGATCATTGGAGCTTGCGTATTTTGTCAAGACCTTTAGGATGGACAAAACCTTCGTTGGATCATATACAACTCTTCTTTAAATCCATTAAGGAATGTAGTTTTGTTTATCCATTTGCCGATTTCATAAAAATGCGGCAATTGCTAACATGATTTGGACAGACTTAAGCATCGCCACGAGTGAGAAAATTTCATCGTAGTCAACACCTTGAACTTTGTCAAGAACCTTTTTCGACAAGTCTAGCTTTGTAGATAGTAACACTACTATCAACGTCCGCCTTCCTCTTGAAGATCCATTTATTTTCTATGGTTTGCCGATCATCGGCAAATCCATCAAAGTCCATACTTTGTTCTCATACATGGATCATATCTCGATTTCATGGCCTCAAACCATTTTATGGAATCTGGGCTCATCATCGCTTCCTCGTAGTTCGTGAGGTTCGTCATGGTCAAGTAACATGACCTCCGTAATGGGATTACCGTACCACCGTGGTGCGGATCTCACTCTGGTTGACCTACGAGGTTCGGTAGTAACTTGATCTGAAGTTACATGATCATCATCATTAGCTTCCTCACTAATTGGTGTAGTAGTCACGAGAACAGATTTCGTGATGAACTACTTTCCAATAAGGGAGAAGGTACAATTACCTTTATCAAGTTCTACTTTCCTCCCACTCACTTCTTTCGAGAGAAGCTCCTTCTCCGGAAAGGATCCATTCTCAAAGAACAAATGTCTTGTCTTCGGATCTGTGATAGAAGGTGTACCCAACAGTCTCCTTTGGGTATCCTATGAGGACGCATTTCTTCGATTTGGGTTTGAGCTTATCTGGATGAAACTTTTTCACATAAGCATCACAACCCCAAACTTTAAGAAACGACAACTTTGGTTTCTTGCTAAACCACAGTTCATATAGTGTCGCCTCAACGGATTTAGATGGTGCCCTATTTAACGTGAATGCATCTGCCTCTAATGCATGATCCCAAAACGATATTGGTAAATCGGTAAGAAACATCATAGATTGTACTATATCCAATAAAGTACGGTTATGACGCTCGGACACACCATTATGATGTGGTGTTCCGTGGCATGAATTTGTGAAACTATTCCACATTGTTTTAATTGAAGACCAAACTCGTAACTCAAATATTTATCTCCGCGATCAGATCGTAGAAACCTTATTTTCTTGTCACGATGATTTTCCACTTCACTCTGAAATTCTTTGAACTTTTCAAATATTTCAGACTTATGTTTCATCAAGTAGATATACCCATATCTGCTCAAATCATCTGTGAAGGTCAGAAAATAATGATACCCGCCGCTAGCCTCAACACTCATCAGATCGCATACATCAGTATGTATTATTTCCAATAAGTTTGTTGCTCGTTCCATTGTTCTGAAGAACGGAGTTTTAGTCATCTCTCCCAAAGGCACGGTTCGCAAGCATCAAATGATTCATAACCAAGTGATTCCGAAAATCCATCTTTATGGAGTTTCTTCATGCGCTTTACACCGATATGACCCAAACGGCAAGGCCATAAATAAGTTGAACTATCATTATTAACTTTGCATCTTTTGGCATCAATATTATGAATATGTGTATCACTACGATCGAGATCCAACAAACTATTTTCATTGGGTGTATGACCATCGAAGGTCTTATTCATGTAAACAGAATAACAATTATTCTCTAACTTTAAATGAATAACCGTATCGCAAGAAACATGATCGAATCATATTCATGCTTAACGCAAACGCCAAATAACATTTATTTAGGTTTAACACTAATCCTGAAATTATAAAGAGTGTGCGACGATGATCATATCAATCTTGAAACTACTTTCAACACACATCGTCACTTCACCCTTAACTAGTTTCTGTTTATTCTGCAACTCCCGTTTCGAGTTACTACTCTTAGCAACTGAACCAGTACCAAGTACCGAGGGGTTGTTATAAACACTAGTAAAGTACACATCAATGACATGTATATCAAATATACCTTTGTTCACCTTGCCATCCTTCTTATCCGCCAAATACTTGGGGTAGTTCTGCTTCAAGTGACCAGTCCCTTTGCAGTAGAAGCACTTAGTCTCGTGCTTAGGTCCGCATTTCTGGGCTTCTTCACTTGAGCAGCAACTTGCTTGCCGTTCTTCTTGAAGTTCCCTTCTATCCCTTTGCCCTTTTCTTGAAACTAGTGGTCTTGTCAATCATCAACACTTGATGCTCTTTCTTGATTTCTACCTTCGTTGATTTCAACATCACGAAGAGCTCGAGAATCTTTTTCGTCATCCCTTGCATACTATAGTTCATCACGAAGTTCTACTAACTTAGTGATGGTGACTAGAGAATTCTGTTCAACCACTATCTTATCTGGAAGATTAACTCCCACTTGATTCAAGCGATTGAAGTACTCAGACAATCTGAGCACATGCTCACTAGTTGAGCGATTCTCCTCCATCTTTTAGCTATAGAACTTGTTGCAGACTTCATATCTCTCAACTCGGTATTTGCTTGAAATATTAACTTCAATTCCTGGAACATCTCATATGGTCCATGACGCTCAAAACGCCTTTGAAGTCCCGATTCTAAGCCATTAAGCATGGTGCACGTAAACTATCAAGTAGTCATCATATTGAGCTAGCCAAACGCTCATAACGCCAGATCTGCTCCTGCAATAGGTCCGCCACCTAGTGGTGCATCAAGGACATAATTCTTCAGGCAAGAATGAGGATAAACCTCAGATCACGGATCCAATCCGCATCATTGCTACTAACATCTTTCAACACAGTTCTCTAGGAACATATCAAAACAAACATATGAAAGCAACAACGCGAGCTATTGATCTACAACATAATTTGCAAAATACTACCAGGACTAAGTTCATGATAAATTAAAGTTCAATTAATCATATTATTTAAGAACTCCCACTTAGATAGACATCCCTCTAATCATCTAAGTGATCACGTGATCCAAATCAACTAAACCATAACCGATCATCACGTGAGATGGAGTAGTTTTCAATGGTGAACATCACTATATTGATCATATCTACTATATGATTCACGCTCGACCTTTCGGTCTCCGTGTTCCGAGGCCATATCTGCATATGCTAGGCTCGTCAAGTTTAACCTGAGTATTCTGCGTGTGCAAAACTGGCTTGCACCTGTTGTAGATGTACGCAGAGCTTATCACGCCCGATCATCACGTGGTGTCTGGGCACTACGAACTTTGGCAACAGTGCATACTCAGGGAGAACACTTCTTGATAATTTTTAGTGAGAGATCATCTTAAAATGCAACCGTCAATCAAAGCAAGACAAGATGCATAAAGGATAAACATCACATGCAATCAATATAAGTGATATGATATGGCCATCATCATCTTGTGCTTGTGATCTCCATCTCCGAAGCACCATCATGATCACCATCGCCACCGGGCGCCGACACCTTGATCTCCATCGTAGCGTCGTGGTCGTCTTGCCAACTATTGCTTCTACGACTATCACTACCGCTTAGTGATAAAGTAAAGCAATTACATGGCGTTTGCATTTCATACAATAAAGCGACAACCATATGGCTCCTGTCGGTTGCCGATAACTCGGTTACAAAACATGATCATCTCATACAATAAAATATAGCATCACGTCTTAACCATATCATATCAAAACATGCCCTACAAAAACAAGTTAGACGTCCTCTACTTTGTTGTTGCAAGTTTCACGTGGCTGCTACGGGCTGAGCAAGAACCGTTCTTACCTACGCATCAAAACCACAACGATAGTTTGTCAAGTTGGTGCTGTTTTAACCTTCGCAAGGACCGGGCGTAGCCACACTCGGTTCAACTAAAGTGAGAGAGACAGACACCCGCCACCACCTTTAAGCAACGAGTGCTCGCAGCGGTGAAACCAGTCTCACAGAAGCGTCTGGCGTAATGTCGGTCCGAGCCGCTTCATCTCACAATACCGCTGAACCAAAGTATGACATGCCGGTAAGCAAGATGACTTGTATCGCCCACAACTCACTTGTGTTCTACTCGCATATAACATCAACGCATAAAACCAGGCTCGATACCATCGATGGGGAACGAGTAATTTCAAAAAATCCTACGCACACGCAAGATCATGGTGATGTATAGCAACGAGAGGGGAGAGTGTGTCCACGCACTCGTGAGACCGAAAGCGGAAGCGTTATGACAACGCGGTTGATGTAGCCGCACGCCTTCACGATCCGACCGATCCAAGTACCGAACGACGGCACCTCCATGTTCTCGCACACGCTCATCTCGATGACGATCCCGGACTCCGATCCAGCGGGGTGTCGGGATGAGTTCCACAAGACGACGGTGTGGTGACGATGATGATGCTCTATCGCAGGGCTTCGCCTAAACTCCGCGATGATATGACCGAGGTGGAATATGGTGGAGGGGCACGCACACGGCTAAGGAACGATCCGTAGATCAACTTGTTTGTTCTAGGGTGCCCCCTGCCTCAGATATAAAGGAGCAAGGGGGTGCAGCCGCCCTAGGAGGAGGCGGCCGAGGAGTCCTACTCCCACCGAGTAGGACTCCCCCCTTTCCTAGTTGGATTAGGACTTGGGGGAGGAAAGAGGGGGCGCCCCCCTTCCTTGTCCTATTCGGACTAAGGGGAGGGCGCGCCTGCCCTGCCCGCCGGCCCTCCTCTTTCTCCCTCATGGCCCACTAAGGCCCATTAACCCCCGGAGGGTTCCGGTAACCTCTGTTAAGA
Organism: Aegilops bicornis; assembly: GCA_021605145.1. Lineage (NCBI taxonomy): Eukaryota > Viridiplantae > Streptophyta > Magnoliopsida > Poales > Poaceae > Aegilops > Aegilops bicornis. The sequence goes on along the minus strand of CM038671.1, from coordinate 270,918,172 downwards.
AAATCCCGATTTCACCCGGAACTATTCAAGTCCAAACATAGGCTTCCAAAATATCACTCTTTATGTCGCGACCATTTCGAGACTCCTCGTCAGGTCCGTGATCACATCCGGACTCCGAACAAACTTCGGTACATCAAAACTCATAAATCTGTCATCGTAACGTTCAGCGTGCGGACCCTACGGGTTCGAGAACTATGTAGACGTGACCTAGAACTATTCTCGGTCAATAACCAATAGTGGAACCTGGATGTTCATATTGGTTCCTACATTTTCTACGAAGATCTTTATCGGTCAAACCGCATAACAACATACGTTGTTCCCTTTGTCATCGGTATGTTACTTGCCCGAGATTCGATTGTCGGTATCCAATACCTAGTTCAATCTCGCTACCGCAAGTCTCTTTACTGCTCCGTAACACAGCATTTCATAACTAACTCATTAGTTATAATGCTTGCAAGGCTTAGGTGATGAGTATTACCGAGAAGGCCCAGAGATACCTCTCCGACAATCGGAGTGACAAAACCTAATCTCGAATTATGCCAACTCGACATGTACCTTTGGAGACACTCGTAGAGCACCTTTATAATCACCCAGTTACGTTGTGACGTTTGGCAGCACACAAAGTGTTCCTCCGGTAAACGGGAGTTGCATAATCTCATAGTCATAGGAACATGTATAAGTCATGAAGAAAGCAATAGCAACATACTAAACGATCGGGTGCTAAGCTAACGGAATGGTTCATGTCAATCAGATCATTCAACTAATGATGTGATCCCGTTAATCAAATAACAACTCTTTTTTCTATGGTTAGGAAACATAACCATCTTTGAGTAACAAGCTAGTCAAGTAGAGGCATACTAGTGACACTGCTTGTCTATATATTCACACATGTATTATGTTTCCGGTTAATACAATTCTAGCATGAATAATAAACATTTATCATGATATAAGGAAATAAATAATAACTTTATTATTGCCTCTAGGGCATATTTCCTTCAGTTGGGACCCGCGAGGAAATAGCCTATCCAAGGTGGTGTTGACTTACTAGCCAGTCAACAAAAGATTCTGCCTACCAGCCGTTGGATTGACATCCAACATCTGTCGTGTATCTTCTATCTCTTGTCTTCTTCTTCCTCCACTACCAAACCAAACCACCCCGTCGGCTCCGCCGCCTCCCGCCTCCCATGGCTGGTTGCGCCCACGCCTCTACCGTCACGTATTCTCCAATGTTGGCCAGCCCTCCCTCTATTCCCCCACATGTCCTGTTATTCTCCGGACGACGCCAGCCCAACACGCACTCCGCCTCAACTACGATCAACCTCGTACTCCCCTCCGCTGCGACCGACCGGGCGCATGTTCAACGGCTCCTGTTCGTTCTGTTCGAGGCCTTGCCGTCGTCCTCCGTCTTGCGGCCTTGGTTCGCTCGCCGTGCGCGGTGCGCCGCCCTCTTGCATTGTCAACGTCGTCAACAACCGAGAGGAACAAGGAGATGATTGTACGTGGAGAGGATGACAGTTGCGGTGTACTAGAGTAGGGGTACCCTAGTATCCCGTACTCGTGCATGGACATTCTTGACACCCATGGCGAGTTTGCCTCGCCACCGCTAAGATCCTCCGTGGCTCCTTTGGAGCCATTCAAGAACAAAGTATTTGACTAAGAAGACAAGGCCCCGACAAGAGGAGCTTGCCGGAAGGCCACTCAAGGCATGCAGAAGACAAGGCCCCGCAAGAGGAGCTTGCCGAAGGCTCGAGCGACAAGTCTCCGGACGCGACAAGCAACCTCTCTCCATCTCCGCCTCCAGCTCATCCAAAGAACGTGTCGCCATGGGACCATTCCATGCGCTGTGTCGAGAGGTCAGGCAGCCAGCGGAGAGCAGCGATAAGCGGCGCCGACAAGCTTGCCATCATGGCGGCGGTGGCGCACTGACGATCTCTGTTGCCTTCGTTTGGGCGACAATCGACGGGCATTTATTGCTTTTGTCCCTTGCCGTCACGAGTTAGGTATTTTGCATCGCATAATCGCTCGAGTAGGTGTACCAACTCCTGCTTTTACGCTTGTACCCTCGCCTATGTTGCCACTGCCGGAGACCCTTGAGCATATAAAAGGAGGCCCATGCGCAACGTAGAGGGGTTCGGTTCATTCGACTCACCAGAGACTGATACGCCACGCTTAGGTTTGGTAGCTCGCATCGCTCCCTAGCAAGAATGTAATACATCAAACAAGCAGCAGAGGGAGTTTTATCTCTCCGGAGAGCTCCGAAGCTGGGTAAACTGCTCGTGTGCCTCGCCTCGATCCGCTCTTCGTGCGATCTCCGCCCCCCTCCGAACCACAAAGGGGCCTGGTCCGCCGGCCCCATAGGTGTTCGTGGGCACGATCAGCCTCCCCGACAACAGTAGGGACCCACCAGCGTCATGGCAGTACGCAAGCAAGTGCCTCTATAGTACAAGACCAAAAATATGGTTCCTCCTAATGGTTGGACATCCGGGGCTCACGCCATTGTCAACATAGTCAATAAACGAGAGAATTACACTACGAGCGGCTGACACTGTGGACCCAAAGAAGTTGCGCAGCTTTTTTTGAGGAACAAGCGCTTGTTATTTATACTAGTTTTAGCGACGGATCGTGGTAACAACGGGTTGTCTTTGAAATTTGTGGCCCGTCTAGCTGTGGTTTTATTTATGTTTACCACATCATGAGCCCATTTGTGTTTTTTTTCTTGAAAATGGCTAGCCCAGTTCTATTTTTTAGAAAGAAATACCCAAACGAGTCCTACTTGCTTTATCAGCCGTGCTAGGCTGCAAATCTTTCAAGACGAGGAGAGTTTCATTCGGTTTGCCCAGAAATGGGTTGTACATTTTTGAAACACATTAGTTTCAATTTTTTTTCATTACAAGATCTTAAATTCCATTGATTTTATGCATGGACAATTATTTGGATTTTATATTTATATAAATTATTTTTCAAAATAGTTTGAATGTGAATCGATATTTCTGGATTAAAATACAGTTGACCGCACCGAAATATGCAAAATTTCAGATACTTTTTAACCGTGGCTACAATATGGGGTGTAATGCTAACAAAGAGAAGATGGGCTCCAAAAAATTCTTAAGAATTAGCAATGGGCTGTACATTATTAGAAATAATGGCGTATGGGTTGTATGTTGTTTTCCACAGATTTGAGGCTGACTTGTGCGCCTACTACAAAGTTGACGCGTGATGCTTTCATAAAAAAAGGTTGACGCACACGCAACGCCATGTCAACTTAGTGAACACACAAGAGCAGTGACTGTTGGATGTCCATCCAACAGCTGTCGTGCTTCTTCAATCTCTGCTCTTCATGCTCCAGCCTCTCAAACAAGCGCCGGCGGGACCGCCTGCTCCCTCCTCCCGCGGTCGGCTATGCTGATGCGCAAGCCTCACGGCCCCATCGTACTCCCATCGCTGGCCTAGCCATCCCTCTACTCACCCACACATGTTGTTATTCTCCGATGATGGCTGACGAACCAGTAAACCCTCGTACTCCTCCGCGTGGGAAACAACTGCCGAGTATTCCCTGGCTCCGTGTCATTCCCTTCCTAGGCCTCGCCGTCGTCCACCGCCTCGCGTTTCTCGGCGCGGCCTGGTCAACGTGGTCAATGACCGACATCCATCGGAAGTGGACTGTACGTGGAAAGGCTGACAGCTGGGTCCACGACCGCACGCAAGGAAATGCCTCCTTATTAGGTGCAAAATAATGATTCCTCCACCTAACAGCTAGGACCCACAGAAGGGCCTCAGATTTTCGAAAAAACGTTCCCCACGATGTGTCGGAACCACCAGCTAGATCTTCGCACGCAAGGAAGTGCCTCCTTATTACGCCCAAAAATGAATACCCTCGCTAGCCGGACCCACCATATTGTTGCTACCGACTTAGGGCCTACTAAGTTGACGGGCAGGAGGGCTTTGTCAACTTAGTCAATACTCCAAAGGACCATATGATGTCCATCCAACGGCCATAGTGCTTCTTCAACCTCTGGTCTTCTAGCTCCAAATACCAAAGCAGCGCCGGTCGTGCCGCCGCTTCCTTCCTCCGTGGTCGGGTCAGGCATCATGGAGGCCTCACCGCCCCCATACTACTCCCACCACTGCCGTGCCATCCCTCCACTCACCCACACCCCCTGTTATTCTGCGGCGACGGCAGCCTCACACCGCAACCGAACCAGTGAACGATCGTACTCCTCTTCGCGTGGGCATCCACTGCCGCGTCTTCCCCGGCTACTCGTCGTCCCCTTCCTAGGCCTCACCGTCGTCCACCGCCGTGGTGCTCTCGGCGCGACGGTCAATGTGTTCAACGACCGACTTCCAACGGAAGAGTACTGTACATGGAGAGGCTGACAGCTGGGTCCACGGCAGCCGCAAGGAAGTGCCTCCTTATTACATGGAAAATAATTATTCCTCCACCTGACAGCGGAGACCCACCAGACGGGCCACCAGTATTTTGCGAAAAAATCGTTTCCCATCGATCGCTGGGACCCACCGGACGGCCACCGATTTCGCTAAAAAACTTTCCCCCGTCATTTCGGACCCACCGGAAGTGCCTCCTTATTATGCACAAAAAATGAATACTCCGGTTAGCTGGGACCCACCTTGGTGGGAGGATGACTTGTGGGCCTACTAAGTTGACGGGGACGAAGGGCTTTGTCAACTTAGTCAATATGAACGATTCTAGCTCCAGTGACCGTACGATGTCCATCCAACGGTCGTAGTGCTTCTTTAACCTTTGGTCTTCTTGCTCTAGCCGCCCAAAGCGCCCGGTCGTGTCAAGATGCTCTCGCCTCCCGTGGTCGGGGCTGCCGCAGAGGCCTCACCGCCCCTACTATTCCCATCACGGGCCGTTTCATGGGCGACGGCAGCCTCACACCGCAGCCGAACCAGTGAACCCTCATACTCCTCTCCGCGCGGGCTTCTACTGCCGCGTCTTCCCCGGCTCCGCGTCATCCCCTTCCTAGGTCTCGCCGTCGTCCACCGTCGTGGTGCTCTCCGCGTGGCGTGGTCAACATGGTCAAGGAACGACTTCTATCGGAAGAGTAGTGTACGTGGAGAGGCTGATAGCTGGGTCCACGGCCACAGCCCAGTTTTTCTGTGATTTGCCAAGTAAGTCGCTTTGTCAGGCCTGTTGGGCTGCAAATCTTTCAAGACGAGGAGAGCTTTCATTTGGCTGGCCGAGAAAATGTCCCATCAGTAATGAGAAATTGGCTGTACATTTTTAAAACACATCAAACCGGCAATTAGTTTCAAATATCTTATTTTTATTTCAAGATTTTAAATTACATTAATTTTTATGCGTGGAGAATTTGTTGGATTTTATATTGATATACATTTATTTTTAAAATCAGTTTGAATGTGAGTCGAAATTTCGGGATTAAAAACAGTTCGGACCGCACCGAAATATGCAAAATTTCGTATAAGTTTTTAACCGTGGCCACAATATGGGCAGTAATGCTAATAAAAAGAATATGGGCTCCAAAAAAACCTTAAGAATTAGCAAATGGGTTGTAAATTATTAGAAATAATGGCAGATGGGTTGTATGTTGTTTTCCACAGATTTGAGGCTTTCCTAAAAAATGTTGACGACAGCAAAGGATCGTTGGATGTCCATCCAACGGCCGTCAGGCTTCTTCAATCTCTGCTCTTCTGCTCCGGCCCGCTCAAACAAGCGCCAAGCGGATCTGCTCCCTCCTCCTCCTCAAGCGGCTATTTTGCCTTGCCACAGCCTCACCGCCCCACCGTACTCCCATCGCTGGCCTAGCCATCCCTCTACTCACCCACACCTGCTGTTATTCTCCAGCGACGGCAGACGAACCAGTAAACCCTCGTAAGTCGTACTCCCCTCCGTGTGGGAAACAACTACCGAGTCTTCCCTGCCTCCGTGCCGTCCCCTTCCTAGGCCTCGCCGTCGTCCGCCGCCGTGGTGCTCTCGGTGCGGCGTGGTCAATGTGGTCAACAACCGACTTCCATCGGAAGAGTACTGTGCGCGGAGACGCTGACGGCTGGGTCCACGGCCGCAGCAAGGAAGTGCCTCCGAATTACGCGCAAAATAATTATTCCTCCACCTGACAGCGGGGAACCACCAGACGGGCCACCGTATTTCGTGAAAAAAATGTTTCCCCCCTGACTGCTGGGACCCACCAGCTACACCTTTGCATGCAAGGAAGTGCGTCCGGGCAAAAAAACAAAACGACGGTTCTCGATCGCCGGGACCCACCAGCTACATCTTCGCACGCAAGGAAGTGCGTCCGGCATAAAAACGATTCGCCCGACCGCCGGGACCCATCAGCTACATCTTAGCACGCAAGTAAGTGCCTGACAGTTGGGACCCACCTGGTCGAAGAGTACGTAGCGTTGTCATTCTGGTCGCGAACGTGTACATACATACTGGTCATTGTAGAGGCGCGCACGTAGCATGTACACGTACATACAGCGGCCAGGGTGCAAGAAAGAAAATACGGCCACGTATGTGTACATACGGGCGGGTCTCGAACGCCTACTCGGCGCATACGTCGGCCGGGGCTCGTGTACATGGCTGGGTTTGAACGGAGAAACAACGCCGCCGTGTTCATGGGGAGGCAACGGAGTGCGTCGTGTTCATGGGGAGGCAACGGAATGTGTCATGTTCATCAGGAGGCAACGGAACGCATGGGAGCCAACCGGCTTGGACGGAACAGGCGATGGAAACGAGGCCTGGCGTACCGCACAATGGAAGAAACAGACCTCCTACATTCGGAACGGGGTCCTGTTGATCGAGAGGGGTGCGGCATACCGCAAAACCGAGGAAACGGACCTCCTACGGTCGAAACGGGGGTCATGTTGATCGGGAGGGGTGTGGCGCATCAAAATGCATTTAAACGAACCTCCTACGGTCGAAACGGGGGTCCTGGTGATCAGGAGGGGTATGGCGTACCACAAAACGGACGAAACGAACTTGTGTTGGAGCGCTACGGTTGAAACGGGGGTCCTGTTCATTGGGAGGGTGTGGCATCGCAAAACGGGACTCCACGGGATACCGCTCATCTCCACCGTCGACCTCCTCCAACCTCCACAGGCTACCGCCGACCTCCTCCACCTCCACGGCTCCTGCTCATCCAGCCTCCACCGCCGCTTACTCCACCGGCCATCGCTCAACCACCCCTCCACGGGCACCCCTCCACCGCTTCACTGCTCATCCAAATTTCACACACCACGCGTCCTGTTCAACCACCCCTCCACGGCCACCCTCCACCGCTTCATCGCTCATCCAGCCCTCCACACCGCTGGGTCCTGCTCATCCAGGCAACGCTACCGCCAATCGCTCATCCAACCCCCCGCAATGCTCACTGCTCATCCAATTGATCGGCTTGATTAGCGCAGAGCGGCGAATCGCTCCATCAGTTCGATTAACAGCCATCGATCGATCGCTCGGGTTCAAGAACGCCAGAGCCTGCGGTAATCGCCGGGTTCAATTAGAGCCCAATGCCTCGCTCGGGTTCGCTAGAGCTAACGCCGCACACACGCTGCACAGACGTGTACGAGAGAAACTTGCATCGCTCGGCCCCCGACCTCCCACAGAACCAGCAACTCCCCGAAATTTTCCTCCCCCTCGCTTCTACCACGGTTTTTTCCGTCATGGATGGCCCAAAGAATGTCATGCAGCTGCGTCTCTGGCCCGCCCAGGACGAAAAGCCCATTTTCTATCATGATTTTTTGTCATAGAAGTAGGAGCCCACCACATCTATGATGATACCGGGTTTTGTCACAATTATCGTCATAGAAGTGTCATATGTATGACAGAAATTTTTTCGTTCGGCCCAAAATGTCACGGATGTGTCTTTTTTTGTAGTGGAAGCACTCACCTCCCCAGCAACGGCGCTAGAAACTGCTTGATGTCTACTACGCAACCTTCTTCTTGTAGACGTTGTTGGGCCTCCAAGTGCAGAGGTTTGTAGGACAGTAGCAAATTTCCCTCAAGTGGATGACCTAAGGATTATCAATCCGTGTGAGGCGTATGATGAAGATGGTCTCTCTCAAGCAACCCTGCAACCAAATAACAAAGAGTCTCTTGTGTCCCCAACACACCCAATACAATGGTAAATTGTATAGGTGCACTAGTTCGCGAAGAGATGGTGATACAAGTGCAATATGGATGGTAGATATAGGTTTTGTAATCTGAAAATATGAAAACAGCAAGGTAACTAATGATAAAAGTTAGCACAAACGGTATTGCAATGCCAGAAACAAGGCCTAGGGTTCATACTTTCACCAAAGGCAAGTTCTCTCAACAATAATAACATAATTGGATCATATAACTATCCCTCAACATGCAACAAAGAGTCACCCCAAAGTCACTAATAGCGGAGAACAAACAAAGAGATTATTGTAGGGTACGAAACCACCTCAAAGTTATTCTTTCAGATCAATCTATCATAGAGTTCGTACTAGAATAACACCTTAAGACACAAATCAACCAAGACCCTAATGTCACCTAGATACTCAAATGTCACCTCAAGTATCCGTGGGTATGATTATACGATATGCATCAAACAATCTCAGATATATCTATTCAACTAACACATAGAACTTCAAAGAGTGCCCCAAAGTTTCTATCGGAGTGTCAAGATGAAAACGTGTGCCAACCTCTATGCATAAGTTCACGAGCGGAACCCGCAAGTTGATCACCAAAACATACATCAAGTGGATCACGTGAATATCCCATTGTCACCACAGATAAGCACATGCAAGACATACATCAAGTGTTCTCAAATCCTCAAAGATTCAATCCGATAAGATAACTTCAAAGGGAAAACTCAATCCATTACAAGAGAGTAGAGGGGGAGAAACATCATAAGATCCAACTATAATAGCAAAGCTCGCGATACATCAAGATCGTATCACCTCAAGAACACTAGAGAGAGAGAGAGAAAGATCAAACACATAGCTACTGGTACATACCCTCAGCCCCGAGGGTGAACTACTCCCTCCTCGTCATGGAGAGCGCCGAGATGATGAAGATGGCCACCGGTGAGGGATTCCCCCTCCGGCAGGGTGCCGGAACAGGGTCCCGATTGGTTTTTGGTGGCTATAGAGGCTTGCGGCGGCGGAACTCCCGATCTATTGTGTTCCCCGATGTTTTTAGGGTATATGGATATATATAGGCGAAAGAAGTCGGTCAGGGGAGCCACGATGGGCCCACGAGGGTGGGGGGCACGCCTAGGGGGGTAGGGCGTGCCTCCCTGCCTTGTGGCTTCCTCGAAGCTTCCCTGATGTCTACTCCAAGTCTCCTGGATTGCTTCCATTCCAAAAATAACTCTCCCGAAGGTTTCATTCCGTTTGGACTCCATTTGATATTCCTTTTCTTCGAAACACTAAAATAGGCAAGAAAACAACAATTTGGGCTGGGCCTCCAGTTAATAGGTTAGTCCCAAAAATAATATAGAAGTGTTTAGAAAAGCCCATAAACATCCAAAACAGATAATATAATAGCACGAATACTTCATAAATTATAGATACGTTGGAGACGTATCAAGTTCTTAAGTAATATGATTAATTGAACTTCAATTTATCATGAACTTAGTACCTGATAGTATTTTGCATGTCTATGTTCTTGTAGATAGTTGGCCCGTGATGTTGTTCCGTTGAATTTTAATGTGTTCCTAGAGAAAGCTAAGTTGAAAGATGATGGTAGCAATTACACGGACTGGGTCCGTAACTTGAGGATTATCCTCATTGCTGCACAGAAGAATTACGCCCCGAAGCACCGCTAGGTGACAAACCCGCTGCAAGAAGAGCAACGCCAGATGTTATGAACGTCTGCGAGCAAAAGCCGATGACTACTCGATAGTTCGGTGTTCCATGCTTTACGGCTTAGAACCGACTTCAACGATGTTTTGAACGTCATGGAGCATATGAGATGTTCCAGTTGAAGTTAATATTTCAAGCAAATGCCCGGATTGAGAGATATGAAGTCTCCAATAAGTTCTATAGCTTTAAAATGGAGGAGAATAGTTCTGTCAGTGAACATATACTCAGAATGTCTGGGTACCACAACCACTTGACTCAACTCGGAGTTAATCTTCCTGATGATAGTGTCATTGACAGAGTTCTTCAATCACTGCCACCAAGCTACAAAAGCTTCGTGATGAACTATAATATGCAAGGGATGGATAAGACAATTCCCAAGCTCTTCGCAATGCTAAAGGCTGCGGAGGTAGAAATCAAGAAGGAGCATCAAGTGTTGATGGACAACAAGACCACCCGTTTCAAGAAAAAGGGTAAAGGAAGAAGGGGAACTTCAAGAAGAACGGCAAGCAAGTTGCTGCTCAAGTGAAGAAGCCCAAGTCTAGACCTAAGCCTGAGACTGAGTGCTTCTACTACAAAGGTACTAGTCACTGGAAGCGGAACTGCCCCAAGTATTTGGCGAAGAAGAAGGATGGAAAGTGAAAGGTATATGTGATATACATGTTTTGTTGTGTACCTTACTAATTCTTGCAGTAGCGCTTGGGTATTTAATACTGGTTCTGTTGCTAATATTTGCAACTCGAAACAGGGGCTACAGATTAAGCGAAGATTGGCTAAAGACGAGGTGACGATGCGCGTGGGAAATGGTTCCAAAGTTGATGTGATTGCTGTCGGCATGCTACCTCTACATTTACCTTCAGGATTAGTTTTAGACCCGAATAATTGTTATTTGGTGCGAGCGTTAAGCATGAACATTATATCTGGATCTTGTTTGATGCGAGACGGTTATTCATTTAAATCAGAGAATAATGATTGTTCTATTTATATGAATAATATCTTTTATGGTCATGCACCCTTGATGAGTGGTCTATTTTTACTAAATCTTGGTAGTAGTGATACACATGTTCATAGTATTGAAGCCAAAAGATATAAGTTTAATGATGATAGTGCAAATTAATTGTGGCACTGCCGTTTAGGTCATATTGGTGTAAAGCGCATGAAGAAACTCCATGCTGATGGGCTTTTGGAATCACTTGATTATGAATCACTTGATGCTTGCGAACCATGCCTCATGGGCAAGATGACTAAGACTCCGTTCTCCGGAACAATGGAGCGAGCAACAGACTTGTTGGAAATAATACATACTGATGTATGTGGTCCGATGAGTGTTGATGCTCGCGGCGGGTATTGTTATTTTCTAATCTTCACAGATGGTTTGAGCAGATATGGGTATATCTACTTGATGAAACATAAGTCTGAAACATTTGAAAAGTTCAAAGAATTTCAGAGTGAAGTGGAAAATTATCATAACAAGAAAATAAAGTTTCTACGATCTGATCGTGGAGGAGAATATTTGATTTACGAGTTTGGTCTTCATTTCAAACAATGCGGAATAGTTTCGCAACTCACGCCACCCGGAACACCACAGCGTAATGGTGTGTCCGAACGTCGTAATCATACTTTATTAGATATGGTGCGATCTATGATGTCTCTTACTGATTTACCGCTATCATTTTGGGGTAATGCTTTAGAGACGGCTGCATTCACATTAAATAGGGCACCATCTAATGTTGGGGAACGTAGTAATTTAAAAAAAAATCCTACGCACACGCAAGATCATGGTGATGCATAGCAACGAGAGGGGAGAGTGTTGTCCACGTACCCTCGTAGACCGAAAGCGGAAGCGTTAGCACAACGCGGTTGATGTAGTCAGACGTCTTCATGATCCGACCGATCAAGTACCGAACGCACGACACCTCCTAGTTCACACACGTTCAGCCCGATGATGTCCCTCGAACTCCGATCCAGCCGAGTGTTGAGGGAGAGTTTCATCAGCACGACGGTGTGGTGACGATGATGATGTTCTACCGACGTAGGGCTTCGTCTAAGCACCGCTACAGTATTATCGAGGTGGACTATGGTGGAGGGGGGCACCGCACACGGCTAAAAGATCAATAGATCAATTGTTGTGTCTTTGGGGTGCCCCTTGCCCTCGTATATAAAGGAGCAAGGAGGGAGAGGTGGCCGTCCAGGAGAGGGGCGCGCCAGGAGGAGTCCTCTCCCACTGGTAGTAGGACTTTCTTCCCTTCCTTGTTGGATTAGGAGAAGGGGGGAAAGAGGAGGAGGAGAAGAAGGAAAGGGGGGCGCCGCCCCCCTCCTTGTCCAATTCGGACTAGAGGGGAGGCGCGCGGCCTGCCCCGCCGCCTCCTTTTTCTCCACTAAGGCCCATGTAGGCCCATTAATCCCCGGGGGTTCCGGTAACCCCCTGTGTACTCCTAAGATATATCCAATAACCCCCGGAACTATTCCGGTGTCCGAATATAGTCGTCCAATATATCAATCTTCATGTCTCGACCATTTCGAGACTCCTCATTATGTCCGTGATCACATCCGGGACTCCGAACAACCTTCAGTACATCAAAACATATAAACTCATAATATAACTGTCATCGAAACTTTAAGTGTGCGGACCCTACGGGTTTGAGAACTATGTAGACATGACCGAAACACGTCTCCGGTCAATAACCAATAGCAGAACCTGGATGCTCATATTGTCTCCCACATATTCTAGGAAGATCTTTATTGGTCAGACCGCATAACAACATACGTTGTTCCCTTTGTCATCGGTATGTTACTTGCCCGAGATTCGATCGTCGGTATCTCAATACCTAGTTCAATCTCGTTACCGGCAAGTCTCTTTACTCGTTCTGTAATAAATCATCCCGCAACTAACTCATTAGTTGAAATGCTTGCAAGGCTTAAGTGATGTGCATTACCGAGTGGGCCCAGAGATACCTTTGTGACAATCGGAGTGACAAATCCTAATCTCGAAATACGCCAACCCAACAAGTACCATTGGAGACACCTGTAGAGCACCTTTATAATCACCCAGTTACGTTGTGACGTTTGGTAGCACACAAAGTGTTCCTCCGGTAAACAGGAGTTGCATAATCTCATAGTCATAGGAACATGTATAAGTCATGAAGAAAGCAATAGCAGAATACTAAACGATCATGTGCTAAGCTAACGGAATGGGTCAAGTCAATCACATCATTCTCCTAATGATGTGATCCCGTTAATCAAATGACAAATCATGTCAATGGCTAGGAAACATAACCATCTTTGATCAACGAGCTAGTCAAGTAGAGGCATACTAGTGACAATCTGTTTGTCTATGTATTCACACAATTATTTATGTTTCCGGTTAATAAAAGTCTAGCATGAATAATAAACATTTATCATGATATAAGGAAATAAATAATAACTTTATTATTGCCTCTAGGGCATATTTCCTTCAGTCTCCCACTTGCACTAGAGTCAATAATCTAGATTACCCAGTAATGATTCTAACACCCATGGAGCCTTGGTGCTGACCATGTTTTGCTCGTGGAAGAGGCTTAGTCAACGGCTCTGCAACATTCAGATCCGTATGTATCTTGCAAATTTCTATGTCTCCCACCTGGACTAGATCCCGGATGGAATTGAAGCGTCTCTTGATGTGCTTGGTTCTCTTGTGAAATCTAGATTCCTTCGCCAAGGAAATTGCACCAGTATTGTCACAAAAGATTTTCATTGGACCCGATGCACTAGGTATGACACCTAGATCGGATATGAACTCCTTCATCCATCTTCCTTCATTTGCTACTTCTGAAGTAGCTATGTATTCCGCTTCACACTTAGATCCCGCCACGACGCTTTGTTTAGAACTGCACCAACTGACAGCTCCACCGTTCAATGTAAACACGTATCCGGTTTGCGATTTAGAATCGTCCGGATCGCTGTCAAAGCTTGCATCAAGGTAACCATTTACGATGAGCTCTTTGTCACCTCCATAAACGAGAAACATATCCTTAGTCCTTTTCGTATTTCAGATGTTCTTGACTGTTGTCCGATGATCCACTCTGGATTACTTTGGTACCTCCTCGCAAACTTATAGCAAGGCACACATCAGGTGCAGTACATAGCATTGCATACATGATAGAGCCTATGGCTGAAGCATAGGGAACATCTTTCATCTTCTCACTATCTTCTGCAGTGCTCGGGCATTGAGTCATACACAACTTCACACCTTGTAACACAGGCAAGAACCCTTTCTTTGCCTGATCCATTTTGAACTTCTTCAAAACTTTGTCAAGGTATGTGCTTTGTGAAAGTCCAGTTAAGTGTCTTGATCTATCTCTATAGATCTTGATGCCCAATATATAAGCAGCTTCACCGAGGTCTTTCATTAAAAAACTCTTATTCAAGTATCCCTTTATGCTATCTAGAAATTCTATATCATTTCCAATCAGCAATATATCATCCACATATAATATTAGAAATGCTACAGAGCTCCCACTCACTTTCTTGTAAATACAGGCTTCTCCAAAAGTCTATATAAAACCAAATGTTTTGATCACACTATCAAAGCGTTTATTCCAACTCCGAGAGGCTTGCACCAGTCGATAAATGGATCTCTGGAGCTTGCACACTTTGTTAGCTCTTTTTGGATCGACAAAACCTTCCGGTTACATCATATACAACTCTTCTTCCAGAAATCCATTCAGGAATGCAGTTTTGACATCCATTGCCAAATTTCATAATCATAAAATACGGCAATTGCTAACATGATTCGGACAGACTTAAGCATCGCTACGGGTGAGAAGGTCTCATCATAGTCAACCCCTTGAACTTGTCGAAAACCTTTTGCAACAAGTCGAGCTTTATAGACAGTAACATTACCGTCAGCGTCAGTCTTCTTCTTGAAGATCCATTTATTCTCAATGGCTTGCCGATCATCGGGCAAGTCAACCAAAGTCCACACTTTGTTCTCATACATGGATCCCATCTCAGATTTCATGGCCTCAAGCCATTTTGTGGAATCTGGGCTCACCATCGCTTCTTCATAGTTCATAGGTTCTTCATGGTCTAGTAACATAACCACCAGAACAGGATTACCGTACCACTCTGGTGCAGATCTTACTCTGATTGACCTACGAGGTTCAGTAACAACTTGATCTGAAGTTTCATGATCATCATCATTAACTTCCTCACTAATTGGTGTAGGTGTCGCAGAAACCGGTTTACGTGATGAACTACTTTCCAATAAGGGAGCAGTACGATTACCTCATCAAGTTCTACTTACCTCCCACTCACTTCTTTCGAGAGAAACTCCTTCTCTAGAAAGGATCCATTCTTAGCAAAAAAAGTCTTGCCTTTGGATCTGTGATAGAAGGTGTACCCAACAGTCTCTTTTGGGTATCTTATGAAGACACTTTTTTCTGATTTGGGTTCGAGCTTATCAGGTTGAAGCTTTTTCACATAAGCATCGCAGCCCCAAACTTTAAGAAACGACAACTTTGGTTTCTTGCCAAACCACAGTTCAAAAGGTGTCGTTTCAACGGATTTCGATGGTGTCCTATTTAACGTGAATGCAACCGTCTCTAAAGCATAACCCCAAAATGATAGCAGCAAATCAGTAAGAGACATCATATATCGCACCATATCAAGTAAAGTACGATTACGACGTTCGGACACACCATTACACTGTGGTGTTCCGGGTGGCGTGAGTTGCGAAAGTTTTCCGCATTGTTTCAAATGAAGACCAAACTCGTAACTCAAATATTCTCCTCCACGATCAGATCGTAGAAACTTTATTTTCTTGTTACGATGATTTTCAACTTCAATCTGAAATTCTTTGAACTTTTCAAATGTTTCGGACTTATGTTTCATTAAGTAGATATACCCAAATCTCCTCAAATCATCTGTGAAGGTGAGAAAATAACGATATCCGCCACGAGCCTCAATATTCATCGGACCACATACATCTGTATGTATGATTTCCAACAAATCTGTTGCTCGCTCCATAGTTCCGGAGAACGGTGTTTTAGTAATCTTGCCCATGAGGCACGGTTCGCAAGTACCAAGTGATTCATAATCAAGCGGTTCCAAAAGTCCATCAGTATGGAGTTTCTTCATGCGCTTTACACTGATATGACCTAAACGGCAGTGCCACAAATAAGTTGCACTATCATTATCAACTCTGCATCTTTTGGCCTCAATATTATGAATATGTGTATCACTACAATCGAGATTTAACAAAAATAGACCATTCTTCAAGGGTGCATGACCATAAAAGATATTACTCGTATAAATAGAACAACCATTATTCTCTGATTTAAATGAATAACCGTCTAGCATCAAACAAGATCCAGATATAATGTTCATGCTCAACGCTGGCACCGAATAACAATTATTCAGGTCTAAACTAATCCCGAAGGTAGATGTAGAGGTAGCGTGCCGACCGCGATCACATCGACTTTGGAAATATTTCCCACGCGAATCGTCACCTCGTCCTTAGCCAATCTTTGCTTAATTCGTAGTCCCTGTTTCGAGTTGCAAATATTAGCAACAAAACCAGTATCAAATACCCGTGTGCTATCATGAGCATTAGTAAGGTACACAACAATAACATGTATATCACATATACCTTTGTTCACCTTACCATCCTTCTTATCCGCCAAATACTTGGGGCAGTTCCGCTTCCAGTGACCAGTCTGCTTCCAGTAGAAGCACTCATTCTCAGGCTTAGGTCCGACTTGGGTTTCTTCTCCTGAGCAGCAACTTGCTTGCTGTTCTTCCTGAAGTTCCCATTCTTCTTCCCTTTGCCCTTTTTCTTGAAACTGTTTGTCTTATTGACCATCAACACTTGATGCTCCTTCTTGATTTCTACCTCCGCACCCTTTAGCATTGCAAAGAGCTCGGGAATCGTCTTATCCATCCCTTGCATGTTATAGTTCATCACGAAGCTCTTGTAGCTTGGTGGCGATGATTGAAGAATTACATCAATGACGCTATCATCCAGAAGATTAACTCCCAGCTGAATCAGGTGATTGTTATACCCAAACATTTTGAGTATATGCTCACTGACAGAACTATTCTCCTCCATCTTGCAGCTGTAGAACTTATTGGAGACTTCATATTTCTCAATCCGGGCATTTGCTTGAAATATTAACTTCAACTCCTGGAACATCTCATATGCTCCATGACGTTCAAAACGTCGTTGAAGTCCCGGTTCTAAGCCGTAAAGCATGGCACACTGAACTATTGAGTAGTCATCATCTTTGCTCTGCCAGACGTTCATAACATCTGGTGTTGCTCCTGCAGCAGGTCTGGCACCTAGCGGTGCTTCCAGGACGTAATTCTTCTGTGCACCAACAACAATAATCCTCAAGTTACATACCCAGTCCGTGTAATTGCTACCATCATATTTCAACTTTGCTTTCTCAAGGAACGCATTAAAATTCAACGGAACAACAGCACGGGTCATCTATCTACAATCAACATAGACAAGCAAAATACTATCAGGTACTAAGTTCATGATAAATTTAAGTTCAATTAATCATATTATTAAAGAACTCCCACTTAGATAGACATCCCTCTAATCCTCTAAGTGATCACGTGATCCAAATCAACTAAACCATGTCCGATCATCACGTGAGATGGAGTAGTTTCAATGGTGAACATCAATATGTTGATCATATCTACTATATGATTCACGCCGACCTTTCGGTCTCCGTGTTCCGAGGCCATATCATTATATGCTAGGCTCATCAAGTTTAACCTGAGTATTCCGCATGTCCAACTGTTTTGCACCCGTTGTATTTGAACGTAGAGCCTATCACACCCGATCATCACGTGGTGTCTCAAAGACGAAGAACTTTCGCAATGGTGCATACTCAGAGAGAACACTTATACTTTGATAATTTAGTGAGGGATCATCTTATAATGCTACCGTCAATCAAAGCAAGATAAGATGCATAAAAGATAGACATCACATGCAATCAATATAAGTGATATGATATGGCCATCATAAACTTGTGCTTGTGATCTCCTTCTCTGAAGCACCGTCATGATCACCATCGTCACCGGCGCGACACCTTGATCTCCATCGTAGCAACGTTGTCGTCTCGCCAATCTTATGCTTCTACGACTATCGCTACCGCTTAGTGATAAAGTAAAGCATTACAGTGCGATAGCATTGCATACAATAAAGCGACAACCATAGGGCTCCCGCCAATTGCCGATAACTCGATTACAAAACATGATCATCTCATACAATAAAATTTAGCATCATGTCTTGACCATATCACATCACAACATGCCCTGCAAAAACAAGTTAGACGTCCTCTACTTTGTTGTTGCAAATTTTACGTGGCTGCTACGGGCTTAGCAAGAACCGTTCTTACCTACGCATCAAAACCACAACGATAGTTTGTCAAGCTGGTGCTGTTTTAACCTTTCCAAGGACCGGGTGTAGCCACACTCGGTTGAACTAAAGTTGGAGAAATTGACACCAGCCAGCCACCTGTGTGCAAAGCATGTCGGTAGAACCAGTCTCGCGTAAGCGTACACGTAATGTCGGTCCGGGACGCTTCATCCAACAATACCGCCGAACCAAAGTATGACATGCTGGTAAGCAGTATGACTTATATCGCTCACAACTCACTTGTGTTCTACTCGTGCATATGACATCTACGCATAAAACCAGGCTCGGATGCCACTGTTGGGGAACGTAGTAATTTCAAAAAAATTCCTACGCACACGCAAGATCATGGTGATGCATAGCGAGAGGGGAGAGTGTTGTCCATGTACCCTCGTAGATCGAAAGCGGAAGCATTAGCACAACGCGGTTGATGTAGTCGTACGTCTTCACGATCCGACCGATCAAGTACCAAACTCACGGCACCTCCGAGTTCAGCACACGTTCAGCCCGATGACGTCCCTCGAACTCCGATCCAGCCAAGTGTTGAGGGAGAGTTTCGTCAGCACGACAGCGTGGTGACGATGATGATGTTCTACCGACGCAGGGCTTCGCCTAAGCACCGCTACAGTATTATCGAGGTGGACTATGGTGGAGGGGTGCACCGCACATGGCTAAAAGATCAACAGATCAATTGTTGTGTCTTTGGGGTGCCCCCTGCCTCGTATATAAAGGAGCAAGGGGGAGAGGCGGTCGGCCAGAGAGGGCGGCCAGAGGAGTCCTACTCCCACCGGGTGTTGGACTCCGTTCCCTTCCTTGTTGGATTAGGAGAAGGGGGTAAAGAGGAGGAGGAGAAGAAGGAAAGGGGTGCGTCGCCCCCCCCCCCCCCTCCTTGTCCAATTCGGACTAGAGGGGAGGCGCCTGACTGCAGCCGCCCCTCCTCTTCTCCACTAAGGCCCATGTAGGCCCATTAATCCCCCGGGGGGTTCCGGTAACCCCCGGTACTCCGGTATATATCCGATAACCCCCGGAACCATTCCAGTGTCCGAATATAGTCGTCCAATAACCGTCATTGTTTTGAAACTTGCATCCCCTCGTAGTTGCCGTGTCCCCCCTTGATTTTTTTGACCGTTCCGAGACCAACCTTGTTCTTTGTTTTCCCTCTTGCCTAAACCGGAGTCTCTTTGCACAGCGCATCGACCCCTCGCCCGGGTCCGAAACTCCCCCTGACCCGACCCAGACTATCGTAATCGTTGGGACCGGATCATCCCCAAACATCCCCTAAATATCTTCGGTTTATTTATTAAACTCACCTAGTCAATTTTCTCTCAACCGCCCGATTACCATCAGAGGGACCAAATAGCCCCTACCCAAGTTCCACTGGCTATATAAACAGCCCAACCCTAATTTCTAGGGTAGCTGTCACATCGTCCCTGTTGCCGCCGCCACTCCATGATCCCCTCTCCCGATCTCCCTCGATCCCCTCGCCCAGCCAACCACGGAAGCCTGCAGCCTCCTCCTCCCACCTTGGGATCATTTCTCGGCCACCCGAGCTCCTAATGCGCGCCTCCACCTCGAACCACCTCACCTCCCTGTTCCCGAGCGCCTCGGCCTTATCCTCGAGCCAGAGCTCGCCGCCGTCGGTGACAAAAGCAGAAGCACCCGAGGCTCCCCCGCTCCCTGCCTCCTCACGTCGGCGACCAACCCGACGACACCAGGCCTCTGTCTCGCGCCCTGCTCTCCTTCCTCCCTTCCTCTACTTCCCCTCGTTCCTCACCTTTCTTCCTCTGCTTGCATCAGATCGAGCCATGGCACCGCCCCAGGCTCTTCCCCGACGCCATGGATGGGCGCACCATTGGCGAGCTCCCCACCGCCTGGATTCGCCGCCTTGGAGACCCACGCCCCGCCGTTCCTGTGCCGCTCCTCGCTGGAACTGCTTCAAGCCGTCGTCCTTCGTCCCTGCAGCCTCCCCGCTCTCCTTGTCGGCCTTGAGGAGGCAGGCTCCTTCCGAAGACCAGCAAGCGGCGCCGCCCCTCGCAGGTCATCCGCGCACCTGCTCTTCCTTCTTCTTCCCCTATCCCGCTCTTCTCTCAGTGCTCTCTCACTCTGTCCCGTGTAGGAGGACAACCATGGGAGCACCTCGAGAAGCAACACCGCAGCAGCCTCCTTCGAGTTCGCCGCCTCGAGCCGTCCCGCGCTCCAACTGCCGGGAACCGGCTCCCCGTCGTTAAGACCTCCCGGATCCGTCCGTTCTGCCGCCCAAGACCTCGCCGGAGTCCCTCAACTCGTCAGCACCGAGTCCCTGCACGTGCTCCTGCCTCCCCTAGATCAGCGTTGCGCCGGCGCCTGTCGGTTCCCGCACCGCCGGCGATCATCATCAGGCCCCAGGTCGCGTGGCCATCGCCCTCGCCTTCCCTCTTCTTTCTTCTTTTCCGTTTTGCTCCATCCTCTCTGAAAAATCCCTCTCCCTCTCTTTCTTCAAGTGCACAGGAGGTGCTCCGCCCGTTGATGCTGTTCGCAGGAGCACGGGTGCCCCGGATCCGCCGTGGCGCTGCTGTAACGCCCTGGATTCAATGCACAAGGTGTCTCCCAGTTATTCTCCTTCTTTGCCATGTCGTTTGCTTGCGTGTCACACTTTGCCATGTCATCATGTGCATCTCATTTTAAATACGTGTTCATCTCATGCATCCGAGCTTTTTCCCCGTTGTCCGTTTTGCAATCCGGCACTCCTATGTCAACCAGCGGCCCATCTTGTCTCTTTTCGTGAGCGGGTGTTAAACTTCCTCAGAATGGACCGAGGTTTGCCAAGCGGCCTTGGTACACAACCGGGTAGACCGCCTGTCAAGTTTCGTGCCATTTGAAGGTCGTTCGATACTCCAACGGTTAACCGGGGAACCGTAAAGGCCTCTTTTGTGTGCAGCCCAACACCCCTCCATAGTGGCCCAATAACCCATCCAAACCCCCTCCATCCTCTTGGTCGTTTGATCACGATCATGTGGGCGAAAACCGCACCTCATTTGGAGTCTCCTAGCTCCCTCTACCTATAAATATGTGCTGCCCCCAATATCCCACAGTCCAAACCCTAGCCAACTCCTCCCCGCGCCCCCAGACGCGTCCACGCCGCGCCGGACATGTCCACCGGAGTCGGCCACGTCGCCCGACCAATGGCAGCGCGCCACGTCAACTCCACCGCCGCCCACAGCCAACCGCTCGCCACCACGTCACCCCACCGCCGTCTCCCATAGCTCCCCGCGCCGCCAGGGCCCGCCGAGCCCATATCCGGCCCGCGCCGGGCTGAACCGGGCCCGACGGAGCCGCGCCTCTGCCGCCCGCTCTCCCGCTCGCCTCCCGGCCCCCGCAGCTCTGCTCGATGTGATTGAGAGAGATCCCGAGCGCCGCCGCATCTCGCCCTCGCCCGCGACAAGCGCCATCCCCGCCGCCGCCGGAGATCTCCAGCAGGCCAGGTGCCGCCTCCCCTGCCCTCGTGCCTCTCCTTCTCCCATCTGCTCTCTCTCTCTCCCTCACGCATCTCTCTATCACTGTACCAGGAGCTTCCATGGCCGCCCCGATCTACGTGCTCGCGCCGCCCCAAGTCGCCTCAACGTCGGGAATGGGTTCCCCATGCCCGGATCCACCCATCCCCGACCTCCCCGACCCTCGCCGGAGTCCCACGCCATCACCCCGCCGGTGTTGACTTCCATGGCCGCAGTTCTGTACGAGAGAAGGAGCCAACCCCGACCCACCAGTTTTTTTCGCGAGGTGAAAAATTGGCCAAGTCCCCGTAATTTTTGCATTCTGGTGTCATGTTCATCATGCCATAACTTCATGTGTGCTGCTCCATTTCATGCATAAGATATATCAAAATGTTCATCGGGATGTGCTCTTCATTTTGTTCCATTGTTCCATGTTCATTTTAGTTCATCTTGATGCCCTAATAATCGTTGCAAGAGTGCTATATAATGTTGTCTGTTGTAGTTTATCAGAACTTGCTCATTTGTCATTTTTGCATCTTTTTGTGTGATTTTCTTTTGAGCATGAGGTCTACATGTGTTATGAGCTACAACATGTCATTTTGCTGTGGTGCAATCCTATCTTCATGATATGCCATGTGCTAATTGTTACAAGCTTGCAAAGTAGCCTCCGTGATGTTGCTCATCTCAGGGTCTTAGAATTTCACTGTCTTTGTTCTGTTGTTATTTTCATGCCATGTATTCATGTTGCTACAGTGAGATACATGCCTCTTTTTAGTATGTTCAGTAAGGATGTTTTGGATATATGGATGTGCTCTATCCATCCATGCCCCTGTTAGCATTTATGGAGTGCTCTAGCATGTCTTAATCTTGCTCTACTTTTGCTATAATTGTTCCTGGCAGATTGTTTACATGTTAATCAATTTCGCCATGGTTGTTTTTAGTGATCCAAGCATGCTATGAACTTTCCCTTGCCATGAGTAGCTTCATGTAGCCTTGTCATGCATCATACTTGGTTGAGCATCATGCCTTGTTCATGTGTGGTGTGTTTACCATGTTGTGTGCTTCTTCT
Organism: Aegilops bicornis; assembly: GCA_021605145.1. Classification (NCBI taxonomy): domain Eukaryota; kingdom Viridiplantae; phylum Streptophyta; class Magnoliopsida; order Poales; family Poaceae; genus Aegilops; species Aegilops bicornis. The sequence goes on along the minus strand of CM038671.1, from coordinate 270,895,419 downwards.
CGATAGTTCCTGCTTGCTATGCGATCGTGAGGATTCGTTCGTCTACCCTTGGTTCGTCTTCGTGGCTTCATCTTCTTCATGGACTAGTTCTTCTTCCTTGCGGGATTACAGGCAAGATGACGGTCACCATGGATCTCATTACTATCATTGCTATGCTAGTTGCTTGGTTCTATCGCTTTGCCGCGTTACCTACCACTTGCTTTTCAAGCCCCCCAAATAGCCATGAACCTCTAATCCGTTGTCACCCTTCCTAGCAAACCGTTGTTTGGCTATGTTACCGCTTTGCTCAGCCCCTCGTATAGCGTTGCTAGTTGTAGGTGAAGATGAAGATTGCTCCATGTTGGATTATGTTTATGTTGGGATATCACAATATCTCTTATATTATTAATGCATCTATATACTTGGTAAAGGGTGGAAGGCTCGGCCTTATGCCTGGTGTTTTGTTCCACTCTTGCCGCCCTAGTTTCCGTCATATCGGTATTATGTTCCCGGATTTTTCGTCCCTAACGCGGTTGGGTGATTTATGGGACCCCCTTGACAGGTCGCTTTGAATAAAACTCCTCCAAAGAAGGCCCAACCTTGGTTTTACATTTGCCTCACCTAAGCCTTTTTCCCTTGGGAGTCACGCATCCCGAGGGTCATCTTTATTTTAACCCCCCGGGCCAGTGCTTCTCTAAGTGCTGGTCCAAACCGAGCGATGTCCGGCGCCCCCTGGGCAACCAGGGTCTATGCCAACCCAACGTCTGGCTCATCCGGTGTGCCCTGAGAACGAGATATGTGCAGCTCCTATCGGGATTTGTCGGCACATCCGGGCGGCTTTGCTGGACTTGTTTTACCATTGTCGAAATGTCTTGTAACCGGGATTCCGAGTCTGATCGGGTCTTCCCGGGAGAAGGAATATCCTTCGTTGACCGCGAGAGCTTGTGATGGGCTAAGTCGGGACACCCCTGCAGGGTTTGAACTTTCGAAAGCCGTGCCCGCGGTTATGTGGCAGATGAGAATTTGTTAATATCCGGTTGTAGTAAACTTGAAGTAAACTCTTCTAAAATACATCAACCGTGTGTGTAACCGTGAGTGTCTCTTTTCGGGGTTGTTTGAGAGGAGAACAAGGTTTCTGGGTCATGTCTGACGTAAGTAGGAGTTCAGGATCACTTCTTGACCATTACTAGTTGACGACCGCTTGCTTTTCTTCTCTCCTCGCTCTTATTTGCGTAAGTTAGCCACCATACATGCTTAGTCGTTGCTGCAACCTCACCACTTTACCCCTTCCTTACCCATTAAGCTTTGCCAGTCTTGATACCCATGGTAATGGGATTGCTTGGTCCTCGTGGCTCACAGTTTACTACAACACCAGTTGCAGGTACAGGTCACGCGATGATCTTGACGTGAGAGCGATGTTTATTTGCGTTGGAGTTCTTCTTCTGCTTCTTCTTCGATTGAGGGATAGGTTCCTGGTTGGCAGCCTGGGATAGCAGGGTGGATATTGTTTGAGTTTCTGTTTATGTTTCATCCATAGTCGGATGTTGGTCTTGTATATGATGTATTGTTGTAGTCATGTGACATTGTATGTCTTGGTTGTATCCCCACTATTATGTAATGTTGATGTAATGATATCCACCTTGCAAAAGCGTCTTCAAGATGCGCTTCTATCCTTGGTGGGACCTTCGAGTTCCTTTAGGATAGGGTCGCATCTTGGGCGTGACAGCTGTCGTCCGCCGAGCTCCCTGCCGCGCCGAAGTCCCGCAGCTTCCCTCGCCTGCGACGATCGCCCCTAATATTCCGCGCCAAGCCAGCGGCGCCGTGGCCTCGCCTCTGTTTTGAGCAGGCGAAGGAGGCGCGCCAGCCTCGTCCCCTGCCTCCCCTGCTTCATGGTCGCATTGACCGCATCGACCAGATGCGTGCAGCCCAGCAGCCGGCCTGCTACCTCCTCCACGGACCGGGCCAAGAGCCCATGGTGAGCCTCCAGCGCCCTGCTCCTGTTGGCCAAGCCAGATTCGGCCCAGTAGACATTTTTTCCAAATACGAATGTGTGTATTATCCAGAGACTGCCAGTTTTACAGAAAAGTCTCTCTAGATCATGCATTTAATAACTCACAAATGGTGCACCGGATTAAAATGTTTTATATATGTAACTTGCTTAGAATTTTGCCTAGTTTCATAATATACCACTTTCATCCATGTTTAAAATGTTTAAAATGCTGTTTGATTAAATTTGCTTAAATGCCATGCTAAAATGCTTTATTTCATAACTAATTAACCATAGCTCTGAATTTAATAAATTTTATATGTAAATGGGGTAGAAAAATGCATAGAATAACTTGGTGCACTTTGTTTTACTGTTTAACAACATTAAAATATGATTTAGGGCAGAACAGTACCAAATCTAAAATATGCACATGAGGATTTTTCGGAATTGTTGTTTGTTGTTCGGACCTCATTTAAACTTGCCTAGATAGGTAGTTTTCATATGCTTCACTTCTTGCCATGTTTAACAACATTTAATATTTTTGGGTGCATAAATGAGAGAGAACTAAATATTTGATGTGGTGTTTCGTCAATATGCAACTCGGTGCATATTGAGCTCCACTTAACTTGTAGTATTGTTTGTGCACTTTGCCATGCCATGCCTCTTTAAACCGGACATGCATCATACTTGATTGTGCATCATGCCATGTTTATGTGATGGTTGTTTACTACGTTGTTTGCTTCTTTCCGGGTTGCTTCTCTCGTTAGCTTCGGTTTCGTTCCGGAGTTGTGAGGGTTCGTTCGACTACGTCCGTTTGTCTTCTTCATGGACTCGTTCTCCTTCCTTGCGGGATCTCAGGCAAGATGACCATACCCTCGAAATCACTTCTATCTTTGCTTGCTAGTTGTTTGCTCTTTTGCTATGCCGCTACCTACCACTTGCCATATCATGCCTCCCATATTACCATGTCAAGCCTCTAACCCACCTTTTCTAGCAAACCGTTGTTTGGCTATGTTACCGCTTTTGCTCAGCCCCTCTTATAGCGTTGCTAGTTGCAGGTGAAGTTGAAGTTTGCTCCATGTTGTAACATGATTATGTTGGATATCACAATATCTCTTATCTTAATTAATGCATCTATATACTTGGTAAAGGGTGGAAGGCTCGGCCTTACGCCTGGTGTTTTGTTCCACTCTTGCCGCCCTAGTTTCCGTCATATCGGTATTATGTTCCCAGATTTTGCGTTCCTTACACGGTTGGGTATATGGGAACCCCTTGACAGTTCGCTCTGAATAAAACTCCTCCAGCAAGGCCCAACCTTGGTTTTAACATTTGCCACCTAAGCCTTTTTCCCTTGGGTTCTACAGACTCAAGGGTCATCTTTATTTTAACCCCCCCTAGGCCAATGCTCCTATGAGTGTTGGTCCAAACTAGAGCCCTTTGCAGCGCCACCTCGGGGAAACTTGAGGCCTGGTTTTAGTTGTACGGACTGCTCATCCGATGTGCCCTGAGAACGAGATATGTGCAGCTCCTATCGGGATTTGTCGGCACATTCGGGCTGTCTTGCTGGACTTGTTTTACCATTGTCAAAATGTCTTGTAACCGGGATTCCGAGTTTGGTCGGGTCTTCCTGGGAGAAGGAATATCCTTCTTTGACCGTGAGAGCTTGTGATGGGCTAAGTTGGGACACCCCTGCAGGGTATTATCTTTCAAAACCCGTGCCCGTGGTTATGTGGCAGATGAGAATTTGTTAATGTCCGGTTGTAGAGAACTTGACACTCAACTTGATTAAAATGCATCAACCGCGTGTGTAACCATGATGGTCTCTTTTCGGCAGAGTCCGGGAAGTGAACACGGTTCTTGTGTTATGGTTGTGCGTAAGTAGTTTCAGGATCACTTCTTGATCACTTCTAGCTTCACGACCGTTGCGTTGCTTCTCTTCTCGCTCTTATTTGCGTATGTTAGCCACCATATATGCTTAGTGCTTGCTGCAGCTCCACCTCACTACCTTCTCCTACCCATAAGCTTAAATAGTCTTGATCTCGCGGGTGTGAGATTGCTGAGTCCTCGTGACTCACAGATAGTTCCAAACATTCCAAACAGTTTCAGGTGCCGATGATACCAGTGCAGGTGACGCAACCGAGCTCAAGTGGGAGTTCGATGAGGACCTTGGTCGTTACTATGTTTCTTTTCATGTTGATCAGTAGTGGAGCCCAGTTGGGACGATCGGGGATCTAGCATTTGGGGTTGTCTTCTTTTATTTTGGTTCCATAGTCGGACCTTGATTGTATTCTGGATGATGTATGTTTAACTTGTTATTTGTCTGAAGTGGCGATTGTAAGCCAACTCTTTATCCCATTCTTGTTCATTACATGGGATTGTGTGAAGATGACCCTTCTTGCGGCAAAACCACCATGCGGTTATGCCTCCAAGTCGTGCCTCGACACGTGGGAGATATAGCCGCATCGTGGGTGTTACACCTGTAGAGCACCTTTATAATCACCCAGTTACGTTGTGACATTTGGTAGCACACAAAGTGTTCCTCCGGTAAACGGGAGTTGCATAATCTCATAGTCATAGGGACATGTATAAGTCATGAAGAAAGCAATAGCCGAATACTAAACGATCGTGTGCTAAGCTAACAGAATGGGTAACTCAATCACATCATTCTCCTAATGATGTGATCCAGTTAATCAAATGACAACTCATGTCAATGGCTAGGAAACATAACCATCTTTGATCAACGAGCTAGTCAAGTAGAGGCATACTAGTGACACTCTATTTGTCTATGTATTCACACAAGTATTATGTTTCCGGTTAATACAATTCTAGCATGAATAATAAACATTTATCATGATATAAGGAAATAAATAATAACTTTATTTTTTCCTCTAGGGCATATTTCCTTCATCTAAATCTGTTGAGACGACACCATATTAACTGTGGTTTGGCAAGAAACCCAAGTTGTCATTTCTTAAAGTTTGGGGCTGCGATGCTTATGTGAAAAAACTTCAACCCTGATAAGCTCGAACCCAAACCGGAGAAATGTGTCTTCATAGGATACCCAAAGAAGACTGTTGGGTACACCTTCTATCATAGATCTGAAGGCAAGATATTCGTTGCTAAGAATGGATCCTTTCTAGAGAAGGAGTTTCTCTCGAAAGAAGTGAGTGGGAGGAAAGTAGAACTTGATGAGGTAACTATACCTTCTCCCTTATTGGAAAGTAGTTCATCACAGAAATCAGTTCCAGTGATTCCTACACCAATAAGTGAGGAAGCTAATGATGATGATCATGAAACTTCTGATCAAGTTACTACCGAACCTCGTAGGTCAACCAGAGTAAGATCCGCATTAGAGTGGTACGGTAATCCTATTCTGGAGGTCATGTTACTTGACAATGACGAACCTACGAACTATGAGGAAGCGATGATGAGCCCAGATTCCTCAAAATGGCTTGAGGCTATGAAATCTGAGATGGGATCCATGTATGAAAACAAAGTGTGGACTTTGGTTGACTTGCCCGATGATCAGCAAGCCATAGAGAATAAATGGATCTTCAAGAAGAAGACTAACACTGATGGTAAGGTTACTGTCTACAAAGCTCGACTTGTTACAAATTTTTTTCGACAAGTTCAAGGAGTTGACTACGATGAGACCTTCTCACTCGTAGCAATGCTTAAGTCCGTCCGAATCATGTTAGCAATTGCCGCATTTTATGATTATGAAATTTGGCAAATGGATGTCAAAACTTCATTCCTTAATGGATATCTTAAAGAAGAGTTGTATATGATGCAACCGTAAGGTTTTGTCGATCCAAAAGGTGCTAACAAAGTGTGGAAGCTCGAGTGATCCATTTATGGACTGGTGCAAGCATCTCAGAGTTGGAATATACGCTTTGATAGTGTGATCAAAGCATATGGTTTTATACAGACTTTTGGAGAAGCCTGTATTTACAAGAAAGTGAGTGGGAGCCCTGTAGCATTTCTGATATTATATGTGGATGACATATTGTTGATCGGAGATGACACTGAATTTCTGAATATCATAAAAGGATAGTTGAATAAGAATGTTTCAATGAAAGACCTCGGTGAAGCTGCTTATATATTAGGCATCAAGATCTATAGAGATAGATCAAGACGCTTAATTGGACTTTCACAAAGCACATACCTTGATAAATTTTTGAAGAAGTTCAAAATGGATCAAGCAAAGAAAGGGTTCTTGCCTCGTTACAAGGTGTGAAGTTGAGTCAGACTCAATGCCCGACCACTGCAAAAGATAGAGAGAAAATGAAAGTCATTCCCTATGCTTCAACCATAGGTTCTATTATGTATGCAATGCTGTGTACCAGACCTGATGTGTGCCTTGCTATTAGTTTACCAGGGAGGTACCAAAGTAATTCAGGAGTGGATCACTGGACAGCGGTCAAGAACATCCTGAAATACCTGAAAAGGACTAAGGATATGTTTCTCGTTTATGGAGGTGACAAAGAGCTCGTCGTAAACAGTTACGTCGATGCAAGACTTGACACTGATCCGGATGACTCTAAGTCACAAACCGGATACGTATTTTTATTGAATGGTGGAGCTGTTAGTTGGTGCAATTCCAAGCAGAGCGTCGTGGCGGGATCTACGTGTGAAGCGAAGTACATAGCTGCTTCGGAAGCAACAAATGAAGGAGTCTGGATGAAGGAGTTCATATCTGATCTAGGTGTCATACCTAGTGCATCAGGTCCAATGAAAATCTTTTGTGACAATACTGGTGCAATTGCCTTGGCAAAGGAATCCAGATTTCACAAGAGAACCAAGCACATCAAGAGATGCTTCAATTCCATCCGTGATCAAGTCAAGGAGGGATACATAGAGATTTGCAAGATACATAGGGATCTGAATGTTGCAGACCCGTTAACTAAGCCTCTCTCACGAGCAAAACATGATCAACACCAAGACTCCATGGGTGTTAGAATCATTACTATGTAATCTAGATTATTGACTCTAGTGCAAGTGGGAGACTGAAGGAAATATGCCCTAGAGGCAATAATAAAGTTGTTATTTATATTTCCTTATATCATGATAAATGTTTATTATTCATGCTAGAATTGTATTAACCGAAACTTAGTACATGTGTGAATACATAGACAAAATGAGTGTCACTAGTATGCCTCTACTTGACTAGCTCGTTAGTCAAAGATGGTTAAGTTTCCTAGCCATGGACATGAGTTGTTATTTGATTAAAGGGATCACATCATTAGAGAATGATGTGATTGACTTGACCCATCCGTTAGCTTAGCACGATGATCGTTTAGTTTGTTGCTATTGCTTTCTTCATAGCTTATACATGTTCCTATGACTATGAGATTATGCAAATCCCGAATACCGGAGGAACACTTAGTGTGCTATCAAACATCACAACGTAATCGGGTGATTATAAAGATGCTCTCTGTGTGTCTCCGATGGTGTTTGTTGAGTTGGCATATATCAAGATTAGGATTTGTCACTCTGATTGTCGGAGAGGTATCTACGGCCCTCTCGGTAATGCACATCACTATAAGCCTTGCAAGCAATGTGACTAATGAGTTAGTTACGGGATGATGCATTACGGAACGAGTAAAGAGACTTCTTGCGATAGCGAGATTGAACTAGGTATTGAGATACCGACGATCAAATCTCGCAAGTAACATACCAATGACAAAGGGAACAACGTATGTTGTTATGCGGTTTGACCGATAAAGATCTTCGTAGAATATGTTGGAACCAATATGAGCATCCAATTTCCGCTATTGGTTATTGACCGGAAGTGAGTCTCGGTCATGTCTACATAGTTCTCGAACCCGTAGGGTCCGCACACTTAACTTTCGATGACGATCGGTATTATGAGTTTATGTGTTTTGATGTACCGAAGGGAGTCCCGGATATGATCACGGACATGACGAGGAGTCTCAAAATGGTCGAGACATAAAGATCGATATATTGGAAGGCTATGTTTGGACATCGAAGGGTTCAGGATGAGTTCGGGCATTTACCGGAGTACGGGGGGGGGGGGGGGGGGTACCGGAACCCTTCGGGGAGTCAAAGGGCCTTATGGGTCCTTAGTGGGAGAGAGGAAGAGGCGGCCAAGGTGGGGGCGCGCCCCCCAAGACCAATCCGAATTGGGTGGGGGGCCGGGCCCCCCTTTCCTTCTCTCCTTCCCCCCTTCTTCTCCTAGGGCACGCCATGAGAGGGCCGGCCCTCCCCTCCTCCACTCCTTTATATACGGGGGAGGGGGCACCCCATAGACACACAAGTTGATTGTTTAGCCATGTGCGGTGCCCCCCTTCCATAGATTTCCACCTCGGTCATATCGTTGAAGTGCTTAGGCGAAGCCCTGCGCCGGTAGCTTCATCATCACCGTCATCACGCTGTTGTGCTGACGAAACTCTCCCTCGACCTCAGCTGGATCTAGAGTTCGTGGGACGTCACCGAGCTAGACGTGTGCAGATCGCGGAGGTGCCGTACCTTCGGTGCTAGGATCGGTCGGATCGTGAAGACGTACGACTACATCAACTGTGTTGTCATATTGCTTCCGCTTTCGGTCTACGAGGGTACGTGGACAACACTCTCCCCTCTCGTTGCTATGCATCACCTAGATGGATCTTGCGTGTGCGTAGGAATTTTTTTGAAATTACTGCGTTCCCCAACAGATATTTATTTACAAGACATAAATATGGATCCTTTGAAATGTTTCAAAAGGTTTTTCAGAATGAGGTAGATCTTATTGTCACAATTTTTTTAAAATTTCTACAATTGGATTGCAGAAAGAATTTTAGTTACAAATTTAGCGAATGTCTGATGAGCTATGAAAAGAGTTTTATAGCTTGCACTTTCTAGAACATAACTAAGAGTAGAATGTTTTGAGTAGATGTGATCAACCTATATATGACATGGTGAGATCAAAGACGACATTGATTATTTTGCCAACATACTTTTATTGCGATGCTTTAGAGACTGTGGCTTTTACACTAAAAAGAGCACCATAAAATCTATTGAAATAACATCTTATAAGATAAGTGTTACTTTGTAGGTTATGCCAAATGGTTGAGCATTCCTCTATCACTACATAGAGGCAAAGTGTTCTGCAATAGAGTGCAGAAATTGTGAAGAAAATGTTTTTTGCAAAAGAGTGAGTGGGAGGACAGTGCAACTCGACGAGATTACAGAATCTTCATGATCAGGTCAAAGAAAAGAAATGCTAGAAGTGGTTCTTAAGTTTCTTACCGTGACTGTTACATAAGCCTCTACATGAGATATAGAGACTTCGGTCGAACATGCAGCTGAACTATATAGGTTGGAAAAATTCATGCAGATCTTCACGGTATGCAGATGAATATTGTTAAACAAACAATGAACCTATAATACACAAAGAAGCGTTGATGTGCTCTGACTCAAAAAAATTGGCTATATGCCAAAGTGATCTCGAGATAGTATCCATATACACCATTCAAGTTTAGAACTTGACAGACTTAGAGTCTAAAGTATAATAATGGATCTATAGACTCAAAAAGATAAAAGTGTTTCATAAAGCTTGACTTGTTACAAATAATTTATGACAAGATCAAAGAGTTGACCATTCAAGTTTAGAATTTGATAGACTTAGAGTCTAAAGTACAATAATGGATCTATAGACTCACAAGTTAAAGGTGTTTTATAAAGCTTGACTTGTTACAAATAGTTTATGACAAGATCAAGGAACTGATTATGACGAGATTGTCTCATCATAGAAATACTTAAAGTCAGTTCGGGTTTAACTAGCAATTACTAAATATTTATATTACGAACTACAATAGATGGATGGCAAATTATTCCCATGAGATGGAAATAGAACCAAGGTTGTATACTTATACGGTCCAAAGGTAATTTTTTAATCCAGAGGATGCTAGTAAGTATGCAAACTTCAAGAGATCTTATAATGGATTGAAGCAAGCATAGTGTAGTTGAAATCTTCGTTCAGATAAATGGTCAAATAATTTGATCTCATCAAGGAAAGCAAAGATGCTTGTATTTTCAAGAAAGTAACTGGGAGCATGATAATATTTCTAAACATTATGTGCATGACACAATGTTGATGGGAAATTATATAATTCTTTTGACATGGATTAAGACTTTATTGAAACTAGTTTTTCAGTAAAGTACTTAGGCAATATAGTCCTTGTATTAGACATAATAATCTATGAAGATAGTAGTGTCTAATCGGGCTTAGCCAAAATACATATTGGCAAAGTAATAAAGCAGTTTAGTATGGAAAACGCTTAGAAGAGTTTTCTCAGAGTCACATGGAAGTAGTTCTTAGCAAGAATCGGTATTTTGAAATACTGATTAATGAAACACATGATTTCAATCACACTTGTGTTAATTTATTTGGTATGTAAATAATCAGACATGTCCAGTACTCCATATTAGTTGTGAGTAAAATTATCAGATTGTCAAACTATTGACGATAGGAGAACAATAAAAATGTCTTTAAATATTAACGCCATGTTTCTTGCATACGAAGAAGATGAAGAGATTATTGTAAGAACATGTACAATGGTGCTATCTTAGAAGTGCCACGTAGAATAAATAATGAGGTGGAGGAGAGAGAACTCATAAGAAAATATTTGTCTTCTCTTATTTAAGAGAAGGCAAGAGATGATCTCTTAGCATAATATGTCTCATCGCGTCTTTAAAAATAGCTAGTTATTGAAGATAAGGCTAAGAGATAACCTATTGTACACATCTTTTTTGTTATCTCTAAATTACGTGCAACACTTAAGATAATATTATCTTATCAACCATTATACATTGTACATGCCCTAAGGGGTTGTTTGGATAAGGAACATTAGTGATGGATTTATATAAAACATGTTTTTAGCATATTTTTAGCAAAACCCGTTTTACCAACTGTTTTGTGAAAAATCAGTTTATAAAAAATCTTGTTTGGGTTAGAAAACAATGAAACTAGTTCATCTTGTTTCCTGCTTGTACAATGATTCAACCTTATTCTCTTGTGAATTACAACCATGAACTTTTACCCAGATTGACCACCGACGGAGTTTCTCAAGCTGCAGTTCCTAATATTTGACACTTCCTACTTCCATCTCGAGCGTCCCTGGACACTGCTTCCTCTTCGACTTCTCTTTGCGTACAACAGCAAGGCCACACAGATGCATGCCTTCTTCTACTCGACCGTGTTGCTCTGCCTCCATGAGCACCTCGATCGACGGCAAATGTGAGCTCCACACCGGTACACACGGCATCAGCGAGCATGATGTTCGTGGCCATCGCGTACGGTACACGCGTCAAAGAGGGCATGTTCAGGGGCAGCGACCAGCAACAAGAAGCTGCTGAGGCGGCGGGGAGGACGGTGTGGGAACGGTGAAGAAGCTTCAGACGTACACCCCGCCGCCTTGGCGTCGGTCGTCGGTACCAAACAAAGTGGACGTCGTCCGGGATGTAAAATAGATATCGAGGCTGGCCTCGGTGGGGACTCGACCATGGCGAACAGCGTGATCACCCGAGAACCACGGTAAGCTGACCATGAAAAGATGGACGGTCTGGAGGAAGAGACGATGGGCAACCATGGCGGACAGTGCAGCCATGACGAATGGCATGGAGGAGGAGGAGGAGGCGGGACCATGGCAAGCGGCATGGAGGAGTAGGCGCCTTGACCACCACGGACGACACCGGGGAGGCGGAGGCACGACTGTCGTGGACAGACGGCGTGGTGTAGGAGGCGACGAGACTGAGTATATGCAAATCGAGTTTTTAGAAAAACGACTCATAGTCGTTTTTCTATAAACGCAGAATTCCAGGTTTTAGAAAACCAAGTTTCCTATATCCAGGGATTAGTTAAAAGTAGCTAAACGGGATTTTATTCGGTTAGGCTGTTTTTCTGGTTTATGGAGAATGGATACTATATATTCCATCTATCCAAACAACCTCTAAGAGTTGAGCTGAGGGAAAAAACTTTGGGCGAGCACCGACAGTTCCGCCGCGAATCTCAAAGCGCCGCGGCGGCTTCTCGAGGTGAGCTCCCTTGTTATCACCGTTCCGTTCGCCCGTGCTACGTGTTCTCCGGTTCTTCCCCGAGCTAAGCTCGACCTCCCCCTCCCGTCCATTCCTAGCACGCACCGGAAATCTCTTCCGGCCCGCAGCGCATGTACGACGCCGGCAATACAGCCACCGGCTCCCCTCCCTTCCCTCTTATCTGCCGCCCGAATATCCTCGGTGCCATCGGACGCGCTTTTCTTTTGTTGCCTTTACCCAAATCTCACCTTGTTCCTGGATTGGATTTCTGCTTGCTTTCTTGATCAATTGAAATCTGTAATCCGCAGCTGGGGCATTCAGCGGAGAGAGTGCTCCTGGACTGGGGAGGCGAAGTCGCGGATAAGCACCAATTTGGGCGTCGGCGCTTCAGGGGTCCTCACGATATATTGGTGAGCAGTTTGGCATTCTTTTTTTTACTTGTTAATTTATATATCTCACTTCATCCCTGATAGGATCATTTACCATTGTTATAAGAGTTCCGTGGGGTGTAACGGTAAGAAAGAATCCGTTGTTACCGTTGTGATTTCTTGATTTGTGGATAGCTTATTAGATCCATAATTCCGTTTCTATCTTGAGTCATGAGCCTGACACCGAATTGGAAAGCTTGAATTCATATCGATGTATTTCTTGTGACACCCGAAAATATGGTGTGCAGATGGTGGTTCCGTGATGCAAAATCTATCTCTTCCCACAAACACCTGGGAATGTTGTCTTGCTTGTTCTTGCCAACTTGCTATTGTTCTCGATTATGTATTTCTTGTAAGTTATCGGAATTATGACATGCCATCAGTTCAAGAGTAACTGGTAAACATGCATTTACTCTTTCAAAAGCATGCTGAATTCTTCTCTTGGTCTTTAATATGTGACCTTCACCATTATAATTATCAAACACACCAGAAGTTTACAATCCGAAATGTCATCACTAAAGCTCGGTCTCTGCACCACGTTATGCGGCACTGTTGAATGTTTTATCTTTTCTTAGTGAAGCTGTGCTTTTATTTTACCAGAACTGCCTTTTGTGTTACAGAGATGGCTGGAAAAGGGAGCTATGTTCCGCCGCAGTATGTTCCGTTATATGGTCTAGACACTGAGGAGGATAGTGTTCCTGAGGTGGAGGAGAACATTGCCACGCGCCAAAGATTAAGCCGGGATCCTACACAATGGTCTTCAGGCATTTGTGCTTGTTTTGATGATCCACAGAGCTGTATGCTACTTTCTGACCTGTGACTCCTTGATTTACAGAAGGAAAGATAAAAGGTGCTATTTGGTTGCATGATAGGTTAAAAAGTAAATCTTCAAACTGTACCTAGTAGCCTATTTAATATCTTCATTTTTCTGTTAATAGGTTTATCGCGCTGTGGTGGTTAGTTTGATGTTCCCTTAGTTTTAGTACATTGTACATAGTGCATAAGGAAGTAGGAACAAGTGCATAATATAGAGAGAAATTGTTCATAGTTATGACTTATGAGAAAAACTTCTTGCCTTTGTGAATTTCAGTAGTTGGTGGTGCTCTGAGTTATATGTAGTTCTTGTACCCGCAAAAAATAATAATATGTAGTTATTTTAGAGACGTGGAGTACCTCTATATTTCTTGGCTATTGCCACTGGGGTAATCTGGTCAAATGCTTAGCTACACCTCTAGGATATAAATAACCATGAACTAATTGATATTCAAGTTCAAACAAGATGAGAGTAATGTGTTAATGTTCCAATACATCTTTTTAGATGAAGATAACATCTTTATCTGTGGTAGTAAAATATAAACATAAGAGTAGCAAAATCAACTGTCTTGTTCAGCGTTCTAGGTGCTAAAATTACTCGTGCCATCTCACTGGAGCCAAACTTGTATAATGATGAGACAAACTGAGATCCTTAAGATAAACAGAGAATCTGTGATAATGTGCCAATTTATCGAGAAGTTATCAATAGCTTCCTGCTGCCTTCTTGTATATGGACTTTGGTTACTGCCAGAGGATTGGAAACAAAATCAGAATCACTTCTCGTGGTTACAAATGCAGTTAGCTACCATTTGCTTGTTGGTATGGAGCTGAATTGGAGGGAAATATGAATTTAAATTTCAATAAAAATGTAAGATCAGATCGATGCTATTCGTAACCTGTTTCAGTAGCACAGGTTAATATTTAATCTTATCCTGTTTGTTGCTCTTTCTCTGGCCTTTCTGGATGTCGTCTGATATCACAGTAACAAGGTGCTTAGTATACGACTGACTTCTCATGGCTTATGTAGTAAAACAATATCAAAACTTCATTTGTTGGTACTATTTCAAGGGGCATGTTTAAGGAGAATGTTTAAGACACATTAAGCCTGCAATGCTGAGTTGGTCCTACGTCCATTAATTCTGCTTCCTAATACTTTAATTTTGTGTGGACTATTGTAGCATTGCTTGGATTGACAAAGTCATGATAAGCTTAGAAATAGTATGAATCCAGTTTTGGAGTGTTATCAGGACATGCATAAAAATACCCTTTAATCGCTGGAAAGGAAAACTGTTCTTATGCCCTGGATTGTTCTGATCATATTTGTAGGTTGTATTGGTGCGACTTGCCCCTGCTTTCTCTTTGGAAAAAATGCACAGTTCTTGGGATCTGGAACTCTCGCTGGATCATGCACTACGCATTGCATGCTTTGGGGCCTTCTGACAAGTTTCTGCTGTCTGTGTACTGGGGGCTTGTATTAGCAGTTCCAGGGTCTGCTGTTGCTTGTTATGCTTGTGGATACCGCCAAGCACTAAGAACAAAGTACAACCTTCCGGTGCGTAGTTTGAACCTGTGCCAGTCTGTTGTTATCCTCTATTGTTCTTTTTTCTCCTTGCCTGCTGACATGTTACTAATCCTTTGGCTCATCATACGCAATTGCCTTATCTTGCATTCGTGTAGTGATTTGTTTTAGGCTATATGTTCCTTCCCTTGACCAAAGTTGTTTATCACAAATGTTCTTACTTTGCAGGAAGCACCATGCGGTGATTTGACGACACACTTATTCTGCCATCTGTGTGCGATATGCCAAGAGTACAGGGAGATCCGCGAGAGAACAGACAGTGGCACCTCTTCAGCTCCTGATGTTACCCCACCTCCGGTGCAGACAATGGATGAACTTTGATTGAGTAGATGACGCAAACATATCCTGACTCGCAAATCTTTGGTTGGCTTGGCATGCCCTTGCCTGCAAGGGTTTGTGTTTATCGCGCACTGCTCCCACAGCTACGATGTCAGACTTTATACAGCTGGTGTAAAGATAACCTGTAAACTAATGGACCGCGCGAAAAGGTGTAACCTGTTGTTGCACGATTGCAGCTTGTAACATTTTTTTTCTTCATATATGTAGAATTGAAATGAAAACAAAACGTTCTCCTGCACATGGAGTTTCCACTTTGGGTGCCTATACACCCGGATGAACAGTAAAAATCCAAAATATTGTTTATAACACATGTATGAATGTTCTACTTCCTGCAAAAATTCGTGAAGAAATAACATTTGATGTGCTTAGGACAATAAAATAATCAAAATCATACTCTAAAATGGTCATTTTTAAAGTATTTTAAGCTGCATGTTTAGTGTTTTTACTCAGAGTCACGAACGATATCTTGATGAAAATTTTGTATGTAGGGAAAGAACTCAAGGATGTTTGCCACAAAAAAACACCTGGAATTGTTTGTTGTTGTTTTTCTATATTTACTGTTCACCTTTTTTTGACTTTTTTTGGGGAAAAGAAAATATATTTACTGTTCACCTTGGAAGCATAATGCTACTTTTGATGTTGTCTTCCGTAGTGTTCTCCTCTTATGTGAAGTAGACGACCCGTTGCGCCAATTAGCACAGAGACAACTCTAAACTGCAAGCTAAGAGAACTATATGAAAACTTAATAGGGAAGTCAAGTGAACTATTTGGATCGATCAAGAAGAAAAGCAACTAATACAACCAAAATTTTAGATTTACTTGTTTGATGGGTATTCGCATTTGCATTGCCCATGCTTGTCTCTATAGTCTTGCGGAGGAGTCTTGTGATTCTTGCGGATCCAGTTTTTTCCGGATCGAGTTGACCGCCTACTTGAGCTAGTGAATACTTACATGCATTTACGTGATTTAGTAGGAGCGAAACAACATTGTTTTTCCTTTGAACACAGAGAAAAATTTTCTTGGATGATTAATGAATAGTTTTTGGCGCCATTATGTTTTAACATATAACAATAATATATAATTTTTAATTCCTTTATAAGAAACTAGTAACATGTCCGTGTGTTGTAACTGAAGAAAAAAAACACGCCTAACATGACTCAAGACCCATGCAGGTCCACTCCTCTATTTGAACCTAGTGCCCCAACCATGTAATTGCTTATCCTCCTTCCACCTTCGCTGACAGTGGCTGCGGTGTCCACTTGATCATAATGCGCCTGAACATGGTCACTGCCAAGGCAGTGAGTTCAGACATCACACGATACACCAGGGCATTGAACCACACCAGCGCAATCGAATATATAAATCTTTAAACTAATACGGAGGAAAGATATGGAGGAAAGAACATATCGAGCCTCTAGTCTAATAAGCATGGCTCAAGACTCTTACCCGATTCGCATCCTTTAATTCAACATGGCACCCAACTCCGTTGTCGCTTATCTCTTTTCCCTTTTTGGAAACTTTACAGCGGCCACCTGATCACAACAGGCTCAAGTATTCTCAATCTTGTGGTGATGAGCGCGACACATCATTGACATTGTTCCTGCGTAAGGGAATGTTCAATACTTCTAAAACTAATCTCACCGTGTATGTTTATCCCTTGACCTGGTCCATATACCTCCCCCCATACTTGTTCTCGCTTTTGCACAACACTTGTGCTTCTCTACCGATTAAACACTTGTTGCCATGAATCATGGTTGGTCGGGTAGAGGAACTTGGTCGTGGCACATGGCTGGAGATGGAAAGCTCGCTGAGGACAGAGTGAGAGGAGAGGATGTAGAGCCCGGAAGGACATGGCAAGGTTTGATGCTAGTGTTCCTCATTCCCTTTGTAGGAGAGGACATGTACTGCCACATTGACGTCGACGCAGAGCGCCGTTTGAGGAGGGGGGAGGTGGTTCTCTGAAGGGCATCTGCAAGAGTGGAGTTCATTTAGTACAACCTAAATGACAACTACGATTATATGGTTGGCATGGCGGTGGAAAAATGTCAACGGTGACCGACCGCCATGGTGGGCTGTTTCAAAATACAATTTTTCACAAAGCAAAAAAAAAATCATTTTTCTATGAATACACATACACATGTATACGACGTATATGAAAATTTTCATAACATTATATTTTCATACATGGCGTACATAAAAAAGACAAAATACGTATTTCTAAATGGGCCAGCATATTATGATATTTGGCCGGATATTTTTGTACAGCCTACAATTCACAACTCTTTCAAACGAATTTTCACTCCTATGTGACGCTTTTTGCGTCAAGTAGCTGCTGTTTCGCACAGAGGCTCTACTTGGCGGGCTTTCTGGGCCGTTTTCTGTTTCTTCCGTTTCGCAAGCGAGCGAAGAGCGCGTTTCTGTTCGCTGTTTCTTCCGTTTCGCGAGCGAGCGAAGATGGCGTTTCTGTTTGCGAGCGAGCGAGGAAAGTAAACTGTTTCGTACAGGAAAACCTGATGGTAAGCTGTCTCTATTTCTTCTGTTCCAATGGAAATCTTAAGACTTTCTACTGTGCAGTGCAAAGAAACAAATAGGAAAAAGTTTCTTCACAACTGAAACTATTCTGCAGTTCATGAAAGTAAACAGGAAACTATCAGTGGAGCACAAAACTTCCATTGGAGAACTCCAGGAAACAACATAAAAACATATTTCTCATTGACATGAATAAAACTGGAGGAAACATCTTTCAATGGAACTATTTCTTGTAGCTAGAAATCTTTCTTGGCAGTGGAGTTTTGCTTGCAGTTGGAAGAATAATTAGTCTACCGTATATAGCAGTGAAAAAATTGCACAAGAGAAGAGCGGCTGCTAGCTTCAAGATGGAACTCGTGACGCTGCAATAACAAACTCGGGCTGCTAACCACGACACCATTCACACAATGGTAAAAAATCATAGTGGGAATAGTTTTTAACTATAACGTGATTATTCAATTGTTTTGAACAGATTTAATAAAACATGAACCAAATTTCGGAAAATGTGAAAAAAATTGAAAATAGTTTTGGAATTACATGAACAATTTTTAGAATTTCAACATATTTTGAAAATTTCTGAACATTGTTTGTAATAGAAGAACATATTTTTAAATTCAAACAATTTATCCGAAATTCCATACAAAGATCCAAAACAGCGAACATGTTTTTAAACAAGAATAGTTTCTGAAATTGTGAATATTTTTTGAGACCGAGAACATTTTTTGAAACTGTGAACAAAATTAAAAAATGAAAAAGAATGCGAAACCAAAAAAAATCTGAAATTGTGAACAAAATTTGAAGATGAGATTTTTTTTAATACATGAACATATTTTGAAAACTATAACATTTTTTCAAATCACTTGGCATTTTCTGAAATTGTAAACAAATGTTCAAAAACAAGAACACTTTAAAATTCCAGAACATTTTTTGAAACACGAGTACGTTTTCTTAAATTTAGAACAAAAATGTTTGAAAATTTCAAACAAAAGAAACATGAAAAAAAAGATAAAAAACAGAGAACATATTTTGAAAACGCGAACATTTTTTAAAATTACGAACAATTTTGTAAAACAAGAAATTTTATCAAATTCCCAGAACATATTTTTAATTTACGAACAATTTTTGAAAACATGAACATTTTTGCATTTTTGGAAGAAAACAGGAACATTTTGCAAAATTTCTGAACAAACTTAAAAAAAACTACAGCATTTTCAAAAAACAGGATCATTATTTGGAAATCATGAAAATTTCTCGAAACGAGAACATATTTCCAAATTCCAAAACAAAATTTGGAGATGCGAACCTATTTCGTAACTCCTGAACAAAATTTGAAAACACGAACATTTTTGGAAACTTGTGAATAATTTATGAAACTGGGACATTTTTTGAAACTCCGGAAAAAATGAAAACATGAACGTTTTTTGCAATTTGCGAACAATTTTTGAAAACAGAAATATTTTTAAACGCCCGAACTTTTTTGAAAAATTGTGAAAATTTTGAATGAAAGCTTTCGCAATATATTTTAAAATACAAGAATTTTATTTTAATTTAGGAACAATTTTTGAAAACGACCATTATTGAAAATTTTGAATGTTTTTTAAAAGCAGGAACATTTTTCGAAAATTAACAACAGTATCTATTATGAACTTAGTTTAAAAAGATAAAATAACCTGGAAAAAGAAAAAGGAAAAGAGAAATAGAAAACAAAAAAGAAAAAAAAAGAAAAGAAAGAATAAAAAGAAACAGAAAAACGAAAAACAAAAAAAAAACAGAAAAACCGGTAAAAGAAACAAAAAACCGGTTCAGGGAATCTTCTAGAAGGAGGTTCCTTCTAGAAGGTTCCTAAGACCGTCTGGCGTTGTAGGTGCACTGGGCCAGCCCATCGCGCCGCTGCTCGGTAGCTCGCCTGTGCGAAGCGCCGGCAGTTTGACGCATGTGCGTCCAATAAGATATTCCGTTTATGCGGAACACACATATGTTTCCACATAATTTTTTATTTTTGTTGAAACATTTAAATGGGCTTTTTGATTTTTTTGAAAATACCCCCACCATGGTGGCCGGGCACCAGAAGTCTGCACTCACAACACGCATCACTTCATGAAAGCAGAGCTTGCTTGTTGCATCTTAGATTAGCACCCAAAAGGATGTAAATCATAACCGCATTATCAGGATTAATCATAAAAGTCTAAGATGATCATCCATGGTGAGAAATCAATACCTGCATATTCCACAATAAGCTGGTGTCTTGGCAGGCCATCCCTATGAAGAGACCACTTGTTCTGTGTGAATAGAGCTTTCTCTGCGTCGGTATTCATCCGAAAACTGTACTCGTGCGTGTTCACTGGAACAGAAAACCAATCATGTACGACAAAGTCCCTCCCTCCCGTGTTCCTTTGGGTGAGGCGGGTCACCCGGGGGGTAGGGGTCCTCCTCCCCGATCTGAGCCGTCTTCGCGGCGGCGCGGATCTGAGTTCGCCGACGGCGCCTTGGCAGCGTGGTGATGGGAGGAGGCGGCGGAGCGGCGGGCTTCGTGGAAGATCTGGTGGTGTCGGCTGCTCGGTCAGCGTGCTTGGTCATGGCGGCGGAGGTCACAGTGGCCGGCGGCTTGGCCGGTCGGCGGCGGCGGAACATGGCCAGTGGCAGCGGCGATGTTCTGTCTGGATCCCGGGGCGGTGGCCCTGGAGGGTGGCGCCTGGTGAAGTTAGGACCTCTCGTGGCGGCATGGCGTGGTGCAGTCCCTGTCCAAGGCGTATCTGTGACGCGATCTACTATGGATTGGTTCGGATCAAAGACGGTGACGAGCGTGCGGGATCCATCTCGGCGGCTCTCGCGGCTTGGCGAGGCGGGGTGGGAGCCTTCCTCCTAGGCTCTAGTGGTGGCACACTCAGGCAGTGGCCGGTGCGCCGAGGACGGTAAGTTTAACCGTCCCCCGTGTCGCCCCCCGCTAGGGCGGCTCGGGCGGAACCCTACCCCCATCCGCCGCCGGGCTCCCAACCTCTCCCTCCCCTCCCCTCCGCCGCCGTGGGAGGAGGTCGCAGGGCAAAGCCCCGGGCGGCTGACGGCGGCGGCGGAGCCCCTCTTCCCTCCCGCGTTCCTTTGGGTGAGGCGGGTCACCCGGGGCGTAGGGGCCATCCTCCCCGATCTGAGCCGTCTTCCAGCGGCGCGGATCTGAGTCCGCCGACGGCGCCTTGGCAGCGTGGTGATGGGAGGAGGCGGCGGAGCGGCGGGCTTCGTGGAAGATCTGGTGGTGCGGGCTGCTCGGTGGATGTGCTTGGTCATGGCGGCGGAGGTCGCAGTGGCCGGCGGCTTGGCCGGTTGGCGGCGGCGGAACATGGCCGGTGGCAGCGGCGATGTTCTGTTTAGATCCCGGGGCGGCGGCCCTGGAGGGTGGCGGCTGGTGAAGCTAGGGCCTCCCACGGCGACATGGCGTGGTGCAGTCCCTGTCCAATGCGGATCTGTGACGGCGATCTGCTATGGATTGGTTCGGATCAGAGACGGTGACGAGCGCGCATGATCCATCTCAGCGGCTCTCGCGGCTTGGCGAGGCGGGGTGGGAGCCCTCCTCCTAGGCTCCAGTGGTGGCACACTCTGGCAGTGGCCGGTGCGCCAGGGCACTTACGGTGGCACTGTTGTTGTGGTTGATCGCCGGATCTAGGCGGCTGGATCTGGGGCTTTGAAGGCGGTCGAGACGGTGCACAGGTTGTCGGGTAGATTTCTTGGGACGGATCCGGGTGAAAACCTGGTTTTCGGTCGATGGCCGGAGCCGGTGATGATGATGCCCCTATCATCGTTTCTTTCATGAATGCATCATCGAGGTGAAGCTCCCAACTCCACTCACTACCTCCGGGGGAAAGTCTAGATCAACTGACGATGTTGGCGGCAAGCATGTGTCGTTACCCCTTGGGGCGGCATTCTTGGAGGTGCACTCGGCTTCGCGGGACCAGCGGACGACATCTTTGATGGAGCGGTGCTTCATTCTATATATTGATGGCGACGGATCTCGACGGCGTGGCGCAGTGTAGATTCGGAGTTCGATGTGCAAGGATGGACTCGCGTAGGAGGACGGCGCTGTCTGGCGTCGTGGTGGCGTCGATGGCAGAGAGACCTGGCACGGTAGATACAACAGTACAACTCTAAAGATGGATTGGTGGCAGGTGGCTGCGGCGGCCTCATACCCGGCAGACGTCCTGGTTGAGGAGTGCGCCGGACTGGTAGGTGCCCCATACCCGGCAGGCGTCCTGATTGGGACCTCAGGTCTTAAATGTTTAGATTTGGCTGCGATGTCTGTTTGGTATTAGGCTCAGGCTATCAGCACTCCATCATCAATTGGATAGGAGTAGCGACGGCTGTTGCTTAGACGGTGGCTTTAGTCTTACTGTTGTATAATTTTATAAAGTCTCGTGAAAACAATTAATAAAGTGGCTCCATACATCATCCAGATGCAGAAACCGAGGGTCCTTCTGCTTTTCAAAAAATATGTACGACAAAGTCCGACATGCAGCAGGAATATATATTGAGTACATACCTAGGGCATACGTGGAGTAGATCCATCATCGAGTAAAACACAGATGCCCCGGTTATTTGTCCTTAACAAAGCTAACCATGCTACTTCATTAATTAACCGCCACGGCCATACAACATATTCCCTTCCTTCCAAAATTCTTTCTTAAATTTGTTCAAATACAAATATATCAGATCACATTTTAGTATTAGACACATTCGAATTTAGACACATCTAATTTTTTTTAAGATGGAGAGAGTATATATGTATATATGCGTGCGATTTGGATAATTGCAACCAAATACTTATTTTTTTCTCGAATATGCACGAGCATGCATATTATATATTAAAGAAAAAAGGCAAAGAATGCCTTCACCATGTTTTACAAGGTTCCCGTTACACTTATCCTTCCCTACGCGCCCACCTTTCTAAACTACCAAAGAAGGGTTCAACATCCCCTTTGAACTTGCCGGCCAACGACCATATCTTCCCTTCGGACTTGATCCTAGTTATAAGCACATCCATGGAGGGGATGCCCCTTCAAACACAACAGCATTGCGATGCTTCCACAACTCCCAAATAGCGAGAATAAAGACTGTATGCAGATCCTTGCGACGTAGATTGTTCGGTCCTTGCTTGTCCCGCAGCCAAGCATCCAGCGTGTCTTGGGCCGTTGGTGTCCATTGCATCTTGCCCAAAGCCTCACAGATAACAGCCCATACAAAGACGAGAGAACACGCATGTTAGTAGCACATGGTTGATCGTTTCCTCCTCCTGGTCGCAAAGAGGGCATGCGTCTGATGTGGCAACCCTCTTCGTGCAAGTCGATCCGTGGTCCGACACCGATCTCGTGAGTGCTAGCTGCGAAGAACTTGCAGTTAGAGGGGGCCCTGGATGTCCAAGTAAGCTTCGCCATTGGTGCCACCTCACGGCCCCAAAACTTTGCCGCATAAGCCGACCTCACCGAATAGCGACCGTTCGTCTCCCAGGACCATGCAACCTTGTCCGGTACATCCACCTCCGGCTCCCACGTGTGCACACACAGCCATAGGGATAAAAATTCCCTCAAGGCTTGCTCATCCAGCTCCGGGCCGACATCCATAGCCCACGAACCATCCTCAATGGCCGGTGCCACATGCTTCGTCAGTCTCACACGTCGGGGGATCATGCCATATATAATTGGTGCGATCTCCTGCACCCTCATCCCATTAATCCAACGGTCCTCCCAAAAGAGGGTGTTCTGTCCACAATGTGCCTCGCACTTGGTAGCAGCCTGGAACAAACAGAGTGCCTCTGCTGGAACCTTTATTGTGAATTCACTCCAAGGTCTGCTCAAGTCCACCCGTTGCAGCCATGGTCACCTAGCTTGCATGGACACATTTAGCCATTTGAGGTTCGGAATGCCCAGTCCTCCGGCCCATTTCGGAGCACAGACTGAGTCCCACGCGACAGCGCAGTTGCCACCATTCGCATTAGCTCGCTTGCACCATAGGAAACCTCGGCACACTTTGTTCATCGCAGCTATGGTCTTCATTGGGATATCCAAGGCCATCATTGCATGAATGGGCATTGCACATAGCACCGATTTGACCAAGGTCAACCGTCCACTCCTAGGCATCAAATCCGCCTTCCATTTAGGGAGACAATTTGCCATTTGATCCACCAAATACTTATTGATGGATTCTCGTCAGAAATTTAGCCAGGCCAGTGAATAATCTGCCGTCGGCCAGAAATAAACGACAAAGTTAGCCTTCCGTCGACACGAAACGCACGACACATTCATGCAAAGACACCACAACACACCGCGGCGTCGCAAAAGTTGTAGAAGCTGGCTGTGGTGGCAAGCGGTGCCTTAGAGTTCCGACGTCGAACCATTGTCGCGCGCCGCACCATATCCCCGGTATCCATCAGCGCCGTCGTCCACGCCATACCATGCCACCGGTATGGTACCCACCGTTCACTCTGTGCGTTTGGTTTATTCGGTTTATATGGTTCGGTACAATATTAATATTTTGATAAATACAGTATGCAATTTAGGTACAGTTCGGTTTTGGTATATATCAAATTATTTCGGTATGGCTTTGATATATACCCTAAAAACCAAAGTTGACGCGAACTTGAAAATGACATAGATTACAAATTTATGACTCAAAACACATATCTTTTTATAGAAAGAGTATATAACTATATGCGCGTCTATATGCATGCACTGATTCGATGGTTATGGACGTGCTTAGCATTCTTTTGAAGAGAAGTATGACTACGTTACAATAAAAATGGATGCGTTTAACAGGAAATATAGCTTATGTACAAAAAAAAGACTATTTGTATGGTTTTTCTCCCCGAGATATAAGCTGTGACGCCCGGGTAATTAAGCTACATTGAACCTCTTCTAATGATGCCATGTTACCTCGATTACTGTTGCTAATCTCGTGTTAGTTCAGATCCGAGCCAAATTCAAATTTGAATTAAAGTCAAACAATAAAAGTTTTCACTTGTCAAATAAAAAAATGTTCAAATTGTAGCAAATAAATCATATATGATTATGGTGGTGAAACCACATTGTTGTGAAATGTTTAAATACTCCGAATTAAATAAAACCGAAGCCAAAACCAATAATTAAATACCCTTTATAAAATATAACATATTAAACTAATTAAGTTTGGTGCCCAAGATACAATGGCATTAGAATAAGTAGTAACACTATTTTTAGGAACTAAGATCATAATTATAAAAAAACTAAAATAAAGAGAAACTAAAAGTAAAACAGAAAAAGAAAAATTAAGAAAAACAAAATACAAAAAAAGAGAACACCCCCCTCATTTGGGCCACGACCCAGATGGCCTCGGGGCCAATCAGGCCGGCCCACCCGTTGACCCAGTATAACCCCCACCCCACAAACCCTAGACCCCCACTCCTCCCAACTCACCCCCACGATTCCCTTCCACCCTCGTCTCCTTCCTTGGCGCCCCCGATCCAGATCGGGCACAGCCCCGCCGCCCATCGCCGACCTCCGTCACGAACCCAGCCGCCCAGTTACTTGCCCGCGTCGCTCCGCCTCCTCAACCTTCCTCCTCACGGATCACTTCGAGCCCGGAGCCGCTCCCGACCCCATCGCCTCGACGCACGTCGCCGTCCTCGACGCCCCTCACCGGAGCACCACCACCGTCGCCCTGCTGCCTCGCCGTCGCGTCCCCGACCTCCTCCCCACGCCCCGTTGCCCTTGACCCCACGGCCCTGCGGTGAGGCCTCCTCCCGACCTCTCCTCCTCCTCGCACGTCCGTCACGGCCCGTCCATGACAGCAAGCCACACCTGGGATGCGCCGCGCCCTCGCGCGTCCACGCCGCCCGGCCGCGCCTCCCCCGCTCCTGCTGCTGCTGCGCCCTACAGCCGGTAGCTCATCGCGACCCTACCTGCCGCGCCCTCGCGGCCATGCGACCACCCGCCCGTGGCCGTCCTTGCCCGACAGCGCTCACGCCGCCGCGTCGCGTCTGCGCTCCCCCTTACAGTTCACTCCTCGCCGTGCAGAACCCCTCCCCAGCTGTGGCACTGGCGCGCCACGCCATGGCGGCTGCTTGGCCCTACTATTCTTGTGGTCTTTCGCCCTAGCCTTGCTTTCAAGCCTCATGTGACCCCGGCATGGCCTTTCGTGCCATGAGCCACCAATGGCTCTGCTCTGCTCCACCCCTCGTTAACCCGCGCCCGATAAGCCCCCTGGCCAAATGACAAGGGGCCCCACCCCAGAACGAATAAAAAAAGTTAAAATAAATAAATTGGTAATTAATTAATTAGTTAAATAAGTTAATTAATCCTATTTAACTAATCTAATTAAAATGAATTAACCTAATCATTTTAGTTAACTATTTAACCATGTTTAATTAACTTGAGACTATGACGGGCCCCACGTGCCAGGGTTGACCTAGTCAACTTGTAGACCTGCTGACATCATGCTGATGTCACGCTGACCCAATAATTACCTTTTCTAATAAATTAAAATCTGCTAATTCCAAAATCGAATTAAAACTTTAAAAATTAATATAAAATAATCTGTAACTCGGATGAAAATACTTCATACATGAAAGTTGCTCAGAACGACGAGACGAATCCGGATACACAGCCCCGTTCGCTCGCCACACATCCCTAGCATGGCAAACATGCAATTTTCCCCCTCTGGTTCATTTATCACTACTAGGAAAAGGCCTACTAATGGCGCACTACTGGTGCGCCATTAGTACCACGCCACTAGTATTTTTTACTAATGACGCACACTGGTGCGCCATTAGTATACGAGATACTAATGGCGCACCTGTAGTCACCATTAGTATGCCTAGAGGTGTGTGTCGGTGTCCAAACCGGCGGATCTCGGGTAGGGGTCCCGAATCGTATGCGTCTAGGCGGATGGTAATAGGAGACAAGGGACACGATGTTTTTACCCGAGTTGGGCCCTCTCGATGGAGGTAATACCCTACTCTGCTTGATTAATATTGATGATATGGGTAGTACAAGAGTAGATCTACCACGAGATCAAGGAGGCTAAACCCTAGAAGCTAGCCTATGGTATGATTGTTGTTGGTCCCACGGACTAAAACCCTCCGGTTTATATAGACACGGATAGGTTAGGGTTACACAGTCGGTTACAATGGTAGGAGATCTACATATCCGTATCGCCAAGCTTGCCTTCCACGCCAGGAAAGTCCCATCCGAACACGGGACGAAGTCTTCAATCTTGTATCTTCATAGTCCGAGTCCGCCAACGGTGATAGTTCGGCTATCCGGACACCCCTAATCCGGGACTCCTCGGTAGCCCCGAACCAGGCTTCAATGACGATGAGTCCGCGTTGATTGTCTTCGGCATTGCGGCGGGTTCTTCTCCAAATTCCATATACTTGTCGAATAGTGTCCGGCTTCGATAAATGCTGCGCTCCTTGGCTTCTCGCCCAATAATGGCCATCTTCCACGTGTTTGAATGAATGCGAAGAGCCGTGGTATTTTTACACTTACCCCTAGCTGCGCAAATGAGCCGCCTATAAAAGGCGAGGATCTAGATCTGAGTCATACCAACCCCCTTCATGAAGCTTTCATCGGGCGCCTCGACCAAAGCCCATTCCATCATGGGCGGTCGACGCGGCTCCTCCTCTCGCGCTCCCGGCCCTCGGCCTAGAAATTGGGAGAGATGCTCGATCCCGCATAGCGAGCTAGTTATACTCCAAGCCAAGGGATTTCTTCCCCGACCTTCATGGTCCGGTTCGAGCCGGACTTGCCACCTACAAGGGCGGAAAGCAAGCGGAGAGTGTCCCCGATCCCTCTAAAGGAGAGCGTTTATGCTTCATCTCTTATCTAGTAAGAGGACTCGGATTTCCAATCCATCCGTTTCTCCGGGGGCTCTTGGAGTTCTACGGCCTCTAGTTGCACCACCTTACTCCTGCCTCTATCTTGCACATCGCGGGCTTCGTGGCCCTTTGCAAACTGTTCTTGGGCGTCGAGGCTCATTTCGGCCGTGGAAGAGATTATTCTCGCCTAGTACCCCGTTCTCATGAGGGTCAATATATCAAGTGGGCGGAGCCGAGCTATGGCGCATCGCCGGGACCGGATACCTATCCGAACCCCGAAGAAGGCGTCCAAGACTGGCCTTCGTAATGGTTTTACATGGAGGACGTCCCATCGCCGATCCTGCTCGGATCGGCCTTCCGGAGTTTAGCAATGCTCCACCGAAGAAGCGCCTAAGCTGGCGCCCTCGAGCTCCGGAGGAAAATGACCGGGATGTCCTCTATTTGATGAGCCGAATAAGGTTATCGGTTTCATGCCGGATTGACCATGATTGGATTCATGGCAATCAGTATAATGAGGGTCTGGTACCGCTCCAATATAGGGGCCACCTCATGTGGGATTTCAACGGGGAGGACGATGCCACCCGCCATGGCCGCAAAGGGCCGGGATCGGTCACCGAACTGGTGAAGATCTTGTCTGCCATGTATAAAGGGGAGGAGGAGGACTTCCTCCGCGTCAATCCGTTGAAGGAGTTTTCTTCGAATAATCCTCGAAGCTGGGTAAGCAAACATCTTTGTGACCTGTCCGATCCATGTTCCCATGGTTAAATATCTCATTTTGTGGTTTCTGCAGAACTACGCCGGACTGTGGAGAAGATACACAGCCCGCCCCCACAACCCGAGGATCCGGAACGGTCCCTCGATCCGACCTCCGAAGAGGATCCGGATATAAAGGTGGAGCTGGTCGACGGGGTATTCCACAACCTTAGCATCGACAATGCTTTGGTTGCCATCACAGCCGATTACCCCGGAATACTTCCAGCCTCACAGGTAACTGAGACCAAGGTCCTAATATTCTGATAATGACCCATCCGTGCTTATTTCTTGATCACCGTATACCAATGGTGGTTCGCAGGGGGTACCTTCGAGGAAGGAAGCCGAGCCCGCGGCGGCCGGCCAACAAGGCGTCTGGCCCAGCCTGAAAAGGAGTGCGGTCCGGATCGAAACTCCGCCGCAGAACGGTATGGCGTGTCACCATGTTCCTAGGATTGATTCCTAGAAGGCGTACTAACGCCGACGCTCTTTTCGGGGAAAAGAGCGCCACGGATCGATTCCGGAGAGGTTGCCAATCGAACCTCCGCCGGCCGGGCTCCAAAGCCGGGTCGAGCGGAGGCAAACACGAGGCGTACGTTGGACGCTCCTCCGAAAGAGGATGCCGACAGATTGTCCGCCACCAACTCCGAGGTGGAGAGCGCCTTGAATCATAGGCGCCGCCGGACAGTTCTTCGTGACGCATGTTTCTCCCAAGAGGCCTTGGATGCCTTCAATTCGGGAGATGCGCACCTCCGTGCCGCTCAAGATGGTCTAGCCAGAGCCACAGAGCAGTATGTAAAGGACATACGGTAAGGAAATTTGACAGTTATATATGCCAGTAGCCCCCGAGACTTAAAATAGTTAGAATAACTGATTTAAGGATCATTTGTTATGTAGGATCTTACAAAAAAGAATAACCGACTGTCCCAGGAGCTTGAAGAGTGCCAGGCCCAACTTGAGGCCGCACTAGCCGCTATAGGGGAAGCCACAGAGACCCCCTCTGGTAATATACGCTTCAAAAGATAAATAGTTTATGAAGTGCGACGGGTGTGTAAATCTGACAAAAACATTGCAGATGGCGCCGGACTAGATCCGGACAAGCAACAGCTCTTGCACCAGCTAAAGGCCGGTGAGAGCATGCTGACAAGGGTGCGGCAGGAGAAAAATAACCTCCAAGATACCAACACCAAGCTGGGCGAGGAACTAAAGGATGTTCGTGGCCAGTTGTCTGACTCCGTAAAGGAGAATCGGCGGCTTCGTCGCGGCATTTTCAGTAAGTGCTTGAGCGAACTTTGAAAGAGTTCGGCGAGGAAGGCGACTAACATAAACATGTATGTAGGTTTGCTCACAGTGTCGTCCCCGAGGATGAGATGCCCAGTTCTTGGTGATCTTCTTCCCGAATTATGGCCACCGCATCTAACGAGTCCGGCGGTGATGAAAGGCATCGGCCGAACCTTGTGGCCATCTATCTCCCCGCCTCAAGGCATTGGGGAGCCGGGCAGAGCTGCTTCAAGGAGCACGGCGGCGCTTCCGCTATGGAAGATATCGGCCTGCCGTCAAAGGCGCCAGGAGGCCTAGGCCATGGTAAAGACGCAGCGGTACCACGGTTGTCGACCCAAACCACATGCCCGAGGTCGGACTCAGGGGCCCGACGGGATGGAGATCCTCAGTAAGCTTAGTGTACGGCCAAGTAGAATTGGCCGCCAAGTATTTCCAAAGAAGATTGTAAATTAGATAGCCTATTAGATGGCATTGAGGAGGAATACAATGAGTCGAGTTGACTATGTAAAAATATGACATGAAAGAAATGTCTTCTAGCCGGATTGTAGATTGTTTGTCATAGCGGACCTTTTCGCTTCGACCTCAGGACCCAATAGTCCGGAGTGTGTCCGAATACCTGCGTGGTTATATAAAAACCAGGGTATGCATGGAGACAAGGCGTAGGGGTCATTGTTCTGTATGTCAGACGATAAGTGCCCAACTAGTTATGTTATATTACATGGGTAGTAAGAAACATCTTCCAGGAGAATAGTTCCGTTAAGGGTTCCTTTATTTGGGATGCATGCCCTAAAGTGCATGTCAAAGCTGCTATGAAAGCGTAAAATCATGTGGGGTAGATGGGTAAATAATTAAAAATCATCTTTCAGTTCACCGACCGAATATTCCCTTAAGAATGCTAGCTTTCGGCTTCACCCACCGAGGTACACATCCGTCGACCCGGCAAGAATAATCGCAGAGGTGCTCCCTTTACCACCTAGCCGAACAATCGGGAACGAGGGGTAAGCACAGGAGCCGAGCAACCCAGCTTGGCCAAAACTTAAGTCATATCGATGCATATAATGGTGAATAAAAGGTACATGCGGAAGTTTAACGCATGGGTTGGGCATGAAGCCCGTATAGATAAGCTTCATTAAAGAAGCCCCTGTGTATAATGAGCGGACGGTAGCGTCAAGTATGTGCAAAAAAAGCGCAAACGAGCCTCTAGAGGCTTCAAGAAGAAGAAGGAGGAAGGAGAGAAATAAAAGACAACAAAAATAGCAAATGTGGCCGGAGGAAGGAGACGAACTTGGAGTCCGCGCTTAAGCGTAGAATCTTCGTGAGCGGGCTGCGTTCCATGGGTTCAGCTCGAGTCGGTTATCCGATGCGTTTCACAGACGGTATGCTCCGCCGGTCAGGACCTGGTTGATGATGAAGGGACCTTCCCATTTGGGCTTGAGTTTGTCCTTTTTCTTGTCCGGTAGGCGTAGAACTAGTTCGCCGATGTTATAAGTCTTGGCCCGTACTTCCCTGCTTTGATATCTTCGAGCCTGCTGTTGATAGAATGTGGAACGAGCCTTTGCCACGTCGCGCTCCTCCTCCAATGTGTCCAAACTGTCCTGCCGATCGAGCTCGGCTTCTCTTTCTTCATACATGCGCACGCGAGGTGAGTCATGTATTATGTCATGAGGCAGGACTGCCTCTGCGCCGTACACCATAAAGAATGGTGTGAATCCGTAGTACGATTCGGCGTGGTCCGCAGCCCCCCAGAGTACGTAGTCGAGCTCCTCAACCCAAAGGCGTGTTAGATTCCTTGAGGGTCCGAACTAGTCTGGGTTTAATGCCGCTCATGATTAGACCGTTTCCTCGTTCGACTTGGCCGTTGGTTTGAGGGTGATAGACTGAGGCGTAATCGAGCTTGATGCCCATGTTTTTGCACCATAATTTGACCTCATCGGCCGTGAAGTTGGTGTCGTTATCAGTGATGATACTGTGGGGGACACCGTAACGATGCACTACCCCTGATATGAAGTCTATCACCGGTCCCGATTCGCCGCTTTAACAGGCTTGGCCTCTATCCATTTGGTGAATTTATCCACCATGACCAATAGGTATTTTTGCTTGTGGGTTCCTCCCTTAAGGGGTCCAACCATGTCAAGCCCCTGCATCATGACGGCGGTGATGGGTATAGTTTTAAGGGCGGTGGGTGGCATGTGGCTTTGGTTAGCAAAAAGTCGGCAACCGACGCATCGTTGGACTAAGTCCTGCAAGATCTGCCGGCCGTCGGCCAATAAAATCCTGTCTGGAAGGCCTTGCCTACAAGGGCCCGGGCTGCGGCGTGGTGCCCACCCAGTCCGGCATGAATTTCAGCCAGGAGGTTTCGCCCTTCCTCTTCGGAGATACACCTTTGAAGGACTCGGTAGTGCTTTTCTTATAAAGCTCTCCCTCATGGACTTTGTAGGCTTTAGATCGCCGTACTATGCAGCGAGCCTCATTTTGGTCTTCGGGAGTTCCTGCCAGTTAGGTAGGCTAGGAATGGCTCCGCCCATGGGGCGATAACCGCCATTATTTCATGAGCGGAGGGTGTTATCTCAGGTGAGCATCCGGTTGTGTCGAGTGTTGGCGTCGGCGGTCGCGGTTGGGTCCGGATTATTGTGCGGGCTCCCTTCCCATACTACGGATGGCTTGAACAGCCGTTCGGAAAAGATATTGGGTGGGACGGCATCGCGTTTTGCACCGATGCGCCAATATATCCGCCGCCTGTTTGTTATCCCGGGCTATATGATGAAATTCGAGCCCTTCGAACCGTGCTGGCATTTTTAGGACCGCATTGCTGTATGCTGCCATTTTCGGATCTTTGGCATCAAAGTCCCTGTTTATTTGAGATATTGCGAGGTTTGAATCCCCGCGCACCTCTAGGCGTTGAATACCCATGGAGACTGCCATCCGGAGGCCGTGCAGAAGGGCCTCGTATTCGGCTGCGTTGTTGGAGTCCGTATACATTATCTGAAGGACGTATTGGACTGTGTCCCCGGTTGGGGACATCAGGACGACGCCAGCCCCCAGGCCAGCCAACATTTTGGAGCCGTCAAAGTGCATGATCCAATTGGAGTATGCGCCGTACTCTTTAGGGAGTTCGGCTTCAGTCCATTCGACCACGAAGTCGGCCAAAACCTGCGACTTAATAGCTCGTCGTGGCTTATAAGTTATGTCGAATGGAAGGAGCTCTATGGCCCATTTAGCGACCCGGCCCGTCGCGTCGCGGTTACTTATAATGTCGTTAAGAGGTACTTCGGAGGCTACCGTTATCGAGCACTCTTGAAAGTAGTGTCGCAGCTTCCGGGATGCCATGAACACCGCGTATGCTATCTTTTGATAGTGTGGATACCGAGACTTGCATGGAGTTAGGACGGTGGACACATAGTAAACCGGTTTTGAAGAGGGAACGGTGTCCGTCTGCTTCTCGTTCGACAACGAGCACCGCTACCGACAACTTGATGTGTTGTGGCGATATATAATAGTATTGGTTCGCCCATGTTGGGCGCGGCCAGACCGGATTTCTTGCCAAAATGGCCTTTATTTCTTCGAAGTCCCGTGGCATGTGATCCGGCCCACTCGAAGTGTTCGGTCTTGCGGAGGAGGCGGTAAAGGGGTAACACCTTTTCTCCCAAACGGGAAATAAAGCGGCTTAGAGCCGCTACGCATCCCGTCAATTTTTGTATTTGTTTGAGGTCTTTTGGAATGTCCAATTGTGACAGAGCTCATATTTTGGCTGGGTTTGCTTCAATTCCTCTACCGGACACAATGAAGCCCAGGAGCTTTCTGGCTGGAACGCCGAAGACGCATTTTTTCAGATTGAGCTTGATGTCATATTTTTGAAGATTGTCGAATGTGAGCCTCAAGTCGTCTACTAGAGTTTCGACGTGCTTGGTTTTGACGACCACGTCATCTACATATGCTTCCACTGCTTTTGCCGATCTGGTTTGCCGACATGTCCGAATCATGCACCGATATGTTGCGCTGGCGTTTTGAGCCCAAAGGGCATTGTGTTGAAGCGAGCGGGCCGTATGGAGTGATGAATCTTTGTTGCGGCTTGATGCAGCTCCGCCATCTTGATTTGGTGGTAGCGAGTATGCAGCACGAGGAAGCACAATGAGTCGTGGTCTCCGTCAGAAGCGTCAATAATTTGATCAATTCGAGGGAGGAAGGGATCCTTTGGGCAAGCCTTATTAAGGTCTTTAAAATAAACACATAGGCGCCAGGATTTATCCTTCTTTGGTACCATCACTAGGTTTGCTAGCGGTCCGGATGTTTAATATCTCCGATGAATCCGGCTTCCAAAAGTTTGGCTAGCTCCTCTCCCATGGCCTGTCTCTTGGGTTCGGAAAAGCGCCAAGAGCCTGTTTGACCGGCTTGAATTCTTTTAGGATATTTAAGTTGTGCTCGCCACCGACGTGGGATTCCTGGCATGTCCGAAGGGTGCTGCAAAGATGTCCCAGCTTTTCAGAGAAATTCTCGTAGTGCGGCGTCTACATCAGGGTTTAGTTGTGCCCCAATGGAGGCCGTCTTTGCGGGGTCCGTTGGGTGGACTTGGAATTTGACTATTTCATCCACTAGTTTAAAAGAGGTGGACTTGGATCTTTTATCAAGTATCACATCGTCCCTGTTCACCGTGGAGTGCATCGCGGTGAGTTCCTCGGCGCTAGGGCTTTGGATAGTGCCTCGGGGCTAGTGCGGTTGTCTTGTTTTGGCGCCGGAGTGCTATGTTCGGATCACTATCGAGAGTGATGATTCCGTTAGATCCGGGCATTTTAAGCTTCATGTACCCATAATGGGGTATAGCTTGAAAAATTGTGAATGCCTCTCGTCCTAACAAAGCATGATATCCGCTGTTGAACGGGGCCACTTGAAATGTGACCTCCTCGGACCTGTAATTGTCCAGCGAGCCGAACACTACGTCCAGTGTGATTTTTCCTGTGCAGCATGCTTCCCGGCTAGGGATTATTCCTCGAAAGGTTGTGCTGCTTTGCTCAATGCGGTTCCAGTCTATTTCCATTTTTCGGAGGGTTTCCTCATGAGATAAATACACCCACGGTCACTGTAATTGCGTTGAAAGCACGATACGGTCACCCAACTTTGAAATACGCTCGTTACGGTCACTGAATACGATGGGACATGAATATACGGTCACTGTAGCGCGTATGCGGTGCGTACAAGCCTAGTTTGACCAACCGTTGACCGCCACGTAGTGCTCTCGCATTCGGCCAATGATTAATGGAGGGGGTTTCTGTAAATGACCAAAATCCCCAATCTCTCAAATCCCTAACCATGGCGCCTCTCAAATCCCCTCGCCCCTCCGCTCACCGCTCTGCTCCGCCACCACCATCGCCGCCCGTCGAATCGGGCTGCCGCGAGCTCGTTCTTCTCTCTGCTTTCCCCGCAAGGTCTGGCGATCATATGTCTCGCCATGAGCTCGTCGTCCTCTGTCACGCTGTGGCGTTACGCCGTGATCCATCATGGAGGCTGCAAGGAGAAGGTGCGCATGTACATCTCCACCACTGAGAAGCACGACGGCTGGGTCTTCTACAAGTGCCAAAATCATGGGGTTAGTTCTTCGATTTCATATGCTTTTCATGGGGATAGATCCAAAGATTGGAGTTTTTGACCTTGGCTTGTATTTTTGGGATAGGTGAGTTGTGAGTTCTGGCGTTGGGAATTGGATTACGTGGAGTACCTCGTGGAGAACAAGTATCCGTCGGTGATGCTGCCAGGATGCTATTGGTGCGGCTGAGGAACGCAGGGAGGAACTTCTGAAAGCACAAGAGATTACCTACATGAATGGATCAACAAGCTGGAACAAGAAGTCCAAGAGAGAGATGCTCATGAGTGGCAATGTCATGAGTGGCAATGTCATGACCAGCAAAGAAGTCGGCCGCTGACCGAAGATTGGTACAGAGTGGTGATGCTCATGAAGTTCTCGCTGCGCTTGTTGTGATGTTAGGCCTTGGTGCATTGGTGCTATTCATGGTGAAGAAGTGAAGATGTTGAAGATGAAGATGTTCCATTGGTGATGCCAGGTTCATTTTGGCAGTCTGAAGTGGTGGCAGTCCTAGTTAATGTGTTGGCAGTCCTAGTTACGTGTCATGTAATGGTGTCATCACTGAAAAATGCTATGTTGAACCATGTTTATTTTGGTTTAGTCTGATGTAATGGTGTCAAACTTGAAATGCTTTGGTGAACCCTGTGTTATCTATGATGAATATGTTGTTTCTTATATCATTCTGTGTGTGTGATCATTGTTTTGTCTTATTGAAAGGCATTGCTGGCATTGTTTTCTTATATCATTGCTGGCATTGATCAAAATGGATCACTAGATAAGGCAGTGATTCAGCACAGTTGGCATTGTTTAAACTTGACAGACATGCCAAACTTCACATTCCGGGTGCCAAAATTGACCAAATATGCATCCATCATTCTGGGTGCCAAACTGACCAAATGACAAACTTGACAGACATGCTAAACTTCACATTCTGGGTGCCAAAATTGACCAAATATGCACCATCATTCTGACCTGCCAATCTGACCAAATGGTAAACTTGACAGACATGCCAAACTGACCAAACTTGCCAAACTGACATGACAATTTGCATAGACAAGTAAAGTTGCATCAAAACTTGACAGTAAGTAAGCAAACTGACATGATAACCAAATAAGTCTTACAGGAGATAGAAAACAAATTAGCCATGTTTCTTACAGCAGATTGTTGCAGTCACTATGCATCAACATAACCAAAATCAGCAACTTGTTACCATACATGATCATCTCAACAACACAGGTAAAATGATCATCTAGGTACCAAACACTTCATCTACTACAAACTACCTAAAGATATCAAAAATTCAAGATTTGGTAGCCTTGTGTGGAGGATCAGATTGGTTGTCCAAGCAGCTTGATTTTCTTTTTGCAGCAGCCATAGATTGCTCCCTTGCTTTTTGTGCAGCAGCCTTCATCCTCTCTGACGAGCAAAGCAAGCCTTTTATCGGCCTCTCTTTTGGCAGCAGCAAGCTTCTTCTCCTCCTCTTTTTTGGCGGCAGCAAGCTTCTTCTCCTCTTCTCTTTTGGCAGCAGCAAGCTTCTTCTCCTCTTCTCTTTTTGCAGCAGCAATTCTCTTCTCTTCTTCTCTTTTTGCAGCTGTTGCTTCCCTCTGTAGTCTTTTCTCTTCCTCCTTCTTCTCAGCAGCAGCTCTTTTCTCTGCTTCTAGCCTTGCCTTTTTCTCAGCAGCTATAGTTTTCATTGTATCTTGAATAATCTGCCTGGTCTCAGCTTGAACTCTCTTGTTTAGCTCTGCTTCTTCCTTTTTTTGGCAGCTGTTTGCAATGCAGCCAATCTTCTTCTTTCTGCAAGTTCAGCTTTCTTCTGTGCCACTTCATGTTTCCTCCTTGCTGCCTCTTCAGTTCTCCTCAACTCCTCTTCTCTTCTAGATTGTAGAATGGCCTGCTTCCTCTCCTCTAGTTCTCTATCTCTCTGGTTCTTCATGGCCTCCAACTTATGTGCCAACTCACCGCCCGATGGTACAGGAACTTGCTTGGCTCCCTTGGCTAGCAGACTGGTTGAGCAACACTTGTGCAAAGACCGAGGAAAGCAGAACTAGGTAGTGGCCTCTGCTCCACAACTCTTGGTGTTGGCATCTGCAAAAATACACAAGTGGCAATCATGGGATCAACACATTTCATACAGAAGTAGTCACTGCTTGTCCATGATGAAATTCAGAAATTATATTACCCGGGCAATCACGTTGTCCACCATGAGATTATCATATGTAGTTGAAGCTTCTTCATGGTTCATGGTTCTTGACATCAATACGGCAAAAAAGGGGGATGCTTCAGATTAGGCGACTTGCTGTACACGGGGGCCGCTGCCCCTTCTTCAGGACGAACAGGAGACATCGACGCCGCCTCTCAAGGGTGGCGAAGGTGCGCGGCGGCGGCGCCTCCTCAACCACGTAAGAAATCGGGCCATCGCCTCCCCAACCCTCCGATGATCGCCGGGGCGGCGTCGCCTGTGCAGCTCCCCCTTTCTCTGTCGACGAAGACGAACAGGCAGGTGAAGTGGTGGAGGGACAAATGGGTGATGAGGCGTCGCCCGAGGGCTTTTTTGCTTATTTCCACAGCCGCGCCACCCCGGTTCGCCACCTGTCCCCAACAAGCGGTCAACACGTGGTCAAACAACGTGTACGCACCTTATCACGCCGCTTACAAAGGACCGTATATTCACATCCCATCGTATTCAGTGACCGTAACAAGCGTATTTCAAAGTTGGGTGACCGTATCGTGCTTTCAACGCAATTACAGTGACCGTGGGTGTATTTATCTCTTTCCTCATAGATGAGGTTTAGTCCGCTGCCGCCATCCATGAGTACCTTAGTAAGGCGAAAGCCGTCCACTATCGGACTGAGGACCAATGCGGCTGGTGCTCGGGCTGTTCGGAATTTAGGTTAAATCCGGCATTAAAAGTAATAGCCGTGTCACTCCATGGATTTATTGTTGCTACTTGGTAGACTTGACAAGGTTGCGAGTGTTAGTTTTCGCATGTTATTTGATGCGAAAGTCTCGAAGATCATTAACACCGTCTTGGTGTTCTTTGGGCTGGGATTCTGAAGCTAGAAGCTCCTCGCCACTTTTGGCCACCTGCCGTAGTATCCAACATGCTCGAAGGCTATGAGTTGGAGTGGCGCCCTCGTGCTATGAATTTTGCAGGGTCCGCTTAGCCAACCTCCAAGACAATTCTGGACCCTTTAAGGGGTTTTGGTTTTTTGGTATTTAACCCAGGTGCTTGATAATGATGCACCCTTTTATTTCGGACTAGGGATGTATTCAGGGCCGGATTATCCCAAAATTTACTTTCGGTTTTCCAGGTGCTCTCCATCGCACATTACTTTTGTACTATGGTCACCAAGTCAGCAAAGCGTGTAATTTCCCGACGACTTATGGCGTTTAGGATTCCCTTGTCTGTGCAATTATTGCAGAAAATTGGGATTGCGTCCTCCTCTCGGCAGTCCTTTATCCTGTTCATAACCAGGAGGAATCGCCCGATAATGATGTCTTGTTTCAACGGCTCTTGCCAAATTCGAGAGAGATCGCTAATGTTTGGGTGAGCGGGTGGAACTCGATCCAGAACCCTGTCCAATTTAGGACTCAGGGGCCGAGAAGTTTCCGAACTCGGAAGTTTGGATTTTTGAGTGTTATCCAATGAGTCCAACCCGCCGCCTGACTTTAAATTCAAGGCTTGATCGACATCCATCCCTCTGCGGGAATCCGGCATGGAGGGATCGGGAATCCGGACATAGCTAGTCCTTAAGATAGAAGAAGAATCGCCGCATTGCTCCTCTATCACAGCAACATGATGGGTAGCCCGGGAGAGTTGATCTCTCTCGAGATCGGTTTTAGGCCCGATCCGGTCGTAGTCTGTGGCGACTCCCGAGCAGCGATGCGATCCAAGAGCCTGCTTACGTAGGAGAGAGCCTCGATCGGATCTAACTGCTCGGCTAGTTCCGAATTGACATGGAGATTGGTTTCGATGACTCGAGAGGTCATCGCCGGGCGCGGGCTTGACCGGGCGGTCATAAGAAAACCGCCTAGCCAAAGAGTCTGGCCAGTGTTTGGGCTGGAGTAGTGTGAGGATGGGTGACCCTTCGGGAAGTTTGACCATGGAGTGTGATTTGACCTGAGATTAAGCATATTGACCTGAGATTAAGCCATAGTGACCCGAGATTAAGAAAAAAACGAAAAAAAATCTAACTCTTTGATCAGGGATTGCTATATAAAAAATTTATTACTATTGGCGCACTTCTATGTGGTGCGCCATTACTAAGTCAGATAGTAATGGCGCACTGAGGGAGTCCCGGATTAGGGGGTGTCCGGATAGCTGAACTATCACCGTTGGCCGGACTCCTGGACTGTGAAGATACAAGATTGAAGACTTCGTCCCGTGTCCGGATGGGACTTTCCTTGGCGTGGAAGGCAAGCTTGGCGATACAGATATGTAGATCTCCTACCATTGTAACCGACTGTGTAACCCTAACCTATCCGGTGTCTATATAAACCGGAGGGTTTTAGTCCGTGAGGACGAACAACAATCATACCATAGGCTAGCTTCTAGGGTTTAGTCTCCTTGATCTCGTGGTAGATCTACTCTTGTACTACCCATATCATCAATATTAATCAAGCGGGGAGTAGGGTATTACCTCCATCGAGAGGGCCCGAACCTGGGTAAAAACATCGTGTCCCTTGTCTCCTGTTACCATCCGCCTAGACGCAGTTCGGGACCCCTACCCAAGATCCGCGGTTTTGACACCGACATTGGTGCTTTCATTG
The DNA here is from genome assembly GCA_021605145.1 of Aegilops bicornis. Taxonomy (NCBI): domain Eukaryota; kingdom Viridiplantae; phylum Streptophyta; class Magnoliopsida; order Poales; family Poaceae; genus Aegilops; species Aegilops bicornis. Next base: position 270,855,519 of record CM038671.1, on the reverse strand, counting down.
AGAGTTCCTCCGTATGCGTCACCGATAGGCCCGATGGCTCCTTCGATCATCAACAATGACGCGGTCCAGGTGAGACTTTTCTCCCCGGACAGATCTTCAGATTCGCGGCTTTGCACCGCGCCAATTAATTGGCCATCCGGAGCAGATCGAAGCTTCGCCCCGCCATCAGTCAGATTTGGAAGTTTAAACTATACGGCCGATATCCGCGGAGACTTGATCTTCGACGGATTCGAGCCACGCCAAGCGCGCAGACCTTGTCTCGATGGGCATGATCTAGCTCTGAGCCCAAACAAAGGTGCTCGAGGCCGCACCGACATCCGCTCCGACCCTTAATCCGGAGCCGGATTCCAATCGAGGACGAGTGGTTGGACACCGCCTCGGGGCTACAATCTCACGACGATTGGGCGAACTCCATCCCTGTCCTTTGCAAAGACCTTGACTCCGGTGCCGGACTCCTCTCCGGACTCCGAACCCTCCGTGCCCCCTTAATCGAATCCGATTAGGCGCCGGTCATGGAGTTCACTGCCATGGACATCTTTCAAAGACTCGCCCTTTGGTGACATCCTGAATTCACTACAGTCTCTCTCTTTATCCGGAGAGCCCTGGCCGGACTACGGACAGAAGGTTGGGATGCGGACGACGAAGAAATTCAACGCCCACCCACCACCCACTTTGTAGCCATTGTCGACGATCTAACCGACATGCTAGACTACGACTCCGAAGACATCGACGGTATGGACGACGATGCCGGAGACGACCAAGACCCAGCGCCTACAGGGCACTAGAAGGCCACCTCGTCATATGACATATATATGGTGGGCATCCCAAAAGATGGGAACGGCAATGGAACAACGGAGGATGACCCCTCCAAGAAACAGCCAAAGCGCCGACGTCAACGTGGCCGCTCTAAATCCCGCCACAATAAAACGGTGACTCCGCACGGAGATAATAACACCCCTGGACGGTTGAAGAGAACCCCTCCAGCAGGACTCAGCCGGGGAGGAGGAGAAGCAAGCCCGCACGACAGTGCGGCAGAAAGAGAGGTTGATGACGATAATTATGCGCCTCCCTCCGAAGATGAGGCAACCTCGACGACGACGAGTTTGTCGTGCCTGAGGATCCCGCCGAACAGGAGCGTTTCAAACGTAGCGTAATAGCCACGGCAAGCAGCCTCAAGAAAAAGCAGCAACAGCTTAGAGCTGATCAAGACCTGCTAGCTGATAGATGGACTGAAGTCCTTGCAGCCGGAGAGTGTGAACTCGAACGCCCCTCCAAAAGCTACCCCAAACGCAGGCCGTTGCCTCGAATGGAGGAGGAAGCACCCAAGTCACCAGCGCATGACATGGCAGACCGGCCACCCCGTGGCCGCGACAGAGAAGCCTCTCGGCCCTCCGCTCAAGCCATACCCCGACGCCGCTCAAAAAGTACCAAGGCATGGGAAAGCGCGCCGGACTTGTGAGATATATTGGAGGATAAGGCAAAACATACAAGATCGATCTACGGATCGCGTGGGCGTAACAATGCGGGATGATTATCGTCACACGGATACAACAAAACCGGCCGGGCGAACACGATGAGACAAAGCTCATATGAGCTACGCCGTGATATAGCCCAATCTGAGGCGCCACACCCACTATGCTTCACTGATGAAGTAATGGATCATCAAATCCCCGAGGGCTTCAAGCCCGTAAACATCGAATCATACGATGGTACCACAGATCCTGCGGTCTGGATCGAGGATTATCTCCTCCATATCCACATGGCCCGTGGTGATGATCTACATGCCATCAAATACCTCCCACTCAAGCTTAAAGAACCAGCTCGACATTGGCTCAATAGCTTGCCGCCAGAATCAATTGGTTGTTGGGAGGACCCGAAGCCGCATTCCTTGATAACTTCCAGGCACATATGTGCGACTCACCAGACGCCGATGACCTTAGCCACATAATTCAGCAGCCCGGAAGAATCGGCCGGAACAATTACGGACTCGGTTCCTAACAAAGAAAAATCAAATCGTTGACTGCCCGGATGCAAAGGCCCTCGCAGCCTTCAAACATAACATCCGCGACGAGTGGCTTGCCCGGCACCTAGGACAGGAAAAGCCGAAATCTATGGCAGCCCTCACAACCCTCATGACTCGCTTTTGTGCGGGAGAGGACAGCTGGCTAGCTCGAAGCAACAACTTGGCCAAACATCCTGATAGTCCGGATACCAAGTACAACAATGGCAGGTCGAGTCGCAACAAGAACAAGAGCCGCATTAACGGCGACAATACTGAAGATACGACCGTCAATGCCGGATTCAGAGGCTCTAAACCCGGTCAGCGGAAGAAGCCATTCAAAAGAAATACCCAGGGCCCGTCCAACTTGGACCGCATACTCGATCGCTTGTGCCAAATACATGGCACCCCTGAAAAACCAGCCAATCACACCAACAAGGATTGTTGGGTGTTCAAGCAAGCATGCAAGTTAAGTGCCGAACTCAATGACAAGGGGCTGCATAGCGATGACGAGGAAGAGCCCCGGCCGCCGAACATGATATACGCAAGAACATGATATACGCAACCCACATACCCAAAAGGGAGCGGAAGCGTGCACTACGAGACGTATATGCGATGGAGCCAGTCGCCCCAAAGTTCAACCCATGGTCTTCCTACCCGATCACCTTTGATCGAAGGGACCACCCCACTAGCATCCGTCACGGCGGCTTCGCCGCATTGGTTCTTGACCCAATTATTGACGGATTTCACCTCACCAGAGTCCTGATGGACGGCGGTAGCAACTGAACCTGCTTTATCGGGATACGGTGCGCAAAATGGGCATAGACCCTCAAGGATTAAACCTACAAAGACGACCTTTAAAGGCGTCATACCGTGTAGAGGCCAGTTATGCGGGCTCGCTTACACTCGAAGTGGTCTTCGGATCCCGGATAACTTCCGGCGAAGAGTTAATCTTCGACATCGTCCCATTCCGCAGCGGTTATCATGCATCGCTTTCGGACGAACCGCATTTGCAAAGTTCAATGCGGTGCCGCACCACGATACCTAAAGCTCAAGATGCCAGCCCTCGAGGAGTAATCACGGTCAATGGAAACACCAAACGCTCTCCGAACGGAGGAGCACACGGCGGCCCCTCGCGACGGAGGTGCAAAGCAGCCTCTCACGGCAATTCTCGAGTCCGCCACTAAGCGTCCGGACACCGCCAAGCGCCCGAGTAACTCGCAACAAGACCACCGCACGATTCAAGCACGAGTAGCAATCCGCCCCAACCCCAGCCCTCGCGAAATTGCGAAGCTAGTATTACGCGTGCATATAATTACGCCCGGAGATACCATGGGCATATGGGGAGGGGCAAGACAACGGCACGCCAAGAATGCGGCTCGACCACACCGGGGCTCCCGTTTGTGTCATTTCCTTTTTCTTTTCCCTTTTTCTTCCTTTTTTACTTTCAGGACTCCGTCTTTGAGAAGTCCTGTCCGACACTTGAATCGCCGAACTCACGATGCAACAGCCAGGGAAGCGGAAAGCCACGTCGAGTGTTCAGGTGGTCTCTATTACGAGCATTATACATTTTACATACCATCCCGCAGCTTACCCTCGAGGGGGACATGTTAGATAGTCCCATCCCATGCTTATCGCACTATTCAGACGCTCTGCTTCCATTGCGGTACCTTTTGAATAAACAATACATAGCTTTTTCTTATTATTGCTCTACTTCCTTTATATATACATATGTCCATTTCACGACACGTTGCAATCAGTACACTTTGGTACGGCCAATACACCGAGGGCTTAAGTATCCCTAAATTATGGTGTGATAAGTCCGAACACTTTCACAAGTGCGGCACCCGAACTTATAGCATTATATGAATTGGTTCGAATCATGTCTTGGGTCAATAGTTGGGTTTGCCGGCTCCGTGTTTTGGTACCTTACGTTCGCTTATATCGGCTAAGGTAGCACCGAGAGAACCATCGCGATTGTGACCCAGTTATCTTTGGGTCGAGCACCTCAGGAGAAAGCTAAAACTGACCGTCATGATAGGGCGAGAGCCATCGCTGTTCGAGAGGTTTTTTCGGGTCCCTAAAGACTTATACCGCTTAGAGCGAGGAACCGGAATTGTCCGCCAAGGCGTGGATAGCGCCCGAACTCGGTCTTCCTAATACTAGGGGCTTCAAAATTTAAAATTATAGAATTCTATGGCTAAGTGAGAGTGTTCAAGCATTATAAGTCCGGTTGCCTTGTTCAGTTGTGTTGGCGCCTCCCTAGATGGACCCAAGAATGGGAACAAGAGTGCTCAAGTTTATCCCGAACACCCCAAAGACTGTGGCATGGGGTCTGAAGCCAACGACTTGCCATATCTCAAATTTGATAAACGGCCGCACAGAAGGTAATATTTTAAATTAATAAGCGTTGCTTAGCACATATGAACAAGTTTTCAGCGTACATGATAACAAATGCGAGTTTATTAAAAAATTACATCTTTGGAGCACTCATCCGCTATTCGGCGGGCACCCTTCAGGAGGCCCTCATAGTACATTCCGGGCGTGCGATACTCATGGCCCTTCGGTGGCCCGTCCGTCACAAGCCTCTTCAGATCCAGCTTGCCCCAAAGTGCACTTTAGCAGGCAAGGGCCTGACGGACACCTTCAATGCAGATCGAGCGCTTGATGACTTCAAGCCGCAGACGAGCATCCACCACCGCTGCACCAAGCCGAAGTAGCTCTCGGGCATGGCCTCCAATGGCCACAGCCGCTTATAAGGCCCTTCATGGCCTGTTCGGCGACCTTATGGAGCTCGACCAACTGCTTCAGCTGGTCGCTCAGGGGCACCGGATGGTCGGCCTCAGCATACTGAGACCAGAACACCTTTTCCGCCGAGCTCCCCTCCTTGGCGCGGTAAAATGCGGCACCATCAAACACACTACGGGGCAAATCTGCGAATGCTACTGGAGAGCTCCGAATCCGGGTAAGTAATAGGTAATTCACTTTCACATGCTTGCTTTGCATAAAGAATGCCTTACCCGCCGCTATCTTCTTTAAAGACTCAATTTCTTGGAGGGCTTTTTGGGCCTCGGCCTTAGTAGCTTTGGCACTCTCAAGAGCCGAGGCGAGCTCGGACTCTCGAGTCTTCGAGTCACGCTCCAAACTCTCGTGTTTTTCACGAGAGCTTGGAGCTCTTGCCAGACTCTGGCCAGCTGCGCCTCCCCTTCTCTCGCTTCGGTGCTCCGCAACCGCTTTGTTTTCAGCCACGGACACCGCTTCCTTCGTGGTCGCCACCTCGTTCGTGGGCCCTGCACTCCAAGTTATTCCTGTTATTTTGCAACCAAAACCTTTTCTATAAGGTATTTCTTTAATAAGGTATTACTTACCTTCCTTGTCCTCGAGCTGCTTCTTGGCTTGTCCGAGCTCGCTTTCGGACCGCTCGAGGTTACCTTTAATACATTGACCTCTGCGGTCAAGTCTGGCAGAGGTCGTGATGCAGCCTACATTCCCATATTGACATACTTATGTTAGACTCCTGCGTATATCTTTTTAGATCCTTAGTCCGGCTTTTCTTCCCGAACACCGAACTAAGCATCAGGGGCTACTGCCTATGCGGCTATATTTTTACATATTCTAAAACTTACCTCAAAGCCTGTTAGAAGGCTGGTACAGGCTTCGGTCAGTCCGCTCTTGGCGGACTGAACTGTCCGAATCACCGCATTCATAACAGTGCGGTGCTCCTCCTCGATGGAAGCGCCATCAAGCGCCTCCTGTAAGCTATCCGGTGCCTTCGGTTGGATGGAGGACACCGACATCTTACCCTTCTCGTGAAGGATCCGCTGGCCGGACTTCGGAACCGCTGATGGTTCCGGCATGGAGTCCGGACGAGGGTCGGGCTTAGAGCCCCTGGGGGTCTTGCCTCAGCGCTGGAGTCCGGGAGGTTGCCTTGTGGCACCTCCGGCGCTACCTCCTCTTGACCAAGCCCCTCTTGGGGCCCCACCGCGGCGTCATCCGCAGTGTGAGGCGAGGAGGCGGTCGGAAGCGAAGTACTCTCCATTTCCGACGAGCCCAGGGACCCGCTCGATGGATCGGTGAACTCGCCCTTGGGCGGGCTGCACGGTTATTCGACATTAGAGAACACTCTGCAATAATAAAAAACCATGGGTATCCGGACACTCACGATCTCGCCAGGGGCTTGGCCCTTGTAGGCCAATCCTCCTCCTCCTCGTCGACGTTGGTGGAGAAGTCCGGAGGAAGGGTTCTTCCCTTCTTGGACCCTCCGGCCTCCCGGGCTGGCGGCCTTCCTTTTCTTCTCCTCCTCCGTGGGGAGGAGCTTCTTCTTCTTCCTCCTCTTCGTGGAGAAGATTACGCTTGAAATCTGACAGACTGGCGTCGGGAGCTCCTTCGAGTTCCCGTGGCCTCCTTCTTAGCCTTCTTCTCCCACCACGTCTGGCGGCGCCAGAGCCAAGCAGCCCGTCAAGGCGTCCTCCGGATCTTCCCCAAGAAGGAGCCGGATAGTTAATCTGTCCGGGCGTCTTCAACCGATCTGTCAGAGATTAGGGAGTTTTAGATCCCACGTAGAGTCAATCTATGAAAAAAGAGTCCCGTAAAGGGTAAAATAACTTACCTCGCCGGCTTGACGCTGCGAGCTGTATCCGCGATCTTTGGTAGCGGATGCTGGGGCTTCGGCGCCCTTGAACAGCACCTTCCAGGCGTCTTCGTGCGTGAGTGTCGAAGAGCCGGCTCAAGGTTCAGTCTTTGTGCGGATCGAACTCCCACAAATTGAAGGCGGTTGTTGGCATGGGAGAATCCGGCGGATGAGCATCACCTGGATTACGCCGACAAGCCTAAGATTCTTGGCCACTGTGTTTGGACGCATGTTTGAAGTCCGGATGTCTCGTCCGAATTCCCCACGCCAGCCCGTCTCTTTCCATGACGAGAGCCGTGTGGGGAAGCCAGATCTGAATTGAGGCCGCCACCCATTTGGTGTTATGGGCTCGGTGATGTAGAACCACCCCGATTGCCACCCCTTTATTGTCTCCACGAAGGCGCCTTCAAGCCATGGGACTTTGGCCATCTTGCCAACCATGGCGCCTCCGCACTCCGCTTGATGGCCGCCCACTACCTTCGGCCGGACGTTGAAGATCTTTAGCCATAAGCCGAAGTGGGGCTGGATGCAGAGGAAAGCCTCGCATGACGATAAACACCGAGATGTTGAGGATGAAATTCGGGGCCAGTCGTGGAAGTCCAGGCCAGAGTAGAACATGAGCCCCTGGACAAATGGGTGAAGTGGAAAACCTAGTCCACGGAGGAAGTGGGGAGAAACACTACCCTCTCATGGGGCACTGGGGTTGGAATAAGCTGCCCCGCATCAGGCGGCTTTGTCGATGTCGCCGGACAAGTATCCGCCTTCCGCAGTCTAGTGATGTGCCCCTCCGTGATTTGAGGAGGCCATCCACCGCCTCCCGCCTCGACATGGTTGGAGAAGGTTGAGGTGGGATGCGAACTTGGGCGCCTGGAGCTCGAGTGGCGGAAATGGATAAGCAAAGAAGGAAGAAGGCGTAGGTGAAAAGGTGGATCCTTATCCCATTATATGGACGGACGACGCTATGCGTCCCCCACCAGCCTGGTAAAACTCGCTTATTTCCCAAGTGCCGTAATCAATGGCACGGATGGGTTACCCACGTCCGTATTGATGAGAATCCCGGAATAAGGGGGCACGATCTATGCTTTGATAAGACGTGCCAAGGAAACCGCCTCGCTAAGCACGTTGAGGTGGAACAATAAAAAACGATTCATATAAAGGCCTGGCCGTGGTTTGATGTCATGCCGCGGAATATGTCAGTAGATCTGTGCAAAAATTATTCTCTCTACGGTGTTATGTGGAACTTGTTTTGCAGAGCCGGACACTATCCTTGTGTTCAAAACCTTCTATGAAGTGTTCGGAGGAGGAACCCGCCTCGCAATGCCGAAGACAATCAACGCGCCGGACTCGTCGTCATTGAAGCTGGTTCAGGGGCTCTTGAGGGAGTCCGGACTAGGGGTGTCCGGATAGCGGACTATCGTCACGGCCGGACTCCAAGACTATGAAGATACAAGATTGAAGACTTCGTCCGTGTCCGGGATGGGACTTTCCTTGGCGTAGAAGGCAAGCTTGGCGATACGGATATGTAGATCTCCTACCATTGTAACCGACTACTGTGTAACCCTAACCTATCCGGTGTCTATATAAACCGGAGGGTTTTAGTCCGTAGGACGAACAACAATCATACCATAGGCTAGCTTCTAGGGTTTAGCTTCCTTGATCTCGTGGTAGATCTACTCTTGTACTACCCATATCATCCATATTAATCAAGCAGGAGTAGGGTATTACCTCCATCGAGAGGGCCCGAACCTGGGTAAAAACATCGTGTCCCTTGTCTCCTGTTACCATCCGCCTAGACGCACAGTTCGGGACCCCCTACCCGAGATCCGCCGGTTTTGACACCGACATAGATCTTATCATTAAAGCTTCTATTAAATTAATTATTCCCTTGGTATAAGTTCATCTTATATCTAGGATCTGGCCTTTTTCAATCGTGGTTCCGACCATGTTCTCCTTCGAATACTATTTCTTGTGCAAGTTTAAGCACTTGTCTTCTGCAGAGCAATACCCCTAGTCCAACCTCTACTTTGATCTGTCGTCGAGTATTACCCCCTGGTATCTCGAGATTATAATGGAACCGCATAACTTCTTATGAGCACTTCATTAAGTACTACATTCTCACTGATTCCAATTTTTCACGGGCTCTGAGTTATTAAACTCTCAAAGACATCGATAACTGAATCGAGTCCGCACTACGGTTCAACAACTCTTAGTAATCTTCTTTATGTACAAGTTTGTACCCGATCACGCAATTCCTAGGTTGTTTGGCTATATCATTTTCTTGATGATTTTAACCGTGCTACCTGGTCCTTATTTCTGGAGCACCACGTTCGACGATGAGCTAAGCTTATGTCGATTTTCCTCGTCATATCATTTCACCTTGAACAACAAGCTTGATTTCGAGTTTGTGTCGTACTCGTGGTCCCAATAACCTTTCGCTTCATCATTCCTTTGACTTGATGTCATCGCCGATCGATTACATCTTCATGAAATCTCTCGACAAATGTGTCGTGATCATCATCAACATTTTGGGTTCTTCCAAGATCTCTATCGAATTCTTGATGAGAAATACCCTCCTTGCCCCTCGATGATTTGTGTTATCATCGGCAACTTTATTGCCTTCCCTCCAACACAAACTTGTTCGTGTTCTGTGTTATACCTTGAGTTCCTTGCTACCCATCATTTGTTCTTCTTTACCTTTAAGTATTACCATCTTTTATGTCAAGAATGTCGTGAGAATTTCACCACCTCTTAAGAATTCTTGATTCATGTGATACTTCTCGCAATCTCCGTTCAATCATTGGTCCATGTATTGTCGCTAATCGGAATACCAACAAATGAAATGTGCGGTGTAATTCCAAAACTTCTAGCAACCCTATTGCTTGAAGTTAATGGTCGACAGTTCATTCTTAGACCATTGGTTATTGAAACACCATTCTGACATCGTCCCTACCTAAGCCCATATCTCAGGTGCACCTTTCAACCAATGTTTCATTGTGCATGTTTTCCTCGAACATACATCATTATATCAATTGATCTGACAAATGTTATCTCCTTGTTCACATGATTGTGGAAATCCATCTTTTTGGAAATCTCGATGAGTTGTCGCTGAGTCCATCAACCACCTCCTAATCCTCTCCTTGGTTTAATGATGAACTCTTGTTTCAGAACTCACTTCCATAGTTCATTTCCTGAGAATCTTACATTGTCATCTCGTCAATTTGTGTCACACCTTTTCTTCTCAGGCATCCTGAGTCTGAGGTATCCTGACCCCAATCAGATCTGAAACTCGGTCAGATATGATGGTTGGAACATTTTCCAAGAGTTATAACACTGGTCTTTTATGACCCGGTAAGGTGATGTCATGCCTAGCACACCTAGCCGAAGGACCTATTGTTATAGTTTCCTTTTTAGCAAGGTTAACCATTCTTCCATGAGGAAATTGTAAGACTTATTCTATAAGTTGTTCCTGATGAATCCTTTGAGTATCCAAAGTCCGACTTTGCTTGAATACCATGTCGAAGCTATCTCGGCGCATGCTTGTGGTACTCCGATCTTCAATAAGAACATTTGGAGCACAATGCTAAATTTTATTTTTTCAATTATCATAACACCGATGTATGGGTAGTGTCATGAAAATTCCTCTCCCCTTACTTAAATGGTTTTCTACTTTCTATCCTGGTATAGATATCATGCTCTACTTGATATACCCCCGGAAATATGTGTATAAACACATTTTCCTTTCCATTGTTTTGTTTAAGCTTTCTCGTAATCTACTTAACTGAGCAGTGATAATTCCCTGCTTAGGTGAGCACCTCGTCGTACCTCTCTGTCAGTAAGTCCCTGTTGCTTTTGTTGATGGCATTCTGGTAACCACCGATGGACGAGAACTTTGCCTATTGGTCCGCCTCGTTTCAATGAGCAGGAAAATGGTTCTCTTCGTCCCTCGCCCTTGGTACCGATGTTGTTGCCGACATAACTGATAGGCTACCCTCTGACATGCCTTGCTATCATGACCGTGCAAGATGTCGACGCCCTTCCTACTTTTAACCCACATGGTGGGCCCATAACCCACAATTACACAGGATCGAAACCTGACTCTCCTGTACACCCTGTTGCCAAAGATATTCCTTGCTCTTGGCTCTGTAAGTAATTCACGAGCCACCTTCCGAAAGATCATCAATTCAGGCATTATACACAATACTTATTCCGGTTGCTATGAAACCCCTCTCACACCTTTTTCAGGCATTGAACAATTGCCTGCCTGCTCGAAACTTCCAGATACCTCCTTACTTTGCTCTCGATATTTTCTTAAGTTTCAATTTGAGAGTTACTTTCCGACACCTTCCGTGATGTTATCGACCATATAGTAAACCTTACAGAGGTCCGTTCTCCCGGAATGCCCACCCGATATTGTTTCGTAAGTACGATGGAGTTCCCGAGGAAAGGATGCCGACTTCATCATGATGACCTGGAGCATAGGAATGAAGCCATCAATGTAATGGATTGACCTCTTTGAGAAGAGCAACCAACACTGAGAAGACCCGTTAGAATTTCGTAACAAAATCCTTTCCCCCTTACTCCCGCTCCTAAATCTTGGGACGAGATTTCTTGTAGTGGAGGAGAATTGTGACGCCTGGGTAATTAAGCTACATTGAACCTCTTCTATGATGCCATGTCACCTCGATTACTGTTGCTAATCTCGTGTTAGTTCAGATCCGAGCCAAATTCAAATTTGAATTAAAGTCAAACAATAAAAGTTTTCAATTGTCAAATAAAAAAAATGTTCAAATTGTAGCAAATAAATCATATATGATTATGGTGGTGAAACCACATTGTTGTGAAATGTTTAAATACTCCGAATTAAATAGAACAGAAGCCAAAACCAATAATTAAATGCCCTTTATAAAATATAACATATTAAACTAATTAAGTTTGGTGCCCAAGATATAGTGGCATTAGAATAAGTAGTAATACTATTTTTAGGAACTAAGATCATAATTAATAAAAAACTAAAATAAAGAGAAACTAAAAGTAAAACGGTAAAAGAAAAATTAAGAAAAACAAAATACAAAAAAAGAGAACACATCCCCCCTCGCTGGGCCCCGACCCAGATGGCCCCGGGGCCAATCAGGCCGGCCTACCCGTTGACCCAGTATAACCCCCACCCCACTAAACCTAGACCCCCACTCCTCCCAACTCACCCCCACGATTCCCTTCCACCATCGTCTCCTTCCTTGGCGCCCCCGATCCAGATCGGGCACAACCCTGCCGCCCATCGCCGACCTCCGTCGCCGAACCCCGACGCCGCCATTCTGCCCGCCATCACGGGCGCCCGCCTCAACCCTCCTCCCCGGACCGCCCGAGCCCGAGCCGCTCCCGACCCCATCGCCTCGGCCGCCGTCAGTCCTTGACGCCCCTCACCGGAGCACCACCACCGTCGCCCTGCTGCCTCGCCATCGCGTCCCCGACCTCCTCCCCACGCCCCACTTCCCTTGACCCCACGGCCCCGCGGTGAGACCTCCCCCCGACCTCCCCTCCCCCTCGCATGTCACGGCACCATCCGCGCCTCAGCGGCTCTGCCAGGGTCGCCCGCCGCCCACCACGCGCCCGGCGCCTTCCCCGCTTCCCTGCTACACATGCGCTGCGGCCACGGTAGCTCATCGCGACCTGCACCTGCGGCGCCCTACGCAAGCAACCACCAGCGTGGCCGTCCTCGCCCGACCGTGCTCACGCGCCCGCCAAGGCGTCCGCCTCCCTTCCCATAGCCGTTTGCTCCTCGCCGTCCGAACCCCTCCCCACTTTGGCTCGGCCACGCCATGGCGCCTGGCGCCCTTGGCCGCTACTATTTGTGGTCTTTGCTGCCCAGCCTTGCTCGGTCGCCGCCTGCGGCTCGCGCCCAAGGCCATGAGCCGTGGCTCGCCTCCGCTCCACCCCCGTTAACTCACACGATAAGCCCCTGGCCAACTGACAAGGGGCCCCACCCCAGAACAAATTAAAAAAGGAGTTAAAATAAATAAATTGGTAATCAATTAATTAAGTTAATTAATCCTATTTAACTAATCTAATTAAAATGAATTAACCTAATCATTTTAGTTAACTATTTAACCATGTTTAATTAACCTAAGACTATGACGAACGGGCCCCACGTGCCAGGGTTGACCTAGTCAACTCAGAGACCTCACGACATCATGCTGATGTCATGTCGACCCAATAATTACCTTTTCTAATTAATTAAAATCTGTTAATTCCAAAATTGAATTAAAACTTTAAAAATTAATATAAAATAATCCGGAACTCGGATGAAAATACTTTATACATGAAAGTTGCTCAAAACGATGAGACGAATCCGGATACACAGCCCGTTCGCCCGCCACACATCCCTAGCATAGAAAACATGCAACTTTCCCCCTCTGGTTCATCTATTCGAAAACGCGAAACAACGGGGATACTTTCCCGGATGTTTGCCCCCTTCGCCGGTATCACCTCTTACTGTGTTAGGGCACACCTAACACCGCTCGTTGTCTTGTCATGCATATGTTTGCATTATATTTATTGTTTCTTCCCCCTCTTCTCTCGCTAGACACCGAGACCGACGCCGCTGCTACCCAGTACGACTACGGTGTTGACGATCCCTCCTTCTTGCCAAAGCAACCAGGCAAGCCCCCCTGATCACCAGATATCGCCTATTCCTTCTCTCTACTGCTTGCATTAGAGTAGTGTAGCATATTACTGCTTTCAGTTACTCCTATTCTGCTGCATAGCCAGTCATTGTTGCTACAATTGTTGATACCTTTACCTCTATTCTAATGCTTAGTATAGGATGCTAGTGTTCCATCAATGGCCCTACACTCTTGTCCGTCTGCCATGCTATAATACTGGGCCGTGATCACTTCGGGAGGTGATCACGGGCATATGCTATATACTTTATACTGTTACATTACTTATGATATTGTTCGAAGATGGGGAAATTTGAAGGGCGGTGGCTCCATCTCGATATAGGTGGGCCTGGGTTCCCGACGCCCCGATCACTTTGTATGAGCGATAGGGCAGGTTGAGACCACCTAGGAGAGAGGTGGGCACTGCCCTGGTCGGCGTCATGATTACTTTAAAATAACACGCTTAACGAAGTTCTTGGTATTTGATCCGAGTCCGCCACCGCCTATACGCACTAACCAACTACGCTGAACAGCGATTATGGGCACTCGACGTCGTGGTATCACCAAGCCTTCTTGGCGTCACGGCCGAGGCGGCTCACGCCCGGATTGGAACGTAAGCCTGCTCTTGTATTAAGGGGCTAGATTACGCTTCCGGCCGCCCTCATAGCGTCTTGGTGTGCAATGGGCGATGGGCGGACCCCTGCGCCATAGGATTTAGACCGGCGTCTTGACCTCTGTTGTGCCTAGGTAGGGCTGCGACGTGTTGATCTTTCGAGGCCGCATGACCCAGAAAGTGTGTCCGCCAAATGGGATCGAGCGTGTTGGGTTATGTGGTGCACCCACAGCAGGGAAGTTTATCTATTCGAATAGCCGTGATCTTGAACAGGGCGACTTGGAGTTGTACCTTGACCATATGACAACTAGAACCGGATACTTAATAAAACACACCCTTCCAAGTGCCGATACCACCCGGTGATTGCTCTCTCACGTGTCGATTTGAGGAGAGGATCGTTGGGTTAGGATTATGCTATGCAAAGGATACTTGGTGAACTTACCATCTACTCTCTTCTACATCTTTTGCCAAGATGGAGGCTGCGAAGCGTAGTCTTGACGGGACTAGCTATCCCCCTCTTATTCTGGCATTCTGCAGTTCAGTCCACCGATATTGCTCCTTTACACAGATACCCATGCGTATGTAGTGTAGATCCTTACTTGCGAGTACTTTGGATGAGTACTCACGGTTGCTTTTCTCCATCATTTTCCCCCTTTCCATTCTACCTGGTTGTCGCAACCGGATGTCGGAGCCTGTGAGCGACGCCACGTCGGCAGCGACTCCTATTACACCGGAGGTGCCTACTACTACGTGCGGGCGGCGGCGACCACTGTGGAGTAGTTTAGGAGGATCCAAGGCAGGATGCATGCGCCTTCTTCGATCTCAGATCCCGATTTGTGCTAGCCTTCTTAAGGCAAACTTGTTTACTTATGTCTCAGATCAGATATTGTTGCTTCCGCTGACTCGTCTATGATCGAGCACTTGTATTCGAGCCCTCGAGGCCGCTGACTTGTATTATGATGCTTGTATGACTTATTTATGTTTTAGAGTTGTGTTGTGATATCTTTCCGTGAATCCCTGATCTTGATCATACACGTTTGCATGCATGATCAGTGTACGATTGAATCGGGGGCGTCACATATACATATATATTTTTAGTTTGGTTTATCCGGTAAACCGTTTTTTTGTATATACCATTAAAATTAGAATTCAAAACGGTATGAAAAGTTCATACCATACCGAAATCATAAACTATAAACACCATAAAATTGGTTCGGTTTGGTTCATTTTTCGGTTTGGTTTTAAAATGCACAGGGTGACCCACCGCTGCGATAGCCGTTACAGGGCTGGGTTTGATTCGACTCGGAGTAGAGGAGGCCTACGTACATGGCGTCGTTGAAAATCGGGTTGAAGTCGTTACAGACACCATGGAGGCCTGGAGAGGCAGTCCGCCGGGAGACGTATAGGCGACCTTGATCCGACTATACCGGATGGAATTGGGATCTGGGACGTACAAAAAATCTAGCCAGATATGCCCCCCGCGAGGAGGTACGTACATCGTATGGAAGTCCTAATCTCCGCTTCCTACATACAGACCCAGTTCATGACGCGTGAACAACGATTAATATAATAGACGCATCGAGTCCTCTTTTTGATACGCAACGTTATGTAGATTTACTTTTAAATCTCAATCGTCTATCTTTATGATTAATACAAAATCAACGGATGCAAATTAAAGAGGCACATCGAGTCCTCCTTTTGATATTATTAGATGAAGACGTAATATTATGTAGATCTACTTTTAAATCTTAACCGTCAATCTTTATGATTAACACAAAATCAACAGGTGTAAAAGGATGATGTATAGAGAACTATGAAGGTTTTCTCCTTTTAATATTAAAAAAATATTAGGTATAGATTAGCTGAATTTCCCAAATGAGCACAAATATGGAGTAGCAGGCTTGAACTCAGTTTGGTGGGATGTCTGATGTAGGGCGGAACCCTACGTGGGCGATCTTTCACGTTGGAGCGGATCCTACGGGGAATCACGATGAACACGGGGAAGAACGGGGAGAAATCACAAGGGGAAACACTCAAGAACAAGTCCAATCACACATCCACTAGACAATCAAACACACAAGATCCCCAAGGTACATGAACAACAAAAGGAAAGATACAAGGTAAGGTTCATCTCCGAGAGGAGGTCTTGATGGGGTCCGCCCAAGATGGGGGTCTTGATGATATCCCCGCAGGATCTTCTCACATGGAGGTCTTGAACTCCATGGGAGTGGTAGTCTCTCTCTCAAGAGAAGAGGTAGGAGCAAAGCTCACCTAAGAATGAGCTATCATATTTGCTAACCCGAGAAAGGAGGTGGAGGTGGTCTATTTATAGTCTAAGCCACGAAGGGGTAAGTGGGAGAGGGATACAAGGCCAAAGGCCCACGGCAACGCACACAAAGGCGTCAGACGTCCGGAAGCTTCGGGGCCAGTTCGGACGTCCGGAAGTCTTCGGACATCCAGTAAATTACATTTTGTCGCCATAGCACCGGTCGTCCGGTCGGTGTTTGCCGTCCATGTGCTGGGACTTGTTTGACGTCCGGCGTTAAATCGATCGTCCGGCCATTGAGAAGTGTCGGACGTCCGGTGGCCTCCGGTCGTCCGTGGCCATTGAACTCCGAGCTCCGTCTTTTCCGTCTTCTCTTCGGGCTTCCCTCGCGGATGGTGTAGGTGTTCCTTGGCGCTTGCACTCCTCCTCGTCGTCTGTGAAGCTCCGTGATACCTATGCATGCACACGAGTGGAGTGTCAAGTAGTATACCATCCTCGAAGGGTCAAGTGAACACGTGTAAAGGAGAAGATTCACCTTTATGTATGAGAAGTAGAGGTCGCACATGTCACTTGCCAAACGGACTCTTGACATGGTGATGACCATAGGATGCTCCGCATCAATGTCCCTGTAAACCGTCAATGGTGACCGGAATACATGGTAGTCCATCTCACACGAAAGCTAATACTCCCTCCTCTTCGGTTTATATGGCTTATCTCAAAATTTTAGTTTTTCCATTTTATAAGGCTCAATTTGGTTGTTTCTCATCACATATTCAGATTCCAAGGTGCATTAAATCATTGCATGCAAGTATTAAGAGAAAATTGACCAATGCATGTACTTTATGCATGCATGCATTGCAATTAATGCATTGGTAAACATACTCCCTCCGTTTAGGTGTATTAGTCATCTAAGAAGGTGCATCGCAACCTAGGCATGTAGAGATTGGGCTAGGGGGAGAACTGAACCGCAGATCAAACCAATCACATTGCTCTTTTTCCAACTGAAAACGTGCTATTAATCAGGGAGATTAAAACCGTGGTGGTTCGGCTGATGCATGCAGCCCATGGTCGCTTCAAATCCCAATCAGCACACCACACAAATGACATGCATTGGTCGCTGTAATTAAGAGATGGGTCTAATTAGTACACATGCAACTAGTATTAGTGCTTGGCGCCTTAGCGTTTTAGGAAATTTTTATTTTCGTTAGATGCCCAATACACTGGGATGGAGGGAGTACTTTTTTGAGTAAAATAAAAGTATTAATTGAATGTTTTTGCAAACTACAAAAAATATTTCACCACTCATCATCTACCTTGGTTGGTGAGATTTTTAAATTGAGCATTATAAACCGGGAAGGAGGGAGTATGCTGTTTTCTGTGGCGTGAGCAATCAAACCACGTAGGACCATCAGACCTTTATCATCGCTGGTCCACGACTCCACGTACGAGGGAGAGAGGGAGAGAGAGAAAGAGAGAGAGATTGTACTGTTTGTGGTGAAGCAGCACCCCACGAGGTAAACGGTGAGATAGTTTAATGGGCTGAGCGCGCGTGCATCGTCTCCATTGGCTGCTCTTCGGATCTAGATCCGATCGGCCAGCAGAAAATGACTTCCACTTTCAAGAAAAAAAAGACTAGCATACAATGCCCCCTATCCAACTCACGTGACACGTCCAGTTGTCCTCAGATAATTGGGTGCAAGTGGCAATATATTAGTAGCTTTGGTGTTGGAGGTAGCTCGTGGCCATGCACCATTTTCATTAAACTATTGCTAGTACAAAGCTAGTCCCATCGGCAGATCCTTCTCCCTCCAGCTCCGTTCTGCTGCCTCCGCCGATCTTATGCTCCTTGCCCGCACCGCGGCCAGGCGCCTCACGCTCACGCGGCCGTGCGGGTGGTCATCGGCGTGTGTCGTCTCGCGGACAGGCGCCGGAACCACGGTTGGTGCGCCGCCGTGCCGGCCGTCCATCGAGCGATTTTTCCTGCGCAAGATGGCCGACGCAGGTGCGTGCGCGTGTGGTTTCTCTCTCTCTCTCTCTCTCTCTCTCTCTCTCTCTCTCTCTCTCTCTCCCCGTGTGTGTATTCAACTAAACAATTCATATGAGTTTGAGAAATGGAGATGGAGATGGAGGATGTTTTGGTCGACTCGGTTAGCAGTATAGTACTCAAGTGGCCCAAGAAGACCCACCCCCTGCCGCTGCAGTTTCTTCTCAAGCGGCCGACCATCGCTCTCCGTTGGAAATTACCAAACTTCTCGTGTTCTCCGGCCATGGCAAGCTCGAGCGGAACTTGGCAAACAGCACTTCAACGGCCAGGCGTACGTCGGTGGCGGTACCGAGCTCGGTGAGCACAGACCGTAGTCGGCAGTGATGGCGAGCACCTATAACTAACGTGGACGCCGTAGCCGGCCGGCGACGACCAGCTTGGTGAGCATGAACTTGGCTACGCCGCTGTTCCTCCGGCAGCTTGCAGAGCTCGTAGTATAGGTGCAACTTGGCATGTGTTCCTTCCAACGCCCCTTCCAGTCTTGCTAGCTCGCTCGATGAGGCAGCTACCTGATTTGGATCTGGACTTGTTGCGGAAGGCTTTCTTTTTCAGTAGGTAGAGCCAGGTAAAGCTTATCTACTTTTCTTCTTGGCATGGGACAGGGTTTTTTTTCCTTATAAAGAAGGATCGAGGTTTCTAACTTAGCTAAGCCAAGTCACATCCTGAAATAGTTACACCGTACCATTTCTGATGCAGCATTCAATAATGGCTGTTCACTTCCGAGATAGCTCTCTCAATTCGCTTTAGCAAGTACTCCCTCCGTCCCAAAATAAATGTCTTGAGCTTAGTACAAATTTATACTAGAGCTAGTACAAAGTTGAGACACTTATTTTGGGACGGAGGGAGTAAGAGAATCAGGATTGTCCTGCTGACACTGGTACAACTGGTCCATTTTTTGGCATTTTGAGGAATTTTAAAACTTTAACACATGTAGACATTTTGCTATATTATGTGATGAAGCATTGTTTTAAAACATGGGTCCTTATGAACTCCGTGCTTAAAATTTACGATTGTTTGATATACAAAAGAAAAAAAAAGTCATGCACTAGAAAATATATAGCGCCTAAAAAGTAAATTATTAACTCCGTGCATATTTATTTTTAGCATAGTTTGCAAATTATTAACATTAACCCGATAGAATCTATATCTTTATAATTATTCCAGTAATGTACATTTGTGTTCTTTTGGAGCTTCTCAGATTCCAAACTTTGGTTAATTTATTTATATATTTTTAAATAGGTTCATGTGTGGCCAAGAGTAAATCAGTTTTTTTTCATTCATTATTTGAGCTGCTGAATAAGTCAATAAATAAATTATGTGACCCAACTAATCATGGCATAGAGTAGCATTTTGTATGTGTGCAAGCCAAATGAAAACATATTTTTCATGAGTTTTTGCATGTCCATAATACATTTCCACATGCACACATGGAGCATTAGTGCTTTGGTAATATTATCTTAAACAGTAACATAACTTTTGAAATTTTGAATATAATTGGAGCGTTTGTGTTGTGGTGCCAAAAATCTTCTCTAGCATCTATAAGGGTCAACCTGAAAAAGATGGACTCTTGTAATATATTTTTTTGTAAAATATAGCAAATGTATACTTTTATTGGCAATACACCAATTTAATCATGTTTTGTTGCAAACCATTCATGCATAAATGAACATGCGTAGGTCTAAAATTGTTGGGTATTTTTTGGATGAGTATTCGTGGCTTTCAGAATCTATATGCTCCTGTTTCATATACATTTGAGAAAAATTTAATCAATGATTAAGATGTTGCCACATGCATATGTGTGGGCCACTATGCTAGTTATTATATTAAGCACATAACGGTTAACCCCAAAAGCAGATAAATTGGTTAAAAAGTCCAAACAAAAGCAATAAATTGTTTGACCTCTTGGGTACCACCTCAATATAACTGAACTATGACCTATATATGAAGTGCATGTTCACAGGCAAAGGCGACCTTATATGTAATTTCATATATTTTTCTAACAAGTCATTAGTGTGACACATCACTGTAAGAGCATGGAGAATGTGGATCGATTGTAAGGGCATCTCCAAGGGCATTCACCGAATCGCGTACCTCATATATTGGCTGGCACGTCTGGATGTGTCCGTGATGTTCCCCATTTGACCGCAAAAAACATGTTACCCCAACTGCTAGGAATGGTCCGAATATATGGGGAGTTTTGGGCGACCATGTCTAGACGGACAATGAAGCAAGAGTAGGAGGTGCCTCTGGAGATGCCCTAAGTGAATGGGTAGAGCCAAGTGCAATAAAACTGAAACTAGTGCAATGCTAAGCATCCTTAAGGATCTCATGCGTTAGAACTTAGGAAAACATTTTCTAGAGTGGTTACAGAGGTCAAAAGTACGTTCTACTAAAGTTTGTTTTAGGATATTTCCTCAACACTTGCATGTTGCATTATTTGGACTCCCGTATAAGAGTTTTTAGACCAGATTTTACCTACATTGTACACACCTGTACCAACCGTTACTCATCCAAAATTATTATCACGTAAGTACTATAGTGTATTAGTAAGAGAAAAGTGCATATTTCAACCCGGAACTCTCGCCCTAATTTAGTTTACAACCTTCAACTCAATACCGTCCACCGTATAACCCTAAACTCTCAAAACCGGATAAGTTTCAACCTTGTGTCCCTCAAACCAGTTTTTTGGTCGGTTTTGATAGGCCTTGAAGATTTGACCAGCAAATCAGCCACCACATCACCAGAATTAGACCCAAAAAATGAAGGGGTCCAGAAAAATTTGAAATCTTTCCCAAAAAAGAGCAATACCATGCAGATAATTCAAGGAATGTTTGAAACATTTTTGCCAAATAGAATAAAAAAATACATATTCATGACCATTTTTGGTAAAAAAATTGACCAAACAATTCAATTGTCCAGAATAATTTGAAAAAAAATTCTTAAAGTTAACACTGTCATGCTAACCATTTTGTGAAAATATGAACTTTTTTCACAAACGTAATAAAAATACATATTGAGGACAATTTTTGGTCAAAATGTGACAACGAAATGAACTGTCCATACAAAATTGAAAATATTCTAAAACTGAACATGTCATGCTAATTATTCTGAGAAAGTTTGAAACTTCTTTGCCAAATAGAATTAGAAATACAACGAAAATCAAGCAAAGACGGAGAGGATATGTATTTTCCTAGTATTTGTTAATATATTTGGCAAAAAAATCAAAACTTTCCGAAAATGGTCAGCATGGCAAGGCTCATTTTGGGAATGTTTTCAATCTTTTCTAGACAATTTTAATTTTTGGACAATTTTTGACCAAAAAATGGTCTGGAATATGCATTTTCATTGTGTTTTTATTTTGTTTG
Organism: Aegilops bicornis; assembly: GCA_021605145.1. Taxonomy (NCBI): domain Eukaryota; kingdom Viridiplantae; phylum Streptophyta; class Magnoliopsida; order Poales; family Poaceae; genus Aegilops; species Aegilops bicornis. The sequence goes on along the minus strand of CM038671.1, from coordinate 270,833,946 downwards.
GCAAAGAGATTCAAAATTTCCCACAATGATCAGCATGGCAGTTTTATTTTTTAGCCCATTTTTTAGTTTTTTTGCACAATTTCATTTTTTTATTTGACCAAAAATTGTCCTAAATATGTATATTTTGTTTTGTCTCACAAAATAAAAATGTCCGCATGGTGGGGCTCTTTTTTTTTTTTGGTTTTTCAATTTGTTCTAGACACTTTCATTTTTTGGGTCAAATATTAATGATATGGCGGCTCACTAGGTGGTCAAGTTTTCAATACATGTCAAAACCTACCAGACAATTGGTAAGGCACAGGATTAAAAGTTGTCTGGTTTAAAGAGTTTACAGTTGTGATATAAATGATATTGGAGTTCAGGATTATAAAGGCGTGATTTCAGAACATGAGTGTTTGCTTCTTGGGTGTATATAAACTCTATGGAAAAAATAGCAATTAATGAAAAGTCAAAATTTTCTGAAAATATTTATGAAATCAACTTGGCCTTCCATTGTACTCGTAAAAGGAATTGCACAAAAGAAAAAACTCTGTTGACTTCAAGGAAAAATAAAAACAAAAGTTTAGAAGAAAAAAAGTGTGAATACTGATCTGTATATAGCAATATTTTTTCCCTAAAGTCAACAATGGTTTTTATTCGCGAAAACGATATATAATAATGCCAAAAAAAATTAATTTTATTCAAAGAAACTTTTGTATTTTTTATTTTTTAATTATTTTTTCCAATATCAGGTGTATACACACCTAGGAACCAAAGGGCATTTCTACGTGAGTTCAAGGTTGAAATAAGCAATTTTTAAAATAAAACTGTAATTTTATTAATTAGAAATAGCGGTTACATCGTCAATAAGAAAAGATACGATATTATTCACGGGCTCCTCATACCAATCCCTAGTGACAGAAATTTTGCTAGTTCAACAATTTCACGAGCCACCTTATTTACTTTCCTATGACAATGTTGAAATCTAATAATAGGAAAATCAGAAGCCAAAAAATAGCAATCATCGAAAACTATAGTTGCTACTCCTGCCGAGTGTCCTCCATTCTTCATTGTCTCAATCATTTCCATATTGTCTGAGTTAACAACAAGACGATTGCAACCAGGTTGAAATAAGCACTTCTTTCTAGGAAAATACACATGAGCTCATGGGTGCTCCACACCCCTATACGAATATTAATCGTAAAAAATACCAAAAAAAAATCTGAAATTTGGGGATATCGAACCTGGGTTCTCAATCTACTCCCGTGTGAAGTTTCGTGAAAAAATACCAGAAGACGTATCCGTGACGAAGGAAGTGCCGTCTGAACAAAAATCCATCCAAATAGTTTTTTCTATACATAGTAAATTTCTATCTTTTTTTGCCACGAATACATTTCCTGATATTTTTCACAAAATTTCACACCGGAGTAGATCGGAAAGTCAGATTTGATATCCCAAAATCTTGGATTTTTTATATTTTTTGATATTTTTTTAATTTAATGTTCGCACACGGGCGCAGAGCACCCGAGGTGCTACAAATCCACTTCCCTTCTTTCTACTAGTAATAAAACTATTATATAGACGGTTACATCACAAGCAGATGGATCGAATGGCTTTGTCACGTACTCCCTTTGTTAAGAAATATAAAAGCGTTTAGATCATTACTTTATGATCTAAACACTCTTATATTTCTTTACGGAGGGAGTACGTACCAGTAACCGGTCGATGAGGAATAATACCCCCGTGTGGTACTCATGCCGCGTACAAATTCGTGCATGTAGATGTTGCACATGGGTTCTTCCATTAGTTTGCTTCCTTTCTAATCGTCTTTTATTTTCGTATATGCCGCGACGGACGGGGACGGCTTTGCATGCCGCCGGCCGTGTGTTTGCTCCCTCCAACTTGCATTTCTCTACTGGCTAGGGTGCTTGTACTGGCCCCACACGCTTCGCTTCAATCGCAGTAGATTATTCCCTCCAATAGTTCCTCCTCCACTGATTGGCCATTACGACTCCAGTGCTCTGCCTGGTGCTTTTTCTCGGGCAAATCCCCCCATGGCGTCCACGGCTGGACTCCAAACTTCCCACGGCCACTGGTTCGACACCACCCTCACATCCTCCCAATCCCACCCTTGCTTCCGCTCCTCTTTCCCGCGTCCTCCAGCTGGGGATTTTCTAGAGTGCTCTCCCCCTCGTCGCTCCCGACGATGCTCGCATGCGGTGGCGGCGGCGATCGTGGTGGAGAAGCTGGGGCAGGGAAGGTCTCTTGGACCTTCTCTGCCAGTGTCTCGACGAAGCCGCGATGGCTTCTTGGCGCGGCGGGGGCGTCAGCAGCCTGCTGCCGCTCCCTGTGGCAGCGCCGTGGAGGGAGCGGGTGCGGCCCCAGGTACGCGCGCGAGCACCCGCTGGTCGTCGGAGCGGATGAGAGACCATGTGGGGAATGGAGATAGCTGTAGCTTTGTAGAGGTAATATACACGAAACTGTAGCTGTGAATCCCATCCGCTCGTGGCTTATCTTAGCAACGCACCGGGTTGATTGATTTCCCAGTTGACTTTAATTAGTGTGGGAGCGGGGAGAGAGAGTCGTTTGTGTCCTCGAGCTCCATGGAATCTGTTTTTTTTTTCAGAAGTTCGAAAAATGAACTTAAAGTTTCAAAACATTCTGAAATTTTTGTGCATGCTCTTATAGATGTATACTGCTCTGTATATGTGTAAGATCTCGTGATGAAATACAATAACACGCACCAGCTAAAAAATGGCAAAATCGTTGATTTTTTTATAGTGAGCATTACACATACCGTTCATTGTTTTTAAAATCATGATTTCTTTTTTTTGTGTGTAGACACACAGTATACCACAATGTGGATTCTTTTCTCAGAAAATTCGAAACTATAGAATATAATTTTTGAAGAGGCTCACTCACACCCGAGCTACAAGAGGCATTTATGGGGAGCGGGGGACTACTGCGCTATATATGGTTCGGTGGAGTATACACTAGACTGGGTGCTGCATCCGGCTACAGCGGAGCTGCGACCAGTACGCCGTGGAGCTGCAACCAACTGTGCCAAATGGTACGGCCGTTTTTCGCTTGAACCAGAGACAATTGGTGGAGCTTCAACCAGCGGCGCCAAATGCTACAACCACCGTCGTTTTTGCTAGACACCATAGAAAGCAGAGGCTGCGCACGATCGACACATGAGGCTGCATGATGTTCAGCAATATAATAATGATATTGTTGAGCAATATAATAACGTTAACTATCAAGCACGTGTAAGAATCTTGTTGTTTGTGTTTGCATGCAGCAACCGATCGCTTCGCGAAGACCTTGACCAGCCTCCCTAAGCCTGGTGGTGGAGAGTATGGCAAGTTCTACAGCATTCCTGCACTGAATGATCCAAAGATAGGTAATGACTCTTTTCTGTTTTTCATTTATTTCTGTGAGTTTTCTCCTCCTCTATCAGTGCAGTTTTTATTCGTAGCAACTGAGAACGCACAACACAATGCACGTTTGCCGGTACAACCATATTCCAACTGCATACATAATAATCATACTATTTGCGTACGTATAGATTGTAATGATATACTCTTTATAGATTTGCAAAAATAACAATTCTGACAAATATTTTTATTTTCTGCTTTATCAGATAAGCTTCCCTACTGTATCCGTATTCTTCTAGAATCAGCTGTCCGCAACTACGATAACTTCCAAGTTACGGAGAGTGATGTCCAGAATATCATCGACTGGGAGAAGACATCCCCAAAGCTTGCCGAGATACCATTCAAGCCAGCACGGCTTGTTCTTATGGTATTGAACTGATACATCACACAAGATTAATTCCCCATGTTTCTGAATGTATTTTGCTGATGACTGCCCTTACTCTCTAGGACAACACTGGCGGCCCAGCTGTTGTAGATCTTGCAGCCATACGAGATGTGATAGCGGAGCTAGAGAGTGATCCCAAAAAGATCAATCCACTGGTACACATCTGCCATCTTTGTTATCCAAAAATCTCTATCAGTTTGTTCTGTATCATAGCAAAATCACTTCAAGTAGCCTGGGATATAGAACACATATTTTCTTTATCTTGATTTTTTTTTCAAATACAGATTTTTCATCTGGAGTATTGCAGGTTCCGGTGGATCTCGTCATTGACCACTCAGTGCGGGTGGATGTAGCCAAGTGTGCCGATGCATTGAAACAAAACATGGACCTGGAGTTTAGCCGCAACAAAGAAAGATTTAGTTTCTTCAAATGGGCATCATCTGCTTTCAACAATATGCTGGTTCTTCCCCCCGGTTCTGGGATCCTTCATCAAGTAAATGATCTGGGTCCAGAGGCCAATTTCTGTGCGGCTAATAAGTCTCCTGTCTGACTAACTCTTTGTACTCATCTTTGGTTTTGTAACACAAATTTCAGGTCAATCTTGAGTATCTTTCCAGAGTTGTCTTCAAAGCAGATGGTGTCTTGTACCCTGACAGCGTGGTTGGCACTGATTCACACACCACTATGATTAATAGTCTCGGTGTTGCAGGTTGGGGAGTGGGTGGTATCGAAGCAATGGCTGCAATGCTTGGGCAGGTAAATCTCAAGTGGATATAGCGTTCTCTTAAGATTGATCTTCCTGTTTCAATATAATTTCTTTTTGGAACACTAGTTGTCCGCGTGCTCTTGAGATTGATCTTCCTTATTTCACTATAAGTTCAGCAATATAATAAGGACAAATCTTGATTATTATTAGTTAACATTTGATTTAGCTGCATCTCACCACATGTTATTACCATATGCAGCCAATGAGCATGGTTTTACCAGGTGTGGTTGGATTCAAGCTCACCGGAAAGTTACAGGATGGTGTCAGTACTACAGACCTTGCCCTTACTTTGACCCAAATGCTAAGGAAGCATGGTGTTGTTGGCAAATTTATTGAATTCCACGGTAGGGGTTCGTGCTAAATAACATGTTCGTATATATTGGTCATATTTAATTAGTGTTTTCTCCTTTTTCTGTTACATTCAGGTGAGGGTGTGGGCAGCATCCCTTTGCCTGCTAGAGCCACAATCGCAAACATGACTCCAGAATATGGCGCTACCATGGGATTTTTCCCTGTAGATCAAGTGGCATTAGATTACCTCAGACTAATAGGGCGAAGTGATGAAACAGTATGTTTAACTATCTACTACTCTTAGTCTATTCCATCACATTTCTATTTGTTGATAGCTAAACAAGCATAATATAGGTGGGTAAACTGGTACCGTGAGCAAACCATAGCGCTTCTCCATTAAATTACATACTATAGGGTGTTTTTGGTTGGGCACTTAGGCATTAGCTAGCTCTTCACACAAGAAAGCTAAAAGCTTTCGCCATATCCAAAAGCCTAATAGTTAAAAGACATGATAATCTGGGGCTTGATTTTCTGGCTATTGCCAGTTTAATTTGTTACTTAGCACATTGAGTGACCTAGAAACAAATAGTTACGAAAAAGAAGAGAAGCCCATATATATTTCAGCAGTGAATTGACACGAATGTTTAAGAAACAACCCGGAACTTTAAAACCATCTAAGATACAACCCTAAGCTTTCAAAACCATGCAAATTTCAACCCTGACTCCCTCAAACGGGCTTCTGGTCAGTTTGAATGGTTTTGACCAGTAGACCGACCCAGTCAGCATTCACATCAGCCGCCACGTCACCAACACACTTTTTTGACCCAAAAATAGACGTGTCGAGAAAAAATGAAAACATGTGTAAAATGAACACTACCATAATGATCATTCTGTGATAATTTCAAACTTTTTTGCCAAACATATTAAAAATATAAGGAAAATACCAAATATCCATTTCGGCTCCCGAGCTCATCTGATCCTGTGAACAGTAAAATCAAAATAAATAGTAAACAAATTCAAAAAATCCTATTTTTTGCATCAAAGATATTTTAATGCGTGAGGTCCGCTCCAAATTTCAGCGCATTTGGACATCTGAGCAGCTCTCAGGAAAAAAAAAACAAAATCGGTCCCGAACAGTGCACGAACAGTAAACTTTTTCACACACTTCAATTTTGTTTTGTTTTTTTTTGCTGAGAGCAGCTCAGATGTCCAAACGAGCTGAAAGAACCTCACGCACTAACACCATCTTCCATGGAAAAAATGCGGAATTTTTTGAAATTTTCTAGTATTTCTTTTGATTCTACTGTTCGTGCACAGGAGCAGATGAGCTCGGGAGCCGTTTAGCCGCTCTTGGAAAATACATATCCAGCACTGTTTTTGGCCAAATTTTGACCCAAAAATAAAAGTTTCCAAAATATTGAAGACTTTCTTCAAAATAAACAATACCATGCTGGTCATTCTGGAAAGTTTCAAACTTTTTTTGCTGAAACATTTTGCTAAACAGATTAAAAAAACAAGAAAAAAACATATTTAGGACCCTTTTTGTAAAAGTTTGAGCAAAAGTAAAAGTGCCTAGAAAATTAAAATATTCTCTAACAGGAACACTACTTACCATGCTGATCATTCTACGAAAGTTTACTTTTTTTTCTTTTCATATTGAAAAATACAAGCAAAATACACATTGAGGACCTTTTTCGTTCAAATTTTGACAACAAAGGGAAGTATCCAAAAATAAATAAAAATCTTCTCTAACAAAAACACCACCATGCTGATCAACCCGGAAAAGTTTCAAGCTTTTTGCCAAACAGATTAAAAAATACAAGGAAAATACATAGCAGGACCTTTTATGTTCAAATTTTGACCAAAAATGAAGTGTCCAGAAACAATTGAAAACATTGTATAAAATGAACAGTACGGTGATGATCATTTTGGGAAAGTTTCAAACTTCTTTGCCAAACAGATAAAAATACAATGATAATACATATTTAAGACCTTTCCTCATGACATGGCAGCTCATGTGGATGTTGACTAGGCGGGATAGCTGCTCAAACCAGTCAAACTAACCAAAAACCGATTGAGAAGAGTGAGGATTAAAAGTTGCACGGTTCTGAAAGTCCAGGATTGTAACTTAGGTGGTTTTGAAGTTTAGGGTTGTTTCTTAGACCTTTGTGTCAATTTAGAGTTTAAATATGGACTTCCCTGAAGAAAAAACCCACAAAATAAAAATGATACTAGTTTATTTCCAAAGCACGACCACTTCTCCATGGAAGTCACTCAACTGCTTTTAGGTAAATGGTAAAGCACTTAAACATGCGTACTACATACTATGTATTAAGTTGGTTGCATCCTTATGCAAACTAATCAAATATTGCATTTTGATTTAGGTATCAATGATTGAAGCATATTTGCGAGCTAACAAGATGTTTGTGGACTGCAATGAGGTATGGCTTTGCCTTTGTTTTTTCATTATGATGCTCGCTTTTGAGTTTTATGTTACTCAGAATATGGACAAACTTGCGTTCATGATGGCAGCCTCAAACGGGACCAGTTTACTCTTCAGATCTTGAACTGGACCTTACTACGGTGGAGCCTTCTGTTGCCGGCCCAAAGAGGTGTGTGGTCTTCACGACTATGTTGTTCTCATTGAATAAATATGGAAGCTCCCAAGTTTGAGTACTCATGCTTCAATTTGGGCGCATAGTTCCTCTCTATTTAGAGGACATTTAGTTCCTTCGATATCCTCCTTCATGTTATTTCATGATATAACTGTTCTGCTAATGGGGAGGCGCATTATGATTATTGTTTGATTAATCAAATTGTAGGCCTCATGACCGGGTTCCTTTGAAGGAGATGAAATCTGATTGGCATGCTTGCCTGGGCAATGAGGTTGGTTTCAAGGTAAGCTTTTGGTTTAGCGGCATATGGCTAATGCATGACAGGAATGAGATTAAATATCCAACATTAGTCACCAAATACCTATAATTTCTTCAAAAACATTTCAGGGTTATGCAGTGCCTAAGGAACAACATAATAAAATTGTGAAATTTGACTTCCATGGACAACCCGCTGAAATCACACATGGCAGTGTGGTTCTTGCAGCAGTATGCAGTTCCACAAACTCATCAAATCCTAGCGTTATGATCGGTGCTGGCCTTGTGGCAAAAAAAGCCTGCGAATTGGGTCTTGAGGTCTGTTCTTTCATAATGTGTTTACATCTTCTATTTGATGGATGACTTGTTGGTGCTTCGTCTCTTCTCTTGCGGTGACAATCTGTTTTTAACTGTGCAAAAACACTTTTCTTCAGGTAAAGCCATGGGTTAAGACAAGCCTGGCCCCTGGATCTTTGGTTGTCACCAAATACTTGGAACACAGGTATATATGTCCTTTTGCCACCCCGCAACTTTTTGAAGAAACATGGAATCATAGTTGCAACATATAGTATATATATGGGGAATGGCACTAAAATATGTTGCCATTTATTCATGCAGTGGCCTTCAAGAATATTTGAACCATCAAGGCTTCCATCTTGTCGGATATGGTTGTACCACTTGTATCGGCAACTCCGGCGACCTTGATAAATCTTTATCAGATGCTATTGTAGATAACGGTAATACATTGATAAATCTTTATCAGATGCTATTGTAGATAACGGTAATACAATGCACACTAAATATTTTTCACTGCAATGCGTTTGTACTCATGGTTTATATTATTTGGTTAGATGTTGTTGTTGTTGCTGTGTTGTCGGGCAACCGTAACTATGAGGGTCGTGTGCACCCTCTAACTCGAGCTAACTACCTCGCCTCGCCACCTCTTGTTGTTGCATATGCTCTTGCTGGCACCGTAAGTCCATTACATTCTCCCACCTTGATGCTCACATAGGCATAACTCCCTCTTTTCCTTCGCATGATGGTTAACTAGGGCTCATTACAAATTGTGCCATTTTAGGTTGACATTGATTTTGAGAACGAACCTATTGGAATTGGAAAGGATGGCAAGGAGGTTTACTTCAAGGATGTATGGCCCACAAATGAAGAAATCGAGCAGGTATTGTAACTTCAATACTCCTATCCATGTTTTAGCTATCTTTATTACGTAAAGTTCAACCTGATTAAAATTGATGATAAATTAATCACGCTCTAGAATATGTGTTGTCAAAATTTACTCACTCTGATTACTAATATATGAGACAAATTTCTTTGATGAAGCGAGAATAGTACCACTAAATATTTCGTGGAAAAAAAGATCTTGTGATGATAACCTATTAGATCCTTCATGTATAACTGAAATGCTACATGATGACCAGGTTATCAAGTCCAACGTGTTGCCGAAGATGTTCGTGGACACGTATGGTTCCATCACGGAGGGCAACGATGCATGGAACAATTTAGTGGTCCCGAAAGAGACGCTCTACCCGTGGGATCCGAAATCCACCTACATCCACAAGCCGGCGTATCTGGAAAATATAACCATGACCCCGCCCGGCCCGCCCTCAGTGAAGGATGCCTACTGCCTACTAAGCCTAGGGGACAGCATCACCACCGACCACATCTCTCCCTCAGGGGTCATCAAGCCAGGAACCCCTGCCGCCAAGTATCTGCTGGAGCGTGGCGTGAAGCCCGAGAACTTCACCACATATGGCAGCCGACGTGCCAATGACGAGATCGTTGTGAGGGGGGCGTTTGCCAACATTAGGATTGTGAACAAGCTTTTGGAGGGAGAGGTGGGGCCTAAAACCGTCCATGTCCCTACGGGGGAGAAGCATTACGTTTTCGACGCTGCCATGGTATGTGATCGTCTATTTTTAAAGTTGCATCAAAATTACCTGTATTCGAGTAGTTATGGAGTCATTGAAATAATATATAATCACCCACATTGACCCCTTGGTTCATATACAATCTATCCACCAAAAGTGTAGTATTGATGTTTTGCTAAAACTGTGCACTTTTCAAAACCACTTCTTACAACTTTTTTGTTTGTTGTTGTAATTAATGCAATGCAGAAATACAAGTCGGAGGGTCATGACATGGTCATTCTTGCTGGTGATGAGTATGGAGCCGGGAGCTCCCGTGATAGCGCCGCCAAGGGGCCATTGCTCCTGGTAATCAATTCATCTCCATAGAGAGACTCTATGCCGATCGTCAATCTTGCTCCGCATGAAACTAATCAACAAGTTGTGTGGTGTTTTGGAACAGGGCGTCAAGGCAGTGATCGCTAAGGGCTTCGAGCGCATCCACCGGAGCAACTTGGTGGGGATGGGGATCATCCCTCTCCGCTTCAAGGCTGGCGAGGATGCAGATTCACTCAACCTCAGTGGGCATGAGTGTTTCACGATCGACCTCCCTGGCAAGATTATTGAGATCCGTCCAGGCCAAGATGTGACCGTTACGACACAAAATGGGAAATCCTTCACTTGCACACTTTGCATTAACACGCAGGTATGTCATATCTAAGCCATAATCTAAACTGGTTGAGGCATTGATATAGTCTTCAAACTAAAATTTAGCCTCCATGTATATTTAGTCATGTAACATGTTGTTAATTTTTCTAAACTTGTGGTTAAACATAAAAATATGCCTCTTGCACATATTCTAAAACAACCTACATTGTCATGTTCTTTCTTGTGATGTAGGTGGAGCTGGAATACTTTAACCATGGAGGCATCCTCCCCTACCTTATCCGCAAATTGGCATGACCGACCGAGGAACTACATTTAAATTGTATTATGTATATGCAATGTCATGAATTTATTCTTTATAAATTGATTATTTGTACCCCTTGATTCCATTTCGACTTCCATTTTTTAATAAATTTGTGATGAAACATTTAAAAAGACATAGCGGAGCTTCGACAATAATTAAGAGGGGACAATTTACTTGATAGTATATTGATAATTTATTAGTGAAGACAATATGTTTGTTTGGCGTACATATATGCACATCCGCAAAGCTTTCTCTTGGGATGTTTGTGGGCACACGGTGATGGCACAAGAATGGTCTATGTAGGACTGAACATGTGTATGTAGGTGCACCACTAACAAGCCAATGCTAACTCTGTGTGTCACTGTTATAGATAACAACACCGACAACCCCAATTTCCCCCAACGATCTGTTTTTTCTGAAGGATGGCTCACTTACGTTTTTTTAGACAATCAGCGAAGCTTTATTAAGTCATCACAATGTTTACAGGGACGAAAAGAAGATCCCCGGGGTGGCCTAACCAAACATGGCGACCGAGACCCCGTGGTAGTGCATGCCTCGCTAGATTGTGAGCTTCGAAATTCGAGCTTCTAAATTCATGAACAAAATTACATAAAGCAAAATTCCTCGCACACTCTATAATCTCTTGCACGATTGCTCCATATTCTGCTCCACTCCTCCTCTTGATGTCTTCCACCACAACCGAGCAGTCTGATGCCACCTGGATGGCGAAGATGTTCAGATTTTCCAAGAGTGCTAAAGCTTCCCTCACAGTCAGTGCCTCCAGCGTAGTGGGATCGACTATACCTCTGAAAACAATCACCGAAGCACCACGGAACACAATAGTCCACTGTCCTGCAGATTACCCCCCACCCCCGGCTCCTACTCCCCGACATCCTTGTTGGAAATATGCCCTAGAGGCAATAATAAAATGGTTATTATTATATTTCCTCGTTCATGATAATTGTCTATTGTTCATGCTATAATTGTGTTATCCGGAAATCGTAATACATGTGTGAATACATAGACCACAACATGTCCCTAGTAAGCCTCTAGTTGACTAGCTCGTTGATCAATGGATGGTTACGGTTTCCTGACCATGGACATTGGATGCCATTTATAACGGGATCACATCATTAGGAGAATGATGTGATGGACAAGACCCAATCCTAAGCATAGCACAAGATCGTGTAGTTCGTTTTGCTAGAGCTTTTTTAGTGTCAAGTATCATTTCCTTAGACCATGAGACCGTGCAACTCCCGGATACCGTAGGAGTGCTTTGGGTGTACCAAATGTCACAACGTAACTGGGTGGTTATAAAGGTACACTACAGGTATCTCTGAAAGTGTCTGTTGGGTTGTACGGATCGAGATCGATTTCTCACTCCGTATGACGGAGAGGTATCTCTGGGCCCACTCGGTAATGCATCATCATAATGAGCTCAATGTGACCAAGTGGTTGGTCACGGGATCATGCATTATGGAACGAGTAAAGTGACTTGCCGTGCGATATTGAGCGAGGTATTGGGATACCGACGATCGAATCTCTCGCAAGTAACGTCATCGATTGACAAAGGGAATTGTATACGGGATTACTTGAATCCTCGACATCGTGGTTCATCCGATGAGATCATCGAGGAGCATGTGGGAGCCAACATGGGTATCCAGATCCCGCTGTTGGTTATTGACCGGAGAGTCGTTCCGGTCATGTCTGCGTGTCTCCCAAACCCGTAGGGTCAACACACTTAAGGTTCGGTGACGCTAGGGTTGTAGAGATATTAGTATGCGGTAACCCGAAAGTTGTTCGGAGTCACGGATGAGATCCCGGACATCACGAGGAGTTCCGGAATGGTCCGGAGGTAAAGATTTGTATATAGGAAGTCCAGTTTGACCACAGGAAAGTTTGAAGTCACCGATATTGTCTGGGACCACGGAAGGGTCCCAGGACGGGTGGGGCCATCTATCCGGAGGGCCCCATGGGCTGAAGTGGGAAGGAACCAGCCCCTGGTGGGCTGGTGCACCCCATGGGCCTTCCCTGCGGCGTGGGGTTGGAAACCACAGGGGTGGGGGCTCCCCCGCACTTGGGGGCAAGTTTCCCCCTTGGCCCGCCCCTTGAGATTGGATCTCTAGGGCGGCGCCCCCTAGGGCCCCTATATAAAGAGGGGAGGGAGGGCTGCACCCCAAGCCCTAAGCGCCTCCCTCTCCCAGAACACCTCTCCCTCTCGTGAGCTTGGCGAAGCCTGCGAGATCCCACGCTTCCACCACCACGTCGTCGTGCTGCTGGATCTCCATCAACCTCTCCTTCCCCCTTGCTGGATCAAGAAGGAGGAGACGTCTCTTCCAACCGTACATGTGTTGAACGCGGAGGTGTCGTCCGTTCGGCGCTCGGTCATCGGTGATTTGGATCATGACGAGTACGACTCCATCAACCCTGTTCTCTTGAACGCTTCCTCTCGCGATCTACAAGGGTATGTAGATGCACTCCTCTCTCTCTCTCTCTCTCTCTCGTTTTTAGTTACTCCATAGATTGATCTTGGTGATGCGTAGAAATTTTTTAATTTCTGCAACGATCCCCAACAGTGGCATCATGAGCTAGGTCTATGCGTAGTTTCTATGCACGAGTAGAACACAAGTTGTTGTGAGCGTCGATTTTGTCAATTTACTTGTCGTTACTAGTCTTATCTTGATTCGGCGGCATCATGGGATGAAGCGGCCCGGACCGACCTTACACGTACACTTACGTGAGACAGTTCCACCGGTGACATGCACTAGTTGCATAAGGTGGCTAGCAGGTGTCTGTCTCTCCCACTTTAGTCGGATCGGATTCGATGAAAAGGGTCCTTATGAAGGGTAAATAGAAATTGTCATATCACGTTGTGGTTGTGGCGTAGGAAAGAAACGTTCTTGCTAGAAACCTATAGCAGCCACGTAAAAAAAATTGCAACAACAATTAGAGGACGTCTAACTTGTTTTTGCAGCATATGCCGTGTGATGTGATATGGCCAAAAGGATGTGATGAATGATATATGCGATGTATGAGATTGATCGTGTTCTTGTAATAGGAATCACGACTTGCATGTCGATGAGTATGACAACCGGCGAGAATATAGGAGTTATCTTAATTTATTTATGACCTGCGTGTCAACATAAACATCATGTAATTACTTTACTTTATTGCTAAACCGTTAGCCATAGTAGTAGAAGTAATAGTTGACGAGACAACTTCATGAAGACACGATGATGGAGATCATGGTGTCATGCCGGTGAGATGATGATCATGGCGCCCCGAAGATGGAGATCAAAAGGAGCAAAATGATATTGGCCATATCATGTCACTATTTGATTACATGTGATGTTTATCATGTTTTACATCTTATTTGCTTAGAACGACGGTAGCTTAAATAAGATGATCCTCGCAATAATTTCAAGAAAGTGTTCCCCTAACTGTGCACCGTTGTGAAGGTTCGTTGTTTCGAAGCACCACATGATGATCGGGTGTGATAGATTCTAACGTTAGAATACAACGGGTGTAAGCCAGATTTACACACGCAATACACTTAGGTTGACTTGACGAGCCTAGCATGTACATACATGGCCTCGGAACACGGAAGATCGAAAGGTCGAACATGAGTCGTATAGAAGATACGATCAACATGAAGATGTTCACCGATGATGACTAGTCCATCTCACGTGATGATCGGACACGGCCTAGTTGACTCGGATCATGTATCTCTTAGATGACGAGAGGGATGTCTATCTAAGTGGGAGTTCATTAAATAATCAGATGAACTTAATTATCATGAACATAGTCAAAAGGTCTTTGCAAATCATGTCGTAGCTTACGCTTTAGTTCTACTGTTTTAGATATGTTCCTAGAGAAAATTTAGTTGAAAGTTGATAGTAGCAATTATGTGGACTAGGTCCGTAAACTGAGGATTGTCCTCGTTGCTACGCAGAAGGCTTATGTCCTTAATGCACCGCTCGGTGTCTTTGAACCTCGAGCGTCGTCTGTGGATGTTGCGAACATCCGACATACACGCTTTGATGACTACGTGATAGTTCAAGAATGTTAAACGGTTTAGAATTGAGGCGCCAAGACATTTTGAAAGCGTCACGGAACATATGAGATGTTCAAAGGGCTGAAATTGGGATTTCAGGCTCGTGCTCACGCCAAGAGTTATGAGACCTCTGACGAGTTTCTTAAGCCTGCAAACTAAGGGAGAAAAGCTCAATCATTGAGCATGTGCTCAGATTGTCTGAGTACTACAATCACTTGAATCGAGTGGGAGTTAATCTTCCAGATGAGATAGTGACGGGTCTCCATAGTCACTGCCACCAAGTTATTAGAGCTTCGTGATGAACTATAACATATCAGGGATAGACATGATGATCCTTGAGCAATTCGTGATGTTTGACACCGCGAAAGTAGAAATCAAATAGGAGCATCAATTGTTGATGGTTGGTAAAACCACTAGTTTCAAGAAGGGCAAGGGCAAGAAGGGATACTTCATGAAACGGAAAATCAGTTGCTGCTCTAGTGAAGAAACCCAAGGTTGAACCCAAACCCGAGATTAAGTGCTTCTGAAATAAGGGGAACGGTCACTGAAGCGGAACTACCCTAGATACTTGGTAGATGAGAAGGCTGGCAAGGTCGACATAAGTATATATTGGATGTACATTATATCAATGTGTACTTTACTAGTACTCCTAGTAGCACCAGGGTATTATATACCGGTTCGGTTGCTAAGTGTTAGTAACTCGAAATAAAAATCTATGGAATAAACGAAGACTAGCTAAAGGTGAGATGACGATATATGTTGGAAGTGTTTCCAAGGTTGATGTGATCAAGCATCACATGCTCCCTCTACCATCGAGATTTTGTTAAACCTAAATAATTGTTATTTGGTGTTTGCGTTGAGCATAGACATGATTGGATTATGTTTATCGCAATACGATTATTCATTTAAGGAGAATAATGGTTACTCTGTTTATTTGAATAATACCTTCAATGGTCTTGCACCTAAAATGAATGGTTTATTGAATCTCGATCGTAGTGATACACATGTTCATGCCAAAAGATATAAAATAGTAATGATAGTACCACATACTTGTGGCACTGCCATTTGAGTCATATTGGTATAACGCATGAAGAAGCTCCTGTTGGAAATATGCCCTAGAGGCAATAATAAATTAGTCATTATTATATTTCCTTGTTCATGATAATCGTTTATTATCCATGCTATAATTGTATTGATAGGAAACTCAGATACATGTGTGGATACATAGACAACACCATGTCCCTAGTAAGCATCTAGTTGACTAGCTCGTTGATCAATAGATGGTCACGGTTTCCTGACCATGGACATTGGATGTCGATGACAGCGGGATCACATCATTAGGAGAATGATGTGATGGACAAGACCCAATCATAAGCCTAGCACAAAGATCTGTAGTTCGTATGCTAAAGCTTTTCTAATGTCAAGTATCATTTCCTTAGACCATGAGATTGTGCAACTCCCGGATACCGTAGGAATGCTTTGGGTGTACCAAACGTCACAACGTAATCGGGTGACTATAAAGGTGCACTACAGTATCTCCGAAAGTGTCTGTTGGGTTGGCACGAATCGAGACTGGATTTGTCACTCCGTGTGACGGAGAGGTATCTCTGGGCCCACTCGGTAGGACATCATCATAATGTGCACGGTGTGATTAAGGAGTTGATCACGGGATGATGTGTTACGGAACGAGTAAAGAGACTTGCGATAGCGAGATTGAACAAGGTATCGGGATACCGACGATCGAATCTCGGGCAAGTATCATACCGATAGACAAAGGGAATTGTATACGGGATCGATTGAGTCCTTGACATCGTGGTTCATCCGATGAGATCATCGTGGAACATGTGGGAGCCAACATGGGTATCCGTGATCCCGCTGTTGGTTATTGACCGGAGAACGTCTCGGTCATGTGCCTTGTCTCCCGAACCCGTAGGGTCTACACACTTAAGGTTCGATGGCGCTAGGGTTATATAGGAAGCTTGTATGTGGTTGCGAATGTTGTTGAGTCCCGGATGAGATCTGGGCGTCACGAGGAGTTCGGAATGGTCCGGAGGTAAAGAATTATATATAGGAAGTGCTGTTTTGACCATCGGGACAAGTTTCGGTGATATCGGTATTGTCACAGGACCACCGGAGGGTCCTGGGCCCACTGGTGGGGCCACCTGCCCTGGGGCCACATGGGCCCTAGGTGGTGCGCTTAGGCCTGCATGGGCCAAGGGAACCAGCCCCAAGAGGCCCATGCGCATGAAACACTTGGAGAGGAAGAGTCCATAGAGGGAAGGCACCTCAGGGTGCCTTGGGAGGATGGACTCCTCCCCTCTTGGCCGCACCCTCCCTTGGAGGAGGGGGCAAGGCTGCGCCCTCCCCTCCTTGGCACCTATATAAAGGGGGAGGGAGGGGGCAGCACCTGAGCCCTGGCGCCTCTCTCCCTCTCCAACACCTCCTTCTCCTCCGTGAGTGCTTGGCGAAGCCTGCGGGATAGCCACGCTCCTCCACCACCACCACGCCGTTGTGCTGCTGTTGGATGGAGTCTTCCTCAACCTGTCCCTCTCTCCTTGCTGGATCAAGGCGTGGGAGATGTCACCGGGCTGTACGTGTGTTGAACGCGGAGGTGCCGTCCGTTCGGCACTAGGATCATCGGTGATCTGAATCACGGCGATTACGACTCCAACAACCCCGTTCACTTGAACGCTTCATCTTAGCGATCTACAAGGGTATGTAGATGCACTCTCATTCCACTCGTTGCTAGTCTCTCCATAGATAGATCTTGGTGATACGTAGGAAAATTTTGAATTTCGCCACGTTCCCCAACAGTGGCATCATGAGCTAGGTCTATTGCGTAGATTCTTTGCACGAGTAGAACACAAAGTAGTTGTGGGCGTTGATTTTGTTCAATATGCTTGCCGTTACTAGTCTTATCTTGATTCGACGGTATTGTGGGATGAAGCGGCCCGGACCAACCTTACACGTGCGCTTACGTGAGACCGGTTCCACCGATCGACATGCACTAGTTGCATAAGGTGGTGGCGGGTGTCTGTCTCTCCCACTTTAGTCGGAACGGATTCGATGAAAAGGGTCCTTATGAAGGGTAAATAGCAATTGGCATATCACGTTGTGGTTTTGCGTAGGTAAGAAGCGTTCTTGCTAGAAACCCAAAGCAGCCACGTAAAACATGCAAACAACAATTAGAGAACGTCTAACTTGTTTTTTGCAGGGTATGCTATGTGATGTGATATGGCCAAGAAGAATGTGATGAATGATATGTGATGTATGAGATTGATCATGTTCTTGTAATAGGATTCACGACTTGCATGTCGATGAGTATGACAACCGGCAGGAGCCATAGGAGTTGTCTTTATTTATTGTATGACCTGCGTGTCATTGAACAACGCCATGTAATTACTTTACTTTATTGCTAACGGTAGCCATAGTAGTAGAAGTAATAAGTTGGCGAGACAACTTCATGGAGACACGATGATGGAGATCATGATGATGGAGATCATGGTGTCATGCGGTGACAATGATGATCATGGAGCCCGAAGATGGAGATCAAGAGGAGCTATATGATATTGGCCATATCATGTCACTACTATATAATTGCATGTGATGTTTATTATGTTTATGCATCTTGTTTACTTAGAACGACGGTAGTAAATAAGATGATCCCTTACACAAATTTCAAGAAGTGTTCTCCCCGGATGCACCGTTGCTACAGTTAAATGCGTTTCTAAGCACCACGTGATGATCGGGTGTGATGGATTCTTACGTTCACATACAACGGGTGTAAGACAGATTTACACAAAGCAAAAACACTTGGGGTTAACTTGACGAGCCTAGCATGTACGGACATGGCCTCGAACACGAGAGACCGAAAGGTCGAGCATGAGTCGTATAGTAGATACGATCAACATGAAGATGTTCACCGATGATGACTAGTCCGTCTCACGTGATGATCGGACCACGGCCTAGTTGACTCGGATCATGTAATCACTTAGATGACCGGAGGGATGTCTATTCGAGTGGGAGTTCATGAGATGAACTTAATTATCCCGAACATAGTCAAAAGATCTTTGCAAATTATGTCGTAAGCTCGCGCTTTAGTTCCACTTGTTTAGATATGTTCCTAGAGAAAATATAGTTGAAAGTTGACGATGGCGATTATGCGGACGTAAGAAAGCTTATGTCCTTAATGCACCGCTCAGTGTGCTCAACACCAAACGTCGTCTGTGGATGTTGCGAACATCGGACATACACGTTTGTGATAACTACATGATAGTTCAGTTAAATGGTTTAAGTAGATGCACCAAATACGTTTTCGACACGTCACGGAACATATGAGATGTTTGAGGGCTGAAATTGGGATTTCAGGCTCGTGCTTACGCCAAGAGGTATAAGACCTCCGGCGATTTTCTTAGCCTGCAAACTAAGGGAGAAAAGCTCAATCGTTGAGCTTGTGCTCGATTGTCCGAGTACAACAATCACTTGAATCGAGTGGGAGTTGATCTTCCAGATGAGATAGTGATGTTTCTCCAAAGTCATTGCCACCAAGCTACTAGAGCTTCGTGATGAACTATAACATATCAGGGATAGATATGATGATCCTTGAAGTGTTCGCGTTGTTTGACATCGCGAAAGTAGAAATCAAGAAGGAGCATCAATTGTTGATGGTTGGTGAAACCACTAGTTTCAAGAAGGGCAAGGGCAAGAAGGGACACTTCATGAAACGGCAAATAAGTTCTTTGCTCCAAAGGAAGAAACCCAAGGTCGAACCCAAACCCGAGACTAAGTGCTTCGTAATAAGGGGAACAACCACCGAACAGAATTACCCTAGATACTTGGTAGATAAGAAGGCTGGCAAGGTCGATAGAAGTATATTGGATATACATTATGTTAATGTGTACTTTACTAGTACTCCTAGTAGCACCAGGTATTAGATACGGTTCGGTTGCTAAGTGTTAGTAACTTCGAAATAAAAGCTACGGAATAAGCGGAGACTAGCTAAAGGTGAGTTGACGATATGTGTTGGAAGTGTTTCCAAGGTTGATGTAATCAAGCATCGCACGCTCCCTCTACCATCGAGATTGATGTTAAACCTAAATAATTGTTATTTGGTGTTTACGTTGAGCATAGACATGATTGGATCATGTCTATCGCAATACGGTTATTCATTTAAGGAGAATAATGGTTACTCTATTTATTTGAATAATACCTTCAATGGTCTTGCACCTAAATGAATGGTCTATTGAATCTCGATCGTAGTGATACGCATTTTCATGCCAAAAGATATAAGATAGTAATGATAGTACCACTTACTTGTGGCATCGCCATGTAAGTCATAAAAGCATGAAGAAGCTCCATGTTGATGGATCTTTGGACTCACTCGTTTTTTGAAAAAGTTTGAGACATGCGAACCATGTCTATTGGTGTATACGCATGAAGAAGCTCCATGTTGATGGATCTTTGGACTCACTCGTTTTTGAAAAGTTTGAGACATGCGAACCATGTCTATTGGTGTATACGCATGAAGAAACTCCATGCGAGATGGATCGTTTGCACTTGCATGATTTTGAATCACTTGAGATATGCAAATCATACCACATGGGCAAGATGACCGAAAAGCCTCGGTTTGATAAGATGGAACAAGATAGCAACTTGTTGGAGGTAACACATTTTGATGTGTGCAGTCCAATGAGTCTTTGAGGCATCTGATGAATATCGTTATGTTCTTACTTCACAGATGATTTGAGTAGATGTTGAGTATATTTACTTGATGAAACACAAGTCTGAATTATTGAAAGGTTCAAGTAATTTCAGAGTGAAGTTGAAGATCTTCGTGACAAGAGGATAAAATGTCTGTGATGTGATCATAGAGATGAATATCTGAGTTGCGAGTTTGGTACACAATTAAGACATTGTGCAAATTGTTTCACAATTAATACCGCTGGAACACCATAGTGTGATGGTGTGTCCGAACATCATAGTTGCACCCTATTGGATATGGTGCGTACCATGATGTCTCTTATCGAATTACCACTATCGTTCATGGGTTAGGCATTAGAGACAACCGCACTCACTTTAATAGGGTACCACGTAATTCCGTTGAGATGACACCGTAAGAACTATGGTTTAGAGAAACCTAAGTCATCATTTCTTAAAAATTTGGGGCTGCGGCGCTTATGTGGAAAAAGTTTCAGGTTGATAAGCTCGAACCCAAAGCGGATAAAATACATCTTCATAGGACACCCAAAACAGTTGGGTAAACCTCCTAATTCAGATCCGAAAGCAATAGGGATTGTTTCTTGAATCGGGTCCTTTCTCGAGGAAAAGTTTGTCTCGAAAAGTTGAGTGGGAGGATGGTGGAGACTTGATGAGGTTATTGAACCGTCACTTCAACTAGTGTGTAGTAGGGCATGGAAGTTGTTCCGTGGCACCTACACCAATTGAAGTAGAAGCTTATGATATTGATCATGAAGCTTGGATCAAGTCACTACCGAACCTCGTGGGGACGACAAGAACGCGTCTTTGCATCGTGAGTGGTACGATGATCCTGTCTTGAAGGTCATGTTGCTAGACAACAATGAACCTACGAGCTATGGAGAAGCGATGGTGGGCCCAAATTCCGACAAATGGTTAGAAGCCATGAAATCCGAGATAGGATCCATGTATCATAACAAAGCATGGACTTTGATGGACTTGCCCAATGATCGGCAAGCCATTGAGATAAATGGATCTTTAAGAAGAAGAGCGGACATGGGACGGTAATGTCACCGTCTATGAAGCTCGACTTGTGGCGAAGAGTTTTTTCACAAGTTCAAGGAGTTGACTACGATGAGATTTTCTCATCCGTAGCGATGCTTGAGTCTGTCGGAATCATGTTAGCATAAGCTGCATTTATGAAATCTGGCAGATGGATGTCAAAATGAGTTTCCTTACCGGTTTTCGTAAGGAAAGGTTGTATGTGATACAATCGAGAAAGTTTTGTCGATCCTAAGGATGCTAAAAGTTATCTTTGGCTCCAAATGATCCTTTCTAAGGACCGGAGTAAGCATCTCGGAGTTGGAATGTGCGCTTTGATGAGATGATCAATGATTTTGGGTTTATACAAAGTTTATGAGAAACTTGTATTTCCAAAGAAGTAAGTGGGAGCACTATAGAATTTCGATGAGTATATGTTGTTGACATATTGATGATCGAGAAATGACGTAGAATTTTCTGTAAAGCATATAGGGTTATTTGAAAGGTGTTTTTCAAATAGAAAACCTGGATTAGGCTACTTGAACAATAAGCATCAAGATCTATAAGATAGATCAAAATGTTTAATAATACTTTCAAATGAGCATGTACCTTGACATGATCTTGAAGGTGTTCAAGATGGATCGATCAAAGAAGGAGTTCTTAGCTGAATTGTAAGGTATGAAGTTAAGACTTAAAGCTCGACCACGGCGGAAACAGAGAGAAAGGACGAAGATTGTCCCCTATGCCTTAGACATAGGCTCTACAAGATGCTATCTTGTGTATACCGCACGGAAGTGTGCCATGCCATGAGTCGGTCAAGGGGTACAAGAATGATCCAGGAATGGATCATTGGACAGCGATCAAAATTGTCCTTGGTGTAAATAAGGACATGTTTCTCGATTATGGAGGTGATAAAGAGTTCGGCATAAGGGTTACATCGATGCAAGCTTTAACACCTATCCGAGTGACTCGAGTAGCAAACCGGATACGTATAGTGGAGCAACCGTTTGGAATAGATCCAAGTGGAGCGTGGAAGCAGCATTTACAATATGACATAAGAGAATTGCATAGCACACACGGACTGAAAGGTTCGGACCCGTTGACTAAAACCCGTTGACTAAAACCTCTCTCACAAGCAAAACATGATCAAACCTCGGAACTCATTGAGTCTTAATCACTTGGTGATGTTAACTAGTTTAAGACACTAGTAGACTCTTTGGATGTTGGTCACATGGCGATGTGACCTATCACTTTTGATCACATGGCGATGTGAACTAGATTATTGACTCTAGTGCAAGTGGGAGACTGTTGGAAATATGCCCTAGAGGCAATAATAAATTAGTCATTATTATATTTCCTTGTTCATGATAATCGTTTATTATCCATGCTATAATTGTATTGATAGGAAACTCGGATACATGTGTGGATACATAGACAACACCATGTCCCTAGTAAGCATCTAGTTGACTAGCTCGTTGATCAATAGATGGTCACGGTTTCACGACCATGGACATTGGATGTCGTTGACAACGGGATCACATCATTAGGAGAATGATGTGATGGACAAGACCCAATCATAAGCCTAGCACAAAGATCTGTAGTTCGTATGCTAAAGCTTTTCTAATGTCAAGTATCATTTCCTTAGACCATGAGATTGTGCAACTCCGGATACCGTAGGAATGCTTTGGGTGTACCAAACGTCCACAACGTAATCGGGTGACTATAAAGGTGCACTACGGTATCTCCGAAAGTGTCTGCATTGGGTTGTACGAATCGAGACTGGATTTGTCACTCCGTGTGACGGAGAGGTATCTCTGGGCCCACTCGGTAGGACATCATCATAATGTGCACAGTGTGATTAAGGAGTTGATCACGGGATGATGTGTTACGGAACGAGTAAAGAGACTTGCCGATAACGAGATTGAACAAGGTATCGGGATACCGACGATCGAATCTCGGGCAAGTATCATACCGATAGACAAAGGGAATTGTATACGGGATCGATTGAGTCCTTGACATCGTGGTTCATCCGATGAGATCATCGTGGAACATGTGGGAGCCAACATGGGTATCCAGATCCGCTGTTGGTTATTGACCGGAGAACGTCTCGGTCATGTCCTTGTCTCCGAACCCGTAGGGTCTACACACTTAAGGTTCGATGGCGCTAGGGTTATATAGGAAGCTTGTATGTGGTTACCGAATGTTGTTGAGTCCGGATGAGATCCTGGGCGTCACGAGGAGTTCGGAATGGTCCGGAGGTAAAGAATTATATATAGGAAGTGCTTTGTTTGACCATCGGGACAAGTTTGGTGATATCGGTATTGTCTGGGACCACCGGAGGGGTCCCGAGGGCCCACCGGTGGGGCCACCTGCCCGGGGCCACATGGGCCCTAGGTGGTGCGCCTAGGCCTGCATGGGCCAAGGGGAACCAGCCCCAAGAGGCCCATGCGCATGAAACACTTGGAGAGGAAGAGTCCATAGAGGGAAGGCACCTCCGAGGTGCCTTGGGAGGATGGACTCCTCCCCTCTTGGCCGCACCCCTCCCTTGGAGGAGGGGGCAAGGCTGCGCCCTCCCCTCCTTGGCACCTATATAAAAGGGGGGAGGGAGGGGGCAGCACCGAGCCCTGGCGCCTCTCTCTCCTCTCCAACACCTCCTTCTCCTCCGTAGTGCTTGGCGAAGCCTGCGGGATAGCCACGCTCCTCCACCACCACCACGCCCGTTGTGCTGCTGTTGGATGGAGTCTTCCTCAACCTCTCCCTCTCTCCTTGCTGGATCAAGGCGTGGGAGACGTCACCGGGCTGTACGTGTGTTGAACGCGGAGGTGCCGTCCGTTCGGCACTAGGATCATCGGTGATCTGAATCACGGCGAGTATGACTCCATCAACCACGTTCACTTGAACGCTTCCGCTTAGCGATCTACAAGGGTATGAAGATGCACTCTCCTTCCCCTCGTTGCTAGTCTCTCCATAGATAGATCTTGGTGATACGTAGGAAAATTTTGAATTTCTGCTACGTTCCCCAACAGCTCCATGTTGATGAATCTTTGGACTCACTCATTTTTGAAAAGATTGAGACATGCGAACCATGTTTATTGGTAGATATGCATGAAGAAACTCCATACAGATGGATCGTTTGGACTCACTTGATTTTGAATCACTTGAGACGTGCAAATCATACCACATGGGCAAGATGACCGAAAGGCCTCGTTTTCAGTGAGATGAAACAAGAGAGCAACTTGTTGGAAGTAATACATTTGATGTGTGCAATCTAGTGAGTGCTGAGGCACGCAGTGAATATCGTTATGCTCTTACTTCACATATGATTTGAGTAGATTCTAAGTATATTTACTTGATGAAACACAAGTCTGAATTATTGAAAGGTTCACGTAATTTCAGAGTGAAGCCGAAGATCGTCATGACAAGAGGATAAAATGTCTATGATATGATCATAGAGATGAATATCTGAGTTACGTGTTTGGCACACAATTAAGACCCTGTGGAAATTGTTTCACTACTAATACCGCACCGAACACCATAGTGTGATGGTGTGTCCGAACATCATAGCTGCACCATATTGGATATGGTGCATAACATGATGTCTCTTATTGAATTACCACTATCGTTTATGGGTTAGGCATTAGAGACAACCGCATTCACTTTAAATAGGGCACCACGCAAGACGACACCGTATGAACTATGGTTTAGAGAAACCTAAGTTGTCGTTTCTTAAAAGGTTGGGGCTGCGACGCTTATGTGAAAAAGTTTCAGGCTGATAAGCTCGAACCCAAAGCGGATAAATGCATCTTCATAGAATACCCAAAACGGTTGGGTATACCTCCTATTTCAGATCCGGAAGAAAAAGTGATTGTTTCTAGAAACGGGTCCTTTCTCGAGGAAAAGTTTCTCTCGAAAGAATTGAGTGGGAGGATGGTGGGGACTTGATGAGGTTATTGAACCGTCACTTCAACTAGTGTGTAGAAGGACACAGGAAGTTTTTCCCGTGGTGCCTACACCAATTGAAGTGGAAGCTGATGATATTGATCATGAAACTTCAGATGAAGTCACTACCAAACCTTGTAGGTCGACAAGGATGCGTACTGCTTCAGAGTGGTACGTAATCCTGTCTTAGGAGGTCATGTTGCTAGACAACAATGAACCTACGAGCTATGGAGAAGAGATGGTGGGCCCGGATTCCGACAAATGGCTCGAGGCCAGAAAATCCGAGAGAGGATCCATGTATGAAAACAAATTGTAGACTTTGGAAGAACTACTTGATGGTCGTAAGGCTGTTGGGTACAGATGGATTCTAAAAGGGAAGACAGACAATGATGGTATGTGTCACCATTAAGAAAGCTCGACTTGTCGCTAAGATGTTTTCCGACAAGTTCAAGGAGTTGACTACGGTGAGACTTTCTCACTCGTAGCGATGCTAAGAGTCTGTTGGAATTGTATTAGCAATTACTGCATTATTTATGAAATCTTGCAGATAGGATGTCAAAACATTGTTTCCTCGACAATTTTCTTGAGGAAAGGTTGCATGTGATACAACCAGAAGGTTTTTGTCAATCCTAAAAGATGCTAACAAGTATGCAAAGCTCTAGCAATCCTTCTAAGGATTGGATAAGCATCTCGGAGTTGGAATATACACTTTGATGAGATGATCAAAGATTTTGGGTTTATCCAAAGTTTATGAGAAACTTGTATTTCAAACGAAGTGAGTGGGAGCACTATAGAATTTCTGATGAGTATATGTTGTTGACATATTGTTGATCAGAAATGATGTAGAATTTCTGGAAAGCATATAGGATTATTTGAAAAGTGTTTTTCAAGGGAAAACCTGGATTAAGCTACTTGAACATTGAGCATCAAGATCTATAAGGATAGATCAAAATCGCCTGATAGTACTTTCAAATAAGTACGCACCGTGACAAGTTTTTGAAGGAGTTCAAAATAGATCAGCAGAGAAGGAGTTCTTGGCTGTGTTATAAGGTGTGAGTATTGAGTAAAGACTCAAAACCTGACCACGGCAGAAGAGAGAAAAATGACAAAGGTCGTCCCCTATGATTTAGACGTAGGCTCTACAATATGCTATGCTGTGTACCACACCTGAAGTGTGCCTTGCCATGAATCAGTCAAGGGGTACAAATGTGATCCAAGAATGGATCACAGGACAATGGTCAAGATTATCCTTAGTAACTAGTGGACTAAGGAATTTTCTCGATTATGGAGGTGGTAAAAGAGTTCGTCGTAAAGGGTTACGTCGATGCAAACTTTGACACTAATCTGGATGACTCTGAGTAGTAGACCAGATTTGTATAGTAGAACTGTTATTTGGAATAGTTCCAAATGGCGCGTGGTAGCTGCATATAGGAGATGACATTTGTAAAGCACACACAGATCTGAAAGATTCAGACCCATTGACTAATAACCTCTCTCACAAGCGAGATATGATCAAACCCAATGGGTGTTGGATTAATTACAATCACATAGTGATGTGAACTAGATTATCGACTCTAGTGCAAGTGGGAGGCTGTTGGAAATATGCCCTAGAGGCAATAACAAAATGGTTATTATTATATTTCCTCGTTCATGATAATTGTCTATTGTTCATGCTATAATTGTGTTATCCGAATATCGTAATACATGTGTGAATACATAGACCACAACATGTCCCTAGTAAGCCTCTAGTTGACTAGCTCGTTGATCAATGGATGGTTCTGATTTCGACCATGGACACTGGATGTCATTGATAACGGGATCACATCATTAGGAGAATGATGTGATGGACAAGACCCAATCCTAAGCATAGCACAAGATCGTGTAGTTCGTTTTGCTAGAGCTTTTCTAATGTCAAGTATCATTTCCTTAGACCATGAGATCGTGCAACTCCCGGATACCGTAGGAGTGCTTTGGGTGTACCAAACTTCACAACGTAACTAGGTGGCTAGAAAGGTACACTACAGGTATCTCCGAAAGTGTCTGTTGGGTTGGCACAGATCGAGATCGATTTCTCACTCCGTGTAATCGGAGAGGTATCTCTGGGCCCACTCGGTAATGCATCATCATAATGAGCTCAATGTGACCAAGTGGTTGGTCACGGGATCATGCATTATGGAGCGAGTAAAGTGACTTGCCGTAGCGATATTGAACAAGGTATTGGTATACCGACGATCGAATCTCGGGCAAGTAACGCATCGATTGACAAAGGGAATTGTATACGGGATTACTTGAATCCTCGACATCGTGGTTCATCCGATGAGATCATCGAGGAGCATGTAGGAGCCAACATGGGTATCCAGATCCGCTGTTGGTTATTGGGAGAGTCGTCTCGGTCATGTCTGCGTGTCTCCCGAACCCGTCGGGTCTACACACTTAAGGTTCGGTGACGCTAGGGTTGTAGAGATATTAGTATGCGGTAACCCGAAAGTTGTTCGGAGTCCCTTATGAGATCCCGGACGTCACGAGGAGTTCCGGAATGGTCCAGAGGTAAAGATTTGTATATAGGAAGTCCGGTTTGACCCCAAGGAAAGTTTTGGGGGTCACCGGTATTGTACCGGGACCACCGGAAGGGTCCCGGGGGTCCATCGCGTGGGGCCACCTATCCCGGAGGGCCCTATGGGCTGAAGTGGGAAGGGAACAAGCCTCTGGTGGCTGGTGCACCCCCCATAGGGCCTCCCCCTGCGCCTAGGGTTGGAAACCCTAGGGGTGGGGGGCGCCCACCAGACTTGGGGGGCAAGTTTCCCCCCCTGGCCGCCGCCCCCCTTGAGATTGGATCTCTAGGGGCCGACGCCTCCCTAGGGCCCCTATATAAAGAGGGGGGAGGGAGGGCTGCGCACCCCAAGCCCCTGGCGCCTCCCTCTCCCCCCCCCCCCCGTAACACCTCTCCCTCTCGCTGAGCTTGGCGAAGCCCTGCCGAGATCCCCGTTGCTTCCACCACCACGCCGTCGTGCTGCTGGATCTCCATCAACCTTTCCTTCTCCCTTGCTGGATCAAGAAGGAGGAGACGTCTCTCCCAACCGTACGTGTGTTGAACGCGGAGGTGCCGTCCGTTCGGCGCTCGATCATCGGTGATTTGGATCACGACGAGTATGACTCCATCAACCTCGTTCTCTTGAACGCTTCCGCTCGCGATCTACAAGGGTATGTAGATGCACTCCTCTCTCTCTCGTTGTTAGTTACTCCATAGATTGATCTTGGTGATGCGTAGAAATTTTTTAATTTCTACAACGATCCCCAACAGTCCTGCCCAGCCGCATCTGCATTAAGCTTCATTACGTTCTCCGATGGCTGGATTCACTATCTCGGCCGGGCCGGCCTTGAGGGATTGTGATGCAGGTTCAGTTTCTTCGTGAGTTGAAGATCATTCGAGTAAGACTGGATAAAATGGTGGGTCAACATGGGACTTTGGAAAATGTCCTCATACACTACTTTTCTCCTTGCTCCCCATATAGCCCAGAGAGTAATTGCCAAATAGATAAAGTTAGCAAAAAAAACTAAAAAAGGAGCCGGCTTAGGGCCTAATCCAATCGTGCAAGCAGAAACCGCTGGGGCCTGCGAGTCATTATCTAACTACAATGACGCATACAGCTAATACAGCCGCAAGACCAGGCAGCAAGCCTCGTAAGCTACCTCAAAAAAAAGCTAACACAGCCACAAGTAGATTTGATTGGTCGTTTCTTCTTTAGAAAAAGGCAGATCGACCGATCGCCGATCGATCTATCTTCCGTCTTCCACCACTCCGCCGTCGGCTTGTCTACTCAGAGGTTGCGGACGCTGCGTTGCGACCCCTATCCCTCGCGCGGCCAGCAAGACGGCGATTTCCTCAAATATACGATCCAACATAGACTGCCGGTTAGTTTTGATTTCTAACTCCATCTTGTAATCCGTAATTTATTTTGATGTGTTCTCTTAACACTATGAACTAGAAAATACATCTCTGAAACGATTCATAAATTATTTTATTGTCTAATTATGCGTTTATAAGTATAGAGAGGAAGAGTTTTGTTGAGAACAATTTCTAGCCATTGAAACTAGGAACCAATTCTGAAGAAATTACCGAGAGCCTTAATCAAGATTGTTGTAGAGCCAAATTCAGATTCATAGATATGAAAACAGTATCCAAATTGCAGAACCGTAGCTATATTTTTAGTATTTAGACCTTATTACTATATATACTATGATTGATGTACGTATATTGTCTTCTCTTTGACTGTGATTGATTCTTCTAGTTCAAGCCCCTGCCCCCCCCCCTATCGTCATTTTCTGGCTCTGTCCTTGCCTAGAGAGGGTGCACCAGCTCCATAGTATGTGTCTTGGATGACTAGATGAGTGGGTGTTCCTGGATGGCTACGTAGGACTGGACATATAGGGCGTGTTTGGCTGCTTGCACCGATTTTCAGAGGTTGCATGGAAAAAACGGACCCGACTAAGTGGAGCCAGGTTAAGAAATTACATGGCAAAATACGGTGTTTGCATGTTGTTTGGTTGCCTGTATATGGGGTCTTTGCATCGTGAAAGCAATTTCCATCTGGTGTTTGGTTGCACACATGCATAGCGATTAGGAGTCAATAACGACAGTTGAACAGAAAGGTTACATTAGAACACACATGTGACATCACACACACATTTACACGAACAACACACGCACACGTGCCAACACACCTACACATCCGGAACAGATACATATGTATTCGTCTACGACCGTTGAAATAGAAAACATACAACACGAAAGTCATTTGTAATAGAAAGATGAAGCTGCTCATCAAAGGAAATAGTGCATAGTGTGTGATGAATTCATCAAAATTCATCCAAAATAGCTTCAAACATAAACACAAAATTGTACATCTATAGCCAATGAAACTACAAACCAATCGTCTGAATGGAACCACAACGTGGCCCAGCATCTTTTTCGTGTACAACTTATCTCGAATCGAAGCACAATTGTGTAGATTAGAAGAGACTAGTGAACAGGATTAAAAGTGAGGGAGATTAGGAGGGTGACATGCATATTATAGTACACTGGTCACATGTAAATCTACTCGTCTATAATTTATGAAATAGAAAACTCACAACACAAAAGTCATGTGAGACAGCGAGGTGAGGCTACTCGTTAAAGGAAACTTCAAACGGTTGACCGTGTGACATGAATTTGTCAAAATGCGTCCAAATATGAACACAAAATTCAACATATATAGTGAACGAAACTATGATATGATTGTTTGAATGGAATCAGAACATCGAGGTGCATCTTTACGTGTACAACTTATCTTGAATCGAAGCACGGTTGTGTAGAAAAGAAGAGGCTAAATGTAGGAGTTACCCCAAACCATGTGCACATGCATACTACGAGAGCCACCAACGTGTGCTCTAGAGCATCGCTCGGGCATGGCTTGCTGGAAACTGCCGATTTAGCTGTTCCCAGCGATACAGACCCAGACGTGCTTTAAGAACCGTGACATGCATGCCCAACAATATTTGTATATAACCAAACAGGGCAACACAAAAAGATGTTGCACACAACGGGCCTGATTGAGCCTTATGCGGGCAACCAAATGCGCCCATACTAGAAGAGTTCACCAGTATATGTTCCTGGAAGCATGAGTAGCGGCATGCAAAATAGATCTAACCACATATGATTATCGAGCTTGCCATTTTTCTTTGGTTCTAGTCATATTCAGTTTTCCTCGATACTGTTGTCGTCAACACGATGGTGCAAGTCATATTGTACGTTCTCTCTCCGTGCATTTCTCATATGGGACCACACTTGTACGTGTTCCTTTTGTTGTTGAGAAAGCAATCATGTTTTTTGTTAGAGCATCTACAGCGGGACTCCCCAACTCCCTCCCTTCCCCATCTATAGCCAGACTCCCCAACCCCTCCCTCCTTTGCAGTCATTGACCAGTAAAAGAACTTGACCCAGACAAACGCCTCGAGCCGATCACACCTCACATTGCACCAAATCCCCCTCCGGCCTTGCCAATTCATCCTTGTTCCTCTCCTCTTCTCCCTCATCCACGACGGTCCACCCTAGCTCCATCGCCACTCTTGCTCTGCCGCCATACTGAGCCGTAGCACCGGTAGCACCGCCAAAACACTCATCCACTCTGTTCTCGCCCTTGCGGACACGGTCGCCACCAGGATGCCGTTGCAGATGCGCTCAAATCTACTCTCGGACTGCACCTTCGCCTCCATGTGTTTAACATAATGCCCAACCCTTTTTTTGCGATTGTTTTGTAGGCAAAACGATGGATTCGGATGGTTCGTAGGACGAGGATTATGGACCCACAGAGCTTGATGAAGTAATTCAAAAGGAGTTCTTTGATTCGTCGGATTCAGACGAAGAAGCGGAGATGATCATGATCATGAGCATCCAATAGGAAATGGATCGAGAGGTGGAGCATGTTCTGAACAAGGGCTCGGTCAAAGGGAGAAGAGTTCTAAAGCGGGGTAGGGTCTCTGGAGCATGGGTCCTCTGCAAGGACTACTTTTCTCCTGAACCTGCTTTCCTTGATGAATGGTTTCATCGACTCTTTCGTATGCGCAAACCATTGTTCTTATGTGTAGTGGAGGGAGTGGAGGCATATATCCCTACTTCAAGCTCACCAGGAATTGTTGCGAACAACTCTCATTCTCTGCTAAGCAGAAATGCACGACTGCTATGAGGGTGCTTGCACTTGGTACTGCTGTCGATGTTGTTAGTGAGATGGTCCGAATGGGGAAGAACACATGCCTAAAGACAATTGTGAACTTTTCCCGCGTCGTAGTGGAGGTGTTTGGAGCTGAGTATCTAAGAGAACCAAATGTGCATGATACAGAAAGGTTGCTGGCTATTAGAGGGGCAAGAGGTTTTCTAGGTACGAAAATTCAATTGATTGCATGCATTGGCAATGGAAGAGCTGCCCCAAAGGTTTGCGCAGGATGTACCAAGGTCATACCAAAGAGGCCACCATCATACTGGAAGTAGTGGCATCACATGACTAGTGAATTTGGCATGCTTTCTTTGTAATACCTTGTTCTCAAAACGACATCAATGTGCACCAGTGATCTCCCGTGTTTAGGAGACTTTGTGATGGGGAATCTCTGCCATGCAACTACACTATCAACAGTCGAGACTACAACATTGGGTACTGCCTTCACTACAAAAAAATACACTTCCGTGATGATACGTGTTTGTCACAGTAGGTCACGTTTTCTGTCATGCATGTACATCCATGACAATTTTATGACAGAATCAAGATAGTCATACTGTCTTTGTCGTAGAAGTGTTCCATGACATTACCAAAATTATCATCACGGAAGTGTCCACTTCCATGACGATAAATCGCGCATCACAGAAGTGCTTTCGTCAAGGGTGACCGACATGTGGCATCCACCGTAATGGAACGCCGTTAACCTATCGGGTCCGGTTTTGGATCCGATAACCGTTATGACCCGACCAATGGGGATTTTCCACGTGTAAAATCATCATTGGCTGGAGGAAACACGTGTCGGCTCACCGTTGGGACAGATGTCATCCACTCATTGGACCCAAAGCGCCTATGATATGTCGACACGTGGCACGGCCCAACAGAGGCCCATTCCTGTGAAAAGGCCGGCCCGTTTGACTTGGTCAAAAGGTGGCGGGCCGGCCCACGGCAAGCCTGTTAACGGCCTGTTCGCATATAGCCCATTCTGACGTTTCGCTAACCTGTGGCCCGTTACGGCCTATCCGAATTAGGCCCAGTAGCGTCATCTGGGATGTCGAATATAATTCCAGCCCGTTTAACTTTCGGCCCATGTATGGCCCATGACGTATTTTGGCCCATATGAGTCCCTTTGTAACTCTTGGCCCATTAATGGCCCGTGGTGAAACCGGCCCGTAATGAACAGTGTATCGCTTTATACCCATTAGCAGCCCATTATTCCATTGGGTCGTTTCATTTCGTGTTACCTTTCGGCCTTCGAGGGCCCATTTATTCTTGGGCTCATTTCAAAGATTCGGTTACTTACGCTCATCTTGGCCTTTTCTTCTTGTGGGCCAAATTCAGCCCATGGATACAGTCGGCCCGTTTGTGGCCCGTTAATCTGTTGGGCCATTTTCATAGCATCATCAAATAAGGCCTATTAACAACCCGTTATGGTCAGCCCATAAAACGTACGATTTCCACTCTAGCCCGTTTACGGCCCCTTATACAGCCCGTACAAGGCCCATAGATGAGACGGCCCGTAGAAGGCCCATGTATCCTACAGGACGTAGAAGACCCATTGACCCGACGGCCCATAGAAGGCCCATTGATCCGACGGCCCATAGAAGGCCCATTGATCCGATGGCCCATAGAAGGCCCATGGATCCGACAGCCGATAGAAGGCCCACGGATCCGACAAATTTATAGAAGGCCCACGGATCCGACGGCCATAGAAGGCCATGGATCTTCTCGTCCGTAGATGGCCCATGGATCATACTGACTGTGGAGGCCATGGTCACTACAACGTTTGGGCGAAGTTGGCCCCCGTTTGAACGATATAGCATATTCAAAGAATTATCCTACTCTATACTATCACCTCTAAAAAACATACACTATACAATAAAGAGACTAAGGCATAGAAACGTAGAATAATCCTACACTATACAATAAAGAAATTACAGCCGATTATACCCACTTGGCATTATGGTTCGGCACCAGTGATAATAAAGCATACACGAACATCAAATTACATACACTGGGCAAATGCAGCTCATACATCATGGACGCGCATCAACATAACTTACCATTTGAACTATAATCTCTTCAGAAAATAGGATTGGCCGGATTTAGATAGCACAAATTTCAGTTTGCAAAATCTCTAATTCCTTTGTTGTTACCTCAGTGTCTTGTTTCGTTTTTTTGACTCCTGCATCTAATACCTGCATATCCAGTCTCAACTTGTTGATTGTACGTTGACAATCATGTACACGTTGTCTTGCCACCTCTAGTTGATACTCGAGAACATCAGCACATTCCAATTCCAATCCATAATCATTCGGTAATTGGCCATGCCCACCTTTGCCATGAGATCTTTGTGTTGATGTCACTTCATCCTGAAATGTTTCTGTAAGTACACATGACTAGGGCAAAAATATAGTTACAACAGTGAAGCGAGCAAGGCAGACTATTTTGTACATGGCAAAACATGGCTAGCAATAATGTTACACGTCATGAAGCATAAGCAGATGATATTTTAAAAATTGTAGAAAAGGTAGTCTGTGCAGCCTGCATACAGAAATCTCTCTTAGCTCACCAGAGGAGCTTGATGTTGGGGCCCAATCCAAAAAATAGACAAGTTACAAATTTAGACAGCATGTTGCGTAGAAGTAAGCAAGCAGTTGGCCATTCTGTAGCTCAATTAAAGTCTTAGGGAGCATAATGAACATCAGAGGGTTTCATACAAACATACTACAGCAAGCAAAACTATGCAATCATGCATTAGCCTAGTATAAACTAGATTGTGAGCCTCATGCAATAATTGTTGGTTAATAGACTTCAAAGCTTCAGGCACACTTCTACTAGTAGTAATT
Source organism: Aegilops bicornis (assembly GCA_021605145.1). NCBI lineage: Eukaryota > Viridiplantae > Streptophyta > Magnoliopsida > Poales > Poaceae > Aegilops > Aegilops bicornis. The sequence continues at coordinate 270,799,063 of CM038671.1, read as the reverse complement.
AAATGGTAAGGCCTTTAATTATGTCAACTAATAGTTATACAAGTACCCAACATCAGGCATCATTCTTTGGGCATCTCATTAATTGAGGACAAATAAAGCAATTCAAAAGAGCAAATTAACTATGCCTGAAACAAACAAGGAATTGAACTGTTGAGTTGGATACAGTGACTTACCTTAACAGGTTGAAGAGGCTCAGTGCAGCTCCTACTTCTCTTGCAAGGCTCCTTCATAACATCTTGTACTTGGAAATCCTCAATCTTATCTTCATTGCACCCCTCCGCAAGGTGACACAAACTAGTTACTCGTCTCCTTGGAAGATAAATATGCATAATTTCCAGTCAGTGAACACAAAAGGATGAGATTATAACAAAACAACACCACATAATGTAACATGCCGCATCTCTTGCACTTGCACACAATGAAATGAGAATTTACTATGTCTGCACTATGTAAAAACTAGGCATACATTCGAACTGGATCTCCAGGTACTCTTGGAGAGCCTACTTTAGTGTACAGTCAAACCTTTATGTCACCTATGAGTTAGAAAATGCCCCACTACAGCAGCCCTTAGTGTTTAAATCGTTGACAAGCACTGTTAGAGTGTTAGGTCAAGAACAACAAGTAATCAAAGCAAACAGTCCTAGTATGGCTGGCTGATGCAAACAAGCAATTGAACATATGTGTGAGCAAATCTTTCATATCAAGAAAAGAAGCAAAGAAGGAGGCTTAAAAACCATCACTGGACTGGCCAGATTTAAGGGGCATTTAAATATCATGTGCAACTTATGAACTAACATAAACATTGCATATTCCAGATTCTACAATGGAATGCACATGTATTAGGTTATGCCAAGTATGATGATGCCTAAATGTACAATATAGCAGGCAGGAGTGATTCATCATTGCACGCACAATTGAATTGCAGGTTAAGGGCCAGTTCTATTCCGCCTTTTCGGGGCTTATTGTCAAAATAAGCCATAAAAGATGTAAAGAAGTCATTTTTGAGTTATGGGCTTGGGCTTAACTAATTTTTCTTTGGAGGGTGTTAGGGTAGAACCTCACTAAAAATTGAAGGGAAGGGAATAGTGAAATGACTCTGTTGTGCGCCTATATTACACTCAAAATGCAACTTGTGACGCCTGCCACACCTCACCCTCAAGTAAAAACAAACATGCAAGCATTCATTGCCACCGCTTGCATCTCCTCTCCCCTTTCCCTCTACCTCGATCCCCCTGCTGCGGCACTCGGGTTCCTCCAAAGAAGCCGTCCAAGGAAATATGCCCTAGAGGTAATAATAAAGTTATTATTTATTTCCTTATATCATGATAAATGTTTATTATTCATGCTAGAATTGTATTAACCGGAAACATAATACTTGTGTGAATACATACACAAACAGAGTGTCACTAGTATGCCTCTACTTGACTAGCTCATTGATCAAAGATGGTTATGTTTCCTAGCCATAGGCATGAGTTGTCATTTGATTAACGGGATCACATCATTAGGAGAATGATGTGATTGACTTGACCCATTCCGTTAGCTTAGCACTTGATCGTTTAGTATTCTTCTATTGCTTTCTTCATGACTTATACAAGTTCGTATGAGTATGAGATTATGCAACTCCCCTTTACCGGAGAAACACTTTGTGTGCTACCAAACGTCACAACGTAATTGGGTGATTATAAAGGTGCTCTACAGGTGTCTCCAAAGGTACTTGTTGGGTTGGCATATTTCGAGATTAGGATTTGTCACTCTGATTGTCGGAGAGGTATCTCTGGGCCCACTCAGTAATGCACATCATTATAATCCTTGCAAGCATTGTAACTAATGAGTTAGTTGCGGGATGATGTATTACGGAACGAGTAAAGAGACTTGCTTAAATCTAGATTGAACTAGGTATTGAGATACCGATGATCGAATCTCGAGGCAAGTAACATATCGATGACAAAGGGAACAACGTATGTTGTTATGCGGTTTGACCGATAAAGATCTTTATAGAATATGTAGGAGCCAATATGAGCATCCGTGTTCCGCTTATTGGTTATTGACCGAGACGTGTCTCGGTCATGTCTACATAGTTCTCGAACCCGTAGGGTCCGCACGCTTAAAGTTCGATGACGGTTATATTATGTGTTTATGTGTTTTGATGTACCGAAGGTAGTTCGGAGTCCCGGATGTGATCACGGACATGACGAGGAGTCTCGAAATGGTCGAGACATAAAGATCGATATATTGGACGACTATGTTTGGACACCGGAATTGTTTCGGGGAGTTTCGGGCATATCTTAGTACCGGGGTTCTGGAACCCCGGGAGACTAATGGGCCTATTGGGCCCTAGTGGAGAAGAGAAGGGGCGGCCAAGGGCAGCCGCGCGCCCCCTCCCCTGTCCGAATTGGACAAGGAGGGGGGCGGCGCCCCCCTTTCCCCTCTCTCCTTCCCTCTCCTCTCCTACTCCCACTTGGAAGGGGAGTCCTACTCCCGGTGGGAGTAGGACTCCTCATGGGCGCGCCTAGGGTGGCCGGCCCTCCCCTCCTCCACTCCTTTATATACAGGAGGGAGGCACCCCTTGGAGACACAACAATTGATCTCTTGGATCTCTTAGCCGTTTGCGGTGCCCCCCTCCACCATAATCCACCTCGATAATATCGTAGCGGTGCTTAGCCGAAGCCCTGCATCGGTAGCGACATCATCATCATCACCATGCCGTCGTGCTAACGGAACTCTCCCTCAAAGCTCGGCTGGATAGGAGTTCGAGGGACGTCATCGAGTTGAACGTGTGCAGAACTCGGAGGTGCCGTGCGTTCGGTACTTGATCGGTCGGATCGTGAAGATGTACGACTACATCAACCGCGTTGTGCTAATGCTTCCGCTTTCAGTCTATGAGGGTACGTGGACACACTCTCCCCTCTCATTGCTATGCATCACCATGATCTTGCGTGTGCGTAGGATTTTTTTTGAAATTACTACGTTCCCCAACACCGTCGCCACTGGTCCCATCTGGCATGGTCCTCGACAATGCTCTGTCCAGCTAGGCTACATGGCCGGCGGGTAGGGGCAAATCTCCCTAGCTGCTCCTCCCTCCGGCGCCACCCCTCATTCTCATGGTCTTCAAGAGTTGCTCCATCAGGTTCGCCCAACGCACTACTCTCCGGCAGGCGTAATAACCTACGGTGATGCCACACTTGCGGCGTATGGCACCTTATTCCCCCTCCCCACCTCCCAGGCCGTGGCGTTGAGGTGCTGTTGAAGGATGAGCTCAGCCAACAAGGTGAGGATCTCCTCTGATTTTTTGCCAAATTTTCATTCTGATCCACTACGCGATGAATTGCTATGAGCTGATTCTGCTGCTGCTATATGATGCATTGCTATGAGCTGCTCCTGCTGCTGCTATATGATGAATTACTATGAGCTACTGCTGCTATATGATGAATTGCTATGAGCTGCTGCTGCTATATGATGAATTGCTATGAGCTGCTACTATATGATGAGTTGCTATAAGCTGCTCCTGCTATTGCTGTATGATGAATTGCTATGAGTTGCTGCTGCTATATGATGAGTTGCTATAAGCTGCTCCTGCTGCTGTTGTATGATGAATTGCTATGAGCTGCTCCTGCTGATGCTATATGATGAATTGCTATGAGCTGCTCCTGCTGCTGCTATATGATGAATTGCTATGAGCTGCTCCTGCTGCTGCTATATGATGAATTGCTATGAGCTGCTCCTGCTACTGCTATATGATGAATTGCTATGAGCTGCTGGTGGTATATGATGAATTGCACACTGCTGCTGCTGCTGTATGATGAGTTGCTATGAGCTGCTGCTGCTGCTATATGATGCTTTCAGTGGTGCAGTTATATGATAATAACCAGCCACTTGGACCATCAATTTCAATAAATAATTGTTCTTCATTTAAATGTGGGTCATGCGTTCTTCGTTTAAATTAGGCAATGAGATCTCTATCGAAAACATTGACCAAAGTAGATTGTGCCAAGTAGATGGTATCTTTGTATTTGCATTTTGAGCAAATAGGGATGTTCGGTTTTCCTATCATATTAATTCCTGCACTAGGTTCAATTTGTGATGTTTGCAAGTCAAATTAATTTTCATATGGGCAAAACAATGAAAAAAATTATAATGCAGTCTCGACTTTTCACTGATCATACGAAAGATAAGCTGAAAACGCAATGAAAAGAACTGGTTGGCTTATTACATAGAGCTTATATTCACAGGTGCTTATTTTCTTAGGATAACTCGTAATAACTGTCCCTAAGAAACTTGGCCAATAGAACTGACATACAAATAACATGTAACGATGATTGCAATGGAGGAGTGACGCACCATAGCACATCAGTATAGGCTCACCGCTGGCTCTCCTTTTTTTGCGATGTTCCATGAAATTGCCACATACATATTGTACTTTTTTATTGTGTAACCCTATCTGCAAGTTGACATGGCTAATTTCAGACATCTCTACATGATAATACATTACATATCCCTTGCGCATATTTAAACCACCAATTAATGATTGTGTGCGTAGCATAAACTAGCCATGACTCTGTGTCTTTGGACTAGCAGTGCACTCTAAGGGAGCCCGATGTATTACCTTTGGAATTCCTACATGCCACCTACGATTTTGTGTAATGTCTTGCCTCTGTTCCTAAATATATGTCTATGTAGAGATTCCAAGATGAACCACATACAGATGTATATAGATGCATTTTTCGAGTGTAGATTCACTCATTTTGCTCGTATGTAGCCTATAGTGGAATCTCTAGAAAGACTTATATTTATGAACGGAGGTACGAGGTAGTATCATGTATGACATCTACATATCTAATTTAGCAGTCAATAGTAGAAATCATTGTCTGCACAAAGGGATTACTGGTCGAAAATACTAGCAAAGCACGCTGGCAGGCACAGAACAATACAAGAGAGAGAGAGAGAGAGAGACGCGCTTATGATACGTCTTCAACGTATCTATAATTTTTTATTGCTTCATGCTATATTATATTCTGTTTTGGATGATTAATGGGCTTTGTTATACACTTTTATATTATTTTTGGGACTAATGTCACGCCCAATATGCGACCCTATCCAAAAGGAACTCGACGGTCCCACCAAGGATAGACCCGCATATTGAACGCTTTTGCAAGGTGGATATCATTACATCAACATTACATAATAGATGGGGATACATACATAAGGCACAAATGCCACAAGAATACATCAACATCATATACAAGAACAACATCCATTTGCGGATGAAACATAAATGAAACTCAAACGACATCCACCACCTTAGCCCAGGCTGCCGACCGAACCTATCCCTGATCAAAGAGAAGCGGAAGAAGAACTCCAACACAAGCAAACATCGCTCTCGCGTCATGATCATCGCAAACCTGTACACCTGGCGGGTGGTGTAGTAATCATGAGCCACGAGGACTCAAAGAATCCCATTACCATGGGTATCAAGACTAGCAAAGCTTAAAGGGAAAGGAAGGGGTAAAGTGGTGAGGTTGCAGCAGCGACTAAGCATATATGGTGGCTAACATACACAAATGAGAGCGAGAAGAGAAACAAAGGAACGATCGTCAACTAGTAATGATCAAGAAGTGATCCTGAACTCCTACTTGCGTCAAACATAACCCAGAAACCGTGTTCTCCTCTCGATCAACCCCGAAAAGAGACACTCACCGTTACGCACACGGTTGGTGTATTTTAGAAGAGTTTACTTTGAGTTTACTACAACCGGATATTAACAAATTCCCATCTGCCACATAACCATGAGCACGGCTCTCGAAAGTTTATACCTGCAGGGGTGTCCCAACTTAGCCCATGATAAGCTCTCGCGATCAATGAAGGATATTCCTTCTCCCGGAAGACCCGATCAGTCTCGTAATCCCGGCTACAAGACATTTCGACAATAAAACAAGACCAGAAAGCCGCCCGCATGTGCCGACAAATCCTGATAGGAGCTGCACATATCTCGGTCTCAGGGCACACCGGATGAGCAAGACGTCGGGTTGGCATAAACCCTGATTACCCAGGGGGCGCCGGACATCGCTCGGTTTGGACCAGCACTCGAAGGAGAACTGGCCCGGGGCTAAAATAAAGATGACCCTCGGCTCCGAAACCCAAGGGAAAAAGGGCATAGGTGAGGCAAATGGTAAAACCAATGTTGGGCCTTCTTTGGAAAAGTCTTATTCAAAGCGAACTGTCAAGGGGGTCCCGTAAATCACCCGACCGCGTTAGGGACGCAAAATCCGGGAACATAACACCGATATGACGGTAACTAGGGCGGCAAGAGTGGAACAAAACACCAGGCATAAGGCCGAGCCTTCCACCCTTTACCAAGTATATAGATGCATTAATAATATAAGATATATTGTGATATCCCAACAAGTAAACATGTTCCAACAAAGAACAACATCTCCATGTTCCAACAAGGAACAAACTTCATCTTCACCTGCAACTAACAACGCTATAAGAGGGGTTGAGCAAAGCGGTAACATAGCCAAACAATGGTTTGCTAGGAAGGGTACAAAAGGTTAGAGGCTGACATGGCAATTTGGGATGACTTGATAAACAGGTAATAGGTAGCGCAGCATAGCGATAGAACGAAGCAACTAGCATAGCAATGATAGTAGTGAGATCCAGGGTAGCGGTCATCTTGCCTGAAATCCTGCAAGGAAGAAGAACGAGTCCATGAAGAAGACGAACGGATGAAGCCGAACCCAGCGTGACGAACGAATCCTCACGATCATAGCAAACAGGAACTAACAAGAAAAAGCACACAACATAGTAAACACACCACACATGAACAAGACATGATGCACACCAAGCATGATGCATGACAAAGCTACATGAAGCTACTCATGGCAAGAGATGATGCAAATAAGAGCAACACATCAAGGCAAGTTTAAATGAGGCCGGAAACAACATATAACAATTCCGGTAAGTCCTCATATGCAAATTTCGAAATTGGTCCAGATCTGAATAAACCTTATGTTCAAGTTGTTAAACAGCAAGTTAAGATGCACCACGATGATCTACACGAAATTCTAGTCAAGTTACATATAAAGTTCATTAGATTCGAGACTCTGGCCTAGAAGATGAGCAAAACAAGATAAACATGGCATTGATGCAAAATGCATACAAACATCAAGCAAACACTCTCAAAACATGGATGCAACATGATAATATGAAACTACATGCAAAATCAAGCAAGTTTCATATAGAGCACACTCAAAACGGAGCAACGGTTCAACACATACACACAATACAAGTTCTAGCAACAATCCATCCAAAACAGCAACTAGGCATATTGCAAGCATCAAAACAACATGCTACAGCATCTCAACGTAATAACAAAAGGCATGGGCATGATCTACAGGTAGATCATGACAAAACATGAACACTGAGCTATCTCCAGAAACAACTAGAACATGCTCAAAAACACATGGCAAGATTGCAAATAATAACAGTTTCAGGCATTGGCAGAAATAACATCAGGTTGCAATGTTTAGAGCTATCAAAAAACATGTTACAGGAACTTAACATGGCAAACAAAGGTATGGCATGAATCTACTCAAAGCATAGAACAAAAGTCCCTTACTGACCATAAGCCAAAAAGGACCAGAAAATATATAGGCACCCATGTAAACATGGCAAGTTATATTACAGATTCATACATGGCAGGAACAACGATAAATAGGCATGTTGGTGAGCTTGAACCACTCACCACAGAGCAATACATGGCATGGCAAGGCAACCAACAGTAATAATACATGGCAATAAGCTATACATGGCAAGAACAACATCATAGCATGCAAGGATCAACTACAACAACCTTGGCAAAATTGAATAACATGTAAACAACCTGCCAGGAAACATTTTATAGCAAAAGTAGAGCTCGATTGACTCAAGCTATAGCACTCCATAATTGCAAACAAGGGCATGGATTGATAGAGAATAACCATATGTTCAAAACATCCTTACTGAAGTATCTCAAAATAAGCATGGAACTCTCTGTAGCATCAAGTTTACATGGCATAAAAATATCAGCAGAACAAGGGCTGAAATCAGCAACATCATGAAGCCTAGTTTGCATGCTTGTGCTAGTCACCACAGAGATCACAGAAATACACAGCATACATCCCTGGAAAGATGGCATGGCATATTACAAAACACATGTAGGACTCAAGTTCAAAAATGACAAAAGTGCATGTTCTGTTAAGAAACAGAAACTAACATCACATAGCACTCTTCTAACAGCATTTCGGGCATCAACATGAGCTCTAATGAAAATGATGCAATGAGATGAAATGAGATACTCTTCGAGGCGAACATTTTGATATATTACACGCGCGAAACGGAGCTATATGTAGAGAGTTATGGCATGATGAAAATGGCACAAAATATCACATATTCGGGGACTTAGTAGGAAATCGGGGTCAACCTCATCTGCACGGTTTTCAAAGCAGGCCGGAACTTCACGGAGATCGACGTGGTGGTGGCGGAGGACGAGGAAGAGGGCGCCGGCGGGGGAGTCGCCGGATCCGGCGCGGGCGGCCGGATCTGGCCGAGAGGGGCCGGGCACCGAGCGGACGGCCGGGGCGGATCCGGCCGGGGTCGGAGGCATGGCGGCGGCCATGGCGCTGCCGACGGCCGGGCGGCCGGCGGGACGCGGGGTCATGGGTAGGGAAGGCGCGCGAGTGAGGAGAGGAGGCGGCGGGAGGCGCCGAGGGCGCGGAGGCTCCCGGGCGACGGCGGGCTCGCTGCCGGCGCTCTGGCGAGGAGGCTGGCAAGCGCGGCGGGCGCACGCTGGGCGGCGGCGGTTCGGCTCATGGGGGCCGGGCCGAAGCGGGCCGGGCGCCCAGGAGAGAGGAGGGCGGCGGCGCTGATGTGGCGAAGCGATGATTGGGCGCTGGGCGGCGGCGCAACGGACACGTCCCGGCGGGCGGTGGACGTGTCCGTCGGCGGGAGGAGGAAGAAGCTAGGGTTTCGGGGATTCATCCGCGAATTTTTCGGGGATCTAGTTTTATAGGTAGAGGGAGCTAGGAGAGTCCAAATGAGGTGCGGTTTTCGCCCACACGATCGTGATCGAACGACCGAGAGCATGGAGGGGAGTTAGATGTGTTTTGGGCCACTTTGAAAGGGGTGTTGGGCTGCAAACCAAAAGAGGCTTCTGCGATTACCCGGTTAACCGTTGGAGTACCAAACGACCTCCAAATGGAATGAAACTTGACAGGCGGTCTACCGGTGCTATACCAAGGCCGCTTGACAAACCTCAGTCCATTCCGAGACCGTTTAACACCCGCACACGAAAAGAGGTAAAAGAGGGCGCCGGGAGACATAGGAGTGCCGGATTGCAAAGCGGACAACGGGAAAATGCTCGGATGCATGAGACGAACACGTATGCAAAATGAAACGCGCATGATGACATGATATGAAATGCAGATGATGACATGGCAAAGTGCAACACGCAAGCACATGACATGGCAACGCTGACGAATAACTGATGGACACCTGGCGCATCAGATCCGGGGCGTTACAACTAACCTATTAACCGGAGGCCCAACCCAGAATTGTTGTTTTTTGCCTATTTCAGAGTTTCGCAGAAAAAGAATATCAAACGGAGTCCAAACGGAATGAAACCTTCGGGAACGTGATTTTCGGAACGAACGTGATCCAGAGGACTTGGACCCTACGTCAAGACATCAACCAAGAAGGCACGAGGTAGGGGGCGTGCCCTCCACCCTCGTGGGGCCCACGTTGCTCCACCGACGTACTTCTTCCTCCTATATATACCTACGTATCCCCAAACCAACAGAAGCATCCACGAAAACCTAATTCCACCGCCGCAACCTTCTGTACCCTTGAGATCCCATCTTGGGGCCTTTTCCGGCGTCCTGCCGGAGGGGGCATTGATCACGGAGGGCTTCTACATCAACACCATAGCCTCTCTGATGATGTGTGAATAGTTTAACTCAGACCTTCGGGTCCATAGTTATTAGCTAGATGACTTCTTCTCTCTTTTTGGATCTCAATACAATGTTCTCCCCCTCTCTTGTGGAGATCTATTCGATGTAATCTTCTTTTGCAGTGTGTTTGTTGAGACCGATGAATTGTGGGTTTATGATCAAGTTTATCTATGAACAATATTTGAATCTTCTCTGAAATCTTTTATGTATGATTGGTTATCTTTGCAAGTCTCTTCGAATTATCAGTTTGGTTTGGCTTACTAGATTGATCTTTCTTGCAATGGGAGAAGTGCTTAGCTTTGGGTTCAATCTTGCGGTGTCCTTTCCCAGTGACGGTAGGGGCAACAAGGCATGTATTGTATTGTTGCCATTGAGGATAACAAGATGGGGTTTATATCATATTGCATGAGTTTATCCCTCTACATCATGTCATCTTACTTAAAGCGTTACTCTGTTCTTTTCAACTTAATACTCTAGATGCATCTTTGGATAGCGGTTGATGTGTGGAGTAATAGTAGTAGATGCAGGTAGGAGTCGGTCTACTTGTCGCGGACGTGATGCCTATATACATGATCATACCTAGATATTCTCATAATTATGCTCAATTCTATCAATTGCTCAATAGTAATTTGTTTACCCACCGTAATACTTATGGTCATGAGAGAAGACACTAGTGAAACCTATGGCCCCCGGGTCTATTTTCCATCATATTAATCTTCCAACACTTAGCTATTTTCATTGCCTTTTATTTTACTTTGCATCTTTATCACAAAAATACCAAAAATATTATCTTATCATATCTATCAGATCTCACTTTCGTAAGTGACCGTGAAGGGATTGACAACCCCTTTATTGTGTTGGTTGCGAGGATTTTATTTGTTTGTGTAGGTGCGAGGGACTGCGTGCGTGGCCTCCTCTTGGATTGATAACTTGGTTCTCAAAAACTGAGGGAAATACTTACGCTACTTTGCTGCATCACCCTTTCCTCTTCAAGGGAAAACCAACGCAGTGCTCAAGAGGTAGCAAGAAGGATTTCTGGCGCCGTTGCCGGGGAGGCTTACGCAAAGTCAAGTAAAGATTTGGACTCCCGAAAACTAGCCATTTCTGGCGCTGTTGCCGGGGAGTCTACGCAAAAGTCAACATACCAAGTACCTATCACAAACCCTTATCTCCCGCACTACATTATTTGCCATTTGCCTCTCGTTTTCCTCTCCCCCACTTCACCCTTGCCATTTTATTCGCCCTCTCTTTTCTGTTCGCCTCTTTTTCACGTGCTTCTTGTTTGCTCGTGTGTTGGATTGCTTGCTTGTCACGATGGTTCAAGATAATACCAAATTATGTGACTTTACTCTGATTGCTCCTCTTACCGATACTGAATCTTGTGAAATTAATGCTGCTTTGTTGAATCTTGCCATAAAAGATCAATTTGCCGGCCTTCCTAGTGAAGATGCTGCTACCCATCTAAATAGCTTCGTTGATTTGTGTGATATGCAAAAGAAGAAAGATGTGGACAATGATATTGTTAAATTGAAGCTATTTCCTTTTTCGCTTAGAGATCGTGCTAAAGCTTGGTTTTCGTATTTTAGTATTGATTCTTGGAATAAGTGCAAAGATGCTTTTATCTCTAAGTATTTTCCTCCCGCTAAGATCATCTCTCTTAGAAACGATATCATGAATTTTAAGCAACTTGATCATGAACATGTTGCACAAGCTTGGGAGAGGATGAAATTAATGATACGTAATTGCCTTACACATGGTTTGAATTTGTGGATGATTATACAAAAAATTTATGCGGATTGAATTTTGCTTCTAGAAATCTTTTAGATTCGGCCATGGAGACACTTTTATGGAAATCACTTTAGGAGAAGCTACTAAACTCCGAGATAATATTATGGTTAATTATTCTCAATGGCACAATCGAAGATCTACTAATAAGAAAGTGCATGCGATAGAAGAAATTAATGTTTTGAGTGGAAAGATGGATGAACTTATGAAATTATTTGCTAATAAAAGTGTTTCTTCCGATCCTAATGATATTCCTTTATCTACTTTGATTGAGAATAATAATGAATCTATGGATGTGAATTTTGTTGGTAGGAATAATTTTGGTAACAACGCATTATAGAGGAAACTTTAATCCTAGGCGTATCCTAGTAATTCCTCTAATAATTATGGTAATTCCTACAACAATTCTTATGTAAATTTTAATAAGATGCCCTCTGAATTTGAGACTAGTGTTAAGGAGTGTAACGCCCGGATAATCATGCTACAGTAATCTCACGTTGATGGTGCCACGTCACCACTATCACTGTAGTTAATCACGGGTTAATTCAAAACTGTTTCGAAATTCAAATTCAAATTTATGATGAAAATAGAAGTTTTCAAAAATTTAAAACTAAAAAGTTCGGTGGTTGACAAATATTACAAAGTTAATTATGGTGCAACAAACCCATTTTTATAAAATGCCTAAATATGTATAAATGAATTAAAACAGAAAAGAAAATAAATAAAAGAAAGAAAATACAAAAGAGAAACAAAAAAAAACAAAAGGGAGAAGCCCCCTCTGGACCGTGGCCCGGTAGCCATCGAACCAACCAGGCCGGCCAGGCTGCCCCCACACTCCCCATAACCCCGGGCGATCAACCCCTAGCCCACGTCCCCACTCACCCGCACCCACTCGCTCTCTCCCCTCCCCGATCCAGTTCAGATCGATCGGGCCGACGACCCGCCCCCAACGCCGGCGTTCCACCACATCGCCCGCCTCCAACTGCTTCTGCCCAGCGCCCGGCTCGCCGTCCCAGCTCCACCTCGTCGGACGTCCCCGACGGCCTGCTTCCCCGCGTCGTCGTCGTCCCCGGCCCCCTCCACGAGCTCCGCCGCCTCGACCTCCTCCTCGCCGGTCATCCCCGACCGTCCCCGAGCCCTCTGCCTAGTCCCTACGACCCGCCGTGAGCCTCGCCTCCTCTCCTCTTCCCCCCCCCCCACACGACGCGCCTCCCCTTCCTTCCCCTTTTCCAGCAGTCACTGCCGGCGCTCGACCAGCGCCCGGTTCCTCCCGGGCGGCCGTGCCCGTCTGCCCTCGTTCCGCACGGCCGCGCCAGGCCCCCATCCCTCGCGCCTCCTCCGTTCGGCCGGGCCTCTTCCCGTCTTGGGCCGTCCCCGCCCAAACCTCTCCTCCTCTCACTGACGCCATCACACGCGCGCCCGGCCTTCGTCGCCCATGACCACCGCAGCGTCCGTCCGGCGCCTCGTCTCCGCCCTTCCTCCTCCAGCCGCACCATCCACGGCCCCAGCGTCCTCCTTCGGCGGCCCGCCACGGCCCGCCTCGGCGTGGCCTCGCCCGGCGTCGCGACGCCTGCCTCCCCTTCACGGTTTGGCTGCGGCGCCGGTGGCCTCGTCCCACTCGGGCGTGCCGCGCCCTGTGCCCGCAACGCCCGACCCGCTATGGCCCCTAGGGCCTATGACAGATGGGCCCCATGCCCATAACGTTTAAAAAAAGAATTAAATAAAAATTAATAATAAATAAAATAAAAATGATTTAATAAAACTAATTATTAATTAAGTAATTAATTTAGTTAATTAATCCCGATTAGATTAACATAATCACTAATTAAATTAACTAATCTGTAATTAAACTAAACAGAGAATGACAGGTGGGTCCCACTGGACCCACACGTCAGGTTGACCAGGTCAATGGTCAACGTTGACTGACATCACCACGATGTCATGCTTGACGTCGACATTTACTATTCTGGATAATGTTGGATTAAATAATTAATTAAATTCCGTAAATTAATAAAATCTTTAGAAAATCATATCTTTTAATCCGTAACCGGTTAAAATATTTTCAACATGAAAGTTGCTCAGAACGACGAGACGAATCCGGATACGCAGTCCGTTCGTCCGTCACACACCCCTAACCTATCGAACCCGCAACTTTCCCCCACCGGCTCCTCTGCCCGAAAATGCGAAACACCGGGAATACTTTCCCGGATGTTTCCCCCCCCTTAACCGGTACCACCTCATACCACGTTAGGGCACGCCTAGCATCGTTACTTGTCTTGTCATGCATCGATATGCATCTGTTTACATGGTATTCATTGTTTCTTCCCCCCTCTTCTCTCCTAGAGACTACGAGACCGGCCAGCTGCTGCTTTGCCTAGTTCGACTACGGAGTTGACGACCTCTCTCTTGCCGAACAACCCGGGCAAGCCCCCCCCCCTTGATCACCAGATATCGCCTATTCTACTCTATACCGCTTGCATTAGAGTAGTGTAGCATGTTACCGCTTTTGTTATACCTATCACGATGCATAGCTTTGTCCTTGTTACTCTTTGTTGTTACATTTACCGCAATCCTACATGCTTAGTATAGGGTGCTAGTATTTCCATCTGTGGCCCTACATGCTTGTCCGTCTGTGCTATACTATCGGGCCGTGATCACTCGGGAGGTGATCACGGTATATACTATATACTTTATACATGATACATCTGCAGACTAAAGTCGGGTCGGCCGGTGGAGCACCCATGAGTGGATCTTTGTGGCGAGCGACAGGCAGAGTTGAGACCGCTTAGGAGAGAGGTGGGCCTGGCCTGTTCGGGCGTTCATGGATACTTAACACGCATAACGAGATCTTGGTATTTGATCTGAGTTGGCTACGAGCCTATACGCACTAACCAACCACGTGGGAAAGATATGGGCACTTTCGGCGTCGTGGTATCACCGGCACTTCGTGACGCCTTGATCGAGTGGCGCTACCGGATTGGAGCGTAAGCCCTGCTCTTGTATTAAGGGGCTAGTTACGCTTTTCGGCCGCGTCATAGCGTGCGGTGTGCATTGGGCGATGGGCCTGCACTGCGGCGCTTAGGTTTAGACCGGCGTCTTTGGCCTCTGTTGTGTCTATGTGGGGCTGCGGCGTGTTGATCTTCCCGCGGGGCATGACCCATGAAAGTGTGTCCGCCAAATGGGATCAAGTGTGTTGGGTAAGTTGGTGCACCCTGCAGGGAAGTTAATCTATTCGAATAGCCGTGATCTTGATAACAGGACGACTTGGAGTTGTACCTTGACCTTATGACAACTAGAACCGGATACTTATTAAAACACACCCTTCCAAGTGCGGATACAACCGGTGGTCGCTCTCTCGTGGCAATGAGGAGGGATCGCCGGTAGGATTATTGCTATGTGATGTTACTTGGAGGACTTCAACCTACCCTCTTCTACCTGTTGCAAGACGAAGGTGACCAGAAGCGTAGTGTTCGATAAGACTAGCTATCCCCCTCTTATTCTGGCATTCTGCAGTTCAGTCCACTGATATGGCCTTTTACACATATATCCATGCATATGTCGTGCAGCTCCTTGCTTGCGAGTACTTTGGATGAGTACTCACGGTTGCCTTGTTCCCCTTTTTCCCCTATCTCTACTCGATTGCTGCAACTGCACGATGGAGCCCAGAGCGACGCCACCGTCGATGACGGCTACTACACCGGAGGTGCCTACTACTACGTGCAGCCCGGCGGCGACCGAGAGTAGTTTAGGAGGATCCCGCAGGAGGCCTGCGCCTCTTTCGATCTGTATCCCGCTTTGTGCTAGCCTTCTTAAGGCAAACTTGTTTAACTTATGTCCGAACTCAGATATTGTTGCCTCCATGACTTCGTCTATGATCGAGCACTTGTATTCGAGCCCTCGAGGCCCTGGCTTGTATTATGATGCTTGTATGACTTATTTATGTTTTAGAGTTGTGTTGTGATATCTTCCGTGAGTCCCTGATCTTGATCGTACACATTTGCGTGCATGATTAGTGTACGATTGAATCGGGGGCGTCACAAGTTGGTATCAGAGCCGACTGCCTGTAGGAATCCCCCTTCCACACTCCTTGGCCGAAGTCGAGTCTAGACATTACAAAAACTTTTACTAACTTGGCTGTGTGCCTTACGGGCCCACGTCGCCATCGGGTGGTACTAGGATCTTTTACTCCTCGACCTTTACTCTGGGACTCTGAACTCTCTTCTACTCGGGTTAAACGAATTTACTAACTAACACTAGGATCCCGTGACCACATTCACCCCAAAGTTGGATAAAGCCATAGTTATTCCTTGGAATTGTATTTTGATCAATTTCCACACTGTCATTTGACTCCTTTGAAACATCTTTGTTTTCAGATGGAACCCACGAGGCAGGTCGTCGCGCCACACGACGGCCATTGGTGCCTCGGGATCACATGCGGTGCTAGCGAGATGATGACCTATCTGGGTTGTCGGCGGCACCACAGTACACCGCCTTTGAGGAGTACCGGGGCTTTAACCAGAGCAAGACCGAGCCATCGTCCACCTCTACTCTCGGGAGTATGACTCCACTACTGTGCTACACACCGCACATGGTGTTGGGGTGACTATCGATATGGCAGTCCACGATGCTGCTTATGCTGCTCTGACACGCCTTCGTGGAGAGTATCGGGAGTTGGACACCTCCCCCTTCAGGCACATTGCTATCGCCTCTGATGTTGGTGAGGAGGGATACTACACCGCTGCCTACTCCACGTCACCGGAAGAGCCCTTCTACCATCGTAACTTTGTTACGCATGTCGATGGGCTGGATCGAGCTAACCGAGCTCTTCGCCACGAGTTGTACATCACCCGTCGGCACCTTTACCGTGCTCGACGCTGTTGCACCCTTTGTCCGATCCAGAGCTGCTGTTCTGCGATCTACCCAGCCAGACCGTGATGCCCTGTGGTGTCGGTTGGCGAAGGTGGGAGGCTACTCTCCCGCACTTGGTCCTCTTCGCCACTTGGTCGTCGGGTTACGCACTGAGTATCCGCGGCCCCTGTGTCACCGACGTGGAGGACTATCGCTGCCGCACTACCAGCTTTCAGGCTACTGACTACCTCCGCGATGCATCGTGGGACTGATGTAGGCTTGCTTGTTAATGTTAGATGCATTCGCCGCGAGCCTGCGTGCCGCCTATGATGTCTTAGTCTATGTACCGAACTCTGTGTACCGAACTCTATGCATGATCCCTTTTGTAAGATGTGCCGACTACTATGTAGTTTCTATCGTGCTGCTTTCATTATGCATATTTGATCATGAATGATTCTTGTCCTTGCATAATTTCTCAAATGCTGAACTACCCTGTTAAATTAGCAGGATGGTTAGACCATCTGGTCGTGGTCGTGGAGGCAACTTCCCACCACCGCCTGAGTACATGGCTGGTATGATCCAACAGCTTGAGATGAATCGCCAGTTCATGGAAAACATGATGGCTCAGTTTCCTCGCCCCAATATGAACTAGCAGCCAAACACAGTAACTCTGCAGGATTTCATGCGCCTCAACCCAAGTGTGTGCCGCAGCTCAACCCAGCCCCTGGATGCTGATGACTGGCTACATGACATCACTTATGAGATGGAGTCTGCTGATGTAGCCCCTGCCAGCTATGTCACCTTTGCTTCCTTCTTCCTGAAAGGACCCGTAGCTCAATGGTGGGACAGCCACAGGCATACTCAGCCAGCTGGAACAATCATCACCTGGCCAGACTTCCAAGCTGCTTTCCGTGCCCGCTTCATCCCTCAAGGAGTCATGGACCGGAAGAAGCGTGAGTTCCGCAACCTCACCCAAGGCAACAAAGGCTGTTGAAGCTTATCGGCGAGAGTTCTGGACTTGTCTCGCTATCTTTGAAGAGGACATTACAACCGATGCCTTGAGACAGAGAAGTTCCGTGGCGGCCTTCAAGGCGACATCAAGCTCGCACTTCTAGTGCACGACTTTGCTGATTTCGCCACCTTGGTGAACAAAGCTATCAATGTCGACTGGTCTGCAGAATACCAGGAGCTCTAACAGCAACCGTGACACGGGCTCATCTTCGGGCCCGTCCTCGCATGAGCGTAAGATATGGATTCCCAACAGCATGTACCAGCCAAATGCACCTGCCCCAAAGGCGTAGCTATCTTGCACCTCGTCTCGCCTACTCCAACTAGGCAGCCAAGGCTTCCAGCTCCACCACCCCAAGCTCCTGTTCCCACTCCCAATAATGGTGCATGCTACAAGTGTGGTCAACCAGGTCACCGTGCTAGGGATTGCAATCGAGAATCGTAATCAATTGGCACTTCCACATGGCCGTGGAAGCAACCAGTCCCGCAACAACAATGCCAAGCCTTATGGTCGAGTTCATGCCAACCACGTTGATCTGAACGAAGCTCAAGACCAGCCTGCTACTGTGATGGGTACACTCCTCGTAAATTCAGTACCTACATCTGTTTTATTCGATTCAGGAGCATCGCATTCATTCATGTCAGAAGATTTTGCATACAAGCACGACGTTAAGTGTGAGGAGATGAACTCTTGATGGTTGTAAAAACCCCTTGGGACAATGTCAAACCTCCATGGTTGGCGTCGGCGTCCCGTGGAAATCGAAGGGCTGGAATTCTATGCCTCACCCATTATCTTGAAGGCGTCTAACATCGACCTCATTTTGGGGATGGATTGGTTGAAAGCGCATCTTTGCTTCAATCGTTTGCGCCACTAAGACCATCCTTCGCTACACCCTTCCGATGAAATAATAAGCTACAATGCTCGTCTGCAGTTCGTAATGCGAGGCAAGGCTCTATGCATTGAATGCATTGAACTTTGCACCACTCGAGGGTATTGAAAACATTCCTGTCGTCGTGAATTCCTCGACGTCTTTCCTGAAGAACTCCTGTGGATTCCCCACGCTAGAGTCAGTCGAATTCGTCATCGACTTGAAACCGAGCACCACTCCTATAGCCAAGCGCCCTACAAGATGCCGCGCGCATGAACTCCTTGATCTCAAGGAGGAAATCGACAAATCTCTTCGAAGTGGTTTCATTCGCCCAAGTTGCTCTCCTTGGGAAGCACCTTCTCTCTTTGTCAAGAAGAAGGATGGGACAAACCAATTGGTCCAAGACTACCGTCCTATAAACCAAGCTACAATCCAGAATAAGTATCCTCTTCCTCGGATCAATGATCTGTATGATCAACTGGCTGGTTCATCAGTGTTCTCTAAACTCGACTTGAGGTTGGGTTACCACCAGATCCGTGTTCGCGAAGAGGATATCCCAAAGACCGCATTCGTGACTCGTTATGGTTCATACGAGTACACCGTCATGTCTTTCGGCTTAACCAATGCTCCAGCCACGTTCTCTCGCCTGATGAACTATATATTCATGGATTACCTCGACAAGTTAAATGCGTGGTTTATCTGGATGATATCCTGATATTTTCCAAGAATGAAGAAGAACATGTGAACATCTTCGTCTTGTCTTTGGAAAAGCTACGAGAGCATCAACTTTATGCCAAGTTCTCCAAATGTGAATTACGGCTTCCCGAAGTAACCTATCTCGGGCATGTCATCTCTAAGGATGGTATTGCCGTCAACCTGAAACGAGTTCAGGCTATTCTCGATTGGACTCCTCCGAAGAGCGTTAAGCAAGTCGAAGTTTTCTCGGTCTCGCCACTATTGTCGCCGATTCGTCGAGAACTTCTCCAAGATTGCCGAGCCTCGACTAACTTTGTTGCATAAGGCGTCAAGTTCCAATGGACAGATAAATGTCGGGAAAGTTTCCGAGCACTCAAGGACAAGTTGAATTCTGCCCGATACTAGCTCCTCCACGATACTAAGAAGGACTTCGTCATTTACTGCGACGCTTCCCGTCAAGGACTAGGCTGTGTCCTAATGCAAGAGCGCAAAGTGGTTGCTTATGCCTCTCGGCAATTGCGCCCTCACGAGGAGAACTACCCAGTTCACGACCTCAAACTTGCTGATGTCATTCATGCACTAAAGCAATGGCGACATTACCTTCTCGTGTCGTTGCGAGATCTTCACTTGACCACCAAAGTCTGAAGTATCATTTACTCGGCCAGACACTGAACCTCCGTCGTTAGAGATGGATGGAGGCTGTTGCAGAACTTTGACTTGGGTATTTCCTATACACCGAGCAAGGCTAATGTAATGGCTGATGCCTTGAGCTGCAAGTCTTCTTTGCAACCACCTCCAGGTTCACAAAGTTCAGCCCTCACTCGTTGAAGAATTCAGAAAGCTGAACCTCCATATTGTTCCTCCGGGTGCACTCGCTCCCCCTCCTAAGGAGTTACGCAAGATGAACCTGCATGTTGTTTCCAGGGGTTCTCCCAATACCCTGGTTGCGAAACCAGATCTTGTGGACACCATCAAATGGATACAGAAATGTGACGATGAAGTCGAGAGGATTAAACGTTATCTCGCAGAAGGAAAGCTCTCATTCTTCACTGTGGATGACGCGAGCACCTTATTCTTCAAAGGTCGCCTAGTGGTACCGAGTAAGAGGGAAAACCTGAATCGACTCCAAAGGTTATGAAAGAAGCTCATGATACGCCTTTGTCTATTCATCCGGTAGCACCAAGATGTACCAAGACATTAAATCGAGAGATTACGGTGGTCTAATATGAAGCGAGACATTGCTCGTTATGTTGCTGAATGTGACGTTTGTTGTCGTATCAAAGCGTAACATCAAAGGCTGCTTTGGAACTCTGCAACCTATCTCTATTCCTGAATGGAAATGGGACCATGTTGAAATGGACTTCGTCCTTTGGATTTCCCAAGTCGCGAAAAGGTAATGATGCTATTCTTGTCGTCATTGACCGGCTTTCTAAAGTTGCACATTTTACGGCGGTCGAAGAAGCGATCACTTTGCTAGTCGACTTGCAACTCTCTATATGTCTAGAATTGTTTCACTTCACGGTATTCCATTGGTTATCGATTCGGACCGTGGCGGCTTATTCACTTCAAGATTACGGGCAAGTTTCCAAGAAGCTATGGGGACTCACTTATCTTTCGATCTGCGTTTCATCCATGATCACAAGGGCAAGTTGAGCGTGTCAACCAAGTTCTCAAAGACATGCTTCGAGCTTGTGTTATTTCCTTGACAAGAAATGGGAGGAATATCTCCCGTATCTTGAGTTCTCTTATAATAATAGCTATCAAGCTAGTGCGAAGATGGCCCCTTCAAAGTGTTATATGGACGAAAGTGCCGAACCCCTCTGAACTGGTCAGAAACTGGGGAACGTCCACTCTTCGGTCCGGATATTATCCAACATTGCCGAAGAACAAGTCCGCATTATTCGCGAGAATCTCAAGACTGCTCAGTCACGTCAGAAGAGTAACTATGACCGTCATCATAAGGACATGGTCTATCAACCTGGCGAAAAGGCCTATCTTCGCGTTACACCAATGAAGGGTGCTCACCGCTTCGGGGATCAAGGGCAAGCTAGCTCCTCGCTATATTGGCCCATTCACTATTTTGGAAAGGCGTGGGAAAGTGGCATATCAACTGGAGCTTCCGTCGAACCTTTCTCAGGTTCACGATGTGTTCCACGTGTCACAACTCCGACGCTGCTTCAAGGACCCAATTCGGGCAGTGGATCATGAAGTGCTCGAATTGCAACAGGACCTCTCCTATAAAGAGCATCCGTCCGCATTCTCGACCAAGCTGAACGCCGCACACGTCGAAGGCGATCAAGTTCCTCAAGGTCCGATGGTCGAATCACTCAAGACGAAGCCACACAGGAACGCGAGGATCGTCTTCGTGATGAATACCCCGCACTCTTTCCTTCTACCTCCTAAATCTCGGGACGAGATTTCTTGTAGTGGAGGAGATTTGTAACGCCCGGATAATCATGCTACAGTAATCTCACGTTGATGGTTCCACGTCACCACTATCACTGTAGTTAATCACGGGTTAATTCAAAACTATTTCGAAATTCAAATTCAAATTTATGATGACAATAAAAGTTTTCAAAAATTTAAAACTAAAAAGTTCGGTGGTTGTCAAATATTACAAAGTTAATTATGGTGCAACAAACCCATTTTTATAAAATGCCTAAATATGTTTAAATGAATTAAAACAGAAAAGAAAATAAATAAAAGAAAGAAAATACAAAAGAAAAAACAAAACAAAAAAGGGAGAAGCCCCCTCTTCAGACGCAGCCCAGCTGGCCATCGGGCCAACCAGGCCGGCCCAGCTGCCCCCCCACTCCCCATAACCTGGCGGCGAACCCTAGCCCACGTCCCACTCACCGCACCCCACTTCACTCTCTCTCCCGATCCAGTTATGGATCGGGATCGGGCCGACGACCCCGCCCCCAACGCCGGCGTTCCACCCTGTCGCCGCACTCCAACTGCCCCGACGCACCCCGACGCTGCTCGCCATCCCCAACTCCACCTCGTCGGACGTCCCCGACGGCCTGCTTCCCCGCGTCGTCGTCGTCCCCGGCCCCCTCCACGCGCTCCGCCGCCTCGACCTCCGCCTCGCCGGTCATCCCCGACCGTCCCGAGCCTCTGCCTAGTCCCTACGACCCGCCGTGAGCCTCGCCTCCTCTCCTCTTCCCCCCCCCCACCCGACGCGCCTCCCCTTCCTTCCCCTTTTTCGCACATGGTCAGCCCGGCGCCCGACAGCGCCGGCGCGGTTCCTCCCAGGCGGCCGTGCCCGTGCGGCCTCGTTCCGCCGCGGCCCGGCGCGTGCCCCCTCCTCGCGCCTCGCCGTTCGGCCGGGCCTCTTCCCTACTGCCGCGCCCGGGCGTCCCGCCGCGACCTCTCCTCCTCACTGCTCGGCCATCACCGCGCGCCCGGCGCTTCGTCGCCATGCCCACCGCCTGCGTGCGTCAGTCGCGCCTCATCTCCGCCCTTCCCTCCTCCAGCGGCCGCACCATCCACGGCCCGGCGTCCTCCTTCGGCGACGCCCGCGCCACAGCCCGCCTCGGCGTGGCCTCGCCCGGCGTCGCGCCGACGCCCGCTCCCCTTCACGGTTGGCCGCGGCGCCCGGTGGCCTCGTCCCACTCGGGCGTGCCGCGCCCTTTGCCCGCAACGCCTGACCCGCTATGGCCCCTAGGGCCTATGACAGATGGGCCCCATGCCCATAACGTTTGAAAAAAAGAAGAATTAAATAAAAATTAATAATAAATGAAAATAAAAATGATTTAATAAAATTAATTATTAATTAATTAATTAAGTAAGTAATTAATTAAGTTTATTAGTCCTGATTAGATTAACATAATCACTAATTAAATTAACTAATCTGTAATTAAACTAAACACAGAATGACAGGTGGGTCCCACTGGACCCACACGCCGTCGAATTCGTGTCAATGGTCAACGTTGACTGCTGACATCACCCTGATGTCATGCTAGCATTTACTATTCTGGATAATGTTGGATTAAATAATTAATTAAATTCCAGAAATTAATAAAATCTTTAGAAAATCATATCTTTTAATCGTAACTCAGATTAAAATATTTTCAACATGAAAGTTGTTCAGAACGACGAGACGAATCTGGATATGCAGTCCGTTCGTCCGTCACACACCCCTAACCTATCTAACCCGCAACTTTCCCCCTCCGGCCTTCGCTCGGTAAACACGACACACCGCGAATACTTTCCCGGATGTTTCCCCCCTTAACCGGTACCACCTCATACCACGTTAGGGCACGCCTAGCATCGTTACTTGTCTTGTCATGCATCGATATGCATCTGTTTACATGGTATTCATTGTTTCTTCCCCCCTCTTCTCTCCGGTAGACTACGAGACCGACGCTGCCGCCGATTCGACTACGGAGTTGGCGACGCCCTCTCTCTTGCCGTAACAACCAGGCAAGCCCCCAGATCACCAGATATCGCCTATTCTACTCTATACGCTTGCATTAGAGTAGTGTAGCATGTTCTTGCTACATTATACCTATCACGATACATAGCTCATCCTTGTTACTCTGTTGTTACCTTTACCGCAATCCTACATGCTTAGTATAGGGTGCTAGTATTTCCATCTGTGGCCCTACATGCTTGTCCGTCTGCATGCTATACTATCGGGCCGTGATCACTCGGGAGGTGATCACGGGTATATACTATATACTTTATACATGATACATGTGGAGACTAAAGTCGGGTCGGTGGTGGAGCACCAGCGTGTGGATCTTTTGTGGGGAGCGGCAGGCAGGTTGAGACCGCCTAGGAGAGAGGTGGGCCTGGCCCTATTCGGCGTTCATGGATACTTAACACGCATAACGAGATCTTGGTATTTGATCCGAGTTGGCTACGAGCCTATACGCACTAACCAACCACGTGGGAAAGATATGGGCACTTTCGGCGTCGTGGTATCGGCCGAAGCACTTCGTGGCCTTGAGGCCCGAGTGGCGCTGCCCGGATTGGAACGTAAGCCTGCTCTTGTATTAAGGGGCTAGTTACGCTTTTCGTCACAGACGAACGTGCGTGTGTGCATTGGGCGATGGGCCCGGACCCTGTGGCGCTTAGGTTTAGACCGGCGTCTTTGGCCTCTCTGTTGTGCCTAGGTGGGGCTGCGGCGTGTTGATCTTCCGCGGCGGGCATGACCCAGAAAGTGTGTCCCACCAAATGGGATCAAGCATGTTGGGTAAGTTGGTGCACCCTGCAGGAAGTTAATCTATTCGAATAGCCGTGATCTTGATGCAGGGCGACTTGGAGTTGTACCTTGACCTTATGACAACTAGAACCGGATACTTATTAAAACACACCCTTCCAAGTGCCAGATACAACCGGTGGTCGCTCTCTCTCAGGGCAATGAGGAGGGGATCGCCGGGTAGGATTATTGCTATGTGATGTTACTTGGAGGACTTCAACCTACCCTCTTCTACCTGTTGCAAGACGAAGGTGACCAGAAGCGTAGTCTTCGATAAGACTAGCTATCCCCCTCTTGTTCTGGCATTCTGCAGTTCAGTCCACTGATATGGCCTTTTACACATATATCCATGCATATGTCGTGCAGCTCCTTGCTTGCGAGTACTTTGGATGAGTACTCACGGTTGCCTTGTTCCCCCTTTTTCCCCTATCTCTACTCGATTGCTGCAACCAGACGATGGAGCCCAGGAGCCAGACGCCACCGTCGATGACGGCTACTACACCGGAGGTGCCTACTACTACGCAGCGGCCCGGCGGCGACCAGGAGTAGTTTAGGAGGATCCCAGGCAGGAGGCCTGCGCCTCTTTCAATCTGTATCCCAGTTTGTGCTAGCCTTCTTAAGGCAAACTTGTTTAACTTATGTCTGAACTCGGATATTGTTGCCTCCGCTGAATCGTCTATGATCGAGCACTTGTATTCGAGCCTCGAGGCCCCTGGCTTGTATTATGATGCTTGTATGACTTATTTATGTTTTAGAGTTGTGTTGTGATATCTTCCCGTGAGTCCCTGATCTTGATCGTACACATTTGCGTGCATGATTAGTGTACGATTGAATCGGGGGCGTCACAAGGAGTTTATGAATTCGCAAAAGAATTTCAATGCCTTGCTTGAAGAAAAAATGCTTAAAGTTGACGAATTAGCTAGGAACGTTGATAGAATTTCTCTTGATGTTGATTCTTTGAAACTTAGATCTATTCCACCTAAGCATGATATCAATGAGTCTCTCAAGGCCATGAGAATTTCCATTGATGAGTGCAAAGAAAGAACCCCTAGGATGCGTGCTAAGAAAGATTGTATTGTAAAAGCGTGTTCTTCTAGTTTCTATGAAAATAAAGATGAAGATCTAAAAGTTATTGATGTGTCCCCTATTAAATATTTGTTTTGCAATATGAATCTTGATAATGATGGGACTGAATATGATCCACCTTTACGTAGAAGGCGTTCCAAAAATTTGGAGTTTTTAAATCTTGATGCAAAAATTGGTAAAAGTGGGATTGAAGAGATCAAAAATCTAGATATTAATGAACCCACTATTTTCAATTTCAAGGACTTTAATTATGATAATTGCTCTTTGATAGATTGTATTTCCTTGTTGCAATCCATGCTAAATTCTCCACATGGTTATAGTCAAAATAAAGCCTTTACCAAACATATCATTGATACTTTGATGCAATCTTATGAAGAAAAACTTGAGTTGGAAGTTTCTATCCCTAGAAAACTTTATGATGAGTGGGAACCCACTATTAAAATTAAAATTAAAGATCATGAATGCTATGCTTTGTGTGATTTGGGTGCTAGTGTTTCCACGATTCCAAAAACTTATGTGATTTGCTAGGTTTCCGTGATTTTGATAATTGCTCTTTAAACTTGCACCTTGCGAATTCCACCATTAAGAAACCTATGGGAAGAATTAATGATGTTCTTATTGTTGCAAATAGGAATTATGTGCCCGTAGATTTTATTGTTCTTGATATAGATTGCAATCTTTCATGTCCTATTATTCTTGGTCGATCCTTCCTTAGAACGATTGGTGCAATTATTGATATGAAGGAAGGGAATATTAGATTCCAATTTCCATTAAGGAAAGGCATGGAACACTTCCCTAGAAATAAAATAAAATTACCTTATGAATCTATTATGAGAGCCACTTATGGATTGCCAACCAAAGATGGCAATACCTAGATCTATCCTTGCTATTATGCCTAGCTAGGGGTGTTAAACGATAGCGCTTGTTCGGAGGCAACCCAATTTTGTTTTTAGTTTTTTGCTTTTTGCTTATGTTTAGGAATAAATCTTTGATCTAGCCTCTGGTTAGATGTGTTTTTATGTTTTAATTAGTGTTTGTGCCAAGTTAAACCTATAGGATCTTCTTAGATGATAGTTATTTGATCTTGCTGAAAATTCCAGAAACTTTCTGTTCACGAAAATAATTGTTAAAAATCACCAGAACGTGATAAAATATTGTTTCCAATTGCTGATGATCAATAAACAAATTGACTAGGTCGTCCTATTTTTTCTGAATTTTTGGAGTTCCAGAAGTTTGCGTTAGTTACAGATTACTACACACTGTTCTGTTTTTGACAGATTCTGGTTTTCGTGTGTTGGTTGCTTATTTTGATGAATCTATGGCTAGTGAAATAGTTTATAAACCATAGAGAAGTTGGAATACAGTAGTTTTAACACCAATATAAATAAAGAATGATTTCATTACAGTACCTTGAAGTGGTGTTTTGTTTTCTTTCGCTAACGGAGCTCACGAGATTTTCTGTTAAATTTTGTGTTGTGAAGTTTTCAAGTTTTGGGTAAACGATTTGATGGATTATGGAACAAGGAGTGGCAAGAGCCTAAGATTGGGGATGACCATGGCACCCCAAGATAATTTAAGGACACCAAAAAGCCAAAGCTTGGGGATGCCCCGGATGGCATTCCCTCTTTCGTCTACTTTCATCGGTAACTTTACTTGGAGCTATATTTTTATTCACCACATCATAAGTGTTTTGCTTGGAGCGTCTTGTATGATTTGAGTCTTTTCTTTTTAGTTTACCACAATCATCTTTGCTGTACACACCTTTTGAGAGAAACACACATGATTCGGAATTTATTAGAATACTCTATGCGCTTCACTTATATCTTTTGAGCTATATAGTTTTTGCTATAGTGCTTCACTTATATCTTTTAGAAACCGCAGTGATTGGATTTGTTTTATAGAAACTAGTATTCTCTCATGCTTCACTTATATTATTTTGAGAGTCTTAAACAGCATGGTAATTTGCTTAAATTGGGAAATTAATCCTAATATGCTAGGTATTCAAGACTAGTAAAAACTTTCTTATGAGTGTGCTGAATACTAAGAGAAGTTTGATGATTGATGATTGTTTTTAGATATGGAGGTAGTGATATTAAAGTTGTGCTAGTTGAGTAATTGTGAAATTGAGAAATACCTGTGTTGAAGTTTGCAAGTCCCATAGCATGCACGTATGGTAAACGTTATGTAACAAATTTGAAACATGAGGCGTTCTTTGATTGTTTTCCTTATGAGTGGCGGTCGGGGACGAGCGATGGTCTTTTCCTACCAATCTATCCCCCTAGGAGCATGCGTGTAGTGCTTGGTTTTTGATGACTTGTAGACTTTTGCAATAAGTATATGAGTTCTTTATGACTAATGATGAGTCCATGGATTATATGCACTCCTACCCTTCCATCATTGCTAGCCTCTTCGGTACCGTGCATTGCCCTTTCTCACATTGTGTGAAGCCCCCAATTCAATCGTACACTAATCATGCACGCAAACGTGTACGATCAAGATCAGTGACTCACGGGAAGATATCACAACACAACTCTAAAACATAAATAAGTCATACAAGCATCACAATACAAGCCAGGGGCCTCGAGGGCTCGAATACAAGTGCTCGATCATAGACGAGTCAGTGGAAGCAACAATATATGAGTACAGACATAATTAAACAAGTTTTCCTTAAGAAGGCTAGCACAAACTGGGATACAGATGGAAAGAGGTGCAGGCCTCCTGCCTGGGATCCTCCTAAACTACTCACAGTGGGTAAATCGGTGACACGGGCGTAGTCGTGAGCACCTCCGATTGTAGTAGGAGTAAATGCGTCGACGGTGGCGTCTAGCTCCTGGGCTCCGACATCTGGTTGCGACAACCAGGTAGAAGGGAAGGGGAAAAAGGGGGAGAAAAGCAACCGTGAGTACTCATCCAAAGTACTCGCAAGCAAGGAGCTACACTACATATGCATGGGTATATGTGTAAAGGGCCATATCGATGGACTGAACTGCAGAATGCCAGAATAAGAGGGGGATAGCTAATCCTGTCGAAGACTACGCTTCTGGCCACCTCCATCTTGCAGCATGTAGAAGAGAGTAGATGGTAAGGTCAC
Source organism: Aegilops bicornis (assembly GCA_021605145.1). Classification (NCBI taxonomy): domain Eukaryota; kingdom Viridiplantae; phylum Streptophyta; class Magnoliopsida; order Poales; family Poaceae; genus Aegilops; species Aegilops bicornis. The sequence continues at coordinate 270,770,491 of CM038671.1, read as the reverse complement.
CAAGTAGAATCGCATAGCATAATCCTGCCCGGCGATCCTCCCCTCGTCGACCTGTGAGAGAGCGATCACCAGGCTATATCTGGCACTTGGAAGGGTGTGTTTTATTAAGTATCCGGTTCTAGTTGTCATAAGGTCAAGGTACAACTCCAAGTCGTCCTGTTACCGAAGATCACGACTATTCGAATAGATAAACTTCCCTGCAGGCGTGCACCACATAAGCCAACATGCTCGATCCCATTTGGCCGGACACACTTTTCTGATTCATGCCCGGCCGCGGAAGATCAACACGTCGTAGCCCCACCTAGGCACAACAGAGAGGTCAGCACGCCGGTCTAAACCCTATGCGCGCAGGGGTCTGGGCCCATCGCCCATTGCACACACCACACGCTATGTGACGTCTGTGGCCGGAAGCGCACCTAGCCCCCTTAATACAAGCGCCGAGCTTATGGTCCAATCTGCGGCGCGCTCGCCAACGACGTCACGAAGGCTTCGGCTGATACCACGACGTCGAGTGCCCATAACTTTCCCACATAGTTGGTTAGTGCGTATAGACCAAATAGCCAGACTCGGATCAAATACCAAGAACTTGTTTAGCGTGTTATTTTAAAGTAACCACGAGCGCCGACCAGGGCCAGGCCCACCTCTCGCCTAGGTGGTCTCAACCTGTCCTGTCGCTCCGCCACAAAGATCCACTCGCGTGTACTCCTCGGGCCGACCCAACTTTTAGTCACCACAGGTATCATGTAAAGTATATAAGTATATTCCCGTGATAACCCCCGAGTGATCACGGCCCAATAGTATAGCAAGGCAGACGGACAAGAATGTAGGGCCACAAATGGAATACTAGCATCCTATACTAAGCATGTAGTATTGCAGGTAAAGGTAACAACAGTAGTAGCAAGGACAGGCTATGCAACAGTATAGGATTAACGGAAAGCAGTAACATGCTACAATACTCTAATGCAAGCAGTATAGGGAAGAATAGGCGACATCTGGTGATCAAGGGGGGGGGCTTGCCTGATTGCTCTGGCAAGAAGGAGGGGTCGTCAACAGCGTAGTCGGTCGGGGCACCAGCAGCGGCGTCGGTCTCGGTGTCTAGCGAGAGAAGAGGGGGAAGAAACAATAAATACAATGCAAACAAATGCATGATGATGCATGACATGACAAAGCATGATGCTAGGTGTGCCCAATCGCGGTAGTAGGTGATACCGGCGAAGGGGGGAAACATCCGGGAAAGTATCCCCGGTGTTTCGTGTTTTCGGGCAGAGATATCGGAGCGGTATATGATTTTCTAAAGTTTTAAATCATTTTTAGAATTTATTTAATTAATTTAATTCAACATTATCCAGAATAGTGTTTGCTGATGTCATCATGACATCGGCATGATGTCAGCAGTCAATAGAGGTGCTGACTTGTCAAACTGACATGTGGGCCAAGTGGGACCCTCCTGTCATACACTGTTGGGTTAATTATGGTTTAGGTTAAACTAATTACTATTTAATTAAACTAACAGGTTAATTAGATTAATTAAATAGGATTAATTAACTTAATTAATTTAGTTAATTAATTTTTTATATCTAAAAACGTTCTGGGGTGGGCCCCCTTTGTCATAGGTAGGGGGGCTTAGCGGGCGCCGGGTTCATGAGCAGTGGCGCTCTGTGCAGGCGTGGGCGCTCGACTTGAGCTAACCCGGGCGTGGCCTTGGCGAGACCAAGCGCGGGGCGATCCGGCCGCAAGCAGCAAAGCCGGCGGGACAGCAGGCGTGAGGTGGGGGCGGTTGGAGCTGGCGGATGCGGGATGTGTGTGACCAGGGGCGTGGCGCCATACCAGTGAGCATGGGTGGCGGCCGGGCGAGCGCGCCAGCGAGCAGAAGCGAGGCCAGCGGGGTTAGCGGCGGAGGAACGAGGCGCGCGCGCTGGCGTCATGGTGGCAACAGGTCTTGGCCTTGGTAGCAAAGGAGCAGGCGGGCGGGGCTTGCGGCCCAGCGCGCGAGGAAGTGTCGCGACCTTGGTATGGCGCCTTCTTGTGCATGCGCGTCGAGAGCGGCGCGTCGGCGTGGCGTCGCGTGGCGAAGCGGCGCGTCTTTGAAAGCGCGCGGAGGTGCCGAGCACGGCGGCAGCGTTCTTGGGAGCGGGCGAAGTGGTAGCGGTAGCGGTGACCATGAGACGAGAGGGGAAAAGGGGCAGCTCACGGTGTGGTGTAGGGGTTCGGCAGCGGGGGTTGAGGAGGAAGTCAGAGACGAAGCGGCGGATAGGAAGCAGGCCGGCGAGGGAGGTCTGGCGAGGTCCAGGCTGGGGGCGCCGGCGTGGTGGCGATGGGAACCGGCGATGGCGTCGGTGGCGTCTTGCCCCGATCCGATCTGGATCGAGGGAGGGGGGAGTGGGACGAGTGGGGGTGAGTGGGGTTAGGGTTTGGTGCCACAGGGAGTGGGGGATAAGGAGGAGTGGGGGGAGTGGCCGGCTGGGCCTGGTGGGTTGGCCCAGTGGGGCTATGGCCTGCTAGGCCGGAGCCCAGTGGGGGGGGGGGGTGTTGCTTTCCTTTTTTTTCTTAGCGTTGTTTTCTATTTTTATATTTTCTTTTCTGTCTTATTTAATTTAATGTATTTAGGCATTTTCTAAAAAGGTGTTTGCTGCACTATAATTACCTATGCCATTTTTGGCACTGCCCGAACATTTTTGTTTTAATGTTTGAAGACATTTGTTTGTTTGCCATATTTCTAATTGATTTTTTAATCGGTTTGAACTAACGAAAGATTAGCAACAGTAATCGCAGATGACATGGCATCATTAGCATAGGTTCATTGTAGCATAATTATCCGGGCGTTACAATTCTCCTCCACTACAAGAAATCTCATCCCGAGATTTAGGAGGTAGACGGAAATAGTGCAAGATATTCATCACGCAGGCAATCCTCGCGTTCCCAAGTGGCTTCATCTTCAGAATGGTGCGACCACTGGACTTTGAGGAACTTGATCGCCTTCGGACATGTGCGGCGTTCAGCTTGGTCGAGAATGCGAACCTGATGATCTTTATAGGAGAGGTCCTGTTGCAATTCGAGCACTTCATGATCCACTGCTCGGATTGGGTCCTTGAAGCAACGGCGGAGCTATGACACATGGAACACATCGTGAACCTGAGAAAGGTTCGGCGGAAGCTCCAGTTGATATGCCACTTTTCCACGCCTTTCCAGAATAGTGAATGGGCCAATATAGCGAGGAGCTAGCTTGCCCTTGGTCCCAAAGCGGTGAGGACCCTTCATTGGTGTAACTCGAAGATAAGCCTTTTCGCCAGGTTGATAGACCATGTCTTTATGTTTACGGTCATACTGACTCTTCTGACGCGACTAAGCAGTCTTGAGATTCTCGCGAATAATGCGGACTTGTTCTTCGGCATGTTGGATAATATCCGGACCGAAGAGTGGACGTTCCCGATTTCCGACCAGTCCAGAGGGGTTCGGCACTTTCGTCCATATAACACTTTGAAGGGGGCCATCTTCAGACTAGCTTGATAGCTATTATTATAAGAGAACTTAGCATACGGGAGATATTCCTCCCATTTCTTGCCGAAGGAAATAACACAAGCTCGAAGCATGTCTTCAAGAACTTGGTTGACACGTTCAACTTGCCCTTGCGACTGCGGATGAAACACAGTACTGAATGACAAATGAGTTCTCGTAGCTTCTTGGAAACTTGCCCGGAATCTTGAAGTGAATAAGCTGCCACGGTCTGAGCTGATAACCAATGGAATACCGTGGAGTGAAACAATCCTGGACATATAGAGAGTTGCCAGCTGACTAGCAGTGATCGTTTCTTTGACCGCGAAAATGTGCAACTTTAGAAAGCCGGTCAATTACGACAAGAATAGCATCATTACCTTTCTGCGATTTGGGAAATCCGGTGACAAAGTCCATCTCAACATGGTCCCATTTCCATTCGTGAATAGAGATAGGTTGCGAGTTCCAAAGAGGCCTTTGATGTTCTGCTTTGATACGACGGCTAACATCACACTCAGCAACATAACGAGCAATGTCTTGCTTCATATTAGACCACCAGAATCTCTGACGGATGTCTTGGTACATCTTTGTACTACCAGGATGAATAGACAAAGGCGTATCATGAGCTTCTTTCATAACCTCCTGAGTCATATCCAGGTTTTTCTCTGCACATGGCACCACTAGGCGGCCCTTGAAGTACAAAGTGCCATCAACAACAATCGTGAAGAATGAGGCCTTTCCTTCTGCGAGGTCGCCCTTAATCTTGTGGGCTTCAGAGTCATATCCCTGTATTCTCTTGATGGAGTCCAAGAGATCTGGTTCGACAGCCAGGGTATTGAGGGAACCCTGGGAAACAACACGGAGGTTCATCTTGCGAAACTCCTTAGGAGGGGGAGCGAGTGCACCCGGAGGAACAATATGGAGGTTCAGCTTTCTGAATTCTTCAACAAGCGAGGGCTGAACTTTGCGAACCTGGAGGTGGTTGCAGTAACACTTGCGGCTCAAGGCATCAACCATTACATTAGCCTTGCCTGGCGTATAGGAAATACCCAAGTCAAAGTCTGCAACAATCTCCATCCATCTCTGTTGACGGAGGTTCAGGTCTGGCTGAGTAAACGGATACTTCAGACTTTAGTGGTCGGTGAAGATCTCGCAACGATTACCGAGAAGGTAATGTCGCCACTGTTTTAGCGCATGAATGACAACAGCAAGCTCGAGGTTGTGAACTGGGTAGTTCTCTTTGTGAAGGCGCAATTGCTGAGAGGCATAAGCAATCACTTTGCGGTCTTGCATTAGGACACAGCCTAATCCTTGACGGGAAGCGTTGCAATAAATGACGAAGTCCTTCTTAGTATCAGGTGGAGCTAGCACCGGGGCAGAAGTCAACTTGTCATTGAGTGCCTGGAAACTTTCCTGACATTTGTCTGTCCGTTGGAACTTGACACCCTTATGCAACAGGTTAGTCAGAGGCCTGGCCATCTTGGAGAAGTTCTCACGAATCAACGACAATAGCTGGCGTAACTGAGAAAACTTCTGACTTGCTTAACGTTCTTGGGAGGAGTCCAATCAAGGATAGCATGGACTCGTTCAGGGTTGACGGCAATACCATCCTTAGAGATGACATGCCCAAGATAGGTTACTTCGGGTAGCCAGAATTCACATTTGGAGAACTTGGCATATAGTTGATGCTCTTGCAGCTTTTCTAGCACAAGATGAAGATGTTCAACATGTTCCTCTTCATTCTTGGAAAATACCAGGATATCATCCAGATAAACCACGACGAACTTGTCGAGGTAATCCATGAATATATAGTTCATCAGACGAGAGAAGTGTTGGGGAACGTAGTAATTTCAAAATTTTCCTACGCACACGCAAGATCATGGTGATGCATAGCAACGAGAGGGGAGAGTGTGTCCACGTACCCTTGTAGACCGAAAGCGGAAGCGTTAGCACAACGCGGTTGATGTAGTCGTACATCATGATCCATCCGATCAAGTACCAAACGCACGACACCTCCGAGTTCAGCACACGTTCAGCCCAATGACGTCCCTCGAACTCCGATCCAGCCGAGTGTTGAGGGAGAGTTTTCTCAGCACGACGGCGTGGTGACGATGATGATGTTCTACCGACGTAGGGCTTCACCTAAGCACCGATGCAGTATTATCGAGGTGGACTATGGTGGAGGCGGGCACCGGACACGGCTAGAAGATCAAACGATCAATTGTTGTGTCTCCAAGGGTGCCCCCCTCCCTGTATATAAAGGAGTGGAGGAGGGGGAGGGCCAGCCCTCTCCATGGCGCGCCCTAGGAGGAGTCCTACTCCCACCAGGAGTAGGATTCCCCCCCTTCCAAGTAGTAGGAGTAGGAGTCAAGGAAAGGGGAGAGAGAAGAGAAGGAAGGAGGGGGTGCATCCCCTCCCCCTAGACCAGTTCGGACTAGGCCTTGGGGGGTCCCCAGCCTCTCCTCTCTCTTTCCCCTAAAGCCCAATAAGGCCCATAAACTCCCCGGCGAATTTCCGTAACTCTCCGGTACTCCAAAAAATACCCGAATCACTCGGAACCTTTCCGATGTCCGAATATAGTCGTCCAATATATCGATCTTTACGTCTCGACCATTTAGAGACTCCTCGTCATGTCCCCGATCTCATCCAGGACTCCGAACTACCTTCGGTACATCAAAACACATAAACTCATAATATAATCGTCATCAAACTTTAAGCGTGCGGACCCTACGGGTTCGAGAACTATGTAGACCTGACCGAGACACGTCTCCGGTCAATAACCAATAGCAGAACCTGGATGCTCATATTGGCTCCCACATATTCTACGAAGATTTTTATCGGTCAGACCGCATAACAACATACGTTATTCTCTTTGTCATCGGTATGTTACTTGCCCGAGATTTGATCGTCGGTATCTCAATACCTAGTTCAATCTCATTACCGGCAAGTCTCTTTACTCGTTCTGTAATACATCATCCTGCAACTAACTCATTAGTTGAAATGCTTGCAAGGCTTATAGTGATGTGCATTACCGAGTGGGCCCAGAGATACTTCTCCAACAATCGGAGTGACAAATCCTAATCTCGAAATACGCCAACCCAACAAGTACCTTCGGAGACACCTGTAGAACACCTTTATAATCACCCAGTTACGTTGTGACGTTTGGTAGCACACAAAGTGTTCCTCCGGTAAACGGGAGTTGCATAATCTTATAGTCATAGGAACATGTATAAGTCATGAAGAAAGCAATAGCAAAGCACTAAACGATCGTGTGCTAAGCTAATGGAATGGGTCAAGTCAATCACATCATTCTCCTAATGATGTGATCCCGTTAATCAAATGACAACTCATGTCTATGGCTAGGAAAGATAAACATCTTTGATCAACGAGCTAGTCAAGTAGAGGCATACTAGTGACACTCTGTTTGTCTATGTATTCACACATGTATCATGTTTCCAGTTAATACAATTCTAGCATGAATAATAAACATTTACAATGATATAAGGAAATAAATAATAACTTTATTATTGCCTCTAGGGCATATTTCCTTCAGTCTCCCACCTGCACTAGAGTCAATAATCTAGAGCACATCGCCATGTGATTTAACATCAATAGTTCACATCACCATGTGATTAACACCCATAGTTCACATCGTCATGTGACCAACACACAAACGGTTTACTAGAGTCAATAATCTAGTTCACATCGCTATGTGATTAACACCCAAAGAGTACTAAGGTGTGATCATGTTTTGCTTGTGAGAGAGTCAATGGGTCTGCCATATTCAGATCCGTATGTATTTTGCAAATTTCTATGTGTACAATGCTCTGCACGGAGCTACTTTAGCTAATTGCTCCCACTTTCAATATGTATCCAGATGAAGACTTAGAGTCATCTGGATCGATTATCAAAACTTGCATCGGCGTAACCCTTTTACGGAACCTTTTGTCACCTCCATAATCGAGAAACATATCCTTATTCCACTAAGGATAATTTTGACCGCTGTCCAGTGATCTACTCCTAGATCACTATTGTACTCCCTTGCCAAAATCAGTGGTAGGGTATACAATAGATCTGGAACACAGCATGGCATACTTTATAGAACCTATGGCTGAGGCATAGGAAATGACTTTCATTCTCTTTCTATCTTCTGCCGTGGTCGGGCTTTGAGTCTTACTCAATTTCACACCTTGTAACACAAGCAAGAACTCTTTCTTTGACTGTTCCATTTTGAACTATTTCAAAATCTTGTCAAGGTATGTACTCATTAAAAAAACTTATCAAGCGTCTTGATCTATCTCTATAGATCTTGATGCTCAATATGTAAGCATCTTCACCGAGGTCTTTCTTTGAAAAACTCCTTTCAAATACTCCTTTATGCTTTCCGGAAAATTCTACATTATTTCGATCAACAATATGTCATTCACATATATTTATCGAAATGCTGTAGTTCTCCCACTCACTTTCTTGTAAATACAGGCTTCACCGCCATCAGATAAAACTATATGCTTTGATCAACTCATCAAAGCGTATATTCCAACTCCGAGATGCTTGCACCAGTCCATAGATGGATCATTTGGAGCTTGCACATTTTGTTAGCACCTTTAGGATCGACAAAACCTTCTGGTTGCATCATATACAACTCTTCTTTAAGAAATCCATTAAGGGATGTAGTTTTGACATCCATTTGCCAGATTTCATAAAATGTGGCAATTTGCTAACATGATTCGGACAGACTTAAGCATCTCTACGAGTGAGAAAATCTCATTGTAGTCAACACCTTGAACTTGTCGAAAACCTTTTTGCGACAATTCTAGCTTTGTAGATAGTAATACTACTATCAGCGTCCGTCTTCCTCTTGAAGATCCATTTATTTTTTATGGCTTGCCGATCATCGGGCAAGTCAACCAAAGTCCACACTTTGTTCTCATACATGGATCCCATCTCAGATTTCATGGCCTCAAGCCATTTTGCGGAATCTGGGCTCACCATCGCTTCTTCATAGTTCGTAGGTTCATCATGATCTAGTAACATGACTTCCAGAACAGGATTACCGTACCACTCTGGTGCGGATCTTACTCTGGTTGATCTACGAGGTTCAGTAACAACTTGATTTGAAGTTCCATGATCATCATCATTAACTTCCTCACTAATTGGTGTAGGCGTCACAGGAACAAATTTCTATGATGAGCTACTTTCCAATAAGGGACCAGCTACAGTTACCTCATCAAGTTCTAATTTCCTCCCACTCACTTCTTTCGAGAGAAACTCCTTCTCTAGAGAGGATCCATTCTCAGCAACGAATATCTTGCCTTCGGATCTGTGATAGAAGGTGTACCCAACATTTTCTTTTGGGTATCCTATGAAGATGCACTTTTACGATTTGGGTTTGAGCTTATCAGGTTGAAACTTTTTCACATAAGCATTGCAACCTCAAACTTTAAGAAACGACAACTTAGGTTTGTTTCCAAACCATAGTTCATACGGTGTCGTCTCAACGGTTTTAGATGGTGCCCTATTTAACGTGAATGCAGCTGTCTCTAATGCATAACCCCAAACGATAGTGGTAAATCGGTAAGAGACATCATAGATTGTACTATATCCAATAAATTACGGTTATGACGTTCGGACACACCATTATGCTGTGGTGTTCCAGGTGGCATGAGTTTGTGAAACTACTCCACATTGTTTTAATTGAGGGCCAAACTCGTAACTCAAATATTTTACCTCTGCGATCATATCGTAGAAACTTTTATTTTGTTACGATGATTCTCCACTTCACTCTAAAATTCTTTGAACTTTTCAAATGTTTCAGACTTCTGTTTCATCAAGTAGATATACCCATATCTGCTCAAATCATCTGTGAAGGTAGAAAATAATGATACCCGCCGCGAGCCTCAACACTCATCGGATTGCATACATCAGTATGTATTATTTCCAATAAGTCAGTCGCTTGCTCCATTGTTCCGGAGAACGGAGTTTTAGTCATCTTGCCCAAAAGGCACGGTTCGCAAGCATCAAATGATTCATAACCAAGTGATTCCAAAAGTCCATCTTTATGGAGTTTCTTCATGCGCTTTACACCGATATGACACAAATGATAGTGCCACAAATAAGTTGCACTATCATTATCAACTTTGCATCTTTTGGCATCAATATTATGAATATGTGTATCACTACGATCGAGATCCAACAAACTATTTTCATTGGGTGTATGACCATCGAAGGTTTTATTCATGTAAACAGAACAACAATTATTCTCGACTTTAAATGAATAAGCGTATTGCAATAAACATGATCAAATCATATTCATGCTCAACGCAAACACCAAATAACACTTATTTAGTTTCAACACTAATCCCAAAAGTATAGGGAGTGTGCGATGATGATCATATCAATCTTGGAACCACTTCCAATACACATCATCACTTCACCCTTAACTAGTCTTTGTTCATTCTGCAACTCCCGTTTCGAGTTACTACTCTTAGGAACTGAACCAGTATCAAATACCGAGGGGTTGCTATAAACACTAGTAAAGTACACATCAATAACATGTATATCAAATATAGCTTTGTTCACTTTGCCATCCTTCTTATCCACCTAAATACTTGGGGCAGTTCCGCTTCCAGTGACCAGTCCCTTTGCAGTAGAAGCACTCAGTTTCAGGCTTAGGTGCAGCCTTGGTTTTTTTTCACTTGAGCAGCAACTTGCTTGCTATTCTTCTTGAAGTTCCCTGTTCTTCTCTTTGTCCCTTTACTTGAAACTAGTGGTCTTGTTAACCATCAACACTTGATGCTCTTTCTTGATTTCTACCTTCGACAATTTCAGCATCGCAAAGAGCTCGGGAATTACTTTCGTCATCCCTTGCATATTATAGTTCATCACGAAGTTCTAATAACTTGTTGATAGTGACTAGAGAATTTTGTCAATTACTATCTTATCTGGAAGATTAACTCCCACTTGATTCAAGCAATTGTAGTACCCAGACAATCTGAGCACATGCTCACTGGTTGAGCTATTCTCCTCCATCTTGTAGGCAAGTACTATCAGAGGTCTCATACCTCTCGACACGGGCATGAGTATGAAATACCAATTTCAACTCTTGGAACATCTTATATGCTCCATGGAGTTCAAAACATTTTTGAAGTCCCGGTTCTAAGCCGTAAGGCATGGTGCACTTAACTATCAAGTAGTCATCATACCGAGCTTTTGTCAAAACGTTCATAACGCCTCGCATTCCGCTTCCCGCAATAGGTCTGCATACCTAGAGGTGCATCAAGGACATAATTCTTCTGTGCAGCAATGAGGATAAACCTCAGATCACGGATCCAATCCGCATCATTGCTACTAACATCTTTCAACTTAGTTTTCTCTAGGAACATATATAAAACATAGGGAAGCAACAATGCGAGCTATTGATCTACAACATAGATATGCTAATACTACCAAGACTAAGTTCATGATAAATTTAAGTTCAATTAATCATATTACTTAAGAACTCCCACTTAGATAGACATCCCTCTAATCATATAAGTGATCACGTGATCCAAATCAACTAAACCATAACCGATCATCACGTGAAATGCAGTAGTTTTCAATGGTGAACATCACTATGTTGATCATATCTACTATATGATTCACGCCGACCTTTCGGTCTCCGTGTTCCGAGGCCATATCTGCATATGCTAGGCTCGTCAAGTTTAAACTGAGTATTCTGCGTGTGCAAAACTGGCTTGCACCCGTTGTAGATGGACGTAGAGCTTATCACACCCGATCATCACGTGGTGTCTGGGCACGACGAACTTTGGCAATGGTGCATACTCAGGGAGAACACTTTTATCTTGAAATTTAGTGAGAGATCATCTTATAAAGCTACCGTCCAACTAAGCAAAATAAGATGTATAAAAGATAAACATCACATGCAATCAAAATATGTGACATGATATGGCCATCATCATCTTGTGCCTTTGATCTCCATCTCCAAAGCATCGTCATGATTTCCATCGTCATCGGCATGACACCATTATCTCCATCATCTTGATCTATATCAATGTGTCGTCACATGATCGTCTCGCCAACTATTGCTCTTGCAACTATTGCTATCGCATGGCGATAAAGTAAAGCAATTATTTGGCGCTTGCATCTTATGCAATAAAGAGACAACCATAAGGCTTCTACCATTTGCCGATAACTTCAACCAAACATGATCATCTTATACAACAACTTATATCTCATCACATCTTTACCATATCACATCACAACATGCCCTGCAAAAACAAGTTAGACGTCCTCTACTTTGTTGTTGCATGTTTTACGTGGCTGCTACGGGCTGAGCAAGAACCGTTCTTACCTACGCATCAAAACCATAATGATAGTTTGTCAAGTTGATGCTATTTTAATCTTCGCAAGGACCGGGCGTAGCCACACTCGGTTCAACTATAGTAGGAGAAACTGACACCCGCCAGCCACCTGTGTGCAAAGCACGTTGGTAGAACCAGTCTCGCGTAAGCGTACGTGTAATGTTGGTCCGGGCCGCTTCATCCAACAATACCGCTGAACCAAAGTATGACATGCTGGTAAGTAGTATGACTTGTATCGCCCACAACTCACTTGTGTTCTACTCGTGCATATAACATCAACGCATAAAAACCTGGCTCGGATGCCACTGTTGGGGAACGTAGTAATTTCAAAATTTTCCTACACACACGCAAGACCATGGTGATGCATAGCAACAAGAGGGGAGAGTGTGTCCACGTACCCTCGTAGACCGAAAGCGGAAGCGTTAGCACAACACGGTTGATGTAGTCGTACGTCTTCACGATTCGACCGATCAAGTACCGAACGCACGGCACCTCCGAGTTCAGCACACGTTCAGCCCGATGACGTCCCTCGAACTCCGATCCAGCCGAGTGTTGAGGGAGAGTTTCGTCAGCACGACGGCGTGTGACGATGATGATGTTCTACCGACGCAGGGCTTCGCCTAAGCACCGCTGCAGTATTATCGAGGTGGACTATGGTGGAAGGGGGCACCTCACACAGCTAAAAGATCAAACGATCAATTGTTGTGTCTCCAAGGGGTGCCCCCCTCCCCGTATATAAAGGAGTGGAGGAGGGGGAGGGCCGGCCCTCTCTATGACGCGCCCTAGGAGGAGTCCTACTCCCACCGGGAGTAGGATTCCCCCCCTTCCAAGTAGTAGGAGTAGGAGTCAAGGAAAGGGGAGAGAGAAGAGAAGGAAGGAGGGGGTGCAGCCCCTCCCCCTAGAACAATTCGGACTAGGCCTTGGGGGGCGCCCAACCTCTCCTCTCTCTTTCCCCTAAAGCCCAATAAGGCCCATATACTCCCCGGCGAATTCCCGTAACTCTCCGGTACTCCGAAAAATACCCGAATCACTCGGAACCTTTCCGATGTCCGAATATAGTCGTCCAATATATCGATCTTTACGTCTCGACCATTTAGAGACTCCTCGTCATGTCCCCGATCTCATCCGGGACTCCGAACTACCTTCGGTACATCAAAACACATAAACTCATAATATAACCGTCATCAAACTTTAAGCGTGCGAACCCTACGGGTTCAAGAACTATGTAGACATGACCGAGACACGTCTCCGGTCAATAACCAATAGCGGAACCTGGATGCTCATATTGGCTCCCACATATTCTACGAAGATCTTTATCGGTCAGACCGCATAACAACATACGTTATTCCCTTTGTCATCGGTATGTTACTTGCCCGAGATTTGATCGTCGGTATCTCAATACCTAGTTCAATATCGTTACCGACAAGTCTCTTTACTCGTTCTTTAATACATCATCCCGCAACTAACTCATTAGTTGCAATTCTTGCAAGGCTTATAGTGATGTGCATTACCGAGTGGGCCCAAAGATACCTCTCCGACAATCGGAGTGACAAATCCTAATCTCGAAATACGCCAACCCAACAAGTACCTTCAGAGACACCTGTAGAGCATCTTTATAATCACCCAGTTACGTTGTGACGTTTGGTAGCACACAGTGTTCCTCTGGTAAACGGGAGTTGCATAATCTCATAGTCATAGGAACATGTATAAGTCATGAAGAAAGCAATAGCAAAACACTAAATGATCGTGTGCTAAGCTAATGGAATGGGTCAAGTCAATCACATCATTCTCCTAATGATGTGATCCCGTTAATCAAATGACAACTCATGTCTATGGCTAGGAAACATAACCATCTTTGATCAACGAGCTAGTCAAGTAGAGGCATACTAGTGACACTCTGTTTGTCTATGTATTCACACATGTATCATGTTTCCAGTTAATACTATTCTAGCATGAATAATAAACATTTATCATGATATAAGGAAATAAATAGTAACTTATTATTGCCTCTAGGGCATATTTCCTTCAAGAAGGTGACTGGAGCATTGGTTAAGCCGAAAGACATGACGGTGTACTCGTATGAACCATATCGAGTCACGAAGGCGGTCTTTGGGATATCCTCTTCACGAACACGGATCTGGTGGTAACCCAACCTCAAGTCGAGTTTAGAGAACACTGATGAACCAGCCAGTTGATCATACAGATCATTGATCCGAGGAAGAGGATATTTGTTCTGAATGGTAGCTTGGTTAATAGGTCGGTAGCCTTGGACCAATCGGTTTGTCCCATCCTTCTTCTTGATAAAGAGAGAAGGTGCTCCCCAAGGAGAGCAACTTGGGCGAATGAAACCACTTCGAAGAGATTTGTTGATTTCCTCCTTAAGCTCAATGAGTTCATGCGGTGGCATCTTGTAGGGTCGTTTGGCTATAGGAGTGGTGCCTGGTTTCAGGTCGATGATGAATTTGACAGCTCTAGCAGGGGGAATCCCTGGGAGTTCTTGCTACCTCTTGAGCACTGAGTTGGATTTCCCCGAAGAGGAGAGGATGATGCAGCAAAGTAGCGTAAGTATTTCCTTCAGTTTTTGAGAACCAAGGTATCAATCCAGTAGGAGGCCACGCGCAAGTCCCTCGTACCTACACAAAACGATAGCTCAACGCAACCAACGCGATTAGGGGTTGTCAATCCCTTCACGGTCACTTATGAGAGTGAGATCTGATAGAGATGATAGATAATATTTTTGGTATTTTTGGTATAAAGATGTAAGGTAAAATAAAAGGCAAAAGTAAAAGCAAAGCAAATAATAAAGTGATTGGAGATTGATATGATGAGAATAGACCCCAGGGCTATAGATTTCACTAGTGGCTTCTCTCAAGAGCATAAGTATTTCTACGGTGGGTGAACAAATTACTGTTGAGCAATTGACAGAATTGAGCATAGTTATGCGAATATCTAGGCATGATCATGTATATAGGCATCACGTCCGAGACAAGTAGACCGACTCCTGCCTGCATCTACTACTATTACTCCACTCATCGACCGCTATCCAGCATGCATCTAGACTATTAAGTTCAAGAAAACAGAGTAACGCCTTAAGCAAGATGACATGATGTAGAGGGATAAATTCATGCAATATGATATAAACCCCATCTTGTTATCCTCGATGGCAACAATACAATATGTGCCTTGCTGCCCCTCATCACCGGGAAAGGACACCGCAAGATTGAACCCAAATCTAAGCATTTCTCCCATTGCAAGAAAAACCAATCTAGTAGGCCAAACCAAACTGATAATTCAAAGAGACTTGCAAAGATAACCAATCATACATAAAAGAATTCAGAGAAGATTCAAATATTGTTCGTAGATAATCTTGATCATAAACCCACAATTCATCGGTCTCAACAAACACACCGCAAAAAATAAGATTACATCGAATAGATCTCCACGATGAGGGGGAGAACATCGTATTGAGATCCAAAAAGAGAGAAGAAGCCATCTAGCTACTAACTATGGACCCAAGGTCTGAGGTAAACTACTCACACTTCATCGGAGAGGCTATGGTGATGATGTAGAAGCCCTCCATGGTGGATTCCCCTTCCGTGGCTCCGGAACATGCCCCAATATGGGATCTCGTGGGCATGTAAGGTTGCGGCGGTGGAATTAGGTTTTTGGCTCCGTATCTGATTGTTTGGGGGTATGTAGGTATATATAGGAGGAAGGAGTACGTCGGTGGAGCTTCGAGGGGCCCACGAGGCAGGGGGACGCGCCCTAGGGGGGGGGGGCCTCCACCCTCGTGACCGCCTCGTGGCTTTCTTGACGGAGGGTCCAAGTCTCCCGAGTCTTATCTGATGAGCAAATCACGTTTCCGAAGGTTTCATTCCGTTTGGACACCGTTTGATATTCCGTTTCTTCGAAACACTGAAATAGGCAAAAAAAAATCTAGGCTGGGCCTCCGGTTAATAGGTTGGTCCCAAAAGTAATATAAAAGTTGAAAATAAAGCCCAATATAGTCCAAAACAGTAGATAATACAACATGGAGCAATAAAAAATTATAGATACGTTGGAGACGTATCAGGCATCGCCAAGCTTAATTCCTGCTCGTTCTCGAGTAGGTAAATGATAAAAAGGGAATTTTTGATGCGGAGTGCTACTTGGCATAATTTCAATGTAAATCTTCTTAATTGTGGTATGAATATTCAGATCCGAAAGATTCAAGACAAAATTTCATATTGACATAAAAATAATAGTACTTCAAGCACACTAACAAAGCAATTATGTCTTCTCAAAATAACATGGCCAAAGAAAGTTATCCCTACAAAATCATATAGTCTGGCTATGCTCTATCTTCCCCACACAAAGTATTTAAATCATGCACAACCCCGATGACAAGCCAAGCAATTGTTTCATACTTTAACATTTTCAAAACTTTTTGATCTTCACGCAATACATGAGCGTGAGCCATGGATATAGCACTATATGTGGAATAGAATGGTGGTTGTGGAGAAGACAAAAGAGGGAAGATAGTCTCACATCAACTAGGCGTATCAACGGGCTATGGAGATGCCCATCAATAGATATCAATGTGAGTGAGTAGGGATTGCCATGCAATGGATGCACTAGAGCTATAAGTATACGAAAGCTCAACAAAAGAAACTAAGTGGGTGTGCGTCCAACTCGCTTGCTCACGAAGACCTAGGGCATTTTGAGGAAGCCCATCATTGGAATATACAAGGCAAGTTCTATAATGAAAATTCCCACTAGCATATGAAAGTGACGAAATGAGAGATTCTCTATCATGAAGATCATGGTGCTACTTTGAAGCACAAGTGTGGTAAAAGGATAGTAACATTCTCCCTTCTCTCTTTTTCTCTCATTTTTTTATTTGGGCCTTTTCTCCTTTTTTATGGCCTCTTTATTTATTTATTTTTTCTTTTTTGTCCGGAGTCTCATCCCGACTTATGGGGTAATCATAGTCTCCATCATCCTTTCCTCACTTGGGACAATGCTCTAAAAATGATGATCATCACACTTTTATTTTTCTTACAACTCAACAATTACAACTCAATACTTAGAACAAAATATGACTCTATGTGGATGCCTCCAGCGGTGTATCGGGATATGTACTGAATCAAGAGTGACATGTATGAAAGAATTATGAACGGTGGCTTTGCCACAAATACGATGTCAACTACATGATCATGCTAGCAATATGACAATGATGGAGCGTGTCATAATAAACGGAACGGTGGAAAAGTTGCATGACAATATATCTCGGAATGGCCATGGAAATGCCATGATAGGTAGGTATGGTGGCTGTTTTGAGGAAGGTATATGGTGGTTGGATGATACCGGCGAAAGGTGCGCAGTATTAGAGAGGCTAGCAATGGTGGAAGGATGGGAAAAGTGTGTATAATCCATGGACTCAACATTAGTCATAAAGAACTCATATACTTATTGCAAAAATCTAGAAGTTATCAAAGCAAAGTATTACGTGCATGGTCCTAGGGGGATATATTGGTAGGAAAATACCATCGCTCGTCCCCGACCGCCACTCATGAGGAAGACAATCAATAAATAAATCATGCTCCGACTTCATCACATAACGGTTCACCATACGTGCATGCTACGGGAATCACAAACTTTAACGCAAGTATTTCTCAAATTCACAACTAATCAACTAGCATGACTCTAATATCACCATCTTCATATCTCAAAACAATTATCAAGCATCAAACTTTTCTTAGTATTCAACACACTCAAAAGAAAGTTTACAAATCTTGAATACCAAGCATATTATTATTATTAAGCAAATTACCATGCTATTTAAGACTCTCAAAATAATCTAAGTGAAGCATGAGAGATCAATAGTTTCTTTAAAACAAATCCACCACCATGCTCTAAAAGATATAAGTGAAGTACTAGAGCAAAAACTATAAAGCTCAAAAGATATAAGTGAAGCACATAGAGCGAAACTATAAAGCTCAAAAGATATAAGTGAAGCACATAGAGTATTCTAACAAATTCCAATTCATGTATGGCTCTCTCAAAAGGTCTATACAGAAAGGATGATTGTGGTAAACTAAAATGCAAAGACTCAAATCATACAAGACGCTCCAAGCAAAACGCATATCATGTGGTGAATAAAAATATAACTCCAAGTAAAATTACCGATGGAAGTAGACGAAAGAGGGGATGCCTTCTGGGGCATCCCCAAGCTTTGACTTTTTGGTGTCCTTGGATTATCTTGGGGGTGCCATGGGCATACCCAAGCTTAGGCTATTGCCACTCCTTGTTCCATAATCCTTCAAAAGATTTCACCCAAAACTTGAAAACTTCACAACACAAAACTCAACAGAGATCTCGTGAGCTCCGTTAATGAAAGAAAACAAAAGACCACTTCAAGGTACTGTAATGAACTCATTCTTTATTTATATTGGTGTTAAACCTACTGTATTACAACTTCTCTATGGATTATAAACTATTTTACTAGCCATAGATTCATCAAAATAAGCAAACAACACACGAAAAACAGAATCCGTAAAAAACAGAACAGTCTGTAGTAATCTGTTACTAATGCAAACTTCTGGAACTCCAACAAATCAGCCAAAATAGGACGACCTAGGAAATTTGTTTTTGTTGATCAGCAGCAATTGGAATCACTATTTATCACGTTCTGGTGAATTTTAATAATTGTTTTCGTGAACCGAAAGTTTCTGTAAATTACAGCAAGATCAAATAACTATCATCCAAGAAGATCCTATAGGTTTAACTTGGCACAAACACTAATTAAAAGATAAAGCCACATCTAAACAGAAGGTAGATGGATTATTTATTCCTAAACAGAAACAAGAAAAACTAAAAATAAAATTGGGTTGCCTCCCAACAAGCGCTATCGTTTAACGCCCCTAGCTAGGCATAAAAGCAAAAATAGATCTAGGTATTGCCATCTTTGGTAGGCAATCCATAACTGGCTCTCATGATAGATTCATATGGTAGTTTTATTTTCTTCCTAGGGAAGTGTTCCATGCCCTTCTTTAAAGGAAATTGGAATCTAATATTCCCTTCCTTCATATCAATAATTGCACCAATCGTTCTAAGGAAAGGTCTACCAAGAATAATAGGACAAGGAGGATTGCAATCTATATCAAGAACGATAAAATCTACGGGCACATAATTCCTATTTGCAACAATAAGAACATCATTAATTCTTCCCATAGGTTTCTTAATAGTGGAATCCGCAAGATGCAAGTTTAGAGAGCAATCATCAAAATCACGGTAATCTAGCAAATCACACAAGGTTTTGGGAATCGTGGAAACACTAGCACCCAACTCACATAAAGCATAAAATTCATGACCCTTAATCTTAATTTTAATAGTTGGTTCCCACTCATCATAAAGTTTTCTAGGGATAGAAACTTCCAACTCAAGTTTTTCTTCATAAAATTGCATCAAGGCATCAACAATATGTTTAGTAAATGCTTTATTTTGACTATAAGCATGAGGAGAATTTAGCACGAATTGCAACTAGGAAATACAATCAATTAAAGAGTAACTTTCATAATTAAATTCCTTGAAATCCAATATAGTGGGTTTAGCAACATCTAGGGTTTTATTCCTTTCAATCCCACTTTTATCAATTTCATCATCAAGATCTAAATACTCCGAATTTTTTGAACGCCTTCTACGTAAGGGTGGATCATATTCAGTTTCATCAAGATTCATATTGCAAAACAAAGATTTAATAGGGGACACATCAATAACTTTTAGATCTTCATCTTGATTTTCATAGGGATTCGGTTTAGCGACCATCTTATTGACTAAGGTAGCCTGCATATCCGAAATTTCAGCAGTCAACTTTTCAAGACGAGCAATTTGGGATCTTATACCATCAAATTCTTTAGACATATCATCGAGCTCTTTATTCATATAACTCATAAAACTTTTTTGTTCCTTAAGCTCATTTCTAAAGAAATTATTATGCTCAAATTGCAAAACCATAAACTTCCTGACGTTGTTTTCGATCTCCTCTAACCTTTTAAGGTGAAGATCACCAAATCTAGGTAGAGCCATCGCGACAAACAAGCAATCCAACACACGAGCAAACAAAAGTCAAGCGAGAAAAAGGCAAACGGAAAAGAGGGGGCGAATAAAACGGCAAGGGTGAAGTGGGGGAGAGGAAAACGAGAGGCAAATGGCAAATAATGTAATGCAGGAGATAGGGATTGTGATGGGTACTTGGTATGTTGACTTTTGTGTAGACTCCCCGGCAACGGCGCCAGAAATTCTTCTTGCTACCTCTTGAGCACTGCGTTGGATTTCCCCGAAGAGGAGAGGATGATGCAGCAAAGTAGCGTAAGTATTTCCCTAAGTTTTTGAGAACCAAGGTATCAATCCAGTAGGAGGCCACGCGCAAGTCCCTCATACCTACACAAAACGATAGTTCAAGGCAACCAACGCGATTAGGGGTTGTCAATCCCTTCACGATCACTTACGAGAGTGAGATCTGATAGAGATGATAGATAATATTTTTGGTATTTTTGGTATAAAGATGCAAGGTAAAATAAAAGGCAAAAGTAAAAGCAAAGCAAATAATAAAGTGATTGGAGATTGATATGATGAGAATAGACCCGGGGCCATAGATTTCACTAGTGGATTCTCTCAAGAGCTTAAGTATTTCTACGATGCGTGAACAAATTACTGTTGAGCAATTGACAGAATTGAGCATAGTTATGAGAATATCTAGGCATGATCATGTATATAGGCATCACGTCCGAGACAAGTAGACCGACTCCTGCCTGCATCTACTACTATTACTCCACTCATCGACCGCTATCTAGCATGCATCTAGAGTATTAAGTTCAAGAAAACAGAGTAACGCCTTAAGCAAGATGACATGATGTAGAGGATAAATTCATGCAATATGATATAAACCCCATCTTCTTATCCTCGATGGCAACAATACAATACGTGCCTTGCTGCCCCTCATCACATCGGGATAGGACACCGCAAGATTGAACCCAAAAATAAGCACTTCTCCCATTGCAAGAAAAACCAATCTAGTAGGCCAAACCAAACTGATAATTCGAAGAGACTTGCAAAGATAACAAATCATACATAAAAGAATTCAGAGAAGATTCAAATATTGTTCGTAGATAATCTTGATCATAAACCCACAATTCATCGGTCTCAACAAACACACCGCAAAAAGAAGATTACATCGAATAGATCTCCACGAGAGAGGGGAGAACATTGTATTGAGATCCAAAAGAGAGAAGAAGCCATCTAGCTACTAACTATGGACCCGAAGGTCTGAGGTAAACTACTCACACTTCATCGGAGGGGC
Source organism: Aegilops bicornis (assembly GCA_021605145.1). Lineage (NCBI taxonomy): Eukaryota > Viridiplantae > Streptophyta > Magnoliopsida > Poales > Poaceae > Aegilops > Aegilops bicornis. Next base: position 270,749,299 of record CM038671.1, on the reverse strand, counting down.
TATGGTGATGATGTAGAAGCCCTCTGTGGTGGATTCCCCTTCCGGCGGAGCTCCAAAATAGGCCCCAAGACGGGATCTCGTGGGTACACAAGGTTGCGGCGGTGGAATTAGGTTTTTGGCTCCGTATCTGATCGTTTGGGGGGTACGTAGGTATATATAGGAGGAAGGAGTACGCCGGTGGAGCTTCGAGGGGCCCACGAGGCAGGGGGCGAACTCCACCCTGGTGACCGCCTCGTGGCTTTCTTGATGGATGGTCCAAGTCTCCTGGGTCTTATCTGATGAGCAAATCACGTTTCCGAAGGTTTCATTCCGTTTGATATTCCGTTTCTTTGAAACACTGAAATAGGCAAAAAAAAAATAGCAATTCTGGGCTGGGCCTCCGGTTAAGAGGTTAGTCCCATAAGTAATATAAAAGTGGAAAATAAAGCCCAATATAGTCCAAAACAGTAGATAATATAGCATGGAGCAATCAAAAATTATAGATACGTTGGAGACGTATCAGTTCTTCAGGAAAGACATCTTGGAATTCGGGAACAACAGGAATGTTTTCAATGCCCTCGAGTGGTGCAGCGTTCAATGCATTCAAGGCATAAAGCCGTGCCTCAAAGATTTTGCACCGATGAGCTTGGTAAGTAACTATTTCATCTGAAGGGTGTAGTAGATGGACGGTCTTAGTGGCGCAAACTATAGAAGCAGTATGCGCTTTCAACCAATCCATCCCCAAAATGAGGTCGATGTTAGACGACTTCAGGATAATGGGCGAGGCATAGAATCCCAGCCCTTCGATTTCCACGGGGACGTCGATGCCAACCATGGAGGTTTGACATTGTCCCACGGGGTTTTTTACCACTACCGAAGTGTTCATCTCCTCACATTTGACGTCGTGCTTGTATGCAAAATCTTCTGACATGAATGAATGCGATGCTCCTGAATCGAATAAAACAGATGCAGGTACTGAATTAACGAGTAGGGTACCCATCACAGTAGCAGGCTGGTCTTGAGCTTCATTGAGATCAACGTGGTTGGCATGAGCACGACCATAAGACTTGGCATTGTTGTTGCGGGGCTGGTTGTTTCCACGGCCACCGCGGAAAGGCCGATTGATTCTCGATTCTGATTGCGATCCACAGCACGGTGACCTGGTTGACCACACTTGTAGCACATGCCATTATTGGGTGTGGGAACATGAGCTTGGGGTGGTGGAGCTGGAAGTCTTGGCTGCCTAGATGGTGCAGGAGGCAGACGAGGTGCAGCATAGGTCTACCCTGGGGCAGGTGCATTTGGACGGTACATGCTGTTCGGGATCCAGATCTTACGCTTCTGCAAGGGCGGGCCCGAAGATGAGCCCATGTCACGGTTGCGCCTGTGCGAGCTCTGGTATTCCTGCAGACCAGTTTCGACATTGATGGCCTTGTTCACCAAGGTGGCGAAATCAGTAAAGTCATGCACTAGAAGTGCGAGCTTGATGTTAGCTTGAAGGCCGTCACGGAACTTCTCCTGTCTACGTGCATCAGTTGCAATGTCCTCTTCTTTATAGCGAGACAAGTCTAGAAACTCCCGCTGATAAGCTTCCACAGTTTTGTTGCCCTGGGTGAGGCTGCGGAACTCACGCTTCTTCCGGTCCATGACTCCCTGAGAAATGAAGCGGGCACGGAAAGCAGCTTGGAAGTCTGGCCAGGTGATGATTGTCCCAGCTAGTAGAGTACGCCTGTGGCTGTCCCACCATTGAGCTGCGGGTTCCTTCAGGAAGAAGGAAGCAAAGGTGACATAGCTGGCAGGGGCTACATCGGCAGACTCCATCTCATAGGTGATGTCACGGAGCCGATCCATCAAGATCCGTGAGGCTGAGTTGAGCTGCGGTACACAGTTGTGTTGAGGCGCATGAATTCCTGCAGAGTTACTGGGGTTGGCTGCTGGTTCATATTGGGGCGAGGAAACTGAGCCATCATATTTTCCATGAATTGGCGGTTCAGTTCGAACTGTTGCATCATACCAGCCATGTACTCAGGCGGTGGTGGGGCGTTGCCACCACTACCACGACCACCTGGTCTAACCATCCTGCTAAAATTTAACAGGGGTAGTTTAGCATTGAGAAATTTGCAAGGACAAGAATCATTCATGATGAAACATGCATAATGAAAGCAGCACGATAGATACTACATAGTAGTCGGCATATCTTACAAAAGGGATCATGCACAGAGTTCGATACACATAGTTCAGTACATAGACTAAAGACATCATCGGCGGCACGCAGGCTCGCGGCGAATGCATCTAACACTAACAAGCAAGCCTACATCAGTCCCAAGAGGTACTATGGAGGTAGGTGTAGCCTGAAAGCTGGTAGTGTCACATCGGGAACTCCATGTCAGCAACCTGGGGTCCGCGGATACTCTGGTGCAGAACCTGACGCTCAAGTGGCAAAAGAGGACCAAGTGCGGGAGAGTAGCCTCCCCCATCTGGCCAGCCGACACCCTGGGGCATCACAGTCCTGGCTGGGTAGATCGCAGAACGGGGCAGCCCTCTAGATCGGACAAAGGGGTGCAACAGTGTTAGAGCACGGTAAAGGTGCTGACGGGTGGTGTACAACTCGTGGCGAAAAGCTCGGTTAGCTCGATCCAGCCCATTAGCATGCAGAACCAGGTTTTGATGGTAGAAGGGCTCTAGGGTGAGAGTGGAGTAGGCAACAGTGTAGTAACCCTCCGCACCAACATCGGATGTGATAGCAATGTGCCTGAAAGGGGAGGTATCCAACTCCCGATACTCTCCACGAAGACGTGTCAGAGCAGCATAAGCAACATCGTGAACTGCCATGTCGATGGTCACTCCAACACCATGAGCACTGTGCAGCACAGTAGTGGAGTCTTACTCCCGAGAGTAGAGGTGGACGATGGCACGGTACTGCTCCTGGTTAAAGTCCTGGTACTCCTCAAAGATGGTGTACTCAGGGTGCCAACGATAACCCATATAGGTCATCATCTCAGCTAGCACAGCAGGTGATCCCGAGGCACCAATGGCCGTCGTGTGGCACACGACCTGCCCCGTGGGTTCCATCTGAAAGCAAAGATGTTACAAAGGAGTCAAATGGCAGTGTGGGAATTGTTCAAAACACTATTCTAAGAAATAACTATGGCTTATCCAACTTTGGGGTGAATGTGGTCACGGGATCCTAGTGTTAGAGTTAGTATATTCGTTTAACCCGAGTAGAAGAGAGTTCAGAGTCCCAGAGTAAAGGTCGAGGAGTAAAATATCCTAGTACCACCCAATGGCGACGTGGGCCCGTAAGACACATAGCCATGAAGTGTGGAAGGGGGATTCCTACAGGCAGTCGGCTCTGATACCAACTTGTGACGCCCCCGATTAAATCATACACTAATCATGCACGCAAACATGTACGATCAAGATCAGGGACTCATGGGAAGATATCACAACACAACTCTAAAACATAAATAAGTCATACAAGCATCATAATACAAGCCAGGGGCCTCGAGGGCTCGAATACAAGTGATCGATCATAGATGAGTCAGCGGAAGCAACAATATTTGATTACAGACATAAGTAAACAAGATTGCCTTAAGATGGCTAGCACAAATTGGGATACAGATCGAAAGAGGCGCAGGCCTCCTGCCTGAGATCCTCCTAAACTACTGCTGGTCGTTGTCAGCGACCTGGACGTAGTAGTAGGCACCTCCAGTGTAGTAGGAGTTAAATGTCGACGGTGGCGTCACAGCTCTGGGCTCCGGAATCTGGTTGCGATAGCGAGGTAGAAGGGAAAGGGGAAAAAGAGGGAGAAAAGCAACCGTGAGTACTCATCCAAAGTACTCGTAAGCAAGTAGCTACACTAAATATGCATGGGTATATGTGTAAAGGGCCATATCGGTGGACTGAACTGCAGAATGCCAGAATAAGAGGGGGATAGCTAATCCTGTCGAAGACTATGCTTCTGGCCACCTCCATCTTGCAGCATGTAGAAGCGAGTAGATGGTAAGTTCACCAAGTAGCATCGCATAGCATAATCATGCCCGGCGATCCTCCCCTCGTCGACCTGTGAGAGAGCGATCACCGGGTTGTATCTGGCACTTGGAAGGGTGTGTTTTATTAAGTATCCGGTTCTAGTTGTCATAAGGTCAAGGTACAACTCCAAGTCGCCCCTGTTATCAAGATCACGGCTATTCAAATAGATAAACTTCCCTGCAGGGGTGCGCCACATAACCCAACACGCTCGATCCCATTTGGCCGGACACAATTTTCTGGGTCATGCCCGGCCGTGGAAGATCAACACGTCGCAGCCCCACCTAGGCACAACAGAGAGGTCAGCACGCCAGTCTAAATCCTATGCGCGCAGGGGTCTAGGCCCATCGCCCATTGCACACTTGCACGCTATGCACGTGGCCGGAAGCGCACCTAGCCCCTTAATACAAGCGCCGAGCCACGGTCCAATGCGCGCGCTGCTGCTCACCATCGATGTCACGAAGGCTTCGGCTGATACCATGACGTCGAGTGCCCATAACTTTCCCACGTAGTTGGTTAGTGCGTATAGACCAAATGGCCGGACTCAGATCAAATACCAAGAACTCGTTAAGCGTGTTATTTTAAAGTAACCGCGAACGCCGAGCAGGGCCAAGCCCACCTCTCGCCTAGGAGGTCTCAACCTGCCCTGTCGCTCCACCACAAAGATCCACTCGCGGGTACTCCTCGAGCCGACCCGACTTTTAGTCACCACATGTATCATGTAAAGTATATAAGTATATTCCCTTGATCACCTCCTGAGGGATCACGGCCCAATAGTATAGCAAGGCAGACGAACAAGAATGTAGGGCCACAGATGGAATACTAGCATCCTATACTAAGCATGTAGGATTGCAGGTAAAGGTAACAACAGTAGTAGCAAGGACAGGCTATGCAGCAATATAGGATTAACGAAAAGCAGTAACATGCTACACTACTCTAATGCAAGCAGAATAGAGAAGAATAGGCGATATCTGGTGATCAAGGGGGGGGGGGCTTGCCTGATTGCTCTGTCAAGAAGGAGGGGTCGTCAACAGCGTAGTCGATCAGGGCACCAGCAACGGCGTCGGTCTCGGTGTCTAGCGAGAGAAGAGGGGGAAGAAACAATAAATACAATGCAAACAAATGCCTGACGATGCATGACATGACAAAGCGTGATGCTAGGTGTGCCCAATCGCGGTAGTAGGTGATACCGGCGAAGGGGGAAACATCCGGGAAAGTATCCCCGGTGTTTCGCATTTTCGGGCAGAGGTACCGGAGGGGTAAAGTTGCATGTTCGATATGCTAGGGGTGTGTGGCGAACAAACGGGCTGCGTAACCGAATTCGTCTCGTCGTTCTGAGCAAGTTTCATGTAGAAAGTTTTCATCTGAGCTACGGTTTATTTTATATGATTTTCTAAAGTTTTAAATCATTTTTAGAATTTATTTAATTAATTTAATTCAACATTATCCAGAATAGTGTTTGCTGACGCCATCATGACGTCAACAGAGGTGTTGACTGGTCAAACTGACGTGTGGGCCTAGTGGGAACCACCTGTCATACACTGTTAGGTTAATTAGGGTTTGGGTTAAACTAATTACTATTTAATTAAACTAACAGGTTAATTAGATTAAATAAATAGGATTAAATAATTAATTAATTAATTAAACTTTTTATCTAAAAACGTTCTGGGGTGGGCCCCCTGTGTCATAGGCAGGGGGCTTAGCGGGCGCCGGGTTCGCGAACGGGCGCTACTGGTAACGGGCGCGGGGGCGCCTGACAGGGGCCAACCCGGGCGCTGGCCTCGGGCGAGACCAGCGGCGCGGCGGGTGCGCGGGTGGCAAAGGAGCAGACAGGCGGGGCTTATGCGGCCAGCGCGCCGCGAGGAAGGGTGTCGTGGGCTTGAGGCGCGCATAGCCACTGGCGCTGAACATGTGCGTCGAGAGCGAAGCGCGGCGGCGTGGCTGCGTGGTGGCGGCGCGTCTTTGGGGCACGAGGTGGTTCCGGAGCATGGCGACGACGTTCTTGGGCGCGGGCGAAGTGGTAGCCGGGCGCGGTCACCGCGGGGACAGAGGGGAAAAGCGGGCAGCTCACGGTGTGGTGTAGGGGTTCGGGCAGCGGGCGTTGAGGAGGAAGTCAGAGACGAAGTGGCGGAGAGGAAGCAGGCCGACGAGGTCCAGGCGGTGGGCGCCGGCGTGGTGGCGATGGGAACCGGCGGTGGCGTCTTGCCCCGATCTGATCTGGATCAGGAGAGGGGGGAGTGGGACGAGTGGGGGTGAGTGGGGGTTAGGGTTTCGGTACCCTGGGGAGCGGAGGGATAAGTTGGAGTGGGGAGAGTGGCGGGCTGGGCCTGGTGGGTTGGCCCAGTGGGGCTGTGGCCTGCTGGGCCGGAGCCCAGTGGGGGGCATTGCTTTCCTTTTTTTTCTTAGCTTCGTTTTCTATTTTTATATTTTCTTTTCTGTCTTATTTAATTTAATGTATTTAGGCATTTTCTAAAAAGGTGTTTGCTGCACTATAATTACCTATGCCATTTTTGGCACTGCCCGAACATTTTTGTTTCAATGTTTGAAGACATTTGTTTGTTTGCCATATTTTTAATTGATTTTTGAATCGGTTTGAACTAACGAAAGATTAGCAACAGTAATCGCAGATGACATGGCATCATTAGCATAGGTTCACTGTAGCATAATTATCCGGGTGTTACACATTGAGAGCTGGTGCAAACTTCGCCGGTGCATCCAAACCCCGTGATATGATACGCTCTTTCACACATAAACCTCCTTATATCTTCCTCAAAACAGCCACCATACCTACCTATTATGGCATTTCCATAGCCATTCCGAGATATATTGCCATGCAACTTTCCACCATTCCGTATATCATGACAGGTTCATCATTGTCATATTGCTTTGCATCATCATGTAGTTGACATCGTATTTGTGGCAAAGCCACCGTTCATAAATTTTCATACATGTCACTCTTGATTCATTGCTATCCCGGTATACCGCCGGAGGCATTCATATAGAGTCATACTTTGTTCTTGTGTCGAGTTGTAATCATTGAGTTGTAAATAAATAGAAGTGTGATGATCATCATTCATAGAGTATTGTCCCAAAAAAAGGCCAAATAAAAGAAGTCCCAAAAAAATAAAAAAAATAAGAAGGGACAATGCTACTATCCTTTTTTTCCACACTTGTGCTTCAAAGTAGCACCATGATTTTCATGATAGAGAGTCTCCTGTTTTGTCACTTTCATATACTAGTGGGAATTTTTCATTATAGAACTTGGCTTGTATATTCCAAAATGGGCTTCCTCAAATGCCCTAGGTCTTCGTGAGCAAGCAAGTTGGATGCACACCCACTTAGTTTCTTTTGTTGAGCTTTCATGCATTTATAGCTCTAGTGCATCTGTTGCATGGCAATCCCTACTCCTTGCATTAACATCAATCGATGGGCATCTCCATAGCCCATTGATTAGCCTGATGTGAGACTTTCTCCTTTTTTGTCTTCTCCACATAACCCCCATCATTATATTCTATTACACCCATAGTGCTATATCCATGGCTCACGCTCATGTATTGCGTGAAGGTTGAAAAAGTTTGAGATTGCTAAAGTATGAAACAATTGCTTGGCTTGTCATCGGGGTTGTGCATGATGAGAGCATTCTTGTGTGACGAAAATGGAGCATGACTAAACTATATGATTTTGTAGGGATGAACTTTCTTTGGCCATGTTATTTTTAGAAGACATAATTGCTTAGTTAGTATGCTTGAAGTATTATTGCTTTTGTGTCAATATTAAACTTTTATCTTGAATCTTTCGGATCTGAATATTCATACCACAATTAAGAGGGTTACATTAAAAAATTATGCCAAGCAGCATTCCGCGTCAAAAATGTTGTTTTTATCATTTACCTACTCGAGGACGAGCAGGAATTAAGCTTGGGGATGCTTGATACGTCTCCAACGTATCTATAATTTTTGATTGCTTCATGCTATATTATATTCTGTTTTTGATGATTAATGGGCTTTGTTATACACTTTTATATTATTTTGGGACTAACCTATTAACCGGAGGCCCAGCCTGTAATTGCGCTTTTTGCCTATTTCAGAGTTTCGCAGAAAAAGAATATCAAGCGGAGTCCAAACGGAATGAAACCTTCGGGAACGTGGTTTTCGGAACGAACGTGATCCAGAGGACTTGGACCCTACGTCAAGACATCAACTAGGAAGGAACGAGGTAGGGGGCGCGCCTACCCCCCTGGGCGCGCCCTCCACCCTCGTGGGGCCCATGTTTTGCTCCACCGACGTACTTCTTCCTCCTATATATACCTACTACCCCCAAACCAACAGAAGCATCCACGAAAACCTAATTCCACCGCCGCAACCTTTTGTACCCGTGAGATCCCATCTTGGGGCCTTTTCCGCGTCACGAGGGGGCATTGATCACGGAGGGCTTCTACATCAACACCATAGCCTCTCCGATGATGTGTGAGTAGTTTACCTCGAGACCTTCGGGTCCATAGTTATTAGCTAGATGGCTTCTTCTCTCTTTTTGGATCTCAATACAATGTTATCCCCCTCTCTTGTGGAGATCTATTCGATGTAATCTTCTTTTGCGGTGTGTTTGTTGAGACTAATGAATTGTGGGTTTATGATCAAGTTTATCTATGAACAATATTTGAATCTTCTCTGAATTCTTTTATGTATGATTGGTTATCTTTGCAAGTCTCTTTGAATTATCAGTTTGGTTTGGCCTACTAGATTGATCTTTCTTGCAATGGGAGAAGTGCTTAGCTTTGGGTTCAATCTTGCGGTGTCCTTTCCCAGTGACGGTAGGGGCAGCAAGGACGTATTGTATTGTTGCCATCGAGGATAACAAGATGGGGTTTATTTCATATTGCATGAGTTTATCCCTCTACATCATGTCATCTTACTTAAAGCGTTACTCTTTTCTTTTGAACTAAATACTCTAGATGCATGCTGGATAGCGGTCGATGTGTGGAATAATAGTAGTAGATGCAGGCAGGAGTCGGTCTACTTGTCGCGGACGTGATGCCTATATACATGATCATACCTAGATATTCTCATAATTATGCTCAATTCTATCAATTGCTCAACAATAATTTGTTTACCCACCGTAATACTTATGCTCATGAGAGAAGCCACTAGTGAAACCTGTGGCCCCCGGGTCTATTTTCCATCATATTAATCTTCCAACACTTAGCTATTTTCATTGCCTTTTATTTTACTTTGCATCTTTATCATAAAAATACCAAAAATATTATCTTATCATATCTATCAGATCTCACTTTCGTAAGTGACCGTGAAGGGATTGACAACCCCTTTATTGCGTTGGTTGCGAGGATTTTATTTGTTTGTGTAGGTGTGAGGGGCTCATGTGTGGCCTCCTACTGGATTGATACCTTGGTTCTCAAAAACTGAGGGAAATACTTACGCTACTTTGCTGCATCACCCTTTCTTCTTCAAGGGAAAACCAACGCGGTGCTCAAGAGGTAGCAGCTTACAAGATCATAGCAATGCCTCGGTCCAGTATCTTGGTTGGCCAAGCAATTAGATCAGAAGAAACATCGTCCTTGTAGTTTTTGCGAGCAGCATAACAGGTAACAGCGACCTGTTAGTATATTTGAAGTACATCGGGCAGGTGATGCTGCACGGGTTTAAAGGTGACAAGTACCTAGGCCATCGCGGGTGCTTGGCATCTTGCCAGACGGTGGGAATCAGGTTAGAAACGTCAAGGGTGATGACACTGCGCTGGCTGTCGGGGTCCGGTAAGGAGATCTAGAACCGTTGAGTAGGGTGTTTGTGGAGCGGCTCCGGTAGGGTGGACTACGCTGTGGGTGAAGCGGATCTATGGCCGTGGACAAGGGCGTAGGTGAAGCTGCTCCGGTGGTTGGGTTAAGGATGGTGTCAACGGTGCGGATCTGCGGCCGTGGATGGGGCGTCAAAAGCTGCTCCGGTAGGTTGGATGAGGGTGCGAGGAAGCAGATCTAAGGATGTGGACTTGTGAGTTGGCAAAGCGGCCCCGGTAGGGTTGAGAATGGTATAGGCAAAGCTACTCCGGTGGGGTTGACGATGGTGTCGGTGAAGCGGCTCCGATAGGGTTGAGGAAGGTGTCGGCGAAGAGGATCATAGGCCATCGACGAAGGCGTCGATGGGGCGGCTCCGGGGGTGTGTGGACGAAGCGTCTCCGGTGGGGAGTACGAACGAGCCGCTGCAGATGCGCTGCGGTTGACGAGAGTACCGGCAAAGAAGATCCGGCGCCATGGACAAGGCCGGCACTGAATGGGCTGTGGTACAGTGGTGGATGAGCAGTCTACTTGTTTCTAGGGGAGGTGGGAGGGGTAGATGTGGCCGCAGAAGCAGATCCGGCGAGGTGGACACCGCTGGCAGTGAATGGGCTCTAGTACGCCGGTGGAGGAGAAGTCTAGGGTTTCGAGAGGGAAGGGGAGAAATGCCGATGAAGTACGGACGGCGTGATGTGAGATGCTCTGGTGTTGTGGATTTAGTCTTTTTTGTAGGAGGGGGAGAGGAAATGGGGGTGCCGTGTAGTGGGTGGAACTGGAAGTTACCAAAGTAGCCCCGACCTATTATGTAGATGAGGGCGGTATTGTAACTGTTGGTCTCCATGCACCAAGGACAAAAGGGGAATTTCGCATGCTAAAGACTAAGGTGGCGGAAATTTTAGAAGGAGGCGGGAGATTTTGCCGCCCGTTCGTATCCAGTTTCAACTAATTTTGGACCGTGCTAGCGGGAAGGTCATGCGAGACTGTGTACACGGGGCACGCGTCAGCAGTTAATAACTGGTGTGAAGTCCACCCCAGAAAAAAAGACAATAACTCGGGATGATGCACCGATAACTTCGACGTTCACACGGGCGCGGCCAATCGTACGGGTGTAGTGGCGTTCACAAAAAGGGGATCAAACGCTCACCCTATGTATTTCTCGTGTAAATAGATAATTTAGTGCAATTGGTTATTTACTTTAAACATAATGCATTGACGTGTTAGTGTAGAGGCGCACAAAAAGAAATGGATATTGTAGTCTGCTACTTAAAAGTGTTACCTCATATGATTACATAGCCTCCACTTTCATAAATTATGCATCGTTGAATTCATATATGAATATTACATATATTACTTCATAATAGAACCTTAAATCATCCAAGACTAATGATTTTGAATGCAAGAGTAACAATGGTGCATGTACATGATAGCTACATTGGTTGTTTGAAGAAACATCACTGTAACTTTGGCATGCACAACTGAAAAGGTTTATTTAAATAGGAAAAATGTGATATGTGAGTGTCCAATCTTTATAGTGTTAGATCGATATTGTACCTTTGGCCACGATATGAAGTAGATATTGATTTATGTTCAAGCGATGCACGTCCACGATCGCTAGATAGTGATACGTGAATGAATTGTGCAATCTCTCTCACACGCGTACATATTTCATTTCCCTGTGGGCATCGCAATCACACACACGCACTTCATGTATTTCTCTCCCTCCGTCAAGGTTAGAATTCGTCTTTCTACCCCGTCCTACAAGTCTCTCACACATAAACACACACACTCTCTCTGTCGAACACGCCTACCCCTTTAATTCCGCCCACCCACAGCCACTAATGTCTCAAAGTATAATAATGTCTCTCACACATATGCCTAAGGTTAACTCGAGTTCCGGAACCATACGAATACATACAATGGGATTCCAGCAGAGCACCTTTTGTTTTGAGATTTCGCTAACTCTCTCTCTCTCCCTCTCTCTCTCTCTCTCACACACACACACGCGCGCACACACACACATTGTTTCTCGCTTCATTTTTCCGGCACTTGCATGCACACCATTTTGTTTATCTTTGTGATACTTTAAGTATGCCTCGCACAAATGCTATCTACCTATCCCTTAATATAGCTAGATATGTGTCACACAAACTCCTTCTTCCTACTAGCAAGATGCCCATGCGTTGCACGGAACATCAAGATGCATTTGTATGAGTAGTTTATCTTGTGGGAGAAAAGGATTCACGAGGGTATGCCTTATTTGCAAATGCGGAGAGGGGTGTGGGTATCTTTTTGCAAAATTGCCACAGTTTCCTTCCTATCCGTCGGATATATATCGGATGGCCTATATTGCAGGATGGCAGAAAAACCATCATCACCAACTATATAAGAGTAGGGATATGTAAGTGTCACTGCCACCCCCCCCCCCCGATACACACACACACACTTCCCAACACTGAAGGAGTAGGGTGACACCTCGATCTTGATACTAATCTATCGACTGGCTTCTCTCTCAAACACACACACACGCACACACACACACTACCCGACACTGAAGGAGTAGGGCGGCACCTCAATCTTGATAGTAATCTATCTACTCCTCTTTCAAACACACACACAGACATACACACACTCGCTAGTTGTGCCTCTGTTCCTCACAAGACACTCTCGAGCACGTCCTTCTCCCTCCCCTCGCCTCCCCAACAATGACAACAGAAGGGTGACAACTCGATCTGATCGTAATCTGTGAATTGGTTTCTCTCTCGAACATTGTGTCTCTGTGCCTCGCTCAGTAGCCCCCTCGATATGTATACTTCTCGCGCGTGCACAGCTGTAGTGATGATGACGTTGAACCCAGAGAGGGGAAGAACATTGTATTGAGATCCAAAAAGAGAGAAGAAGCCATCTAGCTAATAACTATGGATCCGTAGGTCTGTGGTAAACTACTCACAACTCATCGGAGGGGCAAGGATGTTGATGTAGAGGCCCTCCGTGCTTGATTTCCCCCTCCGTAGAGTGCCGACGAAGGCTCCAAGATGGGATATCGCGGATACAGAAGGTTACGGCGGTGGAAATTGTGTTTCGTGGTGCCTCTGGATGTTTTCGGGGTACGTAGGTATATATAGGAAGAAGAAGTACGCCGGTGGTCACCGAGGGGCCCACGAGATGGGGCGCGCCTATAGGGGGCGCCTCCTATCTCGTGGAGGCCTTGGCTGCTTCTTGACTTGCACTCCAAGTCCTCTAGATCACGTTTGTTCCAAAAATCACGCTCCCGAAGGTTTCATTCCATTTGGACTCCGTTTGATATTCCTTTTCTTTGAAATACTGGAATAGGAAAAAAAACAGCAATATGGGCTGGGCCTCCGGTTAGTAGGTTAGTCCCAAAAATGATATAAATGTGTAAAATAAAGCCCATAAACATCCAAAAGGGGTAATATAATAGCATGGAACAATAAAAAATTATAAATACGTTGGAGACGTATCACAAGCTCACATACTCAACTATCTCGTAGTCTCCTACAACTGATAACACTCACGCAATACTTGTGGTTATAGAGTTTCAGCCGGACACTGAGAAAGATAGGGGCTTATTGTGTTGCCTCCCAACGTATTCACCTTTAGGTGATGTCAACAATAATAGCCTATGCCAACTTACATCCAATTGGATATATATATCATGATCTTTCAAACACGAAGAGCTTGCCAAAGGATAAAATGAAAAAGGGAAGGTGAGCATCACCTTGACTCAAGAATAAAGTAAAACATAAAGTAAAAGATAGGCCCTTCGCAGAGGGAAGCAGAGGTTGTCATGCGCGTTTAGGGTTGATGCACGAAATCTTAGTGCAAAAGAACGTCGCTTTATATTGCCCCTTGTATGTGGACCTTTATTATGCAAATTGCCGCTTTTATTACTTCCACAACAAGTTCGTACAAAGCTTATTTTCTCTGCACTAATAAGTCATACATATTTTGAGAGAAATTTTTATTGCTTGCACCGTTGACAACTTACTTGAAGGATCTTACTCGATCCATAGGTAGGTATAGTGGACTCTCATGGCAAAACTGGATTTAAGGATATTTGGAAGCACAAGTAGTATCTCTACTTGGTGCAAGAATTTTGGCTAGCATGAGGGGGAGAGGCAAGCTCAACATGTTTGGAAGGTCAATGACAATATACTTTAACTGAGATGTCGGAAAACACAAACCATTACATTGTCTTCCTTGTCCAACATTAACTCTTTTAGCATGTCATACTTAATGAGTGCTTCACAATCATAAAAGATGTCCAAGATAATATATTTATATGTGAACCCCTCTTTCCTTATCACTTCCTATTAATTGCAACGATGACCAAGGCTACGTTCATCAACTCCTAACAATTTTTATGCCTCATACTTTCTATGTGTGAAGTTATCACTATCCATAAGATCAATATGAACTCTTTTATTCTTTCTACCTTCTCAAGATCATAGCAATCATAGCAAAGCCCTTGACTCAACACTAATCTTTATTATAGATAGCACACAGACTCGATTACATAAAGAGATCACAATGCAAAACTCAAAACTACTTGATATCAAAACATCAATCTACTAGATCAAGATACTACTAAAAGGATTGAACTAAATAAAGCGATAAAGATAGGAGTGTGATGGTGATACGATACCGGGGCACCTCCCCCAAGCTTGGCAGTTGCCAATGGGAGTGCCCATACCATGTGATTATTTCTTTGGAGGTGGTGAAGTAGGAGTTTTTGACGATGTAGGCTTGTCGTCCGTCTTCCAAGGCATAGGCTCTCCATCATAAAAGGATGATCGAGTCTCCGGGATCCTTAAATCTGCAGCCAAACTCATTCGCTTGAATCTATATTTATACTCAGAGTTCTGGTTTTGCAGGTCATAAATCTGGGCTTGGAGATGCTCGATTTTCTCTTGCAGCTTGAAGATGGTCTCCCCAATGACTTTGGCATCCAGCTTGTGGTTGTTGGTGAACTCCATGATCATCATCTGGTTGGCGTTGAGTCCACGCTCCACCATCCCTTGACACTTGAAAACTTCTTGCTCCATGGCTTCGAAGCTTTGTCTCCACGCTCAAGATGCACGCCTTGGTCCCTCCACATCGCGGATGTGCAGCACCCCCTCACGCATCTCAATGATTTGAGGATGATGCAGCACCTCCACGAGATAGGGGTTGATAACCCTCTCGAAAAACTTGTCCTTGGGAGCGCTTGGAGACAACATGATGCTCTAGATCTGAAACAGAAAAAGCTCGAAACAAAAACAGAGGATATTTGCGTGATACGGTGGTCAAAACCTTCGAGTATATATAATGAATTTTTACCGACCAAAATACGTCATATACAAGAAAAACGGAGTCCGGAGGCACGCGAGGTGCCCACGAGACAGGGGCGCCCTACGGGGGGCGCCTCCTCTCGTGGGAGCCTCGTGTCCCTTTCGGACTACTTCTTTCTTCCTAAAATTCTTAAATAATCCAAAACTGATAAAAATTGCCATTGAGTTGTTTTGGAGTCGGTTTACTTACCGTACCACGTACCTATGCCTTTTGAAGTGCAGAACGTCTTTGGAAAGTTTCCCTTATATATTCCTCAGGGGTTATGGTTTCGATAATATTAGTTTCAACATTGATAGGATTACCTGAAATATAATGTTTAATTCGTTGACCATTTACCACCCTCGGATTTGTGCCTTCAAGGTTGTTGATTTTTATAGCACCAGAACGATAGACCTCCTCGATAACGTAGGGACCTTCCCATTTTGAGAGAAGTTTTTCTGCAAAAAATCTTAAACAAGAGTTGAATAATAACACATAATCTCCTACGTTAAACTCACGCTTTTGTATCCTCTTATCATGCCAGCGTTTGCCTTTTTCTTTGAAAAGCTTGGCATTCTCATAGGCTTGGGTTCTCCATTCATCAAGTGAGCTAATATCAAATAACCTTTTCTCACCGGCAAGTTTGAAGTCATAATTGAGCTCTTTAATAGCCCAATATGCCTTATGTTCAAGTTCAAGAGGTAAATGACATGCTTTTCCATAAACCCATAACCATAGGATTTTTATATGCAGTTCTATAGGCCCATAATGCATCATCAAGTTTTTTGGACCAGTTCTTCCTAGATCTATTCACAGTCTTTTGCAAAATTAATTTGAGCTCTCTATTGCTCAACTCTACCTGACCACTAGATCATGGATGATAAGGAGATGCTATTCTATGATTAACATCATACTTAGCGAGCATCTTACGGAAAGCACCATGAATAAAGTGTGAACCACCATCATCCATAAGATATCTAGGGACTCCAAACCTCGGAAAAATAACTTCTTTAAGCATTTTAATAGAAGTGTTATGATCAGCACTACTAGTTGGAATAGCTTCTACCCACTTAGTAACGTAATCAACAGCAACTAAAATATGTGTATAACCATTGGAGGTAGGAAAAGGTCCCATATAATCAAAGCCCCAAACATCAAACGGTTCAATAACAAGAGAATAATTCATAGGCATTTCTTGACGTCTACTAATGTTACCTATTCTTTGACATTCATCACAAGATATGACAAACTTACGGGCATCTTTGAAGAGAGTAGGCCAATAAAAACCAGATTGTAGTACCTTGTGTGCAGTTCTATCTCCAGCGTGGTGTCCTCCATAGGATTCAGAGTGACACTTGCTAGGATTTGTTCCTGTTCATGCTCAGGCACACAACGTCTAATAATACCATCTACTCCTTCTTTATAAAGGTGTGGATCATCCTGGAAGTAATGTCTTAAACCATAAAAGAACTTTTTCTTTTGCTGGTATGTGAAACTAGGCGGTATATATTTAGCAACGATGTAATTAGCATAATCAGCATACCAAGGAGCAGTACGAGAAGCATTGACAACCGCTAATTGTTCATCAGGAAAATTGTCATTAATAGGCAGTGGGTTATCAAGAACATTCTCGAACCTAGACAAGTTGTCTGCAGCGGGTTCTCGACTCCCTTTCTATCAATAATATGCAAGTCAAATTCTTGGAGCAAGAGAACCCATCTAATGAGTCTAGGCTTAGCATCTTCTTTTCCATAAGATATTTAATTGCAGCATGATTAGTGTGAATAGTAACTTTGGAATCAACAATATAAGGTCTAAACTTATCACATGCAAACACAACTGCTAAGAACTCTTTTTCAGTAGTAGCATAATTTCTCTGGGCAGTATCAAGAGTCTTACTAGCATACTGGATAACATTCAATTTCTTATCAACTCTTTGACCTAAAACAACACCTATAGCATAATCACTAGCATCACACATAATTTCAAAAGGTAAATTCCAATCAGGTGGCTGAACAACAGGTGCAGTGATCAAAGCTTTCTTAAGTGTTTCAAATGCTTCCAAACAATCATCATCAAAGACAAAAGGAATATCTTTTTGCAATAAATTTGTCAGAGGCCTAGAGATTTTAGAGAAGTCCTTAATGAACCTCCTATAAAAGCCGGCATGACCAAGGAAGCTTCTTATACCTTTTATGTCCTTGGGACATGGCATCTTTTCAATAGCATCAACTTTGGCTTTATCAACTTCAATACCTCTCTCGGAGATCTTGTGCCCCAAGACAATGCCTTCATTAACCATAAAGTGACAGTTTTCCCAATTCAGGGCGAGACTAGTGTCTTCGCATCTACGCAAAACTTCGATCAAGGTTGCTCAAACAATCATCAAAAGAGGATCCATAGACGGAGAAGTCATCCATGAATACCTCACAAACCTTTTCACAAAAATCAGACAATATAGCCATCATGCATCTTTGAAAGGTAGCAGGTGCATTACATAAACCAAAAGGCATACGTTTATAAGAAAAGGTACCAAAAGGGCAAGTAAAAGTAGTTTTAGATTGATCCTTCGCTGACACAGGTATTTGAGAGAAACCAGAATAACCATCTAGAAAGCAAAAGTGTGTGTGTTTGGATAGCCTTTCTAGCATTTGATCAATGAAAGGTAAAGGGTAATGATCTTTCTTAGTAGCTTTATTTAACTTACGGAAATCAATTACCATCCTATAGCCTGTAATAATTC
This sequence comes from Aegilops bicornis, assembly GCA_021605145.1. Classification (NCBI taxonomy): domain Eukaryota; kingdom Viridiplantae; phylum Streptophyta; class Magnoliopsida; order Poales; family Poaceae; genus Aegilops; species Aegilops bicornis. The sequence goes on along the minus strand of CM038671.1, from coordinate 270,731,435 downwards.
TTTGCCGGACCAATTCATCTTTATCATTAGGAACAACGGTAATACCTCCCTTTTTAGGGACACAATGGACAGGGCTTACCCATTCACTATCAAAGAACGGGATAAATAATACCTGCCTCAAGGAGCTTTAGTATCTCCTTTCTTACCACTTCCTTCATCTTGGGATTTAATCGTCTTTGAGGATCCCTAACTGGTTTGGCATCTTTTTCCACTGAAATTTTGTGTTGACATAATATGGGACTAATGCCCTTAAGATCATCCAGAGTATATCCAATAGCAGCTCTGTGCTTCTTTAGAGTTTTCAATAATCTTCCTTCTTCTTTTTCTAAAAGGTTAGCACTAATAATAACAGGATATATTTCTTTCTCATCAAGATAAGCATACTTAAGATTATCAGGTAAAGGTTTGAGTTCAAACACGGGATCACCCTTGGGTGGAGGGATCCCAAGAATTTCAACGGGAAGGTTATGTTTCAAAGATAGGTTCTTGTTTAAGGAACACTTCATCTATTTCTTCCCTTTCCTTCATAAACATATCGTTTTCATGGTCTAGCAAATATTGTTCTAACGGATCGGTTGGAGGAACAGCAATGGAAGCAAGACTAATAATTTCATCCTTACTAGGTGGTTCTCTTTCACGAGGTTGTCTACTAAACTTAGCAAAATTGAACTCATGAGACATACCATCTATGCCAATAGTGACGACCTTCCTTTCGCAGTTAATCTTAGCACTAGCAGTATTCAAGAAGGGTCTACCAAAAATAATGGGACAAAAATCATCTTGTGGGGAAGCAAGAACAAGAAAATCAGCAGGGTATTTAATCTTCCCACACAAGACTTCAACATCTCTAACAATCCCAATAGGTTTAATGGTGTCCCTATTAGCAAGCTTAATAGTAACATCAATGTCTTCTAATTCAACAGGTGCAAAATCGTGCATAATTTATTTATAAAGATCATAAGGTATCTCACTAGCACTAGCACCCATATCACATAAGAAATGATAACAATGATCTCCTATTTTAACAGAAAATAACAGGCGTGCCTACAATAGGTCTACGTGTCTTAGTATCGGGTCTAGCAATATTAGCAGTTTCATCCAAGAAAGAGATAACATGCCCATCTAAGTCCTCATCCAAGAGATCTTTAATCATAGCAATACCAGGTTCAACATTAATTTGCTCAGAGGTGTATAGGTCCTAGTATTACTCTTACGAACAACGAGTCAAAGCTTTAACATGATCTTTTATCCTAACAGAAAAGGAGGTTTTTCGACATAAGCAGTAGGAATAATAGGATCACTATATGTAATAGTCTTTTCTTCGACTGTAATAGGTGCAACTACTTTCACTTCAAGAGGAGGATTATATTTAAACCACTTCTCTTTAGGGAGATCAACGTGAGTAGGAAAAGTTTCACAAAAAGTAGCTACTATCTCAGAGTCAAGCCCATACTTAGAGCTAAATCCACGGAAAGCATCGGTATCCATAAAAGATTTAACACAATCGAACTTAGGTGTCATACCGACTCCTTACCATCGTCGGAACCCCAATCTTCGTGAGTTGCGTTTAATTCTTTCCAATAAGTCCCATTTGAAATCAATAGTCTTGACATATAGGAACCAAAGACAGAAGTATCGAGCGGGTTGCGATTATCAAGAGAAAGTTGAGCATAAAAATTCTGAATAATCATTTCCGAGAGAGCTCATGATTGGGGCATGAATATAACATTGACTTAAGCCTCCCCCAAGCTTGAGCGATGCTTTCTCCTTCAGCGAGGCCAGAAATTATATATGTAATTACGATCATGATGAACAAGATGCATAGGATAGAACTTCCGTGAAATTCCAACTTCAGCTTATAATTCCAAGATCTCGTATCATCACATAGCCTATACCATGTCATTGCATCCCCCTTCAAAGATAAAGGGAAGACCTTCCTTTTGACAACATCATCGGGAATACCTGCAAGCTTAAATAATCCACAAACTTCATCCACAAAGATAAGGTGTAAATCGGCATGCAATGTCCCGTCACCTGCAAAAGGATTAGCTAACAGTTTTTCTATCATACCCGAAGGAATCTCAAAGTGAATACTTCCATAAAGTTCAGTAGGTTGAGGAGCATCTCTTTGCTCTTCTGGTTGGGGCAAAGATACCCCAAACAATGCCTTCAAAGGATTAGTTTCCATAGTGGCAAGTAACAGAAAATTTCAGCACACTATATAAATGTTTCCTTACCAAGTTCCACTCACCAAAAGCGCTACACTCCCGGCAGCGGCGCCGGAAAGAGTCTTGATAACCCACAAGTATAGGGGATCTATCGTAGTCCTTTCTATAAGTAAGAGTGTCGAACCCAACGAGGAAGCGTATGAAATGATAAGCGGTTTTCAGTAAGGTTTTCTCTGCAAGCACTGAAATAGTAGGTGATAGATAGTTTTGTGATAAGGTAAATAGTAACGAGCAAAAAGTAAATAAATTAAATAAAGTGCAGCAAGGTGGCCCAATCCTTTAGGTAGCAAAGGATAAGCCTGGAGAAATTCTAATAATGAAGAAGGAGCTCCCGAGGACACATTGGGAATTATCTTCAAGCTAGTTTTCATCACATTCATAAGATTCGCGTTTGGTACTTTGATAATTTGATATGTGGGTGGACCGGTACTTGGGTACTGCCCTAACTTGGACAAGCATCCCACTTATGATTAACCCCTATTGCAAGCATCCGCAACTACAAAAAGGACTATTAAGGTAAACCTAACCACAGCATTAAACATATGGGTCCATATCAACCCCTAACGAAGCAACGCATAAACTAGGGTTTAAGCTTCTATCACTCTAGCAACCCATCATCTACCTATTACTTCCCCATGCCTTCCTCTAGGCCCAAATAATGGTGAAGTGTCATGTAGTCGACGTTCACATAACACCACTAGAGGAAAGACAACATACATCTCATCAAAATAACGAACGAATACCAAATTCACATGACTACTAATAGCAAGACTTCACCCATGTCCTCAGGAACAAACGTAACTACTCACAAAGCATATTCATGTTCATAATCAGAGGAGTAATAATATGCATAAAGGATCTGAACATACGATCTTCCACCAAGTAAACCAATTAGCATCAACTACAAGGAGTAATCAACACTACTAGCAACCCACAGGTACCAATTTGTGGTTTTGATACAAGATTGGATACAAGAGATGAAATAGGGTTTTGAGAGGAGATGGTGTTGGTGAAGATATTGATGGAGATTGACCCCCTCTCGATGAGAGGATCGTTGGTGATGACGTTGGTGATGATTTCCCCCTCCCGGAGGGAAGTGTCCCCGACAGAACAGCTCCGCCAGAGGCCTAGATTGATTCCGCCAAGGCTCCGCCTGGTGGCGGCGGAGTTTCGTCCCGTAAGCTTGCCCACGATTTTTTCCAGGGTAAAAGTGATGATATAGCAGAAGATGGACGTCGGAGGCCCACCAGGGGGCCCAGGAGATAGGAGGTCGCACCCTCTGAGCGCGCCCTGTCTCTGGGCGAGTGTGGGCCCCTAGCCTATTTCTTTCGCTCAGAAATTCTTATAAAATCCAAAAAGTTGTTTCATGGAGTTTCAGGACTTTTGGAGTTGTGCAGAATAGGTTTCCAACGTTTGCTCCTTTTCCAGCCAGAATTCTAGCTGTCGGCATTCCCCCACTTCATAGTAAACCTTGCAAAAATTAGAGAGAATAGCCATAAGTATTGAGATATAATGTGTAATAACAGCCCATAATGCAATAAATATTGATATAAAAGCATGATGCAAAATGGACGTATCAGAGCGGCGAGTTGCTGAACCACGCACCTGCTTGGGGCGGCAACTGGCTCCATCGGGCCAAGCGAGGTTGGTGAAGCACCGAGCGGCCTCGCCCATATCCGGAGGGCTCGGCGGGCCACCCAGCCGGGTAATATGCCAGAGAACGGCTCCTCGGAAGCCATCGGAAGAGTGGAGAAAATGGTGAAGGAGGATATGGGGGAGCGGCGGAGGGGTGCGATTCTTGCCCCCTGGCTGGCTGGCCTCGTGTAAATAGAGGGCGGACGGTAGGAGCTTGGCCGGCATTTGGCCTCGTTTAAACTGAGGGCGGACGGGAGGAGCTCGGCCGGTGTTGCATTTAATTCTGGCCCACTCATGAACGGAAGTGTGGCCGGAGTAGGTTTCTCAGTTTGCATGCGGGTTTAATGGAGGGGTTTGATCTTTGATGGAGGCGAGGAGGCGTGTTCAGTTGGGCGTCTGACGGCGGATATTATTCAATTTGGACAATGGCGGCACAGTTCCCGATCTGGCTTTAATGCGCATTTAGGAGGGAGTAGCGGTTCCCGAAATGTTGAACGGCCAATGCATCCTCCTTCAATTAATGCATGAGGGAAGTATTGGGAGGAGGACCGGGAAAAGAGGCTGCACGATGTGAATGCAACGCAGTTTGCCCTCATGTAAAGGCGTCCCTCCATTCCAATGCATCTACCACATCGTACACACCTAAGCATTTGCCTAAGCACCTACACTAAGCGGAAAAGAGCTCACTCCAGATCCATGGCGGCGATGCGCGTGAGCAGACAGCGGCTGTGCCAGATGGTCCACGACATCGGCCTACGGCATGCCGCCGAGGATCATCTCCAGACGGTGTTGGAGACCGGCTGGTGGATGGCCGCCGTCGACACCAACTATTACTCTCAGTTGGACCAGATGATCGTTGCCACCACCAACAAGTTCACCGTCCTCAAGAAGCGCGCGAATGACATCGCCATACTCCTCCAGCCCGCGCGCCCGGGCTCCTCATTGCCTGCCACCCTAATCGGCCTCCATGGCCGGAACCTCTTTCAAGCACTGATGGCCCTGCGACTGCCCACCGACGCCACGAAGAATGTCCACCTGGAGGTCGCGCTCGCCGCGAGGCGCCTCTCCCTGGAAGAATTCGTCGACCTACACATCCACGTGTACGAGCAAATCGTGTACATAGGTATCTACAAGGCCAGTGAGGACGCTACGATGTTGGCCTTCCTCAACCGACTGGAAGCCTTGGATACCTTTGCTGAGAAGCACCTCGACCTCGCCACAAAAGCCGCCGCTCCTTAGCCGCCGATCGGTGGCCTGGCGCACTAAGTTGAGGAGGAGGAGGTCGTACGTTGATGGATGCATATTTCTTCTTGCCTTCTGTAACCACCACTGTGATCGCATCATTATCGTGGCCTTAATTCTTATTGTGATGTTGCATTCTCGTTCCAGTCAATACCGACATGTACGATCCCTTTGCTTAATTATATGCATCACTGTAACTAGTACTCCATCCGTCAATTTATAAGTTGTGCTTACCTTTTCCATCAACTTCGTGCAACACGCGGGCATCTTGCTAGAAACACTAGAACATGTCAGATCGCGTGATACCAAACCGACGATGCGCCAACCTAGCTACTACGTACCCTGCTTATCTGGCGGAAATAGCCCCGCCCTGGCGTTTCCAATCATTATTTCTATCTATCGATCGTGCCAAGGAGCAGAACCAAAATGTTACAATTTATACATGTTTCTCTACTCCTACTCCTATAAAAGACTAAGTTGGTGATGGTGGTGGGTCTGCCATCCGTCGTTTCTGACCATTAGATCTGCATCTAACGGCTGTGAGGTAAGTTGTGGCATTTTTGCAAAAATAGCCCACTTCTCTGCTCCAATTTGCAGAAAACCCCTTATTATCTTGAAAGCAACCACATCCCTCCCTCAACTCATCAAAACAGCCTGAGAAATATATTTTGAGTGAAAAGTACTCCCTCTGTTCCTAAATATTTGCCTTTCTAGAGATTTCAATAAGTGACTACATACGGAGCAAAATGAGTGAATCTACACTTCAAAATATGTCTATATAATCCGTATGTGATAGTCCATTTGAAATCTCTAAAAAAGACAAATATTTAGGAACGGAGGGAGTAATATATTAGGAGTATATCAAAACAAGAGTGATTTCTTTCAAGTTTGTGGACAAGTACTACTATTCTACTACTTTGGATCCATCATAGCATACGGGCACATTGCTAGTAAAGGAAAAGGCTGCCGCATTCAAGCGTCGCACTCCCCCACACACGCCCGGGAATCGAGTACTCCACTACCGTCCCAAGACGACACATAGCTTAGGGAAGGCATGATGCCTAGCATTTTCACTTTCATGTGGGACCACCGTTGAGCAAACCGACTATTGGCAAACCGCACCCCGCCCGCCGCCGGGTTGGAAAACAGAAACGACGGGAAGATCTAGCTGTAGCACGGAAGCCAAGAAATTTGGTGTCAGATGGGACTCGTTGATAGAGTAGGAGCATTCCGTACTACTCTACTCCTACTAGTACCAAGTTTGTACTATACAACTAGTACTACCACTATACAACTAGTAGGTGCGTACGGCACAAAGAACGTAGGAACAAAAAAACGGGAAGATCTTGTTTTGGGTGATTTATCTTTTTTCAGCCAACGTAGTATGAATAATATGATGTGGGTGGCACCCATGAAGCTTATGTGGCTTGGTTGCATGGCTACGAAAGGTTAGAGAAAAATAAATAGATAATGTGTTTAGAGTGCACTCCACTAAACAGATATACTTTGTATCCACTGCAACGGGCCAACACATCTATATCTATACCCCCTATATAGTGTGTGAATAACTTTGAAAGTTGGTCATTGGATGAAGCCAATCCGACAATACAAAGATGGCAAATCAGAGCACTAATGGCCGTTGGATATCATCTACATTCCACCAGATTCTGCCACATGTAGAATCTAAAAGACTCCATGGTTGAACTTCATTCATGACTAACTTTGCCACAACTAAGCTCAGGCAAAGTGTGTCTGCCACAAAAAATGTTGCTAACAAAATGGCCACCACAAGTGTGGCAAGATTTGGCAAGAAGTTGAGTCTATGACATGTGGACCATGTAGCTAGAAAAGTGTGGCAAGCCAAAAGTGTAGCAATGAACCAAACACATGCCTGGTGTGTTTGGTAGGGTGTACGAAGGGTGCATGATCCCAAGAGTTCCCTTCTCGACCCACTTTCGGGTGTTTGGTAGAGTGTATGGAGGGTGCATGAGTCCACACTAGCTTAGCACAAATTTACTAGAAGAAACCATGAAGAGAGCATACATGAAGAGGGGTGTTGAGTTGAGCATGCATGAAGAGGGAACAACTATGCTAAGACGAGAACGCAACCAAACACACTTTGGCACGCCTAAGCTTAGGCGTGGCAACCTTAGGCTGCAAACCAAACATCTATACCCCTATATAGTGTGTGAATAATAACTTCGAAAGTTGGTCGTTGGATGAAGCCAATCCGACGGTACAAAGATGGCAAATCCGAGCACTACTGGCCGTTGGATATCATCTAGTACATTCCACCAGATTTTGCCACATGTACAATCTAGAAGACTCCACATGTAGAAGCATAAAGCACAAACCACCAGAATCTCATGCATGCAATGCACATACCTTACTAGTAGTTGGTAGTAGTAAGAAACAAATTCCGGGTTTGGCACGAGTTCGTACTGCGGGAGCACCACAAGGCCTGCCGCAGGAGTTACATTTCCCTCTCGGGGCCCACGGGACCGAACTTCAATGGCTTAGTGCCCGACCTATGAGTCAATGACATGCGGACCTTAAATGCGGCTGGCCCACATGTCATTCTCATGGTGATGGTGTGGTTCGTGACTCACTCGTTCGAGATGAACCGGCCGATGGTGGCGTGGCCGTTGTGAGGGTGCCACAGCTGGGCGTCGGGGCGTTACGAGGCGTAGATGGCCACACCGGCGGGTACTACCTGTAGTACATAAGTACTCCAGCTGAGGATCGATGCCCAGGACGAAATGTGTCACAGCCGCTGGATGAAAATTCGATGCGAAGCAGGCAAACCGCATCCAATCGGGTGTGGCTGTGGTAGAAAGTTGATGGTCGCCGCAGTTAGCTGGCCCACATGTCATGCACACAAAGGCAAAGGAGCGGTGGGGCCGAGAGGGATGAGGATCCCCTGACGTGAACAATCCTACCATTCTATCACTGACATGTGGGACCCCCAAGTGTGGGTCCCACTAGTCAGCGAAGGAAAGGCAGGGTAAGGCAGTGATAGCCACGTCAGAGGATCCATGTCCATGTCGGGGGACGTCATGCTTACAGGTAGGGTTGGAGCGGCGTCGTGGGAATCGCGTGTGGGTGTGGCAGTGGTAGAAACAAGAAACATGATGGTCGTCGTGGTTCAACTTCCATGGACAAGCTGTCTTGTGTGCTGACACATGTATATCAAAACTAGAGTGTTTATATTTCAAGCACGTTAACTTACTTTGGATCCATTGCAACGCACGGGCCAGCATATTGGTAGTAGTAGTGTCTATCTCTATCTCTAGAGGCCTTCCCTCATTCATCCTTTTCTCTCACAAGATAAACTACTCATACAAATGCATCTTGATGTTCCGTGGAACGCACAAGGATGTTTCCTTGGGGGTCTCTCCAGCGTGGCGTGGCCGTAGTTGCAAGTTGACGCCCCTTGAGATGCCGACGTTGAGGGGCACTCAGATTTCCTGCGATGAGCAGGTAAGATGAGTTTGATCACGTAGTAAAAGCATTCTAAAGGCTACTTCCGTGTCCATTTCCTAATTCTCCCCTGCCCACTATTTCACAGGTTAGGCTCGGCGCGAGTGGAGATTGGCTTGCATATGTACGGGAGGGTACCAACATCAATTTGCACAACATTTACAATGGTGACACCATTCCCGTAGAACCTTTGTCCAACATTGGGACCAGCCATGCAACGGGCCACTGCATGAATTGGTACGATGGAACCACAGTGAGATTGAATAAGATAGAACGAACCTTGCACTTGGCGGTCAAAGGTGGACCATGTTGTATGTGGCCGATTTTTTTTCCGTACGAGTATGAAGACGCTGTGCTCCTTTCTAACCGCATCTTCGCGGTGACAAACCAGGGGACTTGTTTCGTATGGGACACATCCTACGATATACTCCCTCTCTCCCAGTTTATTTGTTTTGAATCTTTTCGTTTTATAAGTTTCAAATTCAAATTTAGAGCTCCCCATCACATGTTGAGATTAAATGTCCATTAAATCATTGCGTGCATGTATAGTAAAGAAAAAAATCTCGAGTTTGGCACGAGTTCGTGTAGCGGTAGCACCAACTGGCCTTGAGTTACATTTCCTCGCAGGCCCTCGGGATCGAAGCTTCAGCCTTACTACACCTGCCTTTGAGTCAATAACATGTGGACCCGGCAGTGGCTGGTCCACATGTAATGCTCCCAAGGCGGAGGCGATGGGGCCGAGAGGGGTGAGCCGCAGGTCGGGGACGTGTGGTGTCATGGGTTCGTCTTGACATCGTGGGAATCGCGTGTAGCTGTGGTAGAAACTTGATGCTCACCGCATTGAAGGTTTCCCACATGTCATGCACACAAAGGCAGAGAGGCGGTGCGGCCGAGAGGGGTGAGGCGCACGTCGGGGGACGTGGTGTCGTGGGTTGGAGCGGCGTCGTCGGAATCGTGAGTGGCAGTGATGAAACGTGATGGTCGCCGTAGTTGAACTTCCATGGACAAGTTGTCATGTCTACGGACACATGCATTGCATACCGATCACTGGAAGGAGTAGTAGAGAAAGCTAGGCGGATAAATAGTTCCTTATAGTCAAGCGGACCCACGCTACTACTTGTTCCAAAGACATGCACACCATCGAAATAGTCCATCTATATCAATATACATAGAGAGGGATATTTTTTTACAAGAGAGGAACTAGTTCATCCAACCAGAATGCCCTGCTGCTGGTGCAGCATCTTCTTCTTCTTCTTCTTCTTCTTCTTCTACTTCTTCTTGTTCTCATTTTCTGTGGAAGACGGCTACGCAAAATGCTCTCTGGACCTTGCAGCTATCTTGAAACTCGCACGGGCATCGAGGGCAGCATATTTTATCCGCTCGTACGTCAAGAAATAATTCTCCCATCCAGATGACCTTAAATGCGAGCGTCTCGTCACCCTTCTGAAGATTTGTTCCTAGCACAAAATTTGCTACGTCGAATAGGGATGGTGTCGGTTTATCACAATCTTCTACAGGAATTTTTATTTTGGTTTGTAGGTCAGCTATGCTTTTCAAATCAAGGTTGTATGGCTCCAACTTCTGTTTGTCCCCTGCGATGCACTACACAAAAAAGACACATCCGTGACATTTTGGGCCGAACGAATTTTTTTTGTGTCATACATATGACACTTCTATGACGATAATTGTGACAAAACCCGGTATCATCATAGATGTGGTGGGCTCCTACTTCTATGACAAAAAATCATGACAGAAAATGGGCTTTTCGTCCTGGGCGGGCTAGAGACGCAGCTGCATGACATTCTTTGGGCCGTCCATGACAGAAAAAACCATGGTAGAAGCGAGGGGGAGGAATATTTCGGGGAGTTCCCGGTTACGGTGGGAGGTCGGGGGCGGCGATGCTGCGTTCTCTAGTACACGACGCTGCGTGTGCGAGGAGTTAGCTCTAATCAACCCGAAGCGAGGCGTTGGCATCTAATCGAACCGAGCGACAGATTGCCTTTGCGCAGTTACATCGAACCGAAGCGATCGATCGATGGTCGTTAATCGAACTCGATCGAGCGATTCGCCGCTCATCGCTGCTAACTGAAGCCGATCGATGCTGCCTCTGGGATGAATAGTGAGTGTTGCGGGGGGTTTGGATGAACAGTGAGCGGTGGCATTGCCTCTGGATGAACATGACCCCGTGGTGTGGTGGAGGGCTGGATGAGCGATGAAGCGGTGGAGGGGTGCCCGTGGAGGGGTGGTTGAACTGGACCCCGTGGTGTGGAGGGCTGGATGAACAATAGATGGTGGAGGGGTGCCCGTGGAGGGGTGGTTGAACAGGACCCCGTGGTGTGGAGGGTTGGATGAACAGTAGACGGTGGAGGGGTGCCCGTGGAGGGGTGGTTGAACAGGACCCCGTGGTGTGGAGGGATGGATGAACAGAGAAGCGGTGGAGGGGTGGTTGAACAAGAGGCGGTGGAGTAGCGCGCGGTGGAGGCTGGATGAACAGGAGCCCGTGGAGGCTGGATGAACAGGAGCCCGTGGAGGCTGGATGAACATGAGCCCGTGGAGGCTGGATGAACAGGAGCCCGTGGAGGTTGGATGAACAGGAGCCCGTGGAGGCTGGAGAAGGTAGACGGTCGAGATGAACAATATCCCGTGGAGTCCCATTTTGCGGTATGCCACACCCCTCCCGATCAACAGGACCCCCGTTTCGACCGTAGGAGGTCCGTTTTGTCCGTTTTGCGCTACGCCACACCCCTCCCGATCAACAGGACCCCCGTTTTGACCGTAGGAGGTCCCTTTCCTCCGTGTTGCGATGCGCCACACCTCCCGATCAACAGGACCCCGTTTGACGGTATGGGAGGTCTGTTTCCTCCGTTCTGCGGATGCGCCAGCCTCGCTTCCATCGCTGTTCCGTCCAAGCCCCGATGAACACGACCACGCATTCCGTTCCGACCCAGCCGGTTGGCTCCCACACGTTCCGTTGCCTCCCGATGAACACGACGCATTCCGTTGCCTCCCGATGAACACGACGCATTCCGTTGCCTCCCCATGAACACGACGCATTCCGTTGCCTCCCCATGAACACGACGCATTCCGTTGCCTCCCCATGAACACGAGAAGACGTTGTTTCTCCATTCCAACCCAGCCATGTCAACGAGCCCTCGTCGTACGTATGCGCGAGTAGGCATTTGAGACCCCGCCCGTATGTACACATACCTGGTCGTATTTTCTTTCTTGCACCCTGGCCGCTGTACTTACGTGTACATGCTACGTGCGCGCCTCTACTACGACACGTGCGCGCCTCTACATCGACCAGTATGTACGTACACGTTCGCGACCAGAATGACAATGCTACGTACGCTTCGACCAGGTAGGTCCCGACTGTTAGGCACTTCCTTGCCTGCGAAGATGTAGCTGGTGGGTCCCAGCAGTCAGGGGGACGAATCATTTTATTTTTTTACCCGGACACACTTCCTTGCGTGCGAAGGTGTACCTGGTGGGTCCCAGCAGTCAGGGTGGAAACATTTTTTTCATGAAATACGATGGCCCGTCCGGTGGGTCCCCGCTGTGAGGTGGAGGAATAATTATTTTGCGCGTAATAAGGAGGCACTTCCCTTGCTGCGGCCGTGGACCCGGTATCGGCGTCTCCACGCCTGATACTCTTCCGATGGAAGTCGGTCATTGACCACATTGACCACGCCACGCCGAGAGCACCACGGCGGTGGACGACGGCGAGGCCTAGGAAGGGATGACACGGAGGCGGGGAAGACTTCGGCGGTTGTTTCCCATGCGGAGGAGTACGATCTGTCTGAGGGTTCTTGGTTCGTCTGCCGTCACGGAGAATAACAACAGGTGTGGGTGAGTAGAGGGATGGCTAGGCCAGAGATGGGAATCTGGCCGGGCGGTGAGGCTGCTGTGGCAGCACAGCCGGCCGGGAGGAGGGAGCAGGCAGTCCCGCCGGCGCTTGTTTGAGCGGGCCGAGCAGGAAGAGCAGAGATTGAAGAAGCACGACCGTCGTTGGATGGACATCCAACAGTCAGTGCTTGTGCGTCAACCTTTTTTTAGGAAAGCCTCAAATCTGTGGAAAACAGCATATAGCCAATCTACCATTATTTCTAATAATTTACAGCCCATTTGCTAATTCTTAAGGTTTTTTTAGACCATATTCTTTTTGTTAGCATTACAGCCCATAGTGTGGCCACGGTTAAAAAATTATATGAAATTTTGCATATTTCTGTGCGGTCCGAACTGTTTTTAATCCCGAAATTTCGACTCACATTCAAACTAATTTTAAAAATAAATGTATATCAATATAAAATCTAACAAATTCTCCATGCATAAAAATTAATGTAATTTAAAATCTTGAAATGAAAAAAAAGATATTTGAAACTAATTGCCGGTTTGATGTGTTTTAAAATGTACAGCCCATTTCTCATTCTTGATGGGCCATTTTCTCGGCCACCAATGAAAGCTCTCCTCGTCTTGAAAGATTTACAGCCCAACAGCCCGACAAAGGGACTTACTTGGCAAATCACAAAAAACTGGTCATGGCCGTGGACCATTGTCAGCCTCTCCACGTCATAGTCCACATCCGATGGAAGCCGTTCCTTGACCACGTTGACCACGCTACGCCGAGAGCACCAGGCGGTGGACGACGGCGCGAGGCCTAGGAAGGGGACGACGCGGCGATGGATGCCCACGCATAGAAGTACGAGGGTTCACTGGTTCATCTGCGGTGTGAAAGGTCGTCGCCGTAGAATAACGAGGGTGTGGGTGAGTAGAGGGATGACCTGGCCAGCGGTGGGAGTAGTAGGGGCGGTGAGGCCTCCGCCGTATCGCAGCCGGCCACGGGAGGCAGGAGCACGAGGCACGACCGGCGCTGGTTTGGGCGGCTGGAGCAAGAAGACCAGAGGTTGAAGAAGCACTACGCCCGTGGGATGGACGGTCACTGGTGCTAGAATCGTGCATATTGACTAAGTTGACAAAGCCCTCCGTCCCCGTCAACTTAGTAGGCCCACAAGTCAGCCTGCCACTATACTGGGTCCCAGCTAACAGGGGGAGTATTCATTTTTTTTGCGTAATAAGGAGGCACTTCCTTGCGTGCGAAGATATAGCTGGTGGGTCCGAGCTGTCAGCGGCGGTAACATTTTTTCACGAAATACAGAGGCCCTTTCGGTGGGTCCCTGATGTCAGGTGGAGGAATCTTTATTTTGCGCATAATAAGGAGGCATTTCCTTGCGTGCGGCTGGGGACCCAGCTGTCGGCCTCTCCACGTACAGTCCACTTCAGATGCATGTCGGTCGTTTACCATGTTAACCAGGCCGCGCCGAGAGCACCAGTGCGGTGGACGACGGCGAGGCCTAGGAAGGGAACGACACGGAGGCAGGGAAGACTCGGCAGTTGTTTCCCACGCGGAGGGGAGTATGGTATCACGAGGGTTTATCTTGGTTCATCTGCCGTCACGGAGAATAACAGCAGTGTGGGTGAGTAGAGGGATGGCTAGGCCAGCGATGGGAGTACTGTCGGGCGGTGAGGCTCAGCAAGGCAAAGACAGCCCGGCCGGGAGGAGGGTGTAGGCAGTCCCGCCTGCGATTGTTTGAGCTGGTGGAGCAGATAGAGCAGAGATTGAAAAGACGACGGCCGTTGGATGGCCATCCAACGATCCTTTGCTTGTCGTCAACCTTTTTTAGGAAAGCCTCAAATCTGTGGAAAATAGCATACAACCCATCTGCAATTATTTCTAACAATTTACAGCCCATTTGCTAATTATTAAGGTTTTTTGGAGCCCATATTCTTTTTGTTAGCATTACAGCCCATATTGTGGCCACGTTTAAAAAATTATATGAAATTTTGCATATTTCAAAAGCGGTCCGAACTGTTTTTAATCCCGAAATTTCGACTCACATTCAAACTGATTTTAAAAATAAATGTATATCAATATAAAATCCAACAAATTCTCCGCGCATAAAAATTAATGTAATTTAAAATCTCAAAATGAAAAAAAAGATATTTGAAACTAATTGCCGGTTTGATTTGATTTAAAAATGTACAACCCATTTCTCATTACTGATGGGCCATTTTCTCGGCCAGCCGAATGAAAGCTCTCCTCGTCTTGAAAGATTTGCAGCCCAACAGGCCTGACAAAGCGACTTACTTGGCAAATCACAAAAAAGCTGTCTTTGTGGCCGTGGACCCGGTATCAGCCTCTCCACGTCTGATTACTCTTCCGATGGAATGTTGTTGACCATGTTGACCACGCCACGAGAGCACCAAGGTGGTGGACGGCGAGGCCTAGGAAGGGGCAGACGGCGAGGCGAGGAAGACGTTGTTGTGGATGCCCACGGAGAGGAGTACGAGGTTCACCGTTGGCTGCGGTGTGAGGCTGCCGTCGCCCGCAGGCACAAGCTAGCGGTGGGAGTAGTAGGGGCGATGAGGCCTCAACGGCAGCATAACCCGGCCACTAGAGGCGAGGCAGGCGGTCTCCCGGCGCTGGTTTGGGCGGTTGGTGCAAGAAGAGCAGCAATTGAAGAAGCGGCAGGACCATTCGATTCAAATCCAACGATTCTTCTGCTAGAATCGTTTGTTGACTAAGTTGACAAGCCGTGCGTACATCGTCAATTTAGTAGGCCTGAGTCAGCCTCCCAACCGTGCGCCCCGGATGTCGATGGGAGGAATCATTTTTTCACGTAATAAGGAGGCGATTGATTGCGTGCGGCCAGGCCAGCGGAGGGAGTAGGGTGGGTCGGGAAGCTGCAGCGGCATCACAATGAGCCACAAGAGGAGGGAAGCGAGCAGTCCCTTGGCGCTAGTTTAGTCGGCTGGACCAGGAAGATCAGAAATTGAAGAAGCACATCGGGCGTTGGATGGACATCCAACAGTCACTGCTGCTAGAATCGTGTGTTCACTGACAAAGCCTTGCGTAAACAAGTCAGCCTCGAAATCTGTGGCGTGTACAGCCCATTTGCTATTATTTTTATAATTTTACTCATTTTCTAATTCATATGGAATTTATTGCAGCCCGTTTTCCATTTTTAGAATTGCTGGCCATTTTCCGTCAGCATTGTGGTCAAAAAATTAACTAAATATGTGGGAAATTTTAAAAATTCGCAAATTTTTGCTGGGGAACGAAATATTCTTAATCCAAAAATAATAGCCATACTAAAACAAATTTAAAAATAAATTAGTACTATGTCATGTTAAAATCCAATGAAATACGTATAAGATATCAGTGAAGAACAAAAATAAAAAAAGAGACTTATATCCCATTTGCTATAAATTTTTTGGAATTTTTAACCCCTTTTGATATTACTTTTAACAGGCATTGACCATACTCTTAAGCCAGGCCGAAATGCATCCCTCCTCGTCTTGTAAGATTTGCAGCCCGATGGTCGGAGAAAACAAATAGGCCTAGCTTGGGTATTCTTCAAAAGAAATCTTGGGCTGCCTATTTTCCCAAAGAACTTTTGCATGAGCATTTAGCTTTATTTATTTATTTACTTATTTATGTTTAGGGACCATGAGCATGTACCGGGCGGATTCATGTGAGAGCCTCCCTTCCGATTAATTATGGGCTTCTCTATTGGGCCTTCATCAGTGGGCTGCATGTTATCAACAAGTGGAAAATGTGTTCCGTACGAAAAATAGTATGCGCTATTTACGGTACGGGGCACTAAAGTATCGAACCGTGCAACGACTTCCAAAACAATGTGTTTGTCATTCTAACAACACATTTATTCAACCAATGCATTTAAATATACTACTGATTGTACATTAAAAACAGCAGCAGAAGCAACCAGGGCTGGGGGTGCATGTAAGCGATAAGCGAGGCCGGAAGAGTGAAGACGCAGCTCTCTTCCAAACCAAACATCAGCCATCATTACAAAAGGGCTACAAAAAAGAACAAGTGTATGCATCAAACAAAATAAAGATCCTACTACACCAAGTGTACGCATCTAACTAAGCGGCTCGGTTAGGCGTTATTATTTATTAAGCTGTGGAGATTGGTGTGGCTTGAACCAGATGGGTGCCTGACGGGGGAAACTCCAGCCAGCTAGTTGAAGTCTGATACTTGCGACCCTCTCTCCTACTTTGGGCTGCAGAGCGTGGCGGCACATATCAGGGTATGGTGCATACAGGGACGCATGGTACGATGTGTATGAAGGAAATATGCCCTAGAGGCAATAATAAAGTTATTATTTATTTCCTTATTTCATGATAAATGTTTATTGTTAATGCTAGAATTGTATTAACCGGAAACATAATACATGTGTGAATACATAGACAAACAGAGTGTCACTAGTATGCCTCTACTAGACTAGCTTGTTAATCAAAGATGGTTAAGTTTCCTAACCATAGACAAAGGAGTTGTCATTTGATTAACAAGGTCACATCATTGGTTGAATGATCTGATTGACATGACCCATTCCATTAGCTTAGCACCCGATCGTTTAGTATGTTGCTATTGCTTTTATCCATGACTTATACATGTTCCTATAACTATGAGATTATGCAACTCCCATTTACCGGAGGAACACTTTGGGTACTACCAAAGCGTCACAACGTAATCGGGTGATTATAAAGGAGTACTACAGGTGTCTCCAAAGGTAGATGTTGGGTTGGCGGATTTCGAGATTAGGATTTGTCACTCCGATTGTCGGAGAGGTATCTCTGGGCCCTCTCGGTAATGCACATCACTAAGCCTTGCAAGCATTACAACTAATGAGTTAGCTGTGAGATGATGTATTACGGAACGATTAAAGAGACTTGCCAAGAATTAGATTGAACTAGGTATGGATACCGACGATCGAATCTCGGGCAAGTAACATACCGATGACAAAGGGAACAACGTATGTTGTTATCGGTCTGACCGATAAAGATCTTCGTAGAATATGTAGGAGCCAATATGGGCATCCAGGTCCCGCTATTGGTTATTGACCGGAGGCGATGTCTCGGTCATGTCTACATTATTCTCGAACCGTAGGGTCCGCACGCTTAAGGTTTCGATGGCGGTTATATTATGAGTTTGTGTATTTTGATGTACCGAAGGAGTTCGGAGTCCCGGATGTGATCACGGACATGACGAGGAGTCTCGAAATGATCGAGACATAAAGATTGATATATTGGACGGCTATATTCGGACACGGAAAGGTTCTAGAAGTTTCCGGAGAAAACCGGAGTGCCGGAGGGGTTACCGGAACCCCCCGGGGAAGTAATGGGCCTTATTGGGCCAAGAGGGGAGAGAGAGGGCCGCACCAGGAGGTGGCGCGCGCCCCCCCATGGGGAGTCCGAATTGGACAAGGAGGGGGGGGGGGCGCGGCCCCCCTTTCCCTCTTCCTCTCCCTCTCTTTCCTTCCCCCTTCCTCCTTCCTAGTTGGACTAGGAAAGGGGAGTCCTACTCCCACTAGGAGGAGGACTCCCCCTCCTGGCGCGCCTCCTAGGGCGGCCGGCCCTCCCCTTGCTCCTTTATATACGGGGCAGGGGCACCCTAGAACACACAAGTTGATCCTTGAGATCGTTCCTTAACGTGCGGTGCCCCCTCCACCATATTCCACCTCGGTCATATCGTGGCGGTGCTTAGACGAAGCCCTGCGTCGGTAGAACATCAAGATCGTCCTGCCACGTCGTCTTGTGGAACTCTCTCCCGGAGCTTTCTTTGGATCGGAACTGAGGAGCGTCACCGAGCTGAGCGTGTGCCAAGAACTTCGGGCGCCGGAGTAATGCTGCGCTGGGATCGGTTGGATCGCGAGGAGAACGTCGACTACTTCCTCTACGTTGTGATCGCTTCCGCTTCGGTCTCACGAGTGCGTAGACAACACTCTCCCCTCTCGTTGCTATGCATCACCATAATCTTGCGTGTGCGTAGGAAAATTTTGAAATTACTACGTTCCCCAAAAGTGGCATCCGAGCCTAGGTTTTTATGGTTTGATGTTTTGCACGAGTAGAACACAAGTGAGTTGTGGGCGATACAAGTCATACTGCCTACCAGCATGTCATACTTTGGTTCAGCGGTATTGTGAGATGAAGCGTCCGGACCGACATTACGCCAGACGCTTACGCGAGACTGGTTTCACTGCTACGAGCACTCGTGCTTAAAGGTGGCTGGCGGGTGTCTGTCTCTCTCACTTTAGTTGAACCGAGTGTGGCTACGCCCGGTCCTTGAGAAGGTTAAAACGGAGTCTAATTGACGAAATGTCGTTGTGGTCTTGATGCGTGGGTGAGATTGGTTCTTACTTAAGCCCATAGCAGCCACGTAAAATTTGCAACAACAAAGTAGAGGACGTCTAACTTGTTTTTGCGGGGCATGTTGTGATGTGATATGGTCAAGACGTGATGCTATATTTTATTGTATGAGATGATCATGTTTTGTAACCGAAGTTATCGGCAATCGGCTGGAGCCATATGGTTGTCGCTTTATTGTATGAAATGCAACGCATACATAATTGCTTTACTTTATCACTAAGCGGTAGCGATAGTCGTAGAAGCAATAGATGGCGTAAACGACAACGATGCTACGATGGAGATCAAGGTGTCGCGCCGGTGACGATGGTGATCATGACGGTGCTTCGGAGATGGAGATCATAAGCACAAGATGATGATGGCCATATCATATCACTTATATTGATTGCATGTGATGTTTATCCTTTATGCATCTTATTTTGCTTTGATTGACGGTAGCATTTTAAGATGATCTCTCACTCAAATTATCAAGTAGTGTTCTCCACGAGTATGCACCGTTGCCAAAGTTCATCGTCTTGAGACACCACGTGATGATCGGGTGTGATAAGCTCTACGTCCATCTACAACGGGTGCAAAGCCAGTTTTGCACACGCAGAATACTCAGGTTATACTTGACGAGCCTAGCATATGCAGATATGGCCTCGGAACACGGAGACCGAAAGGTCGAGCGTGAATCATATAGTAGATATGATCAACATAAGATGTTCACCATTGAAAACTACTCCATCTCACGTGATGATCGGTTATGGTTTAGTTGATTTGGATCACGTGATCACTTAGATGACTAGAGAGATGTCTGCCTAAGTGGGAGTTCTTAAGTAATATGATTAATTGAACTTAAATTTGTCATGAACTTAGTACTGATAGTATCTTGCTTGTCTATGTTTGTTTATAGATAGATGGCTCGTCTTTGTTGTTCCGTTGAATTTTAATGCGTTCCTTGAGAAAGCAAAGTTGAAAGATGATGGTAGCAATTACACGGATTTGGGTCCGTAACGAGGATTATCCTCATTGCTGCACGAGAAGAGTTACGTCTGGATGCACCACTAGGTGCCGTTCTGCCGCTGATGCAACCGACGACGTTAAGAACGTCTGGCGAGCAAAGCTGATGACTACTCTATAGTTCGATGTGCCATGCTACGGCTTAGAACCGGGTCTTCAACGACGTTTTGACCGTCATGGAGCATATGAGATGTTCCAGGAGTTGAAGTTGATATTTCAACAGAATGCCCGGATTGAGAGATATGAAGTCTCCAATAAGTTCTATAGCTGCAAGATGGAAGAGAATGGGTCTGTCGGTGAGCACATACTCAGAATGTCTGGGTATTACAATCACTTGACTCAACTGGGAGTTGATCTTCCGGATGATTGTGTCATTGATGTAATTCTTCAATCACTACCACCAAGCTACAAAGGCTTCGTGATGAACTATAATATGCAAGGGTTAGTAAAGACTATGCCTGAGCTCTTCGCAATGCTAAAGGATGCGGAGGTAGAAATCAAGAAGGAGCATCAAGTGTTGATGGTCAATAAGACCACTAGTTTCAAGAAGAAAGGCAAAGGGAAGAAGAAGGGGAACTTCAAGAAGAACAGCAAACAAGTTGCTGCTCGGGAGAAGAAACCCAAGTCTGGACCTAAACCTGAAACTGAAAGTGCTTCTACCGCAAGCGGTAGTCCTTTGGAAGCGGAACTGCCCCAAGTATTTGGCGGATAAGAAGGATGGCAAGGTGAACAAAGGTATATGTGATATACATGTTATTGATGTGTACCTTACTAGAGCTCGCAGTAGCACACAGGTATTTGATCTTTGGTTACATTGCTAATATTTGCAACTCAAAGCAGGACTACGGATTGCGAACACTAGCAAAGGGACGAGGTGTCGATGCGCGTGGGAAATGGTTCCAAAGTCGATGTGATCGCGGTCGGCACGCTACCTCTACATCTACCTTCGGGATTAGTTTTAGACCTAAATAATTGTTATTTGGTGCCTGCGTTAAGCATGAACATTATATCTGGATCTTGTTTGATGCGAGACGGTTATTCATTTAAATCAGAGAATAATGGTTGTTCTATTTATATGAATAATATCTTTTATGGTCATGCAGCCTTGAAGAGTGGTCTATTTTTAATGAATCTCGATAGTAGTGATACACATATTCATAATGTTGAAACCAAAAGATGCAGAGTTGATAATGATAGTGCGACTTATTTGTGGCATTGTCGTTTAGGTAATATCGGTATAAAGCGCATGAAGAAAATCCATACTGATGTAATTTTGGAGTCACTTTATTATGAATCACTTGGCACTTCGAACCGTGCCTCATGGGCAAGATGACTAAAACCCGTTCTCCGGTACTATGGAGAGAGCAACAGATTTGTTGGAAATCATACATACGAGATGTATGTGGTCCAATGAATGTTGAGGCTCGTGGCGGATATCGTTATTTTCTCACCTTCACAGATGATTTAAGCGAGATATGGGTATATCTACTTAATGAAACATAAGTCCGAAACATTTGAAAAGTTCAAAGAATTTCAGAGTGAAGTTGAAAATCATCGTAATAAGAAAATAAAGTTTCTACGATCTGATCGTGGAGGCGAATATTTGAGTTCTGAGTTTGGTCTACATTTGAAACAATGCGGAATAGTTTAGCAACTCACGCCACCGGAACACCACAAGCAATGGTGTGTCCGAACGTCGTAATTGCACTTTGCTAGATATGGTGCGATCTATGATGTCTCTTACAGATTTACCGCTATCGTTTTGGGGTTATGCTCTTGAGACGGCCGCATTCACGCTGAATAGAACACCGTCAAAATCCGTTAAGACGACACCTTATGAACTATGGTTTAGCAAGAAACCAAAGTTGTCGTTTCTTAAAGTTTGGGGATGCGATGCTTATGTGAAAAAGCTTCAACCTGATAAGCTCGAACCTAAGTCGGAGAAATGTGTCTTCATAGGATACCCAAAGGAGACAGTTGGGTACACCTTCTATCCACAGATCCGAAGGCAAGACATTTGTTGCTAAGAATGGATCCTTTCTAGAGAAGGAGTTTCTCTCGAAAGAAGTGAGTGGGAGGAAAGTAGAACTTGATGAGGTAATCTGTACCTTCTCCCTTATTTGAAAGTAGTTTATCACGTAAACCGGTTTCTGCGACATCTACACCAAATAGTGAGGAAGTTGATGATGTTGATCATGAAACTTCAGATCAAGTTACTCTGAACCTCGTAGATCAACGAGAGTAAGATCCGCACGAGTGAATGCGGTAATCCTGTTACGGAAGTCATGCTACTAGATCATGATGAACCTACGAACTATGAAGAAGCGATGGTGAGCCCAGATTCCATAAAATGGCTTGAGGCCATGAAATCTGAGATGGGATCCATGTATGAAAACAAAGTGTGGACTTTGGTTGACTTGCCCGAGGGTCGGCAAGCAATAGAAAACAAGTGGATCTTCAAGAAGAAGACCGACGTGACGGTAATATTATCATCTACAAAGCTCGACTTGTCGCAAAGGGTTTTCGACAAGTTCAAGGGATTGACTACGATGAGACCTTCTCACCCGTAGCGATGCTTAAGTCTGTCCGAATCATGTTAGCAATTGCCGCATTTTATGATTATGAAATTTGGCAAATGGATGTAAAGACTGCATTCCTGAATGGATTTACGGAAGAAGAGTTGTATATGATGCAACCGGAAGGTTTTATCGATCCAAAGGGAGCTAACAAAGTGTGCAAGCTCCAATGATCCATTTATGGACTGGTGCAAGCATCTCGGAGTTGGAATAAACGCTTTGATAATGTGATCAAAGCATTTGGGTTTATCTGAGACTTTTGGAGAAGCCTGTATTTACAAGAAAGTGAGTGGGAGCTCTGTAGCATTTACGATATTATATGTAGATGACATATTACTAATCGGAAATGATATAGAATTCTGGATAGCATAAAGGGATACTTGAATAAGAGTTTTTCGATGAAGGACCTCGGTGAAGCTGCTTACATATTGGGCATCAAAATCTATAGAGATAGATCAAGGCGGCTTAATTGGACTTTCACAAAGCACATACCTTGACAAAATTTTGAAGAAGTTCAAAATGGATCAAGCAAAGAAAGGGTTCTTGCACGTGTTACAAGGTGTGAAGTTGAGTAAGACTCAATGCCCGACCACCGCAGAAGATAGAGAGAAAATGAAAGATGTTCCCTATGCCTCAGCCATAGGCTCTATCATGTATGCAATGCCGTGTACCGGACCTGATGTGTGCCTTGCTATAAGCTTAGCGAGGGAGGTACCAAAGTAATCCAGAGTGGATCCTTTGGACAGCGGTCAAGAACATCTGAAATACACGAAAAGGACTAAGGATATGTTTCTCGTATATGGAGGTGACAAAGAGCTCATAAATGGCAGTTACGTTGATGCAAGCTTTGACACTGATCCGGACGATTCTAAATCGCAAACCCGGATACGTATTTACACTAAGCGGAGGAAAGTCGGTTGGTGCAGTTCTAAACAAAGCGTCGTGGCGGGATCTACATGTGAAGCGGAATACATAGCAGCTTGAAGCAGCTAATGAAGGAGTGCGGATGAAGGAGTTCATATCCAATCTAGGTGTCATACCTAGTGCATCGGGTCCAATGAAAATCTTTTGTGACAATCTTTGGAGCAATTGCTTTAGCAAAGGAATCCAGATTTCACAAGAGAACCAAACACATCAAGAGGCGCTTCAATTCCATCCGGGACTTAGTCCGGTGGGAGACATAGAGATTTGCAAGATACATACGGATCTGAATGTAGCAGACCCGTTGACTAAGCCTCTTCCACGAGCAAAACATGATCAGCACCAAGACTCCATGGGTGTTAGAATCATTACTATGTAATCTAGATTATTGACTCTAGTGCAAGTGGGAGACTGAAGGAAATATGCCCTAGAGGCAATAATAAAGTTATTATTTATTTCCTTATTTCATGATAAATGTTTATTGTTCATGCTAGAATTGTATTAACCGAAACATAATACATGTGTGAATACATAGACAAACAGCAGTGTCACTCGTATGCCTCTACTAGACTAGCTTGTTAATCAAAGATGGTTAAGTTTCCTAACCATAGACAAAGGAGTTGTCATTTGATTAACAAGGTCACATCATTGGTTGAATGATCTGATTGACATGACCCATTCCATTAGCTTAGCACCCGATCGTTTAGTATGTTGCTATTGCTTTTATCCATGACTTATACATGTTCCTATAACTATGAGATTATGCAACTCCCATTTACCGGAGGAACACTTTGGGTACTACCAAAGCGTCACAACGTGAATCGGGTGATTATAAAGGAGTACTAGAGGTGTCTCCAAAGGCGAGATGTTGGGTTGGCGTATTTCGAGATTAGGATTTGTCACTCCGATTGTCGGAGAGGTATCTCTGGGCCCTCTCGGTAATGCACATCACTAAGCCTTGCAAGCATTACAACTAATGAGTTAGCTGTGAGATGATGTATTACGGAGCGAGTAAAGAGACTTGCCAAGATGTAGATTGAA
Organism: Aegilops bicornis; assembly: GCA_021605145.1. NCBI lineage: Eukaryota > Viridiplantae > Streptophyta > Magnoliopsida > Poales > Poaceae > Aegilops > Aegilops bicornis. The sequence goes on along the minus strand of CM038671.1, from coordinate 270,707,083 downwards.
CTAGGTATTGGATACCGACGATCGAATCTCGGGCAAGTAACATACCGATGACAAAGGGAACAACGTATGTTGTTATGCGGTCTGACCGATAAAGATCTTCGTAGAATATGTAGGAGCCAATATGAGCATCCAGGTCCCGCTATTGGTTATTGACCGGAGACGTGTCTCGGTCATGTCTACATTATTCTCGAACCATAGGGTCCGCACGCTTAAGGTTTCGATGTGACGGTTATATTATGAGTTTGTGTATTTTGATGTACCGAAGGAGTTCGAGTCCCGGATGTGATCACGGACATGACGAGGAGTCTCGAAATGATCGAGACATAAAGATTGATATATTGAATGGCTATATTCGGACACGGAAAGGTTCGGAAGTTTCGGAGAAAACGGAGTCTTGGGAGGGTTACCGAAACCCCCGGGGAAGTAATGGGCCTTATTGGGCCAAAGGGGGAGAGAGAGGGCCGCACCAGGAGGTGGCGCGCGCCCCCCCCCCCATGGGGAGTCCGAATTGGACAAGGAGGGGGGGCGCGGCCCCCCGTTCCCGCGCCCTCGCCCTCTCTTTCCGTCCCCCGTCCTCCGTCCTAGTTGGACTAGGAAAGGGGAGTCCTACTCCCACTAGGAGGAGGACTCCCCCTCCCGTGGCGCCTCCTAGGGCCGGGCCGCCCTCCCCTTGCTCCTTTATATCACAGGCAGGGGCACCCTAGAACACACAAGTTGATCCTTGAGATCGTTCCTTAGCCGTGTGCGATGCCCCTCCACCATATTCCACCTCGGTCATATCGTGGCGGTGCTTAGGCGAAGCCTGCGTCGATAGAACATCAAGATCGTCACCACGCCGTCGTCTTGTGGAACTCTCTCTCCCGGAGCTTTGCTTTGGATCGGAGCCTGAGGAGCGTCACCGAGCTGAGCGTGTGCCAAGAACTCGAGGCGCCGGAGTAACGGCGGGATCGGTTGGATCGCGAGGAGAACGTCGACTACTTCCTCTACGTTGTGATCGCTTCCGCTTGGTCTCACGAGGGTACGTAGACAACACTCTCCCTTCTCGTTGCTATGCATCACCATGATCTTGCGTGTGCGTAGGAAAATTTTGAAATTACTACGTTACCCAACAATATATTCCTTGTATTATAAAAATAATATGCCAAGCTTTGGTTTTAGGATGATTAGATTGCTTGTTTGCTTTGTGCAAAACAAAAACAGAAACTTTGGCTGTAGTGCATGAATTTACATTTTTGAAGGCCCAGAGAAGCTGGGATCCTGCTCAAAGACCTTGCAGTGACTGTGATTGTATTTCGCGAAACAACACGTCTGGTACGTGCGAACGATCATCAATCTTTCACCGTCGTCTGATCGAGCCAGGAACCACCTGCAACTGCCATGCCGCTTTTCTTTGAAAGGTTCTGGGATTAGGAAGGGTAGGGACACCAGGCGTCCTACAACATCATATCAAGTTGGAGTCAAATAAAAAAGGGCTCTTGATTTAGTCAATCTTAAGAACAGCATGTTATGAGCATGAATATTTTTTCAGCAAATGTTGACAGTAATATCAGCAAGCCATCATGATATCATAGGAAAGTAACATACTGCTGTAACAGCCATTTGAAGCGATGACTAGAGTAGGCCAGCAATACGTCTAGCCATAGAAGGAGTCGATAGCGTAAATGAAGCCCTTGTATTCAATGGCATCAGAGAACCATGGAGGATGTAGATCCTGCGATGGACGTGCAGATTTATCCACTTACCGCAGTGACCTGTCAGATAGGCGAGACCGCGGTTAAAGAATGCAGTTAGCCTGAAGTCTTTATAATTCGCAGATCTTGTGGGCACTTGGCAGATTACAACCTTGAGCAAATCAAACTTGGTATCATGTTGGCTGCTGTAAGATTCCGAGCATTCTGGGCCGCGGTAACAAAGCAGTGCAGTGTTAATCGAAGGAAGGGGGATCAATCGTCGGGTGTAGACCTCCACGAGCATCCAGCTGCCACGACCGTCGACGAGCACCATCCAAGACGTGTTCATGTCGACCCAGTACATATTGTTAATGTAGTTGAGGCTGACGGGGATCGGATCGCTGTCAAGGGGGTTGATGCTCGCCACCGTACGATCGTTATGTTGTGTGACACGCCATTTCTGAAGATCAGGCGGCATCAGCAAGCAAGGAGCTGGCTTAAAAAGCTCCTGCCTGAGGGCTTTGAGTAAACGGTACAGCCCTCGCGAGCACGCGGTGAGCGGCATGGTACTGAGATTGTCCACACGCCAAACAATGAGCTTGATTACCTCTGTGGGGAGCGAATTCCAGCCACTCTTTCGGCGGACGCTGCTCGGTTCTGCCATTGTTAGTGCTTGGGTTTTGACGAGGGGGAGGCGCCTTAGCGGGGTTGGAAGATTGGATGAGATTATGTGCGGACAAAGATGGAGAAGCGAATATGTGTTGCGGGAAGTGGACAGGTGATGATGACTACAACATGCCGCTTGACTTACGAGACACATACCAGCAGCGTAGGGACATGTCGATGCCAGACAACTTGCTTGAGTGATCACAGTACTGGTACTCCCTATAGTAGAGTAGTAAAGTAGGACTCTGCTCTACTACTAGCACCGGAGGAGTAGTATATTCTAATCTAAAATAGTTACAAACTTCAATGCCTGAGCGTGGAACGACTACGAACCGTGCTCAAAGACCGTGTCTACATGGTGTTTGGACATGGGCGACAACCTCAACGCCAACGGTGCTGCTCCCGTTGCATCATATGTGTTTCTTTCCTTCCTGTTCGAAATCGTGGTAGAATTCATGTTTCTACTATGTATCCTACTACTATGCTAGTCCACATGATTAGTTTCATCTCTGTTATAGCCGTCATGATTTATTTTGTGCTTATTTGGATTAAATCTCGTAGTAACTTGCTCATATATTCAACTGGCGCAACGTCCCCTACAGCCACTCCTGTTTCATGGACGGCCTAGTCGATGTTGGAATTTTTCTAGTAGGCCTTTATAAGGTGATCTCTTCTACCACTTGTATGAGCATGAGAAGAGGAGACCTACACGCGCGCTCCTCCTCCTCGCTCGCCTCGCCACGCCACGCCTCGTCATGATGCGCCGCGGGTTGCGGGATTGAGCCAAGCCCAGGATAGAGCTATACTCCCACGACCTACCCGGCCCGCACTATATAGTTTCTCACCACCGTTCCAGATCATTGCGCCGCCAAGCAAGTCTTCTCCATCCCTCCTTTCGGCGTGCACCGGGAGAAGGGACAGCAGGCCTCCGGAACCCCGCCTCTCGTGATCCTGTACGGGAGAGGGGCGATCAGGTTTTGGGGAGCGCACTCAGCGATCACTGGCAGCGACGACTTTCATGACGACGACTTCTTCCCCGACCTCGGCAATCTCATCCTCGACGACATGGGCGACAATGTCAACACCGGCGGTGCTGCTCCCGCTGCACCGTATGTGATTCTATCCTTCCTGTTCGAGATCGTGGTAGAATTCATGTTTCTAGTATGTGATATGTTCATCTGCTATGCTAGTTCGCATGATTAGTTTAATCTCTGTCAATGCTGTCATGATCTATTTCCTATTTATTCGGATTAAATATCATAGTAATTTGCTCATATTTCCAACAATCCAAAAACCTGATAATAGGCCCTTCGTCCACTGCTATGAGTGCCCGATGCCGTTTTGTGGCTCGCCGGCGGACATGGTGCATCACCTCACGGATGCGTGCAGCGGTCACTGCTAGCCCTTGGCGGAGTACATCAAGTACGAGGCGTGCTACCCGTTCACCATGCCGGAGAGAGACATGTATGCGATGGTGGAAGCACGAGTGTGCGGGTGTACAAACCTATCTAGAGTCCAACTAGTCGATAAATGTTTGTGAGAGAAATACGAGTCGGGGTGCGAAAGCGAGAGTTTTGTGTGTGTGAGAGAGAGATGGTAGTCGGGAAGGGGAGTGGAAGCAGGAGTTGTGTGTGTGTCTGTGAGAGAGAGAGAGGAGACGGTAGTCGGGGTTGTCTGATCGGTAAACAAATGAATAATGTCAGTCTGGGATGGAGACGAAAAGGAGACCGCAACAAATGTTGTGTCTACAGGAGAGAGAGAGAGTAATTTTAGTGGTATGAGTCATATGTAGAGACATATAGGCTGTGTGAGAGAATCCCATAGAGAGAAAGACAAAGTGAAAGACGAGTGGAGACTGTGTGTGTGGCGGTGAAAAAGAAAGCTTAGGTACCAAGTGATACCAGAGAACAGTAGAGACGTGAGAGATAATGAAAACCGTGTAATGTATAATGATAGGGAGAGTGTGACACTTCTCAAGGGAGACGTCGAGAGACCATGCTTGCGAGGATAGGAGAAACATGAAGTGAGCGTGCGGGTGAGCTAGAGAAAAGAGAGTGATAGCTACCTGAAGGAGCATGCATGCGAGAGAGATGGGCGTGAAAGGAGTGAACAAAAAGGGATTCAAATATTTGAATTCGAGATGATGATACATGTAATCCATACTCGAACCAAAATTGATCTATCAAACATGCATACTCATATGAATTCACGCACATCTATGTTATTTAATATGTAGATATTACTGATCCATACATTTTAGTAGAACATAATTTGGTTAATTTTTTCGAATTCAACCTTAAGATTCCGAGATCGTTGTATTTGTAAATCATATTATACATATAAAGGAGCAGAATTATTTGTTGTGCTCTAGAAAGTATATATAAAAAAAATGATGTATATAGAATGTAATTCCAATTGAAAATGGATCCCTTGGGAAAAAATAGAATACAAAGCGGGATTCGAATTGAGTTGGCACGGTAAACGTGCACCGCCAAATTTGAACGAAGCGGGAAAGTCCCAAAGAACTACCCGAAACCAAAATCTGCGAGATGGAAATCACTACCGCCTATCCTCGCCATAAAGCCTATCTGCTGGATTTCTATAGGTTTCGATAGGGGTAGGTTTGTAATTTCACCCAAGCGTGTCGTAACCGCCTCTCACCCGGATTCATACACGGTGGGCGCCAAAACACAGTGTGTCCTCGGCGAAATCGACTCCTCCCTGATTCATATTAATACACGGTGGGCGTAAAAACAAACTCTAAATCGGCAAATATTCGTGTATGCGAGATTACCGTCCTATCCCCAACCGACTAATGTTGCCGTGATGTAGTAGAAATTTGAAATGGGGCTAAGTTTGTAAATTTCCTCGCATTTGAGACAAGCGCCCTGAATACATGGTTCCCCTTCCTCTCTACCTCCCTTTTCCCCATTCAGACTCCGTGGGCGCCAAAACACCCTCTCCACCCCACCCTCCTCCGTCCGCCGTCCGCCACCCCATCCACCACCATCCTCCTCCACCATGCCGGAGCTGATACCCCGACGCCGCCGTCCATTACAAGAGATCGACCTCTCTCATCCACGGCTTCGGACCGGGATCCTTGCATCCCGTCCTCTCGCTTCATCCCCGCCGTCGTCCACCTTGTCGGCGCCGCTCCTACGACCGTCTCGTCCACCGCGCCCTGCTGCCACCGTCTACCCTCCTAGATCTGCTTCCACGCCACCGACAGCCATCGCTACCGCAGCACCGTCAAATTCTCAGCAGATGCGTACACGGCGCCGCACCAGAGGCGGTACTCTTTCGTATCTGCTCAACTTATTTATCGCAGCAAGAAAATAGATCGCCACCGATGATTTACTCGATTTCTTGTCTTGGTTGCGAAGTTGCCTTTGTCTGGTTTGCACCTTCAGATCCGCCATGGCACGCTCAACACTATACTCCCAATGCTTATGGTTTTCCCCTTTATATTCCACACTAGTTAAATCACAGTTGACTAAATTTCAAAATTGGGTCATTCGATTTTTCAGAGCTCGCCGGAGTTCGCCGTGCGATCGAAGGGGCTCGGGTGGTTCTGGGGCCTCGTCGAACGAAGAAAACTCGACGGGGGTGGGGGTTGGGGCGGGGGGGGGGGGGGGGGTGGGGGAGAAACACAGGCGATGGGGGCGGTGGTCCGGCCGGCGGCCCGTCTTGTTCTGTATGGGAAGAATCGAGACGAGGAAGAAGAAGGGTTAGGAGGCGTAGGATCTTCATCCAACCGCTTTGAAATGGTCGAGAGACAGTGGGAGTTGCATTCTTAATGCGCTCTGGTTCATCATGTGTGGGCACTGCGCAACCAACATTTTATTATCCAAAATCTGCTTGCTCTTCTTTACCATGTTCCTCTTCCGTTCTTCTTTAATATGTACTCTCTCCGTTCCTAAATACAAGTCTTTGTATAGATTCCACCATGGACCACATATAGAGCAAAATGAGTGAATCTACACTCTAAAATGTATCTGGATACATCTGTATGTGATCCATAGTGGAAATCTCTACCAAGACTTATATTTTGGAACGGAGGGAGTATGATAGTAGTATAGTATGTTCCTTGTATTGAAGAGGAGCAGGGACATTTGCAGTGTAGAGGTCTATACGGTCGGTTGTGATGGACACTTTGAGCCTCTTTGATTCGTAGGATCTTGTAAACATAGGAATAGGATTTGTAATGGTCTGCCCACTTGAATCCTATAAGAATAACAAGGAAATGCGGGGAGTTGTGTCGCCTTTGAGAGTTACACTGATATTAATGCCGCACCTTCACTTGAAGAGAGCTGGTATCCGAAGCCTTTCTAGCCGTGCAAGCAATACTAGCACCTATATTCCAGCAAGTTCCACTTTGCTGATTTTACTCTGATGCTTAAGGTTTTCCCATTATATCTACACTATGTCTGTGTAGCTGCTTTGTGTCGCACTAGCAGCAGTCCACTCTTAAAGCTAAACACTGCAATGACTTATAAAATTGGCACTAAGGCATTGAGTGCCATTCTGGATGCAATGAAACTCATACGCTCCCCACATGTTGATTCTTGTTCAAAATATGATCCTAATGACTATTCTAACCTCGAGGAGTCAAAGGCAGATGGCCTGTCCTGTTCACCCATCAAGGTGCCTGTTCTAATTTGGCAATGTTTTATTGATTGCGAGTATCTTGCATATGTTGTCTTGCATTTCTTCTACTTTGTTGCACCGCCATCTGCTTAGTTTACTCATCATATATGTCGACATGCCATGCCCATCCATTATCAATACATATTCCATCTGTCATCATACCATGTTTTTCCAGTCAAATGTTGTTCTTGTGCATCAGACATCAAAAAAGGAAGAGGGTAATTGCCGAACCTGAAGGAGCACCAGCAAAGTCCTTGAAAAACGTGGTGGTGCCGGAGAAATCAGAGAACACCCCACTTATATTGGTTGTACAACCAGTGACACAAAACGTAGGACCGACTCCAGCAGACTGTACCCATACTTCACTGGCCACACCACTAGCCCCTCCACACAGGACCTGCACTCCGACCAAAAGGTATACCGATTTCATTTGCCATAACACCAATTGTACCACACAAAAATCCCACTCGACCAAAAAAAGTACAGCAAGTCCACCGGCGAAGACCTATCCCTACTGCAGACGGCCAATTCCTGCAGATTGGAACCCCATTCCATTTATTCCCAGTTTAAAAGACAATGCTTTCAATGTTGTTAGGGAGTACGTGCATATATTCCCATCATGGGAAGATTATTGTGAAGACAAACACCATTTTCACATCTTCCTGTCCAACTTACGTGTATGTGCTATTATTCAGGGTTATTATTTTCCTGTTTTACTGATTGAACACATCAATGATTTACATTACATTGTTGTAACTAGGCGAGGGTCAATCTGGATAGTCATGACGAGCAAAGCTTGCTTGTGCTTTTCAAGGAAGCATTGCAGAAGATGTCGGTGTTACTCGAGGAAATCACAGGTTTGATGGCAAGTCTATAAACGAATTTCCGGTGAAGTCTCCTGCTAAATTTAGAAGACATTGAATGGAAAAACCTTGTTATGCAATCGGTCTCATTCCGGGATGAGGTACTATCTATGAAATCACATGACAATTTGAACTTCTACTTTTCCGCATGTGCCTTACGGATCTTTTTGCAGAAATCTGCTCGAAGAAGAATTCGGTTTGACAAGAACGACGAGGATATCGCAAATATGCTGCCCGCTGCTTTGCTCTTGTTTGTACCTGTTGTCATGTACCTTGTACTTGCATACATACCTGGTTCATTATGTGACAAGCAGTATGCATGATAGCTTGCTTATCAATTGTTCGCTCCAAATTATCTGATCTATATGAATGGTTACATTAGTGTAGAATATATCCAATGCCAATGTTTTTTAGCTCTGCATTGTTCTTGTAAGTACATGATGTCCTTTATCAGTGTACTTATAATGACAGGTAGTTGTTCATGTACCATCACTCTGCAGCTTATTTTCCTTTGCCCTCCATTTTCTACACATCAGATCTATATTTACTCTTACCATAAGGTTGGTCTTTGAAGAAGTTTAGTTGTGCATTGCTCTTGGTTGTACCTTTTGCCTCAGACGCTGCACTTACATTTATAGCTACTTGGTTATGTAGCATCACTCTTCATCTTATCTTAAATATTCTCCATTTTTTCGTATATTATCACATCTATATTTACTCTTAACAAAATGTAGAATAAAGGCAATGCTTTTGAAGAAGATTACGTGGTAAACTTCTTGAATTGCCCCCCATCAAGATGGACACGACCTTTATAGAACCTGTCTTCACCAATAATGTAAGTTTGTCCATCTCAAGCCTTCAAACTTTGTTGTATATATTTGGTTAGGCATGACTGCAATTTGTTTATTTTTGGTGTTTGCATCAAATTGCATGTTTAAAGTTTATTATGTAGTTCATAAACAAAAGTTTGTCCTTTCTCAATTTATGTTTTCAGTTGTACAACCAAGTTCCTTCTTCATACCATGTAAATTAAACTATACAGAGCAAGTGATCTTCTTTTGCACTACATGTATGCTTCGTTCTTCATCCGTAATCCGGTGGTGTGGTGAAACTACCCACTACGACAATGTCATATTCTGCAATGTCTTAACTATGAACAATGTCATATCATTCTACTATTATTTAAACCGTCTCTTTATTTGCCAATCTGAAATGGTATAAATTGACAGCACACTAACCATTGATACTTATGAGTTCTCGATCTGCAATCCAGTGGTGTCGTGAAGCTGCCAACTCCTTCACAATGTCATTTCCTGCCATGTCTTGACCTGAACAATACCATATTGTGTTAATGCAATTTTAAACTGTGTCACTTTATTCGTCAAGAAGAAATGTGATGAATTATAGCTTCTTGGTACTTTTATGTGCAAAACCCATCATCCGTCTGCTTGTTTATCTTTCAGAGTGAGGAAGATATAAGTGTTGAACAAGCCTTGATCTCATCATCTTGCTCACCGCTTGTCTTGCAGCTCCCAATGAGGCTAACCTTTCTTGAACTCTATTGAAGTGCTGTCAGTTTTGTATATTATTTTGTCGGCGTGTTTATTGCACTGGTGGCGATCTTTCATGCCCAGTGTATGTAATCTGCTGTCTGCTTGTGCTTTATTATCATAATGGCGAACTTTGATGCCCAGTGGATGTAATATGCCGTAATTTCTTTATTGTATAGTCCAGGTTTTTTCTTATTCACGATGCTGCAGTTATTTTACTGTATATATATCCTGTCTTCGTAGTAAACCGGCCAAACCGTAAAATTACGATACATAATCGGGCAGTCATGCAATCACGATGTAGGTTGGGCCTGAAACGTGTCGAACAGCTCATGGGCCGGCAGCTGCCCAAAATGAACCCCGACCCATGATTGTGCGAATCAAATCACGGGCTTTGAAAAGGCCAAAATTGTCTCGGTCCTTGTTTGGCCCAATCAGATATCGGCTGCGAGCAGGCCGGATGCAAACCGGGCCGTAGTTAGGCCCAACTATATGATGGGCTTTTAAGAGGCCGAAATTAATATAGGGCAGAAATGTTAAATGGGCCCTTAACAGGCCAAAACTAATATCAGGCCGAATTACTAAGCGGGCCTTTAGCAAGTGGGCCCAAAAGCATAGTGTCCAGCTTGACGGGCGAATCGATATGGGCCATAATTGAGCCCAAAGCCTCTTAAAGGGCGGACCTGATCTGGGCGTAATTTGGCCCGAGCGTGGTAGGATTTTAACGGGCGGATCTCGGATGGGCCACTATTAGGCGGAGCATGGCAGGCCATTAATGGACCAGATCAAATATGGGTGACATTTGGCCCAAAACATCGCAGCCGATTAATGGGCGGCCTACTAGGGTCCTCAAAATCTTGTGGGCCTACAATTTGGGCCGCCCATTAATGTCGGCAAAATCTCATGGGCCTTTATTTGGCCGCCCATTATGATCCGCAAGAATCTTGTGGGCCTTTACAGGCGGCCCATTATGGCACACAAAATCTTGTGGGCCTTTACCTGGGTCGGCCCATTATGGCCCGGAAAATCTTGTGGGCCTTTAGCTGGGCCACCCATTATGGCCCACAAAATCTAGTGGGCCTTTAGCTGGGCCGGCCCATTATGGTCCACAAAATCTTGTGGGCCTTCAGTTGGGCCGGCCCATTTAAACTTGATGGGCCAGTCCACGTGTCAACATATCATAGGCGCGTCTCGCCCATTGGATGAGTGATACCTGTGCCAACGCGGACCTGACACGTGTCTCCTCCAGCCAATGATGATTTTACACGTGGAAAATCCCCATTGGTCGGGGCTATTAACGAGTTATCGGATCCAAAACCGGACCCGATAGCTTCACAGCGTTCCGTTACGGTGGATGCCACGTGTCGGTCACCCTTGACGAAAGCACTTCTGTGACGCGTGATTTATCGTCATGGAAGTGGACACTTCCGTGATGATAATTTTGGTAATGTCATGGAACACTTCTACGACATCACAGGTATGACTATCTTGATTCTGTCATAAATTTGTCATGGATGTACATGCATGACAAAAAACGCGACCTACTGTGACAAACACGTATCATCACGGAAGTGTATTTTTTTTGTAGTGATGGCTGCCCCACAGAAGTATATGTCCTCCTGAGACAAGAAATCGTGAAGCTCACCTGGAATGGAGGGTGCGTGTATGATGTGGTACACCAAAACATCATCTTCGAGGCACAGCTGAAGGACATCAGCGTGTTGGATCTTCCCAATGGCATGCTCCTTGTACTCTGCGTCGAGACCGATGACATTCATCTCCACCTTTTGGAGGGAGTTGGATACATTGTTGATCCACTTCCGAACAACCCTTGGGTGGTCGGTGACTGTGGCAACTATGCTCAACGAGCCTTCGACGAGGACATGTTGGACGCTAAAAACCTGCATCTCGATCTCTTTCGCCATTTGGAACCGCTGGACCGGAAGGCTATGGTTTGGAGAATTAGGATTAGATGGCTAGTCTAACTGAAGAAGATGGTTATTTATAGGGGCTTTGGAATTACTCCAGGAGGATGTGAAGAGGTTAAAACAATGTGAATGCAGTGTGGTTTGGATGCAAATGAAGATCAAGGAGTAGTGAAAGAACCGAGGAAAATCGGTTCCCGATGGAGAAGTAAATGGGAGAAGTTATGCGCATGCATGAGGAGAGCTGCGGTGGTTTGACTGCTGCATGCAATGGATTGGACGGGCTCTTTGGTTGCCTTTTCTCTCTCCCACACGCACAGAATGGCCCACTTGCATGCTGCAGTTTATTGGGTGGAGTCTGGCTGTAGCTGCTCATGCGTACGCTAATAATGCTGTGAATGCGGGGCATGGAGGGAAATGGGCACATGCAAAAGGGTATATACGTAGACTAATTAGAGAAATACTGAAAAAAGTTATGCCCAGACAAAAGAGGACCGGAGGGAGTAGTACTCATGTTCCTACTACGGTTAAGGAATATGTGGTCATCCTCAAAAAAGAAAAGTCCTTCTTCGCGCTTCCGCATGCACGAGAATTTGGTTCTGCTCGCAATATGGATGATAGCTGGAGGATGAAGTGAACCCAGAGGCATGCTAGCAAGTCATGGATTGATGCTTGTTGGTGGAGGGGAGTATAAACTTTACCATTACATTTGGGAACCGCCTATAATGTGTGTAGCATGGAAGATATCGCCATCTCTTAGTTGTTATGTTGACAATGAAAGTATGCCACTCAAAATATTATTTATCTCCATTTCAAAACTGAGCTATGGCACCTCTACAAATCCCTGCTTCCCTCTACGAAGGTCCTATCTATTTACTTTTATGTCGAGTCATCACCCTCTTATTAAAAAGCACTAGCTGGAGAGCACAGCTGTCATTTGCATCCATTAGTATTAATTTATATTGGGTATGACTATGATTGGATCTCTTTTACCATGAATTAGAATGTCTAGTCAGTCCTTGATCTTTAAAGGTGCTCTGCATTTATGTTTTGCGGTCTCGAGAAAAGGGCTAGCGAGATACCATCCTGTTATATCATATTATGATTGTTTTGAGAAAGTGTTGTCATCCGAGATTTATTATTATGGCTCGCTAGTTGATTATGCTATTGATATAAGTAAACATGAGACCTGAGAGTTATTGCGAATGTGGTTAGTCATAATCTTTGCTGAAAACTTGACTGCTGGCTTTACATATTTACAACAACAAGAGCAAACAAAGTTTATAAAAGTTTTTCTTTATCACTTACAGTTTATCAACTGAATTGCTTGAGGACAAGCAAAGGTTTAAGCTTGGGGGAGTTGCTACGTCTCCGTCGTATCTACTTTTCCAAACACTTTTGCCCTTGTTTGGGACTCTAACTTGCATGATTTGAATGGAACTAACCCGGACTGACGCTATTTTAAGCAGAATTGCCATGATGTTATTTATGTGCAGAAAAAAAAGTTCTCGGAATGACCTGAAACTCCACGGAACGTCTATTTGGAAAAATAAATAATCGTTGCAAAAGATGAAGACCAGGGGGCCCACACCCTGTCGACGAGGGTGGGGGTGCGCCCTCCCCCCTAGGGCGCGCCCCCCTACCTCGTGGGCCCCCTGGAGCTCCTCCGCCGCCAACTCCAACTCTATATATTTGCTTTCGGAGAGGAAAAAAAATCAAGGAGAAGAAATCATCGCGTTTTACGATACGGAGCCGCCACCAAGCCCTAAAACCTCTCGGGAGGGCTAATCTGGAGTCCGTTCGTGGCTCCGGAGAGGGGGATTCGTCGCCGTCGTCATCATCAACCATCCTCCATCACCAATTTCATGATGCTCACCGCCGTGTGTGAGTAATTTCATCGTAGGCTTGCTGGACGGGGATGGGTTGGATGAGATCTATCATGTAATCGAGTTAGTTTTGTTAGGGTTTGATCCCTAGTATCCATTATGTTCTGAGATTGATGTTGCTATGACTTTGCTATGATTAATGCTTGTCACTAGGGCCCGAGTGCCATGATTTCAGATCTGAACCTATTATGTTTTCATGAATATATGTGTGTTCTTGATCCTATCTTGCAAGTCTATAGTCACCTACTATGTGTTATGATCCGCAACCCCAGTGACAATAATCGGGACCACTCCGGTGATGACCATAGTTTGAGGAGTTCATGTATTCATTATGTGCTAATGCTTTGTTAGGTTCTCTATTAAAAGGAGGCCTTAATATCCCTTAGTTTCCGTTAGGACCCAGCTATGACGGGAGGGTAGGACAAAAGATGTCATGCAAGTTCTTTTCCATAAGCACGTATGACTATATTCAGAATACATGCCTACATTACATTGATGAATTGGAGCTAGTTACATGTCACCCTATGTTATGATATTACATGATGAACCGCATCCGCATAATTTCCATCACCGATCCAATGCCTATGAGCTTTCCATATACTGGTTTCGCTTATTTACTTTCCGTTACTCTTGTTACAATCACTACAAAACACCAAAATATTACTTTTACTTCCGTTACTTTTGTTACCGTTACCACTACTATCATATTGCTTTGCTACTAAATACTTTGCTGCGGATACTAAGTTATCCGGTGTGGTTGAATTGACAACTCAGCTGCTAATACTTGAGAATATTCTTTGGCTCCCCTTGTGTCGAATCAATAAATTTGGGTTGAATACTCTACCCTCGAAAGTTGTTGCGATTCCCTACACTTGTGGGTTATCAAAAGCTTTGTCAACAACACACAGTTCTGGCAGCTGTGGCCGTTGGATATCCATCCAACGGTTGTCGTGCTTCTTCTTCAATCTCGGATATTCTTGCTTCAGCCGCCCAAAAAATGATTCCTCCCCCTGACATCTGGGGTGCACCGTTTTAGGAGGCTGGCACAGGGCCTACTATGTTGATGCGTACCAAGGGCTTTTTCAAATTAGTCAATATAAACGATTCTAGCTGCACTGACCGTACGATGTCCATCCAACGACCGTAGTGCTACTTCAACCTCTGGTCTTCTTGCTCCGGCCGCCCAAAGCGGCGCCCGGTCGTGTGGCGTGCTCCTGCCTCCGTGGCGGTTTGTGATGTCATGGAGGCCTCACCGCCCCTACTACTCCCACCGCTGGCGGTGATGACCCACAAGTATAGGGGATCTATCGTAGTCCTTTCGATAAGTAAGAGTGTCGAACCCAACGAGGAGCGAAGGAAATGATAAGCGGTTTTCAGCAAGGTATTCTTTGCAAATCTTTGAAATAAGTGGTAACAGATAGTTTTGTGATAAGGTAAATTGTAACGAGCTACAAGTAACAAAAGTAAATAAGGTGCAGCAAGGTGGCCCAATCCTTTTTGTAGCAAAGGACAAGCCGGAATAAATTCTTATAATAGGAAAAGCGCTCCCGAGGACACATGGGAATATCGTCAAGCTAGTTTTCATCACGCTCATATGATTCGCGTGCGATACTTTGATAATTTGATATGTGGGTGGACCGGTGCTTGGGTGTTGTTCTTACTTGAACAAACATCCCACTTATGATTAACCTCTATTGCAAGCATCCGCAACTACAACAAAAGTATTAAGGTAAACCTAACCATAGCATGAAACATATGGATCCAAATTAGCCCCTTACGAAGCAACAAATAAACTAGGGTTCAAGCTTCTGTCACTCTAGCAACCCATCATCTACTTATTACTTCCCAATGCCTTCCTCTAGGCCCAATTAATGGTGAAGTGTTATGTAGTCAATGTTCACATAACACCACTAGAGGTTAGACAACATACATCTCATCAAAATATCGAACGAATACCAAATTCACATGACTACTAATAGCAAGACTTCTCCCTTGTCCTCAGGAACAAACGTAACTACTCACGAAGCATATTCATGTTCATAATCAGAGGGGTAATAATATGCATAAAGGATCTGAACATATGATCTTCCACCAAGTAAACCAACTAGCATCAACTACAAGGAGTAAACAACACTACTAGCAACCTACTAGCACCAATCCCGGACTTGGAGACAAGAATTGGATATAAGAGATGAACTAGGATTTGGAGATGAGATGGTGCTGGTGAAGATGTTGATGGAGATTGCCCTCTCCCGATGAGAGGATCGTGGTGATGATGATGACGATGATTTCCCCCTCCCGAAGCGAAGTGTCCCCGGCACCTGACTCTGCGGATCCCAAGATTGGTTCCGCCAAGGTTCCGCCTCGTGGCGGCGGAGTCTCGTCCCGAAAGGTTGCTTAATGTTTTTTTCTCATCGAAAGACTTCATATAGGAGAAGATGGGCGTCGGAGAGCCACCAGGGGGCCCACAAGGTAGGGGGCGCGCCCAAGGGGGGGCACGCCCCCACCCTCGTGAGCAGGGTGTGGGCCCCCTGGCCTTCATCTTTGGCGATGATTTTTCTTTATTTATTTTAAGATATTCCGTGGAGTTTCAGGACTTTTGGAGTTACTTGTGAGAATAGGCCTTCAATATTCGCTCCTTTTCCAAATTTCGAATTCCATTGCCGCATTCTCCCTCTTCATGTAAACCTTGTAAAATAAGAGAGAATAGCCATGAGTATTGTGACATAACGTGAAATAACAGCCCATAATGCGATAAATATCAATATAAAAGCATGATGCAAAATGGACGTATCACCAGGCCATCCCTCTACTCACCCACACCCCATGTTATTCTGCGGCGACGACAGCCTCACACCGCAGCCGAACCAATGAACACTCATACTCCTCTCCGCGCGGGCTTCCACTGCCGTGTCTTCCTCGGCTCCGCGTTGTCCGCTTCCCAGGCCTCGCCATCGTCCACCGCCGTGGTGCTCTCGGAGCGGCGTGGTCAATGTGGTCAACGATCGACTTCCATCAAAAGAACACTGTACGTGGAGAGGCTGACACTTGGGTCCACGGCGGCCACAAGGAAGTGCCTCCTTATTACGCGCAAAATAATTACTCCTCCACCTGACAGCAGGGACCGACCGGACGGGCAACTGTATTTCGCAAAAAAAAATCCCCCCTGACTGTTGGGACCTACTAGCTACATCTTCACACGCAAAGAAGTGCGCCCGGGCAAAAAAAATGATTTGCCCCCCTGACTGCTGGGACCCACCAGCTACATCTTCGCACGCAAGGAAGTGCGTGACAGTCGGGACCCACCTGATCAAAGCGTACGTAGCATTGTCATTCTGGTCGCGAACGTGTACGTACATACTGATCGATGTAGAGGTGCGCACGTGTCGTGGTAGAGGCGTGCACGTAGCATGTACACATACATACAGCCGCCGTGGTGCAAGAAAGTAAATCTGACCCACGTCACGTACATACTGGCGGGGTCTCGACGCCTACTACTTTATCGTCTGACCAGGGCTCGTGTACATGGCTGGGTCGGAACGGAGAAACAGCGTCGTCGTCGTGTTCATGGGGAGCCAACCGGCTGGGTCTGAACGGAACGCGTCGTCGTGTTTATCGGGAGGGTTTGGACGGAACAGCCGATGGAAACGAGGCATGGCGTATCGTAGAACGGAGGAAACGGTCTTGTGTTCGACCGGCCACGTTCGAAACGGGATCCTGTTCATCAGGAGGTGCAGCGTCTGCCGCAAAAGCGGAGAAGCGGACCTCCCTACGGTCGAAGCAGGGTCCTGTTGATCGGGAGGTGTGGCGTACCGCAAAATGGAGGAAGCGGACTTGTGTTGGGCGCTATGGTCGAAACGGGGTCCTGTTCGCCGGGAGGGGTGTGGCGTCGCAAAATGGGACTCCACGGGATACCGTTCATCTCCACCGTCGACCCCTCCGGCCTCCATGGGCTCTTGTTCATCCACCGTCGACCTCCTCCGGATCCACTGCATTTGTTCATCCACGGGCTCCTGTTCATCCAGCCTCCACCGTGCACTACTCCACCGGCTACTGTTCAACCAGCCCTCTCCACGGGCTCCGGTTCAACCACCCCTCCACGGGCTACTGTTCATCCATCCCTCCACCGTCTACTGTTCATCCAGCCCTCCACGGGGTAGTCCTGTTCATCTAGCCCTCCACGGGGTCATGTTCATCCAGCCCCAACCGGCTCGATCGATCGGGGTCCTGTTCATCCAGAGGCAACACCATGGGGTCCTGTTCATCCACCCCCACAGGGAACTGTTCATCCAACCCCCCCCCCCCCAGCAGCGCTCATTGCTCATCCAGACGCAGCATCGATCGGCTTCAGTTAGCAGCAGTAGTGAAGGAATCGCTCGATTGGGTTCAGTTAACAGCCATCGATCGATGGCTCGGGTTCAGTAACGCGTAGCCTGCAGTGCAATCACTCGGGTTTAGTTAGAGCCCAAGGCCTCGCTCGGGTTCAGTTAGAGCCCAACGCCTCGCACCCATGCACGTGCGTGTACGAGAGAAACGCGCATCGCTCGGCCACGACCACCCACCGTAACCGAGAACACCCCGATATTTTCCTCGCCCTCGGTTCTACCACGATTTTTTCCGGCATGGACGGCCCAAAGAATGTCATGCAGCTGCGTCTCCGGCCCGCCCAGGATGAAAAGCCCATTTTCTGTCATGATTTTTTGTCATAGAAGTAGGAGCCCACCACATCTGTGATGATACCGAGTTTTGTCACAATTATCGTCATAGAAGCGTCATAAGTATGACATAATTTTTTTCGTTCGGCCCAAAATGTCACGGATGTGTCTTTTTTTGTAGTGCTTGCCGATGGTATCCATCCTCAACGGACGGCATTTTGAAGACCATATCTGACCCCAAGGCAACAAACAAAGCCACTTTGCAAGAATGCAAGAAACGGTTAGGAAGGATGTGGAAAGGGCATTCAGGGTGCCCCAAGATCATTGGGGAATTGTTCGTGGAAATAGAATGATGTGTGAATGAGAGACTTTGTGACAGCATGTTGCGTCATTTTGCATAATATGATTGTCAAGGATGAAGGTGATGGGGTTGCTCAAACCCATGATTTTGACAAGCCTAGAGAACAAGTCCATATTGTAGAACAACAAGATGCAAATCAGCTTGTCAATTTTCTGCAACTGCATCAGATCTTCGAGACCACCAGGTGCACGCACATCTAATTACTGATCTTGTGGAGTTTATGTGGACCCACAATGAAAACCAAAGAGGTAATTTTGAATTGTGCACTTCGAATAAATTTTATGTTCGAACTATGTATTTTCGCGACCAACAAGTATTTATTTACGTGTGATATTCACGGATATGATAGTATGCATGGATTTGAGGGTTTGCATTTGATGACTGTCACTGCCCGACAACCAATACGAGGGGATGTCCAGAGCAATCCACGACGTGCACAAGCGCACCCATGAACGTTTAGGGACCCGAATTTGCTAAGTCCGAATGTAGATGCTCTTATCAAAGGAGCCATGCATCGACCTACTAGAGATATACCTATTAAAATGCTGAAAATCTAGAAAAACATGACGAACTTAAATGTGCATGCATTTGTAGATTTTTTTCATGAATGTTTAGAAATGATGCAACATTATTATTATTTTCTTTCTGAAAAGGAGGTCGAAACCCCAGCCTCTGCATCCAAGGATTCACATAGTCATCTTTCTAAAATTATTCTGCAGAGTCTAGCAAAAAAACGTGGATCAACCTAAAGCCACCTTTCTGGCGATCTCCATTGCTACACCTACAAGTTTAATGATGTGCCATGACCTTGCACCAACGCACATCATCTAATACGGTGGCCTAACCAAGCAGCCCAACGGCGAGCCGAGAGCACCAACCGGTCTAGCAGACCCTCAGCACGCACCGCATGAACACACTTTAGAATCCGCCACCGCCATCTTCCTCCGTCACATCTTCAGGAGGAATAAACACATTGACCTTGCCAGGCCAACTGTCGATGACTGCTACTTGTGATATGCGTTGGGATTTCCCGGAAGAGGAAGGGTGATGTAGTATAGTAGCAGATAGTATTTCCCTCGGTTAAGAACCAAGGTTTATCGAACCAGAAGGAGACACCACACAAACACTATAAGCAGTACCTGCAAACACATAAAGCAAGTACTTGCACCCAAGCGGACAAGAGGTTGTCAATCCCCTTGTACTCGTTAATTGAAAGGATTAAATCTGATAGTGGTAGACAGATAAATAAAAAGGAAAATAAAGTAAATAAATTGCAGCAAGTATTTTTAGGGTTTTAGTAAATATAAAGTGAATGGACCTGGGGGCCATAGCGTTCACTAGAGGCATCTCTCTCATGAGCATAGTACGTTGGGTAGACAAATTATTATTGGGCAACTGATAGAATAGCGCATAGTTATGATGATTCCTCATGGCATGATCAATACATAGGCATTATGTCCGAGACAAGTAGGTGACATCCATCTCGCATCTACTATTATTACTCCACCCTCGACCAGTATCCAGCATGCATCTTAAGGTATTAAGTTCATAACAAATAGAGTAATGCTTGAAGCATGATAACATAACATAGACAAAGAAAGAGCAAATAATATGTTCGAGTCCCGTCGTTTTGCCCTTAGTAACGACAACCAATACGTGCCTTGCAACTCATCCTGTCATAAGTAAGGACACCGTAAGATTGAACCTACTACCAAGCACCTCTCCCACTGAAGATAAATCAATCTAATTGGCCAAAAGAGATAGGTCGGAGAAAAATACAAGACTATAAAACCACACATAGATAAATCTCACAAAAGACTCAAATACTTTCAATGATTCATGTGATCATAAACCCACAATTCATTGGTTCCCAACAAATACACTGCAACAATTACATCGAACAGATCTCTGAAGAGATCATTGTATTGAAGATCAAAGAGAGAGAGAGAGAGAGAGAGAGAGAGAGATCTAGCTACTGCTATGGACCCATAGGTCGTGCGGGAACTTCTCACAACCCTAGAATAATGCTTGTAATTAGTTGCATGAGTGAGCATCATGCATCATGTTGTTTTCAAGAAACTTGAATTGAGGAAAGTGGAAGCCTCAAAATTTTAATTAAAGGGCAAGAACCTTGAAAATGCATTTAGTGAATCCAAAATACCCTAAAAATAATTTTGAGAATTTTCGCAAGAGTTATATATCAAACCAAAATTTTGGAACATTTTTAAGGGATTATTTGGGCTCTGAATTTAAATCACTATTCTATTTGAATTTGGATCTATATTCTTAATATATGGAATATATTTTCAAATGTCTCTAATATATTTTATGTCCTTTTGGAATAGTCCAAAGAAGTAACATACAATTATTCAGAATGTTTTGGCATAGTTTGAATTTTGTTTGAATCCAAAACAGTGGCTAAATAAATAAATAAAAAGAAAACAGAACAGAATTAAAACAGAGAAGAAGAACTTACCTGCTTACCTGGTGGCCCGCCCAACCAGGCACTCTCATGTCGCCTTCCTCCTCGCGCCAGTAGACAAGGGCGCGTGCCCGGCATCGCAGCCACACGTTGCGGCCACCTCCTCCCTCCCTATCTAATGCGTCTGGACGACGCCACGCGACCCCCCAGAGGGGTCCGGCTCACCCTCCCTCTCCCTCGAGTCCCCCCCCCCCCTCTGGCGTCCTCCCCCTCTCTTCCCCGAGCGCACCAGAGAGCGAAGCGCCGCCGCTCCGTAGCCACCACGCACCCCGGGCCTTACCGCCATATCCCAGAGCTCCTGCTAGACGCCCTCGACCTCTCCATCGGCTCGCGCGACGTCGGACGCCCCGAAGCGTTGTCCCCGACCTCTTCTTCCTCCTCGGGCCGTCGAGATCGCCACTGCCACCCCGCTCGCTCCGGACCTCCCTCGCGCCCACTGACCTTCTCATCATGGTTGATGTGAGGTCCGCTTTCTCCTGCCGCCATGGCCAAAGTTTCTCGTCGCCGCTTTTGTCGCCATCATCATTGGAGCTTGCGCCCGACGTGTTCGAGCGCGTCAGCATGCTCCCCATGCTCTGTAGATGCCTCCTAGCCGCTTAGCTCGTCCGCTTGTGAGCCGTAGCCCTGTGATCGAACACAGCCGTGCTCCCGCCGCCGCCTCACTCCTCGTCGTTGATGATTTCGGCCACCCCAGCGCCCGCCATTGCCACCGTCCATCGCGTCGGTACCGCAGAACCCATTTGCATGACCTCTTGTCGCCAAAAACGGCCGGACTAGGACCTCCGATGTGTCGTGCTTAGCGTCGACGGCTAATAGTCGGTTAGCCGACGTGGCCGTCATTAGATTAGGGACTAATTAACCCTATTAGGTCAGCACTAGACACTCAAAGTGGTTCCCACATTATTAGTTTACTTGTTAACCAAGATAATTAGGTTAATAAATAAAACCAGCGGACCCACACGTCAGCATTGATCGTGCTGACGTGGCCTTTGACCGAGCCCACATGTATGTGACCCTAGCCAGCACATTGACACTGACCAGTGAACCCACTGGTCAGGTTTGACCTGGACGGCCCTGTTGACTTGCTTATGTAAGCATGATGCCATGCTGGCACAATAAAGTATTTGTGGAATTAAAATAAATCAGAAAATGTTTATGAATTTCAGAAAATACTCCAAACTTTGAAAATTCATAGAAATTAATCTATAAGTCAGATGAAAATAATTTATATATGAAAAAGGATCAAAAAAATCCAAAGAATATATTTATGCATTTTCATGCATGTTTTAGCAACTTATACCTGCTGATCAGGTCAAATCAATTAAAGGGCATTTTAAATGCTTCTTTCGGAGTTTGAATTTGAATCTTTGTTTCAAATGAACTTCGACTAATATGGTAGCATTTTGCATTAGCTCAAACACTAGCATATTGTCATGTCATGATCATGCATCATATTCTTGCATTGCATTGATTTTATTCCCACTTGTTTGCTAGTGCTTGTTCCCTCTCGGTAGACATTTTCTGATGTTGAGATCGATGTTACTGATGAAGACTCAATGCTATCTTCAGAAGTGCCAGGCAAGCAACCCCCTTTGAGCATTCCGATATAATCCCACTCTCTTGCCACTTCTCTCTTTTACTGCATTAGAACAACAACGATTCAACAGTTACATCTTGCGGTAGTTGAACCCATTCCTCTGCATGACCTGTCTTTGCCACAGTAATTAGTAAAAAAACCACTAGCATGAGTAGGACTTGTTTGAGCCATGATGTGTGAAAGTATCGAGAAGAGGTGTCTAGAGGGGGGGGTGAATAGACTCTAAGCAAGAAAAGTTGTAGTTTTTAATATCTTGAGTTGAAGTGGAGTATTAGCATAAGTTTAAACATTCACAATACATATCAAGCAAGCATGCAAGCATACAAAGAGTATATGAGCAGCGGAAAGTAAGGCATGCAAGTTGCAAGAATGTAAAGAGAAGGGATTGGAGTGTGCAATCGCAATTTGGAGACATGGAGATTTTTTATTCGTGGTTCCGGTAGGTGGTCCTATCGTACATCCACGTTCATGGAGACTTCAACCCATGAAGGGTAACGGTTGCGCGAGTCCACGGAGGGCTCCACCCACGAAGGGTCCACGAAGAAGCAACCTTGTCTATCCCACCATGGTCGTCGCCCAAAAGGACTTGCCTCACTCGGGTAGATCTTCACGAAGTAGGCGATCTCCTTGCCCTTACAAACTCCTTGATTCAACTCCACAATCTTGACGGAGGCTCCCAAGTGACACCTAGCCAATCTAGGAGACACCACTCTCCAAGAAGTAACAAATGGTGTGTTGATGATGAACTCCTTGCTCTTGTGCTTCAAATGATAGTCTCCCCAACACTCAACTCTCTCTCATAGGATTTGGATTTGGTAGAAAGAAGATTTGAGTGGAAAGCAACTTGGGGAAGGCTAGAGATCAAGATTCATGTGGTTGGAATGGAATATCTTGACCTCAACACAAGTGTAGGTGGTTCTCTCTCAGAAAATATGTGTTGGAAGTGTAGGCATGTTCTGATGGCTCTCTCCATGAATGAAGAGTGGGTGGAGGGGTATATATAGCCTCCACACAAAATCTAACCCTTACACACAAATCACCAAACTCGATGGGACCAATTCAAAGAACTCAGTTAGACCGATTTGGTTCATAATGTGACTGTTAGGCATTTCGGTGGGACCGACTGGATCAACTCGGTGGGACCGATGTGCTAGGGTAAATCCAAAACTCGGTTTGACCGATTACTCAAGCTCGGTGGGACCGATTTGGGTAATAAGTGAAACAGAATGTTAGCCAAGAAAACTCGGTGGGGCCGATTGCAAATCTCGGTGGGACCGAAATTATTGCAATAGACAACAGAGAGTTTGCAAGCCCATCTCGGTGAGACCGAGATCCCATCAGTGAGACCGAACTGATTAGGGTTTCTGGCAGTGGCTATGTCAACTGAACTCGGTGGCTCCGGATATGAAATTTCGGTGGGGCCGAGATTGACTTTCTAGATTAGGACATATTTGGAAGTGAGAAAGTTGTTGAGGGCTTTGGAGCATATCACTAAGCACTTTGAGCAACCAAGCCATTAAGCAACACCTCATCCCTTCTTAATAGTATTGGCTTTTCCTATGGACTCAGTGTGATCTTCGATCACTAAATAGAAAATGTAGAGTCCTGAGCTTTGAGCTTGAGCCAATCCTTTGTCCTTAGCATATTGAAGGGGTTCCACATCCTCTTGTCCATGCCACTCCATTGTTGAACTTATCTGAAACATACTAGGTAGAAGCAATAGTCCAACAAGAGATATGTTGACATTAATTACCAAAATCACCGAGGAAGCACTTGTGCTTTCAATCTCCCCCTTTTCGGTAATTGATGACAACATTAATCAAAGCTTTTAGATAAGGATATAGAGAATAACAAGTAAAGCTTTGGAAAGACATGTAACATGTATAGGCTCCCCCTTCATGTAAGCAATCATGTAAATATGAAACATAGGAGCATGTGAATGCATAAGCATGGCAGAGTAAGCCATGTGTTACATGTATCTTGGCTATATGCATCAGAGAAAATGATGTGAATATAGGAAATGTACCTTCATGCCCATGAGTCCTTCTTGCAAACAGTATGTACATCAGCAAGAAGTCCTCATACACATGACTGTGATGCATATACTTACCTTGTGGTCTTGAGTTGCCATAGGAAGGAATGAACCTGAGTAAACAAGGTTAGACAACACAGATACACCTACTAGCCAGAGCAAACAAAAGAAACCACAAGAGAACCAAGACTGGGATGACATGTATAGAGTGAGTACTGAGTACCCCATTGGGTATAGACATGTCCCCAAAGGTAAAGATATGCAATAAAATCAGAGATTTCCTTCCCTTAGATGTCCTGCTCCCCCTGAATCTTGCTGGGATATTGGGAGAAGATAGGGAACAGAAAATGAGAGCAAAAGTGAAAACAACATAATTAATGCAAACAATCAAATATGATAAAATATAAACATGCCTTTCTGATACGTCTCCAACGTATCTATAATTTTTGATTGCTCCATGCTACTTTATCTATTGTTTTGGACTATAATGGGCTTTATTTTTCACTTTTATATTACTTTTGGGACTAACCTATTAACCGGAGGCCCAGCCCAAAATTGCTGTTTTTTGCCTTTTTCAGTGTTTCAAAGAAACAGAATATCAAACGGAGTCCAAATGTAATGAAACTTTCGGGAACGTGATTTTCTCATCGGATAAGACCCAGGAGACTTGGACCCTCCATCAAGAAAGCCACGAGGCGGTCACGAGGTGGAGGCGCGCGCCCCAGGCGCGCCCCCCCGCCTCGTGGGCCCCTCAAGCTCCACCGACGTACTCCTTCCTCCTATATATACCTCGTACCCCAAGCGATCGTAGCAGAGCCAAAACCTAATTCCACCGCCGCAACTTCCTGTATCCACGAGATCCCATCTTGGGGCCTGTTAGGAGCTCACGAGGGGGCATCCACCACAGAGGGCTTCTACATCAACACCATAGCCCCTCCGATGAAGTGTGAGTAGTTTACTTGAGACCTTCGGGTCCATAGTTAGTAGCTAGATGGCTTCTTCTCTCTTTTGGATCTCAATACAATGTTCTCCCCCTCTCTCGTGGAGATCTATTCGATGTAATCTTCTTTTTGCGTTGTGTTTGTTGAGACCGATGAATTGTGGGTTTATGATCCAGCTTATCTATGAATAATATTTGAATCTTCTCTGAATTCTTTTATGTATGATTGAGTTATCTTTGCAAGTCTCTTGAATTATCCGTTTGGTTTGGCCAACTAGATTGGTAGTTCTTGCAATGGGAGAAGTGCATGGCTTTGGGTTCAATCTTGCGGTGTCCTTACCCAAAGGATGTAAAGGGTTGCAAGGCACGTATTGTATTGTTGCCATCGAGGATAATAAGATGGGGTATTTATCATATTGCATGAATTTATTCCTGTACATCATGTCATCTTGCTTAAGGCGTTACTCTTGTTTTAACTTAATACTCTAGATGCATCTTTGGATAGCGGTCGATGAGTGGAGTAATAGTAGTAGATGCATAATCGTTTTGGTCTACTTATCACGGACGTGATGCCTATATACATGATCATACCTAGATATACTCATAACTATGCTCAATTACATCAATTGCTCAACACTAATTTGTTCACCCACCGTAGAATATTTATGCTCTTGAGAGAAGCCACTAGTGAAACCTATGTCCCCCGGGTCTATTCTCATCATATCAATCTCCATCACTTTTATACTTGCTTTGTTTTTACTTTGCTTTTAACTTTGCATCTTTATACCAAAAATACCAAAAATATTATCTCTATCAGATCTCACTCTCATAAGTGACCGTGAAGGGATTGACAACCCCTAATCGCGTTGGTTGCGAGTAGCTATCGTTTTGTGCAGGTACGAGGGACTTGCGGCGTGGCCTCCTCTTGGATTGATACCTTGGTTCTCAAAAACTGAGGGAAATACTTACGCTACTGTGTTGCATCATCCTCTCCTCTTCGGGGAAAACCAAGGCAAGCTCAAGACGTAGCAAGAAGGATTTCTGGCGCCGTTGCCGGGGAGTCTACACAAAAGTAAACATACCAAGTACCCATCACAATCCCTATCTCTCGCATTACATTATTTGCCATTTTCCTCTCGTTTTCCTCTCCCCCACTTCACCTTTGCCGTTTTATTCGCCCTCTCTCTTTTCCGTTCGCCTTGATGTCTTTCTTGGCTCGTTTTCTCGCTTGGTTGAAATAGTTGAGTCTTTATTCCTAAACAAAGAAGCTAATATCTATGGATCCTAATCCACTTGCCAATCTTTTTAAGAGATCCAATTATGATGAACCAATTCCTAGTGATTTGGATGCACTAGATTATCTTTATAAGGTTTTGCCTGAAATCCGTGAAGTGACTCACGATAGATCTTTGAATACAAAGCATGATTGCAATGATTTTATTATAAATTATTTTGATGTCAATTGTGCTAATAATATGCAAAACCATAAGCTTGGGGATGCTAGTTTTGCTATGTCTACTACTTGTTGCCATGATCATGATTGGGGTGATTTTTCTTATGATCTTGAAAATTTATTTAAGCCCCATGATGAATATGAGATTGATAATAATTTTTTGCGATAATATTGAAAGTGGGTTCGGAAGAATTCAACTTTATATCCCACATATTTGGAGAATGTTCAATCTTATGAAGTTTTTGATAAAAGTGGGTTTGGGGAGGTCATGACTTTAGTTAATGATAATCCCACTATTTTGGAAGAGTGTCAACTTTACATGCATGTGGATCGTGTTGAGAATATGTTATGTGATAGCTATTTTGTTGAATTTGCTTACAATCCTACATGTAATTATTATGAGAGAGGAAAATATGGTTATAGAAATTTTCATGTTACTAAATTACCTCTCGTTATGTTGAGATTGCTATTGTTCCCTTCCGCTTCCTTGCATATGCTAGTTTTTGCTTGCTACGATAATTTGTTTGCCTATAATATGCCTATGCATAGGAAGTATGTTAGACTTAATTGTGTTTGTCACATGTTTTATGATGCTCTCTTTCTGCCTCAATTCTTGTCTTTCTTGTGAGCATAATCGAAATCTCAATGCCTAGCTAGGGGCGTTAAACGATAGCGCTTGTTGGGAGGCAACCCAATTTTATTTTTAGTTTTTTGTTTTTGCTCCTCGTTAGGAATAAATAATCCATATAGCCTCTGTTTAGATGTGGTTTTATCTTTTAATTAGTGTTTGTGCCAAGTTAAACCTGTTGGATCTTCTTGGATGATAGTTATTTGATCTTGCTGTAATTTCCAGAAACTTTGCGCTCAGTGCCCGAATTCTTAAAAATCACCAGAACGTGATAAAATACTGATTCCAATTGCTGCTGATCAACAAACAAATTGTCCAGTGCGTCTAATTTTGGTATAATTGTTTGAGGTCCACAAGTTTGCGTTAGTTATAGATTACTACAGACTGTTCTGTTTTTGACAGATTCTGTTTTGCGTGTGATGTTTGCTTATTTTGATGAATCTATGGCTAGTAAAATAGTTTATAATCCATAGAGAAGTTGGAGTACAGCAGGTTTAACACCAATATAAATAAAGAATGAGTTCATTACAGTACCTTAAAGTAGTCTTTTGTTTTCTTTCTCTAACGGAGCTCACGAGATTTCTATTGAGTTTTGTGTTGTGAAGTTTTCAAGTTTTGGGTGAATTCTTTTTGATGGATTATGGAACAAGGAGTGGCAAGAGCCTAAGCTTGGGGATGCCCATGGCACCCCAAGATAATCCAAGGACACCAAAAGTCAAAGCTTGGGGATGCCCGGAAGGCATCCCCTCTTTAAATCCACTTCCATCGGTAATTTACTTGGAGCTATATTTTTATTCACCACATGATAAGTGTTTTGCTTGGAGCGTCTTGTATTATTTGCGTCTTTGCTTGTTAGTTTACCACAATCATCCTTGCTGTACACAACTTTTGAGAGAGCCATACATGAATTGAAATTTGATAGAATACTCTATGTGCTTCACTTATATTTTTTGAGCTTGATAGTTTGCTCATAGTGCTTCACTTATATATTTGAGCGTGATAATTTTTGCTCTAGTGCTTCACTTAGATCTTTTAGAGCACGGTGGTGGAATTGTTTTAAAGAAACTTGATCTCTCATGCTTCACTTAGATTATTTTGAGAGTCTTTAATAGCATGGTAATTTGCTTAATATTAATATACTTGGTATTCGAGATATGTGAAACTTTCTTTTGAGTGCGTTGAATACTAAGATAAGTTTGATGCTTGATAATTGTTTTGAGATATGGAGGTGATAATATCAAAGTCGTGCTAGTTGAGTAGTTGTGAATTTAAGAAATGCTTGTGTTGAAGTTAGCAAATCCCATAGCATGCACGTATGGTTAAAGTTGTGTAACAAATTTGAAACATGAAGTGTACCTAAACTTGTGCATCCTTATGAGTGGCGGTCGGGGACGGCGATGGTATTTTCCTACCAATCTATCCCCCTAGGAGCATGCGCGTAGTACTTGATTTTGATGACTTCTAAATTTTTGCAATAAGTATATGAGTTCTTTTGACTAATGTTGAGTCCATGGATTATACGCACTTTTACCTTTCCGCCTTTGCTAGCCTCTTGATGCGTGCATTGCCCTTTCTCACCTTGAGAGTTGGTGCAAACTACGCCGGTGCATCCAAACCCCGTGATATGATATGCTCTATCACACATAAACCTCCTTATATCTTCCTCAAAACAGCCACCATACCTACCTATTATGGCATTTCCATAGCCATTCCGAGATATATTGCCATGCAACTTTCCACCGTTCCATTCATCATCATCATGACATACTTTACTCATATTGCCATTGCATGATCATGTAGTTGACATCGTATTTGTGGCAAAGCCACCATGCATTATTTTTCATACATGTCACTCTTGATTCATTGCACCATCCCGGTACACCACCGGAGGCATTCATATAGAATCATACCTTGTTCTAGTTTCGAGTTGTAATCCTTATGTTGTAATCAATAGAAGTGTGATGATCATCATTATTAGAGCATTGCCCAAAAAAAGAAAAAGAGAAAGGCCAAAAAGAAAAAAAGAAAGGCCCAAATATATATATATATATATAAAGGGCAATGCTACTATCTCTTTTTCCACACTTGTGCTTCAAAGTAGCACCTTGTTCTTCATGTAGTGAGTCTCATAAGTTGTCTT
The DNA here is from genome assembly GCA_021605145.1 of Aegilops bicornis. Lineage (NCBI taxonomy): Eukaryota > Viridiplantae > Streptophyta > Magnoliopsida > Poales > Poaceae > Aegilops > Aegilops bicornis. Next base: position 270,677,588 of record CM038671.1, on the reverse strand, counting down.
TTTATACTAGTGGGAATTTTTCATTATAGAACTTGGCTTGTATATTCCTACGATGGGCTTCCTCAAAATGCCCTAGGTCTTCATGAGCAAGCAAGTTGGATGCACACCCACTAATTTTCTTTTGTTGAGCATTCATAGCTCTAGTGCATCTGTTGCATGGAAATCCCTACTCCTCATGTTGACATCAATTGATGGGCATCTCCATAGCCCGTTGATTATCCTCGTCAATATGAGACTTTCTCCTTTTTTGTCTTGTCCACACAATCCCCATCATCATATTCTATTCCACCCATAGTGCTATATCCATGGCTCACGCTCATGTATTGCGTGAAGGTTGAAAAAGTTTGAGATTATTTAAATATGAAACAATTGCTTGGCTTGTCATTGGGGGTATAGAAGTTGGGAACATCTTTGTGTGACGAAAATAAAGCATAGCCTAACTATATGATTTTGTAGGGATGAACTTTCTTTTGCCATGCTATTTTGAGAAGACATGATTACCTTAATTAGTATGCTTGAAGTATTATTATTTTTATGTCAATATGAACTTTTGTCTTGAATCTTTCGGATCTGAATATTCATACCATGATTAAGAAGATTTACATTGAAATTATACCAAAGTATCACTCCGCATCAAAAATTCTCTTTTTATCATTTACCTACTCGAGGACGAGCAGGAATTAAGCTTGGGATGCCTGATACGTCTCCAACGTATCTATAATTTTTGATTGCTCCATGCTACTTTATCTATTGTTTTGGACTATAATGGGCTTTATTTTTCACTTTTATATTACTTTTGGGACTAACCTATTAACCGGAGGCCCAGCCCAGAATTGCTGTTTTTTGCCTTTTTCAGTGTTTCGAAGAAACAGAATATCAAACGGAGTCCAAACGGAATGAAACCTTCGGGAACATGATTTCCTCATCGGATAAGACCCAGGAGACTTGGACCCTCCGTCAAGAAAGCCACGAGGCGGTCACGAGGGTGGAGGGTGCGCCCCCCTGGGCGCGCTCCTGCCTCGTGGGCCCCTCGAAGCTCCACCGACGTACTCCTTCCTCCTATATATACCTACGTACCCCCAAACGATCAGAACAGGAGCCAAAAACCTAATTCCATCACCGCAACTTCCTGTATCCATGAGATCCCATCTTGGGGCCTGTTCCGGAGCTCCGATGGAGGGGGCATCCACCACAGAGGGCTTCTACATCAATACCATAGCCCCTCCGATGAAGTGTGAGTAGTTTACTTCAGACCTTCGGGTCCATAGTTAGTAGCTAGATGGCTTCTTCTCTCTTTTTGGATCTCAATACAATGTTCTCCCTCTCTCGTGGAGATCTATTCGATGTAATCTTCTTTTTGCGGTGTGTTTGTTGAGACCGATGAATTGTGGGTTTATGATCCAGCTTATCTATGAATAATATTTGAATCTTCTCTGAATTCTTTTATGTATGATTGAGTTATCTTTGCAAGTCTCTTGAATTATCCGTTTGGTTTGGCCAACTAGATTGGTAGTTCTTGCAATGGGAGAAGTGCATGGCTTTGGGTTCAATCTTGCGGTGTCCTTACCCGGATGTGAGAAAGGGTTGCAAGGCACGTATTGTATTGTTGCCATCAAGGATAACAAGATGGGGTATTTATCATATTGCATGAATTTATTCCTCTACATCATGTCATCTTGCTTAAGGCATTACTCCGTTTTTAACTTAATACTCTAGATGCATGCTGGATAACGGTCGATGAGTGGAGTAATAGTAGTAGATGCAGAATCGTTTCGGTCTACTTGTCACGGACGTGATGCCTATATACATGATCATACCTAGATATACTCATAACTATGCTCAATCCTATCAATTGCTCAACAGTAATTTGTTCACCCACCGTAGAATATTTATGCTCTTGAGAGAAGCCAGTAGTGAAACCTATGGCCCCCGGGTCTATTCTCATCATATCAATCTCCATCACTTTTATACTTGCTTTGTTTTTACTTTGCTTTTTTACTTTGCATCTTTATACCAAAAATACCAAAAATATTATCTCTATCAGATCTCACTCTCGTAAGTGACCGTGAAGGGATTGACAACCCCTAATCGCGTTGGTTGCGAGTAGCTATCGTTCTGTGCAGGCACGAGGGACTTGCGCGTGGCCTCCTACTGGATTGATACGTTGGTTCTCAAAAACTGAGGGAAATACTTACGCTACTGTGCTGCATCATCCTCTCCTCTTCGGGGAAAACCAAAGCAAGCTCAAGACGTAGCACTTTCCCCTCTTAAAGACATGTAATTTCTCTCCTCTTGAACACCAAACATCTGAGGTCTGAGGTTTGTTACACACACTCCCCCTGAGTATCCTCTCCCCCTATAGAAATGAAATGATTAAGCATAGAGCTTTGATGTGATCCCTCTCTCCCCCTTTGACATCAATTTCCAAGAAGGGCTCTTCTGGATTTTTGTTTTATTGCAAAAGGGTTTGGTCCTTGAGTCACAAAGCAAAGCGACTGTGATCTTAGTAGAGAACAAGAGTCATTGAGTGGAGCTGGAGCAAAAGACTGCAGAAACAAGTGGCAAGTTGTCTTTCCTGTAGTGAAATCGGTAGCACCGAGTTGTGTGCTTCGGTGGCACCGAGAGAATTCGGTTGGGCCGAAGAAAACAGACCGGTGTGACCGAGTTCATCACAGTGAGACACTTGTCACCTCAGCTCACTAGGCACTTTAAGATCTCACAAGGATTCGCAAGGAATTAGCTGAAAGATTTGCAATGAATTGGATGCAGAGAATGCAGAGCAGAAACAAAAAGAAAAGAAATCTAGATGAAGTTTCTTTTGAAAGGGGAAAACAAATATGCAAATGCAAGAGCACGGAGAAATGGAAGACAACTTCAGCTAGAATTGGTCGGCGACAAATTCACCTATGTTAGAATATATTGACTTAGGAGACAAGTGAGATCACTTGATCATAGGTCATACTCATCGTTTAAGCTCAAAATGGGGTTACCATTTTTCGTTAAATCATCTTGATATATTCACATCTTGTTGAGTTGCTTTATCCCATGACTTGGAGTAAAGCTTCTCTAAGATGGAATAGCATACCTTGGGTGGTGGTGTTGATCTTGATCATGTAGTCGAACTTGTGTGGGTTGCTCAAGGTTGATGTAGCTTATCAAGAGTTGGGAGCACCACTTGGAGTTTGAGTTCATCTTCCTACATGGGTTAGCTTTGCATGGAAGAGCACTTGTGTATCCAAACTGACAATCATAAAATTTAACATAGAATGAGTCAAAGGATATATTCGAGGGGTTTTGTGCTTCCTTGACTTCAACCACCATTGTATAAAGACTTGGTGATGTAGAGATTGCTCAAGATGTGAGTGAGTTGCAATCTCATGGATTTAGATTCATCCAAGTACCTACAAGGGTTAGATAGCATGCAAGAGTGCAAAAGTATCCAAGACATATAGATAGCATCATGAAAGAAATATCAAGGTTTAGTCAAAGGCTCATGCCTTGCATGTATCCAAATGGAGTTCCTACTCCAAGTTTGAAGCATCAATGATGTTCAATTCACCTCTCAAACGGCAAAAGACTTTCTCATCAAGCGGTTTGGTAAATATATCCACTAGTTGCTTATCGGTACGAACATGCTTAAGATTAATGTCCCCTTTGGCAACATGGTCTCGAATGAAATGATAACGAACTTCAATATGTTTAGTTCGAGAATGTTGCACGGGATTGTGAGCAATCCTAATAGCACTTTCATTGTCACACAGCAATGGAACATGTTTCACATATATCCCATAATCTTTAAGAGTTTGGGTCATCCAAAGTAATTGAGCACAACATGATCCAGCAGCAATGTATTCCTCTTCGGCGGTGGATAAGGATACCGAGTTTTGTTTCTTGGAGGACCAAGACACAAGAGATCTACCAAGAAATTGAAAAGTACCCGAAGTGGACTTTCTATCAACCTTGTCTCCGGCATAGTTCGAATCGGAGTAGCCAACAAGATCAAAGGAAGACCTCTTAGGATACCAAATGCCAAAATTTGGTGTATGTATTAAGTATCTCACTATCCTTTTCACAGCCTTAAGATGACATTCTTTAGGTACCGCTTGATATCGTGCACACATGCACACACTTAGCATAATATCGGGACGAGAGGCACATAGATATAACAATGAACCAATCATAGAGCGGTAAACTTTTTGATCCACTGGATCACCGTCTTTGGTCAAATCAAGATGTCCACTCGTAGGCATGGGTGTAGACATACCTTTGCATTCTTGCATATTGAACTTCTTGAATAAGTCCTTGGTGTACTTTGTTTGAGAGACAAAGGTACCTTTCTTAGTTTGCTTGATTTGCAAACCGAGAAAGAATTTGAGTTCACTCATCATAGACATCTCAAACTTCTCCGACATTAGCTTTCCAAACTTCTCACTAAAATGAGGGTTAGTCGAACCAAATATAATATCATCAACATAAATTTGGCACACAAATAGTTCTCCATTAACCCTCTTAGTAAAAAGATTAGAATCAATTTTACCAATTTCAAAGCCCTTTTCAATAAGAAACTTGGTCAAGCATTTATACCACGCTCTAGGGGCTTGTTTAAGACCATAAAGGGCTTTGTGAAGTTTGTAGACATGATTAGGTTTCTTAGGATTAACAAAGCCGGGAGGTTGCTTAACATAAAATTCCTCCTCAATTTCACCATTTAGAAAAGCACTTTTAATGTCCATTTGGTACAAGGTGATATCATGGTGATTAGCATAAGCAAGTAAGATGCTTGAATGGACTCAAGTATAGCAGGAGCATATTTCTCACCATAGTCCATACCTTCGACTTGAGTGTAGCCTTGGGCGACTAGGCGTGCTTTGTTGCGGACGACTTGACCATCTTCATCTTGCTTATTGCGAAACACCCATTTGGTACCAATGATGTTGTGGTTGTTGTCGGGCTTCTCGACCAATGTCCATACTTGATTTCTCTCAAAGTTGTGTAGCTCTTGATGCATAGCATTTATCCAATCCGGATCTTTCAATGCTTCTTCAACCTTCATAGGTTCAATGCTAAAGATGAATGAGTAATGTTCACAAAAATTGGCCAAATGAGTTTTAGAGCGAGCTATTCTCCCGGTTTGGATATCATTTTATATTTGCTCGACAGAATGATCTTTGGTGATCCTTGCTCGAACTCATGGGAGCTTTTGCTTGGCTCGGGGTGGAACATCTTCTTCTTCTTGGCCTTCTTCATTGTTGACGTTGTCATTCTCTTGTCATGGTGGAGAAGGAGGTTGTTGATGATCATCTTGGTGTGCTTCCTCGTTTTCTTCGTCTTGAGTGTCCCACTTGTGGATGATTCCGTATCAATTCTTGGTTCACCTTGTCGTGAGGTAGAAGCTTCCACTTGGACGGACGAGGTACTCTCCTTCACCTCCGTTGGACGAATCTTGCCAATAGACAAGTCTTGGATTGCTTCCGAAGGGTCTTTGTATCCTACATCAATTGGCAATTGCTCTACTTGTGAGCCGTTAGATTCATCAAACTTCACATCTACCGTCTCTTCAACCTTTCGGGTGAAATTGTTGTAGACACGGTAAGTGTGAGAGTTTGAGTCATTACCAAGTAGGAAACCTTCATGAGATTTAGGAGCAAATTTAGAACGATGATGCTTATCAAGAATGTAGCATTTTGAGCCAAATACTCGAAAGTATCCTACTTGGGGCTTGTTACCCGTGAGGAGCTTGTATGCCGTCTTGCCGAGTAGCTTGTGAAGATACAAGCGATTTGTTGCATGACAAGCTGTCTCAACCGCTTCCGCCCAAAAATGTTTTGGAGTCTTGTACTCATCAAGCATCGTTCTTGCCATCTCAATAAGAGTCTGGTTCTTCCTCCCAATGACTCCGTTTTGTTGAGGTGTGTACGTAGCCGAGAACTCATGTGAAATCCCCTCTTCATCAAGAAAGGTATCCACATTTGCGTTCTTGAACTCCGTTTCATTGTCGCTCCGAACCTTCTTGATCTTCACGTCAAATTGATTTTGGGCCTTCCTAGCAAAGTTTTTGAAGATCTTTTGGACCTGCGATTTGTCATCAAGAAAGAACACCCACGTAAATCTTGAAAAATCATCAACTATGACTAGTCCAAACGAGTTACCACCGAGACTCTTGTAGGCATTTGGACCAAAGAGATCCATGTGAAGTAGCTCGAGTGGTCTTCTTGTGGTCATGATGTTCTTCGTGCGATGACTTCCTCCAACTTGTTTCCCTGCCTGACAAGCACTACAAAGTCTATCCTTGTCAAATATGACATCTTTTACTCCAAGGATATGATCACCTTTAATAAGCTTATCAAGATTTCGCATACCCACATGACCTAGACTTCTATGCCATAACCAACCCTTAGAAGATTTAGCAATTAAGCAAGTTCTAGGTTGAGCCTTTTTAGTGAAATCAACAATGTAAAGATCACCTCTCATTATGCGGTAAAGACCATTTTACGATTGTCTCTACGAAACACTTGGCAATCTACTTCAGTGAATAGGACATTGAAACCGAAATCAGCAAGTCTAGAAACTGTACCCAAGGGATTCAACGAGCATGACATTTTGTATGGAGCTATCATGTGAGATGGCCACCTTACCGAGGCCAACCACCTTACCCTTTGAATTGTCACCAAAAGTGACATATTTTCGAGGGCCGTCGTTTTCAGCAAGCTCATGAAACATATCTTTATCTCTGGTCATATGATCAGTACATCCATTATCAAGGACCCATTCCTTTCCTCCAGCCATGTAGCCGCGAAGATTTGCCATAAGACCAAAGTGTCTCATTGCATTATCAAGATCATAGTCACTATCATCATCATCCTCGTCATATCCATGTTCAACATCATCTTGTGATTGATCAATTCCTAGAGAGGGTAATTCATTAGATAAGTGATCACTTCTATGGTTATCTTTATGGATTCTAATAGCTTCGGAAATGATATTGCTAATGATCCCAACATCTTCTATGGCACGCATGAGATTTGGAAGCTCCAATAGACAATCACCAAAGCTAGGATCACTAGAATTCATCTTACTCAAGGCAATAGACTTATGGAGAATTTCGTCTAAATTTTTCAAGGAATAATCTGGAAATCGTTCCTCAAGAAATCTCCATATAGTATAGGCACAATCAAGAGTAGGCAAACTAGCAATCAAATTTTTGGGCAATCCTCTTATGATAAGATTGATAGTTCTAAGATTGCGAATCATGTCAAGATCCTCTTCGGGTGTGGGATGTAAAGGATCAATATGAGGTGCACAAGGGCTAGTAATGTATTTGTTCAAATGATATTCATTGAAAATATCAAGCATTTCATATTCCACTCATGAAAATATTCTCCATCAAGAGTAGGCACTCTACGTCTAAGACTCCCCAAAGTAGACACATCCATCTTCCTCCAAAGGTGTTTAAACCAAGGCAATGGAGACCAAAGCTCTGACACCAATTGAAAGGATCGAGAACAGGTGTCTAGAGGGGGGGGTGAATAGACTTTAATCAAGAAAAGTTGCAGTTTTTAATCTCTTGAGTTGAAGTGGGGTATTAGCACAAGTTTAAACATTCACAATACATATCAAGCAAGCATGCAAGAATACAAAGAGTATATGAGCAGCGGAAAGTAAGGCATGCAAGTTGCAAGAATGTAAAGAGAAGGGATTGGAGTGTGCAAACGCAATTTGGAGACACGAAGATTTTTTATTCGTGGTTCCGATAGGTGGTGCTATCGTACATCCACGTTGATGGAGACTTCAACCCACAAAGGGTAATGGTTGCGCGAGTCCACGAAGGGATCCACCCATGAAGGGTCCACGAAGAAGCAACCTTGTCTATCCCACCATGGCCGTCGCCCACGAAGGACTTGCCTCACTCGGGTAGATCTTCACGAAGTAGGCGATCTCCTTGCCCTTACAAACTCCTTGGTTCAACTCCACAATCTTGACGGAGGCTCCCAAGTGATACCTAGCCAATCTAGGAGAAACCACTCTCCAAGAAGTAACAAATGGTGTGTTGATGATGAACTCCTTGCTCTTGTGCTTCAAATGATAGTCTCCCCAACACTCAACTCTCTCTCATAGGATTCAGATTTGGTAGAAAGAAGATTTGAGTGGAAAGCAACTTGGGGAAGGCTAGAGATCGAGATTCATGTGGTTGGAATGGAATATCTTGACCTCAACACAAGTGTAGGTGGTTCTCTCTCAGAAAATATGTGTTGGAAGTGTAGGCATGTTCGGATGGCTCTCTCCACGAATGAAGAGTGGGTGGAGGGTATATATAGCCTCCACACAAAATCTAACCATTACACACAAATCACCAAACTCGGTGGGACCGATTTAGAGAACTCGGTCGGACCGATTTGTTCATAATGTGACCGTTAGGCATTTCGGTGGGACCGACTGGATCAACTCGGTGGGACCGATGTGCTAGGGTTAGGGTAAATCCAAAACTCGGTTTGATCGATTACTCAAGCTTGGTGGGACCGATTTGGGTAATAAGTGAAACAGAATGTTGGCCAAGCAAACTCGGTGGGGCCGGTTGCAAATCTCGGTGGGACCGAAATTATTGCAACAGATAAGAGAGAGTTTGCAAGCCCATCTCGGTGAGACCGAACTGATTAGGGTTTCTAGCAGTGGCTATGTCAACTGAACTCGATGGCTCTGGATATGAAATTTCGATAGGGCCGAGATTGACTTTTTAGATTAGGACATATGTGGAATTGAGAAAGTGGTTGAGGGCTTTGGAACATATCACTAAGCACTTTAAGCAAGCAAGCCATTAAGCAACACCTCATCCCTTCTTAATAGTATTGGCTTTTCCTATGGACTCAATGTGATCTTGGATCACTAAATAGAAAATGTAGAGCCCTGAGCTTTGAGCTTGAGCCAATCCTTAGCATATTGAAGGGGTTCCACATCCTCTTGTTCATGCCACTCCATTGTTGAACTTATCTGAAACATACTAGGTAGAAGCATTAGTCCAACAAGAGATATGTTGACATTAATTACCAAAATCACCCAGGGAGCACTTGTGCTTTCAATGTGCCTACTCATTCATGCTTGCTTGTTATGCCTGCTATGCTTAGAGTTATGTCAGGCCTGATTCATCTAGGATGGATGGGATGGTGGTGAACATGTCCTACTATTGAGAGCTAAGTGTGTGAACACGGTTTGATAAAGGTAGCGATGAGAGGCCATGTATGAGTACATGGTGGGTTGTCTCATTGAAATCGGCCTCAGGAACTGAGTTCTGTGTTTGTGATCCAAGACAGTTACTACCACACATTGGGCTCCGGGCACTCCAAGCTCTCTCGACTTATTAATCGCCTTGTCCTCTGTCAAGGAGTTGCAAGTAGTTCCTGGTGTTTGTAGTATATTGGAGGCCGTGCGCTGCGCTGACCATAGGGGTAGGCTATGATGTGGCAGGCAAGTGGTACAGTGTACTGGAGCACCCGTTTGGTGGGCTTGGGAACCCTGCACATATCATTTGGGGCCGTAGTGGAAACCTCGGCCTGACTTCCTTGCGGATGGAACCCGAATAGGTGATAAATCTGGACTAGAGACTTGTGTCGTTAGTCAGGTCATGGCGGACACCCTCGCCAGACTTCCGCTTGAAGGTTGCCAAGATACATGACGTGTACATGGTGGTAAGTGGTGAGAGCATGTGTGAAGAAGTACACCATGCAGGGTTAATGATCTATTCGAATAGCCGCGTCCTCGGATATGGACTACTTGGAAAGCTGATATGGTTCATAGATAACTTGAAGTGGATACTCTAAAATATGCTAGATAAGCGTGAGTGCTATGGATGGCCTTCTCGTATGGAGATGGGAACGGATCCATAGTGGTGTATTGATATGGTGAATATGTGGAGTCGTGTGCGCTTTCCCACCTTAAAAAAATACAGGTAGTCGTGTCTGAGGATAGCCCTTTGAGTCAAAGCTGGCTTGATGCGGTTAAACTCCACACCCCCCGTTCTTGATACTGATGCATTTGTAGATAGTTCTGATGTAAGTCTTGTTGAGTACATTATACTCATGTTTGCTTAATTTATGTTTTGTAGAGAGACTTCAGCCTCACTAGTAGTTCTTCGTGGGCTTCGACGATTAGCTTGGGAATCCCAAACAGAGGTTTGGCTCCTATGGAGGGTCTTGTAGATAAACATGATTTCTAGCCTTCTTTCTTTTCAGCTGTCTGTACTCAGACAGGATAAGCTTCCGCATGTGCCTGTTGCTTGTATGATTTTGTATGTTGGGTCATGAGACCCATGTTTGTAATATCACACTATGTATGGCTCTCCGGAGCCTCTTAATTAAATACTTTGAGTTGTAGAGTTTTGTTGTGATGTCATGTTGTATTTACACATATCGAGCATGTTGTGTGTATGTTATTGAAATGCTTGGTATGTGTGGGATCCGACACCTAGTTATTTATTATTGGTAGCCTTCCTTAGGGGGAAATGTCTCCTAGTACTTCCACTGAGCCATGGTAGTTCGCTACTGCTCCAGAACACATGAGTTGACCGGCATGTGTCCTTCTTTGCTCCCGTGTCTGTCCCTTCGGGGAAATGTCACGCGGTGTTTACCGAAGTCCTGATAGCTTGCTACAGCCCGGTTACACTCGCTGTTGACCGACACGTGCATTGCTGGGTCATGTATGCATGTCCCTGTAGGTTTGTGCCACCTTGGGTTTACGACTAGTCATGTCGGCCCGGGTTCTCTGTCATATGGATGCTAGCGGCACAATCATATACATGAGCCAAAAGGCGCAAACGGTCTCGGCCTAGGTAAGGCTGCAACCATGGGAATACTGTGCGTGAGGCTGCAAAGTGATATCATGTGTTATATGCTATATCGGTGTGACTTAGGATCGGGTCCTGACAGAACTACTCACACATCATCATGGAGGCAGCAAGGTTGATGAAGATGGCCTCCGTGAGTGATTCTCCCTCTGGCAGAGTACCGGCGGAGGCCTTCAAATGGGATCGCGGAAGAATAGAGGCTTGCGGTGGCGATAAAATTGTTTTGGGTCTCGCTTTGTTTTTTTTGGAATTTAGGGAATTTATAGCGCTGGAATTAGGTCAGACGGACGCCTTTGGGCCCCATAAGCTCGGGTGGCGCGCCCCGAGCCTTGAGCCTGTGGCCCACCTCTGAACCTTCATCCTTCCCCGATGCTTCTAGGGTCTCTTCCGTCCATAAAAATCACCGTAAAGATTCATCGTGTTTGGACTTCGTTTGGTATGGTTTTTCTCCGAAACAAAGAAATAGGCAAAAGACAGAAACTGGCACTGGGTACTGAGTTAATAGTAGTTCCCAAAAATGATATAAATGGCATATAAAGCATAAAAGATTGTAATATAATATCATGAATAATAATAAAATTATAGATACGTTGGAGACGTATCAGCGACACCAAACAACGCATCATCCTGCGCGTCCATCAACAAGCGTCCATCGTTGATATTCCATTGCGCCATGCCACGGAGAGTCGTCGCCGTCGATGCGGTAGATTTAACATCGCTCCACCTCTTGGCCCCTCAGGCCAACACCTGTTCCAAACGATGGCCCCAGGAGGGAGAAGGCACCGAAGGAGCCGTCATCATCTGATCCAGGAGACCCAAATATAGGGTTTCTCTCAGAGCAGCCTTCAACAAAGAAACGATGACGCCTTCAACAAGGAAACAACGCCTAAGATGTCACCATCATTTTCCATGACTAAAATATGCACAATTCTCAGTGGCAGTTGCGACACTCTGAACCAATAGCTGGCTGAATCCGTGTGGAGCCGTATCGTGGAGGTGCATGCAGCCGCCAGGGAAGTCCAACATCCTTCATCGGGCTCTCTACATGCCGCTGTCCAGCCATGATCCAGACCGACGACGGATCCTGGAGGGAACCAGATCCACGGAACACTGCCGCCAACCATCGCCTGAGAAGCATGCCGGAACTCCCTGCAGGCCATGGAGGCGACGATCGCCGCCGCACAACCAAGGGACGCCGCCCTAAGTGCCGCACACAATCTACCCACTAGCACTGCCTTCCGCACCGGTGGGCCCTTTGTCGCGACCGACCCGCCTTGAGCACCTTCGGCGCTGGGCCCGATGCCACTGCAGTGTACCACCATGCTCGGGTTGGACACCTGGCGATGCCACAGGAAGCGGTAGCGAGGGTATCTTGTGAGAGAGGAAGAGAGAGGGGGGGCCCTGCCACTTGGCAATGATTCTAGAGAAATCGAGTCCATATGGAGGGTTCGGCCTTTGCACCAAAAAGGGATGCACACAACTATTTTAGTATGAGTACTATATGATTTTTATTTTGAAGTGCAGTCCCACTACACTCCAAGCATGATCCTCAAAGAATTCTTTTTATGAGCACCAAGATTTTATTTTGATGAGTGGTCTCACCACACACCCACATACCCAGCTTGATTTTCAATAAATGGAGGAAAATCCGTGTGTATCACCTGTCAATTTTAGGAATTGAAATAGATGGTTAGGCTGCACAATCCCATACCTAACCACCGAGCTAGGGCTCTCTTTGCATTAGTGTTATTAGATGATATCCCGCATGTTGTTACGGCTATTGGTTACAATACTTTTTGATGAAAGTTAGATGGATATAAAATATTGTATTTATATAGTTGCAATATATATAGAATATAAGTAGTATTTCTCCTGCATGTTGGGAGAAATATAACTAGAATGATTTAAGTTGGAATGCATGTATGTTGAGAGAGAATATAAATAATAATTTCCATGCATGTTAAGAGAAAATAGTCAGTGAGGTGATGAGGTGGCATGTGTGCATATTAAAAAAATTAAGATAATGCGGGTCAACTATTCCCTCTGATTCGTATAGATACCACAATTAATATGGATTGAAGAATTTGGGTTCATATGTGCACCTACTCCGTGGCCACTTATTATCGGTACGTGTTGCTATATAAGCGGCAGTCGCTATATAGGGAGGTCAGATTCGACGTGGCAACAGCTAGCCATGGGCCATACCCATACGTTACATACGCATGTCGACCAAGCGATCGAGCGCCTATTGCGAACTCTATGATATACGTAAGGTGAGCTGTACCTCTCAGATTACCGGCGCACGTGAAAATGATCTGGCGTGCGTGGCCAAACAGCGATGCACATTGTACTATTGCGGTGTTGGGCGCAGAGGCTTAAATGGAGCAGGACCATAAGATAGATGCACACATGAGACATGACACACGACACATGGACTGACTGACTTGGCTTGGCCGTCCCATCCTGCCTCGCCGGCCGTTTCATTAGTGCAACGAGATGCACATAAAAAGCAGGGTGAAAAGAGGGCCACACTCACTTAAATGGTGTGCTTTCAATCATCGATCAAAAATAGGAGTAGAAAAAGAAAGGAGGGTCACACTCACATCGCGCCTTTACTCCTGGTCCCGCTGGAGACAAGGACCTAAAGCGACGCATCTGATAATTGAAGGTCGTAATCATTTCAAACGAACAAGAATATAAATGTGCTGATAACGCTGTCCAATCAGAATACATGTGTACCATTCGCCTACGTACGTTTGTATGGAGTTTTTGTCCAAAAGAATGTGGTATCCCCAAAAAAACGTGTACATACTATTTGCGTGTGGACTGATATGCATGTGAAGCATAGTGCTTGATCGGGCCGCCTGAAATCGAAATAGTTTTACTCCTTTCGTTTCATATTAGTTGTCGCTGAGAAAAAAAGAGTAGAAAATAATCAGTGCATATCTCTGACCATGGGTGTACAGCTAGGCTTGCCGCTCCTTTTTATTAAAAAACCGGGCTGACCCCTTTTCCATTATAACAATGGAGATACAGCAGTTCCACGAACAAATAGGAGAGGCGAAAGAGAGAGAAGCGAGTTCAACGCTGCCAGAGAACCCATCGGAACAAACACTATGGCTACAACTCTTTTGTCATTCGACACGGACATATAGAAGAGCTCATAATCGAAGCTCCAGATCAATATGGGAAGTGCTCATCCAGCTTGATAAGAAAGGGCTCTTCTACTTCCATCGTCTTCCTAGACAACGCACTAGATAACCACCTTAATTAAATCCAAATCTACAACTGGATAAGTACTGTATAATTTAGCTCGGATCGGTGCAGGAGCTCATCTACAAGCCCCTCCTATTTGTGCTCCCCACTGCTCGTCATCAAATGTTCTGTATGTCTCAGTAGGTACATACCCCTGTGAGATGACAGGAACCAACTTTTTAAGTGAGATCAGGAGCCAGATGTTTTTTCACTGCACCGATACGAGCTAAGTTGGAGAGCGCATTATGCACAGGCGATAAGAGTGATAAGTAGATCGCGCAGATGCTGCCGTTATCGATCAGGCCGTTGTCAATTAAAAGCTTAATCGATGCCTGGTCGCTGGGAAGGCATCTGTATTTGTCCTTGCATTATTGCGTGGTCCAATCAATTATGGGAATGACCGACAAGACTGATGTGTGCATGTGCTACTCTCAGCAATAAAAACTGGACACTGCCAACGCTACAGTAATTCAGATATCGATGATGAGAGAGCTGGTCTTGGGGCCTACCAGTACCATAATTTTCCCACCTGCATTTCTCTTCCTCCCTTCTTTCATTTTCGCTTTGGTTCGTGGTGCTGAGATCGGTAGAACACCGACAAAAATGAACACGGAATAGCCAAAAGATGTAGGTATATCTTTTCTACTGTTTATCATTTCAAAATGAGGTGAGAATATATGTGTACAATTGTGAAGCCATACACTTTTAGCTATATTTTTTGTTTACCAACCTTTAGCTATATGTTTTTTTAGATCCTTTAACTATACTAGCAAAAGAGTCCGTGTGTTGCAATGGGAGAGAAAATAACACACACTCTTAACCCAATAATCATGACCGAAGACCCTAATAGGTCCAGTCCTTTATTTTCACATGGCATTACATTTCTGTTGCCGACGGTAGCGTCAGTGCTCACACAACGAAAACGCGTTTAAATATGGTCAGTCCTAAGGCATCTCTCTCGCGCGCGCACATGCACACTCGCTCAGAATAAGATGAGAAATATATTGTTTTACCCACTAGGTTTTTCAGAGGTGTGCATGTGTAGTTATTGATATTTTCTTTTCTCTCAATTTAGTTTTAGTGGTTGTTTATTTGCAATTCGCCACTGGTAAGAAAGAAAATAGATCGTGCACTATATATTAAGTTTGCATTAAAAATAATATTTTAGAGTTATTTAATAGCTAAAAATAACATCATCTTTAGATTCTTTTTCTAATCAAATTTCATATATAACATGTTAGATTCGGAGTTACGATTTAAAAGATATGTATAATTTTATTTTAGATAAACTATGGATTAATTAACCAAAAAGTCAGGTTTTTTGTTAAAATTAATGAAAACAATTCGACTGACTTAAGTACAGATCACGGGTTGATTAGTATAAAAGGCAGGGGTCTTGTGTAAAAATGCCAAAAAATGATTCATTCTCACTTAAAGATGGACTACAGGTTAATTAATGAAAAAGGCAAGGGGTTTTCTTCAAAAATATGTGACGGACAACCAGAAGCACTCTGTGCTTTATTATTATATATAGCAAACATGCTTGTGCGTTGTAACAAGAAACAAAAAAATTACACGCTAGCCAAGTAAGTATGACTCTATTTTAACACAGTGGTTCGCCATGTTGCAACTTATCTTTCTTCCCACCCTTGCTGAAGATGGATGCGATGACCACGTGATCGCAAATCATTCGACGTGGTAAATCCCAAGACAATGAGCTTGTCACTGCACGACACACTTGTCATTGAGTCGCGCAAGGAAATGTTTAAAATTTTAAAAACAAATCTCATCGACCACAAACTACTCTCAATGCCTAGACATATAAAGGCTTTCCAAAAACTACTCAAATCGTAGACATAAAAGATTTTTGAATCAGCGAACACTTTTTCGGATCGACAAACAATTTTTTTAAAAAAATTGGGAATTTTTTTAATTCATGAACATTTGTTTTGTTTAGATGAACATTTTTTGAAATGCATGAATAGTTTTCAAATTCATGAACATTTTATAACTTAGCAAACATTTTTTTGTATCAATGAACTTTTTTAAAATTGGGGAACAAATTTTGAAAATTGCACTTTTTTGAGTTTTTTGAATATTTTCCAAAACTTCATCGACATTTTTTCCGATTCGCGAATAGGTTACGAATACATGATTATTTTTTGAAATAATGAACATGATTTTATTTCCCAATTTCTTTGCCAAATTGTGATTATTTTTATAACTGGCGAACAAATTTGTAAAATCACCAATATTTTTTGAAACTGCAAAATTTTTATGATTTCCCACTCATTTTTGAGTTCACAAATATTTTATGATTTCTCAAATATTTTTTTCAAAACTAGCAGCTATCGAAAATTTGGAAATCTCAAATTAATTTAAAGAAGGAAAATTAAAAAATAGAAATGAGAAAAGAAAAGAAAAGAAAACAGAAAAATGAAATAAAAAACATTTGAAGAAGGATAAAGAAAAACAAAAATAAGAAAACAAAAGAAAAGACAAAAAACGAAATGAAAAAAAAATTAATAAAGGAAGAAACTAAAACAGAAATGAGAAAAGAAAAGAAAAGACAAAACAAAAAATGAAATGAAAAAAAAAACAAGGACGTTACGCCCCGTGAAATATTTCCAAAAAGCAAAATGGAAACGAGTACCCATGAACGCGTAAGTGTGGGTAGGAAGTGCGTGAGAAAAAAGAGGGCAAAAATGGGTACAACATGGGAGTCTTCTCAGTGGAAGTGATATACCTTAGCCATTGAACCGCTTGTGTCAATGTGATTTGTATGGGGTATCATCTTATAAAACAACCGAGTACAGCGGCGACTTCGGAAATGTTTTTTAAATATTTTTTCCACTTATGGATGACATAGTGGGTAATTTATAGCAACTTCAGAGGCAGTTTTGGTGACGGACGACCAGAAGCGGTAATCGCTTTATTATTAGGAAAAGATGTCGAAATCACTATTCGTTGCAAAGATCACTCCAACCTCCCCATGATGCGATAAGTAGCGTGCGTCACTTGTCGCAATCTGAGAGTTTTCCCTTTTTTCGTAGATCCGTTTATTCAAAATGATTTTATCTCTTAAACCGTGCATCCAAATCTCGAACCGCTTTCACCGTTGAATTCCTCGCGTCAAGATCTTCAAAACTAGATCTTATGTTGATAGGTTTTGACGAACTTTTTTTCATGAAAAAATCGGACGAAAAATCCGAACCGGAAGCACGGTTTTTTTCCATTTCCGAAAGAGGCACCCCGTGCCTCTCACGAAATCACAGCCGTGCCTCTCGTGAAAGAAAAACCGTGACTTTCACGGAAGGAAAAAAAAGAAGAGAAAACGCATTTTTTCGTTTCCGAGGAGGCACGGCCGTGACTCTCACGAAAGCACAATCGCACCTCTCGCGGAAGCAAAATAGTGACTCTCGCGAAAGGAAGAAAAACAGAAAACACGTCTTTTTTCGTTTTCGAGAGGCACAACCGTGACTCTCGCGAAAGCACAACCGTGCCTCTCGCGAAAGCAAAATAGTGACTCTCGCGAAAGAAAAAAAATACAAAAAATGGGTTTTTCCCGTTTCCGAGAGGCACGTCTATGACTCTAGCTAAAGTAAAACCGTGCCTCTCGCGGAAGCAAAACCGTGACTCTCGCGAAAGGAAAAAAATAGAAAACGTGTTTTTTTCCGTTTCCGAGAGGCACGGCCATAAGTCTCCTGAAAGCAAAATTGTGCCTCTTGCGGAAGCAAAACCGTGACTCTCGCGAAAAAAAAGAAAACACATTTTTTCGCGCAATTTTTTATCGAAAAGCTAAGGAATACCGGTGAAAAACCAAAACATCGAAAACCCCCAAAAAAACCGTTTAAAAAGCCAAAAACGTGTGCGGAAAAATAAAATAAAATAAAATCCGGAGGGAGCGCCCAGAGCACGACACGTGACGAATGGTGTGCTCATTAACTAGTTGCTTTCGAAACATATAAGTGGTGTTGATCGTTGTGAGGCTGCCGAAGAAGCGCTCGTTAATTTTTTTTTAAAGAGAAAGAAGCGCTCGTCAACTAGTTGCTCTCGAAAGACGTAAGTTATCTGAAAATTGAATTTGTGTCAGTCAATACCTTAATGGGCTGAGGCCCGTTAGCTGTGCGACCAAGCGCTCTATCTAGCGCATGTCAAACCCCAGTCGTCCAGTCTCTTCCTTTGTTTCTTTTTTTTCTGTTTTTAAATATTTTATGCGCTTTTTGTTTCTTTGTTTTTTTTATTTTTGGGTATTTTTGGGATTTTGAGTGAGTGTAAATGTATTCGTGTAAGTGCTATACAAAAAGTGTATACCTAGACTTCAGTGTGAAAATTGCACTATTATATCAGTATTCATTACATATTATTAAAAATGCAATTTCAGTACAAAGTTGTGTGCAAGTTTTTATTGTTTATTTTATTTTTCTTCTTCTTAATGGGTAATTTCAATGTTACTGT
Organism: Aegilops bicornis; assembly: GCA_021605145.1. Taxonomy (NCBI): domain Eukaryota; kingdom Viridiplantae; phylum Streptophyta; class Magnoliopsida; order Poales; family Poaceae; genus Aegilops; species Aegilops bicornis. Next base: position 270,659,041 of record CM038671.1, on the reverse strand, counting down.
TTTGTTCTTACTTAGAAACTATCATTAATTTTAAATTGTTTTAGTTTTTATTTCATTTCCTTTGTTCTTTAGGGGTAATATCAATTCCAATAATTCATTTATTCTCTGGAAACTTTTATTGCGAAAATTCCACTAATATATGCATATTTTGCATATCATGAAAAGCACAATTTATATGTAAAATATGTGTACATCTTTTCATTATGCTTTTTTCCTTTCTCTTAAAGGGTATACCAATGGCACTAATTCATTCTTCCTTGGAAAGCTTCATTATTTTGATTTTATTTTAATTTGTATTTCAATTTTAAAGGGTAATACCATTTCCACTAATTTATTCTTGCTTAGAAAGTTTATTATTTTCATTATTTTCAGTTTGTATTTCATTCTATTTCTTCTTAAAGGGTAATACCAATGCCACCGATCTAATTCATTCTTAGAGCACTTTTTTTTGTGAAAACTCTACTATTATTGATGATTGTAATTTTTACGCTCATCACGATGTTGTTTAAAGTGGTTTATTTTAGAAAATCTGAGAAATTCCCTTCGATATTGCCACTAATGACTAATGAATGCAAGAAATTGTAAAATCCTCTCTTTATTTTGTTTTCATAGGAAAAAGCCTTTATTGAGAAAATCAATCATTTACAAGGAAAGAAACAAAATGAAGAAAGATAGAATTAATTGGGAGGTGCGGCACTCAATCCAGAGGAGAAGACGACATATGGTACGAGTGCACGTGCTCGTACCAGGTGCCATCAGCGCCGTGGTGTGCAACCCTACAACTTGTGTAAAAGGGTCAAGAGTAGTATCGCGAAGAAGCATCGTGGAAAAAACTCATCTCCGCACCAGAAGTCATCCTTCAAGCCTAGCCGCTGCCATTTCCCAAAAAGGGTTAACGGTCTGATCACTAAAAATTGAATTTAGCTCTCTCACAAAAGCTTGCTAGAAACCCTTGTCATAGTGCACATCCTCTCGTGGGTTCGATAACTCAGGGTAAACTCTGGGAAAAAGGTGTGGAACCTTTTTGCTATCCATATCGGATCACTAAAAGGACTCACCAAACCTTTTTGTGGCGTTGTTGCCGGGGAGGAATTGCGTTTATAGTCATTGTTAGAGTCTTTATTTCGGTTTTTATTTTCAGTTTTTGTTCTTGTTCCAGTTTTAATTTTGGTCCTAGTGTTGTCACGGAAAACCCAAAAAAATTACTATGACTCGAAACTTGGAGACTTTGCTTTTCCAAGCAATAGCTTTATGCGTGAACTAATAACACAACCTAATGTCGCTGCCGAGCAATATGAGATTAAACCCAACTTAGTCTCTGTGGTTGAAAAAGACCAATTCGGAGGCTTTGCTTCTGAAGATGCCGGTATGCTTTTGCATATTTTTTCTGACTTGTTTAACATGACACATATGAAGACTATGAACCTGGCACTTTGAAGTCGCGTTTGTTTCCTTTCTCTTTGCTGCTTTGCCTAAAAGGCAATATAACTTCATAGGTTGAACGTTGCAGCAAGTTTTTGTCTAAGCTTTGCCCCCCTACAAAAATTAAGCAATTGCGTTTGCAGATAACAAGTTTTAAGCGGGAAGTCGCTCGCTTTCCGGGACCCTCGGCTCCTCCGGTGATGAGTAGGACCAGAAGCCGCAGCGGCTGCGCCTCCTCACGGAGGAGGCTCTGACGGACAAAGAGTTCGTCCGTCAGGTGAAGATCGTGACGGAGCATTCTCTGCGTTAGATGGGCTCGGCGGCACCGACGTCGGCATGGGTCAAGGAGGAGACACCGTCCCCACCGCGCTATCGCATCAAGCGGGAGCCCGCGTCCCACTCCAGTGGGTTAAGGAGGAACCCGCCTTCCCTGACCCCGCGTCAAGGACAAGCCGACCTAAGCCCCGCGCAACCGCGGTTTCTAGATCGGACGTCGCGTCAAAGACGAGCCGGCCTCGCCCCCGCACAACCAGTACACCCGCAATGAAGGGCCTACTTCGCCGCCCTGTCAAGGAGGAGCTGTTGCCCGTGATCACGAAGGCGTGGGGCCGCATTCTCCACTACCTCGGAGACAATGGTCCCTCGGGCTAGAGGGTTGTCGTCTTCGAGGAGGAGCGTGCGGCAAGGCAGCGGGCGCAACGACGCCGGCCGCTCCGCGTTCGCCAAGACCGACGTGGCGCCGGAATGGGTACGCAATGACTCGTCACCGTTGCATGGGCCCTCAAATCGCTCTATCACCACCGCGGAGACGACCGCCAAGCACCGCCGCCGCCTTGACGGCAAGCTCGCCAAGGTCGGTGAGGAGAGGTCGCTTAGCGGCTGCTCTGCCAATGCCGACAGGGGCAAGGCCGCCTCCAAGGCTCCACCTGCGTCGCGGCATTTGCCGCTGCGGCCATCCGCACCGCGCAGCAGGAGGTGGAGCGGCTCCTCCGTGAGCGGCGGACAGCCGCCGGACAAGGTTGCCGCGGCTCTCGGGCGCCATTCCTACGCTGGAGGGACCACGATGATGGCATGGACGGCGAAGCTAGTGCGACAGGACAGGGTATGGGCACATGTACGAGGTGGTCATTTGATATGGGGTTTAGTTTTTTCTTCTAAATTTTAGTTAAACGGTCGAAATACTTTTATGTAAATTATGTCTGAACTTTTATAAATCCATCAAATTTACATAAATTTCATCCGGTTTGTTGAAAGAGTGTTTGAATCATATGCGGGCAACGGTGGATGACTAACTCCCCAAGCAAATTTCCGAGTCAGCCCTGGAGATGGCCTTAAGAAGGTTTGTCACAAACAAAAAAGCTAATGTTATTTGAGGATGCGCCTCTCGGGGCATCAAATTCAGGACAAGGACCGGGACCGGGACCGCGCCGCGTGGATCTCAGATCTCAGCCTGTTGGATTGGTACATGGATGGATGGAATCGGTGAGCGATGACTTCGTTTTATTTGTGCATGGCAAAACAGTGTTTCCACGATGCATTGTTTTATCTCAATTTTCCAGTGAGAAGAATCGATGCGTTTGTTGGACAAGGACAAGGAACGTATGCATACGATGTCTTGTAGCGAAAAGGTTTGATACGGTTTGAGTACACTTGCCTCATGCCATCACCTCTCAATCATTGTTCCTTTTTCTATAGGCTGCGCTCAACTAGATTTAAATAAGAAACAACCGCCTTTGTCATGACGCGTTTGCTGCTCCGGCATGCTCCTGAGCCGGCGATCGAGATCGAGGACATCTGACCCGCCAGTTCTCCGCTGCGCTGCGTGTTCACCGCACCCTCTGCGTGCTACGAAATCCCGGCGTCGTGTGCTGCCAATCTGCATCCAACCGCTGCACAGACTCCAGATCTCGATCCTCTCTTTCTTGTTGCCCGATGCCATCTCGGATGTCTCTGCAAGTGGTCAGACGGACAGACAGACGTCTCAATCAAGTTTAACTTAACTACTTAACCAGAATCCCGTTGAAGGAAACCATAGAGAACTAGGAACCGTGGACCGAGGAACACGGAAGGTTTGCTTAAACTATGACCTTGTGAGCATTGAGCGAGACCAAAGACCGGCCATGATGGGTCGCATAAGTGCAGACACGTTATTGGAAAGCGAGGTCACTGAGCTTATAAATTCCAAGTTCTACGTGTTCATCAATATTATCCTGTAAAAAAGTTTAGATTCATTCACAATTCACTCCTGACATTTACCTTTGAAAATTGCATACGACATACACGGATGAGAATTAAAATGGTGGGCAGTTTAGCAAACACTAGCAAAAGATACATGCGTCGCAACGAAAAAAAAGTCCTTCACAACCTGAAAAACTATTTATGTCAGACACAACATGACTTCTAGATTTCGATCTCGATTCCAATCGAGTCCTTCTCGTGCGTTCATCACGGGGCGACAACTGGTCGAGCAAGGCGAGCATTTGCAAGGTGGACTGTAGGATTGGAGCATGTTGATGACGGTTTGGACTGCTCAACATGATTGGTATTAAAGATGTGAGGCCGCGCTGTGCCCCACACACACCTCATACACGCCCTCCATGGGACGACGACCAAATACTAAATGGGCAGGCGTTGCCATATGAATCGAAGTATTATTTGATTGAATACCCCGTAGGTCGTCACTACACACATTCTCTTCTTTAAAAATCAACTTTGCTCAGCCTATTCCTGGAATATTGTTTCCCACAATTCCGAAGTTACAACCAATCAACCATGTATGTTCCCTTCTTTAAATATTTTCCACGAATATGTTTCCCCATGGTCCCGCTCAAATTAAACCAATCAGCCATATAACTCACCTTGTTTATCATATTATTTTCTTTTCTTCGAAGTGGCTTGTTGATTGTCTACCCGCGGACGTATATAAATTTGTGAGATTCGGTGTAAAACTGTGAGGTGGGACTATTGATTAATAAGTAAATCATGTCTTTCATCACAGTCAAAAGCTAGTTGAACTGGTTGAACTCTCGTTAATTGAAGGGAGGATGTAAGAGTTCAATCCTCCATGGTAGAATTTTTTTCGTTTTAGCCCAGCATGGCCGAATTTGATGACGCCCGAAAAAGGCCCAGCAGGGCTGCTGCGTAATGTAGACAAAGACCAAGGAGTATGTGCGCTCGAGCAACAGATTTTACAGGATCAATCTATGCCTTCTAAGTTTTTTTAGAAAACCCGCTTAACCAATAAAATGGTGCCTTCCTTTATTTCTCTAGCAATGTTAGCTACATGACTTGATTTTGTGCATGCCGGCTCCTTCAACGCGACAATGGTTCGAGTTATTGTTCTGCTATTTGTTTTTGAGGCGAAATGCTGCGTGCAAGGAAACTTCCTACGAAAAAAATGAAAGGGTATTTTTTTTTGTTCTTCTATGATTCTATGAATCATGTCTTTTATCATAATCAAAAGCTAGTTGAACTAGTTGAACCCTCGTGAATTGAAGAGAGGCTGTAAGAGTTCAATCCTCCATGGTAGGAATTTTATCGTTTTGGCCCAACATGGCCCAGTTCGATGACACCCGAAAAAGGCCCAGCAGGGCTACTGCGTAGTGTAGGCAAAGACAGAGGAGTACGTGCGCGGCATGGATGGGAGTCCCAATGCGAGCGACGGATTTACAGGATCAATATGTGGCTTCTTTTTTTGTTGAGAAAACTCGCTTGACCAATAAAATGGTATCTTCCTTTATTTCTCTAGCAATGTTGGCTAGATGATTTAGTTCGTGTATGCAGGCTCCTTCAACATGACCATGGTCCGAATCCTTGTTCTGCTATTTCTTTTTGAGGTGAAACGTCACGTGTAACGAAAGGACCTGCGAAAAGACGAAGGGGTGTTTTTGTGACATATAGGTGGCATGATGGGTAATTACTATCAACTTCGGGATGGACCAAAAAATTCGAAGAAACGTGTCATGCTTTATTATTATTAGGTATATAAGTGCATAATTTATTCTTTCAAAAAGAGGATAGCACATCCAACCTCAGCATCAATTGATGTACAAAGCCATATAATATTTATTTTTTTGCATGATGACAAGCATTGCTTAGCATTGATGATGAATGAAACGTATTACAGTTTTATTTTGGGACACCATCTCCACGTATCTAGCAAAAATCATATAATAGGTTAGCGATTTAAGCGAATAAGATAATGCTACGCTAGATACTTGCTCAATGTTGATGTATTCAACGTCGAACATGGGATTTTCAGCCCAAAACTAAGCTTCAAGTCAACACCTTCAATTCAAAAAAGATAGTTAGCACCTTCAACAAGGAGACGACATTCGCATGCCAACATTGCCTGATCTAGCCCGAAAGGGAAGACCACAACTTTTCCCCAAGATTACAAGCATTCTTCTCGTTGAAACCATCAATGCCAACAACTTCTCTACCGGCTGTCGACATCGCGCTAGCCAAATGCTAGCGTTGCGAGAGCCCAAAGCCCACCCACACCACTGGAGAAGACGTCGGATGTAGGTTCCACGCCGTCCCCTGCCACACCTACTTTGACCCCCGTCGATTGGGTGGGATCGCTTGAATGTAAGCTAGTCTTCCGATCCGGCAATTATTGTTGCTACCACCTAGATAAACCAACCATGTCCCTAGGATCACTACCGTGACGTCCTCCACCATGGCCCCACCCCCATCGATGTGGTAGAGATAGATCCCTAGAAAAGGCCGCGTCGCCACACCCAACACGTGCCCACCTTGGGGCGTCATCATTAGGACCAACACAAGTTGTCGAAGCCGGACCCGCGCCTCAGCACACTCGATCTGGCTACTCCTTGCCATGGTGATGGAGCCAATGCCGTGCTCCTGCTATTCATGTCGGGCATGTTCTGACAACCTTTCACTGTAAATCGACACGGCCGCCGGCGACCCGATCCTACCATTAATACCCAATTTACATGAATACCAAATGGAACTACGGTTACCGCGTCTTGGACACCATATTTAATCAATGTGGCATTTGCTTTGAGTTGTGGACATCGTCCTAGGTGAGAACATCACAACAGTGGGATTCTTTTTTTTCAAAATTGCAATCAAGCACTTCTTCTACTCTTTCATAAAACACCCCAAGGCTTCCTCTTCTCTATGAATTCATGTGGCTTCACCTTGCGCTACTCCTCCAGCTAGGGAAGCGTTGCGAGTTCGCTTCCTATCTCAAATGTTGCATGTGGTCAGTTAGCTCCGTCTTCATTCTCGGAAAGGCCATCGTGCTCTTTCTTTGTCAGTGCCGATGTCAAGCTGGCCGATTACCACCAGATTCACTTTGTTCGCCACCCCAATGGTTGCGACCACGTAAAACATAAGCTACCGGTGGCGCTGCGGTGATGACAACCTTGGGAAAATTAGGCCCAGAGGGCCAAGGAATATGGGTGGCACTATGTGTCGCCAAAGCCGGTGTTGACATATGCACACACTAACAGTATAACAGCAGCAATGAAGTGATATCAAGAGGGAAGGAGGGTGTTGATTGCCGATGAAGATGTTAACGACGATGGGGAATGGGAACATCTGTCTCATGAAGCCCCTCTTTGCCTCCGTAGACCATGGCATCATTTAGGTAACGAGCGACATGGTCTTGCACTTGCCATGCGCGACCAAGTACAAGCAGGTGCTCTGCCACATCCACGGCCTCGCGGCGCACCCCGCATACTAGTGATCAGCATCGATCCCACCACTATATATGCATTGTATGGTTTAAATTTTGATTTCTTTGTCCTCAGTGACAAGATCTCACCCCACCATCGTTATGTTTCCTCAGCTCGCCGCCGATGACTTCTCCACCTACCGCCACACAAGTGTTAGGCACACAATGCATCATATGATCTTAGCAGGTTCGGCGCCACCGAGTCTGCCACATCCACGACCTTGTTGCGTCCCCACATGTTGGTCACCGACGTCAAGCCCATCGGGTGCATCCCCACTGAGATGGCCCTACACAACCTAGATGGCATCTGTGACTTGGAGTGTAGCATGCCTCAGAGGCGTACTCCCCGTAGCCCATGGGGTTCCAAGTTTTGCTAGTGGTAGCAAGAGGCCCCCGGTTCACCAGCCTCGTAGTGGGCTCCGCCAAAACCGCTGCGCTCTGGGTCAGTAGCAAGGAGCGTCGACATGTCGCCGGTGGAGGTGGCATTTGGTGCCGGTGCGCTTTTACGACTGGTCAAGCGATGTCTTGTGTGACAATGTTGGTGCACCATTTAACCGAGAAACAAACCAGTTGAGCATAAGAGAGGGGGAATAAGCCTTAGGATGTTTTACAAAAGAGAGCAAAAGAGGACCGGTTGTAATTTTGTGAAAAAACCCTCACTTTTCCCACATTGTCACCTTGGATGCGGTCAACAAGTCAAAGTGTATTCCACAACGACGGAATAAGATGACCAAATATATGTATTTGGTCACCATAGCTGCACACCTCGCGACCATAGTCTGGAGTCTGGACTGAGAGTCAAGCAGCCTGCCACCAGTCCACGAAGACATCCCGTGTCTCGCGAGGTCGATCCATCCATCGGATCCAGCAAATCACCTCGTGCCACACTGTGCATGAGAAGGAGCATCATGGGAGGAGCTAAGCCATCGTCTTTGCAATCTGATCATAGAAGACACAACAGTGTGTGTACTGTAGAGTGTAGACCACGGCGTGTTAGACGATCGGATCCCCATCACTGATCTTGGCTCTGGCACTGTTTTGAACAATAATCGGGAATACGACAACCATCAAATTAACAAATGCTGAATTGACATAACTTCTTGAGGAAATTTGCTGGTTAACTCAGATAAAATGATATTGCTAGCAGAAGGCTGGTTGAGTTCGCTAGCTGTGATCAGTGAGAAAAAGCTATAGCAACGCTGAAATCAAGATATCTCTCTTCGCCTAGCCCCTTGCGCCACTTACTCCGGGCGTGACCTAAACTCCGCCGCCACTCCGGCCACGGTATCACCATCTCAGGCTCTGTGCGCGCCGTCCTCCTCCAAGATGGCCCTCTCCAATCTCAAGTTCGAGCAAGGTTTGGCCTTTGAAGCTTTCATCTGGAAACAATATGGTGTGCCTATCAACCATTTCGAAGGCGGCAAGCTCAAGGAATTCTTCCTAGTGGCTAAGGTGACTCGCTCCAAACTTCGTATCAATGTGGATACGGGGGGTCTCATGCTTCAATCTTGCTTTGGGGGACATGCTTCACGTTTCAAAGTTTCTTGCCTTCAGAATTGGTCTTTCAAGTTCAGTTTTTCCTCAAGAATGTGGGTTTTGCTATTATCAAAGGGGGAAATTGTGCGACGATCTTTTCAATCTTGGTTTCTTTCTCTGGGGGAATGGTGGACCATATTTCCACAAAGAGTTCCGGCTTTATCAGCAAGAACTTGATCAAGAATGGACTGTGGTAGATCGATCAAGTGATCGTAGATCCTATGCCGCGGCGGTTCGAAACCCCAGAATTTTTCAAGATCATACCTCCCATATCAGATCCCCACGCAAATCTCCGGTCAGATCCAGTACACCACGTCCCGTGTTAGTTCCGGAGCGCCTTGCTCAATCAACGGCAACCTTAAACCCGGTATTAACTACGCCCAATAATGTGGCAATCGGGAGGGCGGGATCTGCGGGTTTTCAAAACTCTAGGCCGGTCCAGCCCACTAGGGAGCCCAACATCCTCTTCTGTGTTTGCTGTCTTGGTGTGGGCCATCTTAGGCCCGGTTGCAAAAACAGAATCCGGTGCGGAGGATGCTGCCGTCTGGGCCATATCAAGGATAACTGCAGATTCTGTGGCGCGATCTCCGAGCCGACACCTCGCATTCAACCTCCTCTTCTACTGCAGTAGCCACTTTTGGCTAGTGGTCATGACAACCGCCAATCGCCACATTTAGACCCACCTGCCAGAGACACCGCCATCCCTCCTGTTCAGTCATATCAAGCCATTACAGCAGATGTCGACTCACATTCCTACCAAACTCCTCCGCCTCTGTTGCAACCAGCTCCTTCGTCGAGGGTTTCTGCCGGCGCTGCTCCAGTCCGACCATCGACAATGGCAACGTTCCCCTTCGACCCTGCTCCTTTCCTCCCAGATGACTTTCATGCGATTGAAGTGGAAGGTCGGCCCGTGCGCCACCGCGTGCTCCATGGCAATGTGGTTCCTTCCAACGAAGATCTTGCCATTGCAACATTCATCCCCATGCCCCAAGGAGGAATAAGTTTTATCAATGTCCGTGAGATCCTCCTTGAGTTTCTGTAGTCTAAGCGCATTGGAGTAACAGTTGTGACAAAATGTCCTTTCGGGCAAGCTTTTGTGCGGGTTCACAGTGCGGCGGACAGAGATTTCTTAGTTAACTGAGGGCCGCATGCCTATGACGACATCCACATCGTCTTCCAAAGGCACAATGAGGGTCTGAATTGGAAAAAAAATAATCTGAATCGAGATGTTCGGCTTATGGTGTTTGGTTTCCCTACTGATTTGATGAGTTTTCATGAGCTGTCCAATGCAACTGCGGGTTTTGGGAAACTTATGGTCTGGGACAGATATAAATCCAGTGATGCTGCATTTGCTCCGAAAGTTAAGGTTGATGCTCTGAAGGATGTCCCGACCAATCTTGTAGTATCAGGTGCTAAGAATTTCAATGGTCAGTCATGGACCTGCCCTGTTGTGATTGTGGATATCAACCCCATTGGAGAGCCACCTGCTGACGAGCTCCCGGTTCCTGTGGATGGTAACCCTCACCCAAGGCCACAAGAGCAATTGCATCATCCCAACCAGAACAATCTTATGGTTGGGCCTGTTGCTTTCCATCTGCTGCAGCCTGAACATCAAAATCTACCAGTTATTGAAGAAGCTCCAGCCCAAGAAGAGGATGATGAGGGTTGGGGCCATTGGGCGATGCCACAACAACAATAGCTTGTCGACGTGGAAATTCAAACTGGGGAATTCCTGGAGTTGAATGACCTGATGGGCCCCTTGGAGATAGATGCGGAGCAGCCAGTGGATGATAATAGTGGTCTCAACATTTCTTTGGGTTTACCTAGTGCTAATGTGAGCTCTGCTGAATCTGCTAATGGAGTGCCAATTCTGCAAGATCTGGATGGACTACTGGCACCTCTTGTTTTGCCTGAAGCCCAACCTATTTTGCATGCCGACTTTGATCTCAATCAACCCATTGAACAACTGCCAGTGGAAGATTTCATCATTCCGGAAGCACCATTACCACTTGCTGCCGAGAATGCTAATTTGGCTGCCGAATCTCCTCCACAACATCAAATGGAAATACCAGTGCAAGAGCCATTACTGCAATAAGTCACTGAAGCTCACACTGCAACTTTTGTTGTTGAGGCCCCAATCATTGTTGCAGACGAGAATGTTGCCACTACTGTTGTTCCTCTTATTGCAGCAGAAGAGCCAGATGTTGCAATTACAGATTTTGCTCAGAAGTTTTTGTTGTTGCTGCACTAGAGACTGCTGTTGTGATTGCTCCTGCCCAACTAACAGACAAGGAGTCTAGTGCTGCCACTCCAGATCCTTTGGCCAATACAGAAGGCCCAGCCTCAGCTACTCAGAGAGTATCACCTCTATCAGATAACCAGGATGCATAAAACTTCAGCTCATATGCAGGTAACAGTATGGTTGCTCCTCCTGGCTTCCCTTTTCCTATCTTCAATGCAAGTTTCTCTGGCAAAGATATTCAGTTACAAGCAACTGCATCTTCAGGCCAAGATGAGGAGTTTCTCTCAAAGGAAGGACTGGAGCTTTGGAGCACTCATTTTGCACCTATGGCCCCAACAGATAAAGTTACTCAGGTACCTGTTGAATGGTGCAAATTCATCACTTTTGCTCTATTGACTGTTGAATTTTTTGATTGGGCCAAATCTTTGCTTGCTTCCCAATTATGGACTTACATCATTGAAGGTTCTGCAAGTAATAAAACATTGCCTTTTGTTATACCTGAAAAGTGTCAAAATGAACAGATTATTTGTTGTAAAAATTCAGTTATGGACCAAGAAGCTTCTTCTAATGATAGTTTGACACCTCAGGCACTGCACAAAGACATCACTCCCCCTCTGCCAACTGCCAGCACCTCAATTACACATGCTCAAAAGAAGAGGAAAGATAAATCTCCCATGGTTGAAACTGAGGTGAGAAGGAGCTATAGATTGCAAGCTTTGAACAATGGATTCAGAAGAAAATCATGTTCAGACAAAAATTGTTTCCCTTGTTCATCTGACCCTCCTGCTATTACTACAAAGATTGTCAAAAATCTCACTGTTTCCTTTTGCAAGGCTGCTGCAAAAGACTGCTCTGAGGAGATGTTGCACCAGCCCAAGAAGAAGAAGGAGACCGAAGTTGCTGCCAAGGGGCCGTCAAAGAAGGCTGTCTTCAAGCCTTAGTTAGATTCTTGGTTGTTACTTATGTCAGACTTGAACAGTTTTAATCCTGGATCCTTGATGCACTTTTGTGATATGTTATCAGTGGTAATTGTGAGAACCAGTCCTTTTGTAACAATATCTAAATCTGAAATGATGACTTCTGGCATTTGCTTTATTATCTACCTCTGTGATAAGCCTTGCATTTGTATTAAGAGCAACCAGTGGTGTGGTGATTTGCGGTCATGGAATCTTGTTTGTTACCTCTTGCTTGCCTGGCTCTGTTTGGCTGGTCTCTTCAGTAGAAAAGTGGCAGTTATAGACACCTTATTATCTGGATATGAATAGAAACTGGAATATTCTCAACTAGAACATTAGGGGCATTAATGACAGCAACAAATGGCTATCTCTTAGAAATAAGATTGAAGAGGCAAATGCAGATATCATCTGTCTACAAGAAACAAAGAAATAGCAATATGATTACAGATATCCCAAAAGCTTCTGCCCTAAGAGGATGAATTGTTTTGATTTTCTACCCTCAGTTGAAGCTTATGGTGGACTTCTCATTGCGTGGAATGGCAGTCTTTTTGAAGAAGAAACTCTCTTTCAAAATGATTTGTCCATCTCCATCAGATTCATCTCAAAGTTAACTGGTGACTCATGATTCTAACAAACATTTATGGCCCATGTCAAGGTGAAGCCAGAGATGATTTCCTGAAATTGTTCAGCAATATTCAAATGCCTGATGATACCAAGTGGATGATCATGGGAGATTTCAATTATATCAGGTATCCACACAACAGAAGCATGTCAGGTGGCAGTTTCTCTGATATGTTAAAATTTAACGATGCCATCAACAGCCTGGCTTTGGTTGAAATTCCTCTAAAGGGGAGGAGTTTCACTTGGAGCAATATGCAGCAAGCTCCTTTGCTTGAGAAATTGGACTGGGTGTTCACTTCTGAACATTGGACTTCCCACTACCCTAACACTCTTGTTCTGCCTTTGTCCCAACTTGTCTCAGATCACATACCTTGTCAGGTGCAGATTAGTACACACATCCCCAAGACTAAAATCTTCAGGTTTGAGAACTTTTGGATGCAAATTCAGGGTTTTAAAGATGTTGTTAAGCATAATTGGGAACAAGAAATCAATATTCAAGACAGTGCAAAAGGAATACCTGCCAAATTCAAGAGGCTTGGAAAGTGTTTGAAAATTTGGTAAAAAACAATCTCTCAGCTCAGCATATCCATCTAAGCCACCAAATGAAGTAATTCTTTTTCTTGACTCCATGGAAGAATTCAGAACCCTCACACTACCACAATGGAATGGAAGAGAAATTCTCAACAAACACCTGCTTAAACTTCTAGAACTTCAAAATATCTATTGGCAACAAAGAGCTACAATTAGATGGGTCAAATTTGGAGAAGCAAACTCCAAATATTTTTAGGCCAAAGCTACCATCAAATACAGGGTTAATCATATTGCAAGCTTACAGGATGATCTGGGCAATATACATAGAGAGCACAATGCCGAAGCCAATATTCTCTTAAAAGCTTTCAAACAAAGGTTAAACACTTCTGTGCCCACATTCAACCCTCTCAACTTGGGTAGCCTTATTAACAGAGATGTGGACCTCTCTTTGCTTGAAATACCCTTTTCCAAGGAAGAAATTGATGCAGTTGTCAAAAATTTGCCAAATGACAAGGCTCTGGGGCCTGATGGTTTCAATACAAACTTCATCAAACATTGCTAGGATATATTGGCACCTGACTTCTACACTTTTATTGATGATTTCTATCATGGAAGAATTAGCCTGCAGAGCGTCAACTCTTCATTTATTACTCTCATTCCCAAGAAAGATGCTCCAACTACACCCAATGACTTCAGACCAATCTCACTACTCAATTGCTCAATCAAGATCATCACAAAACTTTTGGCAAATAGACTCCAAGATGTCATTCTGAAGCTAGTCACACCAACCAGTATGGTTTCCTAAAAGCAAGGTCTATTCAGGACTGTCTTGCTTGGTCATATGAATTCATTCATCAGTGTAAAATGTCTGGCAAGGATATCATTGTCTTAAAGTTGGATTTTGAGAAGGCTTTTGATCTCATTGAGCATCAATCAATCAAAGAAATTTCTCATTGCAAGAGGCTTTGGCACCAGGTGGCTGATGCGGATGGACATGCGTTTCTCCTATGGATATTCTGCTGTGTTGCTTAATGGTGTTCCTGGGAAGTAGTTCCTGTGCAAGAGAGGAGTAAGGCAGGGAGATCCTCTTTCTCCCCTGCATTTTGTGCTTGTTGGAGATCTATTGCAGTCCATTATGAATGAGGCCATGCATAACAACCTAATCACAAGACCTCTTGAGAATCATCATTGTCCTGATTTCCCTATCATTCAATATGCTGATGACACTGTGCTGATTATGCCAGCCTCTGAAGCTCAAGTAGAACAACTCAAGAATCTCATTCTTCATTTCACAGTCTTTACTGGTTTGAGAGTTAACTTTGAAAAATCTTCCATGGTGCCTATCAACACAGAAAATGTTGTCATGCAATCTTTGGCTGCCAGACTTGAATGTTCTATTGGAAGCTTCACCTTCACATATCTAGGGCTGCCATTGTCACTCTCCAAGCCTAAACTGGAAGAATTTTTCCCTGTTATCAAGAGGATTGATAGAAGATTGTATGGTTGTTCAACATTTCTATCATATGGAGACAAGCTTACCCTGATAAAGTCTGTCTTTGCACACCTCCCAATATTCTTCATGTGCACCCTTGAATTTCCCAAGGGCATTATTGAACAAATCAACAAAGCTTTGAAGCATTGCTTCTGGAGGAAGTATGGTATGGAAGATAAAGGTACATAACTTATCTCATGGGACAAGGTCTGCCTACCCAAGGATCAAGGAGGATTGGGAGTTCTCAACATTGAAATTCACAATAAATGTCTCCTAATGAAACATCTGCATAAATTCCTCCACCGAGAAAATCTTCCATGGGTAAATCTCATTTCGGAATCTTACTACCCTGATGGAGAGATTACTAATAGAAATGTTGGTTCATTCTGGTGAAAAAGTATCTTCAGGCTCCTAGCTGTTTTCAAATCGGTGACCAAAGGACATGCAGGCACGAGCAATACTATTGATTTACGGCTGAACAATTGGGGCCATGGAATTACAAGAGATAAATTTCCAGAGCTTTTTTCCTTTGCCACCAAAGTCAATGTGAACATTAAGGAGTTTTTACAACCATCATACATGAGTGAAAACTTCTTCCTCCCACTCTCAGCTCAAGCACATCAATAATTCCTTGAATTACAAGACATCACTTAGTCTCTGCAGATCACCAATCAGGGGGACAGATGGACATATCCTTGGGAACATCCTATTCCTCTATCAAAATGTATAAAGAGTTGACAAAGGATGAACCAGCAGCTCCACTTTTCAAAAAACTCTGGAAGAATGCAGCTATGCTACGATACACGATCTTTTTCTGGCTCTTGCTGCATGACAGGGTCAATACTAGGAACATGCTTCAAAGAAGAACATTTCACTTGCCGTCCTATAATTGTGCTCTCTGTCAAATGAACACAGAGGAAACATCTCAACATCTTTTTTGGGATTGTGACTTTGCGTTTATTTGCAGGCAGTCCATTTTGGGAACTAGACGCAGAGGTTTCTCAATCTTTGATGAAGTCTTGCTTGCCATTCAGGCACTGCCTAATCCTATTGCCATGGAAATCGTGATTATGGGCTGCTGGAATATCTGGATGCAAAGAAATGGGAAAATCTTCAAGGCAAAAGAAGCCACAATCCAAGCATGGAAAATCTCCCTCAAGACATATCTGCTTCTACTACTCCATAGAGTGAAGACTAAATTCCGAGACCAATTTTCCAGTTGGATTGAACAGAATTTGACTTAATAACTATGTTAGCCTCAGGTTTCAACAAAACAGGAGTGGGTTGAACTTGTCATTGATGGACTTTGTATATATTGTAATCTATTTTGTTTAATGAAATTTCTGTAGAACGATTGTTCTACGGTTTTGGTTCAAAAAAATTAACAAATGCCACTCCTAGCTCAGTTAGAACAATAGCTCCAAACCACCCCGATATGAATTTCGGGTCAAGCCTGAAAGGCCAACCAATTGATCACAAGATTCAGATGCCTGGTGGAAGCTATCGTTTCATTTCCTTCCATGTATAACGCGCCACCAGTCCACGAAGACATCTTGTGCATCAGAAGATCGATCCATTCGTCAGATCCAGCAAAGCACCTCATTTTTTTAAACCAAAACCCATAGAACAATCATTCTATGGTATATGTATTAAAGCAAAAGTTCTCCAATATGTACATGAAAAATTAAGAAAAATGATAAAAGCCCCTCTCGAAACAGGCTTGCGCCCTGCTATATTAATATAGCAACCATACGGAACAACTGCTGGGGCGAACAACACATCAAGCCCAGAAGAAAATCAAGAAGAACAAAAGAGAAACAAATGCCAACGACGGCAACTCGACGACACACAGATGACCCACCATCGCTGCACCCTCCGGAGTCCTCCCACCACATACCAAGTATCCCGGAACGCCGCGTACCAAGCAACACCTTCAGGAAGAAATGCGACGATGCCCGGACATGTCCTAGGGTTTCCCGCGTTGCACGGAGGGAAGAGGGATATGGGAGCACCCGACGCCCTCCAGGGAGGGATGGCGGTAATTGCAGGCGCCACCGTGTTGGAGTCAGACGAGCCGACAGGGGTTTCTCCCACCCCTAGAACACCACTACCCAATCGCTCCAGAGCCTTCCATCTATCTCACCACCCACCAGCATGAGCCACCACAGCCTTGATGCCACCCATGTCGTCTCACTGTGGTCACCATCACGGGGCCTAGAGGATGAAACATGGAAGCGCAAGGAACCGGGGGAAGCAGCACTGCGGCTGCGCGGAAGGTAACAACCTCCACTGCCGTCAGGCGGCAGCACTGCGGTAGCCGGCCGGACGCAGCAGCAGGGGCACACCAGGCCATCGGGCCCGGTCAGGCCCAGATCGGCCCCATAAAGCCTTCGCTCGCACGCTGCAGCAAGCCAGCGACGGCGCCGCCACCACCTAGGTTCCCAATGCCCCACCGCCACCTCCAGGAGGCTACGCCTCCGACACGGGAGTCGCCGCCCCGCCCAGACCCAGATGGGGCCCAGATCTGGGCCGAGCGGGCGGTGCCAGCCCGCGCATCTGCGAAGCTCGCCACTAATGGTCGCGTTGTCGCACAACCGACCACCGACGCCAGCGCGAAGTCACCCCGACACAATAGGAGCGGAAAGCAGCGGCCGACGCTGCCGGCGCCACCTGGCCGAGCTCAATGACGCACGCCGGTGACGGTGGGGGGAGGGGTTGAGAGTTTGTTGGGGAGGGCGCGGGGGAAGGAAGGCAGGGGCGGCCGATTGCCCCCAGGGGACATACGCAATCACGAGAGGGAGAATCGGGGGCGGGAGGTACCCCTGTCTAGTGAAGCCCATGAGCAACATGTTTAACTAGTTCAAAAGTTGATCAATCCAGCTAAAGAGTTGTGCTTCAAACTTATTCCTGATTCTATGTGTGAGAAGAAGTGGATCTTCCTTGATTAATCTTCCCCATGAGTGAACTGGGGGTGTCTTGGCTTTGGAGATTTTGCCATTTCTTTGCATCCAAATGTTCCAATAACCCATTATAGAAACTCCCATGTTAATAGGAGGAGGAAGAGTTTGAGTTAGTAGCATGATCTCATTGAAGACCAAAATTCTCCTGTTTCTGTGTCCAATAATTGACTCCCAACAATTCAAGGCAAAAGTGCACTCCCAAAAGAGGTGCAAAGTTGTATCTTCACTATTGTCATGGCAAAGCTCACACGGCTGTATGATGGGAGGTGAAAAGATTTCTTCTTGATGCAACTACCAGACTAGCTCATCCAAAGCTTCGACAAGCGCGTCTGTGCTTTGTTCTGGAAAGGTACCGAGATGGTGAAGGGCGGCCACTGTCTTGTGGCCTAGGATCAGGTCTGCCAGCTAGTGGAATACAACGGGCTTTGGATTCTGAATCACAAGCCCCTTGGCTTCGCGCTTCGGGCTCGGTGGTTGTGGCCGCAGCGCACTGCAGACTGTTGTTGGGCCGGCCTCCCTTCTACGATGGAGCTAGAGGTGCAGGCCTTATTCGACTCGTCCGTGCACGTTCAACATGGCGACAGGCGCCGTGCACTAATCTGGACAGACTTCTGGTTGGATGGACAGGCGATCCAGCACTCCGCTTCGGCTTTGTTCGCCGCTATCGACGTACGTGTGCGCCGCTCCAGGACTGTGCACGAGGCCCTCACCGACCGCACCTGGACTCGGGACATCACCGACGCCCTCTCCATGCATGTGCTCTCGCAGTTTCTTGTCCTCCTCAAGGCGTCCCGGACCGCTTCATATGGAAGTGGACAGATTTGGCAGTCTACTCTGCCGCTTCGCGTATAGTCTCTTCTTCGTTGGCTTGGAGTGTTTCCCCTGCGGGCAGATCCTGTGGCGCACTTGGGCTTCGGCCAAGTGCAAGCTGCACGTTTGACTAGCCATGCAGCGGTGCATATGGACTGCCGACCAGAGGCTACGTCACGGCATGGAATCCCATGTCATCTGCCCGCTCTGTGACCAAGACGATGAGACCGCAGATCATCTTGCTATCCGATGCGTCCTCGCCCGCGAAGTCTGGCACTCCACGCTCTCCCGATGTGGCCTCGCCAACTTCACCCCAACCTCCGAGTCCACCCTAATTGACTGGTGGCCGTCATCCCGCATGCTGGTCCCACCACATGCCAGGAAAGGTTTCGATTTCATCATGCTGCTCACCGTGTGGATGCTTTGGAAGGAGAGAAACAGTCGTGTCTTCGAGCGCTCTATTGTAGTAGCTAGCGAGCTCTGTAGGCTGGCCGCCGCCGAGACAGAGTTGTGGATGCTCTCTGGGGCATCAGGGTTGAGTTGTATCTGGCGATAGCTAGCATAATGTTGCCCTGGACGCTGTACTATATCGTACGTTGATCATGCGAGCCCGGGCATGTGGGTCGTGGCCATCGTGTGCCGCTGTTTGTAGCTACTCTGTACTATTTCTTTTCTCCCCTACCTTAATACACCGACACGCAAGCCTTTTGCGCATTCGCAAAAAAAATTCTTGAATTGACCATGTCATGTAGTAACAGTCAGATGAAGATTTTGTATCTTAGCATGGCAACATTTTTCTAGATTTTCTTAAAAATGGGAGCAGCATGTTCTTGATGACCCACAAGTATAGGGGTAAATTATAGCTCTTTTCAATAAGCAAGAGTGTCGAACCCAACGAGGAACAGAAGGAAATGACAAGTGGTTGTCAGCAAGGTAATGTCTGCAAGTGCTGAAATTGTAAGTAGCGGAGTAGTTTGATAGTAAGATAATTTGTAACGGGCAAGTAACAATAATAGTAGCAAAAATGCAGCAAGGTAGCCCAATCCTTTTGATGCAAAGGACAGGCCAAAACGGTCTCTTATGATAAGCAAAGCGTTCTTGAGGGTACACGGGAATTTCATCTAGTCACTTTCATCATGTTGGTTTAATTTGTGTTCGCTACTTTGATAATTTGATATGTGGGTGGACCAGTTCTTAGGTGTTGTTCTTACTTGAAAAAACCTCCTACTTATGATTAACCCTCCCGCAAGCATCCGCAACTACGAGAAAAGTATTAAGAATAAATTCTAACCATAGCATTAAACTTTTGGATCCAATCGGTCCCTTACGGAATATCGCATAAATTGAGGTTTAAGCTTCTGTCACTCTTGCAACCCATCATCTAACTCCTACTCCACAATGCATTCCCTTAGGCCCAAATATAGTGAAGTGTCATGTAGTCGACGTTCACATGACACCACTAAGGGAATCACAACATAAATACTATCAAAATATCGAACACGTATCAAGTTCACATGATTACTTGCAACATGATTTCTCCCGTGACCTCAAGAACAAAAGTAACTACTCACAAATGATAAACATGCTCATGATCAGAGGAGTATTAAATAGCATAATGGATCTGAACATATAATCTTCCACCAAATAAACCATATAGTAATCAACTACAAGATGTAATCAACACTACTAGTCACCCAGAAGCACCAATCTATAGTTCTGGTAACACAAGAGATGAACTAGGGTTTGAGATGAGATGGTTCTGTTGAAGATGTTGATGGAGATTGCCCTCCCAAGATGGGAGAGTTGTTGGTGATGATGAGGACGATGATTTCCCCCTCTGGGAGGGAAGTTCCCCTGGCGGAATCGCTCCATCGGAGGGCAAAAGTGCTCCTGCCCAAGTTCCGCCTCGAGATGGCGGCGCTCCCTCCTGAAAGTCCTCTCCTTATTTTTTTCTAGGTCAAAATTGCCTATATACCAGAAGATAAGCACCGGAGGTGGGCCTGGGTGAGCACAACCCACCAGGGCGCGCCTGGGCTCCTGGCGTGCCCAGGTGGGTTGTGCCCACCTGGTGGCCCCCTCTGGTTGTTATTTGCTCCAATAATTCTTAAATATTCCATAAAAAATCTCCGTGAAGTTTCAGCTTGTTTGGAGTTGTGCAGAATAGGTAGCCTAACGTAGCTTTTCCAGGTCCAGATGTCCAGCTGCCGGAATTCTCCCTCTTGGTTTGTACCTTGCAAATTATGAGAGAAAAGACATTAGAATTACCCCAAAAATCATTATTATGGATAAAAACATCATAAATAACAGTAAGAAAATATGATGCAAAATGGATGTATCAGTTCTCCTCTGGTTAAGCTGTCATACATTTTGATGGATGAGTATGCATTGCCCTAGTGGTAAATCCATCTATTGTAACTATCCGTGAGTTGAACACCTTGAGTAATGAGTTGAAGGTCTTGTAATTGTTGGTGTGCCTGTATTGAGAGTGGGGTGTGCAAGCTTTCCGGTGAATCGGCGGTTTGTTCCGTTTCAAAAAAAAAAGAATCAACAATTTGGAAAAATTTCTGCACTGTCTACTTCTCCTTAGTAGTGGAAGAGAAAAATTCTGGGTAAATATCTTTAAATGAAGCACCAACCGTAGAACAATTGTTCTACGCTATTCTCTATTAATACTAAGAAGTCTAGGCCCATAAGGGATCGATTTTTCTGGGTTTTTTGGAAAAAATTACGGTTGCTATGAAACTAACGCGTGTCCTACCTTAGTCCTTGTGTTTTTACTGCTCAAACTTGTCAGCACCGCTATTTAGGAGAATTTGACATGTGGGAGACGCGTGGGAGCAAAAAAAAACAGACGTGTGTGATTTCTACGGCGATACTGTTTCTGTCTCTTCTTCTTCGTCTGTCCAATTCACTCTGGAAGTCTCCTGCTGCCCACCGCTTCGCCGCCGTACGACGGTATGAAAAGGGTTTGATTCTTCTCGGTTTTTAACATACACATCTCCACCTCCGGATCCCAGCGATGCCCACCCCATCTTCGTCATTGCTTGTCATAGGCTACCATCGGCCTTCCATCTTCCCTAGCACTGCCCCCATTAGGAGCTTTCAGAGGACATGAACAAGGTGCGCCGGCGACATAAATCAGGCTGCGCTGGTGCGGCGTTCCTGTCGGCAGCAAGGACAGCCGTCATTGTGGGTCCACGTGCCGAGTTTTTGACCTCGACCTCGCCCAACCCGCCGGCAGCGGCCGCGGTTCGCGACCTCCCGGATCATGCCCCTTACCCCACCATCTCACTTTCCCTCCTCGCCTCTAGAACTCCCCTGTTGCTTCCATCTCGGTCGTCAGCCTCGGCGTCACGCCATCGTCTTCATCTTGGTGCCGCCATCTCCTTCTTGGCTATCCTCGACTTCAGTGCCCGCCCTGCCTACCTATCTCCACCAGCGAGCTCTGGGCGGCCCATCCCAGTCAAGAAATTGTGGATCTCCTTGTCGGCTCTAGCGACGAGCTGCTCGCGAGGAGACACGCAAAAATATGTAGGAGGGAGGACCGTACGGTTCGGCATGGCCTGGTTTCGGCCGGCGCACTCGCCGCGGGCATTGTAGGCCAGTCCATGGCATAATATCACTTCCCTGCCGGGCCTGTACGTCAAGCCGGAGAACGGCGTGCTCCATCTCGTATGGAAGGGGTGCATGGTGGCCGTCGCTTCCCCCTTGCATTATTCTGGTGAGCTCGACCATCATTGCCATCACCAGATAAATGATTAGTTAATTCTTCCAGGGATGCACATATTCTCCCATGTGTGTTTCGCCTAGGGGGCCTTCCTCGGCCGAGCCCACCGCCGTTGCAGGGAAGCGAGAGGAGGCTAAATCTTCGGGGAGAGAATAGGCTTGGCCGGGATGCCCGCTTTCTGTTCGACTGAATGCCGGCCTCGCCAGTGTCACGCTGGCCGATCGACTTGGCTGTCGTTTACTATTAACAACAAGCTAGGGTTTCGCCATGGATTTGGGGATCAATCGGGGAATTGCTTCGGTGATTCAATTTACAGTAGCTAACTCTGTTTTCCTCTCCTTACATGCTGACGGCAGAGCCGTTCAACCAATGACCAAGTTCCTCCTCCTCTCCATGACGCGACATATATCCTACCTAGTCCACTCGTCCGACGCGTATCGCTTAGCTGGCTGCCTCTGTCTCTTCTCAGGCTCGCTCTCTTGCTGGGCCACTTCTCTTGGGCCCGTAGCATGTATTGGGCCCTTAACATTCCCCCTTTCTTGGAAACCAGCTTGTCCCCAAGCTGGCACTCGCGGAAAACGTTGCTTAGTTCTTCCAGGTCTTCCCAGGTCGCCAAGGACTTCGCTTGATCAGACCATTGTATCAGCCCTTGAGGAATAGCACGTGCTTCGTCTTGAAGAAAATATTGCTGCAACACGCGGAATGGAATAGCAAGATTTGAATCTACTAGAGGAAGTTCAACTTGTACCTGACAATGAGGACCCAGCGCCTTCTTCAGCTATGAAACATGCAACACCGGATGAATCTTACTGCTGGGAGGTAGCTGGAGACGATAAGCCGATAAACCCACACGCTCCAGCACTCTGAACGGCCTATAAAACTTGAACAACAATTTGTGATGTGCACAAGGAGCAACTGAAGACTGAATGTAAGGCTGTAACTTCATGAAAACGGAATCCCCAGGCTGGAACACTCCGTCTGAACGCTTATTATCTGCCTGATGCTTCATGCGAGTGCGGACGCGCTCCAAGTGTTGTTCTAAGAGCGTGAGCATCAGTGCACGATCCTGAAGCCAGGTAGACAGCTCCGGCACCAAACAAGTATCTGCAGCAGAAATTCCAAACTGCCGTGGCAAATGCCCATAGAGTGTTTCAAAAGGAGATTTTACCTGCAAGGAGGAATGCATACTTGTGTTGTACCAGTATTCAGCAAGCGAAAGCCACTGTGCCCATTTTGCAGGACAAGCATGAGTAAAACATCTGAGGAACGCCACAAGGCATTGATTCACACGTTCAGGCTGCCCATCTGTCTGAGGGTGATGAGAAGAACTCATGCGTAATTTAACTCCTGCCAATGCAGCAATTTCCCGCCAGAAACAACTTGTGAAGATCCGATCACGGTCAGTAACTATTGATTCTGGCATACGATGAAGCTTATACATGTTGTCCATGAAGGCAGATGTCACTGTTGACACTGTAAAGGGATGGAGGAGACCAATAAAGTGTGCATACTTGGATAGTTTGTCAACAACCACCAAAACACAATTGAAGCGGCCAAAACAAGGAATCCCTTCAACAAAGTCCATTGTTAACATCTGCCAATACTGGGAAGGAACTGGTGGATGAGCTAGAAGACCAGGATACTTAGCTCTGTCCGGTTTAGCACGCTGACAGATCAAACATTCTTGCACAAATTTATGTACCTGAGCACTCATTCCCTTCCAATAAAACAGTTGCTTGAGCCTTCTCAATGTCACTGGCACACCGGAATGCCCTCCCAAGGGGCTATCATGGAAAGCTTCCAAGATAGTTCTGATGAGAGAGGCTGGCAACAACCACTCTCTTCTTGTATCTAATCAACCACTGCTTGAGAGAGAAGTGATCATCCGTATTGTTTTCGATTGCCAAACGAGTCAATAGCTCTTGGGCCTCTTGACTGTCTTGATATGTTGTTACTACATCCTGGAGCCAGAGCGACCGTTGACAAGTTACAACCAGTAGTTCAGCATCAGGATGAGGCATGCGAGATAACGCATCAGCTACACGATTTTCACTGCCCTTCCTATACTTGATCTTAAATTGCAATCCCAACAGTTTAGTGAAGACTTTTGGCTGCCAGGGAGTGTGCAAGCGCTGATCCTCAAGATGAGCTAGACTGAAGTGATCTGTCAGGATAAAAAATTCAGCATGTTGCAAGTATGCACGCCACTGTTCCACAGCTAACAGAATCGCCATATATTCCTTTTCATACGTGGATAGACGCCTGGTACATGGCCCCAACCCCTTACTAACAATTGCAATGGGGTGTCCTTGCTGAACCAATACTGCACCCACACCAGTATCGCTTGCATCAGTTTCTACTGTAAACTGGAGACGAAAATTAGGCAACGCGAGTACAGGTGCAGAAGTAACTGCTTTCTTCAAACATCAAAAGCTGTCTGTGTTGTTGCTGTCCACACAAACAACACATTCTTCGGCAACAATTGGGTTAATGGTTAACTAATCACACCATAGTTACGGACAAATTTGCGGTAGTACCACGATAGTCCAAGAAAACCACGGAGCTCCTTTACACCTTGTGGCACCGGCCAGTTTAACACATCTCGCATCTTGGCTGGGTCTGTTGACACTCCCTAACCACTGACCAAAAATCCCAAATAGGAAATGCTACGCTGAGCAAACGCACAATTCTTATCGTTAACTCTCCACTGATGTTGCTCCAACAATTGTAGTACTTGTTTGAGATGTCGCACATGCTCCCGAAGGGTCTTACTGAATACCAAAATATCATCAAAAAATACCACAATGCAGACTCTCAGTACAGGGGCCAATGTGTCATTCATTTCACACTGAAACATAGGCGGTCCACCTGTTAAGCCAAAGGAAACTACATTGAACTCATAGTGGCCATTGTGAGTGTGAAATGTCATCTTGTACTCTTCACCAGGAGCCAACCATATCTGATGGTAGCCAGCATGTAAATCTAACTTGAAAAACTAGGAGGCACCTGATAGTTCATCCAGTAGTTCGTCGATCACAGGTAGTGGGTACTTTGTCTTGAGTGTGAGCATATTCAATTGTCTGCAATCTACACATAGACGCAATTTCCCGTCTTTTTTCCTGACTAAAATAATGGGAGAACCAAATGGACTAGTGCTTGGCAAAATAACACCATATGCTAGCATTTATTTCACTTGTTTTTCAGTTTCTGTCTTGAGTTCAGGAGAATAACGGTATGGTCTAATATTGACTAGCCGAGCACTTTCCACCAATGGAATTTTGTGATCACATGAGCGACGAGGAGGCAAACCAGTGGGTGGTTCAAACACTTGCACAAAAGAATCAATAACTTGTTGTATTTCCTTAGGTACCTCGTCCAGGACTGTCACTTTTGTGTCAGATGTTCCTTGAATTAACTGAAGTTCTACAACAGTAAACTCACATTCAGAAGGAAGATCACCTTGTAGAAACACTCCACTGCCTTTGTAATCAAACGACAACCATTTCTGCATCCAATTGACACTCATAGTCCCCTAAGCTGACAGCCAATCCATGCCAATGATACCATCATAGTGTTGTAGAGATAACACCTTGAAATCTGTCACAAATTTGTGCCCTCCCACTGACCAGCCACATTTGGGAACCCATTTAGTACATAATAATTAACCCCCTCCTGCAATTCTGACCCTCTGAGTTGTACCCAACTGCTGTTGTCCTGCCATAACAGATGCGAGCCTCTCACTAAGGAAGGAGTGAGAGCTGCCAGAATCTAAGAGAAACACAACCTCTTGCCCTGCAACTTGACAATGCAGCTTAATAGTATTGGTAGCAGAATAAGCTTACTGAGTTTCAGCAGATAATACCATCGGGTCCACTTCACTGTCATCAGAATCCACATTGTCATTAGCACAAAATTCCAGAAGCTCTTGTACTACATGTAGTTGCACTGTTGTGTTGCACTTGTGTTCCCTGCCCCATCTCTCGCCACACACATAGCACAGACCTTTAGCTCTCTTATATGCTTTCAGTGTAGCCAACTTATCTTCTGAAGTTGTGACAGTCTTTTGAATTTCCAATGGTCTTGGTTCAGACTGAAGCTTATACTCAACTGGTTGCTTGTGCTGCTTGTAAACAGAAAAGGAACTGGACTTCTTAAGGGAACTCTGGCAGTAATCCAGTTCACTGTCACTGACCTCCTCCTGGACAGATGCAATCGAATAAGTAGTATCTAAATCACTGGGTCGTTGCACTACTACAATCAAACAGAGCTTGTACTTCAGACCATCAACAAATCTAGTAGTATAGTGCATCATATCAGGTTCAGGTTCGTAAGCTATTAATTGGTCCATCAGTTTTGAAAATTGATTGATATACTCTTCCACAGAGCTTGTTTGCTTCAGACGATACAGTTTGCGGACCACTGTTTGATGTTGGTTGCGTCCGAAACGATTCAGAACAGCAGCACAAAACTCATCCCATGATGCACGCACAAATTTGTGCTGAACTGAAGAAAGCCAACGTGATGCCACTCCTTCAAACTGCATGGATGCTACTGCGATCAACAGATCTGGTTCAGTACCAAACATGTCAAAATAGTCCACACATCTGGTCTGCCATAGCTTTGGATTCTCTCCATCAAAACTCGGAAAATCCACTGACGGTGGCCTGCCGTGCCTGGAGTGGCCTGACGAAGACGACGCACCAGTCCTCCTCTCTCTATGTGACAGACTGGAAAACGAAGAAGTGGGTCGCGACACATCAGCCATACCTCTGTCCGGTTGTGGTACGTACGTAGCCGGTGGAGTCGTTCCCCTCGCCGCCGTAGATGAGCGAAATGTGGCGCCCTGAGCATCACTTGCACCCTTCGGAGAGCGCTCGCTCCCTTCAATTTCACCGGTATGAGAGGGACCTCCCTTGGCGACTCGCAGCTCCTGTATCTGCTTGAGTAGATCCGCCTCAACGCCGTCGGTGTAGGCCTGCATATTGTTGACGGCTGTCTCCATCGCCGCTTCCACTGCCTTGTCGACTGCCTTCCCCACGGTACGCGAGACCGCCGCCTCGACCGCGCTGGCCACCGTGTTCACGATCAGCGCATCAAGCTCTTGCCGATGACGCAGGTTGGCCGCCTCGCTCGCCTGAGTAATTGTCTCGTAGAGAGCCTTGCCCTCTGGAGAGAGATCCTCCATGAGCTCCTGCCACCAGCGCGTCGCCGCTGCCAACCTTGTGCCGTGTAGATGTTCCAGCGTGGATGGGGAATTTTTGGCTCCGAGTACCAATTGTTAACAGCTAGCTAGGGATTCGCCATGGATTTGGGGATCAACCAGGGAATTGCTCCGGTGATTCAATTTACAGTAGCTAACTCTGTTTTCCTCTCCTTACAAGCTGACGGCAGAGCCGTTCAACTAATGGCCAAGTTCCACCTCCTCACCATGACGCGACCTATATCTTACCTAGTCCACTCGTCCGACGCATATCGCTTAGCTGGCTGCCTCCGTCTCTTCTCGGGCTCGCTCTCTTCCTGGGCCGCTTCTCCTGGGCCTGTAGCATTTATTGGGCCCTTAACATTTACGCATCCCATCCTACCCCATCAAAATCCTCTAAAGCTGGTGAGGATTATCATTGAAACCCATCTCTTTGCTATTAGGGCTATGGTTACTGGTTTCTATCTTGAATTCTTGATGCTTAGGTGTGGATTTTCTCCTTGATCATTACTTGGAGAGTTGGTGTTTGATATGTTGTGCCAAGCTAGAACATACACTAGATATTTCAGGCTTGCATTCATTATTTCTTATGCTGATCACTTTTTTCTGCTTTTTCTTTGAAGAAGACCAATGCGGCTTATATGCTTCAACACACTGTATACCGAGGTTATGACATTATCCAAGCAACCCACTCTGAAGGTAGCCCTATCCTTCTTTGATTTCAGCAATCTAGCGATGGATTCAAAATTCCTTTTTTTATGGATTCAATTTTTTTATGGATTCAAAATTATGATATGTACTAGCTATTTCTCTGTGTTGGTAGCAACTTTTAAACAATGTCTTCACACATCAACAATTTTGACATGTAAGCACTTGTCAATTCAGTTTGCAGAATGAAACCTTAGATGACATTGTGATTTGCTTACACAAACACGACTATAGCAAATGACCTAGGGAGTGTAAGTGATCATTCAGAGTCAGTGACATCCGGTTAGTAACTGTAGGACCTTGAAGTATGTCTAGGGGGGTGATTAGACTACTTGACCAATAAAAACTTAACCTTTTCCCAATTTTAGAGTTTGGCAGATTTTAGCTATTTTAGGACAAGTCAAGCAATCATCACACAATTCAAGCAAGCATGCAAAGAGTGTATAGGCAGCGGAAATTAAAGCATGCAACTTGCAAGAAATTAAAGGGAAGGGTTTGGAGGATTCAAACGCAATTGGAGACACAGATGTTTTTGGCGTGGTTCTGATAGGTGGTGTTATCGTACATCCACGTTGATGGAGACTTCAACCCACGAAGGGTAGCAATTGCCTTGAGTCCACGGAGGGCTCCACCCACAAAGGGTCCACGAAGAAGCAACCTTGTCTATCCCACCATGGCCGTCGCCCACGAAGGACTTGCCTCACTAGCGGTAGATCTTCATGAAGTAGGCGATCTCCTTGCCCTTACAAACTCCTTGGTTCAACTCCACAATCTTGTCGGAGGCTCCCAAGTGACACCTAGCCAATCTAGGAGACACCACTCTTCAAGAAGTAACAAATGGTGCGTTGATGATGAACTCCTTGCTCTTGTGCTTCAAATGATAGTCTCCCCAACACTCAACTCTCTCTCATAGGTTTTGGATCTGGTCGAAAGAGGGTTTGAGTGGAAAGCAACTTGGGAAAGGCTAGAGATCAAGATTCATATGGTAGGAATGGAATATCTTGGCCTCAACACATGAGTAGATGGTTCTCTCTCAGAAATGGTAAGTTGGAAGTGTAGGTTCGTTCTGATGGCTCTCTCCACGAATGAAGAGGAGGTGGAGGAGTATATATAGCCTCCACACAAAATCTAACTGCTACACACAATTTACCAAACTCGGTGGGGTGAATCGTTAAACTCGGTCGGGCCGATTTAGTAAACCTAGTGACCGTTAGTGATTTTTCGGTGGGGTGACATGCATCTTGGTGAGGCCGATTCGGTTAGGGTTAGGGCATAACGCAATCTCGGTGAGACCGATTACACAAACTTCGGTGAGACCGATTTGGTAATAAGCTTTCGAGAGAGTTGGTCAGTAAACTTCGGTGGGACCGATTTGCTCTTTTCGGTGAGACCAAAATGTTACAAAAAGGAAACAGAGAGTTTACATTGCAATCTCGGTGGGACCGATCGCTCACTTCGTTAGACCGAAAGCGTTCTGAAGGAAGCAGAGAGATTGCAATCCCATCTCGGTGAGACCGAGATCCCTATCGGTAAGACCGATTTGCTTAGGGTTTGTGGTAGTGGCTATGACTTTTGGAATCGGTGGCGCCGGATAGAAAGAATCGGTGTGACCGATTTTGGCTTTAGGTTTAGGTCATTTGTGGATGTGGGAAAGTAGTTGAGGGTTTTGGAGCATATCACTAAGCACATGAAGCAAGAGGCTCATTAAGCAACACCTCATCCCTTCTTGATAGTATTGGCTTTTCCTATAGACTCAATGTGATCTTGGATCACTAAAATGTAAAATGAAGAGTCTTGAGCTTGAGCCAATCCTTTGTCCTTAGTATTTTGAGGGATCCACTTTCATCATCCATGTCATGCCATTCATTGAGCTTTCCTGAAACAATAGTCTTGGAATAGCATTAGTTCAATGAGCTATATGTTGTTATGAATTACCAAAACCACCTAGGGATAGTTGCACTTTCAATCTCCCCCTTTTTGGTAATTGATGACAACATATAGATCAAAGCTTCGACAAATGATAATAAAATTTAAATAACATCGTCACTTTGAGAAGTATGTGATAAGCAAGAGCTCCCCTAAATTTGTGCATAGTTTTAGATTTGCTTTGGACTGCAAATGCACAATGAATTAGGCTCATGGGTTACTCTTCCATGTCACATACATCTTGGTGGCGCGCTCAAAATAATAAACAATGAATACATGCACTCATCAGCAAGCATAGTGAGTGATCACATAAGATAGATAGGATAGTATCAAGCATGCATAAGTGTAGCTTATGATCAAACACATGATCATCAATGTCTCACAAGCATAGTATCTCAACCAAAAGCAAACAAAGATTGAAAAACCACCAAATAAAGCAAGAGAGAACAAAAGCAACTCTCTCTCTCTCGAAGCCTATGATCTATACATTTTTCTCCCCCTTTGGCAACAAGTTACCAAAAATTTCATAGAAAATGCATAGTGCTAGATCGACTCTCAGGCTTGATCTTCTGGTGGTGGTGTAGAGATGGCTCCTTGGATGAAGGCTTCAGTTGAAGTGGATGGAGCTGGAGCTGGTTGCACTTTGGGCCCATGTAGGCGGTGGCTGGTCTTTGAAGTTGTTGCTCTAGTGTGCATCTCTGCAGCCTGCAATCGACCTCTGAGCTCTGGGCACTCTGGCAAACACATTTGTGGTAGTCTTGCCCTTCCTCTCCTGCATGTCATCCTGCAGCTGCTCCTGGCCCAATCGAATCTCAGTTACCTTGACATCTAGATCATAGGATTTTTGTTCCATGATTCTTTCCAGGCTCTCCTGGTTTTGAGTTAGGGTGGCCAACCCCTTCTCAATCCTCGGAGATGATGCTATCAAGTAACCAAGCTGCTCCTGTTTGGTTTTCAAGAAATATTCAGATGCCTCCTCTTGAGTTGGCATCTTGGCAGCCTTCTCCCTCTTTGCCTTCTCCTTCTTCTCCTGAGCTTGAACTGATTGTGGATCATATTCATTCATGACAACCTCATTGTCTTCAAAGTCTGGATAAAGTGGAAAGTGTCCCTTATCCAACTGATATTTTCTTGTGCCCATCTTTGAGTTTATCAATTCTTGAATCTGAGGTGCATATCCACAGCTCCTTTTCTGATCTGCTGCAGTCCTCTTGATTGTTTCAATGATCGGGCTCATGACTTTGAACTTCATGGCACATCAAACACATGCAACATGTTGATGGCATGCCCTCGAGATCATGTTATGGTCACCAGACTTGGGTAACAAAGTGTGCCTCGTAATCCAATTTATGGTTGGCAACCCCGGCAATGAAAGTGAACCGATCCAAACTTGTGAGTCTCTAATGCCTTGTCTGGAATTTCCTTGTACATGTGAGCCATTGAATTGTGACCCAACTTCTTCTTTGCAGAAATGTCTAGGTCATCCTCATTCTCCTTGGGGGCATTGATCGGACTTGCCCATTCTTCAATAGTGGGTGGTACCTTGTACCTTCGGACATCAAACTATTCTACCATCTGGGTAAAAGTGTGCTGTGGAGTAGAACTGGATGATAAGCTCATCATTCCAGTTGGTGAACTTCTGTCCAACAAAATCTGCAAATCCACAAGCAACAAAGCTGTCTTGCACTCCAGGATAGTGCTGTTCATTTTCCTTGATGAATTTCCAGTCAACCCACCTCATGTCATAGACTATGGGCTTCTTGTCCAACAGAATTGTTTCATAGAAGTCATGTTGTTCATTTGTGTGGAACACATAGTCAACAACAGTTCTTCTTCTTGAAGCATATGGATCTTCCATTCTCCACAGTCTCAACCCTGAATCCTTCCTGATTCTCATGTCCTCAGCCACAGGATGGGCATCATTGTGGTCTGGTATCTTGGGCTTGAGCTTTCTTAGAACATGTCCTTCTTCTTCTGAATCTTTAGCAACATTGGGCACTGGGGCCTTGTTCTTCTCAGCAGCTGGAATACTCCTAGTATTCCTCTTTGGAACTTGCTTGGCCTTGGAGGCAGCTTTGGGTGTTTCCTTGGGCTTGGATGTTGCAGCCCTGATCTGATTGCATCTCCCATAAGCTTAGCTGCCTTTGGAGCTGGTGCAGCAAGCTCTTCCTCTTCCATCATGGAAGGTTGACCAACAATTTTGGCCATGGTCTTCTTGAACCTTTCCTTCCTCTTCTTTCCCTCAGCAGCTGGCTCTTTGGGATCAGGCCTTTTAGGCTGTTGAGTTGATGCTCTGGCCTTGGACATTGGTTGTCTTCCTGCAGGCCTTTTGGTCTTCATGCCTGGCTTTGTATTCTTTCTTTGAGCCATATTCCTTCTTGAGCACCACTTTCTTGGAAGTAGCCTCATCTTCCTCGACTTTGTAATCTTCATCCTCTAAATCTGAAGTTCTTTTCCTCCTTTGCCTAGTTGCAGCCTTAGGCAAATTGCTAGGAGTACTTCTGCTCCCTTCATCTGAAGTTGAGGGACTAGTGCCCTCACTCAAGTCCATCTGCTCTTGACCCGTTAAGCTGTCACTTTGATCGGACATCTTGCAAAAGTGACTCATGACCCTATGAAGAGTTATAGATGAGATAGAAAAGACGAGCATCACAAAATGCAGTAGATTTTTGCAAAAGAATGACTCAAAAGTTCAGTCTTAGTTTTCCCACGAAAGCATTTTGGATCCACCGATTTTCAAACTCGGTGATACGAAGCGATTTTGGAACCTAAAGCGATGATCTCGGTTGGACCGAGTTTGATTTATTGGTACCGAGGCGCTAGGGTTTCACAGAATCCTCAAATCAGTTGCACCGATTAGTAATTCTCGGTCAGACCGAGAGTCACTAGTGCAATGGCATAAGCCAAATCGGTGAGACCGAGTTTTTTCAACTCGGTGAGACCGAGTTTTTCAACTCGGTGGGTCCGAGATGGTTTCGGCGAAAACCTAACCCTAAAAATTTGAATCACATCTAATCTATGAACTACTTTGGCTGGATAGAAGAGTTTCAATCGTGGCAAGAATCAATATGAAAACAATGTGCCAGGAATCAGACGTGGATAGCACAAATATTAAGTCCATACCCTAACTTGGCGGTGGACTTGCTACGGCTGCGGCAACGGCGGGGACGAAATCCGTTAACGGCGGAGAGACCAAAGAATGTGAGGTCATTGCCATTTAGGAGACGATCCGGAGACCATGATGGCAGAGCGAGCTGTTGCGCGGGCGAAGGGTTTCGGAGAAGTTTCCAAAATTTTGCCCGTGACTATATGTATAGCTCGACCCTGTCGGTGTGACCGAGTGGAACAACTCGATGGCACCGAGATGCATAACTGTGTTCAGTTACAACAAATCGGTGAGACCGAAAAGTTCAAATCGGTTGCACCGAGATTGAAAACTCAGATCAACTTGATGATCTCGGTAGGACCAAAATGGAAGGATCGGTCAGACCGAGAATCACTAAGAGGTTTTGGAAGTTTAAGTCTATGACGAATCGGGGATCCGAGTGCTCCTCACACAGAGTGGTTCGAATCTGACTTGATCAAATTTTGTGATGTAGCATGAATAGAGTTTGAGACGAGAAAAGCGTAGATAGCTAAAGAAGGTTCTTAGTCATTCTTGTCCATCCACTTGGCACAAAGAAAAGAATCCAAACAAACAGAACAACCAGTGGATGTCCTTGAATGAGTAAAATATGCACCAACATGCTCACACAATAAGATGGCAATTGAAATATGTGGCAAAGCATGCACAACCAATTTTAGCATCTATCAAGCAATTGGCGATGACTAGGTCATCTATATATGAGTATATTGACTTAGGAGTCAAATGAGAACATTTGATCATAGGTCATACTCATCGTTTAAGCTCAAGTGGGGTTACCACTTTTACATAATGAATTAATTTTTTAACACCATTAGAGTTGCTTTGACTCAAATATTATAGTTAAGCTCCCCATAGATATGATATACCCCCATAGAGGGATGAACTAACCTTGGGTTTTGTCGATGATGACTTCATGTAGGTGTCGAAGATGTAGATGCTCAATGTTGATGTAGATCATTTGGAGCAATCCTTTGGAGTGAGTTGCACTTTCAACTTTCCTACATGGGTTTTAGTCCCACAAGGAACAAACAAGAATATCCATAGACATAGAGTGATGCACACACAAGATGATGTCCATGAAAACATTAGGTTACCTTGTCCCTTGCCTTACCAACATGAGGGTTTGTGACTCCTTGAACTAGTGCAAGATGTGAAAGTTGATTGCACTTGTTCTTGCCAAAATGATATGAGTGAAGAATGTTGGCGGAGTCACCCTCAAGAACTCTCTAGTTCTTATTCTTCGGGATCCAAATCATCTTGATGGGAATCCTTGGAGTTGTAGTTGTACTTGATGAAGTAGAACTTGATGTTGTCTTGGGGACCCACTTGAACGAGGCTTTAGGTGCTTCTTCAAATGCATCAATCTCTTCTTGAAGCTTGTCCTTGCCTTTGTTCTTGTGGTCTTGTGGTCTTGTGGTGGAAGATCATCTTGAGCTTGTGTCCCCTGGAAGGAAGTAGGATCATACTTCTCTTGTTGAGGAACAAACTTTGTCTTGGGGTATTGATCTTCTTCCCACTCAACTCCATTGGCGTTGAACTTTCATTCAAAACCAACACCTTGATTCTTCCGGTGCCTTCCTTGCTTGCGTACAATTTCCTCGAATTGCTTACTCGGCAAGGCTCTTGTAAACACCTTTCTCTATAATTCCCTTCAATAAACTATTTTCTTGCTCAAGTGTAACTTGGCTAAGAGAATCATTAGTGGAATCAAGAGAACTACTAGAAGCAACAACATTGGATTTGACATTATTATTGTTACTACTAGAGGAAGTATATTTCTTGTACTTGTTACTAGACTTGACTTGAGGCATGTAAGTAGATAAGAGTAAACGCTTGGCAATGTAAGAAGAACTTTTCTTGCGGAGATCATCATTGATTGCCTTTAAGAACTCATGCTCTTGCTCAAGATTGAGCTTTTCAAAGCGTAACTTCTCATGAGCCCTTAAAAGTTCTCAATGATCTTGAAGATAGTTTCATGAGCCAACTTAAGAGTGTTTAGTTCTTTAGTTAGAAGCTCAATTTTCTCCTTATCATTGTCATTCGTTTGATTAGCATGATTAATTGACGTTTCATCATAGTATTCATCACTAGAGTTGTCAACAAGTAAATCATCATCCACAAGCAAGTCATCTTCATCACTATTAAAATCAACATAATCGGGATGTGTTACCTTTGGACCTTTGGCCATGAAGCATCTTCCAACACCTTCATTTGGTGAGTCAAATATGTCATAGGAGTTGGTTGACACAAGTGCTAGACCGGCAACACCTTCATCTTGTGTATATTCGGAGTCGGAGTGATAGCTTCTCTCAGAGTGATTGCCGGAGTCGGAGCCAGAAACCCATTCACCGACATGAGCTTGATGTCTTCGTTTTTTGCAGCTCCTTGATGACTTGTCCTTTCTTTCCGAATCCTTACTTCTCCGTGAGGGTCTTTGAAAGATCGAGGATGTCGCCTAGAGGGGGGGGGGGTGAATAGGCACTTTAAAATAATTACGGTTTAGGCTTGAACAAATGCGGAATAAACCTAGCGGTTAATTTGTCAAGCACAAAACCTACAACAACTAGGCTCACCTATGTGCACCAACAACTTATGCTAAGCAAGATAAGCAACTATGTGATAGCAAGATATATGACAAAGAACAATATGGCTATCACAAAGTAAAGTGCATAAGTAAAGGGGCTCGGGTAAGAGATAACCGAGGCACGCAGCGGAGGCAGCGATGTATCCGAAGTTCACACCCTTGCGGATGCTAACCTCCGTTTGGAGGCGGTGTGGAGGCACAATGCTCCCCAAGAAGCCACTAGGGCCACAGTAATCTCCTCACGCCCTCGCACAATGCAAGATGCCGTGATTCCACTAAGGGACCCTTGAGGGCGGTCACCGAACCCGCATAAATGGCAACCCTTGGGGCGGTCACCGAACCCGTACACTTTGGCAACCCTTGGGTGCGGTCACTGAACCCGTCAAGTTGCTCAGGCGATCTCCACAACCTAATTGGAGACCCCGACGCTGTCTTGAGCTTTACACCACAATGATTGAGCTCAACACCACCAACCGTCTAGGGCGCCCAAGCACCCAAGAGGAACAAGCTCAAGGGCACCAAGCACCCAAGAGTAATAAGCTTCTCAACTTGTAACTTCCACGTATCACCGTGGAGAACTCAAACCGATGCACCAAATGCAATGGCAAGGGCACACGGAGTGCCCAAGTCCTTCTCTCTCAAATCCCACCAAAGCAACTAATGCTAGGGAACAAAATGAGAGGAAGAACAAGAAGGAGAACACCAAGAACTCCAAGATCTAGATCCAAGGGTTTCCCCTCACTTAGAGGAGAAAGTGATTGGTGGAAACGTGGATCTAGATCTCCTCTCTCTTTTCCCTCAAGAACTAGCAAGAATCATTGGAGGGATTGAGAGTTAGCAAGCTCGAAGAAGGTCAACAATGGGGAAGAACACGAGCTCAAAGGATAAGGTTCAATGGGGAAGAAGACCCCTTTTATAGGAGGGGAAAATCCAACCGTTACCCCATCGAACATCCTCAAGACAGAAGCGGTACTACCGCTTAGGCGGTGGCGGTAGTCACCGAGGGCGGCGGTACTACCGCCTCACCCAATGATCGCCACCGACGAGGAGGTCAAGGCCACAGCCCAGAGCGGTACTACTGTGGGAGTAGGCACGGTACTACCGCTTGAGCGGTACTACCGCCACTACTACCGCACTTAGTACCGTAAAACCGACACGAAAAACAACGGTCTCGAATCGAGGCGGTAGTAGCCGGAACCATCATGCGGTACTTACGGCCGAAACTCCCAAGCGGTACTACCGCTCGGGAGCGATATCTTGCTCGGGAGCGGTACTACCGCTTGAGAGCTTGGCGGTACTACCGCTGTGGACAATGATACTAATGGCGCCAAATAAGCCACTACCGCGAAAACAAAGAATACTCCAAGGAAAACCAGAACTGCCATAACTTCTGCAAATGAGCTCCGAATTGAGCAAACTCAAGCTTGTTTGAAACAAGACAACGAGTAGCATCAAAACAGCATAGTAAGAAGAGGCAGGGGAGGTATGCTTAGCAAACAAAGGAGTGAAACCTCCAACCGAGAAGAACCGGCATACCCTCCAACATCGAAAACATCATAGAAGATGCATGAGAACTCCGTTTTCGATGAACTCGAGCTTGTCATAAAAATGACCATAAGCTCCAAATCTCACAAGGATAAGAACCAAACAAGAACCAAAAAGATGATGCAAGGATGCAATGGTTTGAGCTCTCTCTGAACGATACGATCAAGCAACTCATCGAGAGCCCCCTTGATAGTACGGCAAGCAGATCCTATAACCCGGTCTTCCACAACTACCATGAGACCGGTAAAATAGAAAACCTATCAAGGGCAAACCTTTGCCTTGCACATGGTCCACTTGAGCTAGATGATGACGATCTTGACTCCTCAAGTTGGACCACCTTTCTTGATTGCATTGGCGGGATGAAGACTAGTTGATTGCCCCCCATACTCTCACGTGGGTGAGCCTCTCTTCCTCTCATCTTCACAAGTCCATTGTCACCACAATGGACGGCAAGCTTCAAGCACTTGATCTCTTCGTGATGCATTACTTGAACTTGCACACCGCAACCTAACCCCACAAAGAACTCTCCACGAAGACCATGGGTTAGTACACAAAGCGCAATGGACAATGCTTACCATACCATGGGATCACTTGATCCTCTCAGACATCGTGGTACGCTTTGTGTGTTGAATATTTCCAACTCTCTTCATTTGGATGATGTCTTGAAGGTGGACATGAATGATCACACAATCTTATTCTTCAAGACATGCTTGCAATAAGCTCAACACTCACATGACCAATCTTTGGATAATTCCTTGAATAGCACCTTGGTCGACACAAAACTCTCCTTGAAACCAACACATGTACTCCAAGAAAAGCCTATGGACAAAACCTTCAAATAAACTCAAGGTTAGTCCATAGAGAATGTCATCAATTACCAAAACCACACATGGGGGCACCGCATGTCCTTTCCGTCTTCGTCCATAACGATCATCTCTACTCCTCCTCTCTCTTGGTGGTGATTCTTCTCTTTTGCTCCTTCTTCTTGGAGAATCTTCTCTTCTCTTGTAGGGTGCCGTACACTCATTGGAGTAGTGTCTGGGTCTCCCACAATTGTAGCAATTGCGCTCTCGACTAGAAGATCTCTTGTCATTGTAAGACCTTGACTTGGAGCTTCTTTCTTTGCTTCTACTTCTGTAGAATTTGTTGAAGTTCTTCACCATTAATCTCAATTCTTCATTGAAGGTTGGTTTCTCACTTGATGATGTGGGGACTTCACTTGAGGCTTTGTAAGAACCACTTGACTTGTTGTGAATTTCCTCCTTATCCTTGAGTGACATCTCATGAGCAACAATCCTTCCAATGACTTCCGTTGGCTTGAGATCTTTGTAGTTTGGCATCATTTGGATCAATGTGCACATGGTATCATACTTTCCATCCAATGCTCTTAGGATTTTCTTGATGATGAATTTGTCGGTCATCTCTTC
Organism: Aegilops bicornis; assembly: GCA_021605145.1. NCBI lineage: Eukaryota > Viridiplantae > Streptophyta > Magnoliopsida > Poales > Poaceae > Aegilops > Aegilops bicornis. The sequence continues at coordinate 270,620,505 of CM038671.1, read as the reverse complement.
ACTCCCTAAGCCGGCAATCTCATTTGTGATAAGAGCAAGCCTAGAGTACATTTCAAATGACACCTTCACCATCCTTCATTTTGAACTTGTCAAGCTGACTTTGGAGCACATCCAACTTGGATTCCTTGACGGACTCGGTACCTTTATGCATATCAATCAAAGTATCTCAAATTTCCTTTGCATTCTCAAGACGGCTGATTTTGTTGAATTCTTCGGGGCACAATCCGTTGAAGATGATGTCACATGCTTGAGCGTTGTATTGCAGCATCTTCAATTCTTCCGCATTAGCTTCACGGTTCGGTTCTCTCCCATCGAAGAATTCACCTTGCAAGCCAATACAAATAATTGCCCAAGCAATGGGTTATGTCCAAGAATATGCATTTTCATTTTATGCTTCCAACTAGCAAAATTAGTACCATCAAAGTAAGGACCTCTACGGTGATAATTTCCCTCGCTAGACGCCATACTCTCCTAGGTTGTGAAACCAAGGCTATGACCACCAAAAGCTATGGAAAATTCAAAGCAAATGGAGACCAACGCTCTGATACCACTTGTAGGACCTTGAAGTATGTCTAGAGGGGGGTGATTAGACTACTTGACCAATAAAAACTTAACCTTTTCCCAATTTTAGAGTTTGGCAGATTTTAGCTATTTTAGGACAAGTCAAGCAATCATCACACAATTCAAGCAAGCATGCAAAGAGTGTATAGGCAGCAGAAATTAAAGCATGCAACTTGCAAGAAAGTAAAGGGAAGGGTTTGGAGGATTCAAACGCAATTGGAGACACAGATGTTTTTGGCGTGGTTCCGGTAGGTGGTGCTATCGTACCTCCATGTTGATGGAGACTTCAACCCACGAAGGGTAACGGCTGCCTTGAGTCCACGAAGGTCTCCACCAACGAAGGGTCCACGAAGAAGCAACCTTGTCTATCCCACCATGGCCGTCGCCCACGAAGGACTTGTCTCACTAGCGGTAGATCTTCACGAAGTAGGCGATCTCCTTGCCCTTACAAACTCCTTGGTTCAACTCCACAATCTTGTCGGAGGCTCCCAAGTGACACCTAGCCAATCTAGGAGACACCACTCTCCAAGAAGTAACAAATGGTGCGTTGATGATGAACTCCTTGCTCTTGTGCTTCAAATGATAGTCTCCCCAACACTCAACTCTCTCTCATAGGTTTTGGATCTGGTGGAAAGAGGGTTTGAGTGGAAAGCAACTTGGGAAAGGCTAGAGATCAAGATTCATATGGTAGGAATGGAATATCTTGGCCTCAACACATGAGTAGATGGTTCTCTCTCAGAAATGGTAAGTTGGAAGTGTAGTTTCGTTCTGATGGCTCTCTCCACGAATGAAGAGGAGATGGAGGAGTATATATAGCCTCCACACAAAATCTAACCGTTACACACAATTTACCAAATTCGGTGGGACCGAATCGTTAAACTCGGTCGGGCCGATTTAGTAAACCTAGTGACCGTTAGTGATTTTCGGTGGGACTGACATGCATCTCGGTGAGGCCGATTCGGTTAGGGTTAGGGCATAACGCAATCTCGGTGAGACCGATTACACAAACTCGGTGAGACCGATTTGGTAATAAGCTTTCGGAGAGTTGGTCGTAAACTCGGTGGGACCGATTTGCTCTTTTCGGTGAGACCAAAATGTTACAAAAAGGAAGCAGAGAGTTTACATTGCAATCTCGGTGGGACCGATCGCTCACTTGGTTAGACCGAAGCGTTACGAAGGGAAGCAGAGATTGCAACCCCATCTCGGTGAGACCGAGATCCCTATCGGTAAGACCGATTTGCTTAGGGTTTGTGGCGGTGGCTATGACTTTTGGAATCGGTGGCGCGGATAGAAAGAATCGGTGTGACCGATTTTGGCTTTAGGTTTAGGTCATTTGTGGATGTGGGAAAGTAGTTGAGGGTTTTGGAGCATATCACTAAGCACATGAAGCAAGAGGCTCATTAAGCAACACCTCATCCCTTCTTGATAGTATTGGCTTTTCCTATAGACTCAATGTGATCTTGGATCACTAAAATGTAAAATGAAGAGTCTTGAGCTTGAGCAAATCCTTTATCCTTAGTATTTTGAGGGATCCACTTTCATCATACATGCCATGCCATTCATTGAGCTTTCCTGAAACAATAGTCTTGGAATAACATATAGCTCAATGAGCTATATGTTGTTATGAATTACCAAAACCACCTAGGGATAGTTGCACTTTCAGTAACCTAATATAACTAGTAATTTGTACGTGCTTTGCACGTTAGATTATTATGTGTGATCACAATACTAAATGATGCAAATTAAAAGTAAAATATTATATGGTATAATAAAATTATCATGTTGGGAACTCATGGACTGTTTTTTACAATTCGTATCGAATCATGGTAGCACAACAAATTTCTATATGAATAATGCTTTTAAAAAATAGACTTTTATTCCAAAAGAAAATGTTATTGGCGTGTTTGTGAAATCGTTTAGCCTTTTCAATTAAAACTTGAAAATACAAATGAAGTTAGTTTGATGTTATTTTTAACATTTTCAAACTGTAAATTTTAAATAACTTAACATCCTATGAAAAAATATAAACCTGAATTTTCTATAGGTTGTTCGAATATTTCTCTCAACGAACAACAATACACCCTTCCTTCCATAATGAAGAAAAACATTTACATCTAGAATACCAAGAATACATCATTAGATTCATCGTAATTGTAAGATGTAGTCTTATATTTTATATTTTTTGCAAACCAACTTGTGGTTGGATGGTTAGAGGGACAGTGGTATCCCAGCCCACCAGGGTTCAAGCCCTGGTGCTCGCATTATTCCTGGATTTATTTCAGGATTTCTGGCGATGCGCTTTCAGTGGAAGGAGACGTTCCCGTCGACGACGAGGCGCCTACGTTGACTTCGTAAATCTCAAGATGATACGCCAGCTCAGTCTCTCGGAGGTGCTCATAGGAGTAGGGTGTTCGTGTGTGCATTCATAGGGGTGAGTGTATGAGCGCTTGCGTCTGTACTGTGTTCAAATTTTTTAAATATATTTTTAGTATTGTAGATATAAATAGTTTTCTGCATAACCTTGGCCAAAGTTTAGAAAGTTTGACTTAAAAAAAACTATATGCACTACATTATACTCCCTCCATTCCTAAATATAAGTTTTTGTAGAGATTTCATCATGAACCACATACGAATGTATATAGATGCATTTTAATGTGTAGATTCATTCATTTTACTTTGTATGTAATCCATAGTGAAATCTCTCCAAAGACTTATATTTAGGAACGAAGGTAGTAGACTAAAGGGAGTATTGCCATGCGTATAATTTTTGCAACAGCGTACTAATTCTTTTGAGAAAAATAAAAAAAATGCTTTCGTGCATGCATTCAACAGCATTCTTGCGAGGATAGAATTGCTATTGCAGTAATATAGGCTGCTAGCCTCCACGTGCACACTTGTTTAGGCTTTTAGCCTAGTAATACTACATTGTCTAATAGGGCCAGTTCACAACGTAAGGCTAGCTCGGTTGCTCCTCACGTGAAAGTTCTCGAGCAAGCGTCAGGTTGGTCAGATGCTAGCTGCGTTTAACTCTAGAAAGTTCCATCAACCTCGTTTTGGCGCGGCCGTGCGAAGCGAATCCCACAAATCATGGCCGACGGATCAGTTAGGTTCAACATTGATAAATGGCAGTGATTCATCCCGTGGAAGAAATCAACGGCTAGAAATGCTTCTGCATCACCGTGTGTGGCTAATCCAAATTTGAAAATTGATGTAGAGATAATGAACATATTTCTGTTTTTTGGTTCCTGACCATTAAGCCAACAAGTGATAAATTGCCCGAAGTCAGGACTACTCCCTCCGTCCGAAAATACTTGTCTTCGAAATGGTTGTATCTAAACTTAGTTTAGTTATAGATAGTATAACCTATATTTACAAATTATACAAAATTAGAAAGCAAAAGAGTTTTTTTTGAAACTAGGCAAAAGATTTGCCATTTTCATTGAATAAGAGAGAAGGTTAACAAAGTATGGCCAAAGGCCAAATACAGTACATCACTCTCGCGGCATAATGTTACACAAATGTCTTGCTCCCGCAAGGCTCCAAAGCGAACATTCCTCTTTAATCTTGGCGACCAACACTCCCACCGGAACGGCCGTGTTGCAGAAAACTCTAGCGTTTCGCTCCTTCCATAGTTCCCAGGAGATAAGCATCATCAGGGAGACAAGCGGCCTTCTCGATGGAGTTTGTTTAGTGGCATTCTGACTCCACCAATCCTTAATTGAAACCATAACAATCCAATCGTTGGGATGGACATCGTGGAGCGCAAGCCAAGATTTGATCATGCCCCAAACCCGAATGGTGTATCGACATTGAAAGAGAAGGTGGGCCGCCGATTCCTAGACTTGTTGGCATAATGGACAAAGGTTGCAGTTCGGCTATCCGCGACGGTGGAGTCTGTCATCTGTCCAAATCCTATTGTTGATAACAAGCCACGCGAAAAATTTACACTTTGGGGGCGCCCAGTTCTTCCAAACATTTTGGTTCATATCCGTGTCCACCAATCCAAAAAACTGAGCCCTGTATGCTGAGGCTGCGGAGTAATGGCCATCAGCAGTGAATTTCCAGGTGATGGAGTCTTGCATGTCCGGGTTTAGCTAGATGTGGGTGAGTCTTTCCCAAAGCGCAGCAAACTGGGCGATGTGTTCAGAGGAGACAATCGAAGCAACCTTCACCTGGGAGATCCAGTAGCCATTAAGCAAAGCCTTGTGAACTGAACAATTCTTTTATTTGGAGATGTCGTAAATTTTGGGAGCAATATCTTTGGGTCTTATGCCATCTAGCCAAGCTGACTCCTAGAAAGTTGCGCGGAGACCATCACCCACCAGAACCTTGGAGGCCGACGTGAATATGTTTCGATCATTGCTGTCGCAAGGGGTACCCAAGCCCGACCAAGGCTTGAGCGGGTCTTGCCAGTTAAACCACATCCAACGGAGACGGAGTGCAGCCGCAAACTTGCCAAGGTTTAGAATCCCAAGACCGCCATGTAGCTTGGGCCTGCAGACTTGTGCCCAGTTGACCTTACATTTCCCTCCCGTGACCTTGTCACAACCCGCCCATAGGTAGGCACGTCGGAGGGCATCAATCTTTTTCAGAACTTCCATCGGAAGATTTAGAGCCGTCATATAATAGATAGCGATGGCCGTGATGACAGACTTAGCAAGAACCATCCTTCCGGGGCAGCAACGTGCTTGCGCATCCAAGGTGTGAGCTGGGCCGCGATCTTGTCCTCGAGAGGTTGGAAGTGAATTCTTTTCAGGCGCTTCACTGACAGTGGTAAACCAAGATATTTCATCGGGAAGGTGGTTCGTTGAGCTGGGAAGGATTGAAGTATATCCGGAAGGTCCACATTGTCACATCTAATTGGGGCGACCAAGCTCTTGGAGCAACTTCTTACCAATACAGAAACATCTCCAAAGTTCCTGAGGGTGTCGGCAAAGAAACTGACGTCCGCCTTGAGTGGCACAATAAAAACCGCAGCATCATCCGCGTAGAGGGAAGCCCAGATCGGCATAGCCCGTCCGCCAATGGGATGGAGGTGACCTTGTGATGTTGCCTTCTCAAGGATGTGATGCAAAGGATCAATGGCCAGCACAAAGAGAAGGGGAGACAGGGGGTCCCCTTGCCTCAGCCCACGCCCAAGCCTGAAGGGGCCGCCCGGCACACCATTGAGCAAGACACGTGAAGAGGCCGTAGACAAGAGAGCAGACACCCAGCCACGAAACTGGGGAGGGAAACCAAGGTGATTGAGCAAGTCCAGGAGGTAGTCCCAACGCACCGAGTCAAACGCTTTCTTGATGTCAAGCTTGAACAGGAGAGCAGGGGTGTTGTTGCGATGCAAGCGTCTAGCAAGGTTGCGCACGTACATGAAATTATCATGAATACATATCTTCTTGATGAAAGCACTCTAAGCTTGTGAGACAAGGTCATTCATGAGGGGTGCTAGCCTTTTGGACATCATCTTTGCAATGAGCTTTACGATGGCGTGAATTAGGCTTATAGGCCGAAAGTCAGAAATATCTTCGGCACCATCCTTCTTCGAAACGAGAGCAACATCAGCTGAGTTCAACCAATGAAGGTGAGCGGTCTGTAGGTTGGAGAAGTGATTAACCGCAAGCATGATGTCAGGCTTGATTGTGTTCCAACATGCCTTGAAGAAAATGCACGTGAAGCCATCCGGTCCGGGCGCCTTTTCACCCGGTAGTTCTAGTACAACAGCTTTGACCTCATCCTCCGTGAATGCCTCGCCCAAGCCCTGTAGATCACAGTTGGGGGTTGGAATCAAACCCCAATTGATGTCAATGCTACGAGTAGGGCCTTTTTTTGGCTATGTTCTTAAAGTGGTTGTGAACAATCTTCTCTTTGTCTTCTTGCGAGGTGACCCAACCCTAGTTGTGTTTGAGGCGATGAATAAGTTATTTCCTCCTCCGGTGATTGACACGGAGGTGGAAATAGCGGGTGTTGGCATCTCCTTCTTTAAGATTGGTAATCCTCGAGTTTTGCCTTTTTCTGGATTTTTCGAGGACCGCCAAGCCAACAATCCTTCGTTTAATCTTGTCCGAAGATCCCTTTCCTCCAGGCTTAGGCCTCTCTGTTCTTGAGCGAGGTCAAGGTGAAGGATGACCTTGAGAGCCATGAGCAACTGGACCCTGGAGTTAGAAAAGAGGGTCTTGCTCCAGGAGCGCAACTTTTGTCATGTTCTCTTTAGCTTGTGGAATAGCGTTGATAAGGCTCGACATGACCGGAATTCACATTCCATGCCTCGGAGACGACACGTTGGAATCCCGGCATCTTTGTCCAGAAGTTTTCAAACTGGAAGGATTTAGGCTTCTTTGGGCCAACATCATTAGCAAGCAGGAGGGGGCAGTGATCCGAAAGTGATGAGGAGAGGGCGTGCAGAATGTGGGAGGCAAACTCTAAATCCCAATCTTCATTGCAAAAAAGGCTATCTAGCTTGCTCATCGTCGGGTTACTTTGTTCATTGCTCCAAGTAAATCTCCTATTTTGCATGTGAATCTCCTTGAGCTCACAACTGGCTTAGGGCGTTCTTGAACGCACTAGGCGGCTACGATCCACATTGGTGCGGTTTTTGTCTCTGGCGCGGTAGATTTGATTAAAATCACCATTGACTAGCCATTTGGTACCAGGCGAAGGCTTTTCCGAGGTCAGCTCCAGGTATAAAGCCTCCTTGTGGATGCTACGAGTTGGGCCATACACAGTGGTTAACTTGAAAGATTTGTCGTCGCTGTAGTTGTTGATGGCAACCGTCGCCGAAAGGAAGTAGGCACCAATTTGCACATTTGACACCGTGACCGCGGAGTCATCCCACAACAGCAAAATACCGCCTTTTGTGCCATCAGCTGGTCTTTGGGCGAAGCAAAAGAGTTTATCCTATTCCAGCTTTTTCCAACATGTGGACATATTCTATTCTAAAAACTTCTTAAGGCATCATTTTAGATGATCTTTAATCCACTTTTGCAAGGTGCTTAGATGCTTACTCCTATGAGCCACAAGACTTGGATCTTTTTTTAGTCTGAACGTCCAGCATCTAATACTGTGTGCTTCATTTCTGGATGCGATAATATCTTTAAATGTCCCATGCCCCCAGTAGCTTCAAACAGGTCAAGCCTGAAAGACCAACCAATTGATCACAAGATTCGGATGCGTGGTGGCTGCTATCGTGCATTTCCTTCCTTCCGTGTATAACCGTCACGTTCTTTCGTCCCATTTTCTACGGCAATAATGCAGGGCGTCACCGTCGATCGAACGAATTCATCAGAAAAAAAAAACAGCATGTCCCTCTCTCGCCTTGTATGTTTACGGGCGTGCAGCACGTTGTGGCCTGCAGCTCGTACCAGCCTCCAATCTGTGAAGGCTGACCTGGCAGTGGTCCTCGTGGGCTGGTGGCCTTGCGACCCTAGCTAGCTAGTTTAACCCACTCCCTGCTGCTGCTGCTGCTGGTACTAGTAACTTGGTTTTTTGTAGTAATATAAATATTTGGTGTGCTGTATCCTTCCTGCTCCATAAAGAGGAGGCCACCGTGCGCTGTACCGTTCGTGCACCATAAACAGGAGCCGCGCTTCAGCGGCAGCAACTAAGCGAGCAGAGGCAAAACCGCAAAAGGCCATCTCTGTCCTGTGCGGCATTGCACCGCCCCGGCCGCTTCCTCTGCTCGCCGAGGAAGATGGGCAAAGATGCCGGCGGCGACGGGCTGGAGGTGCCGCTGCTGAAGCGGACGTACTACCACGGCAACTGCCCCGGGTGCAGGCTGGAGAAGAGGAACGAGACGCGGAGGGGGGTGCCCTACACAGAGTTCGCCTGCATGTGGCTCGTCACCGTCTGCTCCAGTGCGTGCCTCCGCTCTCTACTCGCTGCATCCCCTCCCTAATCACATCTCTACAGTGGAATTACTGTTTACTAACTGCTGCTGCTGCTGTTGTTTTCTCTCGCGGAGTGGTATGCACAGCAGGAAGCTACAGATCTTACTCTCCGTCTGTTTCCTCCCTTTTAAACCTTTTTTTTACCAGATTAGATCTCCCTTTTGGACTTTGATTTGATTGGCGCAAACCCTTTTTTGCTACCTATCACTCGTCGTCTTTTTTCCACCGTCCGGGTCACTATCATCAACAATCTGCTAATGTCATGTCGGTTAATCCTGGCGTTCCTCGTTGTTGATTGGCCCTGCGCAGGAAGTCGAGACTGATAATTTTGCCTCAAGGCTCATGCATGCAGCTTTGATTTTCTACACTTCCACTTGCAATTGCGCTTGTCCAAAGCGATGGGGCAGCCAATCTTGCCTTTGTTAGAGTAGTGCTAGCTGCAACGATCTTTCCTTGAGCACTGTTTCTCGGATGTCTGTATCTTCCTGTCAGCCCTCTTCTAGTCTTGTACTACAAGTTTGGGTGCTGCATGCATCGTCCTAATCTCGACCAAACTCTGCCCGAAACGGGTTCATGTGTAATTACCGCTTACGTCCACATGCCACTTGCTATTTTAAGTACTTCCTCTGTAAATTAATAGTATAAGAGGGTATTTTCCACCTCTAGACATCTTCCCTTGGTCATGATTAATTCCCTTTCGGGTCGCTTAAAATACTCCCTTCAGTCCTCACTACAGCAGCGCAGGCACGGCCACAGCACAACCTCTTGCTACGTGCCCTTGACCATCACTCGCACAGTACCAATCTCTGCCCCCGAAACACAGCGGATGCAAATCAGACAACTTGAGGAAACCTGTGGATCTTCGCAGATCCTCCAGAAAAAAAAGGATCACCCCCCGCTTTGCCCAGTCTGGTTGATACTCCCTCCGTCCTACCATATAAGAACGTTTTAACATTAGCATAGTGTCAAAAACGTTCTTATATTCTGGAACAGAGGGAGTACTTTTTACTACACATCAACCAGTGGGAAAGTGGCCATTGCACGTAAACATGGAGATCAATTCCTAAAAAAAAACGTAAACATGGAGATCTATGATCAATTTGCCGGCCAAAGATTGCACGCGCAATACATGCACACCAACAACGGGCTGCCAACTACGTAGTCGTCTGTACGATGCATCTCACCAAAGATTCCATCGTGTCGAACTTGGTTACCTCTTTTCCTTCATGGACAGAGATCGCTCAGACAGGTTCTCTATCATACTACTAGCCTATGTCCATCGAAATGCAAATTCGTGCCAAGTCTGGTAGCTTTTCCATTTGTTTAATTGAGAGAAGAGTGCTAATATTACTAAACACTGACAACATTTGGAACTTTATTAAACTAATAGTTACCGATACTTTTTGCTTCTATCTTGTTAGTTGTCTATTCATTACTAATTGTGAATTGATACAAATTTTTCCTTCTTCCTATTGCAGCCTTGCCGATTCAATCATTGTTTCCCTTCTTGTATTTTATGGTGAGCAACGCTACCAAGAGTATATATCTATGATGCAAGCTCTGTATAAGACTATGAAAATCTAGTTGAAACACTGCAGTCAGATGCGTATTTGAGAAAGAAAAGTTTCAACTTTACCCCATTTTTGGCTCTCACTATTCCAAATTATTCACTTGTCAACATTATTTCTTTTCTCTAGAGGATGTTTAGATAAATTTAGGCAAATGAGATGCCACTTGTTTACAAGGCGCACTTCAAAACAATGTTACTAATGACCAAAGTCGAAAAGGAGGGGCAAAAATAAACATTGGCAGTTTTTTCTACATAATAAGTCATGTGTAATTCTTCTAATGCTTTGTTTGTTATGCTTCAAGAGTTCACACAGGGAACTAAAGTCCTGGCGAGTAGTAGCCTAGAATGAATGATTCTTGTAATGTTGTGACTTGTGACAATTTGTGTACAAAATATGAGTGACACTTGTGAGACTTTAAGTTTAATACCATCTAATGATAACTATGAAAATTAAATTGTATACTGTTTGTTTGGAAAATAACTAGGCTATCTTAAGTTTGGAAACATGATTTTAATTCACTATTGTTTGATAAATAGTTTGTCATTGCTCAGTGAAACATATTATCCCCAGTTTTAATAAATTATCTTCATTGGACATTTGTTCGCAGATAAGGGACTTGCACATTGCTAAGCAAGTAGAAGATATTGGATTTTATGCTGGTTTTGTTGGTGAGTTTTCCTGAAGATATTGTTTTATGTCAAACTTCTGAAGCACTTAAGCATAGTTGTGTAAGGACACTTTGATGTGAGGAGATATACATCAACTTTAAGTATTGTGATAACTTATGGTGCCTTGATTTTCTATCAATGAAGGCGCTTCATATATGCTTGGTAGAGCACTCACCTCTACAGTATGGGGAATTGTGGCCGATAAGCATGGGAGGAAACCTGTTCTTGTAATTACCCTTATTGCGGTGTAAGGATAATATTTTTTACGAAGCATAGTCTTTTCTACTCGCCAGTAGGAGATTTTCTTTGGCTATAATTTTGCACATGCACCCAAAATTTAAGCATGTTTCCTCATATGTTTCAGAATTACCTTGAATACACTATTTGGACTCAGCTCTAGTTATTGGATGGCATTAACCACAAGAGGTTTGCTTGGGTTGTTGTCTGGTATGCTGGGGCCAATTAAGGTACCAAAACAATCATGAGTATACTCATCTTTTTGGTACTACAATCTTCCATCATGTTCTTGTACTTTGTTACTAACTGATCATGTACTCACATTCATATTCTTAAGTTTATTCAACAATAGCTCTTATGTTATCCACTGGACTTAATTGTCATTTTTTTGTGAGAGCGTGACATTTCAGAAATATGGTTGATGTGTAATGCACATGAATCTTTAGATTGTTAGCCTATTTCGAATGAATATTGTTATGTTTTAATGAACATGGTCTTTACTTCCCAAGTTGCAGTAGATAAATTCCAGCCAACCAGCATGGCACATGGTTAGCCCGTACACTATCCTTTCTCAAAATAGTATACATATTTCCCTAGCGTGATTGTGGTTTTTAATACAACATTAATATAAATGTTTCACTACATTAACATTTGATTGACTTATTTTTGCGCATATTCAGGCTTATGCTACAGAAGTATGCCGGAAAGAACACAGTCACCTCGCATTATCACTTGTAAGATTCTCGAGTTATTACAATATTTTCTTGTTACTATTACCCAACCCCCAACTTTACTGGGCGAAAAATAATGCTCACCGTTTCTATTGATGGGTAATCCTTCAGATTTCTTCCTCACGTGCCATAGGCCTCATTGTTGGTCCAGCCATTGGTGGTTATCTTGCACAGGTAATAGTTTGTTTAATATTCACACACAAAAACCAATTTCCAAATCTTCTTTTATTATTGTGCACTCGAACTTCCCATTTCTCAAATTATACATGCTACAAGCAAACTTTCTTGGTTGTTCTTGTTTCCCCGATCCATATATAACTCATTTACTTGCTTTGTGGGCAATTAGATTCTACATCCAGTTAGATACACGTTAATGTTTACTCACCATGACAAAAATGTGCCAAGTTCCCCATCTGTACAAATTTTGTTAATGGACATGAATGAATACTCACTGTATTTGATATGCTATGTGTAAGCACACACTATCATAGTTACCTCCCGTCCCATATGGATTGTGATTAGGGCCAAGTGAATATTTTTCATTTAATTTAAAAGTGGATGTCTAACCCAATTCTAAGAAAACTGGTGCACATATAACAATAGTGTCCAGGGCTGGGGGACATGACCCCTGTTGGCCTGAACATGGCTCCGCCACTATATAACATACCACTAGATGGAAATATTACAATACCTAATTATGTGAATAACATAATTAATGTAACATAATATCATGACATAATTAGTGTATCATAGTATTAATATCATGTATTATATTATATATGTGCTACTGACATCAAATTATTTTATCATGGTATCATTATATGTGTACGTACATAATACTTCAAAGCGTTGAACCAAATGAATTTTGGAATGACGTTTACATATAAAATTAGGTCTAAAAATTCATGGCTTTCCAGCATATGAATTGAAGTTGATCCCGAGTCATAATTCTCATTCTCATGAAATTAGAATTGGTAGTCAAATTCAATCTGCCAAATACAAGGCATGCAAACCAACCAAGCCCATATATTCCTTTTTAAAAGAATTTAATGTTTGCATAAAGTTATTGTAAAATAAAATGTTAGGGCCTTGCATGCTAATTTTATTTGTGTGTTGTTGTTATATCAGCCAGCAGATAAATATCCAGACATGTTCTCTCAGGAATCTATATTCGGGAGGTAAGAATTTGCTATGTGCACCCTTCTTTTGTCGGTTTATTATGTGATGCTAATTCTTCTTAAACTCGCATTCTTCTAGGTTTCCATATTTACTCCCATGCCTGTGTATATCAATCCTCGCCGTTGCTGCTTTAATTTCTTGCATCTGGCTTCCGGTGAGTTTTTCTGTGCCGTAATGCACTTAGCTATTGTCATGAGTGGTGTCAAGGCAACCAACCAAGGATATGAGTAACTAAAAAAATTAGTTGCTTAAGACATTTAATATAGTTGTACACACTCTAGAATATTTTCAACAGAGACCTTACAGCCGTTGCACATATAACCTCATCTTTACATTTCTTTGTGGGAGATCTCAGTTTAAAAATTAACATGTCTAAAATGCTATAGGAAACTTTACATAAACACAATGAAGCTACGGATTCAAATAATTCAATTGAAGCCATGGAAGAATCTCTTTCTGACTCTAATGCTGAAGAAAGTAGTGGTGGATATTGGAGTTTATTCACAAACTGGCCATTGATGTCTGCTATCACCGTATATTGCCTTTTCTCTCTTCAGGATGTGGCTTATGCAGAGGTAACATGAGTCATTTGATTGTTGATATATCCTCCACTCATGTTTATCATACCTTTTCTTTCCCGTGATAGCATCTCGTGCTTCACTTATTTTTTCCGTATCTTTTGTTGCATTACCATTACCATTGTCATTATGGATTTGATTTGTTCAAAACATAAAATTGCAGGTATTCTCTCTTTGGGCTGTTAGTGATAGGAAATATGGTGGATTAAGCTTTACTTCTACTGATGTGGGCAGTGTCCTTGCACTCTCAGGTATTTAATCGTAAGAATAATAGGAAAGGTCCCTTCAAATTTGGACTAGTGAATCTATAAGTCATGACCAATATATATTTTGATTAACATTTGAAGTTTTGAACATCATAGACAATTTTGGAGATAGGAACCTAGAGAGGATCTAGCAACTCTAGCCACATGTATATATGATTATTTCTATCATAGATGTGTATTGATAGGCATATATGTTTCGATACAAAATCTATAAGATTAAATCTATGTATAAATATATTTTACTTGTTGAGGGTACTAACACTAATGAGGCAACTTTATGTAATTTCATTTGAATCATTCCTATGATCGATACTTAATTTCAAGAATTAAGCCATGCTAGAACCATATTCAAATATGAAGCATGTGTTCATGATAACTCACAAGTAACTTGTCAAATCATCTTTCTGGCATCGTTATATGTTTTGTTGGATGGAGACTTTGTTGTTCTGATTATAATTTTTATCAGGTCTCTTCCTCCTAATATACCAGATTTTGATTTACCCATCGGTTGCAAAAGCTATAGAACCTATCACATTAGTCCGTGCAACTGCGGTAAGAATACCTACTACTTGATCAGCAAAGTTAATTATATTGTAATGGTTCAACTCATCAAAAATTCTCATATGCAGATCTTGACATTACCACTTCTTGCGAGCTATCCATTCATGACTACATTATCAGGGTTCAGTCTTCAGTTGGTAGTAAATTGTGCATCTTCTCTGAAGAATTCCTTCCAAGTGAGTGCAAAGATCTTGTTTTTATTGTGTAGAACAAGTATTCAAACTTGGACATGCTACTAGTTCATATTATGAAATATATTCCAATTTTGGTCTATCTATCGGAGTGATTGCTAATCAATACACGTAAACAGTGTTCTCATGAACTAATTGGTGCAAGCCAGCAACAAAATCATAAAACTACTAATTTCTCATATGTTCACAAATATTTTGATTGCTTACATGTTTATCTTACTCACCACTACTATCATCCCTATATGTTATATACTAGAACTCAAGGTAGCAATTATTAATTAGTGTTACTCATGCTCTCTTGAAATGTTCCAGGTAACTACCATCACGGTGTGCAATATTTTGATGAATGATGCTGTGGTAAGTTTGCATGATTTCTAATACTTTGTAATTATATCAAAAGTTGCATTCCATATGTTCCAAGAAAATTGATGATATTAGTTTCTATATTTCTGACCCTTCGATATACATGAAAAAACAGAGTCAAGACCTGAGAGCATCGGCCAATGGACTTTCTGTAACACTAATGTCCATATTCAAAGCTGTCGCTCCGGCTGTTGCAGGTGTTATGTAAGTAGCCATGGTCCACCACTTTACGCACTATATAGCAGCCACAATAAAAATTCTTCCTATGGAAAACACACACTATCTCATTTTCCCAAATATCTTTTTAATCATTTCATTGACGATGAAAAATTACATAGATGGTACTCCCTCGGATCCAAAATTTGTACTAAGTGAGCGTCAATTAATTTGGATCAGAGGGAGTAATTTATTTCTTTGATTTTAAAACTCGTATACACCATGAAATAAAACTCTATTATTAACCCTTGTTTTTCGTCAATTTTTTGGGGAAAACAATTACCTTATCATGTTTTACAATTCCCATTGTAGATTTTCATGGGCTCAAAGGCGCCAAACTGCTTCATTTCTTCCAGGTATTACAGTGTTTATACATTTTCAAGTAAAATTACATGAATTAACTACACATCTAATTTATCTACCATTTTGCTAGCAATTTTTAAAAAATCTATGTCATGACATGAAACAGTTTAATTGGAATTTTTGGGTTTAAGGATGGCTTATGGCTCTTGCCGCGCAGTAGAAAACATAGAAATTCATGCTTTTTGGATTCTTTACGTGTGTGTGTCTATATATATATATATATGTGTGTGTGTGTGTGTGTGTGTGTGTGTGTGTGTGTGTGTGTGTGTGTGTGTGTGTGTGTGTGTGTGTGTGAATAATGAATAGCTAGAAATTGGTTGAGTTGAATGTGTTATACAAAGCGATACATGTAATGGTAATTATGAAGGCCATCTCTTAAATTCTATGTATCACAATTACACGCATGATTGGTTTTTCTATTCAAATCTTAGATTTTTAGTGCAAGACGACTTCACGTCGCAGTTCTTACGGGAACACATATGCATACCAAAATAATGCAACATAGTAAACAAGATCTTATGCACTGGTTTAGTATCACACCTTAAATTTTAGTGAAGGTATATCCTATTTGAGTAGATTATCTTGAACATGCATGGATTATGCTATGATTTCAGCATCACGCAAAATTCATATTCCCTAGCTTCGGTTCACTCTATTATTTTTCCTGGTATCTGTTGTCAATCCTGCAGGCGACCACCTTGTGTTTTTCATGCTTAACGCGGCCACCATCATCGGTCTTATGTGCACCTTCGGACCACACTTTGCTAGGGGCAGCACGAAGCACTGATGTAGTAATATTGTTGCGACCTGGGAAAGAACAAGGAACTATTGTTCTGGCTTGTGACCTTCTTCCCCTTGAGCATAGTTTTGTGCTCCATGCCACATGTTATTATTATTATTATTATTTGTAGTACATCGGCATATAGTGTTGTTAGAAACATATATATGCCCAAGAGGCAATCATAGATGTAAACAATATTCCTTTGTGTTTATGGTTTATTCGCTCTTCTTGAATAAACTCATGTGTATTTATCAGCATGTGTGTGACTTGTTTGCGGGACTCCGTGTTACTAGCATGTTTGTTGGTTGATGGCCAGGTATCAAACTAATTATAGGAGTGTATGTTGGATGTTAAGCACACTGTTGGGACAGAAGGAATTTCTCGTGTGGGTCTCAAATGTTGGGCTAGAAAAAGTTTCCAACCCATTAGCATGAATCTAATTGTAACCATGTGGTCTGTTTGATGTGAATAGGAGGTTTGCCCTCACTCCCCTACTAACCGACAGCTTGAATTGTTGTGGTTGTCACCTTGCAACACACAATTTAGGGAAAGTTCATTTTCTAGAAATAATGTGGAAGTGTCGAGGCAGCAATGATGGCTCTCGGCATATCTCTTCTTCACTTTGCTCGGCTCTCCTGCCCCCTCCTCCTAGAGAGTCTTCATATACATTCATGTCAATCCATTAGGGTTATTTTGGTTCAACGGAAAAACATAGCAATAGGAAATTTTCCTATGGCACTCTACTATTCAATTATTCATGCATTTTGTTGAAAGGAATGGAGCAAAATATCCACCTGTACCTACTTTTCAAAATCCTATGCATGAAAACAAGACCAAGTGCATTAGTGGCAGAATAACATTCTAAATGTACACGCTTTCATATGGTTTCACTTTATTTTGGCCATGTTTCTTTACATTCCTCTGCTCTTCCAATTCCTGTGAACCAAACACCCAAGTTGACAGAAATCCTGTGTTCACAAATGCTCTATTTCCCATGTGCATTCCTATCATATTCCGGTGTTTTTCCTATCCCTGCGTTTTAGAATCATGCAAGCCAAATGAGCCCTTACCGAATTACTTCAGTTACAGGTAGGTGTTGAAGAAAACTTTGTGTGGTTTGCCCTACTCCTGCCGCGACGTCGTCCACCTCACCTGAACTACTCCATCGACAAAAGCATCCACCGAACCAGACATCACGACTCCTGACTGCCTTAGATCTCCTTCCCTGCCACCGGCACCCATCGCACGGCATCACCATCATCGACTCAACAGATGAACCTGAGGAGTACACGGGTCCACAAGAGAGGTCGCACTCTTTTGTTTCTGCTTATGTTATGCAATGCTTAATATTACCTGCTACTTTATCGTCCTGTTCACCTCTTAGACTCCAAGTTAATGTTCAAACTTGAGTTCTAAATTAGTTGTGGGGCACATATCGAGGCAGCAATGAATAGTATCTCTGTCTAATATTTGGTTCACCTAGGGTATGCCTATGTTGTTCATCTTGGGTGGGAAACAAATAGTAAAGCAATCATCATCTGTTTTTTATTAAATTAAAGCAATCATCAGCCCGCTATCATTATTTTTGGATCCACCCACTGGTTGTTACCATTACTCTAGATTTCGCATGCTCTCCTTACATAATCTCACTATATTTTTTGTATGCATGTCGATATTGTACACAATCATCTTGAACATGTAGAGAAAAGAGAAGAGTTTTTGCGCAGCAATACAATGTCATGCAGATATCACTCCATGGTGGGTTCAATGGCAAACCCCCTCTCCAGTTATGTCTGAGAGGAAGATATTTGTTCGAGGCGGATTCGCATTTAAATGACCTCTCCTATTTACCCCCAAGGTGTTTGCTCTAACTTCGCATGATGATGTTAGTCATATCATGCATATGTTGCCTTGCAGTGCCTACTTTCGACATCATATATGTCATCTGCTTACTTTAGACATGTTCTGTAATGCCACCTGTTTAGTTTCAATATCATATATGGGAATTATGTAGTCTCATGTCTTTTAGCCAGCAATAATATATGTGAAATGTGCAATGCCATCCTGTTTAACCAGGCATCATATATTTGAATGATATATTGCCCATCCTTTTCTTCATTACATTTCCATTTGTCGACAATGTTTGTACATTAAACTACTCTTCCTATGAATCAGCCATTTGTGTGGGTGATGGAGAAATTTGGAGTGAAAATAAAGCCTTCAGAGCAGACAGTGCTACCTGTCGAAGCAGATCTCTTGATGGGTCCCGATAGCTCCTCAGAGATGGATTCAGAGACAGATGACCAGTCCTATTCCCCCACCGAGGTGTATGCTCTAACTTGGCACGGTTATACTGCTCATATCATGCATATGGTGTCTTGCATTGCATAGTTTAGACATCATATACAGAATATTCAACACCATGTTCTTAGTTAAGACATCATATATGCGAATGCCCTCTGCTTAGCATATAAATCACATATGTGAATTAAATCACGCGATCCCGACTACTTAGATAACATGTATGTGAATTATGTCATGCGATCCTGTTTAGTTAGTCATCATATCTTTGAATTATGTTATGCTATGCTATCCAGTTTAGATAGACATCATATATGTGAAATTACGTCATGCTATCCATTTTAGTTAAACAATATACATGTCAACTCTTTCATGCCCTCTTTTTTCCACACTACCTATTGCATCTGTCTCTCATACAATGTTTGTACATTCAACTATGTTTCCTGTTTATCAGCCATTTGAATTGGAGCGGGTGATGGTAGCATCTAGCGGAATAAAAACACGGTCTTCAAATAAAACAATGCTACCTCTTGGTGGAGATAGCGCCCCGGTTGTACATGCACGAGAACCAGCCCTACCACACATAACCCAGATTCTAGCAGATTGAACCCCTACTGCGATGGACAGAGAACCAGCTTCACCCAATCTAACCCCAACCCCAACAGATAGTAACCCAGTTCCTGTTGACACAACACCATCTCCACCACAGGGCTCCCAAACAAGAGCAGTTAGTAAGGCAGCTCCAGTGCCCAAAGCGCCAGTACTACCACGATGAACCCCAACTCCACCAGTTAGTACACTATTCCTGTGGAGGAAGCACAACCAACCATTCATAGTTTAGCATCTATCGCATTTGATGTTGTTAAATCATATGTGCGTCTCTTCCCATCATGGAAATATTATACTGAAGATGAAGGAAAATGCCAGTTGCAGGTGTTTGTCTAGGAGTTATATGTAAGTAATGTTATTCATGGGAATTACTTTGCTTTGTCCCATACATTCTACCTCCATGATGGTTATAATACAGCAAATTTTCCCACTTTTCTCTATAGAGAAGGATCAATCTGGAAACTCAGGATGAGGTAACCTATGCCAATACCTCTGCTATTTTCAAGAATTCTTGGTGGCAGTATCAGAATTACCTGAAGAAAACGTACTTCACTGGAAAAAAACTCATCAAATTCCCTTACGTTCTCCTGAGATACATTTACTGGACGATGACAGGGAACACCTTATTCTGTACTGGTCCCGAACCAAGAATGTGGTAAGGTCTATGAGCTCATTTCATTTTAAGTACTATATGCTTGCATCTTACTGTACTCTGTTCATGTAGAACAAGTGCTTAAACCTGAAGAACAACTGTTCTCATTTAAGATTCCATTGCTATCGTGCATACTGCTTTGCTCTTGTATCATTGTATTTACTCATACGAACTTATTTTTAAATTGAACGATCCAATGGAAACTCCAATGGCACAACAGGTATGTTTACGCATGTTTCTTTAACAGGTTTTCTCTTATAAATAGCTTTGTTGATTTCAATTTCAATTGTGTATACAGTTGACTTCTCATATCATGCACATTACTAGCATCACAACAGAGCCAATAGTGTTGTTGTACATGTAGACCCGTGGTACCCATCTGAAATCTTGTTGTGCTGTGTAGTTTCCCACGCTTTGCATTCTTTCAGTGTTGCTTTCTCTTGAACTGATATGATTTGAACCGTGTCTCTATTTTGATTTGGCAAGACAATGCAGTGAGATATATGTTTGTTTGATGCTTTTATAATGTACTACTTGGCAATATAAGACTTGGTAGTTTAATCTTGTCCACCTTACTAATGGACTGGTTCACTGAAATGAGTTTCATATACTAGTACATGCTAAACCTATTATGTGTCTGCTTGTTTCTTCTTTTAGAATGCTGACAGAATATTGGGGAAGAGTGCCTTATTAAGCAATGGCAAAGGAAGTAATGCTGATAAGGTTCAAGATAGTGAGACATCCTTGTTGGTCTCCAACAAAGCTGATAAAAAAGCTAAGGAAAACTATCTTGAAGACAGTGAGACAACCCCAAAGTCCTGTCTTGGTTTATCGCTCGAAAGTTATCGCCACTACCGCTTGCACAAGCTATTCAAATTCACTGTCTGAATCAGTTCAATTTCATGAGTCTCAACTACAAGCTGAAAGACATCGATCAACTGTGCTGCGACAAGAAGCGGAAGGACTGCGGAAGTCCCTAGAGCATTCAGATGCATACTTTCTGGTGCAATAGCAATCATTGGAGGATTTTAGCGCCAAACAGGACAAAGCAAATAAGCTTGCTAAGCTCATTGCCAGCATGGTGGATACCCAGGATAATGTTTCTTGAGCTCTTCTGAAGTTGTTTTAGTTATGGACTTGTTTTGTTGCCGCGTGCTACCTCTTGAGCACTGCGTTGGTTTTCCCTTGAAGACGAAAGGGTGATGCAGTAAAGTAGCGTAAGTATTTCCCTCAGTTTTTGAGAACCAAGGTATCAATCCAGTAGGAGATCACGCACGAGTCCTTTGCACCTACACAAACAAATAAGAACCTCGCAACCAATGCGATAAAGGGGTTGTCATCCCTCAACGGTAACTTACGAGAGTGAGATCTGATAGATATGATAAGATAATATTTTTGGTATTTTTATGATAAAGATAAATAAAGATGCAAAGTAAAATAAAAGGCAAAAGAAATAACTAAGTGTTGGAAGATTAATATGATGGAAAATAGACCCGGGGGCCATAGGTTTCACTAGTGGCTTCTCTCAAGAGCATAAGTATTACGATTGGGTGAACAAATTCATGTTGAGCAATTGATAGAATTGGGCATAGTTATGAGAATGTCTAGGTATGATCATGTATATAGGCATCACGTCCGTGACAAGTAGACCGACTCTGCACCTGCATCTACTACTATTACTCCACACATCGATCATTTGTCCAGCATGCATCTAGAGTATTAAGTTCATAAGAACAGAGTAACGCTTTAAGCAAGATGGCATGATGTAGAGGGATAAACTCATGCAATATGATATAAACCCCATCTTGTTATCCTCGATGGCAACAATACAATATGTGCCTTGCTGCCCCTGATGTCACTGGGAAAGGACACCGCAAGATTGAACCCAAAGCTAAGCACTTCTCCCATTGCAAGAAAGATCAATCTAGTAGGCCAAACCAAAGCGATAATTGAAGAGACTTGCAAAGATAACCAATCATACGGAAAAAGAATTCAGAGGAGATTCAAATATTGTTCATAGATAAACTTGATCATAAACCCAAAATTCATCGGTCTCAACAAACACACCGCAAAAGAAGATTACATCGAATAGATCTCCACGACAATCATGGAGAACTTTGTATTGAGATCCAAAGAGAGAGAAGAAGCCATGTAGCTAATAACCATGGACCCGAAGGTCTGAGGTAAACTACTCACACATCATCGGAGAGGCTATGGTGTTGATGTAGAAGCCCTCCATGATCAATGCCCCTCCGTGAGCGCGGAAAAAGGCCCCACGATGGGATCTCACGGCATGTAAGGTTGCGGCGGTGAAATTAGGTTTTTGGCTCCGTGTCGATAGTTTGGGGGTATGTAGGTATATATAGGAGGAAGAAGTACGTCGGTGGAGCAACATGGGCCCCACGAGGGTGGAGGGCGCGCCCAGGGGGGTAGGCGCGCCCCCCTGCCTCGTGCTCTCCTTGTTGATTTCTTAACGTGGACTCCAAGTCCTCTGGATCACGTTTGTTCCGAAAATCACGTTCCCGAAGGTTTCATTCCGTTTGGACTCCGTTTGATATTCTTTTTCTGCGAAACACTGAAATAGGCAAAATAAAAACAATTTGGGCTGGGCCTCCGGTTAATAGGTTAGTCCCAAAAATAATATAAAAGTGTATAATAAAGCCCATTAAACATCCAAAACAGTAGATAATATAGCATGGAGCAATCAAAATTTATAGATATGTTGGAGACGTATCAAGCATCCCCAAGCTTAATTCCTGCTCTTCCTCGAGTAGGTAAATGATAAAAACAGAATTTTTTATGTGGAATGCTACTTCGCATAATTTTCAATGTAATTCTCTTAATTGTGGTATGAATATTCAGATCTGAAAGATTCAATACAAAAGTTTAATATTGACATAAAAATAATAATACTTCAAGCATACTAACTAAGCAATTATTCTTCTTGAAATAACATGGCCAAAGAAAGTTATCCCTACAAAATCATATAGTCTGGCTATGCTCTATCTTCACCACACAAATTATTTAAATCATGCACAACCCCGATAACAAGCCAAGCAATTGTTTCATACTTTTGGTGTTCTCAAACTTATTCAATCTTCACGCAATACATGAGCGTGAGCCATGGATATAGCACTATATGTGGAATAGAATGGTGGTTGTGGAGAAGACAAAAAAGGAGAAGATAGTCTCACATAAACTAGGCATATCAACGGTCTATGGAGATGCCCATTAATATATATCAATGTGAGTGAGTAGGGATTGCCATGCAACGGATGCACTAGAGCTATAAGTATATGAAAGCTCACCAAAAGAAACTAAGTGGGTGTGCATCCAACTCGCTTGCTCACGAAGACCTAGGGCATTTTGAGGAAGCCCATCATTGGAATATAGAAGCCAAGTTCTATAATGAAAAATTCCCACTAGTATATGAAAGTGATATCATAGGAGACTCTCTATCATGAAGATCATGGTGCTACTTTGGAGCACAAGTGTGGTAAAAGGATAGTAACATTGTCCCATCTCTCTTTTTCTCTCATTTTTTTATTTGGGCCTTTTCTCTCTTTTTTTATGGCCTCTTTTTTCTCTTTTTTAATTTTATTTTTCGTCCGAAGTCTCATCCCGACTTGTGGGGGAACCATAGTCTCCATCATCCTTTCCTCACTTGGGATAATGCTCTAAAAATGAAGATCATCACACTTTTATTCACTTACAACTCAACAATTACAACTAAATACTTAGAACAAAATATGACTCTATGTGAATGCCTCCGCTGATGTACCGGGATATGCAATGAATCAAGAGTGACATGTATGAAAGAATTATGAACGGTGGCTTTGCCATAGATACGATGCCAACTACATGATCATGCGAAGCAATATGACAATGATGGAGCGTGTCATAGTAAACGGAACGGTGGTAAGTTGCATGGCAATATATATCGGAATGGCTATGGAAATGCCATGATAGGTAGGTATCGTGGCTGTTTTGAGGAAGGTATATGGTGGGTGTATGATACTGGTGAAAAGTGCGCGGTATTAGAGAGGCTAGCAATGGTGGAAGGAAGAGAGTGTGTATAATCCATGGACTCAACATTAGTCATAAAGAACTCATATATTTATTGCAAAAATCTACAAGTTATCAAAGTAAAGTATTACGCGAATGTCCTAAGAGGATAGATTGGTAGGAAAAGACCATCGCTCGTCCCCGACCGCCACTCATAAGGAAGGCAATCAATAAATAAATCATGCTCCGACTTCATCACATAACGGTTCACCATACGTGCATGCTACGGGAATCACAAACTTTAACACAAGTATTCCTCAAATACACAACTACTCAACTAGCATGACTCTAATATCACCATCTTTATATCTCAAAACAATTATCAAGCATCAAACTTCTCATAGTATTCAACACACTCATAAGATATTTTTTTACTAATCTTGAACGCCTATTACTTTAGGACTAATTTCTCAATTTAAGCAAATTACCATGCTGTTTTATAGGACTCTCAAAATAATATAAGTGAAGCATGAGAGAACAATAGTTTCTATAAAACAAATCCACCACCGTGCTTTAAAAGATATAAGTGAAGCACTAGAGCAAAAACTATATAGCTCAAAAGATATAAGTGAAGCACATAGAGTATTCTAACAAATTCCGAATCATGTGTGTCTCTCTCAAAAGGTGTGTACAGAAAGGATGATTGTGGCAAACTAACAAATAAAGACTCAAATAATACAAGATGCTCCAAGCAAAACACATATCATGTGGTGCATAAAAATATAGCTCCAAGTAAAGTTACCGATGGAAGTAGACGAAAGAGGGGATGCCATCCGGGGCATCCCCAAGCTTTGGCTTTTTGGTGTCCTTAGATTATCTTGGGGTGCCATGGGCATACCCAAGATTAGGCTCTTGCCACTCCTTGTTCCATAATCCATCAAATCTTTTACCCAAAACTTGAAAACTTCACAACACAAAACTTAACAGAAAATCTCGTGAGCTCCGTTAGCGAAAGAAAACAAAACACCACTTCAAGGTACTGTAATGAATTCATTCTTTATTTATATGGACGTTAAACCTATTGTATTCCAACTTCTCTATGGTTTATAAACTATTTTGCCATAGATTCATCAAAATAAGCAAAAAACACACGAAAAACAGAATCTGTCAAAAACAGAATAGTCTGTAGTAATCTGTAACTAACGCAAACTTCTGGAACTATAAAAATTCACCCAAAATAGGACGACCTAAATAATTGGTTTATTGATCTTCTGCAATTGGAATAAATATTATATCACGTTCTGGTAATTTTTAACAATTGTTTTCGTGAACAGAAAGTTTCTGGAATTTACAGCAAGATCAAATAACTATCATCCAAAAAGATCCTATTGGTTTAACTTGCCACAAACACTAACTAAAACATAAAAACAAATCTAAACAGAGGCTAGATCAAATATTTATTCCTAAACAGAATAAAAAAGTAAAAAACTAAAATAAAATTGGGTTGCCTCCCAACAAGCGCTATCGTGTAACGCCCCTAGCTAGGCATAAAAGCAAGGATAGATCTAGGTATTGCCATAATAATAGGATAGATCACGAAAACTCATTTCATATTCTCTATGCTCGGCAGCAAGTTTTCTTTGAGGCAAGCAAAATTAGTCAAAAGGGCTAAATTTAATGGGACAGAAGTCCCCAAGATCAACCTTGGGAGGTGTAGGTTCCTCCTTCGGCCCTTCGTATTGCACAACCAATTCATCATTATAAGCATTCTTTTGACAGAATTTCATAAGCCTATACTCGAAAGAGTATCCTAGCTCATTATTTCGAATAGCAAAATCATTATTAAGTTCAGAAGTTCTATCAACTAAAATATTGGTAGGAACGCTTTTTCTAAGGTTTTCATAAAAGCAACATAGTCTAGGGATTGAAAACACATTATTTCCTCTTGATCAAAGAGGACAACCTCTATGGGAGGACGACCAGCGTCCACCCTATAGTGTGCAAAGATTTCTTTGGCCTCTTTTATTATAAATCTGAACTCATGAGGCAAAAAGATAGTAGCGGCACGCTTAACAGAAGAATGCTCAATATTAGAAAATTCTAGAAAAATCCTATGTATGCAAGGGTGCATGTGCATAAATTGCCTTTCAAGTTCAACTACAAGCATGGCGATAGCGTCCGCAAGACTGCTAGTTCTATGAAGAATAGAACTACCCATAAAAGGCAAAGCACCGGCACAATTAAAGAAATCTTGAATAACCCCTTTTCCAATAATATTACCACTACCAATTCGGATTTTTTTTGTATGTAAGATAGGGGGTTCTTCAGCAAGAGCATCAGAATTTTCCATGTTATTATTATTGTCCATATCGACAATAATTTCCCCAATTTCATACATAACGGCGGCAAACTCAAGGGACACGAGAAAAGAGGAAACGGAAAAGAGAGGGCGAATAAAACGGCAAGGGTGAAGTGGGGGAGAGGAAAACGAGAGGCAAATGGCAAATAATGTAATGCGAGGGATAGGAGTTTGTGATGGGTACTTGGTATGTCTTGATTTGACTTGACTTGGCGCAAATATCCCCGGCAACGGCGCCAGAAATCCTTCTTGCTACCTCTTGAGCACTGCGTTGGTTTTCCCTTGAAGAGGAAAGGGTGATGCAGTAAAGTAGCGTAAGTATTTATCTTAGTTTTTGAGAACCAAGGTATCAATCCAGTAGGAGATCACGCACGAGTCCCTTGCACCTACACAAACAAATAAGAACCTCTCAACCAACGCGATAAAGGGGTTGTCAATCCCTCAACGGTCACTTACGAGAGTGAGATCTGATAGATATGATAAGATAATATTTTTGGTATTTTTATGATAAAGATAAATAAAGATGCAAAGTAAAATAAAAAATAACTAAGTGTTGGAAGATTAATATGATGGAAAATAGACCCGGGGGCCATAGGTTTCACTAGTGGCTTCTCTCAAGAGCATAAGTATTACGGTGGGTGAACAAATTACTGTTAAGCAATTGATAGAATTGAGCATAGTTATGAGAATGTCTAGGTATGATCATGTATATAGGCATCACGTCTGTGACAAGTAGACCGACTCTTGCCTGCATCTACTACTATTACTCCGCACATCGACCACTATCCAGCATGCATCTAGAGTATTAAGTTCATAAGAACAGTGTAACGTTAAGCAAGATGACATGATGTAGAGGGATAAACTCATGCAATATGATATAAACCCCATCTTGTTATCCTCGATGGCAACAATACAATACGTGCATTGCTGCCCCTGCTGTCACTGAGAAAGGACACCGCAAGATTGAACCCAAAGTTAAGCACTTCTCCCATGCAAGAAAGATCAATCTAGTAGGCCAAACCAAACTGATAATTCGAAGAGACTTGCAAAGATAACCAATCATACATAAAATAATTCAGAGGAGATTCAAATATTGTTCATAGATAAACTTGATCATAAACCCACAATTCATCGGTCTCAACAAACACACCGCAAAGGAAGATTACATCGAATAGATCTCCACAAGAATCGTGGAGAACTTTGTATTGAGATCCAAAGAGAGAGAAGAAGCCATCTAGCTAATAACTGCGGACCCGAAGGTCTGAGGTAAACTACTCACACATCATCAGAGAGGCTATGGTGTTGATGTAGAAGCCCTCCGTGATCAATGCCCCCTCCGGCGGAGCGCAGGAAAAGGCCCCAAGATGGGATCTCATGGGTACACAAGGTTGCGGCGGTGGAATTAGGTTTTTGGCTCCGTATCTGATAGTTTGGGGGTACGTAGGTATATATAGGAGGAAGAAGTACGTCGGTGGAGCAACGTGGGCCCCACGAGGGTGGAGGGTGCGCCCCCTGCCTCGTGCTCTCCTTGTTGATTTCTTGACGTGGACTCCAAGTCCTCTAGATCATGTTTGTTCCAAAAATCACGTTCCCGAAGGTTTCATTCCGTTTGGACTCCGTTTGATATTCTTTTTCTGCGAAACACTGAAATAGGCAAAAAAAAAACAGCAATTTGGGCTGGGCCTCCGGTTAATAGGTTAGTCCCAAAAATAATATAAAAGTGTATAATAAAGCCCATTAAACATCCAAAACAGAATATAATATAGCATGGAACAATCAAAAATTATATATACGTTGGAGACGTATCACCGCTTTTATTTGCATTGGTGGCCAATTTTGACGGCCAGTGTATGTAGTATGCTGCTTTGTTCCCTATATTTGCACTGGTGGCGAATTTTGATGCCCAGTGGATGTAATATGTGTAATAGCTGTAATAGGCTAGTGTTAGTTGCTTGCTTATTTATTTCCTTATTGTCTTGTTTAATTGTTTGCTTGTAGTCACTGCAGTTCTTTTTCCGCGTTTTTCTAGTGGCCACAATAACCTATTTTGGCAACTAGGCCATAATAACCATGGCAACACACGGACTATTGTAACCATGGGCCTCCTGCGGGCCGTAGAATCCATGGGCCTTCTACTAGTCGTAGGATCCATGGGCCTTCTACGGGCCGTAGGATCCATGGACTTTCTATGGGCCGTATGATCCATGGGCCTTCTACGGGCTGTAGGATCCATTGGTCTTCTACAGGCTGTAGGATCCATGGGCCTTCTATGGGGTGTATAATCATTTCTCCAAACATGGGCCATACTATTCGTGGACCATAACGGGCCGTTAATAGACCGTATTTGATAATGCTATGAAAACAGCCCAACGGGTTAACGGGCCACAGACGAGCCGAATGTAACCATGGGCTGAATTTGGCCCACAAATGGACCACGCCAGTAACGGACCGTAACTAACTGAATTCTAGAAATGAGCCCAAGAATAAATGGGCCCTTAGAAGGCCGAAAGTTAACACGGGCTAGAAACGGCCGATGGAATAATGGGCCGTTAATGGGTATAAAGCGATACACTGTTCATTATGGGCCAGTTTCATCTCAGGCCTTTAATGGGCCCAGAGTTACAAAGGGCCTCATATGGGTCGAAAGACATCATGGGCCATACATGGGCCAGAAGTTACAACGGTCTAGAATCATATTGGACGGCCCAGATGAAGCTACTAGGCTTAATTCCGATAGGTCGTAATGGGTCGGGAGTTAGTGGGCCGTAAATGGGCTATACATGAACATGCCGTCAACAGGCTTTTCATGGGCCGGCCCGTTACCTGTTGACCAAGTCAAACGGGCCGGCTGAGGGAGTCCTGGACTAAGGGGTCCTCGGGCGTCCGGTCTGTTGGCCATGGGCCGGACTGATGGGCTGTGAAGATACGAAGACGGAAGACTCTACCCGTGTCCGAATAGGGCTCTCCTTGGCGTGGGAGGCAAGCTTGCCGACTAAATATGAAGATTCCTTTCTCTATAACCGAGTTTATGTAACCCTATTTCCCTCCGTTGTCTATATAAAACGGAAGGTTAGGTCTGTAGGAACGAACAATCATAACCATAGTCATACAGGCTAGACTTCTAGGGTTTTAGCCATTACGATCTCGTGGTAGATCAACTCTCGTAATACTCATATTCATAAAGATCAATCAAGAAGGAAGTAGGGTATTACCTCCATAGAGAGGGCCCAAACCTGGGTAAACATTGTGTACCCTGTCTCATGTTACCATCGACCTTAGACGCACAGTTCGGGACCCCCTACCCGAGATCCGCCGGTTTTGACACCGACATTGGTGCTTTCATTGAGAGTTCCACTGTGACGTCGAAGACAGGGTTGATGGCCCGCCTTGTTGTCAAGGATAATATCACCTCCGGAGGAGCCCTGGCTCTGGGCCAAACCCTCCGACTTGGCGGCTTTACCATGACCGCCTGATCGGCCATTAAGCTGACGATGACCTCTCAAGTCATCGAAAATCGTCTCCACGTTGACTCCGAATACTCCAAACGGATGGATCCAACGGAGTTGTCATCTTTAAATGAACTCCTAAATCACATCGCCACCTTGGGGGGTCGCTACAGACTATGATCGGATTGGGCTTAAACCTGATCAGAGAGAAATCAAATCTCCGCCGATCACCCATCAGACAGCGGTAGTGGAGGAGCAAGACAATAACTCTTCCCCTATATTGAGGACGAACTATGTTCGGATGTCCGATCTCAAGGAGCCGGATACCTGTCCGCGGAACGACACGCCCTACCCTCCGAACCTAGAATCGGACGACGGGCCTAAACCGTTAGTTGATATCCCGGAGTCCGAACTATTAAGTTATGGAGATTTACAAACTCCGGATCCCAAATTGGGTCAAGGTTCAGATTTAAAACCACCCACCCACCCAGCTATATGCGATCTTATGTACACACGACAACAGTCTCAGGAAACGGTCCTTCACTTTTGGGACAGATTCCTCCTTGTCAAAGACAAGATTAAAGATTGCCGTGATGAAGAGCGATCTCAGTATTCTGCAACAATTGCACGGATGAAGGAATCCCCAACACCATCAGCCGCCATCATGTATTACACTTCGCTGACTTGGCAACCATAGTATAGAAGTACTGCGCAATGGAAAGTGCCTGGAAAACTCAGGCAGCTTGTTGGGAATCACCGACTTCACTCAGCCCCTCGTCCGGGCAAAAAGGACGCACCCTCGTGGGGCGCCTGACCTAATAGTAAAGAAATCAAAGCCCATCACAGGACGCGGAACCATTCTGGAGGGATGGCTCGACAGGCCATGCAAAATACATGCAACACCGGATACCATACCAACCCACAGCCTTAGAGCATGTTGGATACTCCGGCAAGTGGCCAAGAGCGGCGAAGATCTCCTCACCAAAAACACCCCAGAACAACAACCCCCGGAAGACGACAACCTCAAAGTATTGATGGTCTTCGAGACATTTGCTTCGAAAAATCAGCGCGAAAGGGCACTGCGCGACCTCGCCGAAGTCTGCCAAGTAGCAACAATAAATCCCTGGAACAATACGGCCATAACTTTCAATGCCGATGACGAACCAAAATCCTGAACAGTCGGGGCACCAGTCGCCTTGGTCCTTAGTCCAATTGTGGACGGCTTCTGGCTCACCAAAGTGCTCATGGACGGCGGCAGCGGACTAAACCTCATCTACGAGGACACACTCATAAAAATGGAAATAGATAGGAGCCACATTGAGCAAAGTAGCACAACCTTCCGGGGAATCATTCCCAGTCGGGAGGCGCGATGCGCGGGAAAAATCACGCTCGACGTGGTATTCGGCACGCTGGAGAATTATCGGTCCGAAGAAATAACCTTCCAAGTGGCCCCTTTCAACAGCGGATATCACGCCCGACTGGGGCGATACGAATTCACACACTTTCAAGCTATACCTCATTACGGGTATATGAAGCTCAAGATGCCCGAGCCCAATGGCACCATCACTCTTGCTAGTGATCCGGACATAGCACTGTGCGCTGAAAATAAAACCGCATCCCTGGCCCTCGAGGCATTGTCCAAGCCCTCGCGTCAAGAGCTGACCGTCAAGGCGCTCCACCGTGGATAGGGATTATGTAATCCTGGACAAGCGACCCAAATCCACCTCCTTTAAACCAGCAGACGAAATAATCAAATTTCAAGTCCACCTGATGGACCCCAAGAAGACAGCATCCATCGGGGCACAACTCGACCCAACGGTCGATGTCGCGCTACGAGAGTTCTGCGCGAGAACTGGGATATATTCGCCTGGCACCCTTCTGATATGTCAGGAATCCCATGCAGGTTGGCATAACACAACCTTAATATCTTGAAGGGATATAAACCAGTCAAACAAACATTGCGACGTTTTTCTGAACCTGAACGACAAGCCATGGTAGAGGAGCTAGCCAAGTTACTGGAGGCTGGATTCATCAGAGAAATAAAACACCCGGACTGGCTAGCTAACCTGGTGATGGTACCAAAGAAGGATAAATCCTGGCGCCTGTGCGTCGATTTCAAAGACCTTAACAAGGCCTTCCCTAAGGATCCCTTCCCCCTCCCTCGCATTGATCAGATTATCGATGCAACCGCGGGACACGACTCACTGTGTTTCCTCGATGCGTACTCCGGATACCATCAAATCAAGATGAAGGAGTTTGATCAAGCCGCAACGACATTCACTACCCCATATGGGCCCTTTTGCTTTAACACTATGACTTTCGGGCTCAAAAACGCTGGCGCCACTTACCAATGCATGATTCAAATATGCTTGGAGAAACAGATCGGCAAGACAGTTGAGGCATATGTGGATGACATCGTCATCAAAACCAGGCATGTCGAGTCATTGATACACGATCTACTTCTTACATTCGACAACCTCCGTACATATGACATCAAGCTCAATCCGGAAAAGTGTGTTTTAAGCGTCCCCGCCAAAAAAATGATGGGCTTCATCGTTTCCAATAGAGGAATTGAGGCAAATCCAGCCAAAATACGAGCTCTGTCGCAATTGGCTACACCAACAGACCTTAAACAGGTCCAAAAATTTGCGGGATGCGTGGCAGCTTTAAGCCGCTTTATCTCCAGATTGGGAGAAAAAGCATTGCCACTTTACCGCCTTCTCCGACGCACCGACCACTTCGAGTGGACGGATGCGGCAACGGCCGGACTGGAGGAAATAAAGGCCCTTTTAGCGAGCAACCCAATCCTGGCCGCGCCGAATGTCAGCGAACCCATGTTATTAAACATATCAGCAACACAACAGGTGGTGAGTGCCATGCCCGTTGTCGAGCGAGAGCAGGACGGACACAAGTTCCCACTCCAGAAATCGGTATACTATGCATCCACTGTCCTCATGTTGGGGAAAATAGTAATTTCAAAAAAAAATCCTACGCACACGCAAGATCATGGTGATGCATAGCAACGAGAGGGGAGAGTGTTGTCCACGTACCCTCGTAGACCGAAAGCGGAAGCGTTAGCACAACGCGGTTGATGTAGTCGTACGTCTTCACGATCCGATCGATCAAGTACCGAACGCACGGCACCTCCGAGTTCAGCGCACGTTCGGCCCGATGACGTCCCTCGAACTCCGAACCAGCCGAGTGTTGAGGGAGAGTTTTGTCAGCACGACGGCGTGGTGACGATGATGATGTTCTACCGACGCAGGGCTTCGCCTAAGCACCGCTACAGTGTTATCGAGGTGGACTATGGTGGAGGGGGGCACCGCACACGGCTAAAAGATCAAACGATCAATTGTTGTGTCTATGGGGTGCCTCCCTGCCCCCGTATATAAAGGAGCAAGGGGAGGAGGCGGTCGGCCAGGGAGAGGCGCACCAAGGGGTAGTCCTACTCACACCGGGAGTAGGATTCCCCCCTTCCAAGTAGTAGGAGTAGGAGTCAAGGAAAGGGGAGAAAGAAGAGAAGGAAGGAGGGGCCGCAGCCCCTCCCCCTAGTCCAATTCGGACTAGGCCTTGGGGGGGGCGCCCAGCCTCTCCTCTCTCTTTCCCCTAAAGCCCAATAAGGCCCATATACTCCCCGGCGAATTCCGTAACTCTCCGGTACTCCGAAAAATACCCGAATCACTCGGAACCTTTCCGATGTCCGAATATAGTCGTCCAATATATCGATCTTTACTTCTCGATCATTTCGAGACTCCTCGGCATGTCCCCGATCTCATCCGGGATTCCGAACTACCTTCGGTACATCAAAATACATAAATTCATAATATAACCGTCATCAAAACTTTAAGCGTGCGGACCCTACGGGTTCGAGAACTATCTAGACATGACCGAGACATGTCTCCGGTCAATAAGCAATAGCGGAACCTGGATGCTCATATTGGCTCCCACATATTCTATGAAGATCTTTATCGGTCAGACCGCATAACAACATACATTGTTCCCTTTGTCATCGGTATGTTACTTGCCCGAGATTCGATCGTCGGTATCTCAATACCTAGTTCAATCTCATTACCGACAAGTCTCTTTACTCGTTCCGTAATACATCATTCCGCAACTAACTCATTAGTTGCAATGCTTGCAAGGCTTAAGTGATGTGCATTACCGAGTGGACCCAAAGATACCTCTCCGACAATCGGAGTGAAAAATCCTAATCTTGAAATACGCCAATCCAACAAGTACCTTCGGAGACACCTGTAGAGCACCTTTATAATCACCCAGTTACGTTGTGACGTTTGGTAGCACACAAAGTGTTCCTCTGGTAAACGGGAGTTGCATAATCTCATAGTCATAGGAACATGTATAAGTTATGAAGAAAGCAATAGCAACATACTAAACGATCAAGTGCTAAGCTAACGGAATGGGTCAAGTCAATCACATCATTCTCCTAATGATGTGATCCCGTTAATCAAATGACAACTATTTGTCTATGCTAGGAAACATATCCATCTTTGATCAACGAGCTAGTCAAGTAGAGGCATACTAGTGACACTCTTTTTGTCTATGTATTCACACATGTATCATGTTTCCGGTTAATACAATTCTAGCATGAATAATAAACATTTATCATGATATAAGGAAATAAATAATAACTTTATTATTGCCTCTAGGGCATATTTCCTTCAGTCTCCCACTTGCACTAGAGTCAATAATCTAGTTCACATCACCATGTGATTTAACACCAATAGTTCACATCACCATGTGATTAACA
The DNA here is from genome assembly GCA_021605145.1 of Aegilops bicornis. NCBI lineage: Eukaryota > Viridiplantae > Streptophyta > Magnoliopsida > Poales > Poaceae > Aegilops > Aegilops bicornis. The sequence goes on along the minus strand of CM038671.1, from coordinate 270,586,222 downwards.
CCCATAGTTCACATTGTCATGTGACCAACACCCAAAGGTTTTACTTGAGTCAATAATCTAGTTCACATCGCTATGTGATTAACACCCAAAGAGTACTAAGGTGTGATCATGTTTTGCTTGTGAGATAATTTTAGTCAACGGGCCTGTCACATTCAGATCCGTAAGTATTTTGCAAATTTCTATGTCTACAATGCTCTGCACGGAGCTACTCTAGCTAATAGCTCCCACTTTCAATATGTATCCAGATTGAGACTTAGAGTCATCTGGATCAGTGTCAAAACTTGCATCGACGTAACCCTTTACGACGGACCTTTTGTCACTTCCATAATCGAGAAACATATCCTTATTCCACTATGGATAATTTTGACTACTGTCCAGTGATCTACTCCTAGATCACTATTGCACTCCCTTGCCAAACTTAGTGGTAGGGTATACAATAGATCTGGTACACAACATGGCATACTTTATAGAACCTATGGCTGAGGCATAGGGAATGACTTTCATTCTCTTTCTATCTTCTGCCGTGGTCGGGCTTTGAGTCTTACTCAATTTCACACCTTGTAACACATGTCTTTGACTATTCCATTTTGAACTACTTCAAAATCTTGTCAAGGTATGTACTCATTGAAAAAACTTATCAAGCGTCTTGATCTATCTCTATAGATCTTGATGCTCAATATATGTAAGCTTCACCGAGGTCTTTTCTTTGAAAAACTCCTTCAAGCACTCCTTTATGCTTTGCGGAATAATTCTACATTATTTCCGATCAACAATATGTCATTCATATATAATTATCAGAAATGTTGTAGTGCTCCCACTCACTTTCTTGTAAATACAACCTTCACCGCAAGTCTGTATAAAACTATATGCTTTGATCAACTTATCAAAGCGTATATTCCAACTCCGAGATGCTTGCACCGGTCCATAGATGGTTCATTTGGAGCTTGCATATTTTGTTAGCACCTTTAGGATTGATAAAACCTTCTGGTTGCATCATATACAACTCTTCTTTAATAAATCCATTAAGGAATGCAGTTTTGTTTATCCATTTGCCAGATTTCGTAAAATGTGGCAATTGCTAACATGATTCGGACGGACTCAAGCATAGATACGAGTGAGAAACTCTCATCGTAGTCAACACCTTGAACTTGTCGAAAACCTTTTGCGACAATTCTAGCTTTGTAGATAGTAACACTACTATCAGCGTCCGTCTTCCTCTTGAAGATCCATTTAATCTCAATGGCTCGCCGATCATTGGGCGAGTCAATCAAAGTACATACTTTGTTCTCATACATGGATCCCATCTCAGATTTCATGGCCTCAAACCATTTCACGGAATCTGGGCTCATCATTGCTTCCTCATAGTTCGTAGGTTCGTCATGGTCAAGTAACATGACCTACAGAACAGGATTACCGTACCACTCTGGTGCGGATCTCACTCTGGTAGACCTACGAGGTTTGGTAGTAACTTGATCTGAAGTTACATGATCATCATCATTAGCTTCCTCACTAATTGGTGTAGGAGTCACAGGAACATATTTCTGTGATGAACTACTTTCCAATAAGGGAGCAGTCTTATTACCTCATCAAGTTCTACTTTCCCCCACTCACTTCTTTCGAGAGAAACTCCTTCTCTAGAAAGGATCCATTCTTAGCAACGAATGTCTTGCCTTCGGATCTGTGATAGAAGGTGTACCCAACTGTCTCCTTTGGGTATCATATGAAGACACATTTCTCCGATTTGGGTTTGAGCTTATCAGGATGAAACTTTTTCTTATAAGCATCATAACCCCAAATTTTAAGAAATGACTACTTTGGTTTCTTGCCAAACCACAGTTCATAAGGTGTCATCTCAACGTATTTAGATGGTGCCCTTTTTTAACGTGAATGCAGCTGTCTCTAATGCATAACCCCAAACGATAGTGGTAGATTGGTAAGAAACATCATAGATCGCACCATATCTAATAAAGTACGGTTATGACGTTCGGACACACCATTACACTATGGTGTTCCAGGTGGCGTGAGTTGTGAAACTATTCTGCATTGTTTCAAATGAAGACCAAACTCATAACTCAAATATTCTCCTCCACGATCAGATCGTAGAAACTTTATTTTCTTATTACGATGATTTTCTACTTCACTCTGAAATTATATGAACTTTTCAAATGTTTTAGACTTTATGTTTCATCAAGTAGATATACCCATCTCTGCTCAAATCATCTGTGAAGGTCTGAAAATAACGACACCTGCCGCGAGCCTCAATATTCATCGGACCACATACATCAGTATGTATGATTTCCAACAAATCTGTTGCTCGCTCCATTGTTCCGAAGAACGGCATTTTAGTCATCTTGCCCAAGAGGCATGGTTCGCAAGCATCAAGTGATTCCAAAAGCCCATCAGCATGGAGTATCTTCATGCGCTTTACACCAATATGACCTAAACGGCAGTGCCACAAATAAGTTGCAGTATCATTATTAACTTTGCATCTTTTGGCTTCAATATTATGAATATGTGTATCACTACGATCGAGATCCAACGAATCATTTTCATTGGGTGTGTAACCATATAAGGTTTTATTCATGTAAATGTAACAACAATTATTCTCTAACTTAAATGAATAACCGCATTGCAATAAACATGATCAAATCATATTCATGCTCAACGCAAACACCAAATAACACTTATTTAGGTTCAACACTAATCCCGAAAGTATAGGAAGTGTGCGATGATGATCATATCAATCTTGGAACTACTTCCAACACACATCGTCACTTCACCCTTAACTAGTTTCTGTTCATTCTGCAACTCTAGCAACTGAACCAGTATCAAATACCGAGGGGTTGCTATAAACACTAGTAAAGTACACATCAATAACATGTATATCCAATATACCTTTGTTCACTTTTGCCATCCTTCTTATCCGCCAAATACTTGGGGTAGTTCCGCTTCCAGTGACCAGTTCCTTTGCAGCTAGCACTTAGTCTCGTGCTTAGGTCCAGACTTGGGCTTCTTCACTTGAGCAGCAACTTGCTTGCCGTTCTTCTTGAAGTTCCCTTTCTTCCCTTTGCCCCTTTTCTTGAAACTAGTGGTCTTGTCAACCATCAACACTTGATGTTTTTCTTGATTTCTACCTTCGCCGATTTTAGTATTGCGAAGAGCTTGGGAATTGTTTTCGTCATCCCTTGCATACTATAGTTCATCACGAAGTTCTACTAACTTGGTGATGGTGACTAGAGAATTACATCAATCACTATTTTATCTGGAAGATTAACTCCCTCTTGATTCAAGCGATTGTAGTACCCAGACGATGCGAGCACATGCTCACTGCTTGAGCTATTATCCTCCATCTTTTAGCTATAGAACTTGTTGGAGACTTCATATCTCTCAACTCGGGTATTTGCTTGAAATATCAACTTCAACTCCTGGAACATCTCATATGGTCCATGACGTTCAAAACGTCTTTGAAGTCCCGATTCTAAGTCGTTTAGCATGGTGCACTAAAATATCAAGTAGTCATCATATTGAGCTAGCCAAACATTCATAATGTCTGCATTTGCTCCTGCAATAGGTCTGTTACCTAGCGGTGCATCAAGGACATAATTCTTCTGTGCAGCAATGAGGATAATCCTCAGATCACAGATCCAATCCGCATCATTGCTACTAACATCTTTCAACATAGTTTTTCTCTATGAACATATCAAAATAAACATAGGGAAGCAACAACGCGAGCTATTGATCTACAACATAATTTGAAAAATACTATCAGGACTAAGTTCATGATAAATTTAAGTTCAATTAATCATATTACTTAAGAACTCCCACTTAGATAGACATCCCTCTAATCCTCTAAGTGATCACGTGATCCATATCAACTAAACCATAATCGATCATCACGTGAAATGGAGTAGCTTTCAATGGTGAACATCATTATGTTGATCATATCTACTATATGATTCACGCTCGACCTTTCGGTCTCAAAGGTTCCGAGGCCATATCTGCATATGCTAGGCTCGTCAAGTTTAACCCTGAGTATTCTGTGGTCGAGGATATACCCCTTGGCGTAAACCGGCGGAAGTATAAACCGGCGGACTTGGCGATTACGAAGAACCCGACACTTGGCGGTTCACTTTGGCGACCGGCGGTTTACGGTTCGTTGGTAATCCGGCAAAGGGTCGAGGAGCGACAAGACCGGTGGCCCGGTGGTGGTTCATGAAGGCCGGTTCAACTACGGTGGGCCGGTTTAAGAGGAAAGGCGTGAGGAATATTTGTCTTACAAGGAGCTAAGACCTGGACTTGTATCCGACTTGTAATACAAGATAGGCTAGTCCTAGTCCTACTAGGACTCCACATGTAACCCGCCCCTCTAACTTATATAAGGAGGGGCAGGGCTCCCAAAACAGGGGACAGGCAAACAACAATATCTAGGGCTAGACACAACTAGAGGAGAGCCGGTTTACGGCGACTCCCTCATGATCATAATGAGACCTAGCCTCAAACAACACGTAGGGCTATTACCGGATGATATTTCCGGGGCCAAGCTGTCTAAATCCTGTCTTGTGTTGCGTCTCTCGATTCCGCTCAACCCCTCTCAAGCTACCACATAGATGTGTTGGCCTCGCGACTAAGTCCTGACACTAAGGACATCTGGCGTGTTAAATCCTCGACAGTTGGCGCCCACCGTGGGGCCCGCGCACGGTGGTGTTGAGTTTTTGAAGGGATCTTTTCTAAGGATCGAGAAGCTCGCAATTGATCAGATGAAAAGGAGCTGGCACGGAACAATCACGTGAGCCGCCGGACAACCATGGGCAGGGCCGGTAAAATTGTCGTTTGGGAAATTAGAATTGCGGTTAACTTTGGAGACGACAGACGTGAGACTCATCAGAGACGGAGAGTTTTTAGGGTTTATTCACTGCTGCTACCGTCTCTGGCGACCTGTCGAGTCCGAGGGCAGATCGTTTTCTCTACGGTCGAGACCGGATTGGAATCGGCCACAAATCATCACACTACAGTCGCGGGGCAGCCGCTGTCGCTGCTACCGCCGAATCAAGTCCCGAGGGGATATTACAAGGATAGATTGCATCAAACCCAATAATTATTGGTACTACCAAAGCAAAGGTAACCAGCCGGTCAGATTTGAGCAGATCAAATCCCATCGTTCTTTTCTTGGCGTGGCCGAGACCGAGAGGAATTCTGTCAATACACGTGTGAGTAGTCCCGAGGTGGCTCTATAAATATCTACTAGTCCCGAGTCGGATCCGAGAGAGATCGATTTCCGTTCTTTGCGGCTGTGTCTCGCCGAGACGAACAAAAATTCTGCTACAGCCGCGGATACCGGGTCATGTCAAGCGGAACACGTGAGCTGCACAAACAAAAGGAAGTATCTAGGCGAATCCGTAAAGGAATTTACAAAGACAAAAAAGAAGAAGAGCAAAAAAACAGGAGAGGAAAGAGGAGACTCGGTCTCCGCCATCGATCCGCCTCGCTTCACCGATCCCGTCGGGCGGCCGTGAGCCGCCACGTCCGTGCGGCTTCACCTCGCCGCCTCCGTTTCTTCTCCGCTTTGTCGCGTGCAGACTGCAATCGGCGCCGCAGCGGGTCCTCCGCATCCGCGTTGCCGTGGACCTCCGCCGGTAACGACGTTCAAGCCGCCCAGTTGAGTCGCCCTCTACCGGTGCTGTGGCCATGACTGCACCCCGGGCCGCCCGCACCAGGCCGACCAGCTTCTGCCGCAAACCGCCTCCGCCGGCCTCGCTCTACTATCGTGGGTCTGCAGCGGCCGCCGCTTCCCTCCGCCTCTGCTGCCTCCTCCGCCGGTCATGGCCTCGCCTTCATCGCTCCAAGTCGCCACTGGCCGGCGGGTCGCCTGACTCCGACTCCGACTCGGCTCGTTAGCCACTACAGCGTGCTCGCGGTGCGTTTTCAAATGCGCTTGATTCTTGGCGTTTAAATATTGGCACTAGACAGGTTTATAATCAGAATAAGCTCCCGCTAGTGTTTACTTCGCTTGGAGATATCTTTGGCAAGTAAATTTGAAGAAGCCGGAGCTGCCCTAGATGATCTGTTCTACAAAATGAGGGCGACAGATTCAAACTTGGATCGTTTAATTCTGCAAGGAGCTGCTGGCAAGACACTAGTTAACAGCAAAAAAGGGTTTGATGAAAAAAACTGTCGTTGGAGACTAAGGACTACTAGTACAGGCTTCTTTGACTTCTCAAAAACACCAAGGCGTTCTACAACACTAGCCGGACTAGTACTAATGGAAGAAAGCAGTGCAAATGTGAAACTCACATGCGTGAAGGCAACTACACATAGCCAATGGGCGCCAGATACTACTTCAAATCAGTATGCTTCGCTTCGTCGACCACGTTGGAACAGGAAATTCAGAAAATGAAGAAATACTCCCTTGTCCGAGTTGTGCACCGTCCAAAATGACGTCTATGGCAGCGATCTTTGGTACTCCATGAGGGTTTTTCACCAGAGTACCATATGAGCAGAAAGGTCACATCAAATGCCGTCTGCGTGAAACATCTGCGCGGATCGTCTATCGTTCGGATCAATTAGGTGAAGTTCATCCCAGTTTATTTTATTAAACATATTGTTTCCATCAAAAAACAATTACTTTGGTCTCAGATATTTTTATGTGCAGCAAAGGTGGTGCCATGTTGTGCCTATGAAGTGTGAGTCGGCACCATCACACACACCGGCGTCTGCGCCACTTCATCGATGGAACATGTGTGCGCAAGTCGCCGCCCGTGCAGCTTAATATATATATTAACCCGCCGGAGCCGCATTGAGCCACCCTTCCCGCTTTAAGCCGCGGGGTTACATTAAGTGGCCGGTCTGCCTGAGCCGCCGGAATTATATTGGGTCGCTGGTCTGCCTGAGCCATCTTTATCGCGATAAACGGATCATCCGTCGTCCGAACAAATCAGGGCAATTATTTGTGACAAAAAGTGATATTATACCGCGGAGGTGGAGGCACGCCAACATCTTTTGGCACAGGTGGTCCTCGTTACTCAACGGACTCCCGCACCGGTTTACAATGCCGTGGCCGTCTCTCGCGACCGCGCCGGTTTACAATGCCGTGGCTGTCTCTCTCGCGACGCGCGGTTTACAATGCCGTGGCCGTCTCTCGCGACCATGCCGGCTTACAATGAGGAGGACAACTTGCCCGTTCGACACCGGCTTACAACGCCACGGCCGGTTCATCTGTCTATGCCGCCTCTGATGTTACGGTCGTCTTTACCGTCCGTCTCTCGCGGCCTGGTCTACATCAACACACCGGGCCGCGCCTATCTGCGTGAGCTGTTCATTGAGTATGAGCAAGTCACTACTTGGGAAGCCCGGTTTCTCTTCCAAACAAATTGGAGACAATTTATTATATATTACCAGCCGCCGTCAGACCTTTGGATGGTTCAATGGGCGGCGCACAAGTCGCCGCCACCACAATTTGGTTAACTTCAAATCGCCATTGGAAGGAACCATTGGCGAAATTCTTGACACGGCTCATACGGGATCATTTATAACCCGCCGCAGTCACCTCAACCTTCTGTGGATTCACATCGTGCTATCAACACCAATGATATACAAGTTATGCCGGTTTATATCACGGTCAAATATGGAGAGTTTCAAGCCAACTCCTCGAGTCACCTTGAGACTCGGGGGCTACGATGACATGACTCAGCAAATATTGCCAGTTTCAGCAAATTTAAAGAACCCCAGGACGATGGAGGGAAAGATAACCCGGTCCCGGAGGCTACTGTTATTTGAATGCCGTCAGAAAATTTCCGGCTTAGAAAGTATATGACAGTTACAAAATCCCGGCCCAATGAAGAAGATCCGGGTCATCGAAAGGATTCCGTTTAAAATACGGCTCAAGGGAAGTCTGTTCTCCCCAAAGCTCAAGCGCTCAAATCCAGTTTAACAATGTCCGGTTCAAAAGGAATTAACTTCTCGCAAGTTCAGGTTTAAAAGGCCGAGAAAATTTTCCTACTGAAAATGAAGATTTCGGTTTAAAATCCGGTTCAAGGAAAGATGTTTCCCACAAAGCTTTGAAGCTCTCAATATCCGGTTCAAAATCCCGGTTCAAGAAGAATTTATCTCTTGCAAAAAGTTAAAAATCGCAAAGAGGACCTGCTGCCATGATGCGCGCGGTTCAAACATGGGTATCCCGCCTTCATCGGCCCGACATATTATTGATCACATGGGGCTTCGCTTCATAAAGCGGGTCTCTGTTCTTTTACATCATGTGAGGTTACACGGAGTTGCTCTAAAGCGGCCTCCGGTTTACCCTTGAGTTCGCTTTGCTAAAAGCATCATGTTATATCACTTGGGGGCTTGGTGGTGTCCAACCAATGCAACACCTTTTGATAGGCGAAAGCCACCAGATCACTTGGGGACATGGTCAAGTCTGAACCACCACGCCTCTTGATCGGCCTAAGGCCATAGCATCACTTGGGGCTTTGGTCAAACCCGAACCATCGCTACACCTCTTGATCGGCTTAATGCCAAAGCATCATTTGGGGACACTGACTCGAACCATAGCTACGCCTTTTTGGGAGCTTGGTGGTCCGACCATGGTAATGCCTCTTGATCGGCTCAAAGCCTCATTTGCAATGGTTTTATCTTTGCCTTTGCTTGAATTCTGTTTTCTTTTTGATAAACATTTCTTTTATGCGTTTACAAACCGACATTATTAAACTGGTTCGACTGTCAATTAAAAATTGACGGAACATGCTCAAATCTTAATCCGGAGACTATCAACCCGGTCTGGCTTTGACTCAAAGTCACCAGTAGTATATATGGTTAATCCGGTGTTTATCACAACCCGGCATGGTTTTATCATAAACCGCACAATATGGAAGGAGTTATCGGATTACTCAAGATTGGGGTTATCACCCTTACTACAAAAGTTGGTAAACCAATGATGTGATTCAATGTCACGGTATGATATATTTCATTGATTATTCTTAAGTGTAGCCTTGGTTATAAACCTGGGTTATATGTTGGGCATTATGACCCGTCCGTGATAAACCGCCAGACACTTTAAACTTGTTGTATGCAGAGACAGGTTGAATGAAGCATGATGATAAATTACCCGGTGTTTATTAAATCGGCCTGGCTTTGGACTATAAGTCGCCAGTACATATTTGGATTGCGCCATTGGAATCATGCGCTTATAAAGCATTGAGTTATATTATTCAAATAGCCAAACTTGGCTGAATTTTCATTATGATATTAAATGAATAAGGTTTTTCATACCAGATTATATTATCTTGAATAGTCAACATGGCTAGATTTTTATTATGGTTATCAATAACCAATATTATGGTTGAGGTTTTCAAAGTCGCTTCAGCGCAATGGCTATTATTTCATCAATGGGTATGATTTATTTTACAATTGAAGGAATAGTCCCAAGTCGCTATGTGCTTACAACCCGACACTTGGGGGCTACATTATTCAACTTAAGATTATATCAAATATACAAGTCCCATGTCGCCGCAAGCATGCACCATGACACTTGGGGCTAATGCAAAGTCATTTTGCTCCTCTTATTGAAGACCCGACTCATCACATTATAATGAGCCGCCCTTGGGGCTACCAATTGCTCCTGCAACAATTCAAGGTACAAAGCTGTTTATCCATTATATTGAAGGATACATTGCTCAGTTGGTAAAGAACAAGGCTCTTAACCTTGTGGACGTGGATTCAAGCCCCATGATGGGGGTTATATCATATGATGTTATTTTCATTGAAGTATATATCAAGTCCCAGGTTGCTGCAAGCATGACAACCCGGCACTTGGGGGCTACATATGTGGAATACTCAATTCTGACTAGTGATTGAGATGAACAACCTGGATTTATTCAAGATTGTGATATTTATATTGAAGAAAGTCTAAAGCTGTTGCTATGCTACCTTCTTAAGACTTGGGGCTACAAGTGATAGGTATATAAGAGGTATATTTTCAAGCTGGATGTTAACTACAAGTATGACCCGGTACCATCAATATTTATAAACCGTTGATCTTGGCAATGATAAACCGCAAGTTCTACGCCCTTAAACCGGTCAAGATTGGATGAGTATTTCAAGGACCGATATTGTTTTTAAGCATTGGGAGCTGAATCAAAGGAGTTATTCTTCACAATATATTTTATATGAGAAACCAATGTCGACAAGTTGATTATGAAGCTGGCACATTAAACCGGATTTTCTAGAAGGAGGAAATGACAAGGATTTAAGGATGATCGAGATGCGGTTTACAAGAATTCTTAACCGGAGCATAATCTATCAAGTTCGTTCTTGTGTTTATTTCACGAGGATCAGTTTAACATGGATAAATCCAAATTAAACTGGGGGCTAATGTCGGGGATATACCCCGCAGCGTAAACCGGCCGGAAGTATAAACCGGTCGGACTTGGCGGTTTACCTGAAGAACCCGCTGACGCTTGGCGGTTCACTGGCGACCCGGCGGTTTACGGTTCGTTGGTAATCCGGCAGGCGGGTCAGAGGAGCGACAAGACCCGGTGGCCCGATCAAGGCGGTTCATGAAGGCCGGTTCAACTACGGTGGGCCGGTTTAAGAGGAAAGGCGTGAGGAATATTTGTCTTACAAGGAGCTAAGACCTGGACTTGTATCCGACTTGTAATACAAGATAGGCTAGTCCTAGTCCTACTAGGACTCCACATATAACCGCCCTCTAACTTATATAAGGAGGGCAGGGCTCCCAAAACAGGGACGGACAAACAACAATATCTAGGGCTAGACACAACTAGAGGAGAGCCGGTTTCTGGCGACTCCTCATGATCATAATGAGACCTAGCCTCAAACAACACGTAGGGCTATTACCGGATGATATTTCCGGGGCCCAAGCTGTCTAAATCCCTGTCTTGTGTTGCGTCTCTCGATTCCGCTCAACCCCTCTCAAGCTACCACATAGATGCGTTGGCCTCGCGACTAAGTCCTGACACTAAGGACATCTGGCGTGTTAAATCCTCGACATTCTGCGTGTGCAAAACTGGCTTGCACCCGTTGTAGATGGACGTAGAGCTTATCACACCCGATCATCATGTGGTGTCTGGGCACGACGAACTTTGGCAACGGTGCATACTGAGGGAGAACACTTTTATCTTGAAATTTAGTGAGAGATCATCTTATAATGCTACAGTCAATCAAAGCAAGATAAGATGCATAAAAGATAAACATCACATGCAATCAATACAAGTGATATGATATGGCCATCATCATCTCGTGCTTATGATCTCCATCTCCGAAGCACCGTCATGATCACCATCGTCACCGGCGCGACATCTTGATCTCCATCGTAGCATCGTTGTTGTCTCGCCAATCTTATGCTTCTACGACTATCACTACCGCTTAGTGATAAAGTAAAGCATTACAGGGCGATTGCATTGCATACAATAAAGCGACAACATATGGCTCCTGCCAGTTGCCGATAACTCGGTTACAAAACATGATCATCTCATACAATAAACTTTAGCATCATGCTTTGACCATATCACATCACAACATGCCCTGCAAAAACAAGTTAGACGTCCTCTACTTTGTTGTTGCAAGTTTTACGTGGCTGCTACGGGCTTAGCAAGAACCGTTCTTACCTACGCATCAAAACCACAATGATAGTTTGTCAAGTTGGTGCTGTTTTAACCTTCGCAAGGACCGGGCGTAGCCAGACTTGGTTCAACAAAAGTTGGAGAAACTGACACCCGCTAGTCACCTATGTGCATAGCACGGCGGTAAAACCAGTCTCGCGTAAGCGTACGCGTAATGTCGGTCCGGGCCGCTTCATCCAACAATACCGCTGAACCAAAGTATGACATGCTGGAAAGCAGTATGACTTATATCGCCCACAACTCACTTGTGTTCTACTCGTGCATATAACATCTACGCATAAAACCAGGCTCGGATGCCATGTTGGGGAACGTAGTAATTTCAAAAATTCCTACGCATTACGCAAGATCATGGTGATGCATAGCAACGAGAGGGGAGAGTGTTGTCCATGTACCCTCGTAGACCAAAAGCAGAAGCGTTAGCACAATGCGGTTGATGTAGTCGTACGTCTTCACAATCCGACCGATCAAGTACCGAACGCATGACACCTCCGAGTTCAGCACACGTTCAGCCCGATGACGTCCCTCGAACTCCGATCCAGCCGAGTGTTGAGGGAGAGTTTCGTCAGCACGACGGCGTGGTGACGATGATGATGTTCTACCGACGCAGGGCTTTGCTACCTCTTGAGCACTGCGTTGGATTTCCCCGAAGAGGAGAGGATGATGCAGCAAAGTAGTATAAGTATTTCCCTCAGTTTTTGAGAACCAAGGTATCAATCCAAAGAGGAGGCCACGCCTTGAAGTCCCTCGTACCTACACAAAACGAATAGCTCAACGCAACCAACACGATTAGGGGTTGTCAATTCCTTCACGGGCACTTACGAGAGTGAGATCTGATAGAGATGATAGATAATATTTTTGGTATTTTTGGTATAAAGATGCAAGGTAAAATAAAAGGCAAAAGTAAAAAAGCAAAACAATAATAAAGTGATTGGAGATTGATATGATGAGAATAGACCCGGGTGAAAGGATCGATATGGTTGACTAGAGGGGGGGGGGTGAATAGGCAACTAACAATTTTTAAGCTTTTCTTTACCAATTTAAACTTTGCAATAATAAAGGTTGTCTAGATGTGCAACTAGGTGGACAACCTATATGATGCAACAACACTAGCACACGAGCAAGCAAGGATAAGAACACAAATAAGCTTGCACAAGTAAAGGGATGAGATAACCAAGAGTGGAGCCGGTGGAGACGAGGATGTGTTACCAAGTTCCTTCCTTTTGAGGGGAAGTACGTCTCCGTTAGAGCGGTGTGGAGGCACAATGCTCCCCAAGAAGCCACTAGGACCACCGTATTCTCCTCACGCCCTCACACAATGCGAGATGCCGTGATTCCACTATTGGTGCCCTTGAAGGCGCGACCGAACCCTTACAAGCAAGGTTGGGGCAAACTCCACAACAACCGGAGGCTCCCAACACAACAACACCACAAAGCTTCACCACAATGGAGTATGGCTTCGAGGTGACCTCAACTGCCTAGGGTGCTCAACACCCAAGAGTAACAAGATCCGCAAGGGATAAGTGGGGAATCAAATTTCTCTTGGTGGAAGTGTAGATCTGGGCCTTCTCAACCAATCCCGAGCAAATCAACAAGTTTGATTGGCTAGGGAGAGAGATCGGCGAAAATGGAGCTTTGAGCAACAATGGAGCTTGGGGAAAGAGGTAGGTCAACAAGGAAGAAGACGACCCCTTTATATAGTGGGGAACACATCCAACTGCTACTCCCACTAAACAGCCTCAAGACAGAAGCGGGTACTATCAAGTATAAGGAAGGGCGGTATCACCGCCGAGGGCGGTACTACCGCTTCCCTACCTAGCGGTACTACCGCTGCTTAAAGAGAGAGGCAGGCCATCGCACAGAGCGGTATTATCATGAGTAGAGCGGTACTACCGCCAGAGCGGTACTACCGCCTCCTATCGCCGCAACTAGTGCCGCAAAACCCGACACGAGAAAACATCGTCTCGAATCGAGGCGGTAGTAGGCGGTACTACCGAGGTAGTATAGTCGGCTCATGAGCGGTACTACATTGGGAGCGGTACTACCGCTCTGTGGAGCAAGATTACCGCTTGGGGGCTTGACGGTACTATCATTGTAGGTCGCGGTACTACCGGCGCAGGCGAAACCAGAACGAACGAGAGAGGGGCAGCTCCAAAGAAGCAAAAGGAAAACGAGGGGTGATAAGGATGTGTACGTGTTGATTCCACCCTAGTCTTACCAAAGCGGATCCCCTCTTAATAGTACGGTGAATCCTACGAAACTAGTCCACCAACAACGAACCGCAAAAGCTACACCGTCTTGAATAAAAACACCGAGGGGAGGAAATCGTCTCGTGCCAATGGATGATCTTCTGAAAGAACTTAACGCACACGATTAGTCCGCAAAAGCATTGTCATCAATCACCAAAACCACTAGGGAATAAATATGCCCTTACACCGGGGGCCATAGATTTCACTAGTGGCTTCTCTCAAGAGCATAAGTATTTCTACGATGGGTGAACAAATTACCGTTGAGCAATTGACAGAATTGAGCATAGTTATGAGAGTATCTAGGTATGATCATGTATATAGGCATCACGTCCGAGACAAATAGACCGACTCCTACATGCATCTACTAGTATTACTCCACTCATCGACCGCTATCCAGCATGCATCTAGAGCATTAAGTTAATGAAAACAGAGTAACGCCTTAAGCAAGATGACATGATGTAGAGGGATAAATTCATGCAATATGATATAAACCCCATCTTGTTATCCTCGATGGCAACAATACAATACGTGCCTTGCTACCCCCATCACATCGGGAAAGGACACCGCAAGATTGAGCATAAAGCTAAGCACTTCTCCCATTGCAAGAAAAACCAATCTAGTAGGCCAAACCAAACTGATAATTCGAAGAGACTTGCAAAGATAACCAATCATACATAAAAGAATTCAGCGAAGATTCAAATATTGTTCATAGATAATCTTGATCATAAACCCACAATTCATCGATCACAACAAACACACCGCAAAAATAAGATTACATCGAATAGATCTCCACGAGAGAGGGGGAGAACATTGTATTGAGATCCAAAAAGTGAGAAGAAGCTATCTAGCTACTAACTATGGACCCAAAGGTCTGAGGTAAACTACCCACACTTCATCGGAGGGGCTATGGTGTTGATGTAGAATCTCTTCGTGGTGGATTCCCCTTCCGGCGGAGCTCCGGAACAGGCCCCAAGATGGGATCTCGTGGATACAGAAAGTTGCGGTGGTGGAATTAGATTTTTGGCTCCGTATCTGATGGTTTGGGGGTACGTAGGTATATATAGGAGGAAGGAGTACGTCGGTGGAGCTTCGAGGGGCCCACGAGGCAGGGGGGCGCCCTAGGGGGGGCTCCCTCCGCCCTCATGACCGCCTCGTGGCTTTCTTGACGGAGGGTCCAAGTCTCCTGGATCTTATCTGATGAGCAAATCACATTCCCGAAGGTTTCATTCCGTTTGGACTTCGTGTGATATTCCGTTTCTTCGAAACACTGAAATAGGCAAAAAACAGCAATTCTGGGCTGGTCCTCCGGTTAATAGGTTAGTCCCAAAAGTAATATAAAAGTGGAAAATAAAGCCCAATATGGTCCAAAACAGTAGATAATATAGCATGGAGCAATCAAAAATTATAGATACATTGGAGACGTATCAGGCATCCCCAAGCTTAATTCCTACTCGTCCTCGAGTAGGTAAATGATGAAAGAGAATTTTTTATGCGGAGTGCTACTTGGCATAATTTCAATGTAAATCTTATTAATTGTGGTATGAATATTCAGATCCGAAAGATTCAAGACAAAAGTTCATATTGACATAAAAATAATAATACTTCAAGCATACGAACAAAGCAATTATGTCTTCTCAAAATAACATGGCCAAAGAAAGTTATCCCTACAAAATCATATAGTATGGCTATGCTCTATCTTCACCACACAAAGTATTTAAATCATGCACAACCCCGATGACAAGCCATGCAATTGTTTCATACTTTTGACAGTTTCAAAACTTTTTCAATCTTCACGCAATACATGAGCATGAGCCATGGATATAGCACTATATGTGGAATAGAATGGTGGTTGTGGAGAAGACAAAAATAGGGGAAGATAGTCTCACATCAACTAGGCGTATCAACGGGCTATGGAGATGCCCATCAATAGATATCAATGTGAGTGAGTAGGGATTGCCACGCATAGCGGATGCACTAGAGCTATAAGTATATGAAAGCTCAACAAGAGAAACTAAGTGGGTGTGCATCCAACTCGCTTGCTCACGAAGACCTAGGGCATTTTGAGGAAGCCCATTATTGGAATATACAAGCCAAGTTCTTATAATGAAAAATTCCCACTAGTATATGAAAGTGAAAAAATGATAGACTCTTTATCATGAATATCATGGTGCTACTTTGAAGCACAAGTGTGGTAAAAGGATAGTAACATTGTCCCTTCTCTCTTTTTCTCTCATTTTTTTATTTGGGCCTTTCTCTTTTTTATGGCCTCTTTTTTTTCTTCTCTTTTTTTATTTTTCGTCCGGAGTCTCATCCCGACTTGTGGGGGAATCATGGTCTCCATCATCCTTTCTTCACTGGGACAATGCTCTAAAAATGATGATCATAACACTTTTATTTTTCTTACAACTCAACAATTACAACTCGATACTTAGAACAAATTATGACTCTATGTGAATGCCTCCGGCGGTGTACCGGGATATGCAATGAATCAAGAGTGACATGTATGGAAGAATTATGAACGGTGGCTTTGCCACAAATACTATGTCAACTACATGATCATGCTAGCAATATGACAATGATGGAGCGTGTCATAATAAACGAAACGGTGGAAAGTTGCATGGCAATATATCTCGGAATGGCTATGGAAATGCCATGATAGGTAGGTATGGTGGCTGTTTTGAGGAAGCTATATGGTGGGTGTATGATACCGGCGAAAGGTGCGCGGTATTAGAGAGGCTAGCAATGGTGGAAGGAAGGAAAAGTGCATTATAATCCATTGACTCAACATTAGTCATAAAGAACTCATATACTTATTGCAAAAATCTACAAGTTATCAAAGCAAAGTATTACGCGCATGCTCCTAGGGGGGATAGATTGGTAGGAAAAGACCATCGCTCGTCCCCAACGTCCACTCATAAGGAAGACAATCAATAAATAAATCATGCTCCGACTTCATCACATAATGGTTCACCATACGTGCATGCTACGGGAATCACAAACTTTAACACAAGTATTTTTCAAATTAACAACTACTCAACTAGCATGACTCTAATATCACCATCTTCATATCTCAAAATAATTATCAAGTATCAAACTTTTCTTAGTATTCAACACACTCAAAATAAAGTTTTACAAATCTTGAATACCAAGCATATTATTATTATTAAGCAAATTAGCTATTGCAGACTCTCAAAAATAATCTAAGTGAAGAATGAGAGATCAATAGTTTCTTTAAAACAAATCCACCACCATGCTCTAAAAGATATAAGTGAAGCACTAGAGCAAAAACTATATAGCTCAAAAAATATAAGTGAAGCACATAGAGGAAAACTATAAAGCTCAAACGATATAAGTGAAGCACATAGAGTATTCTAACAAATTGCAATTCATGTATGGCTCTCTCAAAAGGTGTGTACAGCAAGGATGATTGTGGTAAACTAAAAAGCAAAGACTCAAATCATACAAGATGCTCCAACCAAAACACATATCATGTGGTGAATAAAAAAATAGCTCCAAGTAAAATTACCGATGGAAGTAGACGAAAGAGGGGATGCCTTCCGGGGCATCCCCAAGCTTTGAATTTTTGGTGTCCTTGGATTATCTTGGGGGTTCCATGTGCATCCCCAAGCTTAGGCTCTTGCCACTCCTTGTTCCATAATCCATCAAAAGAATTTACCCAAAACTTGAAAACTTCACAACACAAAACTAAACAAAAATCTCGTGAGCTCCGTTAGCGAAAGAAAACAAAAGACCACTTCAAGGTACTGTAATGAACTCATTCTTTATTTATATTGGTGTTAAACCTACTGTATTCCAACTTCTCTATGGATTATAAACTATTTTACTAGCCATAGATTCATCAAAATAAGCAAACAACACACAAAAAACAGAATCTGCCAAAAATAGAACAGTCTGTAGTAATCTGTAACTAACGCAAACTTCTGGAACTCCAAAAATTCATCCAAAATAGGAAGACCTATGAAATTTGTTTATTCATCAGAAGCAATTGGAATCACTATTTTATCACGTTCTGGTGAATTTTAATAATTGTTTTCGTGAACAGAAAGTTTCAGGAAATTACAGCAAGATCAAATAACTATGATCCAAGAAGATCCTATAGGTTTAACTTGGCACAAACACTAATTAAAAGATAAAACCACATCTAAACAGAAGGTAGATGGATTATTTATTCCTAAACATAAACAAAAACAAAAAAACTAAAAATAAAGTTGGGTTGCCTCCCGACAAGCGCTATCGTTTAACGCCCCTAGCTAGGCATAAAAGCAAGGATAGATCTAGGTATTGCCGTAGTAATAAGATAGATCGGTGAAACTCATTTCATATTCTCTACGTTCAGCAGCAAGTTTTCTTTGAGGCAAGCAAAAGTAATCAAAAGGGCTAAATTTAATAGGACAAAAGTCCCCAAGATCAATTTTAGGAGGTATAGGTTCCTCTTTCGGCCCTTCGTAATGCACAACCAATTCATCATTATAAGCGTTCTTTTGACAGAACCTTGTGAGCCTACACTCAAGAGAGTATCCTAGCTCATTATTTTGAACAGCCAAATCATCATTAAGTTCAGAGATTCTATCAATTAAAATATTGGTTGGCACCTTTTTTCTAAGGTTTAGAGATTGAAAACGCATAATTTCTTCTTGATCAAAGAGGATAGATTCTATGGGAGGACGGCCAGCGTCCACCCTATAATGCGCAAAGATTTCTTTGGCCTATTTTATTATAAATCTGAATTCATGAGCCAAAAATATAGTAGCGGCACGCTTAATAGAGGAGTGTTCGATATTAGAAAATTCTAGGAAAATTCTTTGTATAGTAGGGTGCATATGCATAAATTGCCTTTCAAGTTCAACGATAAGCATGGCAATAGCGTCCGCAAGACTACTAGTTCTATGGAGAATAGAACCGCCCATAGAGGGCAAAAGCACCCAAGACAAGTAAAGAAATCTTGAATAACTCCTTTTCCAATAGTATTACCACTACCGATTCGAAATATTTTTGTGTGATAGGTAGGGGATTCTTCAGCAGGAGCTTCAGAATTTTCTATGATATTATTATCGCCCATATCGGCAATAATTTCCCAAATTTCAGACATAGCGACAGAGAGGGCGAAGGGCAAAAAGAAGGCGGACAAAAAGGAGAGGGCGAATAAAACGGCAAGGGTGAAGTGGCGGAGAGGAAAACGAGAGGCAAATGGCAAATAATGTAATGCGAGAGATAAGGGATTGTGATGGGTACTTGGTATGTTGACTTTTGCGTAGACTCCCGACAACGGGCGCCAGAAATTCTTCTTGCTACCTCTTGAGCACTGCGTTGGATTTCCCCGAAGAGGAGAGGATGATGCAGCAAAGTAGCATAAGTATTTCCCTCAGTTTTTGAGAACCAACGTATCAATCTAGTAGGAGGCCACGTGCGAGTCCCTCGTACCTACACAAAACAAATAGCTCAACGCAACCAACGCGATTAGGGGTTGTCAATCCCTTCACGGTCACTTACGAGAGTGAGATCTGATAGAGATGATAGATAATATTTTGGTATTTTTGATATAAAGATGCAAGGTAAAATAAAAGGCAAAATAAAAAGCGAATCAATAATAAAGTGATGATAGATTGATATGATGAGAATAGACCCCGGGGCCATAGATTTCACTAGTGGCTTCTCTCAAGAGCATAAGTATTTCTACGGTGGGTGAACAAATTACTGTTGAGCAATTGACAGAATTGAGCATAGTTATGAGAATATCTAGGTATGATCATGTATATAGGCATCACGTCCGAGACAAGTAGACCGACTCACCTGCATCTACTACTATTACTCCACTCATCGACCGCTATCCAACATGCATCTAGAGTATTAAGTTAATGAAAACAGAGTAACGCCTTAAGCAAGATGACATGATGTAGAGGGATAAATTCATGCAATATGATATAAACCCCATCTTGTTATCCTCGATGGCAACAATACAATATGTGCCTTGCTGCCCCTACTGTCACTGTGAAAGGACACCGCAAGATTGAACCCAAAGCTAAGCACTTCTCTCATTGCAAGAAGAACCAATCTAGTAGGCCAAACCAAACTTATAATTCGAAGAGACTTGCAAAGATAACCAATCATACGTAAAAGAATTCAGCGAAGATTCAAATATTGTTCATAGATAATCTTGATCATAAACCCACAATTCATCTGTCTCAACAAACACACCGCAAAAAGAAGATTACATCGAATAGATCTCCACGAGAGAGGGGGAGAACATTGTATTGAGATCCAAAAGAGAGAAGAAGCCATCTAGCTACTAACTATGGACCCGAAGGTCCGAGGTAAACTACTCACACTTCATCGGAGGGGCTATGGTGTTGATGTAGAAGCCCTCCATGGTGGATTCCCCTTCCCATGTGAGCTCCTAACAGGCCCCAAGATGGGATCTCGTGGATACAGAAAGTTGCAGCGGTGGAATTAGGTTTTTGGCTCCGTATCTGATCGTTTGGGGGTATGTAGGTATATATAGGAGGAAGGAGTACGTCGGTGGAGCTTCGAGGGGACCACAAGGCAGGGGGGCGCGCCCTCCACCCTCGTGACCGCCTCATGGCTTTCTTGACGGAAGGTCCAAGTCTCTTGGATCTTATCTGATGAGCAAATCATGTTCCCGAAGGTTTCATTCCGTTTGGACCCCGTTTGATATTCCGTTTCTTCGAAACACTGAAATAGGCAAAAAATAGCAATTCTGGGCTGGGCCTCCGGTTAATAGGTTAGTCCCAAAAGTAATATAAAAGTGGAAAATAAAGCCCAATATTGTCCAAAACAGTAGATAATATAGCATGGAGCAATCAAAAATTATAGATAGGTTGGAGACGTATCAGGATTCGCCTAAGCACCGCTACAGTATTATCGAGGTGGACTATGGTGGAGGGGGGCACCGCACACGGCTAAAAGATCAAACGATCAATTGTTGTGTCTATGGGGTGCCTCCCTGCCCCCGTATATAAAGGAGCAAGGGGAGGAGGCGGCCGGCCAGGGAGAGGCGTGCCAAGCGGGGAGTCCTACTCCCATCGGGAGTAGGATCCCCCCCCCCTTCCAAGTAGTAAGAGTAGGAGTCAAGGAAAGGGGAGAGAGAAGAGAAGGAAGGAGGGGGCGCAGCCCCTCCCCCTAGTACAATTCGGACTAGGCCTTGGGGGGGCGCCCAGCCTCTCCTCTCTCTTTCGCCTAAAGCCCAATAAGGCCCATATACTCCCCGGCGAATTCCCGTAACTCTCGCGTACTCCAAAAAATACCCGAATCACTCGGAACCTTTCCGATGTCCGAATATAGTCGTCCAATATATCGATCTTTACGTCTCGACCATTTCGAGACTCCTCGTCATGTCCCTGATCTCATCTGGGATTCCGAACTACCTTCGGTACATCAAAATACATAAACTCATAATATAACCGTCATCGAAACTTTAAGCGTGCGGACCCTACGGGTTCGAGAACTATCTAGATATGACCGAGACATGTCTCCGGTCAATAACCAATAGCGGAACCTGGATGCTCATATTGGCTCCTACATATTCTACGAAGATCTTTATTGGTCAGACCGCATAACAACATACGTTGTTCCCTTTGTCATCGGTATGTTGCTTGCCCGAGATTCGACCGTCGGTATCTCAATACCTAGTTCAATCTCGTTACCGGCAAGTCTCTTTACTCGTTCCGTAATACATCATTCCGCAAGTAAATCATTAGTTGCAATGCTTGCAAGGCTTAAGTGATGTGCATTACCGAGTGGGCCCAGAGATACCTCTCCGACAATCGGAGTGACAAATTCTAATCTCGAAATACGCCAACCCAACAAGTACCTTCGGAGACACCTGTAGAGCACCTTTATAATCACCCAGTTACATTTTGACGTTTGGTAGCACACAAAGTGTTCCTCTAGTAAACGGGAGTTGCATAATCTCATAGTCATAGGAACATGTATAAGTCATGAAGAAAGCAATAGCAACATACTAAATGATCAAGTGCTAAGCTAACGGGGTTGGTCAAGTCAATCACACCATTCTCCTAATGATGTGATACTCTGTTTGTCTATGTCCATGGCTAGGAAACATATCCATCTTTGATCAACGAGCTAGTCAAGTAGAGGCATACTAGTGACACTCTGTTTGTCTATGTTGTGACGCCCCCGATTCATCCGTACACTAATCATACACGCAAACGTGTACGATCAAGATCAGGGACTCACGGAAAGATATCACAACACAACTCTAAAAATAAAATAAGTTATACAAGCGTCATAATACAAGCCAGGGGCCTCGAGGGCTCGAATACAAGTGCTCGATCATAGACGAGTCAGCGGAAGCAACAATATCTGAGAACAGATATAAGTTAAACAAGTTTGCCTTAAGAAGGCTAGCACAAACTGGGATACAGATCGAAAGAGGCGCAGGCCTCCGCCTGGATCCTCCTAAACTACTTCCCGGTCGCCGCCAGAAGCTGCACGGAGTAGTAGACACCTCCGTGTAGTAGAAGTCATCATCGACGGTGGCGTCTGGCTCACCTGGTTCGGCATCCGTTGCGACAACCAGGTAGAAGGGAAGGGGGAGAAAAGCAACCGTGAGTACTCATCCAAAGTACTTGCAAGCAAGGAGCTACACTACATATGCATGGGCATATGTGTAAATGGCCATATCGGTGCAATCGAATCGCGAATGCCGTAATAAGAGGGGATAACTAATCATGTCGAAGATCGCGCTCGCAGCCTCCGTCTTGCAAAAGATGTAGAAGAGAGTAGATCAAGTCCTCCAAGTAGCATCAGATAGCATAATCCTACCCGGCAATCCCTCCTCGTCAGCCTCTATTAGAGAGCGATCACCGGGTTGTATCTCGCACTTGGAAGGGTGTGTTTTATTAAGTATCCGGTTCTAGTTGTCATAAGGTCAAGGTACAACTCCAAGTCGTCCACATTACAAGATCACGGCTATTCGAATAGATTAACTTCACTGCAGGGTGCACCACATAACCCAACACGCTTGATCCCATTTGGCCGGACACACTTTTCGGGTCATGCCCGCCGCGGAAGATCAACACGCCGCAGCCCCACCTAGGCCAAAAGAGAGGTCAGCATGCCGGTCTAAACCTAAGCGACAGAGGTCGGGCCCATCGCCTTAGCACACCTTGCATCGCTATGAAGCGGCCGGAAGCGTAACTAGCCCTTAATACAAGAGCAGGCTTACATTCCAATCCGCGTCGCCGCCGCCGACGTCACGAAGGCTTCTACCGATACCACGACGCCGGTGCCCATATCTTTCCCACGTAGTTGGTTAGTGCGTATGGACCAAATGGCCAGACTCAGATCAAATACCAAGATCTCGTTAAACGTGTTAAGTATCCGCGAACGCCAATCAGGGCCAGGCCCACCTCTCTCCTAGGCGGCCTCAACCTGCCCTGTCGCTCCGCCACAAAGTAACAGTCGGGGGCCGTCGGGAACCCAGGCCCACCTCTACGGCTCTACCGGGATGGAGCCACCTGCCCCTTCATCCCCCATCTCCAAACAATATCATAAGTAATGTAACAGTATAAAGTATATAGAATATGCCTGTGATCACCTCCCAAGTGATCACGGCCCAGTAGTATAGCATGTCAGACGGACAAGAGTGTAGGGCCACTGATGGAACACTAGCATCCTATACTAAGCAGGATAAAGGTAAGGGTAACAATCAGAGCAACAATGACATGCTATGCATCAGAATAGGATTAACCGAAAGCAGTAACATGCTACATTTCTCTAATGCAAGCAGTATAGAGAAGGAATAGGCGATATCTGGTGATCAAGGGGGGGGGGGGGGCTTTCCTGGTTGCTCTGGCAAGAAGGAGGGGTCATCTTCGGTGTAGTCGAACACACGGACATCGACACCGGTCTCAGAGTCTACCGGAAAGAAGTAACGGAGGGGGAACACAATAAATAACAGAGCAATCAAATGTAACACAAAGCAAGACGCGACAATATGCGGTGCTAGGGGTTACCTAACGTAGTGGTAGGTGATACCGGCGAAGGGGGGAAACATCCGGGAAAGTATTCCCGGTGTTTCGCGTTTTCGGACAGACGGACCGGAGGGGGAAAGTTCCATGTTTGCTATGCTAAGAATGTGTGGCGGATGAACAGGCTGCGTATTCGGATTCGTCTCGTCGTTCTGAGCAACTTTCATGTACAAAGTTTCTCCATCCGAGCTACGTTTTATTTTATATGATTTTCTAAAGTTTTAAATCATTTTTAGAATTTATTTAATTAACTTAGTTCAACATTATCCAGCACAGTGCATGCTGACGTCAGCATGACGTCAGCAGTCAACAGGGGTGTTGACTGGGTCACTGACGTGTGGGTCCCACTAGTCGTTGACTTAGTTAACTAAACATGATTAGTTAATTTAATTAAAGTGATTAGGTTAAATAGGGTTTAGGTTAAACTAATTACTGTTTATTTAAACTAATAGGTTAATTAGATTAATTAAATAGGATTAATTAACTTAATTAATTAATTAATTAAATTTATTATTATTATTATTATTTTTATCTAATTCTTTTAATTCTATTTTTTAAACCGTTCTGTTGGCGGGGCCCATATGTCATAGGCCCCCGGGGGTTAACGGGGCGGTTAAACCAAGGCTCAAGGCGGGGTTAATCTGGCGGTGGCACCTGCAGCACACGCCTAGATCGACAGAGGGGTGCCGCTATGGGCGCGGCTAGGCTGGCTGCCTGGAGGCGACATGGCGAGGCCACGACGGGCGGTGGCGCTTGGCCCGGCATGGGCGACACCACGGGAGCGATGACCAATGGGTGGACCCGGCGGCGAGGTGGGGGGTGCGAGCGGGTACCCGCTGCGAACCCGGAGACGGCCACGGCGGGTGTTCGGGCGAGTGGTGAGCTACACGGGCGGAGCGGAGCACGGTCGGGCGGCGACGAAGCGCCGACGCGGGCCGAAAGGTGGTGGCGGCAACACGAGCAGAGGCGGCGGGAGCAATGGTGCGTCTGCGGCGCAGGGTCAAGGAAAGGATGAAGGGGGGTCTCACAGGTGGTGTAGGGGGGTAGGCAAGGCTCGGGGAGGCGACGGTGTCGCCGCCGGCGACGGGCGGCGCCGTTCGGGAGTTGCCAGCGTCGTATTTCGACCGGCCGATCCGACGATGGAGCTCGATGGCGGGATGAGGAGGCAGCGACGCTCCGGCGATGGGATGCGGGCGGCACCGAGTGGCGGCGCGGCGGCGGCGTCGAGCGCCCCCGATCCCGATCTGGATCGAGGAGGGAGGCAGAGGGGGAGGTGGATCGAGTGAGTGGGGGAAGAGCGGGCGAGAGGAGTGGGGAGTGGGGCGATGGGGAGGGACCGCTAGGGTTCGGTCACCCCAGGGGTGATGTAGGCGCCGGCTGGGCCGACCTCGTCTGCTGGGCCGGCTGGGCCTGCCCAGTGAAGTCCCCGGCAGAGAGGGGGGTCGCTTCTCCTTTTATTTTAATTTTGTTTTGTCTTTTCTTTTCGTTTACTTTTCCTCTTACTATTTTATCTTATTTAGTTTTATAAAATGCAAAAGTTGTACCTAAATTTATATCACTAATTATACCTCTACTACAAAAGGTTTAAACCTCCAATTGAAATAGTTTAACATTTTATTGATTATAAAAGGCATTCAATTAAATTCTTTTGCTACTGTTATATTTATTTTAGAACATTCAAACACTTTTAAAGGATGTTGGTTTCTCCACCATAATTATCTATGCAATATTTTGCACAACCCGAACATTTTGGTTTTAATATTTGAAAACTTATGAGGTTTGCCTTTATTTTGAGGTTGAATTTGAATCGGTTTCAAACTAACACGAGATTAGCAACAGTAATCGAGGTGACATGGCATCATTAGCAGAGGTTACTGTAGCTTGATTATCCAGGCGTCACAATTCTCTTCCACTACAAGAAATCTCGTCCCGAGATTTAAGGGGTTGTGTAAGGGGGGAAAGACTAGGTTACGAAATTCTAACGATTTTTCTCGGTCATAGATGCTCTTCTCGAAGAGGTCGATCCATTACATTGATGTCTTCGGTCCTCTCCTTTAGGTCATCATGATGAAGTTTGTCGTCCTTCCTTCAGGATCTTCACCGTACTTACGAAAGAGTGAGGAGGGAAAACCCTATAAGGACGGATTCTAACAAGATCGAGCATTAGACGGTTAACTCAGGGGAAGAAGCATAAGTATCTCTCGAATTGAAACTTAAGAATATGTCGAGAGAAAAGTAAGAAGGTACCATGAGAAGTTTCAAACCGATAGGCAAGCGTTCGATGCCTATCAGAAGGTGAAAGGGGTTCAGAGCAACGAGAATAAGTATTGTGTCTGATACCCAAATGGATCACTTGGCAGGTGGCCCGTGAGTTACATAAGAAGTCAAGCGCGAGAAATAACTTTGGAAACTGGGGGTGTACAGGAGAGTCAGGTTTCGATCCAGTGGAACTGTGGGTTATGGGCCCACCATGTGGTTAAAAGTAGGAAAATCATTGATATCTTGCACGGTCGTGATAGCAATACATGTCAGTGGGTAGCCTATCAGTTATGTTGGCAACAATGTCGATACCAAGGGCGAGGGACGAAGAGAACCATTTTCCTGCTCGTTGAACGAGGCGGACCATTAGGCAAAGTTCTCGTCCATCGGTGGCTACCGTAATGTAATCAATTATAGTAATAGGGTCTTCTTGGCAGAGTTGTACCACGAGGTGCTTACCTAAGGTGGAATTGCCACCGCTCGCTTAAGTAGATTATAAGAAAGTTTGAGCAAAACAACGGAAAGGAAAATGTGTTTAAACACATATATCAGGGGTATATCCTTCCCAAAGTCAAGTAGAGGATGATATCCAAGACAGGATATAAAGTAGAAAACCCTTTAGATAAGAGGAGAGAAATTTCATGACATTACCCATACAACGGTGTTTGGGTAATTTCAACAAGAAACATTTAGCATGGTGCTTCAAATGTTCTTATTGAAAATCGGAGTACCATGGACATGCTTCGAGATAGCACTGCCATGTTATTCAAGCAAAGGTCAAACTTTGGATACACAAAGGATTCATCGGAAACAACTTATAGGATAAGTCTTACAATTTCCTCATGGAAGAATGGATAACCTTGCTGAAAAGGAATCTATAACAATAGGGCCTCCGGCCAGGTGTGCTAGGCACGACATCACCTTACCGGGTCACATAAAGACCATTGTTATAACTCTTGGAAACATGTTCCAACCATCATATCTGATCGAGATTCAGATCTGATTGGTGTCAGGATACCTCAAAGTCACGACGCTCAAGGAGAAAAGGTGCGACACAAATTGACGAGATGACATTGAAGATTCTCGAGAAATGAACTATGGAAGCGAGTTCAGAAACAAGAGTTCATCATTAAATCAGGAAGAGGATGAGGAGGTGGCTGATGGACTCAGCGATAATTCATCGAGGTATCCAAAAGATGGATCTCCACAGTTATGTGGATAAGGAGATAACATTTGTCAGATCAAATGATATAAGGAAGTATGCTCGAGGAAAACATACACAATTAAACATTGGTTGAAAGGTGCACCCGAAATATGAGTTGGGTTGCACGACCAATGTCGGAATGGCGATTGAGCAACCAACACACTAAATTGGAATTATTATCCGATAACTCTGAAGCAATAGGGTTGCTAGAGATATTAAATTTGTGCAACGGAGTTCACTCAACACGGGGACCAAGAAAAGGATGGTGATGGCGAGAAGCATCACTGTACCACAAATCCTTAAGAGGTGGTGAAATTCTCACAACATTGATGACATAAGAGATGGTAATGTTCCAAGGTAAAGAAGAACAATTGCTGGATAGCAAGGAACTCAAGGTATAACACCAAACACGAACAATCTTGTGTTGGTGGGAAGGCAATAAAGTGGTCGATGACAATAAAATTCATTGAGGGCAAGGATGGTATTTCTCATCATGAATTCAATTGGAAACCTGGAAGGAGTCAAAATGTTGATGATGATCACGACAAATTTTGTCGAGAGGCTCCAGGGAGAAGTAATCAAACCTCCACTACATCAAGTAAAAGGACTGATGCAGCCAAAGATTATTTGAACCACGGATACGACACCAACTCAGAATCAAGCTTGTTGTTCAAAGTGGAATGATAAGACGAGGAAATCGACATAAGCTTAGCTCATCATCGAAGGTTGTGCTCCAGGATTAAGGACTAGGTAGCACAGTTAAAAGTCTGCACGATAATGATATAGCCGTTAAGGCTAGGAATGACTTGAAGGATTATTAAACTCGTAAGCAACAAAAATTACTTAGAGTTATTGAATAGGAGTGCAGATTCGATTCGCTTATGGATGTTCTCGGTTGACGACAACCCAGAACCCGTGGAGTCACTATGATAGGGAAGGTACTACTTGATGACGAAATCATAGGAAGTTATGCAGTTCCATGATAATCTCGAGATACCAGGGGGTAATACTCGACGACAGATCAAACTAGAGGTTGGACTAGGGTAATGCTCTGCAGAAGACAAGTACTCTAACTTGCACGAGAAATAGTATTTAAAGGAGAACATGGTCGGAACCACGATTGCAAAAGGCCAGATCCCAGATATAAGATGAACTTATACCAAAGGAATAATTAATTTCAGAGAAGCTTTAATGATAAGATCTACATCGTGTCCATGGGCATGAACACAAAGTTCAAGGTCGACTCCCACTTCTCCAATGCATAACCTTTTATTCACTTCTCACCTTCGAGGAAGTTGTAGTGTTGAAATTTTATCTAGCAAAATACCAGAAGTGTATGACTCGTGAAAACTTTCGAGTTCACACATATTAAGGAAGGCATAGGTTCAACTCATCAGGGTATCATGGAAATATATACCACAAGCTTCAATAGTAAATAACACAAGCTCGAAAGCAGAGGCTGGTTGGCCAAATCAGAGAATAGGATTTAATAAAGGCATTATGTATCAGGGAAGAATTCAAAAGGCGATTAGATATGAAGGACATTGTCGAATAATAATCCAACAAGGGATCTGACGGTCCATAGCGAAGCTGATGTGAGCATCGGTACTCTATCAAAGGAAGAAGGAATGCAAGTGCATCGGATTATAGAAACAACTGACTAGCTCAAAGCTTAAATGCAAAGGAATTATGAATTCCAAGACAAGGGATCAGAAGCAATGCTCTGATTAGGGATTGATAAGTTGAATAAACTTAGGGGTACAACCGATCAAGGCATTGATTGGTCAAGAACCAGCTCATGTTTAAAATGACGTCTGAGCCGGAAGGATGAATTCTAGGATCTGGTTCAGGATTGCGAGCATTCGCACTTACTGAATCAATGGGCTCAAAATGATAGTGGCAAAGGATGCCAATAAGATTACTATACTTATGGGATTAACCATAACGCAACCAAGCAAGAATTTTGAGAGCAATAAGCTGCTGAGGATTTTCGGAAGATCGAATAGTATTTCAAAGACCTTTGTGAAATACATGAATCAACTGGGGTGAGTGGATACTCGGTAAGTGTGAGAAATTATCCGTAGGGGTATTTAGGTGGCAAGGAACTGCAAGGCAGTAGGCAAAAAGTATTCTTGAAACAATAGAGAGAATTTTGGTGTATCTTGTAATAACAAGATCAACTAGGAAGCATTGTATGAACGGCGTGTATACGTGGTTATCCATAGGGGTTTATCGATGGAGGGGAATTGCAAAAGCGACGCCATAAAGTCTCAAGAGAACATCGGAGAGTATCTTCGGATCCTTCCGTGCAAAGCATAATCATCTGTAATAAGGCTCACCGAGAAAGTATTATCGAGAACCTAGAGTCCGGGTTAGTAAAATTGTTTAACCCGAATAGAAGAGATGTCGAGTCCCGTATAGGTCGAGGAATAAAAGATCCTACTACCACCCAATGGCGACGCAGTGCTGTAAGACGCACAGCCATGTTAGTAAAAGTTTTTGCAACGCCTAGACTCGACTTTCGCCAAGGAGTTGGGAAGGGGATTCCTACAGCAATGGGCTCTAATACCAACTTGTGACGCCCGATTCAATCAGACACTAATCATACACGCAAACGTGTACGATCAAGATCAGGAACTCATGGAAAGATATCACAACACAACTCTAAAAATAAAATAAGTCATACAAGCATCATAATACAAGCCAGGGGCCTCGAGGGCTCGAATACAAGTGCTCGATCGTAGACGAGTCAGCGGAAGCAACAATATCTGCGTACAGACATAAGTTAAACAAGTTTGCCTTAAGATGGCTAGCACAAACTGGGATACAGAGCGAAAGAGGCGCAGGCCTCCTGCCTGGGATCCTCCTAACTACTCCCCGGTCGCCGCCGCCGGTTGCACGGAGTAGTAGGCACCTCCGTGTAGTAGAAGTCGCCGTCGACGGTGGCGTCTGCCCTGGGTTCGGCATCCGCTGCGACACCCTGGTAGAAGGGAAAGGGGGAAAGGGGGAGAAAAGCAACCGTGAGTGCTCATCCAAAGTACTCGCAAGCAAGGAGCTACACTACATATGCATGGGTATATGTGTAAAGGACCATATCGGTGGACTGAACTGCAGAATGCCAGAATAAGAGGGGGATACCTAATCCTGTCGAAGACTATGCTTCTGACAGCCTCCGTCTTGCAGCATGTAGAAGAGAGTAGACTGAAGTCCTCCAAGTAGCATCGTATAGCATAATCCTACCCGACAATGCCCTCCTCGTCGCCCTGTTAGAGAGCGATCAACGGGTTGTATCTGGCACTTGGAAGGGTGTGTTTTATTAAGTATCCGGTTCTAGTTGACATAAGGTCAAGGTACAACTCCAAGTCGCCCTGCTATCAAGATCACGGCTATTCAATAGATTAACTTCACCGCAGGGTGCACCACATAACCCAACACGCTTGATCCCATTTGGCCGACACACTTTTTCCGGGTCATGCCCGCCGCAGAAGATCAACACGCCGCAGCCCCACCTAGGCCAACAGAGAGGTCAAGCCGTTCTAAACCTAAGCGCCAGGGCCTGGGCCCATCGCCTTAGCACACTCAAGACGCTATGTAACGCCACGGAAGCGTAACTAGCCCCATTAATACAAGAGCAGGCTTACGCCCAATCCGGCGCCAAGGCCAATCACGACGTCACAAAGGCTTCGGCTGATACCACGACGCCGAGTGCCCATATCTTTCCCACGTAGTTGGTTAGTGCGTATGGACCAAATGGCCAGACTCAGATCAAATACCAAGATCTCGTTAAACGTGTTAAGTATCCGCGAACGCCAACCAGAGACAGGCCCACCTCTCTCCTAGGCGGTCTCAACCTGCCCTGTCGCTCCGCCACAAAGTAACAGTGGGGGCCGTCTGAACCCAGCCCACCTCTACCGGGATGGAGCCACCGCCCTTCAAATTTCATCTCCAAACAATATCATAAGTAATGTAACAGTATAAAGTATATGGCATATGCCCGTGATCACCTCCCAAGTGATCACGGCCCAGTAGTATAGCATGTCAGACGGACAAGAGTGTAGGGCCACTGATGGAACACTAGCATCCTATACTAAGCAGTACGATAGCAGGTAAGGGTAACAACTCTAGCAACAATGACATGCTATGCATCAGAATAGGATTAACGAAAGCAGTAACATGCTACACTACTCTAATGCAAGCATTATAGAGAAGGAATAGGCGATATCTGGTGATCAAGGGGGGGGGGGGCTTTCCTGGTTGCTCTGGCAAGGAGGGGTCATCTTCGGTGTAGTCGAACACACGGACATCGGCACCGGTCTCAGAGTCTATCGGAAAGAAGTAACGGAGGGGGAACACAATAAATATCAGAGCAATCAAATGTAACACAAAGCAAGACGCGGCAATATGCGGTGCTAGGGGTGACCTAATGTAGTGGTAGGTGATACCGGCGAAGGGGGGAAACATCCGGGAATGTATTCCCGGTGTTTCGTGTTTTCGGACAAACGAACCGGAGTGGGAAAGTTCCATGTTTGCTATGCTAGGAATGTGTGGCAGACGAACTGGTGCGTATCCGGTTTCGCCTCGTCGTTCTGAGCAACTTCCATGTACAAAGTTTTTCCATCCGAGCTACGGTTTATTTTATATGATTTTCTAAAGTTTTAAATCATTTTTAGAATTTATTTAATTAATTTAATTCAACGTTATCCGATAAAGGCATGTCGACATCATCATGACGTCAAGATGACGCCGCCAGTCAACAGAGGTGTTGATCGGGTCACCGACGCAGGGTCCCACTAGTCATTGACTTAGTTAACTAAATGTGATTAGTTAATTTAATTAAAGTGATTAGGTTAACTAGGGTTTAGGTTAAACTAATTACTGTTTATTTAAACTAACAGGTTAATTAGATTAATTAAATAGGATTAATTAACTTAGTTAATTAATTAATTAATTAAATTTATTATTATTATTATTATTATTATTTTTCTAATTCTTTTAATTCTATTTTTTAAACTGCTCGTGTATGGGCCGATATGTCATAGGCCCGGGGTTAACGGGCGGTTAAGCAGGCGTCTGAGGAAGGGGTTAAGCAGGCGGTGGCGCCCTGCACACGCCTTGAGATCGGACAGGAGGCGCCGGCTATGGGCGTGGCAAGGCTGGCGTCGAGGCGACAGTGGCGAGGCCACGGCGAAGCGGCGGCGCTTGGCGGCGTGGCGGCAACCGGTGAGCGATGACCAATGGGTGGACCCGGCGGCGAAAGGTGGGGGCTGCAGGAGCGGGTACCCGTCGAGAGAACTGGGAGACGGCCACGGCGGGGCGTTCGGTGGCGAGTGGTGAGCTGCACGGGCGGAGCGAGCACGGTCGGCGGCGACAAGTGCCGACGGGCCGTAGCAGTGGAGGCGGCAACACGAGCCGAGGCGGCGGAGCAATGGTCGCGTCTTGGGCCGCGGGAAAGGAGGAAGGGGGTCTCACAGGTGGTGTAGGGGTAGGCGGTGGGCTCGGGAAGGCGGCGGCGGTGTCGCCGGGCGACGGGCGGCGCCGTTCGGGGAGTTGCCTGCTGTCGGTCGACCGGTCGATCCGACGATGGAGCTCGACGGCGGGATGAGGAGGCAGCGACGCTGCTCCGGCGATGGATGCGGGCGGCACCGAGTGGCGCGGCGGCGGCGCCGAAGCGCCTGATCCCGATCTGGATCGGGGAGGGAGGCAGAGGGGGGAGGTGGATCGAGGGAGTGGGGGAAGAGCGGGCGAGAGGAGTGGGGAGTGGGGCGATGGGGAGGGACCGCTAGGGTTCGGTCACCCCAGGGGTGATGTAGGCGCCGGCTGGGCCTGCCCAGTGAAGGCCCCGGCAGAGAGGGGGGTCACTTCTCCTTTAATTTTAATTTTGTTTTGTCTTTTCTTTTCGTTTACTTTTCCTCTTACTATTTTATCTTATTTAGTTTTATAAAATGCAAAAGTTGTACCTAAATTTGTATCACTAATTATACCTCTACTACAAAAGGTTTAAACCTCAAATTGAAATAGTTTAACATTTTATTAATTATAAAAGGCATTCAATTAAATTCTTTTGCTATCAAGTTATATTTATTTTAGAACATTCAAACACTTTTAAAGGATGTTGGTTTCTACACCATAATTATCTATGCAATATTTTGCACAACCCGAACATTTTGGTTTTAATATTTGGAAACTCATGAGGTTTGCCTTTATTTTGAGTTTGAATTTGAATCGGTTTCAAAACTAACACGAGATTAGCAACAGTAATCGAGGTGACATGGCATCATTAGCAAAGGTTACTATAGCTTGATTATCCAGGCGTCACATATGTATTCACACATGTATCATGTTTTCGGTTAATACAATTCTACCATGAATAATAAACATTTATCATGATATAAGCAAATAAATAATAACTTTATTATTGCCTCTAGGGCATATTTCCTTCACCTCACACCATGCAAATCCCGGTACCCTCATTACCTAAAAATAGCATACGCGGTCTTCATGGCATCCCGGAAGCTACGACACTACTTTAAAGAGTGCTCGATCATGGTGGCCTCCGAAGTACCACTCAATGAAATAATAAACAACCACGATGCGACAGGTTGGATTGCTAAGTGGGCCATTGAGGTCCTTCCATTCGACATAACATACAAACCGCGCCGGGCCATCAAATCCCAAGTACTGACTGACTTTGTCGCTGAATGGACAGAGGCCGAACTCCCTAAAGAGTACAACACGTATTCCAACTGGGTTATGTACTTCGATGGTTCCAAAATGCTGGCGGGGTTAGGGCGGGCGTTGTCCTAAAGTACCCCACTGGAGGCGTAGTTCAGTACGTACTCCAAATATTATACACATACTCCAACAATGCAGCATGGGCTTCGGATGGTTGTCTCCATGGGCATACAACGCCTGGAAGTGCGCGGGGACTCAAACCTCGCAACATCTCAAATAAATGGAGATTTCGATGCCAAAGATCCGAAAATGGCAGCTTACCGCAACGCCGTTCTTAAAATCTCGGCCCGTTTCGAGGGGCTCGAGTTCCATCACTTGGCTCGAGAAAGTAATCAAGCAGTGGACATCCTTGCTCGCATCGGCGCCAAGCGTGACCCCGTCCCACCTAACATCTTTCTGGAAAGGCTTTTCAAGCCGTCCATGGTGTGGCAAGGGGAAAGCAGCAAAAACAGTCCGGACCCAACTATAACCTCAGATACCGAACACACCGATATCATTGGGGGCTCAGCCATCGAAATAACACAATCTACCCATCTCATAATGGCAGTCATTGCCCCATGGACCAAACCCTTCTTGGCCTACCTTAATAGGCGAGAACTCCCTAAGGATCAGAATGAGGCTTGCCGGATTGTCCGACGCTCTAAATCCTACAAGGTCCACGATGGAGAACTATACAAGAAAAGAGCTACCGGAGTACTCCAAAGATGTATCTCCGAGGAAGAGGGGTGGCAGCTCTTGGCTGAAATTCACGCCGGCCTTGGTGGTCACCACGCCGCGGCTCGGGCCCTTGTAAGCATGGCCTTCCGTATAGGTTTCTATTGGCCGACAGCCCGAGCAGACGCACATGACCTTGTCCAACGTTGCGTCAGATGCTAGCTCTTCGCCAACCAGAGCCACATGCCACCCACCGCTCTCCAAACAATCCTCATCACTTGGCCTTTTGCAGTCTGGGGGCTTGATATGGTTGGACCCCTTAAAAGAGGAAGCCATAAGAAAAAATATCTGCTGGTCATGGTGGATAAATTCACTAAGTGGATAGAGGCCAAGCCAGTTAAAATGGCTGAGGCCGGGCTAGTGATAGACTTTATATCCGGTGTTGTACACTGTTATGGTGTCCCACACAGCATCATCACCGACAACGACTCCAATTTCACAGCTGATGAGGTGAAAAATTGGTGCGCCAATCTAGGCATTAAGCTCGATTACGCCTCCGTCTATCACCCGCAAACAAACGGTCAAGTCGAACGAGCCAATGGTCTCATTATGAGCGGCATCGAGCCTAGACTGGTGCGGTCTTTCAAAGAATCAGACAAGCACTGGGTTGAGGAGCTCGACTCCGTACTCTGGGGGCTGCGGACCACACCCAATCGCACCACCGGATATACACCCTTCTTTATGGTGTACGGCGCAGAGGCTGTGTTACCCTGTGACATTATTCATGACTCACCTCGAGTGGGCATGTACGAAGAAAGAGAGGCCGAGCTTGATCGGCAGGAGAACTTAGATGCCCTGGAGGAGGAGCGCGCCGTTGCAAAAGCCCGTTCCGCATTTTATCAACAGCAGGCTCGCAGGTACCAAAGCAGAGAAGTGCGGGCCAAGACTTATAATGTTGGCGAACTCATTCTACGCCTGCCGGAGAAGAAAAAGGACAGACTCAAGCCCAAGTGGGAGCGTCCCTTCATCATTGACAAAGTTCTCACTGGAGGAGCATACCGCCTGTGTGATGCGTCAGACAATCGCCTAGAGCCAAACCCACAGGCAGCGCCGGACTCAAGATTCTATGCCTAGCGCCGGACTCTTTGTTCGTCTCCTTCTCCCTATTGTTTCCATTAATTTTGCCTCTCTTTTCGCTTTTTTCCTTTCTTAGCCTTAAAGCTTTTCGCATGGCTAGACCGTGCGCTTGTGATATACAAAGAGTTAATTATACCTGGGGGCTTGTTTGACAGAAGCTTATTATTGTTATTTTTCGAGCATCAAGCTCATCACATATGCGCATGTTCCCCATATGTACCTTTTCTTCGCCATTATATGCATCGATATGACTTAAGTTTTGGCCAAGCTAGGTTGCCTGGCTCCTG
The DNA here is from genome assembly GCA_021605145.1 of Aegilops bicornis. NCBI lineage: Eukaryota > Viridiplantae > Streptophyta > Magnoliopsida > Poales > Poaceae > Aegilops > Aegilops bicornis. Next base: position 270,550,036 of record CM038671.1, on the reverse strand, counting down.
TGCTTATGCCCTACATTCTCGTTAGTTCGGCTAGGGCATAAAGGGAGCACCTCTACGATTGTTATTGCCGGGTCATCCGGATGTGTACCTCAGACTGGGTGAAGCCGAAAGCTAGCGTTCTTAACGGAATATTCGGTCGGTGAACTAAAGATGTTTTTACAGTCACTAAACTATGAACCCCCAGATGTTGAATATACTACGATTTTTTCAATTACAGTTCGGACGTGCACATTAACGCATGTATACCCAGGGAAAGGAACCCTTAACTGAACTATTCTCTCTGGAAGATGTTTCATACAATCACAATGTAATATAACATAGCTAGCCGGATACAACTTGTCTGTTCAAGCAACTATGACCCCTACGCCTGGTTTCCACGCATACCCCTGTATATTTTGCCGCCCAGGTATTCGGAAACACTCTGCACCTTCGGGTCCAGAGGTCGAAGCGAAAAGGTCTGCCATGACAATTGTTTTACAGACCAGCTAGGGACAAATAAGTCAAGGAAAGTACATAGTCACTTGGACTCATAAATTTCCTCCTCTATATCGTCTAACAGGCTATCTAACTTACAATCCTATTGGGAATATCTGGCGGCTACTTCTACTTGGTCATCTACCAAATTCACGGGAATTTCTTTCCCATCTGACCCTAGAGGTCCGACCCGGGCCATATGATTTGGATCAAGCTTGGTATACCGTGTTTTTACCATGGCCCAAGCTTCTCGCGCACCTTCTCGGCAGGCCGATATCTTCCATAATCAAAAGCGCCGCCGCGCTCCCTTGAATAGCTCTATAAGCTCCTCCATCCTTCCTGGAGGGGAGGCGGATGGCCATAAAGCCTTGGCAACACTTCGCATCGCCTGCCGAGCTTGCTCGTGCATTTGCGACAGCTCTTGTAGCAGATCGCCCGTGACTCCGGACATCTCCTCTTCGGGGCGGCCGGTCAGCATACCTACAGATATAATTCTGTCAGCCCCTTCAATCTCCGAACTACATGGAGTTAAGTGTGACCACATACCAAATATCCCGCCACGTAGCCTCTTATTTTCCTTTACGGTATCAGACAGCTGGGCCCGTACATCTTTCAGTTCTTCGCCCAGCTAGGTGTGGGCATCCTGCAGCTTGTTCTTCTCATCTCTGACTCGTGTCAGCACACGTCGCCAGCCGCCAGCGATCTTTGGCTTCTTGTTCTTCCGCGTGGGCGGCTTTCAGTTACTCCTTCAGTTGATCTGAGGATCCTGCCATAAGATGAGCAACAGTGTTAGCATCGCCGGTATATAATTATGTTTTCTCGATGGAGGTGAACATTACCGGGTGATGCCTTCTTGGATCCCTCCAGTTCGGCAGTAGCAGCAGTTAGATGGGTCCGACACTTTTCTAGTTCCTGAGACAACACGCTGTTCTTCTCCGTAAGCGCCTGGTTATACAATGATCCTTAAATCAGTTCTATCAACTGCTTCAAGTCTCGGGGGCTACTGGTATATGATTATCAGTTTTGTATAAAATAAATTTACCCGCATATCTTTTAAATGTTGGTCGGTCGCTCTGGCAAGTCCGTCTCGATCAGCCTGGATATATGCATCAGCCGAGCTGCAGGCATTGAATACCTCGTTAAGAAGCCGGGCGCCGTGATAGAATGGCTCTCTGATACGTCTCCGTCGTCTCTATAATTTTTGATTGTTCCATGCCAATATTCTACAACTTTCATATACTTTTGGCAACTTTTTATACTATTTTTGGGACTTGGGACTAACATATTGATCCAGTGCCCAGTGCCAGTTCCTGTTTGCTGCATGTTTTTTGTTTCGCAGAAAATCCATATCAAACAGAATAAAAACTGACGGAGATTTTTTTGGAATATATCTGATTTTTGGGAAGTGGAATCAACGCGAGACGATGCCCAAGGGGGCCACGAGGTAGGGGGCGCGCCCCTGACCCTTGTGGACACCCCGTAAGGCAGTTGTTGCCCTTCTTTCGCTGCAAGAAAGCTAATATCCGGATAAAAATCGTGTTCAAATTTCAATCCAATCGGAGTTACGGATCTCCGGTTATAAAAGAAACGGTGAAAGGGCAGAATCCTGAGCACAGAAACAGAGAGAGACAGAGAGATAGATCCAATATCGAAGGGGCTCTCGCCCCTCCCATGTAATGCAGACCAAGGACCAGAGGGGAAACCCTTCTCTCATCTAGGGAGAAGGTCAAGAGAGAAGAAGAAGAAGAAGGGGGGCCCTCTCCACCTCTCTTCCGATGGCGCCGAAACGCCGCCGGGGCCATCATCATCACCGCAATCTACACCAACAACTTCACCGCCCTCATCACCAACTCTTCCCCCCTCTATGCAGTGGTGTAACCCCTCTTTTACCCGCTGTAATCTCTACTTAAACATGGTGCTCAACGCTATATATTATTTCCCAACGATGTATGGCTATCCTATGATTTTTGAGTAGATCCATTTTGTCCTATGGGTTAATTGATGATTGTGATTGGTTTGAGTTGCATGTTTTATTATTGGTGCTGTCCTATGGTGCTCTCCGTGTCGCGCAAGTGTGAGGGATCCCGCTTGTAGGGCTTGCAATATGTTCATGATTTGCTTATGGTGGGTGGCGTGAATGACAGAAGCACAGACCCGAGTAAGTAGGTTGTTTGCGTATGGGAATAAAGAGGACTTGATACTTTAATGCTATGGTTGGGTTTTACCTTAATGATCTTTAGTAGTTGCGAATGCTTGCTAGAGTTCCAATCATAAGTGCATATGATCCAAGAAGAGAAAGTATGTTAGCTTATGCCTCTCCCTCAAATAAAATTGCAATAGTGATTACCGGTCTAGTTATCGATTGCCTAAGGACAAATAACTTTCTTGTGTGACAACAAGATCTTTACTAGAACTAACTTAGTTGTGTCTTCATCTAAACAGCCCCTAGTTTTTATTTACGCGCTCTTTATTATCTTGCAAACTTATCCAACAACACCTACAAAGTACTTCTAGTTTCATACTTGTTCTAGGTAAAGTGAACGTTAAGCGTGAGTAGAGTTGTATCGGTGGTCGGTAGAACTTGTGGGAATATTTGTTCTACCTTTAGCTCCTCGTTGGGTTCAACACTCTTACTTATCGAAAGAGGCTACAATTGAGTCCCCTATACTTGTGGGTTATCAAGACCTTTTTCTGGCGCCGTTGCCGGGGAGTTATAGCGTGGGGTGAATATTCTCATGTGTGCTTGTTTGCTTTATCACTAAGTAATTTTTATTTGCTGTTCTAAGTTGTTCTCTATCTTTAGTTATGGATATGGAACACGAAATACCAAAAAAATTAGGTGTACTTGCTACTCATGGATATGGGGAACCTCCTAAAACCCTCGATGCTGGTTATGTGAAAAATATTATGTACTACTTTGATAATCATGAGAAAACCCCATTCAATTATGTAATGGGAGACACGTTGGATCAACGTGAATACTTTTGGGATTATCGCTTGACTCAAAAAGGGAAACTATTATGGGATCAAATTCATATGTTGCATTGGTATGGGAACTAGGCTTGAGATATGATTATACTTGTTGCTCTAGGATGAAGGCTCCACACCTTCCCTTTTCATGCAAATTTAATGATGATAAAACCTTGGCTTCTTATGCTAATGGTATATATGATTACTATGATGTGGAACGAATAGAAGAATTCGTTGCTTTTATGGGTGCTTATGAAATTGAATCTTTGTTTAAAGAGTGTGAAAATCTTGATGATTCAGTTTATAGACCTGAAAATTTAGCTATCCTTGAATATTGCTATGAGAATTGTGAATTCAATTCTGATATTGATGATTTTATTGAAAGAGTCTCCGCTGTCCAAGGAGAGACTAATATTTTGCAGGAGTCTATGGAAGAAGAAATTGATGAAACTGTAAGCTCATTGGATGAAAAAGATGATGAGGAGAGCGAAGAACAAAAGGAGGAAGAGCGGATTAGCTAACCATGCCCACCTTCTAATGAGAGTAACTCTTCAACTCATACGTTGTTTAGTTTCCCTTCGAGCTTATCGAAGGATGATTGCTATGATAATTTTTATGAGCCCGTTGATTCTTTTGAAATATCCCTTTTTGATGATGCTTGCTATGCTTGTGGCCAAGATGCCAATATGAATCATTCTCATGGAGATGAACTTGCTATAGTTCCTTATGTTAAACATGAAATTGTTGCTATTGCACCCACGCATGATAGTCCTATTATCTTTTTGAATTCTCCTGACTACACTATATCAGAGAAGTTTGCCCTTATTAAGGATTATATTGATGGGTTGCCTTTTACCGTTGCACATCATGATTTTGATAGATATAATATGCATGTTCTTGCTGCTCCTACTTGCAATTATTTTGATAGAGGAACTATATCTCCACTTCTCTATGTTTCCCACATGATAAAATTGCAAGAAACTGTTTACACTATGCATTGGCCTTTACTTTGTGTGCATAAATTGTTCTTTTATGACATTCCGATACATAGGAAGAGAGTTAGACTTCGACATTACATGATATATGTTACTCTGTGCTCACTACTAAATTACAAATCATTGTTAATTAAAATTGGCTTTGATATACCTTGGGATCCGGGTGGATTCATTACTTGAGCACTATATGCCTAGCTTAATGGCTTTAAAGAAAGCGCTGCCAGGGAGACAAGCCAGAAGTTTTAGAGAGTCATTTATTTCTGTAGAGTGCTTTTATATAGTTTAAAAACAAAAATAAATAAATAGGGGAACCTATAACTTTTTTGATAAGAAAAGCGTAAGTGAGAAAGACGAGCATTGTTAAAGTGGGAGCTAGCCTTGAACTTTGTTCATGCTCACGGAAACTTTGTGAATCTTGATTATAGAAACTTTTCATCAAAAATAATTATCACCTTGTACAATTCCATTGTATAATAAAAATAATGTGCCAAGATTTTCCTTTAGGATGTTTACAATGCTTGTTGGTTTGTGCGGTGCAGGATAGAAACTTTGGCTGTAGTGCACGATTTTACATTTTTTTACTAGAATGTCAAATGGTTCTGAAACTTTTTGCACTGACTTTCTATACAAATGTTTTATTTTTCCTAATTTTGGAAGAATTTTTGGAGTACCATAGGTATGGTGAATGTTCAGATTACTACAGACTATCCTGTTTAAGACAGATTCTAATTTTGATGCATAGTTTGCTTGTTTTGATAAAACTATCGGTTTCTATCAGTGGATTAAGCCATGAAAAAGTTATATTACTGTAGCTATAATGCAAAAACAAAATATGAATTGGTTTGCAACAGTATTTAGAGTAGTGACTTTCTTTATTATACTAACGGATCTTACCGAGCTTTCTGTTGAAGTTTTGTGTGGATGAAGTGTTCGAAGATCGAGGAGGTCTCGATATGAGGAGAAGAAGCAGAGGCAAGAGCTCAAGCTTGGGGATGCCCAAGGCACCCCAAGTAAATATTCAAGGAGACTCAAGCGTCTAAGCTTGGGGATGCCCCAGAAGGCATCCCATCTTTCTTCAACAAGCATCGGTATGTTTTCGGATTCGTTTCGTTCATGCCATATGTGCAAATCTTGGAGCGTCTTCTGCATTTAAATTTCATTTTTTTCTTTGATGCACCATGCTGTTATGAGATAGTCCTTGGTTGATTTATATAATGCTCATTGCACTTTACTTATATCTTTTGAGTATGGCTTTATAGAATACTTCATGTGCTTCGCTTATATCATTTGAAGTTTGGATTGCCTGTTTCTCTTCACATAGAAAACCGCCATTTGTAGAATGCTCTTTTGCTTCACTTATATTTGTTAGAGCGTGGTCATATCTTTTGTAGAAAGAATTAAACTCTCTTGCTTCACTTATATCTATTTAGAGAGTTGACAGGAACTGGTCATTCACATGGTTAGTCATAAAATCCTACATAAAACTTGTAGATCACTGAATATGATATGTTTGATTCCTTGCAATAGTTTTGTGATATAAAGATGGTGATATTAGAGTCATGCTAGTGGGTAGTTGTGGATTTTAGAAATACTTGTGTTGAAGTTTGTGATTCCCGTAGCATGTACGTATGGTGAACCGTTATGTAACGAAGTTGGACCATGAGGTATTTATTGATTGTCTTCCTTATGAGTGGCGGTCGGGGACGAGCAATGGTCTTTTCCTACCAATCTATCCCCCTAGGAGCATGCGTGTAGTACTTTGTTTTGAGGACTAATAGATTTTTGCAATAAGTATGTGAGTTCTTTATGACTAATGTTGAGTCCATGGATTATACGCACTCTCACCCTTCCATCATTGCTAGCCTCTTCGGTACCGTGCATTGCCCTTTCTCAGCTCTAGAGTTGGTGCAAACTTCGCCGGTGCATCCAAACCCCGTGATACGATATGCTCTATCACACATAAGCCTCATTATATCTTCCTCAAAACAGCCACCATACCTACTATCATGGCATTTCCATAGCCATTCCGAGATATATTGCCATGCAACTTCCATCATCATCATATACATGACTTGAGCATTCATTGTCATATTGCTTTGCATGATCGTAAGATAGCTAGCATGATGTTTTCATGGCTTGTCCGTTTTCTGATGTCATTGCTACGCTAGATCATTGCACATCCTGGTACACTGCCAGAGGCATTCATATAGAGTCATATGTTTGTTCTAGATATCGAGTTGTAAGTAAATAAAAGTGTGATGATCATCATTATTAGAGCATTGCCCCGGTGAGGAAAGGATGATGGAGACTATGATTCCCCCACAAGTCGGGATGAGACTCCGGACAAAAAATAAATAAATAAAAAAAGAGAGAAAGGCCAAAAAAAGAGAAGGCCCAAAAAATGAGAGAAAGAGAGAGAAGGGGCAATGCTACTATCCTTTTACCACACTTGTGCTTCAGAGTAGCACCATGTTCTTCATATAGAGAGTCTCTTGAGTTATCACTTTCATATACCAGTGGGAATTTTCATTATAGAACTTGGCTTGTATATTCCAACGATGGGCTTCCTCAAATGCCCTAGGTCTTCATGAGCAAGCAAGTTGGATGCACACCCACTTAATTTTCAGTTTGAGCTTTCATACACTTATAGCTCTAGTGCATCCGTTGCATGGAAATCCCTACTCCTCACATTGACATCAATTGATGGGCATCTCCATAGCCCGTTGATTAGCAGCGCCAATGTGAGACTTTCTCCTTTTTGTCTTCTCCACACAACCCCCATTACCATATTATATTCCACCCATAGTGCGATGTCCATGGCTCACGCTGATGTATTGCATGAAATATGAAAAGGTTTGAGAACGTCAAAAGTACGAAACAATTGCTTGGCTTGTCATCGGGGTTGTGCATGATGTGAATATTTTGTGTGGTGAAGATGGAGCATAGCCAGACTATATGATTCTGTAGGGATAACTTTCTTTGGCCATGTTATTTTGAAAAAAACATGATTGCTTTATTAGTATGCTTGAAATATTATTGTCTTAATGTGAAATGATAGGCTATTGCTTTGAATCACGCGTGTCTTAATATTCATGCCATGAATAGATACATGATCAAGATTATGCTAGGTAGCATTCCACATCAAAAATTATCTTTTTTATCATTTACCTACTCGAGGACGAGAAGAAATTAAGCTTGGGGATGTTGATACGTCTCCATCGTATCTATAATTTTTTATTGTTCCATGCCAATATTCTACAACTTACATATACTTTTGGCAACTTTTTATACTATTTTTGGAACTAACATATTGATCCAGTGCCCATTGCCAGTTCCAATTTGTTGCATGTTTTTTGTTTCACAGAGAGTCCAAACGGAATAAAAACTGACGAATATTTTTTTTGGAATATATCTGATTTTTGGGAAGTGGAATCAACGCGAGATGATGCTCGAGGGGCCACGAGGCAGGGGGTGCGCCCCAGGGGGGCAGGCGCGCCCCTGACCCTCGTGGACACCCCGTAAGGCGGTTCTTTCCCTTCTTTCACCGCAAGAAAGCTAATATCCGGGTAAAAATCGTGTTCAAATTTCAATCCAATCGGAGTTATGGATCTTCAGTTATAAAAGAAACGGTGAAAGGGCATAATCTAGAGCGCGGAAACAGAGAGAGACAGAGAGACAGGTCCAATCTCGGAGGGGCTCTCGCCCCTCCCATGCCATGGAGACCAAGGACCAGAGGGGAAACCCTTCTACCATCTTGGAAGAAGCTCAAGGGAGAAGAAGAAGAAGGGGGGCCCTCTCCCCCTCTCTTCAGGTTGCGCCGGAACGCCGCCGGGGCCATCATCATCACCGCAATCTACACCAACAACTTCACCGCCCTCATCACCAATTCTTCCCCCTCTATGCAGTGGTGTAACACCTCTTTTACCCGCTGTAATCTGTACTTAAACATGGTGCTCAACGCTATATATTATTTCCCAATGATGTATGGCTATCCTATGATGTTTGAGTAGATCTGTTTTGTCCTATGGGTTAATTGATGATTGTGATTGGTTTGAGTTGCATGTTTTATTATTGGTGCTGTCCTATGGTGCTCTCCGTGTCATGCAAGCGTTAGGGATCCCCGTTGTAGGGCTTGCAATATGTTCATGATTTGCTTATGGTGGGTGGCGTGAGTGACAGAAGCACATACCTCAGTAAGTAGGTTGTTTGCATATGGGAATAAAGAGGACTTGATACTTTAATGCTATGGTTGGGTTTTACCTTAATGATCTTTAGTAGTTGCGGATGCTTGCTAGAGTTCCAATCATAAGTGCATATGATCCAAGAAGAGAAAGTATGTTAGCTTATGCCTCTGAAATAAAATTGCAATAGTGATTACTGGTCTATTTATCGATTGCCTAGGGACAAATAACTTTCTTGTGTGACAACAAGCTCTCTACTAAAACTGACTTAGTTGTGTCTTCATCTAAACAGCCCCTAGTTTTTATTTACGCGCTCTTTATTATCTTGCAAACTTATCCAACAACACCTACAAAGTACATCTAGTTTCATACTTGTTCTAGGTAAAGCGAACGTTAAGCGTGCGTAGAGTTGTCTCGGTGGTCGATAGAACTTGAGGGAATATTTGTTCTACCTTTAGCTCCTCGTTTGGTTCAACACTCTTACTTATCGGAAGAGGCTACAATTGATCCCCTATACTTGTGGGTTATCACTCTCCGGCGCCGATGATTCATGGCGCTCTCCACTTCCGAGTTTGTGATGGATACATCATCCGACTCCTCCGCTGAAGGACAATCCGGCGTCACTCCCTTATCAGCCCTTGCCTTTAAAGCAGGGTCGGGAACCTGACTCGTGGAGGCGTGGCTGGCGCGATCCCCGGACATAGTCCGACGAACGCTTTTCTCGAGTGAAACATAGCGGATGATGTCAAAGTTGGATGTGGCTGCCAAGGGGCATATTCACAAATCGATACCTCTTTACTGAAGGCTCGGCCACATCTTCGAACCATTCGGAAGGACACTCTTTGGATGTCTTCTTCGGTGTGCCGGACAGGTATCCGGTCCCAGCGATGCACCATATTTCGGCTCAGCCCACTTCAAATATTGATCCCTCGTGGTTGCATGGGACGAGACAGAATATCTTTCTCCACAATTCAAAATGGGCCTCACAACCCAGGAATAGCTCGCAAAGAGCAACGTAACCCGCGATGTGCAGAATGGAGGCGGGAGTGAAGTTGTGCAGTTGGAGGCCATAGTACTCCAGAAGCCCTCGGAGGAACGGATGAATCAGAAATCCGACGCCTCTTAGCAAATAAGGGACGAAGCACACTCGTTCCCCCCAGATGGATTGGGGAAATTATCCGCCTGGTCCTCGTCATTGAAGGAGGTCAACCCTGCTCGAACAGGGACCAGATCCGCGGGGGGGGGGGGGGGTGAGAAATCCCTGTGTTTGCAGCTTCACTAGCTGTCCGTGGGATACATAAAATTTCTCGCAGTCGCCTTTCTCTAAGGCGCACGGACGGGAGGAGGAGCTAGGAGCGCATGCCATGTTGGAGTGGTCTTTTCTAGCAAGCTCTGGGGATTTTTTCCGTGTGGTGCTGAATGGATCTGAGATCCAATCTCTTTAAATAGACACTCCTGCTTACATGGTTGGGGTGTTATGTGTAAAAACACCACTGACCTCTCGCATTCGCTCGACACGTGGAAGCTGAAGTTGTTGACGCACAGAAGCCGAGGGGTATGACATTAAATGGAAGGCCGAATACATCGCTTTGAAGTCATCGGAGGAGGAACCCTCCTTGCAATGCTGAAGACTATCCGCGCCGGACACCTCGTTATTGAAGTCTGGTTCGGGGCTACTGAGGGAGTCCTGGACTAAGGGGTCCTCGGGCATCCGACCTGTTGGCCATGGGCTGGACTGATGGGCTGTGAAGATACGAATACTGAAGACTCTACCCGTGTCCGGATAGGGCTCTCCTTGGCGTGGGAGGCAAGCTTTATGACTAAATATGAAGATTCCTTTCTCTGTAACCGACTTTATGTAACCCTAGTTCCCTCCGGTGTCTATATAAACCGGAAGGTTAGGTCTGCAGGGATGAACAATCATAACCATAGTCATACATGCTAGACTTCTAGGGTTTTAGCCATTATGATCTTGTGGTAGATCAACTCCTGTAATAATCATATTTATCAAGATCAATCAAGCAGGAAGTAGGGTATTACCTCCACAGAGAGGGCCCGAACCTGGGTAAACATTGTGTCCCCTGTCTCCTTTTACCATCGACCTTAGACACACAGTTTGGGACCCCCTACCCGAGATCCGCCGGTTTTTGACACCGACACCAGCCTTTTCACCGGAATGGCCTCTATTGGGCCATGCCATGTGTCGACGTATCATAGGCACCTCTTGTCCAATGAGTGAATGACATCTGTCCCAATGGTGAGCCAACACGTGTTTCCTCCGGCCAATTAGAATTTTACGCGTGGAAAATCCCCATTGGTCTGGGCTGTTAACGGGTTTCCGGATCCAAAACCGGACCCGATAGCTTAACGACGACCTGTTATGGTGGATGCCACGTGTCGGTTACCCTTGACGAAAACACTTCCATGACGCGCCATTTATCGTCATGGAATTGGACACTTCCATGATGATAATTTTGGTAATGTCATTGAACACTTCTACGACAGCACAGGTATGACTATCTTGATTCTGTCATAAAATCGTCATGGATGTACATGCATGAGAGAAAACGTGACCTACTGTGGCAAACACGTATCATCACGGAAGTGTATTTTTTTTGTAGTGCTACCACGGGATCCTGTTCATCCAACCCCCACCGGGAACTGTTCATCCAACCCCCAACCGAGAACTGTTCATCAAAAGGCAACGTCGATCGACTTCAGTTAGCAGCAGTAGCGAAGGAATCACTCGGGTTCAGTTAACAGCAAGGGATCGATCGGGGTTCAGTAACGTAGCTAGTGCAATCGCTCGGGTTCAGTTAGAACCCAACGCCTCGCTCAGGGTTTAGTTAGAGCGCAACGCCTCACACACCTACACGTACGTGTACAAGAGAAACACGCAAACCTCCGTGCATCGCTAGGCTCCGACCAGCCATCATAACCGGGAACTCCCCGATATTTTCCTCGCCCTTGCTTCTACCATGGTTTTTTCCGTCATGGACGGCCCAAAGAATGTCATGCAACTGCGTATCCGGCCCGCCCAGGACGAAAAGCCCATTTTTTGTCATGATTTTTTGTCATAGAAGTAGGAGCCCACCACATCTATGATGATACTGGGTTTTGTCACAATTATCATCATAGAAGTGTCATAAGAATGACAGAAAATGTCACGGATGTGTCTTTTTTTGTAGTGTGAGCTTGGACCTCATGGTTTGAAATACATGCCTCGGACAACTATCGAGTCTCAAGCACTTGTGGATTTCATCAATGACTGGACAGAGCTGCAGATGCCTGAGGAGAAGCCGGATAACACATATTGGACTATTCATTTTGATGGATCCAGGCAGTTATAAGGCTCTGGGGCTGGAGTTATTTTTACTTCCCCACGAGGTGATAAATTTTGTTATGTCTTAAGGTTGATGTTCCCTTGTACTAACAATGCAGCTGAGTATGAAGCCTTGCTCCATGGTCTTCGGATGGCTAAAGAGATGAATCTAAGTCGGGTGAGGTGTTTTGGCGATTCAGATTTGGTGGCTCAGCAAGTTTCAGGAACTTGGGATTCCAGAGATCCACTCATGGCAGCTTATCACCGAGAGGTTGATGCTATTGTTGGTCATTTCAAGGGTTATCAAGTGGAACATGTTGATCGCAGGAAAAATGAGGTGGCTGATGCTTTAAGCCGGCTAGGGTCCCAGCGTAAGCCGGTACCACCTAATGTTTTCCTTGATATTTTGCATAATCCTTCAGTTAAATTGCCTATGGAGGAAGATCTTGTTGTTCCTGACCCAGAGGCACAGTTGGTGGCGGCTCTTCATGCTATTCCTGATTGGACAATTCCATATTTGGCTTATATGACCCGGGGTGAGTTACCTGAAGATGAAACTTTAGCTAGGCAGATAACCCGGCGGTCTAAGTCAACGACTATTGTCAATGGAAAGTTGCACCGATGCAGTGTCACAGGGGCATTTCAACATTGCGTTTGTCCTGAGGAGGGCTGTGAGACTCTACGAGAGATTCATGTAGGAGATTGTGGCCATCATGTCGGCTCTAAGTCTCTCGTGGCTAAGGCTTTTCGTCATGGGTTCTATTGGCTGATGACTCATGCTGATGCAGAGGATTTGGTTAGCAAGTGTGATGGTTGTCAGAAATTTTCAAGACGAGCTCATGTGCTGGCTCAAGAATTGAGGATGATTCCAATTACTTGGCCATTCGCAGTTGGAGGGCTGGATATGGTTGGGCCTTTTAAGTGGTCCAAGGAAAAAATACTCACCTCTTGGTGGCGGTTGACCAGTTTAGAAAGTGGTTTGAGGCAGAGCCGGTCAGCAAGTGTGACGCAGCAACAATGGTTCAATTCATCAAAAAGGTGATTTTTCATTTTGGCTACCCTCACAGCATCATAACTGATAATGGCACTAATCTGTCTAAGGGTGATATGAAAGAATTCTGTCAACGAGAGCATAATCTTGATGTTTCATCAGTGGCTCATCCCCAGTCCAATGGTCAAGCTGAAAGAGCCAATCAAGAAATCTTGAGAGGCATAAAGCCCCGGCTTATGGTCCCTTTGTAGAGGACGCCGGGTTGTTGGGTGGAGCAGTTGCCCTCAATGCTATGGAGTATCAATACTACCCCAACAGATCTACGGGTTACACGCCTTTCTTCATGGTTTACGGAGCAGAGGCGGTTCTACCTAGTGGCATCCGTCACGACTCGCCCCGTGTGGCGGCTTATGTTGAAGCTGATAATGAAAAAGCACGCTAGGATGCTCTTGACCTTCTGGATGAGGAGCGTGACCTTGCGGTGTCTCGTTCGGCGATTTACCAGCAACATCTGCGTCATTATCATAGACGCTGGGTTAAAACTCAGACCTTTCAAGAAGGTGACTTGGTGCTCCGGCTCATCCAGGATCAAATAGGCATGCACAAGTTGTCCCCACCTTGGGAAGGGCCCTTTGTGGTCAACAAAAATCTAAACAACGGGTCATACTACCTCGTGATATTCGAGAGCACAAGGACTCACGCAAATCTGAGGAGGAGTCCCGCAGGCCGTGGCACATTGCTCATCTTTGGCCTTATTACACCTGAGCCACCGGCTCTTGTGATGTATATACTTTTACCAATGTATATATTATGATTAGTATAATAAATCCGGCATCCCTGATAATTCAGGGCCTCTCACTACAAAAAATACACTTCCGTGATGATACATGTTTGTCACAGTAGGTCACGTTTTCTGTCATGCATGTACATCCATGACGTTTTTATGACAGAATCAAGATAGTCATACCTGTGCTGTCGTAGAAGTGTTCCATGACATTACCAAAATTATCATCACGGACGTGTCCACTTCTATGATGATAAATCACGCGTCATAGAAGTGCTTTCGTCAAGGGTGACCGACACGCGGCATCGACTGTAACGGCTCGCCGTTAAGCTATCGGGTCCGGTTTTGGATCCGATAACCCGTTAACAGCCCGGACCAATGGGGATTTTCCACGTGTAAAATTATCATTGGCCGACGGAACCACGTGTCAGCTCCTCATTGGGACAGATGTCATCCACTCATTGGACAGGAGGCGCCTATGATACGTCGACACGTGGCCGGCCCAATAGAGGCCCATTCCGGTGAAAAGGCCGACCCAGCTAAAGGCCCACCAAGTTTTTCCAGACACTAGTGGGCTGGCCCGTTAACAACCTGCCATGTTTTGGGTCAAATTGAGGCCCACATTAGACCAGGCCTGTTCACAGCCTGTCGAGTTTTGGGCCAAATTATGGCCCATATCAGATCAGGCCCGTTAACAGGCCACTCTACCTTTGGGCCCATTCTCAGACATGTTTGTATTTCAGCCTGTTAAATGCCTGTTTACCAGTTCGGCCCGATAATATTTTCGGCTTGTTAGCGGCTCGTGGAGTATCTGGGACGTTGTCGGCCCAGTTTAACTTTAGGCCATTTAACGACCCACGCAGAAACTGGGCTATTTCTTGTCCGAAGTAACTTTAGGCCTCTTAATGGCCCATAGTCTTCGTGGATAAATTTCAGCTCAACTTGCCTATCGGCCTGTTATGGCCCATGTAATAGTTGGGCCTAATTACAACCCGCGTTGAATCCAGCCTGCTTATAGCCCATCTGATAATGGCTCGTGACACTTTTGGGCCTATGGCCCGCATGGATACCGGCCTGCTTAAAGCCCATAATTTTATTGGGCCAAACGGACCCGAGATATATTTTAGCTCGTTAACTACTTGTCCTATTTGGGCCAAACATGGGCCTTAGGCAGTTTTGGCCTGTATTGGCCCGTAAATTTTTCGGCTCAACGCTAGCCCAATCTAGGTTTTACCCTGTTAAAAGCCCATTGTATTCTCTGGCCCAGCTGGCTAGAACTTTACTCGGCCTGTTAAAGGCAGGAAACAACCATAAGGTTTAGACATGCTAATGGCCCAAGATGATTATAGGCCCACATTTTGGCCCATATGAGTAACGGGTCACCAAGACCGACAACACCGAGATCCACCGAACCTTCCTACCTAAATTACAAAGATACCGACCAAGAATAAACCTAGACTATAAAACAAAGAAATTACAGCATATTACATCCCCTCGGCATCAAAGTTCGCCCCCAGTGATAAAAAACGGCAACCAGACAACAGATTACATAAACTGGGCAGGTCGCCACCAGTGGAAGTTAACGTGCGGACAAAATAATAGACAGAACCGACAACACCTCAACACAATTCAAGAAAGGTTAGCCCGCCCAAGAGTCAGAAGCGCAAGCGCCTTAGCAACCTGATGAGATCGCGCTTCTTTGGCGCTCATATCCACCTACTTAAGCTGCATAGCATCAATAAACGCCCCTGTACTTATGGTTAATCTTGCATAGAGATTGGAGTTCCAACAGATTTGAGCGGAAGCATGTATTTCGCTTGAATTTCGTGATCAAGAAGTCGAACAGGATTCAGGCGGCGACTTCATCGAGCTTGTATCACTGAGTAAGTTTGACACTACATCAAGATGTGACTTTGTGGTTGTATCCCTACCCTCAATATGTTTTGCCTTCTCCTCTGGAATATGTGTTAGAGGGACAAACAATGGGTTCGTCTCACTATCATTGTGGTAGTTCTTCCTAACAGCAGTGTTGTCACCCTGAAAGAAAAACAAGTAGGTAGATAACAGGTTTTGCACGCATAAGCATCAGCGCTGTCAATTAATCTCATTTCTTTATCAGAAATAAAGACACGGTTTAAAATAGCATTAACATAATAGGCATTGTTCATAGTTAAGACGGCAGGAAATGGCATTGTGCAGGAGCGGCCAGCTTCACCAGACCACATGATTACAGATCAAGAACACACGCATAGATGTAGTTCTAAACAACGTATAAGCATGAATGGTGAGTGTACTGTCAATTTATACCATTTCAGATTGGTAAATAAAAGAGACACAATTTAAATAACATTAATATAATATGTCATTGTTCATAGTTGAGACATAGCAGCATATGACATTGTGCTGTTGTTGGTAGTCTCACCACACCACTAGATTACAGATCAAGAACACAAGCATACACATAGTGCTAAAGAAGATAACTTGCTATGTTTAGTTTAATTTACATGGTACGAATAAGGAACTAGATTGTACAACTAAAACTGAAATTGAGAACGACAAACTTATGTTTATGTACTTCTACTTTATAAACTTTGAACAAAAAATTTGATTCAGACGACAAAAATAAACAGCATTTGCACTCATAGCTATCCAAATATAAACAACAAAATTTGAAGGCTCAAGGAGGACAAACTTACATTAGTAGTGAAGACAGGCTCTATAAAGGCCCTGTCCATATTGATGGGGTGGGGGGGGGGGCAATTCAAGAAGTTTACCTCACACTCTTCTTCAAGAGTATTGCCTTTATTCTAGATTTTGTTAAGAGTAAATATAGATGTGAAAATATAGGAACAAATGGCGATTATTTAACTTAAGATGCAGAGTACAAATGTAAATACAACATATAGGCAGAAGGCACTAACAAGAGCAATGCGGAGCTAAACTTCTTCAGTAACATTGGTTTTATTCAATATTTTGACAAGAGTAAATGTAGATCTGATGTGTAGAAAATTGGAGGACAAGGGGAAATAAGCTGCAAAGTGTACATGAAGAACTAGCTGACAAATATAAGGACAACAGATACTTACAAGAACAATGCAGAACTAAATTTCTTCATAGGCATTCAGTTTATTGTACATTAATTTAAGCATTAATACAGATCTGATAATTTGGAGCGAACAGTGGATAGGAAAGCTATAATGCACAATGATGTCACATAATCCACCAGGTATGAATGTAAGGACATCGATAGGACAATAGGTACTCACAAGAGCAAAGAAACTACCAGCATAGTTGCGATATCCTAGGTTTTGCGCCGCTGGTTCTATGGCCAATATACATCAGGTGCTATGTGATTTCTCCGCTAGCACCACCTTTCTCAAGGACTTTGCTTGTACTCCTTCAGGTTCGGCAATCACCCTCTTCCTTATGGATGTCTGAAACACAAGAACAACATTTGAATGAAAAAAACATGGTATGACGACAAATGGAATAGGTGTTGATAATGGATGGGCATGGCATCTTCACATATATCACGAGTAAACTAAGCATATGGCGGTGCACCGAAGCAAAAGAAATGCAAGACACCTTATGCAAGATATGTGTAACCAATAAAACCTTGCCAAATTAGAACAGGCACCTTATTGGGTGAACAGGATAGGCCATCTGCCTTTGACTCCTTGAGCTCCGAATAGTCATTAGGATCATATTCTAAATACGAATCTATAGGTCGGGAGCATGTCGGTTTCATTGCATCCATAATGGACCGCAATCCCTTGATGCCAAGTTGTTACCCATTGAACGGTTCCACAATATTCTTCTGATGTGCACGTTCTTATATTCATTGTAAAGCATGAAAACACAAATAGTAGTGAGATTATCTTTGTAATGTAGAGGATATTGTAATATAATAGAGGCTCCATGTAAACCCTTGTGTGCTATCACTGGATTCTGATGAGAGAGCCCATGTGTGTTGTAATATGGTGAGTATATTAATGTAATCTGGCACAACTACACAAAAAATAGGCTCCCTGTTGGGGGCCCCAGATGTAAGGATAGTTGGCAGATGATAGTTCATAATATACCGTATAGAAAGTTTATTGCCAAACCATGATAACGAGAGCGCAGAGCCACTAGGCAGATCGTAGTGTAGATAATAGGGGTACACCATAACCACCATAAATAAATCAGGAAAGCGGAAATGGCAGGAAAACATAGGGTTTTGCCGCTACTAATATGCAGCCTATCTTTTAGCTACATGCCAGCTCAATTCATCTGAAGGCGGACATTTGTTACTATCAGTTTAGTCTATCAAAGACCGCACGGCTCCCACCATTTTCGGGGTATTATGGCAGACCAACTCGAAGTGCGAAATCATTTAACAGAACCGGCCCAATAGAGGTGTCGACTGCAGATGTCCCTGCTCCCCTTCCTGACAAGGAACTTAGTGTGCTTCCCATACAGAACACCGCATGGGCCGCCAGCCGAACCACCGGCCCCCACCGCCTGTGTTCCTCCACCACCACCACCTCCCAGCCCCGCCCCCACCCGCGTCGAGTTTTATTTTTTCGGCGAGGACCCACCAGTCCCCACAACCACCGTCCCCACCCGAGCCCCTTCCTTCGCACCGGCGAACTCCGGCGAGCTCTCAAAAATCGACTAACCCAATTTTGAAATTTAGTCTACTTTCATTTAACTAGTGTGGAATATAAAAGGGGAAAACCATAAGCATTGCGAGTATAGTGTTGTGCGTGCTATGGTGGATCCAAGGTGCAAACCGGACAAAGGCAACTTCGCAACCAATGTTTGCTTTGAACTAACAAGTAAGTGATGGACAAGAAATCGAGTAAAGCGGTGGTGATCTATTTTCTTGCTGCGATAAATAAGTTGAGCAGAATCTGAAAGAGTACCGCCTCAGTGCGGGCGCTGTATGCATCTGCTGTGATGG
Source organism: Aegilops bicornis (assembly GCA_021605145.1). Taxonomy (NCBI): domain Eukaryota; kingdom Viridiplantae; phylum Streptophyta; class Magnoliopsida; order Poales; family Poaceae; genus Aegilops; species Aegilops bicornis. The sequence goes on along the minus strand of CM038671.1, from coordinate 270,531,374 downwards.
TACTGCGGTAGCGATGGCTGTCGGCGGCGTGGAAGCAGATCTAGGAGGGTAGACAATGGCGGCAGGGTGCGGTGGATGAGACGGTCATGGGAGCGGCACCGACAAGGTGGACGATGACGGGGATGAAGTGGGAGGACGGGATGCAAGGATCCCGGTCCAATGTCATGGGTGAGATATGTCGATCTCTTGTAATGGTCGACGGCGTCGGGGTATCAGCTCCAGCATGGTGGAGGAGGACGGCTGTGGATGGGGTGGCGGACGGAGGAGGCTAGGTGGAGAGGGTGTTTTGGCGCCCACGGAGTACGAATGGGGAAATGGAGGGAGAGAGGAAGGGGGGACCATGTCTTCAGGGCGCACTTGTCTCAGATGCGAGGAAATTTACAAACTTAACCCCAGTTTAAAATTTCCTACATCACAACAATATTAGTCGGTTGGGGATAGGACGGTAATCTCGCATACACTGAATATTTGCGGACGAGAGTTTGTTTTTGGCGCCCGCCGTGTATGAATCGGGGAGGGAGTCGATTTCGGTCGATGAGACACTGTGTTTTGGCGCCCACCGTGTATGAATCCGGGTGAGAGGCGGTTATGTCACGTTTGAGTGAAATTACAAACCTACCCCTATCGAAACTTATAGAAATCGAGCCTATAGGCTTTGCGTGGCATGGATAGGCTGCAATTTCCATCTCGCAGATTTTGGTTTCGGGCGGTTACTGTGACTTTCCCCGCTTCGTTCAAATTTTTGCAGAGCAAGAGTGCACGTTTACCGTGCTAACTCAATTCGAATCCAGTTTTTATTCTATTTTTGTTTGGGCAGGATCCATTTTTGATTGGAATAAAATTATATATACATCATTTTTTTAGGGTCTTTTACATCTGTGTCCCTAACTCGAACCCACTACTCACATTTGCCCCTAATTCAAAAGCCTGCTCAAAAATGTCCCTCCGCCGTTAGGTGCCCTTACAGAAATGCCCTTCCGTTCCGTTTCCGTCCGGTCAAAGGGGTTTGACCGTCTACGGGGCGTTTGTTGGACATTTTGCCCTTGCCTCCATGTGCCACTTACATGTGGGACCCAATCAGAAAAAAATAAAAAGGAAAAACTCTCCCTCTCACCCTCTCTCTCACACACTTACATGTGGGCCCCAAATAAAATAGATAAATAAAAAATCCCTCCCACCTCTCTCCCCTACCTCACGACCTCTCTGTCTTCACCTCCCATGAAGGCCGACAGCCGGTTTGTGCGCCGTCGGCACCAGCTCCCACGCCAAGGCAGCACTCCCTCCATTCCATTCTTCCTCTCCCTCCCTCCCTTCCTCTCCCTCCCTCTCTCGCGACCGCAGCTATCATCGGAACTAAATCCCGAGAGCGCGTGAGATCTTCTGCCGGTGACGCCATTGCTAGCCACCGCGGCCGGAGTCCAAATCGAGCAGCACGAGCATGTCCATGAGCTTTGGCGGGCGCCTCTCCTTCGTCGTGCGTAGTGGATCTGGCCTGGGGCTGCCCGTGACGCGGCCGGACGCCGAACTCCGCCATGGCCATTGCTCTTCCGTCCTAAATTCGGTCGCTCTAAGCCATTCTTGACCTACCCGACCCCTGCTCCGTCAAGGAAAGCATGTGCCCCTACTCCGCTCTTCCCCGCCCGATTCCGTGCGTCTTGAGCACTCGACAGAATCCAGCCGCCATGACCAACCTTGGTTGGCTCGGCTGCATGCGCCCATCTACACCCCGCCGCCTCGCCTGAGCTTGGCGCTGCCTCAGCCTTGCTGCCTCGCCGCAAGAGGGCGCCGTCCTCCCACGGTCATCCTCCTCCCTACGGCGAAGCCGCCGGCGAAGCGCAGCGCCACAAATGGGAACGCGTGGACCGGGGGTGTTTACCCTCATAATGGGTCCCGTCGGGAGGAGATGGATGAGAGAGATTTTTTTGTTTTTTCCTGGATAGGTCCCATCGGTAAGTGACTGACCCACGGGAGAGCTGAGTTGGCCTAGTTTTCCTTTTATTTTTTTAGAGGGGGGTCCCGCATGTTAGTGTCACATGGATTCAGGGGCAAATTGTCCAACTAACGTCCAGAAAACGGTCAAAGCCCTTTGACCGGACGGTAACGGAGCGGAAGGGCATTTCTATAAGTGCACATAACAGCGGAGGGGCATTTTTGAGCAGGCTTTCGAATTAGGGGTATATCTGATTAGGTGGTTCGAGTTAGGGACAGAAATGCAAATGGCCCTTTTTTTTATATATACTTTCAAAAGCACAACACCCTTTATACATAAATATGGTTTACAAATGGCATGATCTCAGATTCATAAGGCTATATCCATCTTAATTTGGATTTTCAAATATTTGATACCACTTTATGTTGAAATCCAATGTATGCATTCCTCGCTAACTGTCTCCAATTAATGTGTGTTTCATGCGGGTTTTTATTTTTTTTACTTCTCAAACATGTATAATGTGTTTCACACACGCAACATATAGTGTAATCCTGTTTAGACATTAATTGCATATAAACCATGCATTGTCTCTAATTACAGAATATATGGATCACTAATATTGATAAACTATATAACATTACACGTGTCCCCAAATTCAAATGAATATGCATGTTTGATACACCAATTTATGCTATGATATTATCGATGTCGTGATCTCCAGTTTAAATATTTGAATCCCCTTTAATCTAGATATTCGTCTCATATAGCTATCACTCATGCTTATATAGGAGTATCTCTCTAGACATATACACGTTCATCGTCTCGCGGGTATCTCTCGTGCTACCTGTATGCCGACAATGATCTTTTATCTTCATAACACACTGACGGTACTCTCTCCCTCGACCTCCATCACTCGATCTCTCTCTAAATATATCTCGCTCCCTGCTATGTGTCTCTAACTATGATTCTCCATGTGAAATCTCTTTGTCTCAGAAAAACACAAACTTCATCTCCCGGGGTCTCATTTCTCTCTACTATTACCCTGTGTGCCACTCGCACACACCCTCTCACACAGAGATGTCTTTCGCTCCTTAGGTATGAGAATCTACGACTCTTCCTCTTAAATATCTCTTTCTCACACACAAACACAAACTCTGTCTCTCAGGGTCTCATATCTCTCCACCATTCTCCTGTATGTCGCTCACACACACTCTCTCTCCCTAGAGATATCTTGCGTTCCCTCATATGTCTCTCTACCTATCACTCTCGTTGTGAAATATATTTCTCTCTCGCAGTCAAAACTCCGTCTCTTGGGATCTCATTTCTCTCTGATATTTGTTTGTATGTGAGTCACATGCACCCTTCCTTCATCTCTCTCACACCCACATACATAACTCAGCCTTCTGATCCACTCGACTCCTATCTCTAACGCACACTAGCTAGCATCTTTATCTTTCCATTCATTTGTTTCTCCATCAACCTTCTTTCTCGCCCTCACTCTTGCTTCCTATCACGCACACTATGTATGTTTCTCTCCACATGCAGTCAAGTGCCCTCTTTTTATCTTTCTCTCTCACACACATAACTTCACCCTCTGAACCACCCGGCGGTCATCTCCAACACTCAAACTAGCCGATGTCCCTCTAGCTAGCATTTCCATCTCCAACATTCAACATTTGTTTCTCGCACGCACTCTTGCTTCCTATCACCCACACTATATATGTCTCTCCATACGTGCATTTATAGGTTGATCTCTTTTGCACAATCGTTGTGTCTCACTCCCTCTGCTCACCATAGATGCATGCTCCAGCCCACACCACTATCTCTTAAAGAAAAAACACATGCTCAATTGTCGGGCCGTCTTCCCTGCACTCTCACATGCATGCATATTGTCATACCGATTCAAATCTCCCATGTCGTTGATCTTATGACTTATGTATTCTTTCTTTTATCTCGATCATGCGCGCGCGCACACACACACACACATCCACGTATACATGTATACCTCTCGCACATGCACGTTCAAGGTCTCTATGTCTCCATACGTAGTTAATTACCCTCAACCCTAACGCCACATCGAATCGTTCTCTTCTTATGTGCACATAACTTCCGTCTGGATGGGTAAAACACACACTCACACTTAACAATCTCCTTATAGCTACCCCCTCTCACTCTTCCCCTATATCCCCGAAACTAATAAGACCATTCCTTCGTTTAATTCCCGCCTACATGCACCATCGATATATAGTAGTCTTCCTCAGTGTCTCTCAAACAAACACGTTCTCTCGATGTCGACTCCTCTCACGCGCACATACCTTCTCTTCCCTCTCTACGAGCCTTTTCCCTCTCGCACCCCATCGTTGGTGGCCTCTTCCGTACACATCACCTCTCTGTGATGAAGCCACACACACTTAAATTACATCCGCCACCGAGGACCCCGCATCACACACACACGCGCGCGTGCGCACCCCCACCCCCCCACACACACGCACACACCCACCCACCCCCCCACACACACTAAGACTCCATCTCTCTCTCTCTCTCTCACACACATACGCACCCCCACACACACTAAGACTCCATCTCTCTCTCTCTCTCTCTCTCACACACACACGCACGCACCCACCCACCCCCCAGACACACACGCACACACTAAGACTCCATCTCACACACACATGCTCTAGGCGGAGAATTTGTTCCTACCACCCTTCGTCCAACCTTACCTGTATGATAAACAATCACCTTAATTTACTTGTATAACATGGACAAATTCCACTTTACTTTAGTAGTAGCAAACTTATCATCTCTACTCTTATAAAAACCCGAGTTAGTGATGATGGTGTGCCTGCCATCTTGTAATATAGATCGTCCGATCTATATCTGACGGATAGAAAGCAAACTATGATAATTTTACAAAAGATACCCACACCTCTCTCCACATCCTTATCTCCCACAACCTCATTGCTGAGCAATTAAAAAAGGAAGTCTCTGGAACAATCTAGCATGGTGGCCATTGCACTGCCGGGCGCCTGGCCCATCCCCATGCCTCCGCCTCAGTCCGACCACCACCACCACCACGCTCCACTCCTCCTCACCTTATCTCTCATCTTTCATTTTTTCGATGAAATTCTCGAGATACCAGTTTTCCGATAAAATTCTCGAGATATCATTAGTTTTTACACATGGGATTACTCCTGCATGGGTCAATCACAACAGGTGTTTTGTAAAAAAATGCATATTGATGTTCCGTGCAATGCATGAGCATCTTGCTTATAATTATATAACGCAAATCACGAGCAGGAAGTAACATTTTTTTACACAACCACGTTAACATGGCCACGTAAATCACTAGCTAAAGAGTAATACCATTATACTTATATCCCAATGCAAAAGGTTGAGTACATGTATGAAGAGTAGAGTCACACACACGCACTCTGTCTCTCAGAATCACACACACACACACACCAGTTATGTGATGCCCACTTAAGCAGACACGCATGTCACAATTTTTGCACCCGCGGGTACATGTGATGGTGCACATTTATTTAAGCTGGAAGGCGAACCCAAACAGTAGCTGCATTCATTCCTCTCCCGCCACCTCTTCTCTGGTCACTGTCTCCCAGTAGCCATGGCCCGGCTGAAGGTAACGACATACGCCATACTCCCGCCGGAGCGGCGCTTTAATCTAGAAATTTTAGTGGTCATGCATGCATCTTTTTGTGCTAGCACTCCTATATAAGGGTTGACCGGTCGCTTCCCGCGGACGTGCGCGGGCGGCGGAACAGGAAGGAGAAGGGAAGCGGCTGTGGAGTAACGCTTTACCACAATTTCTTTGGAAACCGAGTGCAATAATTGAGTAGTTTTGCAACCGCCAATACTACACCAAACGGTCCAAAACCAATACTCCTTGCCAACAAGACGCTTCCCACGTGAAACGGTCGTATCGCCCGAGCGCCGCTGTCGCATTAATGCCCGGCCAGAGCGGAGGCGACCTCTCACTGGCGCCGGCTTTGAAGTAGCGCGACGGCCGAGAGAGCGCCGCTTCCCGGTGCACGCAACTGCTCCGTGTCGAGGCTGGCCATAGTTTGGATGAGTCTCCATCATGGGGAGCCACACTAACTGCGATGATATGGATTGTTCCATCTATGAAGAACACGTGGGACTGGAACTTCAAGACGGACATGTACCCAGGAGTGGACGTACGAACCTGAGTAATGTAGCGCAGTAAGTGAAGTAGAAAGGCACAAATAGTATGAACAGGTGTGGCATATAGGCATTTGTCTACTATGTACCACTAAATGTTGTACGTGCAATGCACGGTGATGTTATGGAGTACGTGCCTAAGTACTCTACTACTACTATATTAATTGGAGGCACATATTAGGTTTTATATTTGTTTATGTGTATGCCCCGAGACCTTCCAACTAGACGTCTCTTTCTCTCCGGGTCGCACTTTGTATCGTTCATACCACTAGTACTACTACATGTGGTCTCCGACCTTTAAGTGGAAGAAGTGGAGATGCTCTACCACACTGTTCATGTCCCACTCCTTTCGCTGACGTGTGGGACATCCAGCACGTGTCGTGTTTGGCACTCCTTCGTCGTAAGAGTTGAAACGCTAGCATTCATCAGAAAATAGAAAAAAATCAGCAGTGATACTATACCACGCGGTTTCCTTGATCCTCGATATCGGAAAGAATACTTCGGTTCGCCAACATGTGGGACGTCGACCATCCTGGCCCACTTGCCATGCAAGCAGAACTCCAAGGGAGAGTCACCCCGGCCGTCGCGCCGTAGTAACAATGACTAATGAGCTGCCAAATCACAGGCCCAACCTTTCCCACTGTGAAGTTGCTCGGACGAAGGAACCATCATGACTTCCTTGAATTACGCTTCTTGAAGAAAACTCATCGTATCAAAGACTACTGCTAGCTAAGTAGTTACTCCAGCAGAGGCCTCCTTTCATTCATAGGATAGGAATTTTATAGGAATATGAAAATCATAGGAAGTGAGATGACATGCATCTCAATTCCTATAGAGAAAGAGATGGCATTTTCTTGCATAGGATAGGAATTTTCCATTGAGTCTAGGCTAATGTACTGGTAATTTGCTCTAAAAACTACAGTAGTAAATAGTAGTATCGGTACATGCTCGTACTCAGACATAGACACACACACTAACTACTACTAGTACTACTACTTCTCACATGCTGGCCTGACGCCGTCGTTCTCCTTCACGGATTTGTCGGTGACACCCCACCGTGCTTGGATCTCCGCCGACCTCTCCGCAGCAGCGCGTGCATCCTCTTCTTTCTTGCGGTGGCGGGCAGTGAGAATCGGTCGGTGCTTCACAAAAAGAAGATTCTTTGAATGAAAATATAGCAGCATCACTAATTCCCTCACCTTTCTTCGTCGGTACAGAAGAAAAATGGTAGAAGTGAGTAGCCTGGAGTGAGGTTTTCTTCAAGAAAGGGGAGAAAGGGCTTCAAAGAGCGTTCTAGTGAAATGATGGTTGCTTCGTCAAGTCCAACTTCGAGGCCACTTCGAGGCCACTTTACCACTGCTGGTAAAGGTGGGTTTTGTGATATGACGGGTCATGACGGCCACACCGGGGTGACTGGTGAGTCTCGACTGTAGCACCTCGCTGTGATTTGGTGGATGGCACGCGGACCCGGATGCTTTGATATCCCGCATGTGGATAGAGCGGCTAGTCATATAGGAGTGCTCAATATTGTGAACCGCGACCAAGGCGGAGAGGAAAACGAGAGAACTATGTAATTAATGCATGAGTTTAATTAGGGTAGTTTTGTAAAATACGACATACATTCCTCCAATCACAAAATACCTTGGTTGATGAGATTTGAGATTTGAGCCAGTACTGCACGTGGTGAAATCTCTAGAAAGGCAAATACTCCTTTCCAGTTTACAGGGCTATACTGGCAAGTACTAGTACTACAATAGTGGGCTCAAATAGCAATTTTGTCTCATGCAAGAGCCTGGCTATATGCGTGCTCCAAGGCTCCGCACCACGCCCCACCCTGATAACCCACAAGTATAGGGGATCACAACAGTTTTTGAGGGTAGAGTATTCAACCCAAATTTATTGATTCGACACAAGGGGAGCCAAAGAATATTCACAAGTATAAGCAGCTAAGTTGTCAATTCAACCACATCTGGATAACTTAATATCTGCAGCAAAGTATTTAGTAGCAAAGTAGTATGGAAGTAACGGTAACGACAAAAAGTAACAAGAGCGCTTTGAAGTAATCGTAATAAAGGGCAACGGAAAAGTAACTAAGCAAAGATAAATATGTGAAAAGCTCGTAGGCATTGGATCAGTGATGGATAATTATGTCGGATGCGATTCTTCATGCAACAGTTATAACATAGGGTGACACTGAACTAGCTCCAATTCATCAATGTAATGTAGGCATGTATTCCGAATATAGTCATACGTGCTTATGGAAAAGAACTTGCATGACATCTTTTGTCCTACCCTCCCGTGGCAGCGGGTTCCTATTGGAAACTAAGGGATATTAAGGCCTCCTTTTAATAGAGTACCCGACCAAAGCATTAACACTTGGTGAATACATGAACTCCTCAAACTACGGTCATCACCGAGAGTGATCCCGATTATTGTCACTTCGGGGTTACCGGATCATAACACATAGTAGGTGACTATTGACTTGCAAGATAGGATCAAGAACTCACATATATTCATGAAAACATAATAGGTTCAGATCTGAAATCATGGCACTCGGGCCCTAGTGACAAGCATTAAGCATAGCAAAGTCATAGCAACATCAATCTCAAAACATAATGGATACGAGGGATCAAACCCTAACAAAACTAACTCGATTACATGATAAATCTCATCCAACCCATCACCGTCCAGCAAGCCTATGATGGGATTACTCATGCACGGCGGTGAGCGTCATGAAATTGGTGATGGAGGAAGGTTGATGATGACGATGGCGATGGATTCCCCTCTCCGGAGCCCCGAACGGACTCCAGATCAGCCCTCCTGAGAGAGATTAGGGCTTGGCGGCGGCTCCGTATCGTAAAACGCGATGAATCCTTGTCTGTGATTTTTTTCTCCCCGAACGTGAATATATAGAGCTGGAGTTGAGGTCGGTGCAGCACCAGGGGGCCCATGAGGCAGGGGCCGCGCCCAGGGGGGCAGGCGCCCCCCACCCTTGTGGACAGGGTGTGGGCCCCCTAGTCTTGATTGTTTCGCCAGTATCTTTTATTAATTCCAAAAATATTCTCGGTGAAGTTTCAGGTCATTCCGAGAACTTTAATTTCTCCACAAAAATAACACCATGGCAATTCTGCTGAAAACAACGTCAGTCCGGGTTAGTTCCATTCAAATCATGCAAGTTAGAGTCCAAAACAAGGGCAAATGTCTTTGGAAAAGTAAATACGATGGAGACGTATCAACTCCCTGATACGTCCATTTTGCATCATGCTTTTATATTGATATTTATTGCATTATGGGCTGTTATTACATATTATTTCACAATACTTATGCCTATTCTCTCTTATTTTACAAGGTTTACATGAAGAGGGAGAATGCTGGCAGCTGGAATTCTGGGCTAGAAAAGGAGCAAATATTAGAGACCTATTCTGCACAACTCCAAAAGTCCCAAACTCCACCGGGTTATTTTTGGAAATAATAAAAAATACCAAGCGAAGAAAATACCAGAGGGGGCCCACACCCTGGCCACGAGGGTGGGGGCGCGCCCTACCCCCCTGGGCGGGCCCCCGGCCTCGTGGGCCCCCTGGCTAGCCTCCGGGGCCCATATTCTGCTATATGAAGTCTTTCGTCCGAGAAAAGATCATATGCAAGCTTTCGGGAAGAAACTCCGCCGCCACGAGGAGGAACCTTGGCGGAACCAATCTAGGGCTCCATGAGCTGTTCGCCGGGAAACTTCTCCGGAGGGGAAATCATTGTCATCACCAACGATCCTCTCATCAGGAGGGGGTCAATCTCCATCAACATCTTCACCAGCACCATCTCCTCTCAAACCCTAGTTCATCTCTTGTATCCTATCTTTGTCCCAAAGCCTCAGACTGGTACCTGTGGGTTGCTAGTAGTGTTGATTACTCCTTGTAGTTGATGCTAGTTGGTTTATTTGGTGGAAGATCATATGTTCAGATCCATTATGCATATTAATACCCCTCTGATTATGAACATGAATATGAGTTGTGAGTAGTTACGTTTGTTCCTGAGGACATGGGAGAAGTCTTGCTATTAGTAGTCATGTGAATTTGGTATTCGTTCGATATTTTGATGAGATGTATGTTGTCTTTCCTCTAGTGGTGTCATGTGAACGTCGACTACATGACACTTCACCATTGTTTGGGCCTAGAGGAAGGCATTGGGAAGTAATAAGTAGATGATGGGTTGCTAGAGTGATGTAAGCTTAAACCCTAGTTTATGCTGTTGCCGTAAGGGCTGATTTGGATCCATATGTTTCATGCTATGGTTAGGTCTACCTTAGTACTTCTTTTGTAGTTGCGGATGCTTGCAATAGGAGTTAATCATAAGTGGGATGCTTGTCCAAGTAAGGACAGCACCCAAGCACCGGTCCACCCACATATCAAATTTTCAAAGTACCAAACGCGAATCATATGAACGTGATGAAAACTAGCTTGACGATAATTCCCATGTGTCCTCGGGAGCGTTTTCCTTCATATAAGAAATTGTCCAGGCTTGTCCTTTGCTATAAAAAGGATTGGGCCACCTTGCTGCACTTTATTTACACTTGTTACTTCCTACCCGTTACAAATTACCTTATCACAAAACTATCTGTTACCGATAATTTCAGTGCTTGCAGAGAAAACCTTGCTAAAACCGCTTATAATTTCCTTCTGCTCCTCGTTGGGTTCGACACTCTTACTTATCGGAAGGAATAATATAGATCCCCTATACTTGTGGGTCACCAAGACTCTTTTCTGGCGCCGTTGCCGGGGAGTTAAGCGCCTTTGGTAGGTGGAATTTGGTAAGGAAAAATTCATATAGTGTGCTGAAATTTACTGTCACTTGTTACTATGGAAAGTAATCCTTTGAGGGGCTTGTTCGGGGTATCTTCACCCTGACCGGTAGAGCAAATAGTTTCAACTCAACCTACTGAACCTATTGAAAATGTTTACTTTGAAATTCCTTCGGGTATGATAGAGAAACTACTAGCTAATCCTTTTGCAGGAGATGGAACATTGCATCCCGATTTACACTTAATCTATGTGGATGAAGTTTGTGGATTATTTAAGCTTGCGGTATACCCGATGATGTTATCAAGAAGAAGGTCTTCCCTTTATCTTTGAAGGGAGATGCATTGACATGGTATAGGCTATGTGATGATATGGGATCATGGGACTACAAGCGATTGAAATTGGAATTTCATCAGAAGTTTTATCCTATGCAACTTGTTCATCGTGATCGTATTTATATATATAATTTTTGGCCTCGCGAAGGAGAAAGCATCGCTCAAGCTTGGGGGAGGCTTAAGTCAATGTTATATTCATTCCCCAATCATGAGCTCTCAAGAGAAATGATTATTCAAAAATTTTATGCTCGACTTTCTGACAACAATCGCTCCATGATCGATACTTCTTGTACTGGCTCTTTTATGATGAAGACTATTGAGTTTAAATGGGATTTATTGGAAAGATTTAAACGCAACTCTGAAGATTGGGATCTCGACGAAGGTAAGGAGTTAGGTATAACACCTAAGTTTGATTGTGTTAAATCCTTTATGGATACCGATGTTTTCCGTAAATTTAGCACTAAATATGGACTTGACTCTGAGATAGTAGCTTCTTTTTGTGAATCTTTTGCTGCTCATGTTGATCTCCCTAAGGAGAAGTGGTTTAAATATCATCCTCCCATAGAAGTAAAAGTAGTTGAACCTATTAGAGTTGAAGAAAAGACTATCACTTATAATGATCCTATTGTTCCCTCGCTTATGTTGAGAAACCACCTTTCCTCGTTAGGATAAAGGATCATGCTAAAGCTTCAACTGTGGTTCATAAAAGCAATATTAGAACTTATACACCTCCTGAGAAAGTTAAAGTTGAACCTAATATTGCTATTGTTAAAGATCTCTTGGCTGGTAATATTGATGTGCATGTTACTTATTCTGTGAGGAAACTGCTAGAATTGCTAAACCTGGTGCTAAAGATAAACATAGACCTGTGGTAGGCATGCCTGTTATTTCTGTTAAAATAGGAGATCATTGTTATCACGACTTGTGTGATATGTGTGCTAGTGCTAGTGCAATACCTCATTCTTTATACGAAGAAGTTATGCATGATATTGCACCTGCTGAGATAGAAGATATCTATGTTATCATTAAGCTTGCCAATAGAGATACTGTATCACCGATTGGGATTGTTAGAGATGTACAAGTCTTGTGCGGGAAGGTTAAATATCCTGCTGAGTTTCTTGTTCTTGGTTCCCCACAAGATAGCTTGTGTCCCATTATATTTGGTAGACCCTTCTAGAGCACTGTTAATGCTAAGATAGACTGCGAAAAGGATGTTGTTACTATTGGTTTGGGTGATATGTCTCATGAATTTAATTTTTCTAAATTTCGTAGACAATCCCGTGATGAGGTATTGCCTAGTAAGGATGAAATTATTGGTCTCGCTTCTATTGCCGTGCCTCCTAATGATCCTTTAGAACAATATTTGCTAGACCATGAAAATGATATGTTTATGAATGAAAGATGGGAAATAGATGAAGTATTCTTTAAACTGGGACCTATTCTAAAACACAACTTGCCTGTTGAAATCCTAGGGGATCCTCCTCCACCCAAGGGTGATCCCGTGTTTGAGCTTAAACCATTGCCTGATACTCTTAAATATGCTTATCTTGATGAAAAGAAGATATATCCTATTATTATTAGTGCTAAGCTTTCAGAGAAGGAGGAAGAGAAATTATTGAAAGGCCGGCAAATTGATCTTCCATAACAAGATTCAACAAAGCAGTATTAATTTCACAAGATTCAGTATTGGTAAGAGGAGCAATCAGAGTGCTAAGGAAATCATTATTGTTGGTATTGGTGAAGTCACACAATTTGGTATTATCTTGAGCCATCGCGACAAACAAGCAATCCAACACACGAGCAAACAAAAAGCAAGCGCAAAAAAAGGCAAACGGAAAAAGAGAGGGCAAATAAAACGGCAAGGGTGAAGTGGGGGAGAGGAAAACGAGAGGCAAATGGCAAATAATGTAAAGCGAGAGATAAGGGATTGTGATGGGTACTTGGTATGTTGACTTTTGCGTACACTCCCCGGCAACGGCACCAGAAATTCTTCTTGCTACCTCTTGAGCACTGCGTTGGATTTCCCCGAAGAGGAGAGGATGATGCAGCAAAGTAGCGTAAGTATTTCCCTCAATTTTTGAGAACCAAGGTATCAATCCAGTAGGAGGCCACGCGCAAGTCCCTCGTACCTACACAAAACAAATAGCTCAACGCAACCAACATGATTAGGGGTTGTCAATCCCTTCAGGGCCACTTACGAGAGTGAGATCTGATAGAGATGATAGATAATATTTTGGTATTTTTGATACAAAGATGCAAGGTAAAATAAAAGGCAAAATAAAAAGCGAAGCAATAATAAAGTGATGATAGATTGATATGATGAGAATAGACCCGGGGGCCATAGATTTCACTAGTGGCTTCTCTCAAGAGCATAAGTATTTCTAAGTATTTCTACGGTGGGTGAACAAATTACTATTGAGCAATTGACAGAATTGAGCATAGTTATGAGAATATCTAGGTATGATCATGTATATAGGCATCACCTCCGAGACAAGTAGACCGACTCCTGCCTGCATCTACTACTATTACTCCACTCATCGACCGCTATCCAGCATGCATCTAGAGTATTAAGTTAATGAAAACAGAGTAATGCCTTAAGCAAGATGACATGATGTAGAGGGATAAATTCATGCAATATGATAAAACCCCATCTTGTTATCCTCGATGGCAACAATAAAATACATGCCTTGCTGCCCCTACTGTCACTGGAAAAGGACACCGCAAGATTGAACCCAAAGCTAAGAACTTCTCCCATTGCAAGAAAAACCAATCTAGTAGGCCAAACCAAACTGATAATTCAAGAGACTTGCAAAGATAACCAATCATACATAAAAGAATTCAGAGAAGATTCAAATATTGTTCATAGATAATCTTGATCATAAACCCACAATTCATCGGTCTCAACAAACACATCGCAAAAAGAAGATTACATCGAATAGATCTCCACGAGAGAGGGGGAGAACATTGTATTGAGATCCAAAAAGAGAGAAGAAGCCATCTAGCTACTAACTATGGACCTGAAGGTCTGAGGTAAACTACTCACACTTCATCGGAAGGGCTATGATGACGATGTAAAAGCCCTCCGTGGTGGATTCCCTTTCAAGTGAGCTCCTAACAGGCCCCAAGATGGGATCTCGTGGATACAGAAAGTTGCGGCGGTGGAATTAGGTTTTTGGCTCCGTATCTGATCGTTTGGGGGTACGTAGGTATATATAGGAGGAAGGAGTACGTCGGTGGAGCTTCGAGGGGCCCACGAGGCAGGGGGCGCGCCCTAGGGGGGGCGCCCTCCACCCTCGTAGCCGCCTCCCTCCTTTCTTGGCGGAGGGTCCAAGTCTCCTGGATCATATTTGTTGAGAAAATTACGTTCCCGAAGGTTTCATTCCGTTTGGACTCCATTTGATATTCCGTTTCTTTTAAACACTGAAATAGGCAAAAAACAGCAATTCTGTGCTGGGCCTCCGGTTAATAGGTGTAACATCCCAAATTTTCCTATTTGGAATGTTTTACAATTATAGCTAAGCATCCTATGCATCCTGTTTGAATTTGAATACCATTTGAAGTTTCAGAGAGTTTTGAGTTTGAATTTGAATTCCAAACTTTGGCATGTGGGAAACAATTCAAAAACTAAGCCTCGTAAATACTTAATCAAAAGTATGAGAGGAGCTAACATGACACTCCAAAATATCAGAGGAAACAATGCCAAAAGAATTGGAATTCAAATCTGAATTTTATTTGAATTTGAAAAATGGATTTTCATAAAGTTTGGATTTTGCCTTTGGAAAAATGTTCAAATGAAAGGGAATATTCCCCTGATCATTTTGGTATATATATACCCTATATAAAATATTTATAGTTTAGGTTTTATTTTTGTTTTTAGTTTTATTAAAAAAAAAAAAAAAGAGACCCAGGCGCCAGAACCACCCCAGTGCCCGGCCAGCGCCACCTCCCCCTCCTCCCACTTTTGGCCCAGCCGCCCACTAGGCCAACAGGCCAGCCCGACCACCGCCCCCCTCGCCCGATCTTCCTAGGATTCGTCGATCAATCGAACCTTCCCTCTCTCTCTCATCGACCTGTGGCCCCCACCCGTCGTCTTCCCCTCGCCCACGCTTGAACCTCGCCGAGATCCACCGGGATCCCAAGGATCCGGATCCCCGACGCCCCGATCCCTTCCAAGAGGAGCCGAGGCCCTGGATATATAAGCCAAGCCCGCACCCCATTCCCCTTAGCCTCACGGAGCCCTCTCCTCTCTCTCTCGGCACGCCGAGCCCGAGCTCACCTCCGCCGCCAAAAACCCTCGCCGTCGCCCGCTCTGGTGCACCCCGACCTTCCCGACACCACCGAACCCTCCCCGAGCCTCAAGACCTCCCGACGTCTCGCCAAGCTCGCTGACGACTCAACGCCTGAGCACTCTCGCCCGCCCGCCGTCACGAGTCCGTGAGTCCTCGAATCTCTCCCCGTTCGATCTTAGATCGACGGCTCCGATTAGAACCCCCGAAGGGGTATGTTTTTATTAGAAAACCGGACGGCCCGAGCGGTTTATTTTTAGTTTGGTTTATTTGTTTTAGGCCGGTTCTGTTAGTTAAACCCTAGGCCCGTTTAGACTAAACTACGCCTAGTGCACAGTATAGGCCCATTAGGCCTTTTTCTTTTATTTTGATTTTCTGTTTTAGCGAATAGTTTCAATTTTCAAAATGTATATCTTTTATTCTGTTTAATATTTTTGAGTGATTCTTTTTTGTTGGATTGCAAATTTTATGTAGTTTCTGAAAAACATATATTTAGCTATGTTAAAATAATTAAAAATGCTTTAATATTATTTTAGTCAGAATAGCAAATCTGTTATAACTTTAGTTAGAAAAATTATTTTTGCATGATTCCTTTTGCCATCACTTTATTTTGATATTGCCAAACCCTAGAATTTAACTTTGGTATTTTAGGATTAATAAATAATTAATTCTAGGCAGAATCCTATTAATCCTAATTAATTGACTAGTTCCTGTTTTCCTAATTAATTACTTAGTACATTAATTTATTTTTAACTTGTGATTAGTTATTCTAGGATAGTTTCTGTCCTTCTAGTAGATGAACTTGTATTTATAATTAATAAAAGTTTTTAAGTATTTTTCTTAATAGAAATTTGATTAGGCCTAAAATGAGTTTTATAATAGCTATTTAATTAATTCTTTTTGCACCTAGTTGCTTAGTGAATCCTTTTCTGTTAAGTTAACCTAAAACCATGATTAGGTCATATTAAGAATTTTTTGTTATATAAAACTATTTTTTGTTATTGTTGGAGTAGGGAAAAAACTTTGAATTGGTTTCTTTGAGTTTTCTTTTGGATTTGGTTTTGATTGTTTTGTTGTGCTATGTTACTTTTGTTATCTTGTGTGATCCTCTTGCTTTGTGCTTATTGTGTTATTGTTTGTCTCGGTAGAGTTCCCTTGAGTGCTAAGCTTGCTACTACGACTCTTTAGCTTACGAGGATCATCAAGAAGGCAAGTTTTGATCATGTTATTTCTATACCTATGTTTTTGTGCAATAGTAGTTGTCACCACCCCACCATGCATGCAGTAGTGAAATCTTGAAGTCATTAAACTTGAGTAGTATCATGTGGTAGGATGAACCAACCCCCTTGTTACCATGACCCCGGGACGTAGTAGTTATTTTGCTATGCTCGTAGACGTGATTTGGGATGAGTGAAATTCATAAGCAAGATGTGAGAGTCAATGATGATGACAACCCATGGACTACAATGATCAAGATGGACTTCGGAAAATCACTACTGGGTGGAGGATTTGCCGACGGGCACCTGAGCACCAAGGTGGCCGGGATGCATGGAGAAGCGCCATGACATCCTGCGGAAAGCTTCACCCAGCCACTAAGAGAAGGATGGATGCCCCATGACCGGAAGCTTACCTGTGCAGCCGCAAGCCATTATGGGCTCTGGCTGGGTTGACCCTAGTAGTGACGCTGGCTGGACGGTACTACGAGAAGTAGACGAACGGTAGGATTGGATGGGTACCGGCAAGGGCCGTAAGAACTCTTTGGAAGACCCTGTTTATTCGTCCCGCCTTCACACACCATGAAGTGCGAAGACTCTAAAGGAGGGAATGATTCTTATGGGAAAGTGCTAAACCTCTGCAGAGTTATAACCTAATCGATTAGCCGTGTCCCCAAGTTACGGACATTTGAGCCTCTCTGGAACTTGGAAGTATTCGGATATCTCAACACTAAAACTAATGAATTAATTTGAGGGTTTATGACTTAATAATTTGGGAACGAGATTTTGGTTGATGAACCATCTCAATAACTACCAACAATTTGTAGTAATTTGCAAATAAGTCCACTGTAGTAGGATAAAATTGGCTTTACGCAAAATGATTGAAACTTAGAGCTCCACAGCCAAAAATGCATATAGTGTAGTAACTTTATTATTGTTATTCTTCATGACTTGCCAGCTTATTCCAAAAGTCGACCTACATGGCTGCAACGTATTATGTTGCGTAGATATATTCCGATCAGAGTGAGGCTACGCCTCGCCGGGCGATTGCCCTTTGAGTCGGATGGACTCGCTTTACCTCGACGCTTCGCAGCATTAGTAGTTTATTTCTCATGAGTTGGCCTTGAGCCGAATTTATTCCCTTGTAATAAAGACTCTATATGAGAATCGTGTAATAAAATTCAGGTGTGATTGAACTTTGATTACTTTATCAAATGTACCGTGAGTACCAAAGATGATCTTGGGATGGTATGCATACGTAGACTTGACCGATGTTGGGTCAGTCGCCACAGAGATGGTATCGAGCACACGCCGACCGTAGGATCGTAACCCCTAGGATCGGAAAGCCATAAGCAGACCATTTACTTTGAACCCCTTTTCATTCTATAATTCTTCCTTGTTCTATTCTCGACTCTTCTCCCTTTGCAACATTCTAGATGGCCGTCGAGTTCACCCCGCTTTGCTACCGGAGTTCTGCCACCCGATGAGACGATGCCCTTCGGAAAGAAGCTGGTCCAGATGGTGAAGCTGCTCAAGATTGCTCGCCCTCGATCACTGGAAACCCACTAATGCACTTCCGACGGACACCCGCCATGTGATTGAGGTGCATATCCTGTGGAGGACCTTTGGAGGACACACGGAGCCTATCAACTTTGAGTTCACCGAGTTCAACTGGATCATCGGAAGGGACGTGGCGATCTACCGAGCACTTGGACATCTCCGAGAGGAGTATGTGGCCGAGCTCGATCACTCGAGACCTCGCCATGGTTTCTCGCAGGCAAGGAATGGAGATATCATCCGCACCATTGAGGACGATTCCACTCTTTCTTACATCCAGACTTGGAGTGTCTTCTCGTGAAACGGGAGATTCAGACTACCAGAACTCAAGACACACCGAAGCTTTTGTTCCGTGAACTGGAATCGGAGGAGAAGGCACGCGCAGACTTCCTTGGCCATGAGGAAGAAATCACGGACTTCATGGAGACAATGGCGACCAAGATGAAGCTTGCCGCGATTGAGGAAAAGATGGACTTGGGAGAGGACCTTTACCCGAGTGGAGACGAAGCACCCCTCGTGAGCAACGATCAGGATTTTGAAGGGAGTACCACTGAAGGAAACCCCAAGAAGAGGCGCCACTGATGAAGACTTTTTAGTCGACCACCATGTTATCTTTTACTTTTTCACGATCGCTTAGGGCCGATGTTTTTCCATCGATTAGTCATGAGCTTTTGTAATCGAGTTTGAACCATGTTTGAGTGGAATGAATAAATGATTGGTGTGTTATGATTGTGCATTCATATGGGTAGTGTTATTCTCATAGACCATTGTTCTATTCTAATCTTCTCACCCACTCCAAAACACCGGATGCCTCCGAGACGTGACACTTTGGTTTCCCCGCCGAGCTCACCCAAATGCTTCCAAAGCAGCAGAATGCACCGATGCAACTCCTTATTCGTAATCGTAACAACACCGCCAACAATCCACCGCCACCACCACCACCCACTGTGGACAACTTGACTCGATTTCTGAGGTTGAATCCGCCAGTGTTCTCTAGTAGCACTGAGCCAATTGTGGCTGATGATTGGCTCCGCAAAATCAAAAGGGAGCTAGTCATCGTTGGATGCACTGATCACCCCGATTCATTGGCCCATACAAAATCCTCGAACGTCGTGGAGAAGTTGCATACAAGTTGGAATTGCCGGAAGGATTGTCCGGAGTTCATGATGTCTTCCACGTTTCTCAGCTGAAGAAGTGCCATGCCGACATGGCCGATGTTCCGTTGAGAGACACAAAGGCCCTAGAGGCCATACATGATGTTGATTTGACTTACAAGGAGAAACCCGTCCAATTCTCGAGACTGCAAGCGAGTCACCCGCAGCAAGGTCATCAAATTTTGCAAGGTGCTGTGGAGTCACCACACCGAGGAAGAAGCCACTGGGAACGCCAAGAAGATCTTCGCCGAGACCATCCGCACCTATTTGTTAGTTAACCCGAATCTCGAGGGCGAGATTCATCTTAAGGTGGGTAGGTTTGTAACATCCCAAATTTTCCTATTTGGAATGTTTTACAATTATAGCTAAGCATCCTATGCATCCTGTTTGAATTTGAATACCATTTGAAGTTTCAGAGAGTTTTGAGTTTGAATTTGAATTCCAAACTTTGGCATGTGGGAAACAATTCAAAAACTAAGCCTGGTAAATACTTAATCAAAAGTATGAGAGGAGCTAACATGACACTCCAAAAATATCAGAGGAAACAATGCCAAAAGAATTGGAATTCAAATCTGAATTTTATTTGAATTTGAAAAAAATGGATTTTCATAAAGTTTGGATTTTGCCTTTGGAAAAATGTTCAAATGAAAGGGAATATTCCTGATCATTTTGGTATATATATACCCTATATAAAATATTTATAGTTTAGGTTTTATTTTTGTTTTTAGTTTTATTAAAAAATAAAAAAAAGACCTGTGGGCGCCAGCCAGCCACCCTGTGCCCAGCCAGCGCCACCTCCCTCCTCCCTCAAGACTGGCCCAACCGGCCCACTAGGCCAACAGGCCACCGACCGCCCGCGCCTCGCCCGATCTTCCTAGGATTCGGTCGACCGACCGAACCTTCCTCTCTCTCTCACCGACCGTGGCCCCCACCCGTCGTCTTCCTCGCCCACGCTTGAACCTCGCCGAGATCCACCGATCCCGGCGATCCGGATCCCCGACGCCCGATCCCTTCCGAAGAGGAGCCGAGGCCCTGGATATATAAGCCAAGCCCCCGCACCCCATTCCCCTTAGCCTCACGGAGCCCTCTCCTCTCTCTCCCGGCACGCCGAGCCCGAGCTCACCTCCGCCGCCAAAAACCTCGCCACGCCGCCTGGTGCACCCGACCTTCCCGACACCACCGAACCCTCCCCGAGCTCCCAAGACTTCCCGACGTCTCGCCAAGCTCGCCGACGACTCAACGCCCGGAGCACTCTCGCCCGCCGCGCCGCCGAGTCCGGTGAGTCTCGAATCTCTCCCTGCTCGATCTTAGATCGACGGCCTCGATTAGAACTCAAGGGGTATGTTTTATTAGAAAACCGGACGGCCGAAAGTTTATTTTTAGTTTGGTTTATTTGTTTTAGGCCGGTTCTGTTAGTTAAACCCTAGGCCCGTTTAGACTAAACTACGCCTAGTGCACAGTATAGGCCCATTAGGCCTTTTTCTTTTATTTTGATTTTCTGTTTTAGCCGAATAGTTTCAATTTTCAAAAATGTATATCTTTTATTCTGTTTAATATTTTTGAGTGATTCTTTTTTTGTTGGATTGCAAATTTTATGTAGTTTCTGAAAAACATATATTTAGCTATGTTAAAAATAATTAAAAATGCTTTAATATTATTTTAGTCAGAATAGCAAATCTGTTATAACTTTAGTTAGAAAAATTATTTTTGCATGATTCCTTTTGTCATCACTTTATTTTGATATTGCCAAACCCTAGAATTTAACTTTGGTATTTTAGGATTAATAAATAATTAATTCTAGGCAGAATCCTATTAATCCTAATTAATTGACTAGTTCCTGTTTTCCTAATTAATTAATTAGTAAATTAATTTATTTTTAACTTGTGATTAGTTATTCTAGGATAGTTTCTGTCATTCTAGTAGATGAACTTTTATTTATAATTAATAAAAGTTTTAAATTATTTTTCTTAATAGAAATTTGATTAGGCCTAAAATGAGTTTTATAATAGCTATTTAATTAATTCTTTTTGCACCTAGTTGCTTAGTGAATCCTTTTCTGTTAAGTTAACCTAAAACCATGATTAGGTCATATTAAGAACTTTTTGTTATATAAAAACTATTTTTTGTTATTGTTGGAGTAGGGAAAAAACTTTGAATTGGTTTCTTTGAGTTTTCTTTTGGATTTGGTTTTGATTGTTTTGTTGTGCTATGTTACTTTTGTTATCTTGTGTGATCCTCTTGCTTTGTGCTTATTGTGTTATTGTTTGTCTCGGTAGAGTTCCTGAGTGCTAAGCTTGCTACTACGACTCTTTAGCTTACGAGGATCATCAAGAAGGCAAGTTTTGATCATGTTATTTCTATACCTATGTTTTTGTGCATTAGTAGTTGTCACCACCCCACCATGCATGCAGTAGTGAAATCTTGAAGTCATTAAACTTGAGTAGTATCATGTGGTAGGATGAACCAATCCCTTGTTACCATGACCCGGGGACGTAGTAGTTATTTTGCTATGCTCAGAGACGGATTTGGGATGAGTGAAATTCATAAGCAAGATGTGAGAGTCAATGATGATGACAACCCATGGACTACAATGATCAAGATGGACTTCGAAAATCACTCTTTGGGTGGAGGACGGTTGACGGGCACCTGAGCACCCAAAGTGGTGGCCGGGATGCATGGAGAAGCGCCATGACATCCTCGAAAGCTTCACCCAGCCACTAAGAGAAGGATGGATGCCCCATGACCTAAGCTTACCTGCAGCCGCAAGCCATTATGGGCTCTGGCTGGGTTGACCCTAGTAGTGACGCTGGCCGGACGGTACTACGAGAAGTAGACGAACGGTAGGATTGGATGGGTACCGGCAAGGGCCAAGAACTCTTTGGAAGACCCTGTTTCATTCGGCCCCGTCTTCACACACCATGAAGTGCGAAGACTCTAAAGGAGGGAATGATTCTTGCGGGAAAGTGCGCAAACCTCTGCAGAGTTATAACCTAATCGATTAGCCGTGTCCCCGATTCACGGACATTTGAGCCTCTGGAACTTGGAAGTATTCGGATATCTCAACACTAAAACTAATGAATTAATTTGAGGGTTTATGACTTAATAATTTGGGAACGAGATTTTGGTTGGCGGAACCATCTCAATAACTACCAACAATTTGTAGTAATTTGCAAATAAGTCCACTGTAGTAGGATAAAATTGGCTTTACGCAAAATGATTGAAACTTAGAGCTCCACAGCCAAAAATGCATATAGTGTAGTAACTTTATTATTGTTATTCTTCATGACTTGCCAAATTATTCCAAAAGTCGACCTACATGGCTGCAACGTATTATGTTGCGTAGATATATTCCGATCGGGGAGTGAGGCTACGCTCACGCCGGGCGATTGCCCTTTGGAGTCGGATGGACTCGCTTTACCTCGACGCTCAAGCATTAGTAGTTTCTTTCTCATGAGTTGGCCTTGAGCCGAATTTATTCCCTTGTAATAAAGACTCTATATGAGAATCGTGTAATAAAATTCAGGTGTGATTGAACTTTGATTACTTTATCAAATGTACTGTGAGTACCAGCATGATCTTGGGATGGTACAGACACAGAGACTTGACCGATGTTGGGTCAGGTCGCTACAATAGGTTAGTCCCAAAAATAATATAAAAGTGGAAAATAAAGCCCAATATGGTCCAAAACAGTAGATAATATAGCATGGAGCGATAAAAAATTATAGATACGTTGGAGACGTATCAGGCATCCCCAAGCTTAATTCCTGCTCGTCCTCGAGTAGGTAAATGATAAAAAAAGAATTTTTGATGCGGAGTGCTACTTGGCATAATTTCAATGTAATTCTTCTTAACTGTGGCATGAATATTCAGATCCGAAAGATTCAAGACAAAAGTTCATGGAGGGCAGCACACTGGAGATAGAACTGCACGTAAGGTATTGCAATCCGGTTTTTATTGGCCTACTCTTTTCAAGGATGCCCGAAAGTTTGTCTTGTCTTGTGATGAATGTCAAAGAATTGGTAATACTAGTAGACGTCAGGAAATGCCTATGAATTACTCATTTGTTATTGAACCATTTAACGTTTGGGTGTTTGATTACATGTAACCTTTTCCTTCCTCTATTGGGTATACACATATTTTAGTTGTTGTTGATTACGTTACTAAGTGGGTAGAAGCTGTTCCAACTAGTAGTGCTGATCATAACACTTCTATTAAGATGTGTAAAGAAGTTATTTTTCCGAGGTTTGGAGTCCCTAGATATTTAATGACTGATGGTGGTTCACATTTTATTCATGGTGCTTTCCGTAAAATGCTTGCTAAGTATGATGTTAATCATAGAATTGCATCTCCTTATCACCCATGCCTAGTGGTCAAGTAGAATTGAGTAATAGAGAGCTCAAATTAATTTTGCAAAAGATTGATAATAACTCTAGAAAGAATTGGTCCAAGAAACTTGATGATGCATTATGGGCCTATAGAACTGCATATAAAAATCCTATGGGTATGTCTCCGTATAAAATGGTTTATGGAAAAGCATGTCACTTACCTCTCGAACTAGAACACAAGGCATATTGGGCTATTAAAGAGCTCAATTATGATTTCAAACTTGTCGGTGAGAAGAGGCTATTTGACATAAGCTCACTTGATGAATGGAGAACCCAGGCTTATGAGAATGCCAAACTGTTTAAAGAAAAAGTTAAAAATGGCATGACAAAAGGATACAAAAGCGTGAGTTTAATGTAGGTGATTATGTATTGCTATACAACTCTCGTTTAAGATTTTTTGCAGGAAAACTTCTCTCTAAATGGGAAGGTCCTTACATTATTGAGGAGGTCTATCGTTCCGGTGCCATAAAAATCAACAACTTCGAAGGCACAAATCCAAAGGTGGTAAACGGTCAAAGAATCAAACATTATATCTCAGGTAATCCCATAAATGTTGAAACCAATATTATTGAAACCGTAACCCTGGAGGAATACATAAGGGACATTTTCCAGAACGTTTCAGACTCTAAAAAGGAATAGGTATGTGGTATGGTAAGTAAACCGACTCCAAAACAGTTCTAATGGCAATTTTTCTCCGTTTTGGAATATTTAGAAAAATAGGAAAATAAGAAGCAGTCCGGGAAGGACACGAGGCTTCCACGAGGGTGGGAGGCGTGCCCTACCCCCCTAGGCGCGCCCCTACCTCGTGGGCACCTTGTGTGCTCTCCTGACTTCGTTTTCTTGCACGATACTTCATTTGGTCGGTAAAAAGTCATTATATAATCTCCCGAAGGTTTTGACCACCGTATCACGCAAATATCCTCTGTCTTTGTTTCGTGGTGTCTCCGCCGCAGATTAGAGCAAGATGTCTTCTCAAGAGTCGGTCGGGGAGAGTCAGGTGTCTCATCCGACACCAGGACTAAGAACAAACAGCAATGCTGACCACTTTGGGCCAGCAATGGAGGAAGAGATGGAGGCCGACTTGAAAAGGATAGATGCCATGGAGGAGGGTCAAGAAGTCACTTCTCGCTACCGAGCCAGATTCACGATGGGGGAACTACAGAGCTCGGCTATTCCAAACTCGGTTATCCCTTCCAATGTTAGATTTCTTTCTTATGAAAATATGAAGAAGAGTGTTACTTGTTCTCCCGCATCTATGCAACATCCATGGGTGCAAGGAGCTTTAACCGTCACGGGTAAGCTCCGTAAGGAGATAATGGATCTCAAGCAACAACTTAATAATCTCGAGGAAGAGAACCGTATCCTGAGGAGTATCATCGCCAAGAATATTACATCACCGCCTCCGAAGAAAGAGATATAATCACATGGGTGTGGGCACCCCCCTTGGCAATTGCCAAGCTTGGGGGAGGTGTCCCGGTATCGTATCACCATCACGCTCGTATCTTTGCCGTTTTTCTTAGTTCGATCCTTTTAGTAATATCTTGATCTGGTAAAATAAAGAATTTGGTATGATCTAGTTTCGAGTTTTGCTTTATGATCCCTTTATGTAATCGAGTCTGTGAGCTATATAATAAAGATTAGTGTTGAGTCAAGGGCTTGATTATCTTGCTATGATCTTAAGGGAATAAAAGAAAAAGGAAGAAAAAAAAGAAACAAAGAGATCATATTGATCTTATGGAGAGTAATGGCTTCACATATAAAGAGTATGATGATTAAAAATTGTTGAGAGTTGACAAACATAGTTTTGGTCATCGTTGCAATTAATAGGAAGTAATAAAGAAATAGAGGTTTCACATAAATATACTATCTTGGACATCTTTTATGATTGTGAGCACTCATTAAATATGACATGCTAAAGAGTTGATGTTGGACAAGGAAGACAACGTAATGGGTTATGTTTTCTTACATTTGAAATAAATTATATTGTCATGGATCATCGAACATGTTGAGCTTGCCTTTCTCCCTCATGCTAGCCAATTCTTTGCACCAAGTAGAGATACTACTTGTGCTTCCAAACACCCTTAAACCCAGTTTTGCCATGAGAGTCCACCATATCTACCTATGGATTGAGTAAGATCCTTCAAGTAAGTTGTCATCGGTGCAAGCAATAAAAATTGCTCTCTAAATATGTATGATTTATTAGTGTGGAGAAAATAAGCTTTATACAATCTTGTGATGTGGAAGAAATAAAAGCGACGGACTGCATAATAAAGGTCCATATCACAAGTGGCAATATAAACTGACGTTCTTTTGCATTAAGATTTCGTGCATCCAACCATGAAAGCGCATGACAACCTCTGCTTCCCTCTGCGAAGGGCCTATCTTTTACTTTTATCTCTTACCCTTATGCAAGAGTCATGGTAATCTTCACCTTTCATTTTTACATTTTATCCTTTGGCAAGCACCTTGTGTTGGAAAGATCCTGATATATATATCCAATTGGATGTAAGTTAGCATGAACTATTATTGTTGACATTACCCTTGAGGTAAATGGTTGGGAGGCGAAACTATAAGCCCCTATCTTTCTCTATGTCCGATCAGAACTCCATAACCACAAGTATTGTGTGAGTGTTAGCAATTGTGAAAGACTAAATGATAGTTGAGTATGTGGACTTGCTGAAAAGCTCTTATATTGACTCTTTCCGATGTTATGATAAATTGCAATTGCTTCGATGACTGAGATTATAGTTTGTTAGTTCTCAATGAAGTTTCTGATTCATACCTGACATTGTGGATAGATTGTTACTTTAGCATAAGAAATATTATGACAATATTCATGTATGTTGCTGTTATGAGAATTATTATGATGCCCTCATGTCCGTATTTTATTTTATCGACACCTCTACCTCTAATCATGTGGACATATTTATCGTTATCGGCTTCCGCTTGAGGACAAGCGAGGTCTAAGCTTGGGGGAGTTGATACGTCCATTTTGCATCATGCTTTTATATTGATATTTATTGCATTATGGGCTGTTATTACACATTATGTCACAATACTTACGCCTATTCTCTCTTATTTTACAAGGTTTACATGAAGAGGGAGAATGCCGACAGCTGAAATTCTGGGCTGGAAAAGGAGCAAATATTAGAGACCTATTCGGCACAACTCCAAAAGTCCTGAAACTCCACGGAAGTTATTTTTGGAAATAATAAAAAACACCAAGCGAAGAAAATACCAGAGGGGGACCACACCCTGGCCACGAGGGTGGGGGCGCGCCCCCTGCCTCGTGGGCCCTCTGGCTGGGCTCCGGTGCCCATCTTCTGCTATATGAAGTCTTTCGTCCGAGAAAAAATCATAAGCAAGCTTTCGGGAAGAAACTCCGCCGCCATGAGGCGGAACCTTGGCGGAACCAATCTAGGGCTCCGTGAGCTGTCTCGTAGGGAAACTTCCCTCCGGGAGGAGGAAATCATCGTCGTCGTCATCACCAACGATCCTCTCATCGGGAGGGGGTCAATCTCCATCAACATCTTCACCAACACCATCTCCTCTCAAACCCTAGTTCATCTCTTGTATCCAATCTTTGTCCCAAAGCCTCAGATTGGTACCTGTGGGTTGCTAGTAGTGTTGATTACTCCTTGTAGTTGATGCTAGTTGGTTTATTTGGTGGAAGATCATATGTTCAGATCCATTATGCATATTAATACCCCTCTGATTATGAACATGAATATGAGTTGTGAGTAGTTACGTTTGTTCCTGAGGACATGGGAGAAGTCTTGCTATTAGTAGTCATGTGAATTTGGTATTCGCTCGATATTTCGATGAGATGTATGTTGTCTTTCCTCTAGTGGTGTCATGTGAACGTCAACTACATGAAACTTCACCATTGTTTGGGCCTAGAGGAAGGCATTGGGAAGTAATAAGTAGATGATGGGTTGCTAGAGTGACAGAAGCTTAATCCCTAGTTTATGCGTTGCTTCGTAAGGGGCTGATTTGGATCCATATGTTTCATGCTATGGTTAGGTTTACCTTAATAATTCTTTTGTAGTTGCGGATGCTTCCAATAGGAGTTAATCATAAGTGGGATGCTTGTCCAAGTAAGGACAGCACCCAATCACCGGTCCACCCACATATCAAATTATCAAAGTACCGAACGCGAACCATATGAACGTGATGTAAACTAGCTTGACGATAATTCCCATGTGTCCTCGGGAGCGTTTTCCTTCATATAAGAAATTGTCTAGGCTTGTCCTTTGCTATAAAAAGGATTGGGCCACCTTCCTGCAATTTATTTACACTTGTTACTTGCTACCCGTTACAAATTACCTTATCACAAAACTATCTGTTACCGATAATTTCAGTGCTTGCAGAGAAAACCTTGCTGAAAACCGCTTATCATTTCCTTCTGCTCCTCGTTGAGTTCGATACTCTTACTTATCGAAAGGACTAGACTACGATAGATCCCCTATACTTGTGGGTCACCACTCCCCCAAGCTTAAACCTTTGCTTGTCCTCAAGCAATTCAGATGACAAACTGAAAGTGATAAAGAAAAACTTTTACAAACTCTGTTTGCCCTTGTTGTTGTAAATATGTAAAGCTAACATTCATGTTTTCAGCAAGGATAATGAACTAACCATATTCACAATAACACTTAGGTCTCATATTTACTCATATCAATGGCATAATCAACTAGCGAGCAATAATAATAAATCTCGGATGACAACACTTTCTCAAAACAATCATCATATGATATAACAAGATGGTATCTCGCTAGCCCTTTCTGAGACCGCAAAACATAAATGCAGAGCACATCTGAAGATCAAGGACTGACTAAACATTGTAATTAATGGTAAAAGAGATCCAGTCATAGTCATACTCAATATAAATTGATAGTAATGGATGCAAATGATAGCTGTGCTCTCCAACTGGTGCTTTTTAATCAGAGGAGGATGACTCAACATAAAAGTAAATAGATAGGCCCTTCATAGAGGGAAGCAGGGATTTGTAGAGGTGCCAGAGCTCGATTTTTGAAATAGAGATAAATAATATTTTGAGTGGCATACTTTCATTGTCAACATAACAACCGAGAGATCTCGATATGTTCCATGCTACACACATTATAGGCGGTTCCCAAGCAGAATGGTAAAGTTTATACTCCCCCTACCACCGATAAACATCAATCCATGGCTTGTCCGAAACAACGGGTGCCTCCAACTAACAACAATCCTGGGGGAGTTTTGTTTGCAATTATTTTGATTTGATTTGAGCATGGGACTGGGCACCCCGGTGACCAGCCATTTTCTCGTGAGTGAGGAGCGGAGTCCACTCCTCTTGAGAATAACCCGCCTAGCATGGAAGATACATACAGACCTAGTTGATACATGAGTTATTCGAGCATACAAAAAAGAATTTCATTTGAAGGTTTAGAGTTTGGCACATACAAATTTACTTGGAACGGCAGGTAGATACCACATATATAGGAAGGTATGGTGGACTCATATGGAATAACTTTGGGGTTTTTGGAAGTGGATGCACAAGCAGTATTCCCGCTTAGTACAAGTGAAGGCTAGAAAGAGATTAGGAAGCGACCAGCTAGAGAGCGACAACAGTCATGAACATGCATTAAAATTAATAAACATTGAGTGCAAGCATGAGTAGGATATAATTCACCATGAACATAAATATCATGGATGCTATGTTGATTTTTTTCAACTACATGCGTGAACATGTGCCAAGTCAAGCCACTCGAATCATTCAAAGGAGGATACCACCCTATCATACCACATCACAACCATTTTAATAGCATGTTGGCACGCAAGGTAAACCATTATAAACTCCTAGCTAATTAAGCATGACATAAGCAACTATAATATCTAATTTTCATTGCAAACATGTTTCATTCATAATAGGCTGAATCAGGAACGATGAACTAATCATATTTACAAAAACAAGAGAGGTCGAGTTGATACCATCTTTTCTCACCTCAATCAGTCCATCATATATTGTCATTATTGCCTTTCACTTGCACGACCGAACGGTGTGGATAATAATAGTGCACGTGCATTGGACTAAGCTGGAATCTGCAAAAAATTTAATACAAGGGAGAAGACAAAGTAATATGGGCTCTTGGTTAAATCAAGAATAATGCATATAAGAGCCACTTCAACATTTTCATCATGGTCTTCTCCTCTCGACCCCCAAAGAAAAGAAAAGAAATAAAACTATTTGCACGGGAAAGCTCCCAACAAGTAAAAGAAGAACAAGAAATCTTTTTGGGTTTTCTTTTAATTACTACTACTACAGGCATGGAAAGTAAACTAGCTAAAAGCTACAACTAATTTTTTTGGTTTTTCTTAAGGTTATTCAAACACACAAGAAGAAAGCAAGAAAAAGAAAATAAACTAGCATGGATAGTACAATGAAAAAGTATGAACACGGACAACTAGAATGAGTGTGTGAACATGAATGTAATGTCGGTGAGAAATACGTACTCCCCCAAACATAGGCTTTTGGCCTAAGTTGGTCTATGCCGATGGATCAAAGCTACTCTCTCCGTTGTACTGAGGAGTTTCCTTGGGGTGCCACTGGTTGACGATCTCCTCCGGATCCCACTGATAAACAGACTGGCAGTGAGGATCAAGTGGTGGCTCCGGCTCGGGCACTGGAGCTGGTATTAGGTTCGGGTAGGCATGAATGGCCTCCGGCAGAACAAGGTACATGCCTGAAGATATGTTGAACAAAGAAGGAGCATGCAAGGTAATAGTCTCAAAGTAATTTTTACCAAATATCAGTCTATAGTTAAGCATCTTTTTCTTATTCTTAGCAATAAAATCATGTGCTACCATACTCTTGTAGTCTAGAAAGACAGGGGGCAACAACTTTTCTTCTTTCTCATAATGCCTAATAGGTATATTAAAGTGTGCAGCAAGGCACGAAGCAAAGATGCCCCTGAGGACAGGACCCTTTGCGCGATTCAGATTTAACCTTTTAGGAACAATGTCGCCTAAACTGAAAGTAGTATCAGGAAACAAGGCATGGCGCAAAATAACAATATCAAGGGCACTAAGGTTCCCACAGTTCCCACGACCAATTAAACATCTACTAGCAAATATTGCAAAGTAACGCAGAACAGGAAAATGTATGCTAGTGATTCTTGCATCGGAAACCTTACTCGTTTCCCCTACAACAATCATATCAATAAACCCTTCCACATCATTACGATGTGGTTCCTCTATGCTGCCCTCAAAGGGTATCTTACAGAGCCGGCAGAAATCAAATAGTGACATCTGCTTAAACTCGTCATATAAATAAAAATCCACCGAAGGTGGTGATCTCCTAGCATGGAAATGAAAATTTTGCACAAAGTATTAGTGAGTAGGAGATATTGTTCGCGCTGGTCGTGGAGGAAGTCGGTGAGACCCGCATTCTCAGCCAAATAATAAAAATCATCATGAATCCCGGCTGCTCTCAAGAACTCATCACAAGGCCATTCACACGGACGAACTTCCGCGGTGCGAGGAAGATTATATTTGGGCTTCTTATTCTCTTCACTTTGCTTATCCTTCGAGCTTCGGCTCGAAGAGCCCCTAAAAAATCTCTGAATCATTTTCTGAAAATTTATGAAAATTTTAGTAACTCAAAATAAAAGTGAACCAAACTCAACAAAATTGATAGCAACTACTCCTACAAGTGCGTAGAGACTATATCATGCATTAGAACTACTTGGGACCAAAAAATTTGACATGCAAGCTCAAGAACAGGGTCACCTAAGCAGCAAAAATTTGCAATAAATAAAGCACTAGAACAATCACTAATTGGACCATTGGAGGAGTCACATACCGAAGAACAATCCCCTAAAGCAGTTTCGTGAGTGGAGCTTTGAGCAAGGAGATAAAAAATGGCAGCAAGATGAGCTAGAACTCGTGCTTGAGCTGGTTGGCGTTTTTTTCTGGAGGGAGAAAGAGTGTGTGTGTGCTGGAATAAGTGGAGGGGGGCCACCAAGGGCCCACGAGGCAGGGGGCGCGCCCAGGGGGGTGGGCGTGCCCTGGACCCTCGTGGCCAGGTGGTGGCTCCCCCTGATGTGTTCTTAGTGCTAGATATTCTCAAATATTCTAGAAAAAATCATATTTTATTTTCGGGGTATTTTTTTATTGCTAGGACAATTCAGAAAACAGATAGAAAATACTATTTTTGCTTTATTTAATCTAAATAACAAAAAGTAAAAGGAGGGTATAGAAGGTTGTGCTTTCTAACTTCATCCATCTCATGCTCATCAAAAGGAATCCACTAACAAGGTTGACCAAGTCTTGTTAACAAACTCATTCCGAATCGCATGAAGCTGGAGAATTTTCGAATAGCACTAGGTTACCTCAACGGGGATATGCACGTCCCCGATAATAAGAATATCATATTTCTTCTTGACAAGAGGAAGTGGAAATTCAAAACCTCCAATAATAAGCGATGGAATTTTTCCAATAGAATTGATACTGTGGACTTGAGGTTGTTTCCTCGGAAAGTGTACCATATGCTCATTACCATTAACATGAAAAGTGACATTGCCTTTTTTGCAATCAATAAAAGCCCCTGCAGTATTAAAAAAGGGTCTACCAAGGATAATCGACATACTATCATCCTCAGGAATATCAAGAATGACAAAGTCCGGTAAAATAGTAACGTTTGCAACCACAACAAGCACATCCTCACAAATACCGACAGGTATAGTAGTTGATTTATCGTCCATTTGCAAGGATATTTCAGTAGGTGTCAACTTATTCAAATCAAGTCTACAATATAAAGAGAGAGGCATAACACTAACACCGGCTCCAAGATCACATAAAGAGAGAGGTATAGTTGGTACTCTTGTATCTCCTAGTTTCTTAGGTATTCCACCCTTAAAAGTATAATTGGCAAGCATGGTGGAAATTTCAGCTTCCGGTATCTTTCTTTTATTAGTAACAATATCTTTAATATACTTAGCATAAGGATTCATTTTAAACATATCAGTCAAACGCATACGCAAGAAGATAGGTCTAATCATTTCAGCAAAGCGCTCAAAATCCTCATCATCCTTTTTCTTGGATGGTTTAGGAGGAAAGGGCATGGGTTTCTGAACCCATGGTTCTCTTTCTTTACCGTGCTTCCTAGCAGAAGTCTCTCTTATCATAACATTGATTCTTTGATTGTGGGTTATCAAGATCAACAAAGAGCTCGATCAGACATCATTATTATTGCTAGGTTGAGCATCAAC
This sequence comes from Aegilops bicornis, assembly GCA_021605145.1. Lineage (NCBI taxonomy): Eukaryota > Viridiplantae > Streptophyta > Magnoliopsida > Poales > Poaceae > Aegilops > Aegilops bicornis. The sequence goes on along the minus strand of CM038671.1, from coordinate 270,498,272 downwards.
ATGAATATCATCATTAACATTATCACTAGGTTCATGTTCATTACCAGATTGTGTTTCAGCATCAGAAATAGAAATATCATTGGGATTCTTAGGCGTGTCAACAACAGGTTCACTAGAAGCATACAAAGTCCTATCATTTTTCTTTTTCTTCTTTCTAGAAGGACTAGGTGCATCAACATTAGTTCTCTGAGAATCTTGCTCAACTCTCTTAGGGTGGCCCTCATGATACAAAGGTTCCTGAGTCATTTTACCCCCTCTAGTCATAACTCTACCAACATTATCATTTTTCTTATTATTTAATTCATTGAGCAAATCATTTTGAGCTTTAAGCACTTGTTCTACTTGAGTGGTAACCATATAAGCATGTTTACTAATAAGTTTGAGTTCACCTTTAACTCTAGACATATAATCACTCAAGTGTTCAATCATATAAGCATTATGCTTCAATTGTCTACCAACATAAGCATTGAAGTTTTCTTGTTTAATAATAAAATTATCAAACTCATCTAAGCATTGGCTAGCAGACTTATAACGAGGAATATCACCTTCATCAAATCTATAGAGAGAATTTACCTTTACTACCTATGTCGGGTTATCAAGACCATGTATTTCTTCAACAGGCGGCAAATTAAGACCATGCATTTCTTCAATAGGAGGTGTCGTGGTCTTGTCACGACAGATGTCCTAGAGCAAGGACTTAGTCGTGGAGCCATCGCGAAGGGTTAGCTTCAAGGGGTTAAAGCGGACAAGGGACGCAGAGAGTTTATACTAGTTCGGCCCCTTACAGTGAAGGTAAAAGCCTACGATCCAGTTGTTGTGGGATTGCTAGGGTTTCGATGACCAGGGAGCGAATACGCTTTGCCTGGGTCTCGAGTTATTGTTCGTTGTCCTCAAACCGCCGCCGGGTAGTCCCCTTATATACATGGGTTAACGCCCTTGGGTTTACAGGGTCTCGAAGCCGGCTCATAAACATGTCCGGCTCGGCCTCTGCTCTTTCTATCTTACAACACAAGTCTACATATCAATGTCGGTTTATCGCTGCAGACCTTTAATCCACCTTTGGGCCCTGGGCCTTCTTAAAGTGCTATTACCTTCGTTTTCATGGGCTTCAAGTATAATAACTTATTATGGGGATAACCCGGCTTCTCCTGGATGGTTTACGCCCAGTGGTAATATCCCCAACATTAGGCCCCAGATTGTTTTGAACTGGTTCATGTCAATCTTCAATACTTCAGAAATTTTTTCTCTTCAGCACCTTCGCATAATCTTGTAAACCGCCGTGACGTCACCTTGCAGGACCATGCTGATACGTCCATTTTGCATCATGCTTTTATATCTATATTTATCGCATTATGGCTGTTATTTCACATTATGTCACAATATTTATGGCTATTCTCTTTTATTTTACAAGGTTTACATGAAGAGGGAGAATGCCGGCGGAATTTGGAATTTGGAAAAGGAGCAAATATTGGAGACCTATTCTGCACAACTCCAAAAGTCCTAAAATCCACGGAATATCTTAAAATAAATAAAGAAAAATCGTCATTAAAGATGAAGGCCGGGGCCCACACCTGCTCACGAGGTGGGGGGCGCCTAGGGCGCGCCCTAACTCGTGGCCCTCGGTGGCTCTCCGACGCCCATCTTCTCCTATATGAAGTCTTTCACAAGAAAAAAGAGGAAGAAACCTTTCGGGATTTAGACTCCGCCACCACGAGGCGGAACCTTGGCGGAACCAATCTAGGGCTCCGCAGAGCTGTTTCTGGGGACACTTCCCTCCGGGAGGGGGAAATCATCACCATCGTCATCACCAACGCTCCTCTCATCGGGAGAGGGCAATCTCCATCAACATCTTCACCAGCACCATCTCCTCTCAAAACCCTAGTTCATCTCTTGTATCCAATTCTTGTCTCCAAGTCCAGGATTGGTGTTAGTAGGTTGCTAGTAGTGTTGATTACTCCTTGTAGTTGATGCTAATTGGTTTATTTGGTGGAAGATTATATGTTCAGATCCTTTATGCATATTATTACCCCTCTGATTATGAACATGAATATGCTTTGTGAGTAGTTACGTTTGTTCCTGAGGACATGGGAGAAGTCTTGCTATTAGTAGTCATGTGAATTTGGTATTCGTTCGATATTTTGATGAGATGTATGTTGTCTAGCCTCTAGTGGTGTTATGTGAACGTCGACTACATAACACTTCACTATTATTTGAGCCTAGAGGAGGGCATTGGGAAGTAATAAGTAGATGATGGGTTGCTAGAGTGACAGAAGCTTAAACCCTAGTTTATGCGTTGCTTCGTAAGGGGCTGATTTGGATCCGTATGTTTCATACTATTGTTAGGTTTACATTAATACTTTTGTTGTAGTTGCGGATGCTTGCAATAGAGGTTAATCATAAGTGGGATGCTTGTGTAAGTAAGAACAGCACCCAAGCACCGCTCCACCCACATATCAAATTATCAAAGTACCGAACGCGAATCATATGAACGTGATGAAAACTAGCTCGACGATATTCCCATGTGTCCTCGGAGCGCTTTTCCTATTATAAGAGTTTGTCCAGGCTTGTCCTTTGCTACAAAAAAGGATTGGGCCACCTTGCTGCACTTTATTTACTCTTGTTACTTGTTGCTCGTTACAATTTATCTTATCACAAAACTATCTGTTACCACTTATTTCAAGATTTGCAGAGAATACCTTGCGTAAAACCGCTTATCATTTCCTTCGCTCCTCGTTGGGTTCGACACTCTTACTTATCAAAAGGACTATGATAGATCCCCTATACTTGTGGGTCATCAAGACTCTTTTTCCGCGCCGTTGCCGGGAGTGTAGCGCCTTTGGTAGGTGGAATTTGGTAAGGAAAAATTTATATAGTGTGCTGAAATTTACTGTCACTTGTTACTATGGAAAGTAATTCTCTGAGGGGCTTGTTCGGGGTATCTTCACCCCGTCCAGTAGAGCAAAGAGTTGCTCCACAACCTACTGAACCTATTGAAAATGAAACTCCTTTTGAATTTCCTTTGGGTATGATGGAAAAACTGCTAGCTAATCCTTTTACAGGAGATGGAACAAAGCATCCTGATGAGCACTTAACATATGTGGATCAAGTTTGTGGATTATTTAAGCTTGCAGGTATACCCGATGACGTTGCTAAGAAGAAGGTCTTCCCTTTATCTTTGAAGGGAGACGCATTGACATGGTATAGGCTATGTGATGATACAAGATCATGGAACTATAAAAGATTGAAATTGGAATTTCATCAAAAATATTATCCTATGCATCTTGTTCATCGTGATCGCAATTACATATATAATTTTTGGCCTCGCGAAGGAGAAAGCATCGCTCAAGCTTGGGGGAGGCTTAAATCAATGTTATATTCATGCCCCAATCATGAGCTCCCAAGAGAAATAATTATTCAAAGTTTTTATGCTCGGCTTTCTCATAATAATCAAACCATGCTCGATACTTCTTGTGCGGCTCTTTTATGATGAGGACTATTGAATTCAGATGGAATTTATTGGATAGAATTAAAGCATAACTCTGAAGATTGGGACCTCGACGAAGGTAAGGAGTCAGGTATAACACCTAAGTTTGATTGTGTTAAATCTTTTATGGATACTGATATTTTTCGTAAGTTTAGCACTAAATATGGACTTGACTCTGAGATAGTAGTCTCTTTCTGTGAATCTTTTGCTACTTATGTTGATCTCCCCAAGGAGAAGTGGTTTAAATATCATCCTCCCATAGAAGTAAAAGTAGCTGCACCTATTAAAGTTGAAGAAAAGACTTTCACTTATAATGATCCTATTGTTCCTACCTCTTATGTTGAGAAACCACCTTTCCCTGTTAGAATAAAGGATCATTCTAAAGCTTCAACTATGGTTCGTAAAAGCAATATTAGAACTTATACACCTCCTGAGCAAGTCAAAGTAGAACCAAATATTGCTATTGTTAAAGATCTCTTGTCTGATAATATTGATGGGCATGTTATTCAATTCTGTGGCGAATCTGCTAGAATTGTTAAACCTAGCGTTAAAGATAAACATAGATCTGTGGTAGGCGTGCTTGTTAGTTCTGTTAAAATAGTAGATCATTGTTATCATGGCTTATGTGATATGGGTGCTAGTGCTAGTGTTATACCTTATGACTTGTATAAAGAAATTATGCATGATATTACACCCGCTGAGTTAGAAGAAATCGATGTTACCATTAAGCTTGCCAATAGAGATACTATATCACCAATTGGGATTGTTAGAGATGTTCAGGTCTTGTGTGGGAAAATCAAATATCCTGCTGATTTTCTTGTTCTAAGTTCCCCACAAGATAGCTTTTGTCCAATTATATTTGGTAGACCCTTCTTGAATACTGTCAATGCTAAGATAGACTGCGAAAAGAATGTTGTTACTATTGGCTTGGATGATATGACTCATGAGTTTAATTTGTCTAAATTTAGTAAACATCACCGTGAAGAAGAATTGCCTAGTAAGGATGAAATCATTGGTCTTGCTTCTATTGCCGTACCTCCTAGTGATCCTTTAGAACATTATTTGCTAGACCATTAAAACTATATGTTTATGAATGAAAGAAGGGAAATAGATGAAGTATTCTTTAAACAGGAACCTATTCTGAAACATAATTTGCCTGTTGAAATCCTAGGGGATCCTCCTCCACCCAAGGGTGATCCCGTGTTTGAGCCTAAACCGTTGCCTGATAATCTTAAATATGCTTATCTTGATGAAAAGAAAATATATCCTGTTATTATTAGTGCTAACCTTTCAGAGCATGAAGAAGAAAGATTACCGAAAACTACAAGAAGCACCGTCGCTATTGGATACACTGTTGATGATCTTAAGGGCATTAGTCCCACTCTATGTCAACATAAAATAAACTTGGAAGAAGATGCCAAACTGGTTCGTGATCATCAATGAAGGCTTAATCCTAAGATGAAAGAAGTGGTAAGAAAAGAAATACTAAAGCTTCTTGAGGCAGGTATAATTTACCACATTGCTGATAGTCAGTGGGTAAGTCCTGTTCATTGTGTCCCTAAGAAGGGAGGTGTTACTGTTGTTCCTAATGATAAAGATGAATTGATCCCGCAAAGAATTATCACAGGTTATAGGATGGTAATTGATTTCCGCAAATTAAATAAAGCTACTAAGAAAGATCATTACCCCTTACCTTTTATCGATCAAATGCTAGAAAGATTGTGCAAACATACACATTATTGCTTTCTAGATGGTTATTCTGGTTTCTCTCAAATACCCGTGTCGGCTAAAGATCAATCAAAGACTACTTTTACATGCCATTTTGGTACCTTTTCTTATAGACGTATGCCTTTTGGTTTATGTAATGCACCTGCTACCTTTCAAAGATGCATGATGGCTATATTCTCTGACTTTTGTGAAAAGATTTGTGAGGTTTTCATGGACGACTTTTTCCGTCTATGGATCCTCTTTTGATGATTTCTTGAGCAATCTTGATCGAGTTTTGCGAGAGATGTGAAGAAACTAATCTTGTCTTGAATTAGGAAAAGTGCCACTTTATGGTTAATGAAGGTATTGTCTTGGGGCATAAAGTTTACGAAGAGGTATTGAAGTTGATAAAGCCAACGTTGATGCTATTGAAAAGATGCCATGTCCCAAGGACATCAAAGGTATAAGAAGTTTCCTTGGTCACGCCGGATTTTATAGGAGGTTCATTAAGGACTTCTCAAAAATTTCCCGCCCTATGACTAATTTATTACAAAAGGATGTACCATTTGTCTTTGATGATGATTTTGTAGAAGCATTTGAAATACTTAAGAAAGCATTTGTCTCTGCACCTGTTGTTCAACCACCTGATTGGAATTTACCCTTTGAAATTATGTGTGATGCTAGTGATTATGCTGTAGGTGCTATTCTATGGCAAAGAGTTGATAGGAAATTAAATGTTATCCATTATGCTAGTAAGACTCTAGACAATGCTCAAAGAAATTATGCTACTACCGAAAAGGAACTTTTAGCAGTTGTATTTGCTTGTGATAAATTCAGACCCTATATTGTTGATTCTAAAGTAACTATTCACACTGATCATGCTGCTATTAAATATATTATGGAAAAGAAAGATGCAAAACCAAGACTTATTAGATGGCTTCTTGAGGGAATCCTGGATTAGGGGGTGTCTGGATGGCCGGACTATAGCCGTTGGCCGAACTCCTGGACTATGAAGATACAAGATTGAAGACTTCGTCTCGTGTCCGGATGGGACTTTCCTTGGCGTGGAAGGCAAGCTTGGCGATACGGATATGTCGATCTCCTACCATTGTAACCGACTCTATGTAACCCTAACCCTCTTCGGTGCCTATATAAACCGGAGGGTTTTAGTCCGTAGGACGCATAACAATCATACCATAGGCTAGCTTCTAGGGTTTAGCCTCTCTGATCTCGTGGTAGATCTACTCTTGTACTACCCATATCATCAATATTAATCAAGCAGGAGTAGGGTTTTACCTCCATCGAGAGGGCCCGAACCTGAGTAAAAACATCATGTCCCTTGTCTCCTGTTACCATCCGCCTAGACGCACAGTTCGGGACCCCCTACCCGAGATCCGCCGGTTTTGACACCGACATTGGTGCTTTCATTGAGAGTTCCTCTGTGTCATCATCTTTAGGCCCGATGGCTCCACCGATCATCAACAACGATGCGGTCCAGGGTGAGACTTTTCTCCCTGGACAGATCTTCGTATTCGGCGGCTTTGCACTGCGGGCCAATTCTCTTGGCCATCTGGAGCAGATTGAAAGCTACGCCCCTGGCCATCAGGTCAGATTTGGAAGTTTGAACTACACAGCCGACGTCTGTGGAGACTTGATCTTCGACGGATTCGAGCCACAGCCAAGCGCACCACACTGTCTCGATGGGCACGATCTAGCTCTGCCGCCCGAGCGATTGCCACGGAGGTCGCGCAAATGTTTGCTCCGACCCTTAGCTCGGAGCCGACTGCGCCGATCGAGGACGGGTGGCTGGACACTGCCTCGAGGGCTGCGATCTCTACGTCGATTGAGCCGAACACCAACCCTGTCCTTTGCGAAGCTCATGTCTCCAAGGTGCCGGACTCCTCTCCGGACTCCGAACCTTTCGCGCCCCTACCAATTGAATCCGATTGGGCGCCGATCATGGAGTTCACCGCCGCAGACATCTTTCAGCACTCGCCCTTTGGCGACATCCTGAATTCACTAAAGTCTCTCTCTTTATCAGGAGAGCCCTGGCCGGGCTATGGTCAGCAAGGCTGTGATGCGGACGACGAAGAAATTCAACGCCCACCCACCACCCACTTCGTAGCCACTATCGAAAGTCTAAACGACATGCTCGACTTCGACTCCGAAGACATCGACGGTATGGACGATGATGTAGGAGATAAACATGAACCATCACCTATAGGGCACTGGACAGCCAACTCATCTCACGATGTGTACATGGTGGACACACCTAAAGGAAGCAACAACGAGGAACAACGGGACGCTACGAGGGATCATTCCCTCGAAAAGCAGTCAAAACGGTGACGTAAGCGCCGCTCAAAGTCCCGCCTCGACAAAAGCCATACAGACCCAGCCATAGAGCAGGGCGAACCGGTGGACGATGAACACGCTATCGAGCAACCGTCCGAACAGGACAACCTGGATAAACAACCCGTCCTCGGCGAAGATAACAGTCCGGACGATCTCACGCCGGACAAATTGCTGGAGCAGAAGAACCTCCACAAAAGGCTCGTCGCCACTGCGCGTAGCCTGAAAAAGCAGAAGCGGAAGCTCAAAACAGCGGAAGATGCACTCAGAATCAGATGGAGCAAAGTACTAAATACATGAGACAAATACGGCGGCGATCGCCGAACAAAGAGCTACCCAAAGCGAAAACTACTGCCCGAATTTGATGAGGAGGCCGTAGTGCCCCCGCAATCAAAGAACAAGGAGGCCACCCGGTCGGATAGACGACCCCATGGCAAACATGGAGCGGCAAACGGCGCAGCACACAAGCCGGCACGCGATCTGCACAAGGATTCGCATCAAAAAGATGGCCCAGTTAGATCTATCTACGGGCCAAGAAAGCAAGCTCTAGCAAGCAATGCAAACACATAAAGTATCCGAACATCACGGTACACCTAAATATAGGGGTGCCGCACACCCCCTATGTTTCACCGATGAGGTGCTGGATTATGAATTTCCAGCGGGATTCAAGTCCGTAAACATAGAGGCATACGACGGAACAACAGACCCTGGAGTCTGGATTGAGGATTACATCCTCGACATACACATGGCTAGAGGAGATGACCTCCACGCCATAAAATACTTACCCCTCAAGCTCAAAGGGCCAGCCCAGCATTGGCTTAAAAGCCTCCCCGAAAACACCATTGGAAGTTGGGAAGAGCTCGAGGATGCTTTTCGGGCGAATTTTCAAGTGACCTATGTCCGACCTCCGGATGCAGACGATTTAAGTCACATAACTCAACAACCCAGAGAGTCAGCCCGAAAATTCTGGAACAGATTCCTTACTAAAAAGAACCAAATAGTCGACTGTCCGGACGCCGAAGCCTTAGCAGCTTTCAAACACAACGTCCGAGACGAATGGCTCGCCAGACACCTCGCCAAGAAAAGCCAAGAACAATGGCCGCATTAACAAGCCTCATGACCCGCTTTTGCATGGGAGGCGATAGTTGGCTGGCAAGATGCGATGCAATGACCCAAGTACATCCAAGTCGGGGATGTAAGCGGAAACCGCGATGCAGCAAGGACCAACGCCGGACCAAGGGAAACAGCCGAAGAGCATGGCGATCAACGCCGGATTCAAAAGCTCTCGAGAATCATAAAAACTGCCCCTTAAGGATAATAGGAGGAGCTATCTAACTTAAACAAAATCTTGGACAAGATATGCCAAATCCACAAGACTCAGGAAGCCTGCAAACCATACCCACAGAGATTGTTGGGTCTTCAAGCAGTCCGGCAAACTCAACACCGAACACAAGGGGCTCGACACACCAAGCGAGGACGATGACGAACCCCACAAGCAGAGCACCGGAGAACAAAAGAATTTCCCACAAAAAGTCAAAACAGTAAACTCACTTCACGTGACAAAAGGGAAAAATAGAGCGGCGCCCATAGAGGTACGCGCCATACGGCCTATCCCAGAGGAGTCCCACCACTGGTTGTTAAAACCAATCACCTTCGACCATCAGGATTACTCTAGAAATATACGGAATGCAGGTTGGACTGCCTTGATATTAGATCCGATAATCGGCGGACTCCAATTTACACAAGTCCTAATGAACGGCCGCAGTGATCTAAACCTACTATATCAGGACACAATCCGCAAAATGGGGATAGACCCAACCGAAATTCGCCATAGCAACACTTCCTTTCAAGGGGTAACGCCAGGCCCTTATGCCCATTGTACGGGCTCTCTCCTGCTAGAAGTTGTGTTCGGCTCACCCGACAACTTCCGTCGCGAAAAGTTAACTTTCCACATCGCCCCATTTACAAGTAGCTATCAAGCACTATTGGGACGCAAAGCTTTCGCCCGCTTTAACGCAATACCGCATTATGCATCTCTTACACTTAAAATGCCCGGTCCGCGCGGCATCATCTCGTTAAAGGGAAATATCGAGGGTTCCTCGAGTCCGGAAGATTATTGTGCGGTTGCCTTGACAGCAACACAATAAACAGGCTTCACCAATCAAAGCACTTAAACGGGTCGTCCAGACCCCGGATGTCGGTGTACTAGAGTAGGGGTACCCTAGTATCCCGAACTTCGTGCCGCAGGCGATTCTGACACCAGCGGCAAGGCTTGCACGGTCACCGCCAAGATCCTCCGTGGTTCCTTTGGAGCCATTCAAGAACAAAGTATTTAACCCAGAAGACAAGGCCCGGCAAGAGGAGCTTGCCGAAGGCCACTCAAGGCACGCAGAAGACGAGACCCCGGCAAGAGGAGCTTGCCGGGAAGGCTCGGAGCGCGACAAGCCTCCGTACGGGACAAGGATTCAGCCGCGGCAGGCAACCTCTCTTCATCTCCGCTCCAGCTCATCCATCAACGTGTCGCCATGGGACCATTCCATGCGCGCGTGTCAAGAGGCTGTGCAGCCAGCGGGGAGCAGCGATAAGCGGCGCTGACAAGCCTACCATCGTGGCAAGCGGTGGCGCTCTGACGGTCCTGTTGCCTTTGTTTAGGCGGCAGGGGACGGGCATTTAATGCTTTTGTCCCTTGCCGTCGGGGTTAGGTATATTACCTTTGTACCTTTGTTCAAGTAGGTGTACCAACTACTGTTTTTCCATTTGTACCCTCATCTACGTTGCCACCTGTCGGAGACCCCTTGAGCATATAAAAGGAGGCCCATGCACAACGTAGAGGGGGTTCGGTCAGTTCGACTCATACGAGACCAGAGACGTTCACGCTAGGTCTTGTAGCTCTCATCGCTCCCTAGCAAGAGCACAATACAAACCAGACAAGCAGCAGTAGGAGTGTTATCTCTCCGGAGAGCTCCGAAGCTGGGTAAACTGCTCGTGTGCTTCGCCTCGATCCGCTCTTCGTGCGATCTCCGCCCCCCTCCGAACCAAAAGGGGCTCGGTCCGCCGGCCCCATAGGTGTTCGTGGGTCCGATCAGCCTCCCCGACATCTTTGGCGCGCCAGGTAGGGGGCGTCGAGGCTGTGTGAACCTGATCCGGCGTTCACACGAGCAACATCTTCATCATCTTCAACATCTTCATCAACATGCCACCGAAGAAGAAGGCTTCGGCGGCAGCGGAGCCGTCCGCGTCGAACCCACCGTCACCGGAGCGAGCGGGGTGGTGGAGCAGGCGCTGGCGGAAGAACGGGCGCCAGCGAAGGAGTTCATGACGCTGCCAAGTCCAAGGACAAGGCCGCGCAGACCTCGGCGTCCGTACATGTACCGCGCCCGTCTCAGGAGGCGCGGGACCAACAGCGTCATGGCGTTCACAATGCCATACGCTCGTTGGACCGAGATCGAGCTGGAGGATCTTGGGACGTTCAAGAACAGCATGCGTGCCAACATGCTGGCACAAGCGAGGCACGGTCACTCAGACGGGATACTGCTCCTTCTAACGTAGATAGAAGTCCGAGCATATCCCGCTCCTCGCGCCGTTCACCACTGCCACCCACTACTCCAGCAGAAGCTCTGGCAAGAGCTCAACTGCTCCTCGACTACCCTCCAACAGCCGACAAGGTTGACGAATGGAGGGCCACCATCCAAAGTCTCATCGGCTTTGCCAACAGCGACGCTCCGCGGCAACCAACTACATCATTGCTGCGGCAAGACGACAAGGCACGAGCCGGTGGCGACGAGACCGGTGGGGGTGCAACCACCATGCACTCTCCGCCCCGAAGGCCAAGATCGCCGACTCGCCGGATCCACCTCGACAGCGACTCCATTGCGTCATCGGATCCACGAGCTCGCCGCGATCAGCGCCAAGTTCTTCATGAACGACAACAAGAAGACGCTCGAACTCGCATCGAGCACCGAAGAGAAGCGCGGCGTCAGTCAGACCAGCGCGCTGGGCCTTCTGTCGATACGCATGCGCCCGAAGGAACCAGCGACTTGCCGTCTGTGATAGGTTGCCCTGCGTTCACTCGTGAGCTGCGGCAAGTCCAGTGGCCCAGCAAGAAGAACTTCAATCCAGACGTGCCAGAGAAGTACGATGGCAGGACGCATCCGTCGGAGTTCCTCAGCATTTACACCATTGCGTTGCAAGCTGTGGGGGGACGAGACGACAAGATCCTCGCCAACTACTTCCCGCTGGTACTCAAGCCCAACGTCAGGTCCTGGCTCATGCACTTGCCGGACAACTCCATATCTTCTTGGGCAGATTTATGCCATCAGTTTGTCGGCGCCTTTACAGGCGGCCGCAAGCCCCATGGCCAAGAAAGTGACCTTCATCTGCTCGCCCAGAAGGAAGGAGAGTCCCTGCGCAAGTTCATTCAGAGATTTAGCCGTGTGCACTACAACATCCCAGATGTCCACCCTGCCGCGGTGATCGGTAGCGTTTCATCGAGCGTCTTGGAACCGCAGGATGAGGGAGGAGATGGCGATGTGCAAAGTCAAGGATGTCGGAGCTGTATGCCTTGGCCGACAAGTGTGCACGTCTTTGAGGAAGGAGGAGACTCCCATGAGAGAATGCGTAGCAGGATCCGACAAGAGGAGACCGCCCGGCAAAGAAGAGCCGGCCGGGCAACAGGAAGAAGAAAGGCAGAGAAGTGCTAGCTGTTGAGCAGTCCGACAACGGAGGTGGCGACAAGAACGCCAAGGCAGGTGGCTCCGGCAAGGAGGTTGCCGCTGGCACCAACCACCAGTCTGTGGCAGCCGCCGACAAGCAGGACGGCTCCGCAAGCGATCTTGCAAGATCCACCGCACCAAGGGCCATGACCTCCAGAGCTGGAAGAAGGTCGAGCAGCTTGTTGAACAACGAAGGCTGAGTCTGGCGGTAGCGACAAGGAGAAGGCTCGAGGAAGGTCTTTGGAGGAGCCAGCAAGAAACGCCCCAGCCGAGGAGGGCGCCAGCGGCAAGGCCAAGCAAGGCAAGGAGACAGGCCTCCCGCCGCCGCGACAAGGATGAAGACGAAGACGAGATGAAGACATGGATGATGACGACGCCCGATGAGCGGGGAGTTTGAAGCTACCGAGGTCCTCTGCGTTGACGGAGGTGCTTCCTCGCATACTTCCCACCGCCAACTCAAGCGGTGGATGCGGGAAGTTAATGCAACCGAACCATCCGTAGAGTCACGCAAGCCTGCGAAGTGGTCCAAGACGCCTATCATCTTCGATATTGAGGACCACCCTGATCTCATAAGCTGCGGTCGGTGCTTGCCGATGTTGGTCTCACCAACTATCCGCAACCTCAAGGTCACCAAGATGCTAGTTGACGGCGGGCCGGGCTTAAACCTGATCTCCTCCGCGGTGCTCCGGAAGCTTGGATCCTGACAATGAGCTCGAAGAGATCGGCACATTCCAAGGAATCAATCCGGAAGGAGCAAGCGAAGGGAAGATTGCGTTGCGGTAACATTTGGCGTGAGCTGAACTTTAGGACCGAGAGGGTCACATTCGGCGTTGCTGATTTCCCATTGCCTTACAATGGGATACTTGGCAAATCGACACTCGCTAAGTTCATGGCGGCCTCTCACTGCGCCTACAACTTACTCAAGATGCCAGGCCCGATAAGCATCATCTCTGTCCATGGCGACAAGAAGGATGCTCTTATCTGCGCCGACAAGATCTACCGGGAAGCAGCAGTCGCGACAGATTGCAAGTCACTTGCCGCTGAAGCTCCCGGAGGGAAGAAGACCAAGTCCAAGTCCGGCAAGAGCTCGATGCCCACTCCGCAAGCGCATCTCTTGAGTGCTGCGCTACCGTCGAGGACGCACCATCAAGCTCCACCGGCAAGTGCAAGAAGGCGATGGCAGCTCCGCCAAAGACCAAGAAGGTGTCCGCCAAGGAGGATGGCACTGGTGGTACCTTCACCATCGCGTGCCTCTCGACCCTAAATAGGAAGGCGCGCTCGTTGCTTTCCTGCGGGCGAACGTCGACGTGTTTGTATGGCAACCGTCTGACATCCCCGGTGTTCCCAGGAAAGTAATTGAGCACCGTCTCGCCGTTTGTCCTCATGCGCGGCCCGTCAAGCAGAAAGTTAGGAAGCAAGCAGTGGAGCATCAAGAGTTCATCGCAGAAGAGATCAAGAAACTGGAAGCAGCAGGCCTTGTCAGAGGAGTGCTCCATCCTACGTGGTTGGCCAATCCAGTAGTTGTGCGCAAGGCAAATGGGAAATGGAGACTTTGTATTGACTTTACAGATGTCAATAAAGCTTGTCCCAAAGACCCGTTTCCCTTGCCGCGCATCGACCAGATTGTTGACTCCACGGCCGGATGTGATTTGCTTTCATTTCTGGATGCATATTCAGGATATCATCAGATCTTCATGGCAGAAGAAGATGAAGAGAAGACCGCATTCATCACCCCATGTGGCACGCATCGCTTTGTATGCGGATGCCCTTGAGTTAAAGAATGCCGGTTCAACGTTTGCAAGAGTAGTCCATGACGCTTTTGAGCCGCAAATGCACAGAAATGTAGAAGCCTACATGGATGACATAGTGGTCAAGATCAAGGACAAAGCAACTCTGGTTCAAGATTTAGATGAGACCTTTGCAAATCTACGCAAGATCAACCTCAAGCTCAATCCCGAGAAGTGCGTGTTTGGAGTCCCTTCCGGCAAGCTTCTCGGGTTCTTCGTGTCTCAGCGGGGACTTGAAGCCAATCCCGACAAGATCAAGGCCATTGAGCAGATTGAAGCACCAAAGCGCGTCAAGGATGTACGAAGGCTTGCCGGTTGCGTAGCTGCTCTCTCGAGTTTATCTCTAGATCTGCTGGCGCGCCTCGCCATTTTCAAGATTTTGAAGAAGGCAGGTCCAATGAAATGGACTCCCGAAGCGGAGGCTGCGCTGCAGGACTTAAAGAGGTACCTGTCCTCCACTCCAAAACTTGTCGCACCTAAGCCACAAGAGAAGTTGCTGCTATATATAGCGGCAACCAATCAAGTGGTTAGTGCTGCGTTAGTAACGGAGAGGGAGGCGGATGACGAGCTAGCAACCACGACAGACACATCCAGCGACAAGCGAGGGGCTTCGGCACAAGCTCTGGTCCCGACAAGGACGGATCTGCTTGAGACGCAAGAGCAGATCTGAGAAAAGGATGGTGCAGCGCCCAGTTTACTTTGTCGGTTCCCTCCTGCAGGGGCTAGGTCAAGGTACTGGTGTGCAGAAATTGCTTTTCGGCCTCCTCATGGCCTCGAGAAAGCTGCGCCATTACTTTCGGGCACATGAGATCATAGTTGTCACTCGCTTTCCGTGAAGAGGATCTTGCAAAATCCGAGGCGGCAGGCGGGATTGTCGAGTGGGCACAGGAACTGCCGAGCTTTGGCCTCAAGTTTGAAAGCACTTCAACTATCCAAAGCGAGCATTGGCGAGTTCATAGCAGAATGGACGCCAACACGGATGAAGAAATTCGAGACGAGCATTCCCGTCAAGGAAGCAAGCAAGGAGTGGCTGATGTACTTTGATGGTGCCTTCTCGCTGCAAAGGCGCCCGGTGCCGGCGTCTTTGCTTATAGCACCCACCGGAGAGCACCTCAAGTACATAGTCCAAATGCACTTTCCCAAGGAGCAAGCAACAAACAATACAGCAGAGTATGAAGGTTTGCTTGCCGGTCTCGAGACCATGATGAACCTTGGGATCAAGAAGCTCATTGTCAGGGGTGACTCACAACTTGTCGTCCGCCAAGTGAACAAAGATTATCAGAGTCCATTGATGGAAGCTTATGTTGATGAAGTGAGGAAGCTAGAAGAGCACTTTGACGGCCTACAAATGGAACATGTTCCAAGAGCTCAGAATGATATTGCCGATGGCTTTGTCAAAGTCGCTGCACTTAAGTTGCACTGTGGAACCAGGGATTTTTGTGCTCAAGCTAACTCAACCAACCGTAACACCATCAAGCTGGACAGAACAAGAAGAGGAAGTTGATCTCTGGTGACTACTTTCCCGCAGAGCTTCTCGAAGCCGCCAAGAAGGTCCCCAAGATCGACACCAATAGAGCTGAGGCGATGCTGCTCCGACAAGCCCGAGGTTTGTTTCGTTGAAGCGGGCGCTCCCGACAAGTTTTGCTCCGGCAAGCTTGCCGGGAACGTCAAGCTCCGGCCGAGCCGCGAGTTCTTGCCGTGGAAGCCGATGTTCCGCAGCAGCAGATGTGCCTTTAGTCCTTGTTGTCGAGCCGCATAGCTCCAACGTGGGCGCAGCAGATTGTCAATTTCCTTCAGACGGAGAACTTCCCGAAGAGCAAGAAGAAGCGGAAAGAGTAGCCCGGCGGTCAAGTATGTACCAGTTTGTCGACAAAGACTGCATGTATGAGACTCAACGGTGTGAAATTGAAGTGTATTCACCGGGAAGACGGACAAAAGCTGTTGGCATAGATACACGGAGGTATATGTGGTCACCACATTGGCGCAAGAGCACTTGCCGGCAAAGCTTTCCGGCAAGGTTTCTTCTGGCCGACAGCCCTCCAGGATGCAACTGCACAAGTAACCAAGTGTGAAGCGTGCCAGTTCCATTCCAAGCAGATACACTAGCCAGCTCAAGCTCTCCAGACGATCCCTTTATCCTGGCCATTTTCGGTCCGGTGGCTCGACATCCTCGGCCCCTTTCCCCGAGCTGTCGGGGGCTTTGAGTACTTGTACGTCGCCATCGACAAGTTCACAAAGTGGCCGGGAAGTGGAAGCGATGAGGAAGGTGACAGCCACGGCGATCAAGTTCTTGGTCGATTGTTTGCCGTTTGAATCCCTAACAGGATCATCACCGACAACGGCACACAATTTACGGTCGCACCTTCATGCAAGACGTCCAAGATCTTGGCGCCAAGGTCTGCTGCTTACATTGCTCATCCGAGAAGCAACGGTCAAGCGAGAGAGGGCAAATCTTTGAAGTGCTGCAGCGGGCTCAAGACCGTAACTTTCGACAGGCTGCACAAGTGCGGAAGAAACTGGATTGAGGAGCTGCCGGTGGTTCTTTGGTCGATCAGGACGACGCCAAATCGAGCCACTGGCCAGACACCTTTTGCTCTAGTCTATGGAGCAGAGGTAGTTCTCCCCACGGAACTTCAGATACGGATCGCCTCGAGTGCTCGCTTATGATGAGCTTGAGCAAGAGCAAGCTGCGACAAGATGACCCGCTGCTCCTTGAGGAGGATCGTCTTCGCTGCCTTTGTCTGAGCTGCTCGTTACCCAGCAAGCTTTGCGCCGCTACCATAACCGCAGTTAGTGCCGTAAGCCTCGAGGAAGGCGACCTTGTTCTTCGCTGCGTTCAGTCCGCCAAGAATTCAAACAAGTTGACACCGAAGTGGGAAGGCCCTTATCGGGTGAAAGCGAGTCACTAGGCCTGGCGCCGTCATTTGAGACCGAAGATGGCATTCGGTGAGCAACTCCTGGAACATTGAGCATCTTCGTAAGTTTTACCCATAGAGCGCGGTTGCGGAACCTGTTCCGCAACCACCACCTGTACAAGTCTTGCAGGTATTGCATGTAATCCTTTGTACAAAGCGAGCGCGGAACCCGATGCATCGATAAAGCTCATGTGTTGCGCACAACTTGTCAAATTCATGCTTTCATCATTTTATTGCATGTTTTTGCTAACACTTTGTCCAGCACCCACAACCGGTAAGCTATATCGAGCCGCCAGGCTCCATAACTTTATTTTCTCTTCTTTCTCTTTTCTCAAAGAAAGGAAGGTTCCCTCGCGCACAAGTTAACCAGGGGGGAAGGAGAAGATAATACTATGGACCAAGCGTTGCTCGAGGAAGTTTCGCCTTATCGGGAAGCAAATGACAGAAAAGCTAAGTTGCCCAAGTTTGAGCAATCAGTTCTTAAATTTTTAAGTTATCTTCCTCGAACGATAGTACTTTGTATGGAAAAACTGTGCGCGGAGGAACCAACTTCATGGCTAGTCGCGCCCTTACTTTGTTTCGAGTCCGCTCAACAACTTAAGTGAGCTGCAGCTAGTCGCGACAAGGTTGCTTGTCGAGGCGGCACCGCCAGAAGTCTGCCGACGTTCACTTTTCGGCCTTTCATGACAAAGGTGCCTGCACCGACATGTTCCCTAAAAGCGTAGGGCAAAAACATACAAAGGAAGGAATCAAGTAAAGGAAATAGCATTGCAATCATCGCCTAAGATAGAGTTATATTACAAAATAACTTGTCGCAGATCTAATAAATTGTTCTAAACATGATCGGCGACAAGGGAAAGATAAAATTGGCGGCCTAGTCTACGCGGTCGCCATCAACCCGCTTGATCTTGTTCACCTTGTCCACAATGGGTGCGACAAGGCCTTTGAGCGCCTCCACATCGGCATCTGGCGGCAAGGATCTGAGGACGCCGTTGAGGTTGAGGCCTGGATTGCGGAAGGCCACCTTCATCAACACCTTCCGAGGGCTCTCGCACAGATCTGGCATGATTCCTCGGCCAGCTGCTTTGGGACCTCTTCCCGGAGTCGCTGGAGGCCCGTCACCACGCCCTTGAAGAATAAGCTAAGCTTGGCGCTGGGTTGGAGATGCTCGTCGGAGGAGTATCCGAGATCCACCATCCCCAGCTCCATCAGCTCGTTGTGGATGGCGGCAGCAGTATCCACAAGACCTTCGGTCCAGTGCTCCACACTCTCCCTCAAGGCGCTCTAGGTGGCAACAGCGTTCGCCAGCAGCTCCTCGTTGGCCTTGATCTGCTCCAACAGGCCCACCTCCCGCTCCTTGGCACCGTCTAGCGTCTGCGTCAGAGTGGTCAGCTTCAAATTTGAAAGATCCGCTTGGAATCCTTGGCGGCGTCGAGCTCCTTGCTCCTATCAGTGAGACGGCCCTGCAGCTTCGCCTAGAGTGTAGGCGTCCTTCTCGCCAGTGCTTGAGCGCGGCAAGCTCCTCGCCGCTCTTCTGGAGGCCTCCAGCTGCGTCACCTTCGCCTCCAACTCTTTCTTGGCGGCCTCGGCGGCTGCGGCAGCATCTTTCGCTTCCTTAAGAGCCCCGCCAAGTGACTCCTCGCGCGCGACAAGCTCTTCCTCGTGGCTGTCCAGGTTGACCTTCCGTTGCGCCAGCTCGCTTTCCTGCGCGGACAGCTTCTCGGCGGCAAGCCGCTGCTCCTCCTCAGCTGCGGCCTTCTCGAGGATGAAGGCCGTGCGCTCCTCGGCGAGTTGCTCCCGCTCCTCCGCCAAGGACCGGAGAGCTTCTTGGTTGGCACACCGGAGCTCTTCTGCGCGCTTCTCCATGTCTGCTCCCGCCCTCGCGACAAGTGCTTCCCGGGACTCCAACTTGGCTTGCCGGGCGCGGTAGAGCGACAGCAGCTTCTTCAGCAGATGCTCCTCCTCAGACTCGCCGCCAACGCTGCATGGCGCGTCCACAGCGTCGGCCAATGAGAGGCGAGCAGCTCTCCGTCGAAGGTCTCTCCTTCGACCCGATGCCCTGAGCTCGACTCCCATGGGAGCTTGATGAAGACGCCACGCCGCCTTCAAGTAAGCGCCGGGCTGGGGCTCTTGAACTGGCAGCTGCGGCAGCGGGGAGTCGGCGGTCGGTGTAGCGCTGGCGCTCCTGCGGCCCCAGGCGTCGGTCACGATCGCTAGACCCCTCGCCCGGCTTCTGCGGCGGCAGCCTCGGTGGCCTCCTCGCCCGGGCTCGTCGGCTTGCCTCTTCTTCCACGACGGGTTCATCGGTGTTGTCAAGCGTCCTCCTCGCCCGGCGACCTTGGTCTCCATCGGCTCTGCGTCCAGACAAAGAAAAGAGCGATCAAGCAAATGTTCAAAAAGAAAAACGAAGAAAACAAGCCCAAGGGAAATTTTCAAGAAGAGGATTACGCAATGGGATTTGCAGCCATGGTCTCGACCACTGGAGGGTCACCGTGCTGTCCCTTGCGGAGTAGCCTCCCTTGCGGAGGACGCTCCTTGCCGGAGAATCCTCCCTTGGCGGCCTAGTCGGCAGATAGAATTTCAGGGGCGGCTTCCGAGCCCTCCTGATGAGGCTGCTCTGCTCCTACACAAACCAACAGTTAGATATCAATGAAGAAGGAGCACCCATGCACACCTAACAGTAAGGAGAAAACCGCATACTTACTCTGGGGGCTGTGTTGGGGGCTGCTCAAGAAGGGTTGCGGATCCGCAAGGGGGTCTCAACGCGCCTCCTGTTGCCACGGGTGGATCGTCCTCAACGGCGACCACCGGGTCTTGGCTCGTCGACGCTCTCGGGCCAGCGTCACGGAAAGGAAAGAGTTGAGCGAAGCAAATCAGATTCAAGATGAAGCAACAAAATTGAAGAAATACAAGCACAATATTGAAGCTTACTCTTCTTCTTCCTCCTCGGAGCTAAGCGGAGAAGTCAAACTCCGCTCGCCTCCGGTGCGACGAGGCGGAGGAGTGGGCTCTCTTGGCCGCTTGGCGGGCGTCGGTGGTGGCACAGGAGGATCCCGCCCGATTGTCGCGGCAGTGTGGGGTGCTCCAGCAACATCGCTTGTCATGATAGAGCGCGTGGCCAGCTGTGGGCCCGTCTGCCGCCCGTCTAAATCTCCGGCCTTGCGGAGACGCCTCTTTGGCGGAGCTGGGCTCCGTTCGCGGCAAGCTGGATGAGTGGGGAAGAAGCGCCCTCGGCTGGTTCACTCGACTTCGGCCTCGGGTGCGGCAAGCTCTTCCTCGCCCGGCGAACTCCCTTCGCTCGGCAAGGCTTGCCGCCTCGGCTGCATCTGCCTCCTCCACGGTGTACCGAAGACGCCACGGCAAGAATTCTGCCGCCTCCTCCACTGGTGGCAATGCGCACCATCTCTTCGTCGGTGGTGTCGTGGGTGAGCTTCTTACGCTTTCGTCGGCGGATCGGCATTTCTTCCAAGCTGTCGAAGAATTGCCGCACGATGTCGTCGGAAGGCTCTTGCCAGGTTGGAACGATCCCATGGGAATCTCACAACGGCATCATGGCGCGGATGCGGTCAGAGTTGTTGCACAATGGGACGACCCCCCTCGGCAACCTAAACCACTCGGGGTGATCGGGGTCGTTCTTGAACAGCTCTAGCAGCATCGCATCCAGCTCCAAGACGGTGAAATTCCAGTTAAGGCCCGTGCGCAGACTCATGATGTCCGCTGCGTTTTGGAACTCCCAAGCAGGTCTCGTCCTCTCCTGCAAGGGAAGCGTCTGGCGAAGGAAATCTGCGCCAAGCTGCGCCTTACTTGGTTAGTCCGGCAAGCCTGAGGCGCAAGATCCGGGTCACAGCTATCTTCAACCTAGCATCTTCCGGCGCCAAGTTGCTCCAATCGTTGCCGCGCACTATTGGGGTTTGGCACACGACAGTGAAGGGCTGCGGGTTCTCCTCTACGATCCAACACCAATTGGCTCTCCACTCCTCCCACTTGTCATGAACTCTCCTTCCAGATAGGCCTCCTTCTTGCCGACCACAGACCCAAGCAATCCCTCCGACAGCGGCTCCCTCTCTCAACGCGGGGCATGAAGAAGTGGCGGAAGAGGGCTACGTTGGGGTGGATCCCGACAAAGTTTCGCAAGGTGTGCGAAACCGCCATGGTCGTAATGGCGTTGGTGGTGAAATCAAGGAGGCGGAACCCGTAGGTATTCATAATGTCGCAGAAGAATTAGAAAAGGGCGGGCAGAGCCCGCAATAGAAGAAAAGGGCAAAGAAAGGATACCCGGTTGGGGCTAATTCGAGCGGTGGCGGGGAGTACCTTCGTCTTGCGCGGATGCGCCTGGCGTCTCCGTCGACCAGAAGAGGTAGAAGCCCTCCCTCAGCTCCTTTGCGTCGAGCTGGGGGGAGAAGATGGCACGCTCCTTTCACAGCGCCGCGAGCCACTGCGCCTCGGCCGATTTCACGCCCTTCCCCTTGTCGGCTTTCGGAGCCATGGCGGAGGCGGCGGAGGAGGCCGATGGCGTTGATGGCGTTGTGGCGAAAGGGGGCGGAGCGCTGCTCTCTTTGCACTGGAGAAGAAGGGGGGAGCGGCGGTGGTTTTTGAGACGAGACAGCAATGGCAAGGTGGGCGACCTGCCTCTGTTTCCCCTGTTTATAAGGAGGGGGAGGGGGCGGACGTTCCGCTTTTCCTAATAAAGAAACCCCCACGACCTCGCCCACGATCTCTCACACGACGCCACGTTCGGTGCGTGCCGTTAGTGGGGGACGTGGTGGGTCCGGGGTGAGTTACAGCGTGATCAAGGCCGCGTGTGACCTAGCCAAGTTTCACTTTGAATACCCCTGCCTTCCCGACCACGGATAGGCTGCGGGGCTTTGCACTTCGGCCCCATTGTGTGAATACCACATCAAGGTGACAGCGCTCGGCACCGTGTGCGGCCCAGGCCCGGGGCTCCTGTCGGTGTACTAGAGTAGGGGTACCCTAGTATCCCGAACTCGTGCACGGGCAGATTCTGACACTCAGCGGCAAGGCTTGCCTGGTCACCGCCAAGATCCTTCGTGGTTCCTTTGGAGCCATTCAAGAACAAAGTATTTAACCCAGAAGACAAGGCCCCGGCAAGAGGAGCTTGCCGGGAAGGCCACTCAAGGCACGCAGAAGACGAGACCCCGGCAAGAGGAGCTTGCTGGGAAGGCTCGGAGCGCGACAAGCCTCCGGATGCGACAAGGATTCAGCCGCGGCAAGGCACTTGCCGCGGCAGGCAACCTCTCTTCATCTCCGCTCCAGCTCATCCATCAACGTGTCGCCATGGGACCATTCCATGCGCTCGTGTCAAGAGGCTGTGCAGCCAGCGGGGAGCAGCGATAAGCGGCGCTGACAAGCCTACCATCGTGGCAAACAGTGGCGCTCCTGACGGTCCCTGTTGCACTGTTTAGGCGACAGGGACGGGCATTTAATGCTTTTTTACCTTGCAGTCCGGGTTAGGTATATTACTGCAGACATACCTTTGTTCAAGTAGGTGTACCAACTACTGTTTTTCCATTTGTACCCTCATCTACGTTGCCACCTGTCGGAGACCCCTTGAGCATATAAAAGGAGGCCAATGCGCAACGTAGAGGGGGTTCGGTCCGTCCGACTCATACGAGACCAGAGACGTTCACGCTAGGTCTTGTAGCTCTCATCGCTCCCTAGCAAGAGCACAATACAAACCAGACAAGCAGCAGTAGGAGTGTTATCTCTCCGGAGAGCTCCGAAGCTGGGTAAACTGCTCGTGTGCTTCGCCTCGATCCGCTCTTCGTGCGATCTCCGCCCCCCTCCGAACCAAAAGGGGCTCGGTCCGCCGGCCCCATAGGTGTTCCTGGGTCCGATCAGCCTCCCCGACACCGGACACGGCTAGACGAGTCCGGCGTAAACATACAAGGGCTTACTAGACGCATACCCCCGTACAAGGGGCTCCGCGCATGTACAACAAGAGACAATAAAGCTCAATTTTATTCATTTTTTGAATTGTACTTTGTTTATCTAATATAATGTACATTTTCGCACGATCTTTTTCAACTAAGTTCCTCTCTTTTACAGATGAACACCATGCTACACCCGTCCAGGATACGGCACAATGGAGACACAGGCGCAGACGTGCAGTAGGGACCCGTTGCAAGGAATCTTTTCAGATTAAGACCCTGCGTAAACCTTTTTTACTGTCTCTTGTTGATACACATCCCCCGGTTTCTTGCTATAACCGAGGATGAGGCTGGCGTTTTGGCATGGGCCACGCCGTAATTTTGGCGTGCACTGGACACCGAGGGCTTATTACCAAGGGCGTTGTTCGGCCCGTTTCCATAAAGACCGAATACCTTAGGGAGTGTTCGGCGTCTCGAGTTAGGCCTTATATGCATCAGCTCCGAATCATGTCTTTGGTCAAATGTTGGGTTTGCCCGGCTCCTGTGTTTTTCTGCCTTACGTTCCGCTCTATCGGCTAATGCGGCACCAGGAGAACTACTGCGATTGTGCCCTGGTTCGGCCAGGTGAGCACCTTAGTAGAGAAAGCCGAAAACTGACTGTCATGATATAGCGTGAGACTGGTCAACCACTCGATGACCAGCCGGAATCTTTAGAATTCCTCTGCATTAACGAAGGGCCATTTCGGTCGAGCACATACGCGCCCCGAGTTCGGGTGAGCGCGGTGCCCCTAGGGGCTATATAGTAGCCCCACTGTTGAACTCCTATGGCTAAGTGAAAGTGATAAAGCATTATAGTCCGGTTTCCTAGTTTGTTGCGCTATCACCTCCTTTATAGGACCAAGATGTTGGATCAAGTGTGAAAATGCGCTTTTTGCAAACACCCCCGCATTATATGCGTGGGGGCTGAAGCCGAAGACTAGCATCTTTCAGGTTATATACACATATACATTAACGACCGCACAGGAGGTATTTTAATTCTTGAAGGCACAAGTATAAAAAGCTTTTATATATTCCATCGAAACATTGTTTCACAATAATACATGTTATTCGAACATAATATCCTTCGAAAGCCTTTGCGTCTCTATTAAACGAGCGCCCTGCAGAACTTCCTGAAAATAGTGCTCGACAGGTACTCGGCTTCCGTCCGAATCTTGGGATGCAACATCGGTGGCCTTCATCTCTGCCCAGTATGTATGGACACGGGCAAGAGCCATCCGCGCACCCTCTATGCATGCTGACCTCCTCATTGCATTGATATGCGGCACCGCACCAAGCCAAAATAACTCTTCGGCTTGGGCCTTTTCGGCCACAAATGACTCACGGCGTCCTTCATTGCAAGTCCGGATAACCTATTCCGCTCCGCCCATTCGGCCAAACGATCGATTAATGGAAGTGGGCGCTCT
Organism: Aegilops bicornis; assembly: GCA_021605145.1. Lineage (NCBI taxonomy): Eukaryota > Viridiplantae > Streptophyta > Magnoliopsida > Poales > Poaceae > Aegilops > Aegilops bicornis. The sequence goes on along the minus strand of CM038671.1, from coordinate 270,473,967 downwards.
GGATTATGGAACTGCGACCAAAAAAGCCTTTCCATTTCGTGATCCTTTTGATCCCGGAAGTGTTGACGCGTCACGTACTTGCCCCTAAGTCCAGATAAGCATCCGCCCGAACTCCACAGCCGGTCCAACTGAGCATATTTAGGATCCACGAACTTCCTCCGCAGCAGAAAGGGCTTTCCAGCCGCGATATCTCCGGCCTGACGTAGCTCCTCCTTCATAGCCCTCATCACAGAGCAAGCATCCTTGGCCTCGGTAGTGGCCTTTTTCAGGTCCTCTTGCTCCGCTTGATCTTCTTTTTCAAGAAGCTTGCAGCGGTCGGCAGCATTCTTCAACTTCACGGCCATCTCAGCCATTTCCTTCTTGCTTCGGTAGTGAGCAGCCTGTTCGACTTTTAGCTCTTTGGCCGCCTTTAAGGCAGCCGCATCACTTTTTCTGGCCTGCACCTTGGCTCGGGCGAGCTCCGCCCGAAGGTTCTCCATGGCAGCGGCACCATCTGCATTAAGCATACATGTTGTAAGGCACGGGCATCAAGCTTCCTTACCAGGTGTCCGCGGAGAAATTGCATACCTTGTGACTCGTCAAGCCGCTTATTGACAAGCGCGATGTCGGCATCCGCCACGTCAAGTTGCCGCTTTAGTTCGGCAAATTCATCAGTCCGACTAGCCACCGGACACTTCGCCACCTGTATAGGAAGGGCGACATATTGTACCTGGGTTTACGATCCTCGGCGCGCTGTCATTTTTTGACAACGCACCGAGTCTCAGGGGCTACTATCTACACAGGGCGCATCTTATACATGCGGAACCGTCAAAAGGTACATCATTTTGCGTACCTCAAAACCCATCAGTAAACTCCTGGCGGCCTCGTACAACCCGCTCTCCGCGGACGAAATTTTTTCAATCACCATACCCATCAATGCACGGTGATCCTCTGAGATAGACGCTCGCCCGAGCAGATCCTTCAACTCCTCCGGCCGTGCACCAGGCGGTGCCGGATTCGTCTAATGGCCTTTTTCGAAGGCCGGACACGGAGGGCTTTGGGGGGCCATACGACTGCCTTCCGGCCCTGCCGGATTCGGGGAAACCCTCCGCGATGACACCTCAGGGTCGTCCGCCTCGCTAGGCGGTACGGCAAGGGGAGGCGTCCCGCTCTCCATCATCTCCGGACGAACATCCCCTAAAGATGAGCTCTGCTGAGAAGGGCTGAGATCCGAACTACAAGGTAAAATTTCGGTTATCTTCAGAAATAAAACAGGGATGTCTCTTATTTTAAAACTCCCCTCTCTACTTATGGTTCGCTGGAGGGCTGATCCCTTTGGGGACATAGTACGGCCGGGGCATCTCCCGGCGCAAGACCCTCCGGCGAAGATTTCTTCCCCCGCTTTAAGACCTTGGTCTCCGGGTCTTCAGAGGCGGTCCTTTTCTTTCCCTCGATGGAGGGATTCTCGATCCCTCCTTTCCTGACTGCCTCCTTCGCGGAGGCGGTAGCTTCCTTGTTCCCCCCTTCGCCTTCTTCCAAAGGCGCAGCCTCCAGCATCTTGGTTAACACAGGATCCGGCATGGTCTCGGGGAGGGGGGCCGGACACCTGATCAGTTTTGCTTTCGCTATCCACTCCTGTTTAAGGGACAACTCTTTTACGGGCGAGTTTATGATAAATATACGGATAGCGTGTCCGGGTACAAGACTACTTACTTGAGTATCCGGGCGATTGCAGCTCAGACATGCGTCCTCGGGCAAGTCCGGACTCATCGTTTGTGATCCGAAGAACAGTTTGTACATCTCCACGGGCGTCGCGCCCATAAAATGTTGGAGAACTCGTGGTCCCTCCGGATTAAACTCCCATAGGCGGAGGGGGCAACGTTTGCAGGGCAGGGTGCGATGAATCAGCATGACCTGCGCTACTACGACCAGATTGATCTCCCTCTCCAGGAGGTCTCAAATACGGCCCTGCAACAGGGGCACGTCCTTGGACGGCCCCCCAGTCAAGCCCTTTATTGACCCATGACGCCCGGCCGCGGTGGGGACCCGGCGAAAGGCAGGTGGCGCCACCCATTTGGTGCCCCTGGGAGCTGTGATATAAAACCACTCTTGTTGCCATAGGCTGAGCTCCTCTTGAAAAGAGCCCTTGGGCCATGGAGCGTCAACATTCTTTCTTATAACAGCCCCTCCGCACTGTGCTTGCTGCCCCTTGATCATCTTCGGCTCCACTTTGAAGGTCTTGAGCCACAATCCGAAGTGAGGGGTAATGCGGAGGAAGGCTCTACATAGGACAATGAACGATGAGATGTGGAGGATGGACTCCGGATCCAAGTCATGAAATTCCAACCTATAATAAAACATGAGCCCCCTCACGAAGGGGTCCGTCGGGAAGCCTAGCCCACGAAGGAAGTGAGACGCGAACAACATGCTTTCAAGGCTTGGGAGTGGGAATAACCTGCCCTTGGGCAGGCAGCCTATGCGAGATTTCGCCGGTTAGATACCTGGCATCTCATAGCTTTAGCACGTCTTCTTCCGTAACGGAGGAAAGCATCCACCGGCCTTGAAGGTCGGAGCCGGACATCATCGAAGGTCCGAAGCGCCTGAATTTGGAGCTTTGGGTGTTGGAACTCGTGGCGAGGGGCGGATTCGATTGAGATTGAAAGAAAGGAGGGGAGCCTTCGTCTCTTTATAAAGAGGTTGAATACCAAGAGCCCTCCCCGTGACCGTTCAGGACTCGCCTTCAGTAGAGGAGACGTGCCAACGGGCACGACTGGGTTACCCACGCCCGTATTAATGAGAATCCCTGAATAAGGGGACACGATCTCTGCTTTGACAAGACGTGCCAAGGAAACCGCCTCGCTAAACGCACTGAGGTGGGATAGTAAAAACGATTCGAATAAAGGCTTGGCCGTGGTGTGATGTCACGCCGCGGGATACGTCAGCAGATTGAATTTGTGTAAATATTATTCTCTCTACGGTAGTATGTGGAACTTATTTTGCAGAGCCGGACACTATCCTTGTGTTCAAAATCTTCTATGAAGTATTCAGAGGAGGAACCCGCCTTGCAATGCAAAAGACACTATCCAAATATTATTCTCTCTACGGTAGTATGTGGAACTTATTTTGCAGAGCCGGACACTATCCTTGTGTTCAAAATCTTCTATGAAGTATTCGGAGGAGGAACCTGCCTTGCGATGCAAAATACAATATCTTGGCGCCGGACTAAATGCGTCATTGAAGCCCTGGTTCGAGAGGCTCTTGAGGAGTCCTGGATTAGGGGTGTCCGGATGGCCGGACTATAGCCTTTGGCCGGACTCCTGGACTATGAAGATACAAGATTGAATACTTCGTCCCGTGTTCGGATGGGACTTTCCTTGGTGTGGAAGGCAAGCTTGGCGATACGGATATGTAGTTCCCCTAGGGCGCGCCCCCTACCTCGTGGGCCCCCTGGTGGCTCTCCGACGCCCATCTTCTCCTATATGAAGTCTTTCGTCAAGAAAAAAAGAGGAAGCAACCTTTCGGGACGAGACTCCGCCGCCACTTGGCGGAACCTTGGCGGAACCAATCTAGGGCTCCGGCAGAGCTATTCTGCCGAGGACACTTCCCTCCGGGAGGGCGAAATCATCACCATCGTCATCACCAATGCTCCTCTCGTCGGGAGAGGGCAATCTCCATCAACATCTTCACCAGCACCATCTCCTCTCAAAACCCTAGTTCATCTCTTGTATCCAATTCTTGTCTCCAAGTCCGGGATTGGTGCTAGTAGGTTGCTAGTAGTGTTGATTACTCCTTGTAGTTGATGCTAATTGGTTTATTTGGTGGAAGATTATATGTTCAGATCCTTTATGCATATTATTACCCCTCTAATTATGAACATGAATATGCTTTGTGAGTAGTTACGTTTGTTCCTGAGGACAAGGGAGAAGTCTTGCTATTAGTAGTCATGTGAATTTGGTATTCGTTCGATATTTTGATGAGATGTATGTTGTCTAGCCTCTAGTGGTGTTATGTGAACATCGACTACATAACACTTCACCATTATTTGGGCCTAGAGGAGGGCATTGGGAAGTAATAAGTAGATGATGGGTTGCCAGAGTGATGTAAGCTTAAACCCTAGTTTATGCGTTTCTTCGTAAGGGGCTGATTTGGATCCATATGTTTCATGCTATGGTTAGGTTTACCTTAATACTTTTGTTGTAGTTATGATTCTTGCAATAGAGGTTAATCATAAGTGGGATGCTTGTTCAAGTAAGAACAGCACCCAAGCACCAGTCCACCCACATATCAAATTATCAAAGTACCGAACGCGAATCATTTGAACGTGATGAAAACTAGCTCGACGATATTCCCATGTGTCCTCGGGAGCGCTTTTCCTATTATAAGAGTTTGTCCAGGCTTGTCCTTTGCTATAAAAAGGATTGGGCCACCTTGCTGCACTTTATTTACTCTTGTTACTTGTTGCTCGTTACAATTTATCTTATCACAAAACTATCTGTTACCACTTATTTCAGTACTTGTAGAGAATACCTTGCTGAAAACCGCTTATCGTTTCCTTCTGCCCCTCGTTGGGTTCGACACTCTTACTTATCGAAAGGACTACGATAGATCCCCTATACTTGTGGGTCATCACATGCTAAACCGCCATGACGTCATCTGTTATTAAAAATTGCACATAACCCACCCTCATTAATGAGCCTCCGACAATCGAGGCGACAGAGCTGTCACATATCCCATTTTTCGGGCTCCTCGATTCTCACTCCTGCCACTTATCCATTCACCTTATAAATAAGGTCGAGGGGTTCTTTTCACTTTCCCCCCTCGTGGCTCTTCGCATCATCTTCTTCCTCGCGCCGACCAACCCTTCGAGCTCCGCCGCCGCCGTCGATCTTTGCATCTGCCTCAACAACGGCCGCTGCATCAACCTGATCGCACCAGAAAACCGCGACGATCCTCCGCTGCTTCCTCAGCGTCAGTAAGTTCCTTTTTTCCTTGCTCTAGATCCACCAGTAGGGTTCAGTGTTCATCAGAGTCTATTGTAGCTCCATCGCCGTTCTTCCCTGTTCTTCTTAGTAGCATAAACGGCTACCTTGGATCTGATACTTCTTGTGCGTCCGTGGCCATGATCCCCTTTACCTTGTTGGAGCATCTCCTTTATATAAAAACTCATCTGAACTTGACGAACTTGTTCAAACACTTGAGATTAGGTCAGAATATTTTCTGGTTTCCTATCATACCGCAGATCTGAAATTTATCACATCAATCTACGAAACTTGTTTTTCCTTCACCTAAGTACTTTAGATATGTACCTTTCATACCAATATAGGCGGTTTAGCCTTGAAAAATGATAATCCGGTAGGTACCATTAGTCCCCTCTTAAACCGCCGATTCATTATCTTTGCCCCTTCTCCATCATAAGATTCCAGTTCAGCAATATCATATTCCGGTTTAACCATATGCATACACCTTTGCTTTGACTTACCTCACTTTATACTTGTTTATCATAAATCTTAAACCGGAAATAATTATGTTTCAGCTTCCGTTGAAATGGCCAAACAAGTCTATGAATGCAACTGGGTTCCTTCCCGGGTCACCGAAGATCAATTAAACAGATGTGTCGCAACGGGCGCTTTAGCCAAGAAAGATATCATCCACTGGAGGGCCCCTGGTCCGGAAAATCCTCCTAAACCCAAGGATGGCGAAGTAGTCGTTTTTGTTGACCATCTGGGTCGAGGCTTTAGTCCTCCTGGTTCCAAATTCTTCCGAGATGTGCTTGCCAGCTTTCAGCTTCACCCTCAGGACATCGGCCCAAACTCTGTGTCCAACATCTGCCACTTCCAAGTCTTTTGTGAGGCTTATCTTCAAGAGGAGCCAACAGTTGAAATGTTTAGAGATTTCTTCCACTTAAACCGTCGCACAGAGTTCACAGATGGACCCAATACCGAACTCGGCAGAATGGCTGTTCAAAAAAGGAAATAAGTTACTTTCCCTCACGCCAAGCTTCACAGTCACCCCAAGGAGTGGAACCAGACTTGGTTTTATTGCAAAGATACATCTCCAACTGATGAAAACCCTTTGCCGGGTTATCGCCCTCACCGTCTTAGCAATACACATCCCTTTCCTCAGAGGTTAACTGCAAAGGAAAGGGCCATCTATGACCCACAACTGTCAAAACTTAGAGCCTTTATGGCGAACGGTTTAACAGGTGTTGACTGTGCTCGTTGCTGGATCAGCTGGAGCATTCTACCCTTAAGCCGGTGCCCAGGTTTGATGTGTAAATACACATGGAGTTTGACCGACCCTCAACGACATATTAATATTCAACTGACAGAGGATGAAGTTACTGAGGCTGTCAAGAAAATGTTGAATGAACCGGAGGCTGTCTGCGGCCAGACCGGACTACGTCCTTTCTCCACCTTCAACAAACCGCCAGCTGTAAGAATCATATAACCTTTTTGTCTTAAGTTGCTTATTTCAAAATATTCTTTGAAAGTCTTATCCATTTTTGACAGGGTGATGATCCGTTCTGGAATAAAAAACCACAAGATAAACCAGCCAAGCCACTTCGCTCGAAGACCAAGGTTGTTAAAAAACCTGCCAAGAAAAGACCACTGCGTCTTCCGAGCCAAATGCTGATGCTGATGCAGCTAATCCAGACTGAGAGGTAGAACTTGACTCTCTTGTTTCATTTTTCATACACCTCATTGACAATGACTATTATCAGGACGACGCTGAAGGCAGTCAAGCTGATGACGTAGAGGTAATCATTCTTTCCTCCGATTCAGATCCTCTGCCAACATCAGAAATGCGTCGAGCAAACCGGAAAGTAAAATTTTCTCACCCCCTTGCTTACTTGGATCCAAACTTTCTTTTGAAGACGCAGCAACACGAAGCTCGCCGCACAACCCGGCACAGTGGCCAGGTAGTTACCTCCGCCGGTTTACCAAACACTCCGGTTCGGAAACGCTGATCAGAGGTCTCTTATACTCTTGACACCTTTTGCCCCAAGGCGGGTTGTTTCCGACAGCCTCTTAATCCGTCTGATTCAAATTATCAGGGTACTTCCCACTCATCTTCTGGCGAGTCATCAGCCACAAAGCTTCCACTTTCAAAATAGTTCCTGGGTGAGTCATACCTTTAATTTTGTTTTCAATGTCTTATGTTTGACACAATATCTTTACCTTTTATATTTGTTTCTCTCAGCGCCAAGCCAAGACCCAACAAGAAGGCTCGGCTAACTAAACCGGCTGACGATAATGTGGTTGTTGAACCGGAAAAGACTCCAGATCCGGAAGAAACCAATGCTAATGCCATGCTTAATAATCTGCCGCCTCAAGACCATGACTTCTTTGTTGAACAAGTAGAAGTTGACAACACAAGCCATGCTGACAAGCCAACCAACCCTGTCCGAACTGATGATAAACCGGTCAGTCCAGCTAAGGATACTGACAAACCGCCAACTCCAGTAAAGGCTGCTGATGATAAAGAGGATGATATCATGATTACTAGTATTGGCCACACCACTCTTGACAATCCTATCGCTTTATCAAAGCATACTGCCAAGGACGAGCTTTCTGCTATCGGCAAAGGCAAATGGAACGCCGATTTGTCAAGGTATGCCCACCTCAATGATCAAGACATTCACTCTGGCATCTTGAACCGTCTGTACACCAGCCGCGACTATGAAGCCGGTTTGGTAAACTTGATGAAGGAGCGATATGAGGTCACTACATAACTGTTTTTCTCTTATGTCCAATTGCAATTTATCAACTCCAGTAGCCTCCAAGTGACGGTTTATGATACCAATCTGAAACGGGACTTTGTAACATCTCAATTTTGCATGCTTAGTCTCTCCGAGGGCCGGTTTAACTTATGAAGATGAACCGGGACTGTGTAGAAGAAAACCCACAATGTCACTTTGAGCAAACATACATTAGCCCCCAAGTGCCAAGAGCAATACTTGTATTGCGCTTGGGACTTTGCAGAAATTTCTGACCCAGAGCAAATATGCATTAGCCCCCAAGTATCAGGTGCTTAACTTGTTATGTGCTTGGTACTTCAAATATGTACTATCAACCCATTATACGTCTGTCTCTTATAGGCTGAGCTGAGCAAAAAGGAAGCTCAAACTGCTGATCTGCAAGAGAACATCAAGTCCCAGCAAGCCGAAACCTCCAAAGCCAAGGATGAGCTGTCTGGCGCTTTAGCCGCTATGGAAAAACTGAATGAGAGTTTCGACAAAGAGCGGACGGATTGGGAGACAGAAAAATCCGCTTTACAAAAAAGAGCCGAGGATGCCGAAACCGCTCTTAAACCGGTGGTAGATGAGCTGACTGGCATAAAGCGGCAGATACATGCCATGACTGATGCTGTGTTCGGTAAACATCCTTGCTTTACACTTTTAACATATCATCCCATACGTTGCCGGTTTACTGACGCTTGTAATGATGTAGTAACTCGCATTAGTCATCTTGGCTCTGACGTACAGAAGAAGCTGAAGGCTGCCTACACTCTGATAGAGCAGTTGTATACCGGCGCGCAACGAATCATCTGCATCGCTTCTCACAATAAACCTCCCCAACGTTAATCAAGGATACCTTAGAAAGGCTGTGTATGCTGCCTGCCCGGGTAGAAGATCTAAAGAGATCTGCTACAAGGGCTGGTGCTCCGACCGCACTAACCCGGGCAAAGGCATCGCTGCCTGACCTTGATCCGGAGGATGTCAGCAAAGGCTATCCGAGCTTAAAAGAAGATGGATCCGAATTCGGAAATGAGGACCTCCGAGCCATAAACTGGGAAGTACGTCCACTGGCTTGCCAATTAGCTGAAGAAGCTGATCTTTCACATTATCAGGTGAGTTATGACGTCCACAACAAACGGATTGCTGCACCAACTCCAGAGGTTCAAAATCTCATCCCGCCAATTCGTAAGGATACCTATGCCCCTGACATTGAACCATCCACCCTTATAAGCGATAAAGCTGTGTTCCAAGCCCTAACTGGGATCGACTGGACAACTATTGACTTCCAGCCGCTGGGTAGAGATGAAGAGGATGAACCGGTGCAAGATGATCCGCAGCCGTCAGGTCAAGCTGGAGACGAATCATGATCCGGAGGCTGGTTTAATCTTCCACGTGCTGCAATGCTTATTGAGAAACAATTATCCTTTTGCGAACTGAAACGCCTTGTAATAGCCTAGTTAAAACACTTGGTCTGTTATGCCTTCGTGCATATTTATTTGTGCCTGACACTTGTTAATCCGCCATGCTTTCGACATATTATGCTCAAAGTCTGTAGCGATTTACTCAAGCTATTCCTGCACACAAGAAGTTGATAGCGTCCTGGCGGTTTACCGCCGGACAGGTTATGATGCCCAGACATATAGCTATGGTTTATAACCAAGGCTTGTGAAAAGATAATCAAATATGAAAATAATTGATACCTGAGACCTTGAGTCATAATGTTGGCTGACCAACTATTGTAATTAGGGTAATAACCCGAATCTGGAGTAACAACAACTCCTAACAGATGACGCCGGTTTATAATAAAACTGTTCCGGGTTGATAAACACCAGTTTATCCATTTTTAATTCTGGCGACTTATAGTCAAAACCAGACCGGGCTGATATTCTCCGGATTATAACTGATCACATACTGACAACTTGTAGTTGAAAGTCAAGTCGGGTTAATGAACGTCGTTTATCAAAACATTAGAAATGTCATCAAAGGAGAAAAACTTAGCAAGTAAAAACAGATGAAACACTTGTAGTCAAGGCTTTTCACGGGCTGCCAGGCCCCAAATTCGAGGCTTTTCATGGGCTGCCAGGCCACTGAGTTAAACCATTTTACAAAGCCTTTTTAAGATGGTCCTCAATCCTTAACCAATCATCGTTTTAACTTGACAAGTTCAGGGTCTTATCTGAGTAATTTGTCAAAGTTCGATGGGTCATACCAGGTTTACCTGGGCGGAGTGACTTACTTAACAAGGCAGGCTAACCCGGGGTTTTAGGTGTATAGACCAGGCTTCCAAGCCATGGCTTGATAGCCTATTACAAGTGTAGATTCTTTGTTCATTGCGACAGCAAAGAATCCCCAAGTAACATTTTGAGCTGTGCTCAGTGGGTGCCTATGTTTGAGTTGCTATTTTGCAACACTCTCTTTGGCCCCCGAGTAATTTGGCTTTGAGCCGATCAAGAGGTGTAACTATGGTTCCAATACGACCAAGCCCCCAAGTGATTTTTATATAAAGCTTTGATAAGCTGAATCAAGGGGTAAACCGAACGCCGCTCTATGAACAGAAGCCCCCATGTAACCACACATGATATAAGAAAAACAACGGATACCCCGCTTCACCTGAGGCTCCGGTTTATTATATTAATCATAATATATACATTGTCATATCTATGTACATGAGCAGAGCCTGTGGCTCAAGTATAGTAAGGCCGAAGATGAGCAATATTCCATGGCCGGTGGGTCTCCTCCTCCAATTTACGTGAGTCTTTACGCTCTCGAACATCTATAAGGTAGTATGACCCGTTGTGCAGATTCTTGTTGACCACAAAAGGTCCTTCCCAAGGTTGGGATAACTTGTGCATATCCGTCTGATCTTGGATGAGTCGGAGCACCAGATCGCCTTCTTGGAAAGTTCTAGTTCTAACCCGGCGGCTGTGATAACGACGCAGATCTTGCTGATAAATCGCTGAACAGGCTGCTGCAATGTCACACTCCTCATCCAACAGGTCAAGTGCTTCTTGTCGTGCCTTCTCATTGTCAGCTTCGACATATGCTGCCACACGAGGCGAGTCATGACGGATGTCACTAGGGAGAACCGCCTCCGCTCCATAAACCATGAAAAAAGGCGTGTAACCCATGGATCTATTGGGCGTAGTATTGATGCTCCATAACACAGAAGGTAAATCTTCCACCCAACAACCCGGCGTCCGTTGTAAAGGAACCATAAGCCGGGGCTTGATGCCTCTCAAGATCTCTTGATTGGCTTTCTCCGCTTGACCATTAGACTGGGGGTGAGCCACTGACGATACATCAAGCCGGATGTGCTCACGTTGACAGAACTCCTTCATAGCTCCTTTGGACAGATTTGTACCATTATCAGCTATAATGCTGTGTGGAAAGCCAAACCGGAAAATCACCTTCTTGAGGAATTGAACCACCGTAGCTGCATCACACTTACTGACTGGCTCTGCCTCCACCCACTTAGTGAACTTATCAACTGCCACCAAAAGGTGAGTCTTCTTGTCTTTGGACCTCTTAAAGGGCCCAACCATGTCCAGCCCCCAAGTTGCAAATGGCCAAGTGATTGGAATCATCCTCAATTCTTGAGCCGGTACATGAGCGCGTCGTGAGAATTTTTGACATCCATCACACCTTTTGACCAAGTCCTCGGCACCAGCATGAGCTGTCAACCAATAGAAACCGTGACGAAACGCCTTAGCTACCAGAGATTTTGAACCGGCGTGGTGACTGTCGGTCTCAAAACTGGCAGATCTCGGGTAGGGGGTCCCGATCTGTGCGTCCAGGCTGATGGTAACAAGAAGCAAGGGACACAGATGTTTACCCAGGTTCGGGCCCTCTCGATGGATGTAAAACCCTACTTCCTGCTTGATTAATATTGAAGATATGGGTAGTACAAGAGTAGATCTACCACGAGATCGTAGAGGCTAAACCCTAGAAGCTAGCCTATGATGGTATGATTGTAATTGAGATTGGCCTTCTAAGGACCAACCTCTCCGGTTTATATAGACACCGGAGAGGGCTAGGGTTTACATGGAGTCGGTTACAAGAAAGAAAACACAAGATCCGGATCGCCAAGCTTGCCTTCCACGCCAAGGAGAGTTCCATCCGGACACGGGATGAAGTCTTGAGTCTTGTATCTTCACGCTTCAATAGTCCGGACGCTGTATATAGCCCGGCTGTCCGGATACCCCCTAATCTAGGACTCCCTCAGTAGCCCCTGAACCAGGCTTCAATGACGATGAGTCCGGCACGCAGTCTTGTCTTCGGCATTGCAGGGCGGGTTCCTTCTTCGAATACTCCAAAGTAATTGTCGAACACTTGAACCGTGTCCGGATCCACAAAATGATCTTCACATGCCACCGTAGAGAGAATGATATTTCACAAATGCAATCTGCTGACAACTTTTTAGACAACATGACGTGTCATTACGGTCGGGTCATTATTCGAACCGTTTTTCGCACAACCAGACACAGCGCATATTGCGAGGCGGTTTCCTTGACACATCTTGTCAAAGCAGAGATCGTGTCCCCTTATCATGGGATTCTCATCAATACGGGTATGGGTAATCCCACCACGCCATCAATCGTGGCGCTCGGGAAGCAATCGATTCCCAACGGGCAAGTGGGGAGGCGCACCGCTTTCGTTGCCTCTATAAAGGGATAAGATTTCCCCATTTTTATCCATTCTTTCTGTTGGATTCTATGGTAGGGTGCGTCGACTGCAAATTTAAATTTTCCTACGCGCCGAACATCCAGGAACATGCTACGGGAGATGGATCACAGTTCGTTACCACTAGACGCACAATGCCGTGCATCGGAAGAAGAGTTGGGGCAGCGCGTCCGCGTGGCTCGTGTCCTCCTCGTTTGATCTCCCTCGAACAACCGGTCATCCGATCTCACGTACGAGTTCGTCGGAGCGGCGCAAGTGCACCGCCTCTAACGGTATCCGTGCGTGCAGGAGGGACACAGCACGACGGACTGCTAGGTCCGATCCCACAGTCTGCGGCGAGTGGAGGTGGCTATTCGCAACACATGCAAACCCTAGTCGCAGCGCCGAAGCGATCAACCGCATGAGTGTGCCGCACCTCCACTTTATATAGGCATCCGTCGCAGGCTCAACACTTGGGCCTTGCACGGACCCTAATGCCCAAAATCTACTCGGTCACGTTCCTGGTCCAGTTCAGATCACATCCGACCAGTGTCCTACAAACCGACCTCGTAGGTTCCTTCCCTTAAGCGCGCGACCCCTTAGGTTCAAGTCGGCTTGGTCACAGTTAGGATCACCTCCGACCTGCACGGTTGGTAGCGGCCTCTAGCAAGGCATGCCGACCACCAAGCAGACTATGAAGCTGGTTAGGCGAACCTGTACAACATGTCACACTTCTATTCCCTTTGCCACACGATATATGGTGTCGGGCTCAAGGCGAGACTGTCATCCTTGTGCTAGCCCGACCTCTTTCTCGTTCCAGTGATACCGACCACAAACCGGATTATCTCATAATCCTTGTCGCATGGCCATGCTTATCCTGGTCGGATCACACGAGGGGCCTAGAGTATATCTCTCCTAATCGGAGGGGCAAATCCCATCTTGCTCGACCATGTCTTGCAGCATGGGACTGGACAAACCCGAAACCTACCTTTGTAACTACCCAGTCACGGAGTAGCGTTTGGTCAGCCCAAAGCAAGTCTGTCACCATCCCGAGTACATGTGTCACCAGGTCTTAGGACATAGAACGTATGTTGTACTAGAGACTCACAGATGACATATCGCTGCGTCTCATAGTTGAGTCTGTCCAACTCGGACCTTATCTCGACCCGGATCCGACTACGTCGAATCCGACCAGACCTTTCCAAGTCCATATTATCCGGTTAGCATCCAATGCTCCATGGCTAGTGAGACCAAGCCATCGACCGTGTCATATGCAAGTCTAGTCGGCTATGCCATTCCACAGCCCTTTTGACTAGGGACCTTTTAGGACAGTCATCATACAATGCATAGTCCCACAAAAAAGTCACGTACTTGCTGATACACATCATTGATAATGTCCAAGGACTATCTTTATTCATAAACACATAGTAAATATCATCATACATGATTGCCTCTAGGGCATATCTCCAACACTTTCTTCCACCTTTGCCCACTCTTGCCCCCTCGAGCTCCAGCACCCAAGCCCAAGTCTTCTCCGCACAGCTAAACATGTCTGGAGTAGGAGGCAAGTGGGTGGCCTCCACCGTGAGGGAGAAGCACATCGCAAATCTTCGGGCGGCCGGATACTTGGCCGCAGACATTGCGCACCGGCTACCAGACGTCGGGCAGGTCATTCCGACCCCAGGACCCATGAGAGGTTCGTGTTTGTCGCCCACTTCGTCCGTGGACTGGGATTTCCACTTCACCGCTTCGTCCGCGGTCTCATGTTCTACTACGGGCTAGATTTCCATGATCTAGCCCCGAATTTCATCCTCAACATCTCGGCGTTCATCGTCGTATGTGAGGCCTTCCTCCGCATCCGGCCTCACTTCTACTGTGGCTGCAAATCTTCTGCGTGAAGCCGAAGATTGTAAGCGCCGACAAGCGGAGTCTTGGAGGGGCCATGGTGGGCAAGATGCCTAATGTCACCTGGCTGGACGGTTCCTTTGTGGAGATCGTAAAAGGGTGGCAATCGGGGTGGTTCTACATCACCGAGCCGCGCGGTGCCAACTGGGCGGCGGCTCCCGAGTTCCGATCAGGAGCCCCCTTGCGGCTCACCTCCTGGGAAAAGAAGGGCCTGACTTGGGGCGAACCTACAGAGCTGACCGGACTCCAAACCTGCATCAAGAGCATGAAGGACAAGAACATCAAGCTTGTCAACATGATCCAGGTCATGCTCGTTCATTTGGATTCTGCTGCCTGCCAAAGGCGGGCATTCAATCTGTGGGAGTTCGTCGGCCAACACCGGGCGCTTGAGGCTCTATGGCATGAAGCACAAAGACGCGTGGAAGGCGTTGTTCAAGGCCTCCGGAGCACCTCCTCCCACATCCGAGGACCGCGGACTTCATGCAGCGCGGCCCCCACGTCCGGTGAGTTTTGGGACTACCACCGGATCCGGTTTTTCCCAATACATTCATGGGGGAGTCTTAAGTATTTGTGTATATTTTATCAGGACTATGTGGAGACAGCGGAGCAGATTGACTGTCCGGCTCCGCTGCCAGAAGATCCAGCTGATGCTCTCCTGACAGAGATGTTGATCCCGACGCCCTACAATGCATCGGAGAGGAAGGCCGAAAAGAAGGCCCCGGGGACTAGGAAGGGTCTCCGTCATAAGGTTGTGCCGGAAGCCTCGTCCGAAGACGACGAGGCGCACTCCTGCCCCGAAGTGGAGGAAGAAGAAGAAGCTGCCCCATCCAGAAAGGATGAGGGGCCTGAGGAGACGGGCCATGGGGCCGGGAGAGGCCCTCGACGCAAGGCCATCATACCCACGTTGTCCGACGACGACGAAACAGATTCCTCCCGCGGAGACGGGGGAAAGCAAGAAGAAACTCTACCTCCCCGCACTGGGGAGGAGAAAAAGAGGAAAGCCGCCCCGGAGGGGGAGGCTGGGACGCCCAAGAAGGGAAAGACGTCCCTTCCGAACTACTCCACCACAAATTACCATAGAGAGGAAGAGTGGCTGCCAGAAGCCCTAAGCGATCGTAAGTGTCCGCACTATATCGTGATTTTACTTCATAGTTGTTTAATAACGCCGAACATATATGCAGTCCGGCCAGGGCTCATCCGGAGGTGTTGTCTTCGGATGGGTCTCTGAGCGCTTCAGAGATGAACTCGCTCCCGACGGCCTCCACTCCCCAGCCTGCTGATGACACGGAGGTGTTGTCCCGAAGGTTCCCGAAGCGGGGGGAGGTGACCCTGGAGACGCCCCAAGGCGGAGTTCCAGATGTCGGACACGCGGGGTTCAAGATCCCCGCGGATCGCGTCGATGAGAGCCACAGCAAGGCGGACTCTCGATCGAATACTGTTCTGGAACCCTTAACGGTTCTGGATTTAGGCGGGCAGCCCCTCGTTAGGGAGGGCGAGCCGTCCGTGCCGAGGGCTTCCGTCACACCAGCGGCGCCGGATAGTTTGGTGGAAACGCTTCGAGGCGCTTCCATGGATGACGAGCACCGTACTCTTATGAGTGCGGTGATTCAAAAGGTTCTGTCCGCCAAAAGCGGACTAACCAAAGCATGCACAAGCCTCCTGACAAGCTTCGAGGTAAGTAATAAAAATGTGTGAAATTACCACCCGATAGGTAGTAGCCCCTGATACTCTGTTTGGTGTTTGGAAATAAAAGCCGAACGGAGGGTCAATTATAATCCGCATGAGTCTAATAAGCGTTTATGTAAATAAGCAGGCTGTGCTGCTTGCCGCTGCTGCCCGCACAGCCGAGGTTGCCGAACTAAAGCGGGACCTGGAGCAGGCACAGGGAGAGCTCGACCTCACAAAGAGGCGGCTCGAAGAGAACAAAGGTGAGTGATTCTCCGCTCTTATGTATGTAAAGATAGATAAAAAATTTTAGTCTGACGACGAAGCGTCGTGACTGTGTGACAGGGTCCACCGCCGAAGTGGCGTCACTGAACAAAGCGCTATCCGAGGCCAAAGACATGGTGGCCTTGGAATGCAAGGAGCGCGAAAAGCAAAGTGCTAGAGTGGGCGAGGTACAGCAAGAGCTCCAAGACCTCGGCAAGAAGTTCGAGTCCGTGGAGCATGATCTGAAAATGAAAGAAGCCGAGCTTGCGAGGGCGCTTGTGAGTATGAGAGACGCCAGGGCCGAAGCCGAGAAGGCACAGCAGGAAATCCAGGAGGCCAAAAATATAACGGCGGGTAAGAAATTCTTTATGCAAAGTAAACATGTGGAGGAGGCGTTTCTTTTACTTACCCGAATTCGGAGCTCTCCAAGGGCATTCGTAGATCTGCCACGCAGCGTCTCAGACGCCGCGGAGTTCTACCGTGCCGAGGAGGGGAGCTCAACAGAGGAGCTGTTCTGGTCCCAGTATGCTGGGGCCGAACATCCGATGCCTCTGAGTGACCAACTGAAATAGTTGGTCGAACTCCACAGGGCGATCGAAGTGGCTATGAAAGATTTCATAGTCCGAATGTGGCCTGGTGAGCCCCTGCCCACTAGCTACTTTAGCCTGATCAAGAGGATGGTGAATGCCTGTCCACGGCTTGAAGTAATCAAGCGATCAGTTTGCATTGAGGGTGCCCGTCGGGCCTTTGCTCGTGCGAAGGTGCATTGGGGCAAGCTGGATGCGGAGAAGCTGGTGAAGGGCAGACGCCGCGGAATGCAAAGCGCGCTCGCCATCCCGAGAAGTACTATGATGGCGTTATGAAGGGCGCTCGTGTCGTGGCCGACGAATGTACTAAAGACAAGATCTTTGACTAAATGTACCTCTGCCGCTGTTGTAATTTAAGGACGGAGTTTCCTGTGCTATGTAGCACTGTTTTGATTTAAAATATTACCATCTGTGCGGCTGTTTATCAAATTCTGAAAGTAGGCCAGTCGTCGGCTTCCGCCCCCACGTACCTAGTACCGGGGTGTTCCTGGAAAAACCCGGATACTCTTTATCCAAATGTTTGGTCCCTTAAGGAGGTATCCGGCACAGCGAACAAGGCAATCGGACTATGTGGCTTTATAACTTTCACTTAGCCATAGAAGTCTATAATTTTAAATTTCCGAAGCCCCTAGAATTCGGAGGGCTGTTGGCGCTATATACGCCTAAATCGGACAAGGCCGACTCATCGCCTAAAGCGGAAAAAAATCTTTAAGGATTTTAAGACCTCTCGAACAGCGACCAGCTCTCGCCACATCATGCCGGTCATTTCTCGGCTTTCTCTACTGAGGTGCTCATCCGGAAGAACGGGGACACAATCGCAGTAGTTCTCCTTGCGCTACCTTAGCCGATATAACGGAACGTAAGGTACCAAACCGAGGGAGCCGGGCTAACCCAACTGTAGACCGAAGACATGATTCGGAGCTGATGCATATAGTGCTATAAGTTCGGGGTGCCGCACTGTTTAAAGTGTTCGGACTTTAGTTGCCGTAGAACGGGGCACCATAGGAAGCCCCTGGCAAAGGACCATACCAAAGTGTACGGATGCAATATGAAAGAGACATTTGTAAGAGAAATGTTCAAATAAGAATAATGAGCTGACGCTATATATATAATCTCCCATTGATGAAAATACGTTTAAGCGTATGTTTACAATAAATGCATTAAGCGGAGATAAATAGGACTATTTAACATCTCCTATCCAGGGGCAGGCCGCGTATGGATATATAAAACAGGTATAACGATCGTAAATAGATTCCACCTGGGTGTTTCCTTCTGTGCGCGAAGCCTGTTGCCCCCTTGGTTTTCTCCCCTATGTAAGTCTGACAATCCGGCTCTTCTGAAAAGGCTGCTCTAAAGCAATGTCCTGAAAAAGAAAAAGGACAGGTTACGAAGGTATGTGGCGGTTATCCCGCACTGTTGACTGAGTCGTTGTTTCACCTCCGCCTACACCCATGGTATCTTGAGTGCGTAATGGTGTACGCGTGGCACGAATGCTGCTTTGATGGGGCTTAAGCGGAGGCCGGACTGCTAGTCGCGCTCGTGGCGTGCCTGATGATCCTGTTGCGGGGTGCTCCGGACTCTCTTGACGGTGCTTGAAGTTGTTGTTGCCGAATTGGTTTGTCGGAGGAGGCCGCATTGTACTTCCGCCGTGAGGGCTGCAGTATGCTCTTCTGTTCGGAGAGAGCGGTCCGTATTTCCATTCATTGTTATGACCCCGCGTGGTCCTGGCATCTTGAGCTTGAGGTATGCGTAGTGTGGTACCGCATTGAATCTAGCGAATGCGGTTCGTCCGGCAAAGGCGTGGTAACCACTACGGAAAGGGACGATATCGAAGATTAACTCTTTGCTTCGGAAGTTATCCGGAGATCCGAAGACCACTTCCAATGTTATAAAGCCCGTGCAACGGGCCTCTACTCCAGGAATCACACCTTTAAAGGTGGTTTTGGTGGCTTGATCCTTGAAGGGTCAATGCCCATTTTGCGCACTGTGTCCTGATAAAGCAGGTTCAGGCTGCTGCCACCGCCCATGAGGACGCGCGTTAGGTGGAATCCGTCGATGATAGGGTCTAGTACCAATGCGGCCGAGCCGCCGTGACGGATGCTAGTAGGATGATCCCTACGATCAAAGGTGATCGGACAAGTTGACCATGGGTTGAATTTGGGGGCGACTGGCTCCATCGCATAGACTTCCCGTAGTGCCCGCTCACGTTCTCGCTTAGGGATGTGCGTGGCGTAGATCATGTTGACCGTTTTCACCTGGAGGGAAATTTCTTCTGTCCCCCTGTGTTCGGACGCCGAGGCTCCTCGTCATCGTTGCTGTGCAGCCCCTTGTCCTTGTTTTCGGCGTTTATTTTGCCGGCCTGTTTGAACACCCAGCAATCTCTATTGGTGTGGTTGGCTGGCTTGTCCGGGGTGCCATGAATTTGGCACGAAGCGCTCGAGATGCGGTCCAGATCGATGGTCCCTGATTATTTCTTTTGAACGGCTTCTTCCGCGGACCGGGCTTGGATCCGCTGAAGCCGGCGTTGACCGCCGTGTCTTCAGTGCTGTCGCCGTTGTTCCGTCGCTTATGTCTGTTACGCCGTGGCTTGCCTTTATTGTCGCGGCCATCCGAAGTGCCAGAATGTGGCGTGGTGCTGCTGTGAGCCAACCAGCTGTCCTCGCCCGCGCAAAAGCGGGTCATTAGTGTTGTGAGAGCTGCCATGGACTTGGGTTTTTCCTGGCCGAGGTGTCGAGCGAGCCACTCGTCATGGATATTATGCTTAAAAGCCGCCAGGGCTTCGGCATCCGGATAGTCGACTATTTGGTTCTTTTTAGTGAGGAACCGAGTCCAGAATTTCCTGGCTGACTCTCCGGGCTGTTGAGTAATGTGGCTCAAGTCATCGGCGTCCGGTGGTCGCACGTATGTGCCCTGGAAGTTGTCGAGGAATGCGTCTTCCAGGTTTTCCCAACTGCCAATGGAATTTGCTGGCAGGCTATTTAGCCAGTGTCGGGCTGGTCCTTTGAGCTTAAGGTGAAGATACTTGATGGCATGTAGATCGTCTCCGCGGGCCATGTGAATGTGGAGAGGGAAATCTTCGATCCATACTGCGGGGTCTGTTGTGCCATCGTATGATTCGATGTTTACGGGTTTGAACCCTTCTGGGAATTCATGACCCATTACTTCGTCAGTGAAGCAGAGCGGGTGCACGACGCCTCTGTGCCGGGCTATGTGGCTACGCAGTTCAAATTGCTCTGGGTGGCTGTGTTCGGCCCGGCCGTACTTGTTGAAGGTGTATCCGGCATGACGGTTGTCGTCGTGTGCTGAGGCGCGCCCCCGCGATCCGTAGATCGATCTTGGTTGTCCTGCTCTGTTGCCCCAGGCCGTAGTATGTTGGCGTGGGGGTGTTGGCTGGTATGCAGGCTGGTATGCCGTTTTATCCCGGCCACGAGGTGGCCGGTCACCAGATGGCACTTTTCGAGTCCGTATTCTGGGCTGCCGGGACTTCATCCATCCGTCTGCGGAGCAGGTCTTGATCAGCTTGGAGTTCTTTGCCGCTTCTTTTTCAGCTCCTCCACGGTGGC
Source organism: Aegilops bicornis (assembly GCA_021605145.1). Taxonomy (NCBI): domain Eukaryota; kingdom Viridiplantae; phylum Streptophyta; class Magnoliopsida; order Poales; family Poaceae; genus Aegilops; species Aegilops bicornis. The sequence continues at coordinate 270,453,607 of CM038671.1, read as the reverse complement.
TATAAGCCGATGCTTGAAGCGCTCCTACTCTCACGGGATCCTCGGGCACGCCCGAACTTCGTCGTCGCCGAGGCTAATCTCGCCTCTTGGAGGGGGCATGTAGTTGTCCTCCTTCGGTATTCATCCGTCACTGTTCTTCTAGGCTGACTCGCTCATCCTCCTGCTCGGCCTGCTCAAGGCGGGCTGATCAGGGTTGTATTCTTGTTTGGCACCATTCGGATTGTTTTCGTCTCCTGGGCCGGTATTGCTGTGGCGGGGCTTGGAGTGGCGCCGACGACGCCCATTCTTTGCTTTTTTCCCTAAGGTTTTATCCTCTGTTGCCTCATCGCCATTTGTTTCCTTCGGAGTGTCCACCATATATATATATATATATATATGTATATATATATATATATATATATATATATATATATATATATATATATAATAGGAAGAGGTGGCTGTCCACCGCCCAAAGGAGCGGTGGTTCATGTTCTTCTCCTACATCGTCAGTCCATACCGTCGATTTCTTCTGAGTCAAGTCCAAGACCTCGGTTAAGTCATCGACCGTGGCAATGAAGTGGGTGGTGGGTGGGTAACGAATTCCTTCGTCGCTTGCCTCCCACTCGAGCCGGACATAGTTCGGCGAAGAGCCTCCTAACAAAGAGAGAGACTTTAATGAGTCCAGCATGTCACCAAAGGGCGAGTGCTGGAAGATATCCGCAACGGTGAACTCCATTACCGGAGCCCAACCTGGCTCGACTGGCTCGGGAGTGTGCGGACTGGAACCAACGTCCGGATACGAATCCGGGGGTTCGGAGTCACAGGTCACCGCAGAGGTAAGACCCGTGTTCGGCTCCACCGCCGATGAGTGTGTGACTTGCGGGGCGGGGTCGATCCCTCCGTCCTTAGGAAGCGCAGCCTGCTCCGGATATAGGTCCGTGGCTACTGCGGGGGTGATACCCCGAGCTTTGTCCGACAGCAGGTCTAAGCCGTGCTCGTCGTGATTGTCTGGTGCCCCTGGCATAGGCCCGAATCCGTCGAAGATCAAGTCTCCGTGAATGTCCATCGTGTAGTTTAGGTTTCCGAACCTGATCTGGCGGCCAGGGGCGTAGCTGTCGATCTGCTCCAGATGGCCAAGCGAGTTGGTCCGCAGGGCGAAGCCGCCGAACACGAAGATCTTCCGGGGAGAAAGGTCTCACCCGGGATCGTGTTGTTGACGATGAATGGAGGAGCCATCGAGCCCCGTAGGGATGACACAGAGGAACTCTCAATGAAAGCACCAATGTCGGTGTCAAAACCGGCGGATCTCGGGTAGGGGGTCCCGATCTGTGCGTCCATGCTGATGGTAATAGGAAGCAAGGGACACGGATGTTTACCCAGTTCGGGCCCTCTCGATGGAGGTAAAACCCTACTTCCTACTTGATTAATATTGAAGATATGGGTAGTACAAGAGTAGATCTACCACGAGATCGTAGAGGCTAAACCCTAGAAGCTAGCCTATGATGGTATGATTGTAATTGTGATCGGCCTTCTAAGGACCAACTTCTCCGGTTTATATAGACACCGGAGAGGGCTAGGGTTTACATGGAGTCGGTTACAAGGAAGGAAACACAATATCCGGATCCCCAAGCTTGCCTTCCACGCCAGAGTTCCATCCGGACACGGGACGAAGTCTTGAGTCTTGTATCTTCACGCTTCAATAGTCCGGACGCTGTATATAGCCCGGCTGTCCGGATACCCCCTAATCCAGGACTCCCTCAGTGACCACAATCTCCTTCGTGGATCTCACGCAAAATTTCACGACCTTCTTCAGGAGATACACAGCGTTGAAACGCCCCTGTCACACTGCAATGATGTAACTCTCCATTGATAATAGTCATGGACTTGGACCGCCGGATTATCTGCCTGGCCGAAGTTTGATCTTCTGGTAACTTACCCTGGTTCATATACGCCAAATATGGAACTGTCCGATCCGGGATAACATGAAGAGCCGCCACCAACTGAGCTTCCGGATCAGGAAGAGCTAAATCATCTTCACTAGGGAGCTTGACATACGGATTATGCAGCACATCCAGGAAGACATTGGGTGGAACCAGTTTACGTTTGGAACCCAAACGGCTTAAAGCGTCCGCCGCTTCATTCTTCTGCCGGTCCACATGATCGACCTGATAACCTTTAAAGTGACCTGCAACAATATCCACTTCTCGATGATACGCCGCCACGAGTGGATCCTTGGAATCCCAAGTACCGGACACTTGTTGAGCCACCAGGTCTGAGTCACCAAAGCACTTAACTCGGCTTAGATTCATCTCTTTAGCTATTCGAAGACCATGGAGTAAAGCCTCATATTCAGCTGCATTGTTAGTGCAAGGGAACATTAAACGGAGAACGTAACAAAACTTATCACCTCGTGGGGAAGTTAATACGACTCCAGCCCCCGAGCCCTCCAACTGCCTAGACCCATCAAAATGAATAGTCCAATAAGTATTGTCCAGCTTCTCTTCTGGCGCCTGTAATTCTGTCCAATCATTGATGAAATCCACAAGTGCCTGAGATTTGATCGCCGTCCGGGGCATATATTTTAACCCATGAGGCCCAAGCTCGATAGCCCACTTAGCAATTCGGCCGGTTGCTTCCTATTCTCGATTATATCCCCAAGGAGCAGAGGTGACCACGATGATGGGATGACCTTGGAAATATTGCTTAAGCTTCCGGCTTGCCATAAAAACTCCATACACCATCTTCTGCCAATGTGAGTACCTTTGCTTGGACTCAATAAGTACCTCACTGATATAATAGGCCATCCATTGAACCGGATACTCCTTTCCGGCCTCCTTGTGCTCCACCACAATAGCCACGCTAACAGCCCGAGCGTTAGCAGCCACATATAGCAACAATGGCTCCTTATCAACAGGAGCAATAAGAACCGCCGGATTAGCAAGCTACCGCTTTAATTCCTCAAATGCTTCATTGGTGGCGTTACTCCAAACAAGTTATCCGTTTTCTTCAACATCTGATATAAAGGGATGGCCTTCTCCCCAAGGCGACTGATAAACTGGCTCAACGCTGCAATCCGGCTTGCCATGCGTTGAACATGATTGATACACTTCGGTTTAGCCAAAGAAGTTATAGCCTTGATTTTCTCCAGATTAGCTTCGATGCCTCTGTTAGATACCAAAAAACCCAAGAGCTTGCCTGCCGGTACACCAAAGACACACTTGGCCGGATTAAGCATCATTTTATAAAACCGGAGGTTATCAAAGGTCTCCTTCAAGACATCAATCAATGTCTCCTCCTTTCTTGATTTCACCACAATATCATCCACATAGGCATGAATATTGCGGCCGATCTGATCATGAAGACAATTCTCCACACACCGCTGATAAGTCGCCTGGGCACTCTTGAGCCCGAAGGGCATAGACACATAGCAGAAGGCTCCAAAGGGAGTTATGAAGGCTGTCTTCTCCTGGTCCTTAGCCGCCATTTTGATCTGATGGTAACCAGAATACGCATCCAGAAAGCTCAAACGCTCGCAACCCGCCGTAGCATCAATAATTTGATCAATACGAGGGAGGGCAAAAGTATCTGCTGGACAAGCCTTGATGAGATCTGTGTAGTCTACACACATACGCCAAGTGTCGTTCTTTTTGAGTACCAGCACCGGATTAGCCAACCACTCAGGATGAAACACTTCGATGATAAATCCAGCCGCCAAGAGCCTGGAAACTTCCTCACCAATAGCCTTGCGTCTTTCTTTATTGAACCGGCGAAGAAATTGCTTGACTGGTTTATACTTGGGATCAACATTGAGAGTGTGCTCAGCGAGTTCTCTCGGTACACCTGGCATGTCAGAAGGCTTCCACGCAAAGATGTCCCGATTCTCATGGATGAACTCGATGAGTGCGCTTTCCTATTTCGGATCCAAATTAGTGCTGATGCTAAACTGCTTGGACGAATCGCCAGGAACGAAATCAACAAGCTTAGTCTCATCAGCCGATTTAAATTTCAAGGCCGGATCATGCTCTGTAGTTGGTTTCTTCAATGAAGTCATATCTACCGGATCAACATTATCTTTGTAAAACTTCAACTCTTCTGTTGCACAAACCGACTCAGCATAAGCCGCATCACCTTCTTCACATTCCAAAGCGATCTTGCGGCTCCCATGCACTGTTATAGTTCCCTTGTGACCCGGCATCTTGAGCTGCAAATAAACATAACAGGGTCGTGCCATAAACTTAGCATAAGCCGGCCGTCCAAACAGGGCATGATACGGGCTCTTGATTTTCACCACTTCAAAAGTCAATGTCTCTGATCTCGAGTCATGCTCTTCTCCAAAAGCCACCTCCAGAGCTATCTTACCAACAGGATATGCCGATTTACTAGGCACCACACCATGGAAACCCGTATTGGACGACTTAAGATTTTTATCTGTTAACCCCATGCGACGAAAAGTTTCGTAATAAAGGATATTGATACTACTCCCCCCATCCATGAGTACCTTAGTGAACTTATAACCTCCCACCTGAGGCGCCACCACCAATGCCAGATGACCCGGATTATCAACCCGGGGTGGATGATCCTCTCTACTCCACACGATCGGCTGCTCAGACCAGCGCAAGTAACGGGGCACCGCCGGTTCAACGGAATTCACTGCCCTTTTATGAAGCTTCTGATCACGCTTGCACAGGCTAGTGGTAAAGACATGATACTGCCCACTATTCAACTGCTTCGGGTTGCTCTGATAACCCGACTGCTGCTGTTGCTGCTGATTGCCCTGATGATTATAACCACCTTGGTTTCCCTGATTGCCTTGATTTCTATGTCTGCTCTGATTACCATGAAAACCTGAACCGTAACTGCCTCCGCCGTAACCCGGGCCATGAGATCCGGGACCTGAACCGCCGCCCGGTCCATGATCATACCGAAAAAATCGGAATTTTTGAACTCCTGCATGATATAACAATCCTTCCAGAGGTGTGTAGCCGGTTTGTCCCGCAACCCGTGCTTTGGGCAAGGTAGGTCTAACAGATAAGACATGCGCTCCGCATTAGGACTTGGTCCTCCACTACGCCAGGGTGGTTTACCCTTACGCCGCTGGCCCTTGTCCTGCGTGTCGGTATTAGCCACAAAATCTAAACTGCTATCCGCTTTACGCTTGCCGATGTTTCCATGACCCGTCGGGTTATGCTGCTGCTCCTTGGTGTTGCCGCTCTTCTTTCCCTTCCCTGTCGTGTCATCGTCAAACTCGGGGTACTTGGTACTATCAGAGTCGGCATACTTTACCAGAGCTGCCATAAGTGTTCCCATGTCATTACAATGAAGTTTGAGCCGTCCCAACTTCAACTTCAGAGGTGCAAACCGGCAATTTCCTTCCAATGTCAAAACTATTGTATCAGCGTTGATGCGGTCCGATGAATGCAAAATCTCTGAAAGCCGGCGCACCCAACGGTTTGTTGATTCTCTTTCCTCTGGACACATGCAGCTAAGTCCACAATTGACATGGGTTGCTTGCATGTATCCTTGAAATTCTGGATAAACCGGGCCCTCAACTCGGCCCATGACCCAATGGAGTTAGCTGGCAAGTTTTTCAACCAAGTGCGAGTCGTTCCTTCTAACGTCATGGTGAAGTATTTAGCGCACGCCGCATCATCCACATCCAGCATCTCCATTGCCATCTCATAGCTTTCGACCCATGACTCGGGGGATAAATCGGCGGTGTAATTCGGCACTTTCCGTGGGCCTTTGAAATCCTTGGGCAGACGCACATTGTGCAATACTGGGACTAGACACGACACTCCCAAAGAGCTGGAAGTAACTCCTGGCTCCACCGACATGGTTGGACGAACCGGAGTAAGCTGGCAGGCCTCATGCTGCACCGCTAACTCGGCCTCTCGACGTGCCATAGCACGATCCACCACATCCTGAGCATCACCACCGCCACCCGCCGGGTTATGGCCATGGGGCGGATTACAGTTTCGCGCGCTGCTCGATACAATCAGTTCATCGATATGCCTGCTGTAACTCCGGCTTGGGCGGGGAGTAGAATGGATCCTTTTGCGACTATATGAATATGCATGCTGCTGAGTCAAAGCCGTCTGAAGGAGCTCCCTAACCCGTCGCGTCTCAACCGCTGCTGGGGACTTGCCTTCGATCGGGAGGGCTGCCAGTCGTGAAGCGGCAGCGACAATGTTATCCATCGGGTTGGAGTAATGACCCGGTGGTGTTGGGACGTGTTGCGACAAAACGTTGTTCTAACGAGGCGGATCAGTCGGACGTGGCTGAACCGGCGCCCCCGTTCCAGGTGTCTCTGTTCGGTTTACCACTGGCGGATTACTGGTCCCCGCTCCTGGGGTGTTAAAGAGGTTCTTGGCCTCATAAACCGGCGGCAGGTGAGATCGGTACCTTCTTCTCATAACGTCGTTTGACGCGCTCTGATCCAACATAAGCCGGTAAGCCTGTGCATCTAATGCGGCCCGCTCCGCGGCCATCCTTGCGTCCTCGGCCGCTAGGTCGGCCTTGGCCTGAGTTATCTGATCCTTCACCTTCGCGATTTCCGCATTATGCTCATCTCGATTCACCGGATTAACCTCCGCCATCATGTTGCCAGAGCATCAAATAAATCAGATAAAACCTGAGCCGGCGGTCGCACGGGGCCTCCTGCCCCGGCCGCCGTCGCCACTGCTGATCCAGAAATCATTGCCGCCACAGTCGAAGAGTGGAGCGCTGGCTCCGTACCAGCCATGAAGATCGCAACCCGGTTTGGCGGATCAAAGGGGTCCGGAATACTGTCGCCATCGGAACAGCCCCCAATCCGGCCATCCTGCAACTGGTACAATTACTCGTTCTCTCCGGTTGATGACTCGTCGCCAGAATAAACGACGGTTTCACCACCAGATTCCAATCTATCCTCAGATTCCCCTCCATGGATGACTCCCACGAAGGCACGCTTCATGACAAGCTTAACCCGGGCAGATCTCGCACGCTGAGCCGTCTCGATGATGTTGCTGCAGATGTCCGGCTCAGGGCCCGGTTCGCCAATCTTGCCAATGAAAACGTGGATACCGCTGAAGGGGACCTGGTACCTGTACTCAATTGAGCCGGCCTCGAGGCCCCAGCCCGTGTCGTCGATGTAGAGTTTGCCGCTACGACTCTTGGTCATCCGGCCCACCGCTTAACCCTTGAGACCTTCAAAGCTGCCCTCTAAGTACTCGAAACAATCGTGCAATGGCCCCACGGTGGGCGCCAACTGTCGTGGTTTTGTCACGGCAGATGTCCTAGAGCAAGGACTTAGTCATGGAGCCATCGCGACGGGTTAGCTTAAAGGGGATAAAGCGGACAAGGGACGCAGAGAGTTTATACTGGTTCGGCCCCTTACGGTGAAGGTAATAGCCTACGATCCTGTTGTTGTGGGATTGCTAGGGTTTCGATGAACAGGGAGCGAATACGCTTTGCCCGGGTCTCGAGTTGTTGTTCGTTGTCAAACCGCCGCCGGGTCGTCCCCTTATATACATGGGTTAACTCCCGTCGGTTTACAGGGTCCCGAAGCCGTCTCATAAACATGTCCGGCTCGGCCTCTGCTCTTTCTATCTTACAACACAAGTCTACATATCAATGCCAGTTTATCGCTGCAGGCCTTTAATCCACCTTTGGTCCCTGAGCCTTCTTAAAGCGCCATTACCTTCGTCTTCATGGGCTTCAAGTATAATAACTTATTATGGGGATAACCCGGCTTCTCCTGGCCGGTTTACGCCCAGTGGTAATATCCCCAACAGGAGGTAAATTCTTAACATCATCAGCTTTAGTACCCTTTTCTTTCATAGATTTCTTTGCCTCTTGCATATCTTCAGGACTGATAAATAGAATACCCCTTTTCTTTGGAGTTGGCTTAGGAGTTGGTACAGGAAGTGTCCAATTATTTTCATTAGTCAACATATTGTTGAATAGCAATTCAGCTTGATCGACAGTTCTTTCCCTGAAAACACAACCAGCACAACTATCCAGGTGGTCTCTGGAAGCATCGGTTAGTCCATTATAAAAGATATCAAGTATTTCATTTTTTTAGAGGATGATCAGGCAAAGCATTAAGTAATTGGAGAGGCCTCCCCCAAGATTGTGGGAGACTCTCTTCTTCAATTTGCACAAAATTATATATTTCCCTTAAGACAACTTGTTTCTTATGAGCGGAGAAATATTTAGCAGAGAAGTAGTAAATCATATCCTAGGGACTACGGACACAACCAGGATCAAGAGAATTAAACCATGTTTTAGCATCACCCTTTAATGAGAGCAGAAATAATTTAAGGATATAGTAGTAACAAGTTTTCTCATCATTAGTGAATAGGGTGGCTATATCATTTAATTTAGTAAGATGTGCCACACCAGTTTGATTCATAGCCATAAAAGGATCAGATTCAACCAAAGTAATTATCTCAGGGTCGACAGAGAAATCATAATCCTTATCAGTAATACAAATAGGTGAAGTAGCAAAAGCAGGGTCATATTTCATTCTAGCATTCAAAGATTTTTCTTTCAGCTTAGCTAATAATTTCTTAAGATCATTCCTATCATTGCAGGCAAGAAAAACTCTAGTAGTTTCTTCATCCATAACATAACCCTCAGGCACAACAGGCAATTCATATCTAGGGGGAGAATCTTCATCATCACTTTCATCAATATTATCAGTTTCAATAATTTCATTCTCTCTAGCCCTAGCAAGTTGTTCATCAAGAAATTCACCTAGTGGCACAGTAGTATCAAGCATAGAAGTAGTTTCATCATAAGCATCATGCATAGCAGAAGTGGCATCATCAATAACATACGACATATCAGAATCAATAGCAGAAGCAGGATTAGGTGTCGCAAGTTTACTCAAAGCAGAAGGAGAATCAAGTGCAGAGCTAGATGACAGTTCCTTACCTCCACTCGTAGTTGAGGGATAAATTTTGGTTTTCTCGTCTTTCAAGTTCCTCATAGTGATCAGCAGATATAAATCCCAAGTGACTCAAAGAATAGAGCTATGCTCCCCGACAGCGGTGCTAGAAAATAGTCTTGATAACCCACAAGTATAGGGGATCGCAACAGTTTTCGAGGGTAGAGTATTCAACCCAAATTTATTGATTCGACACAAGGGGAGCCAAAGAATATTCTCAAGTATTAGCAGCTGATTTGTCAACTCAACCACACCTAGATAACTTAATATCTGCAGCAAAGAATTTAGTAGCAAAGTAGTATGGAAGTAACGGTAACGGTGGCAAAAGTAATAGTAGCAGTTTTGTAGTAATCGTAACAGTGACAACGGAAAAGTAACTAAGCAAAGATCAATATGTGAAAAGCTCGTAGGCATTGGATCAGTGTTGGATAATTATGTCGGATGCGATTCTTCATGCAACAGTTATAACATAGGGTGACACAGAACTAGCTCCAATTCATCAATGTAATGTAGGCATGTATTCCTAATATAGTCATACGTGCTTATGGAAAAGAACTTGCATGACATCTTTTGTCCTACCCTCCCGTGGCAGCAGGATCCTATTGGAAACTAAGGGTTATTCAGGCCTTTTTAATAGAGTACCAGACCAAAGCATTAACACTTAGTGAATGCACGAACTCCTCAAACTATGGCCATCACCGGGAGTGATCTAGATTATTGTCACTTAGGGGTTACCGGATCATAACACATAGTAGGTGACTATTGACTTGCAAGATAGGATCAAGAACTCACATATATTCATGAAAACATAATAGGTTCAGATCTAAAATCATGGCACTCGGGCCCCAGTGACAAGCATTAAGCATAGCAAAGTCACCAACACCAATCTCAGAACATACTGGAAAGTAGGGATCAAACCCTAACAAAACTAACTCGATTACATGATAAATCTCATCCAAACCATCACCGTCTAGCAAGCCAACGATGGAATTACTCACGCACGGTGGTGAGCATCATGAAATTGGTGATGGAGGAAGGTTGATGATGACGACGGCGACTGATTCCCCTCTCCGGAGCCCCGAACGGACTCCAGATCAGCCCTCCTGAGAGAGATTAGGGCTTGGCGGCGGCTCCATATCGTAAAACGCGATGAATCCTTCTCTCTGGTTTTTTTCTCCCCGAACGTGAATATATAGAGTTGGAGTTGAGGTTGGTAGAGAACCAGGGGGCCCACGAGGCATGGGGGCGCGCCCAGGGGGCAGGCGCTGTCGGTGTCGAAACCGGCGGATCTCGTAGTAGGGGTCCTAAGCTAGGCGTCTGGGAGCGATGGTAACATGGACACGGGGTTTTACCCAGCTTCGGGCTCTCTTGATGAGATAATACCCTACATGCTGCTTTTGATTCTTTTCATATGGGTGTAGTACAGAGTACATGTATCTACCACGAGATTGTAGTAATGAATATGAGATTGTCTATTGGCTAGCATGGCCTCGGTTTATATATGCACCGTAGGCCTAGGGTTTAGAGGAGTCCTTGTCTTGGGAGCCAAGTCTTGTGGAGTCTTCCTTGTATGCGGCATGGGCTGTCCGAACTGGCCCAATATTGAACCGCCATGGGGGTCCTCGGCCCTATCCAACTGGTCGAGAGACGACGTGGTGAGTACCCCCTAGTCCAGGACACCGTCAGTAGCCCCCTGAACCGGTCTTCAAGTTGGGGAAGCTCCTCAATTCTTCCGAACTGTTCTTCATCTTCGGTCGTCGATCTTGAAAACTGGTTCAACAAATCTTCTCATCTTCGATCTTGAGGATTGCCGAAGTGCATCCGAAGAGTATACACGTCGGGTATCCGAGGAGCCCCTTTAAATTTCCGGCCTTTATCAATGCCTTGTTATTTTTATGCCATGCCTCGGGTTTGAAGTTGTTCCCGGGCGGCAGCGTCCTCTTGTGCCTGAGCTCCAATGCCGAACTGCATTCGAGGTATCTTTTGCAGCCGAGCACCAACGCCTGACCACTTCCGAGCTCCAACACCGGAATCTATCCGAGCTCCAACGCTGAACTATGTCCAAGCTCCAACGGCGGACTGTATCCGAGCTCCAACGCCGGACTACGTCCGAGGTGTCATAAATCACCTTGGTTCAAAAAAGTTCAAGGAGTTTAGCCGAGCTTAATGCCGGAAATGCCCTCTATGGAGCCAGCTACTGGCGCCCGAGCTCTATGCCGGACTGCTTCCGAGGTGGTGCACCACCCTGACAGCGGGCTGATATTTTGTGAATATTTTTTATTTGTGCAATTTATTCTCTACCAAGATATATAGATAGTAGCCCTCAAGGTGTGTATCGGTCTAAAATTCCGAGATGCACTTTAGAGGAGATAGTGATCGGCGGACGGACCCTTGAGAGAGGGTTTTGAGAAGTCGCCGTAATATACTAGCGTGATGCCGGATAGGTCCATATGGTACCTATTGTTGTCCAAAGACGTTTATGCATAGTTCGATCACGCCAACACCGAAAGCACTTTGAATTTTCTGCATTGAATAGGCAATGCAAGAGCCCCAGACAACGGTCGGGTGGCAACACCAGATCAGGGGATCGATGTACCCCTTTAATATTTGCAAATAATAAGCACGAAGCCCAGTAGCCCCCGAACCTTAATGTGGGCATGGGTGGCCGAATGAAGGATCGATATCCGAAGTAAAATCACAAATTATGTGTAATGATTCTATGTATCCAAGTACTTTACATCATTAATGCTCGGATCTGCATTGTACAAAACTTTGTTGACCGACCATCGGCTTCAACCTCTTCGGCCAGTAGCCGAGGAGTGTTTTCCTACTTTATAAAGCTGTTATAAGGGCAAATATTTATGGAAAACAAGGCAATCCGGCCATACGGTTTTATAAACGAAGGTACACGGAGAGATATATTATATTACATTTTTAACGTAAGAAACATCTTCCAAAGAAAATAGTCCCGCTATCGGTTCCTTTCTTTGGGTCGTCATGCTTATCATGATCATGAAACCTCACTTCCGATCAATGTGGGAGGAAAATATTGAGGATTTAGTTCAGGGAAAGTTCCCGAACTTTGTGGTATTAATGAACCAAAATTTTCACTTCCGTCGTTGCCGACCAATGTGATCCTTTAAGATTGCAAGCTTTCGGCTTCACCCAGTCTGAGGTACTTACTCAGATGACCCGGTAGTAACAATCACAGAGGTGCTCCCTTTACCACCTAGCCGAACAATCGGGAACGTAGGGGTAAGCATAGGAGCCAGGCAACCTAGCTTGGCCAAAATCTTAAGTCAAATTGATGCATATGTATGGCTTTATAACAATGATTACGGAAAGCGGCCCTCGTATATTAAATACAAACGCCAATGACATGTTTATTTTGACTCCGTTGCGACTGTTTATCAGTTGAAAGTGGTCCATCGTCGGCTTCCGCCCCCTTGTAGATGCTACGCAGGGTGTTCTCGCAATAACAAAACAACCCTTAGCCGACGTCTCGGTGCCCGAAGGCGGTTGTGTTAGCGGAAACAAGGCAATCAGATATGCGGGCTGTATAACTTTCACTTAGTCGTAGGAGCTTAAAGTTGGGAGGCCAGGTACTAGCCCCCGGTTAGTGTTTGGCGACAGTCGTGGTCAAGCCGTAAACACTTCGGCCAATGTTATGAACGGACCGTCATTTAACACGGGGTGACCTCTATCGATCTTTATAGTTTAATATGGTCATCGGATCGCTGACCAGTTTACGCTTATTTTTACGATCGATTTCGGCTTTTTTCCACTAAAAGGCGCTTGACCATGCAAGCTGGAAGCACAATCGCAGTGGTTCTCCCTTTGCACACCTAGCCGAACAAAGCGGAACGTAGGAGGCAAGCACAGGAGCCGGGTAACCCAACTATCGACCGAAGACACAATTTGAAACCGATGCATTTATAGCAATATCCGAGAATGTTTTTGCCGAATCTCTAAAGGTGTCCGGCGTTGCACTACAAAACTTGTGTTGAAAACACACAAAAAGTGCCGTAAGCTTGGAAAACCAAAAAACATCAGTAAAAACTTGACGTACGAACAAGATCAAGTGTTCGGTGCCAATCCGAGAATTGGTCTTTAGAGAGAAAAAAAAGTGTGCTTCTGTCGTGCTTTAAACTGACTTCAACCTCCTATCCCAAAGGTAGGGTACTTCTCGTTAGGCCAGTTTAGCAAACCGAACCCGAGCGGTTTTAGAGAGAAACTAGGCCATATGGCGATTGACCACACACTCGAGTCAAAAAAGGAGTGGTAGAAAAAGACTTTGCACCGACTTAGAAGAAAACACGCATTATAAAAACGGCTCATGTAATTTTAAGAGCCCCCAAGTGACTTGGGTAAATAAGAATTTTATGTATAATGATTGTATGTACCGAAGTACTTATATCATATCTGTGTTCACCCGAACTTTAAACGCGTCTTAACCGATCATCGGCTTCTCCCTCTTCGGTCAAGGACCAAAAACTGTTAGGTACTCCACCTGTCGAGAATATCAATGGTGTTTCCGATAACTAGGCAATCGAGCCATAAGGATGTAACAGACAAAGCACGCTCCGGGAACTTATCCTATATTACTGATGAAGTGTAAGAAGCATCTTCGAAGAAAATAGTACCTCCACCGATACCTTTCTTCGGTTGCTCATTGTCACTATGAGACTTGTGAAATAGATTTGTTGTACTCATGAGTTCCATTGTGTGCCGACCATGATTGAAAACAATAAGAGCGCTAGCTTTCGGCTTCACCCAGTCTGAGGTCCGAGCTCGGATGACCCGATCATGACAATCGCAGAGGTGCTCCCTTTACTCCCTAGCCGAACAATCGGGAACGTAGGGGTAAACACAGGAGCAAGGCAACCCAGATTGCAGAACACTTAAGTCAATATGGTGCATATTGTGGCGTAATACACGAACAAGGAACGAAGCCGTACAAGTATAATCATATGCAAGAGGAAAGGCTTCATATAGGAAGCCCCCAAGTAAATAGGGTGTTTGAATTTGTGTGTCACAAATGAAGTTTTGGCAAGGAAGTTTTTCACATACAACTTTTTACCAAAAAGGTATAATGCTTGGTCGAACCGAACAAAATTTAAAACTGAAAGTTTTTTAGCATGAAAGGGACTTAGCTGGTTAATGTGCTCGGTGTCGATGCGCGGCCCGAGCTTACAACGGGAAAAGGTCCCAGCCCCCAAGCCGGTCCCGAGGTGGCGGAGCGAAGAGCTCGACACTGCGAAGTGGCGACATAGCACGGCCAATGCAGGCCCGCAGCGTGACGCCGAAGTCCCCGTCGTGGGTTAATGAAGTGATGACAAAGCCCTCGGTCCAGCCGAGGTGACGTGGTACGTCGGTACGCAGAGGTGACAGTGCTGCCCGATCCGGATCCTTTATCTGTGCACAGAAAATAGTGCGAGCCGAAGATAATAGGAATAATAGTAATTTTAGAAAAAATGTTGCATAATTAATAATTTATGCAAAGTGAGTAATAAAATACATATGGCATGTGTGCCGAACACTCGATGAGGTAGAGCTCTCTCAACGATGCTGAAGTCCCCGAGGCAACTGAACACGTCGGTATGGCCACACGACCAACGAGGTAATCACCCGAGCCGATTTACGCCGATTGGGACGACAGCGTCGGCGTGCCGAAGAGACCATGTGACGTAGTCGAAGTCCGTTACCGAACCGCCACGTGACCGTCGTTAATGCGGCCACCATTTGATAGACCTCCGTACAGATGATGGACATAACCAGAGTAATAGTTCCTTTGGAAAATAAACCCAAACAAGCAAAAATTACTAGGATAAATAGCACCTGGTTTATTTGTTATAGCAATCCGAAGAAAGGTGACTCACAAAATTGGGACTTGATCCGCACACCCATTGCCTGATGGGCAATAAAGCAACGACATGGCGATCCTGGCAAAGGTTGGCTTGCCAAGACAAAGCCCTCGGTCCAGCTAACGTGACGATGCTGGTCAGCTGGTGACGCCGAAGTCACCGGAGTATGTTGATGAAGAAATAGCCAAGTCCCCAGTCCAGCCGAGGTGACGGAGCAGGTCGGTGAGGAGACATTGCAGCTGCCATGTTGGCCGAGGTGTTGAAGCAGGTCGGCATGATGGACATTGACTTGAAGAAGCAACAGTGCGGCCCTGCTGACGCAGGTCGTGACTTGTGACGCGGTCAATGACGGCTTGATGAAGTGACCATGCTGCGATGCCTGAGAGCCCGCTCCGTGTAATCCGTTGGGCAGCGATGTTGGTGATGATTTATCCTTCGTGATGCCGAACTCTTGTTCGGCTTGCCGAGATGATGATTGAAGGAGTAGAGCTCGACTCAACAAAGCGGCGACGTGTCTAGCACGGGTCAGCAGCCATGGAGCAATATTGCCGGACTGGTTTGACACCAGCGTGATGGTGAAGATTACCTTGGAGGAGGCTTAAAATTTTATGGGTACGTGTTTAAAAACAACGCACAATACCCTAGAAAAAAAATCCTTCAAAAAGGGTTGTCCAATATTCCGTTCATGAAGAAACATGAACTCGGGCCGGATTCGTATTCGCGGAGGTTCCCGGAGTTTGAACCGTCAGATCGAGCTGAAATTTGGAGGGGTGGTAGATATGGGAATTCTGCAGGAGATGAACGATTGGATCTTTCCAAGGACCTCTGAGCTGGGCTCTGGAGACCACGCCCTAAACTCGTCCGGATTCCTGTCCAGATTTGACAGGGCTCTGGTATATCGTAGATTGCCAGAGATTCCTCCATCAGAACTCGACGAAATTTGGCATGGTTGTTGTACACTTAATTCCACACAATTCCACCGAAGGAATCATCAAAGCGATGCTCGAGGAGGTGGTGGCAGCGGATACAAGTTTGCTGTTCGGAAAAAACAACATGGTCGCCCGAGGGCAATGTTGACGTTGAGCCCCCGAACTCCATGGATGATTCTTCCATGATCATGATAGAGATCACAGTTGATGTTGACGAAGGCCCTCGTCCGAACATGATGATTGGAGGTAGGGCACAGTCCTTGGTTAAGCCAAGGTGACCAGTCGAGCCGGTGACAAGATGCCGACATCGACCATAAAGCTCGGCTCCGATGCGTAGATCGCACCGGAGACGATCCGAATTCCCATCGCCCCGTGGTGACCGCCAATAGGCTCTCAATGAAAGCACCAATGTCGGTGTCAAAACCGGCAGATCTCATAGTAGGGGTTCTAAGCTAGGCGTCTGGGAGCGATGGTAACATGGACACGGGGTTTTACCCAGTTTCAGGCTCTCTTGATGAGATAATACCCTACATGCTGCTTTTGATTCTATTCATATGGGTGTAGTACAGAGTACATGTATCTACCACGAGATTGTAGTAATGAATATGAGATTTTCTATTGGCTAGCCTGGCCTCGGTTTATATATGCACCGTAGGCCTAGGGTTTAGAGGAGTCCTTGTCTTGGGCGCCATGTCTTGTGGAGTCTTCCTTGTATGCGGCATGGGCTGTCCGAACTGGCCCAATAGTGAACCGCCATGGGGGTCCTCGGCCCTATCCAGCTGGTCGGGAGATGACGTGGTGAGTACCCCCTAGTCCAGGACACCGTTAGGCGCGCCACCACCCTCGTGGGTGTGGGCCCCTGGTCTTGATCTTTCGCCAATATTTTTTATTAATTCCCAAATGTCACAGCCCCAGAATTGGTTCTAAATAGTTGCATTTGCATCAATGCATCATGTCTAAGTTTAAATGAATTTGAAATAGGGGTGATCAATCCCTAGCACCCAAAAGAACTCAACTAGGTTCAACTTAAAAACATTTTCAATGATCCCAGAATGCCCTTTAGAAAAGTTCATTATTTTCGATAAAGGTGAAAACCTCTGACAAAAATGATGCACATATTTCTAGGCCATTTCTAGATATTTGAATTAAATCATTATGTATTTGGATGTCAGGACCCTGATTCCAAGTCACATCGATCTAGCCGGTAACACCTCATATCACTTTGCGGCCTCAGGCACGGTATTCCCACAGGTGTCGCCTTACCATGGCCCGGGACCGTTTGCGCCTTTTGGCTCACGTATATGATAGTGTTGCTAGCATCCATATGACAAAGAACCCGGGCCAACATGGCTAGTCGTGAACCCAAAGCGGCACTAACCCATGGGGACAGGCATACATGAATCACATCGAGCATGTCGATTGAACGCGTGTGAATTGGGCTGTAGCACTGGGCTAACAGGACTCCGAGAACCCGGGCTGTAGCAGGCTAGGCAGGACTCCGAATGTCACCACGTGACATTTCCCTGAAGGAACAGACACGGAACAAAGTGAAACACATGCCGGCCAGTCAAGTGTCCTGAGCGGTAGTCTTTGGGCTAGCGTGACTCCGGTGAACCGGGCAGAAGCGGACTACTATGGCTCATGGAAGCACTAGACTACATTTCCCCATAAGAGAGGCTGCCAAGGATAAACAACTAGATTGTCGGATCCCACAAATACCAAGCATTTCAATCATACACACAATATGCTCGATATGTGTAAATACAACATGGCATCACAACATAACTCTCTGACTCAAGTATTTATTCATTAGGCTCAAGGAGCCAAGATATTACAAACATGGGTCTCATGACCCAACACTCTGAGCATACAAGTCAAAGCACAAGCGGAAGCTTAACATGTCTGAGTACAGACATCTACAAGTGAAAAAGGCTTAGAAGCCTGACTATCTACCAGATCCTGCCGAGGGCACAAGATTGTAGCTGAGGTATCAAGCTAAACATCGAGGTCCACACGGAACTACTAGCGAGACTGACGTCTCTCTACAAAACATAAATTAAGCAAACGTGAGTACAAATGTACCCAGCAAGACTTACGTCAGAACTAACTACATATGCATCGGTATCAACAAAGGGGGTGGTGGAGTTTAAGCTGCGGCAAGCCAGCTTTGACTCGGTGGCTATCCTAAACTACATTTGAAAGTAACTCTTTTGAGGTGGCGCACGAGTCCACATATTCACCATATCAATACACAACTATGGATCCGCTCCCGTCTCCCTCACGAACGCCATCCATAGCACTCAAGCTTATCTTGCGCATTTTAGAGTATCCACTTTCACTTATCTATGAACTGTTATAGGCAACCCAGAAGTCCTTTACCGCGGACACGGCTATTCGAATAGATGATGTTAACCCTGCAGGGGTGTACTTCTTCACACACGCTCTCGCCACTTACCACCATGTACACGTCGTGTATCTCGACCAACCTTCAAGCGGAAGCCTGGCGATGGAGTCGGCCACGACCTGACTAACCACACAAGTCTCAAGTCCAGGTTTATCGCCTATTCGGGTTCCATCCGGGAGGAGATCCGGCCGGGGTGTCGCTCACGGCCCCAAACGATGAGAGCAGGGTTCCCGAGGCACCAAACGGGCGTCCAGGTACACCGTGCCTCGGTGTATCTACCGCAACATAGCCCACCCCTAGGGTCAGCGCTACGCACGGCCCCCAACACATATCCTACAAACACCAGAAACTAGTTGCCACTCCTGGACAGAGATCGAGGCAATTAATAAGCCGAGAGGGGTCGAGTTACCGGAACCCAATGTGTGGTAGTAACTGTTCATCGATCACAAACACAGAACTCAGTTCCTGAGGACGGCTTCAATGAGACAACCCACCATGTACTCCTATACGGCCTCTCACCGCTACCTTTACCAAATCATGTTCACACACTTAGCTCACACACGATGGGACATGTTCACACACCTCTCGATTCATCCTCGATGAATCGGACCTGACTCAACTCTAAGCGTATGCAGGCATGACAAACAAGCATGAATGAGTAGGCACAACAGGCTCAAACAACTCCTACTCATGCTAGTGGGTTTCATCTATTTCTTGTGGAATGACAGTCATGCAGAGAGGATAAAGGGGTTCAGCTACCGCAGCAAGTAACAGATGAATCGTTGTTGTCCTAAAGGCGTAAAAATAGCGAGGCGAGAGAGTGGGATTGTATCGGAATGAACAAGGGGTTTTGCTTGCACAGCACTTCGAAGATAATATAGCTCTTCATCGGTGTCATCAAACTCATCGTCGGAAGCACGTCTATCGAGAGGGACAAATACCGACAACAGAGAAATAAACACAATCAATGCAATGCACAATATGATGCATGATCATGACATGGCAATATGCTGTGATTTAGTCTAATGCAACTAGCAACAAGTTAAATGGAGCTGGTTTGAACACTATGTTCAAATTCAAACTCCATGTAAGGCATTTCAAATGCCAATTATTCAAATTGTCTTATACAGCAACTTTAAGTTGTTCAAACATGCATGAAAATGGTACAGATGGATAGATTAGATTTTTTCTGATCATTTTTCATATATAACTTATTTGATTTGGAGCTACGGTTGAATTACTATGATTTTTAGAAGTTTAGGCAATTTTTTGGATTTTCCTGAATTAAATTAGATCCAGAAAATGACTTATTGCGACTTCTGCGTCCTTTGTGGACGTCATTTGGTCAAGCTATGACCGACCAGGTCAAACCTCACCAGTGGGGCCCATTGGTTAGTGACTCAGGGCTGGTTAGTGTCACAGACAAGTGGGCCCAGTCAAAGTCCACGTCAGCTTGGTCAAAGCTGACGTGTGGGGGCCACTGTGATTAGTTAAGACTAAACAGGAAACTAACTGTTGTTGATTAAGGCGTGGGGCCCATATGTAAGTGGGTCGGGAGGTTAATTAGTGGGTAATTAGCACTAACTTGATGGCCATGTCGACAGTCGCCGGAGCCTCGCCGGCGGTGACCTCGAACCGCGGCGGAGTTCGCTCGGAACTCGCCAGAGTCGACGGATCGATGCGCTAGGGCACCAGAAGATAGCCCGTGCCCGTGCGCATCTAGGGAGACCAACGGGAGGTGCGGGGGTGGCCCGAGTTCGTCGGAGTGGAGCCCGCGGCGGCTGCCGGAGTTCAGGGTTGGTGCGGGTTAATGCTACGGTGTGCAAATGAGCGAGGTGAAGGGCTAGCGGAGCGCTACGCGATGCGGGGAGCAAGTTAGGCATGCCAGGGTGACCAAATGGTCACCGGAGCTATGCCGACGACGAGCTCAGGCGGCGGCGTGCTACGGCCAACTACGAATCGACGGCTACGGCGAGCGGCAAGCCACGGGGTTAGGGGCAAAGCGTGCGGAAGCTCACGGTGGGTCGGATGAGGTAGACGAAGAGCTCGAGGAGGCGGATACGGCGGCGAATTGGCACGTGCGGCTTCCGGCGACCGAGGAGGAAGAAAATGAGGCAGCCGGCGATGCAGGCCGTCCCAGCGCTCGGGGCCAGGGTGGGGCGAAGCGGCGGACGATGGCGGAGACCGTGGACAGCATGGGGAGGTGAGGGGAGCATGGTGGTCGTGGTAAACGGCATCGGCGACGGCGAGCTCCGCTCGGGTGTGAGAAACAGAGGAGGGGGAGAGTGTTCGGGGGAGAGAGGAAGGGTCCAGGGCGTCCAGGCATCGCGCTGGCGTCGTCTAGGCGCGACGAGGGGGAGCTAGGCATGCTAGGAGGGAGGAGGTGGCAGGGGCGCGTGCGTGCGCGCGTCGGCCACACGCGCGTCCTCCTGGCAGAGGAGGAAGGCGACAGGGGAGTTGGCGGTGGTGGGCTACGTTGTACAATCTTTGGGCCAGCCACAGGGCCGGGCAGTTGGTGGGCGCCAGGTAAGTTTCTGCTTCTTCTTCTATTTATATTTTCTGTTATGTGTTTTGATTTAGTTTGAGACCTAAATCATTTTTAAACTTTCTGTAAATTTTGTGTGAGCTCGGAGAGAGATAGTCCAAGGCCACAAGCAAATTTACAAAATATTTGAACATTATTTCTTATATAGCAGAAATAATTCCAACCCAAATATGTTATTGATTTAAATCAAAGGCCCAAAATAAATTATTTACGTGACTCCAAAAATATTGGTTTGAATTTTACCTCATGCCAATATTTTCATAGAATCTTGAGGATCATTTTCTTGGACTCATTTGATGAGATTTAAATGTTGGTTATTTTTAGAGGTTTTTCTGAGGCTTTTTGAAAATTCCTCAATTCAAGTTTCATTTGAATTTAAACATGATGCTCACATGGAAACTAGCCTAGGTTAGACCAGAAATAGGGATGTGACAACTCACCCCCACTAAGCAAGAATCTCGTCCCGAGATTCAGGACGTGAGGTAAGAATACAAAGGGACACAAGCTAATACAATCTTCACGATCCAGATGTCTTTCTTGAGGATATTGACTCATTGCATCACCTTGATCTCGACGTCTTGCCTTGAGAACTAAATCCAACATGACAAGGAGAAGAAAGGGGGGATTTTAGAAGAATCGATCTTCTTGAGGTTCGAACAATTTAGGATCATCTTAATGATCACAAGATCAACTCATGGAATGAGACATAGAAACATCTCTGGAGCTGAGAGGCAAAGCATGCATCGGGGCTGACAGAAGAAACAATTTGACGAGGGTTTCAAAGTAGCGAGGGAAATTGCCATGATTCCAAAACGGGGCACCTCAGGGAAGGTGACTCGAAGAACTATTCCCTTAAGTGGCAAAAGGAATTACTTTTGATATCTAGATCATTGAAACTCTTTATACCAGCCTAAGGCAATCACAAACTATCATTTGGCGGAGTTCAAAGGAATGACACATCCGGATTCGAATGGATGATGTGGACTACCTTGTTGAAGACAACACAATGGATGTCTTTTGCTTATCACCGGAAATGGATGGGATCCATGACAGGACTACTTTTGAGGATGATCCTGGACAACAATTACTGAGAGGGCATCCCATGGGAATTGGCACAATGGCAGTGCAAGCTGGAACAAAATGCAAATGATGGGAATGTTCCAACCATCATATCTGCACGAGATTCAGATCTGGTTGGTACAGGATATTTCGCACATCTACGTGCACGAAGGAAAGTTTGCAACACAACCGACGAGATGACGTTACGAGATTCTCGGGAGATGAACTACGATAGCAAGCTCCAAAACATGAGCCGGTTCTGCTACACACATGTGAACACGCTATCCCAGACAAGCATGACCACATAGTAGTCTCACAACGCAACACTATTGAGTTCCGATTGGGAACCATCTTTGCGGAGAGCGAAGTCCTGCGCATGCACCTTTGGGTCCTTAAGGATTAGCACTTAAGAACTTCTTTTCCTTGAACAAATCAATCAGTGGCTTGGTGTGCTAGGGATTACACATGTAGTGGAGGTAGCGATCCTATCAAACCATGGAATACTTCACACATGCATGAATGACTTGGGATGATTCCGAAGAAAGCAAAAACAACCTTTCTCAAACTCATGGCAGCAACTTGCACCTGATGCACACGAACTTGGAGAAAGTCACCTCTTACACCAAAGATATACTTCATGAACGAAACACGAATGCATTTCTTACAAAGTTTTCAACACTAGGTTGATGTTCAACATGAATCATGGGGGAGACAAAATGCTGCTGATGGGCTCAACAGCAACTCATCGGAATTTCCATATCACTGGACTTCCACCATCATGTGAACACGGTGATAGCATTGGTCAGACCAAAGGATGTAATGGTGTATGCTCGAGGGATCAACCATGAGTAAGACAACATTATGAACATCGTTGGTTCTGATTTGACTTGACAATAACCCATACTCAAATCAAAGATTGTTTAAGATAATAGATCCAACAACTGACCACAGGGAACAATCGATGAAGATATCATCTTTCTTCAACACACACACACACACACACCTAAGCATATCCCTTTGAATGAACCGGGTCAAATAAAGCTTTTATCTTCCAACTCTCCAAGTTGTTGTTTGGCTTAACCAACTAGCTCAGGGGTATCCAACACAGATTCTTGGAGAATGGGTGGTTTGGAGAAAAACCAGCATGATCATGCACTCAACATAGCGGTCAGGTGACAACCTGGTAATACTTCCGAGAAGATATTCGGAACATCACGAACCACCGATATGTTACTAAGCTCAAGAACAATCTTGCTTTTCAGAGCAAGACGATATGAACAAATAAGCAAGGGATTGAATAATCCTAACTCATTCGAAGAGTGCACCGGAAATAAGGACTAGGTAGCACAATCAACCTTAGGGTGATGATCCAATAATCAACTCGCTAAGGATGAGGTTATTGTCCATTTAACTACCAAGCAACGGAGTTGCTAGGAGTATTGATTTCACACACCACGATTCACTTGTCGACATTCCGATTACAATAACATGGAAACCGAGGAATGAACAATGATGGCCAGAAGTATCACTGCATCAAGAATTCATAAGAGATAGTGCAATTCTCATGGCGTTCACGGCGTAAAGAGGGTAACACTTGAGTAGAACGGATCAAAAGCTTGATTGCATTTTGATCTTGAGTACAACCGCTTTGACCCAATCACGGATATGGATGAAGTCTTTGGAGTTTGTTTCTCCTAGTCATTACGGAATAGAATGGCTTGACGAACCACAAGAGTAATAGGCATTGATAACACGAGTGCCACGACTACTCGACTAACAATTGTGAGACGAGGGTGAATACAACTAAAGAGGGTCAACTCAAGGAACGATAACTTTACGAGTTGTGGGCGCATAGGTTAGTATGTCGAATCAAGTTCAACAAGGTTTCTTCCGGATAACCCATGCAAAAGGTAGAACTGGCAAAGTCACAATATGAATGGAGTACTCCTCAAGAGCACCACAGTTTGTGATCTTTTGATCCAACAAACTTACGCCATAAGTGGTTCATGGTATTGGAAGAATGAGATACCACGGACCTCGAGGACTGTCTCAAGGTTACTAATATCCTAAAGGAACTAGCAAATACTAACAACATGAAGTAGGGTGAATCTCGGGTTCAAGAACCCAGGAATAGAATGGCTACTAACTAATAACATCACGGGATGCTTTCAAGAATAATGGCCAGAATCATCACACTGGGGATACAAAAGCATTGCTAAATTATGAGTGGTTCTCGAAGACACCTAGGGTCATAATACTAACTCCAACATACATGTCAAGGCAACGGAGTACCTCAACAGACCGATTAGTGTGCTTAATCTGGCCCAAAGGAACATCGAGAACAGGAACAAGGGATTTACAAATGCATCAGATTGTTTAGAAAGTTGGGATAACTCGGATAGCATAACGGCTGTAAATGCTCAAAAAGACTTGAGACATCTTGCAAAATGGAGGCATAACCACTTAACATCGCAATATCAAGGTTCTGAGATCAACTGTCAACACATAGAAGTAGTAGGAACTGAACTGAGGCCTAGAACCAACAATCCTATAAGTCTCTATCATAGTAACTCGTCATCCTAATAGATAGATGAGAAGGTCTAGTTCTTAAACCCCGTAGAAGAGAAGAGGATGACTCAGATCAGAAGGCCATGAGGTATAAGGAGTAAAAAGAGCCTTACGTTTCCTTCCACAATCAATTCCCTTACATAACTAAAGAATTTCTAGACACAACTTCGACCAGTTTGGCTTGGTAATCCTACAGGTAGTCAGGCTCTGATACCAAAGCTGTCAGGACCCCGATTCCAAGTCACATCGATCTAGCCGGTAACACCTCATATCACTTTGCGGCCTCACGCACGGTATTCCCACAGGTGTCGCCTTACCATGGCCTTTGCGCCTTTTGGCTCATGTATATGATAGTGTCGCTAGCATCCATATGACAAAGAACCCGGGCCGACATGGCTAGTCGTGAACCCAAAGCGGCACTAACCCATGGGGACAGGCATACATGAATCACATCGAGCATGTCGATTGACAACGTGTGAACCGGGCTGTAACCTTTGGGCTAACAGGACTCTGGGAACCCGGGCTGTAGCGAGCTAAGGCAGGACTCCGGATGTCACCGTGACATTTCCCGAAGGGCAGAACCACAGGAACAAAGTGAAACACATGCCGCCAATCAAGTGTCTGGCGGTAGTCTTTGGGCTAGCGGTACTCGGTGAACCGGGCAGAAGCGGATTACTATGGCTCATGGAAGCACTAGACTACATTTCCCCAAAGAGAGGCTGCCAAGGATAAACAACTAGATTGTCGGATCCCACACATACCAAGCATTTCAATCATACACACAATATGCTCGATATGTGTAAATACAACATAGCATCACAACATAACTCTACGACTCAAGTATTTATTCATTAGGCTCCGAGGAGCCAAGATATTACAAACATGGGTCTCATGACCCAACACTCTGAGCATACAAGTCAAAGCACAAGCGGAAGCTTAACATGTCTGAGTACAGACATCTACAAATGAAAAAGGCTTAGAAGCCTGACTATCTACCAGATCCTGCCGAGGGCACAAGATCGTAGCTGAGGTATCAAGCTAGACGAAGTCCACACGGAACTACTAAGCGAGACCGGCGTCTCTACGCAAAACATAAATTAAGCAAACGTGAGTACAAATGTACCCAGCAAGACTTACATACGAACTAACTACATATGCATCGGTATCAACAAAGGGGGGTGGTGGAGTTTAACTGCAGCAAGCCAGCTTTGACTCAGTCACTATCCTAAACTACGACTGCAAGTAACTCTTTTGAGGTGGCGCACACGAGTCCACATATTCACCATATCAATACACCACTATGGATCCGCTCCCGTCTCCCTACGAGAACGCCATCCATAGCACTCATGCTTATCTTGCACATTTTAGAGTATCCACTTTCACTTATCTATGAACTGTTATAGGCAACCCAGAAGTCCTTTACATGGACACGGCTATTGAATAGATGATGTTAACCTGCAGGGTGTACTTCTTCACACACGCTCTCGCCACTTACCACCATGTACACGTCGTGTATCTCGGCAACCTTCAAGCGGAAGCCTCGCGAGGGCGTCGGCCACGACCTGACTAACCACACAAGTCTCTAGTCCAGGTTTATCGCCTATTCGGGTTCCATCCGCGAGGAGATCTGGCCGGGGTGCCGCTCACGGCCCCAAACGATGAGAGCAGGGTTCCCGAGGCACCAAACGGGCGTCCCGATACACCGTGCCTCGGTGTATCTACCGCAACATAGCCCACCCCTAGGGTTAGCGCTACGCACGGCCCCCAACACATATCCTACAAACACCAGAAACTAGTTGCAACTCCTGGACAGAGATCGAGGCGATTAATAAGCCGAGAGGGGTCGAGTTACCGGAACCCAATGTGTGGTAGTAACTGTTCATGGATCACAAACACAGAACTCAGTTCCTGAGGACGGCTTCAATGAGACAACCCACCATGTACTCCTATACGGCCTCTCACCGCTACCTTTACCAAATCGTGTTCACACACTTAGCTCACACACAGTAGGACATGTTCACACACCTCTGATTCATCCTCGATGAATCAGACCTAACTCAACTCTAAGCAGTAGCAGGCATGACAAACAAGCATGAATGAGTAGGCACAACAGGGCTCAAACAACTCCTACTCATGCTAGTGGGTTTCATCTATTTACTGTGGAATGACAGGTCATCTGAGAGGATAAAGGGGTTCAGCTACATGACAAGTAATAGATGAATCATTGTTGTCCTAAAGCGATAAAAAGAGCAGGAGCGAGAGAGTGGGATTGTATCGGAATGAACAAGGGGTTTTGCTTGCACAGCACTTCTGAAGATAATATAGCTCTTCATCGGTGTCATCAAACTCATCGTCGGAAGCACGTCTATCGAGAGGGGACAAATACCGGCAACAGAGAAATAAACACAATCAATGCAATGCACAATATGATGGATGATCATGACATGGCAATATGCTATGATTTAGTCTAATGCAACTAGCAACAAGTTAAATGGAGCTGGTTTGAACACTAGGTTCAAATTCAAACTCCATGTAAGGCATTTCAAATGCCATTTATTCAAATTGTCTTATACAAAGCAACTTTAAGTTGTTCAAACATGCATGAAAATGGTATGCAGATGGATAGATTAGATTTTTTAGATCATTTTTCATATATAACTTATTTGATTTGGAGCTACGGTTGAATTACTATGATTTTTTAGAAGTTTAGGCAATTTTACGGATTTTCCTGAATTAAATTAGATCCGAAAATGACTTATTACGTCGACTACTGCGTCCTTCGGCGTCGGCTGGTCAAGCTATGACCGACCAGGTCAAACCCGACCAGTGGGGCCCATTGGTCGATGACTTCGGGGCTGGTTAGTGTCACGAACAAGTGGGCCCGATCAAAGTCGGCGTCGGCTTGGTCAAAAGGCGGCGTGTGGGGCCCACTGTGATTAGTTAAGACTAAACAGGAAACTAACTGTTGTTGATTAAGGCATGGGCCCATATGTAAGTGGGTCGGGAGGTTAATTAGTGGGTAATTAGCGCTAACTTGATGGCCACATCGACAGTCGCCGGAGCCTTGCCGGCGGTGACCTAGAACCGCGGCGGAGTTCGCTCGGAACTCGCCAGAGGCGATGGATCGACGCGCCAGTGCACCAGAAGATAGCCCGTGCCCGTGCGCATCTAGGGAGACCAATGGGAGGTGTGGGGGTGGCCGGAGTTCGCCGGAGTGGAGCCCGCGGCGGCTGCCGGAGCTCGGGGTTGGTGCGGGTTAGTGCTACGGTGTGCAAATGAGCGAGGTGAAGGGCTAGCGGAGCGCTACGCGATGCTTGAGGAGGAAGTTAGACGCCCGAGGTGACCAAATGGTCACCGGAGCTACGCCGACGACGAGCTCGGCGGCATCATGCAACGGCCAGCTACGAATCGACGGCTACGGCGAGCGGCAAGCCACGGGGTTAGGGGCAAAGCGTGCGGAAGCTCACAGTGGGTCGGATGAGGTAGACGACGAGCTCGGGGATGCGGATACGGCGGCGAATTGGCGCGTGCTGCTTCCGGCGACCGAGGAGGAAGAAGATGAGGCAGCCGACGATGCAGGCCGTCCCAGCGCTCGGGGCCAGGGTGGGGCGAAGCGGCAGACGATGGCGGAGACCGTGGACAGCATGGGGAGGCGAGGGGAGCATGGTGGCCGTGGCAAACGGCATCGGCGACGACGAGCTCCGCTCGGGTGTGAGAAATAGAGGAGGGGGAGAGCGTTCAGGGGAGAGAGGAAGGGTCCAGGGCGTCCAGGCATCGCGCTGGCATCGTCTAGGCGCGACGAGGGGGGGCCAGGCAGGCTAGGAGGGAGGAGGTGGCAGGGGCGCGTGCGTGCGCACGTCGGCCACACGCGCGTCCTCCTGGCAGAGGAGAAAGGCGATAGGGGAGTTGGCGGTGGTGGGCTACGTTGTACAATGCTGGGCCAGCACAGGAGCTGGGCCGGTTGGTGGGCGCCAGGTAAGTGTCTGCTTCTTCTTCTATTTATATTTTCTGTTATTTGTTTTGATTTAGTCCCTAAATCATTTTAAAACTTTCTGTAAATTTTTGTGTGAGCTCAGAGAGATAGTCCAAGGCCACAAGCAAATTTACAAAAATATTTGAACATTATTTCTTATATAGCAGAAATAATTCCAACCCAAATATGTTATTGATTTAAATCAAAGGCCCAAAATAAATTATTTCTGTGACTCCAAAAATATTGGTTTGAATTTTACCTCATGCCAATATTTTCACAAAATAACAGGATCATTTTCTTGGACTCATTTGATGAGATTTAAATGTTGGTTATTTTTAGAGGTTTTTCTGAGGCTTTTTGAAAATTCCTCAATTCAAGTTTCATTTGAATTTAAACATGATGCTCACATGGAAACTAGCCTAGGTCAGACCAGAATTAGTGATGTGACATTGGATTTGGGCATTTAATTGCTATAATTATTTTAAATGCTCAAATAATTTTGAAACTAAATGTGGGTTGTTGGAAATATTTTCAAAAGTGCCCACAATTATTTCAGGATTTTACAAAATGAATTAGTATTTTTTACTAATTCAAGACAGAGGCAAACAATAGAAAACAGAAACAATTTAAAACAGAGAAGAAAGAGATAGAAGTCTCACCGTGGCCTGGCAATGTTGCTGGCGGCCCAGCCCGCCAGGCAACATGCCAGTCATCCCCTTCCTCTCGCCAGTGTGCATTGTGTGTGGCGCACGCACATGAGGCGAGGGCCACCTCCTGCTTCGCGCTGGAGGCTCGGCCTCCTCCCTGACCCCGTGCCTGGAGACGCCCGAGCCCCCTCTCACTTTTCCCCCACCGTAGCCGTGCAAGCCACCGTACCGAGCACCGCCGTCCGCCATGGATGTCGGGCATGGCGCTGTCGTGCCGCTCCGCTCAAGCCGACAAACCTAGCGAGCTCCTAGATGTACCAGGAGGCCGCAGATCCCCTTAGCTGTCCTCGCCGTACCCTGCAGCCCCGAGCCCGCATCTAGCCGAGCTCCGGCCACCGCCATGGTTGCTGTGGCCATCGTCTCCGGCCACCCCGCAGCTTCCCGCGTGATCCCCTGGATGCGCGGGAGGATGGGCATCCCTCTGGTACTACCAGCGTGTCGAGCCGACGCCTGTAGCGCCGTCCCGAGCAACTCCGGCGATCCTCCGCCGTCGGGTTTGGTCGCCGGCGTCCAACTCTGGTGGCTGGTCACATGGCACCGTCATTAGCGCCTAACTAACCCCCCTTGAGTCATTGACAGTGGGCCCTGCCAAGCTAATTATATTTAGTTAGGATTGAATAAGCCACATAATTAGCACTGTTACACTCACATGTAGGTCCCACCGGTCAGATTTGACTTTGGTCAATGCTGACATCACCCTGACATAGTGCTGACGCAGTAAATGTTTTCTGGGATTTTAGATAAATTAGAAAAAAATTATGAATTCCAGAAAATAGTTAAAACTTCTAAAATTCATAAAAATTCAACCGTAGCTCAGTTTGAAATAATTTATATATGAAAAATTATCAGAAAAATCCAAATAATCTGTTTATGGCATCCTCATGCATGTTTTAATAACTTACAGCAACTGTATATGACAATTTGAATGAATGCCATTTGAAATGTCTTAGATGGAGTTTGAATTTGAACCTTTGGTTCTAAACCAACTTCATTTAATCTGGGTGCTAGTTGCATTAGCTCAATCAACAACATATTGTTGTGTCATTATCATGCATCATATTGTTGCATCGCATTGATTGTGTTTTCTCTCTCTTGCCGGTAATTTTCCCCTCTTAGTAGACGATGTTTCCGACGACGTGATCGATGACACCGATGAAGAGCTATACTATCTTCAGAAGTGCCAGGCAAGCAAAATCCCCTTTTTCATTCCGATACAATCCCACTCTCTCGCTCCTGCTCTCTTTTACTGCATTAGGACAACACCGTTTCAACTGTTACATGTTGCGGTAGCTGAACCCCTTTCCTCTGCATGACCTGTCATTGCCACAGTAAATAGATCAAACCGACTAGCATGAGTAGGAGTTGTTTGAGCCTTGATGTGTCTACTCATTCATGCTTGTTTGTCATGCCTGCTACTTCCTAGAGTTGAGTCAGGTCTGATTCATGGGGGATGAATTAGAGGTGTGTGAACATGTCCTGCTGTTGTCAGCTAAGTGTGTGAACACGATTTGGTAAAGGTATTGGTGAGAGGCCATGTAGGAGTACATGGTGGGTTGTCTCATTGAAGCCGTTCTCAGGAACTGAGTTCTGTGTTTGTGATCCATGAACAGTTACTACAACACATTGGGTTCCGGTAACTCGACCCCTCTCGACTTATTAATCAACATGATCTCTGTCCAGGAGTTGCAACTAGTTTTTCGTGTTTGTAGGTAGTGTTAGTAGTCTACCAAGTGGCACCCGGTACAGGTGGGCTTGGGACAGACTAGGCACCATGGCTGGGTATGCCAAGCACCGCCCGTTTGGTGGGCTTGGAACCCTGTACACATTGTTTGGGGCCGTGAGCGACACCCCGGCCGGATCTCCTTGGGGATGGAACCTGAATAGGCGATAAACCTAGATGAGAGACCTGTGTGGTTAGTAGGTCGTGGCCGACTCCCTCACCATGCTTCCGCTTGAAGGTTGCCGAGATACACGACGTGTACATGGTGGTAAGTGGCGAGAGCATGTGTGAAGAAGTACACCCCTACAGGGTTGACATCATCTATTCGAATAGCCGTGTCCGCAGAAAAGGACTTCTGGGTTGCCTGTACAGTTCATAGACAAGTGAAAGTGGATACTCTAAAATGCGCAAGATAAGCGTGAGTGCTATGGATGGCATTCTCGTAGGAAGACGAGAGCGAATCCATAGTGGTGTATTGATATGGTGAATACGTGGACTCGTGTGCGCCACCTCAAAAGAGTTACTTGCAGTCGTAGTTCAGGTTAGCCACTGAGTCAAAGCTGGTTTGCTGCAGTTAAACTCCACCACCCCCTTTATTGTTACCGATGCATATGTATATAGTTTTGATGTAAGTCTCGCTGGGTACATTTGTACTCAAGTTTGCCTATTTTATGTTTTTGCAGAGAGACTTCAGTCTCGCTATTAGTTCCGCGTGGACTTCGACGTTTAGCTTGTTACCTCAGCTACGATCTTGTACCCTTGGGAGGGTCTTGTGGATAGTCAGGCTTCTCAGCCTTTTCATTTGTAGTTGTCTGTACTCAGAACATGTTTATGCTTCTGCTTGTTGCTTGTATGCCCTGTATGTTGGGTCATGAGACCCATGTTTGTAATACTTGGCTCCTCGAAGCCTAATGAATAAACACTGTGAGTCGTAGAGTCTTGTTGTGATGCCATGTTGTATTGCACATATTAAGCATATTGTGTGTATGATTGAAATGCTTGGTATGTGTGGGATCCGACAACCTAGTTGTTTAGCCTTGGTAGCCTCTCTTATGGGGAAATGTAGTCTTGTGCTTCCATGAGCCATAGTAGTCCGCTACAACCCGGTTCACTGTAGTCCTGCTAGCCCAAAGACTACTACTCCAACACTTGATCGGGCCGACATGTGATTCACTTCGTTCCGTGTCTGTTCTTCGGGAAATGTCATGCGGTGACATCCGAGTCCTGCCTAGCCTGCTACAGCCCGGTTCACCGGAGTCCTGTTAGCCCAGTTACAGCCGGGATTATCGCGACGCCGACATGCTCGATGTTGATTCATGTATGCATGTCCCCGTAAGTTAGTGCCACTTTGGGTTCACGACTAGTCATGTCGGCCCGGTTCTCTGTCATATGGATGCTAGCGACACTATCATATCGTGAGCCAAAAGGCATAAACGGTCCCGGGCCATGGTAAGGCGACACCCGTGGGAATACCGTGCGTGAGGCCGCAAAGTGATATGAGGTGTTACCGGCTAGATAGATGTGACTTAGAATCGGGGTCCTGACAGCTTTGGAATCAGAGCCTGACTGCCTGTAGGATTACCAAGCCAAACTGGTCGAAGTCGTGTCTAGAAATGCTTTAGTTATGTAAGGGAATTGATTGTGGAAGGGAACGTAAGGCTCTTTTTACTCCTTAACCTTATGCCCTTCTGATCTGAGTCACCCTCTTCTTTTCTGCGGGGATTAAGAACTAGGCTTTCTCATCTTCTATCAGGATCACGTGTTACTAATCCGTAGACTTATAGGATTGTTGGTTTCAAGCCCCAGTTCAGTTCCTACCACTTCTGTGTTGTTAGTTAATCCCAGAACCTTGATACTCTGATGTTGAGTGGTTATGCCACCATTTTGCAGGATGTCTCAAATAATTTTGAGCATTTACAGCCGTTATGCTGTCCGAGTCATCCCAGGTTCCCAAACAATCTGATGCATTTGCAAAATCCTTTCCCTCTGTTTCCGCGTTCCGTTGGGCCAGATTAAGCACACTAACGATCTGTTGAGGTACTCCATTGCCTTGACATATATGTTGGAGCTATTATTATGACCCTAGGTATCTTAGAGGATCACCTAGTAATCTAGCCATGTTTTGTGTACCTAGTGTGATGATTCTGGCTATCATTCTCGAAAGCATCCCGTGATGCCACTCAGTTAGTACGCCTTCTATTTCTGGGTTCTTGAAACCAAGATTCACCCTACTTAGTTCATGTTGATAGTGTTTGCTAAGTTCCTTTAGGATATTAGTAACCTTTGCGATAGTCCTCGAGGTCCGTGATATTTCCTTCTTCCAAATACTATGAACCACTTATGGCAGAAGTTCCTCGCTGAACCGAAAGATCACAACCAGAGTGCTCTTGACGAGTTCTCGATTCTATGTTGTGACTCTGCCAATCCTACCTTTCTGCATGGGTTATCCGGAAGAAATATGTGGAACTCGTTCGACATACTAATCTATGCATCCACAACTCAGACAATCATAGGCTCTCTGAGTTGTCCCCCTTCAGTTATATTCCGATCTTCATCTATCAATTGATAGTCAAGAGTATGTGTGCGATCGTGTTCATCGATGCCTATTATTCTTGTGGTCCGTCAAGCCATTCTATTCCGGAATGACTAGGAGAAACAAACTCCAGCACCTCATCCATTTCTTGGACTGGTCAAAGCAGTTGTATTCCGCAGATCAAATGCCAATCCAGCTTTGATTATGTTCTACCTTGAAGTATTGCTCTCTTGATGTCAGGAATGTCGTGATAATTGCACCAACTCTTATGAATTCTTGATGCAGTGATACTTCTCGCCATCATCATGCGCTCCTCGGTTCCATGTTGTTGCAACCGGAATACCGACAAGTGAACCGTGATGTGTGAAATCAATACTCCTAGCAACTAGTTGCTTGGTAGTAAATGGACAATACTCTCATTCATAGTGTGCTGGCTGTTGAATCATCATCCTAAGATTGATCGTGCTACCTAGTCCTTATTTCTGGTACACTCTTCGATCAATGAGTTAGGATTATTCAATCCCTTGCTTATTTGATCATATCGTCTTGCTCTGAAAAGCAAGATTGTTCTCGAGGTTAGTAACATATTGGTGGTTCGTGATGTTTCGAATATCTTCTCGGAAGTATTACCAGGTTGTCACCTGACCGCTATGTTGAGTTCGTGATCATGTTGGTTTTCCTCCAAACCACCCATTCTCCAAGAATCTGTGTTGGATACCCCTGAGCTAGTTGGTTAAGCCAAACAACAACTTGGAGAGTTGGAAGGTAAAAGCTTGTCTGACTTTGTTCATGTTAAGGGATATCTTTTTGCGTGTGTGTTGAAGAAAGATGGTATCTCCATCGATTGGTCCTGGTGATCAGTTGTTGGGTCTATTGTCTTGTCAAAACTTTGACTTGAGTATGGGCTATCGTCAAGTCAAATCAGAACCAACGATGTTCAGAATGTTGTCTTACTCGCGGTTGATCCCTCGAGCATACACCATTATATCCTTTGATCTGACCAATGCTATCACCTTGTTCACATAGTCGTGGAATTCCATTTTATGGAAATCTTGATAATTTTTTGTTGAGCCCACTGACAACATCCTTATCTCCTCCATGATGTTGTTGAACATCAAGCTAGTGTTGGAAACTTTTGTAAGCGTTATCTTCATATC
This sequence comes from Aegilops bicornis, assembly GCA_021605145.1. NCBI lineage: Eukaryota > Viridiplantae > Streptophyta > Magnoliopsida > Poales > Poaceae > Aegilops > Aegilops bicornis. Next base: position 270,419,237 of record CM038671.1, on the reverse strand, counting down.
CCGTTTATGAAATACATGTTTGGTGTAAGAAGTGACTTTCTCCAAGTTCACGTGCATTAGGTGCAAGTTGCCGCCGTGAATTTCCAAAAGTTATTTTTGCTTCCCCTGGAATCGTCCCAGGTCAGTCATGCATGTGCGAAGTATTCTGTGGTTTGGTAGATTAATTACCTTCATTCCATATGTATTCCTAGCACACAAGCCACTGATTGATTTGTTTAAAGATAAGAAGTTCATCGATAAGTATACAAGGACTTTGATATCCTCATTGATGGTTCCCCACCTGAACTCGGTAGTGTTTCGTTGTAAGACTACTATGTGGTCATGCTTGTCTTGGACAGCATGTTCACATGTATGTAGCAGAACCAGCTCATGTTTTGGAGCTTGCTATCATAGTTCATTTCCAGAGAATCTCGCAATGTCATCTCGTCGGTTTGTGTTGCAAACTTTCTTTCCAGACATGTTGTCTGAATTGTCCTGTTACCAACCAGATATGAATCTCAGGCAGATATGATGGTTGGAACTTCTTCCAAGAACTATGATATAGGTTCCAGTGAAGTGGACGCACCTAGCCGGAAGCACTATTATTGTAGTATCTTGATTAAGCCGTTTGGTCACTCCCCATGAGGATCTCGCATGACTTATTCTAGAAGTTGATCCTTATGGATTCTTGAGCTCCCGAAGTCCGACCTTTACTTGATGGACATGTTGATTCTTTAAGCATGATCGTGGTATCTAGTACATCAAGGAGAACATGAGAAGCGGAGTGCTAGATGTCTCTCGGTCGATCATCCGGGTTTTGTCTCCTTGGCATTGCTAAGGTAAAATCTGAGAAGGTGTTGTCTTCCTTTGCATCTGCATCATCCATCACTATTCATCATGGTAGTTTGATGTGTTGCCAGGATCCTCGGCACGGGTGTTGGTAAGACCTTGATGAATATGGAAATGCTAAATTTCTTGAGAGCACGCTCAGACACTAGGTTATATCTTCGGTATCAGTCGGATTGTGCCTTCCATTTGCCGATTGTTCTATAACCATAGCTCCATTCCAAACTGAGTATGCCATTTCTTCGAATTCCTTCAAACGTTCGTTTGTGAATTGCCATTAGCCTGGCATGAAGAGCTCCAATGATCCTTTCCGATAGAGTTTCTTTCTGTCATCAACATGTTGGATGAAGATATCAAAAGCAAAGACGTCAAGATCAATATGAAGCAATGAATCAACATCTTTGAGAAGGGCAGTTTGATCAAGGAGATTGTGTTGGCTCTGTTTCCCCTCTGCCGTCTTACCTCACGTCTTGAATCTCGGGACGAGATTATTGTTTAGTGGGGGTGAGTTGTCACAGCCCCAGAATTGGTTGTAAATAGTTGCATTTGCATCCATGCATCATGTCTAAGTTTAAATGAATTTAAATAGGGGTGATCAATCCCTAGCACCCAAAAGAACTCAACTAGGTTCAACTTAAAAACATTTTCAATGATCCCAGAATGCCCTTTAGAAAAGTTCATGATTTTTGATAAAGGTGAAAACCTCTGACAAAAACGATGCACATATTTCTAGGCCATTTCTGGACATTTGAATTAAATCATTATGTATTTGGATTTGGGCATTTAATTGCTATAATTATTTTAAATGCTCAAATAATTTTGAAACTAAATGTGGGTTGTTGGAAATATTTTCAAAAGTGCCCACAATTATTTCAGGATTTTACAAAATGAATTAGTAATTTTACTAATTCAAAACAGAGGCAAACAATAGAAAACAGAAACAATTTAAAACAGAGAAGAAAGAGAGAGAAGTCTCACCTGTGGCCTGGCACTGTTGCTGCCCACCCCACGAGCAACATGCCACCATCCCCTTCCTCTCGCCAGTGTGCCTTGTGCGTGGCGCACGCACAGGAGGCGAGGGCCACCTCCTGCTTCGCGCTGGAGGCTCGTCCTCCTCCCTGACCCCGTGCCTGGAGACGCCCGAGCCCCCTCTCACTTTTCCCCGCCGTAGCCGTGCTAGCCACCATACCGAGCACCGTCGTCCGCCATGGACGCCGGGCATGGCGCTGCCATGCCGCTCCGCTCAAGCCGACAAGCCTAGCGAGCTCCTAGAGGTACCAAGAGGCCGCAGATCCCCATAGCTAGCCTCGCTGTACCCTGCATCCCCGCGCCCGCATCTAGCCGAGCTCCGGCCACCGCCATGGTTGCCGTGACCATCGTCTCCAGCCACCCCACAGCTTCCCGCGTGATCCCCTGGATGCGCGCGAGGATGGGCATCCCTCTGGTACTTCCAGCGCATCCAGCCGACGCCTGTAGCGCCGTTCCGAGCAACTCTGGCGATCCTCCGCCGTCGGGTTTGGTCGCCGGCGTCCAACTCCAGTGGCTGGTGACGTGGCACCGTCATTAGCGCCTAACTAACCCCCCTAGAGTCACTGATAGTGGGCCTCGCCGAGCTAATTATATTTAGTTAGGATTTAATAAGCCACATAATTAGCACTGTTACACTGACAGGTAGGTCCCACCAGTCACATTTGACTTTGGTCAATGCTGACGTCACCCTGACATAGTGCTGACGTGGTAAATGTTTTCTGGGATTTTAGATAAATTAGAAATAATGTATGAATTCCAGAAAATAGTTAAAACTTCTAAAATTCATAGAAATTCAACCGTAGCTCAGTTTGAAATAATTTATATATGAAAAATTATCAGAAAAATCCAAATAATCTGTTTATGGCATCCTCATGCATGTTTGAACAACTTACAGCCACTGTATATGACAATTTGGATGAATGCCATTCGAAATGTCTTACATGGAGTTTGAATTTGAACCTTTGGTTCTAAACCAACTTCATTTACTCTGGTTGCTAGTTGCATTAGCTCAATCAATAGCATATTGCCATGTCATTATCATGCATCATATTGTTGCACCGCATTGATTGTGTTTTTTCTCTGTTGCCGGTAATTGTCCCCTCTTAGTAGACGATGTTTCCGACGACGTGATCGATGACACCGATGAAGAGCTATACTATCTTCAGAAGTTCCAGGCAAGCAAAACCCCCCTGTTCATTCCAATACAATCCCACTCTCTCGCTCCTGCTCTCTTCTTCTGCATTAGGACAACACCGTTTCAACTGTTACATGTTGCGGTAGCTGAACCCCTTTCCTCTGCATGACCTGTCATTGCCACAGTAAATAGACGAAACCCACTAGCATGAGTAGGAGTTGTTTGAGCCCTGATGTGCCTACTCATTCATGCTTGTTTGTCATGCCTGCTACTTCCTAGAGTTGAGTCAGGTCTGATTCATCGGGAATGAATTAGAGGTGTGTGAACATGTCCTACTGTTGTCAGCTAAGTGTGTGAACACGATTTGGTAAAGGTATTGGTGAGAGGCCATGTAGGAGTACATGGTGGGTTGTCTCATTGAAGCCGCGTTCTCGTGAACTGAGTTACGTGTTTGTGATCCATGAACAGTTACTACCACACATTGGGTTCCGGTAACTCGACCCCTCTCGACTTATTAATCAACATGATCTCTGTCCAGGAGTTGCAACTAGTGTTTGGTGTTTGCAGGTAGTGTTAGTAGTCTACCAAGTGGCACCCGGTACAGGTGGGCTTGGGACAGACTAGGCACCATGGCCGAGTATGCCAAGCGCTGCCCATTTGTTGGGCTTGGAACCCTGTACACATTGTTTGGGGCCGTGAGCGACACCTCGGTCGGATCTCCTTGCGGATGGAACCCGAATAGGCGATAAACCTGGACGAGAGACTTGTGTGGTTAGTCAGGTCGTGGCCGACTCCCTCACCAGGCTTCCGCTTGAAAGTTGCCGAGATACACGACGTGTACATGGTGGTAAGTGGCGAGAGCGTGTGTGAAGAAGTACACCCCTGCAGGGTTAACATCATCTATTCGAATAGCCGTGTCCACGGAAAAGGACTTCTAGGTTGCCTGTACAATTCATAGACAAGTGAAAGTGGATACTCTAAAATGCGCAAGATAAGCGTGAGTGCTATGGATTGTGTTCTCGTAGGAAGACGAGAGCGGATCCATAGTGGTGTATTGATATGGTCAATATGTGGACTCGTGTGCGCCACCTCAAAAGAGTTACTTGCAGTCGTAGTTTAGGTTAGCCACTATCATATACGTGAGCCAAAAGGCGCAAACGGTCCCAAGCCATGGTAAGGCGACACCGGTTGGAATACCGTGCGTGAGGCCGCAAAGTGATATGAGGTGTTACCGGCTAGATCGATGTGATTTGGATTCGGGGTCCTGACACAAAAATATTCTCCGTGAAGTCTCCGGTCATTCCGAGAAATTTTATTTCTGCACAAAAATAACACCTTGGCAATTCTGCTGAACAGCGTCAGTCCGGGTTAGTTCCATTCAAATCATGCAAGTTAGAGTCCAAAACAAGGGCAAAAGTGTTTGGAAAAGTAGATACGATGGAGACGTATCACACCCCTACACAAAGACTGCCACGCGAGCGTTTGCAACTGCCATGTTTGGGTTGCGCTTGGCTCTTCACCTCTTCGAGAAGACGAACATGATGCTACTACTACTTCTACAGTAGTATCGAATCCACTGTTGCATGTCCATCCACCGCGTGCGGGAGGGATAGCCACCACGCACATGGGCGAGGGAGAAGGCGTATAGTAGTAAAATCAAGCTTCTCCTCGTTGTATGAGTTGACGCGACAAATCATAGCACTGGCCCCACATGGTTGCCTCTAAACTTGGCTGAAAGACCCGCAGTGTACAATACTCCATTTGCTGCAACCTCGAACATTTACCCCACCACAAATTAAAATATATATTCATGTCTTGACCAGAAGAGCATGCAAACTAGAATCACCAGGATGACAGGTAGTGCCACAAGATTATTTTAATAAAAAAAGCATGGAGCCGACCCCAACGATTTTAAGCTTACAGGCACGGTACACACTATCCTAGACTACTCTACACATGAAACTGCCACACAAGCGTCTAGGTGTTGGGGAACGTAGTAATTTCAAAATTTTCCTACGCACACGCAAGATCATGGTGATGCATAGCAACGAGAGGGGAGAGTGTTGTCTACGCACTCGTGAGACCGAGCGAAGCGATCACAACGTAGAGGAAGTAGTCGACGTTCTCCTCGCGATCCAACCGATCCCGCCAGCGTTACTCCGGCGCCTCCGAGTTCTTGGCACACGTTCAGCTCGGTGACGCTCCTCAGTTCGATCAAGCAAAGCTCCGGGAGAGAGAGTTCGTCAAGACGATGGCGTGGTGGCGATCTTAATGTTCTACCGACGCAGGCTTCGCCTAAGCACCGCTACGATATGACCGAGGTGGAATATGGTGGAGGGGGCACCGCACACTGCTAAGGAACGATCTCAAGGATCAACTTGTGTGTTCTAGGGTGCCCCTGCCCCCGTGTATATAAAGGAGCAAGGGGAGGGCCGGCCGGCCCTAGGAGGCGCGCCAAGGGAGGGGGGAGTCCTCCTCCTAGTGGGAGTAGGACTCCCCTTTCCTAGTCCTACTAGGAAGAAGGAAGGGGGAAGGAAAGAGAGGGAGAGGAAGAGGGAAAGGGGGGCCGCGCCCCCCCCCCCTCCTTGTCCAATTCGGACTCCCCATGGGGGGGGGCGCCACCTCCTGGTGCGGCCCTCTCGCTCCCCCGTTGGCCCAATAAGGCCCCGTACTTCCCCGGGGGTTTCCGGTAACCTCCTCGGCACTCCGGTTTTCTCCGAAACTTCCGGAACCTTTCCGTGTCCGAATATAGCCGTCAATATATCAATCTTTATGTCTCGATCATTTTGAGACTCCTCGTCATGTCCGTGATCACATCCGGGACTCGAACTCCTTCGGTACATCAAAATACACAAACTCATAATATAACCGTCCTTGAAACCTTAAGCGTCACGGACCCTACGGTTCGAGAATAATGTAGACATGACCGAGACACGTCTCCGGTAAAAAACCAAAAGCTGGACCTGGATGCCCATATTGGCTCATACATATTCTACGAAGATCTTATTCGGTCAGACCGCATAAAAACATACGTTGTACCCTTTGTCATCGGTATGTTACTTGCCCGAGATTTGATCGTCGGTATCCAATACCTAGTTCAATCTCGTTAAGCAAGTCTCTTTACTCGTTACGTAATGCATCATTCCGTAACTCAACTTATTAGCTACATTGCTTGCAAGGCTTATAGTGATGTGCATTACCGAGAGGGCCCAGAGATACCTCTCCGACAATCGGAGTGACAAAACCTAATCTCGAAATACGCCAACCCAACATGTACCTTTGGAGACACCTGTAGTACTCCTTTATAATCACCCGATTCACGTTGTGGCGTTTGGTAGCACCAAAGTGTTCCTCCGTAAACGGGAGTTGCATAATCTCATAGTTACAGGAACATGTATAAGTCATGAAGAAAGCAATAGCAACATACTAAACGATCAAGTGCTAGGCTAACGGAATGGGTCATGTCAATCAGATCATTCTCCTAATGATGTGATCCCGTTAATCAAATGACAACTCATGTCTATGGTTAGGAAACATAACCATCTTTGATTAATGAGCTAGTCAAGTAGAGGCATACTAGTGACACTGTTTGTCTATGTATTCACACATGTATTATGTTTCCGGTTAATACAATTCTAGCATGAATAATAAACATTCATCATGATATAAGGAAATAAATAATAACTTTATTATTGCCTCTAGGGCATATTTCCTTCAGTCTCCCACTTGCACTAGAGTCAATAATCTAGTTCACATCGCCATGTGATTTAACATCAATAGTTCACATCTATATGTGGTTAACACCCATAGTTCACATCGACATGTGACCAACACCCAAAGGGTTTACTAGAGTCAGTAATCTAGCTCACATCGCTATGTGATTAACACCCAAAGAGTACAAAGGTGTGATCATGTTTTGTTTGTGAGAGAAGTTTAGTCAATGGAGTGCCACATTCAGATCCGTATGTATTTTGCAAATTTCTATGTCTACAATGCTCGCACGGAGCTACTCTAGCTAATTGCTCCCACTTTCAATATGTATCCAGATTGAGACTCGAGTCATCTAGATTAGTGTTTAAAACTTGCATCGACGTAACCCTTTTACGAACCTTTTCACTTCCATAATCGAGAAACACATCCTTATTCTACTAAGGATAATTTTGACCGCTGTCCATTGATCTACTCCTAGATCACTATTGCACTCCTTGCCAAGCTTAGTGGTAGGGTATGCAATAGATCTGGTACCTGATATGACATACTTTATAGAACCTATGGCTGATGCATAGGGAATGACTTTCATTCTCTTTCTATCTTCTGCCGTGGTCGGGTTTTGAGTCTTACTCAATCTCACACCTTGTAACACAGTAAGAACTCTTTCTTTGACTGTTCCATTTTGAACTACTTCAAAATCTTGTCAAGGTATGTATTCATTGAAAAAACTTATCAAGCGTCTTGATCTATCTCTATAGATCTTGATGCTCAATATGTAAGCAGCTTCACCGAGGTCTTTCTTTGAAAAAACTCCTTTCAAACACTCCTTTATGCTTTGCAGAATAATTCTACATTATTTCCGATCAACAATATGTCATTCACATATACTTTATCATAAAGGCTGTAGTGCTCCCACTCACTTTCTTGTAAATACAGGCCTTCCAAAAGTCTCAGATAAAATCATATGCTTTGATCAACACATCAAAGCGTATATTCCAACTCCGAGATGCTTGCACCAGTCCATTGATGGATCGCTGGAGCTTGCACATTTTGTTAGCTCCTTTAGGATTGACAAAACCTTCTCGTTGCATCATATACAACTCTTCTTTAATAAATCCATTAAAGAATGTAGTTTTGACATCCATTTGCCAGATTTCATAAAATGTGGCAATTGCTAACATGATTCGGACAGACTTAAGCATCGCTACAATTGAGAAAATCTCATTGTAGTCAACACCTTGAACTTGTCGAAAACCTTTTTGTGACAAGTCGAGCTTAAATGAATAGTAACACTACTATCAGTGTCCGTCTTCCTCTTGAAGATCCATTTATTTAACATGGCTTGCTGATCATCGAGCAAGTCAATCAAAGTCCATACTTTTGTTCTCATACATGGATCATATCTCAGATTTTATGGCCTCAAGCCATTTCGCGGAATCTAGGCTCATCATCGCTTCCTCATAGTTCGTGAGGTTCATCATGGTCTAGTAACATGACTTCCGTAACATGATTACCGTACTACTACAGTGCGGATCTTACTCTGGAAGACCTCACGAGGTTTGGTAGCAACTTGATCTGAAGTTTCATGATCATCATCATTAACTTCCTCACTAATTGGTGTAGGAATCATCGAACTGATTTACGTGATGAACTACTTTCCAATAAGGGAGAAGGTATAATTACCTCATCAAGTTCTACTTTCCTCCCACTCACTTCTTTCGAGAGAAACTTCTTCTCTAGAAAGGATCCATCTTAACAACGAAAAACTTGCCTTCGGATCTGTGATAGAAGGTGTACCCAATAGTTACCTTTGGGTATTCTATGAAGACGCACTTCTCCGATTTGGGTTTGAGTTTATCAGTGAAAACTTTTTCACATAAGCATCACAACTCCAAACTTTTAAGAAAGCGACGACTTAGGTTTCTTTGTTAAACCATAGTCCATATGGTGTCGTCTCAACGGATTTAGATGGTGCCCTATTAAACGTGAATGCAGCTGTCTCTAATGCATAACCCCAAAATGATAGTGGTAAACCGATAAGAGACATCATAGATCGCACCATATCAAATAAAGTGCGGTTACGACGTTCGGACACACCATAACATTGTGGTGTTCCGGTGGCGTGAGCTGTGAAACTATTCCACATTATTTTAATTGAAGACCAAACTCGTAACTCAATTATTCCTCTTTGCGATTAGATCGCAGAAACTTTATTTTCTTGTTACGATGATTTTTCCACTTCAATCTGAAATTCTTAGAACCTTTCAACTATTTCAGACTTATGTTTCATCAAGTAGATATACCCATATCTGCTCAAATCATCTTGTGAAAGTCGAGAAAATAACGATACTTGCCACGAGCATCAACACTCATTGGATCGCATACATCGGTATGTATTATTTCCAATAAGTCAGTAGCTTGTTCCATTGTTCCCGAGAACGGAGTTTTAGTCATCTTGCCCAAACGGCACGGTTCGCAAGCATCAAATGATTCATAATCAAGTGATTCCAAAAGTCCATCGACATGGAGTTTTCTTCATGCGCTTTACACCAATATGACCTAAACGGCGATTACACAAATAAGTTGCACTATCATTATTAACTTTGCATCTTTTGGTTTCAATATTATGAATATGTGTATCACTATGATCGAGATCCAATGAATCATTTTCATTGGGTGTGTAACCATATAAGGTTTTATTCCTGTAAATGTAACAACAATTTATTCTCTTACTTAAATGAATAACCGTATTGCAATAAACATGATCAAATCATACTTATGCTCAACACCAAATAACACTTATTTAGGTTCCATACTAATCCCGAAAGTATAGGGAGTGTGCGATGATGATCATATCAATCTTGGAACTACTTCCAACACTCATATTCACTTCCTTCAACTAGTTTACGCTCATTCTGCAACTCCTGCTTTCAAGTTACTACTCTTAGCAACCTGAACCAGTATCAAATACCGAGGGGTTGCTACGAACACTAGTAAAATACACATCAATAATCTGTATCTCAAATATACCTTTGTTCACTTTGCCATCCTTCTTATCCGCCAAATACTTGGGGTAGTTCCGCTTCTAGTGACCAGTTCCATTGCAGCAAAAGCACATAGTCTCAGGCTGAGTTACAGACTTGGTCTTCTTCACTAGAGCAGCAACTTGCTTGCCGTTCTTCTTGAAGTTCCCCTTCTTCCCTTTGCCCTTTTCCTTGAGACTAGTGGTCTTGTCAATCATCAACACTTGATGCTCTTTCTTGATTTCTACCTTCGTCGATTTCAACATCACGAAGAGCTCGGGAATCGTTTTCGTCATCCCTTGCATACTATAGTTCATCACGAAGTTCTAGTAACTTAGTGTTGGTGACTAGAGAATTCTGTCAATCACTATCTTATCTGGAAGATTAACTCCCACTTGATTCAAGCGATTGAAGTACCCGGACAATGCGAGAACATGCTCACTAGTTGAGCGATTCTCTTCCATCTTTTAGCTATAGAACTTGTTGGAGATTTCATATCTCTCAACTCGGGTATTTGCTTGAAATATTAACTTCAATTCCTGGAACATCTCATATGGTCCATGACGTTCAAAACGCCTTTGAAGTCCCGATTCTAAGCTGTTAAGTATGGTGCACTAAACTATCAAGTAGTCATCATATTGAGCTAGCCAAACGTTCATAACGCCTACATTTGCTCCTGCAATAGGTCCGTCACCTAGCGGTGCATTAAGGACATAATTCTTACAGGCAGCAATGAGGATAAACCTCATATCACGGATCCAATCCGCATCATTGCTACTAACATTTTTCAATACAATTTTCTCTAGGAACACATATAAAAACATAGGGAAGCAACAACGCGAGCTATTGATCTACAACATAATTTGCAAAATACTACCAGGACTAAGGTCATGATAAATTTAAGTTCAATTAATCATATTACTTAAGAACTCCCACTTAGACAGACATCTCTCTAGTCATCTAAGTGATCACGTGATCCAAATCAACTAAACCATAACCGATCATCACGTGAGATGGAGTAGTTTTCAATGGTGAACATCTTATGTTGATCATATCTACTATATGATTCACGCTCGACCTTTCGGTCTCCGTGTTCCGAGGCCATATCTGCATATGCTAGGCTCGTCAAGTATAAACTGAGTATTCTGCGTGTGCAAAACTGGCTTGCACCCGTTGTAGATGGACGTAGAGCTTATCACACCCGATCATCACGTGGTGTCTCGGCACGACGAACTTTGTCAACGGTGCATACTCAGGGAGAACATTACTTGATAATTTTAGTGAGAGATCATCTTAAAATGCTACCGTCGATCAAAGCAAAATAAGATGCATAAAGGATAAACATCACATGCAATCAATATAAGTGCTATGATATGGCCATCATCATCTTGTGCTTGTGATCTCCATCTGCGAAGCACCGTTGTGATCACCATCGTCACCGGCGCGACACCTTGATCTCCATCGTAGCATCGTTGTCGTTTCGCCATCTATTGCTTCTACGACTATCGCTACCGCTTAGTGATAAAGTAAAGCAATTACAGGGCGTTGCATTTCATACAATAAGCGACAACCATATGGCTCCGACCAGTTGCCGATAACTTCGGTTACAAAACATGATCATCTCATACAATAAAATATAGCATCACGTCTTGACCATATCACATCACAACATGCCCTGCAAAAACAAGGTAGACGTCCTCTACTTTGTTGTTGCAAATTTTACGTGGCTGCTATGGGCTTAAGTAAGAACCAATCTCACCTACGACGAGACCACAACGATACTTCATCAATTAGACTCCGTTTAACCTTCTCAAGGACCGGGCGTATGCCACACTCAGTTCAACTAAAGTGAGAGAGACAGACACCCGCCAGCCACCTTTAAGCACGAGTGCTCGTAACGGTGAAACCAGTCTCGCGTAAGCGTCTGGCGTAATGTCGGTCCGGCCGCTTCATCTCACAATACCGCTGAACCAAAGTATGACATGTTGGTAGGCAGTATGACTTGTATCGCCCACAACTCACTTGTGTTCTACTCGTGCAAAACATCAAACCATAAAAACCTGGCTCTGATACAACTGTTGGGGAACGTAGTAATTTCAAAATTTTCCTACGCACACGCAAGATCATGGTGATGCATAGCAACGAGAGGGGAGAGTGTTGTCTACGTACCCTCGTAGACCGGGCGAAGCGATCACAACGTAGAGGAAGTAGTCGCACGTTCTCCTCGCGATCCAACCGATCCCAGCGCCATACTCGGCGCCTCGAGTTCTTGGCACACGTTCAGCTCGGTGACGCTCCTCGAGTTCCGATCCAGCAAAGCTCGGGAGAGAGAGTTCCGGCCAAGACGACGGCGTGGCAGGACGATCTTGATGTTCTACCACGCAGGCTTCGCCTAAGCACCGCTTCTGATATGACCGAGGTGGAATATGGTGGAGGGGGCACCGCACACGGCTAAGGAACGATCTCAAGGATCAACTTGTGTGTTCTAGGGTGCCCCCGCCTGTATATAAAGGAGCAAGGGGAGGGCCGGGCCGCCCTAGGAGGCGCCAAGGGAGGGGAGTCCTCCTCCTAGTGGGAGTAGGACTCCCCTTTCCTAGTCCTACTAGGAAGAAGGAAGGGGGAAGGAAAGAGAGGGAGAGGAAGAGGGAAAGGGGGGCCGCGCCCCCCCCCCTCCTTGTCCAATTCGGACTCCCCATGGGGGGGGCGCGCGCCACCTCCTGGTGCGGCCCTCTCTCTCCCCTCTTGGCCCAATAAGGCCCATTACTTCCCCGGGGGGTTCCGGTAACCCCTCCGGCACTCCGGTTTTCTCCGGAAACTTCCGAACCTTTCCGTGTCCGAATATAGCCGCCCAATATATCAATCTTTATGTCTCGATCATTTTGAGACTCCTCGTCATGTCCGTGATCACATCCGGGACTCGAACTCCTTCGGTACATCAAAATACACAAACTCATAATATAACCGCCATCGAAACCTTAAGCGTCACGGACCCTACGGTTCGAGAATAATGTAGACATGACCGAGACACGCCTCCGGTCAATAACCAATAGCGGGACCTGGATGCCCATATTGGCTCCTACATATTCTACGAAGATCTTTATCGGTCAGACCGCATAACAACATACGTTGTTCCCTTTGTCATCGGTATGTTACTTGCCCGAGATTTGATCGCTTGGTATCCAATACCTAGTTCAATCTCGTTACGGCAAGTCTCTTTACTCGTTACGTAATGCATCATTCCGTAACTAACTCATTAGCTACATTGCTTGCAAGGCTTATAGTGATGTGCATTACCGAGAGGGCCCAGAGATACCTCTCCGGCAATCGGAGTGACAAAACCTAATCTCGAAATCGCCAACCCAACATGTACCTTTGGAGACACTGTAGTACTCCTTTATAATCACCCGATTCGTTGTGACGTTTGGTAGCACCCAAAGTGTTCCTCCGTAAATGGGAGTTGCATAATCTCATAGTTACAGGAACATGTATAAGTCATGAAGAAAGCAATAGCAACATACTAAGCGATCAAGTGCTAGGCTAACGGAATGGGTCATGTCAATCGATCATTCTCCTAATGATGTGATCCCGTTAATCAAATGACAACTCATGTCTATGGTTAGGAAACATAACCATCTTTGATTAACGAGCTAGTCAAGTAGAGGCATACTAGTGACACTCTGTTTGTCTATGTATTCATACATGTATTATGTTTCCGGTTAATACAATTCTAGCATGAATAATAAACATTCATCATGATATAAGGAAATAAATAATAACTTTATTATTGCCTCTAGGGTATATTTCCTTCACTGGGCTGCGCTTGGCTCTTAACATCTTCGGGAAGTCAAACAATGATGGAGTACTACTGCAGTGGAGGAGTACTTCAGTATGCTTCTGGCCATCTGACACCGATTGAACTGCTGCATGTCCACCGCGTGCGGGAGGGAGAGCGTGTAGCAAACGAAAGCTTCTCCTAGTCCTGCCAGCCGCCACGCTCATGGGCGAGGGAGGGATGCAACTTCATTGATTTATTGCTCCTGCCTTTGCGTCTATGACAGGTGGGCCCAACAGGTCGGTGACCCACCTGTCATGCAGCCAAAGGCAGGTGCGGGTGCGTTGTAGTAATCAAACTTCTCGGTCTTGTACAAGTTGACGCGACACATAAAAGCACTGCACTCGATATATTTCAATAATTTGCGTTTACCAATGCATTAGTTACTCCCTCCGTTCCTAAATATAAGTATTTTTAGACATTTCAAATGGACTACAACATACGGATGTATGTAGACATATTTTAGACTGTAGATTCACTCATTTTGCTTTGTATGTAGTCACCTGTTGCAATCTCTAAAAAGACTTATATTTGGAAATGGAGGGAGTACAACGCATGCATGCATGCCGTGACTTTCCTTTTGATACTTGCATGTGTTGATTTGATGCACCTTGCCAAATTTTGACTATAAATTTAACTAACCAAATGTTCATGCATGTCACAAAAAATTAAGGGGATGTTTGGATTGCGACTATGTTTGTCTTATGTTGCCACATTATTTTTGCCACACTTGCCTAACTTGAGTTGCTCAAATTGTTAGACCCACTTTGGCTTGCCTAAGGGAATCTTGCCACACCTTTTGTGTCTATGACATGTGGGGTTCACTGCTAATAAAAAATTCTTGTCTTAGGTGTGGCTAGAACCAAACATCCACCTAACTTGGTCAAATTTGCCTAAGGTGAGGTGTGGCAAAGTGTGGCAATATGTGGCTGGAAACCAAACAACCCCTACATCATTGAAAACTCTGTTCAAATACGAATCAAACGATATAATTTTTGTTAACATGCACTAACATTTTGTCAGTTAAATCTTTGGTTAGAATTTAGCACCGATTACAAAGGAGCCCAATAAATATTGTACTCTCACATTTTGTTTTGAGGATACTCCCACATACTCCATCTGTTCCCAAATATAAGTCTTTTTAGAGATTCTAACAAGTGACTACATACAGAGCAAAATGAACGAATCCATACTTTAAAATATGTCTACATACATCCGTATGTTGTAGTCCATTTGAAATGTCTAAAAAGAGTTATATTTGGGAACAGAGGGGGTAGAAAATATAAATAATAATGCATGTTGGGGCAGCACACGTTTCCGATAATTTTAGCCGTGGGCTTGTTCACAATTTTTACGAGGGGGTGGTTGTTCATTTAATGGAGGGTCTTGTTCCAGACTTGAATGATACAAAGCGCGACCTGGCACACCGTAACACCACTTGGAATAAGCGGGTAGCTATCTCAAAAAACAATCAACAACTAAAAAAACTGCGACCTGGCACGTACACAAATTTAAACGATTGTTTTGATGGAGTGAAAAAGGAAAACTACCCCACTACGTATATATAGGCTGGAGCCTCCGCGCTTGCTTGCTAGGATTGCTCTATTCACACACTCTCATCCTCTCCGGATCTAAACAAGATATTGGTGGTAACACTGTCTTTCTCCCTTCAAAAAACACTATCTTTCTATCCTCGCCGCTGATTACAGATCCGGACATATCCCCCTCCGCCGGTGAAGGGGAGGAGGGGCAGCGTTTAGGTCGTCGACGACAGCGAGGGAGGAGACCCACTGCCGGCCACACCGTTATCTCTGTCCGAGCTCCGGCGCAGGAGGTCCTCCAATCCCTTCGTCGTTGCCCTAGTGTGGGCGGATTCGGCCTCCCGCCGCCCACCTATCCACATCCCGACGACCTTCAGGTATATCTTCCTTCGAAACCGCCGTAGCTCTACTTCCCTAGCTCGCTATGTCGCTGCATGTGCATCATTTTCTGCCTCTCAGCCCCTCTCGATCGGATGGTCCAATGTCACCTATTTTTTTTCTTCTATTGTTAGAGGTAAAGCTACTTCATGGAGTTGATTCTTGTACTTGGTTCAAACAAGAAATAAAGTGGGGGTGGGGGAATTTAGTATGTGCATCAGACTTGGTACAAACAGGAAGGATAGGGGGTGAAAGTAGTACAGACTGGTCATCCAACCGGTCTCTTGGTCAAAAAGGGAAATATAGGGGAAAAGTTGTACACAGTGGTATGACCAGGACTAGATTTGCTATCCACACATAAGATGGCTGCATGCATCATTATGATGCAGAGGCCGGGGGCACGCCTCCATTTCCAAAAAAACATAGGAGTAGGTGGCTAGAGTGAACAAAAATGGGACCAACCCAGATATGTTTCTTGGATGTTTGTTTCTCGGGGCAACAAACTCTGAATCACCACTTTATGCCTCGGTTTAGGTACATGGTGTTGGACTGCTGGTGCACCCACTGTCCCATGCCCTTATACCAAATATTTAGTTGTTATTAATCTAATGCCCCTGGTAAAATGAAGACATGCCACTGTTATAAGCCATGAGAAGTTTAGCCAAATGTTTTTTCCTGTAATCGTATGAGACTCTGACTGTTTCCTCTGTAGCTATTTGTGCAAACAGGTATATCCATTTCACACAGTTCTTTGTTGTGACCTTTTGGTGCACTGCATAAAACACTTCTTAAAAGAAGTGAATTTTGTGCTGTTTAACTGGAATGTCAGAATGGAACAGTTGGTTCATTTTGGTGGAACTGCACAAAGGGAGATCTGTGTTCGAATCCTCATCATCCATATTGGCACCATAACCTTCCTTTAGGTAAGAATGATATTAAATGCATGTGTTCATCTCTATTTTGCGACTGCCATGAGAAAATAATGCTATTTTTTACTAGTACACTTGTACTCCCTCACTAACAAAACCAATTCTAAAATAGAAGGCCAATCATGTACTTGGTTTCACCAACTGGTGAGGAGAAAGAGAAACAGAGCATGAAGATGAAGAAGAAGAATAAACAGTGCCAAGGTGATACTACTGAAGCCGAGGCCTCAGTCGAGGCCATTCAAGGGCTCCGGCAACGTCTACCTTACATGTGAGATGATCCTCCAGGGAGCCCTTCCACTTCTGCGTATTGTCCATGATGAATTTGATGCTACTGTTAGATTAATATGCTAATGTATTTCTATCCTTTCTCACTAAGCTAATGAAGGTTTCGCCTTGTTCCTACTTGTGCAAACCGAGATCATGTTGTGCCAATCATACATTTTAGTGGAAATACACAAGACAATACAATGAACTATATCCTAGCCAGTGCTTTAACTCAGCTGGAGGTTCTTGATAATCTTTTGATATAATCTCAGCACTGGTAAACAAGAGTGATTTCAACCATACATTTGAAGTGCACAAAAATATATACTATTGAGTGATTCCAGTGAGTGCTTTATCATCTCTTCTGGGACTACATGAATAAGCTTTTTTGCTCAGGTTGGTAACGGCCTATGGCCTTCATCCATATTAGTTTGCCGTCATCTCTATTTGTATCCTGCTACTATCATGAGAAACTCCTTTATATTTGCACGTTAAAGTTTTGCAACCTATGGTACATGGCAATGCTTTGAGTGTTGAGCTAATTGGCACTGATTAAATAAACAAATACCTCTCTTTAAGCAAGACTACTTTGTTGCTAACTTTACCCATTAAGATAATGAGGGTGCTTCTATTTGTTAGTGTATGTTTCATCAACTAGTCCCACTATTACAGTAATCTCACTCTCTCAATATATGTGCCAACAGGGATGCTCGATTTTGGTGGAACAGCAAAAAAACTTTGGGTGCTTCATTGCCTTGACAGCTTCCTTCCTTTCCTGTCAGTCGCTAATCTCGGCTTGCATTTTTCCTTTGTTGTCAGTCGCTAGGCTTATCTCGGCTTCCAGTCAAAGGAAATAGTAATTGATATGCTACCTCACACAGGTTGGTACTGGTCTTTATCCTGATTATTGTGCTTGTCATATGTATTGGTAATTTGGTATTGTGCTACTATTTGCCGATTTCATAAAGGAGTAACTTGGAGCCTGAACTTGCAGGCAAATCATTACATTGGGTGATTTCAGTAGAACTGCACAAAAAGATCAGAAGGACAGGTACTTATGCTGCTGCTATGTACTCCGAAGTTCACTCAGACAAGCATCGATGTTGGCAAGAAGAAGTTCCTATATTCATTCGAGTATCAACCAGCGTCAACCAGTTGTCAAACTCCAAGTATTAGGAGAGTGAATGCCAAAAATATTGCTTGGCGCATAGCCCAGAAAAATGCAGTCCAGACTTTGGTCCCAGCTTGTGCCTTTTGGTTATCGGCACATATGGTAGCGAACTGTATGGCATGGAGTCTAAAGATTCCAGACAAGTTGGTTGACGCGTATATTCATCTGGCACTTAATCAGTCTGCACGCCAGGGATGCTCCATTTCAGTTGAACTGCACAAAAAATTTGGGTGGTTCATTTTCTCAACCACCTCCTTTCTTGTCTGCAATGTAGAATTTTGGTGAGCTACACGACCAAGATGAGCCAGTAAACTAGTTGGATGAAAGTAGTCGCCAAGTTGCTCAAACCTCCCTCGGCACGAGGCCACTATTTGAGGATAAAGCTACAAGTAAAGTTCAGATTGTCTGTGTTGCCTCTTATGTACTTGAAAATTTACTCGTACAGGCATTAATTTTAGCAAGAAGTACCTCCGACTGAACACCATTTACCAGTCTGTACCCTAGGTAATTAAAGTTCGTCCATGGATGATATTTGTTGTGATCTCAATCATTTGGATTCATTAACATACTGAACATGTGTATATCTGAATCTTTTTGTGATTTATCTATGAATATTTTTGTGTGATCTATCAATCATTTGGATGCATAAACATGCTGAACTTGTGTATATATGAATCTTTTGAGTTGTTGATTGTGCATGTTGGCTATGAATATGAACGTGTCCTGTGAACCTGAGTTTGATACGAATGTTTACCTTTTATGTTGTACTTGTGTGTGAACTTGTTAGTATGCCTACTGTGGGATTCGTGACGTGTGGGTGTCAACGGCGCACCTTCTTCCCGAGAAGAATTGCACCGACTTTGTTAGGGTAGCAACGTCGCATCAGCTCTTTTTAATCTTTCTGCTCTGTCTTCCCCCCTCCCCCACTCAACCCCAACCGTATTGTTTTCGGCCTCAAAACAAACATTGTACTGCGTTGTTTTTGGGGCTTGATGAAAAATCGAGTACTAGTTTCTGTAGGTTGGCCCGCCCAGCAAATGGGCTGCTGGTCCACCACGGACTGGGAGGCTAAAAATACAAGTTGTATGGTGCAGAGGCAAGTAAAAAAACGCCATCGAGAGCCATCCACTGAAGAAAAAAAATTGCTCCTGATGTGCTTCTTCAGTCGCGCCGCCGGCCCCCTCTTTAATCCAGTTCGCTCGGGGATCTAGCTGGTATCATTTTTTTTCCAGAGGGCGAACAAGTATCAGCTAGGCCTAGGTTTTGTTTTTTAACATGCGTAGCCCACCACATACGGAGACAGTGGTTTCAACTTATTTTTTGAGGTCCATA
Source organism: Aegilops bicornis (assembly GCA_021605145.1). NCBI lineage: Eukaryota > Viridiplantae > Streptophyta > Magnoliopsida > Poales > Poaceae > Aegilops > Aegilops bicornis. Next base: position 270,400,067 of record CM038671.1, on the reverse strand, counting down.
CCGGCCTATGGGCTTTTTCTTAAAGATCGGCAGCCCAATGTATTTTTCTTAGTAAAACGTAGATCTCTGTTCTATTTATCTATATATAAGAAAAATAATGATGTCTCCAATTTATGTTTCCCCTTCTAACCACATTATATATATTTATATTATTACTATTATCGTATATTTTATAGAGACTTGTATATACATTATAAAAACATCCCACGTGTTATTAACTTATAAGAGTAAATGTTTAACAGAAGTTGGGAAGGAAAATCCTGGTGGTTTTTGACTCATAGGCAAGGAAAATCCTGGTGATTGCGTACAAAAGCTTGTGAAGATTTTAAGGACCAATGTAATAATAACGCGCTCATTTTTATGTTGAGAAATAACTCGCTAATTTGTTAATTATATATATATATATAATGTGTTGCTCCGGTTTATTTTTTGATATTAATTGCTCCTTCTAACCTAACATTATATATAGAACGAGCCCAGCTAATTCGTGTATTTCAAGAAACTGCAAATGGGCTGGGATTTCTTAGAAAATATAAATGGGCCGCATTGGCACGAAATTATTTGTTCACCCAGCCCAGCAAATGGACAAAAATGGGTTAAATATATGCCACATTTTTGCAGGCTGACATGTGGGCCAATAGGTCGAAGCCTATGCAGGGCGTTGTCAACTTGGTCAACAATTGATTATGACATCCACAACCATTGGATTTATATCCAACGGCCAGCATGCACCTTCAATCTCTCGTTTCTTCCTCCAGCGTCACCAGGATCGCCTGGTCCGGCCTCCAGCGGCTAGTGGCTCTGCTTAGCACGCATCGCTGCGAAGCGCTACCCCACTGCCGGCCAGGCTATCCCTCCACCCCTCAACACCTCCTGTTATTCTCCACCGACTGCAGCCCCATGCCGCACAAGGTGAAGTTATGACCCTTCTCCTCATCTCAATCTGTGACTCCACTGCCGCGTCTTCCCATCTCCGGGTCGTTCCCGTCCGGGGCCTCGCCGTCGTCCACCGCCTCGCTACACTCGGTGCGGCATGGTCAACAAACGAGAGTCATCGGAAGAGGATTGTACGTGGAGGGCCTGACCGCTGGAACCCACGAGGTCCATGGTCGCATGCAAGGAAAGTTCCTCCTTATTAAGATCGAAAAAATGTTTCCTCCCCCTGACAGCTGGGACCCACCGGCTGTATCTTCACACAGAATGAAGTGCCTCCTTGTTATGCAAAAAAATTATTCCTCCCGTTGACAGCTGGGACCCGTCAGATTTGGTGGCTGACTTGTGGGCCTACTAAGCGGATGTGTACGCAGGGCTTTGTCAACTTAATCAACAAATGATTCTAGCACCTGGACCGTTGGATGTTAATCCAACAGTCGTGCTCCTTCTTCAACCTCTGTTATTGCTCCTGTCTCCCGTGGGTGGCACTGACAATCTTGCCGCCAAGACCAACCGATCAAGTTTCCCTCCTCTCCATATGCGACTCCACTACCGCGCCTTCCCCATCTTCGGGTCGTTCCAGTCTGGGGCCTCGCCATCGTCCATCCGCCGTGGTGCGCACGGCACGGTGAGGTCAACAAGGTCAACAACCGAGAGTCATCGGAAGATGATCAGACGTGAGAGGTCGATGGGGGACGCACCACGCCCATGGACACATGCATGCAACTGCATCCTTTTTACCCTGAAAAATAATGTTTTCTCCCCCTAACTGCTGGGACCCACCAGCTACATCTTCGCACGCAAGGAAGTGCGTCCATATTACAAAAAAAATGATTTGCCCCCTGACTACTGGGACCCACCAGCTACATCTTCGCACGCAAGGAAGTGCCTGACAGTCGGGACCCACCTGGTCGAAGCGTATGTAGCGTTGTCATTCTGGTTGCGAACGTGTACGTACATACGATCGGTCTGTCTGCAGTCTGCAACAATGAACCGTGGCCATGCAAGGAAGGGCACGTGTCATAGTAGAGGCGCGCACGTAGCATGTACACGTACGTACAGCGGCCAGGGTGCAAGAAAGTAAATATGGCCACGTACGTACATACGGGCGGGGTCTCGAACGCATACTCGCGCGTACGTACGACCAGGGCTCGTGTACATGGTTGTGGCTGGGTCGGAACGGAGAAACTGCGTCGTCGTCGTGTTCGTGGGGAGGCAACGGAATGCGTCATGTTCATCAGGAGGCAACAAAACGCGTGCTATTCATCGGGAGCCAACCGGCTTGGACGGAACAGGCGATGGAAATGAGGCCCTGCGTACCGTACAACGGAGGAAACGGCCTTGTGTTCGGCCGGCCACGGTGGAAAAGGGATCCTGTTCATCGGGAGGGGTCTGGCATACCGCAAAACAGAGGAAACGGACCTCCTACGGTCGAAACGGGGGTCCTGTTGATCGGGAGGGGTGTGGCGTACCGCAAAACGGAGGAAACGGACTTGTGTTGGAGCGCTACGGTCGAAACGGGGGTCCTGTTCATCGGGAGGGGTGTGGCGTACCGCAAAACGGGACTCCACGGGATTCTGTTCATCTCCACCGTCGACCTCCTCCAGCCTCCATGGGCTACTGTTCATCCACGATCGACCTCCTCCAGCCTCCAGCTGTGACTGTTCATCCACGGGCTCCTGTTCATCCAGCCTCCACCGCGCGCTCCTGCACCGGCTACTGTTCGACCAGCCCTCTCCACGGGGTCCTGTTCAACCACCCTCCATGGGCTGCTGTGCATCCAGCCCTCCACCGGCTACTGTTCAACCAGCCCTCCACCGGCTACTGTTCATCCAGCCCTCCACGTGGTCCTGTTCATCCAACCCTCCACGGGTTTCTGTTCATTCACCGGCTCGATCGATCGGGGTACTGTTCATCCAGCGGCAACGACCTCTACTACCACGGGTTCCTGTTCATCCAACCCCCACCAAGAACAGTTCATCCAAACCCCCCAACAACGCTCACTGTTAATCTAGAGGCAGCATCGATCGGCTTCAGTTAGAAGCAGTAGCGAAGGAATCACTCGGGTTCAGTTAACAGCAAGGGATCGATCGATCGCACGGGTTCAGTGTAATGCATAGCTTGCAGTGCAATCGCTCAGGTTCAGTTAGAGCCCAACGCCTCACACCCACGCACGTACGTGTACGAGAGAAACGCGCATCGCTCAGCCCCCAACCACCCACCGTAACCGGAACTCCCCAATATTTTCCGCGCCCTCGCTTCTACCACGGTTTTTTCCGTCATGGACGGCCCAAAGAATGTCATGCAGCTGCCTCTCCGGCCCGTCCAGGACGAAAAGCCCATTTTCTGTCATTATTTTTTGTCATAGAAGTAGGATCCCACCAGATCTATGATGATACCGGGTTTTGTCACAATTATCGTCATAGAAGTGTCATAAGTATGACAGAAAAAAAATTCGCTTGGCCCAAAATGTCACGGATGTGTCTTTTTTTTCTAGTGTCTGTCGTTTCATTTCTGAGTATCTGAGTCTTTATTGTCAATTCATAAGATCACTTGGGGGCTTCCTGCTCATTGAGCATAGCTGTGACTACTCTCTTGATTCGGCTTGTACGCCTTGATAAAAATTACTTGGGGGCTTCCTGCTCACTGAGCATAGGTATGACTACCCTACTGATCCGGCTTGCATGCCTTGATTGCAAAATACTTGGGGGCTTCCTGTTTAATGAGCATAGCTTTATTTACCATTGTGATCGGCTTGGACGCCAGGTGTATTCACCAAAAATCCGGGTTATCCTGCCTTTGTATGTCTGCCACTCCGGCCAGGTAATCCTGGAATGACTCGCTGAACTCTTGACATTCAATCTTATAAAGACCCTTAACTTGTCAAAGTTAAAACGGCGATTGGTCATGTGAGGCCCGACTTATAGGTTTGAATAAAGGATTAACTCAATGGATGTGTGGCCCTTGAATAGCACTTGAGATTGAGGTTTGGTAGCCTATGAAAGCCTTGTTTTTTCTGGTTTGTTATTTTATTTGAACATTTTTTGGGTTCATCTTTTGTACCATATTGACATATGGTTTAAAATGATTCAGTCCATGTAGCCTTAATCTTTTTGCTCATATTTGAGTGAATTCGAGGTTTTTGATAACCCGGCCTGGCTTTGGACGATAAGTTGCCAGTGTGCTTTGATTATGCGCTTGGAGTTCTGCGCTCTAAGTCTTTGGGATGTTACCCTTGCTGCATATGGCGTTGTAAGCCGGCAGTATGAGTAAATTGCAGAGGTATGTTATTTATTTTTTATATGAATATGCGAGGTTTTGATAACATGCCCTGGTTATGGACTATACAGTCACCAACAATTTTATATGGGGCATTATGACCCTCCCTGGGGTAAACCGCCAGGGCACATGTTATCTTCTTGTGTGTAGGAAGTATGATACATATGGTCTCCGTGATTGAATTATGAGCATACGCAACAGATCTTCAACATCAGATCAGCGGTTCAAAGTGTTATGCAAATAAACATGCACGATGGCATGACAGATCATTGTTTTCAACTAGCCTATAACAAGGCATCATGTGTCCCAAAAGAATAAGTGTTTTTGATACGCACAACATCCAATGCTGTGGATGATAAAGCAGCCCTTGGGTTAGTTGTCTTGGCCTTGACGTGTTGAAGATTTTGGGTCATCTGGCATCGGCTCTTCTTCTTCTTGATCACCCATTGGCTAGAAGTCATATGTGGCCCAGTCAATCCTGGTCAAAGCTCTAAACACAGCTTCATCATATATAAGGCTTGATGGATCAATGTTAGGAGCGAAGGTGTGCTTACGTGTGGGCGGGATAAGATCCACAGCTTCATGAACCGGCGCCTTCCCTTTGGTGTTCTCATCATCATAAACCGGGTGATACTTGGAGAGGTCTGTCTCCTCACCCAATTTGCTTGCCCAAGGACGCATCTCTCTTACTATTTTGGTGAAGTCAGCAGCGTTGAAGGGAGACACATCTTCTTTTAAACTGGGATAGCTGGTTGATATCTCTTCCGGGTCAAGCTCAGCTTGCCATGCCTTTGCCCGGCTCAAGCCAGTGATGGGACCGGCTCTGGCGGCTGATCGCTTTAATTCCTCATCCCTTTGTGGCAGCACAGACAACTTCTCTAACACTTCCTTGATGAGGGAAGGTGGTTGATTCTTATGCAAGGCAGCAGAAATAGCCTGCTGAGCACTAGTGTACAACTGCTCCACAAGGGTATATATAGCTTTCAGCCTTATGCGCATATCATCACCCAGCTTGGAGCTTTAGGAACCTACATTAGCAAGTATATTTATGAACCGACTCAATGGTTGTTCAACATTGATGAAGAAAGATTGAAGTATACTATTACTTACCAAAGATGGTCGCTGTCATGTTGTTGATTTGGTACTTTAAACCAGACAACTCATCGGTTACCGGCTTAAGGGCAGCTTCAGCGTCTTCTGCTGTTTTCCATAGAGCTGCCTTCTCGGTGTCCCAGCCGATTATCTCAGCACTAAAGTCCTTTTTAAGCTTTTCATTGTTTTCCAAAGCGGTCTTCAGTTCTGACTTGGCCTTTGAAGTTTCTGCTTGTTGGGACTGGATGTTTTGCCTCAGATCCACCACTTGAGATTCCTTCATATTCAATTCAGCCTACAAGATAAGACGAGTCAGCAGCAATATATGGTTATGACAATCACTTTATTTGAAGTCCCAAGTATAATACCAGTATTTTACTTGGCACTTGGGGGATAATGCACATTGCTCTTTTTGAATACGAATCTTTAATGACCCGGCTAAGTTTTCTACGACTACAGCCGGCTCATGGGGGCTACATATTCGGGTTTTTATTCATAAATATGGTGATAAGTCCCGGCTTAGCCATATTGATTAAGCTAGCCCTTGGGGGATACATGTGCGAAGTTGAGCATTATAATTTCAAGGCCCCGCTTAACTTTCCAGTTTAAGCCGACCCTTGGGAGCTATATGTGCTGACTTTGCAGATTACACATTACTATGGTTTAACTTCAAGATCAACAAGGATATTTAAGTCTACATCATATTCAAGTTTTTCATATTCAATAGACTTGGCGGCTGGCAGATATATATTGGTATGAGAAATTTTTTTGCTTACCTCAAAATGCTCCTTCATGAGATTAACCAAGCTGGCATCAAAGTCACGGTTGGTGTGAAGGCGGTTTAGATAACCTAAATGAATTTCCTAGGCATTGAACTGGGCATAGCTTTCCAAATCCACTTTCCACTTGCCCTTATCAATAGAAGAAAATTATTCTTTGGCGTTGTGCTTGGATAAGGTGGTGTGGTTACCTGGTGGTGTGTAAGCCGTCCCAGTAACTATTACATCTTAAGTTTCTTGAGCCGGTTGAGCGGGGCTGAGCGGCTTAGCATTCTCCGGATCAATATTCATGGGGTCCATGGTGACAGGGTGTTCTTCTGGTGGCGGATCATCCATGGATGCTTCACAAGTTTGATGCAAAGACTCAGACATCGTCTGCTTCTCCGGGTCAGTTACCTTGGGATCTTCGGCCGGCTTAGTAACTTTCAGCTTCTTGCTAGGTTTTGGCCATAGCACTAAAGGAAACACATGATGATATTAGTATATCAATTGAATAAGGTGTTAAAATAGGCAAGCTTCAGTGTTCTTACCTAGGTACAGTCTTGAAAAGAGGGACCCGAGTCCCAGTTGAGTCGCCAGAAGAAGAGTGAGAGGTTCCCTGATAGTTTGAATCGGAAGGGTTAAGAGGTTGTCGAAAAAAACCTACCTTTGGAAAAACTAAGTCGAAAATTTGTGAAACCTCTGCTTGGCGCTTGCGAGGAACCGGCGTGTTGGGTAAGCCGGAAGATAATATCCCACCACCGTTGTTCCGGGTTTTACGACGAGCTTCATGTTGCTATTTCTTCTAAAAAAAGTTGGGATCCAAGTAAGCTAAAGTGCGAGAAAACCTTACTTTCCGGCTCGCCTGACGCACTCTCTGTCTCATCTGAGGTTCAGAGTCGGAGGAAAGGATAGTTACCTCTTCAACATCTGCTTGGCTTCCTTCCGCATCATCCCGAGAGTTTTTAGCGTCAATAAGATTTAAAAAATGAGCCAACGGAGTCAAGTTCTACCTCCGACTCATCATCATCCAAGTTAAATAACTCGGAGGGGTTGGTCTTCTTCTTGGCAGGCTTTTTAGTAGCCTTATTCTTCGCCCGGGTCTTCTTGGCCGGCTTATCCTGCATCTTCCTATTCCAAAATGGGGAATCGGCCTGCGGAAATCAAATGGTTATAAGAGGACTGTTTAAGTGAAGAAATGATTAAACTGGAAATTGTTTAAAAGCTTACAGCTGGCGGCTTGATGAGAACGCAGAAAGGATTCAACCATGTTTTGCTGCAATCTGCCAAGCTATGTTCAGTAGGGACTTGGTCATATCATTGATATCATCATCATTCAGCTCTGTTTGGTTATGGTGCTGGGGGTCTTTGATGTTTCTAGTATACTCGCACATTAAGCCGGGGCGGCAGCTTAAGGACAAAATTCTCCATGCGACCCAACATCAAACTAGGTCGATACCAGTCAAGCCATTAGCCATTAAGGCTCTGATCTTTGAATAAACGGACATATATTTGGCCTGGTCTTCTGTGCTGATCCGTTCCGGGAGGTGGTGCCTATTGCTAAGCCGGTTTTCACGATAACCTGGCAGAGGATTTTCCCCTTCTGGAGAGGTATCTTGGCGGTAAAACCATGCGTGGTTCCAGTCCTTAGGGTGAGTGGGCAACTTGGCGGCTGGGAAGGTGGCTTCTTTCCGCCTCTGGATCGAAATACCGCCTAACTCTAGGCTGGGTCCATTTATAAACTCGGTCTGTCGGTTCAGGTAATAGAATTCCCTGAACAGCTCTAAAGTGGTCTCCTATTGAAGGTATACTTCACAAGACACGTGAAAGTTACAAATGTTTGAGACGGAGTTGGGCCCGATGTCTTGGGGATGAAGCTGGAAGAAGTGCAATACATCACGGAAAAACTTTGAGCTGGGTGGGGTAAAACCCCGGAGCAGATGATCAGTAAAGAAAATCACTTCACCTTCCTTGGGCTCAGGAGGGATTTCTGTGCCTAGGACCCTCCAATGGATGACATCTTTTTTGGCTAAGACGCCCATTTTAACATACTCGTTCAGAGTTTCCTCGGTAACCCGGGAGACAACCCAGTTGCATGAAGTGACAGTCTTGGTCATTTTGAGGATGAAGGCCGAGAAAGAAAAGATTGCCGGTTTAAGATTATGCTGTTAAGATGGCTAATGATCAAAAAGTAAGTGCTACAAAGGTTGACATGATTAAACCGGAAGACAGTGTCGGGTTATGCGAATTATGAACGCATATTGGCGGCTTAACAAGGCGACTAATGCTATATGGTGGGTTATGGTTTATCATATAAGTCGCCCGTATGGTCGTAGTGTGACAGATTTGAAAGTGAATTTTTGCTAAGTAATGGACAAACAAATTCCATAGATTGATGCTACGATTTTGGACCTGCAGCAGTTTAGAAAATAAAATAAATTCTAAAGCTAAGGTGAAGGAAGTGGAAGAACTCATGTGTTCGGATGGATCTTATACAGAAAAAGTATCTACTGCGATTGGAAAAGGGATACTAAGCTACTACCGCGCGTCTTCAATATCATGTTCAGATTCAACTACGTGATCTAAAGAAGGAAAAGAAGAACTCCGACGAACTGGGCAAACACTAATGGAGATCTCCTACATGGGAGGAGGAGTACTTACTAATGTTGTTGAACAGTGGAGGTGCGCCACAGTGCTCTGGTCCGTTCAGGTTGATGCAGCGGCTGGAGTTGTGGCAGTTGACGAAGGCCGACGGCGGCAAAGCTTGGGTGTGCAGGGGCGTTGCGAGGAGGAAGAAGAAGACGAGGGGGCAAGGATGAAAAAATGAAAAGGGCCCCTGTCCCTATTTATAAGGAGGTGGATAAATGGCATACGCAGGAATCGAGGAGGCCGAAAATATGATTATGTGGTTACGCGGATGCCTCGATTTTCGGACCTAAGCATGCACCCAAGGACACATATTTGATTTTTCAACCAATTTATATGCACTGGAGCATGTGCATGTAGTTCAAATTTCAATTATGCACATATATGCATTGAAAACTCAGTTAATGCATAAAAATGTCCAAAAGAACCCCGAAAAATCACAAAAATTGACACAACACTCTTGTTGTTGTATGTTGACACGAGAAAAAATTTGGAAGCAATAAGAGGCAGTGGATATCGTTTCATCCCCAAAGGTGGGACGTTCCCTACCGAAACAATGATGCTTGTTGCGAAAAGATCTGGTTTGTGAGAAGCATATACCCAAACCAGCCCCAGACGGGACAAAAATTTTACCACGGCATGTTGATGCCGCTCCATGAAAGCATGCCAAGTTTCATAAATTTTAGACGAGTTTTGGAATTACTAGAATTTAAAAACAAGGCATCTCAATGTTTTGCCGGCAATCAACGGTGCCCTGGTATTTGCAATTCAATCCCATTTCTTGCATGGTACCTAAGCATGCACCCAAGGACACAGATTTGATTTTTCAACCAATTTATATGCACTGGAGCATGTGCATGTAGTTCAAATTTGAATTATTCACATAAATGCATTGAAAACTCAGTTAATGCATAAAAATGTCCAAATGACCCCCGAAAAATCCCAAAAATTGAAACAACACTCCTGTTGTTCTATGCTGACATGAGAAATTTTTTGAAAGCAATAAGAGGCAATGGATATTGTTTCGTCCGCGAAGGTGGGACGTTCCCTACCGAAACCATCATGCTTGTTGTGAGAATCTCTGGTTTGTGAGAAGCATATACCCGAACCTGCCCCAAATGGGACAAATTTTTTAACACGACATGTTGATGCCGCTCCATGATAGCATGCCAAGTTTCATGAATTTCAGACGAGTTTTGGATTTACTAGAATTTAAAAACCAGGCATCTCAATGTTTGGCCGGCAATCAACAGTGCCCTCGTGTTTGAATTTCATTCCCATCTCTTGCATGGGACCTAGAAATTCACCCAAGGACGAATATTAGATTTTTCAACCAACCTTAGTGCATAGGAGCATGTGCTTGTAGTTCAAATTTGAATTATGTACATAAAATGCCTTGAAAACCCAGTTAATGCATAAAAATGTTCAAACGAACCCCGAAAAATCACAAAAATTGACACAACACTCCTGTTGTTCTATGTTGACACTAGAAAATATTTGAAAGCAATAAGAGGCAATGGATATCATTTCGTTCCCAAAGGTGGGACGTTCCCTACCGAAACCATGATGCTTGTTGTGAGAAGCTCTGGTTTGTGAGAACCATATATCCAAACTAGCCCCAAACGGGACAAAAATTTTACCACGGCATGTTGATGCCGCTCCATGAAAGCATGCCAAGTTTCATGAATTTTGGACGAGTTTTGGATTTACTAGAATTTAAAAACAAGGCATCTCAACGTTTTGCCGGCAATCAACGGTGCCCTGGTGTTTGAAATTCATTCCCATTTCTTGCATGGGACCTAAGCATGCACCCAAGGACACAGATTTGATTTTCAACCAATTTATATGCACTGGAGCATGTGCATGTAGTTCAAATTTGAATTATGCACATAAATGCATTGAAAACTCAGTTAATGCATAAAAATGTCCAAACGAACCCCGAAAAATTCCAAAAATTGACACAACACTCCTGTTGTTCTATGTTGACACGAGAAAATTTCTGAAAGCAGGAAGAGGCAATGGATATCGTTCCGTCCCCGAAGGTGGGACGTTCCCTACCGAATCAATCATGCTTGTTCTGAGAAGCTCTGGTTTGTGAGAAGCATATACCCGAACCTGCCCCAAATGGGACAAAAATTTTAACACGGCATGTTGATGCTGCTCCATGATAGCATGCCAAGTTTCATGAATTTCAGACGAGTTTTAGATTTACTAAAATTTAAAAACCAGGCATCTCAATGTTTTGTCGGCAATCAACAGTGCCCTGGTGTTTGAATTTCATACCCATCTCTTGCATGGGACCTAGAAATTCACACAAGGATGGATATTAGATTTTTCAACCAACCTTAGCGCATTGGAGCATGTGTTGTATTTCAAATTTGAATTATGCACATAAAATGCCTAGGAAACCCAGTTAATGCATAAAAATGTCCAAACGAACCCCGATGAATCACAAAAATTGACACAACACTCCTGTTGTTCTATGTTGACACTAGAAAATATTTGAAAGCAATAAGAGGCAATGGATATCGTTTCGTCCCCAAAGGTGGGACGTTCCCTATCGAAATCATCATGCTTGTTGTGAGAAGCTACAGTTTGTGAGAAGCTTATACCCGAACCTGCCCCAAATGGGACAAAATTTTCACCACGGCATGTTGATGCCGCTCCATGATAGCATGCAAGTTTCATGAATTTCAGACGAGTTTTGGATTTACTAGAATTTAAAAACCAGGTATCTCAACGTTTTGCTGGCAATCAATAGTGCCATGGTATTTGAATTTCATCCCCATCTCTTGCATGGGACCTAAGCATGCACCCAAGGACACAGAGTTGACTTTTCAACCAATTTATATGCACTAGAGCATGTGTATGTAGTTCAAATTTGAATTACGCTCATAAATGCATTGAAAACTCAGTTAATGCATAAAAATGTCCAAACGAACCCCAAAAAATCCCAAAAATTGACACAACACTCCTGTTGTTCTATGTTGACACGAGAAATTTTTTGAAAGCAATAAGAGGCAATGGATATCGTTTCGTCCCCAAAGGTGAGACGTTCCCTACCGAAACCAACATGCTTATTGTGAGAAGCTCTGGTTTGTGAGAAGCATATACCCGAACCTGCACCAAATGGGACAAATTTTTTAACACAGCATGTTGATGCCGCTCCATGATAGCATGCCAAGTTTCATGAATTTCAGACGAGTTTTAGATTTACTAGAATTTAAAAACCAGGCATCTCAATGTTTTGTCGGCAATCAACAGTGCCCTGGTGTTTGAATTTCATTCCCATCTCTTGCATGGGACCTAGAAATTCACCCAAGGACACATATTAGATTTTTCGACAAACCTTAGTGCATTGGAGCATGTGCTTGTAGTTCAAATTTGAATTATGCACATAAAATGCCTAGAAAACCCAGTTAATGCATAAAAATGTCCAAACGAACCCCAAAAAATCACAAAAATTGACACAACACTCCTGTTGTTTTATGTTGACACTATAAAATATTTGAAAGCAATAAGAGGCAATGGATATCGTTTCGTCCCCAAAGGTGGGACGTTCCCAATCGAAACCATCATGCTTGCTGTGAGAAGCTCTGGTTTGTGAGAAGCTTATACCCGAACCTGCCCCGAATGGGACAAATTTTTTACCATGGGATGTTGATGCCGCTCCATGATAGCATGCCAAGTTTCATGAATTTCGTACGATTTTTGGATTTACTAGGAAAACAAGGCATCTCAATGTTTTGTCGGCAAACAACAGTGCCCTGGTGTTTGAATTTCATTCCCATCGCTTGCATGGGAACAAGAAATTCACCCAAGGACACACATGTGATTTTTGAACCAACTTTAGTGAATTGGAGCATGTGCTTGTAGTTCAAATTTGAATTATGCACACAAAATGCCTAGAAAACCTACTTAATGTATAAAAAAGCCAAACGAACCCCGAAAAATTCCAAGATTGAACACAACACTCATGTGGTTCTATGTTGACACTAATTTTTTTTTTAAAGCAATAAGAGGCAAAGGATATCGTCCCGTCACCAAAGGTGGTACGTTCCCTATCGAAACCATCATGCTTGTTGTGAGAAGCTCTGGTTTGTCAGAAGCTTATACCCGAACCTGCCCCAAATGGGACAAAATTTTCACCACGGCATGTTGATGCCAGTCCATGATAGCATGCGAAGTTTCATGAATTTCAGACGAGTTTTGGATTTATTAGAATTTAAAAACCAGGCATCTCAATGTTTTGCCGGCAATCAACAGTGCCATGGTGTTTGAACTTCATTCCCATCTCTTGCATGTGACCTAAAAATTCACCCAAGGCACACATGTGATTTTTCAACCAACTTTGGTGCATTGGAGCATGTGCTTGTAGTTCAAATTTAAATTATGCACATAAAATGCCTAGAAAACCCAGTTAATGTATAAAAAAGGCCAAACGAACCCCAGAAAATTCCAAGATTGAACACAACACTCCTGTTGTTCTGTGTTGACAATAGAAAATTTTTGAAAGCAATAAGAGGCAACGGATATCGTCTCGTCCCCAAAGGTGGTACGTTCCCAATCGAAACCATCATGCATGTTGTGAGAAGCTCTGGTTTGTGAGAAGCTTATACCTGAACCTGCCCCAAATGGGACAAAATTTTCACCACGGCATGTTGATGCCGCTCGATGATAGCATGCCAAGTTTCATGAATTTCAGACGAGTTTTGGATTAACTAGAATTTAAAAAACCAGGCATCTCAATGTTTTGCCGGCAATCAACAGTGCCCTGGTGTTTGAAATTCATTCCCATCTCTTGCATGGGACCTAGAAATTCACCCAAGGACACACATGTGATTTTTCAACCAACTTTGGTGCATTGGAGCATGTGCTTGTAGTTCAAATTTGAATTATGCACATAAAATGCCTAGAAAACCCAGTTAATGTATAAAAAAGGCCAAACGAACCCCGAAAAATCCAAGATTGAACACAATACTCCTGTTGTTCTATGTTGACACTAGAAAATTTTTGAAAGTAATAAGAGGCAATGGATATCGTCTCGTCCCCAAAGGTGGTACATTCCCTATCGAAACCATCATGCTTGTTGTGAGAAGCTCTTGTTTGTGAGAAGCTTATACCCAAACCTGCCCCAAATGGGACAAAATTTTCACCACGGCATGTTGATGCCGCTCCATGATAGCATGCCAAGTTTCATAAATTTCAGATTTAGTTTTGGATTTACTAGAATTTAAAAACCAGGTATCTCAACGTTTTGCCAGCAATCAACAGTGCCCTGGTGTTTGAAATTCATTCCCATCTCTTGCATGGGACCTAAAAATTCACCCAAGGAAACACATGCGATTTTTTAACCAACTTTAGTGCATTGGAGCATGTGCTTGTAGTTTAAATTTGAATTATGCACATAAAATGCCTAGAAAACCCAATTAATGTTTAAAAAGGCCAAACGAACCCCGAAAAATTCATTCCCATTTCTTCCATGGGACCTAAGCATGCGCTGAAGGACAAATATTTGATTTTTCAACCAATTTGTGTGCACCGGAGCATGTGCATGTAGTTTAATTTTGAATTGTGCACCTGAAATGGCTAGAAAACCAGTTTAATGTATGAAATGTCCAAACGAACCTTGAATATTTCCAATTCTTTTACGACACGCATACAGTTGCGTGTTCACTGCAGATAAAAGGTCTAGCAATTCAAACACCGTCCATTCCACTGTGACCTCATTTTGTAATTCAAATCAAGTAGATCCCACACAGTTTGTTCTCACCAACCGTGTGAGATGTAGTACAAAATATCTTGGAGCACGTTGGTGTATAGTACGCCTATGGCTTACACGAGAAGGTGCATCGACTACAGTCCACAGCCGGTGTGTCAAGCACACTAGCTCGCTCCCCCAAAACTCCCGCCTCTCCATCCCTCTCTACTTCAGTCCCTTGATTCAAATTTTCAATAGCCCCATCATTTTACTCCCGCCTTTGCATCCCTCGCAATCTCAAAAATATATGCTCGCCCTTGATCCAAATTTTCAGTAGCCCCGCCTTGTTACTCCCGCCTAGTAATATTTTCAGTTGCCGCAGTATTTCCTCAAACACAACCTCTGCACACACAGACACACACAACCCTCGAAACCATTGGTAGGTCGCCGCCATCGCCGGCGCCTCCATCCTCAACCTCTGCCGGTGTGCCGGGGAGCTCGAGTAGCCAATGGTCAAAAAGAGGTTTATCGCGGCCTTTTCGCCCGACGTCGGCGAGGTGGCCGATGAGGTGTCCCCGTCATCCTCCGCGGGCCCGATCCGCCGTCGCCGGTCCCCCGATCCGCTCGCCGCCGCACCCCTACGCCGGTTCGAGGACTTCCTCGTCCTCCTCCGGACCCGGCAGTCGACGAAGTCCTACCTTGGGGTCCGGCAGCGGCGGTGGGGGACGTGGGTTGCCGAGATTACAAATCGAGAGACCCACACCCGCCGGTGGCTCGGTAGCATCCACAAGGCCGAGCTCGCGGCCATGGAGTACGACCGCTGGCAGGTCTATTACCACGGCGCGGTGACTAGGCTCAATTTCCCCTTCGGCGCATGTCCGATCCACCTCGTTCCGCCGGAGCCAGGGGTGGTGAGCTCGGCTATGGCGCGGGAGGACCGCGTGGCGTGGGAGCGTCTCGAGGCTGAGGCCGCCGACAAGGCCTACATGCAAGAGCTCCGCCGGCAGCACCCGGAGCTCGTGGAGGCCGAGCGGGCGATATTTGCCGGTGCAGAGGGTGGCGAGGTTATCGCGCTCTCCTCCAATGACGAGGTCGAAGGCGGTGAGGACAGCGGCGCAGAGGGTGGGTTATCATGCTCTCCTCTGATGACGAGGTCGAAGGCGGCGGCGACGGCGGCGCGGAGGGCATCGATGTGGGCCCCCAGGACGAGGAGATCGACATCGACAAGTGGAGGAGTGCCTTCCCCAACGACCCCGACGACGGTACTGGACCGGACCCGGCTCGCGGGACACCGTACATGACGAGGAAGGATTGGCTCGACCTCTACTTAGACCGAAAGTAGTTTAGCTTAGTTTAAATTTATGTTTTATGTTCGGTTATGCAAAACTATCTATGTTTATGTTTGAATGCATGCTACTTCGTTTGAACTTGATCAAATTGAAGTTTACAACCTTAAGTTTAGGGGATCGACTAGAAAAGGCCAAAAATTACTGGAGTATATATATATCCACTAAGGGTTTTAGTCCTTTAACTTTTTAAGGATCGCCTAGAGATGTCCTTATGACTTGTTTATTTCAGTTCTTCACAATGTGATGCTCTATATGTGCAACTATTTGATGTGCAGTTCAATTTCATCAATAACAGTTTCAACAATACCACTATGAATTACGATATTTGGTTGTCATGTTAAGTATATTGCAGTTAACATGCCTTTTCGCTTTTTCAATTGTTGTTTAGAAACATGAAATGTCTTGAATGACTAAATATGCAATCCTGTGCTACATAGCAACAAGGAAGAGTGTTACCTTAATGTTCGATGATGTCTAGATATACATGTAATAAAATCTTATATAATGGGATGGATGGAATGTTGTACTACATCATTTTTCAATTGTTGTTTAGCTTCTAATATTAACTTGGTGCTTTTAGGTACATATATCATTGCCAAAGATCCACACTTCAACCCTTTCTCGCAAGATGGGGCAATGAGATATTCATGAACCAAAGATCAAGTGAGGAAACTGATAAAGATTGTTACTAATATGGGTCAAAAGATGTCAATCGAACTATTTGTTTACACTTTATGCAAGACAACAGTGAACTGTAGGATGGTAAGTAAGAACCATGTAGCCTTCTTTTTACTGCCCGTAATGAGTTGTGTTAGATGACAATATCTGAATATTTTTTCTTTTGCTGTGGATCTTGAAGTAGTTTACTCAAGATTACCACTCAAACTACATGATTGGCGGTCGGCCATCACAAGGGGTTGACTAGAGTCCTACATGCCTTCTGCATCCAGGAGAGCACAATAGGGCCATTCCGCTTCACCTTGTTCAGCAACTGGAATGTCTGTCGCCTCTTTCTTTACCATCTGTAATAGTACAAGTACAGAACCCTGGTACATCATTCTTTATTTGGTGCTTCTGTAATTCTTAAACATATGTACCGTGAATCGAATAATGCATTGGTTGTTTGAACACGATGGATATGAATAAAGCTATAGCCTACTTTCAAGTTTAAATTAGGTACAATTTTAAATAGCAGCAATTAAATTAGGGCGAAATTACGTTGTGCGGGTCATTACGGCACACACGGTTGGTAAAACCAAAACGTTTGCGATATACACCATAATCCGAGACGGTTCACAGAGAGGAAACGTGTGCAAGCATGCACACAGTTGTTGTTCACAAAGCGTGTGTGATGTCAGACACTATCACATATGGTGCGGGAAAACTAAATGTGTGTGATTGTCTACCTATCGTACACAGTTTATAATCATGAACTGTTTGTGATGTGCCAGGCATCATAAATCTCCCGTGCCTGGAATCTGCCTAGAATCTGCCTGGAAAGCTCCCGTGCCTAGAATCTGCCTGGTTTTAGGCAGAACCACACAACTCCGACTGCGATGGCAATGCAAGCACAAACGAGTAGCAAGAATGAAGCGTTTGCGATATTCGAGATATCAAAAATGGTTATATAGGGACAACTGTATGCATCAAGGCTCCCTATCCCCAACGGTTTCTTGGTCGTGTGGGAAGGACCCCCCTATCGCCCACACTCACTTGGCGACGGTTCGAAGTGCCGTCGCGGAAATGGGTAAAAAACCGTTTGTTTAGGACCGACGTGCACCAGTGTTTATTCGTCACATGATATGTGGTTTGCTTGGAGCGTCTTATATGATATCAGTCTTTGCTTGTTTTATTTTGTGTTTTAAGTCATCAATCCTTGCTGGACACACTTGTTTGAGAGAGCCAAAATTATATCATGACTTGTTAGAATTGCTCTCTGTGCTTCACTTAAATCTTTTATGAGCTAGGACTTGGTCTAGTGCTTCACTTATATCTTTTTGAGCACAATGTGCTTAGTATTTTTGAAGAAATTCTCTCTTGCTTCACTTAAATTATTTTGAGAGAAAGAAATTTGTTATGCTCATGATCTTCACTTATATTTGTTTGAGCTTGTGAAAAGCAACACATGAAAATTAGTCCCAAAGTGATAGATATCCAGGCAGGATAAAGTAAAAAATTGTCATGAAGATCATTGGACAAAATAAACTTGATTCTTAATAATAGTTTTGAGATATGATGATGTGATATGTGAGTTATGTTGATGAGTAATTGTGCTTTAGTAAGAATATTGGTGTTAAGGTTTATGATTCCCTATGCAAGCACGAAAGTCAATAATCATGCAATGAAATTATATCCTACTTGTGGTGCATTATTCGGTGTTAATTATGCTCAATGCTTACTTATCAGATTATTCTTTTCTTGGTTGGTCGCTTCTCAATCTTTTGCTAGCCTTCATTTTGCACTAAGTATGACCTCTACTTGTGCATCCAAAATCCTTTAAACTAGTTTTGCCACAGGAGTCCACTATATCTACCTATATGCGGTATTCTTTTGCTGTTCTAAGAAAATTTGCATGTGCCATCTCTAATTTTCAAAATAAAATTCTCTTTTGTGTGTGTGTTTCGCTCGCGGAACGGTAACGGGTGGCTAATATTTTCCATGCTGGATGTGTTATTCTCACGATGAGTGTTTATTCACTTGTCATTGCACGAGAGTAAGGCAAAGGTTTTAGGCATGCCCAGTCCCGAAATGCAAAAAATGAATTTACTTTATGTTTTCAAATAATAAATTCCTTGGAAAGTGTTGGTATGGAGGGCAACCGTGGATACGGTTAGCCATGGAAAGTGAAAGAATGGTGGAAAAGGGAATAAACTTTATTTTCTGTTTGGGAACCGCCTATGGCATATCTAGCATGGAAAGTGTTCGGAACTCTGAGTCGTTTTCGTTGGTGGGATGGATACACCTCCCAAAAAACTTCATCTCTAATTTTTTCGCTTTGAGCTCTGGCACATCTACAAATCCCTACTTCCCTCTGCGATGGGCCTTTCTTTTACTTTATGCAATTTTTATTTTTGTTTTGAGTCTCCATCTTCTCTTACAAAAGCACCAACTAGGAGGCAATATGATCGTGCTTAAGTATTGGGTATAGCTAATATTCGAGTATGTTTCATGAATGGATCAATGTTTGAGCATGATGGGCTAGGGATAACTTATTTTACCATTGATATTTTGAGGGACATGGTTGTTTGTTAATATGCTTGAGTATCTAAATTATTATGTCAAAACTAGACTATTGCTTTGAATCACATAAAAGTCCAATTGTCCATGCTATAAAGAAAAGAATATGATATGACATGATGAACAACACTCCACATAAAAAATTCTGTTTTTATCACTTACCTACTCGAGGACGAGTAGGAGTTAAGCTTGGGGATGCTGATACGTCTCCAACATATCTATAGTTTTTTATTGTTCGATGCTGTTTTATTATCAATCTTGGATGTTTTATAATCATTTTATAGTCATTTTATATCATTATTTGGTACTTACCTATTGTCATCGTGCCAAGTGCCAGTTGTTGTTTTTTCCTTGTTTTTTACATTGCAGAAAATCAATATCAGACGAAGTCCAAATGCCACGAAACTCCACGATGATTTTTTATGGGCCAAAAGGAAGAAGTTGGGCCCTGGTTGCACCTGTGGGAGTCCCAAGGAGGGGACAACCCACCAGGGCACGCTAGGAGGCCCAGGCACGCCTTGGTGGGTTGTGCCCACCTCAGGTGCCCACCGGACCGCCTCTTTTCTCTATAAATACCCCAAAAATTCTAGAACCCTAGAAGCATCGACGGAATATTCATCCAGCCGCCGCAGAGTCCAGAACCACCAGATCCAATCTAGACACCATCTCGGATGGGGTTCACCACCTCCATTGGTGCCTCTCCGATGATGTGTGAGTAGTTCTTTGTAGACCTTCGGGTCCGTAGTTAGTAGCTAGATGGCTTTTTCTCTCTCGTTGAATTCTCAATACAATGGTCTCTTGGAGATCCATATGATTTAACTCTTTTTGCAGTGTGTTTGATGGGATCTGATGAACTTCGAGTTTATGATCAGTCATATAATTTTATATCCATGAAAGTTATTTGAGTTTCTTTGATCTCTTATATGCATGATCTCTTATAGCCTCATATTTCTTCTCCGATATTTGGGTTTTGTTTGGCAAACTTGATCTATTTATCTTGCAATGGGAAGAGGTGCCTGGTAGTCGGTTCGATCTTACGGTGCTTGATCCCAGTGACAGAAAGGGAACCAACACGTATGTATCGTTGCTACTAAGGATAAAAAGATGGGATCTATATCTACTGCCATAGATAAACGGATCTTGTCTACATCATGTTATCGTTCTTATTGCATTACTCCGTTTTCCACGAACTTAATACACTAGATGCATGCTGGATAGCGGTCGATGTGTGGAGTAATAGTAGTAGATGCAAGCAGGAGTCCTGGTCTACTTATCTTGGACGTGATGCCTATGTAATGATCATTGCCTGGATATCGTCATAATTATTTGAAGTTCTATCAATTGCCCAACAGTAATTTGTTTACCCACCGTTTGCTATCTTTCTCGAGAGAAGCCACTAGTGAAATCTACGACCCTGGGTCTTCTTTCTCTTATATTTGCTTTATGATCTATTTTTATTTGCACTTTTTATTCAGATCTATTGAACCAAAAATACAAAAATACTTTGCTGCACTTTATTTTATTTATGCGATCTATTTATTCAATCTAGTACAACTTTCTCCCGTCAACACACAATTTCTCGCGCCACATTCGAAGGGATTGACAACCCCTTTAACACGTCGGGTTGCGAGGTGTTGTTATTTGTGTGCAGGGGCTGTTTACGTTGTGTTGCTTGGTTCTCCTACTAGTTCGATAACCTTGATTTCATATCTGAGGGAAATACCTACCGTCGCTGTGCTGCATCATCCTTTCCTCTTTGGGGAAATACCGACGTAGCTTCAAGCAACATCAGGGAGTGCCGAATCCACCGGCGTCCTCCAACAATCCAGAGGTGCCGGACACTTTGAGGGAAGAACTTCGCAGTGCTTCCGTCGTGGAGGAGCACTGTACCCTGATGGGTAAGGTGGTTGAAAAGGTTCAGTCCGCCAAAATTGCGTTGAACGAAGCCTTCACGTGCCTGTTAACAGTCTTTGAGGTATGTGACGTAATATTCTTAGCCGCTTTTTCATATGAAAAAATATGCCTGATATAGATAGTAGCCCCTGAGACTCTGTTTGGTTCATGGAAAGGGGGCCGAACATAGGATCAAATATTTGCCGGAGATAACATACTTGTCTATTTTGATAAACAGGCTTCATTGTTAGCGGCTTTCGCCAGTCATTGAAGTTTCGAACTCAAGCGGAAGTCAAGCGGTCGATGAGGAGATCGACCGCATTAACAAGCTGTTCGATGAGGCACTGATACGTCTCCAACGTATCTATAATTTATGAAGTATTCATGCTGTTATTTTATCATTCTTGGATGTTTTACAATCATTTTATAGCAACTTTATATCATTTTTTGTGACTAACCTATTGACCCAGTGCCGAGAGCCAGTTGTTGTTTTTTGCATTTTTTTACATCACAGGAAATCAATACCAAACGGAGTCCAAACGCAATGAAACTCCATGGAGATTTTTTATGGGCCAGAAGACTCCTGATGGGCCAAACCAGCACCTGGGGGATGCCCCGAGGGTGGCACAACCCACCAGGGCACGTCAGACCCCCCAGCGCGCCCAGGTGGGCTGTGCCCACCTGGGTGGCCTCCCGTACCCCTTCTTTGCACTATAAATTCCCAAATATTCAAAAACCCATCAGGGTTAACCTAGATCAGAAGTTCCACCACCGCAAGGTCTCTTTATCCATGAAAACCAGTCTAGACCTCGTTCCGGCACCCTGTCGGAGGGGGGAATCAACTCCGGTGGCCATCTTCATCATCCCGGCGGCCACCACGATGAGGAGGGAGTAGTCCACCCTTGGGCTGAGGGTTTGTACCAGTAGCTATGTGTTTGATCTCTCTCACTCTCGTGATCTATATCATGGGCTTTGTTAATATAATCGGATCGTATGATGTTTCTACCCTCTATATTCTTGTTATCATGAATTGAATCTTTAACCTTCAAAGTTTTGTCTTGTCGGATTGAATATTCATAGATGAGAACACATGATATATGTCTTGCAATCTGAATACTTGAGGTGACAACGAGGTATCCTATTGATTCACTTGATATGTGTTATGGCATTCAACTCACGGATTCCGCGGTGATATTGGGGTAATCTATGCATAGGGGTTGATGCACGTTTTTCTCCGACGGAAACTTTGGGGTCTTTATACTTATTCGTGTGTATCCAGTATTATGAATATGAATTTGCTTTGGTTTATTCTAGTACGAACTCTAGGATAGATCGAACGGAAAAAATAGCTTTGTGTTATTTTAGTACGAACTCTTGAATAGATCGAACGGAAGGAATAGCTTTGAGGTAGTTTCGTGCCCTACAAACAATTCCTATCTTTTGTTCTCCGCTAATAGGAACTCGGGAGTGATTATTTATTGCACTTTGAGGGATAGTCATATGATCCAACTATGTTTGCATTGTTGAGAGATTGCACTAGCGAAAGTACAGACCCTAGGCCTCATTTTTAAGCATTGCAATACCATTTTTGTTGCCCGTTTACTACTTGCTACCTTGCTGTTTTTATTTATTCAGATTATAAAAATATATTTCTACCATCAATATTACACTTTTATCACCATCTCTTCGCCGAACTAGTGCACCTATACAATTTGCCATTGTATTGGGTGTGTTGGGGACACAAGATATTTCTTGTATTTGGTTGCAGGGTCGTTTGAGAGAGACCATATTCATCCTACGCCTCCCACGGATTGATAAACCTTAGGTCATCCACTTGAGGGAAAATTGATACTATCCTACAAAACTCTGCGCTTGGAGGCCCGACGCGAGTCTATAAAAAGAAGGCCGCGTAGTAGACTTCAAGCTCTTTTCTGGCGCCGTTGCCGGGGAGGTGAGTGCATGAAGGTATATCTTTAGATCTTGCAATTGAATTTTTTAGTTTCTTGTTTTATCACTAGTTTGGTTTATAAAAGAAAAAATGGAATTGAGGTTGCAACATATTATTGATCATCTTTATAATATCTTTCTTGAAATGATGGTTCGGAAAATTGTGCTCAATTGTTAGAAGAAGAAGTCAATAGAATGCTTGCCACAAAATATTTGAATGATGAGCATGATTGCAATGTTGTTGGTATGAACTCTTTGAATATCCATGATGCCAATGATATGCAAAGCCATAAGCTTAGGGATGCTATATTTGATGAAGATTATATTTTTAGTCCCCCAAGTTTGATGAGAAAATTTATTATGATGATTGCATGCCTCATATTTATGATGATTATATTGATGAAAGTGGATTTGGAGAGGTCCTGACTTTATTTAATTATGAATCCACTATTTTGGAGGAGGTTGCAATTGATTATGACAAAAAAGTTCCTATATATGATGATTATGGTGATGACATGTATGCCATATTTAATAATGATAACCATGAGACTTGTCATCATGATTTTAATTTCCAATCACATGATAGTTATTTTGTTGAGTTTGCTCCCACCACTATTGATGAGAATAAATTTGCTTATGTGGAGAGTAACTAAATTTCTATGTTTATGTGTCATGAAAATAATGCTTTATGTGATAGTTATATTGTTGAATTCATTCATGATGCTACTGAAAATTATTATGAGGGAGGAACATATGCTTTTAGGAATTGCAATAATATCAAGTTTCCTCTCTATGTGTTGAAAGTTTTGAAGTTATGCTTGTTTTGCCTTCCTATGCTAGTTGATTTTTGTTCCCGTAAGTTGTTTGCTCACAAAATCCCTATGCATAGGAAGTGGGTTAGACTTAAATGTGCTAGTCATATGCTCATGATTCTCTTGTTATGTTTCAATCCTTATCTTTGAAATCATCATGCCTAGCTAAAAGACATTAAAGAAAAGCGCTTGTTGGGAGACAGCCCAACACTTTTACCTACTGTTTTTATGTGTTAACATGATTAAGCTACTGTATTAATCATGTTTTATTGATTTTGTTTCAATAAAGTGCCAAGTAAAGCCTTTGGGATCATGTTGGGTGATAGTTGAGTTGACCCTGCTGAAAAACACAAACTTTTGCGCTCACGAAAATAAGTACCATTTTTAACAGAAGAGTGATTTTGAGTTGATTATTTTTGCAGAAGTTTAATATACAAATTCTTCACGTGGTACAAGTTTTTTCATAATTGTTTGAGTAGCAGAAGTATGGTTTGAGTACAGATTACTACAGACTGTTCTGTTTTGACAGATTCTGTTTTCAATGCATAGTTTGCTTGTTTTATAGTTTCTATGGCTTATATTGATCAATATAAATTGTGTAAATGATATGCTACAGTAGTCATTGTGTGGAAAAAATTATGAATCTTGTCTTTGACAGTACCAAAGTGAAATGGTTTGCTCTTTATCATACTAACCTATCTCACGAAGTTCCGTTAAGTTTTGTGTGATTGAAGTTTTCAAGTTTTGGGTGAGATGTCGATATGAGGAGAATAAGGAGTGACAAGACCCTAATATTGGGGATTCCCAATCCACCCCATGGTAATATTCAAGGAAAATCCAAGCAAATAAGCTTGGGGATGCCCCAGAAGGCATCCCCTCTTTCGTCTTCAACATTATCGGTAACCTCACTTGGAGCTATGTTTTCATTTATCACATGATATGAGTTTTACTTGAAGCGTCAATTTATTTCTTTAAGATTTTCTTGCTGTTATTTAGAATAATATTTTGCATCTTTTATTTCAATAAAAGTGGCATTGATAAAATGTCTATCTTGCAAGTATACATGTTGCTCTTTGAAAACAGAAAGTTTATCGATGTTGCAAAAATTCCCGAGGAAAGTCAGAATGTGATAAATGTTGAAACTTTTTGCATAATAAGCTCTGATAAATTTTCTACAGTGTGGTAGAACTTCATAATGTTTGGAGTTGAATAACTATGATGAATCTTGCATTCTTTACAGACTGTACTGTTTTGGCAGATTGCTGTTATGTTTGCATATGTTTGCTTGTTTAATGATTCTATTTGAGGATAGGAGTATTAAATATGCAAAGGCATTTAGTATGAAATGTTGAATAATAATTATAGTGATTTTCTACAGTAGAGTTTGATAAAGTTTTTGCATTGGTTTATACTAACTTATCTCACGAGTTCTTGTTGAGTTTTGTGTGGATGAAGTTTTTAAGATTTAGGGAAACTGTGATATAAAAGGAATTAAGGAGACACAAAAGCTCAAGCTTGGGGATGCCCAAGGCATCCCAGGATAATATTTCAAGAAGTCTCAAGTATCTAAGCTTGGGGATGCCCTGGTAGGCATCCCACCTTTCTTCTTCAACAATTGTCGATTAGTATCGGTTGAGCCTAAGTTTTTGCTTCTTCACATGATGTGTGCTATCCTTGAAATGTCACTTTATTTTGATTTTGCTTGCTGTTTTAATAAAATACTTAGATCTGAAAGTTTTAAGTAAGAGAGGGTCCTCACATAGCTATCTATTTACTTAGCTACTCATTTGATCTTCACTTATATCTTTTTGGAGTAGCTTGTCATTTACTCGTGTGCTTCACTTATATCCTATGAGTAAACTGTTGAATAAATTGAATGTCATGAAGTTGAAATCATATCATGCCTAGTGGTAGATTCACATTGGGTTTATAAAGTGAAATCTTTTGAGGCTTGACAATCACAATGTTGGTCATACAAGCAATTCACGAATAATTAGTATAAGGAAGAGAACTTTCACATGCAAATACAATATCATGGAAATCTTTTGTGATTGTGAGACCCCATCAAAATATTATATGCCAAAATTGTTGACGTTGGACAAGGAAGACAACGTAATGGTTTATGTTTGTTCATATTCACATAGAAGTCATATTGTCATAGATCCTTCAACATGTGGTGCTTGCCCCCCATCTTTGCTAGCCAAAAATTCCGCACCAAGTAAAGATACTACTTGTGCATCCAAAAACCCTTAAACCCAAATCTTATCTTCAAGAGTCCACCATACCTACCTAAGGATTGAGAAAGATCCTTCAAGTAAGTTGTCATCGGTGCAATAAGGCAATAAAAATTGCTTCTAAAAGTGTTAGATCATTTAGTGTAAGAGAAAATTGAGCATTGTACGAACTTGTGATGGCAAAGCAATAAAAGTGACGGACTTCATAATAAAGGTTGTTATCATAAGGGGCAATATAATGTGATGTTCTTTTGCACTAAGGGGTTGAGAATACAAACAAATAAGCGCATGTCAACCTCTGCTTCCCTCTACGAAGGGCCTATCTTTTAAATTTTCAGTATTTATTTTTATGCAAAGAGTCAAAGTTATTCTCTCTATTCCTTTTTATTTTTCTCTTTTGGAAAGCATCATGTGGTGAGGAAAGATCTAGGCACATATATCCGGTTGAATATGGGTAGCATGAGTTATTATTGTTGACATCACCCTTGAGGTAAATACATTGGGAGGCAAAACAATAAGCCCCTATCTTTCTATGTGTCCAGTTGAAACGTTTTGCTCATGTGTATGCAGTGAGTGTTAGCAATCATAGAAGACTATATGATGGTTGAGTATGTGGAGCTCTTACTTAAACTCTGTTGAATAAGTTGAATTGCAATTGCTTGGTGACTAAGAACATAGGTTGTTGAGTTTCAAGAGAGTTCATTGTTTGAACCTTAACATGTGAATTGGTTGCTACTATAACATGAGAAGTTTTATAAGAAAGAATTGATGTTATGACGCTAGGAAAAGTGATTGAAATTATCATTGATCAAACTTTTGCACTTTGCTAGCATTCACACTTCATAAATTATTTCTTTTATTATTTACCTACCGAGGACGAGTAGGAATTAAGCTTAGATGCCGATACGCTTCCAACGTATCTATAATTTATGAAGTATTCATGTTGTTATTTTATCATTCTTGGATGTTTTACAATCATTTTATAGCAACTTTATATCATTTTTAGGACTAACCTATTGACCCAAAGGCTCAAAGGCCGCTTTGTTTTTGCTTGTTTTTTTACATTGCAGAAATCAAAACCAAACGGAGTCCAAACGCAATGAAAATCCACGGAGATTTTTATGGGCCAAAAGACTCGATGGGCCAAAGCAAGCACTGGGTGCCCCGAGGAGGGCACAACCCACTGTGGCACGCCAGCCCTCGGCGCGCCAAATGTGGCCTCCCGCACTTCTTTGCACTATGAATTCCCAAATATTCCAAAACCCATCGGGGTTAACCTAGATCAGAAGTTCCACTGCCGCAAGGTCTCAGATCCGCGAAAACCAATCTAGACCCTGCTCCAAGACCGCCGAGGGGTGAATCATCTTCGTGGCCATCTTCATTATCCCGCGGCCACCACGATGAGGAAGGAGTAGTCAACCCTCGTATTGAGGGTTTGTACCAAAGAGCTATGGTGTTTGATCTCTCTCTCGTGATATATATCATCGGCTTTGTTAATATAGTCAGATCATATGATGTTTCTACCCTCTATATTCTTGTTATGATGAATTGAATCTTTACCCTTCAAAGTTTTGTCTTGTCGATTGAATATTCGTAGATGAGAACACATAATATATGTCTTGCAATATGAATACTTGAGGTGACAATGAGGTATCCTATTTATTCACTTGATATGTGTTATGGCATTCAACTCACGGATTCCCGCAGTGATATCGGGGTAATCTATGCATAGGGGCTGATGCATGTTTTTCTCCGACGAAAACTTTGGGGGTCTCTTTATAGTTCTTTGTGTGGATTGAGTATTATGAATATGAATTTGCTTTGGTGTTATTCTAGTACGAACTCTAGGATAGATCGAACGGAAAAAATAGCTTTGTGTTATTTTAGTACGAACTCTTGAATAGATCGAACAGAAGGAATAGCTTTGAGGTAGTTTCGTGCCCTACAAACAATTCCTATCTTTTGTTCTCCGCTAATAGGAACTCGGGAGTGATTCTTTATTGCACTTTGAGGGATAATCATATGATCCAACTATGTTAGCATTGTTGAGAGGTTGCACTAGCGAAAGTACGGACCCTAGGCCTCATTTTTAAGCATTGCAATTCCGTTTTTGTGCCCTTTTACTACTTGCTACCTTGCTGTTTTTATATATTCAGATTATAAATATATATATTTCTACCATCAATATTACACTTTTATCACCATCCCTTCGCCGAACTAGTGCACCTATACAATTTGCCATTGTATGCGGTGTGATGGGGACACAAGAGATTTCTTGTATTTGGTTGCAGGGTCGTTTGAGAGAGACCATCTTCATCCTACGCCTCCCACGGATTGATAAACCTTAGGTCATCCACTTGAGGGAAAATTACATCGCCCTACAAAACTCTGCGCTTGGAGGCCCAACACGAGTCTACAAGAATAAAGTTGTGTAGTAGACATCAGGCACAATGTATGCTTTTAGAAGATCCCTTACAAGTCTGAATTGAAATGCAAACTCAGAGTTTAAGCTCATGTGTTGCTATGTGTATGATTGTAGGCAGTGCGACCGAGGTCGAGACCCTCAAGAGTGCCCTTGCCGAAGCTAAGGAGGAGGCGAAGGTGAGTAAAGCGGTTGCAGACAAAGCGGCTGCAGATTTAAATGCCGAACAGGTCACCCGCCACAAGTATGAGGAGAGGATGACAGAGGTGGAGCGAGAGCTCAAGGACGCTGCCGACAAGTGCTAGTTCTTGGAGGAGCAGAATTAGACCCAGGCAACCGAACTCGCCAAGGCCTTGCGAGAGGCCAAGGAGGCGCGGACTGAGTCCCGGGCGGCTCGCGAGGAGATCAAGCAAGCCGACCAAATAGCGGCCGGTAAGCCTTTTCTTTTATAGAGTATATTTGGCGGTCGGAGATATGCTTGTCTTGCGAATCTCCCGAGGAGTGCTGCCGACGCCGCCCAGTATTTCCGGGCCCAAGAAGGGAACACGACGGAGAAGCTCTTCTGGTCGCAGTACTTGGCACCGGAGCGACCAGCGCTGCTAAACAACCAGATGATCACTACAAAAAAAGACACATCCATGACATTTTGGGCCGAACGAATTTTTTTTCTGTCATACTTATGACACTTCTATGATGATAACTGTGACAAAACCCGGTATCATCATAGATGTGGTGGGGTCCTACTTCTATGACAAAAAATCATGACAGAAAATGGGTTTTTCGTCCTGGGCGGGCCAAGACGCAATGCATGACATTCTTTGGGCCGCCCATGACGTAAAAACCATGGTAGAAGCGAGGGCGAGGAAAATATCGGGTGTTCCCGTTACGGGTGGTCGGGGCCGAGCGATGCGCTGCTTTCTCGTGATACCGAACGCTGGGTGCGAGGCGCGGCTCTAATCAAGCCGAGTGATTTCACCGCAGTTACGCTAAGCATCGAACTCGAGCGATCAATCAATGGCTGTTAATCAACCCGATCGAGCGATTCTTCGCTACTACCGCTAATCAAGTCGATTGATGCCGCCTCGATGAACAAAGTGAGCATTGGCTGGGGTTGGGTGAACAGCTCGGTGGGGGGTGGATGAACAGGACCCGTGGTGTTGCTCCGGATGAACAGGACCCCGATCGATCGAGCCGGTTGGGGCTGGATGAACAGACCCCGTGGAGGGCTGGATGAACAGGACTACCCCGTGGAGGGCAGGATGAACAGAGACGGTGGAGGGCTGGATGAACAAGAGTCTGTGGAGGGGTGGTTGAACAGAGCCCGTGGAGAGGGCTGGTTGAACAAGAGCTGTGGAGTACCGCCATGGTGGAGGCTGGATGAACAGGAGCCCGTGGATGTACATTCGCAGTGGAGGCCGGAGGAGGTCGAGGTGGATGAACAAGAACCCGTGGAGGCCGGAGGGGGTCGATGGTGGAGATGAACAAGATCCCGTGGAGTCCTGCTTATGCACGCCACACCCTCCCGATCAACAGACCCCCATTTCGACCGTAGGAGGTCCATTTCTCCGCTTTTGCGGCACGCCGCACTTCTCCCGATGAACAGATCCCTGCTTTCACCATTGTCGGCCGAACACAAGGCCATTTCTCCATTCTGCGGTACGCCAGCCTCGTTTCCATCGGTTGTTCCATCCAAGCCCTCCCGATGAACACGACGATGCATTCCGTTCCGACCCAGCCGGTTGGCTCCCCATGGACACGACGACAACGCAGTTTCTCTGTTCCGACCCAGCCATGTACACGAGCCCTGGCCGTACGTATGCATGAGTAGGCGTTCGAGACCCTGCCCGTATGTACATACGTGGCCGTATTTTCTTTCTTGCACACTTGCCGCTGCACGTATGTGTACATGCTACGTGCGCGCCTCTACTACGACACGTGTGCGCCTCTACATCGACCAAGATGTACGCATATCGCTCACGACTGCATGACAACGCCACGCACGCTTCACCAGGTGGGTCCCGACCGTCAGCACTTCCTTGCTCGCCAAGATGTAGCTGGTGGGTCCCAAAGACTCGGGCTTAATCGGCTTTTTTTTTGCCCGTACGCACTTCCTTGCGTGCGAAGATGTAGCTGGTGGGTCCCAGCTGTCAGGGGGAAATGTTTTTTCACAAAATACGGTGGCATGTTCGGTGGGTCCCCGCTGTCACGTGGAGGAATAATTATTTTGCACGTAATAAGGAGGCACTTCCTTGCTGCGGCCGTGGACCCAGCTGTCAGCCTCTCCACGTACAATACTCTTCCGGTGGAAGTCGTTCCTTGACCACGTTGACCACGCCGCGCCGAGAGCACCAGGGCGGTGGACGACGGCGAGGCCTAGGAAGGGGACGACGCGGAGCTGGGGAAGACGCGGTAGTGGAAGCCCGCATGGAGAGGAGTACGAGGGTTCGCTGGTTCAACTGCGGTGTGAGGCTGCCGTCACCGCAGGGCCTGTCCAGTGGTGGGAATAGTAGGGGGCGGTGAGGCCTCCACGGCAGCACGGCCAGCCACGGGAGGAAGGAGCATGCGACACGACTGGCGCTGCTTTGGGTGGCTGGAGCAAGAAGACCAGAGGTTGAAGAAGCACTACGGTTGTTGGATGGACATCGTACGGTCACTAGAGCTAGAATCGTTCATATTGACTAAGTTAACAAAGCACTCCGTCCCCGCTAACTTAGTAGACCCATTAAGTCAGCCACCCACCAAGGTGGGTCCCAACTAGCAGGGGAGTATTCATTTTTTGTGCGTAATAAGGAGTTACTTCCGTGGGTCCGAATGACAATGGGGAACATTTTTTTCGCGAATACGGTGGCCCGTCTGGTGGGTCCCAGAGTCGTGGGAAACGCCGCCAAATACGGTGGCCCGTCCGGTGGGTACCTACTGTCAGGTGGAGGAATAATTATTTTCCACGTCATAAGGAGGCACTTCCTTGCGGCTGCCGTGGACCCAGCTGTCAGCCTCTCCATGTACAGTACTCTTCCGATGGATTCGTTCATTGGCCATGTTGACCACGCCGCACTGAGAGCACCAGGGCGGTGGACGACGGAGAGGCCTAGGAAGGGGACGACACGGAACTGGGGAATACGCGGCAGTGGATGCCCACACGTAGAGGAGTATGAGGGTTCACTGGTTTGCTGCGGTGTGAGGCTGCCGTTGCCGCAGAATAACATGGGGTGTGGGTGAGTAGAGGGATGGCCTGGCCAGCGGTGGGAGTGGTAGGGGCGGTGAGGCCTCCGCTGCATCGCAGCCGGCCACAGGAGGCAGGAGCACGAGGCACGACCGACGCTGGTTTGGGCGGCTAGAGCAAGAAGACCAGAGGTTGAAGAAGCACTACGGCCGTTGGATGGACATCGTACGGTCACTGGAGACCAGAGCTTGACAAAGCCCTGTGTCCCCGTCAACTTAGTAGGCCCGCAAGTCAGCCTGCCACTATACTGGGTCCCAGCTAGCAGGGGGAGTATTCATTTTTTGTGCGTAATAAGGAGGCACTTCCTGGCGTGCGAAGATATAGCTGGTGGGTCCAAGCCGCCGCCAGTAATGTTCTTTTTCATGAAATACAGAGGCCCTTTCGGTGGTTCCGAGATGTCGTGGAGGAATCATTATTTTGCGCTGTAATAAGGAGGCATTTCCGCGGCGTGTCAGGACCCAGCTATCAGCCTCCGTGCACAGTACCCACTTCAGATGCATGTCGGTTGTTGACCACGCCGACCAGCCGCTACCGAGAGCACCAGGCGGTGGACGACGGCGCAGGCCTAGGAAGGGAATGACACGGAGGCCGGGAAGACTCGGTAGTTGTTTCCCACGCCGGAGGGGAGTACGACGGCACGAGGGTTTATCGTTCGTCTGCCGTCACGGAGAATAACAAAGCAGGTGTGGGTGAGTAGAGGGATGGCTAGGCCAGCGATGGGAGTACGGTGGGGCGGTGAGGCTGTCGGCAGCAAGACAAACGGTCATGGGAGGAGAGAGCAGCAGTCCACCGGCGCTTGTTTGAGCGGCCGGAGCAGGAAGAGTAGAGATTGAAGAAGACGACGGCCGTTGGATGGACATCCAACAGTACTTCTTGTAAAGGCCAACCTTTTTTAGGAAAGCCTCAAATCTGTGGAAAACATCATACAGCCCATCTGCCATTATTTCTAATAATTTACAGCCCATTTGCTAATTCTTAAGGTTTTTTGAGCTCATATTCTTTTTGTTAGCATTACAGCCCATATTGTGGCCACGGTTAAAAAATTATACGAAATTTTGCATATTTTGGTGCGGTCCGAACTGTTTTCAATCCCAAAATTTCGAGTCACATTCAAACTGATTTTAAAAATAAATGTATATCAATATAAAATCCAACAAGTTGTCCATGCATAAAAATCAATGCAATTTAAAATCTCGAAATGAAAAAAAGAAATTTGAAACTAATTGTCGGTTTGATGTGTTTTGAAAATGTACAACCCATTTCTCATTACTGATAGGCCATTTTCTCGGCCTGCCGAATGAAGCTCTCCTCGTCTTGAATGATTTTCAGCCCAACAGGCCTGACAAAGCGACTTACTTGGCAAATCACAAAAAAACTGGGCTGCGGCCATGGACCCACCGCGTCGTGGACCCAACTGTCACCTCTCCACGCATGACAAAGATTTTTCCGATGGAAGTCGGTCGTTGACCACATTGACCACGCCACACGAGAGCACCAAGGTGGTGGACGACGGCGATGCCTAGGAAGGGAACGACGCGAGCCGGGAAGACGCGCAGTGGATGCCCACGCCGGAGAGGAGTACGAGGGTTCACCGGTTCGGCTGCGGTGTGAGGTCGTCGCCGCCGCAGAATAACAGGGGGCATGGGTGAGTAGAGGGATGGCCTTGCCAGCGGTGGGAGTAGTAGGGGGCGGTGAGGCCTCCGCAATAGCACATCCGGCCACGGGAGGCAGGAGCAGGCGGCACGACTGGCGCTGGTTTGGGCGGCTGGAGCAAGAAGACCAGAGGTTGAAGAAGCACTACTATCGTTGGATGAACATCGTACGGTAACTGGAGCTAGAATCATTCATATTGACTAAGTTGACAAAGCCCTCTGTCCCCGTCAACTTGGTAGGCCCACAAGTCAGCCTCCCATGATGATGGGTTCCAGCTGGCAGGGGGAGTATTCATTTTTTTTGTGCGTAATAAGGAGGCGCTTCCTTGCGTGCGAAGATAGCTGGTGTGTCTGACCTGTCAGCGAGGGGCATGTTTTTTTTGCAAAATACAGAGGCCCTTCCGGTGGGTCCCAGATGTCAGGTGGAGGAATCAAAGACTTGAGAAGGCGTACAGAACAAGCTAGTGTACCAAAGAAGAGACGCTATTGAGTTTTAGAAAAAGAGAGACGCGGTTCTCGTAGCTGGTTCGAATCCAAACCTAGACTATGACTATATATGGTGCTATGCTACTCTGCAAGTAATGAACTGATATATCCAATGTTCACTTCTCCTCTTCTCTACTTACTCTGCCTAGCATCAGAAGCTCTGGCCGCAGCAAGCATGTCCGCTGGCTGCTCGTCCACATGCTCTTCAGCAGGAAACAACCAAATATGCTCCAAGTCGCCACCCGTACCATCGCCTGTGGGTCTCATCACACCCCGCCGCATCGCCAAGACCATAGCCGGTTGCTCATCGCAACTCACGCTGCTGGTGTGGTGCCACCGCTGCAAATCATGCAGAGTCATCTGTCAAGGTCTCAACCACAATCCTCAACCCCGGCCGAAGTCTTCTACAAATGCCCGAATCATTTGGTAATAATATGTTTAAGTGTTGTTCTGCTGCTTTGAGTTGCTGATTTTTTAAATAGTTTGGTTGATGATCTTCCAATTTGATTCATGCAGAAAAGGGAAGATTCGTGTGATTTGTATTTCTGGGAAGTTGCTAATGTGGGGGAGTGCAACTATGCTGATTATTTGCTTAGCCGAGGAATCCCAATACCAGCATGTTGGGGTGTTGGACAAGTAACTGAAGGAATGGCAGAAGAGGAAGATGCAGAGCGTATGTTAAAGATGCAGTTCCTTCCGATCATGGCTAAGCAACAATCGCTGAATGGCCTTGACAAAGAATGAGAAGAAGAAAGAGCTTGTGAAGATAATGGGCAAAATCGATGTACTCTGGATGATTGTCTCTTTATTTGCAACGTATGTAGCACTCGTGATGTATTCAGTGGCTATGACATGAGCACTTTGCTGAAACTAGTAATGAATGAAACCTGTGTAGCAGGCTGGGCATAGTGTTGTGAACATCTAATGATTTCTATTAACGGAAATCAGGGGGTATCCCCTTTTTCTCATAAATAAATGAATAGCAGAGGCCCTTTTGGTAATAAGTAAATAAATTAGCAGAGGACCTGTCGGGTCAGCTTTGTTCTCATTCGAAGACATCGAGCAAATTGCAGTACAACAGCAAACTATGTCATCAAATTCAAGTTTCACAGCCAAATATGAGTACAACTAAACAACAATGTCATCATGTTTTAGTCGTCATACAATCACCAAACACAAATCAGCATATATAACAAGTGATGTTCTCATAGGAAAATACTAAACAACATGTTCATCTGGTTTCAGCTTGTCATAGCAAACACAATTTCACATAGTAGATAAAAAATGTCTTCTAACAGGAAAATATGACAAAAGCAATGTAATCATCATCCGCAGAGCAGCGCCAACATGTTCGCCATGTGTATCATCAATCGTAATTCCCCATGGTGTCATCTTCTTCTTCGCCCTCAACGCCCTCGAACGCTGGCTTCTTCTTGATCAACTCTTGTATGTCCACAAGACGACAGCAATCTTTTTCACCGCGCCATTGACGTGATGGTTCTCAAAGATATTAGGAACATATGGGTTATATTGTACATCGTGAGCAAGTGAAAGCATCATCTTGTTGTGCAACTTCATTAAACGAATTCCTCCGCTTCAAACCTTTGCATTACTCTCCACCATCGCTACGGCAAATGTGTCTTCCAAGAAAAATATATGTGTTGCTTGATTTGCCAAAATAAAAGTCTCGTTGGTCCGGCACGCAGCCTTGACATTGATGGATTTGAAATAATCGCTACTCCGGTTTTGCGATCCCGGAAAACAGGTTATACCAACGATAGTACAATGTAACCACACACCGATGATCCTCGAATCGAGATATATCGCAATCGAACAATGTCTCGTTATGTTAGCATACATTTCAGCTTGTCTCTTTGTCATACGATCCGTGCTCTGATGGCACTGCTTTGTGTCTTCCTCGCCTTCATCTCGCAAGGGTGTTGTAGCGCACATCTCCAACAACGCAAGATTCATAATGTCTTACCCGAGTATCAGGACCCATTCTAGTGAGTAAAGGACATCATCAACTGCCTGCCCATCCTCCCGCATCTTCTTAACCTATGGTTAGAAAATAGACAAGCTGATCATCTTATGTACTCAATATATTAAAAAAAACTGACAGTGCAATTCAAAAGCTTACATGGCTCTTGAACCATTTCGCAAACCTGCCATAACCAGTTTGTCAATTTTTCTTGGATTTTGGGGCAGTAAATCCTTTTTGTAGATGCTGCAGAACATAGTGATCCGTCAAACATCTAAATATATAAGAATGTGCTACAAGTTTAGTAGATTACGATGTATAAGCTGCAGTACTTAGAACTTACTTGATATAAGGTAGTATCTCAGGACAGTTATTCAACACATACCAAACCATTTTGTCCAAATCTTTAGGTTTGTCCTCTTGTCGAATCTTCCCTGTAACTCGAACATAATAATCGAAAACATTGAGCCCGGGATTGTCTTCACCCACCCCTTTGCTAAGCTGATCAGCTATTTCAATGTATTTTGAGCAGAATGTCAACGCTTCTGTAGCAATGTAGGCCTCTGCAATGGAACCCTCGAGTCTAGCTCTAATCCTAACATAGCCCTTGAAAGTGCCTAGCCCCCTTTCAATAGGGTACATCCAGCCATACCGCATCGACCTTTAAGTAGTGCCTCATCGTGAAGATGAACAGCCAAATGCACCATCACATCAAAGAAGGCCGGAGGATATATCTTCTCAAGGTCGCATAGGATAGTTGGATCTTGTCTCTAAGATGCTCCAAAGCATCTATCCCGATATTTCTACCAGAGAGTTCCTCAATAATTGTCCCAACTCGCAATCGCTCAGATAAGTCGTGGTGGCCCAATCCTCTAAGGATAACAGTAAAACCCTTTGAAGGAGGACGTGGCAGTCAAGAGTTTTCAACCCTTGTACCTTGATTCCATCTACACTGACTCTCCTATCAGGGATGGAAGCAAAATCCATGTGGGAATCTCACACGTGACAGTACCTCGCAGAATTCTTTTTCTTTTACCTTGTCCAAGACGCATACACACCGGTGCCATATCCCGTGGTTTACCTTCATCTTGCACCTGCAAATCCTGTCCGATACCCAGGTGTGTCAAATCAATCCTAGTTTTTAAGGTATCTTTCGTCTTGC
The DNA here is from genome assembly GCA_021605145.1 of Aegilops bicornis. NCBI lineage: Eukaryota > Viridiplantae > Streptophyta > Magnoliopsida > Poales > Poaceae > Aegilops > Aegilops bicornis. The sequence goes on along the minus strand of CM038671.1, from coordinate 270,363,260 downwards.
CTTCAATATTAAGAAGTGTGCCGATAATGTTGTCACATATATTTTTCTCGATGTGCATCACATCAAGATTATGCCGCAGATCCAAATCTTTCCAATACTCCAAGTCCCACAAAGTGGACATGCGGTAAACAATAATCTCTCTTCTACCCGCCACGCTTCCTTTTCCCGCTACCATTATCGTGGATGGTTTCGGTGTAATATGCCCGACCTTTGCTAATTCCACTTGCAACCCATCGGCAAAGTGAGCCTCTTTGGCGCATCACGGTTTTCATGCTTTGCATTGAACACATGTCTTCGGTATTTTCTAGGATGCGGCTTATCCTTGGCAAGGAAACGGAGGTGTCCAACGTAACATATCTTGCTAAGTATTGCATATGACAGCGGATTCCTGTCACAGCGAACACATGCATTGTAACCATGTGTCGTTCGCCCTGACATAGCGCCCAAACCCGGATAATCATGGATGCACCAAATTATAACAAAGACTAGAAAAAAATCAGCCGGTGGGCTGCTATATAGGTCTCGAGTGAGAACACCCTCCATAGCTGTTGAAGTTCCTCCACAAGAGGATCCATGAACAAATCAAAATCCTTTCCGTGACTTTTTGGACTCGGGATGAGCAAGGCCATCATGTAGTTTGATTCTTTGGTGCGTATATTTGGAGGCATGTTGTAAGGATAATAAGCACCGCCACATGCTATATGTGGCGCCTAGTGGCCAAATGGGTTAAATCCATCCGAAGCTAAGCCAAGTCTAATGTTTCTCGGTCAAGAAGAAACTTTTCGTGCTTCCGATTGAAGCTTTTCCACTCACTACCATGTGATGGATGGCTCATTACATTCTCGATCTCAGACTCCTGGTTCCTAGAATTCCACAAGACATCCTCTCTTGTTTCAAAGATCATGAAACAACCTCTCGCAATCTTGTTGTAATTGGAAAATGTCTCGTAACATTATGAGGAATCCTCTTCACAAAGATCGCCATCTTTCCATCTTGATGATTTGCATTTCGGCATTCACTTAAGTTGGCATAATCCTTCCGGAATGTAACACAATTATTCTTACAAACATGGATCATATCATATCCAATTCCAACTACACGAAGGAAATTCTTCATTTTATCAGAGGTGTGTGGCAGCTCATACGATCTCGGGAAAGCTTTATGAAAGCAGCCAACATCGCATTGAATGATTTGTTGGTCATCCACTCAGATGTCTTCACCAAGAAAGGTGACCATAGCTGAGAATACCGATAGCTTATTTCCGGGTGACAGCCACGTTGCATTGTTCCAACATGCGGGCCCACCGCTTTTTCTTCCGCAGTGAAAGTTCACGGAATGCACGAGCATTTTGTAGCATTGTTTCAATGTTGGTCAAACTCATCGCTCCGCCACCACCTCCTCCTCCTCCTCTTCCACCTGAGCATCAGGCAGATCAAGATGGTGATCTGCTGCTTCCACGTAGTCAATAACATTGAGTTCACAGCTTCACCATGATGAACCCACCTAGTATATGTGACCGACATCCCATACAAGTGTAGATGATTTTGCACAGTTGACTGGGGTCTTGTAACTGAATTGATACAACTGCTACACGGGCAGAGCACATCTGGTTTCGGACCTACTCAGCTCTGATAAAGTTCATGAAGTTTTCAACCCCCTCGACATATGCAGCAGAGAATCTTCGACCAGTAGTTATCCAAGTCATGTCCATCTGTTAGACATACAAATTAGTTCTTCTACTAGATATTACAGGAAAAACATATATGCTTTTTTATGAAGTCCAGAAGAAAATACCTAGGTCGATGTCTAAAGCTATGGAAGATATTTGGACGAAAGCAGATCTAAGTAACGAATATATGTAAAGCTAATTCAGCAAATAGATTTGAGTGCTAAATTATGGCAGGCTGTTTCAAAGAAATAATGAGGCCGAGCACACAGCCATCGAACTATCGAAGGCCATCGCAGCAACAAAGATCGAGTATAAAATGGTGTAGAGCTATTTCACCTAACAGATTGGCTACTAGACCATGGCAATCTACATCACAATAAATATATGGCAGGATATTTTAGCAACTAATTGGCCTTGGCATGCCATCTCAGCTAAGCATTGAGTGCGTAACAGGCAAGGAAGCTTCTAAGCAGAGCATATTAACTGCATTTTCGGAAAACAAAGGAGATTAATAAATATTTATCGCCTAACATTCAGTGCTACACCGACATGCACGGGCCTCAGCCTAGAATGCGCTGCATCGTGGGAGAAGCCGGGTCATTGCGTATCCACTTGAACGTCGCCAGCGGTGGCAGCGCTGACCGCCGTGCACCTCCACAAGAATGTCGCCAGCGGTGGAGGCGCGGCTAGAGGACGGCAGTCTATGAGAGCATACTGTGGAAGCGAGAGGATCTCCATGCGTCCCCTCGACGAACCGCGGTGCCGATGTATCGGCGTGGCGGGGAGGGCGGCTTTGGCGGAGTGAATGGAGTGGAGGGGGACGGGGAGGGGGTTTGGGGAATATTATTGGCTAGTTGGTCAAGGGCGGTTGAATCTAGGATTTGAGGGGAATTTTTGGGTGGGGAGGATTTTTCACGGTGGGCAGGGAGTTTGGCGATGGTCGGTTTCTCCAAGTCCACCCACGTGTCAATGAAGAGGCAAGTCAAGAGCTGCCTGCTTATGCGTGAGCCGCTGCAAGACCGAGCATGTGTGGGTGCAATGCGACCATGACAGGGTGCTGTGAGTGTACCGCTTTTTCCTTTTAAACTAGGTGCTTCGCCTCAAAAACAAAAACTTGTTGCTTCGCGATCCATCGATACTACTACTAGTAATCCGTAATCCCGACTAAAACGCTGCCTGGTCTTTTCCCGCCGATATGCCGGGAGGTTGGCTTAGTTGGGTTTTTAGGATGAGTAATGCTACACCCACGTAGTCCCGCCACGTAATTAACATAATGTGAAACGTGTGAGCTGCTGATTGTAGATTGGGGGGAGGGAGGGGCCCACCACCATGAAAATCAGGGGAGGAGAGAGAGAGGCAATTTACGTTAACCCTTTCGTAGTTTCCCATAGATGTAGAAAAATGTGAAATGCGTGAATGTGCAGTTGCAGATAAGGCCTTCCCTCGTTCATCATTTTCTCCCACAAGATCTTGATCTTCCGCGCAACGCAAGGGCATCTTGCTAGTACTCCTACAATATACTATATTATTGTGAAAGTTCATATACACCGGCCGAGATTAATGCAAACATGGCAGATTTTCATTACATTTCGAACTTTTATAGGACAGAAAAATAAAAGAAACCCGACCCTAAACCTATTCTACGGCGGCGGCCGATGTCCTCCATCTGCGATCTCCATGTACGGGGGCGGGGTTCAAGACCCGTTAAGTGAACATGCGGTCTCCGACGAGGAAAAGTAGAACACGGGAGACGGACCGGCCAGTTGGCACACCATGCACTGCCGTCTCCCATGCCCTACTCATCCTCGGAGGAGTCCCCGGCCTCGGCGGTGCCGGATGTTGGACAGCGGCAAGTAGGACGCGTGGCTGACGGTGCTCCCGTCGTCGGCCGCTAGCATGGCCACCGCTTGTGCGGTGACTTGAGCGAGGGCGGCGACCTTGAGCTCCATCCCCGAAGACAAGCTCTCCCGCAGAGCGTTCGCGCTTGCGGTCATGGCGGATGTGGTGCCAGGGAGGAGGACGATGCACTCTCGTGTGGAGGTTAGCTGGGCATTGCCGCTTTAAGTAGCGCATTCCGGTGAGGCCAAGCGCCCCTGGTGCGCTATTAAGTCACCGGAGTTGGTTCCTCGGGCACCGAGCCTCTTAACGACGGCATACGTATGACGGCATGAATGCGGGCAGCTGGCGCCGGCCGGAACGCATCACGCCGACATGCGAGGGACGAGGGTTTTGGTGTGCCAGTGGTAGTCACCGCGCTTGTGGAAATGTTGAGATGCCTTTGCTCACATGCGATCGACGATATCATTGAAAAAGCAAGATGACCCGGCATGGTCTCCGTCCCGAGGATGCAGCTGGCTGCACTACACCACTCATGGACGCCATTCCGACGCCTGCATCCTCGACGAGCCGGTGTTGGGATGTGTTTGATTGTGGCCAAAGTGCACCTTACCAAAATTTTGGTCATGACCCAAAGATTGGTCTTTGTTTGTATGGTTGCCATTTCTTTGGCATGCCAATGAACTCTAGCCAACTCTAGTTCATTTTTTTTGCCGATGTCGGCCAAATCATGGGCAACCAAAACCTCAAACCAAATTTTGGCTACCCAATGCTTTGATGGGGCAACCTTGGGCACAAACCAAACATACTGTTGGTCGTGCCAGAGCACTAACGCCACCATCGGCACACTGAAACCGACCATGTCTAGCGATGATGAGCGTGTCGCTCACCGCGGTCGCCGTGTCCAGAGGCGGTGCTGGAGCTGCGCCACGTTGTTGGCCCCCACGACCCACATGAACGGTTGCTGGTGGCGAGGAGGTAGTGGGCCAGCTCCTCCATTGGACTAGTTTGCGCTATGTCGTCCCGACAGGTGTGCCCCACATGTTGGTTTCCCTATTTTCCCGGCCATATTAGAGCGTCAGTACTCCATGTTGCGCGTTAGGCCTTTGACTATGTAGGCCAAGCGAGACAACTTATTGTTTACTTGAGCCGTTCAAGTATAATCATGTGGCGTTTGCTTATTTCTCATTCCTCTCCAACCTTCTTCTCCATCGATCATGTCGCCCTCCAGTCGAGTCCATCCTCCCGCATGCCTCATTTGAACATTCCGCCGAGTATCATTCGCATGTGGGCCTAGACCATGCTTGGATTTCCAATGTATATTTGTAATTGGTCCGACATGCATACAAACGAATGGTTCGTTTGAAGTTTCACTTTGGCTCCACTACGTGTCGCTTCGCGTCTTAGTTTTGACATCCCATTTGGTTCATGCCCTGACACATGTTGACGAGATCGATTGATGTTCAGAGATGAATTGCGTGTCGTGCAAGGAGATAAAGTATTGGTCTGTTTCTATGATAGAAATGACCCGCGGGGGGGGGGGTCTGTGGGGATCAGAGGGAGTATATTGTACGTTCGTAAGCGAAACGAACGTGTTGTACCCACCCTAGTCCTCTTTCAATCGATCTCCGGACCCCGAGATGAAATCGAGAGAGAACGAGTGGGGGCATGTGTGATACCTAAGGCGGATTCAAAATTTTGAAGCGGTGATCATAGCATCCGCAAATCATATATAAAGGGTATTCAATGTTCGTTTCGCTTTTGAACGCATAATATACTCCTCCTATCATTTCTAGTTTAAATTGGAACCGCATTTGACTATTGACAAAATTATATCATTGAAAAGGAGCTCCTTTCACATACGTATCCTTGCCTTACCCTCCCTTTCGTCACTTATCGGTGCACCCCATGCTTGCTAGGCCCCCATGCTTGCTAGGCCCCCATGTCGGGCTTACTCAATGGTTACAGCCACGTCTGGGTATCCTCATCCGTAGTATACTCCCTCTGTTTTTATTTACTCCGCATAAAATGACGCGGGCGGGGGAGGGGGAGGGACGTCGGTTTGCTCTCAACTGCGGTCCCACAAGTGAACGAAAACGCAAGACGAAGCATGTTCCATTTGATGAGCGACGTGGAGGGTCCAGCGTCCCGGCTGCAACGCGAACTCGACAAGAGCGATGTACAAAAACCGATTGACCGGTCGTCACCGAACCACTATTCACACCGTAACCTTTCGCTGCCGGCCTACTCCCTAAAACCACACCTAATCTCCAGCCCCTTCCCCCACCTTTCGATCCCCTAGCCCGCATCAAGCGCCCCCTAGTTCACCGGAAAGCCATGGTGTGCCGCAAGATCACGTGACTACACGATGTCGACGCGGAACGCCGCATGTAAATCGCGGGCGGACGGTGCCGTAGACCTCCGCTCCCAAGCTCGCTTTGGCGCGGCCAATCCTCGAAGTTCTTTGGAGCCAAGCTACGAGGAGGAGGAAGCCGATCCAATGTTCATGGCGGAGGTCGCGGGCGTAGAAGGCCCCGATGGGTATGAGACGATGGACGCCGACTTCGCGTTTACGCCCGAAGTCCCCATGGTGCAAAGCGGACCAAAGGTTCAACTCGGGCGATACTAAAGGAGGACCGGAGGCAGAGGCTCAACTCAACGCGGAGCACGCGCATGCCGCTGCCATCGAGGCTCTCCTGCAGGCGGAACCGGATGTCGTGGATGTGAACCGGGCGGCGGAGGCTCAACTTGAGGCGGAGCGCGCGGATGCCGCTGCCATCGATGCCCTCCTGCAGGCCGAACCGGACGTCCTGGACTTGAACCGGGCGGCAGAGGCTCAACACGGCGTGGAGCGCGTGGATGCCGCTCTCATCGAGGCCTCCGCAGCGGAACCGACGCCCGGACTTGAACCGGGCGGCGGAGGCTCGACCGACGCAGAAGCGCCACAGATGCCGCCGCCATCGAGGCCCTCCCGCAGTGGAACCAGACGCCCTCGACTTGAACTGGCGGTGCTCGCCCGCCCAGAAGCGCCCAGACGCCCGCTGCGTGAACGAGTAGCTGGAGGCCGAGGACAACCACGGTGCAGATACACACGTCGGCAGCTACGGCTAGTTTGCGCCGGCAGCCAAAGACGACGAGGCCGTCTCGTTCCGCGAGCAGTGATAGTTTTTCTTTATGTTGTCGTTTTTATGGATCTTTTGCTGTGTATAAACATATATTGTTATGCAAGTCGCCTGACTTGGGTCAGTCTACCATTTGTGGCGGTTGGGTGAATATCCTACGTCTCCTAACCCTTCTTCCTCAACTCTTCTTCTTCCCCAACAGACCACCGCACGGGCCGTACGGATACTCCCCAACATGTGGTTGGATAAACATACTCTATGAACGAAAATTGTGTGTCAGCGGTAGGATGGCTGAGTTTGGTTTGTTCACATGCGACAAAGACGTGTCGCTGAGGGTGCATTCCCTTGGTTGGGTTTATGCATGCAGGAGCGATCGTGCATGTGAGGGTGCGGTGCGCCGCTGCATGCGTGAGCGACTGCATGAGGGTTTGTGCGACCATGACAGCCGTATGCAAGTGTACCTCCTTTTCATTTTGAGAACTTTAGGCAAGCTTAGCAAAAATGTGTGGCAAAGTATGGCAATGCAAGGCCTAGACCCAAACAGGATAAGTACGTAGTACTACGTACTAGGAGTACTAGTGTTAAAAAAGAAAGGTGGGGTTTTCCTTCATGGGATTAATCGATACAAATCCTCATTTCACGTGCCAATTAATGCGTATTTTTTTCTCCAAAGCCCAAAGAGCTAACCATCTCACTCATCATCGCTTGATTAATGCAGCGCCATGCAAACCAACCTTCTCACTTCCGCATGCATGCAGGGGATATTACTGTCCTTGGTTGCTAGTACGAGGCAAACCCCATCAATTTTGCCTCGATTAGTGTTAGTGGCCTTTTGCAAATTGTAATTTTATATACCGCCTTGTGTACAAAAAATGGAGGTAGTAACTATATTTGACTTCCTTCCCCATTGCGATGATGTCGATTTATATCTCGAACGCTGTGGTTTGGCGAAGTGCATTCGACGGAGAACACCATTGAGGGAGACCATGGTAAGTCGCTCACAAGTGCCACCGCAAGCCGAGAAAACCGCCTTATTTGCATCCAGAAGTCTGTTGAACCAAAGGACGCCAGAAATGTACTAGTACTACTCGTACACAATAAGCGCCATCCGTCCAAATTTTAGTGCGGTGAGATGGTTTCTCAAGAAGATGATGGAGAACCGGAGTCAAGAGTGAAATGATGGTTGCTCCGTTCGTGCTTTGTGATTTGATGCCCCACCGATTTGTGATTTGTGATAGAAGGGACAGGGAGTAGACTCTGTCCTCTATATCGCATATGCGCCCAAGCACGGGAGAAAGAGGAGAGACGTTGCATTTTTCTATTCCTTCAATCAATCAACCAGCGAAGCTTCGTTCCATCCTTTTGGCTTTGGCAACACCGCCCACAATGGTTCCCACGATGCCAAAAGCTATTTTCACATTTGGCTACTCACTGTGGATGCCCTTAACCGTACCACTCGGTTTTGCTCATGTGTGCTATCTATACAAATCTCAATTATATTGATCTAAAAAATTATAGAATCAAGATTAGTAAAAAGGAGGTGATTTTGTCGCGCGGATGGCGGGGGAGGTTTCTTATTTTTAGAGGACGTTGTCCTGGCGGTTTGCTAACATGCGGTCCCACGTGTCAGTGCTTTACCAAGCCGATCCGCTTCCCACATGAGGCGTAATAACGGCAGAAGCAACACGTGGTTAACTTGAAGAAGATGAGGGAGAAGCGGATTCAAAGAACGAGTGAAATGATGGTTGCTTCGTCCCTCCAACTTCTTTTTTTAGCATTATTACTTCGTCCCTCCAACTTAACTGAGGGAAAGGTGTAGCTTTGTGATTTGACGCCTCATTGCTCATTACTACGCCGGTGCCATGACTGGGTGCTTCACCCCGGCTGCTCGCAGACCGTATTCCCTATGGCACGTGGACCCGTAGCTTGATGCCCCACATGTCGGCGAAAGGGACTAGAAGATTTATGAAAGCGAAGCGCCCACTCTTACAACGGAGGAGTACACGACACGATGGCCCAAAGGAATTGTCACTTGTAATCAGAGTATAGTACTATAGTTTTGCTGTTTCAAGACGATCCATCGATACAAACCCGATTAAACAGGAAAGGGCGGGATTTTTCCGCATGGTATATGATAATCGCCATACATTTCAAAGGCAATTTTAATGTATGCAAACTGAATAATTAAGTAACAATATGATATCTAGTAAAACTAAAAACACATATGATTTATTGTGTTAGAGTGTAGTAGTAGTGCTGTATTGCATAGTTGTTAGATGTAACATGCGAGAACGTTTAGAGACATAGTTTTGGAGGGCCTACAGAGAGAAAAGCGTAATACGTTCACCGAACTTCAGAATAAGCTGATTCCGGTCACTATATACGTTTTTGCGGTGATTATACGGTCACTTGCTCACGGTTCAGCTCGGATTGCACTCTATTGACCGGCCAAATAGTTTGCGTGGCACCATGTTGACTAGTTAAATTGACCACGCTCCTTGTGGGTCCCACCTGTCGCCACATAGGGAAAAGGTCATATAAACACAAATTTACGCAGCGCCGACAAGGCTCCGCCCTGCGCGCTGGAATCACCTAGTTGTGTATGTGTCCGTCAGTGGCTGATGTGTGCGCATGCACGCAGTAGGTTGAGCACTTGAGCGTGAGAGTGTGTGTTGGTCGTGGTGGTGTACAGTGTGTGCATGCATGCGTGCGTGTGAGTGTTGCGTGCGTGCATGGATGTGTGTGTGTACGCAGGAGTGTTATGCGGCGTGCGTGGTGCATGTGTTCGTGTGAGTGTTGCATGCATGCAATTCGTGTGCATGCGCAAGGCAGTGTGTATAATCACCACACCAGCTCATGTGTGTTAAAACAGACGGCTCAACATACCAATACAAGGCCACCTTGTCCGCTATGCCCGCGGTCATGACTTCGAACCACCGTCCAATATATTTTTTGTCGTGTGTTTTTATTTTATTAGCAAGATGCTCGTTACGTAACATCAAGATCCATTTGTATGACTAGTTTATCTTGTGAGAGAAAAGTATGAACGAGGGAAGGTTTTACTTGCAAATGTGGAGAGGTGTGGGTACCTTTTGCAAATTGTAATAGTTTCTTTCCTATCCGCCGATATAAATCGGACGATTGTAGATGGCAGGCACACCATCATCACCAGCTCTGTTTTTTATAAGAGTGTCTTTTATCCCTACTCTTATAAAAAGCATAGTCGGTGATGATCGTGTGCCTGCCATCCTGCAATATAGGCCGTCTGATCTATATCTGATGAATAGGAAAGAAACTTTGGCAATTTTGCAAAAAGATACCCACACCCCTCTCCACACTTGCAAATAAGGCATTCCCTTGTTCATCCTTTTCTCCCACAAGATAAACTACTCATACAAATGCATCTTGATGTTCCGTGCAATGCATGGGCATCTTGCTAGTATTTTATAAGAGTGTAGATGTAGAGTAGATACAAGCCGACAGGTGGGCCCGATGGTAGTGAGATAATGTGATGCAACACTAGAGGTGCCACGTGGAGCATTTAACTGGTCAACTAGTCGTGTCTTGAGCAAATAAAGAGTTGTATGGTGAGCCTGTGACTGTATAATAACCACAAAACGTAAATGGTGACCGTAATGAGTGGATTCTGAAGTCCAATTACGTATCATGCTTTCGCTTCAAATACAATGATCGTCACTATATATATCGCGAGAGAAAGATGAAACATGCAAGAATGTGCCGGGGCTTACTTTTAGAGGACCGGAGATAGTTTGTGTGCGACGTGAAAGGGGCGAGAGGGGTATGGGATGGAGAGAGAGATGCTCTTCGCTTCTCTTTATTACGACTAACTTTATATATAGTATAAAAATATACAAATTCACAGTGCGGAATAAATATCATTGTGGGCACCATGCAATGCAAGCGTTCATACTCCTCCATATAACTTTGTAATGTTGTATATATGCAGAAATTATAAAATGTTTTTTTGGCCACACTTTATTCAAAAGGAATGTTGTATGCGAAATAAACGTGAAGAGAGGTTTTTTTAGATCAATGGGGTACGTGATGTAACATGTGTGAATGTGTAGTTGATGCATTTGCCAGGGCCTAGAGAGGTATGTGTGTGTATTACGTATTCGAGAGAGGCATGGATAGAGGGGCCGATGTGGGGCGTGGGAGAGACACCACGAGAAATGCGAACGGTCTAGAGAGAGAGACAAATATGACATCATGGCGAGAGATTCCCTTGAGTGTGTATATGCAAGGGGGGAGTGGATAGAGGCACCAGGAGAATATTTTATTGTGTGGTGTCTGTGTTGGCATGTGTGGGTGTGAGAAGATAACGAGACATGGGGGCAGAGGGTGTGTCACCGCGTGAGGTCCGGTGGGTCGAGGTGAGGCCCTTCGTTCGGTTCCGTCCTGCGCCACATTGGTCGGCCCGTGACGCATTTAGGGAGACCCATGGATGACTAGTCGACAAGACAAAGATAGCATAATTGTGAAGGACTCTATGTCCACCGACAAAGCCGGCTAGGATTTGTAACCCTAGGTTCTCGGACTAAGGTAACCCCTTTATCTCCCGAGCATTACTATTCATCCAACCTAACTTTAAGGGCATCCTACCGAATGCTCTGCTAGAATCATACTCGTCGATTAGGAAGAGAGGTGTGAGACAATGCGTGAGAGACAGGCCTAAAGATAATGTGCGTACAGGAGACACGTAGGCAGGTCTATGTATATAGAAAGGGTCGATGGGGATTGTGCGTGTGTATGCTTGCAAGAGGAAGAGTGCTTGTGATAAAGGTTGGTGAAAACAGTCGTAAATGGTTACGAGAGGGAGGGAGGGTTATATCGAGAGCACGTGTGCGAGAAAGACACCTCGGGAGAGAGTGTGTGAGCATGTGTGAGAGACCACATGTGGAGAGTGAAACTACACGCATAAGACTGCTGTACACATTGATTAAAGATATAAATTGTATCCAAATATTAGGATAGGATCATGATATTTGCAATTCGCTGTAAGGAACGGTCATTGATCCATCGTACATCTAGATTCTATCGAATTTGAGCATGTCTATGTTATTATTCGGCTTAATTGATCCACATAGTTAGTATTTTGAACTCCGCATAATGCATCGCTTAGCAATGGAATATAAACGTGAGTATAGTTCATGTTGTGTGTGTAAAGCACATTATACATACGAAAGTTACAAAATGAACATTATAAATAGCTACCTATGAACTAGCATACATTTGAATTCAACTTAAGGTGGTTTTAAAAAATCGAATTCAACATGAAGTCCATTCAATTATTTGAATTTGATATCATGGCATTTGTAAATCATACCTAAATTATGGGGGCACCAATCTTTTCTCTGATTTTGTACATAATAGCATATGTAGTCGTGTACAAAATAGATTCTAATTTAGCTCCTCCATTCCAAAATAATCGTAGTTATAGGATTTTCAAGTGTCAAAATTTCAAAAAGAAGCGGATAATTTAATGAGGTTTTGAAACATACATGGCCAAATTTAACATTGTCTATTTAGGTCAATCCTCAAAGTTCAAGAGTACTCTAAATGTGAATGCTTGTGTTTCAAAATTTCGAACGGCGCCAAAGAGCCTCTACTCACCAAACCACGTGAGACCAATGTTTGGTAGTACAAGGAAATTACTTTCTAATAACTCCGACCGTGAAACCTACTGCCCGACGTCCAAAGGTCTAAACCGTAGGTTTGTAGCTTCATCTAGACGCCACACAACCGCCTCCAAAAACATTCATACACAATGGCCACCTAAGCACACATGCGCTGCCGAAATCACTCCGCCCACTATATGGGACACCTGGGATTACCATCCTACCCCCGACCCAAGAGGTCCGAATTTAAGAGGGGGCAAAGTTTGTACTTTCCCCAAATTTCAAAAAAGCGCTGGCCCCATCTTCTGCTCAAAAGCCAAAAGAAGCGCGTCCCTGCATCAAACATGGTTCCCCCCGCCCACCCGTCCGCTTCCCCATTCAGACTCCATGGGCGCAAAACTACCTCTCCACCAGCTGGAAACCCCGCGCCCTCTTTCCCCGTCCGCCACTCCATTCCACCCATCAACCACCGCCTCCTCCATCATGCCGAGCCGATACCCCAATGTCGCCGCCCACCACAACCTCAATTGAAGCCGAGGCCGAGCTGCCTGCATTCGAGCCAGCTCAACCACGCCTGCCTCAAGGCCACCGCTGCCGGGCCCAACTTTGCCACCATCCACCGCACGGGAGTTGTTCCTGCCACGCTCCTTCACCGCCTCGGATCTGCTTCCTCCGCCGACATACGGCCACGGCAACACAATCAATAATTTGGTCCATGGGTTTGTCCAAGCCTGCACCTCCGTAACATCGGTTTCCCCGGCAAAAAGAAGAAGATCGGTGCGACATGTGGAGGCGACCACACCGGCAACCGAAAATGGTACTCCTCTTCCCTTATTCGTTCAAATCTTACATGTCTGCTTGCACGGTATTCATCCCACAGAAGACACTAGTTGACCGCTTCTTCTTGATACTAGATGTTCCTAGTACCTCGCTATGCACAAGGTTTCTCCTCATATACTATTTCACCTTAACTAGAGGTCCGTCGCCCCCCCCCCCATGAAGTTCAATTCCTTGTCAGTTGATTCCCAATTAACGGAAGCATTCCTCGCGTAACAGCGCTTAGTCCGCCTATTACGCCGGGAAGCAGCGCCTGTGTTTATCTTAGGGCGTGTGGGGCCTAGAGCCATCGGGCGCCCGATCCGAGGTCGGCCGGGATTAAAGGGATGGCCTGGGGGCACTGCCAGGCACGGCAATGGTGTGAGGTCGAGGGGAGGGAGGGACGGCGGAGGCAGGTGTCTAGGCCGGTGGTCGTTGGCGGTTCGAGAAAGATCGTCAACGGTGATTGGCGGGAGGTAGACGAAGGCCATCGGCCCGTTCCTTGTAGATCGACGGTTCATTAAAAAATTGACTCGCCTATTTATTTTTAGTCGACTATTATCTTGATATGACCACATGTGGTGGTGTCGGAGGAGTACCGTGATTTCGTGCTCATATATTACAAAATCATACGGAGTAGAATCTAATTTTGTTTGCCATGCAATGTTGTAGAGCTATCATATGTCTCCTGTCATTTATTTTTCAGCCACCGACTATCTCTGCTACTTTTACAAAGGCACTAGTTCTCGCACACACTTCACACATACTCTCACTATTGTGTTTTTATGCAAGGGTATTTCAGACTCACGCTATGAGAGAAGCAAAAAGAAAAGAGAGAAGTCACCCAAATCAGACGCTGAATAGGCCGTATACGCTTCAGCCTTATAATAGGTGCAAAGGTCGCCAGATGGAGACGGTAAATGTAGCTCGAGTTAATGACCTCGCTAGCAATGAACCACCATCCTGTGTGCTTGATTTAACTTCACGGTGTCATATGTGGTTGCACGTTCCATATGGTGTCTAGCTTGTATTCAAAGGTCAAGTCGGTCTTTATTAAGATAAGGAAAGATACTTTTTACATGAACCACCATCCCGTGAGCACCGTAAGACAAATAACTAGTCGTAATCGGCCGAGCCAAAGGACAAGCCCAAAGAAAGAGAGGCATCACCGAAGCCAACTAAAAGCCGTGATGGTGGCGGGCAGCCCGCCTCCCACCGTGCTCTCGTGTCCTAGATGATCATGCTCACCACTCCAAACCAGATGTCTAGCTTGTATTGCTTCCAATTTGGTTAAATTACATCCGCTTAGCTTACACATTATACCTTTGAATATGACATGCCTTTCTGCTTTTTGGTACATACTAGTACATCTGTATTAACCATGTTCTTACATCAAATTAATGTTCTTGTGTATCCTCGTCAATCACTTATGATGAGGCAACAGCAAGTGGATTACTCCTCATTTAAAGAATGCAACACACCTCCGACATGATTCTCAAGAAACAAAGAAGGCTAGATGAAGATAGTGAACGAGCTCAGAGTTGATTACCGTGATTTCTACACTAGCATCGCAGGTGCTTGCTCTAACCTGGCAAATGATATGTGGTTGCATGTTGCATATGGTGTCTAGATTGTAATTCTTCCAATCAAGTTAAACCGCATGTGCTATTCTCGCTTAGCTTATACATTATACCAAGTAATGTGACATGCCTTCCTCGTATTTAGTACATGGTACATCTGTCTATTAAGCATGTCCTCACATAAAACTATTGTTTTTGTATCCCGTGATAAATCAATATGACGAGACACATTCAGATATGCAAGCAGATATTAGTTGCATCTTTGATATGATTTATAGCATGCGCTGCTTCTAATTTGTTGAAATGCCATTTATGATGGGACACTTTTAACTTGGCAGTCATATTGGTTGCATCTTTCACGTGGTGTCTAGCTTGCATTGCTTCTTATTTGGTGAAATGGTTTCGCTTAGTTTACACAAACAGTTGTGAATATGCCATGTCATTCTGCTTTTTCAGATTATTCCATCCTCGAATCATGTGTTTGCCTTACATCAAAGTAGTGATTGTCAAGATTCATGCACGAATGAGTTTTGAAGAGTGAATTTTATTGCTTTTTCTTGTCGGTTTTACTTGACAATTCAAAATCAATAAAGCGGAAGGAAGTTAGCAAGGCAGCGGATGAAGGTGCTCCTTCCAAATGGAGGGCCTCTACAGATTCTACTCCTCCATCCCCTAAGATGATTTCCAAGACAACACATGCATAGACACTCAACGTAGTTGTGTTGGTGATGAGCACGTCTCCCTAGTACACCATCACAGGTGCTCCTCTAACTTGGCAATCAAGTATACGTGGTTGCATGTTATGTATGATGTCTAGCTTGTATTGCTTCTAATTTTGGTGAATTTCATCTGCTTACTTTACACATTATACTTGTGACTAAGACACGTGTCATGTTTCTAGAACATACAATATCTGTCTATCACACCATGTTCTCACATCAAAGTACATTTGTTCTGAAGAAATAAATTGTTATTCATTTTTCTTGTCGGCTTGACTTAACATGGCACAGAGAAAGAGGAAGCAAGACAGAACGACAGGGAAAGGGAAGCGGAACGATCCTGCAGATTCTCATTGCACCGATGGTGCAATAGAAGGTCAAAGTCCAGCAAAAAATTGTAAATTTATTGTGGTATCCCTGCTACACGAGCCGCGTAACAAGCCAAACATAAACAAATAGCTGCCACCAAACAAGCAGTAGACAACCCTAGTTGTTGCAACACCTTCCACAAGACCACCACCGCATCGATTTACTCGTTGGTCAATTCAGCTAGCAGCACGTCCCCAAGCCCCCTTGCCACCTGACACTACTTCCAAAGCACTCTTGACACAAGATGAGTTGGCAAGATTAGATGAACTTTTTGAGCTTCAACAGCAAGAAGGTAGTTGCTGGAGTCAAGTTACAGTTGCATGCTTCTTTATATGTAGTCTCACAGTTTGATGTACACTAACACTTCCTATGTTTGTTGTTGGACTAGCACCTAGGCGCAAGAGGAAACAAACATCAGGGATAATGCTCGATAGGTTAACTAAATCTAGAGGAGGAAGAATGGAGATCCGTTTTGCGGCAGGTTTAAAAAGGACACGTGATCCTACAGAGTCAGCCAAGTTAGTATCAGAGGCAGCGGTTGCTGTTAGGTGTCATGTACGTATCCTCCCAACATGGATTCAGTATAGGAATGACAAATACAAAACCCAGTTCAACACCTTCCTCGACCATTTATCTGTAAGTATGGTTATGCATGGAAACTAGTAATATTGTCTTGCTCTCATTCAATACTTTCTACGCTATTGATAATGAGACTCCCATAATTTTCAACAGATGAGGTTCAAGTTGATAGCCAAGATGATGCAAACTGCAAGCTTGCACCCATGTTTTCAAGTCTGCTTCATGACAAGATTGGTATAACTTGAGGAAAACTCACTTTGAAGGCAAGGCTAATAAGTGAACTTGCCCAAACATCTCCTAAGTGGAAAATATATCTAATGAAGACCGGAGAGGCCTCGTTAAACACCGGTCCGATCTCAAGTATCGTGTACATTATATATATTTCATCGCACCACATGTTGAAGTCCTATTTACGCATGTGCCACACAAATCTATCTTCTTGTAGGTGAACTGCTCAAAAACAAGGCCAACTGCATAAAAGTGAAATTCCAATGCATTTACGTGATCTCGTAGCTATATTGCATACCGCGAGGCTCTTGTAATTAGCTGTTGTTTCACCCTTTTCGCTGTACCATATTATTAGATCTATATTGACTTGTTCCAAATGCGCAGGAAAGCCCGCAAGGACCAAAAAGTACCGAACCAAATGTTGTGGAAATCTTCAATGACTGTCACACCAAAGAAGAAGAAGGGCATGACTACACCAAGAGAAGACGCTGTTGTAAGTCCTTAATCCTCATGCCTTTTAACTACTACTTACTCTTACTTGTGCCTTTGAATCGCATGGTTTGCAGCCAATGTCTATTACTCTTTCAATTTTATACACAATTGTCTTAGCGTATCATTGCACCTTACAAGGTTTAAAAAGAGAGGAGTGATGTTCCTTTGATCTTGACATGTAATCTAGTTCCTTGCTAGACTTGCCCACACAATGTTACAATTGCCTCGCTTGTCCGTTTCTCGCTTGTTTTGTGATATGAATGATGTCATACTATGCTTACCGTATTATAAACTTGTCTCTTTATCCTTAGCCCTCAATACAATGTGAAGAAATAGACAATACATTAGCGATGGTACATGGTCATATGTTTGGAACCTGGTCTTATTATGTACTTTGCAATAAAATACAACTATTATTTTACATGGGTTCACTCGTAATAAGTTCTCAGATATAGACCAAAGCTATTTTGTTTGGTTTTGCTGCCTCCTTAATATCTTCCTGCTCGTACAACTAATGTAGAACCACAACTTTTCAAATGAAGCTATGGAAAAATGAGGAACCGCCACCTTCCGAAGGTGGCGAGGAAACTATAACCGCAATGTCGCCTCTTGCTGCAAAGTGGGTCAAGACTGTCAACTAACAAAGGCTAAAAGCACATTCTTGCGTAATCGCTTGGTTATTAAGGCAATCTCGCCCAAACCGCCTCATGATCAAGATATGCAAGCTCAAAACAATGTTGTATATGCGCCTGCATACACAAGTCCATTCCCTAACAGAGACCTTTTGTGAAAAAAGGAGAGACATTGTTCGATGTCACAAGATATGCATGGTTTTGAAACCGTACTATCAAACATTTGCTATGTTGTTCGTGAGCCTAGGAGAACTCAAGGCGAAGGTTATGGTGCTCCACTCGGACAATACAAAGATGAAAACATAACAATCGTGTCAAATGAACTGAGCTTCAACTTCCGTGGTGCATTTATCGCTAGACTGCTAACTTTTATGTCAACCTTCCTTTTGTTTTATAGTTGTAATTTGTTTTGGTGCGATACAAAATTTATTCTTAATGTGCAGCCACCGCTCAAGAAAACAAAGAAGCCATTTTTGTATAGTGTAGGGTGTTCCTATATTTGCACCGGTGGCGAACTTTGATATCCACCGCCAGAAGTTAATATGGGCCACCCACGGGCCGTAGAAACAATGGGCCTTCTAAGGGTCAGAGAAACAATGGGCCTTCTACGTGGCATAGAAATAATGGGCCTTATAATGGTCGATACACAATGGGCCTTCTATGGGTCGATCATCAATGGGCCTTCTACTACGGCTTATGATTGGTTGGCCAAACATGGGCCAATAATGCACCACATTATGGCCGTGAATGGGCTAGAGTTGAAGTCGTCTGCTCATGGGTCGACCATAATGGGCCGCCGTTAATCGGCCGTATTTTGATGATGCTATGAAAACGCTCAATGTATTAACGGGCCACAAATGGGCCGATCAGAACCACGGGCTGAATTTGGCCCACAAGTAGAAGATGAAAGTAACGGGCCGTAAGTAAACGAATGTGGAAATGAGCCCAATAATAAATGGGCCCCGAGAAGGCCGAAAGATAACATGGGTTGGAAATGGCCTAACAGAATAATGGGTCGTTAATGGGTATAAAGTGATACACTGTTCATTACGGGCCAGTTTCACCACGTGCCGTTAATGGGTATAAAGTGATACACTGTTCATTACGGGCTAGTTTTACCACGGGCCATTAATGGGCCGAGAGTAATAAGGGCCTCATATGGGCCGAAGACGCCATGGGCCATACATGGGCCGGAAGTTAAAACGGGTCGAATTATATTGACGGCCCATATGACGCCATCGGGCCTAATTCGATAGGGCCGAACGGGCCCCGGGTTAGCGGGTCAGAAATGGGCTATATGCGACATGCCATTAATAGGCTTGCCGTGGGCTGGCCCACCACCTTTCGACCAAGTCAAACGGGCCGCCTTTTCACAGAATGGGCCTCTGTTGGGCCGTTCCACATGTCGACATATCATAGGCGCTTTGGGTCCAATGAGTGGATGACATCTGTCCCAACGGTGAGCCGACACATGTTTCCTCCAGCCAATGATGATTTTACACGTGGAAAATCCCCATTGATCGGGGCTGTTAACGGGTTATCGAATCCAATACCGGGCCCGATAGCTTAACGGCGTTCCATTACGGTGGATGCCACGTGTCGGTCACCCTTGATGAAAGCACTTCTATGACGCGCGATTTATCGTCATGGAAGTGGACACTTCCGTGATTATAATTTTGGTAATGTCATGGAACACTTCTACGACAGCAAAGGTATGACTATCTTGATTTTGTCATAAATTTGTCATGGATGTACATGCATGATAGAAAACGTGACTCATCGTGGACAAACACGTATCATCGCGTAAGTGTATGTTTTTTGTAGTGGATGCAACAAGTGAGCTGCATAGGGTGTCCGGTTTGGCCATGAAGGACATCATAGTTCGCTATGGCCACCGGACCCATTCCTAGCAGCTATTTTGGCTCTGGTCAAGCTTACGGTGATGCCTTGCCCTCGAGTTGAAGCCGTAAAGCGCCGTCATGCATAGAAGGTGCGCTGATGGCCTTTGCCGTGTCAAGATGCACCGGGCGGTTGAAGGCCGTCATCGTGGCAGTTGAGGGTCCGCCTGGAGGCAAGGACCACCGCAAGCCTGAGTGCTATTTTGAAGACGTCCTAGAGGGTGCCCGCTTGATAGAGGGCCAATGCTCGAAGGATATTATGTTCGAATGAATGTATCCGAACTGCCCAGACGTTGTATTATAAACCAAGGCTTTGTAATATATTTATGCTTTCATCCGAACTACATACCTCCTGTGCGGCCGTATTTTATTATTCTCGAAGTTTACTACCGTCGGCCAAATTTCACGTAGATGCTACGGCGGTGTTCATAATAACGTGTAATCACTCTTGACCCAACGTCTTGGTCCGTAAAGGAGGTGACTTACATAGCGAACCAGGCAATAAGACTATGCGGCTTTAACACTTTCACTTAGCCATAGGAGTTTGATGGTGGGGCTAGGTACTAGCCCCTGGTGCGCATGCGGCTGTCTGAACTAGGATGCCTTAAGCGCGTGACCGACTCGAAGCCAGTCCTTCGTATAATACGGAAAAAATCACAAGAGATTTGTATTGAGTCGCCAAATAGCCGACCAGCTCTTGCCATACCATGACAGTCAGTTTTCGGCTTTCTCTACCGAGGTGTTTGACCGGGCCAACCAGAAACACAATTGCAGTAGTTCTCCCTTTACTACCTTAGCCGAACAAGCGAAACGTAAGGTGGTAACCACAGGAGCCGGGCAACCTAACTATTTACCAAAGACATGATTCGGAGCCAATGCATATAATGCCATATTCGGCACGCCGAAGTATACTATAAAAGTCTTCGGACTTCTTTTTCTATGAAAAATATATGGGGCCGAATAGAGCCTCCGGGCATTTAAATCATGCCAAGGTGTATTGGCCAATCGACATAAAGAGGGAAGATAGATTAAGAAATAAGCCAATACCGAACAAGGTTGGGCAAAACTGTTTCCATTATAGTTCCATTGATACGTCAAAACGTATTTTTTACAAAGGATGCCATAAGCATCGAGGCTATTTTACATGCCAAGAACAAGGGAAAGTTGTATACAGTCCAAAAAGGAAAAGATGATCTTGAAGATCCTTTTGGACAATCTGTCGCATGTTCCGCGCCTGCCGCTTTTGATGTAAGATCCTTTGAGAGGATCGACGGTCGAGTATACATGAGGGGCCCGGACAAGGGCCCTTGGTACCATCAAAAAGTGATATGGGTTGTAAAGAACCTTGAAAATAAAAATAATAAGAAAAAGGGAAGAATATGAGGGTCCGGATAGGGTCGAGCCGTATGGTGGACCATGTTTTCATTATGCCTCTGCCCTGCCCATGGTATCTTTTAGTGCGTAGTTATGTATGCGTGGTAATGATATCGCAACTGTGCCGGGCTTGACGGAGGCAGAATTGCTAATCTAGCTCGACGAGCCGGACCGCCATTTTGCAGGTGGTAGACCGGACTCGCTTTGACAGTTGTCGGGAGCTTGACTGCCGATGTAGTATTCGGCTTGAAAAGGCCACCTCAGATTTCGCCGCGAGGGCCGCTTATATGCTCCTCAAGACGGAGGGAGTGCTCCGTGTTTCCATTGACTATTATAACACCGTGGTCCGTATCTTGAGCTTTAGATAGGCATAGTGCGGACTGCGTTGAAACAGCGAAAGCGGTTCGCCCAAGCAAAGGCATGATAGCCATCATGAAGGGGACGATGTCGAAGATCAAGTCTTCGCTATGGAAATTATCCAGTGAACCGAAGACTACCTCCAACGTTATGGACCCTGTGCAACAGGCCTCTATGCCGGGTATCACTCCTTTGAAGGTGGTTTTGGTGGGCCTGATTCTTGACGGATCAATGCCCATTTTACGAACAGTGTCCTGATAAAGCAGGTTAAGACTTCTACCGCC
Source organism: Aegilops bicornis (assembly GCA_021605145.1). NCBI lineage: Eukaryota > Viridiplantae > Streptophyta > Magnoliopsida > Poales > Poaceae > Aegilops > Aegilops bicornis. The sequence goes on along the minus strand of CM038671.1, from coordinate 270,341,666 downwards.
ATTCATAAGGACGCTGCGTGAGATGGAATCCATCGATAATTGGATCGAGGACCAATGTCGATTTAACCTCCATGACGGATACTGGTTGAATGGTCTCTGCGATCAAAGGTGATCGGACAGGCTGACCATGGGTTAAATTTTGGGGCGACTGGCTCTATGGCGTAAACGTCCCGTAGTGCGCGCTTGCGCTCCCGCTTGGGGATATGAGTGGCATAGATCATGTTCACTATTTTTACCTCGGGGGGAAATTTCTTTTGCCCCCTGTGTTTGTTGGGCGAGGCTCTTCATCGTCACTCACCATTGGCCCTTTCCCCTTATGTGCGGTGTTTAGCTTACTGGCCTGTTTAAAGAACCAACAATTTCTGTTGGTATGGTTGGCAGGCTTGTTAGGGGTTCCATGAATCTGGCAAGGCCGATCAAGTATTCTATCCAAACTAGATGGACCATCTTTGTTTCCTTTGAATGGCTTCTTCCGCTGACCGGGTTTAGAGCCACTGAATCCAGTGTTGACCGTCAGATCTTCGTGATCGCCATAGTTGCTTCGACGCTTGTGTTTGTTGCGCCATGGCTTGCCGCTGCTATCTCCGCTTCGGAGGTGCCAGGGTCACTAGTGTTGTTGCTTCTACAAGCTAGTCAGCTATCTTCTCTCGTGCAAAAGTGGGTCATAAGTGCTGTGAGAGCTGCCATAGACTTCGGTTTTTCTTGGCCGAGGTGTCGGGCGAGCCACTCGTCATGGACGCTGTGTTTAAAGGTCATGAGGGCTTCGCGTCCGGACAATCGACAATTTGGTTCTTTTTAATTAAGAACCTGGTCTAGAGCTTCCGGGCTGACTCTCCGGGTTGCTGGACTATGTGACTAAGGTCATCGGCATCTAGAGGCCGAACGTAGGTACCTTGGAAGTTGTCTCTAAAGGCATCTTCCAAATCTTCCCAGCTACCAATAGAGTTTTGTGGGAGGCTGTTTAACCAAAGGCTATGTCGTCCCTTGAGTCTTAGGGGGAGGTACTTGATGGCGTGGAGATCGCCGCCATGAGCCATGTGAATGTGGAGAAGAAAATCTTCGATCCATACCAAGGATCCATCGCATCATCGTGATGATTCAATGTTCACGGGTTTAAACCCTTCTCGGGAACCGGTGCTCCATTACCTCGTGGTGAAGCATAAGGGTGTGGCGCCTCAGACGGGCGACGCCACAACGCAGCTTCGATGAAGTCTCAGATGCGATTTTCGCCCGGAGAGGTTGTGCCTGCCGCGCCAAGCCCGATGGCCGCCTTCTCGCTGGGGCACGCCCCTTGATCCATAGATTGATCTCGCTTGGCCTGCTCTATTGTTCAGGTCCCGCCAGAGATCGTAGGTGTACCTCGGAGCCGCTGCCTCTCTCGCCTCTACGGCGCAGGTGGTGCGGGTTGGTGTTCGCATATGTGGCCGCTTGGTCTCACTTCACGTGGTGGCCGGCCCGGTTCATCAAAGACGGTTATATTTTTACGGTATGGGCTCGACGGCCTCGCCGTGAAATTGTGGTAGTAGACGGCGCTCGCTAACTCTTTGTTGGGCGCTAGGCCATACTCTTTCAGCGGCTAGGACCCGGGTCCATCTTTTCGCTGAGTGTATCCCGATTGGCTTGGAGCCGTTGTCGCTTTTTAGGCTTCTCGCAGTAGCAATTAGTCGGGCGCTTAAAGTGCTCCCCGCCGAGTGGTTCCTCCGGCATGATGAAGTCTTCGTCAGCCGAGGCTCACATCATCCTCGTAGTTTGGTAGATAGTTACTATCCTCCAAGTCCTCGCTCCATACCGGGTCGCTGGTTAATCTTGCCCATCCTCCCAATCATCCTGCACGGATGTTGGCTCGACGGGGATTCGGGGTCTTCGCGCTCCGGTGTGTTATTGTTCCTGCCGTGCCAGATTATCGTTTTTTGCGATGCGATTTTGAGCGGCATCACCGACGCCGACGCTTTGGAGGTGCCTCAAAGCAGGCTTGTCCTCAACCGGATCCTTCATGCCGCTGCCGCTATCCTCTTTGGGTGTGTCCACCATATACACGCTATATGTGGAGGTGGTCGCCCAGCGTCAGTGATCGGGTGGGTCTTGGCCTTGTTCTTCTCCGACATCGCCATCCATGCCGTCCGATGTCTTCTTGAGGCGAGTCCAAAGATGTCGGTTAAATCTTTGATAGTGTCGGCGAAGTGGGTGGTGGGTGGGACGAAGATTCCTCTCACCCTTCTAGTCCGGCTAGGCGAAGTTCGGAAGTGATTCTCCGCAATGGTGAGGGATCGATTAAGTCTAGATCCTCGTTTAAGAGTGAGGTTTGGACGGGGAAACGAGAGTCCGCGGGGCTGGCTGGGGCAAAAGCCTCCTGGCCATGCTTGCTTGGCGCAGACTTCGAGAGTTCAGATTCAGAGTCCAACAAGTAGTCCGCCTTTCAATGATAGGGGAACTCGGTCCATTCCGAAGTTCGCCATGGACACAATCGCCCTAATCCTTGATAATGCAATGGCAGCGGAGAGTCCGGTGGGCTCCAAAACTCCCATCTTTCGGACTTGATGGTTTGCTCGATCTAAGGCCGTATGGTGATCGGGCCGCGAACCCTTCAAGATCAAGTCTCCTCGATATCGGGCGATATAGTTTAGGTTTCCAAAACTGATCTCGATGACCAGGGGCGAAGCTATTGATCTGCTCAAGGTGGCTAATCGAGTTGGCACGCAGCAGCAAAGCCGGGCGAATATGAAAATTTGGCCAGGAGGAAAGTCTCCCAAACAAAGATCATTGTAGATGATCGATTGAGCCATCGAACCTTCTCGCCGACAAAGATAGTGGAACTCTCAATGAAAAGCACCAATGTCGGTGTCAAACCGCCGATCTCGGTAGGGGGGTCCCGAATCGCAAGGCCCGAGGATCAAGGTAACAGAGATAGGCGACACGATGTTTACCTGTGTTCGACCCTCTTAATGGAGGTAATACCCTACTTCCTTCTTGATTGACTTTGATGAGTATAGGGTTACAAGAGTTGATCTACCTCGAGATCGTAATGGCTAAATCCTAGATGTCTAGCTCAGATGATTTGTGATAGCTCTCTACGGACTAAACCCTCCGGCTTATATAGACAATGGAGGGGCCTCAGGTTGTACGTAGTCCGCTTACGCATAAAGGAAACTACTCGTCCTGATGCCAAGCTTGCCATTCACGCAAAGGAGAGTCCCACCGACACGAGGGAAGGCCTTCTATCTTGTATCTTCAAGGCCCATCACCGCCCATGTCACATAGGCCAGATGCCCGAGGACCCCATAATCCATGACTCCTCAAGACGGCTGCGTGCGAATGGTCGCACAACCCATTCATGGATGGAGCCGGAATCACAAGAGTTTGCACAATTTGTCGCTAATGTCGGCCTCACCGACTTCATCGCAGCTGAGTGTGAACAATATCATCTCCTCACAAATTCCTTTGTGCAAAGTTTTCATTTCATAAGTAGGAATAACCTCCCGAGGTGCGCTTTAATTTATATGTTGAAACCCATCAAATACCACTCACCGAATTTTGTGACATATGCTTGATCCCTTCCGTGGGATTTAAGAGAACCTAGGCCCATATAGTTTGATGGTTTTTACCGTGACTCGACAAAGTTGGGGATGAGAGAGGGTGTCTGTGTCACCACTACTAGCTTGCATTTCCTTCAGTGCATTATTTTGCTCTATTCATTGGTAAGTATTTACTTGCTAGAGAGAAGGTTGGTGCACCTTGCGTCTCCCGTGATTTCACTGCCTTTTACGTCAGGCACTTTACGGTGATAACACTTATACCTTTGGGAGCTATTGTAGCACATCGCCTCCACATTAACAGGTTCAAGGGTAAAATTCATGGCGGTATTTATGCTACTCACTTAGCGAAGTCACTTTAACGCTCAAACACGCCACCATGATTATCCCTTGCCCAAGGTTTATTTAGATCACCTGTGCTATGGGCACATCATCACTTTATTGATGGCGCAGAACACTACATTAGATGTTCCTTATAACCTAGTCTTTAGCGTAAATCACTCATGATGTTATCCTGCTGCTTACACTCGCTTTGTTTGATTCTATTTCTGTGGGCGGATATGATCATGCCCGGGACATCATTGCCACCGGAACGCCTGTGCAGCAAAGCAGAGGAGGAACCTTAGAATGGGACCTCAGTGCCCGCCCCCAAAGACTTCAACGTGGGACCTGATGGTTTCTTCGAGTAGGATTTCCAAGCTAGGCCAAAAGCCTAAGCTTGGGGGAGTACATATTTCCACCACATAACATCTATTGTTCACACACTTCATTCCAAAGCTTGTCGGTGTTCATACTTTTTCATTGTATTATCCATGCTACATTTATTTTCTTGCTTTCTTCTTGTGTGTTTGAAAAACTTTGAGAAAATCCAAAAATGTTTCTTGTTTCTTTTTTCTTTTTCTTTTTAGCTTAGCTAGTCAGTAGTATTAAAAAGAAAACCCAAAATATTCATTGTTCTTTTTTTTTGCTTGTTGGGAGCTCTCCCGTGTAATAGTTTTTCTCCTCTTTGTTTTTCCTTTTTATTTGCTTTCTTCCAGAAAAAACAAAAAACTCCAAAAATACTTCAGTGTGTTTCTCTGAATTTCTTTTCTGATTATTGAAGCCATACCAAGGAGAATACCACGATGAAATTGTTGAGGTGGCTTTCTTATGCATTATTGTTGATCTAACAAAGAGCCCAAATTACCTTGTCTTCTCCTTTGAATAAAATGTTTGCAGATTCCAAGCTTAGTCCACCTACACTCTTGCACTATTATTATTTTCATGTCATGCGGTCGTGCAAGTGAAAGGCAATAATGACGATATTTGATGAACTCGGTTGTGGTAGAAATGGATATGAACTCAACTTGTTCTGCTTTTTGTAAATATGTTTAACCTAGTATCCATGATCCAAATTTTATTATGATTAAACATGTTTGGTAATGAACCATAGAGATTATCTTTCTCATGCCATGCTTAAGTAGCTAGGAGTGGATAATGATTTATCTTGGATGTCAACATTATGCTAAGATGATTGTGATGTAGTATGATGATATGGTATCCTCCTCGAATTTTCGAGTGGATTGACTTGGCACATGTTCATGCATGTAGTTGAATCAAAAACCAACATAGCCTCTATGATATTTATGTTCATGGTGTTCATATCCTACTCATGCTAGTATCCAATGTTACTTATGCATAATACATGTTCATGACCGCTGCTTCTCTAGTTGGCCGCTTCTCAACCTATTTGCTAGCCTTTCACCGTGCATTTCAAGCGAATACTGCCAGCATCAAAAATCCTAAAACTCAAGTTTATCCAGATGAGTCCACCATACCCACCAGATGCTGTATGACCCGCCGCTCTAAGTAAATTTGCATGTGCCACCTCTAACAACTTCAAATAAATATCCTTTTTGTGTGCTTGGATTGTTCATGAGTGACAGGATGTAGTCGATCTTCCATGCTAAGCGGTTATTCTCATGATGAGTGTTTATTCACTCGTTTGCATGAGAGGGGCGTGTAATAGGGATTCCTGCATCTTAATTCAAAATTGTAAATAATTAAACAAAACTCCCCAAGATTGTTGTTGGTATGGATGGTACCCATGGATTCAATCACCGTGGGAGTGTGTTTGTTGGTGGAGGGAGTAAACATTTACTTTTATCACTTGGGAACCACCACTAGTGTGTTTAGCATGGAAGACAATCATAAGTAATGGTCGCTAAGTAAACAAGTAGGGTGCATTTCTCAAATTTTCATTTACCTTGTTTTAAAAACTTGAGCTCTAGCACCGCTTACAAATCACCGCTTCCTCCTGCTAAGGGACTATCTATTTACTTTATGTTGTGTCATCACCTTCTCAAATAAGCGCCAGCATCCTAAGAGCACTATTGTCATCCTCATGCATTATGTGTAGCTAATGTTGGATGCATCATGATTGTATCTTTTCTACCATGAATTGCAATGTTTAGTCGCTGCTTGAACTTTTGGAGGTGCTCAGATTTATGTTTTGTGGTCTCGTAAAGGGCTAGCTTAGACACCACTATTGTCATATTATATCATGGTTGTTTTGACAAAGTGTTCCCATTTGAGATATCTTATTATTGCTCGCTAGTTGATTATGTCATTGATATGAGTTAATATAATTTTAAGAGTTATTGTCTACATGGTTAGCTATAATCTTTGCCGAAAACCCTGGGTGCTACTTTAAGCTTATTTATGTAAACAAGAGCAAAAGAGCTCAGAATTTTTTTCCTTTCCACTTTCGCTTTATCAACTGAATTGCTTGAGGACAAGCAAAGGTTTAAGCTTGGGGAGTTGATACATATCCTTCAGATTCACTTTTCCTAACGCTTTTCTCTTGTTTTGGACTCTAATTTGCATGATTTGAATGAAACTAACCTTGACCGACGCTTATTTTCAAAGCAGTAACTACCATGGTGTTGTTTTTTGTGCAGCGTAAATAAAAGTTCTCGGATTAGAATCGAAACTTTGCAAGGATTTTTATACAATAAAAGAGAATTTCTCTCTCGAGCTAAGAATCACCTGTAGGGGGCACTCCGGGTGGGCACAACCCACCGTGTCGCCTCCTCCCGGGCGCACCTGTGTGGGTTGTTGTCCCACCGGTGGCCCCCAAGCAGAATTCTCGAATCCAACTCCATAAATAATACCCTATTTTTTTGAGAAAAATCAGGGAGAAAGAATTATTGCGCTTCACGAGGTGGAGCAACGCACCTCCTGCCTTCTTCATCGGGAGGCCTGTGTCCGAGTCCTGCTTGAGTCCGTGAGAGAAGGATTCTTCGATCTTCGGGCCATCACCAACCCTTCTCCATTGCCAATTCCATGATGCTCTCAATCGGGAGTGAGTAATTCTTCAGAGGCTCATTGGTCGGGCGCAGGAGTTGGATGAGATTCATCATGTAATCGAGTTAGTTTTGTTAGGGCTTGATCCCTAGTATCCACTATGTTCTGAGATTGATGTTGATATGACTTTGGCATGCTTAATGCTTGTCACTTTGGGCCCGGGTGCCATGATTTCAGATCTGAACCGTTTATGTTATCACCATTATATCTATGTTCTAGATTCGATCGTGCAAGTTATACTCAACCTATTACGTGTTATGATCCGTGAACCCCGGAGTGACAGAGTCGGGATACTTTTTCGGGTGATGACCGTAGTTTGAGTAGTTCATGTATTCACTATGTGTTAATGCTTTGTTCATGTTCTCATTAAAAGGAGGCCTTAATATCCCTTAGTTTCCAATAGGACCTCCACGCCATGGGAGTGGTAGGACAAAAGATGCCATGCAAGTTCTTTCCATAAGCACGTATGACTATTTACTTCTACGGAATACATGCCTACATTATATTTATGAACTCGAGCTAGTGCCATATCGCCTCTAGGTTATGATCAAGTATATAGGCGATGAATATCATCCAATGAATTCAATTGATCCAAAGGTTTCTCACGGTTTTCTTCTTATATTGTTCTTGCTAAGTTACTACCTGCTATCATTACCGTAACACTTGCTACAAAAATCATTACTTATCACTTTACTATTACTATTGTTGTTGCTACTACTATCAAAACTATCATACTACTTCTTTTGCTATCGATCACTTCGCAGTATACTTAATCCCCAAGTGTGGTTGAATTGACAACCTCACCGCTAATACTTGCAAATATTCTTTGGCTCCTTATGTTGAATCAATAAATTTGGGTTCAATACTCTACCGTTAAAATTGTTAATCCCCTATACTTGTGGGCTATCAATTAATAACTTTCTAAGTTCCCCTCCAAAGGGCCGGGTCATGATTAGGTTGTCTCCTCGTATCGCATTGTATCATTGGTCCTACCCAATCTTTCTTTCTTCAAAGGCGTGTTCATCCTCGATGGTGTTCTTTGCTTACACTTAAATTGTGCATGATCTTGGAGGAGAGGCTCCGTGTTTTATTCTCAAACTTGATTTCAAAAAGGCCTATTATTCTCTGTTAGATTGGTACTTTCTCCATCGATCCTACTTCGCCAAAGGGTTCGATATCGGTTTTGTGCATATACTAATGCAACTTCTTTTTGGGGCCACATGGTTGTATTTGAACGGCATGATCACTTCAATTATTTCGCCACGGCCGCGTGGCTCACACGGGCAGCGCTTAGATCCCGTCATTTTATCCCGTTTAACTTTGTGGATGATGCATTTATCTTGTATATTGGATCGCACATAGCCTCGGCCGGTAATATCACCCTCAACTGCTTCCCCAATCTTCTCCCACGCCAGGTATCATTTGCACCTCCAATACGTCGACAATACGATCATCTTGGTGGAGATGAATGAGGGCATGTCTTGCCAACCTTAAGTTTATCTTGTTACATTTTGAAGCCTTGTCGGGGTTGAAGATTAACTTTTCTAAAAGTGAGGTGATTGTGTGTGGGGGCTAATGTGACTTGACCTCAAAAATCTACCATAAGCGACATGGAGCTAAGTCAATGCAGTCCTCCCCCTCCGAGAGAATCAGTGGAACAAAGACAGCAAGCTAGTGCGAATCACGCCAACTCTGCGGGAGAGAGAGCTTCTCAGGAAGACCCAGATCCCAATGCCATTGCGAGAGAGCTCAGAGATTGAGATCCCAGGCTCCGGACAGTAAAAATAATAGTACCAGAAAAGAGGACGCCAAAGGTGCGTCCCCAGTCTACCAATCCAACCAGAAGCGGTCGAAGCACCATTCCTGACGAGGAACTTAACATGATCACGCAAAACGTCACTGGCCTGAATAAGATCCCCCTCTCCAAAATCGAGACCCATTGACGTCGTCGTCATTGGTAATGAACAATCTAGATCCGGATGTGCGCCGCTACCCTTTCCACATTCGCTCTTCTTTGAGATACCAACCCTCCCTCCCCCTCTTTCAATCTTCCTTTGCCGCGGCTGTGGCCACGGACACAACCTATGGCATCGTCCTCGAAGGCGTTGTCAGGGAGCAAGCATGGTCGAGAGAATTCGTTGGAGGCGGGTCAGGCTTCGGATCTTGAGTATGAGGCGGCTCTCATGCGAGAAGCTGGAGGCGGAGCAGGCCTCCTCAGGAGCAGGTGGTGGAGCTCGATCGGGCGGCGTGGGCGGCGGGGCCAGCATGGTTGCAGCGCGAGGAGCAAGCGTGTGAGGAGGAGGCGGCTAAGGCTGCGGCCATGGATCCCTGGGAGGTCGCGACGTCGGGCTCAATGGTGGCTACGGTGATCCCTCGCCTTGCGCCTCCTCGCGGCCCGGCCGGCCAGGTGTTCGCGGGGGGCCGTGCTGGTGGTGCCGGATCTGGGGCTGCGGGCGTGGCCGCGGTGTTGGTGGTGGTCGGGGTGGAGGATTCGGTAACGCCTCCTTCCTCTCCAAGTCTCGTCGGACCTTGCCTCTAGAGTCGGGGTCCTCCTCGATGGTGGCTAGTGACGGTATCCCCCTCCCCCGCCTCTGCTGCCTCCGGGCTTCGCTCCCTCTCACGTTGGGCGTCCGGCCTCTGGTGGTGGTTCTAGCTCTGGTTTGACTACTCTGACGCGTTTTGCGTGCCATCGTGCGGGTCACTTCTAGTCAAGATGCAAGTTTCCTTCTTTCAGCTTTATATGTCGCTCAGAGGGCCATCTCACTATGGATTGGGATAACCGTACCCAATTCCCAGCGTTTAAATAGTTCGGTCTTGGCATACCTTGCTGTTCTTTCTTCACTGTTGATGGGGATCACAGTGCATGCCTGTCGTTACTCCTGCGTGTCTCTCCAACGTTGCGGTGATCTCTATCATTTCCAGTCCTGTTTCCAGTCAAGTTATTTCTGATGAGCTCAGGAGTGGGGCCTGGAGGGCTGGGATTGGCAGATCAACCAGATCTCGGAGAGAGAATTTTCAGTTACTTTTCTTCTCACGAAGGAAAGACTAAAGATAATGGACTCCATGCTCGAGTTTCACCCTTCCCTTAACTAGGTGATGGTCTCTGTGAAGGCGGTTGTTGATGGGGCCAAAGCAGTGGCTTCTCTGTCTAAAAAAAAATTCTGGGTGATCTCCTCGATGATGTCTGGCCGTCTGGACTCGAAATGTTCGCTTTCTAATGGCTTTGGGAGTGCTTAACATCCCGGCTCCAATCCGCATGAAGATTTGGTGTCCTCGATCTCGCACAAGTGTGTATAAGGTGTGATCGATATATTCCCCGCCTGGACACTTATTGCATCTATGTCCGCATTTAAGGGTATGGCGGCTCAAAGAAAGCGCCTCCTCCCTCCCCCCTTCTCCTAAGCCATCCAACCCGGATCCTTCCGACAAGGGGAGAGACCTGCTGGCCAAGTAGCAATGTGCTAATCCCTTCACCTCTGGCCGGGCATGGGAAGCTAATGGATCCGAAACTCGTGGTCCTGCTTTGACTTTGGTCCCTCTTGCAATGGTAAGTGGGGCGCCTCCAAGGAGGGTGCACACAATGTGGAGGCCATGGATGTCGAGGGCCTTGGAGGGCTACGCCTTCTCCCGGAGAGTGCTCCACCATCACCGACACCAAGGTTGCTCGACTCCGCTTCCCCCATCTCTGTCTCGAATTCGCGGATGTGCCCTCGAAGTTTCGTCCCTCCCTCTAGCCCGCAGCAAGAAGCGGTATTAAGAAATCATCATGCGAAGTTCTCACCAAGAGTGTGGCATCTCCGGGAGATATGCGATAGGGGTGCAGGCGTGTGCCGTGGCTACGCCTTGAGCTTATGCTACTTTTCCCAAGAGGAGAGGGATGATGTAGCACAAGAGCTGTAAGTATTTCCCCGCTTTTGAGAACCAAGGTATCAATCTAGTAGGAGGCCACGCCGCAAGTCCCTCCTACCGCACAAAACGATAGCTACTCGCAAATCAACGCGATTAGGGGTCGTAAATCCTTCACTGCCACTTCTGTTTACGCAGAGCGGTAGATCTGATTGAGATAATATTTTTGGTATTTTTGGTATATAGATGCAAAGTAAAAATTAAAAGCAAAGTAAAAACAAAGCAAGTAAATAAAGTGATGGAGATTGATATGATGAGAATAGACCTGGGGCTCATAGGTTTCACTAGTGGCTTCTCTCGAGAGCATAGATATTCTACGGTTGGCAGAATAAATTACCGTTGATAAATTGATAGAATCGAGCATAGTTATGAGGTTATCTAAGTATGATCATGTATATAGGCATCACGTTCGAGACAAGTAGATCGAAACAATTCAAGATCTACTACTATTACTCCACTCATCGACCATATCCAAAGCATGCATCTAGAGTATTAAGTTAAAACAGAGTAACGCCTCTTTAGCAAGATGACATGATGTAGAGGAATAAATTCATGCATGAAGATGATAAATACTCCCATCTCTATGTCCGATGGCAACAATACAATACGTGTTTTGCAACCCTTTCTATCATCGGGTAAGGACACCGCAAGATTGAACCCAAAGCTACGCACTTCTCTCATTGCAAGAACTACCAATCTAGCTGGCCAAACCAAATCTGATAATTCAAGAGACTTAAAAGATAACTCAATCATACATAAAAGAATTCAAAGAAGATTCAAATATTATTCATAGATAAGCTGGATCATAAACCCACAATTCATCGGTCTCAACAAACACACCGCAAAAAGAAGATTACATCGAATAGATCTCCACGAGAGAGGGAGAACATTGTATTGAGATCCAAAAGAGAGAAGAAGCCAATTAGCTATTACTAGACATGGACCCAAGGTCTCAAGTAACCACTACTCACACTTCATCGGAGGGGCTATGGTGTTGATGTAGAAGCCCTCCGTGGTAGATGGTTCTCCGCGTGAGCTCAAACATGCCCCAAGATGGGATCTCGTGGATACAGGAAGGTAATGCATGGAATTAGGTTTTTGGCTCCTCCTCCGATCTATTGGGGCAATGAGGTATATATAGGAGGAAGGAGTACGCCGCTGGGCGTCAGGGGCTCCACGAGGCGTGGGGGGGCACGCCTGTGGGGGCGCCCCACCTCGTGGACTGGCCGCACTTCTTGGAGTAGGGTCCAAGTCTCCGTGATCACGTCCGTGAGAGAAGATCACGCTCCCAAGATTTCATTCCGCTTTGACTCGCTTTGATATTCCGCTTTCTTTGAAACACCGAAATAGGTAAAAACAAAGCATTTCAATGGGCCTCCGGTTAATAGGTTAGTCCCAAAAGTAATATAAAAGTGGAAAATAAAGCCTAACATAGTCCAAAACAATAGATAAAGTAGCATGGAGCAATTTAAAATTATAGATACGCTTGAGACGATCATGTCGCTAACCGATGATGACTGGTGCGGCCGCCGGTTCTCGAGCTACCCTGGCGATATTTTCCTTCCTCCCGCCCGCTCCTCGGGCGGTTCATTCGCTCTCCCCGCCTCCACGGCTCGAAGGGTCTCCGCCGCTTATTAGCAATGCGGGTGCCCATCCAGAGCCGGTTGAGCAAAGGGCGGCTGCCAAGGATCTTTCGGGCTTCTGTACCGCTTTCCTCCTTCCCGCGTCCATTTTGGTGTTGCCTCCTTTACCTGACATTCCCACCTTTTAAACATCCTTTCCGACATTAAAAGCTTTTTGTTGATCGCAAATCCGGGTCTCCTTCTTCCTTTCTTCCCTGACTCGGTTAAATGAGGAGGCCCAGGCGGCAATTGTTAGAGCTGAAGAAGGCCGCCGCCAAGTCTACGGTGGGCTGCCGTAGGCTTCTGTATCGCGTGGTTATGGAGGTAGTGGCCCTCCCACAAACTTCAAAGAAGGGTGTCGGTGTGAATCACACATATGGGATCACAAGAATCCTTTAATACGGTTGTCAGCGCAGGGTTATGAGAAGGGCGTGATTAGTAATCGCGACAAGGGATCGCTTTACCTGTGTTCGGGCCGCGGGTATGCGAAACCCTAGTCCTTCTTTCGTGGGTGTATTTCGGAGAGTTCTTGAGCTCTTGAACTAGCTTATGGTGGGGGTGTGCGGTCCCAAAGAGTCGAATCCTTCTCCAAGATGCCATGGGCCTCCTTTTTACAATGAAGTACGCTGCCACAATGCCATACAGAGGTGGAAAGGCGTATCAGACAAGTAGCTTATCGTCAGACATACAGGACAAGACGATTTAACTGCTGAGGTGTCCCCTAGCTTCGGCCGGGACGTGGGGCGAGGCTCCGCCCCGTGGGCCTGGCCGCCGCCTTCCTCGCTTCGGTTAATGCCGCCCTCGCTGTGGCATGCGATGCCATGGAGGCAAAAGTAAAACCGAGGTGGCGCGTGGTGGAGCCTCCACGAAGATCTCTGTGATGCCGCCACGCAGCGC